>CM060922.1:814692785-817456952 GCA_030737875.1 Allium sativum
AAATATATTCGGGTAAAATTATTTCTTTTGCCCTCCTTTCAAAACATACCGTGTCGGTCCATCGTATTCGAGTGTTTAGTAACCCCTATCGATAGTGTGGATCAAACTGATCGACCAGAATTCACAAACTACTCAACCAATGAGTCTCCACAATATAAAATCACTTTATATTAAATAACAAATACGAACTCGTATATATACACTCAAACTCAATCTAGGGTATTACTAACCCTATCTCTACCGAGTCACGCCACAGAGCCAAGTAATTCTAAACTTAAGCTCTGATACCAACTGTAACGGCTGGAAATTTCCGACTCCTCGGGAGTCGGAAATTCCGAGACGTTAGTGAAAGAATTTAGAAGGTGAGAAAGAAAAGATAGAACTAATAGAATAGAAGAAGAAGAACATCAGAATCATCAGAGTAACACGAATCTCACAGCGGAACGAATAACATATAATATATAACATAATTTTGAAGTAAACAGTTATATATATACAATAGCACTTATCAGAGTACAACACTTACAACACAGCGGAAATAACTATAGCTATAAAATCTTGCAGCCTCCTGCTCCAAGCTCTCCAAGTATATCTGTAAATCCCGACTACTTGACTGCCCGTACAAATTTAGTCACCCAAGAGTTTAGGGAAAACAACAAAGTAAACTCCGGGTCAGTCATGGGACTGGTATGAGTAAAACAATTTAAACATGTATATGAACAAGTAAACGATATCTCATAAGACCACGCCGCATAACGGAACGGGTTTTTCCCTTATGAGAATCCAAAATATCTTTATATCAAAAACCTTTTGATATTATAATAATGTCTATGTACAAATAGATATCAACTAGCAGAAACGCTTGCATCTCACGTTCTACATACATAGTATAAAATCATAAACCGCAGGGCGCTTATCGGAGAATGGATTCCAACAGACAAGGTATGGGAGCACCTTCTGAATAGTGTACTCTAGAGGTGATACACTGCAGGTTCAACAAGAACGTCTTGCAACCCGGCCACACATGACCGCTCACTCATTTAGCTTGAGTGTCGCGAATATATTGCCACCACGGTTATAGGCCATCAAACCGTCATTCGAAGATACAGAATCAAAAAGAAGTATAAATATGGATATTCCCTAGATCGGTGACAATACACCCTGCTTGGGAATGGCCCAACTAGCCATGCTGCCTAGCCCAACTTTTGTTACTTCCTGGTGTGAGGCTAGAAGCTACGTCTATCTTCAGAACATCTGATCACCATTCACTTTGAATGCCACATCGTCATACCCGCCAAATCACAAATTGACTTATTCAAAAATAACACGGGTATACAGCTAAGAGAAACGAATTCCTCCGCCACCAAACGTGAATACGTTTGAACAGATCAACTTACGCGATCCATTGGATATACTCTGTCAGACCTTCTTCCATATACGTTGTCCTGGGACTGGACAAACCGAAGGCACTATTCAGTATATCCATCTTAGTCACTGTTATCTAAGACTTATACAACAGCCCTTATATTTTACTCCGTCTTCAATTTATCTTTGGCATATATTGCTCGCAACGCTTATGCCAAATACAGAGTGGTTCCTTAGATAATAATTCAACCGGTCTCTCCATATTAACAACGTTAAAATGGTAAAAACTTTGATAGTCTGTGATTTAACTATCAAATGAAAACATGTCGGTGTACAAACCACGATCTTATTTCCAAATGGGAATTCGATCGATCAATCATCATATGTTCATATTTCCTTATTTCATATATTTAGAAAATATATGTTATTAATCATTGGAAAACATTACCATAACTTATTTTCACATCACTATATTTCGCAACTATCAGTCCCTAACTGTAACTAGTATGAGAACAATTTTCTAAGTATCCATTCGGAAGGTCGAAACCAACATCAGATCGTCACTTAGAAAACCGTTCAACTTACCCTCTCCAGTCAGTTTCTGAATTTGCTTAACTCTATTTCTTAAATTCTTATCATGAAAACATTTCATTTTCTATGTTTAGGAAACATATCTGACTTTATTTGGAAAACGTTTCCAAAACTCATTTACGGATTTCCAATGAACGTTGTACAAAACATCGTTACGCTTAATCCATTAATCACTTATTACTTAACTATATTTCAAATCAACCTTTTCTATCGAACCACAACTATTCCTTTGTCAATTCTGAAGTCAATCAAGTTGGGGTATAACTACCTCTCAGACCTTAATTGAACAACGTCCTTTACTGTGAAATAGATGAAGCTCGTCACTCACTTTTTCCCAACCATCTGTTTACACAAATTCTCGGATTCAGGTTACGAATCTTCTTCTTATATGAAAACGTTTGATTATAACTATAACGTTATAATTCCTACTTCTGCAATATCTAACCTAAATTATAACTTTATCTCCTAACTCGAACAATTAAACGGACACCTAATTTCTTAATCAATAACTAAACCTTGATTTAAAAACCCGAAAAGTAAATAGTACTTTCCCGAATTCGATATAATTGAATTCGACGTATTACTCTCTTTCGAGTAATCTCTATTCGATTAACTCTCCCTTTCTAATAACTGATATTCGATAAACTCTCTTTCGATTAACTCCTATCGAATAAACTATATTCGATATCTCCTCCAACACTATTCGAATAACTATATTCGATTAACTTCTCTAACTCTACTCGAATAAATTATATTCGATTAACTCTTTTAACTTTACTCGAATAAACTATATTCGATTAACACTTTCTTTCGAATAACTATATTCGATTAACTCTTCGTCTAACTCCTTTGGATTAACTCTTCGACTAACTCCTTCGGATTAACTCCTCGATTAACTCCTTCGGATTAACTAACTTCGAATAACTCCTTTGGATTAACTAACTTCGAATAACTCCTTTGGATTAACTAACTTCGAATAACTCCTTTGGATTAACTCTTCGATTAACTCCTTTGGATTAACTAACTTCGACTAACCAATATTCGATAACTACTCTTCGAATAAATAATATTCGATAACTCTTCTCAAATGAATCACATTTGATTACTCCACTCGAATAAACTATATTCGATAACTCTTCTCAAATGAATAACATTTGATTTCTCCACTCGAATAAACTATATTCGATAACTCTTCTCAAATGAATAACATTTGATTTCTCCACTCGAATAAACTATATTCGATTACTCTTCCCTCGAATACACTATATTCGATAACTCTACTTCGAATGAGTGATATTCGACAACTCTACTCGATTAACTCCACTTGGATAACCCTAACTGGTCAACTCTAACTGGTCAACTCTAACTGGTTTAACCTAACTGGTTAACTCAAATGGTTTAACCTAACTTGATTTATTTGTCTCGATTAACTGAACTAATCCACTTAGTTTAACTTAGTTAATTCACTTTGATTAACTCTAACTGATTTACTTAGTTTAACTCAGCTAATTCACTTTGATTAACCCAACTAATTTACTTCGATTAACCAATTAGTTTAACTTGACTAATTCACTTAGTTTGACGCAACTAATTCACTTTGATTTACAAATTAGTTTAACTTAACTAATTCACTTTGGTTAACTTAACCAATTACTTTGATTAACTCGACTAACTTGCTTTGGTTAACCTAACAAATTACTTTGTTTAACTCTATTCGAATAAGTAATTCGAATAACTTATTTCGAATAACTAAATTCGATTAACTCCTTTTACTAACGTTTATTCATTTCAAAAGATTTCCTTTTTACAACGTTTATCCATTGATAAAGATTTACTTTTTACAACGTTTATCCATTTATAAAGATTTACTTTTAGTAACGGTTCTTCACTTTATAAATGTCCTTTTAATAACGTTTCTACTTCTCTATATAAGTCCAGACTTATATATATTTCATTTATCAACGATAAATAATTTATTTAATTTATAAAACATTATTTATAAATTAATCTACTTCAATTTATCTGCTTACAATAGATTTCCTATTTAATATCTCATTTAAATCTATATCGTGTTATACCGTGTGCGAAGCACGTGTTTAAATCTATCCTTGTAAAATTCTACTTATTTTCCCAACAAGTGTTCCTTTATTTATTCCCTAAATAAATATTCCTTTATTTCATTTATTTATAATCTAAATAAATGTTCCTTTATTTATTTCCTAAATAAATAAATGTTTTCATTTTATAAAATCCTATCGATTTTATAAATAAGATTTATTTTCAATATAAACATTGAAAATTCCCTTTTTACATTCTAGTATCACCTACGGTGTGTAACGTGTCGTATAACAATGATCGGTATCATTCAAACATATGAAATCAATAACAGATTTCATAACACATCATATATCACAATATATGAAAAACGGTAAAATAAATGTTGAGAAATCCAGTCGGATTCCTCCAACCTGTTTCCCTGCATCACAGATGTTAGACAATATAGATAACATCACTTTCAGTTCCATATGATATATTCTGTTAAACAGAATCAATATAGAAATTTAACTAACTGACTAGCAGTTCAATCAAACAATCAACACACAGTCAAACAGACAATTTTAACAGTTCTAACAATACAACATGAAATTATAAACTGTTCAGAGTTAGTGAGTTTTACTCACATTGGACGCGTTAACCGTTAAATGTCGGTTTGCGTTATCTGATTCAGTCGGACAATTTATTTCACCATAAATTGTAATGAGCTCGGATTGACTCGCGGTCAGTCTCATTGTGTTGCTCCCGTCCATACGACTCCAACGCAACTTACGGTTTGCAAATCCGACCTCGTACGGACAAGATACGGTATTACGAAGTTTGAATCACTATTTGAATATAAAACAAAACATAACTTTCTTTTATACTTTATAATTGGGCCATACCTCCTTTATACGGCCCATTCTCCCTTTATAACACCAGACCCGACAAAATCATTCATCTCCCTCAAATCCATTTCACGATCCCACTTCCTACAGCAAAACCCTTGACCGTGCTTTTACTGACCATCGCCATCTCCCCGACCACCAAACGTTGCCACCGACTCCACCATCGAGTTTCTCATCTCCGCCCGCACCCGTCCGATGCCTCAACCACCAGCTCGCAACCCCCTCATCCAACACGACCTGCTGCTCAAACCTCGAAAACCCTTCGTCGCTTTCTGCCTCAGGCGACGGAAGCTCCACTGACCAACCCCACTGAAACGCCTCAATGCCCGCGACCCCCTGCTAACCTCGAGATGGTCCATCTAGCGCCCCATCGACTTTGAAGCCTAACCCTAGCTTCACTGGTGATTTTCCCTTGGCAGAAACGTTCGTCGAGCCTCACAATAGAGGAACCCATACTGAGTTCATGTATATCTGTTTCATGATTTGTAGCATTTTATTTGTGTTCTTGGTGGATTTATTTATAGAATCCTTCATGATTTTCTATTGATTTTCTTTCTAGGAAAACTTTACTGTGTTTGGGTTTGTACGCCTTATATAGGCTGTTTGGGTTAGGTAAGGTTTGTGGTGGAGATCGAAGGCCGTGTGGCCTGTGCTGAACCATAGAAAAATGGAGGGGATATTTTCAATTTGATTTTTATATTTTTATATTCGTTTTCTGCACTCTAAAAATCCGTGTGATCACACACGATGCCCAAAAATCACGAAACTGGACATGTAGCTAGAGTTCGACATTACGGTCCCAACGAAACTAGTTTCGTCGAATTCCGACTCCGTATGCTCACACAGCGTATTTTTAACCGTTGAAATACCGACTGTTTCTCACTCTAAAAATCCGTACGGCCACACAGTGACTCTAAAAATCACGAAACTTGACCTCTAACAATAATTTGACATTGCGGATCCAACAAAACTGGTTTCGTCGAATTCCGACTTCGTTTGCAAAAGTGGCTATTTTTAACGCTCTAAATAGCCTATTTAAATATATAAATATATTTAAATATTATTAAATTAATTATTTAAAATTAATTATTATCGCTTATATTCACAGTGGCATACCATACAGCTCAGAATAAATACTGTATGTATTTACAGCTCGATATTACCTCGTCAGAGTTATACCGACGCTTGATTTCTATTTAAATCCTTATTTAATATATAATTAAACCGTTACGGTCAGGGCGCTGCATTTCTGATATTTTGATTTGGACGTAACTCAAAATCTACACGACGAAATTCCGATCTTTCTCTTCCACTAGAAAGATATACTCCATCAGCTCCACACGTTTCTTGTTTCACAGAAATCCGACTTAAAACGAATCATGTACATTCAGTTGAAGTTCGAATCGCCAAATAGCGAACTGCAGCGCTATTTCAAGCTCTATTTTAATTATATTATAATTATACGTTCGAACGTTGTACTTTAAGTTATCGATATCGCCAAATCGATATATAAATAATTTAATAAATTAATTATTCGACAGCTAACAAAACGCGCCATTACACCATGGATCTAAATATAGATCGAAACATGAAATTGTGAACTTGCATATATGAATATGGCTTCCACCTAAACTTGCATATGTGAATATGGTTTTCACCTAAACTTGCATATGGATTCCTACAAACTTGCATATGAATTTAAACATGTAAACTAATATCACATGTTTTACATATAAACTAGCATATGTATATACTTGATTCACATATAAACTTGTGTATAATTCCCATACAGACTTGCATAAGATTCACATACAAACTAGCATATGTAAAAACAGACTTGCATAAGATTCACATACAAACTAGCATATGATTTACATCCCAAACTTGCATATAAAATGAATCAAGTTAAACATATGTGATTGGACATATGAAATAGATCTACTAACATAAGTTGAAAAAACTGTCATATGTTCACCAACAAACGATAATTAAGTTAAGTAACATCATATGATTCAACATACATGTTCTCATAATCCCAATCATAACTCATCATAATTAATTTATTAATTATTTTGTGAAAGAAATTGTACTCACAAAGACGGATTAGAGAAGAGAATAATTCGTTCGTCATTTGTATTAGAATCCTGACTTGCAATTCCTAAGCTTTAAGAAGAAGAAGAACTATTCCTGCAGCAGCATGGAGGCTAAGGGACTAATTTAGTTTAGGTTTAGAGCTTGAGTCTATGCGTGCTTTTATAGAAGTTTAAATCAATATAATCCATTAGATTATCATAGGAGCAATCACAACCGTCCAGACTAGATAGAGTTATCCAGAATTGCCACCTATGCCCTAGTGACTCAGCAACAACTCTGAAAAGACTCAGCAACAAGTCAGAATTGTCACAATCCAGATCTGCCCGGGGGGTAGGTCGACCCCCTGGTCGACCTGTACAGGGGAGGTCGACCCCCTGTTCGACCTGGCCTGGGGCGGGAAAAATCCCGCCCGTCCGCTTTTCTGTTTGAATTTGAATTTTTGAATTTTAATCTGAACTGTTTTTAATTTATTTAAATTTATGAAACTTCTGAGGGCCATAACTTCCTCATACGAAGTCCGATTTACGAAAACTTGGACTCTATTCCAAGCAGAATTTCAAGACGAACGCAATAGCGTAGCCCGTTTCCCTTAATTTTCACTTGAATAACATTTATAACGTCAAAACAGATATGACTACTTACTCGAATAATCAATACCATACAACTACTTATTCACTTTTAAACACGTATACATTTCCTCTTTCTATTTTTACGAGATTTTATTCTAGACTTCCCTTTTTTATTTTACTATTCTATTTCTAAGTTCGTTTTCTTATCGACTTCTATATATATATATCGATACGTTGATTTCTAACTATCAAATTATCTTAAAAATATTCTAACTCCTTAAATTCCCGGAAAAATTCGCCATAACCTCCTTTGTACTGGGAACATCGGGATATTTCAAATAGCCTCCCATGGCCCTCACCAATCCAAAAGAAAAAGAAAAAGCCAAGCGGCTAGCCGATACGGCGCATAAAATCTCATATATGAATTAAATACATACCTTTCCGTCGAGCATTCTATGTATATACCTTCATACTTTACCCATACCTATCTCTCGTATATCCATACATTTCTAATTCATTCCAACTTACTCCAATCATTTTAACTTATTTCGTTAAGTGATTTTCAAATTACTGGTTTGCCCATTCCAAATTTTTATTTGAATATACATGTTCAAATATAGGTTTAACCTGTTTATCAACTAATTGATTTCCATTTCAATTTTATTTGAATTTCCTATATTCAAATTCCATTTCACTTTCGATATTCAAATCCTATATTTGAAACCTCTTATATTTTCTATATCCAAACGCCATTTGAATTTCTATATTCAAATTCTATATCACTTCCATTGAATTTCATATATTCAAACTCCCTTTGAATTTCTATATTCAATTCTTATTTCAAACTTTCTTTATTATAAATTCCATTTGAAATTCAACACAACTTGTCTTTCCCAAAACAAATTCAAAACAGTATTTCTGGTAGTAATTCGTCACTTACAACTCGAAAATGAATACTGATGATGCAGTTGTCATCATCAGAATCTATTTTCCAGCGATCGAAGTGAGTTCAATACTATAAAACCATTTCTAAACATTTCCACTTTGAAATTCATTTCAAAATATAATTCATACTGCTTGTAAAACAATTTAAAATCTCCCAGGATCTTAAATTTTCCTTATTTTTAATCCCAATCCATTTACAAACACTTATCCAATTCTCCAGAGTTTTAATTCAATTTCTGGCTTAAAGTCTCAGATTTAACTCATCTGATTTCACGTATTTCACCTATATGAATTTCTGATTGATTATTTACATAACCATTTAATTTATAATCTTACTCGATTATAATAACAACCAATATATCCACTATATATCAAAATATACGTTGGGTAAACTATTGTCATTTACCCTCTTTTCAAAACATACCATGATGGTTCATCGTATTCAAGTGTTTACAAAATCCCTACCGATACAGTGGATCAAACTGATCGACCAGAACTCATAAACTACTCAACCAATGAATCTCCACAATATAAAACAATTTTTATATCAATATACAAATACGTTCACTCGTATATATACACTCAATCTCAGTCTAGGGTATTACTAACCCTATCTCTACCGAGTCATGCCACAGAGCCAAGTAATTCTTAACTTAAGCTCTGATACCAACTGTAACGACCCGGATTTTGAGCGACTTTGGTTATCGACGTAAGCACGACGTCGATAACCAAAACATCGAAAAATCCTGGTAGTTAGTGAAAGAAATTAGAGGGTGAGGAAAGATAAGATAGAAAATTAGAATAGAAGAAGAAGAAGAAGAAGAACACAACATCAGAGTAACACGAATCTCACAGCGGAACGAATAAATATATTTCATAACATAACTTTGAAATACAAATCTGTACTTGCATATACATATCATTATCAAAGTACAGCACTTACAACACAGCGGAAATAACTATAGCTATATGATCCTGAAGCCTCCTGCTCCAGCTCTTCAACTATATCTGTAAAATCCCGACTACTTGACTGCCCGTACAAATTTAGGCACCCAAGAGTTTAGGGAAAACAACAAAGTAAACTCCGGGTCAGTCATGGGACTGGTATGAGTAAAACAGTTTAAAAACAGTTGAACAAGTAAATGATATCTCATAAGACCACGCCGCATAACGGAACGGGTTTTTCCCTTATGAGAATCCAAAATATCTTTATATCAAAAACCTTTTGATATTATAATAATGTCTATCAACCACAGTATATATATAATCATCTAGCAGAAACGCTTTCATCTCACGTTCTACATATATAGTATACAATCAAAACCGCAAGCACGTATTGGGTAATGGGTTTCCAACTTGACAAGGTATGGATCCACCTTTCGCTCGTGTACCTCTAGAGAGGAATACACTGGGTTCAACAAGAACATCTTGCAACCCGGCCACACATGACCGACCACTCATTTCGCTTGAGTGTATCGAATGTATATCACCAACAGTTGGGATCAGCAACCGTTTCCCGAATGGGACAGCATCAACAATAGATTTTTAGAAATGAATGAAACTCTAGATCAGGTGATTATACACCCTACTTCGGTGCGACCGACTTAGCCATGCTGCCTGCCCGATTTCTGTCATTTACCGGATGATGAGGCTAGAAACTACGCTTTATCATCATACCAGATTCACTTTGAATGTCACATCATCAAATCCATCAAATCACCGATTGACGTCCTCAACCATACATTATGTGTTAGCTAAAGAAGTTTCCCTCTCCGCTTCCACTCTTGGTACAGTTGGAGAAATCAATATATGTGATTGTCTGGAAATACTCTGTCAGACATCCGTCCATACAAGTCATCCAGGAACAGGATGAACCGAAGGCACTATTCTGTAAACAGGATAGCCCTTGCATAACTCCGTCTTCAATTTCCTTTGGCATATATGATTCACAACGCTTATGCCAATACAGAGTGGTCCTTTGGATAATAATCCAACCGGTCTCTCCATATTAACAACGTAAAATGGTCAAAACTTCGATAGTCTGTGATTTAACTATCAAATGAAAATATGTCGGTGTACAAACAACGATCTTAATTCCAAATGGAATTATCGATCCAATCATCAATCATATATATATATATATATATATATTCATATTTCCTTATTTTCTAAAACTAGAAAATATATATTTTCAACATTGGAAAACATTTCCAATCCTCATTTACGCATCACTATCATTCCACAACTATTAGTCCCTAACTGTAAACTAGTAAGAGAACAATTCTCTAAGTATAAACCCCGAAGGCCGAAACCAACATCAGATCAACACTCAGAAAACTATTCAACTTACCAATCTCTAGTCAGTTTCTAATTTTTTGTTTAACTTCACTTCTTAATTTCTATATTCGATTAACCCCTTTTTATAAACTACGTTTGATTAACTCCTTTTGATAAACTACGTTTGATTAACTCCTTTTGATAAACTACGTTTTCCGTTACAACTATTTCCTTTTTATAACGTTTACTTACCGTTACAAATATTTCCTATTTATAACGTTTACTTACCGTTACAAATATTTCCTATTTATAACTTCTATTTACCGTTACAAATATTTCCTATTTATAACTTCTATTTATTTTCTAAATAAATATCCCTTTTATAAAACCGTGTTCGTTTTATAAATAATTCCTTTTATAAAATCCTGTGATTTTATAAAATTCCTTTATTTCAATATACATTGAAATAAATTCTTTTTACATCCCAGGGTCTTTTATGATATTTAAAATATCATAATGAAATGATCAACATCATTCCAACACCCATAATCCATAACAGATTATATAACCCATCATATATCACAATATATGAAAACAGTAAAATAAATGTTGAGGAATCCAGTTGGATTCCTCCAACCTGTCTCCCTGCATCACAGATGTTAAACAATATAGATAACATCACTTTTCAGTTCTATATGATATATTCTGTAAACAGAATCAATATAGAAAATTTAACTAACTGACTAGCAGTTCAATCAAACAGTCAACATACAGTATCAGCCAAATATCTAACAGTTCTAAAAATATAACATGAAATTATAAACTGTTCAAAGTTAGTGAGATTTACTCACATTGGCGCGTTAACCGTTAAATAACGGTTTGCGTTATTTGATTGCGACGGACAATTTATTTCGCCATAAATTGTAACGAGCTCGGATTCACTTCCAGTCAGCTTCATGGTGTAGTGTCCGTCCATACGATCCTGACGGATCTTGTTTCGTCGTGTTCTGATACCGTATGTCAAAGATATCGAATTTATAAGTTTGAACAAGCATTTTAAATAAATTTTCTTTAATTAAAAGGGCTCGGGCCTTTACCCAATTTCCCGGCCCATTAGAAAAATACCGGCCCACCCGTTTAACTCCTTGGCCCAACAACGGATTCCTTTCTTCCCCGTGACTCCACCAAATAAAACGCCTGTAGCATCCTTCTTCCCTTTTGCGAAATGATTCCCTCAGCGTATTTTATAACAATATACAGTCACCACTTCGATATTTCCGATTTTCAATGCTGCTTCATCAGAAGACGAAGGCCGAACGGTTTCATCTCCAAACGCCTATCTCCTCTTACACACATTACATTTTGTAGTTCTTTCATTATAAAATCTCACAACAGTAAAAAGAAACTCTATTACCAAAATCAACTGCTCACAACTTCGCTGCATCACTTGTTTCAATGAATACTTCACACAAACTCTTCCACCGTTTTCCACTGCTCACTCCCAGTTCATAAACTGCTACCGTGCTTCCCCATTTAAACTACAAACTGTCACTCCTATTTTAACATTACCATTTGCTAAAAAGCTTTTCACCCACTCCTTCCTGTCTTACTCTCGACAACACCACATCAATGAAGCACAACTCGAACTCCATCGCGGTTTCAGATCTCATGCATGCACCACGTAAAGGAGTTCCGATCTTCCCACGTGGTTGACAGACCGGTGACGTCTGCTGTCTCATTCCTTGTTTGCGTGGAACCTCAGGGACTGAAATATGAACGTACCTGATCTCGTGTTTGCCATTTATTATATAATTTGTTTTCCATTAAAACTCATACGGCAAAATCGGAAGAAAACCCAGGAGAATTTAGGCTCGTGGGTATATTTATATAAGTGGAGACTATCGAAACTTTAGTGTTAAGTCTATATTGACGTGTTGCTTCATGGGTCTCAAATCCTATTTTAGTCTATGCGGTGGAAAAAGATTGGACGTAGCAAACATACGTGTATATATGTTTACCTTTCTTTAGCCTAGCCCTTTTTGGTTTCTTGTTTTTAGATAGATGTGTCATTTAGTTGTCCTGATGTTTTGTTTGATATCCTACTCAGGTTTTTCGGCAACATATGTTTTCTTGCATTGTTTTCTTTTTATTTGTTTTGAAAGTTATGCACCCCGATGTATCTAATTCCGTTCAAGTAAGGGCTGTTACAGACAGAGATAAGAACACCATCGTGACGAGCGAGGTGTCCCGACTCTAGAAATATGATAATACCGGTAGATGGACTCATATTTTGAAACTTCAAAAATGTTGATTTCAGGGTGCGAAATACTTCAAATAAAAATTCGTTTATTAAATTAATTAAAAATTACAGTAAAATTCTAAAAATTAAATTATCACTATTTCCCAAAAGAACCTTGTCTGAATTCACACCCGATATCTAGTTATTTTGAAATAACCGTTATGGTCGATAAACGATTCCATAGCGACTATTCTGAAATTTGATTTGGACATATATCAAAATCTACACGACGAAATCCCGAATTTTCTCTTCCACTAGAAAGATATACTCTACCAGCTCCACACGTTTCTTGTTTCACAGAAATCCGGCTTAAAACGAATCCTGTACATTCAGTTGAAGTTCGAATCGTCAATTTACGAACTGCAGCGTCATTTCGAGCTCGTTTATAATTATAATATAAACTATACGTTCAACTGTCGACGATTGAATATATTCGTTATTCAAATTCAATTCCAAGCTGAATTAAATATCACAGATGATCCGGTTCACACCATATCGTCATTTCAGCCAATTCTGATTATTTCAGAATTAAATATATTATTTAATTACTATTTTAATTAAATATTCATCCTTATTTAATTCCACGATCATTAAATTCTCTAAACCACCATTTCCATAATTAAATAAATTAATCATAATACCTCTGCCAATGCGGGTCATTACAATTTCTCCTCTAATAAACATAACCTAAAATAATTAACTTGGCTAAAAATCAATTAAAACCAACATTATTTTAATTCAATGTCGTTACAGAAGTTCCACCAATAATTACAACAGAAAGTGGTGATGACAAAAAGGTATTAGAAGTTGAATCGATATATGAGAAACAACTACTAATTTATGACTGAAATTTGATGTGCTAATAAGATAATAGTATGTTTTTTCTTTTGATTTTTATGTCCTGTAAATTAAGCATTAAAGTACAATATATCGGAGAATATGGGTAGCAAGTCATGTAATGGGTGAAAACGTTTCAAACCTGTGTGTACCGGTATATATACATAGCTCAGGTACATTCAGAGAATGAAACATGACCAAAGATAGGCGAAGATTGAGTGTGCCAATTTAATAAAATAAAAAATAACATGGTTACCTTCATGATGAAGATTGGGTATGCCTTTAAGTATATAGATCTCGATGATAAATCCCTAACTCCATACCTGCATACAAGAAATATTTATTGGTTATCAAACGGATTAATTACATTTGTCTAATTTAAACTAAAAAATAATCACATGTACCTTAATTGCAACATCATTTCTTACACAACAATCATTGATCTTATAAGCAGATAATGGAAAAACAAACAAGAATGACATGTTCAAGTACTCGAAAACAATTCTCATAATCAAACAAAATACTTAAACTACTTAAGTATGCCTTCGCCAATTCTCCCTTAAATAACTAACATTTTCAACATCTACATCGGCATTATCGCAATCTTCAACGACATTGATAGCTTCTTCTTTATAATCATTTGTCTCTAAATCGTGAAGACCTCTAGGTGGTGCTTTCATTACAACATACCAATTCGACAAATCATTTTCTCTTGAATAAAATACTTGTTTCGCTTGAGAAGTAAGGATGTATGGATCTTTAGAAAATGATGCTTGATTTTGATGTAAATTGACAAGAGTAAAACCATCCTCATCGACTTTTACTCCATTTCCTATATGTGCCCAACGACACTTAAAAACGGGAATGTAAAACACAAGATAATCCAGTAAAATTATATTAGTCAATATCCCATAATAGGTGACCACGCCAACTACTTGAGAAATATCCTTTGCACTTGCTCTACACATAGTAGTCGCATCACAAGTCACTCTGCTATTTTGAGTTTCTCTCCCTACATCTTTTATATGAAATCATTGATATTATATCCTTTGTAAGATAAGGCATCATTCTTTGGACCGTATGCAATCCACTTCAACATTTCATTGTGACCATTAGAGTTTATAGGTATCTGCAAAAAAATTCATGGACAATGGACATTTTAGAGTAACACTCTTAGGAAAATGAGAGAATATTCAAGTAATTGTTTAACCTTTTTTTTTATTCAACCAGCAAATTTTTTTGCATGTGTTTCCCAAAGTAAAGTTGAACTTCTTTCCATACGCTTACTTGAATTTTGTAGTTCCTCCAAGTGCAAACTAGTATAAAATAAGACATGCTAAGTTATATTTATTAGCACAAACACATCCAAATAATTGAAAAATAATGTAATGTATACGTACCCTAAAAATGGTTTAACTGCTGCCATATTTATTAACACGGCTAAATGTGCAATTTCTTTCTCATAGGAGGATAATGTAACTATCTTAGATGCTGAAATTGGACGTCCTTCAAGTATTACAACGCTTTCATATTCTTCATTTCGATCTGTTGTCTCCTCAACATGTCCTGATTTTTTTAAATATTCACTAAAAAACCTCATGCACTCATCTACGAGATAAGATTCTGCAATACATCCTTTGGGCTATGAATAATTTCTTACATAATCTTTGAGCATCTTCATATATCTTTCAAATGGGTACATCCAACGAAATTTAACCGGACCACATATGAGTGCTTCTCTACTAAGATGAATTGACAGATGTACCATTATATCAAAAAACGATGGTAGAAAATATTTTTCAAGCTCACACAAAATGTCAATAATCTCAATATTGATTTGCTGCACCTTCTCTATGTCAAGGACAGACTGATATGATTTATTGAAAAATGAATATAAGCGAATTATTGCTTTTCTTGCCTTCTTTGATAATAGCCCTCTTATTGCTATCGACAACAAATGTTGCATTAAAATATGGTAATCATGTGATTTCAAACCACTAATCTTACAATCCTCCAATAATATATGATTTCTCAAATTTGAACAATAGCCATAGGGTCCTTTAAAATCGTACAATCTTTTGAAAAATACATTTTTCTTGAATTTTGATAACGTATAAGGAGCCAGTGGAAGATATGATTTCTTCCCACGAGATTATGCATGAAGCTCATGTCGAATTCCCCATCCTTCTAAATCCTTTTTAAAATTGAATCCATATTTTGATTTGTTATCATGCAACATTGTGCCTAAAATACTTTCACCAATGTTTTTCTCCACATGCATTACATATAAATTATTACGTATCGGCAGTTCCTATAAAAAAACAATAATATAGCACATAATTTTATGTATATTTAATTGTTAAAACATTTTTAAAAAACATTCACCTCACAATATGGCAATCGAAAAAAATTGGTCTCTTTTTCCATCTTGATAGCTCCAACTGTGTAGGATCGTTATCTTTATCGCCTTCGTCATTCATATCATGTGTACTCTTCCTCTTTCTCTTTTTCATCTTAATAGGCTTTATCTTAATGGCATTTTCTTATTGTTTCTCCTCTTCCTTTTTTTTCTCTTTCTCTTTCCCAAAATTATTTGCAAAATCTTTTAATAGTACAGAAATATTTCTTCCAGTTAAAATTCTAGGAGCATTACCTAACTCCACTGTGTTATCAAACCAAGCCTTCTGTTTCCTCCATGAATCTGACATAGGTAGATATCTTCTATGACCCATATAAACGTTCTTTTGACTATAGTTCAACCAATGGTGATGAGCATAAACACCGCAAAACGAACAAGCTTTTTCTCCATTCACATAACATCCAGCAAGGTTTCCATAAGCAGGAAAATCATTAATTGTCCATAGCAAAATTGCTTTCATATTAAATAATGTTTTACTAAATGCATCATAAGCATTGACTCCATTATTCCACAAATAATGCATATCTTCAATCAAAGGTGCCAAATATACATCGATATCATTTCCGAATTGCTTTGGACCAGGAATAAGTAATGTTAACAAAATATTTTCCTTCTTCATACACAACAGAGGTGAGAGATTATATATCAAAAGCATTACCGGCCAACAACTATATTTAGAACTCAACATAAAAAATGGATTGAGTCTATATGTAATAAGACCGAGTCTAAGATTGCCTGGATCGGTTGAAAAATATTGCATCGACCATCCACCATATTCCATGCCATATAATCCCCTGGATGACGCATTTTTCCGTCATTGCTTCTATTATTGAAATGTCATCTTAAATCTTCGGCCAATTTTTGAGATCTAAACATTCTTCTAAATCTTGGAATAATTGGAAAATATCTCAACACTTTAATTGAAACACCTTTTATAACTTCCTTGGTATCTTGATTTATCTTCCATCTTGAAGAACCACATTTTGGACAAGTTTCTAATTCTTTTTGCTCTTTTCTAAAAAGAATACAGTTATTCTCACAAGCATGTATTTTTTTTCAAAACCCATGTCAAATGCTTTAAGAAACTTCTTTAGCTCATATAAAGTTTTCGTTAGCACATTATCTTTTGGCAAAAACAATTGTTGCATGTTTAACAGCTTGTCAAACCCACTATCGGACAGACCAGTCTCACATTTAAGATTGTATAAGACGGTGATGGTGGATAGCTTTGTATGGTCTGTGCATCCAGGATACAATGGAGTTTCTGCATCTTCCAAACTCTTAAGTAGTTCATCCTCTCTTCTTTGAGAATCATCATCATCCTTATCATCGGCAAATAAATCAGAATTTAAAAAATCTTCATCTTCATAGTGAATCATCTTGAATAATTCATATATGTCAAACGAATTTGTTTTTATCTATATTTTTTAGCTCGTGTGGAAATACCATCTACTAGTCTTGTATTTAGAATCCATTCCTTTTATAATTAAATGCTCAATGATGATGTGGTCATCTTGTCGGCTAAGATTTCGACAATCAGTACATGGACACATAATTTTCTCCACATTTCGTAGATTTCTTTTTGCCATATGCACGAAATTCAAAGCTCCTTGTCGGTACTCTATACTGGTCCTAAAACAAATAATAAATATAAATATTAATATTAAAACATATGTGTTACTTCTCAAGATACAAATTTAGGTTTAGCATTAAATAGTCACCTGTTTAAATACACCCAATCCTTTTCCATTGGTAATACAGACATTCAAATAAGTTTTCAAACTTTGATGTAGAATTTGATTTCCTGTTATAAGAAGACAACAAAATACTTAAAAAGCAAACATACATGAGATATGATATATTGTGATTATTTTTGTGCTTGTGAATTGCTTTTGGTTGTTTTTAATTTTGAAAGATTTATATAATTCATTGAACACTATTCACCTCCTTTTAATGTAAATCTAGTCTTAAGATCCATAATCTACATTCCTCATGGAAAGATAAAGCACATTAAGCACAAAACAATGTAGTCACTTGCTTGTTGCTAAGATCAATTAGTACTAGTGGTAACTACCATTACAATTCAAACTAAAAGAATTAGGAAACATATGCTAATTATACAAAACCAAGGACATGCATAATGAAGTAGTGGATCCAAAAAACAAGAATAAAATCCACATATTTGAAACTGCGTTTTTTTTACTTAATCCTAAGCAATATAACTCTTCACTTAAACTCTTTAACAAACTTATCTTCTCATACACTAATGTATCCACAGTGAACATACTTAAAAATTATATGAATAGCCGAAAGTTTGTATAAAGTGAAAAAAAATGTTCTTTTTTTTGAAGAACAAGGAAACATTTTTTTTGATAGCATATTTTTGAAGAACAAGAAAACATTTTTTCACTTTATATAATTATTTAAAAAAACATTTTTTCACCTTATATTAGGCAAACAATAAAACAACCCAACACAAACGTATTGAAAGCAGCACCTGCAATATGTCATATATGAAAATATTATATTGTTTCTGAAGTTCAATGATCGTTTGACATATTTCTCTTTATAAAATACATCAAGCAATCTTTGAGTCACTTTTTTTTCAACTGTAGCTATAATAGTTTTATAGGTCAGTAATAAATTGCTAATATCTTTTATTTTCTAAATTAACTGATATGCAAAGCAAGCAATATAAAAATTTTCTTTATATGTGTCATGCACCCAATTATCTTTATATGCTTACAAAATTACAGTTTAATACTGAATATGAATAACGTTTTGAATTCATGATTTTTTTTTGGAAATCATGTTAACTCTCTAATCTCTGGTGAAGTTGTTGAAGTTAACAACATGCTTACTGAAACATCTGGTCTACTATCAAAGCAAGGTCATGAACAAGCAGCAATCATAAGGCAAGAATTATACAGTACGAGGATAACTAAACAGTAGTATGAATGGGGTCAAGTATCGGTCAATAAAAATTAAGAAGCAGCTGCGGTTCAAAGATGAAAGATACAGTAAAAGAATAACGAAGGTAACTGAGTAATTGCAGTTTTAAAAATAAGCCAACGCTGAAATCAAAAAGTCAATCAACAGAAAAAATAAATTCGAATATACTTTTATATCAGAGAAAAGATCAAGTCTGAAACTTTTATATCAGACAAAATATCAAGTCCGAAAATACCATAACCGTTCATCACAAAATTGATGGTCGATCAAATTAAGTTAGAGCATTCAAGTCAAAGTACATACTGGAAAATATAGAAAATTATTTGCTATACAAATCCTTCTATTATTTATACAACTAACACTTTTAAAAAAAAATTAAGGCAAACTAAAGCCTATAAGAAAATGGATGGATGATCAAACTCAAACCGAGCACTCCATCTCAACTGTATTATGTTATTTTTAATATTTTCTATTGCATTTCACAACTAGTGATCCCATGACCCTTTCTTTAGTTAAAGGTATGTACATTTAACATTATTTTGAACATAACCTCAATCATCCTTCAAAAAGAAACATTATAATTATTTTTTTAAAGAACAAGAAAACATTTTTTTAAGAACAAGAAAACATATACTTAATAATTATATAAAGTGAAAAAAAATGTTTTTTTTAAGAACAAGAAAACAACTTATAAAAACCCAATTTTTATGTGCATCCATTTGATTTTTTCATTTTTGCTTCTATAAAGTAAGAAAGCTACTTATATTCAATGATCTAAACGACCCCTTAGGAAATAAGCATGTGCAATTCAACATACAAGCAATTTTATGGGTCTTTGTACAATAGGAACCAAATTGAAATGGTTGGGGTTCCATGTACAAACATTTACAATCAACATTTACACTTTTCTTTGTAAATTAGTAATAACATGAAGTTGAGGGGGTAAAACCTTCATTTTATTAGCTGATAAACTTTTGCCTTCTTTAGTAAGATTTGCAAGTTATTCTTCACTTTCTCACATCTTATCTATTTGGTTCCTATGATACAAAGACCCGTAAAATTGTGTACTCTGCTTTGTAAATTAGTAATAACATGAAGTCCCATGTACAAAAAATTCTATTATAAAATGGCATGACAAGGTTCAATACTATGTTATTATGTTTTTTCATATACATTTTGTATGTAGTTTCACTTTTTATGATATATCTGACCCCGCATTGTATAAAACAACACAACTTTGTTGCTTTTTTAGGATTATAGACCAACCATCCATTTTATTAGCCTTGCCTAGCTTTGAAATTTGCAATAGTGAAGGGCAATAGTACATCAGTAAGATTTAGGTCCTCCTTTTTGACTTGATCAATCACTAATTGGATAGAATAACTAATAAAACTAAAACTGAGTGAACGAGAGCCAATTGACTGAACCTAAAATATAGCGCAGTAATATGAAATGATATTTTTTATTATGCAATCTAAAAGCATTTTGCTAATATGGTTGTTTATGCGTTGACTTGAATGATATTTTAGAAGTTATATTCAAAAAATTACTAACAAATAAATATATTTTCTCCAAGACTAGTACTACTAACGTTAAAAAATGATATTAGCTACATGTTCACCAAAATCAATTGTATAAGCCAACATGATTGCCTGACATGTTCACCAGGACTAGTACTCCAGTTATTCATGGCATCCAGACTATAATTGATATCTTATCATAGCTACACGTTCACCAAAATCAATTGTATAAGCCAAACATGATTACCAGTTTCGCATGACAAGCTTAATACTATCTTTGGTGTTCCCTCTAATAAGTTATTCCAACAATTGTACTAAAAAGTTATGTGAAAAAAAGATTTAAATATTACCTAAGACTACGTTTTGTTCAAAAACATTGTTAGTACTACACGTGTCATGCCTAAAAATAAGGTGTAATTACTAAATGATTGCAGATACACGCAACTCATAATAACTTTGGGAAACTACTTACATGTAATATATCAAGATAAAAGAGGCCTACAAAATGGGAGTTCCGAAGTATAACTTTGTTAAGTTGAAAACTCCTCGATTCTTAAATGTCCAAAATTTATTGAACTTCAATTGACAAGTTTTTATTGGCAACATATACATGTCATCATAGGAATATATTAACTATTCACTGTAAAATAACTATAATTTTTGCATTTGTGCATTTATCTCATATTAGTCGTAGATTTGGTTAAGCTTGTAAATCGTAATCGAAGTAATTTCATTGGTTTACAGTTCCATGCAATGTTAAAACCAGTGAGTCTTTAACTTCTATGTTTTAGGTTTAAAATATTTTTTTATAAGGAAGAGTAATGACATTCATTACAACACGAAAAATTAATCCTACAAACATAGAATACCTTATATTATTTTAAGCAAAAACTCATCATATTCTTCATATATTAAAAATATACCGATTGTTTACTAACATGTAGGTAGTTCTTGCTAACCTCATATATGTTGATGGTCCTAGTAAATCCAATGAAAGAACATAAAACTATTCAGGTGTGCAGGTAGCATCTTCCATGAAACATTATAACGACAGTACATAACCATTCAGGTGTGCATCCCTATTTTGTGTCTGTGTGCACTCATGTTTGTCTGAGTGCATGTACATGTATGCATGAGCGTTTGCATACATATGTACACAATAATGGGAGTCACAGTCACTAGACTATCATTGTCTCCTTTGTATCAACTTAAATATCCAGAATAAAAACTATAAACTTGTTATTCATAGCATGAAAAGGGTGTAAATGTAGAATCATTTTTTATATCAAATTAATTCTATATTTAAGCAAACATATTATCGAACTAATTTCATGCGATCACATCTAGTTGAAATTCAAGGCCTAAAGATTCTCGAGTGCTGCGATCCAAGTTTAAATTAATATGGTATAAGGTAAGCAAATCACATTTGTCTCATTAGAACATATGAGACCTAGAAAATGGAGTCCAGTCTTATTTTCTTTCAAAAAGAAAACCCATTGTTCTCAGCTATATCATACAACCTTGATCTTTATTCTACAATGAAGTCAATCCTAAAAATATCACTGTACAAATATGAAGCCAATCCTCCAATCGTTCATTAGAACATATTATTATGGAATAAAAAGATTATTGTACAAATATGCATTTGGAAAAAATATTATTACGGCAATTTTCAATACATCTAACCTCAACCATAATTTCTAAATACACAAGATAGCAAGTACATCTTACCTCAACATGAAACACAATCTCAATCAAAATCTAGATCTGAAAACGATAATTTGTAAATATGAAATAATTTTTGATAAATCTTACCTCAATCTAAACTAAGATCTCGGTTGATTTCTATATCTGAAACGACCCAAATTAGCAAACTCAGATGTCAAGTCTTTAAGGGATTGGACGGCTTCTTACCTAAAACAGCGATGGAAGGTGAACGAATAGAGGGCGAGATGAAACCGTAAGCGAAGCGGAAGCAAATTTTGAGGGGGAAAATTTTCAGAAGAAGGTAATTTTCTGTTGTATGTGAAAGAAAGAGGAATGAATTCTCTGTGAAGCGAAATAAAAATTGGGGGGGGGAGGGGATTTTCAGGAGGAGGGAAGTTTTGGCGGAAAGGAAAATAGTAAATGTGACAAGATATGGTCGGCTGCAAGTGTTAATTAGGCTTTAATTAATGAATAAAAACAAAAGGAAAAATGGATTAAAATAGTATTGTTGCTATAATCCATAAATACTGCTAATAAATGTAACCAAATGTATATTTTTTTGTAGTGAATGGCTGCCTTAGGAGAATATGACCGTTGTGGTCATAAAGGGCAAAAAACAAAGAAATATAAGTATATGGCTGTAAAAATGGAATTTACAGATATTGATTAAATACTAAGTCCAACTATAGAAGTAATGAAATAAATATTCTAGGGTAAAGAGGATATAACTTTCCGTATTTATATTAATGAATATAGAACTTATAATTAAAAGTAGAGTTGGACTTAGTAGGTTAATGATGTAAAAATATTATTAACCATTGGAACCTGTAACGATAATTAACCTTATGCATGTAATATTTCTATAGAGGGTAACTAAACAGAAATGACATAATGACGTGGCCCACTTTATCCCAATAGGGAAAACTAAAGGGCAATGAGGCACAAACCTAATAACTTTCGCGTATAGTCAGCTTCCTAGGTCTTAAGTGGTTGGGGTTGAAGAGTCCACCTTAGAGTATGTCTTCAGTATAGGGGTCTTAAATGGCATGTGTATGTATTACCTACCAAAACCTAGAAACTTAAAATATCAGATATGGCTACCTATCCTATAAGAAGTAGTAAACGACTAAAGGGTTATAAAATAAGGTCAGTGTAACACCCCGTAATTTTAACAACACTAGAAGAGGATAAATTAAATAATAATTAATTTAATATCCAGAATTAAGGAAAATGGACTACGCCATTGCATTCGTCTCAAAATTCTGGTCAAGATAGACATTTGGTTTACATAAAACAGACACCGTATGAAGAAGTTATGAAGGTTTGAAATTTGTATACATGCAAGATAATTATATATAGGGCCCAGGAATTCAAAATTTCAGTTCAAAATTCGAAATCACGGAAATTGAGGGAAGCGTGAAAAATCCCGCCTAGGGGAGTCGACCCCGAGTCGACCCCTCAAGGGAGGTGTCGACCCCCCTTAGGCTGAGGTGGCAGGTCGGATTTTCGAGGCTGGCAGCTATATTTTGAGGTCCATTTCTCTTGTTTTCTTCACTGAAAATCAATGGAGGCCAAATGCTGCCGGTGCTTGAACTAAACCGAGTCCTTTTCTTCTACAACTATCAACTAGAGCTAATCAGTTAGAGATTCGAATTTAGATCCAAGATTAAACACCAACAATTTCTCTTTTATCTTCTAAAATCCAAACACTGTGAGTTTAGTTATTTTTAGATTTAAATGACTAAAAGTAAACGTGATATGATTGTGATTTGGATCTGTTATAAATTATGAATCTATGATATTCTTGGATCTTAACCTTTCTCATGCTAGATCTATTTTTATAGATCTAATTCTCTTGTGGTTAATTTATCATGCCACATACGTGGATCTTAACTTTTATCTATGTTTATGGTTAATTTGTATTTGTCATTATTTGGACAGTTAAAATCTTGTTTAGATCCAATTCTCCCTCTAAATCATCTTGTACCTATTATGTGGTGGTTAATTTAGATCTTTCATCAATTGGACATATGAATCCTTATTTAGATCTCTTCATGCCTATTAGAACATCCTTATTATGTTAGATCTAATTTTACCATCACATGTTCACTAGATCTGCTTTTATGTCCACCTTATTATTATACCAATTACACGTCTATGCCAATATATATTTATGCCAGTTATGTTAGAATAATCACTATTGTCACCTTCCCATCACCTTTCCTTTTTATTGTTTATGGCCAGCCTACTTTCTGTCCTAGGCATGCTGCCAAATATATGTGAATGCGTTAGTTAGGGAATGGGGAAAAATATTAGAATTAGCATAATTTGTATAATGAATGTGAATTTGGACATATAATTCATTATGAATATAATTGGGTAAATGGTCATGAATGCTTATAAGACATAGGTAATTAATTGGTTAAAATGCTTAGGATTACAGTGATTAGAAACTATAACTGCACTTGTGACACGAGGTTAGATTGCATTTGTGGTGGAAGTCTGCCCGGACCTGACCAACATATCCAGCAACCGTAAATATTGAATCTAATGTGAGGGGGTCTAATTGCACAAGTACGAGACGGGGTAAGACATGAGGTTAGGCCCAACTTGTGGAAGAAGTCTGCCCGGACCTGACCGGCATATCCAGCATCCACAAGCTGTCTAATGTGGGAGGTCTAGCCCATTATAAACCATAAATGGACATGGTAAGAAATTGGAATACTTAACCTAGTTGAATCCATAGGGATTGGGTGAAGATAAACGTGAATATGGGTTAAGTAAACTTGGTTGAATAATGGGAGGGTTAAGTTAAGTACATCTGAGATGGGTTGGTAATATTTAAATATAGGCCCATAAAACTTAACCAATTAGGGGTTATGTATTAAAGAAACCTATAGGTAAGCATGACCGGTAGAAAGATTGGGGTTATATAATTAAAGACACCCTTTAGCATAAATATAGCTTGTAGAAAACCTAGTGAGGGATACAAGACAAAGGGGAGAGCTTGTATCATATTGTGTAGGACACGGTTCAATCAGTAACTCGGAGTAGGTATCAAGCAAAGTACTCCGAACTAGGTCGAAGAAGGGGCACGCTTACTGAACTGATTGTAAGAGATCCAAACGTAGAGGATGGTGTGGGCGGCGCAAACCAACCGGGTCATGTGCGTGTATGGGCCAGGCAGAGGGGGATAAGACGACCGTAACAGTGTAGATATGGGGCTGTGCATATCAGCGAAGGGTTGCCACTTTAGGTCGTGATACATACTACGGTGGGTTCGGGATAGAGTATCTACATGGATTAGGGAGCCGATCGATTAGGGTAGTAGTTAGGATACATTCGGACGTATGCCTAAGTCTACCACCTAATAATGGAAGGGATCATCTCATTCTGGCTATATTAGTAATAGTGCAGAGTAATCATTGGGGAAGCATATGCACTCTATCCTGTTACCTTGTCATGCTTACCTTTTATGTAGTTGTCTCTCTCTTATCCACTTTATATGCTTGTCATGCTACTTTTATTTATTTGCTTGCTAAAAGTAACTGGACTCGCCAGACTTTATGTCTGACCCTTTTTGTTTCCTCTTCTTTCTTCCGTCCCCTCCCCCTCCCCCAGGTTCTCAGGGCGGGAACACTCAGGCTTGACCGTGATTCTGCTTTTATCTTGCTAAGGAGCTTCTCTTAAAGTATTGCTCAAGTCCTTATCTCAACTCTGGCTCTGTCTCTTTTTGGGGAGTTATGCTTTTTGTGTACTCTGATGGAACAAGACAGAAAGTTTTATGTTTTTGTAATGGCTTTTATGTAGTTTCAGACTTGTGATATTTCGGACCACGATGTTATGATTTATGTTTGAAAAAAAATTTGAATTCCGCTGTTGCTTTTATATCCGTCTTATGTTTTCTGTTTCTGTTTACCTATAACGCTTCAAAAACTTAATGCATTCTCTTAATGAGTGACATTAACGGACATGAGGCGTCACAGTCAGCTAGAAGGTATAGCGAGCGATAAAATACCATCTCTCACCTTATACGGGGCAAGGGTATATATGTGAATGACGGAAGACTTAACTAGTAGGGCCCGTAGCTAGTGCCCTCTAGTTTATAAGAATGTGAACAAGTTATCGAGAGGTATTAAATGACCAATAATTCCCCGACCAATTAGTCCGCCTAGGTTCTTTAGTGATTGGGAGAATCCACACTATCTATCATTGATAGTGAGGCGAAAAACAACAAAGGGTAAATGGATGGAATGGTATATAAATGTAAATACTCAACAGTTATCGGTTCGCTTCTCAGTCTAATAATCAGCTAAAATATTAGTTTAAAGGCTTCCTAAATATATGTGTAACATTCTATCTCGGTAACACATCTTGGACTACTACTGAGTGAAGGGTAATAGAGTCGTGCGTAAATATTTGCAAGATTAGGCTAGAATCACTAAGCACACATCTCGGGTTGAACCAAACGGGGTACATCTATGTATTATAATATATGTTGTACAATTTCTTTTCACTAGAATCTTCTTATTATGGCCCCCCTCTTCATTACAACCACCCAGGTTTTCTAGAAAAGGTCGGGTTCTTACAGGTGTTTAAGTTTAGCGTTCGGTTCTCGTTCTCTTTCATGCTCGGTATTGGAAAAGTGACTTACTTTGAAAAAGTTAGCTACTTGAGTTAATACTACTTTACCCTATTTTATTTCTGCTATGAGTTATCTTATCATACTCTGATTATGTTCATTTATTTGTAGGTACCATATTTACATGCTCCATGCTTGGATGTGTTTGAGTTTCGATTTTTGTCGAAATTTGGGCGTAGAGAAGTATGGTGTTACATTTGGTATCAGAGCTAGGTTAGACGATCTGAGGAATTAGTTGAATTAGGACTCGTGAGAGAACATAATTTGATTTTATTTTCTATTATTATTCGTCTTTTTTTACTCGACTTTAATCTATTTTGATGATGAATCAGTCGCGGGCATAATTATATAAAATGAGCTTTAAGCGACTAAGAGTTGAAATATGTTGAGTTTGGGTTTCTAGGCGATTCTGTCTTACCCTAAAGTACGTTGGCAATTTCGTCTTGAAGAGCATGAGGACGACATATGGTGGATTCCGTTGATTTGAGTTTGGAGACTGGAATATATATATATATAATATATAAAAATCTAATTACAACCGAGATAGTCGCGATTTCCTGTTTCATTAGTCGATCCGGTCAAGACCATTACTCTATTCAAAATGGGGAAGAGTTCACGTTATTGTGTCATATCTATTTCAAAAAAATATAATTATGAGGTATATCCATTTGTTACTTCATTAAATTTCCAAATTTACCTTTATTGAAATATTTAATTGGGTTCTTGGCCTTGTATTCAAAGAAATTCATTTTTAAAACTATTTGGCAAAAAACGAGTTTTGAATACGGTTTCGATAAAATGATCTTATAAAGGGCTAGTTTTATAAAGACATGGTTTTAAAATTTTAATCTATTCGTGTTTCAAAATTTTTAGAGCTTAGTGTAACTTTAGTAAATATAATCTAATTGATAGGAAAGATGGAATTAGGAACGACAAGGAATATGCCACTAAACTTAAAAATAATAAACATCTCCTCCTTGTGAATTTTAGTGTCCCTCTTCCTATATATATTGGATAATTTATTGAAATTATCTTGAAATTATCACAATTAATCATTAAGATTTAGAAGCTCCAACATTTTTGAAAATGAAAAGGTTTTTCAGTTTGTAATATAAACTGGAACATAAATAATAATAATAATAATAATAATAATAATAATAATAATAATAATAATAAAATGGATTTATAAATACAAAACCATTAGTTTATAATACATTCCATTTTTGTAAAGGTTTAAAAAATTTATTCGAAAATGCTAAGGAAAACCCTTCGTCCGGATTTTTGGGTATTTGATTTTGAATCGTTTAGTTTTATGTCAGCTAGTTAAGGGGAAAATAGCTGATGTACTACTTTAAGTTCGTTCGTCGCAACATCGTTGTTGAGACTATAAATCTTTGGAGATGGTTCGGAGTTTGGTTGTGGTTTTTGATACCGCCGTGATGAGGATGATTGTTTTTGAGTCGCATCAAATCTTAAAAGATGACGTCGAGCAATTAATATTTTAATCCGGCCTAATAAGGTCAAGGTTCAATCTTTGTCCGAAGCCCTACTAATAATTAACCATCTAGCGTTATGCAAGAATGGTCAATCAGTTAATGAGTTTTGGTACAATTTGGATATAGGACTCAACCGTAAAAGTTGCATCCAAGCCACCCCCTTAACTTCTTTCTTTCGTCCTTCTTTCCACATCTAGTCAAACCATATCCTTATCTTTCTTCTTTTTCTGTGGCATCACCTAGTCTCCTCTTTTTTCGTGCTTATTTGGGCATTAAATCTTGCCTCACTAGTTTTCCAAGATCTAATTTCTTCTCTTTGACCATTTCTTAGTACATACTACCTAATTGTGCTATCCGATCTTACTCATACCATTTAAGTCTTATCCTTATGGAAATATCATTTGGTTGGATTGGAATAAGCAAAAAGGTCCCACCATTTTAGGGCTAAGAAAATTTGTCGTGGCAGTTGGATTTTTACCGATCCATTGCTCAGTTGTTCTAGATCTTAGAATAGGATTGTTGTTTGGGCTATAACCGCCTTTGTTATGCCTTATTAGAATAGGTTCTTTCAAATGCGATCCTTCTTCCAGAGATGAAGATTAAGCTATCTTTGGATGTTTTTTCTAAGGAGAATCTTGATGAGATTTTAGAAGAATTTGTGCCTTGCGCAGACTTGAATAGTCTTTTGTTGATTGGCTTTGGAGACATTTGCAGTAAATCTCTTTTTCCTAATGTCAATTTTTAAGTTCGGGAATCTAAGTCAAAACTGCCCATGATGATGTGTGACCCATTTAACACGTCGTTTTATAAATGGGGATTTAAAACTAAATTTGTCTCATGATGCGGAAATTAATCTTTTCTTTAATCAGTGGTGTAACCATCATTTTGTGCCGCGTCATATTTTATTCAGCTTGTTGTTTTTGTTTATTGTCTCATGGAGTTAGTTTCTTTAAATTCACCTATCCATTTTTGTCTTAAGATAATATTTGGTGGATTTCCTTGAGAATCTGTTTTGTGGTAGGTTTCTTTTATCATCGCAAGTTCTCTCTTAAAGAGGTAGTGATGTAGAAACCTCCAACAACACCAGCAGTGTTTGTAACACGAGACCTAGCATTTTGCTACCATGATATGGTTAATTAAAAATCATAAAAATTGGTTTGAGCCCCATCCACGGAGCAAGACATCTCGTTGTTTATAGCCATTGTATTGGGAGTTTCGGTGTTGTTGTTTTGCCGTCGTCTTTGTTGTTTTCCCTTTCCAGCATCGGGTTCTTGACTTGGTGGTGATTCGTGCTTGTAACTGTTGGTGTTGTTTAAATCGTACTACTTAGATTAATTTAATTTCTATGTTTGGAATGTTTATGTCATCCACGCATGCCTGTTCGAATGAAATCTCATTTTTTTACCTAAACTAACAGTTGTCCTAAAGTTGGAAAGAGTACAATTCTGTGTTGGATAAATTTTAGCAAAGCACCAGTTTTGCGTTGTTTACGTCATGGGTATAGAAATGAATAAATAAACCATCGTTCCTTATTAAAGCTAAAATTTATTTTTGGTCTTTTGTGTGTGGTTTCAGTTTTCGCATTTTTGGCATGATTGACTTTTTTCGCCAACATTTGACTTGAATTGTTTAATTTTCCGCAAAATACATTTTTGAAGCTTTTGGAAAACGTTGTTTGAAAAAAAACACTTTTTATCATTTTCTTTTATAGGAAAGTGAAATGGTTTTGAAAGGTAATTTTCAGAATAAAATTGAGAAGTTTTAAAGAGAATTTATTTTTATGAAAAATTCAATTTTTGGTCACATGAATAGCATAAGGAAGATGTTTTGATGATTTGTATGCACGTTTTAGCGGTGCAGTAGAGCCGATGATATGATAAAAACATTAACGACAACAAGTAAAAGGCTATTTTGGCCTGGGAACGTTGTTTCCATACCTTGTCAATGATGTGAGAATTAATAATTAACTCATTTCACATTTTAGAGCTTGTTTTAAGCCTCCTTTACAGTCTACAGATGGAAATTTTTGGAGTATTTTGGGTAACTAAGGTGAAAATTCCACTATGGGGCAGGAAATCGAATATTTGTAAGCGGAGAAAATGTTAAATTTTTTTGCTTCGATTTACTTTTCTGTTTTAGAAGAAATTAAATAGAAAACAATTAGACTGCGTGACGCTTTGGATGATAGGGTTTGGATGCAAAATTGGTTGCTTCACACTTTTATCCGTAATTGTGTGGAGGTAATGGATGGAAAAAAAGGGTTTTCAAATGTTGCATTCATATAGAACTACCAGTGTATTTAGGATGTTTTGTATCTTGTTTTCAAAACTGTTTTACAATTTTCAATGCATACATATAGAGGGCCCGATTTAGATTCGTCTTGCATGCATGTTTTATGGTTAAAATTTCATTATGTGCACCATGTACATATACACATGGTTGCAAAATGGATAAACACAAATTGGTTGTGTAGAATAAGACAGTATGTGTTGTAATTTCAGGACGAAATTCCTTTTAAGGAGGGAAGAATGAAACAACCTGGAATTTTGGAAATGGGAATTAATTATAAGAATCCAATTTTTTTCAAACGATGGAATTTGACCATGAAACTTTAACTGATGCGTTCGTCTTGGAATTCCGGTCAACTTTCATGTTTAGAGTTTAGCGAATAGAGTCCGTATGAAAAAGTTACAGATGAAATACGAAAACGGATGGAAAATAAATAAAACAGAATATTATGTAAATAGAAAATAATAATTCCCCAGCCACCTCACTAGCAGGTCAATCCAAGCGATCGACCGCTGGCTGCGACCGCTTGGTCAAGCAGGAAGTGATGACTAGGGTTTTGGCTATGAAATATTAAATATATATGGACGAATGTTTAATAAACAAATCTAACGGTTCAAGCCCAATTCCACTCTTATAAATAAATAGGTAAGACCTTATTCTTTTAGATACAAATCTATAGCACCAGCGGAGCACAGCCATTTTCCCCCCTCTTCTAGCCTAATTTCTAAATTAAAAACATATTCATGTACAAAAAATCAAACACAAATCATATGGAATTGAGTTGATTATCAGATCCAATGGAAAAGACTATAAATTGATGCTCCAAATCAGATTCACTCCTCTCTTCCTATTTTCTTACACATCTAAAGATCTGAAATTTATTCCCTTTTTAGATAAACTGTAGTTTATAAGAATTTAGGAATTGTAGGTCCAAAAGGTTCAAACTTTGGATTTGGATGCTTTAAGATGAGTGGGAAATTTACGTATACAGTTACAATAGCCTATTTATTTCGTTTGAATTAAATCTCAAAATTTATACCTATTTCCATCAGAGCTGGTCATTATATTTATGTAATTGGATTGACACCCATCAGAGCTGATTATAAACATTGTTAAAACTTCTATATTGTGAATTGTTGTTAGGCATTATATTAATTGTGGAATTCTCAAATTTGTTTAGACATATTTCCTACATTTTTTTTGTAAAATGTACTGTGGTTTGTTGTAAAACACTGTAGATTTGGAAATCAGTCCCATTGAACACCATTTAGATGTAGTTATATTCCATATCTCTAATTTCAGTGTTGAATAATAATTTTATGAATATTGGATAAAATGTTAAATTGTATGATTGTAATTTTACAAGAATTATACCTCTAATTTACATCTCTATACTCACCGCATTCTAAAATCTCTCTAAAATTCTAGTTACTTGTTGAATCTTTGAAATTATTTCATATCTCTTGATTCAACAAGCAACATACTTCCTTCAATCTTCACATACACATCAAATACTTGAGGATAAGATTATAGGAAAGGTGTACTTAACCGTTGGCTATTCAGTGTTGATACAAGAACACATCCAGAAGTCAAAACTCTTTTGTAATTTGTGAAGTCCTATATGGCTTCTCAGGAGGGGAAATCCTTGTTGGTGCTCGCGTGTATTGTGACCTATTCCTCTGGGTTAAGAGAAGGCATGTTAGTGAATTTCGAAGAGATGCTTCAGGATTGGATGTAGGACGGGAAGTCCAAACCATTATAAAATTCATGATGTCTTTCTTACTACTCTTACTTGTTTGTGATATATCTATATTGCTTAGATTTATTTGCATAACTATTGTATTAGATAGGTTAGAATATCATATTCACTCTGCATAATCCATATAGAAAGATCCTATCCTTAAGTCATACACGATTTTTCTTTTGGTATTAGAGCAAGGCCATCATTTAACCTTAAAACTGTTATTTGATACATAATTAATATTGATAATAACACTACTACTAGCACTAATACTAGATATACTGAAGGCCAATCTACTGCAAGACCACCCTTTTTCAATGGCATGAATTATAGTTATTGGTCTACACGTATAAGAATATATATATGCAAGCCAATGGTTTTGAAGCTTGAAATATTACACAAAAAGAATATATACAACCCACTACACTATATACTGAATGGTCTGCAACTGAAAAAGCAGAGGCTACTGCCAATGCTAAAGCCATGAATATGTTGCACTGTGTCTTAGATAGAAACGAGTTTAACCGGATTTGTATGTGCAACACAACATATGAAATCTGGCAAACACTCAAAGTAACTCATGAAGGAACTAGCAAGATCAACAAACAAAGTAAGATATCCATGCTTAAAGACCAGTTTCAAAATTTCATAATGAACGAGAATGAGTCTCTAAATGACATGTACTCACGATTTCAAAATATTTATCAATCTCTATTTGGATTAAGAGAAAATACTCTAATTTTGATATAGTTTGAAAAATATTAAACTCTTCGATGGATGAGTGGGAAAGAAAGGTTTTAGCTATTAAAGAGGCTAATGATCTTTCTACCATGAAACCCGAAGAGTTAACTGGTAATCTCATGTCCTACGAAGTAAATTTACATGCAAAGAAAGCACATGTCCAAGACAAGAAAATTTTACCTTTCCATGCAGAGAAAGATGAGTCAGATTCGAACGAAGAAGACATTGCATTTGTAGCAAAGAACTTCAGAAAATTTCTGAAATACAGAAAAGGTAGAAGTAAGAATATGAAAAAGAATTCAACATAAGAACCTAAGCCAAACTTGGTGGAATGTTTCAACTGTCACAAAAATCGGACATTATCAAAAGAATTGTCAAGAATTAAAGAAGAATCGCAACAAAAAGGAGAAATAAAAAAGGCGAGCTTTCTCAGTCACTTGGGATAATTCAGATTCATCATCTTCTGACAGTAACAGCGATAATGGCAATGAACAATCAAATGTATGCTTCATGGCAAAAGACCGAGGTCAGTGATTTTACTTAAGAAGAATTAATAGAAGTTAATATGGAAATTCTAGAATCTAGGAATAATTTTAAAAGGAAATATCAACAAGCTAACAGAAATAAAAAAAGAGCAAAATTTGAGAGAGACTTATTAAAAGATGAAAAAGAGAATTTAGAAGATGAGATTAGAAAATTATAAGAATCTCTATCAGTTGCAAATTCTCAGATTTGTATGTTGAGTCAAGAAATGGAGACTCAAAAGAATAAAAATAATATACTAGTTTCTGAAAATCATGACTTGAATACTAAGGTTAAAATCATAGAGTTAGAAAATTCTAGTCTGAAATTTAAATTAGATAATATTTCTAAGAATGTTAATAATTTTAATAAAGGCAGAGAAAATCTATCTAAGATATAAGAAAATTCACAACCAGTTTCTAGTAAAAAAGGACTATGATATGTTCAAAAAGCTAATTCTAAAAAGAAATATAGTAATAAGAAATATAGTATTAAACCAGCAATTCCCACTATTAAAAAATTAGATGTTACTACTAAGAAGAATTATTCGGGAAATATCAGTATATGGGTTCCAAAAACCAATAATATTCTGATTAGAAATAGATATATTAAGAATTTCTTAAATATTGTACACAACAATATTAATTATATTTTCAAAAAGGACTATGAAACCTCTTGGGATTGGTTTCCCAAGATTTAACCCTTGGGACCCTAACAGAGGAAGTGGGTACCAATAAATTCTGAATTATCTTTTTGCAGGCACCACTAATATATAGCTATGACTAGTTTAATACAAGAAGATAAATTGTTGTTTACTTTCTACATATTTGTAAGTTATTTAATTTTCCATTACATATGTATTGAATCAAAATGATATAATTTATACAAATAATATTGTTCTTTTTAGTTGTTTGTAGTTATCATAAATGTTACTTGAAACTATATTAAAGATATGTTTTCATACATTTCTATAGCTAAAACAAATTATATTAATAGTCTTTTTAGTAAATTACATTACTTTTTTTATTTACGGACAAAATTTCTTCTAGTTTCTTTTACATTATTAGAAAACTAACTTTGTTTCTAATGAATGGATACAAGTACTTCTACCAGTCATTTGTTATTACTATGTTTAGTATTTACTTTCTTATAAATACATAAGAAAACCATCCTGCCTTCTCAAAAACAAAAGTTCTCCTCCATCATTAAACTAAAGTTTCTATCACAACATGTCAAAAAAAATTAAGTTCATCAAAATCCTCTCTATTTACTCCTACTAAGTCATCTGGAAAAAATGTCATCAGATTCCATAGATATTATCATTTCTCCTACGCCAAATGAAGAGCCAACTTTGCGATGGCAAGAATACCATATCTAATATACTCCGGATGCTAAGAAGAAAAGGCGGCTTTCTATATCTCCATCAACAAAATACAAGATAGATGAGATACACCATTACCAGCATGAACAGATGAAGCTGCAACGTGAACTGTACTTTGAACAAAAATGAACTTCAAATAGATTAAATTTTCTTGTGACAATCGCACTTCGAGTTTGCCGAAGGTCGTCAGTCATAACTGAATCGAGACATCACTTTCCATAACTCCAGAAACTCTGAATACGACGTCTACTTAGAATGCTAAGTCAAGTCCAAATTCATGGGATAAAAATTATAATGAAATGAAGGAGCCGGTTCAAAAATTCCAAGAAGATCAACATCTTCGGAAGAAGAATAATGCGTTGACTATAATTATTTTCTTTTTTAGTTTTTAATAAACGTTGCATTGATCGAGAATGCAAGAAGAATATGTATTTTTTGTTGTTCAATAATCAATAAAGTCCTCATGTTGAACTAAAAACATTTTTAATTAATAAAAATTAAGAGCTCAAATATATTAATAAGCTTTAATCCTAAAACAGATTACTTATACTATGTAAGAGTATATATAGAACACCCTCAAAATAAAAACTGGAAATAGTTTTTTATTACTACCAGTCGGCTGGTGAACTGCATAATAGTCGACTGGTAAGCACATCCGAGAGAAAAACCTGCTATCTTATTTCAGTCCTTGTAACCACTATCACCACTATTTCTTTCATTTCTAAAAACTGCTCTTTAATAAGAAAAACCCTAAACTCCAAAAAAATTCAATTTTTCTTCAAATTACCAAAACAAATGGCTCCTCTAAATTGATAAAGAGAAATTGGATCATCATCATCTAGGGCAAAGAAACAAGTTGATCCATCCATTGATAAATGGTTATGGAATGATCTTGCAACGAAAAGATGGAAACTTACGTCAAATTTAAAGTTCATTAAAGGATCGTTTGTCAAATTTCCGGATTTTGAATCTTATGGACTTCAATGATTGGCTCAAAGAGGTAGAATTGAATCTCACATGAATTACACTCAAAATCATATGTAAATCAATGTTACATTAAAATTATTCTTATCCAATCTAAACATGGACCATCAAACTCCTAACAATACTGAAAATTGTGTTTGAAGTATGGTTTGCGGGCAACCAATATTTCTTTCAATTGAGAGGCTAGGGCATATCTCAAATTGTTCGACGGATGGTATACCATTATCGGAAGTAGAATATGGTTTTGAAGTTAGGAATTAAGTAAGTCATCTTTTTATTGATGATGATTCTGATGGTTCTCGAACTAAAGGATTACGACCAAGTGCAAGACTTCTTTATCATGTTTTAGCACATATGATATTACCTCGATCAGGAACATTCAACCTTGTTTACATGGATACTTTCCGAGCTCTCTACATAATCTATAGCAATACCAAGGTGGATTGGGTGCAAACGATAATGGATCGTTTCTTACTTTACACACAAGGTATGACTAATTGTTTCTACTACGGGGAATATCTTAAGAGAGTATTTGCAGATGCAAATATACCCAAACCAATTTCCGAAAAAATTGATGTAAAGGCTTTAGATAGCAAAAACTTAAAATTAATGAAAATGCCTCCTCCAACTCTTAGAATTACAAATATACCCAAACCAATTTTCGAAAAAATTGATGTACAGGCTTTAGATAGCAAAAACTTGAAATTAATGAAAATGCCTCCTCCAGCTCTTGGAATTACGAGCTTAGAAGAACGGAAAAAGAGGGATTCGGATCGACCATCTTCTAGATCAACTCGAGCCAATCCGGAAGATGTTTGACTAATGGAGGCTTTAGAATCATCTAGGCAAGCTATCGATGTTCTTACTCATAATCAACTTCTATTGGAGGCACGTCTTAAGAGGATACGATTGTCAATTTAATGATAACTCGGCAAAGAGAGGGTCATCACAACAAGGCAAATCATGACCTGATTGGGTTTTTACATTTTCGTTTGTTTCCTTGGATTTGGTTTCAATCCATCCCGCCTCTAGCTCTTTGGATGTCTCCCCTTCTTTTTTTCTCTCCCCTCACTTCTTAGTAAAGAGGATATTTTGATCATTAATGATTAATTATCTTGCCTTACTAACAACTTCCATCCCTCTAGAGTTGTTGTTTTATCGCCCGTTCCTTTTGTCTCATCCACTTCTTCAGAAGTTTAGTTTTTCAATCGTGAGCTATCTTCTGCTCGTTCGTCAGTTTCTTCCTTCCGCCCCATGCATGAGAAATTAAGGTCTCGGCCTCGTGTTACCCGCACCATGCGCATACGCTCCCTAGTGGTAGCATAGAAGATTGTTAGATTTACTCGGCACACCCTCTATCATGTCTGAGTTGGGTTCTTCGATTTCTTATTTTTTATTTCCTCTGGTAGTCTGTGTGAATGACGAACTTTTTGTTTTAGAACATTCTTGGCATCGGTAATGATGCTTCCTGTCGAGGCTTAAACATATCTCAAGAAGCACTTCGTCCGTTTAGTGACAATATTAGAGCCATTTATAGGTTCTGAGCTGATTTCCAACTTTGTCCTTTTTCTTGGTTTTGTCGGTGGCTTAGCCAATGTATCCAATAAGATTAGGATTCTTTGGGCTAAAGAAGTTTATGTTCGTACCTTCTTTGATTCTTCGCAACTTTTGTTTGTTGTTTGTACGCTTTCCACTTTTTCTACCCTTTTCCATTTTTCAGTTGTTTAAGCGAAATGCGATTGCGTCAAGCATATGTGCTTGTGGTCTGATATTTTGTCTCTTTCCGACCTGATGTTTGTGGCTTCGGTCATTGGTGGCGATTTCAACATCGTTTCCAATTTCATATATTTGAAAAGATGAATCCACTCTGGATAGTATTTGACTTTCAACACTTCTTCTTAACTAAGAACAAAGTGGAGCTATCATACCAAAGATCGATTGTATAGTCAACTCATGAGAAGTATGTAATATTTTCTCATTGATATTTTGAGTTTAACCTAGATTATATTAAACAATAGATAATTAGAGTGGGTGATTCCATAGTTATCAATTAAATATCAATATGTAATCTCTTAGTGCCTCCTAATAATCATAAAATAACTGACCCAACATTTATATATTTTATCTAATTCAGTGTCAAAGAATACATTGATAATTAATATCGATACATCTTGACTTGGAATATTAAAAATGATGTGTTTATCTAAATTAGGATAAAATACTCATAATTAAAATATCTTATGCTTACAATGCAAAACACGTTGTTAATAGATTTCTTATTAAATATATTTAAATTTATTAAATGCCTTTTATTATAGAGGAGAATCAATCACAGAGTTAATAGTTTACAGTAGATTATAGAATTGTCTTTGGAGTACCTTTTATTACATCAATTGCATTTTTCTATACATCAAATCCCCTAATTCCGGCATGTTCCATTTTAAAAAACTATAATTTCTCCCTCTCTCTACCACCCATCTCTTGTCACTTTGTTCAATTATTTAAGAGGAGCACAATATGGCACCTATTGACACCAAAAAGTGGCATAAACACCGAAATAGAAGATATAAAGAGAAATAAACAAAGAATAATAAAATGGAAACAAGTAAAATGTATGCACATACAAATTTATAGTGGATCGGTGTTAACAAGACAATGTCCACATTATAATTTCTTATATAACTTGAGAAAATTTATTATAATGGTGGGTTATGACCCAAACTTAAGTATCATGCTGATACAAAGAGTATATAGAAGATAAAAATGGCAAAAGTCCTTTCTTTAATGCTTTTGTAGGCTTTTTATAGATGTGGGTCGTGACCGGCTCGATCGGGGAACGTGGAGGTCGATCTGACTCTTCCGAAGCTCGTGGAAGTGGTTAGGTCATGGTTAGAGTGTATCTTCAGGAAAATATTTTATTGGCATGACGAGGCCTAGGTCGATAGTCGAATCGGTGGTAGCTTATCCTGGAGTTGCCTCCTGAAACTTTTTCGAACCAGTGGTCTTTATTAGAATTGATGTCCAGCCATGTGCCTTCATTGAACCGAGTTCTTTCTTCCCTCCTTCTTGGTCGATCCGGGAGTGGACTGGTTCGATGTCTCTCCAAATCCACTTTTCGAACCGAGCTTACGTCGAACAGGGTATGGAACCATCCAGAGCTCGTCTTGTCTCTTGATTAGCTTGAACGTGGTTCACTCGTGTTTTGAGTACCAAGATCGTGAATGTTTGAGAGCTTTGAAGGCCTTGCTTAAGGAAAGGTCAATACTTTGCTGCCCAAAGCATATTGCATCATAAACGAGATGTGCTTTGATCTATTGAGCAACAACTTCCCATAATGTTACCTGTCTCGAGTGAAAGATGATGATCAACCATGTCAATTCGAGTAGTCATTTCATTTGGACTCTTCATTCTATCATAAATAGCTAAACATGCTTCATTTTAAACCCGATTGTACTCACTGAGCCAAAGTCACTGACTTAGAGAAATCGGGGTACACAAGTAGATATTTAAATCCCATTAGGTCTAGAGATAGAATATATTCATTATATAGTTGAATCATTGGCTTTTACATGTGATTCCAAACATGCAGGTCCTTGCAAAATGATGTTGTCTTTCCGTGCAAGTCGAGCGCATACTCGAGTAAGACCATATTTTTCATACAAGTCGGTACATAAAGTGATTGATTGAGAATACCACTTCTTTTCCTCATTTGCTATTCCAAGGCAGGCCCGTCCCTGACTAGTTGGGGGGCCAAGGCGAAAAAGAATATGGTTGCAGCAAAACTTAGTGTTGGGAGGCCGTAGAAAAATGCTAATGGTCATGCACAAAGCTTGCTGGTACTCGAACTTGGGATATACACTAGAAAATCTAAAGTTTAACCAATGGACCACTTGCATCTTTCAATCAAAGTTGCCAACTGTTTTATATATATCATTGTTCTTTTTATTTTGAGGCCCCTAAAACCATCAGGCCTCGGGCCCAAGACCCAGAGGCCCTAGGCCACCGCCTAGTGGGCCTAGGCCCAGGGCCGGCCCTGTTCCAAGGCTTTATATTCGATCCAGTAGTCGGTTCGATGTTTACAGAACCTAGCAATGGGAGTAGTCACATCGACTTGGTGACAACATGTCACTTCAAGGGGGAATTTGAGGTGCCTCTCGCAACTACTATAATTACCGTGCCCACCGCTCTATCTTTCCATTTACATCGCTTTATCATTTCAAACCAAAAAATTCAGGACTGTCGAATCCAATCCCAACTCAACTCGTTCCTTTAATCTTTGAATAGGATCCCTCATAGGTGAGTTTCAATTCGATTATACTACAATTTTCACTTGATATCTCACTTTAATTGCATCTCAAACTTATGTCTCTGTTTCTTGGATAAAATCGAATTCGATTTCGAGATTTTCTCTTTGGTTCATCTTCGGTGATGCTGAAGACATTGTCATTGGTGAGCCTCGATACTGCTGAGGTTTCCCGAGGCAGAGGAGTTGACTGAGGTAACGAATTGGTGAGCGGATGAGCCTCATAGGATTTGAGTGGAAGAAGAGGGGGACTATCCTGTTTTGAGAGTCCTAGTGTGTTGTGCGAGAACCTACGTGAGTAGTGGAGAAGATGGATAGTAGTGCGAAGGGAAGAAATCACATTCTCGACTCGGTGTGAGGCAGGTTGAATCAAGGAAGGGTAGGTTTGGAGAGGCTACAAAAGGAGGATTTAGTGGAACTTTGAAGGAAGCGTGGGAACCATTTGACATACTATTAGTCAAACCAGTGGCGGTCCGATCGAAGAAGGGGTCGATTTGAATTGATGAAAGACTTGGGCATCGTTCGACATAGAAGTTGTTCAAATCGGGAAGCAACAAACTAGTGAAATGTTGGAGTATCGGTTCGACATAAATGTTGGTCGAACCAGCCATGAATCAAACCGAAGTATCGATTTGAATTCAAATCAAATCCAACTCTTAATTTAATTCTCTGACCACATTGAATGATCACAACAATCTTAAACAACAATGAATCAATTTGGAAAAGCTTCTGGACAGTTAGGCTAGAGCATACTAGAATGGGCATATGAACTCAATGCTGCATATGACTTCGGACCTCCGAACACCGGAATACTACTTTTCGCTAAAATACAATGTTGAATAAATGACAGGCAAGATTCAGTGAGATGTTGGGAACAATGGTTTTCTGAATCGAAATGTCGCATATTTCCGACGCTTTTCTTTAATTGCCTATATTGTTATTCCAGTTCGCTGCACGCATCACGCTAGTAAACCACAGAGGGTACCGGTTTTTCTTTCTAACCAACGATACTTCTTGAATAGTACAGAAAACATGTCAGGAAGATATAATACTAGATCATCCAAGGTTGAGAAGGAAAAGACACTTGGCAAGATCCAAAAGAGTAAGAACATTCCAATTCTGAGACTGAGCCAGACAATGAGGATCCAGAATTTGTCGCAAAAACTCATGAGTGGGAGAGAAGCACTTCTAAGGAAGTATCTATGGAGGAAGAAGTAGAAGGAGTAGGCGAGGAAGGAGACCCTAATACATTTCTCGGAGTCATCTTCTTAAACAGTATGAATGATTCTTGGCCATTATTAATGGATGAAGGGAACCTGAAACGACAATGTGTGAAGCATAGAAATCCTTTTGACAATATTAAAGTACCATTTGAAGGAGAACTGCGCATAATCCTCCAGAAGGTTATATGTCCATAAGTCGTCAAATGTGCATGGTTGGATGTATGCCACCTTTCACCCCTTCCATAGCTCTTTTTCAGCGTATGAAGTTGATGGCAATGCAATTACATTCCATCATTTATTCCTACCTCTTTTCATTGTACATACTATATGCGGAACATCCGAGACAATAGCCAAACTTTGATGACATTGTCTTCTTCTACAACTTCAAGCATTGAAATAAAATAACACTCGCGGTCCTCTATTTCGAATCCACGCAAGGCAAATGGGTGGTTATGGAACAAATCAATAAGCTCGGGGATATTAGATCCGAATGGTTCTACGTTCCTATGTAGGAAGGTTGTGGCAGAAGATGGATATAATGTAGTAAGTGTTAGGATCCGGCTTACTCTCTTGCACTCTACTACAGAATTCCTAACGTTCATTGTTTTATACAGGTGATAGCCAATCTAAGCCTACCGACGGCGAGTTCTACACCTATATGGTTGCAATGCAAAATGTTGCTATGAGTGATTAGACCACGAGAAGATGCATTAATGACGAATTCTTGCATCGCTTCCGCTTGCTTGATCCTAGCCGGATAGTGGGAATGGTCAGAACTCAAGCTCCAGCGGGTATACCTCTAGTACTCATGCTCTTGGAAGTAGGGGGTCAGAAGGCGTGCCCCTAGTCGGAGGGTCAAAGATTGCCAAACCCAAGACTCGTGCCCACTCCAATGTTGCTGCCAACGAAGTGGCTGCACCTAGTTTCAGTCGGGAACTATATGGTGAGGCAAAGGAAAAGACGCCTGAGAAAACAGTTACGGAAAGGCGCGGAACTCTCCCTCTAGAGAAATTAGTTCCTGAAAATTTCCATTTTGAAGGAGGAAGCAGAAGAGAAGTCTACATTCAAACATACTCTGCCACCACAAGGCCGATCGCATCAGATACCAATCCAAGAAGGCGAATCTCTTTCTACAAAGAGTCTATACAAAAGCTTGGAAGATTTAGACATTCGAGCTATATTATTTTCACGATTTAGATTCTCAGACATTTCTCCCTACGCACGAGAAGGAAAATGTTATGACTATAGTCGAAGAAGTGCCTACTAGCAAGGTGTCGACTACTGGTTTGTTGGTGGATGCACTAAGACACACATGACACCTGTACTGCACGTCACAGAACTTGTCCGTCGTATAATCTCCTAGTTCAAACACTGATTTATTTTGGTTTGCACGAACCATATCTTCCCGGTCGTATGATCCTAAGAAGTTCCAAAGTAGCGTTTATAAAAGTGGAGTCTAGCTCAAGTACTATCCAGATCAAGAACGTCAGGAAAATCAAGACAGAGAGGAGCGAGAGACGGAGAGGAGATGCCAGCAGTGCACATATCATCCTCGTTCTCATTCCCACTCTCCGCTCCGCCATGACATTAATAAACAGAAAAGTTACCATGATCCCTGAGAGGGTGAAAAGTCAGTTGTCAAGGCCCCGATCTCTCGAAAAGAGTTAGTGCACAAGAAAAAATTTCTAAGAAACATTTTGAATCTAATGAAAAGGATAAGGAGAAGACACTCATTGTCCCGAGTGAGCGTAGATCCATAGAAATATCCACTTCAGAGCCTGGCATTCTTGAGGCATTTTCTGTAGAAAGAATGAAATTATTGGAGGATAAATTTCCTCATTACTACTTTAAGCGCATGCACTTCGTCCCTAGCTAGAAATATGTGCCCGACAATGTTCGAATAAGCTAAAAAGAAGATAGACTTTGTCATCGGGGAATACAAGGAAACTTGAAAATATGCTCAGAAGTTATCTAAAATCATTCGCGACCTTGAGCTAGACTTGGCCAATCAGAGCAGCTGTGAGATTGTGACAAAAACTTTTTAGACCGTGTTGATAAAGAATTTACGGACACCCAGGCTAAATTGAAGATGGTAGAAGAGGATGCTGAGAAATATAATAAAATGTATAATGACTTGAAGGGCTGCTTCCATAAAGAGCTCGACGCCTGGAGTCTGAGGATGAAATCCATTGAGGATGAATGCAAGGCCCTTACAAATGAGAACACCGATTTAAAATTTAAATGCATCAGCCTTGAGGCAGACAATAGTTCTTGGAAAAATAAAAGGCCGAATTAGGGGCGAAGCTAGGTAAAACTGAAGCAAAGGAAAAAAGGGCTGAGAAAATGCTAATACCGCTATAGAGGCTGCTTGCAATTCCAAGGTACAATATGACATAGACATGACTAAATTGAGGAAGCAACTCAATAAGGCATAGAAGATGGAAGGAGATTTCGGGCCTTTGATTATGACTTTCTTTTCTTAGGTCCTCCGGTATCGTGACATTTCATGGGTAGAAACCTACAACTTTATATGATGCCTGGATTGAGTTGGTTGAGGAGGAAAGGCATGCTTCAGAAAGAGGAGTTGTGGATAAGGATGAATTGATAAAAACATTCTTAAGAGATAACTGAAGTCTTGACGGATGGGAGAAAGTTGCAAAAGGAAGCTGTGGTTGCCGCTAGGCGTCAAGGCAAAGGAAATACCATCATCGAAGGTAGTTATGGCTCTTCTTCTGCAGCTCTACGATCTGGAGAAGTGGAGAGATACAATCCTAATTTCCCAGCTCCGAAAATATCAAAGCCTCTAACTCCAATAACCAAGATGCCCAAAACTCCCGGTCTCACAAGTGGCGGTTCCGCAGAACGTATCTGTCTCATTTCACAAAAATTCTAGAGAGTATTATTGGCGTGTCGGTGATCCATAGAGACGATAGTCGAGATGCCCACTATTCCCAAAAGACTAACTGTTATCTCTCTTCATGCTACAGGTACCCATCAAGTTCAAACTTCTCCAAGAACTCAATCGAAGTCTTTCAATGAAACTCAAAAGCCTCATGCTGGTGATCTAAACAAAAATATGGGAATGATTGATGCACCAAAGGGACTAAATGGTTGGGGCTCTCAGCCGGAAGAAGAAGATGTCATATTTATATGGGAGACTGGAAAGTAAGGACCCTTAAGCATGGAGGAAATACAGAGGCGGTAAGCTGGGCATCTTCTTGAATTGAAAGTAAAAAACCACAATAGACCACCTGACGATCACTGCCGTCTAAGTTTTCCCTCCTTCCAGCGATCCATAATCATCATTATCGACCAGGGATATGAAACCTTTAGGGAAGGAGAAATGGTCAAAAAAAAGAGGTATGAAAAGTTTGATAAGGCATCAGAAGGGTCCGTTGGTGATAATCCGTCTAAGCACCAAATCATCAAGGAGTAAGAGCTGGAAAAAATCAAGAAGCAGAAGATGGGCGTCGACCAACCAAAGACCAAATAGATTTTTATTATATTGTGTCTAGGCTGCTATTGTTGTTGTAAGTGTTGCTCTCACGTTTTTGCTTTGTATCTGTATAAACCTATGATGTACTTATTTTGCTTTCCATTCCATGTACTTATGATTTTAATTTTGGTAAGTCAAGTATAAGTCACAAGCAATTATAGCTAGAAATAAATGTTAATTGTTAAGTTATCTCGCTTAGGAACTTAACTTAAGTTGTCTTACTTATAAATTAAATGATAAGCTGACTCGCTTATAATTACTAAGTGTTGTAATTAGGAGGTATAGTGTATCTGCCCCAACTAACCTTGAATCACAAGCCGCGTCCGAGACGTGTTCGATCGCGTCGGTGGGGTTCGAGTTAAGTCAGTTGGATGTCTGACCCTTAAGTCTGTATAGTCCCCCTTAGTGGGACGGCGATGAAGTTAGTGCAGACGTCGTAAAATCATCCTTTATACTCTCCTATGGTCGGTCTGGGTTAGAGTTGAGGGTTAGGCGGCCTTAAGTCATGGTGCACCATTCATGTCAACCCCTAGCCATTTTATACTCTTGATGAAGTTGTCATAGTTAGAGTTAGTTGTGCGAATTGCCGTATCACATTCGCTTCAGCGTCGTTCCGACACTTCATCTTCAAAAGTAAAGAACACCAAATTAAGCATCGATGTCAAGCTCGAATTTAGTTAACTCATATCCAACTAGTCGTGGAGGTGAGTCAGTTTGTCGAAATGTGAGACAATGAACATAGTTGGGAATTAGTCATTCCCTTCATTTAGGTTTTTGCATAAATCGATCGAATCACAACACATAGCCAAATTAGTAAGTACAGTCATGGAGCATGGAAAAGAGCTTTTATTTATAAACAATTGGCAACTCACGCCTTATTGCATAATCAGAAAACGAAATGATAAACTTAAAAGTGAAAAAATATGAGCCTAAGTCAAATAGTGACACAAATGCTCGACATTCCATGCTCTCAGGAGTTGATCACCATCAACAGTCATTAGCTTGAAAGTTCTATTATCAAGCTTCTGTTGAATGTCCTAAGGTCCTCCCCACTTCAGGACCATGTGAACTGGAGCTGGGAAGACGTGCTTCAGAAATGAGGTCACCAGGCTCAAAGGTTTCGTGCTGAACCTTCTTGTTGTAATATCAGGAAATGTGATGCCCATTCGCTGAAGCACGTAAGTCATCCTCCTGTCTCTTCTTGTAAATCATACCAAGTGATTCTAGGAGAAGAGCCTTGTTAGTCAAAGGATCATAGCACGTTGTTTTATGAAAGGGAACTTTGAGCTCCGCTGATATAATTGCCTCGGAGTCATAGGATAACGCGAATGCAGTGTGGCCAGTCGCAGACTTATGGGATGTACGATATGCCTAAAGTGATAATGTCATCAATGCAATTTATTTAGCTTGCTCCAATAACTTATTCAAGATGGACTTCATGATTTTATTCATAGCTTCAACCTATCCATTTGACTGCGGATGCACAACTGCAACGTACTTCTTTTCGATGTGATGACATTCAAGGAAATCTTTGAACACTGTACTACCGAATTAGATCCCAGTGTCAGTAATGATAGTCCTAGGAAGTCCAAACCGATATATGATATGCCTGATGATGAAGTTGATCACCCAATTTGTTGAGATCGTGGTCAGTGGTCCAGCTTCGGCCCACTTCGTGAAGTTGTCAACCATCACATTGCGTACTTTGCTCCACCCTTAGAAATTGGAAGGCTACCAATGATATCCACTACCCATACTACAAACGGCCAAGGACTAACCATCTCGGTGAGTTGAGTTGGCAGAGCTCTAGGAATCTTTACCCAACTAGTCGTGGAGGTGAGTCAGTTTGTCGAAATGTGAGCCAATGAACAAAGTTGGGGAATTAGTCATTCCCTTCATTTAGGTTTTTGCATAAATTAATCGAATCACAACACATAGCCAAATTAGTAAGTACAGTCATGGAGCATGGAAAAGAGATTTTATTTATAAACAATTGGCGACTCACACCTTATCGCATTATCAGAAAACGAAATGATAAATTTAAAAGTGAAAAAATATGAGCCTAAGTCAAATAGTGACACAAATGCTCAACGTTCCATGCTCTCAGGAGTTGATCGCCATCAACAGTCGTTAGCTTGAAAGTTTTGTTATCAAGCTTCTGTTGAATGTCGTAAGGTCCTCCCCACTTCAAGACCATGTGAACTAGAGCCGGAAAGACGCGCTTTAGAAACGAGGTCACCAGGCTCAAAGGTTTTGCGCTGAACCTTCTCGTTGTAGTATCAGGAAATGCGATGCCCATTCGCTGAAGCGCGCAAGTCATCCTCCTGTCTCTTCTCGTAAATCATACCAAGTGATTCTAGGAGAAGAGCCTTGTTAGTCAAAGGATCACAGCACGTTGTTTTATGAGAGGGAACTTTGAGCTCCGCTGATATAATTGCCTCAGAGCCATAGGATAACGCGAATGCAGTGTGGCCAGTCGCAGACTTATGGGTTGTACGATATGCCTAAAGTGATAATGTCATCAACGCAATTTATTTAGCCCGCTCCAATAACTTCTTCAAGATGGACTTCGTGATTTTATTCATAGCTTCAACCTATCCATTTGACTGCGGGTGCACAACTGCAACGTACTTCTTTTCGATGTGATGACATTCAAGGAAATCTCTGAACACTGTACTACCGAATTGGATCCCAGTGTCAGTAATGATAGTCTTAGGAAGTCCAAACCGATATATGATATGCCTGATGATGAAGTTGATCACCCAATTTGTTGAGATCGTGGTTAGTGGTCTAGCTTCGGCCCACTTCGTGAAGTTGTCAATCGTCACATTGCGTATTTTGCTCCACCCTTATAAATTGGAAGGCTACCAATGATATCCACTACCCCTACTACAAACGGCCAAGGACTAACCATCTCGGTGAGTTGAGTTGGCAGAGCTATAGGAATCTTTGCAAAACTATGCACTTGTCGCAGGAATAATAAGTCGCACCTCGATTCATGGTTGGCCATAAATAGTTGTACCGAAGTTTCTTCTTTGCTAAAGTTTGTCCCAAGTGTGATCGCCAAATTCTCCTTTATGTAATTCTCGCAATACATGCTTGGCGGCATAGCTGGCAATACACAAAAGTAAAGGAACTTAGAATCCCTCCCGAAACAGAATGTCTCCCTGAATAGTGTTTTTCGAAGCCTTAACGAGAGCACGCCTTTCATTCTTTCACAATGGAAGCGTTCCCTGTAAGAGAAAGTCTTTGATAAGGGTCATAATTGACTTCCTCTCGGGTTCGAACCCATAAATTGATCAATTTCCGTTTGATCTATGCTTGGAGCGTCCAGTACTTCCGGCAGGATCATCTCCATTATCTGAGCTGGCTAGTTTCTCCAACAAGTTGTCTTTTTGACTCTTCTCCCTTAGAATATGAGAGATGTAATAATAGTCGAACTAGTCCAAGAGTTCTTCCACCATGTTGATGTAGGCGCCAGTCGTGCCCATTTTGTCTAGAACTCCCTTTTGACCTGAAATACAACAACTTGTGAGTCACAGAAAATGTTAACTGCTTTTACTCTCGATTCCTTTTCGAAGTTCAGCCCGACAATCAAGTTCCAGGATTAGTGCATAACAGATCGAACGTTCCTCAGGAGTTAATAAAACAACTCTGGCGCCTGAACATAAAAAAAATTTCAGGCTTCATCGGTGAATAGTTTCCATGTGGCAGTCGGCGGGCCAACTTCTACATCTCCCTTATTCTCCAAAGAAGTGAATTCTACTATAAAGTCTACATGTGCTTGTCCTTGGATAGCTTGTCGAGGAAGGTAAGTGATATCGAACTAGCTCAACTCGATATTCCATCTGAGTAACCTTCTAGATGACTTAGGTCACTGAAGGACCTGTCGTAGCGGCTGGTCAGTATACAATTTGATTAGATGAGCTTAAAAATAATGATGGAGCTTCCTCGAGGTTATCAATAAACTGTAAGCAAACTTCTCGATCTTTGGGTAGTTGCATTTTTCCACATCAATTTCTTGCTTGTATAATACACTGATCATTGAACCTGATCTTCTTTGCGGACTAACACTAAGCTAATAGCGTGTAATGATAATGCCAGATACATGCACAAATCCTTATGACCAAAAGGTTCTGACAAGATCAGAGGTCTCTCTAAATGATGTAGCAAATTCTAAAATGCGTCAACACAGTCGACGTCCAAACAAAATTGCGCTTTCCCGCTTAATCAAGTCAAAGAAGGGGATGCACTTATCAATAGACCTTGATACGAATTTGCCGAAGGCTGCTACCTTCCCAGCTAGACTTTGCACGTACTTGGTCATCCAAGTATCTTAGATACCTCTTATGGCTTCAATTTGTTTGAGGTCTGTCTCGATTCCTCGCGAGCTGACGATAAAACCCAAAAATTACCCTAATGCAACACCAAAAGAGGATTTCATAGGGTTGAGCTTCATCCCAAACCATCAGAGATTTCCAAACATTTCTGCTAAGTCCTTGGTTTGGTGGGAATATTGCTTCGATTTCACAAGCATGTCATCCATATAAACCTCCATCGATCTCCCGATGTGATTTTGGAACATGCGGTTGACCAACCGTTGATACGTCTCCTTAACGTTCTTTAGTCCGAACGAAAAAACCACATAGTAATACAACCCAAGATCCTTTATGAAGCTGGTATGTTTTGTTGGAGAATGGAATGTTGATGATGTTATGATAACAATAACCTTGTTTCAGTCATTATCATTATTGATTATAAAATATATACTAACACTTTTATCCAGAATATATATATGTATATGCAGGGTTTATATGCAGATAATAAATGTTGAAGACTGTACAGTTAAGGGATTCAAGATTTCAAAGAAGAATCGAGACTCATGAGTATCAAGATATCAAGAGTTCAAGAGTCCAAGACTATCAGGGTAATAGAGTCTAGATATTATGTAAAACTCTGAATAGCACTCGAACTCCGTTTTCAAATTATCTCTTTTCAAAATTTATTTTAAATTATTTTCAAATTGATTTCAAACTCCTTTCAAAATGATTTTTAATCATCCAAGGATTTCAAACTTATGATTTCAAATATATATTTCCTAATTTATAAGTTTCTTATTTTTATATATTAAATCACTTCTATAAATATTTTATATACTAAGTTTATATTTAATTAGAATTTCAAATATTCTTATTTGACTTTAAGTTTTCATAAAACCTTTTATGTTTATATAGTTTATATATATTTCTCTTTATTAATTCATATATATATATATATATATATAATTGTGTGTGTGTGTTTATAATTATATTATATTGTTTTTATATCACTTACATATATATATATATAGTTCTTAATCACATGTTTAAATAATAATTAATTATGTTTTTATACTTGAAAAACAATATTTTAGCAACTAGTTTTATTTTAGGAATTTCCAAAATACATATATTAGTTTAAATACTTTAAAAATGATTTAAAATTAAAAACACAAGGTGTTCACAAATTGGTATGTCGACATATAACAGTAACATTTTTTTAAATTTAAAAAGTTGTGTCTTTTCATTTTTGAAACGTTTCGGAAACGGTTACACCCTTTAGAACACTATAAAAATGCCTAAATTCGAAAAAAAATTCATAACTTATCATCATCCTTTTCCTCATTTAACATACCACAATTATTATTCTCCAAATTCCAAGTTTATACACTTATGCTCTACCGATTTCAAGAAAAATTATATCATTCTTCTTCTATTTTCATTCTCTATTAAATACTCTCTGCTTGGAAGTGCTACTCAAGAGTTCTAGGGAAATTGTAATCAGAAAGAGTGCAGAAAGGTGTGGGTATGTTCCTTGTAGCCCGTGAAACAAGGGAAAGGAGGGGTGTTAACCTTATAACCCATGAAATTAAGGTTGTTGTAATTGGATATTGATATTAATAAAACTCTGCACAATCCGGCGTTCTGCGGCACTAGACGTAGGGGTAATCTGAGACATTATAAAATCTGATGTGTTCTTTCCTTTTCTGTACTTTACTTTTGTTTATATATTCATCTTAATCATTTCTATTATAATATTCATTGTATGATTCATATAGTAGTTTGAGTAATCGATAATTGGTTAAGATTTCTATAAAATTTTAAAACACTATTCACCCCCTCTAGTTTTTGTTCTACCGTAAGATCCTTGATTCTCGTCCCTAACATGTTTCTGGTTCGGAACATGCGTAACTGGCATGACCCGAAACCCCCACTCGACCTAGACCGAATTGGAATATGGATTATTTCGAGAACATGACGCATCCGAACACAAAACAAGAGAATTCTTCATTGCTATTACAACAATTTACATCAGAGTACAAGAATATCAAAATGCGGAAAAATAAACACACAGCGGAATATAATTATCAAAGAATAATTAAATTACAACTACTATCTGATTATATCTGTAGTAAGCATCCACAAAAGAAGAAAATGTAACATCCCACATTTTTATAATATTATATCAATTAAATGATGATAGAAAACGATGAATGGAAAACATACATTTTTGGAATTATTAGAATTTGGTTTTGGAACGTGTACCATTGCGTTCAATGCATTTTTGTGATAAATTTACATATATAATATGTTTCGAATGGAGTTCGTAAGAAAAATTAACGAACGTACGAAGTTAAGCATCGGAAAATATTTGTATGTAAAATGTGTGGAAGTATAATTTATATATTTGAATTATGTATGTACATAAATTCCTAGAAAAACGTTTATTTGAAATTGAAATAAATGGACAGTCGAAAAGAGGAAAGTAATTGACACGAAAATCGAAATATTCCTATTAATTGACAATGCATGTCATAATTAACATTAATAAAGAAATAACATATTTAAATATAAATTATAAAAGAAACGTGCAAAATAAACGTGCGTAATAAATGATACAAAACTATGCAATAAAAGGAACTTTGAAACAACGTTAATTAAGTAGCTTCTCAATTTAGAATAGTTTTGTGCATATTAATCTATTAATGGTGTGCATTTGAAATGGAATTAATGGCGTTAATAACAATGTTCACTGAATTAAAAAGGGATTAAACATGTAGAAAGTTAAAGCGGAAGGAATTATATTCATGTATTAATTTCGCATTTGAACTTTGAAATGGATAAGGCCAAAGTATGGGGAAAGAATTAAATCAGAACGTTTTATAATGTTAAAAAGAGAATAAGCAAGAAATAGTCATGTATTAAAAGGCATGTTCTCATTTTCTTCAAACGTGTATCGGTCAACCCATACTTGTTCTTGGGTCGACCTAGTGTTGACCTGGCGTCGACCCAAGGGATGTCTGGGTCGACCAAGGTAACGGTGGGTCGACCCAAAGTAGATCTGGCAGCGTGGATGTTTTAGGTTATGTGATGTTGTTTTCTACAGATAACTATTCTGATTTTCTTTCCATGAATCTAATGGACCAGCTTCTTTTTAGCGGCTATAAATAAATGTTCAGGGCTAACCGTCAAACTCATTATATTCTCAGCAGACGTAGAAGCCATACCGTTTCGTTTCTCCAGATAATCTTTTCTTAATCAAATTACATTAGTTTAGGCCTTCAAAAATAAGAATTGGGGAATGAAATTCATAAGTTAGGATTGTAGGCACTCAAAATTCCATTTCGTACAATGTAAGTTCCGTCGATCCGATTCTAATTCAATTCTTTTGTTTTTTTGGGTTCTGAGTTGTAAATCTGTGGTTATTACAGTATTGAATCAAATTAGGGAGAAATACGGTTAATAATTCTGAATCAGATTCTAGAATTCGAAAGTCAACAGGTGAATGGATTTAAATTGTGCCTTTGGTAACAATATATTTATTGTTTAATTCCCGGTATTTCTTAAAGTAACGAACAATTGAAATTGTGGTAAGTATGATGAAATTCATTTCCTAAAAGCATTAAGAATATTACTGTTGTGTAAATTCAATCCTATATCTTTTTATTTGGGCTTAAGAAATTACCGTAATAATAAGATTGTAAATTTGACGATGATTATGTGTATATTACCAAAGTATACTGTTTAGAATGTAATCAAAAGATTGTGTTAGGAAAAATTGCAGTAAAATGTGGCAAAATGGAATAGGAAATAGTAAGCCTAATTGTGTATATAAATTTACTGTATTTAAATTAGAATTGGGAATTGTCTAAGAAAATAGGAAATAATATATAATTCAGATAAAAGGAATCAATAGTGGATTGAGTTAGTTAGGCTTGGAAAAAGGATACATTTTCATAATTACCATTGCTATAAATTACAGGGAACATAGCTGCAAGAAAAAGAAAGGTAATATGGATTAGTGTGAAATAGGAGCTTTTGCCATATTGCACACTAGTCAAATATATATACATGATGTAATAAAGAGAAATAGCTTGCAACTATGAATCTTAATTGATGTATATTATGGAAATAGATTTTTATACATTTCCACCAACCAATTTATTAAAGTTTGTGAAATATTTTTTATAATGATAAAACTATACAAGATGGTAAATAAAGAAAGGTTACGACAGTAAAGGTTCCCTCAAATAACAAAGAACCAAGGGAAAATGTGATGAATGGGGAATATAACCTATTATAATTAATTATATGAACGGGAATGAAATAAAATAGGTAGTATTGTCCTAGGGACTAGTGGAATTAAAACGTTGGTTATAATTAATAATGAAAAGAGAACTTATTAATGAACCTTGGTTAAGGGAACCGAGTTAATAAGAAAAACCACAACAATAGTTGTAGTAATAACATAACATGAGGTTATAATTAAATGAGAAAGAATAAAGTAGGCTTATTATTATTAAACCTATAATTTGGAGGATTAAGTTAAATGAATGTAATAATAAGTAGAGGTTTGTTCCGGCAGCCTGAGGCTAATTAGGGAAAATAGGTGGCTCATAAGTATGGTCTATTCCGGAAGTGTGGGGTTGAGTAAGGAAGTAAGCGGCCAACTTTAAGCTAACAAACTAGTAACTCGAATAGAAAATGAATGTATAAATAATCAAGTTAATTAGCAATGTAATAAATTAAAGCTACCACATAGTTAAAATATTAGACATAGAATCTAATAATGCGATGTCGTAATGCAATTGGACCAATCCGTACATATGGAGATGAAGAACCAAACACGGTAGATCATCGTGGTGTCTGGATACACAAGAGGAGCATGACCAAATTATTACTCTATGGGACTGAAGGGAAGCATCAGGCTTCTACGGGATATGGTAGGGTACTCTGAGATGGCCCGCCAAGGAACAATGAATGAAGCCGTTTCTCGAAAGCAGGTCTGTTGCACCATCTAAAGTATACCTTGACTGCAACTATGGTGTGACAATCAAAAGACTATGGCAAATGGTGTTAGGTGATTTGATAGGGGTTTCCTCTCTTTAGAAGGATGTGATCAGGACCAAATTAAGGATAGTAATCGTTGGATACCTGTCATCGGCAGCTAATGGGATGCGGAAAGACTAGAGTTAAACCAACATACTAACGATCTTTCAATATAAGGACGTTGGTTGAGGGACATGCCAAATAGGATGTTAGATTGGTTGATAGGGGCACTAATTAGCTCTTAATGCAGTCTTTCATTAGTTAAAGGAGGGGTCAGGGTTGGGCCATAGACACCATGAAAAGAGATAGGCAATAATAACTATAATGTTGGCCTATCGAAGTTATCCTTTACAGATATCGAAAGCTCCCGACTGAGTTCTGTGCATTGGATGTGTAATAACCCGGAAATCTGAGCCAATTTAAAATTTTTATTTTGGCAATTTTAATGAATTTTGAATATTTAAAATGAATTATTTTAGATAATAACAACCAGAAATTTATTTTGAATAGAATTAGAACGTATATATTTATATAGATCGTCGTTAGAATATAAATATTTATTTTTAATTATAAAAGGAATTGAAAATGGCGCGGTAGTTTGAAAATTCGATTTCGAAGTTCAAATGAATGTACAGGATTCAAAATAAACTGGATTTTAGCGAAACTAAAAATATTAGAATCTATTTGAAAATATCTTTCCAACGAATCTGAAAAATTGAAATTTCATAGCGGGAATCAAAAGTTATGCCCAGTTGAAGATTCAGAATAGTCGCTATGGAATTTTGGCCCTTAAAAATAGCCATTTTTCAAAAGGTCTCAAAATTCGAAGAAATTAGTTTTGTTAGGACCGTATCATCAATATGAAGCTAGAAATATTTTTTCTGGAATTTTCTGAATCAGTATGTGGCCCCAGTAAATTGAAATGTACGTTTAAATTGAATATATAGATTTAAATTTTAATTTGACGAAAACTGATCATAACAGCCAAATTAGGTTACGAAACATATCCCATTGTGTTCGTAATTGGGGTAATTAGCTAAGGGTGATAGTCGTTGGGTTCGATTCTGAGTTCGGAAGAAAAAATTACTTTTTAGTGGAATAAATTAAATTAAATAATATATTTATAAAAGTCAACCCCCTCCACTACCTTTCCTCCATCGTTCAAACCCGAAGTAAATAAAAAAAGCGACGGGAGGGGGGGCGATTCGCCGCCGCCACGGCCACCGAGGCCGCCGCGCCTTCGGTGCCGCCTCCCAGGAGGACCGCCGCCCTCTTCTTTCCTCCTCCAGCTCCAAAATCGAGCACCAACCCACCTGAAACCCTAAACCCCGTCGTTGTGGGCCCTGTCTCCGACCGCCACTGGACGTCCGCCGCACCACCCCCTGAGCGCTGCGATCCCCCTCCACCTCCCCTTACTCCTCCTCCCTCTCTCCGATTCAAACAGCCCCCAAACCCATTCAATTAACCACCAAACCACCGCCTCAGGCCACTAACCACCACTCCCGACCTTCGAGCCGCCTCCTACGCCACCTAGACCACCTGTGAGTTTTAATTTTAATTTTTATTCATTCATGCAATTAAAAATAGGATTTTTATACATGATTTTAAATTAAAAATGTGATTTTTAATTGTATATTGTGATAAAAATATGATTTTTTTTTCAATAACAGGTAGCGTTAAAAGGATTGGATCTTTATTGTATGAGGAGCATTGTAAAAATAGAATTTTTAATAATAGGAGATATAAAAATATGATTTTTATATACTAGAAAATACAAAAATGTGATTTTTATATATGTAGCGAACACGGACGACGAAAGTGACAAAAGGCCAGCACGGCAAAGATTTTCTACATATTAAGAGTCGCAGTGTTTGGTTTAGCTTCTAAGTGAGAACTTCTCACTTTTAATTTCTTTTCTAGTTGAAATATATACAAGGATGCAGAAGGTGCTTAGCAGCACGCGACACCCGTTGTCCACAGACCATGGACGACTTGTTTGTTTGTTGTTTGTGGTGTGAATATTGATTGTGTGATGTGGAATGGAATAAAAATGTTTTATAGTTAAAAATATAATTTTTAACGTGTATATAAAATAAATATTTATAAACAAATCGGACGATTTGTTTATGTACGCACATTTGACTGATGTGGATTGGGACGATAAATTTTACACATCGTCCAACTGCATAAATAAAACCTGTGTTTGATTGTTTGAAAACCCCCCACACGGGTGTTGGGATGAAATTGGACATACACTAGTCCCAGTAATTAGCTGTATGTCGATCGATTGATTGACAGGCTGTTATAAGCGTTAAATATTTATATTTGATGCTTATGCAGTGTAAAATGCACTTTGGGTGATGGTTGACTATGTTTGATTGTTGTTATATGCATATGTGTATGAAATCCATATAAATCACATTGCATGGTAATTGACTGTGTCTGATTCCAGTTCATAAAGAATGAATATTTTAAAATAACGATTATTTTAAAATAACGATTATTTTAAAATAACGAATATTTTTAAACAGTATTCAGAAAAGAATCAAAGTAGGATTTTGATGTCCGATTTGGGATGGGCACGAATATATTTAAATATATATAGCCGTGTTGATTAAATTGACGTCATATTGATGTAAACGATATTTATATCGATTTTATTCATTCATATAATGAACATCCGAAAGGAAACGATTTCGAAATATAATGTTTTGAAAATATTATCATTTGTATATCGATGACATGGAATATTCAATTTTGATTTGAAATTGAATAGGAAGTGGAAATCGTTTTGAAAAATAATTTAAAATGATTTATAAAATACGTTTTAAAAGGAAATCGACGAAATATATTATATATATATATATAATATAATAGCCTGAATAGAACGCGCCGCGCAGCAGCAGTTCGTGAATTTTGACCATTGACTTCGAACGGATATTACGGGAGATCCGATTGTCAGATTCTCCTAGAACCAAAACCGTTGGGTTCGTATCGAAAAGTTCTTTCTAATGAATATTAGAGATTTGAAATCTAACGGTTGGATTTGGAATTATGTCAAATCAAATTTGGAAAAGATCGTTGTAAGTGCAGATCGATGGTCGTTTATGGAAATTACGGGCCTTGATAAAATTATTAAAAATAGTAATAATTTGTCTAAAATCATAAGAAAGGATTTGGAAAGAAATGGGATGAAAAATTCCATATTTGAAAAGATAAAAATAGATTTTTATCGAAATGAACTAGTTTTGAACTAGAATTATAATCCATTTATTTTTGAAATAAATAAATTGGATTTGAAAGGGTTTTAAAATTAACCAGGATTTCCAATATATAGATTGGAAATGGATTTGAATTGAAACCATCTTCGGAATATTTCGATGTTGGATTTCATGATTATACAGATATTGTTATGGAAATTTGAAAGATATACTTACATTGTTATTTCCAATACGACATTTGTTGGTTGTAGGATTTGATATTGAATATAAGCCGATATATTTTCTATTTAGAGCCTTGTATTTAATATCAAATGGGATTTGGGTTTGTCGTGAATGGTGTCTTCATTAACACTGTTCTTAAACCCAGTTGAGAAAAAGATTAAATCTTTTTATTTAGATTTGATGAAATGTGCCAATTAAATGATATTTAGTTGGAATTAAATTTGAATTGATTTTTGGGTTTATCGTGAACGGTGTTTTAAATAACACTTGTTCTTTAACCCGATAATTAATGGAATATGAATTGGGTTTATCGTGAACTGTGTTTTAACGACATTTGTTCTTTAATCCGATTTACAGTGAAATGTGATTTGGAATTTATAAATCTTTTTGATAAGATTTAAAGGAGATTTTTCAAAGTAAAGTTTTCCAATTTAATAAAATAAATTGGAATGGGATGGAATTCGATTTGGTAATAATCGAAGTGAATTTCTGTGGAGGAAGACTGCTAATATACCTGGAATTTAAAAGGCGTTGTCGTTATTCCATTTATATTATTAGTCGGATATGGAAGTTTATATCGATTATATATATCGATTAGTTTTCCATGAAGATTCCATCGTTAATGGAATGTGATTTTGGGTTGTCGTGAATGGTTTCTTTAATAATACTGTTCTTAGACCCAACGGAGTTAAGAAAATCAGAAAATAACTGGAGATTAGTTAAGTTGAATGGTTCCTTGGGTATTGATCTGATGTTGGTTTCGTCCTTCGAGGTTAATACTTAGGGAATTGTTCACTTGCTAATTTACGGTTAAAGGCTGATGGAATGAAATGTGAATTTGGGTTTATCGTGAGCCGTGTTTTAAATGACATTGGTTCTTTAACCCAGTTAAAGACAGGATATGATTTCCCAAGTTAAACAATCATTAATAATGATTTTTGGGGAGATTAAAACCAAGTGGAGTTTTAATGAATCTTTAATTAGATTGAAATGATCGAGAATGGAGTATCACCAGTTTTGCGCCAGGCGATAGTTAAATCTTTAATTAGATTTGAACGTGAAATGGTAATTGAATTTATCGATAACACTGTGGTGTTAGATATGAAGCATTACCAGTTTTATTTCATGGGATGAATACGTTGGGACTGGGAAATTAAAACAAATGATTACTTCGGTAAGGTGCGTTAATCCTGACTAGTTTGGATGAACCATAATTTGGTTTGAATTGATATTCAAAAGAAGATTAAAGAATAAATTTAAAGAATTTATCTTTTATAAAATTAATGGGAACCTTTCTCAAAGTATAAGAATATTTGAATAAAAGAATATTTTGAATTGGAATGAGGCGTATGTTGTGTTTGTGTAACACTTTTTTGTTATATATGTGAGTTATTCAGAAAGACCGGGTTTATCCCATTCTGAATAAAAAATTCGACGATGTGTCGAGGATGAAGACGGTGGTCGAAGACCGGAGGTCTTCATATCGTTTTGATAATTACCGATGATCTTGATTGGGCTGTACACACAAGAGGAATGAATCAGTTGGTGATCGTCCAGACGTACTTGGAGATCGATGGATATGCGAGGTACAAGGTGCCATCGGTTTCGTTCATACCCAGAACGGACTTGTAAATGGACTGTATGTCTGACATTGGATATCATTCTGTGTGATTAATGGATATCGGTTGCATGGAGTGGTTTTCCTGTGTGGCATGCTAAGATGCAAATGATCAAGGCTTCTGTTGAAAAGCATAGTCTTGTGGTTGATGATCAAAGCACCGCCTGTGTGGCATAACTTTGTGTATAACGTTAATTCGCGAGCCTTACACCCCGGTTGTGAACCAGAAACGGGAGAGGACATCAGGGAGGGCATGCGTTTCTTGTAAATGGACTGTATGTCTGACATTGGATATCATTCTGTGTGATTAATGGATATCGGTTGCATGGAGTGGTTTTCCTGTGTAGCATGCTAAGATGCAAATGATCAAGGCTTCTGTTGAAAAGCATAGTCTTGTGGTTGATGATCAAAGCACCGCCTGTGTGGCATAGCTTTGTGTATAACGTTAATTCGCGAGCCTTACACCCCGGTTGTGAACCAAAAACGGGAGAGGACATCAGGGAGGGCATGCGTTTCCTTCTAGCTAGGGTGGTGTCAGTGACCTACCAGCCCTGACATTTATATTATTTTCACCTGTGTGGTTGTTGGATTGCAAGGCGCCTCAGATATATCGGTGACTATGTGGAGCCGATGGAGTCATAGGACTCATTTATGCCCCAAAGGGCGGGGAAACGTGGTGTTCAGGCATTATAATCCACATCGGTGGACCAACCCTGATGATCCATGGGGCAGTTGCGGCTGTTCCTGAGACATGGGCTAGATTGTCTCGAAGCGATGAGGACGATCCCTTGCCTCGGTTCACAGACGGAAATCCAACTTCCAATACGTGACTTTGCAGTTTTAATTGTAGAACCAGTATGGCGACATGATATATGGTACCCATGCCGTCTATGATTGAAATTGTTTTGACACTATACACTTATAATAACAATAAAAGATGAAATTTAGTGTATCAAGCATTCTTTTGCTATTATAAGGTAAAACCCTATCCTCCGGCTTGTGTTGCATTGTGTGATGGGACCTGGGTCTTATAATAGCTTCATTGTTCATTATTTAGCATTGCGTTGTTGTTTTATGCACTGGTATTCCTGGGAGGAAACCCGTTCCGTGTTATACGGCGTGGTCCCTGGATTACCTAACTTTAAAATAAAGATTAATAACTGTTTTAGTTCTCACACCAGTCACATGACTGACCTGGAGTTTATTGTTTTAACCTAAACTCTGGGTGCCCCTATTTTCCATGGGTAGCTAGTAGTTTTGGTTTTGCATATTTATATTCACATGATCCTGATTTACAGCTGGAACAATATCTGGAAAGCTCTGTATCCGTTTATCTCTTTCAATTGTGTTTTGTATTATTTTCCACTGCTATTTAATGTAATTTAAATCTCTGATAATTTGTGTTTAAATCTCTGATAATTTGTGATGTATAATATTAATTCATACTCTGAATATTTTTGTATTCTGATGAAATTGTTGTAATAAGCAATGAAATGTTCTTCTATTTGTTTTCTGACTCGTCTTGTCCTCAACTCAATCCGGGCTTTCCCTTACGGGGAAGTTCGGGTTGTTTCATTCTGGTATCAGAGCTTTGGTTTACAGAGCTCGGAGAACAAGACAGATTAGAACCAAACGAAAGAATTTGTTAGAGATTGGATTTTGGTAATATCCAATGAGAATGACTCGTTAGGGATGGGATCAGTAGTATCCTAGAACGAGTGTGAAGAGTATATTTTTAAAATGAAAACAATTTTGTTTTGAAAATAAAATTCAATTATACGTATTTGATTATTTATTTTATAATGAGTTTGGACAATCAAGTATATAAAGATTTTGCGTATACGTCTGATCCATGTGTATTCGAAGTTTTAATATACTTGATAGATATAGAATCACATTCTAGTCGCCCAGAGATGGTTCTGATGATGGCATGTCATCATTAGCACTTGTGTTCGAGTTTCGAAAGTGGGATTTCTATATATTTCCAATTGACTGGTGTGAGAACCAAAACTAGATAGGGCTTATTTTTGTGATTTGGCATCAAAAATCTTATTTTTGGACTATGTATCAAAGTTATGAATTTGAAAGCTAATCAACTAATTGATTGATGGTTGTGTTGTATGATTATTCCTTTAAACCATTATGTGAAAAAAGGTGAATTTAGGCCAAATTGGATCAAATATTGAACTGTACTGAAAATTGTTTGAAATTGCATGCATATACATGTGTGTCCATTGAACAGGTCATAGTAAGGAGGCTAGAGCAGAGGAATAAAATTGTTTGCCCGACAAATAGGTACATGTTTATTGTATTTCTTAGGGTTGATGATTTTATGAGTCGATTGGCTAGCCACTTGGCTGTTTCTTTTTCTTTTTGGATTAGAAAGGCCTGTATGGAAATTTCAGGATTTTCCCGGTGCTCCAGTGCAGGGAAGGTTATGGCGAAATTTTTCGAAAATTTATGGTGTTAGCCAAATTTTTGAAAAATTTGAAAAGTTCTTAGAAACTGAAAAGTTGAAGAACTTAAGCCATAATGAAAATAATGAAAGTAGAGTTGATTAGTTAAACAACTTTCAGCTTCGTTCCTTTTTCGGGACGAAAAATTTTAAGTGGGGGAGATTGTAATAACCCGGAAATCTGAGCCAATTTAAACATTTTGTTTTCGCAATTTTAATGAATTTTGATTATTTAAAATGAATTATTTTAAATAATAATGACCAGAAATTTATTTTGAATAGAATTAGAACGTATATATTTATATAGATCGTCGTTAGAATATAAATATTTATTTTTAATTATAAAAGGAATTGAAAATGGCGCGGTAGTTTGAAAATTCGATTTCAAAGTTCAAATGAATGTACAGGATTCAAAATAAACTGGATTTTAGCGAAACCAAAAATATTAGAAATCTATTTGAAAATATCTTTCCAACGAATCCGAAAATTGAAATTTCATAGCGAGAATCAAAAGTTATGCCCAGTTGAAAATTCAGAATAGTCGCTATGGAATTTTAGCCCTTAAAAATAGCCATTTTTCAAACGGTCTCAGAATTCGACGAAATTGGTTTTGTTAGGATTGTATCGTCAATACGAAGCTAGAAATAATTTTTCTGGAATTTTCTGAATCAATATGTAGCCCTAGTAAATTGAAATGTACGTTTAAAATTGAATATATAGATTTAAATTTTAATTTGACGAAAACTGATCGTAACAGCCAAATTGGGTTACGAAACATATCCCATTGTGTTCGGAATGGGGGTAATTAGCTAGGAGTGACAGTCGGTGGGTTCGATTCTGAGTTCGAAAGAAAAAGTTACTTTTTAATGGGAAAAATTAAATTAAATAATATATTTATAAAAGTCAACCCCCTCCACTACCTTTCCTCCATCGTTCAAACCCGAAGTAAATAAAAAAAGAGAAGCGACGGGAGGGGGCGATTCGCCGTCGCTACGGCCACTGAGGACGTCGCGCCTCCAGCGCCGCCTCCTAGGAGAACCGTCGCCCTCCTCTTTCCTCCTCCAGCTCCAATATCGAACCCCAACCCCCCCTGAAACCCTAAACCCCGTCCCCGTGGGCCCTATCTCCAACCGTCACCGCCACAGGACGTCCGCCGCACCACCCCCTGAGCGTTGCGATCCCCCTCCGACCTCCTCTTACTCCTCCTCCCTCTCTCCGATTCAAACTGCCCCCCAACCCATTCCAGTAACCACCAAACCACCGCCTCAGGCCACTAACCACCACTCCCGACCTTCGAGCCGCCTCCTCCGCAACCTAGACCACCTGCGAGTTTTAATTTTAATTTTTATTCATTCATGCAATTAAAAATAGGATTTTTATACATGATTTTAAATTAAAAATGTGATTTTTAATTGTATATAGTGATAAAAATATGATTTTTATCAATAAGAGGTAGTGTTAAAAGGATTGGATCTTTATTGTATGAGGAGCATTGTAAAAATAGAATTTTTATATAATAGGAGATATAAAAATATGATTTTTATATACTAGAGAATATAAAAATGTGATTTTTATATATGTAGCGAACACGGACGATGAAAGTGACAAAAAGCGAGCACGGCAAAGATTTTCTACATATGAAGAGTCGTGGCGTTTGGTTTAGCTTCTAGATGGAACATCTCACTTTGAATTTGTTTTCTAGTTGAAACATATACTAGGATGCAGACGGTGCTTAGCAACACCCGGCACCCGTTGTCCACAGACCATGGACAACTTATTTGTTTGTTGTTTGTGGTGTATATTGATTGTGTGATGTGGAATGGAATAAAAATGTTTTATAGTAAAAATATAATTTTTAATGTGTATATAAAATAAATATTTATAAACAAATCGGACGATTTGTTTATGTACACACAATTGACTGATATGGATTGGGACGATAAATTTTACACATCGTCCAACTGCACAAATAAAACCTGTGTTTGATTGTTTGAAAACCCCCACACGGGTGTTGGGGTAAAATTGGACATACACTAGTCCGAATAATTAGTTGTATGTCGATCGATTGATTGACAGGCTGTTACAAGCGTTAAATATTATATTTGATGCTTATGCAGTTTGGAATGCACTTTGGGTGATGGTTGACTGTGTTTGATTGTTGTTATGTGCATGTGTATATGAAATCCATATAAATCACATTGTATGGTAATTGACGGTGTCTGATTCCAGTTCAGAAAGAATGAATATTTTAAAATAACGATTAATTTAAAATAACGAATATTTTCAAACAATATTCAGAAAAGAATCAAAGTAGGATTTTGATGTTCGATTTGGGATGGGCACAAATATATTTAAATATATATAGCCGTGTTGATTAGATTGATGCCATTTTGACGTGAACGATATTTATATCGATTTTATTCATTTATATAATGAATATAAAAAAGGAAACGATTTTGAAATATAATGTTTTGAAAATATTATCATTTATAAATTGATGATATGGAATATTCAATTTTGATTTGAAATTGAATAGGAAATGGAAATCGTTTTGAAAACGAATTTAAAACGATTTATAAAATACGTTTTAAAAGGAAATCGACGAAATATATATTATATATATAATATAATGGCTTGAATAAATCGCGCCGCGCAGCGGTACTTCGCGAATTTCGACCATTGACTTCGAACGGATATTACGGGGGATCCGACCGTAAAATTCTCCTAGAGCCGGAACCGTTGGGTTCGTATCGAAAAGGGCTTTCTAACGAATATTAGAGATTTGAAATCTAAAGGTTGGATTTGGAATTATGTCCAAATCAAATTTGGAAAAGGTCGCTGTAAGTGCAGTTTGATGGCCATTTATGGAAATCGACTGTACGAGCCTTGATAAAATTATTAAAAATAGTAATAATTTGTGTAAAATCATAAGAAATGATTCGAAAATAATTAGGATGAAAAATTCCATATTTGAAAAGATAAAAATATATTTTTATCGAAATGAACTAGTTTTGAACTAGAATTATAATCCATTTATTTTTGAAATAAATAAATTGGATTTGAAAGGGTTTTAAAAATAACCAGAATTTCCAATATATAGATTGGAAATGGATTTGAATCGAAATTGTCTTTGGAATATTTCGATGTTGGATTTCGTGATTATACAGATATTGTTATGGAAATTTGAAAAATATACTTATATCGTTATTTCCAATACGATATTTGTTGTTTGTAGGATTTGATATTGAATATAAGCCGATATATTTTCTATTCAGAGCCTTGTATTTAATATCAAATGGGATTTGGGTTTGTCGTGAATGGTGTCTTCATTAACACTGTTCTTAAACCCAGTTGAGAAAAAGATTAAATAATTTTATTTAGATTTAATAAAATGTGCCAATTAAATGATATTTAATTAGAATTGAATTGATTTTTGGGTTTATCGTGAACGGTGTTTTAAATAACACTTGTTCTTTAACCCGATAATTAACGGAATGTGAATCGGGTTTATCGTGAACTGTGTTTTAACGACATTCATTCTTTAACCCGATTTACAGTGAAATGTGATTTGGAATTTATAAATCTTTTTGATAAGATTTAAAGGAGATTTTCCAAAGTAAAGTTTTCCAATTTAATAAAATAAATTGGAATGGAATGGAATTCGATTTGGTAATAATCGAAGTGAATTTTTGTGGAGGAAGACTGCTAATATACCTGGAATTTAAAAGGAGTTGTCATTATTCCATTTATATTATTAGTCGGGTATGGAAGTTTATATCGATTATATATATATCGATTGGTTTTCCATGAAGATTTCATCGTTAATGGAATGTGATTTTGGGTTGTCGTGAATGGTATCTTTAATAATACTATTCTTAGACCCAACGGAGTTAAGAAAATCAGAAAATAACAGGAGATTAGTTAGGTTGAATGGTTCCTTGGGTATTGTTCTTATGTTGGTTTCGGCCTTCGAGGTTAATACTTAGGGAATTGTTCACTTTCTAATTTACGGTTAAAGGCTGATGGAATGAAATGTGAATTTGGGTTTATCGTGAACCGTATTTTAAATGACATTGGTTCTTTAACCAGTTAAAGATTGGATATGATTTCCCAAGTTAAACAATCAATAATATTGATTTTTGGGAAGATTAAAACCAAGTGGAGTTTTAATGAATCTTTATTTAGATTTAAATGATCGAGAATGGAGTATCACCAGTTTTGCTCCAGGCGATGGTTAAATCTTTAATTAGATTTGAACGTTAAATGGTAACTGAATTTACCGATAACACCCTGGTGTTAGATATGAAGTATTACCAGTTTTACTTCATGGGATGAATAGGCTGGGATTGGGAAATTAAAACAAATGATTACTTCGGTTAGGTTCGTTATTCCCGACAAGTTTGGATAAACCATAATTTGGTTTGAATTGATATTCAAAGGAAGATTAAAGAATAAATTTAAAGAATTTATCTTTGATAAAATTAATGGGAACCTTTCCCAAAGTATAAGAATATTTGGATAAAAGAATATTCTGATTTGGAATGAGGCATATGTTGTGTTTTTGTAGCACTTGTTTATTATATACGCCAGTTATTCAGAAAGATCGGGTTTATCCCATTCCGAATAACTGATTCGACGATGTGTCGAGGATGAAGACGGTGGTCGAAGACCGGAGGTCTTCACATCGTTTGGATAATTACTGATGATCTTGATTGGGTTGTACACCCAAGAGGAGGGAATCAGTTGGTGATCGTCTAGACGTACTTGGAGATCGATGGATATGCGAGGTACAGGGTGCCTCCGGTTTCGTTCAGACCCAGAACGGATTTGTAAATGGACTGTATGTTTGACATTGGATATCATTCTGTGTGATTGATGGATATCGGTTGCATGGAGTGGTTTTCCTGTGTGGCATGCTAAGATGCAAATGATCAAGGCTTCTGTTGAAAAGCAGAGTCTTGTGGTTGATGATCAAAGCACCGCCTGTGTGGCATAGCTTTGTGTATAACGTTAATTCGCTAGTCTCACACCCCCGGTTGTGAACCGGAAACGGGAGAGGACATTAGGGAGGGCATGCGTTTCCTTCTAGCTAGGGTGGTGTCAGTGACCTACCACCCCTGACATTTATATTATTTTTGCCGGTGTGGTTGTTGGATTGCAAGGCGCCTTGGATATATTGGTGACTATGTGGAGCCGATGGAGTCATAGGACTCATTTACGCCCCAAAGGGCGGGGAAACACAGTGTTCAGGCATTATAATCCACATCGGTGTACCGGCCCTGACGATCCATGGTGCAGTTGCGGCTGTTCCTGAGACATGGGCTAGATTGTCTCGAAGCGGTGAGGACGATCCCTTGCCTCGGTTCATAGATGGAAATCCAACTTCTAATACGTGACTTTGCGGTTTCAATTGTAGAACTAGTATGGCGACATGACATATAGTACCCATGCCGTCTGTGATTGATACTTATGATTGTAATTGTTTTGACACTATACACTTATAATAACAATAAAAGATTAAATTTAGCGTATCAAGCATTCTTTGTCTATTATAAGGTAAAATCCTATCCTTCGGCTTGTGTTACATTGTGTGATGGGACCTGGGTCTTATAATAGCTTCATTGTTCTTTATTTAGCATTGCGCTGTTGTTTTATGCACTGGTATTCTTGGGAGGAAACCCGTTCCGTGTTATACGGCATGGTCCCTGGATTTACCTAACTTTAAAATAAAGATTAATAACTGTTTTAGTTCTCGCACCAGTTACATGACTGACCTAGAGTTTATTGTTTTAACCTAAACTCTGGGTGCCCCTATTTTCCGTGGGCAGCTAGTAGTTTTGGTTTGGCAGATTTATATTCACAGGATCTTGGTTTACAGCTGGAACGATATCCGGAAAGCACTGTATCCGTTTATCTCTTTCAGTTGTGTTTTATATTATTTTCCCCTACTATGTAATGTAATTTAAATCTCTGATAATTTGTGATGTATAATATTTATTCATACTCTATATATTCTTGTATTATGATGTAACTGTTGTAGTAAGCAATGAAATGTTCTTCTGCTGTGTTCTGATTCATCTTGTCCTCCACTCAATCCAGGCTTTCCTTTATGCGGAAGTTTGGGCTGTTTCAAGATGCAACCCTATTACGGAAGTAGGGTTATAGTATGAAGTACATTCGTGTGAATATCTAGATGCAAGCACTGTATGGTGTATTGTAGACATTAGGGCATTACTCCATGTCGAGACGTGGTTCAACTGAGGAGCTCAGATACGAGGATCTGTATGCTTACGTGGCACAGTGAGGGTAGTTTTGTGCGTTTACATGGCATAACGATAATTTTTGTACGCGGTTCAGCATAGGATGGAGGTTATGCTTGGTTCCTTGGTGTGACGGCGGAGGCCGTACGAGGAGGGTACTATGTGGAGTACCTTGAGATGTTGGCCATAGCTACATATATATTATATTAGGTTTAAACTACTGGGGAGTTGATGGTTGTGACATGTGTACAAAGCCTAGAGTGTTGTTAACTCAAATAACCTAATAATTAAGAAAATGTAACTGAATGGTATATGTGGTGTTATTTCAGAATGTGTAATTTGTCCTCTTACCAGAATTTGTGTGTTGACCCCTTCCTCATTACATACTCGCAGGTTAGATTTATGGCATAGATTTGGTAGCCTTTAGATACCTGTTTAGGTAGTGTCATTATTTCGGTAAGGCTATATTCGATTATTATATTTTATCCATTCCGTTGTGAGATGTTTTATTGAGTTGTGATATATTTATTACATTTGTCTTTTCTACAGGATACCAGACAAGCCAACTCGAGTTTCACTGGTTTCGAATTTAGAATTTTTGAAAAATCCAAACCTACTGGAATTTGGTTTGTTACATATGGTATCAGAACTCAGGTTTAGGATTTCTAACTTGAGTGGCATATTTGTATTTAAAAAAAAAAATATATATATGCCTAGATCCATGACCAGGAGAGAGACTCACTTTTGAGAAAACCGCATATGTAAAGTATTGAGTAATGAGTTCGTACATTTATGCTAGGATTGTGAAAGGTCCAAAAAGAGTAAGTTCTGTCCTAACTATGGTATGAGGTATACGATAAATTTAATGACTAACAAGAAAGTTCATGTGTCGGCACTTGGAAACGGATGGTAGGTTTGAGTTATGGGTGGGTAATAAGGCCTTTTGTTTGGAAAATGGATGGATTAGGCATATATATATATATATATGATATGTATATATATATAAATATATGTATGTATATATATATTGCATGGGCAGCACCACAGTTGGATGCTACTCGTAGTTTGGAAAGTTTGCTTGAGGATAAGTGAGAATGTAAATTTATTTTGAGTAAGAAATTTAGAAAAGTGTGAGTTTGGAGAGCACATTATACATAGTCCCACAATTAGACTTTTAGAATAACTTGAAATAGAAATAAGTATAGGAAAGGATTTCAGAAATAGTTTTCAAGTTTCAAATTTAAAAGTTTTTGGAAAGTTGTTGATTTTAACATTATTATTTTTTGAAGGAAGTATGAAGATTTGTTTTGCATAAGAATAAGGTGTGTAAGTAAGTTATGGGGTTATGCCACAGAGGTGAAAAAGGAAAGACACGAATAAATGAATTAGGAATATATGTTTGATAGATTTAAGATAGATTATACAATATTGAACAGAAGTATTCTTATTTCCAAAAAATAAACTTTTGAGAAAATAACATTTTTGTAAATTTAAAATGGTTTAATTCGATAATTTCAATAGTGTGTTTGAACACGAGGTAAAGCTTTCGGAAATTATCTCAGTAGTTGAGTAAACCATAATCTTTTGCGGTAATTATAGAAAGCCTCAAATAAATAGGGAAGTAAAAATGGATAATGGTTAACATTAAAAAGGTTATACGGTAATATACGTGAACTGAGAAAAATAATATTAGAAAGTAGCCTCTCTTGGGGTTAATATTTTAGTGAAAAGGGATTAAGGGGAAAATTTTAAAACCTGTATAGTTTATATGGAAATGAAATAAAGAGGTTCCGCATAAATATTGATTTAATAGATGATACAAGTTAAGTGGAAAAGGTCAGTTAATTCAAATTAGAATTAAGTTCCCATGCAAAACAGTAATAAAATGAGAAAAGATTAAATTTTCAAGGAAATGCCTAGAACATACCTAGTTGGAATATAAAGGTAAATGAAAAGTAAGAGCAAGTTTGGGATCCTCATATGGAAAAACTATGGTATGATGTGTGATTTATGGAAATCAAATTTTTTGTGCTTCTTAGTAAATTAGAAGGCGTGACGTGTTGTCTTACTTTAAGAAACGATAGGAACTAGGCAAAAGGATGTGAGGTTACTTCATGGTAAAGTAAGGGTTGTTAGGTTTGTATCCGTTTAGGTCCTAGGTATGGTTAGCCTATGGATATCAGTATATCATTGGTGGATAATTGAGAATGGCATAGGGAACTAGAATGTGCGCAGAATGGGTTTGTATAGAGAAGTAGATGAAAAGGAGGAATGTTATGGTTGGATGGATTTAGTAATGAGGGCGTCTTTTATGTCATAAAGACACGATCTCAGGCCTCCTAGTCTGAGTAGATAACCTCATTTAACCATTATACCTTTTGCCTAGTAGTTATTGTTGTAGAGATTGTTTTCATCTAGTATGGAGTTGCACTCCTATGTAGTATTTAGTTTTATTGTTAAAAATAGAACAGTTTAGTACGACATTCTTTTTCTAGGTATATGTGATGATTATACAAAAGAATAAAGGCATAAGATGTCACAAATGAATTAACAATGTAAGCAAGAAATGAATAATTAAAAGAAAAACAAAGGAAAAGTAGTAAAGGTGATAAATGCAATAAACGAGAACAATAAAAGAAAATTAATTCTCCTAAAGTTTGGGAAGGTTAAAAAATAATTTCTTCTTGTGTAAATTATGCTTGGAAAAGAAAGTAGAAATTTTTGTAGAATAGTAGCCAAGGTTTCCAAGTACAGGGAAAATGGTGAGTAAAAGTGAAGTGGAAAGTACGGACTTTCCCACTTCCTGCCTTTTTCTAACATAAGAAACCGAATATGAAAAATTAATTTTTCTGAAATTGGCAAATTTCAAGTTGTTTGGTAAGATTTGGATGCAAAAATTGGATGAAATATGCTCTTATTTTGTAAGAATGTTGGAAAAATTGGATGAAAGAATATTTTGATTTTAAAAATATAGCATTCATAGAGAAATTGCAAGTGTATTTAGGTTGTGTGCATCATGTTTTCAAAATATTTTTGAAAAAAAAAACATTTATATAGGAGGCACCGCTTAGAAATTCATTGCATACATGAATTTTTATAATGTATTGCACCTTGCACTAGCGCATAGATGGTTGCAAAACTTGATGTACACATGATGGTCGTAAATTATGCGAGAAATTACATAAGATAACCCTTTATTTAATTTCCTGGACGAAATTTCCAAAAGGGTGACAGAATATAAAACACACATTTTTATAATATTAATTCAATTAAATAATAAAAGAAAACAATGAATGGAAAATAGACACTTCTAGAATTGTTAGAATTGGGCTTTGGAATGTGTATTGTCGTATTCATTGTACTTTTCTAATAAGTTTACTTATATAGTATATTCCAAACGGAGCTCATATGGAAAATTATGAATGTACGAAGTTTTACATCGAAAAACAATTATATGTAAATGTGTGCAAATATAAGTTATATTTTTAAGTTATGTATGTACATAAATTCCCAAAAACGGTCATTTGAAATTAAAATAAATGGTCAGTCAAAAAGAGGAAAGTAATTGACATTAAAATTGAAATGTTCCTATTAATTGACAATGCAAGTCATAATTGACATTAACAAAGAAATAATATATTTAGATATAAATTATACAAGAAACACACAAAATAAATGCGTGTCATAAATGGTACAAAAGCATGTAATAAAAAAAGTTCGAAGTTACGTTAAATAAATAGCGCTTCAATTTAGTATAAATGTGCACATATTAATATATTAATGGTGAGCATTTGAAATGGAATTAATATGCGTTAAGAATAATGTGCATTGAATTAAAAACGGATTAAACACGTAAAATTTTAAAAAAGAAGGAATTATATGTGCGTATTAATTTCGCCTTTGAAATTTGAAATGGATATGGCTAAAGAAAGGGGAAAGAATTAAATCAAAATGTTAAAATTATAATGTTAAGAAAGAGAATAGACAAGAAATAATCACGTATTAAAAGGCTTGTATACGTTTTCTTTAAAATGTGTATGGGTAAACCCACACTTGTGCTTGGGTCAACCTAGCGTCAAACCAAGGGGTGTCTGGTTCGACCCAGTGTCGACCCAGGTAACGGTGGGTCGACCCAAAGTAGGTCTGATGGCGTGAATGTTTTAGGCTAAGTGACGTTGTTTTCTACGGGCAATGGTTCTGATTTGCTTTCCACGAATCAAATGGACCAGGTTCTTTCCAGGAGTATATATAAGCATTCATGGCTAGCCGTCAAACTCATTATTTTTTGAGCAGACGCAGAAGCCCTGCCATTTCATTTCTTCCCCAGACCTTTTTTAAATCGAATTAAATTAGTTATGCCTTCAGAAACAAGATTTGGAGAATGAAATTAATAGCTTAGGATTTTTGGTGCATAGAATTCCTTTTCATACCAGGCGACTTCAGTGGATATGATTCCAAATCAATTCTTTTGTTTTCTTTTGAGTTCTAAATTGTAAATCCGTGGTTATCATAGTATTGAATCAAATTAGGGAGAAATCACGGTTAACAATTCTGAATCAGATTCTGGAATTGGAAAGCCAACAGTTGAGCGGATTTAAATTATGCATTTTAGTAATGGTATATTTACCATTTAATTCCCCCATAATTCTTAACTTAATGCATAATTGAAATTTTAGTAATTTTGATGTAATTCATTTCCTAAAAGCATTAAGAATATTATTGTTATGTAAATTCATTCCTATCTTTCTGTTTGGGCTTAAGGAATTACTATACCAATAAGATAGTAAATTTAACAATGAATATGTGTATATTTCTAAAGTATATTATTTAGAATGTAATTAAAAGAGTGAGTTTGGAAAAATTACAGAAAAATGACGAAAAATGGAATAGGAAATAGTAAGCCTAAATTTGTACAGAAATTTACAATAATTAACTTGGAGTTGAGAATTGTATAAGAAAACATGAAATAATATATAACTCAGACAAGGAGAAATTAGTAGTGGACTGAGTTAGTTGGGAGTGGAAAAGGGATACATTTCCATAATTACCATTATGATTTATTACAGAGAATGTAGTTACAAGAAAAAGAAAGGCAATAGAGATTAGTGTGAAATAGGGTTTTTTTGTCGTATTGCACACTAATCAAACATATGTACATAATGTAAAAAAGAGAAATAGCTTGCAACTACAGATCTTAACTTATGTGTATTATGGAAATAGAGTTTTGTACATTTCCACTAACAAATTTAATGAAGTAAGAAATATTTCATTAAATAATAAAAATTTACAAGACGATATATAAAGAAAGATAACAACAGTAAAGGCTCGCTCAAATAACATGGAAACAAGGGGAAAATGCGATGAATGGGGAATATTACCTATTATAATTAATTATATGAATAGAAATGAAATATAACAGGTAGGCTTGTCCTAGGGTCAAGTGGGATTATAATATAGGTTATAATTAATGATGAAAAGATAACTTATTAATAAACCTTAGTTAAGGCAACTAAGTTAATAAGAAAATCCACAACAACGGTTGTTGTAACCATATAACGTGAGGTTATAATTAAATGAGAAAGAATAAAGTAGCCTTATTATTAGTAAACTTATAATTAGGAGGATTAAGTTTAATGAATGTAATAATAATAAGTAGATGTCCATTCCAGCTGCATGGGGCTGATTAGGGAAAATAAGTGGCTCATAGATATGGTCTAATTTGGTCGTGTAGAGATGATTAAGGAAAGTAAGCGACTAACTTTAAGCTAATAAACTAGTAAATTAAATAGAAAATGAATGAATAATTAATCAATTTAATTAGCAATGTGATAAGTTAAAGCAAGCACATGATTAAAAGGTTAGATATAGGATCTAATAATGTGATGTCATGATGCACTTGGACCAGTCCGTACGTATGGAGATGAAGAACCCAACGGGGTAGATCATCGTGATTTCTGGAGACATGAGAGAAGCACATCCAATTGATTATTTTATTGGATTGGAGGGAAAAACGAGGCTTCTACGGGACGTGGTAAGGTACTCTGAGGAATAATCGGATGAAGCTGTCATTCGGAGGCAGGTTGTTGCACCATTTAGAGTATACCTTGACTGCACCTATGGTGTGGCAGTAAAAAAGTTATGGCAGATGGTCTTGGGTGATTCGATGATTTTCCTCGCTCTAGGAGGAGGTGTTCAGAACCAAATTAATGATAGTTATCGTCTAATACATGTTGTCAGCAGTCAATGGGATGCAGAAAGAGTAGAGCTTAACCAATAAACCAATGATCTTTCAAAATCGAGATGTTGGTTGAGGGGCATGCTAAATTGGATGTTAGATTGGTTGATATGGTCAGGTCATTAGCTCTTAGCGCAGACTTTCGTTAGTTGAGGGAGGGGCTAAGGTGGGGCCATGACCATCGTGAAAAGAGACAGACCATATGTGGATATCTGTAATATAGGCCTAACAAAGCTATCCTTTACAGATATTGAAAGCTCCCTATTGAGTTCTGTGCATTGGATGCAGCTCTATTACGAAACTCGGGTTATAGTAGGTAGTACGTTCGTGCGAGGGTCTAGATACATGCACTGGGTGGTGTATTCTAGACGTTAGGTCATTACTCTATGTCGAGAAGTGGTTTGACTGAGGATTTCAGTTATGATGATTCGTACGCTTACGTGGCATAGTGGGAGTTATTCTGTGCATTATGTTGTGCAACGATAGAGAATTCCGTAAGTGGTTCGATGTAGGATGTAGGTTGTGCATGCTTGTGACGGTGGAGACCATACGAGGAGTGTACTATGGGGAGTACCGGTTGTTGGGCATAACTACATATATATTAGGTTAGTTTTAATCTACCGAGGAGTAAATGGGTGTGACGTGTGTGTAGAGGCTAGAGTGCTGCTAAACAAAATAACCTAATAGTTAATAAATTGTAACTAAATGGTATATGTAGTGTTATTTCGGAATGTACAATTTTTCCTCTCACAAGAACTTGTGTTTTGACCCTTCCTCATAACATACTCGTAGGATGGATTTATGGCACAGATTTGGTTGCCTTTGGACACTTGTTAGGTAGTTTCATTATTTCGGTAAGCCTATATTTGATTATTATATTTCATCCATTCCGTTGTGAGATATTTTATTGAGCTATGATGTATTTATTGTCTCTGTTATTTTTGTAGGATACTAGACAAGCCAGCTCAAGTTTCAGTGGTTTCGAATTTATAATTTTTGAAAAATCCGGACTGACTGAAATTTGGGTTGTTACAAAGAAGTTCATGTCCAGCCATTGAATCGACGAGCTAGTCAATCCGGGGAAGCTGGAAGTTGTCTTTGGCGGCACGCCTTATTTTAGTCTTAAAATAAATGCATGTATGCCACTTCCCGTTGGCCTTCTTCACGAGAATCTGGTTTGATATCCACTCCGGGTATGTCGAATTCTGAATAAACCCAATGCTCTTTAGAATTTTAACCTCTTCCTTTAAAGCTGCTGATCTCTCTAAACCGAGCGTACGTCTCTTTTGCTTTACTGGTACATTTTTTAGGTCAATATTCAGTGAATGGCTCATGATTGATGGAGATACGTCATGCATTTCAGCATAGGTCCATGCAAACATATCAAGGTTTGCATGGAGAAAATCAGTCAACTCCCTCATTTGGAGTGCGTCTAGATGGAACTCGGTCTTCAAGAGCTTAGTCGATTCATTGTTATCGATTGAGATCAACCCTGTGGTTTCATTAGGAGTCGCCTTTCTACATTGAACCTGCCTCCTCGTCCTCTCTGGGATATTAGTCCTCGAATTGGCGACCAGAAGGTCCTAGTCGGGATGTCTCTTTTATTTGCTATGCATCTGTTTCTTCGATGAGGGAGGATGATCTTCAGACTCTCGTCCTTCTCTGGTGCGGGCTCCTTTCCATTACGCTAAGTAAAATGCTCGTTCTGCTACTTGATCTCGTCGTACGACTCCAGCTACACCTTTCTTTGGAAACTTCAAGAGCAGGCACTAAAGATCTATGCATGCTCTAAATTCAGCTAGGGTCAGTTGGCCTAAAAAGGCTTTGTATGGAGAGTTTATGTCCATCACAAGAAATGGGAGGATCCGCATCTCCTACGGTCCCCCCTCGCCCAACTTTACTGGAATCTCAACCATTCATACCGGTTCATTTGTAGTGCATTGTACCTCCTTCTCAGTCGACTCTCGTGGAGTTGGCTTTTTATATTGCATTGTACTGCAGGTACCAAGATAAATATTCTCCAACGTATCACTTAACGCTATGTAAGTGTCAAATGTCTATAATTAGGGTTGCTTCTTAGCTTTCCTCTTTTTATTATGGCCTTCTCCATTGTCGTTCCTGTGTTGACCACCATTCTGCCTGTTACGGTTTCCAACGTTCACTTCCACTTTTCTGGATTTATTCTTGGATCGCTTTGCTTCTGAATTACTGTATACTCCTTCATTCACCATGTCATCTTCACTCCTCTTTCGATTCTTTTGTGCCTCTTCAATTCGCAAGTCCACATTAGCCTTCTCATAAAGCATATCTGGGTTTGCCAAAGGCTTTCCAGTTAAATACTTTCCAAACTCGTTCTTGGAGTCAACACCGTCGAGCAACGCCATCAGGACTTACTCTAGATTGGTACTGTTGACTTCAGTAACGACTGTTTGAAACGGTTGAGGTAATCCCTGATTGACTCACCTCGAGCTTGAGTTAATTGATCTAGGGACATTACAACCTTAGACTTGTAGCATGAAGGAGAAACTGATTCAGAAATTTTCTACCAAAATATTAAAAGTTAGGCACCGACCTCGGAGGCAGCCGAGTAAACCGCATAAGGGAAACAACATTATGGTAAATAGGAAAGGCCTTACATTTGATGGCATCTGGTGTCGTCACCGTTTTTATAAACCAGGTATCTCACCAGGTGCTGGCTTGGATTGGTCCTGCCTGAGTAAGGATTCATTTGAATTAGATTGAACCTTTTTGTGAATTCAGCTTCTAGAATGTCGTCTGTGAATAGGGTGTTACTGCGCTCCAATTCCCAATCTTCGTTGGTATGCCCCTTGCTATCGTTCATAATTTTTCGTATCATTGCCACTACTTCGGTATTAGTCGGCATATGCTCAGGTTCTGCACTTTCAGCCCACTGAGTCCTCCTCGATCTCGCATTAGGCAACATTGCCTGAGCTGCCATCCTGGTGGAACTTCCTTGGCCCTATTGTTTCGGTCGATCACGGGACGCAAAGTAGGAAGCATGGGAGCGCATGTGGCTCTGGAAGCATAAGGACGTATTGAGGGAGGAGCTCGGTTGGTAGGGAGAGTTTCTGATTTGACAGTGGTCGGTTCAACACTATCAAACTGGGCTGGTTCGTAGGTCAAACCGGCATGATACCAAACCCGAGCCCTTGTATGTTTTATGGCCTCTCATACGAGCGTCATTGCCTTAGTTTCTCTTCACTCCTTTACGATGAAGATGAACCTTCTGTTGCTTGACGATTTGGTTGGAAAGGAGTTCTCTACCTCCTAAGCTGTTCACATTGCCTCGCCATTCTGTCCATGTCCTGCCACATCATGGCATTTTTACGTCTTTGATAATTCAATGTTGAAGTTGCTTCATCCAACTTGTTCGGTAGTAGCATAAAGTCGTCACGAGTCGCAAAAGTTGTGAAAGGAGCCTGGTCGATTGGAGAAGAAGTGGTGGTAACTTGGTTCTCGAGTTGGTTCAATATCGAATCTGGTGGTGGAGGTTGGGAAGCCCTGGTTGCTTTTTGCTGCATGTTGTTGGTTGAAGGCCGGGAGGAAGCCCTTGCTTCTTCGCCTCTTCTGAACACCATTTTTTCGCTGGATTTAAAGGAAATGTCGGAAGACTAGGAATAGTAGGATTTTCTCTCTGAACTTGACGATTCATAAAGTAGACTAAAAAATCCTTAACTATTGATAAATCTTCAATTCTCATGAAAGAATCAAAGTGTTGATGCCAAAAAGTGGTGCAAACACCCAAACAGAAAATATGAATAGAAATAAATGAAGAATAATAAAATGAAAACAAGTAAAATGCAGGCATACATGAATTTATAGTTGTTCAGTATTAACGAGCCTACGTCCACTTTATAACTTCTTATATAACTAAGAAGATCAATTACAATTGTAACACCCCACACTTTTCTGGGCCCAAATTTAATCGAAACTCGAATACGCCCAAGCATGGAGCGTATATATCTGGTACCTACAAACAAAAGAGTATAAGCATAATCATAGTACGATAAGAGAACTCACAGTGGAAACAAAACATAGGATAAATTAGTATTGACCCAAATAACTACCTTATAAAGGTGAGTCACCAAGTCAATACCAAGCATCAGAGAGAACGAGAACCAAAAGCCAAACTTATACACCTGTGAGAACCCGACCTTCTAAAAAGAAACTCGAGAGGTTGTAATGAGGAGGGGGCGGAACAACAAGTTCTGGTGAACAAGAAAGGTATAACACATATTACAATATACAGACGTATCCCATTTGGTTCAACCAAGATATATGCTGGCCAAGGTTAGTAATTCTAGCCTAACCTTGTAAATATTTACACGCGACTTAACTACCCTTCCTAAGGCAGTATTCCCAAAAAATATGATACTAAGATGGAACGTTTACACATATATTTATGAAGCCTTTAAACCAGAACTTAGCTGATTATTAAATCGAGAGTGAACTCCTAATTACGGAGTTTACTTATTCATATACACATCCTTAACCATTTAATGCCTCACTATCGAATGATAGATATTGTGAACTCACCCGATTGCTTAAGACCCTAGCTAGGCGGACCTGTTGGTCACTCGATACCTCTCTATGATCATTCAACGTTAATATAAACTAGATGGCACTAGCTATAGGGACCTACTAGATAAGGCTTTCATCATTCATGCACATAAACCCATACCCCGTGTAAGCTGAGAGATGATGTTTCGTTTTACCATCTAGCTGACCTTATTAGATAATCTCCTTAGTCGCTTAATACTTCCTGTAGGATAGGTAGTCCTATGGAATGACTACACCGGACATTTTTTAATTCTAGGTTTGGGTAGGCCTTACACACAAGATTTAAGACCCCTAGACTGGAAGACCTACTCCCAGGTGGACTTCTTGACCCAAACCACTTAAGACCCAAGGAAGTGGACTCTACGTGAAGATTATTAAACCCCAATTAGCCTTTAATGCCTCTTTTTATGGGAGTAAAGCGGGATAGTTATTTACTTATTCCCATTTAGTTTCTCTTTACGGAATACCATGCACACGTCAAGTATCTATCGTCACGGGTTCTTGTGGTAAATAATATCTTACCATTTTTATCTGCTAAGTCCATTCTTTATTTTCTATATTAATTGGTATAAACAGGGAAAGTTATATCCTCCCTATTTTAGGATACTTGCTTAATTAATTTCCCCTTAATGGACTTAGTATTTGTAGCAACAATCAACACCCAATAATCCCTTTTTTATTTCATTCGTTTCTATTTAATAGAGTTATTGCCATTTATGACCATAACAGTCATATTTTCTGAAGGCAACAATTTACCTCTTAATTGTTATTTACTACCTTTGATCAAAGTTAATCTTACTTATGAACCTAATGGTCATAATTCCCAAAGACATTAATTTATCTTTAAATACCATTTGTTTCCATTGATTATAATTAATGTCATTTATGAACCTAATGGTCATAATTTTCTTAGGTTAATAATTTTCCTAGGACATTAATTTAAAATGAAATATCTTTTTTTATCAGTCCCGAAACATCTATTTGTTGTACCCCAACAAATACTACTAATTTATTGTCTGTTGTATATATACATATGTATATATTTATGCAAAAGAAGTCTCACATTAAGCCGACCACTTGTGAATGTTGGATTTGTCGGGCGGTTCCGGACAGGCTTCTACCACAAGTTGAGCTTAACCTCGTGTCTTAGTGTAGTTATATTTCAAATTTCCTAATTGGCGTTTACAACATTAATACTAGCCAATTTAGAAATTGTAACTGTTAGGCTTAATTAACTACCTAATTTAATTTGTTTTCCCATGAATCAGTTACGGTTGCAATAGTTAATTATTTATCCATGGCCCTATTAATAGCAATCAATAACACTAATTGCTACTACGATCACCATAAATATATTCATTTAATGTGAACTACATTTACATGCATAATTCCATAAGATGAAATTCATTCAAACATTCATTATTATACATATTACGTTATTTACGTAGATTCAGACTGATAATGTATATACATTTATTTTATACTTTGGTGCAGTTAACTTAGTTATTATCTTTTATTATTATTCACGTTAAGTTTAATAATTTGATTCAATTAATAACCAAACATTCCTTTTTTATTCAATCTTGAAATAAAGTTCTAAATCTTACAAAAAGACTGTCAACTACAATTGTAACACCCCGTGTATTCTATAACAGTGAAATTCACAAATTAAAGTATAACTAATTTCAAATCAAAGAATTAAGGGAAACGGGATACGCCATTGCGTTCGTCTCGGAATTCTGCTTGGAATAGAGTCCGAGTTTGCGTAAAACGGACTCCGTATGAAGAAGATATGGCCTCCGAAAATTTCAGAATTCAGTTTAAAATTCAAACAGACCAAAACAGCCCAGTAAAACCAATTTAAAATTCAAAATCGGGCCGCATAGGCCAGGGCGGGAATTTTCCCGCCCAAGGCACCCAGGTCGACTTGGTAGTCGACCTGGGGCTAACCAGGTCGACTGGGCAGTCGACTTGGGTCACCCGTGTCGACTGCCAAGTCGACACGGTGTCGACTGGCGTGTCGACCTGGCCCCTGAGCCAGGTCGAACCCAGCCCCCCTGCCTGGCCTGATCTGTGTTTGGTCGATTTTCTGAGCCTTGCCTTGTCACTAGGGCTAGGTGTCAGCTCCTGGTTGGTGTCACCTTCAAACGAACGGCTATTATTAAACTAAGCTCCATCGACGGTCCTAATCAACTCACAAACTCTATAAAAGAATGCCTAGACCTAAGGGTTCCTCCACACAAATTCTCTAAGGCATTCACGTGCTGCTTTTCTCTCTACTCTAGCCTCTACCATTAAAATAAATCTAATTCTCCACTAAAACAAGTTATAGTTCTTCTTCTAATTGGAGATTCAATTCAAGATTAAAGCTTCAAGAAGGGAATCAAAAGCTAATTCAACGGTTTCAAGCAACGTCACACGAATCATAGCAACGCCATCTTTCTTTTCTAATCTAAATCTCTGTAAGTCAGTTATTTTTAGATTTGAACGTTTTGTTTTTATTCGTGACATGAAATTAAAGGGATAAAAGACTATGCCTAACCTTTCTTCTTGAATCAGTGCTTGTACCTTTAGACCTAATTAAGAACTGTTGTGATTCGATGATCAATAATACTATGGCGGTGAAACTATGGACTTTGGAACCATATGCTTTGGAACTATGAACATAAGCCTTTGATTTTGGGACATAAAACATTGCCTATGACTATGAACATCGCCTAAGACTGTGATTCATTGAACTGTGAGGATTATTGCCTATGACTATGAACATTTCCTATGACTATGAACGTTGCCTATGACTATGAACATCGCCTATGACTGTGATTCATTGAACTGTGAGGATTATTGCCTATGACTATGGATATAAGATTATTATTTATGCCCATGACATTGTAGTTATAAAACCATGTTGTTTATTTTGGATCTAGGCCTGACTTTCTATTCAGTTTATTCTTGGTTATCTTTGGTTTTAAACCTTGGGAATTTACCTATTAAGTTAGGTCTACCCATGTTCTTGAACCTCTGTCTCTATTCTGTCTATTCTTGGTTTTAGACCTTGGGAATTTACCTATTTAGTTAGGTCTACCCATGTTCTTGAACCTACGTTGTTATTCAAAACCATTTTATGCCAGTTGTTATATCTATCCTTTTCATAGCAATCTTTGGTTCATTCCCTATTTTCTACGAATCTAGATTTATCTATAATCTAGATTGAAACACGATTGTACGAACGGTGGGAATGCGATTTGGGGCAAAATATGAAATTTACTAAAACGTAGTTTAACTTGGAAATTGGCATAAATTGGGAACATGTATTATGGCATGTTCATAGAAATGCAAATTGGATAAATTTGACATGAATTATAAGATGTGTAATTTGAATCTTGTATTGACGTGTAAATCTAGTATTTACATGAATATTGAACTAGAATAATAAGTCTAGTTTGACGTGAATCAGAATTGGATTAGCCAATTTGGCTCGATAAGTATATTGGCATAAACTTGAAATTGGCCTTAATTGGGAGTAATTGTCAGGATTAGCAAAATCATGGTTAGGGACACTTCATTTGGTACGGTTTACATACCAAAAAGCATAAACATGATATAGAAGGGAAAATAGGCCGTAAGAATAAATATTGACAATTTACATTAAAAGAGTAATTGGGAAATAAGTAAATTAGGATTAATTTACTTATAGAATTTGTCCTAAGTGAGGAATGTAAATTTATACAAATTAAAGATTTATTAACGACATCTCTTTTAATGAAAAATCAGAAAGTTCTAGGGTGACAGAGAGGATATTGTCTAGGCTTGAGTTTGGAAAATGCAAGTTTCCTGCTCTCCCTGACTATCCCTAACTGATCCGATGGACAGGATGGTTACTTTCAAAACCTGATTTGAAAATTTATCAAAACCCTTTGAACTAGAAAACACGAATAGGCCTAACCCGAGGTTAGACTGAGTTGCGATGTAAACCTGCCCGGAACCAACCGGCACATCCAGTAATCGCAACAATATCTGTCTAATGTGAGTGGTCGTGGCTTTGATTTATTTAGTTAAAGTTAGAACAAGAATGCTAGGGTTAAGTTAACTAAGACACTTAACCAACTCAACATGATAACAAGACTGGTAGGTGGGGTTAGGTTCATACAGTTAAGCTAGAATGGGAGGGTTAAGTCCATAGGAACACTTAATCAACTTAAGCACAGTTAAGCTAGAACGGAGGGCTAAGCCGACAGGGACACTTAACCAAACTCATGGTAACAAGACAAGATTTGTAGAGGTTAAGTAACTAAGAAAACAGTTAGCCAAATTAACATGTTAACTAGTCTAGAAAGTGGGGTTAAGTAAAGTTAATACACTTAGCCAAATTAACGTGTTAACTAGACTAAAGGTTGGGGTTAAGTAAGATTTAATACACTTAGCCAATTCGATATGTTAGCTGGGCTAGACCGTAGGGTTAAGTAAACTTGAACACTTAACCATCAGATTGTGATAAAAGAATAGGGGTAAGTCTAAACATGAAGGGATAATACTTAACCATTAATAACATGTTAGTTAAGACAAACGGGCAAGGTTAAGTCAAAAAGGAACACTGAACCAATACAGGGTGAATGGGTAAGGATAAGTAATAAGAAATACTTAACCAATATAACTTGGTTTGTGGTGGGGTTAAGTCAACATGAACTACCGATAACACTTAACCAGTATAATAGGGTGAATGAAGAGGGTTAAGTTGGCTTGAATTGACTAATGACACTTAACCAATCCAAATTGACGGGAAAGGGAACTAAGTAGTAAACCTTAGAAACAACGATTCTGGAAACTAAGTGGTAAATCTTAGTTAGTAAAACTAGGTAGTAATTCTTAGTATAACACGGGAAGGAGCGAATGTCCGTCTGAATAGAGAGAAGGCTCCAACGAATTGAGTTACGAAGCCCGAGGCTTCCAGAGGACGTGAGGGTACTCTTGGTATCCCTCTGTGGGGCTGCAGATGATCCGCCTGGGCCCACAGAGGTTAAGGTCTGCGTAGAAGAACCAGGGGTATGCCTTGGTTGCAATACATGGCAACCTAAAGACTAGGATAGACCGGCGTGATTCGGCGAGCAAACGGTAGCCCTGTGATAGCAACTCGTCGTCTACCATCCATCTTGAGTCAATTGAGATACGTGAAGCGGAAAGGCGGAGAACTCCAAAAGACCATATACTTGCTATCTAGTTATGGTTGCGGATGGCCATAGGATAGTGGGGCACCGGGGGCCGGCGTATAGTTCTCATTTTACAAGGTGTGCCTTTCATTAGTTGAGGGAGGGGTCAAGTGGGACCATAGCCACTGGAATAAAAACAAACCTTAGCATCTGCATCGGCAGATATCTGAAAGCTCCCGACCGAGTTCTGTATTCCTTGATTTGCCCTGTCACAGGACTCAGACCGCACATTACAGGACATGTGCATCTGGACAAGCGATAACGATTCGCGATACATGCGTGGGGAAGTATAGGAACATATACACCTCTAGGTAGTGTGTCCTAGACTTGCGGGCATCGTTCGACAGGTAGCGTAATCCCTAGTTGGACTAGGTGGCATAAGCCCTGAACTCGAGAAGCGTTCAGCAGATAGCGTAAACTCTAGTTAAATCTAGAAAGCACTTGATAGAAAACCCTAGATTTGATCTAGGTAATAAATAATGAATGTATGCCGGAAGGCAATGGAAAATACAGGGATTGGGATCACGTTATCACTACTAGTTGGGACACCAGATAGGTGGTGCAGAGATATAGAAATCAGTATAACAAGGAAATAGCGAAGCGGCGAAGTATTAGAGCAAAGCGGCGAAAGTATTAGAGCGTATCCAGTTTATCTTATCTTAGCATATCTTATGATTACCTTGTCCAACCATGTTGACCCTATCATCATGGTGTAATCTTGTATTCAGTTAATTCATGTCGTCTTGTTTTTCCATGTTCACATGCTAGAAGTTACTGAACTTACTCAGGCTTTATGTCTGACTCTGTTTTTCTTTCGTCTTCTTTTCTTCCGTCCCCCCCCCCCCCAAGGTAGTATAGGAGGGAGTAGTATAGCTCAGGTTAAGTCGGACTGTCACTCTTTCCTAGCTTGAAGATTTATCGAAGTCTGCTTGGATTCTCTTACCAGTCGCTATGGCTGGCTCATGCTAAAATTGGGGAATATAAATGTTGTTTTATGCTTCTTTATTTTGTGAGACAGATGATACTCTGATATTGTAAAGAAACCATTGTACAAACTATTTTATCAATAAAGCAAAGTTTTATTTCCCGCTGTTTAATTTCTGTCTGTCTTGTAATTTATCTGCATCTTTTACCCTAAATGCTCCACAGAACTTAGTGCATTCCCTTTGTGAGTGACACTAACAGAAGGTGGGATGTTACAACAATTATTGTAAATCATGCTTGAACATTGGAATAAATATATTTCAAACCACAAGAAATATATTTTACGTATGTTTTGGAATAGTTGATGCAAACTACGCACAAACATATATATTTATATTTATACGTAAGTTTACACAACTTAGTGTTTAACGGGACAGATCTACAGTATTTTGCGACAACCACAAATATATTCAAGAATAATTGTAGGCAATAGGTATAAATAACTGAATAAGCCTACAAATATTGTTATTCATACCCACAAATCTATACTTTCAGGTTTTTATTTACATTCATAACCAGATCTAATATGTGTCATTTCAAATTCAACAATATTATAAACAGATTTGATGATATTAGACATTTATTTTGAGATCTAATTCAAACGAGATAAATAGGCTATTATAACTTTGTATGTAAATTTCTCATTCATCTGAAAGCATCTTAATCCGAATAATCTTTTAGGCCTACAATCCCCAAATTCTTATAGATCTACAATTATTCTAAAAAGGGGATATTTTTAGATCTGTAAATTTGCAAGAAAATAGGAAAAGAGGGGAGAATCTAATGAAGAGTAGCTTAGATGTCAATTCGTACCCTTTTTCATTTGAATTTGATAACTACTTTCAAATCTGAATGATTTATATTTGATTGATTGCATATGAATATATTTTTGGTTAAGAAATTGATTTGAAGAGAAAGGGAAATGGCGGTGCTCCGTTGCTGCCTACGGTTTGTGTGGAAAAGAATGAGGTCTTACCCCTTTATTTATAGGAATGTAATTGGCCATGAACCGTTAGATTTATTTTAATTAACATTCGTCCATTTATATAACATTATATATAAACTATACCCTCCAACCCTAGCCGTCATCGAGATTTCCAGACTTAAAGCGGTCAACTGCCCCTACTAGGGTGTCAACCGCCCATCAACTGGTTTGCCCCATGAAGGCGGATTACAAAACGAAAGATATATTATATTTATTTATTTCCGCCCATTATTATTATTTCGTCCGTAATTTTTTCATACGGACTCCGTTCGCGAACTCCAAACATAAAAATTGACCAGAATTCTGAGACGAACGCAACGATTCAAGTTTCATGATCAATATTCCATCTTTGTAGAAATTCCTATTTTTGAAGTCAAATTAATTAACCAATTTATTATCAAAATTCTGGGTTGTTACAACAATGGTGGACTATCTCCCAAACTCGAGTATAATGCAGATACAAAGAGTATATAGAGATAAAAGTGGCAAAAGTTCTTACTTTGATGCTTTTAGAGGCTTTTTATAAGGGTGATTCGTGGCTTTCTTCTTCTCCATTTTCAACATGAACCCATTAATCAAAAAACCTTAAATTTGTTTTTTAAACACCCAATTGCCATTTCCAGCATCTTGGAACCTCTCCGACTTCAAAATAAACATCTAGAACAATCTCTTGTGTGTATAATCTTTTATTTTGATTAAAAATCAAATTTTTACCCTAAACTTACATTTTCATAAATTAATAAATGAGGGATATTTAATGATTGCAATTATTTCAAATAGTGTTGTAATGGTTCACAGCATTCCCTTGTATGCATATTTCATATGTTATCGTCAAATTGTAAAATGTATGCATAATTTGTTGTTGTTTGTGTATATGTAAACCATTATATATGTATGTGTCGGTTGTACTACTATATCGTCTCAATTGAAATAAGATAAAATGAATGCATGAGTTAAGAATATTATATTGTGCTCATTTGGCTTATGCAACAAAAATGAATGCATGAGTCTAAAAGTGATTGGAATATGTTGGAAAACGAAAATAATACTAAAGTTGCCTTAAGTCGATGAAATACACTGAATAAATATAATAAACTAAAATATTTTTTTGTTAATGTATAAGATTAGTAAAAATATATTATTTTTTCTTAAAATGCGTGTATCTTGGCTTATGTCCCTTAGAGAATTAAATTGCCCCCTCTGATAAATTCTATACGGTGTAGAAAAATTGCTTTGTTGACGAAGCGTAGAAACATCTTCCGACAGGACCAAAAAGATTGGTCATGACATATCCAATATATTTTGTTAATGGATATAAATTCAACACCAAAGAATATGGTGTAATAATACATGTGTACTTGTTAAAGGTAGCGATGATCTAGAAAATCACAAAATGACTTTTATGGTGTTTTAACATAAATTTTGCAACTGACATATTTCTCACGACCTACATAGGAGTTGTTTCTACTTAGATATAATTGGTTTAGCAATGTTCCAAGTTCTGAATTTAATGCGCATAAGGATTATCATCTTATCGAAATAAAGCATACATCGAATTATCATAAGTACGTTCCTTTTCCTTATCCAAACAAGTATTGCAAGTTTATTACCCTCCTTATCCGTCTCTAAAAAAAGATAAAGCAGATTGGTCGAAAGTATTTACAACAAAGACCAGAATTACGTTTGATGGGAAGAATATTCCAAATGAATAAGCTTATCAAGCAGATCTTGAGCAAAACAACGAAATAATTATTACAGACAATCATACGGACTTTGGACGTTTGATCGATGAATCAAATGTTTTGGAAGAAGCATTTGAGAGTATGGAAGAAAATATAGTAGAATATGAGACCGATTATGAATCAGAAGACGATGATGACTGATGTAGATGATGAGTATTATCTTCCTCGTTATAATGTAATTATGCAGTATACGCCGTATATTTTTTGATTGATGTAACTATGAAATCAAATATGCTTATCATTATTTACATCTTTTATGTCATTTGTTCAGCAATTTATATCAAAAATACAATATAATATGCTTATCCTTGGAATATGAGACCCAATCTAATTCACATATATATAATTCCATTTCCATTTCTATCATTTATTTAGCAATTTATACCGTTTATGTCACTTAACTATAAAATAAATTTCATTATCATGTTACTATTCTCTTTTAAAATTATGTGTATGTGGCTGGTATATATACATGTTCTCTTTTAAAATTATGTGTATGTGGCTGGTATATATACATGTCGTCGAGAGGAATGAGTTCTTCTCTTTCTTATAGAGGCGATGATAGTGGTCCATCGTAGTCATCACAACGTGCTGTCATTAGTTTAGTACCCAGAAATGAAGGGTAAGAAATAAACTTTATTTAGCATTTTAATTTTTTTTACTAACTATATACTTATGTATATCATATTTAACACATGAGTTAGACGTACGATCATCAAAGGTTGTTCTAGATGTTTCAAAAGCGACCTCCGGACTAGGATGTCGGCTTGTTGGCCAAAGTGGGATAACATCCCGCCTCAAATTGCAGAGAATATTTGGTAGGATGTCCTTATAACTATATTCTTATATTTTCCATTTTTTATTTGTTTTTATCGTTGACATACTATACATTGTTTACTGTTTAATATTTAGTTGGTTGTTTATCATGACACAGGTTGAGCTAGGTATACAGACAGATGACTTGCAGCTGACCCAACATTACTGGATGCAGAAGATGAGAATAAACAATAGGGATTTCATATCATTGATAAAGGAAAAATGCAGAAGCCAAATTGGATATTGAGGTGGACGTATGAGAAGAGTGATTGAAATACTGGGATAGTGACGAGGAAAAGGTAAGTGTACTACACATTTTTTAAATATTTGATTGATATGTAAATATTAAACAATATTTTATCAATAAATAATGTATCAATTTTTAATATACAAGCAGAGTCGGAAAGAAACTCTGCAAGCAGGAAGGAATATCATGTCACTCATCGAGGAGAGTCAAAGTCATTTCAGTAGTATCGGTAGGAGTTGATAAATTTAATAAATGTGTATTGTAAATAGTTATTATGCTATATAATTTTGAATGTACAATAATTGTATTTTGTAATCATTTTCAGGAAGTGGAGGTATAGGCTCCCGTGTCGTATATGGATGTGTTTACTCGTACGAATGTCGTCGAGCATGTAAATCTAGACAGGACAATTTCATATACATGGTATGACGAAAACTCAAGCAAGAGTCATGTAAGTATATTTCAGTTTATGTAGTACTAGCTCTAATTGTTAAATTATAATGAAATGAGATATCATGATATTAATTTTTGCTACATTCTTATTTGTTCATAGAGACAAAATTTATGGAACATCGTCACAAACTCCTGGTAGATACGGGTCGAGAACAGCTCATGACGGATGATGTTAAATTTGAGGCAATTATGAATCCACCGTTGCGGAATAAACGATACAGATTTAGCAATCAAGCGGTAATCTATTTTTGTACATCGGTTTAGTTTCAGTCTTAAGTATAATATCTTTTAATTTTTGTACATCGCTTACCATTTGCTCTTGGTAAGTATGATAATTTACATTTCAATCTCAATAGTCGTTCTCTTTTTCATATAAATATCAAAAATTACGAAAAATTAAGGTGAGTTCGTCTTTTGATTTAAAAAAATCAATGAATAATGGATTAGACAATCTTTTACCAAACTCATCTCTACTACAGTTTCTGAGTATATTTAAGTTAAAATTGATCATGGAAAGGATGCAAATACATCTCTTAGGTGTTTAGTTTAGTTTTCTATGATTTTATATTTAGAAATAGAATAACATTTATAAGATAATTAATATCATCGCACCTGATTAAAAGATTATTAAAAGATTGTTAAATAATTATTACAGGATAGCAGTCAGAAACGAAGCAGGCATACTAGAACTAATATCGATTTAGCAGAGAATGAAGAGTTAAGGGGTATGATGGTGCAATTGGAGGGTCAGAGTCGTTGCCAGACCAACGGTTTCCGGCAGCTACCGACAGGTGTCAGAAGTCGACAGAAACCGTAGCTTGTCATAGGAAGCCGTTTGGAAAAGAGCATGAAAGAGCTTGTTGGAAGCCATCGGAAATTCTGTTCACGATAGGGATGACAATAGGACGGTTCTCGGGTCTAAACTCGGATGATCCGCCCTTATTTTGAACCATTTAGACCCACCTCATTGGGTCTTCAGAGCGGGTAGACCCACAACCAACTTTGAAAAAGGTCTGGGTCTAGGGTCGGGTTAATGGCATGGCTAACCCGCCCCAACCTGACCCGCATTAATGAATCATTATTAAACTGCTTTATAACTATAATGATTATTTGTCAATCTTTTTACATATACATAGTTATAACATGAATAGTATATACTTACAACGAACATACTATAAATTTTTCATAGTATTTAGCTGTATCAATGAGTAATTTAGTTGTGTCAATGAATATTCTACAATTCTAGACCTGCATTGGGTCTACGGGACAAGTCTTGGATGAGGTTCAAAGACCTCGAGGTGGGTTTAGGGAACTAAAAAACCGCACCATTGTCATATGTATTCACCGACTCCCTTGTTTCAAATGGCTATTTCTAACAGATCCCGATAGCCTCGATGGTTTTGAATCGTCTGAAATGCCGCTATTTGTGTTAGAAATGAATAAGTGGATTTGGTAAAATCACCCAGTCCTAAATTGGGAAACGTGTGCCTTAATTCACTACATATACAAAAGCTTGATATGTTATATCAAAAGAAAGCGGAAGAGAGAGAGGCAATGGAATAGCATGAACAAAACATGCACATCATTCATATTAAATTAAAAAAGGTCAAAGATTAGGGCCTTGGGGCTCTTGGGGTCTCATGATCGTATAGGGCCTTCGAATGTCACCAGGCCCACTTGCGCTGTTCAAACGAATATTTTTTTTAAATAGCCGCGTAGATACCAAAGGAAATGACTGTTGGTAAAGGGTCGCAAGCTTTCCAACAGTCGTTGCCATTGCAATTTGAAAAGTGACACCCCTTCACGAATAAGTACCTCTTCACAGGCTATATAAAGGGCAGCGAAAAATCAAATCAGTATCGATTTTCTCCCTTTTGCCTTTCTTCTTCTAACACTCTGTTCTGTAAATACAACTACCTTGCGTTCACCATTGCTTCGCTACTGCACTGTAGGGTGAGGTTAATCTGTTTTATCTTGGGAATCGATTTTCATCAAAACCCTCAAAGTCCTACAAAGGCGCAAATACGATTTAAGGAAACAGTCAATTTAGGACTGAACTCGGATTATTAACCTAGTATTCTATGAACAACTGCGACAGTATATCTCCACACTGCTCTACATTTGTTGCATTCCTTTTGGAAAGTTTCCAGATTATTATTTATAATCTGCTGTTACTGTATCAACACAGTTTTCCTATCGTTGGTATAACAATCTTAAATTGTATTTGGTGTTGCTGTATTGCATTGTACAGGAGAATATGGCTAAACAAACCAACAGTTCTGCACCAGTACTGAATGTGACTCAGCCTCCGACTGTCCTCCCACCGGTAAGTCTATCTCATGGCGAAAAGCCTGAAAAATTTACGGGGATAAATTTCAAAAGGTGACGGCAAAAGATGTTGTTCTATTTGACAACTCTGGGCCTTGCGAAGTATCTGAAAGAAGTTGCTCCAACGGTGTTTAAGTTGGAACCAGATGCAACGAAGGTTGAAGGCCTCAATGTCTGGAAAAATGCAGATTTTATGTGCAAGAATTATATACTTAATGGCCTAGATAATTCTTTGTATAATGTCTACTGTACTGCTGTGACTTCCAAAGAACTATGGACTACACTCGACAAGAAATACAAATTTGAGGATGCAGGAATGAAGAAGTTCATAGCAGGGAAATTCCTCGACTTCAAAATGATTGATAGCAAGACTGTTATCAGTCAAATACAAGAACTACAAGTCATCTTCCACGAGTTAAATGACGAAGGAATGACGCTCAGCGAATCATTCAAAGTGGCGGCTGATTCAAAGTGGCGGATGCAATTGAAAAACTTCCACCTTCATGGAAAGGTTTCAAAAATTACTTAAATCACAAGCACAAGGAAATGAATGTTGAAGAATTGGTGTTACGATTAAGGATTGAGGAAGACAATCAAAAATCAGAGAAAAAGGGGTCCTTCAACTTGGCAGCAAAGGCTAATATAGTTGAAGAAGAAAAGCCCAACAAAAGAAAGCATGAAAATGGTCCAAATAAAAAGGCTAAAACATTTAAAGGATCTTGTCCTAACTGCAGAAAGAAAGGACACAAGGCAGTAGAATGTCGTGGAAAGAAAAAGAATTCTGAAGCAAATGTGGCTGAAGTTTCTGATGGCATTACTGACATGGACTTGTGCATGGTGGTATCTGAATGTAACCTTGTTGGCAACAACAAGGAATGGTTCGTGGATACCGGGGCCACTCGCCACATTTGTGCAAATAAATGGATGTTCACGACTTACAAAGTTGCTACCGAAGAGGAAAAGCTGTTTATGGGAAACTCATCTGCATCAAAAGTTGAAGGAAAAGGAAAGGTTGTGCTCAAATTGACTTCTGGAAAGGAACTTACCTTAACCGATGTCCTTCACGTTCCAGACATCCGTAAAAACTTAATTTATGGATCGCTTCTTAGCAAGTATGGTTTTAAACTCAAATTTGTGGCTGATAAATTTGTATTATCGAAAAATGGGGTGTATGTTGGAAGGGGCTATGTTAGTGATGACTTATTTAAAGCTAATGTAACTACCATTGTACCAAAAGACAATATGAATAAAGTTGAATCTTCTGTTTGTATCGTAGACTCTTCTAGCATTTGGCATTCTAGATTAGGGCATGTTAACTTTGAAACATTGCGAAAATTGATTAATCTAGACTTTATACCAAAATTTAACATAAACTCCAACTATAAATGTCAAATCTGTGCAGAAGCAAAAATGACTAGAACCTCGTTTCATCACGTTGAACGAGAGACCGAACCTCTAGAATTAATATATACCGATGTATGCGATTTGAAAATATGTCAAACTAGAGATGGAAAGAGGTACTTTATCACATTCATTGATGATTGTACCAGATATTGTCATGTATATCTCCTTTGAAGCAAGGACGAAGCAATCGACATGTTTAAACAGTATAAAGCAGAAGTTGAGAATCAACTCAATAAGAAAATAAAATCTTTAAGAAATGATAGAGGAGGAGAATACGAGTCTCCGTTTGAGGAATTTTGTGCTAAGCATGGAATTATACATCAAATTACAGCCCCGTATTCACCTCAATCAAACGGTTTAGCCGAACGAAAAAATAGAACTCTTAAAGAAATGATGAATGCCTTACTATTAGTTCTGGATTGCTAGATAACTTTTGGGGGGAAGCTATTCTTCCAGCAAATCACATCTTGAATAAAATACCACGAAAGAAAACATCAAAGTCTCCCCATGAACTTTGGAAAAATAGACCACCATCATACAAATACTTGAAAGTGTGGTGGTGTCTTGCAAAAGAAGAAATACCAAAACTGAAAAGGTCAAAATTGGACCAAAGACTATAGATTGCATATTCATTGGATATGCTCATAATAGTAGCGTATATCGATTTTTGGTGTACAAATATAAAATTGATGACATTCATGAAAACACCATTATCGAGTCACGAAATGCTAGATTCTTTGAACACATTTATCCTCTAAAATCCTCTATTGAAACAATTGTTCAAAAAAGATCAAGAGATACAGATACTCCTGAGGATAATGTTAATCAAAACTCGAATGAGAGAAATGTTGAAACTGAGGTAGAGGAATCCAGAAGGAGCAAACGTCAAAGGACTTTAAAAACCTTTGGACCCGATTTCTATGCATATATTATAGAAAATGACCCTCTTATTTACCAACAAGCAATGTCATCTCCTGAGGCTCCATACTGGAAGGAGGCTGTCAATAGTGAAATAAAATCCATTTTACAAAACCATGCATGGAAACTAGTGGATCTACCCAAAGAATCAAAACCACTAGGATGTAAATGGATATGTAAGAAAAAATTGAAAGCTGACGGCTCAATAGACAAGTATATAGAAAGCCTTGTAATAAAAGGATTTAGACAGAAAGAAGATCTAGATTACTTTGATACGTATTCACCAGTCACTAGAATAACATCGATTAGGATGCTATTTGCAGTCGCATCCATATTAAATTTGGAAATATACCAAATGGATGTGAAAACTGCATTTTTGAATGGTGAACTAGAAGAAGAAATATATATGCAGCAAACTGAAGGGTTTCTAAGCCCAGGAAATGAAAATAAGGTGTGTAAATTAGTAAAATCACTTTATGGCCTTAAACAAGCTCCAAAACAATGGCACGAGAAATTTGATAAAACTATGTAATCAAATGGATTCAAAATAAATGAATCAGATAAATGCGTATATATAAGATATACAAGTATTGGATATGTCATTGTATGTCTTTATGTTGATGATTTGTTAATCCTAGGGAATAATAAGGCCATAATAAAATCTACGAAGTTTATGTTGTCCTCTAGATTCGATATGAAAGACCTAAGAGAGGCTGATGTAATCTTGGGTGTGAAAATTATAAAAACACCACAAGGATATGCATTATCTCAGTCACAATACATTACCAAATTACTTGAAAGGTTCAAGCAGTATAATATAACCATTGCAAAATCACCAGTGGATATGAACCAAAATTGGGTAAAGAACACCGGTGATGGAATATATCAGCTTGAATACTCTCGTATACTAGAAAGTATTATGTACGTCATGAATTGTACTATGCCTGATATTGCATACGCTATAAGCAAGTTGAGTAGATATACTAGTAATCCTGGCAAACATCACTGGAAAGCAATAATCAGGATCCTAGGATATCTAAAGTACACACAAAACTATGTGTTGAAATAGGAGAAGTATCCCTCAGTAGTAAAAGGATATAGCGATGTCAATTGGATAACTGGCTCAAATGACACAAAATCCACAAGTGGATATGTGTTTACACTAGAAAATGGAGCAATCTCTTGGAAATCATCCAAACAGACTTGCATAGCAAGGTTGACAATGGAATCGGAGTTCATTGCTCTAGATAAAGCCGCAGAAGAAGCAGATTGGCTTAGGAGTTTCTTGGAAGATATTCCAAATTGGGAAAAAATCTATACCTCCAATATGTATACATTATGATAGTCAATTTGCTATAGGAAGGGCAAATAGTACATTGTAAAATGGTAAGTCTCGACTTATTCGTCGTAGACATAAAACCATAAGACAACTTCTCTCTAATGGAGTTATCACTATAGACTATGTAAGGTCAAAGGATAACATAGCGGATCCACTAACCAAAGGCTTGTCAAAAGAGAAAGTTCAAACCTTATCGATGGGAATGGGTTTAAGACCTATGAATTAAAAGTTTTCTATAGCGGAAACCCCACCTAGTTGACTGGAGATCCCAAGATCTAGGTTCAAAGAGAAAACTAAGTTTAAGATAAACTTGGTGGCACTGTTAACTGCAAACCATTCCTATGATAAGTCGGTGCACTACCCGCCGCAGAATAGGATAAGCATGACTTTTAATGATGTCTATACTGTGGTGTTATAACCAAGTGGGGTATTACGGGATACTCATTATAGAATCACCTATGTGAGTGCGAAGGCGCCGCTTCAAGAAGAATTGTAAGGTCAAATTCTTCAAGCACTCATGAAACCAAGATGGTGTTCATGGAAAAAACGAACACAAATAGAGAACCAAGGAGTTAAAGAATATTTATCATGTGTGATCTTTATAGACTTACACAAACGGCTTACAGTTCAAAGACAGTCTAGTCCACTGATTCACCAGTTAGTTATAACGATAAATAAAACACTAGGAAAAGTTCAAGACCTCTGTACTACTTTTACCGGTATGATAAATATTCCACAAAATATCAGAACAGATTAGATAACCACTCATTCATGTGGGGGATTGTTAGAAATGAATAAGTGGATTTGGCAAAATCACTAAGTTTCACATTGGGAAAACTTGTGCCTTAATTCACTACATATACAAAAGCTTGATATGTTATATCAAAAGAAAAAGGAAGAGAGAGAGGCAATGAAATAGCATGAACAAAGCACGCACATCTTTCATATTAAATTAAAAAGATCAAAGATTAGGGCCTTGGGCCTTGGTGCTCTTAGGGTCTCGTGATCGTATAGGGCCCCCCGAATGCCGCCAGGCCCGCTTGCGCTGTTCAAACGACTGTTTTTTTTTTTAAATAGCCGCGCAGATACTAACGGAAATGATTGTTGATAAAGGGTCGCAACATTTCCCACAGTCGTTGTCGTTGCAATTCGAAAAGTGACACCCCTTCACGAATAAATACCTCTTCACAGCCTGTATAAAAGGCAACGAAAAATCAAATCAGTATCGATTTTCTCCCTTTTTCCCTTCTTCCTCTGACACCCTGTTCTGTAAATACAACTATCTTGTGTTCGCCGTTGCTTCGCCTACCGCACTGTACGGCGAGGTTAATCCGTTTTACCTTGAGAATCGATTTGCATCAAAACCCTCAAAGTTCTATAAAGGGGCGTAAATACGATTTAAGGAAACAGTTAATTTTCGACTAGACTTGGATTATTAACCTAGTATTCTCTGAACAACTGCAACGGTATATTTACCACACTGTTCTACATTTGTTGCATTCCTTTTGGAAAGTTTTCGGATTATTATTTATAATCTGCTGTTACTGTATCAACACAGTTTTCCTATCGTTGGTATAACAATTTGTTGTAGTGGTAACATTATATGTTTGATGTTCAAATTTAATGGTTTAAATAACGAATTATTGGTTAAGATTTTGAAAATGCGATAAGTATCGAAATATTTTCAAATTTTGCTTAAATAATCACTTATATATGGAGAGGACATCTAAAATGTGTTTCCTAAATGATGTATCTCGTGATCCGATTAGAGTTGCAAAACGGAGGCGACATAGAATGCTTAAATAATCAGAACATGGGACTGCCGTATGAAAGATGCGAGGTGGAACAAAAATGAGGTATTTGAATACCATCATTGCCATACATACACAAATACTTACATGCATATGAATGTGTGTTATTTTTATAACTTCCAATATAACATAAATGAATAAAACTAAATCATAGCATATAAGCATTTAAAATAATTATCACTGAATTAGCAATACAAACTCACGTACAAGTAACATAATTTATGGAAAGAGATTCAGATTTCCCACACGCGCGGCTATCAATCTGTGATACGAATAATGATCTTTTGTTCTTTTTGTTGATGAAGTCATTGATGCTTTGATCATGGAAAACCCAGCTGGATACCTGATAATAATTCATTAGATCAGTCAGATTCATTCATTCCTATATGATCGTTCTTCTCGTATTAACATAGAACTCCAATTTATGATACAAGCATAAATAAACATCAAGATTTCGTTGGGATATATAAACATAGTAACAGCTCAACCGAGAAATGCCCTTGTAGGTGAAACAGATAGCATGTTCAATCTAATATTGTGTACTTATCGAGTAAGATATGATTCTTCTATGTGATATAAGCTGATTTATAGCAGCTCAACCCTCATTTGTCAACTCACTAACATACTAAGGCCCAGTCTGACTTGCCTAGTCTAATTTTGTGTTTTGGTTTAAATAAAAGTGCATTTCAAAAGATGACCTGCATGCAGTAACTACTATGAGACATGCTAGCTGCACCCTACTAGAGGGAGTGCTAGTACATACTTAACTGATTGATGGAAATGAGTACTCTTCAATGGGAAGAGTACTGGAGTTGTACACTTAACACCTAGCTAGTGAAAAGTGTTGGACCATCAAATATTAAGTTATCAGCAATTGCTTATTTTGTTTCCATGCATCAATCTGGTAACAACATTTATACTCTCCTGCAGGAGAGAGGGTACCACAGCACGCATCTTTTTATTACTACAATCCTGATTTTGATGATTTATTAATTGAGAAATAAATTGCTGCAACAGTTGTTAAAACAATAATGAACAACTGAAATAATTGTTTAAGCCTGACTACTTTATAATTTATTCTCTAGCCAATGAACATGGGTTCTTAATTGACGAATTATATCATGCAGGTGCAAATATTGTTTTCATACATGAGCTATACTTCGTTATGTATATGTTGTTTACCTTCATTTGTTATTATTTGTGCCAGGTGCATAGTTTTCTTAATTGACCTGAATCAAACCTTAACAAAACTAGTTTTGAAGTTTTAATAGTTCAACCAGTCAAACTGCCTTTTTTATCTGAAATCTTCTATATCTAACCACAACAGTATGACAAAATATTCAAATAAAAATGTTACATGAACAAACTATAAATGAAATATAAGGTCTACAAGCAAAATTGTGTATAGTTGTAGTGCTCGACTATACAAACATAACTATAATTGTGGGCACACTTGCAGCGCACAGCAACTTAGGTTTAGCGAAGACAAACTCAACAAATCTTGTAGTAGATTTGGATGAGTTTCTGACGGTGAAGAATGAAGTGATATCATTTGTTGTTTAGCTTTTAAAATGATGATTTTTGCGATATAGATTTATTTATTGGGAGCGACTATTTGAACGTAAATTGGTGACATAAAATTAAATACACTGGATCATGTGATTTGTTTGTCTTTACATGAAATGGAATTCAGTGGAAAATCTATTGGTCCACAATTTATGTATTAATTTTGTGTCACCAATTTGTATTCTGATAGATTTTCCTTTATTTATTTATTTCCAAAACAATACAAATAAGGGAATAAAAGAGAATTATATGGTTAAGAAAATGAGGAAAACATTAAAAAATAGCGGATTAACCTGATAATATTGATGGTGGTTGGTTCAAAGATTCAATGTGTGCTCATACACGGTCGGCGTCTGATTAGGTTTCACATTGCAGAGCGATTCATGGTCCATTATTATCCGACGTCGGACTATGATTGAGCGGGCTCATGAAAACTATATTGCTTTTATGGTAATAGTAAATTTATCATTACCATATCATTATCAGTCAACCGGTAACCATTTTGATTGAAATCGCTAAACCAGCTAAAATAGTATAGTAACGGTAAATTTAACATTTTCTATGGTAAATTATAAGTAACTGCTTTTCAATTCCAGTGGTAACGGTATTTTTACCAGTAAATTTTAAATATATGTATGTTCATCTGATATACTTTATTAGATGCATTTTGAATCGAATAAATGATTAAATTTAGTTCAATAATCATGTGAAATAATTCTATATACAATTTTTTTTTCTCATTTATGCCTTCTACTATAATTGTTGATGCGCAAAAGTTGGCACAACACCCAAAAAGTTCCAAAGCAATAAAACATATCTTCCAAAGTGGAAACTATGCAAGAAGTAAATTAACAGAGTGTTTATAGCGGTTCGATCCACGTGAATCTACGTTCACTTGAAGCTTTTGTTCTATTTGTTCAATTTTACTTAAAGTACAATGGTGGAACAATAGTTCTTTATGGTTACAATGGCAATAGTGGAAAGTATGTCTAACTAAGTCCAAAATGGAATACAAGTTATTCTTCTCGGTATGACTATGGTAGTCCAAAAATCCAAGTCTTCAAGAATGAAGCAAATTTTTTCTTCTCGAAGTGCAAAGGTGGGCTATGAATTGCAAAGATCTTCTTCCAAAAGTGTCAAGAGAGCAAAATTTGAACACTTTTCTTGGATCAAAATGGTGGGTATTTATAACAGGAGGGAGCAGGTAGAAGAGCAGGTATTTATATGCCCACTATTTTCGTATCCAATGATCAGTACGTATCCCGACACTTAGCTTGTTTTCTGGTCTGCTTCACGAAGTTCAGAATCCTTTTGCTTAGTTGATTTCATATCCCATGATACGAAATCATTTGCGCCGATCCTTGAGACATCAAGGAAATTTGGATAAACTTTGGGGGATACGAAATTCTCCATACTACTCTTGGGAGGTTACTTGTGGGATACGAATTCGGGTGATGAGTTCGGGATACGAAATGGATGAAGGGGAGTATATATCGATCCCAAGAGTTTGGTTGTGGAGATACGATTTTTGGAGGAAGAGGTTGGGGTACGAATTGTGATGGATGTTGAATACCGATCACGAAGTACTTGACCATTTTTGAGCAGTTTCGAGGAACCGTAATGACTATAATTGAATGACTCCATTTGGGCATGATTCCTAATGTTTTGGCAACACTTTTAGGCCGTTTAACCACGCGATAGGCTGAGTATTGTAAGCATAAGCTACTTTGGTATCTGGGCCAAAAGGCCGGGTAACACTTGCCCCCCAAAGTACGCTTGTGGTAGCATGACGTGCTTTGAGTTGAGACATGCATTTTTGAAAGTCGGAAAGATCTCCTAGCCATGCCAAGAAATTGGTCACGATTTTTCCGTTGAGTGGCGCATTTCTGTGAGTACGTTAATCCTGAGCAATAATGACGCTTGGTCGAAGCTCATTGTTATAAATATGTGATTCCAGCACCGTTGAGAATTCTAGTTTATTTGAACTTTGTCCCCGGATAGGAACCTGCATGATTGCTAAGGTGAGTGTCTAATTCTTGTCGATTTGGGAAATTAAACGTTACTCGCCGACTTGTGTTTATGTCAGAATGTAAACAAGTCATACCAGCATAGCTTCATACATGCACTCACACATTTGCAGTAGTTTTGTGCAATACGATCGGAGTTCATAGTAAAACATAGTTGAGATAGTATGTTTTGGGTGTGCGATCACGCAAGTTAGTTTTCGAAAAGGTTATCGAATCGGAAACTTGATCGCTTGGCTCGTACTCTCGAACGTTTAGGTTCGTGAGTACATGATCGGTTAGCGAGTCGGGTTAGCTTCAACAATCGAGATTTTGAAAACATGAGTGCATGATCATAGCCGTAATCCTGAGTTTCTAAAGTTTCACCAATCCCGGATGTATCGAGTTTTCCTCTTCCCTTTCTTTTCCTTTTTTTAAAAAAAAATCTAGGATTGATACCGATCCCAGAATACTCAAAAAATATTCTAAGTTTTTGGAACCACCCCCTCCCCACTGTAAATATTCGAATTTGAAGCCTTACTCCCCTTTGTTTCCATTTTCGTAATCCTGGACTTAAACAAATCATGAATATAAAATTCTTGAAAAACTTCGAACTTCTATTTGCCTTGTTAACTCAGGTGGGTTTCGAATGGGTTTGTACTTGCTCGTGTGAGTAAATTTATTTACATGAGGATGGATTGAGGATAGTGGATGATGCAAGGCTCGTGCCTGGTGATCTGAGGAATTCATGAGTTTATGGAAGAGGAGTACGAATTCTTGCGGGAGGAGGCAGAGTATGAAATCCCAAAGAAGCGGAGGGAAACGTAAGGATACAAAAATTTATTTTTTATCCCAAGGACGTGTAGATATTTCAAGCTTTTTGGATGAGGACTAGGGATACGAAGAGAGGGTGGCGAAAAAAGGAAGGAGTTGCAGGATCGGTGGAGTAGGAAAGTTCTGGGATTTCCTAGTAGATGAAATGGTGAAACAACTGCATTTCCCGGGATATGAAATGTAAATTTGTATCCTCAAACACTTGGGATATTCCATGAGTTCGGCCTTTGGGGTCAGAATTTTTCTATATTAAGGGGATAAGAAATAGAATTCGTATCCCAGAGCAATCTAGGAATTTTCGATTCTAAAAATTTCAAATTGTTTAATTTGAGTCGTTTTGTACATAATGCGATCAGGTCGGGTTAGCGATTAAAGCATAAACTTGGACTATGAACATATGACTGAACCACCAGCTTCTTGACTTGATTTCTAACAATATCGCGATGTAATTGCGATTCAAAATGAATTCTACAGCCTCAACTAGCGACGACGACGGTTTAAATTTATGAAATTAGAAACTGTCACCGCGTCCCAGCATGTTTTATTGTGATGCATCAGCACGCATAATACTGCACGTTTAACGTTAGTTTACACCAACACAGTGGGGTAGAGATTTTAGCGTGCTACTAACGCAATTATCTTGAGAGTATAGATTGCAATGGCATAAAGAGGCTCCAGACGACTTCAAGGCTTGGCCGCCGAACTGCAGAGAACCATCGTCAAGTTCTCCCAAATCCTCGCACGATTCCAACCCCACAGGTAGCGAGCTTGAGACTTCCACCCCTTCCCAACAAATGATCCCATATGACACGCATGAGTAGTATGGGCAACTATGCAACATTCGATCGAGCATGTGGATGAGCCGGTCATCCAGGGAGAGGCATAACTGGTAGGAGTGGGATTGCAAGGAGAAGAGGATGTTGGTGGTGAACAAGAAGGCATTCTTGTGGCATCGGATATGATGGTGGATGCCATTATTTTACAGAGTCCATTATATTCGGTTATTTCTCTAATAGATGAAGCTTTGCTAACGCGAATTTGTGTAAAGTACGGAATATCCTAGCTGGGATGATGTTTTGGTTCTCAAAAAGGATGGCAGGGTCCACGCACCCCCGGAGTGCTACACTGCTTGGAACATGCATATATGCTTTGTCGGGTGCGTGTCCCCGTCGTCGTGTCGTATGTTTGAGATATTCTGCACTTATTTCATCTAGTGCCAACGCACCTTCATCCGAATGTGTATGCCTTTCTGCTTGACGCTTACATCATATTCGTTGAGTGAATGGGTATGGAGCCGACTGGGGAAGAGAAGAAGCACATCACCTTTAATTGTCTACTTAGAGGTGCAGGCCAACAATCACATCATTCTAGGGGCATGGACCAATCTTAGTTACTTCAGGCACGAATAGTTCTTCGTCTGATGTCCTTCAGGATTTGCGAGTATGTGGCTTACAGGCCGTAAGCATTTTAAAAATTAAGTGGTTTTCCTAGTTAATTGATTCATTAGCTGTAAACTAACTTGAAATGTTATATGGTAGGTATCGCCTGAACTCTGAGGGACGGCATTAACTTTGAATGAGCCTTGGCATTGAGGAATGCATCGGATGCATTTCACGATGCCCAGATTCTGTTACCAAACTGTCTCCTTCATCTGCAAGATTACTTCCTGAGGGTTGCTCGATAGGTCGTAAAGATGATGATGATCATGATGAAGAGGAAGGAGAGGCGGAAGCTAGGAGTGGAGAGGTTTCTTTGGGTCCGCAAATGGAATTGCCCCCTATCGTGCATTTTCAAATGCCCCCAGTAAAAATGGAGACTGCAAGAGCTCAGGAAGAAATGGGTGGCCACAATGGCGGTGATGAGGTGTCCATCAGAGGAGATGATTTAGTTCTCAGTCCAGTTTCGTCCCCAACAAAGGAGATGACGTTGAGAGAGGGTCTCGGACCAACTTCTCCAGTAATGACTTATGAGAGCATCGCGTCGATGGAAGTCGAGCGTTAGTTCCAAAGCTTGGGCATATTCCCCATTGATACGTCTACTTTTGGGTTCAGCGACACGAACATCGAGAGCCTTTTGCTCAGCATTGGGGAAGTTACCTCTTCAAGCAGGCCAACATGTGGTCTGTGGAGGGAACAATTAGGACCCATACTCATAAACACTGCCTAACAGAACTCATACTTATGCATGTGGAATGTTTGTTCCTGACGTGGAGGCTTATAGGAGGCAAATAGGAGAGAAGTTCGATCACCCTGATGCATTTTCGGACCTAGAGATGGGAGAGATTGGGGTGAATGACATTGATAGAATTCTCGACAAAGGCAAAGGATGGTTAGGAGGCGGACCCTCAGGTGATCATACAGGTGAAGGCAGGCGGGCTAACTACATACGAGCTGGTCAAACAACAGCGGGACCAATGCTAATGAAGTCTGAGGAAGCAGAGGCGATGAGGAAGGCGGATGAGAAAGCAATTCTCAAAGCTCAGATAGAGGCTAGGGAGAAGGCCGAAGCAGATGCTCAGGAAAAAATTTAGGAGAAAGATTGGAAGAAGGCCAAGGAGGACGCCACATTGAAAAGGGCAGAAGAGGAGTTCGTGAGGCTAAAAGCCGAATGGGGGTGAAGATGAAACTGAGGCGGAGCTCGGAGGAAGGCCAAGGGAGATGCTAAGAGAAAGGCCGATAGGGAGCCCCGAAAAGTTGAAAAGGCATCCTAAAAATAGGTGGATAGGTTTATGTGCACGGATAGGTCTATGTTGTTGGAACTACAATGGAACCTCAGCCTAAGCTCCTAAAGGTCACACCCAACCCCGGCGCGGAAGCTGATATCACAGAGGTCCTAGGAAACTCCAAGGAGGCTCGGGAGAAGGCTTCGAGATAAGGCCTTTCCTCCAGTTTGCTCCGCCGAAGGGGCAGAAGGGAAGAGGAGGAAGTAGCTTGAAGAGGAAAAAGGAAGAAGGGCAAGGAGGATCCACTTGAGTCAGTTTATAGCTTTTGTAAGCTGATAGAATACGCAAGTACGGCCCTCGCTTTTGGAAGCACGATGTGGTTTTGATGTACATTATGAAGTTAGAAAGAAATATTTTGACTTGTGAAATGTGAATGAAAGTTAGTTTACTTTTCATACACCATATATCGTTCTAAGCGTTCTAGCACTCTTTACATTTTTTATCATTGTATTCATGTCAATTAACTTGTTGTTACACTTAGATTTAAGTTAGATGAAGGATTTTTGAAATTGATTTGTTTTCTTAGATTCCAAGCTCAAACTAGCATGATGTCGCGCGATTGGATTAGGATTGAAATCGAATATATGGCAGCGTATTGGCGCGATGCCCGGGAAGCGAACTTATCTGAACTGAAAACTCGGGTATGCACATATAATATGAAAATATGGTTGAACCATTAGATGCAAGGTTTGGTTCTTAGTTCAGTTACATCGTAATCGCGATCTGATCCAACTAATGCGTTTGTGGTCGACGATGAAGATGGTTTTAGTTGTAAAACCGAAGGTTGTCACCACGTTCCAAAATGTTTGTTTATAGGGAGCCTTGGCCTCGTAGGACATCAGAGGTGACTCCTGTAATGCCAAACTTTGATTTTAGATCATCTTCTCTACATGGTGGGATTTCTCCCGAAAGGTTGCTCCACGGGTCACGGAGAAATGGTAATAGTGAGGATGCAGGAAATGGAGGACATGCTCCCCCGGCCCACCTTCTAACGTGCCCTTGGTTGTGCTTTTCGACGTGCCGGCAGCTGTCTAGGAGGTGGTCGGAGCGCAAATGGAAGCAGAAGGTCATGATGACAACGAAGTGGAGGTGTTCATTGGAGAAGAGGGTTTACTTTTCACTCTCGTTTTGCCTCCAATAATAGAGAAAAGGTTAGGAGAGCTACTCCAACCGGCCCCTCCAGCGATGACCTCGGTAACCATTGCGTCTATGGATGTGATTGCAGGAGCCAGTGGAGTATAAATACCTCGGGCCCATATACACCGGATGTGTCTCCAATTGTGCTTTTCGATGTGCCCCGTAGGTGATTGGGAAGCGGTCGAAGCTCAAATAGGGGCGGAAGTCCATGATGACAACGAAGTGGAGGTGTTCGTTCGAGAAGAGGGTTTGCTTTACCCTTCTGACCTATCTCTGACGAGGGAGGCAAGTTTGGGAGAGTTTCTCAAGTCGGTCCCTCCAGAGATGACGTCAGTGACCGCTGCGTCTATGGAGGTGCCTGTTCTAAGTACTCGAGTACTTTTACACTTTCCAAAAGTCGCACTCATGTAATATGACTCGGCGTTACACTTAGATTCAGGCTTTCGAGACTTCAATCTTGAGAAACTCAAGTCATGCAAAGTTTGAGTAGATTGATTTCACTATCGAGGCTTCCTTTCGGTTGTTAATCTCTAGTCGTTTGAAGTCAGCTTTGGTAGCTCCACTCTAGGGACCATCTTTCGATCGTTGGTCTCGGTCTAGAGGAGCCAAGAGTTAGCTAGGTAAGCGGTCAGTACCACATTATTCGGTTGGTGAGACCAAGGAATGAAGCCGGACACTCAAATTAATGAGCATCGCGAGTTGTATATACTCGGCATTTTTCATTGGTTCGAGACTAGAGTTGACTTGAGGAAGGCGAACTACTGCATAAGGTTCGAGTCACGGTATAGACTCAAGGAGGTGCGCTCGTGCATGCAAATAGTTCGCCTTCATGACTTGACATATTACGCACAGTTCGAGCAAAGGCTACACTTCAGCCGATTACATTCATAATTTCAAATAACATGTTGAAGTACAAGGTTGCAATCAAACTATTCTTTGATAAATAAATAACAAAGTTTACATGTGGTGTAGCTCCAGCAAGCTAAGGCGTAGGGTGGGGAATTGTTGTCTAAGCCCTTATTTTTGCTGCAATCTTGTTGAGTATAAAGAGTTATCTCGAGGGAATTAGTTGTTAGGCGAGATCCTTGTTGGATGAAATTCTTGGTGAGCATTGGACAGCTCGGGAATCTCATTCAAGGAACCCTGTTTGTATTTTTCAAGCTTTCCCTTGCGGTTGATCTTTTCGATCTTGTCCTTCAAGTGGCAGCATTTGTTAGTGTTGTGGTCGTGGATGTTGTGGAACTAGCAGTATTTACTAGACTCTTTATCCTTATCCAACGATTTCCATGCTTTGGCTCTTTTACTGCAAAACATTCTGGTTTCGAGGTAGAAGTTCTCAAGGGAGTTATTGAGCGGAGAGTAGTTGTCGAAAGATTGAAGCCTTGGTCGCTTCTTCTTCTTGTTACGACTATCTCTGTTTTCGCCTTAAGCATGTTTTTTTGGAGCCTTGGGACTGGAATCGTTAATCCTAAAGTAGGTTATCATAACAAGGAGCTCGATTCCTATGTGCTTCTTCTTGATGTAGGAAATGGTTGGCTTTCTTGTAAAAGATTTCCAAAATATCTTGTTGCTTTTGGTCAATCCATCTCCAAATTCAAAATCAGGAAGTATGTCATTGGCATGTTGGGCTAGGATAGTATGGGGCTCGGAGTCTTCTGTCTCTGCCAATGCATTGTTAAATCTTTCGAGGTAGCTCTTTAGATTTTCCCTGATGCCTTCATGGATGTGCATCTTGAATTGTTTGATCTTCTCCGTGGCGATCTGATCGAAGGTTGAGATAGTTCTTGGCGGGAGTTGAAAGAACCATGATAGGGGTGTGCCTTCCCGAAAGACGAGGAAGCACTTGCACTTCACTTTGTTTTCATAGTCCGTGTTCGCTTCTTTATGGTTTATGAAATCTTGAGGGTCTAATTTTCCCGAGTGAGTTGCTATTTGCGGCATGTTGAAGTGGTTGGGCCACTCGGCATTGAGCGCATCTTCAGTAAAGGTTTTATGCCTCATACTAGTTTCCCAGTCGTTAATGATGTATCCCCGAGATTCTTTCATGATGCTACAAACCAAGTTGGCGAGAACGAGAATTCATATCTCTGCTGAATTCCTACGATTGTGATCCAACTCGGGAGTGCATATCCTTGGAAGTTTTCTCGAATGAACGTCATCCTCATCTATGGAATCTTCAAACTCGCTTATTTGATTCTGCAAAGGTTGGTAAGTGGGAACTTCAGGCTGGTTTGTCCATTGAGGCATAAGCGCCAAGTTCTAGAATGTGGCAGGTCGATCCTGCCTAGTGAGGGGCTGAGGACCAGTCCCTCAATCGGGATTAGTTCAAAGCCGGGAATAGTCAAGATGACGCATTCCCTCTCTGATGGTGATTCTGCCACCATCACGATTGATTGTCCAAGGTTGGCTCTGGTTAAGCTAGGGAGGAACGGGAGTAGAACTTGAGGTGGCGTAGTTTCGAAGAAGATTGGTTGCTCATATTTGCCTGAAGGCTAAAGATGTCTCACTGAGCATATTCTTGAAGCCGTTGCATCAACTCAAGCTTGCGCTCGATTTTCTTACCGAGAATTTTTTTTGTTTTTCTCTCAATTCTTTCATGGCTTCAATAAATTGAGCTCGGGTAACCGGAGCCTTATGGTTGGAAAAGGAAGTGACATTCACATTAGTCGAAGCTTCAGTGGATTGATGCCGAGGAAGGTTTTCCGAGCCAAGATCAAGCGTAGAAGGTCCAACCATAATAGTCTTTCCTTTGGTCACCATTATCTAATAGGTAAGTCTAAGGAGATCCAAATAGCACTCCAAGTCTTAGTGGAATTGCAGAAGGAAAGATGAAGTCTTTAGTTCTCAGCGAAAGCACCATAATGTGAATGCGTAAAAGTTAGCATAACACCCAAAGAGTTCCAAGACAATGCAACTAAGCGTCTGAAGTGGAATATATGCAGAAAGTAAATAAATACAATGTTTATAATGGTTTGGTCCGTAAGAACCTACGTCCACTTTGAAGGTTTTACTCTTTTAATTCAATTTTAGTCAAAGTACAATAAAGGTGGAACAATAGTTCTTGATAGTTACAATCCTAATGGTGGAAAGTATGTCAATTAGGTCCAAAATGGAGCTCAGTTTTTTTTGAAATTCCTATGCCAGTCCAAGTCTTCAAGAAGGAGGCAAACTTCTTCTTCCCAAAGTGAAAAGTTAGGCAATGGAATGAAAGTTCAAGATCTTCTTCCAAAAGCGTCAAGAGAGGAAAATTCCAACTCTTTTCTTAGAGTAGAATGGTGGGTATTTATAGGAGGTGGGAGCAGGTAGAAGAGGAGACTGGTGGGCACATGCCCACAATTTTCGTATCCCTAAATCGGTACGTATTCCGACACTTAGCTTGTTTTCAGGCCTGCTTCTCGAAATTCTGAATCCTTTTGCTTAGCTGAATTTGTATCCCATTATATGAAATCATTTGTGTCAATCCTAGAGACATGAAGGAAAATTTGGATGAACTTTGGGGGATACAAAATTCTTCGCACCATTCCGAGGAGGTCACTTTTGGGATACAAATTCGGGTGATGAGGACGTACAAATTGGATGAAGGAGAGTTTATACGCTCCCGGGAGTTTAGTTTTGGAGATATCATTTCTGGAGGAAGAGGACGTGATACGAACTGTGATGGATGGTGAATATCGATCCCGAAGTACTTGACCATTTTTGAGTAGTTTAGATGAACCGTGACGAGTATACTTGAACGAATCCATCTGGGCTTGATAAATGAATGTTTTGGTGACACCTTTTGGTCGTTTAATCACACGACGGACTGAGTCGTGTGTGCCTGGGATGCTTTTTGTATCCAGGCCAAAAGGTCGGGTAACATTAACTAACATTGTAATTATACAATGAAGATGCATTATAATGTAAAAAATATGTCAAGGTTCATGCTTTGATGGACAAATGGTAATTTACCATTACCAATGTATCAGCTACAAGATTAGCGGTATACCAGCCGATTGATAATGATAATGGTAAGAAATTTCAGATTACTAGTGAAAACGACACAGTAACAGTATCTAAGAAATGGTAACAGTAACCATTACCATAACAGTCCTAATGAAAACATCGACTCAAGTGTAGGAAAAATGTTATGAAGTGGCACAAAGATATATTAAGTTGTTAAATTACCTAACTTGCTCATGAATTCCCCTAATTAACTTTTATGTAAGGACAAAATGGATAGTTCAAAAAGTATCTTTCGTTTTTAGGTTAAATTTATCATAAGCCATTGTTGCCCATGCCAATTCGTTTTTCTTTAAATCTACTTGATTTTATAACTTATTACTAGAGGTGCTTTAAGTAATTAAATATGCTAATTTAAGGACTATGATAAATGCACCCATCTTACTCCACTAATTAACGCTCACTTTATATGTTTTACTTACTGAAAAATTACATAGAATTTTATTAGAATTTCTAATAGATTTGATTCTCCTTGAGATTACTACAACAATTTGATTATGTGATTAGTAATATTGAATAGAATGGAGTTTTTTGTAGCTAAAAAGAATAATAAGTGAGTGCAATTATAGATATTGTTTATATAGCTGCAATATCTAAATGGGCTTATGATATCAGATATCATACTCGCTTTCCACTATCGAGACATAAAACATATCCTATTGGTATTTCGCTGCATTTTCTAATTCTCTCCCTCAAGTGGAGCTATGGTTTTCGCCTCTTCAAGAGATAAAATCAATTTCTTTAGATCTTCATGAATCACAAAATATTCTTCAACTCTTTGTTTTACTCTGGATTTCTGAATGATAAAATGAAGTATCGAGTTAGATTTTGCTTCGATTTATGAAAGCCCTTTGGATTGTTGATTTGATGTTCAAGGACTTTGGATCTAAGATGATATCTGCAGGTTCGAGGTGATATCTTTTGGTCTTTGCTGATTTGACATGAGCTCTTTGGGTTTGAGGTGATTCTAGTTGTCTAATGTTAAATTTTGGTCACTTATGCACAAGTCCTTTTTGAGCCAAATGTAATTTGTTACCTATGGAGCTTTGGTAAGAATATCTTGTTTTTGATATACACTTGGCAAGTGATTATGTTGATTTTCCCTTGTAGAACCTGCACTTTGATGAAATATAGATCTAATTCAATGTGCTTGGTTCGAGAGTGTACAATAGAATTTTTAGTTAGTGATGTAGTACCGATCGAGATTGTCACACCATAATGTAGCATATTGATGTTGATCTTTAATTCACCTAGTAGAGGTTAGATCCATATTATTATTGCAGTTTTACTCGCTACACTTTTGAATTCAACTTCGGTACTCAATCTTAAGATAACTGATTGCTTTTTTGAATACTAGTAGATGTGGTTTTGACATAGAGATAAGAAGTATCCACCTATTGATTATCTATCATCTGAGCAATTTCCTTAGTCAACATATTCAAGACTAGATAAACAAAAATGTTTGATTTTAAATTTACACCATGATTTAAATTTCCTTTTAAGTATCTTTAAAACGGTTCTTACAGCCTTGCAACTGATCTAAAGGATTTGCATAAATTAGCTAGCTTTATTTACACTACAAACGATCTTTGGTCATGTATAGTTACATGTTGGAGAGCATCAAGAGTGCTTCTATGTTGTTTTGCATTTTGAATTAATTCTTCTTGAAAGTTTGATAAATGTAGATTGCAAGTTATAGGAGTAGGCAAAGTATTTGCTTAATCCATCTTTGTCTTCATTGGAATTTCAAAAATATACTTCTTTTGACTTAATAGTATTGTGGACTCTGAAATTCTTTTAACTTGAGTTCCTAAAAAGTAGGATAGCTGAATCAAGCCTTTGATGGAGAAACCTTTGTTTATTTGATCAACAAGTGTGTTGATTTCATTATTACTGTTACCAGTTATAATAAAGTCATTTACATAAGCCAACACATATATCATCGTACCATTATTGAATCTAATGAACAAGGAGTTATCTCACTTACTTGGGTTAAATTTCAACTTGACTAAAGTTGATTTTAATTTCTTGAACCACACTGTTGGTGATTGTTTGAGACCAAAGATAGCTTTATTTAATTTACACGCATGCTCTATGTTTTCTTTTTTCTTGTGTCCTAGTGGTTGTTCCATGAACACTTCTTCTTGGAGTACATCTCTTGAAGAAGGCATTATTAACACCTAGCTATCAAATATTCCAATTCTTTGTAAAACTATGGTCAGTATGATTCTGATTGTTGTTAGTTTAACGATTAGGGTAAGGTTTCATTAAATTTAAACTCATTTGTTTAAAGAGACCTTTTGCTACCAGTCTGGCTTTATATTTTTGAATAGTTCCATTAACCTTTCTCTTCAGTTTGTAAGTCCACTTGAATTCAACAACATTCTTATGTCTTGGTAACTTGACTGAATTCCAGGTGTTGTTAATAAATGCCTTATATTCTGCATTCGTTGCTACTTTCCACTTATCACTTTGAATAGCCTACTCATAATTGCATGGTACTTCATTGTCCAAATTTATAGTGTATGCATATTGATTTGAGTGTTCCACATTTAGCTCTAGTCATCATTGGGTCTTTGAGGAACAGGTTTATTTGTATATGTGTTATCCTCATTTTCATCTTGGGCACTCAAATTATTGTCACTTTCATTTGTTGTAAGATAGAATGTGGTGTAGTACACCTGATGGATCTAATTGCTTATGCCCAATCTCTTGACTGGTGAAATATGGATCTAAATCATACAAATAACTTTGATTTTTTCCATTAGAAGTAATGCCAATGCCAACATATAGTGGAATAGAAAACTGTGCATTGAAAATTTTATTGGTTGTTTTTATTTTCTCCTCTTTGAAAGGAAAAACATGTTCACTAAAAATGGCATGTCTAGAAATGAACACTTTGCCAACTACTATCAAGATATTTGTATATTTTTATATATTATTGGCATAGCCTAAGAATATATAATGAGATGATCTAAGGTCTAACTTGTATGACTTTTACATTCTTAAACAAAGGAAACATAAACATCCAAATATTTACAAACTTTTTTACTTTGGTTTATGATTGAATAACACCTCTGTTGGACTTTTATTTTTTTGCACCTTTGTTGGCAACTTGGTGATAAGAAATACTATTGTGGAAAAGACATCAAGCCAAAATTTGAGAGACATGAATGCTTGGGCAAACATGGTAAGTCTGGTTTCAACAATGTGCTTGTGTTTCCTCTCAATTAAACAATTTTTTTAATGTGTGTAGGTAACTTATTCTTTGCACTATACCCTTCATTTGAAAGTAAAATTTAAGAGGTTTAAACTCTATGCCACCATTAGTTTGAATAGTTTTAAGATTACATGCAGTTTGTTTTTCTGCGTAATTTATACACTTTAGAAAAACATTGTGTGTTTCAGATTTACTCCTTAAAAGTAATATCCAAACAATACAAAGTAAGCATCAACAAAAGATACATAATATTTGAAACCATAGCCAGTACCAATAGAGGCTGGACCCTACAAATCTACTACAACTAATTCAAGTGCAGTGTGATATTGTTGAAAATTTTCGGCATCCCAAAGTGTCTTTATGTGCGCGCATTTTGTTAAAGGCACTACAAACCATTGAACAAAGTCATCTTGGGCCAACATCATAACTGGATATCCCTACATCCCCTAGAGCATAATATGTTCATGGCAGCATTTAATTGTAACAAAAATAATCCCTTGTTGTTACATGTCATCACTCTGATATATATATATATACACACACACACACACCCCTCTATCTTCTTTAAGATATCCTGTGATGTGAGACTAATTTGTGAGACTAATTGCAAATCTAATTTACGCACTCACTCTTATATAATGTAAGCCACACCTAACAGATCTCCACCTTGGCGAGCATTTTTCAACTGAACTTGAAGTTATATAGAGTCCTCAAACACTTGGAAATGTTGCTAATACCTCTAGCAGTTCGGCTTAGGTCACCGTAACAACCCGTAAAATGCGAGCCAGTTTGAAATTTTTTATTTTGGCTATTTTAGCGAATTTTGATTATTTAAAATGAATTATTTTAAATAATATCGACGAAAATTTATTTTGAATATAATTAGAACGTATATATTATATACGTCGTCGTTAGAATATATAATAATTATATATAATTATAAAAGGAATTGAAAATGGCGCGGTAGTTCGAAAATTCGATTTCTAATTTCAAATGAATATACAGAATTCAATATAAGTCAGAATTGAACGAAACAAGAAATATTTGAATCTGTATAACTATATCTTTGTAACGAAGTTAACAAACTGAGATTTCATCTTAGAAATGACAAGATATGTCCAGTTTAAAATTAGAAATAGTCGCTGTGGAATTTATATATATTTTTATATATATAAGGCCCTTAAAAATAGCAATTTTGCAAACGACCTCGGATTTCGACGAAACCAGTTTTGTTGGGTCCGTGATGTTAAGTTATTGCTAGATTCCAAATTTCATAATTTTTCGAATCAATATGTGAGCGTGGCAAAGGAAAACGCGTTTGACCAGTTTCAGTTGATTTTGATCGACTGGAAATTGGCCATTTTTCAAACGGTCTCAGAATTCGACGAAACTAGTTTTGTTAGGACCGTATCGTCAATACGAAGCTAGAAAATATTTTTCTGGCATTTTTCGTGTTCGTATGTGGCCCCGGTAATTTGAAATGTACGTTTAAAATTCAATATAGTGATTTAAATGTAAATTTAACGGAAACTGATTCAAACAGTCGAATCAGCCTACGATACATATCCCATTGTGTTCAGAATGGGGGTAAAGCGCTAGGGACGGCAGTCGGTGGATTCGAATCCGAGTTCGAAAATAAAAGTTACTTTTTGAAAGAAAAATAATAAAATAAATAAATATATAAATTATCCTTAAAACCCCCCCTAAATTTCATTTCAGAGATAAAAAAAAAATCCTACTCGCGATCGGCGGAGGAGCCCTCCCCTCCACCGCCGGAGGCGCTGCTGCCCTCTGGCCTTCCCACGTGCCACCGCCCCACTCCGATCAACCCCATCCGACCCCGCGCCTCTCCACCTCGATGCAGCAAAAACCCCCTGAACCCCAAACCCCATCTCGATCCTCCCCACGCCGTAGTTGGAGGCCGCGCCTCCTATCCGCCACTGACCGACGCCGCCCTCCAGTCAACTCACCCACCACCTCGCGCTTCTCCTCCCCTTCCTCTTCTTTGACCTCGACGCGCCGCAACCCCCTAGTCTTCACCGACGAACTGCAGAAACCCCCCCCCCCCTCAGTAAGTAATTCTTTTTATTTTATTATTTTATTTTTATTTTATAAAAACAGAATTTAAAAACTGATTTTTTTTTTATTAGGTTTAAAACTGATTTTGTTTAAAAGAATTTAAAATTGATTTTTAATGATTTAAAAACTGGTTTTTATTTATGTTGTAAAGTAATAAAAATATGATTTTTATATTTTTAAAGAAATAAAAATATAATCTTTACTATATAGAAGATGTAAAAATATGATTTTTGGTTAGGTAGAGAATTAAAAATATAATTTTTACATGATAGGAATATTAAAAATATCATCTTTATATGTGTAGGAAAATAAAATTGTGGTTTTTATAAAGATGAAATCTTTATATTTGAAAAGGCGAAATCTTTATATGGAAAATAGCGTGATAAAAATATAATTTTTATCTATGAACTTCGAAGTAAAGTGTGATTTTTATATATTGAATAGCATAGTAAAAATTCGATTTTTAAATATATGAAGAGATTATAAAAATATGATTTTTAAATTGAAAGTGAATAGATAAAAATGTGATTTTTATTTTAAAGACATCGAAATATAAAAATGTGTGATTTTTATATATATAGTGACTACGGGCACAAGAAGATGATAAAAAGGCGAGAAGAAGAGTCAAGATGATTGGATAGCTTTCGGTGAGAATTTCTCACCTTTCAATTTCATTTCTATTTATATATATATACTAGGATGCAGACGGTGCTTAGTAGCACCCGACACAATCGTCCACAGACCATGGACTTGTTTGTTTGGTTGCACAGCTTAGTTATATGATTTGGTTTGAATTGAATGGTTTGGTGAATTTGATTGATGTGTGAATGGCGTGGGCCTTCACTAGACCGAGGATAAGGCTAGGCCTTGTCCCGTTTCTAGTATCGTGCCGTTATGCCGCCGGAATTTTCTAAAATATGTTAGAAAATAAAAATATCATTTTATTGTGTAAATGAATTGAATAGAAATTCATAGGTTGAAATAAAATGTTTTATCGTTAAAAATATAATTTTAACGAGAAGTGAATAAAATAAAATATTCATTTATAAACCAGACGGTTTGTTTATGTACACCTATTTGAAGGACATTGATTGGGATGATAAATTTTACACATCGCCCAACTGCACAAATAAAATCTGTGTTTGATTGTCTGAAACCCCACACGGGTGTTAGGATGAAATTTGAAGTTCACTCATCCTGATTGATTAAATATGTCGATCGATTGATTGACAGGCTGTTATAAGCGTTAGATATTTATATTTGATGCTTATACAGTGTAGTGCACTTTGGGTGATGGATGATTGTTTATATACATGTGTTGTATGAAAATCCATATAAATCACTTTATATGGTAATTGATTGGGCCTCATTCCAATTTAGAAAATAAAATCTCATGTGTTGAGTAAAATAGAATCTCATGTGTTGAGAATATTCATGTGTTGAAAGAAATATATATTCATGTGCTGGGAAAAATATATATTCATGTGTTGAAAGAAATATATATTCTGGTGTTGAAGTAAAATATATATTCATATGTTGAAATAAAATATATATGTTCATGTGTAAAAGGAAATATTCATTTGTTGAATATAATAACGAAGTTATAGAAATTTATGAAGCCGTGTTGATTAGATTGACGCCATTTTGACGTGAACGATATTTATATCGATTTTATTTATTTCGAAATGAATTGAATTGAAAACGATTTCGAAATGAATTGAATTGAAAACGATTTCGAAATGAATTGAATTGAAAACGATTTCGAAATGAATTGAATTGAAAACGATTTCGAAATGAATTGAATTGAAAACGATTTCGAAATGAATTGAATTGAAAACGAATTCAAATTGAATTGAAATTTGAATTGAATTGAAATGAATTTTAAAACGAATTTATAGAGAAGGATTCAATTTTGATTTGAATTGAAACGGAAGTTGAAATTGCTTTTGAAACGAATTTAAAACTATTTATATAATTCGTTTTAAATAAAAATCGACGAAATATATATTATATATATAATATATATAATATAATGGCCTGAATAGAACGCGCCGCGCCGCGGCAGTTCGTGAATTTCGACCATTTATTTCAAACGGACATTACGGGAGATCCGACCGTCGGATCCTCCTAAAACCGGAACCGTTGGGTTCGTATCGAAAAGAGCTTTCTAAAGAACATTAGAAATTAGAAATCTAACGGTTGGATTTGGAATTATGTCCAAATCAAATTCGAAAAAGGTCGCTGTAAGTGCAGTTCGATGGCCATTGATGGAAATCGACTGTATGGGCCTTGATAAAATTATTAAAAATAGTAATAATTTGTGTAAAATCATAAGAAATGATTCGGGAAAAATTGGGATGAAAAACTCCATATTTGAAAAGATAAAAATAGATTTTTATCGAAATGAACTAGTTTTGAACTAGAATTATAATTCTATTTATTTTTAAATAAATAAATGGAATTTAAAAAGGGTTTTAAAAATAACCAGAATATCCAATGATTGCATTGGAGTGGATTTGAATCGAAATTGTCTTCGGAATATTTCGATGTTGGAATTCGTGATTATACAGGTGTTGTTATGGAAATTTGAAAGATATATATTTATATCGTTATTTCCAATACGATATTTGTTAGTCGTAGAATTTGATATTGAATATAAGCCGGTATATTTTCTATTCAGAGCCTTGTGTTGAATATCGAATGTGATTTGGGTTTGTCGTGAATGGTGTCTTCACTAACACTGTTCTTGAACCCAGTTGAGAAATGATTAAATCTTTTTCTTTAGATTTAATGAAGTGTACCAATTAAATGATATTTAATTGGAATTGAATTGATATTGATTTTTGGGTTTATCGTGAACAGTGTTTTAAATAACACTCGTTCTTTAACCCGATAATTAATGAATGTGATTTTGGGTTTATCGTGAACCGTGTTTTAAAGGACACTGATTCTTTAACCCAGTTAACGATTAAAACTAAGTGGAGTTTTAATGAATCTTTAATTAGATTGAAAAGATCGAGAATGGAGTATCACCAGTTTTACTCCAGGCGATAGTTAAATCTTTAATTAGATTTGAACGTGAAATGGTAATTGAATTTACCGATAACACCGTGGTGTTAGATATGAAGTATTACCAGTTTTACTTCATGGGATGAATAGGTTGGGATTGGGAAATAAAATAAATGATTACTTCGGTGTGGTTCGCTAATCCCGACTAGTTTGAATTGATATTCAAAGGAGATTAAAGAATAAATTTAAAGAATTTATCTTGGATAAAATTAATGGGAACTTTTCCCAAAGTATAGGAATATTTGAATAAAAGAATATTCCGGATTGGAATGAGGCGTATGTTGTGTTTGTGTAACACTTTTATAATATATACGCGAGTTATTCAGAAAGACCGGGTTTATCCCATTCTGAATAACTGATTCGACGTGGTGTCGAAGATGAAGACGGTGGTCGAAGACCGGAAGTCTTCACGTCGTTTGGGTGATTACTGATGATCTTGATTGGGCTGTACACCCAAGAAGATGGAAACAGTTAGTGATCGTCCAGACGTACTTGGAGATCGATGGATATGCGGGGTACTAGGTGCCTCCGGTTTCGTTCAGACCCAGAACGGACTTGTAAATGGACTGTGTGTCTGACATTGGATTTTAGTCTGTGTGATTGATTTCTATTAAATATATATCTGTTTGGCGGCGGAGAATTTATTCTCTTGCTTAACGCCCTTCTCTGAGACATACGAGCTCAGGGGTTATATACTGATGGATATCAAACACATAGAGTGAATTGCCTGTGTGGCATGCCTAAGTGGCAATTGATCGAGGCTTCTGTTGAAAAGCAAAGTCTTGTGGTGATGATCAAAGCACAGCCTGTGTGGCACAGCTTTGTGTAACGTGAATTCGCGAGTTTCGCACCCCGGTTGTGAACCAAAAACGGGAGAGGACCTCAGGGAGGGCATGCGTTTCTTTCTAGCTAGGGTGGTGTCAGTGACCTACCAGCCCTGACATTTATATACTTTTCACCTGTGTGGTTGTTGCTGTGGCGAGGCGCCTCGGTTTGATCGGACGATCCGGGTCCGATGGAGTCATTCGTTGGCTCATTTACGCCCCAAAGGGCGGGGAAACGTATTGTTTCAGGCACTATAATCCACATCGGTGGACCGGCCCTGTCGCTCCAAGGGGCAGTTGCGGCTGTTCCGGTGGCTCGGGCTAGAGAGTCACGAATCGGTAGAGGACGATCCCTGGCCTCGGTTCATAGACGGAAATCCAATTTCCAAATACGTGACTTTGCGGTTTTATTTGTAAACCTATATATGGCGACATAGTGGCATGGGACGCTCATGTCGCCTATGATTGATACTTATGATTTGAAGTTGTTTTATGAACTATGCACTTATAATAGTATCAAATGATTTGTTTTAAAACGTATCAAGCATTCTTTGGCCGTTATAAGGGAAAACCCTATCCTCGGCTGCGTTGCATTGTGTGATGGGACCTGGGTCTTATAACAGCTTCATTTTTCTTTATTTAGCATGGCGCTGTTGGTTTTATGCACTGGTATTCTTGGGAGGAAACCCGTTCCGTGTTATACGGCGTGGTCCCTTGATTTACTTAATGATTTAAAATAAAGATTAATAACTGTTTTTAGTTCTCACACCAGTCACATGACTGACCTGGAGTTTATTGTTTTAACCTAAACTCTGGGTGCCCCTTTTTTTTGACACGGGCAGCTAGTAGTTTTGGTTTTGCAGATTTATATTCACAGGATCCTGGGTTACAGCTGGAACGATATCCGGAAAGCTTTGTATCCGTATATCTCTTCTAGTTGTGTATTGTATTATTTTCCGCTGCGATATATTTAAATGTAATTTAAATCTCTGATATTTCTGTGTAATATTCAATTATACTCTGTATATTCTTGTAATCTGATGCATTGTTGTAATATACAATGAAATGTTCTTCTGTATGCGTTCTATTTTGTCATGTTCTCAAACGATAGGGCGTTTCGAACGGCCTGGATCGGTTTAGCGACTGGTTCGGACCGAGCGAAACTCTTTGCCGTCACAGTTGGTATCAGAGCTTTGGTTTACAAAGCAGAGAACAAGGCACATTAGAACTGTACGAAAGAATTCATCAGATATTGGGTTAGTAATATCCAATGAGAGTGACTCGTTAGAGATGGGATCAGTAGTATCCTAGAACGAGTGTGAAGAGTATATTTGTAAAATGAAAACAATTTTGTTTTGAAAATTAAAAATCAATTATTCGTATTTGATTATCTATTTATATTGATGTGGACAATCCAGTATATATAGATTTTGCGTATACGTCTGATCCGCGTGTATTCGAAATTTTAATATACTGGATAGATATAGAATTACGCTCTAGTCGCCCGAGAGTGATTCTGATGATTGATATATCATCATCAGAATTTATATTCGAGTGACGAACGTGTAATATCTATATATTTCCATTAGACTGGTGTGAGAACCAAAATTAGATAGGGCTAATTGTTGTGATTTGGCATCAAAAACATGATTTTTGACTATGTATAGAAATTATGAATTTGAAACTCTAATTCACTAATTGATTGATGATTGTGTTGTTTGTTTAATTGTTTGATAATTTTGAACCATTACGCCTAATTGTATCAAATAATGAATTGTATTGAAATTGGTCGCATTTGCTTGCATATACTTGTGCTTACAATGAACAGGTCATAGCAAGGAGGCTAGAGCAGAGAATAAAATTTGTTTGCCCGACAAATAGGTACATGTTTACTACATAATTTCCTGTTTTGTTTGGGTGATGATGATTTTGTGAGCCTATTGGCTAGCCGCTTGGCTTTTTCTTTTTCTTTTTGAGATCTGAAGGACCGGGGAAGCTATTTGAAATTCCCCGATGCTCCCGGTGCAGGGGAGGTTATGGCGAAATTTTTCGAAAATTTAGGGTGTTAGCCAAATTTTTGAAAATTTGAAAATTCTCAGAAACTGAAAAGTTGGAGAATGGAAGCCAGATCGAGCGTAGAGTTGATTAATCAAACCACTTTCGACTTTGTTCCTTTTCGGGGACAAAAAGTTTTAAGTGGGGGAGATTGTAACAACCCGTAAAATGCGAGCCAGTTTGAAATTTTTTATTTTGGCTATTTTAGCGAATTTTGATTATTTAAAATGAATTATTTTAAATAATATCGACGAAAATTTATTTTGAATATAATTAGAACGTATATATTATATACGTCGTCGTTAGAATATATAATAATTATATATAATTATAAAAGGAATTGAAAATGGCGCGGTAGTTCGAAAATTCGATTTCTAATTTCAAATGAATATACAGAATTCAATATAAGTCAGAATTGAACGAAACAAGAAATATTTGAATCTGTAAAACTATATCTTTGTAACGAAGTTAACAAACTGAGATTTCATCTTAGAAATGACAAGATATGTCCAGTTTAAAATTAGAAATAGTCGCTGTGGAATTTATATATATTTTTATATATATAAGGCCCTTAAAAATAGCAATTTTGCAAACGACCTCGGATTTCGACGAAACCAGTTTTGTTGGGTCCGTGATGTTAAGTTATTGCTAGATTCCAAATTTCATAATTTTTCGAATCAATATGTGAGCGTGGCAAAGGAAAACGCGTTTGACCAGTTTCAGTTGATTTTGATCGACTGGAAATTGGCCATTTTTCAAACGGTCTCAGAATTCGACGAAACTAGTTTTGTTAGGACCGTATCGTCAATACGAAGCTAGAAAATATTTTTCTGGAATTTTTCGTGTTCGTATGTGGCCCCGGTAATTTGAAATGTACGTTTAAAATTCAATATAGTGATTTAAATGTAAATTTAACGGAAACTGATTCAAACAGTCGAATCAGCCTACGATACATATCCCATTGTGTTCAGAATGGGGGTAAAGCGCTAGGGACGGCAGTCGGTGGATTCGAATCCGAGTTCGAAAATAAAAGTTACTTTTTGAAAGAAAAATAATAAAATAAATAAATATATAAATTATCCTTAAACCCCCCCCCCTAAATTTCATTTCAGAGATAAAAAAAAAATCCTACTCGCGATCGGCGGAGGAGCCCTCCCCTCCACCGCCGGAGGCGCTGCTGCCCTCTGGCCTTCCCACGTGCCACCGCCCCACTCCGATCAACCCCATCCGACCCCGCGCCTCTCCACCTCGATGCAGCAAAACCCCCCTGAACCCCAAACCCCATCTCGATCCTCCCCACGCCGTAGTTGGAGGCCGCGCCTCCTATCCGCCACTGACCGACGCCGCCCTCCAGTCAACTCACCCACCACCTCGCGCTTCTCCTCCCCTTCCTCTTCTTTGACCTCGACGCGCCGCAACCCCCTAGTCTTCACCGACGAACTGCAGAAACCCCCCCCCCCTCAGTAAGTAATTCTTTTTATTTTATTATTTTATTTTTATTTTATAAAAACAGAATTTAAAAACTGATTTTTTTTTATTAGGTTTAAAACTGATTTTGTTTAAAAGAATTTAAAATTGATTTTTAATGATTTAAAAACTGGTTTTTATTTATGTTGTAAAGTAATAAAAATATGATTTTTATATTTTTAAAGAAATAAAAATATAATCTTTACTATATAGAAGATGTAAAAATATGATTTTTGGTTAGGTAGAGAATTAAAAATATAATTTTTACATGATAGGAATATTAAAAATATCATCTTTATATGTGTAGGAAAATAAAAATGAGGTTTTTATAAAGATGAAATCTTTATATTTGAAAAGGCGAAATCTTTATATGGAAAATAGCGTGATAAAAATATAATTTTTATCTATGAACTTCGAAGTAAAATGTGATTTTTATATATTGAACTTCGAAGTGAAAATTCGATTTTTATATATTGAATAGCATAGTAAAAATTCGATTTTTAAATATATGAAGAGATTATAAAAATATGATTTTTAAATTGAAAGTGAATAGATAAAAATGTGATTTTTATTTTAAAGACATCGAAATATAAAAATGTGTGATTTTTATATATATAGTGACTACGGGCACAAGAAGATGATAAAAAGGCGAGAAGAAGAGTCAAGATGATTGGATAGCTTTCGGTGAGAATTTCTCACCTTTCAATTTCATTTCTATTTATATATATATACTAGGATGCAGACGGTGCTTAGTAGCACCCGACACAATCGTCCACAGACCATGGACTTGTTTGTTTGGTTGCACAGCTTAGTTATATGATTTGGTTTGAATTGAATGGTTTGGTGAATTTGATTGATGTGTGAATGGCGTGGGCCTTCACTAGACCGAGGATAAGGCTAGGCCTTGTCCCGTTTCTAGTATCGTGCCGTTATGCCGCCGGAATTTTCTAAAATATGTTAGAAAATAAAAATATCATTTTATTGTGTAAATGAATTGAATAGAAATTCATAGGTTGAAATAAAATGTTTTATCGTTAAAAATATAATTTTAACGTGAAGTGAATAAAATAAAATATTCATTTATAAACCAGACGGTTTGTTTATGTACACCTATTTGAAGGACATTGATTGGGATGATAAATTTTACACATCGCCCAACTGCACAAATAAAATCTGTGTTTGATTGTCTGAAACCCCACACGGGTGTTAGGATGAAATTTGAAGTTCACTCATCCTGATTGATTAAATATGTCGATCGATTGATTGACAGGCTGTTATAAGCGTTAGATATTTATATTTGATGCTTATACAGTGTAGTGCACTTTGGGTGATGGATGATTGTTTATATACATGTGTTGTATGAAAATCCATATAAATCACTTTATATGGTAATTGATTGGGCCTCATTCCAATTTAGAAAATAAAATCTCATGTGTTGAGTAAAATAGAATCTCATGTGTTGAGAATATTCATGTGTTGAAAGAAATATATATTCATGTGCTGGGAAAAATATATATATTCTGGTGTTGAAGTAAAATATATATTCATATGTTGAAATAAAATATATATGTTCATGTGTAAAAGGAAATATTCATTTGTTGAATATAATAACGAAGTTATAGAAATTTATGAAGCCGTGTTGATTAGATTGACGCCATTTTGACGTGAACGATATTTATATCGATTTTATTTATTTCGAAATGAATTGAATTGAAAACGATTTCGAAATGAATTGAATTGAAAACGATTTCGAAATGAATTGAATTGAAAACGATTTCGAAATGAATTGAATTGAAAACGATTTCGAAATGAATTGAATTGAAAACGATTTCGAAATGAATTGAATTGAAAATGAATTCAAATTGAATTGAAATTTGAATTGAATTGAAATGAATTTTAAAACGAATTTATAGAGAAGGATTCAATTTTGATTTGAATTGAAACGGAAGTTGAAATTGCTTTTGAAACGAATTTAAAACTATTTATATAATTCGTTTTAAATAAAAATCGACGAAATATATATTATATATATAATATATATAATATAATGGCCTGAATAGAACGCGCCGCGCCGCGGCAGTTCGTGAATTTCGACCATTTATTTCAAACGGACATTACGGGAGATCCGACCGTCGGATCCTCCTAAAACCGGAACCGTTGGGTTCGTATCGAAAAGAGCTTTCTAAAGAACATTAGAAATTAGAAATCTAACGGTTGGATTTGGAATTATGTCCAAATCAAATTCGAAAAAGGTCGTTGTAAGTGCAGTTCGAAGGCCATTGATGGAAATCGACTGTATGGGCCTTGATAAAATTATTAAAAATAGTAATAATTTGTGTAAAATCATAAGAAATGATTGGGGAAAAATTGGGATGAAAAACTCCATATTTGAAAAGATAAAAATAGATTTTTATCGAAATGAACTAGTTTTGAACTAGAATTATAATTCTATTTATTTTTAAATAAATAAATGGAATTTAAAAAGGGTTTTAAAAATAACCAGAATATCCAATGATTGCATTGGAGTGGATTTTAATCGAAATTGTCTTCGGAATATTTCGATGTTGGAATTCGTGATTATACAGGTGTTGTTATGGAAATTTGAAAGATATATATTTATATCGTTATTTCCAATACGATATTTGTTAGTCGTAGAATTTGATATTGAATATAAGCCGGTATATTTTCTATTCAGAGCCTTGTGTTGAATATCGAATGTGATTTGGGTTTGTCGTGAATGGTGTCTTCACTAACACTGTTCTTGAACCCAGTTGAGAAATGATTAAATCTTTTTCTTTAGATTTAATGAAGTGTACCAATTAAATGATATTTAATTGGAATTGAATTGATATTGATTTTTGGGTTTATCGTGAACAGTGTTTTAAATAACACTCGTTCTTTAACCCGATAATTAATGAATGTGATTTTGGGTTTATCGTGAACCGTGTTTTAAAGGACACTGATTCTTTAACCCAGTTAACGATTAAAACTAAGTGGAGTTTTAATGAATCTTTAATTAGATTGAAAAGATCGAGAATGGAGTATCACCAGTTTTACTCCAGGCGATAGTTAAATCTTTAATTAGATTTGAACGTGAAATGGTAATTGAATTTACCGATAACACCGTGGTGTTAGATATGAAGTATTACCAGTTTTACTTCATGGGATGAATAGGTTGGGATTGGGAAATAAAATAAATGATTACTTCGGTGTGGTTCGCTAATCCCGACTAGTTTGAATTGATATTCAAAGGAGATTAAAGAATAAATTTAAAGAATTTATCTTGGATAAAATTAATGGGAACTTTTCCCAAAGTATAGGAATATTTGAATAAAAGAATATTCCGGATTGGAATGAGGCGTATGTTGTGTTTGTGTAACACTTTTATAATATATACGCGAGTTATTCAGAAAGACCGGGTTTATCCCATTCTGAATAACTGATTCGACGTGGTGTCGAAGATGAAGACGGTGGTCGAAGACCGGAAGTCTTCACGTCGTTTGGGTGATTACTGATGATCTTGATTGGGCTGTACACCCAAGAAGATGGAAACAGTTAGTGATCGTCCAGACGTACTTGGAGATCGATGGATATGCGGGGTACTAGGTGCCTCCGGTTTCGTTCAGACCCAGAACGGACTTGTAAATGGACTGTGTGTCTGACATTGGATTTTAGTCTGTGTGATTGATTTCTATTAAATATATATCTGTTTGGCGGCGGAGAATTTATTCTCTTGCTTAACGCCCTTCTCTGAGACATACGAGCTCAGGGGTTATATACTGATGGATATCAAACACATAGAGTGAATTGCCTGTGTGGCATGCCTAAGTGGCAATTGATCGAGGCTTCTGTTGAAAAGCAAAGTCTTGTGGTGATGATCAAAGCACAGCCTGTGTGGCACAGCTTTGTGTAACGTGAATTCGCGAGTTTCGCACCCCGGTTGTGAACCAAAAACGGGAGAGGACCTCAGGGAGGGCATGCGTTTCTTTCTAGCTAGGGTGGTGTCAGTGACCTACCAGCCCTGACATTTATATACTTTTCACCTGTGTGGTTGTTGCTGTGGCGAGGCGCCTCGGTTTGATCGGACGATCCGGGTCCGATGGAGTCATTCGTTGGCTCATTTACGCCCCAAAGGGCGGGGAAACGTATTGTTTCAGGCACTATAATCCACATCGGTGGACCGGCCCTGTCGCTCCAAGGGGCAGTTGCGGCTGTTCCGGTGGCTCGGGCTAGAGAGTCACGAATCGGTAGAGGACGATCCCTGGCCTCGGTTCATAGACGGAAATCCAATTTCCAAATACGTGACTTTGCGGTTTTATTTGTAAACCTATATATGGCGACATAGTGGCATGGGACGCTCATGTCGCCTATGATTGATACTTATGATTTGAAGTTGTTTTATGAACTATGCACTTATAATAGTATCAAATGATTTGTTTTAAAACGTATCAAGCATTCTTTGGCCGTTATAAGGGAAAACCCTATCCTCGGCTGCGTTGCATTGTGTGATGGGACCTGGGTCTTATAACAGCTTCATTTTTCTTTATTTAGCATGGCGCTGTTGGTTTTATGCACTGGTATTCTTGGGAGGAAACCCGTTCCGTGTTATACGGCGTGGTCCCTTGATTTACTTAATGATTTAAAATAAAGATTAATAACTGTTTTTAGTTCTCACACCAGTCACATGACTGACCTGGAGTTTATTGTTTTAACCTAAACTCTGGGTGCCCCTTTTTTTTGACACGGGCAGCTAGTAGTTTTGGTTTTGCAGATTTATATTCACAGGATCCTGGGTTACAGCTGGAACGATATCCGGAAAGCTTTGTATCCGTATATCTCTTCTAGTTGTGTATTGTATTATTTTCCGCTGCGATATATTTAAATGTAATTTAAATCTCTGATATTTCTGTGTAATATTCAATTATACTCTGTATATTCTTGTAATCTGATGCATTGTTGTAATATACAATGAAATGTTCTTCTGTATGCGTTCTATTTTGTCATGTTCTCAAACGATAGGGCGTTTCGAACGGCCTGGATCGGTTTAGCGACTGGTTCGGACCGAGCGAAATTCTTTGCCGTCACAGTCACTACAACCTCTAGGTAGTTTCCCCAAGCTGTTTTCTCCAAAGAGTCTCTTTTCTATGGTTAGGCCAGATCAAGATCAAACATATAATTAACTCCACCTTAACGAGAATTTGAAGCTCAAACTACATTTTAGCAAACTTAGCCCAATGCTGCATCATATTGGTCCTATCAAACCATCGTCTCTGATACCATGTTGAACGAAGCCCTCTTGGTGTCAAAGTAATGAACGGATGTCCCTACATCCTCTAGAACACACATATATTCACAGCAGCATTTAATTATAACAAAAAGAATCCCTTGTTGTTACATGCCACCAAGCCCATATATACACATCTACTTTAAGATATCCTGTGATATGGAACTAATTGCAAATCCAATCTGCGCACCCACCCTCATACAATGCAAATCACACCTAATTGATATTTGGTTTCATATTTTTGAAAAGGAGTTTGTAGATCTTTCCTAGTTGGCAGTATGAATAGACATGGAAATTTGATAAATTGTCAACATGAATTTCATTATCATTCAGAATTCTTTTAACAACATCCACACTTAGAAGACCTAACTTAGCATTCATATTTCAAAATTGTTTAATCTATTCCATTTTATAGAAACCTCGGTCACATTACAACACAATTTATTACCATTTGATTCTCCTAATTCAACAAAGTAAATTGGTATAGTGGCTTGTTAGTTTTACCTTGCAAAAAATCCTTTTTGTTAGCATGCCTTTGATTAAGCAATGATTTAGATAAAATTTAAAGTAAACATATCAAAATCCAATTGGGAAACACCTATAAAGTTAACCTAAATTTGAGTCACTAGTATCATATTATTCAGAAAAAGTTTTCTATTACCTTGAATATAAGCATTTACTATGTGAATGATACTTGTTGATTGACCATTACCCATTTGAACACGTTGATTATCACTGTATTCTTTATGGGCGAGAATTAAATTGTAGATATTACTAGCCACATGGTTGATTGCACCTAAATCAGGGAACCAGATATCATCATGAATGTCTTCAATTTTAGTATATCTAAATTTATTGGGTTGTTTAGTTTGTTTCTTGTTTCTTGATGCAGATTTTTTAGATTAGCACTGATATTGTTGCTTTTCAAATTTTCTTGACTTGGATTGTAATTAAAGTCGAATTTGAAGTAGCATTTGCTTTTTGTGCGACAAAATTTTAATGAATTTGGCATATAAGTTTTTTGTTATTCCATCTACCCCTTTTCCTCTTTGATATTTGTTATACTGACTACCCCTTTAATAATTATTACCCTTTTCTTGCTTTTTTTACTTTGTTGAAAGATGCAAAGTTTACAAAAAGATCATATACGATAGTTTTATTTTGTTCCGTCCTACCTTCTGAGCAGAAGAGTAGAGTGAACATATGAAATGAATGGTATGTGCTCCATTGATGATTGGTGGCAACAAAAAAATCATAATTGTCATCTACACAATTTAAAATTGAGATTATATGCTTAGAATAAAAAATTATGTGCTTGGAATATCCAAGTAAGTCACATATATTCTTAACTTTTAATAAATAATCTCTCATCAACATACTATCCTTCTTTCAATTCTAGAGTAGTCTTTTGTATTGCGTTACTTTTGCTGACGATTATAAACTGAAAACTTATTGGATAGTAGACCATGTATCATAAGATGATTTGCATCGAATCAACTCTGGCATAATACCCGCATTGATTGAGAATAGAATCCAAGAACATAGCTGTCTATCTTTCCTTTATTAAATTGTATATTCTCTATTGATAGTAGTGTTGCCTTCACTTTTGACAGTAAACTAATCTGGAATGATTTTTGATCCATTAATATTGTATTATAGACCGTACATATCTGCTGCTGTCTGAATTTGAAACTTCCACATTAGATAGTTGGTATCATCGGGTTGTATTACTATTAATATTAGTTGATCTTGAGGTATGATTATTATTTTCAATAGGTTTCCAAATTGGTTTTGAGGAGCAGCACTCGATATTCTTGAGTTGTTAAAGTAATTGCATTGTCATTATCTCCTTGATCAGCCATGATATGAGAAGTGCACCAACTGTTTCAGCGAACTTTGAAAAGAAAACAGAAGACGACCGAATCTTGAAATCTATAAGAGTAGAAAAAACATAAAGATTTAGTCCGAAAGCTGATGTGTGAAAGCAGCCAGAGCCAAGTGAGGTTTACGAGATTCTTGACAAGACTTAATGAACAGATCAATGAAAAGAAGATAAAAAGAACATGTAAGAATAGATGTTCCACAACAGATTCAAAAGATGGGATAATTGTTGACGTGGGAATTGTTGTGGATTCAACACACGCCAACCCTCGAGTGTTTGTGTATTATGAACATAGTAATCCAAATTAAAAATAAAGTAATGCGGAAGAAAACAGCTTTTTATAGTGGTTTGGCAATAACGCCTACGTCCACTTCATAATAATCATTCATCATATCATAGCTGATTACAATTGATATACAAACTCGAACAATATTTAAGTACAAAGCGTTACAATAGAATAACAGTATAACTATTAATTCTAAACTTTGTCCAAGATGTCCTTTGTCTTCTTTATTGAGTGGAAAAAGTGTTGACTTGGTCAACAATGTCCAAAAATAGCTTCAATGTCCAAGAAATCCAAAGACGTCCAAAATAGTCCAAGAGCGGTGTAATTATCCTTGTAAATGTCCAAAAGTTGATGAAAAATGTTTATGCAATGTTCTAGTGGTCCAAACTATGTCCACTAGCTTTGGAAAAGAAGATGGAAGCATTAACGATGCTTAAGAGCTCCAAGAAGTCCAAAAATATGAGCCCCAAAAAAGATCCATATGAATGTCAAGCTTAGGGATATTTATAGGTGAGAGTATGTGAGATTTGGGGATCACTGTCAGAAAATCGCATCCCACTTAACCCACACATGAAAAATTGCATCCTACAACATGTTCGGAAACTAAAAATCACATTACATCTTCATCGCATCCTAGCCTTCAAAAACTCGCACTTCAGGAAATTTCGCATCGCTCCTGGGGAACGTGAGATTCATACCCCTCCTGGGGGATGCGAGATTCGCATCCAAGAGGGATGCGAGCCTATACACTTGACGTGAATTTTTGCATCCAAGGGATGTGAATTTTCGCATCAGAAGGATGTGAAAACTCGCATCCAAGGGATGCGAATTTTCGCATCCTTTAGGGATGCAAACTATGGCGATGTGGAGGGATGCGGCACGATGCTGGTGATGCGAGCTGATAGAGGATGCAATGTAGTGGGGGATGCAATGCAGTATTTGTGGAATGCAATGTGATGTGAACATGTATAGGATGATGCGAATTTACTCATACACTCATGAAAACGGGCGTAACATTCAAACCGTAAGGCCGTTTGCATCAAATAAAACTTGTACCTAAAGCTAACTCAGAGGGCTACAAGAGTTACGGTGCAAAGCACCATAATCCATATTTCCGAGCGAAAAAGAAGTCATCTAAAGAGGTTTTAAGCCATTTCTATGTTTAAGTCGTGACTTCGACCAAATCATTTTATGTTTTCTGACGATGTCCTTGACGCTTGAGCGCATTGCTAACCAAAATCCTGACGTGTGACAACTTCGACCAAAAAATACGTCAACGATAATCTTTGATGAACTGCCACCAATCACAGCCTACTATAAGTGATGCAGCTTTTCTGACGTGATAATGGCACAACTATTGCATCGTTTGACTAGTAACTCTAATACCATATTAGAGTTTGTAATAGATTTGACTCTCCTTGAGATTACTATAATAGTTTGATTAGAGATTTGAAATATTGAATAGAATGGAGTTTTCTGCATTGCTGAAACGAATAATAAATGAGTATAGTTACAAACGTTGTTTATATAGTTGCATTATCTAAATGGGCTTATGATATCAGGTAACACAAGGGCTTACCACTACCGAGACATAAAATGTAATCTATCGGTATTTCACCTCATTTCCTAATTATTTTGTTGAATGTTACTAGCTACTGATGGGGTTGGGTGTGCAAAACCTTATGTAGGAGCAACACCCCCGATTATGGCTATTTATCAATCTACTTAGTCCGTAGGGGTCTAGGGTAGCGTTGCATTCCAAAACGGTATATTTGATTAGCCATTAAATTTTGATTCAATGACCAATGGTAATGTCTGTTTGCAAACAATCTCACCCGGTGGGACCAAAAGATACACATTGGGGAGTAGATGCTTCCCTCCTTCTATAAATGCAAATTCTATGTTTTCGAGCAAATACAATTTATTTCTTTATATATAGTGAAATTATCATATATGCATTAACAGGAAAACTTCCTCGTGCTCTTCTGGTGTGTACAAATGATCAACTTTCACAAATTTCCCCCATCGTATCCTGAAAGAAGATGTATGATCAATCCATTGTGATTAAGAGAGGGGAAAATATTCATGTAAGAAAACAATTCATTCCTGCCTTAAAATGTTTCTATAACGGTAGACATACTAAATTTACCCTGCATTAATTATTGATGAAATAATGCTATAAGCATTCCCAATAGTTAGTGTATTCACTTCCATTTTTCCTAACTAGCCATAATACTCAATGCCTTGAGTCAGCAAGGCATAAACCAAATAAATAATATGTTAGCATTAGTAAATAAGAGATACGACATAGGGTATTAAGACTAGAACAACTTAGAACTTTATCTTTAGTAGTCCATGACCAAAAAATCGCCATTGTCGTTTCAGTTGTTGATCCATTTGACAACTGAATGGACCACAAGACTTGGTTTTTTTTACCCTGCACTATTTCATATATCCATCTATATCTTAGTTGAGATCTCGATGATAATTTCTAACGAAAGATAATATAAAATTTTAGTGAAAATCTCTCTTTCCACATATTGAGACCGAGATTTCAGTATCTCAACCAATATCTCAATGGAGATCAAATTATGATATGTCAGCAGATATTAAGATTATTTTGTGATAACTTAAATTCGGATAAAAATTAAAATTATATGATAAGTAATGTAACCAATATTTACTTATGTGTAGCTATGACTAGTTGAATTAGGGCTTTTTGATACCAATAAAAGAAAATTCAAGCCAAATCACTTTCCGCGAGATATGGTGAAATGCGTAGTTGAATCGTAGTGCAAAGAGTGTCAATAAAAATATTTTCAAAGGAATTGGTTTTTAGCTCGATAGATTCGAAAATTCAACTTCGAGACCAAACTTTCACGAGTCATAAATACATTATTCCATCTATTTTTGTTATTTTTTTAACTTGAAATGAGAACTAAATTGTGGAATGAAAAATTAATACTTGAAGAGAAATCAAAGAAAGAAAAAATAATTCAAATTGGATATTGGTTAATGGAATGAGTAAATATTTCACTTGATCGCCCTCATATATGATTGTATGTTATTTTCCTATCATACTATAACAATATTGCTGATGTTTGATTGATTTTAGGGTATTTGGTTTTAAGGACACATTTCAAAAAAAAAAAAATACAAGGAAATTAAGATTAATAATTAGATCACATACAAAGACCAAAGATTATTACATCAACATTAAGTTCATTTTAATTTTTCATCATTATTAAAGTAATTAAAAATGAGAAACAACCCTCAAAATTGAAAGAAACAACCTGATTTCAAAATTATTTTAGTTGATTGATGGTATTATAAACATATAAAAATAATCAACTTGGAAAGCTAAATGAATATAGTTTTATAATTTAAAAATGTAGCTTTGTAGAATATCACATAAACAAAGAACAAAGTCATTTTAAAGCTAATCTTATTTAAAACCAAAAGCTATATGTAAAAAAACTAAGCTAAATGCATTAGTTTTCCATTCTGAATTTCCTATTATATTCTTTTTTCTATATTTACAAAACAAAAAATATTTTCTAATTAATTATTAATTTTATAATCACATTTTTTTTTTGAATTTGTTCAGAAGGGAAACCGACCAGAGTCGTAAAACCCTGTCTAGTGCACCTAGTCTGATCCGCGAGTACCACATAGAATTTTTTTTTTATTAATTTTTAGTATTTTTAAAATATCAATATGTGTTGTCCTTAGCTTATTTTTTTTGGATATTTTCCAATTAAAACATGAAAGTTGTCCTTGATTTAGATAGCAAAATTGTTTGCCCTTAGATCTATTTTTTTCTAAAATGTGTCCTAAAAATAAATATCCGCTTGATTTTAATACTAGAAGATGATTTTATTCGATTCTGAGATGACAAAATTCAATTATGAGATGACCAGATTCGACTAGAAAGAAGTATACTTGTGGTTTTACGTTTATTTGATTTGTTAGAAATTATGATAATTTTAATGTGTGTAATCTGATTGAATTTGATTTCATTTGTGTCAGTTTTTATTATCGTGATACTGGAGGGTGGCTTTTAGGGTTTGGGTATGGAATTTTGGCAAGGAAGTGTATTGTTTTTACAGCGATATGTAGTCGCACCATCTTTTGTGTATGTTCTTTGAGTGAACCTCTTGTAGGTGGTTGGGTGGGGGAGGGGTGTACTTAGAGGCAATTGTGGAGCTACCAATTTGTTGCAGTGCATGCCAAGTGAGTGTCATGTGACTGGCTTTGATTGCCTGAAAGATAGCCACTGACTTGAGCTTGGTTCTACGCTGAATGTTGTTCAATATAGTGTAGGCTTAGACTAGTAGTCAGTGCAAATTAGTGTTTACTTTGGGATTGTTAACTGCCTATGTATGTAATTTAGTGGCTCTATGTTGTATACTCAACACATGTGTGACTGCCATGGCAGCTTGGGTTGTTAGAGTGTTTTTATTGTTTTTCTAGCAAGTTTATAATCCTGCGTGGTGATCTTTTACTTGGTTATAGGGTTGTATGTAGCAAATAGTAAATTCAACTATCTCCTGAACTTTTTTGTACCCATTCATTGTTTTAATGGAAAAAGTGTTACGATCATTTAAAAATCTGGTTGGTCTTGGCCTTTTTTTTAATGAGATTTCTCATTTTTTATGTTAGTTGGTATTGAATCATGAGATGGATTAAATTAACTAGAAGTGGAATTAGACGGTTTGAATTAGAACTAATGAAAAAGAAAATCAAGTGAAAAAAATATTATGATAGAGTACACATTTCGAAAGAAGAAAGGGTAGAAAGAAGAAGCGGAAGAAGAAAACAAAAAAAGTAAAAAGGAACAAATTTCATCTAGTCGGCAGTTTTCTTTTATTCACACTAGTTTTATAACAACGGTTTTTTTTATAAACCAGCCGGCCATAACAGTTTTTTGGATCCTATGACGCTAACAAACTTTTATGAATTACTGCAAATATTATTTAGTGAAAATTAGGAAGGCATCTCTATTACACTTTCCTATTGTAAAGCCGGTCCCTGTCAAAGTTTCATTGTAAATTCGGTCTTTATTTTCTAGAAACAAATTATTGATGATATGTCAACAACTTTTATAAATAATTTTGTTGATATGTCAGCAACTTTTACTGGTAAAATTTCATTATAAATCCGCCACCTGTTTTCCATAGATAAAGAGAAAAATTATTGCTGAAATGTCAGCAACTTTTATAAATAATTATTGATATATCAACAACTTTTATACAGTGTACAGAAAAGTGAAAAATTATTGCTGATATGTCATCAATTTTTATACCGTGTACAGAAAAATTGCTAATGTGTCATCAACGTAACTTTTATGAAATGTTGATATGTCTGCAGCAATCGAGAATAAAAAACAGGGATCTAATTTTCAGTGAAATTTAATGAAGAACTTTTCATGTATTTTAAACTTTCATAAAGACCTATGCCAAAAAGTACCATTTTATTTATCCCTTGCTGAAGCTTTAGTGCAATATTATTTATTACATACATAACTGAAAGTTGCTGACATATTATTTTGAACATAGTATTTATAGATGTTATTATGCATGCAATGAGATAACTATATTTCAAGATGTCCTTAAATTTTATGTTTTGAGATAGAGGACCAAATTATACTAATGTCATCCGAGATTTCCCCAAATAGGAGAACGGATAATTGGAATATCCAAGACAGAAGTAGTGGGAATACAAGATCTTAAATCCCTGAAGGCACAATTTGATAAGTGGCGCTTTATTTAGTCACTCTTTTTAGGCAATGTTCTAAGGGAGCCCAGGAAAGGAACCTGTATTTGTCAGTTCTTCCATTTTAAGTGAGTTCTTTGCTAAGTTTATATCTGTTCCCATAAAATAATTACCAACGATTCTTAAGGTCTTCCACTTCTTTTATTCTATTTTATTTTAATTAATTTACTTAATATTCTTTTGCAAATGGCATTACTTGCTTGCTGCAGGTTATACGTTGTATTTAGACACATAAAAATTATTTTACAAACCAATATATCACCTTATCCATTACCTTATGACCGTGTCATATATGCAATTAGTATGTTATCTTAATATAAACTTTAGGGTACCAAATATCATTGTATTGTTGCAAAGTGGTTTAGATTGAAATGTATGCAGTTGCAGTCTAACTTTAATTAAATAGAGCTACTGACCAAAATATTTAGCTGCAGGTTATACGTTTATATTTAACTGCAGGTTGTACGTTTATATTTTGCTGCATAAAAAATATTTTACAAACCAAAATATCACCTCAGCCAGAATCTTATGACCGTGGTGCATATGCAATTAGCATGTAGTCTAAGTATAATTAAACTTTAAGGGTAACCAATTATCATTGTTACAAGCGCGGCTCAGTTTGTTTAAGAAAACTTAATTTTGGCTTATATTTCAGCCAGTTAATTAAGATTGAAACGGATGCAAGTCTTAACTTTAATTAAATGAAGCTACAGAGCATCAGTGAATAGGGATTTGATCAAGCATCCGTATTTCATTGATTTAACGTGAGTTTTTTAATCTTTCAGCCGGTATGTTTCTCTTTTATTTATTATAACTTTGAACTTATAGCTTGATTCTTAGCTACTTCAGTGTCTAGAATGTACTGTTATAGTACATTCGCAGGTAAGGGCTTCCATCCATGAAGTAAAGATCGAAATTTTCTAGGAGCAGTACATAGCTTAAAAATATATGCATTAGGAATGAATGTTTAGAAGTCTAAAACAACAGTAATTGTTTGATGAAAATACCCTAGCTAGCTTCAAGATCAAAGTAATACCTCTCATTGAAAAGGAGTGAAGGAGTCATCATTCAAATGCTCACAAAATGAATTCAAGTAATCATCGTAACTTCCATCCAAATAATCTTGACTGTGGTACACCGTTTCGTTTGAAAGCACATTGACATTTGCCATATCCCTCTCCATTGTCAAACTTGTTTTCTTCTCCATTGTTCTTTCTCTTGCTCGAGTCCTTGCCTCTTTTCTTCTTTCCTTATTACTCTTGGAAGCTTTCCTTTGCAAATTTGGCTCCGGCCTCTTACCAGAAAGTAGGTCTGAGATTATATCGATATTAAAATGTTGTTGAATGGAAACCCTAGATTGGTTGATTAACCAGTCCACTGTTGCACTTGCTTTGTCAAAACCAAGAAGATCTTGCAGCTTAAAGAACTTATGGGCAACCTCAACTGACAGTCGTACTCTTGGAACTCTAAGTCCTTGCTTCGTCGCTACTTTTCTTTGCCCTTCACATCTTTGTTTGCTTCCATCTGCACTGATGATATCGAGTTTGGGTTCTTGATTACAAGTAATGATTTGTTGGCTTTGTAGTAAGAAGGAACTATCAGAAGGAGCGGGAAAGTCATGGTAGCTCCTACAGTTAGATGTAGTCAAGAAATCATAAGAGGACCCCTGGTTATTGTAAGGTAGCATTAATTAGGAACTTTTCAAAGGAAATAAATGAATGATATTTTTGTTATGTCCTAGAAATTGATCTGTTTTTCCATATTTAGTACGGGTGATAGGTGAACATTTCTGAGAATGGGCTACTTTTGACTGTCGGACGAGAATTAATGAAGAGATGGAAGAAAACTGTAGATACAGAAAGTACTTTGTAAAGCTAGAATTGTGATCTACAATTTGTACCACAGAATGGCTCAAGTGAAAGGCAAGTAATAAAAACAAATTCTTCCTCAACGGGCCAAAAAAAAAATGCAAATTTGAGCTGTAGAAGTCGATTCCATTGAATATCTCTCTGATTTCCTTAGTTGCACTTGCATCCAGTAACCAATTTAGGTAACCAAGTAGCATTTTTCCCACGTAAAAGCTAGGTTAAAATTAGACTTCCTGTTACAAATATAACATGTATATACATATTTGTTTTAATTCCCTCCCTCACTCTATTTTGTACGATCTTTTTTTTTTTTTTTTTTCATATAATTTCTTTGTTTTTTATACTTCTTGTTGGAAATTTTATAGGAGAAAAAGAAAGAAATTATGAGAAAAAATGAATCTTTTATTGATTGCTTTTATTTCTCTTTATTTTTGCTTGATACAAATGAGGAGAGAGCTCTTCTATTTATAGCATACAATGAATCATTCTAGATTTGCAATATCCTATGAATATATCTAAATATATATAGGAAAATATCTTTTCATAAATAATAACAATTTCAAAAGTTCTCTCAACAATATAAGAATACTCTAGAAAAATGGGAAATAAATCAAGTTTATTATTTTTCTTTTTCAACACCTCCCTTTAAACTTAATTTGTGACTCCAAGCAAATTTCTCAATATAATAAAGTCTTCATACTTGAGCGGCTTGGTGAAAATATCAACAATTTGATCATTGGACTTCACGTACTCTAGCTGCACTTCCTTTCAAGTGACACACTCTCTAATGAAGTGATAGCGTGTATCAATATGCTTGCTTCAATCATGAAAGACTGGATTTTTGGCCAAAGCAATTGCTGACTTGTTATCCACGAAAATCTTGGTTGACTCCTTTTGTGGCAAATTTAAATCTTTTAGCAAGATCCTTAACCAAATTGCATGGCAAACATAAGAAGTAGCCACTACATACTCTGCTTCACATATGGAAAGCATGACAATTGGTTGTTTTTTCGATATCCATGTAAAAGTTGTTTCTCCCATGTAGAACACGAAACCATTTATGCTTTTCCGGTTGTTTGAATCAAAAATGACTCAAACACCAAAGGTGTGAAATCGCACTTCATTAATTATGGTTAGTAATTGAAAGAGCCACAATCGCAAAATAAACGGGAAAAAGTAAGTAAAACACAAGGGGTTTTTATAGTGGTTCGATCTAAGGAAAGATCTACATCCACTTTTGAAATGATCTTCATTATCATGGGTAGATTTACATACAACATCATCTCATACGTTTCATTTTTGCTCATTCTCTCTTGTTATAGTGATTTTCCTCACTTTCCTCTCTTTTAGCTTTAGATCACACTTGAATTCAGGAAGAAATGGATTAGATCGCTTGATTAGATGATTTTCCTTAACTTCTCCATGAAATTAGTGGTAAATCCAAGCTTTTTAGAGAAGATTAATGGCGGTTAGAGAGCATTAGAATTGAGTTAAAGCCATTTTGGATGGATAATGGATGCGATTTGATCTTCATGTTGTTGGAGAAAGAAGGAGAGAGCTTTGGTGGCCATTAATGGAGCTTTAAGGAGCTTTAGAATGGTCGAGAAGTGATTTGGGCAGCCCTTCGGGGTAGAGGAATCTGTCCCTTGAATTATGGAGAAAGAGGCTATTTATAGGTGTAGTTTGGTGGTAGTGGCAGTCTTGTAATTATGGTGTGCAGAGTTTGGGTCGGCCATAAACTTGGATCGGCCTAAAACTTATTTACAGAAATGTCACTGGTCCACTTTACAGTTGTCAGCAGCTGTCATGATCCATATTTACAGTTTTTCCACCGCTCCACTAATTACGGCCGACCCAAATGCATTTAAACTGACCGACCCACACATATTTGAATGTACCGATCCAATTTGCTTGCAATGTACCGACTCATTTTAGTTTAATAGTACCGATCCATTTTAGATGCTGCCACTGCCTTCTCAACTATAGAACCGATCCACTTTACTGCAATATGACCAATCCAGTTTCATGAATGCAAGGGACCGACCCAGTACACGGCAATTTACTTTGTTGTCGCTTCTTTTACGAAGTTGTCCCATACTTTATTGCCATGTGTGCTTTAGCATCCATACTCTTTAATTCATGAATGAGCCGATCCATTTGTTATGTTGAAACATACTGATCCACTTTATAACAAGCATGCCACCGTGTATTCAATATGGCCGACCCAAATCTCCCATTCATAGCAGCTGATCATTCTTTTAATATGGACCACGTGTCCATTTTAGCACCGATCCACTTCGTTGTATTTTGTAGCATACATTCACATAGACACTCACGTGAAAAATATTAGTGACCGACCCGCATGTTAGCTCAGTATCAGTTCACACAAAAATAACGTGAATCTAGCCCATATCTTAAAACCAACCGACCCACTTATGCCAACTGTCATTGCTATGTATTATAATTGACTTGTGTGGCCTCGTAGTGATCAATGCATGTGACAGCTATACCATGCTGCTCTCTTTTATGATGAGAAGAAAGCCTCCTTTACGAAATGCACCGACCCGTATGAATATTTTGCAACCGAACCATTGTTATGGACCGACCAGAATATTGCAAACACGTTGAGGCCGACCCGGTTTGTGCCGACCCAGTGCTTTAACACTGACCGACCCGGTCGACTGACACTGACCGACCCAGATCCTTGTTACCGACCGACCCGGTCCGTTAATACTGACCGACCCAACTCGTTCTGAAGGAAATGGACCGACCCAATGCTTTGCAGAATAGGCCGACCCGCTGATGTGCAAACATGTCTGGTCCGCATTGTTGAGGCCGATCGATATTTGCGACCGACTCGGTGCTTTGGACTGTGTTTTTAACAAGGTTAACACTTTCCCCTCGAAGCTTGTATTTTTTTTCCTACGAGAAATGCGGGCTTCGAAATGATCATTATTTGTGTTGAGATCCAATTATAGCCTTTTGTTTGCTATGGAAGATCATACATTGAATTTAAACGCTTCATGTCACCTGTTCTGTAATCAAAACAAGCACTTGCTTGATTTTGGACTTATACTTCACCATCAACTGTCCATATCGATAGCGGATTAGTTAATCATTAAAAATGACTTATAACGAATTTTATTTTTTAAATCGAATAAAGTGTTTATATAGAATTGCTTTATTCAATGGTTTGAAACCCATTGAATATTATCTGCACAAATACGATATTCTGATTCGAATTCGAATTAACGCTTAAAATCAACTAATCGACCAGAGTCGACTGTGGATTTCAAACGTCATCATTTTAACGACTTATATATAATACTTGACATTTCTTATTTCGGAATTGTGTATCTATGATTTATTTCTTACTTCCCTTTGCAGATGGCTAGGAAATTTTGCCCCTAGCTTAGGAGATCGTTATCAACCTTCCTCTAGGGAAGAAATTTGGATTTGTTGCCTTTGCTTGGGCTAAAATTTAATACTTATCATGTCTGAGATTTTCAGACACAATACAAGTTAATTGGCTAAATTTGAATTCCTTTTGTAATCTGCTTGGCTAATTTAGATATTGGAGACTTTCATCACTTAACTGTACTGATTGATCCAAGCGTCGGTAATTTTAGATGGAGTGTCTCCAGAAAGGACTTCAGTTAAGACCCAATGTTTATTGTTATTGGATCAGGTGCTTCCTGATTATGACGATCAATTGGATGCCCCCGGAGAGGACATTGGTTGCAACCCCAATGCTTATCGTTATTGCATCAGGTACTTCCTGATTCTGATGATAAATTAGGTGCCCCCGGAGGGGACTTTGGTTGAAACCCCAATGTTTGTCGTTATCTCATAAGGTACTTCCTAATTCAGACGATCAATTGGGTGCCCCCGGAGAGGACTTTGGTTGGAACCCCAATGTTTGTCGTTATCACATCAGGTACTTCTTGATTCTAACGATCAATTAGGTGCCCCCGGAGAGGACTTTGGTTGAAATCCCAATGTTTGTCATTATCGCATCAGGTACTTCCTGATTCTGGCGATCAATTGGGTGCCCCCAAAGAGGACTTTGGTTAGAACCCCAGTGGTTGTTGTTATCACATCAGGTACTTCCTAATTCTGACGATCAATTGGGTGCCTCCGGAGAGGACTTTGGTTGAAACCCCAATGTTTGTCGTTATCGCATCAGGTACTTCCTGATTCTAATAATCAGTTTGGTGCCCCCGGAGAGGACTTTGGTTGAAACCCAAATGTTTGTCGTTATCACATCAGGTACTTCCTGATTCTGACGATCAATTGGGTGCCCCCGGAGAGGATTTTGGTTTGTGCTGTTCCTTCCAGCGTGTTTGTCGGTTCTTCTGACCCGATGTTGGTACTTCCAACATCAGGTTTGTTGGTCCTTCCAGTGTGTTTGTCGGTCCTTTCGGCCTGATGTTGGTACTTCCAACATCCGGTTTGTCGGTCCTTTTGACTAGGTGCTGGTCCTTCCAGCTTTGGTTGACTCCAATTCCCTTGTTAGTCGTTTTTCCTGGCAGGCTATTTCGGATTGGGAACTGAAGCTTCGAAACTTTCACTTAGGGGAATGCCCGTTTGATGAAAGTTACAACAATCATGTTTATTTTTCGTGGCACTTTTTCATTGTTTAAATCTTTAAGACTTTCCCATTCACTTTTTCAAGGCGGTGCTTTTCCATTTTTGCATTTGTGCTTGATCTAGCATTGTTAGGGTCGCGATGTTACAGGGACAAGCGCTCGACAGATAGCCTGCAATATGAAATCAGTTTAATCAAATTTTGATTTAACAAGAAATTTTCAAGCTAGAAATTCATTCAGACAGATATGCTCCTTATCGTAGAGCTAATGTTCGGTGCATCACATGCAGATTATTACAGACTGTTTACAAGAAGTTTTGAATATAACAGAAAGTAAAACTTGAAGTAAAGCATGAACTAAGGCAGGAAATAGAGCATGTAGCAAGGCAATGGCGATATTGATCACTTATTCTAGGCCATTGGAATTGGAGCACAATCAGCAGTTATCGGTTGATGATCAGCCTTGGCATGGTCTGAACATAAGCTTCGTTTCTTGTTGCACCCTGGCCTTGGGGAATCGGAGCAGCATTTGAGGATTTTGGATTTTTCACATATTGTTGCAGACGATTCTTCCTTATTAGTTCTTCGATCAGTGATTTCAGATGCCTACACTCGTTGGTGTTGTGGCCCGGCTAATTATGAAATCGGTAGAACTTTCCAGAATTCGCTTGATGGTCACTAATTTTCTGAGGTTTAGGTATTGGATAATCTTCTGTGTCTTTAGTTGCAGCAAAGATGTTTTTTGGACTGTCATTTAAAGGTGTTAGCTCTGATTGGTGGGAGAAGCGAGGCTTCTTGCTATCTCGATTGTCTTTCCCGTCGCTTCCCCTTTTATGACCTCCGGCATCTTTCTGATTGTACTGAATAGTAGCATCTTTGGGAGCTTCTAGAGGTTGCTTTGAATTAGCAATCTGAAGAGGCGCAGGCTTATTCTCCAATCTCATGTACTCCTCAGCCTTTTTATAGAATTTTTCAAGCGTGCTTGGCTCTTTCATTTTGATCCACTTTCCAAATTTGCTATCCTCATCTATGGCGCCGATTCGAGACATTAAGATCATGCGAGGCTCAGGATTTCCTACTTCGGAAACAGCAGCGTCAAATCTTTTGAGGAAAACTTTGACAAATTCTCCTAGTTTTTGTTTCATTGATGTAAGAGAAATGACGTCCTTTGCCTTCGTAGCTTGCAGCCTGAACTGCTCTTTGAATTTCAGAATCAAATCATCAAATTGGTTGATGGATTTGGGCGGCAACCTTGTGAACCATAACGATGTGACACCTTCTAGATAGAGAGGGAAGCATAGGCATTTGATCTTGTCTGTTGCTTTAGCTCAATTCATATACCATTCGTATTTGTATAGGAAGTGATTCGGATCAAAAGTCCCATTGTACGAAGGCAGAGTAGGATGAGTAAACTTTTTGGGGAATTCATCCTTGCGGATCCTCTTTATGAATGGATTTTTTGTCGAGGGAGAAGTCTCATTCCCTTTCACTATCCTTGCAAGGCATGTTGTTTTTTATGATTTTCTTTACCACATCCGCGATATATTCCTTCGAGTTGTGTCGATCCAGGGAGTGGACTTCGATCTCTTTTTCGGATGCTCGTCATGGCGAGCGATCGCGTTTAGAGGATCTAGGTCTTTTACTTCCACTATGGGAAGGTGCCCCCTTAACGGGACTTACAACTCGTCGGTTATTTCGATTGGAATGGCCTATAGCTTTCAACTTTGAGCCTTCGACATTAGTGTCGTCTTTGCCAATGAATCCTTCCATGTTATCATTATGAGGATCAAAGGCTGATGAATTTGCATTCTCTTCAAGGTTGACATGGATTTTCAGAGGAGGAGCGGGATTTGCTTGAGTGTTTAGGAGAGTGCTCACTTTATCCATCAAAACCTGATTAGCATCCACGAGAGTTTTATAAGCATCGATTAAAGCTTTGTTGGAGGCTTCCATGCATTGACTCAAGTTAGCGACGACGACATCTAATTCAGCTTTAGTCACTCCAGCTGCAGACATTGAATTTTCTCCAACTTCGAAGTGGTTGGTGAGTGGAGTCACATTCTCGTTAGCGACGTTTTCATTCTTTTCAATGACTTTGCTTGTGGTCTTCTTCGACTTAGCCATGATCTTGGACAAGGCTTTGAATTTGGAAGGTAGTTCGTCAATTGGCCTAGATCTTAGATTTGCAGAATCTATGGTAGAAGTAGGATTGGAACTTCAAGGTGAAGGAAGGAGATGCGAACGCGGCCCCACGGTGGGCGCCAAATGTTTGAATCAAAAATGACTCAAACACTAAAGGTGCTAAATCACACTTCACCAATTATGGTTAGAAATTGAAAGAGCCACAATCGCAAAATAAACGGGAAAAAGTAAGTAAAACACAAGGGGTTTTTATAGTGGTTCGATCTTAGGAAAGATATACATCCACTTTTGAAATGATCTTCATTATCATATGGATATTTACAAACAACATCATCTCATACATTTCTTTTTTGCTCATTCTCTCTTGTTATAGTGATTTTCCTCACTCTCCTCTCTTTTAGCTTTAGATCACACTTGAATTCGGGAAGAAATGTATTAGATCTCTTGATTAATGATTTTCCTTAACTTCTCCGTGAAACTAGTGGTAAATCCGAGCTTTTTAGGGAAGATTAATGGCGGTTAGAGAGCACTAGAATTGAGTTAGAGCCATTTTGGATGGAATAATGGATGCAATTTGATCTTCATTTTGTTGGAGAAAGAAGGAGAAAGATTTGGTGGCCATTAATGGAGCTTTAAGGAGCTTTAGAATGGTCGAGAAGTGATTTGGGCAGCCCTTCGGGATTGAGGAATCGGTCCCTTGAATTGTGGAGAAAGGGGCTATTTATAGGTGTAGTTTAGTGGTAGTGGCAGTCTTATAGTTATGGTGTGCAGAGTTTGGGTCGGTCATAAACTTGAATCGGCCTAAAAATTATTTACAGAAATGCCACTGGTCCACTTTACAGGTTTCAACAGCTGTCATGGTCCATATTTACAGTTTTGCCACCGCTCCACTAATCACGGCCGATCCAAATGCATTTAAACTGACCGTTCCACCATGTTTGAATTTACCAATCCAATTTGCTTGCAATGTACCGACTCATTTTAGTTTAACAGTACCGATCCATTTTAGATGATGCCACTGCCTTCTCAGCTATAGGACCGATCCACTTTACTGCAATATGACCGGTCCAATTTCATGAATGCAAGGGACCGACCCAGTTAACGGCAATTTACTTTGCTGTCACTTCTTTTACGAAGTTGTCCCATACTTTGTTTCCACGTGTGCTCTAGCATCCATACTCTTAAATTCATGAATGAGCCGATCCATTTGTTAAGTTAAAACATATTAACCCACTTTATAACAAGTATGCCACCGTGTATTCAATATGGCCGACCCAAATCTCCCATTCACAGTAGCTGGTCATTCTTTTAACATGGACCACGTGTCCATTTTAGCACTGATCCACTTCGTTGTATTTTGTAGCATGCATTCACATAGACATTCAAGTGAAAAATATTAGTGACCGACCCGCACGTTAGCTCAGTATCAGTTCACACAAGAATAACGTGAATCCAGCCCATACCATAAAAGCAACCGACCCACTTGTGCCAACTCATTGCTATGTATTATAATTGACTTGTGTGGCCTCGTAGTGATCAATGATTGTGACAGTTATACCATGTTTCTCTCTTTTATGATGAGATGAAAGCCTCCTTTACGAAGTGCACCGACCTGTATGAATATTTTGCGACCGAACAATTGTTATGGACCTACCAGAATATTGCAAACACGTTGAGGCCGACCCGGTTTGTGCCGACCTAGTGCTTTAGCACTGACCGACCCGGTCCATTGACATTGACCGACCCGGATCCTTGTTACTGACCGTCCCGGTCCGTTAATACTGACCGACCCGACCTGTTAGGAAGGAAATGGACCGACCCAATGCTTTGCAGAATAGGCCAACCCGCTGTTGTGCAAACATGTCCGATCCACATTTTTGAGTCCGATCCATTTTTGCGACCGACCCGATGCTTTGGATTGTGTTTTTAACAAGGTTAACATCGATCATCTGTATCTCCACTCCAATCACTATCGCTATATCCAATAACATTATAATTATTAGAAACATAGTAGTACAAACCAAAGTTTGTTGTCCCTTTAACATAGCGAAGATTACACTTTGCTACTTTCAAATGTGTTGTGGTTGGATACTCCATGTATCGGCACACAATTCCAACCGCATGTAGAATGTCGGGCCTTGTGCACGTTAAATATCTTAACTTGCCAACCAAGCTCTTGAAAAGTGTAGAGTCTACTTTTTCTCCTTCTTCGTGCCTTGAAAATTTGATTCCACATTCAATTGGCGTGCAAACTGGATTAGAGTCTTCCATCTTGAACTTTCTCAATATTTCCTTAGCATAGCCTTCTTGAGTGATTAGAATGTTTTTATCTTCTTGTTTTACTTCAATACCGAGGTAGTAAGACATGAGCCCAATATCAGTTATCTCAAACTCCTTCATCATCTCCTTCTTAAATTCTTTAAACATGCTTGGATTGCTACCTGTGAAAATCAAGTCATCTACATACAAACATACAATCAATGTACCACCATTTTGGATTTTAATATAGAGTGCATGCTTATTTGGACATTTAATGAAGTTTCTCTCTTTCAAATACATATCAATTCGAGCATTCCAAGCTCATGGAGCTTGTTTCAACCCATAAAGTGCCTTCTTTAGCTTTAAAACTTTATCTTCTTCTCCCTTGACTTCGTAGCCTTCTGGCTGCTCGATATAAACTTCTTCTTCAAGAACTCCATTTAGGAAGGTAGATTTCACATCCATTTGACGTATCTTCCAATTTTTTTGAGATGCTAAAGAAATTATTAATCTTACAGTTTCTAATCGAGCAACTGGAGCAAATACCTCTTTATAGTCAATGCCAGCTCTTTGCATATAGCCTTTTGCTACCTCTTGCCTTGTATCTTTCAATTTCTCCTTTGGCGTTTCTCTTTACTTTGTACACCCACTTGACACCAATCGCCTTGTGTCCTTTTGGAAGTGAAGCTAGCTTCCATGTGTCATTTTTATTGATCGCCTTAATTTCTTCATCCATAGCATCTCTCTAACTCTTCTTTTGCAAAGCCTCTTGAAAATTTATGGGCTCACAATATGCAAAAAGACAAAAAAGAGTAATACTGTCTTGGTTTTCTGTTACATCACATATTTCTTGAAGGCTTCTAAAACGAGGAACCCTTTCACTTGAGCCTCCATCTTCTTGACAATTTGTTGTTGGTGAGGCTAGTGGGGAAGTAGGCTCTTCACTTGATTGTTCGATCCTTGGTTGTTATATTTCATCTTCTTTAAAATATGGAAAGAAGTTGTAATTTTCATCATACGGTTTCCAATCCCATTCTCCTTCTTCATCGAATCCAACATCTCGGCTAATTATTATTTTCTTCATATCAGGACTATAAAGTTTATAGCCTTTAGAATTTGCGTCATAACCAATAAAAATATACTTTTCACTTTTGTCATCCAGTTTGCTTCGCTTTTCATTCGGTACATGTACATGAGCTATGCTTCCAAAAACTCTTAGATGAGGAATGCCAGGCTTCCTTCCACTCCATGCTTTTTGTGGTGTCTTCCCCCACACACTACTTGTTGGAGATCAGTTTGATAGATAAACAGTGCATGCCACAGCTTCCGCCCAAAACTCCTTTGGTAGTCTCTTACTTTTGAGTATGCTCCTTGCCATTTCAAGAATTGTCCTGTTCTTTCTTTATGCCACTCTATTTTGATGAGGAGATCTAGGCACTGTTAGTTGGCGTCGAATTCCATTATCTTCATGGTACTTCTGAAATTCTCTTGATGTGAACTCTCCTCCATGGTCAGATCTCATGGCTTTTATCATAAAGTCACTTTCCTTCTCAACATAAGCTTCGAACTTCTTGAAGTTCTCAAATACCTCTGATATATTCTTCAAAAAATACACCCACGTTTTTCTTGAAAAATCATCAATAAAAAGAAGTAAATAATTATTTTTACCTAGTGAGCTTGGCTAGATTGGTCCACACACATCTGTATGTATGAGTTCTAATGGTTTCTTGGCCCTTGAATATGACTCCTTTGAAAAGCCTATTTTGACTTGCTTCCCAAGTAGACATCCTTCACATAGTTGATTGGGATGACTTATGCAAGACAATCCTCTCACCATTTCTTTCTTGGTAATGAGAGTGCTTGCACTGTCTCTTATGGAAAGGACTTTATCTTTTAATTGAATATCATAATCTTTCTCTAAGAGTTATCCTAAGCTCAAGATGTTACTTTTCATGTTTGGCACATACACTACACCAAAACAGTGGATTCCCAACAATTATATGTGTTACAAATAATTTCTGTAACACTTTTAAGTGTCACCAACGGCCTGTGAGGAATTTCCTGTAACACTAATAAGTGTTACAAATAGAGTAACTGCTAACACTATAAGTGTTACAAACATATTCATTGCTAACACTTATAAATGTTGGAACCATAAGATATGGTAACATTTATAAGAGTTACAAACATATTCATTGCTAACACTTATAAATGTTGGAACCATAAGATATGGCAACATTTATAAGAGTTACAAACATATTCATTGCTAACACTTATAAATGTTGGAACTACAAGATATGGTAACACTTATAAATGTCAGTATTATAATCCTACTAACTCTTATAAATGTTGGCATACATAAATTGATAACACTTATATAACATGTTTTTATGATTTTTAATCACATATATAATTCAACATATCAATTCAAATAATAGTATTTGGTACACTTCCATATTTCAAATTCAACAATGTCACTTTTGCATAATGCTTCCAATTTCATAATATCAAGTTCAAATAACACCACCATTAACGTATTTGGTACACTTCAATATTTCAAATTCAACAATGTCATAGGCATCACAATACCGCCATTAACGTTATGTTGCAATCCTGGTACCATGGTAAGAAAGGATGAAGCAAATGATTTAAGAGCATCGTTGATTTGGATTGACACTTGACTCGCCACTTGACTTGCAACTTGATTTTGTAATTCCATAGACCATTGACGAAAATCGTCTTTTTATTCTTGTCGGAAAGTGCTTTTGGTGCTTGCATCATCTTTACGTGCTTTACGAAAGAAGAGGAGCTAATTGCACGACAATAATTTTTCCTTTTATCAGAACCAAAAACTTTAGAGACAGGATGATTGTCAAGATCAAACATATTTTCTTTCCCATTGCTATTACATTCCAAATTCTGTTTTTTTCCTCTTCCTCCACAAATGCCTACAAAATATAAACGCACTCATGTCAGGCTAATATTAACAGTAAAATATGTCACGACCTTAAATGTAAATCTAGTTTGGCAAATATGTTTTACTAATAATATGTGGTGTAAACGGATTCAAAATAAGTAGTGAAACAACACAAATTTCTGGCAAGTTCAACCCAATAACTATGTCTTGCGTTCAACACAAATGTAAATCGATTCACAGCAGAACCAGGATACTGTGGTTTGCAGCAGGTGCTGCTGCGAACAACAACAACACCAGGCTGCTGTGGGGGGCAACCTAAGCTGCTGCTGCTCCTTCCCTTTTTTTTAAGTTTTATTTATTTTTAGCTATCACTTACAATTTCACATTCGGTTGGCAACTAAAGCAAACAAATAATACATTTTGAACAAATAGGAGTGCAAATACTAATGCAACCATTTGCAAGTATTAATGGAGTTGTCACCTCATAAATGAACAAATAGGCGTAGACAATCAATATAAGAACAAAAAAACCTAATAATGTATTTTATAGCTGTTGGGCTGTACGAATGAAATAAAAGCATAACCTATTGTTCATAATACATCATCTGGCAGGGTTAGCATCACCAATTATGGGTTCCCCTCTTGCACTCATCTTATGTTCCTTTACATTCTCATTTAGAGTCAAATCAGTAACCAGCACAAACATTCTGTCTTTAATTATTCAAAAATCAAGAAAGCAACAAAATCTAAGAGTCAAATTAGTTTAAAAAAATTACTAGGCATTTACTGTAGATGGAAGAACTGGTCCAGATTTCTTATTTGTATGTGCCGCCTTCCAAACTGTTGTTCGTGTAACTTTCTCTGCTGGATTTTTCTTAACCTGCAACGACAAATATTGTTGAACTAATTAACAATTCATCAAAAAGCAGCATACAAGATTTGGAATACGTTCACATTTCTATCAGTGAAAAACTCATCCTATTTTACAATTTTAATTGCTCAACATCCTTCAAAAATTAGTTTGTATTTCGAAATCCAAAAATTAGTTTGTTGCTTGCAAATATCGTACCTGATGTATATGGCGTTGCCGATGTAGGTGGTTGTGCTGGGAGAAGAAGTTCGCGATGAGAAGCAGCCGCCGGAGAAGCAAATCAGATGCTCAACATCGCTAAAATAGTTGCTGAGTGGTAACAAGTGCCATCGCGATGAGAGGTGCTGAGTTGCGGCAAGTTGGACGAAACCCTAGACGAGGTTTGAAATTGAAAAGTAATTCTTCCAATTAAATTTCAAACCAATGATCAAAATAATATTTTGAATGGCTCATATCGGTATGCAGTTTTAAATAGGTTGGAAGTTTTGAAATGATCAAATGATTGTGAGGATGCTCTTAAGAATCATGTCTACAAAATATTGATCAATTTTGAACATCTTTAGTATAAGAAATTGCATATTGATTAAAGGGGAAGCTGATGCATTGGATGAATAGCCCCATGCTTCAATAAATGCGAACTTACTTGTTCCAATGATTTGCTGATAGGTTTGTTCTTGTAACTGACATGAAATTTTGCTTTCTCCAGCAACCACTACATAAGATATTTAAGAGAAAAACAGAGGAATGACTCAAATATGATACAAATGAGATAAATCTGGCTATTTTTTTAGCTCACTTACCTCAGTATCAAACTCTCCAGATTGAACTGTGATATTTATTTCAGTAATTATTCCGACCAAGTTAATAAGGAATCTGGGTCGATCTGCTGCCTCTTCTACTAGTAAGCTGTAACAAGATTCCTTTTGGTTTTATCAATGATTTAAATATATGTACATTTCAATGTGATTATTTAGCACCATGAAATAAATAACAAATTTATGTATGCCTAATGTGATAGCTTTTGATGTGCAATCGATACTTTTTAAATATATTATAGGATCATAAAATTGAAATGGTAGGATAACTTGAAAACTGGAATACTGATTTCAGAATAATTCAAATCAAATATCATCTCTTATATTCCTTGTTAGTCAAATTCAATGGAAACTATTCAAGTGATGGTAAACTTGATACACACGACTATCTTTGTACTACTGCTAAAAACTAAATACATGGCATCTGCTAAAAATATGTCATATATTCATTTGTATTAGTACTTAAACCTTAGCGAACAAAAATGCATATGGCTCTTCAGAATAGGACCGCCTCCTATGATCAAATAACTAATTTTATTACGTTATTCATTTCAAACAAACAAATGCAGAGGAAAGCGCAACTTGAGCTATAAAATACTAAAAATAATACATAGTGAGCTGCACCTTCTAAACAACATATTCATTTAGCTAGGGTTATAAACTTAGTAAATACAAACATCTGCTTCATTATAAAAAGCAATGGTTATTAGCTGTTGAAAGGACAGACACAAAATCTCTATGTTGTGTTCGGATTTGATCAACTTTATGTGATGGAAAACAAACTACAGTGATCTTCGTATACAATTTTCATCTAATCAAACCCTAATTCCCGATTACAACTAAAAAAGTTGATGAAATCGGAGCAAGCGACAAAGTTGGTGAACATTTGAACCCAAATAAACTTTGAAAGCATGAAATGAATCAAAAATAAAACCTAAATGTAAAGAGCATCTCTAACAATAATAAAGATATTTACAACAGAAATTTAAAGTTGATGTACTTGGCATAGAAAAACAACTAATTTCTCATAAATACCTAAAACTACTTCATACACATGATTAAAAGTTCATTGTGCTTTCACACACGAGGACAGTCTGGTTTCGCCAAAATGTATCGCTTGGAATGATATGCAAAATAAATGTGTGAATACATACCTATATGTCAAACTAGACAATATGCAACAAGTATATGACACTAAAGAGAACATGTGGCACTCAAAAGGAACTACAGACTATAAGACTACAAACTTCAGCTGAAATTTAGTCAGTAAACTTTTTTACCATATAGGGTTTTACTTCAAATACTTGGAGCAAATTTCATCAAGGGAAATCTTGTCTATGATATACTATTCGAGCTTGGAGGAAGTTATAAAGTCATCAATACTTGCCTTATTGAGTAATGTCTATGGCAGGTTCACTATAGCTGTCTTTAGCAGACCATTATGCATAAGAATTACTAAGCATCACTGATTACATGTAAAGGAATCAGTAAAATTCAGGTGTAAGAAAATATACCTAAATATAACAAAAGGAAAATTCAAAGTTTATAGTCAGAAAATAAGCATTAACATACATGTGAGGCTTATGGATGTGGAAGCTCCTAACCTACAAATTTACATATAGATTAGCACCGCAATAAAGAGTTCATGGAAGCCTAAGGTAAATAAATCTGAAACTATCACAAATTCCTTGTTACCATCTGTAAAATAAAGAGTTGATCACAACCTCACATCTAATATTAAACAAGTTCTTGAGTAAGCAAAAGAAGAACTTGTAATCACCATCATGCTTAATTGTAAATGTTATGTAGTTGAAATTGAGAAAGGAAGAAAGTGTCAGTAAACTACAATATGGAAGAAATTTCATTTTAAAGTATTTGCATAATGATTTTTCAAAGAATGTCCTTTTCTTGCATATGAATAGCTATGTGACGTCGGTGATTACCTGTTATGTTGGCTTAACTTAACCAACATATACTTTTGTTTATCATCTTTACACTCATGCAACAGTGGAAGCTATTATTGGTAGTTTATAAATGTGTTTATCCAAGTTTCCTTGTGCAAGTCAAACACATTATAATTAATGACACTATTACTGTTCTTATCCATTATTTTTTCTTGCAGTATTCAATAGCTAGTGGAGACTATATGGATATGTTGGTTGCATATGGGCCATATGCAACATCCATGATCAGGTTATTGATTCAAAGTGTATATTTATAAAATATAGTATTTCATTGTAGTGTCCAATTGTCTATTTTAGTAATAAAGAGAATAAAGCCCAAAAAAATTCGTGTACATCGTTCAGCCAAAATCCTAAGGTGCTATGACAAATTGTGCCAAAGCTTGTTGTCTTCTCAAAGAGTTTCATAGAAAATATGATCTAACAAACATTTTTTCACTTCCATCTAGGCATTATATCTCAACGATTCTTATGTTTTTGTTTCTGAGAAGTCAGTTGTTGATGGTTAAAATAAGGCAACACAACTCTTATGACCTCTTAGTTAAAACAAATCTTCCATATTAAATCAATTTGTGCATAACATCAACTTTTAAACTTCGCATCCATATCGAAGACTACCATTTAAAATAATAGTTTCTTAATGCGTTGGAATTCATGTATTACTTGATGAATTTCGGGCATTGCCTTATTTTTACAAAATGAAATAAAAGTGACGCTATATAATTTGAATATAGAACAAAATAAGATGAACAAATCACCTTTTTTATCGACTGAGCCATGCACTCCTTCGATTTTGATACTCCATGCTCAAACCAAAGGATCTCTCTAATTGAGCTATTCAGAACAGCCAGCCACTGACATAAATCCATTAATCATTTTCATTTAATCCATCAAGTCGAGTAAATTAAAAATCAGAAAGGACTGAACACTATACCAATTTTCTAGAAGCCCTAATTCGAAGTCATGGAGAGAGGATTTAAGAGGCTAACCCTGATTTGAGAAATCCAAAATCCTTAGTATCTGATATTGATATCGATTAGGTAATCGGCGGTATCAATTCATGGAATTCTTTTTTTAATTTGATTATGTTGCGGCCTTCATTGGAGTAAGTGTTGGGTAGAAAGATTGAGGTACTGATTAGGTTATGGGTGAGAGCTTACCATTTTTCCCTCTAAATATAAGGGTTGACTAGGCATACCAACACAAATAAGTGTTGGCATATTTTTGGTGACACATTTTTACTACCGCAACACATATTAGTGTCACTAGTCTACAACATATATAAGTGTTGGCAGTTGAAAAAAATAAGAGCTGCCAAATGGCCATTATGGTGTAGTGATAGTAAACATTAGAAATAATTTGATGTTCTCCATTCTTCAGTTGGATAAGAATATTATCTTTGCCTTTTACTGCTACCTTTGATTCATCTCCAAATGCCACATTGCCCTTTATTGTTTCATCAAGCTCTACGAACTTATTTTTTCTTCCGCACATATGGTTGCTTGCGCCGCTATCTAGGTACCATTGATTGTCCTCCCTTTTTTGATTTTCTTTATAGGCCAATAGTAATGTCCATCTTCTGTAATTCTTTCTTCAGCATAATTAGTCTTCTCTTCAACTTTTTGTTTCTTGGAGCTCTACATTCAGAAGCATAGTGTCCAAATTTGTTGCAATTATAGCATTTGATCCGTGACTTGTCATTCCTTGAATTTGAATTGCCTCTCCCACTACATCTAGTTGTGTTTTATCCTCTTTGATTATTGTTGCTTTGGTTTTTTTCATAGTTGGGCCTCTAACCTCGTCCATATCCGTGTCCTCTTCCTCGTTGTTGACCACGACCCCATCTTTATTGGCTTTGATTACCTTCTTCCTTTTTTGAATCAATTCGTGTCTTAAGAACATGCTCCACAATCTCTTCGTTCTTCCTTTTCTTTTATTCATAAGCTTGCAACGAGCCTAAAAGGTCCTTTATAGCCATGGTCTCCAAATTTTTTGTTTCTTCAATGATGGCGACAATATGTTTAAACTTTGGATCTAATGATCTAGGAATCTTCTCCATGATTCTGACATCATCTAATTTTTCACCATTTCTTTTCAAATTATTAGTAACAACTAAAACTCTTGAAAAATAATTAGAAACAAATTCACCTTTTTCATATGTAGAGATTCAATTTTTCCTCTTAATGTTTGAAGACGCACCTTTTTGACTTGATCAGCTCCCTTGTAAGATATCTGAAGTTTTTCTCATGCTTCTTTTGCCGACATTGCTCCCAAAATCTTTTCAAAAGTGTCATCATCCAATGCTTGATAAATTAGACTGAGAGCCTTCTTGTCTCTCGTCCTCAAGTTTTCCAATTCATCCCTTTGGGTTTGAGATAGACTTCTTCGTCTTCTTGTTCAGTATAGCCTTTCTCAACTGTCTGCTATACACAATTTGCTCCAAGGAGGACCATTATTCTTAAGCTCCAATTATTATAGTTTGTCTTGGTAAGCAATGAAATTGGTACGGGAACGTTGTTATTCGCCTTCTTTTATGATCTTCAACCTACTTCTTTTTTGTTAAAAAGATCTTAGCTCTGATACCACTTTGTTGGAAATTTTAGAGGAGGAAGAGAAAGAAATTATGAGAAAAAAAGGAATTTTTTACTGTTTTTATTGATTGCTTTTATTTCTCTTTATCTTTGATTGATACAAATGAGGAGAGAGCTCTTCTATTTATAGCATACAATGGATCATTCTAGATTTGCAATACCTTAGGAATATATCTAAATATATATGGAAAAATATCTTTTCCTAAATAATAGCAATTCCAAAAGCTCTCTCAACAATACACGAATACTCTAGAAAAATGGGAAACAAATCAAGTTTATTAATTTTCTTTTTCAACACTCCTGTGGTTTCCAAAGGTTAATATGACAGCTGCAACGTGTATTACTATGGTTATTAGTTATAAATATCACTACAAGAAACCACATAAATAGTGGTCAGCCTTAGCGACGGCTGACGATGGTCAAAATAATCAGCTATCGCTAGTCGTTGTCATTTGATGCATACCTAGGTATAACCGGCGAAACAAAACAATTGCACTCATTATTTTTCACCCTCCAAAAAAATATCGCAAACAAAAAATAATCAAAACCCTACCTTCCAGCATGCCACCAGCCCCCAGCGTCATTGCCTCCAGTCAACGTCGTCGACTGCCTCCCCTCCTCCAGCCCACAACCCACCTCCTTCTCCTTTCAACATCCCTTCCATTTTGCTGAATGAGATATGATTATTAATCCTAAATTGATATATGCTGATGATAGTGTGTTTGCATATGTTGATTAGTCATTGTTTGGTATAAAGTGGATTATTTGTTAATTTAGGAAAGTAGATAGATTTCTATGTTAGAAATTTAGGTTATTTTCGATTAGAAATCAATGAATTTTGTGTATTGGTCCACAATAATATAATGTACTAATTGATTTGATGATATAACTAGTGGTTTGATTTTTAATTTTGTATTTAAAAATTAGGATTAGATTTAAAATTCTAAAATTAAAGTACAATTATTAATTTTTATGTACATAGATAAGTTTACGCGAGTGTTAGACGCAAAATAATGTTTTTTTGTAGTTTACGTGAAAATACTAATAGTTATATCAATTATAAAACATATTTTAAAGTTTATAGTTTAGCTAAAAAAAGTTAAGAATTATCATACTTAAATCGGTTTTCTTAAAAAATTAAGAAGGAATTTAACAACGATAAATACTGTACTGAAATCCATTATTTTTAATATTTGGAAATGAATTTAATAAGAGAACACATTCTACAAATGTTTTTTCTTTAAAAGAGTTGAAAATATTTTAATAATAGAAAATACTGTACTGATTAGAAAGAAGGCCGATGTGGTGTATAGAAGAGAATTGAAGTGAAGTATACCGAGATATGACAGATGGTATCTAAAATCTTTAGTCCCAAATGGTTTTACATTATTTTTATTTTTAGAATAGAAAACAATATATACCCCTTTAATGCAACTAACGCGTAGAAGAGATGTGTAGCAAAACACTATCGAAATTTGACGGAAGTGTGGTGTGTAGAGTCTTTAGTCCCAAAAGGTTTTACACTAACATATGTATATGTTATTGAAATCATTAACATAAATTTGTAAATTAGTAAAAAAATGTTCGATTATTATGTCGGCCGTAGTTGGATGTATTAAGTTAGAACTGGAATGAGAGGTTCGATTAAAGCACATTTCCACAATGGTGTAGACAAATTTATTTGATTTGTTGTACCTAGTAATTGAAATTATGAGGATTTTCATTGTTCGTGTAGTAAGTGCAGACTAATGAGATTTTGGAAACCAGGTATCCTTAAAGTGCAAACTGATGAGTTTTGTGCCAAATTATTATTTATGAGATCGTCATGAAGAACTTGTTGCACCTGCTGTAAATCCTGTAGTGTCAGAGGTCGAATTAGTTATGATGAATCCAATAGAAGATATGGTGGAAGATGCAGCATGGTCAATGTTCCCTACTGGTCAAGTGGATGATGATGGCATCAATATTGAAAAAGAATCGAATGTAGAAGCGAAAAAATATACGATTTATTAGCTTCAGCTAAGAAGCCATTGTGAAATAATTGTAAAAGTGGAACTGAACTATCGGTAACTGCTAAATATATCACTATGAAATCAAAATTCAACCTTAAAAAAGTTGAATTTACAACGCTTGTAGAAACAACAGAAAGACATATGTCACCTGATAATCTGATGTGTGATAGTCATTACAAAGTGAAAACACTAATGTCGGCTTTTAATCTGTCTTACCAAAAAAATAGATACTTGTATAAGAGGTTACATATTATATCGAAAAGATGATATTAATCTTAGGAACTGCAAAATATGTCGTGAGGAAAGGTACAAACCTAGAAAAAAGGAAAGGAATTTCTGTGCAAGATAACGCATTATTTACACAACATCTCGAGACTGCAAAGGTTATATGCATGTCATATGTGATAGCATAGTGTGAGAACACCAAAAGATGGAACATTGAAACATTTATCGGATGGAGAAGCATGGAAACATTTTGATAGGACGTATCCTACATTTGCTGCAGAAATCCATAACGTCAGACTTGTTTTATGTATGGATGAGTTTTTTCATCATTCTCTCTGTTTTGGTAGTAAATATTCATCTTATCCTATTATCGGGACTCCTTATAATTTAGCTCCATAAATGTGTATGAAAACTCCATATATGTTTCTCACTATTGTCGTTGCTGGCTCTGATGATCTAACGAAAGACATTGATGCTTATCTACAACCTTCAAGTTGAAAAAACCATGCGATGAAGGGGTTGAAACATATGACATTTCAGAAAAAAGAACTTTCGTAAGTTCTCTTCTTTGTTATGGTCTATTAGTTATTTTCCTGCATATGGGTGCTTTCAAGTTGGAATACGGTCAGTCGTCTAGTCTGTCCTCATTGCATGGAAGAAACACGAGCATTTTCCTTACGGTATAGGAGGAAGATCTCTTGGTTTGATTGTCATCGTTGTTTTCTACATCTCAATCATACTTTTCGAAGGGATAAAAAAAGTTTAAAGCTAACGGAGAATAGAATATGCAAGCATTAAAGATTTGGCCAAGTGAAGAAATATATGAGATTGTATGGAGTATCCCAAGATATATGAAACTTGAGTACATGCTGAAATTTCCAGTAAATCTGACATTTATACTTGATGCAAACAAAGTATATTATAGGAGCTAGCTTATTGGAAAGATCTTCTACTTCGACTAATATCGACGTGATGCACAATGAAAAAAAGTGTCTGATAATGTTTTAATACATTTTTGAATGTTAAGAGAAAAAATGTCGATCTAAATTCAAGATGTGACATAGAACACTTCTGTAATCTTTCCGAACTTCATATGAAACCTGATGACAGAAAAATAAAAAACCAAAGCATACTATGAGCTAGACAACAAGCAAATAAAATTTGTACTAAAATAGGTTAAGGGACTAAAATGTCCTGATGGGATTTCTTCTAATCTACGTAGATGTGTTGACTTTAAAAATAATAAACTGAGTGGGATAAAAAAACATGATTGTCATATCATGATGAAATATTTGCTATCAGTGGTGTTCAAAGAACTATTGCCTATAAAAGTGTGGGGTATCATAACAGAGTTAAGTCTAATTTATAAACAGATTTGTTCAGCAACGCTAAAAATTGATCGCCTACGTAAACTTGAAGTAGAAATTTCAATATTTCTTTGGAAACTGGAGAAAATATTTCCTTTCGGATTTTTTTAATGTAATGGAGATTTACCTTTTCATCTTCCATCTGAAGCAATTCTACGAGATCTAGAGTAATATGAGTGGAAGTATCCTTTCGAGAGATAATAAAAAATATTAGTAAAATTTATGTAAGTTTAAAATTCGAACTTACATAAGTATCTAATGTAGTAAAGTTTTATTATTTAAATTTTATTATGCTTATATCGTATTTTCTACAGGGGTTTTGAGATCCAACCTGCAGATTTTATTTATCTGTTTCTAGATCAACCTATATCAGCAGGGTAACAGGAAGTTGGCTTCATTGGGATGACATTCTTGCTTAGATCAAGAATGTCATCTGAGGTTCTAGTAGTTTTAAATATGTTTCATTTCAATTGATATAAAATATGCAATATAGTTTATTTATATGCAGGTTGTTGTTCTAGTTCAACCCAAAGATATGGATGTCTTTCTTAACCAATAGAATAAGAAGATGAGAAAGAAATATAAAGACATCCTATATAAAGTAAAAAAGTATGGGAAGGAGCCATAATGGATGAGTGAGAAGGTTTGGTCGGGTTTCTTCGAGCCCGTGGCAATCACGAGGTGAGGGTAAATTATTTGAACTTATTTTTAATTCTTTTTTGTTTCATGTTCCGCTTATCAATTAAGTTAATTGTATAATTAAATTTATAGGAGTTTTCAGAGCGAAACTGGTCAAATAGGATTAAAAATCCTGCATTGCATCGGGGTGGCTCTAAGTCATTCTCACAACATCAACGGAAATTGGTACGTGTGATAAATTGCATTTATAAGTAGATCTAACCTTCTTTTAACCACATAGGTAAATTTTGATTTATATTGTACCATTTCAGATGTTGACTCTCCAGTGGGAGCCTACGCTTGTTGAGGTATTTACCTAGACTAACGCAGTCAATCAGACCAACGAGGAGGGTAACACCTCCTATACCTGAACGGATGCTAAGTCCGAGCGCGTGATGGCAAACATTCGTAATATTTTGTATCTAATATTGTTCATTTAAAATTGAATATTTAGCATGTGAATTAATTGTCAGTTATCACAGGAGAGATACCAGGTGGAGATCGCTCGAGTAACGTGGACCTCAAGTCATGACCCGTCCCTAGAGGAGTGCGATCGCATCTGAGACGACATCGTTGACCCGCCTACCCCTGATAGACACTACAGTTTCAGAAACATAGAGGTAAAATGTTTCATTAACTAAGTTATAACTATTATTTAATCCTGAATTCTAGTAATAGAAAATCCACACTTGACCTAAGTATGTTTTTTACCAAGAAATATGTATTGACAATCCAAGAACATGCATATATATAATACTTAATATACTAATTAGTTGTACAGATTAAAATCCACAACAATTTCATAGACAAATGAACATATAAACTGAATCACTGTTGATGTCTACATTTTAATTTCATGAAGGTTGAACATATAAATTAAATATAATTAAAACAAACTCGTCGCACAGTGGTAGTTCGTAATTTTACGATTTGAACTTTGAATGAGTATATATGATACAATATAAGTCGAAATTCTTTGAAACAAGAACCTTCCGAATTTATTGGATTATAGTTTCCTAATCGAAGAGAAAAATTGAGATTTCATCTAATTTTGGATTATGTCAAAATCAAATTTCTAGAAAAATTGTGTTATGATAGCTTTTAAAATATATAACAATTTATTTAATAAAATGGAAGGATTTTAAGAAAGTAAAATAGGAATTTTCATTTAAAAAATATCTAGTGGGTATATTGACTTGTGATGAGTTTGGATATGATATGACTGCGTGTTGATTGCTTATGATAATATGTAATATAATATATTACTGGTAGCGACGACTTAGTGTTCTTACAGGAGATCCCAGCAGGAGGAGGAGATCGCCATGCTCAGTTAGCAAGTGGTTGAGCTACAGTATTGCAAGAAAAATGGACTGACTACCATACTTGATGGGCGGATTGCTGCACACTTTTTCAAGCATGGGAGAGTGCCCGAGGAAGAGGATGGGTCAGGTGATGGGAATGATGAGGAGAATGATCAAGATGATGATAGAAATGAGTAGATACTTGACTTTTTTTTATTTTTTTGTAGCTTTTGTGAGTATAAACATGTGATGGCTATGGATAAGCTTTATTATGATGGTTGTGGATATGGTATGTTATGATTACGGGTGGCAAATAGACCCGGCCTGATGAACCCGGACCCACCCCGGTGGGTCTTGTTCTAGGCAGGTTGGGTTTTGTCCTGTTTGAATCATACATTTCAAAAAACTGGACCCGGGTCGGGTCAGTTCGAGTTCGGTTGTAAAGTAACACTAAAAAAACATATATTTCAATGTTTTTTGATTGGGTCTTTCGGGTCCGGTTTGATCGGGTCATAATTGTATTTTTCATCACCTAGACCCGACTCAAGACCCATCGGGTTCGGTTTGAGTTTTCAATTCTCGGTTCTAATTGTCATCCCTAGTTATAATGGTTTTGGATATAATGGTTTGTTATGGAATTGTTAATGTTGGTATTTGTGGTTTATTAGTTAGTTTGTGGTATATGAGTTAGTATAAAGTATATATGTTGGTTTGTATTATGAATTTGAGTATATATGATATGTTATGATATGTTAGGTTATTGGATATGAAGATGTATCATGGAATTGACTGTATTTGAGTTGTGCAATGAATGGATATGTGTTACACCCCGAATTTCACTTAATATTAATGTATGGTAATTAAAGAATAATTAATCTCAGACGTGAGAATTAAACGAAACGGGTTGCGCCATTGTATTCGTCTCGGAATTCTGGTTGAGATAGAGTCCGAGTTTGCGTGATTTGGACTTCGTATGAAGAAGTTATGGCCATCCGAAGTTTCAGAAAATTCAAAACAGATTTAAAATATTCAAATTTCAAATTTCAGAAGAGGCGGGAAAATTCCCGCCAGACAGAGGGTGTCGACACTAGGGTCGACATGGGTGTCGACCCCCCCCCCCATGGGGTCGACCCATGTGTCGACCCAGGGGTCGACCCCCCCTGTCGGTCAGTTTGGCCTGGGTGCACTGATTTGAGCTTTAGGCTGTGTTTTGGTGGCTTGTGACAAAATCTGACGGCTCTAAACTAAATTAGGGTTAATCTAAGGGCCTAAACTACATCCTAATTCTATAAATACACCCTAAGACTACCCTAATTCATACTAAAAATAGATACAACGTCGTTATGCCGTCAAAATGCAACTTGAAGGAGCCTCCATCAAATTGTAGAAGAAGATAGCTTCTCAAATCAACTTCTAATCAACTCTAGCAACTTAATCTTCTTCATAGGAGTGCTAATCAACAAGTTGTGAGTTTCTATGCCTTTAGCAAGCAATTGCTAAACTAATTATGATAGGATATAGTGAGGTTATGGTTATGTATGTGGACCAATGCAAGTTATGTTATCATATGCCATGTGTTCATGATGTTATGCAAGTTATGCAAGTCATATGCTATGTGTTCATGATGTTATGCAAGTTATGCAAGTCATATGCTATGTGTTCATGATGTTATGCAAGTTATGCAAGTAATATGCTATGTGTTCATGATGTTATGCAAGTTATGCAAGTCATATGCTATGAGTTCATGATGCTAGTTGTGCAAGTTTAATGCTATATGTTCATGATGCTAGTTATGCAAGTTTTATGCTATGTGCTCATGATGCTAGTTATGCAAATCACTATGATAAACATTGATCCATTATGACACCATGTTATGCAAGTTTGGTGTTTGATTATATGCAAGTTCATATATGACATGTTATGCAAGTTTGGTATTTGATTATATGCAAGTAACATGGGCAAGTTTACACCTTTGTATGATATGCATACATATGCAAGTTAACCCCTTTGTATGTCATACATACATATGCAAGTTTACCCCTTTGTATGACATAAGTAACTTATGCAAGTTACCCTCTTTATGACATATGTGATTCATGCAAGTTTGGGTTGATTATTTATGCTAGTTGGGTTTGATGCTATGGTCATATATGCATGTTGACACCTTTAAAACCCATGTTGATGCTAATGTTATGCAAGTTGAACCCATTGTGTTTGTGATGAATCTCCCTTTTTAAGTATGTCATGTCAACGTATTACGTGGGGAACGATGGGGTTAATATTCATGTTAATAAAATGGTGTGAAGTTGGTATGATTATGCATACCATAAAGTGGATGGACATAATTGAGTCAATTATGTACATCGTTAAATTTGTAATTAATTAGGGATAATTAATACAAAATATGGGGGTGATTAATTAGGTGTAATTAATCGACTAAGACACGAGGTTGGACCCTTTTGTAGCATAAGACTGCTCGGACCCGACCGGCAAATCCAGCGGCTACAAATGATTGGCCCAATGTGAGAGGTCTTAGGCATAAACTAAATACGTGACAAGTGTAAAGACACGAGGTTAGACTCTGTTATGGCGTAAGGCTGCCCGGAACCGACCGGCAAATCCAGCTGCCATAAAAGACAGTCTAATGTGAGAGGTCTCTACAAAGGTTACGTTCTTAATCAATTAAGAAACACTTAACCAGATAAGCATGTAGTGGGGCATGAGGGGTTAAGTGGGTGCCTTGGGTGGCATGTGGAAATCAAGTAAGTGCCTTGGGTGGCATATGGAAATCTAGTGGGTTGCCTTGGGTGGCAATAGAAAATACGATTAGAATACTTAACCAAATGGAAACATGTAATTAAACATGATTAAAGGGTTTAGTGGGATGCACTAGAAAAAGGGACAAGCTTAGGTGGGTAGCTTGTGGGGGCCCATTTCAACCAGTAACCCATATGTATCTTATTGGGCTCGAACCATGTCGAGGACGGGACACGCGTACTGGGCTTGACTATAAGAGGCCAAAACGGGTTAGCGGTGGCAACGCAAGTCCAACGGGTTTCATATGCGTGTGTGGACCCGGGCTGGTAGGTAAGACGTTGTTGCATCGTGTAGGTATAAGCCGTGCACCGTTGATTGTATCGGGTTGCCACTTTGGGGAGTGATACACCCCACTGTGGGGCCAGCACGGGTATCTACGTTAGGGAGCCGATCGCTTGGGGAGTAGTGGGTACACATAGTGGAGATAGGGGCAGACGACACCTATGTGGTCAGCTAGGGGTACAAGAAACTACTAGTTATATTTTCTAAGTCCTTGGGTGGGATCAACCTTTAAATAGGAATGACTGATGTGGTGCAGTGTAGTAATTACCTTTGGGTAGGTAGATGCGTCTTTACCGTTATCTTAGTTCATCCTATGTCTAGTTGGCTGCTTAGTGTAGTCATTTATCCCCAGTCATCACCGTACCAAGTTTATATCATACCCTAATTACTTTAATGATTGTATTGTTAAAGTTATAGGGCTCACTCAGACTTATGTCTGACCCCGTTGTTTTTATCTTTTTCCCAACCCTCAGGTTCTCAGATAGGGCCTAGCACTAGTGGGCTTTGATCAGATTGCTTTATCTATCTTTTGGAGCTTGGACCGTGATGTAAAGCCCAGCTTATCTTTTCTATTATGGCTATTAGTTATGTAGTGGGATTATGTACTTATGTTTTATCAGGATGGATATTTAGTACTTGACTCTTGTTTTAGTTGGTTTTGATATGTAACCAAACATGTTTATCTTCTGTTGCAATGAAATGATGTTTTAGATTTCAAGTATTATTTATATCTGTCTTGTTGTAATTATTCTGTTCTATATTCACTTAAAATACTCCACCGAAGTTAAGGCATTCCCTTAGTGAGTGACCTTAGCGGGTGTGGGGTGTTACACATGGTATCAGAGCTGAAGGTTACCGGAACAGATAAAAAATTTAGAAAACTATTTTTCTAAAAACATTTTTGGAAGAAGTATTTTCAAAAACATGTCTTTTAAGAGAAAAGTTTTTGAAAGAAAAGCATAATCCCCAATAGCCATATCTTTATCTTTCGAATTCTCCGTTTTGAATCTTTCCTTTTTCGTTTCAGCATGGCTGAGGATCTTAACTTTCCGGAGGGCGTAGCGATACCAGTATGGTATAGGAGATTGATGGAGGCTAGGGCCACCGCTGCGGGTCCAGCAAATGTTCCTCCACCAACAGTTGCACCCGATCTTCCTCCTCCTCCTCCTCGCACGGATACTTTTGCTAAGACTTGCAAGGAATTTAAGGCTATGGGAGGGAAACCTTTTCAAGGATCAGAAACTTTTGTGGAAGCTAGAGATTGGCTTAAGGAAGTGGAAGAGTTGATAGATATCTTTGAGATGGAAGAAGGAAAGAAAGTCAAGTTAGCTGCTTGGTTAATGAAGGGAGAGGCCTCGTTCTGGTGGGAGGTCACTAATGGAGAACGCCTAGTTGACTCTTGGGCGGATTTCAGACAAAGGTTTGTGGCAAAGTTTCTTTCAAGGGCGGAAGAAAATCTGTATATGGAAAGGTTCTTGACTCTAAAGCAAGGAAACCTATCAGTAAAGGAATATGTCAACAAGTTTAATCAATTGGCAAGGTTTGGCATAGACATGGTGAATACACCGGAGAAGAAGGCTTTGAGGTTCGTTAAGGGCTTGGATGAACCAATGCATGGATTGGATATGACTCACATCCCTGTGGGGGCCACCTTTGAGAAGCTAGTAGACATGGCACTCATGCATGAGGAAGAGAAGGGTCCCAATGCTAATAAGGCACCCGAGAAGAAAGGAGATCAGAAGAGACCTCAACAGCAACAACAAAACAAGGGTGGGAAAGGTAACGGTGGCAAGTGAAAGAAGAAGTGCTTCAATTGTGGGACACCAGGCCACCTAAGCAAAGATTGTCGGAAGAAGAAGAAGACTGGCTACTTCCACTGTGGCGAAGCAGGGCATCTAGTGAAGGACTGCCCTAAGAAGGGGCAAAGGACGGGATCTACCTCAGGAGGACAGGTGCAAGCTCTTATGGCACCAGGTCAGGCAAGGGGGCAAGTTCAGGCTCTCGCGGTTCCACCGATTCAGGAAAGAGGTAGAACTATTTCCGTTGAAAGTCTGGTTTTTCTGTTTGATCATCCTGTCCGTACTTTATTCCACTCTGGCGCATCGCATTCGTTTATCTCATCATCATTAGTTGAGTCACTGCACTTAGACGCCAGTCTAGTAGATGATCCCTTGGTTGTTTCAAACCCAATTGGGGGCTCCACTTATTTGTCCATGATATGTTTGGGTTTGAAGATTTCTATACTTAGCGTTGAGTTTATATGTGATGCTTTTGTTTTGGGCTTCATGGGCTATGGGTTGATTTTGGGCATGGACTGGTTATCCAGTAATGGTGCCGTTCTTGATTGTGAAAGGAGAGTTGTTAGGCTCATGATCCGCTTGGGGAACACTCTCGAGATCCCTTGTAATCCCGTGGATTGTGTTATGCTAAGTTATCTTGAATCGCTTGACGCTTCGGTCGAGAGTTCGCGATCTGTTAGAGTGGTCCGGGAGTACTCGGATGTGTTTGAGGAGGTGAAGGGCTTACCTACGAAGCGGGAGATAGACTTCCGAATATATCTGGTGGACAATGCTAAGCCAATATCTTTGCCAGTGCGCCACATGGCTCCTCGTGAGAGGAGGGAACTCTATAAGCAAGTAGGGGAGTTGCTTGAGAAGGGGTTCATAAGACGAAGTATATCAGAGTGGGGTGCTCCGGTAGTTTTTGCCACGAAGGCGGATGGGTCCCTCAGACTTTGTGTAGACTATAGAGAACTCAACAAGCTCACAAAGAAGAATAGACACCCATTGCCGAGGATTGATGATCTCTTTGATCAGTTGGTTGGCGCCTCAGTGTTTTCGCGGTTGGACATGGCCACGGGGTTTCATCAGTTGAGAGTGGATGAGGATAGCATAGACAAGACTGCCTTTAGGACTCCGGATGGTTTCTATGAGTGGCTTGTGATGCCATTTGGTTTGACGAACGCCCCTGCATACTTTGTTGATTTGATGAGTAGGGTGTTCAGGGAGTACCTTAATAAGTTCGTGGTGGTCTTTGTGGATGACATCTTAGTCTTTTCTAAGAGTGAAGAAGAGCATGCCCTCCATCTTAGGGAAGTGTTAGAGACTCTTCGAGCGCATAGCCTTAAGGCTAAATTCTCTAAATGTCACTTTTGGAGGAAGGAAGTGCGGTTCTTAGGGCACGTGGTCTCTAAGGAAGGGATAGCTGTGGATCCCGCGAAGGTAGTATCCATCCAAGATTGGAAGGTTCCAAAGAGTGCTACCGAGGTGAGGAGTTTCTTGGGGTTGGCTGGCTACTATAGGAAGTTTATCAAGGACTTCGCGAAGATATCAGCCCCATTAACTCGCTTGACAAAGAAGAATCTAGTCTTCGCATGGGACGTAGATTGTGATGATGCGTTCCAACGGTTAAAGAGAGCTTTAACCACAGCTCCAGTCTTAGTGTTGCCAGATGGGAGTAAGCCATTTGTTGTTTATACCGATGCTTGTAGGATAGGACTAGGCACAGTCTTAATGCAAGTAGGGAGGGTAATAGCCTATGGGGGAGGGCAGTTGAGAAAGCATGAGAAAAATTACCCTACCCATGATTTAAAGTTGGCCGCTATTGTTTTTGCGCTTAAGACTTGGCGCCATTATCTTCTTGGAGAGAGGTTCGAATTGTTCACTGACCACAAATCATTGAAGTACTTGTTTTCTCAGAAGGATTCGAACTTGAGACAGCAAAGGTGGATGGAGTTCTTAGCATCCTATGATTTCGAGATAGCGTATACCCCTGGCAAGGGTAACGTGGTGGCAGACGCCTTAAGCAGAAAAAGGTTGTCCTTGAGTCCATTGTTCGTGGAACGACGAAGCTTGGAATTTATCTCGATGTTTGATTTCAGACCTTCCGTTGACTTTATACCCGGTTTGCTAGCATCCTTAGAGGTCAGACCTACTCTTTTGGGACGGATTGGCGAGGCACAGCGGGATGACCCACAGTTGGTTGAGTTAGTAGATAAGCTCATAAGGGGGGAGTCGTCCAGCCATTTGAGTAGGTACAGCCTAGACGATAGGGGGTGGTTGCGTATAGACGGTAGACTTTGTGTACCGCAAGACGAGGGTTTGAGGAAGGCTATTCTTGATGATGCGCATCGTTCGAAGATGACCATTCATCCCGGTGGGGACAAGATGTACCAAGACATGAAGCGAGTTTTCTTTTGGGCTGGTATGAAGAAAGATGTGGCCGAGTATGTCGCTAGATGCTTGGTGTGCCAATAAGTGAAAGCGGAGCAAAAGAAACCCGGTGGGTTGCTTCACCCATTGGAAGTTCCGCAATGGAAGTGGGATAGCGTCTCGATGGATTTTATTGATGGGTTACCGAGATCGAGGAAGGGTAATACGGGAATTTGGGTTGTGGTAGACAGACTTACTAAGAGTGCCCATTTCATACCCGTGAAGAGTAAGAGGACTGCTCCATGGCTAGCTTCAGTTTATCTTCGAGAGATAGTTCGGTTGCATGGTGTACCTTCTAGCATAGTGAGCGATCGAGATCCTATCTTCACTAGCGAGTTTTGGAAGAGTTTGCAAGAGGCGGTAGGGATTCAGTTGTGTTTGAGCACCGCATATCATCCTCAGACAGACGGCCAGACCGAGAGGGTGAATCGTGTTCTGGAAGACCTTTTGAGGCTTTGTATCTTAGATTTTGGAGGTACATGGGAAGAGCATCTTCCATTAGTGGAGTTCGCATATAATTACAGCTTTCAGTCTAGTATTGGTATGGCTCCTTTCGAAGCTCTTTATGGAAGGCCTTGTCGATCACCTACATGTTGGTGGGAGTCTACGGATAAGATCTTGCTTGTGCCCGATATGGTCAGAGAGACTTCGGAAAAGATTGATTTGATTCGAAGAAGGATGAAAGCAGCGCAAGATAGGCAGAAATCTTACGCGGATAAGAGGAGGACGGATCTTGAGTTTGATGTTGGGGACATGGTCTTTGTTAAAGTATCTCCATTACGGAATGTTGTTCGCTTTGGGTCCGTTGGGAAGTTAGCACCAAGATTTGTAGGACCGTTTCCTATTAAGGAAAGGATTGGACGGATGGCATATAGAGTGGATTTACCCGAGAGACTTAGTGGGGTACATGACGTATTCCATGTGTCACATTTGAGGAAGTGCCTACATGAGACCGCAGAAGTGGTAGAGCCGAGCTTGCTTAGAGAAGTGGAGGTAGAGCGTGATGCGACTATTCGACGAGCTCCTACCCGCATCCTTGGGTCAGAGATTAGGAAGTTGAGAAACAGAGAGGTTCGACTAGTCAAAGTGCAATGGGGAGAGGATGAGAGCAATGCTACTTGGGAAACAGAAGCGAAGATGCGTTCATTGTACCCATTCCTTTTTGAGGGTATGTCTTTTAACTTCTCCTTTATCGTTTGTCTAGTACTTATCTTATCTTTAGTATGTCCTCTCATTAGTACCTTTGACCTTTAGATAGGGTAAACCTATGGTTGAAACATGTGTTTGAGACATGTTATGATTGATGGATGCGTGTGGATGCAAGTGTTTGCTAGTGGTTGCTCGTGGATGCATACACACACACTTTAGACACTAGATCGGCTCAGTCACTTCATATTGCATATTGCATATAATTGTGTGTAGGTAGCTATATTAATGGATGTATAATGGTTGTGTTGTCATATGGATGATGCATTTTGGTGTATGGTTGTGCACACATGTAGAAATAGTATGTGTAGATAGGGTTCTTTTGCATACATATTGGATGCATGGCACTATCATGGTTTGCATTAAGGAGGTCAACTGAATCAGTAGACCGCCTGATTTTGCATTAGACAGGAAACATATACACACACTTTTTGCATATGTTCATACAGCATTAGAAACTTTAAGGACAATGGATGCCAGTGTTTGATGGTTTGAGTAGATGGTTGTTTGGTTGGTAGGATACGTTCTTCTTGACTTGGAGATTTCGGGGACGAAATCCTTTAAGTAGGGGAGAATGTAACACCCCAAATTTCACTTAATATTAATGTTTGGTAATTAAAGAATAATTAATCTCAGATGTAAGAATTAAGGGAAACGGGTTGCGCCAATGTGTTCGTCTCGGAATTCTGGTTGAGATAGAGTCCGAGTTTGCGTGATTTGGACTTTGTATGAAGAAGTTATGGCCATCCGAAGTTTCAGAAAATTCAAAACAGATTTAAAATATTCAAATTTCAAATTTCAGAAGAGGCGGGAAAATTCCCGCCAGACAGAGGGTGTCGACACTAGGGTCGACATGGGTGTCGACCCCCCCAAGGGGTCGACCCATGTGTTGACCCAGGGGTCGACCCCCCCTGTCGGTCAGTTTGGCATGGGTGCACTGATTTGAGCTTTGGGCTGTGTTTTGGTGGCTTGTGATGAAATCTGACGGCTCTAAACTAAATTAGGGTTAATCTAAGGGCCTAAACTACATCCTAATTCTATAAATACACCCTAAGACTACCCTAATTCATACTAAAACTAGATACAACGTCGTTATGCCGTCAAAATGCAACTTGAAGGAGCCTCCATCAAATTGTAGAAGAAGATAGCTTCTCAAATCAACTTCTAATCAACTCTAGCAACTTAATCTTCTTCATAGGAGTGCTAATCAACATGTTGTGAGTTTCTATGCCTTTAGCAAGCAATTGCTAAACTAATTATGATAGGATATTATGAGGTTATGGTTATGTATGTGGATCAATGCAAGTTATGTTATCATATGCCATGTGTTCATGATGTTATGCAAGTTATGCAAGTCATATGCTATGTGTTCATGATGTTATGCAAGTTATGCAAGTCATATGCTATGTGTTCATGATGTTATGCAAGTTATGCAAGTCATATGCTATGTGTTCATGATGTTATGCAAGTTATGCAAGTCATATGCTATGAGTTCATGATGCTAGTTGTGTAAGTTTTATGCTATATGTTCATGATGCTAGTTATGCAAGTTTTATGCTATGTGCTCATGATGCTAGTTATGCAAATCACTATGATAAACATTGATCCATTATGACACCATGTTATGCAAGTTTGGTGTTTGATTATATGCAAGTTCATATATGACATGTTATGCAAGTTTGGTGTTTGATTATATGCAAGTAACATGGGCAAGTTTACACCTTTGTATGATATGCATACATATGCAAGTTAACCCCTTTGTATGTCATACATACATATGCAAGTTTACCCCTTTGTATGACATAAGTAACTTATGCAAGTTACCCTCTTTATGACATATGTGATTCATGCAAGTTTGGGTTGATTATTTATGCTAGTTGGGTTTGATGCTATGGTCATATATGCATGTTGACACCTTAAAAACCCATGTTGATGCTAATGTTATGCAAGTTGAACCCATTTTGTTTGTGATGAATCTCCCCTTTTAAGTATGTCATGTCAACGTATTACGTGGGGAACGATGGGGTTAATATTCATGTTAATAAAATGGTGTGAAGTTGGTATGATTATGCATACCATAAAGTGGATGGACATAATTGAGTCAATTATGTACATCGTTAAATTTGTAATTAATTAGGGATAATTAATACAAAATATGGGGTGATTAATTAGGTGTAATTAATCGATTAAGACACAAGGTTGGACCCTTTTGTAGCATAAGACTGCCCGGACCCGACCGGCAAATCCAGCGGCTACAAATGATTGGCCCAATGTGAGAGGTCTTAGGCATAAACTAAATACGTGACAAGTGTAAAGACACGAGGTTAGACTCTGTTATGGCGTAAGGCTGCCCGGAACCGACCGGCAAATCCAGCTGCCATAAAAGACAGTCTAATGTGAGAGGTCTCTACAAAGGTTACGTTCTTAATCAATTAAGAAACACTTAACCAGATAAGCATGTAGTGGGGCATGAGGGATTAAGTGGGTGCCTTGGGTGGCATGTGGAAATCAAGTAAGTGCCTTGGGTGGCATGTGGAAATCTAGTGGGTTGCCTTGGGTGGCAATAGAAAATACGATTAGAATACTTAACCAAATGGAAACATGTAATTAAACATGATTAAAGGGTTAAGTGGGATGCACTAGAAAAAGGGACAAGCTTAGGTGGGTAGCTTGTGGGGGCCCATTTCAACCAGTAACCCATATGTATCTTATTGGGCTCGACCCATGTCGAGGACGGGACACGCGTACTGGGCTTGACTATAAGAGGCCAAAACGGGTTAGCGGTGGCAACACAAGTCCAACGGGTTTCATATGCGTGTGTGGACCCGGGCTGGTAGGTAAGACGTTGTTGCATCGTGTAGGTATAAGCCGTGCACCGTTGATTGTATCGGGTTGCCACTTTGGGGAGTGATACACCCCACTGTGGGGCCAGCATGGGTATCTACGTTAGGGAGCCGGTCGCTTGGGGAGTAGTGGGTACACCTAGTGGAGATAGGGGCAGACGGCACCTATGTGGTCAGCTAGAGGTACAAGAAACTACTAGTTATATTTTCTAAGTCCTTGGGTGGGATCAACCTTTAAATAGGAATGACTGGTGTGGTGCAGTGTAGTAATTACCCTTGGGTGGGTAGATGCGTCTTTACCGTTATCTTAGTTCATCCTATGTCTAGTTGGCTGCTTAGTGTAGTCATTTATCCCCAGTCATCACCGTACCAAGTTTATATCATACCCTAATTACTTTAATGATTGTATTGTTAAAGTTATAGGGCTCACTCAGACTTATGTCTGACCCCGTTGTTTTTATCTTTTTTCCCAACCCTCAGGTTCTCAGAGTAGGCCTAGCACTAGTGGGCTTTGATCAGATTGCTTTATCTATCTTTTGGAGCTTGGACCGTGATGTAAAGCCCAGCTTATCTTTTCTATTATGGCTATTAGTTATGTAGTGGGATTATGTACTTATGTTTTATCAGGATGGATATTTAGTACTTGACTCTTGTTTTAGTTGGTTTTGATATGTAACCAAACATGTTTATCTTCTGCTGCAATGAAATGATGTTTTAGATTTCAAGTATTATTTATATCTGTCTTGTTGTAATTTTTCTGTTCTATATTCACTTAAAATACTCCACCGAAGTTAAGGCATTCCCTTAGTGAGTGACCTTAGCTGGTGTGGGGTGTTACAATATGTGTATGTGTGGCTTGAGGCAAGTATAGTGGCTGGAAAATAGCAAAACAAGTTTAGAATAGCTACGACTAGCGATGGATGATGACAAATTTCCAGTCACGTAGAGTTACGGTTGGTGATGGCTGGCTATGGCCTGTGGTTCCAGATTAGCTTCAGTTGATGATGGCTTTTTATCGAAAGTTTGTGACGATTGGAGAAGGTTAGTGACACAACAAGATGTTTTTCAAATAGGTCATGTGGCCACATTAATCGTCGCAAACCGTAGCTAGTTTGGTTACGGAACCATCGCTAGACATGACTCTATTTTATTAACGTCAGGTAATATAGCGACGACTTTTAACTACGGTTGACGACGGCCGTCGATGGCTAGAAACCATCGCTAATCGAAGTCGTTATTGTAGTGTATATATCATAAAAGCATATGTTAAATTTTGCAAAATTTTCCCAAATACTCTTTTCAGTTTCAACTCTTATTTTTGACAATATGGACGTAATTAATATAAAAGAAAATTAAAAGGAATCAAAGGCTATAACTTTTTATAGTTGTGAGAATATATGTCAAAAATTCTCTATGTATAAATACAAAATGTAAAATGTAAAATGTAAAACGTAATTTGAGCGAAACTTTAAAATTTACGAGCTAATGCTAACTATATTTTAATGCAGGTTTATTAAATTAACAAATAAATTAATGCTGACTTAAGCTGACACAAATTTGTTGCATTTTCAATTTTAGATCTTTTTTATTGTCATTCATTTTCGTTCAGGATTCTTTTTTCTTTTCATTTACAATACAATATTTTTTAATTCTCTAAGATTTCTTTTAATTTTTTAATGGCAGTTTTCTTTGGACAAGAAAAAAATTATTTTAATAAAATTTCAACAATATTCCCTACGAAAATTCATTTCCACTTTAACTTTTATCATTTTGTTTAATATACTATTTTATCAGAATTTTAATTTTGTTTTTGTTTTTCGTTATAATAAGGGTCATATGGTGCTTTATCATTTTCGCATAAATATAGAGATATGAGTTATCGCATGCTTATTGTAACAAAAAAATCTTCAATGTTAGATGTCTACAAAATCATATGTATATACAAAAATATATCAAATTTTAGCAATGTAATACCAACCTAGTTCCAAATCACGTTCCTATTTCCGTATACTATATGATTAAAATAGGTGCGAAGCATATGAATCTTCGCTATTACTGTTCAAACAAAAGAAAACTTCATTGCAACAAAAGTAACAAAGTTTCACCACACATGGTATAAAATCTCAACAAAAACACAATATTGTGACATGGAATATAATGAAGTTGAAAATGACAATCATGGAATAGTGCTAGCAAACCTAAACTAAGATCGTAGTCTTAATTATAGATACAAATCTCAATAGTCGGTTTAATAGATGTAACATGAGAAGATACAAATGATGATAGCCTAAACACAATTAAAATGTCAACTCAACCTCATCATTCATGCAATTAAGGCTTGTTCCACGTCACTAAGTTTTGTTCCACACAATGATTGACAGGTTGGGTTGGGGAGATGAAGAAGGAGGTAGCAGTATTGATGAAGGAGGTGGCTAAAGGATATTATAAGAGGTTGCAAATGAATGTGTTGCAAGAAAATTTCTCAAGTGTCCTTGTCTTTTAGGCCATTTTAGGAGGGTCAGATGGAATGGGTGTTGTAATCGAAGAGTGTGATACAAAATTCGCAAAGGGTACTTGGTGATATTTTTTTTTCTATTTTACATTATCTAAGAAGAGGGTTTGTAATGGATTTTTGGATGAATTGGAGGAGCCTTGACATCAAAACCTAAGCAAAGATAGAGGTTTCACGACTATGACGGTTGAAGGTGTGATCAAAATAGTGAAAACTAGTGCACATTTTAGATTGCCAAAAGTTAGGTTCACCAACACAAGCAATCGTACCTATGGTACCTGAACAAGGATTCAATATGACGATGGCTTGTTTGGAGTACATTATTTATGCCAAGGCTTTGGCACCTTTACCCGTACTTGTGCTCCATTGATATGTCAAAGCAAATGAGGTCGTTAATGCAATTTTTCATCTACTTATATTGACACCAACAAATGACATATTTGATAGTTGTATATTCAAAAGGAAAAAAACTCAATGAATGGAGAGCACCTATTCATGGTCAATATAGTTCGACGAACTCCTCTAGACAATGATAAATATCTTAAAATAAGTGCTGGAAAAGTTGAAAACATGATTGTGATGAATTTTACCAAGGCAAGAGAACTCAAATAGGCATAAGGATTATTTGACATATGGTCATGCATTAATCATTTGTTTATTAAGAATAGGTAGCGATTTGGATTTTGGTGGGGTAAACTCAAATTGAAAGACATAAAAATTTTGATTCACTTTTCCTCAAAACACAAACCATTTCAAAAGATTAAACATTAATTTGAAAATGGGTACTATCTCAAGAACAAAATATTGACATGATAGGCGTGTTTTTTCAGAAATTTGATGGGAATCAATCATTCTTTCATCGTAATTATCTTGAGTTTTCTACTACAAAACTGGACTCTCTTTAGAGATTATTAAAAACATCGGCATGCACGCTCATTTATAAATAGTGCATGTCATATAAACTAAAAATCACATACGTGAACGTGATAGATGGCTATCTATGGTTCTAAAATTACACATGAACATTATGTAAACGTTAGATGTGACATACTCTAGACAAAACTCGATAGGATAATTGAATTGGGATTAGGAGTACACTATTATGAAACAAAATAAAGATTTATGAGACTAACTGCATGTTTAATACAGTAATATAACTATTGACAAGGCATTGTAATTATCTTAGTAATTATTTTGCTAAGAGTATTATAAATGATCATACTAAGATATTATTAAAAATGATATAGTTGTTAGCAAATTTCTTAATTAACAGCCCTAAATAGGCAACGCGAAGCTAATATGTCGAGGTTTTATATTCATGCTGAAGCATAAGCTAAAGGTTTGAAACCAATTCCATGTTATGTAAACAATTAATTAAGTCCAAACCCTAAGTCGATGTCCCTTTCAGAGGTTTAGGGTCGACGCACTTAAATACGGATCCTATCTATGTCAAAGTGAATCAATCTAGAATAAGTTCGATTGAAACAGTCTCATTCAAATCAAATTGTATAGTCAGTTATTTTATTCAATATGGTTTGGTTAGTTCAATATTCAAATAAGCCTAAATATGTTATGCATTGTGCAAGGTCAGTTCAAATGTCAATATTGTCATCAGTATGCTATGCAAATCAGGGACGTACGCAGAAAATCGATACAGTGGGGGAGAAAGCTCATATATTTTTTCATGTGCGCGGACGCATACAAACACATATATGAAAATCATGATATAACCATTATATAGTATTTTTTGGAAAAATATTGACGATAAACCTTACTTTTGATTACTTTTTTCCTCTTAAAATGAATCTTTAGGAAAAAAATGGAAACCACATATTAGGCATTCATCACTTTGTATTCTAAGTGAGTATGTAATTATGTTCGAATAATGTTAATCTAAAACATGTATAATCATTTTTTCAGTTTTGTAAAAATGTTAATGTTTACTAGTTCTATAATAAAATAATTTAAATTTTCTACAAGTAATCGAACTTTAAATAAGTAACTTGAGAATTATAGTCAATAGGACTTAATTGATTTAATTTTCAAAACAGTGTAATAAAAGTTAATCATTTCTTTTTATGTTGGTCATAAGTTTAGAAAGACTAGTTAGTAATTTAATATCAACAACTATGTACTACAAAAATTTGAACTCTTGAAAGAAAGAATCAAAAAAATGTATGACAACGATATATATGGCTAACTTGGTGCAAGCATGAATTAGTAACACATGGTTCAAATAATCACTTTAAACTCCTATAGGAAAGGAATAAAAAAAAGTGAAGTAAATAGAAGTGAATTAACTTAGTTATGCTTTAGTATGTTTGATTGTTAGTATAAATTAGTAAAAATATGAATGGGGGCGGCAGCCCCCACTAGGCCTGAGGTAAGTCCGTCAATGATGCAAATACAATGCTTCAAATACAAACCCTTAAACAAAACTTGATAATTTATCTCCAATTCAATTTAGGGTTATAAAAAAATTGAAAATTGAAAAATGAGAAAAGAATTTTCAGTCCCTTACACAATGACCTCTGCCTCTACTAATAGGGGTATGTAGATTAGGCTCTGTTGTGAATTCAAATTGCTTCGACTTCGATAGGTGTGCTTTGCATGCATTGGTTCGGCTTGTATTAGCCTTTAATGCTTTGGCCTTGAATTCGATCATTCTTTCTTAGGCTTTGGTTGATGAAGCAAAATTAGTATTCAAGAGAAAGAGGCGACATACTTAGGTTATAATGAAAAGTGACATGGCTCTGAGGTGATGAAACGATCTATGTCATTCAACTAGAGAAGCGATGCAGCCTTGCAACCATCTGAAGTAAATCAACATATTGCGGGAAGTTTGAAGGAATGTAGCATCAAATTGAAGAGAGGTGATACAAATTTGAAAGGTAGATGAGATGGCATGGCTACTTACTTTTGGGGGTAGCGAAGCGCTTCTAAATGGTTATCGGAGCTAACACTGCAAGAATACACGACTATTCCAACGGCTCATAGCGTTGGCGGTCGTTTGAAGCCGTTGGAATAGCGTTAACGCTTTCCAATGGCTTCCAACGGATCCGATTGGTACTTTCCAACGGCTTCAAACGGTTCTCAGCTGTTGGAAACCATTTGAAATCAAGGACCAATATGTCGTTGTAGGCCATTGAAAACCTGGGTTATTTTTTTATAATAGCAAGAATATAACCTTCCAACCACCCCGTTTCCAATCCATTCCATTTTCAATCCAATTACAATCAATTCCACATGTATACAACACATATATACCAAAAACAATATAAACAACCAAAAATAAATCAAAGAAACATCGACATATACAAAACAAACCATCCAAACATCCAGAAAACCAACATATACTTGTCCATGAACCAAATACATCAAAGTTACACGTCCACAAACCATCAAAACGTATCAAAAGTATCATCCTTACCCACTCCGTGCCAATATATACAATATTCAAACTAATGGTCACCATCTCCAAATCATAGAAAAACAAATGCCTCAAGCATCATCTTTGTTGCCTCCGGAAGCACAAGATGACGAAGGAAAAGTACCGTGATTTTGCACATACTCCGCAAGCCTCTGATTTAGTTGCTCCACCTATATAGCCCGCAGACAATTCTCCTCTTGCAGCTGCTCAGTCATGGTTCTAAGCTCTTTAATTTCTTCTTTGTCTTGGGCCTTCTTAGCTTGTTTCGTCTGCAAATAGAATAAATAGCAAAAAGGATATGTCAACATATAAAATATTATATATTTAAACATTAATTTATTGTATGTATGCAAAAAGATTCATTACCGTTAGGTTACCAAATCCATAATGTCTGCTCCACTATGACGGATCCATAACAACATCAGATATGTTGTCTTCCTCCTCCGGTGTCAACTAATCACAACCAGACTCCTCAAACGAATGAGCCCATGGCTCCTGAAACCTTGCCTATAATGCAAAAAAACAATTTTAGTTGAAAAATAATAATATGTTGTTTATATTTATATTAGCTAGTAATTAATAAACTTTTCGACATAAGTAATAGAATTTAAAGTACACATACATACGCAGCTATCGCCCTATCCTGATCACCCCACTGATGTGTGACGTTGCCAGCCTCTTCTACATGCCTGAATGCATGGGTGTGAGTAAATATGCCCATATAGGACACGGGATGTCCATAAGCTCGTTTCTACAATTGATAATTTGGATAATTCAATTCCACATAGTTTATTAATGAACTGATCAACATACTTATGTAATAACTGGTAAATTTACCAAGTCCTCACGGTGATGTTGGAAAGACTTGGATCCTCCATGATGAGTTACTGGATTCTTGCTCCTGTTTGCGGAGTTCCTTGTTGACTCTGCTTGCAAATGTAAATTGACTAATTATTTAATAATCGACAAAAAATAAGTGAGATTCGTTATAAATTTACCTTGAGCTCATCTGTGTCCCACCACTCAACCATCTTATTAAATACTTCATCGCTCATCCACCTAGGTTTCTTCCCAATTTTTTAATCTTATTCATTTTTTCCTTGTAATTCTTAGCAACCTTCGAGTTCCAGTGTCGCTGAACCAGCTTGAGGTCGGCGTCACGCACATCTACTGCCCCTTGTACAATGAGAGAAAAAAATATTACTAGTTATTTATTTGTATTTAATCATTTTGTAAAGCGGTATAAACTTACTAGAAAATCTTGCCAGATGGTCGCTTGACATCCTCACGTATCTTGCTCCATTTAGGCCATAAATCACTCATTCTAGCCATGTAAGCATCCTTAGAAATATTCAGCACCATCTTAGATGGATCCAACTCAAAACACCTGCATTGAATATAAATTAGAACTTTAGACAATTGTAGATATATCATGTACGAATAATTAAATTGTTATGCTAATTTAATTGATACTTACGTACGGTCAGCCTTAGGCTCTAAGTACACAACCGGACGAGCTAGTGGCGCGCCACTACTCTCACCGCCACGTCATCAAGAGCTGTGAGAGTTAGAGCCAGACATAATTATTGCCCACATAAATACATATACAATTCGTAATAATTATGACGAACTGTTAAAAAAAAATACATGCTAACATTTGTCATGTTGTGTATGTGTTGTGTATGTGATTATACACTAATTGTCGTTAAAATTGGATAACTTGGATAAATGCAATATTAATCATAGGTAATGTAATAATTATGAAAATTACCAGATTTTACTCAGTCTTCGTCGTTTTCTGATTCAAGCTCGGTTTCAGGTTCTGTATTAGGGTTGAGCGTTTGGTTGGTTTGGTTTATCCGATAATGAAATTTGTCAAACCAAACTAAAACCAATAAAAATGAAAACCAAATCAACCAAATTAAATTTGGTTGTTTCGGTTGGTTATCCAATTAAACTGAACTAAAAATATTTTACACTTTATGTTTGGAATGTTCACTATAATTTGAAATAAATTATAAATATATGATTAGAGTATTATTATTTATGATTTTTATGCTTTTTATATCAATTTTGACACATAGGTGATGATTATAATTTACTTAAATAACTGAACTAACCAAAAATATTTATTATAATATTGATAATTTTGAAAATATAGCAAAACTTTGGTTAATTTGGTTAAACCGATAACCGAACATAATAATTTTCCAAGCCGATTACAATCCAAATTAATTTCAAAACCAAACCAAACTGACCAAAATAAATTCGTTTATTTGGTTTAACCGGATAATGCTCACCCCTATTCTGTATCGCTTTCCTCTATACTCTCAAATGCTTCGACTAATACATTTTTCTCATCATTTAAAGGTCCAAAATCCGTTTGGTTGTCTGCAATTGTTATTTCAACATTTTCCTCAAATCTACTTAATAGGCTTGTTCGTCAGGAATATTCTTTCCATCGAGTGTAAATATTGCCTTGGTTTTAAAAACCACAGACCAATCTGCTTTGTCCATTTTTAGAGACAGACAAGGGGCATAATAAGCTTGTAGGACTTGTTTGGCTAGTACAAAAGGGTCGTAATTTTGATAACGCAAAGTATGTTTAATTTCTATAAGATTATTATTTGGATACACGTTATTACCAGAACCTGGAACATTGTTGAACCAGTTGCATCTAAACAAATAAACATCCTCTACGGGCCTTATAAATATGTCAATTGCAAAACCTGAATTAATACGCCATAAAAACCATTTATATGATTATTGGGATCTTCAATGTCTTTAACATGCACACCAGTATTGTTTGTTAATTTTTCAGCACTGTATTCTTTGGTGTTGAATTTATACCCATTAACAAAAAAATATTGAATATGTTTTGACTATTCTTTTCGGTAAATTTGTGGGATCAGAAACGTAGTTCCAAAATAAACTATTGAAATCTTTGCTTAAATCGCCGCTTGGATTTTGTGGTTCATAAATACTGTTAACACAAATATGATGTGATGGCCCGCCCCGCACCAGCCTGCGTTTCCTCCGAAAGTGCGCTGTACACATGCCCGACTAGCACAGGACGGACGTCAAGAGAAAGGAAAGAAGAGAATGAACTAATCAAGAAACCTGTAGAATGTCTCACAGCGCATGGAATAAAATATAATAATAACATACTTGACACAAAACAGGCGAGACAGTGCATAAGCTGATAACTAAAATCAACATCAATCATCAAAGCAGCGGAAATCCAAATACAGCTTATTACAATTTTCCAAATTTACTGTCTCTAAACAAAAGAAAGCTGAAATAGAAGATACACCAACAATGCCCAAGCAGTGATCTTCAACAACACAGGGAGAATACTATATATATTACGTGGAAGCCTCCTGCTCGTCTCCGGATCATCTACCCGTGCATCACCAGCTAACCTGTCTCTAGTCTGCTCGTGTGAGCACCCAGAGTAATAAGAGGAGACATAAAACTCTGGGTCAGACATAAAGCCTGGTATGAGCGATAAGCATCTAAACAGAATAATAACAGGTATACTAAACCATACCTGAACCTGGACCTGCAACCAAAGAGTTAGTACCACATACCGTACAGTTCTCTAAGGTGCCATAATGAATAGTGTAAAGAATACGGGGGTGGGGTGTGCATGTCACAATGGTAGCAAACAAATCATCCATAGCAACCATCCTCACATCTCTCACTCAGTGCGTAAAGCGTACGACATCTACCACTTTGGAACACTAGACAAACTGAGGTAACGACGAATCCCGACTTGTAGAAACCCTGCTGTGACCAAGCCAAACACTTGGAGTCATGACCAAACATTTCAATGACCCACTTCATTGGTCGTAGCCCTTGGTTCTACCGATGCCATAATGGCCCTGAATCCGCCTTCGTACCTCCTACCATAGTGGTCCAACGCTATAGACGTCGATAACTCCTTGGCACGCGTCCCGTAGCAAAGCCCAACTCATGAAGTGAACTCGTTGGTTCCCATCTGGATCCTGAGCTCTAACTTCCCTTTGGACTACCTTTGCATCTCGGGTTCTCAGTCATCACCCTCCGGATCGGTCTTCATTCTGTTCGTAACTTCCTGGTTCGGTTCGCAGTCACCAGCTCGTAGCCATCAACCTCGGATCGGTTCGGATCATCCTTCACGCTCGGGTCGGATCGCGGAAGCCTTCCTGGTTCGGATCGGTCGTGTTGAGCTTCCCCAGGTCGGGTCGGTTCAAGTTCCCCATCTCCATTGGATCGTGATCCTCAGGTCGTGGCGGCCCCCTCCAGTGCATAACTCCGGTTCGGGTCGTCTCGTGGTGCTCGGTTCGGTTCGAAAGTGACTACACGGGTCGGGTCGGAGTCTCCAAGTCGCATCGCCATCACTGGTTCGGGTCGCACTATCTGGTCACGAGAGATTCGGATCGTGCAAGCGGGTCGGATCGTGGCGTGGTGCTACGATTCAAGATCTCCTTTGGTCATCATCTCGTGGAGGGGGTTCGGGTAGTATAGCCTCCATCGATTCGTGCTCACCATCTTTCAGCGGATCGGGTCGGAGTCCTTACATCGGTTCGGTTCGGGTCTCCCTTATCCGATCCGATCCGGTTAGATACCCTGCAGTTTTCTGCAACTTTCCAGCAACTGTTTATACGCCTCTCGACGGCGTTTTCGACCAATCTAACTATTGGAATCAATCACAAAGCATACCCAAGAGTCATAGCAACATATAACAGCAACCACAAGCAACAAACAACAATTTAAATGAATCAAAATGGATCAAAAGTGGCCAAAACCTCACATTTTCCTATAATCCCTCTTAATCATGCTTAAGCATACGATTAGCAAAACACATCGAAATTAACCCAAATTTCTAACAGAGCCTTAAAACATTATTTTAGAATTTTAAGAATTTTTTTTCCAGAATTTATTTACGTATAAATTCGCTAATCTTCACTAATTACCCTTAATTACCGTAATTAGTGCAAAAACTATGCAAATCACTCACCTTTGCCACAACTAGAACCCCAAAACTGAAATATTCTCTGATTTGGCGTTGTTCCCAATCTTACATAGCATCTCTACCTCGGTCCTCGTGCTAATACTCCTTGGTTTGATGTTTGCTATGCCTAATCTCCAATTAGAAAGTGATTTTTGGGTGTTTTAGAGAGATTTAGAGAGTGGAGGCCATGGCTAGGTCAAGAGAAATGAAAGTGGCGGCTGGAAAATGTCAAAAGAAATGTTTTCTAACCCTAATCAGCCTCCATATACCCCTAAACCCGAAATTCCCCTTGGGCCTAGCTGCTAATCACCCGGTTAAGCCCAATTAAGCTGTTTTTAACCATCTGAAACTTGTTTCAGCCATATCTCCCAAACGGTAAGTCCGTTTGGCTAATGTGACCACTCTACGGAAAGAGAAACCATCATCCGAAGCCAATGGAAGTGGTTTCAGGTCAAAATTCCTTTCCAGTCAAAAGTTATGGCCAAAACAGTGCCAACTAGGGGTAAAATGGTCATTTAAAAATCGGGAAAAATCATGAACATGGGAAATGACCCCAATAGTCGTCTCCCAAAGTTACATGACCATACGACTTTGTATGTGACAGAAATAAATATTCTACGATCCTATGATGCGTAGACTACGGGTCGTTACACTCTCCCCCCCTTAAGAAATTTCGTCCCCGAAATTCCTTAACCCAAAACATACAAGGGATCCCGCATGCCTAACAACCATATACAACAATCAAATATGCAAAACAAGCAAACAAGCCTATCCTAGCATGCGGAAAAACTAAATCGAAGTCAAAATCTTACCAGGCAAAGAGTTCTGGGTGCGTCTTCCTAATGTCCTCCTCTGTCTCCCAAGTACAATCACTCTCGTTCTCGCTCCACTGTACCTTGACTAGCTTCACCGCCTTCCTTCGAAGTTGCTTCATGTCGTGCTCGACAATACGGGCCGGCTTACGGTTCTCAACCGCCTCGGGTTCCACTTCGAAGTCCTCCAACTGATCAGGTGAAATAGTCATATCTGAGTCGTGAACGAACTTCCTTAGTTGGGAAACATGAAATACGTTATGAACTCCCGCCATCTTCTCTGGTAAGTAAATTCTATATGCCAAATTCCCGACTAATTCAAGAACAGGGAATGGACCAACAAATCTTGGTGCTAATTTGCCTCTCCTGCCAAATCGTATTACGCTCTTCAATGGAGAAATCTTGACAAACACCAAGTCACCAACGGAGAATTTTAAGTCTCTTCTTCTCTTATCAGCATAACTTTTCTGCCTATCTTGGGCTGCCTTCATTCGTTGTTGAATGACCTTGATCTTATTTGAAGTTTCCCTCACCACATCTAGGCCAAGCATAAACTTCTCGCCAGTCTCTATCCAACATGATGGTGAGTTGCACGGTCTTCCATACAAAGCTTCAAATGGAGCCATACCGATACTGGATTGGTAGCTATTATTATATGCAAACTCTACTAGATGCAAATGGTCATCCCACGATCCACCAAAATCCAATATACACGCTCTCAAGAGATCTTCCAAAATACGATTCACCCTCTCCGTCTGACCGTCGGTCTGAGGATGATATGCGGTACTGAGATGTAACTCTGACCCTAGCGCCTCTTGCAAGCTCTTCCAATACCCACTAGTGAACAACGGGTCTCGGTCGCTCACAATGCTTTTAGGTACTCCATGAAATCTCACTACCCACTTCATATACAATTCTGCTAACTTAGCTGCCGTTCTGGTTGATTTGACTGGTATAAATCTTGCACTTTTAGTCAGTCGATCTACAATTACCCAAATGCTGTCATATCCCGATCTAGTCCTTGGTAATCCATCGATGAAATCCATCGAGACTTGCTCCCATTTCCATTCGGGAATTTCTAATGGCTGTAACAAACCACTAGGCTTCTTTTGCTCGGCTTTAACTAACTGGCAATTCATGCATTTGGATATAAACTTCCCAACGTCTCTTTTCATCCCTTCCCAGTAGTAGGTCTGCTTCATATCTCGATACATCTTATTACCACCGGGATGTATAGTCAGCTTTGAGTGATGACATTCTCTAAGCACTTCATCCCTCAATCCATTGACATTGGGTACAACAAGCTTTCCATTCTTTCTAAGCCATCCATCTCGATCAAGCCCATACTTGTTCATCTCCTCATCGATACCCATCTCTAACTTGGAGATGATTTCCAATAGGTTAGGATCGTCCCTCTGACTAGAGCCGATCCGTTCAATCAAAGTGGGTCTGATCGTCAAACTTGCTAACATTTCTGGATCCAATTCGCACTTTGGTCTGAAATCAAACCCCGCGATAAACTCCAGTTGCCTCCATTCAAGGAACATAGCCCCTAAGCTGGCATGTCTTCTACTCAATGCATCAGCCACCGCATTGCCCTTTCCTGGTGTGTATGCGATGTCAAAATCGTAGGAAGCTAAGAACTCTAACCATCTCTGCTGACGGAGATTCAGATCTTTCTGAGAGAAGAGATATTTTAACGACTTATGATCTGTAAACAGCTCAAATCTTTCTCCCAAGAGATAGTGTCTCCACATCTTTAATGCGAACACGATTGCTGCCAACTCTAAATCATGGGTAGGGTATCTTCTCTCGTGCGGTTTCAATTGCCGACTTGCGTAAGCTACAACCCTACCGCCTTGCATCAATACACCACCCAGTCCGGTACCACAGGCATCCGTGTATACCGTCATCTCTTCATCCCCCTTAGGAATGACTAACACTGGTGCGCTTGTCAACTTGTCCTTTACACTTTTGAATGCATTCTCGCACCTTTCATCCCAGACAAAAGCTTGATTCTTCTTGGTCAACTGGGTCAATGGTGCTGCTATCTTGGAGAATCCTTGGATAAACTTACGATAATATCCCGCTAACCCCAAGAAACTTCTTACATCTGTTGCATTCTTGGGCGTAGGCCAATCTTGAACCGTAGCCACCTTTGCCGGGTCCACGGCAATACCATTCTCTGATACAACATGGCCCAAGAACCTCACTTCTCTCTTCCAGAAGTGACACTTAGAAAACTTTGCTTTCAATTGGTGTTTTCTCAACACCTCCATTGCTACTCTTAAATGTTCCTTGTGTTCTTCCTCTGTCTTCGAATAGACCAAAATATCATCAACGAACACAAGGACAAACTTATTCAACTGATCTCTGAATACCCTATTCATAAGATCCACAAAATATGCTGGGGCATTGGTCAGCCCGAATGGCATGACCAACCACTCATAAAACCCAGACGGCGTCCGAAATGCCGTTTCAGCTATACTCTCAGCTTCCACTCTAAGCTGATGAAAACCTGTCGCGAGATCCAACTGAGAAAATATTCTCGCGCCACTCAACTGATCGAACAAATCATCTATCCGCGGTAGAGGATACTTGTTCTTCCTCGTCACTTTATTCAACTCGCGGTAGTCTACACACAAACGAAGGGAACCATCCGCCTTGGTAGCAAACACAACTGGTGCTCCCCATTCAGAAACACTCCTTCTGATAAATCCCTTCTTCAAAAGATCGCTGACTTGCACCTCGAGCTCTCGCTGCTCTCTTGGTGCCATACGACGAAGTGGCATTACTATAGGCCTGGCATCCTTTACCAAATCAATACGAAACTCAATCTCTCGGTGTGGTGGAAGTCCGGTCACTTCTTCGAAAACCTCCGGATACTGGCCAACCACGGACAAACCTGACAACTCACTATGCGGAATGTCGAGGGAGTTTAGAAAACTAGCCAATACCCCCTTACTGGGTAGACCACCAAACACTATCCTCCACCCATCATCCGCTCTAGCTGTCACCAACAAGCCCTCACAGTCTACCACCATCCCGTATCTTTGGAGCCAATCTACTCCCAAAATAATGCCAAACCCAGTAAAGCCCAAAACAAAGCAATCACAAACAAACATGCATCCATGACTCGATAAGACTACATTGCGACAAATCATGCTAAGGCTAGTCGAACCACCAATCGGGTTCGTCACTATTAAAGGTCTATCGACAATTTCGGGCTCCAATCCCAACCTATCTACCAGGTCACTAGATATGAAAGAACTGGAAGCTCCGGTATCAAACAAAACTCTAACAGGAACATCATAAACAGAAAGCATACCTTGAATGACGACATTCTTTCCCTTCTCCGCCGCAGCTGGGGCATTCGACGAAGAAGGAATAGCATTAAGGGCATATGCTTTCACCATTTGCTTTTCCTTAGGGGGCTGTGGACACTTGTCCTTGTGATGTCCCATTTGGCCACAGTTGAAGCACTTCCTATCCGCTGGCTTGGCCCGACAATTACTAGCATAATGGCCCTTCTTACCACAGCTGAAGCACTCCACATCTTGCTTATTCTTTTTCTTCTGGCCGTCCTTAGCCTGATTCTGCTTTCTCTTATTCTGAGAACCACCCTTTCCTCCACCACTTGCTTGTGGTTTTGGCTCTTCTACGGATGCAACCTCAGTCTTCGACTTAGGGTAGAGACTTTCCGATCTTAACGCTTTCCCCACAATCGATTCAAACGTCTCATCGATGTGGTTAATAAGTTTTTCCCCCAAGTACTGATCCAAACCAGTTATAAATTTCTCATTCTTTTTCTCGGCAGTATCAATAAGAGATAACCCATATTTTGACAAAGTGTCAAATTCAGCAATATACTCCGAGACAGCTCTGCCATTCTGCTTGAGCTCCAAGAACTTCTTAAACAACATTGACTTCTGAGCAGCTGGAATGAACTTCTCACTAAAGCGAGCCTTAAACTGCTCCCAAGTAATCTGGTCTTCGGGAGTAGCTGCCTTTATAGCATTCCACCAATTCATTGCCCGCCCTTGCAGCTGACGGGACGCTAGCTTTCTCTTCATCGCATCCTCGATACCCAAATCCTCGAAGATACGTTCGCAACTATCCACCCAATCTTGAACATCCGTAGCCGACTCCGTTCCGTGGAACGGCTTCCCACCAAGGCTAGTATAATCCTTATTCAGCTTGGCGAAGTCGACTCTTGGCGCCTGCACCATTGGACCACCACCATTTCCACCATTGGGAGCTGCCCTCTGTACATCTCTAAGCATCTCTCTCATGAGGTCAGTAAACATCGTCCTCATGTCAGCAGCATTCCCATTATTGGCTCCCCTACCAGCACCTCTAGTATATCGGCTCATCGTCAATCTGAAAAAGGAAACGATTAACGACTCCATAGTGGTGCTAGTGCAGTACGACTTCATCCTTATACTACTAATAGTATATATATATATAGCTTTTAAAAACCAAAGTAATCACAAATACGCTCTCTCGTATACGTGTATTATCTCTCCCTGATAACTTCCCTAGGTTAACTACGCAACCTAGAGCTCTGATACCAAGTGTGATGGCCCGCCCCGCACCAGCCTGCGTTTCCTCCGAAAGTGCGCTGTACACATGCCCGACTAGCACAGGACGGACGTCAAGAGAAAGGAAAGAAGAGAATGAACTAATCAAGAAACCTGTAGAATGTCTCACAGCGCATGGAATAAAATATAATAATAACATACTTGACACAAAACAGGCGAGACAGTGCATAAGCTGATAACTAAAATCAACATCAATCATCAAAGCAGCGGAAATCCAAATACAGCTTATTACAATTTTCCAAATTTACTGTCTCTAAACAAAAGAAAGCTAAAATAGAAGATACACCAACAATGCCCAAGCAGTGATCTTCAACAACACAGGGAGAATACTATATATATTACGTGGAAGCCTCCTGCTCGTCTCCGGATCATCTACCCGTGCATCACCAGCTAACCTGTCTCTAGTCTGCTCGTGTGAGCACCCAGAGTAATAAGAGGAGACATAAAACTCTGGGTCAGACATAAAGCCTGGTATGAGCGATAAGCATCTAAACAGAATAATAACAGGTATACTAAACCATACCTGAACCTGGACCTGCAACCAAAGAGTTAGTACCACATACCGTACAGTTCTCTAAGGTGCCATAATGAATAGTGTAAAGAATACGGGGGTGGGGTGTGCATGTCACAATGGTAGCAAACAAATCATCCATAGCAACCATCCTCACATCTCTCACTCAGTGCGTAAAGCGTACGACATCTACCACTTTGGAACACTAGACAAACTGAGGTAACGACGAATCCCGACTTGTAGAAACCCTGCTGTGACCAAGCCAAACACTTGGAGTCATGACCAAACATTTCAATGACCCACTTCATTGGTCGTAGCCCTTGGTTCTACCGATGCCATAATGGCCCTGAATCCGCCTTCGTACCTCCTACCATAGTGGTCCAACGCTATAGACGTCGATAACTCCTTGGCACGCGTCCCGCAGCAAAGCCCAACTCATGAAGTGAACTCGTTGGTTCCCATCTGGATCCTGAGCTCTAACTTCCCTTTGGACTACCTTTGCATCTCGGGTTCTCAGTCATCACCCTCCGGATCGGTCTTCATTCTGTTCGTAACTTCCTGGTTCGGTTCGCAGTCACCAGCTCGTAGCCATCAACCTCGGATCGGTTCGGATCATCCTTCACGCTCGGGTCGGATCGCGGAAGCCTTCCTGGTTCGGATCGGTCGTGTTGAGCTTCCCCAGGTCGGGTCGGTTCAAGTTCCCCATCTCCATTGGATCGTGATCCTCAGGTCGTGGCGGCCCCCTCCAGTGCATAACTCCGGTTCGGGTCGTCTCGTGGTGCTCGGTTCGGTTCGAAAGTGACTACACGGGTCGGGTCGGAGTCTCCAAGTCGCATCGCCATCACTGGTTCGGGTCGCACTATCTGGTCACGAGAGATTCGGATCGTGCAAGCGGGTCGGATCGTGGCGTGGTGCTACGATTCAAGATCTCCTTTGGTCATCATCTCGTGGAGGGGGTTCGGGTAGTATAGCCTCCATCGATTCGTGCTCACCATCTTTCAGCGGATCGGGTCAGAGTCCTTACATCGGTTCGGTTCGGGTCTCCCTTATCCGATCCGATCCGGTTAGATACCCTGCAGTTTTCTGCAACTTTCCAGCAACTGTTTATACGCCTCTCGACGGCGTTTTCGACCAATCTAACTATTGGAATCAATCACAAAGCATACCCAAGAGTCATAGCAACATATAACAGCAACCACAAGCAACAAACAACAATTTAAATGAATCAAAATGGATCAAAATGGATCAAAAGTGGCCAAAACCTCACATTTTCCTATAATCCCTCTTAATCATGCTTAAGCATACGATTAGCAAAACACATCGAAATTAACCCAAATTTCTAACAGAGCCTTAAAACATTATTTTAGAATTTTAAGAATTTTTTTTCCAGAATTTATTTACGTATAAATTCGCTAATCTTCACTAATTACCCTTAATTACCGTAATTAGTGCAAAAACTATGCAAATCACTCACCTTTGCCACAACTAGAACCCCAAAACTGAAATATTCTCTGATTTGGCGCTGTTCCCAATCTTACACAGCAGCTCTACCTCGGTCCTCGTGCTAATACTCCTTGGTTTGATGTTTGCTATGCCTAATCTCCAATTAGAAAGTGATTTTTGGGTGTTTTAGAGAGATTTAGAGAGTGGAGGCCATGGCTAGGTCAAGAGAAATGAAAGTGGCGGCTGGAAAATGTCTAAAGAAATGTTTTCTAACCCTAATCAGCCTCCATATACCCCTAAACCCAAAATTCCCCTTGGGCCTAGCTGCTAATCACCCGGTTAAGCCCAATTAAGCTGTTTTTAACCATCTGAAACTTGTTTCAGCCATATCTCCCAAACGGTAAGTCCGTTTGGCTAATGTGACCACTCTACGGAAAGAGAAACCATCATCCGAAGCCAATGGAAGTGGTTTCAGGTCAAAATTCCTTTCCAGTCAAAAGTTATGGCCAAAACAGTGCCAACTAGGGGTAAAATGGTCATTTAAAAATCGGGAAAAATCATGAACATGGGAAATGACCCCAATAGTCGTCTCCCAAAGTTACATGACCATACGACTTTGTATGTGACAGAAATAAATATTCTACGATCCTATGATGCGTAGACTACGGGTCGTTACATATGATATGTTACATTTTTATTAACACGTATAATATAAATTAAACAAAACTTATAAAAATATTCATTACCTAACAAAAGAAGTAACTTCAGACAATTTAGAAGAATATATGTGTGTGTTACATGGTAATCTTTATCATCTTGGCCATATTTTCATACATTTTCTAGCATGTCGGCGATGTTGTTTAAAAATAGATAATGTTACTTCAGAAGAAGAATCTTGTTCAGCACCCTCATCATTACGCGGAACGCTTTCAAATGATAAGTTCACATGATCATTAAAATAATGAGAGAAAAAAAGAAGCTTCTTCTTCGATATATGATTTGCAAATAGAACCTTGAACTCGAGCTTTTTGTCTCTTTTTTCTTTAAATGATTTAATTACCTAATAAAAAATAGTTCAGTTCAGTATTAACTTCTATTTATAATTAAATTAACATTTGAATACTTAGTATAGTAATATACCTTTCGAATGGATACATCCATCCATATTGCACAGTACCTCGAAGATGTGCTTCATATGGAAGATGAACAAGTAAATGCCCCATTACATTAAAGAAACCTGAAGAAAATATTTTCTCCAGTTTGCAGAGCAGTACAGGGAGTTCTTCTTCGAGTTTAAGCACACGGTCAACTTTTAACGTAGTTGTACAAAGATTCTTGTAAAATAAGCTAAGTTTATTTTTACCTTCCAAAGTTTTGCAGGTAACAATTCTTTGAATGTGATAGGTAACGAATTTTACATCATTACATAACAATCATGGCTTTTCATTCTATTTAAACCAAAATTGGGGTGTGAAATCACACTTCACCAAACGGTATGCAATGGAAAATGAGACCATAATCGCAAAAAGGTAAGTAAAAATACAGGAATTTTTATAGTGGTTCGATTTAGGATAGATCTATGCCCACTTTTAAAGTGATTTTCATTATCATGAAGAAATTTACAAAGTTCATCATCTCATACATCTCACTTGTTACACTTGTTCACTCTCTTTATGATGATTTCCCACTTTTTGCTCTCTTTTAACTTTATATCTCACTTGAATTCGAGAAGAAATGGATTAGATCTCATGATTGAATAATCTTTCTTGATTCCATCATGAAATTAGTGTTAGATCCGAGTTTTAAAGATGGGTAATGTCGGTTGGAGATCGGATTGAATTGGAGTGAGAATTAATGGTGTTTGGAGAAGATGGGAACCACTTGATATTTGAGGAAGAAGGAGTGAGCTTAGAAGCCATTAATGGAGCTTGAGAAGCTTTGGAATGGTGGAAAACTGAAATGACAACCCTTCGGGGTGGCTTAGATCGATCCCTTGAATGGTTGTGAAAGGGGGTATTTATAGGTGGTCTTGGTAAGGAGTGGTGAAGTTGTAAATTAGAATGTATAGTTGGCGTACGGTTGGCGCATGGTTGACGCATGGTTGGCGCATGGTTGGCATATGGTTGGACGAGCAGGAGCGTGCAACCAGACAAAAAACATATGCAAAAGCATAAAAGCTATTCGACCACAACGAGATGCACAATCCAAATATTGATATGAGCTGTCAACCATCATGTGTATGCTTTGTATACATTTATACTTTGTTCTCCTACAAAGGCCTTGTTGTACCATCTTTTTCTGTTAATGCTAATTTAATATACTTTGTTAATGCCAACACGTGTATTTTCTTTTGCTATACACTTACCTGGGATTGAATCACACAACATTTGCATATGACATCATGACCGACCAAAAAAGATGTTGCACGTCCCATAGTGATATATTGTGCTCAACAGACTAATTAGATACCGCTGCACGATGCTGGACTGCTGCTGACATGGATTTACGTGAGTCCCCAAGTATCGGCCACGTGCACTCTCTATGTTCGCAGTAGTTCATTTATATGGCTTCACTTTATTCAAAATGCGAACAAGATTTATCATCCTTCCATTACTTTTATATTATAACAGGTCCATGCGTTCACATTTCCTCCATTGTATTAAAATATTGAGTGATCCTTTCTTGTGAACGAGCCATTCTTTGGTGACTGACATGCACCTCCAAGAGATGCTTGACCCCCTAGCCAGATGTACTACTTGACTAGACTGCTATATGCTGCACGACCGACCAGGATGGTGATGCTCAACCCATCAGCTGATCTCTGCTCGACCGGGGGTAAAGAAGTTGCTCGTCCAGAGATGTTGCTCGACCCTTGACATGGTGCTCGACAGGCTGCATAGTGCTCGATCCTTGACGTGGCTTGGGAACCATATATACATGTCTACTCACAGGTGATCATTTGTTTGTATAAAATCTGATTGAGTGCATTTATACTGCTCGACGTATTGTCTGGATGAACTTTCTGCTCTGAACTGTATTTATAACGGAGTTAACATATGCCCCTCGAAGCTTGCATTTTTTGTTTGTGAAAATGCAGGCTTCGAAATGAACATTGCTGTTGATATACTTTACATTGAGATCCAGTTATAGCTTTTTGTTTGCTATGGCAAGTCATACCTTTGAATTCATATGCTTATGTCACCTGTTCTGTAATTAAAACAAGCAACTGCATGATTCTAGACTTATGCTCACCATCGACTGTCCAAATCACTAAAAATGACTTATAGTGAATTTTATTTTGAATTGAATAAAGTTTTTGTACAAGAATGTTTTACTCAATGATTTATAACTCGTCAAATATTATCTGCATAGATACGATATTCTAATTCGAAATCGCGTTAACGCTAAAGATCAACTAACCAACTAAGGCCAATTATGGATTTCAAGCGTTATTGTTTTAACGGCTCATGTGATGGTGTACGATATTTCACATTTCAGAAATACGTATCTGTAATTTATTTCCTGCTTCTTCTTTGAGAATATTCATTCCCCTTGTTTAGGAGGTCATTATAAGCCTTCACTACGGGAAGTACTTTGGATTTCATGGCCCTGCTAAGGATAAAACCTAACACTTTTCAGGTCTGAGATTTTCAGACACTTCGCAAGTTAATTTGGTTAAGGTCCAATATTTGTCGCATTTGAGATATTCAGACACTACTTAAGTTGATTGGAGGCCCGACATTCTTCATATCTGCGATTTCTTGATGCTATGCAAATGGATTGATCATTCTTCACATCTGAGATTTTTAGATGCTACGCAAATGAATTGGTAATTCTTTACATTTGAGATTTTCATATGCTATGCAAATAAATTGGTCATTCTTCACATTTGAGATTTTCAGATGTTACACAAATGAATTGGTCATTCTTCACATCTGAGAATTTCAGATGCTACGCAAATGAGCTGGTCATTCTTCAGATATGATATTTTTAGATGCTACGCAAATGAATTGGACATTCTTCACATCTTAGATTTTTAAATGCTACACAAATGAATTGGTCATTCTTCATATCTGAGATTTTCAGATGCTACACAAATGAATTGGTCATTCTTCACATTTGAGATTTTTGAATGCTACATAAATGAATTAGTCATTCTTCACATCTGAGCTTTTCAGACGTTACGCAAATGAATTGGTCATTCTTCACATCTGAGATCTTCAGATGCTACGCAAATGGATTGGTCATTCTTCACATCTAAGATTTTCAGTTACTACACAAATGAATTGGTCATTCTTCACATTTGAGATTTTCTTATGCTACGCAAATGAACTGGGGGTGGTTGTTGTATTGTTCCAAGGGGAAGCCATAAGTTTCTTTGTTGGACGCTTGACTTGGCAGGCTATTTCAGTTTAGGAACTGGGTCTTAAACCTCCCACTTAGGGAAGTGCCCTTTTGACAAAAGTTACAGCTCCCTCATTTGTTTGTCATGGCGCTTACTCGCTGTTTGAATCTTTGGGACTCCTCCCATTCACTTTTCAAGGCGATGCTTCTCTATTTTTGCATTTGTGCATGTTGATATTTACATTATTTGCCACTTGAACTAGCATTGTTAGGGTCGTGATGTTACAGGAACAAGCACTCGACAGATGGCCTGCAATATGAAACCGTCTTTTAAACAAGTTGTGATTTGACATAAAATTTTGCAAGCAAGGAAATTATTCTAGTAGATATGCTCTTAGTTATAGAGCTAATGTTCAGTACTTGTAAAACATTATAGACTTTTGTACATGAAGTTCTGAATATAGAAGAAAATAAAACATGTAGTAAAGCATGAAGATAAAGCAGTGGCGATGTTGATCGCTTATTCTAAGCCATAGAAATCGGAGCACCATTAACGGTTATCAATTGATGATCAGCCTTGGATTGGTTTGAGTAGAAGCTCCGTTGCTTGGACCAGACTGATCATTTGATGTCCCTGCCCCTAGGGAGTTGCAGAAGGATTCATGGCTTGTGGATTCTTTACATACTGCTACAGCCTATTTTTCCTGATCAATTCCTCGATGAGGTTCTTCAGGTATCGGCACTCATTAGTGTTATGACCAGGCTGGTTGTGAAATCTACAGAACTTTCCCGAGTTTGCTGCTTTACCGCTTATCCTTATCGGATTTGGTTCCGCATATTCCTTAGAATTATTTGTTGCAAGATAGATATTTTCATGAGTGTCATTCAAAGGCGTCAACTCTGATGAGTTGAAAAGGCGGGACTTCTTATTAGCCTAGTTGTCATTCTCGTCATTGGCGCGCTTCTTCCCTTGAGTATTCTTCTGATTATATTGGGTGGCAACATTTTTGGGTGCTTCAAGAAGTGGGTTGGCATCAATAACTTGAAGAGGTACATGATTAGTGTCGACTCTCATGTACTCCTCGGCCTTTTTATAGAATTTCTCAAGCGTGTTCGGTTCATTCATTTTAATCCATCTACCAAATTCACTCTTTTCATCTATGGCGCCAATTAAAGACATGAGGATTATGCGAGGCTCTGGATTCCTTACTTCGGAGAAGGCAACATTGAATCGGCTGAGAAAAGCCTTAATGGAATCCCTTGGGTTCTGCTTCATTGCTGAAAGTGTTATGGAATCCTTGACTTTGGTCGTATACAAGTGGAACTACTCCTTAAACTTTTTGGTCAAGTCAGAGAACCGGTCTACGAACTTAGGTGGTAGCTTTGTGAACCAAAGTGATGCAGCACCTTCTAGGTAGAGAGGGAAATATAAGTAAGCATCTCATCTCGTCTATTGCTTTTTCCACTCATATGCCATTCGTATTTGAACATAAAGTATTTTGGATCAACAAGGCCGTTGTACGGAGGCAAGGGTGGAGGATTAAATTTCATCGGACACTCGGTTTCTCGAATTCTCTCGGTAAACTGAGTCCTGTTAGGAAAGAAATCCCATTACCTATCATTGTCATTAAGAGCTTGATTCTTCTTCATGATTTGTTCTATCATATCCAAGATGTACTCTTCAGTGGTATGACGCTCTGCGAAGTTGAGCTCTTTACCAAATGTTCGTCCAGGCATGAGACCTTGGTTAGAAAGCTTAGGTTCTTTACCTTCACGACGAGGAGGTGCCCCCATGACAGGACTGGTAACCCTTCGAGCTTTCATCTCAGAATGATTCTTAGCTTTTAGCTCTGTTTTTCGACGTTAACCTCGTCTTTGTCGCTCAACCATTCGTTATCATCTTCTATGTTGTCGTTGCGATCATGGCTAGAAGCGGATGAATTGGCATTTTCGTCAAGATCAACATGGACCTTTCGAGGAGGTGGATTTGGTCGAGCGTTAAGGATGGCGTCAAGTTTTTCCATCATCGCCTTAGTAGAAGCATCCATCCGTTGGTTCATGTTGGGCATCCAACTCATTCTTAGTTACAGCGGCTCCACCTATCGAGTTTTCGCCAACATCAAAAGGGTTAGTAAGCAGTGTAACTTCTTTGTTAGCAACATTGTCATTTTCTCCAATATTTTTTCTTATGGTCTTCTTAGATTTATCCATGATCTCGGACAAGGCTTTGAATTAGGAAGAGATTTAGTCGATTGTCCTAGATCTTAGACTTGTAGAATCTATGGTGGAAGTATGCTTAGAACTTCAATGATAGGCTCTTAAGATTGAGAGAAGTGCGAACGTGGCCCCGCGGTGGGTGCCAAATGTTTAAACCAAAATTGGTCAAACCCCAAAGGCGTGAAATCACACTTCACCGAACGGTATGCAATGGAAAATGAGACCATAATCGCGAAAAGGTAAGTAAAAACACGGGAATTTTTATAATGGTTCGATCTAGGATAGATCTACGTCCACTTTTAATGTGGTTTTCACTATCATAAAGAAATTTACAAATTTCATCATCTCATACATCTCACTTATTACACTTGTTCACTCTCTTTATGATGATTTCACACTTTTTACTCTCTTTTAACTTTAGATCTCACTTGAATTCGAGAAGAAATGAGTTAGATCTCATGATTGAATAATCTTCCTTGATTCCATCATGAAATTAGTGTTAGATCCGAGCTTTAAAGAGGAGTAATGGAGGTTGGAGATCACTTGGACTGAATCGGAGTGAGAAATAATGGTGTTTGAAGAAGATGCGATCCACTTGATGTTGGAGGAAGAAGGAGTGAGCATAGGAAGCCATTAATCGAGCTTGAGAAGCTTTGGAATGGTGGAAACCGAGATGACAGCCCTTCGGGGTGGCTTAGATCGGTCCCTTGAATGGTTGTAAAAGAGGGTGTTTATAGGTGGTCTTGGAGAGGAGTGACAAGGTTGTAAACTAGGATGTATAGTTGGCATACGATTGGCGCATGGTTGGCATATGGTTGGACGAGCACGAGCGTGCAACCAGACAAAAAATATATGCATGAGCATAAAAGCTGTTCGACCACAACGTGATGCGCAATCCAAATATTAATATGAGCTGTCAACCGTCACGTGTATGCTTTGTATAAATTTATACTTTGTTCCCCTACACAGGCCTTGATGTACCATCTTTTTCTATTAAAGCTAATTTAATATACTTCGTTAATGCCATCACGTGTACATTCTTTTGCCATACACTTACCTAGGATTGAATCACGCAACATTTGCATATGACATCATGACCGACCCGAAAAGATGTTGCACGTCCTATAGTGATATATTGTGCTCGAACGACCAATTAGATACCGTTGCATGACCCAGGACCGCTGCTGACATGGCTTTACATGTGTCCCCAAGTATCGACCACGTGCACTCTCTATGTTCGCAGTAGTTCATTTATATGGCTTCACTTCATTCAAAATGGGAACAAGATTTACCATCCTACCATTGCTTTTATATTGTAGCAGATCCATGCATTCACATTTCCTCCATTGTATTAAAATACTGAACGATCCTTTCTTGTGAACGAGCCATTCTTAGGTGACCGACCCGTGCCTCCAGGAGATGCTCGACCCCTAGCCAGATGTACTGCTCGACCAAACTGCTATGTGGTGCACGACCGACTGGGATGGTGATGCCCGACCCATCATCTAATCTCTGCTCGACCGGGGGTAAAGAAGTTGCTCGTCCGTAGATGTTGCTTGACCCTTGACATGGTGCTCGACTAGTTGCATAGTGCTCGATCCTTGATGTGGCTTGAGAAATGTATACACATGTCTGCTTATAGGTGTTCTTTTGTTTGTATAAAGTTTGATTAAGTGCATTTATATTGCTTGACGTATTGTCCGAATGAACTTTCTATTGTGAACCATGTTTATAACGGAGTTAACACATTCCACTCAGCCTTCCGTTTTTATAGTCGACACATCTACGAAGATTAGAGGAAATTCCCAGAATATACTCTAGTTGCACCAATTATGAATCATTGATTTGCCTTGAATTTCAATTTGTTTTTCGATTTCGTGTATCTTTGAATGATCTTTTACAAGTTCATATATATCCTCGCTTGACCAAATTGTTGGTGCTCGTAGAGTCTTATGTCTATTAGCCGTGAAGGTTTTTGTCACTTCTAAAAGGATGATTAATATGAAGAAAACATCAAAGACAATCAAACCATGATATTTTCCTCTCATGCGGTAACGAAAATGCTCGTATTTCTTCCATGCAATAAGGACAAGCAAGACGATCGGCCGTACTCCAACCCGAAAGCATTGCATATGCGGGAAATCACTAACGGCTTATAACAAAAGAAGCGAACATTCGAATTTTTTCTTTTTTGATACGTCGTATGTTTTAACTCCTTCATACCGTATTTTTTTCTACTCTTCGATTAACGGTTGTAAGTAAACATCAATGCCCTGTGTTGGAACATCAGGGTCAGGGACGACAATGGTGAGAAACATATATGGAGTTTTCATATACATCCAAGGGGTAGATTGTAAGGTATCATTATTATAGGCTAAGACGAATATTCAGAACCAAACTGAGAAAACAGTGAGAAGCCATCTATACAAAAACCTAGTCTAAGGTTGCGGTTGTCCACAGTGAAATTGAGATATTTCTTTCAAAATGTTTCCATGCTTCTCTATCCGATGGGTGTGTCAATATACCTTCTTGAGGTGTTCTCACATCGTGCTATCTCATATGATGCGCTATTACAGATGATGCATATAATATTTGAAGTCTAAGGGTGATGGGTAAATAATGCATACGCTTGTACGGAACTTCTTTTCCCTTCTTTTTCCTTGATTTGTATCTTTCTTGATTACAATATTTACATTTTCTATGATTGATATCTTCTTTCCAATGCAACATGCAACTGATTAAACATGTATATATTTTCTGATATGGCATACCGAAAGATGACATAAGTTTTTTCACTTCATAATAATTTTCGCACATTAAATTAACGGATGGCATATGACGTTTAGCAGGTTGAACAACAACCATAAATTCAACCTCTGTAATGTTGTATTTTGATTTCATTACAATGTATTCTGCAGTTACCAATCATTGAGTGTCGCTTTCACATTCATTCCAAAGTTTTTTTTAGCATTATTCAATAAATCATATTTTTTTTTAGCTTCAACATTTGGTTCCTTTTCAACGTTAATATCATCGTTACCAATTTCAACGGTAGGGAGCATTGACCATGCAGCATCTTCGATCATATTTTCTATGAGATTCGGACTAACTTCAACACTATTGACCTCCATCGACTGTTCTTCGTTATTAGGGACTACAATTTCTCCATGACGATCCCACAACAAATAATTGGGTAGGAAACCATATAGGTGCAAATGAATCTCAACCATGCTCGGTATTAAATAGTTCAACTATTTGCACCTACTACATGGACAACGAACATTCTGTACTATTTTCAATATTACTTATCACAAATTTGATGAACACTTTTACCCTATTTTCAAAATGTTCACTTATTGCACCACTAATTTCTCTTCTTTGATACATCCAGCTTCGATTAATAAAGTAATTGACCATTTTTCCTACGTAAAAACCTATAATGAAGTAAAAAAAATTAATCATTAATTTTATATGTTGTTTAAATTTTATTTACTGATTTAGTAAACATGTACTAATTAATTTCAATTTTTTTTACAAACTTTATTTCAAGTAAACAATTATTGGTTCATCGACGCTTATGTGTTTTCTTTGATTGTCAGTCATCCTACTTCCCATTACAAATACAATAGTAATTATATTTGCAAATCATATCATTTTAAATGATTTCACAAAATTTCGGCAGCATTTCCCCGTGTTTTTTGTATCGTACACACGTGCGTGTACACAAGGAATGTAAAGGAAATGCCATCGAAATTTTGTGAACCGTTTAAAGCGATATGATGTATGAAATATAATTAATTTATAGTGTTTGTAACTTGTCCAACACAAGGACAAATTGATAAATGATGTATCAAATGAATAGAGATGTCCGTTTTTTAGAAAAAAACGAATATCCATATAACGATCATATACAACACTTATCAGACGAGGTCAAATAATATATAAGGGTTTAAATATTTGCTTATATTAAATTTAAATATACAATTTTTTTATATTTTACCATTTTATTAAATGTATACTAAATTATATATTTTTATTATTTATTGAATTCTAACAACGACGATGTTATCCACTAAAAATCATGCATATACTGTTGGATCTAATCCAAAGTTAGAGTTGATAGATCGGACAATACACTCAATTTGTATGGGTCAGTTAGCCTCAGTGTGCGTGGATTGATCACTTCATTTCAATATGGGTCGGTCGGTCACGTTGTAAACAACGGGTCGGTCGGTCATGTTGTAAACGATGGATTGGTCTGCATATATTCTATGGGTCAGTCTCAGCTATATGGATCAGTCTATAACAATGGGTTGGTCTCAGTTATATGGGTCGGTCTTAACTATATGGGTCAGTCTCCAAGTCTTGGTCAGTCAGCAGCTCCAGGTTTTGGTCGGTCAACAACTCCAAATGTCGGTCGGTCAGTTCACAATATGGACACAGTTTGATAGCAGCAACATGCACCGTTTGTACACAACATAAGGATCGGTCATGTGTCTTCATTCAGCATGCCACGTGGACCAGGTGTTTATCAATTACGTGAGCCATGCTAAAGTATAAAGCATGTATGGATGGAAACACCATCCATTTAAATATAAAGACAAACATGCTGGCAATCACGTAAATGTATTAGAAAGAACAAAACACAATGGCACTTCTTTCATGCGGTGGAACATTTTAGCAATAACATGGATCTGCATCCACATGTAGTAACGCATATTGGATCGGCTCCATATATATTGGGTCGGCTTCTAATATTGGTCAGCTTCAGGACACGCTGCAGTGGGTGGCACCTTGAAATCAAGTGCTATAATACATAGAACGTGGTAATAAAGAATGCGTGCGAAATGATATAATGTAATATGCGTGACCTCATGACACACTACACTTCAGCATGGCCTAATAATATAGGTCCTTCATTCACAAAACATATGTATGGGTCATCCATACTTGAAGGTCACGTGGACCAGTGTCCAAGTAAGAGAATGAACCAACATCTCAGAGAAAAAAAAGGATCAGCACTTTAAAGCAATGTGGTCGGTTCTGTAAAGGAGCGGTGGCATTTTGGTAGTAAAGATAAAGTGGGTCGGTTGTTGAAGATAAATAATACTGGTCGGTCACAAAATGAAAGGAGTGGTCAGTCCGCGAAAATTTGTGACAGTTGTGTACAACTGGCTCCAGCTGTCCAATGGCATTTTCGTAAATAAGTTTAAGGCCGACCCAAAACCTGCCCACCATATTCTCAGCTTCGCCACTACCCACAAACAACACCTATAAATAGCCCACTTCTCCAACATTCAAGGGACCGATTTTTGCACCCCGAAGGGCTGCCCAAATCATTTCTCCACCACTTTCAAATACTCCACGATCCATTAATGGTTTCTCAAGCTCACTCCATCTTCCTTCAACAACAAATGGATCAAATCTTCTCCAAACTCCATTAGAAATCTCTCAAACTCAATCTAAGTGATCTCCAACTATGATTAATTCTCTCCAGAGACTAGATCCAACACAAGATCATCATGGATCCGGTGAAGATCATCTAAGTGTCCAAGTGGTTGAATATCTACACAATGACCATTACAAATCAAAATATCTCGGTTTCCTTCGCAAATCCAAGTGAAATCTAGAGTGAAAAGAGAGAAAATAGTAGAAGATCGTTATTAAAGAGAGAAATGAGAGATATAAGTGAATTCATGTACTTTGTAAATCCAAAAGAGATAATGAAAACTGCTTCCATAGTGGACGTAGGTCTGAATTGACCGAACCACTCTAAAAATTCCTTGTTTCTTACTTTTGGCTCTTTATTTTGTGTTTGTGGCTCCGTAATCTCAAATCATATCATTTGGTGAAGTTTTCTAGAAACACCTTTGGTGTTAAGGTCATTTTTTTATTTCAACATTTGGCACCCACCGTGGGGCCACGTTCACACTTCTCTCAAACTTAAGAGCTTTGCGTTGATGTTCTAAGCCTGCTCGTACTATAGATTCTCTAAATCTAAGATCTAGGCTAAGTGAACGAATTCTATTCAAAGTTTAAATCCTTATCCGAGATACTGGCTAAGTCTAAGAAAATTGCGAATTGCTAATAAGGCTACGCCACTCACTAACCATTTTGAAGTTGGCGAAAGCCCGGTTGGTGGAGCCAGAGTAATTAGAGCTGAATTAGAAGCCATTGTCGCGAACTTAAATCAACGAATGGAAGCCTCCACTAAAACTTTAATGTATGCTAACTAAGCTCTTATTGATAAGGTGAATGCTCTTCTAAACGCTCAAGCAAATCCTCCTCCTCCTGAAAAGGTTCATGTCAACCTTGAAGAGAACTCGAATTCGGCAGCTTTTGATCATAATCGTAAAGATAAAATGGAAGGCCTCGATGGATGGGAAAACGATAAGAACGAAGCTGAAGCTCAGGATTCAAAGCCGAAAGCTAAAAACCATTCCGATCGAAATACCCGACGAGTTGCAAATCCCACTAATGGGGCACCTCCCCATGGTGGAGATAGAAGACCAAGATCCTCTAATCGTGATCGCTCGCCAAAATGAGCGTCCGGTAAAGAGATCGAAGTCCGCTCCGCGGAACTCCATAACTCGAAGGAATATATCGCGGATATGGTAAATAATATCATGAAAGGTAACATGGGTCGCAATGACAGCGAAAGAGAATGGGACTTCTCCCCAGCAAAAATCCGTTCACAAAGAGGATCCGTAAAGCTGAGTTCCCTAAAAAGTTTACTCATCCTACTCTGCCTCCATACAATGGGATTTCTGATCTGAATCACTTCCTTTACAATATGAATGGCATATGAATGTAGCCAAAGCGACAGACGAGATCAAATGCTTTTACTCTCTATCTAGAAGGCGTGGCATCATTATGGCTTACGAGACTGCCACCCAAATCCTTTGACTGATTTGATGATTTGACTTTAAAATTCAAGGAGCAGTTTAGGTTGCAAGCTACGAAGACTAAGGATGTTATTTCTATGACATCAATTAAGCAAAATCCAGGAGAGTCTGTTAAAGCTTTCCTCAAGAGGTTCAACACTGCTTTGTCCGAGGTGGGGAATCTCGAACCTCACATGATCTTAATGTCTCTAATCGGCGCCATAGATGAGAAAAACGAATTTGGTAGATGGATTAAAATAAAAGAACCAAACACGCTTGAAAAATTCTATAAAAAAGAAGAGGAGTATATGAGAGTGGACAATAACCCTGTGCCTCTTCAGATTATTGATGCTAACTAACTTCTTGAAGCTCCCAAAAATGTTGCTACTCAGTACAATCAAACGAATCTTGGAGGTCAAAAAAGAGGAAACGACGGGGAAGATAATCGAGATGGCAAAAAGACTCGCTCCTTTACACCCATTGAGTTCACCCCTCCAAGCAATACTTTGGAAAACATCTATCTCGCTACCAAAGATGCAAAACACTATCCAGAACCACAATCGCTGAATATCTCTAAGAGATACAAATGAATGCCGACACTTGAAGAACTTAATCGAGGAGTTGACTAGGACGAACAAACTGAAGTAACATGTGGAAAACCCACAAGCTACAAATCCTTCTGCAACTCCCCAGGGCCAAGAGACATCAAATGGTCAATCCGGTCCAAACAACGAAACTTAAGCATGAGTTAATGCAAGGCCGGTTATAAACTAATGACCAATGGTGGTGCTCCAACTTTAATGGCTCATAATAAGCGATCATCATCGCCACAACTTTATTTTCATGGTTTACTTCATGATTTACTTCATGTTGTATTCAAAATTCTCGTAGAACAGTCTGTAATATTTTACAAAAACTGTACCGAACATTAGCTCTGTGACTAAGAGCATATCTGCTTGAATAGATCTCCTACTTGCAAAAATATTTTGTCAATTCAAAATTAGCTCAAAGGTGATTTTATATTGCAGGTCATCTGTCGAGCGCTTATTCCTTCAAAATCTGACGAAACATAACAACCCCAATAACACTAGATCAAGTGCCAAATGTTGTAAATATCAACATGCACCAATGCGAAAATAGAATAACACCACCTTGGAAAGTGAATAAGAAGAGTCGCAAAGATTCAAACAACGTACATGCGCCATGACAAACAAACAAGAGGGTTTTGTTGAAAGGCACTCTCCCGAATTAGAGATCCCAGGCCTCAGTTCCTAAATTAAGATAGACTGCCAAGTCAAGCATCCAAAAAAGGAACTGACGCCAGTCCCATATGACAATGCAACAAGAAAAACCATCCACAATAAAACAAACGCTTCCTAAGTGAAGCACAAAGGCCTCCCCGAGTGGGGACACAAAATTGCGAGACCTCCCCGAGCGGGGGCACTGAATCCAAAGACCTCCCTGAGCGGGGGCGCTAAATCCCAAGACCTCCCCGAGTGAGGGAACAAAATCAAAGACCTCCCCGAGCAGGGGCACTAAATCCCAAGACCTTCCCGAGTGGGGGCACAAAATCAAAGACCACCCCAGTGGAGGCGCTAAATCCTAAGACCTCCCCTAGCGGGGGCATAAAATATAAAGAGCTCCCCAAGCGGGGGCACTAAATCCAAAGTCCTCCCCTAGCGGGGCATAAAAAATAAGACCTCCCCTAGAGAGAGAACGAAGTACGAGTACTCCCCGAGTGGAGATACTAGATTCAAATTAAATTTTTTAAATCCAACTAAGCTATTGCAACAGACCTAAAAATATACAATCAACAAATACTTATTTCCATGGCAAATTTGCAACAAATTCGGAAAGGCCAAAATAAGTGCACACTTGGTTTAAAGCATATTGAGTTAGCATAGAATAGCATCATCTCGACAAATTGTCAAGAAAACAAGGAATAACCAAAGACTGATTCATTTACAATCTAAAAGTTGTAGTCTTTCTAGCCTCAAAAACTCAAACCGAGGTTCCAATTTGAACAGGTGCACATTTCATAAAATATGAACCATCGTACAAGATTATATGAGTCAATAAAAGACGATGCTTGGAATCTACAGTTGGTATGTGTGGGTTAGTCAGTTTCAAACATCATCGCGAATTCAGATTAGAATGTAGTATCTACACGGGTGATACTCGACAAGTCAATCAGACGAAACGATTCTGTGTAGGTACGTCATTCGGTCCAAATCATAAAATTCACCATAGTCGAATTTCTAGTGATTAACTAACCTATTATCGATACAGGCAGTAGATAGCAAAATATTCACCCAAAAACAAGCAGTGTTTTTATGTCATTACAGAATAGGGCGTGGCACAGAGAAAATATACTCGGGTTATCTGTTACGAAGATAAATCATTATGGATTGCTTTCAGAAGATGTGCATTGCTTCAAAAGAGGTTCATTGACCAAGAAAATGTTCAAAAATAAGCGTCCAATACTATGGCATGAACCAACGTCAAAGATAACTTCGAAACTCATGCTTTAAAAGCTTTCAAACTCTAGACCGATAGAGTCAAAATCTGGTTTCAACTGCCAAACATTAAGATCGACCCTTAAGCTCAAACCCTATAGGTCTAATTCCTGACTCAACAAGCGGAGATGCCAATGTCCGGGAAACTAATCCTCCAAAGTAGCTTGTATCTGATCTAGCATCGAAAAAACACCAATTTGTTACACAAGAGGGTACCCGTTCCACATGCAAAGTGTATGTTCCGATCCATGCCTATAAAGCAGCAAAAACATGAATGATGCAACATCCTATATATCAAGATAAAACGTTAATTTTAGAGTTTACAATTTTCTTTTTACAAAACGAAAATTATAAACTCTGAGGTGTAAATGTTATACACTAAAAATCATGCTTATATTGTTGGATGTAATTCAAAGTTAGATTTGTTGGATCAGAGCACTCAATTTGTATGGGTCGATCAGCCTCAGTGTGCGTGGATCGGTCACTTCATTTCAATATGGGTCGGTCGGTCACATTGTAAACAACGGGTCGGTCGGTCACGTTGTAAATGATGGATCGGTCTGCATACATTCTATGGGTCGGTCTCAGCTATATGGATCGGTTTATAATAATGGGTCGATCTCAGCTATATAGGTTGGTCTATAATAATGGGTCGGTCTCAGCTATATGGGTCAGTCTCCAAGTTCTGATCGGTCAGCAACTCCATGTTCTGGTTGGTCAACAGCTCCAAATGCTGGTCGGTCACTTCACAATATGGACACAGTTTGATAGCAACAACATGCACTGTTTGTAAACAAGATAAGGATCATTCATGTGTTTTCATTGAGCATGCCACGTGCACCAGGTGTTTATCAATTACGTAAGCCATGCTAAAGTATAAAGCATGTACGCATGGCAACACAATCCATTTAAATGTAAAGACAAACATGCTGGCAATCACGTAAATGTATCGGAAAGAACAAAACACAATGGCACTTCTTTCGTGCAGTGGCACATTTTAGCAATAACATGGATCTGCATCCACATGTTGTAATGCGTATTGGATTGACTCCATATATACTGGGTCGACTTCAGGACACGCTACAGGGGGTGGCACCTTGAAATCAAGTGTTATAATACATAGAACGTGGTAATAAATAATGCATGCGGAATGATATAATGTAATATGTGTGACTTTATGACACACTAGACGTCAGCATGGCCTGATAATATAGGTCCTTCATTCACAAAACATAAGTATGGCTCGGCCATACATGGAGGCCGCGCGGACCAGTGTCCAAGTAAGAGAATGAACCGACATCTCAGAGAACAAAAAGGGATAACCACTTTAAAGCAACGTAGTCGGTTCTGAAAAGGAGCGGTGGCATTTCGGTAATAAAGATAAAGTGGGTTGATTGCTGAAGATAAATAATTTTGGTCGGTCACAAAATGAAGGAGTGGTCGGTCGGCCAGAATTTGTGACAGTTGTGTACAACTGGCTCCAGTTATCCAGTGGCATTTATGTAAATAAGTCTAAGGCCGACCCAAAACCTGCACACCATATTTTCAGCTTTGTCACTACCCACAAACTACACCTATAAATAGCTCACTTCTCCACCATTCAAGAGACCGATTTTTCCACCCCGAAGGGCTGCCCAATTCGTTTATCCACCACTCTTAAACACTCCAAACTCCATTAATGACTTCTCAAGTTCACTCCATTTTCCTTCAACAACAATTGGATCAAATCTTCTCCAAACTCCATTAGAAATCTCTCAAACTCAATCTAAGTGATCTCCAACTACCATTAATTCTCTCCAAAGCCTAGATCCAACACAAGATCATCATGGATCTGGTGAAGATCATCTAAGTGTCCAAGTGGTTGAATATCTACACAACTACCATCACAAATCAAAAGATCTTGCCGATTCCTTCGCAAATCCAAGTGAAATCTCGAGCGAGAAGAGAGAAAATAGTATAAGATCGCTATTAAAGAGAGAAATGAGGGATATGAGTGAATTCATGTACTTTGTAAATCCAAAAGATATAATGAAAAGTGCTTCCATATAGGACGTAGGTCTAAATTGACCGAACCACTCTAAAAATTCCTTGTTCCTTGCTTTTTTGCTCTTTATTTTGTGTTTGTGGCTCCGTAATCTCAAATCATACTGTTTGGTGAAATGTTCTCAAAACACCTTTGGTGTTGAGGTCATATTTTGATTTCAACAGACGATTACTATTAAAATCATTTATACAACAAATCATTTCGCATAAGCATAAAACTCATATTCGCGCAAATTTTTCAAAACTTTGATCACTCAACATAATTTATACTTCATGTTTGCATAAATTGTGTCATTAGCAAACTCTATCACACATATTGTTCGCTAACCAAAACTACCTAAATAAACACAATATACAACATTAAAAAAAATGTAAAATTCCTAATAATTTGATCATGATGGTGGTAATAATAGCAATTAGTGTGTAGCATGACGTAATATACACATACAAACAACTAGGAATTAAGCAAACTTCAAATTAAACCTGAAATCAATGAAAACCTGAAAATTAGGTTTAGGAAAATTACCTAATTCGGAGAACAACAAGGGCGGAAATGGGTTAGAAAAGCGTCTAGATGGCGTCGGAGTGCTTGGGTGGTTATTGGGGTGGTGGCGGCGAAATTGAAGGGGAGGAAATGGTGTAATTGGGGGAGAAATAAAATTGGGGGTGATGATAATAGGAAACGAGCAGCAGGTCGTGGTTTCTGGAAAACATGCATGAAAATTTCCAACGGCCACCAACGACAATTATTCCATCGGTTTCCAACGGCCGCCAATGACTTTAATTTAACTATTGGAAGCCGTTGGAAAACCGGCATTGGATAAGCTGTTCCTCTAGTAGTGTAAACGCACCGAAATAAGGCCGTTTTTATGACTTTGTCATTACAGATATGCAAGGTAACTTGAAAGAGCAAAGCATTTTCTTAACACCGATGCCATTCATGGTTTTTTTATAACTCGAAGGTGATTCGTTTGCCTTTGAGATCAAGACAATAAACGACGTACTAACTTTGTTCACCTGATTTGATTTGACGCCAAACAACTTTCCTGGTCAAAGGAGTGGGTCTTTCTTTCGAACGATACAAATACTGTGCAACAACAATCTTTTATTTTTTAAATTGACATTTTGTATACAAGTTTTAGATAGTATGGAGCATATTAAATGACAAGTGACTTGAAACCCATACCAAAAGAATCGAACATATGACCTCTTGCATCATGTTCAAGTGTCTTAATCAGTTTGTACAAGGTGCTTATCAACAATGTCATCCTTTTAATATAAACTCTTAGCATCAAAATTTACTTCTAACTGAAAATTTTCTTAGTGGTTATCCTCATCGTCACAGTATATAATTTCATATTACTCCACAACACCTTTATAAAAAATAAATCTCTAAGTTATTTTGCTGATCTTGTGCTAAAGATATTACGACATTTATTATTACCGTCAAAGATGTTATATGATTATTATTGTTATTTATATTTTAAAAGTTTATTTTAGTTCTTCATTGTTTTTTGTTATACTTTAATCTTGTTATCATTAGTACTATTTTATATTATTTTGAAACTAATAACTTATATAATAAAAACGGATACAGTTTATAACATATAGGGAATAAACGATGATAAAAATATTAAACATAAATCTTTCTCAAAAAAACTATAGTATGTTCTCTAAATGACCAGTGACCACACAAAAAAAAACGTAAGAAAAAAAACATAAAAGCATTAGTCATGCAATGCTACACCAACTCGTTTGTTATGACACTTATCTCACTCTAAATATTTACAGGTGCTTCCCATTTCTAAAGGCAGTATCGTTGCTTGTACTGCTAAATACAATTCTTGTGGTTGATTTCGTTCATTTCAATTTCTTATTTACCATATTTTTCCATGTTGGATTATCAATAACACAATCAGTTGTAGTCGTTAACTCAGAAATGATTTTATTTTATTATTATTATTATTATTATTTGGACATAGCTTCCTACTCTGTTTAGATAAATTATTATTATTATTATTTTGACATAGCTTCCCACTCTGTTTAGATAAACAATTTACAATTATGGTCATCCAAGCGCATCATGGATTGGAGGTTTCAAATTGCCATTTTTTCGTTAATATCCTTTAGTGACTAGTTGTTATTCGGATCCAACTCAACTTTTGAATAATTATTATTTTCTTGTGCATTATAGTCTGCGATGAAGTTAAATTGGGATGCATGTTTGTATTTAAATTTGACCTAACTTGATCATAACGGGTCCGATTATTTTCATTATTTTTACGTTCTGTACGTTTATAGAGGAGTTTGAAAATTGTTGTCAGTTGGAAATCAGGCAAGAATTGAGAGATGTATTGAATGCTTAAAAGTTGTACAAGAGCTTGAAATTGTAATTCTGCCTATACAATAAACGAAATAGACTGTCTTTATATACTTATAATGCAGTAGTGGGCTGAGCCCAATGTAATAGCCCAATAACATAAGGTTATTAGGCTAAGTGAAGCGGAGTCGGCTTTCATTTAACTCCCCCCTGAAACCTAGCTAGGGTTTCACAACGAGAGAAAAATAAATGGCGACTCCACTATATCGGCGATGATTGAAGAAGAATCTGCTCGTCAGGCCTCCACGACAGGTAGATCCAGTCAATCTTGAGCCTCTGAGCTTGAGATCGATTGTGATTTGCTAAGAGAGGATAAATTGGAGCTTCAATGAATTCATGCTTTGAGATCGTTGAAGACCTAGCTGAACGAGTAGAATCTTACACGGATTTAACTCTTAAGCATCAATTTGGGAAGAAAACGTCAACTATCAGGAACAAAAATAATTCTTTTGGATCTTTGTGATGGATTAAGAGCTTCAACGTTCAATTCCTCTTTCAGCTTTATGAAATTAGGTTTGGACAAGGGTTTCGTGAGAACATCTGCCTTTTGCTCCATCGACGGTATATATCCAATTTTCAATTTATTTTTGATAACTTGCTCTCTGATAAGGTAAAGATCTAGCTCAATATGCTTGGTTTTTTAGTGTAAAACTGGATTTGATGATAGAGAAATTGCACCGACGTTATCACACCAAATAGTAGGCTGTTTAACTGTAATTCATTCTGAAGTGATTCAATCCACATAATTTCTGCACAAGTACTAGCAACACTTCTGAATTCTGCTTCAGTACTAGACCTTGACACAGTATTTTGTTTCTTAGCACACCATGAGACTGGATTCTTTCCTAAGTAAATACAATAACCTGAAGTTGATTTTCTATCATCACAGTCTGTTCCCCAGTCTGCATCAGCATATGCATTAATGTTTAATGTATTACTGGACTTAAATATTAATCCATGATCAATGGTTCCTTTGAGATATCTGAGAATACGCTTAACAGCCTTCCAATGTGTGTCCAAAGGATCTTGCATATACTGACTGACCTTGTTAACACTATAAGCTATGTCAGGTCTAGTTATTGTTGCATATTGAAGAGCCCCAACAACACTTCTGCATAACTTTCCATTTTGAAATTGCTCTCCTTTATGTTCTGATAAATGTATATTGGTAACCATTGGTGTGGGTAGAGGATTAGCCTTATCCATCTTTGCTCTAAGAAGAATCTCTGATATATATTTCTTTTGATTGAGACATATCTCTGAATTTGATGAACTTTTGACTTCTACACCAAGAAAATAATTCAATTCTCCCAAATCCTTGATAGAGAATTCTGAATTCAACATTTTTGTAATAGCTTTAATTTCAGAATCACTGTCACCTGTAATAATAAAATCATCAACATAAATTAGTATATAAGTTGTAGCAGAATTTGAAATTTTAAAAAAGATCGAGTTATCAGATTTTGCAGATTTATAGCCATGATTAACAAGTTTAGCTTTCAACTTGTCAAACCAAACTCTAGGAGCTTGTTTAAGTCCATAAATGGCTTTGTTGAGCTTGCACACTAGGTTTCTGTTTGACTGTTGCACAAATCCTTGAGGCTGCTCCATATAAACATCTTCCTGTAACTCACCATTAAGAAAGGCATTATTAACATCAAGTTGTTTTATATTCCAACTTCTAAATAAAGCAATGGTTAATATTATTCTTATTGATGTTGGTTTCACAACAGGTGAGAATGTTTCTGAAAAATCAAACCCATACTGTTGTGAATACCCTTTAGCAACAAGCCTTGCTTTGTATTTAGAAATTGATCCATCTGGATTTTTCTTCAACTTATAAACCCATCTGCAACCAGTTTCCAAGTTCCTTTGTTTATTAAAGCATTATATTCATCCTGCATTGCTGCATGCCATTTGTCATCCTATACTGCTTCATTAAAGGAAGATGGTTCATCAGAAGTAATTGCAGTATTATAAATTTTTGGTTTATAAATACCACACTTTGCTCTAGTAAGCATAGGATGTTGATTCACAGCATCTTTATTAATAACTGGATTATCATCACTTGCTATGTTTTCTTCAGTCCGATCATCAATAGTATGACTAACTTCTTCTTGTCCTTGTTGATCTGCAATATTTCCATCACTACTTCTGGAGATGGATTGCTCTTGACCTGGTCTGCTAGAAGGCACTGTGTGTTGAGAGGAAGAGAACTGCTCTTGACCTGGCCTACTAGAAGACACTGTGTGTTGACAGCTTGAACAGTTGTCATGCTTCTTTTGGTGTACAGGCACCAAAAACTCAACCTCATCAGGTAAATCAATAACCTGTCTTGTACTTACAGATTTTTTATCTGTACTTGCACTTAATTTACAAAAGGGATAAACCTGTTCATTGAATCTTACATGTCTAGAAATGTAAATCCTTCCTTTACTATCCATACATTTATACCCTTTTTGTTTATTACAGTACCCTAAAAAGGTACAAGGAGTTGATCTAAAATCCAATTTATGATTGTTATAGGGTCTAAGATAAGGAAAGCATTGACAACCAAAGACTTTTAGATGCTTATAGTCTGGTTTAACCTTAGTTAATACTTCCTGAGGACACTTGAATTCTAAGACCTTTGTAGGCATTAAATTAATCAAGTGAACAGCTGTATTAAAGGCATCAGGCCAATATTTAAAAGGCATAGAAGCATGAGCTAGTAAGGTTAAACCTGTTTCTACAATGTGTCTATGCTTTCTTTCTATAATTCCATTTTTCTCAGAAGTATAAGGACATGTAGTTCTATGATTAATACCCTTTTTCACAAAGAATTCTTTTAAGGGAAAAAAATTCTCTTCCACCATCTGTCTGAAAATTGATAACTTTATTTCCAGTAATGTTTTCAACCTTGTTTATGAATTGGATCACAACATTACTGGTTTTAGATTTTGATTTAATCATATAGATCCAAACAAATCTAGAATAGGCATCAATAAATGATACATAATATTTGTACCCATAGTTTGAACTGTTTGGAGCAGGACCCCATAAATCAGTTGATATTAACTCAAGTGGCTTAGTATAACGTGTTTGTGAATCTGGAAATGCAAGTTTATGACTCTTTCCCAATTGACTTGCAGTACAAATATAAGAGTCTGGAATTCTACTAATAGAAATATTGTTGCTATTCATAATATGCTTAACAATTTTAATACTAGGATGTCCAAATTTACAATGCAGCATATCAAATTCTTTATAGCATTCGTGATTATTCATAACAGACATTATGCACTTATTTCTACTAGAATTAGAATTCTCAGTATTACAGATATTAAATCTGTATAAACCCTTATCCTCTTTACCCTGCAAAATAATTTCTTGTGTTAGAATATCCTTGACTATATATGCATTTGGGTAAAATTCAAAATAAACATTGTTATCTTTAGCAAATTGGGAAACACTCATTAAGTTTTTCTTGATTGATGGAACTCTCAATAATTTTTTTAAAAATAATTGTTTAGTTCCACCAACACTTGCATTTCCAGTATGTGTAATATGTGTAGTTTTACCATTACCAACAATAAGATTTTGTGTACCGTTGTACTCCTTGTTCCCTAAATTCAGGTTGCTCAAATTGTTGGTGACATGATTAGTTGCACCTGAGTCTGGGTACCAGCAATCATCAGCCAAATCATCATTGGAAGAACTTTCAGTGTTGTTAACTGCTGAAATTTGTGCTTTGCCATCTTTTGACACATTCACCATATTTGCACTTGCACTACTGTTTTGCTGAGGGGGTGTGTAGTTGGTGTTAAATCTGTGGTAACATTTGCTCGCAGTATGACCCACTTTATCACAGATTTGACATCTAACTCTGTAATTATTATTATTATTTCTTCCTCCTCTTCTATCTCTGCCTGACCAACCTCCCCTCTGATTTTTAAACTGATTTCTTGAACTTCCTTTTTCTTGATTTTTTTCCACGCCCAAAGCTAGTGTAATTAACATAAAGATCTGAATTGATATTCTTTTTATGTTCTATTCTACCTTCATGAGATAACAAAGTAGAATAAACGTATTGCAAGGAGGGGGTTGGATCATAGACAGAATGATAACTGTAACAGCTTCATATTCATCATCTAAACCACTAACAATAGCAATTACCTGTTCTGACTCAGGTATTTTTTGGCCTGCTGAATTTAATTGATCACAAATATTCTTGACCTTTAGCAAATACTCATTCATAGACGACTCACCTTTTCTGATACTGTGTAACAGTCTTCTGTGATGCATTACTCTTGCAGAAGACTGTGCAGAAAAATTCCTTTCTACAGTAGCCCAAACTTCTTGGGCAGTTTTAACCCCAATAAGTTGAGGTAAAATTGCTGATCCAGTAGAGGATATGATCCATGCACAGACTAGTCCATCTTGCCTTTGATGAATGGTAAATTCTGGATTGGTAACCAATTTGTCTTCAGCATCTCTAATGAATTTTGGTGGAATTATTTTTGTTTCTAAAATATAATCTTCTAGTCCATATGCTCTAATGGATGTTTCCACCTGTAACTTCCACAACAGGTAATTGGTTTCATCAAGTTGAATGGATATCAATTGGCTTTGAGGCTTGATAATGGACTTCATCAATTCTTTAACAGGATCAGTTGGCTCTGGAGGAACAACTCTGTTGCTGGAAACTTGAGGGCTTGAATCTGTTTCAGCCATAATGATAAATCTTGAACACACACGGTATGATTTAAATTTCTAGAAGCTTTCTTGAATTGGGATACAATTAGGAATTCACACAACTGTTGAGTGCTAGATGATGAATGACAAATTCTGATTGGCACTCTTAGATGACTCTGTGCAGTTGTAAGGTTTTCTTGATTGATCTTGATCGGTTTCTAGAAATTTAAACCTATAACAGCAACACAACTTTATGTATAAATCAAGATGCAGCCACTAATATGTAGGCAAGGCACTTGATTTGTAGATAAAGCAACAACCCTCAAGTGACAAGAAAATTCGATGGGGGGAAGATCCAAATGATGAAAATTTTCTGATGGATCTTCAATAGATCAACACTTCTGATGATCTATAAATCTCAGATGACTGCTGAGATTTCTGTCGGCTCTGATACCAAGTTGGAAATCAGGCAAGAATTGAGAGATGTATTGAATGATTAAAAGTTGTACAAGAGCTTGAAATTGTAATTCTGTCTATACAATAAACGAAACAGACTGTCTTTATATACTTATAATACAGTAGTGGGCTGAGCCCAATGTAATAGCCCAATAACGTAATGTTATTAGGCTAAGTGAAGCGGAGTCGACTTTCATTTAACTTTGTCCATTATGAAATACCTTAGATGTATCTCTAGTATTATCATTTGTAGTTGTTGCATATGTTGAACCATTGACTATTTTTAGTTTATCCATATTTATTGAATCATAATCATTTCTTTAACATGTCATCGCTTTGGATACCCTTTTAATTTGTATATTTAGACACAAGCAATCTCAACCTTTGAATCTCTCCCTGAATTCCACTTTCCACATAAAGATAAAAATTCATATGGTTAAGAGTTTGTGTCTCTAATTATATGTTTAATTTTGCGGGATGATTTGACTTTTCAGAAAGAAAGAGTTTAGGGTTTTTTATGGAGCTCAATTTGGGAATATATAATGCACCGACGAAGTGTTCTTTTTTGCTTTTATTTATGGTGTGTGGATTCTCTAGTTTGTGTGTGCACGGTTTCTGTTTCTCAGAAATTGTTGTTGCGAGCCGTTGGAGAATGGTTAGATTCTCCTTTTTGTTTATGATATTTCCTTTTCTATTAAAAAATATATATTTATGGTGTGTTTGTTTGGGAGTTGACACGTGGACGTGTTGGTGCCTTGCCTTTTGCTGTTTGCCGGTTGGTATTATTTTGTTTATTCGGGTAGGCAGTAGGGCAATTGAGATATTGCTGACCAGTAGGTACCATCTTGTACTTTTTATTGATGTGTTGCACTCTTTTTTCCTGGTTAGTTCTCAAGTTGAGTTCTAGCTCAGATTTTTAACGAGGGGGTTTACCCATTTTTTTTAAAAAAAAGAGAGAGAAAGCCTATTTATATACAATTTGGTGACACAATGAATTTTCACTATTGGATTGCCCTTTGAATTCCACATTTCTATATAAAAACAGAAGGATTCAACGGTGCAGATCTTTTGTGTCGCCATTTGTGTTTTATTGTATGTCTAAGTAGTCGACCATATATATATATATATATATATATATATATATATATATTCATTTGCTATCCAAAGTAGTTATAATTTTCGTAAATACTTGGTTTTCATTCAAATTCAACCGGTTGCATGATAGATATTGGATATTTCCAGTACTAACGATACCAACATTCAACTTTTGAAAAGTGTGTTTGTTTTTGGACCGATTGCTGGTGCTACCATCCAGATGCCTGATCGATGGTTGTCTGCCGCCGACCGAGGGTCGATCGGAGGACAATCGCCAATTATGCAATGGGCTGGTAGCCCCTGGTTAATTATAAACGCTTGTAGGCCAACTCATGGAATGTTTACACATTATGGATATGCTGACCAATGGGAAGAACGTGTGACCATTCATGCCTGCGCCCATGTGGAAGGTACCCACCGTTTCTGTTTCCTACATATGTGCTTTCCTCGTTCCACGCAATCTTTTAGGTCTGAGGCATATATATATATATATATATATATATATATATATATATATATATATATATGACATGTACAGTATATCTTTCGGATCCTATGTTTTGTACGAGCTTGCGATTACCTCGCCTTCTCTGTCTTCTTCCTGTTTCCTTTTTAAACACCATGGGACCTTAAAGTTTGTACGTCTACGTTTTCTTTTTAATTACGAAGTGTATTTCTCAATCTAGCCCATGTAGCCTTTATTTATAGTGGGCATGGTGGACCAGCATTTCGATTGAGACTTGACAGGATAAAACAACGAAATTTCCTAAATGTGTTAGCTTTCCCGGTCGTTCGATTCAGTTTTAATATTAGATTGAATGTTTTTGCCATTTATTTTTCGAATATTAAATGAACGTTTAATATAAAATGAACGTTTAACCGTTGAAGATGGTCATTCACTTAAATCCGTATTATTCAGCACATTAAATGTTACGGGCTCCACTAGAGTTGCACTTAGATAACATTAGCAGTATATTTAACTCTGTTTCCGATCATCTAATGCGTACGATATTTCCATCAAGAACAGAAATAAGCTAGATGAATGAATTGTTCTAGGCAAATGGAATCCATATGCAGCTTTTTGCTTTGCGATTATATTAAAATAATATACATTATACATTTGGATTGTATTGAATCCGAATCATTTATATATTTCCCAATTTATTTAATTTTCATAAATGATTGCCATGTATTATTTATTAAAATGCATATATTAATTAGTATTATGTAAACCAGTTAAATTAAAAGTCATAATTTAATTATTTCACTCGAACACATGGTTGTGCATCAAATGCGTTTATAACTCATTCAACTTTTTTATTGAAACGTTCGGTGGAAAAGACTCGTTCATGTTTGTTGCAAATGCATCCTTAATTATGTTGTTCGCTAGTCATATTATATTAATATTTAAAGTGATTTTTGATTTTCTAAAAGATACGAGTCCTAATTATTGTTTTAGTCAAATATTATAATTTTCTCACTACTTAAAACCAGAAACGTTTTTCGTCCCTGTGAAAGTAGGTACGTTTTTCTTTGTTGCCAAAGGTTTTCAAGAAGGACTAAAAGTATTCACAATAATAAACATGAAATAAGAGAATTATTTCCATTAAAAATCAATTTACGATGGTGTGACGTTATGTCACTTTAAAGTTAAATCGCTGTGTTTTCCGATCCTGAATTGAAAGATTAATTTCGAATTGTGGATACTTCAATTTTACGTTTAATAAAAAGTGAAATTGTGATATTTTCCTATATAACGGTGATTCCTTCTTCCTCTGTTAATTCCTCTTTCGCTTTCAATTCTTCTTCCTTCCCCCCTCTTTCTTCCTCTCGTCCACCGCCTCTATCTTCCGCCTCTTCTGATGGAACTCGCTTTGATGCAGATCCTAAGCAATCTTCTATCGATCTGAACACTCCAGTTAATCCTCGACCAGTTGCGGATCCTATGCAATCTGCACCCAATTTGAATCCTGATGCACCAGTGAATACCCAATCTGTTGAGGATTCTGAGCAATCTACTTCCAATTTGAATCCAATAGCCCCGGGGAATTCTAGATCTTATGCTAAAAAGGATTTTGTTTCGCTTTTTCAATCCCTTCCTAGAAATGCAGGTCATTACAAGCCTATCCATTTTAACATTATGAAGGATGGTTTCTTACCTGATTTGGTTAAGGAAGAGGGTTTAAAATATTGGGACAAGCATCTGGTAGGTTTCTACCTTGATGGTACGCTTCCTTACTCAGTTGTAGTTAACTTTCTGAAATCACGCTGGAAATTGATTAGGGATTTTAGTGTTAAATCTGATGGCTACAATTTTTATTTTCAATTCTTTAATGATCTAGACAGAGCCAAGATTCTTCAATCAGATCTTGTTTTCATTAGGGGTCGTATGTTTATCATATCGCAATGGGATCCTACCGTCGGTAGCTCTTAAAGGCAAGTCAAGAAGGTTTCTGTTTGGATTCAGTTTTCAAATATTCCATTATTACTATGGACTTTGGTGGGAATAAATTGGCTAGCGTGTCATGTAGGTAGGTTGATATGTTTTGATTACAGTACTGAAAAGAGGCAACGATTTAGGTATGCAAAAGCTCTTGTGGAAATTACTCCTGATGTAGTTCTGCCTGATTCTATAGAATTACCTTGCTTAAATGGTTGCCCCACAGTAAAGCTATCGTATGCATGGAAGCCACACATTTGCGTTAGCTGTAAATGTTTTGGACATTGCATTTCTGATTATGATAAGGTAACAAAGGTTGATGCAGTTGAAGAAATTCAGAATAAAGGTTATGGTGAAGAAAAACGTGTGGATAGTTTTAGCAAACAGTCTAGGGAACATGATAATACTTATAATAAGGACATGGGTTGGAAGAAGGTTATTTCGAAGAAGTTGTACTGGAGAAGGAAGAATGCGGTAGATGGAAAAACAGTTGAGAATGAATTATTTTTATTATTACGAAAATGCTGTAACAACCAGAAATGGATAGGTCAAAAAGTGTGGCTAGCACAAGAATCGTTGGATGATTTTAAATTTGTGAATTGCGTTAATTGTGTGTACCGCATAATTGCAGATGTGGTTATTTTCACCGCAAAGTTGTCGGTCCTTCTAGCGGTGCCCTTATTATTATTCATATTGGCTTTTATTATTATCCATTTTACAGTCAAACATGAATATGTACGACCTTTGCATTTTATGATTTGTCGCATTCCTATACCAGTTTCAATTTTATGAATGACTTATTATTAAATATTGATTGATTGTTATATCTATAGTATGATTTATTAGTTTTACTATACTTTTCTAAAAGCCCGTTTCTTTTATATGAATTGGATTTATGTATGGTTCAACGTTCATATTGTTCTTGATTTTGTTGTTCTCATGTAATACAGAGGTATCATCCTTCTATAAAGAATCAAGATACTGCATATTTAGAAAATAATTTTTTTTTTCATATGAAGTAGTATGATTCTACAATTTTGAAATGTGAATATTAGGACTTCCACTGGAATATTTGCTTAATTTTTCTTTAACCGTTTCCCCCTGCAAAATCTTGTATAACATCTAATTTTGGGTAGGCCTTGAATTAGGGACCAGAATGATGATTTTCCTTTTTGTTGAGTGATTACATTAAGAAAACAAACTTACCATTTGGAAGGTATACTTATTTAAAGTTTTAGTTGATTTTGGATAGCTTAAATGAGTAATTTGGTTCATTAGTGATGAGGCCAATGGCCCATTTTGAGATATGAGTATCCAAGAGTTAATGGGGGCATCATCTCCCGTATTTCATTATCCCCAAAATAAGTTAGATTAAATTTCATATAACTAAAAAGCAACCTAAACCCTTTGTTCTGTCAGATCACATCACTAAGAAGGGATTAATGAGATTTTCACTTAGGATTAAAGATTTTGTACCGAAGGGCCTCTAAATTCATGCCTTTATTATTCATAGGAGTTTGGGTCTTTTAGGGTGAAAGCGAGCGAGTAGATCCCTCTTTTTTTAACTAATTTTGGTCATTTTATACCCTAAAAGGTGTCATAAAATTTATTTAAAAATCTTTAAAACATTTATATAATTTTATAACCATATATATGTGATTTTAGATTATTTGTATTTGATTTATGAAGACATGTTTATAGGGATCCTTAGCTTATTCTTATGCATTCTAAATTTTCCTTATGAATTCTGACTTTCGCCTTAAACTTAGATTTCTTGAAAATTGATACATTTGATTGTTTGGTTGTTCTTAATGCTTATGAATTAAATATGCATGACTTCTAAATGTTTGAATAGAAAAAAAATAGTTCCTAATGAATGGTGCTTGCATGATTGCCCTATGTTTCAATAGTTGAAAAAACATCGATCGAATGGCGAATTAGATAGGTTGGGATCACAGATCTGTGACGATTCCAAAATCTTCATTCAAATGAGATGTGTTCCATAAGGGAAATATGCAAGACCTTATGAGGTTGCACACCAAATATCATGTGATGACCGCCCACATCCCTGCACTAAACAAGAGGAATAATGCGCTGAAAGACGTACCGGACAGCTATGGACGATCATCATAAGTAAACAACAACATCGGAACCTGTTGTAAATCTCACAGCGCAAGAAGAAAATATAATAGAATATATACAATAGATCATATATAGTGAAGCATATCTGAACAAAAAACATCAAACTTTCAAACAACTAGAAAGTATAACCATACACTAGGACTCAACATAAGTCTGTACAAATTCTATACAAATTTGCCTCACTACAACACTCAGAGTAGAACAATCAAACAGGGAAACAAATACTAGATAGTAGTAAAGATAGTATGTCAGCCTCCTGCTCGCCTTCGAATTGCAACATCGTCCTTACTAAGCTATCACCTATCACCTGCTACTCAGTCTATCCATCCACAACTGGATGAACAACCCATGGTAATAAATGGAAAACATAAAACCTTGAGTCAGAAAACAGTCTTAATGAGCGATAAAACAACTACCTAACATCATCAATAAAATATATGAGAATAGGTAAATAAACAAACTAATCTGCCCACAATACCAAAGAAGATCTCAACCTCGTCTTCCATACATCGGACAGTGATAGCCTTTACAATCCATTCGTGGCAATAGGACAGTCAATGATAACACACTTATAACATCCAGATTATATATCTCACGTGAACTATCTGAATCGAATTCAACATTCCCCAAGCACAAGCCCCAAAGGCCTACACCAATATCAGACAAGAACCCAAGGAACGTCTCCTTCGAAGTTGGACAATCTACGTGAGACATGAGACGGTACAAACAAGGCAACTAATTATCCATGACAGACTCTGGCTATCACCACCAATCCTACTTCGAAACCATCGTTAATCATATGACAGCGCCAACCTTGCCATATGTCAAGGGCTAATGGTAAACCCAATTCTAGCATAAACTCCATACACCTTTCAACGATACGTATGTTTGTCCAACCTTGGCAACTAGGTCTTTCAACAATACCCACGGTACTCAACTAGCAACCTTCTGGTCTTTTGGGTGCCCCCATTGTACCCCTGCTTTGAACCTGCTAGAACTTACAACGACGATAATCTCTCGGCCTTCGCATCTCTAGTCATCCAACCCAACGACTTCTCATAGCTCAAGCAACCTTCTCGAGCAACTATTATCCACCAACTCACGACCTTTGAGTTGTCACTTCATTCGTTATTCTACACCGATCAACGAACAAATTCAATGCTTCGAAAATTCCCACTTGATTTCACTTCGAAGTCATCACATTACTAAGCCAAATTACATCACTGCGTTGCAGCTAGGGTTCGGGGGGTTGCCCCCGAAATGTTTTTTTTCAGGCCCTTTTTTTCAAATCTGGGTCGTACTTGAAAAATATTTTTTTTCAGAAAATGATCTTGTCCACATCATGCACGACGGACCAGCTTCAGACCCGACCGACCCCTTGGTGACCGACCTGTCCCTGCTCGACCGAGCCTGTCATCATCTGGTCGAACTTCACTAGACCGACCGAGGTTCCTGGTCGACCCGCCCCTGCTTGACCGACCGACCCCATATCTTCGGGGTCACGACCGACCCCCAGGTGACCGACCTCCCTTGTTTTCATGCCTGACTTGAACGACCGACCCCTCGTCCAATGTACGAACGACCACCCCCCTTTTGGCCGACCGACCCTCCCCATGCACGACCACCCATGCACGACCAAGCCAAGTGTGCACGACCGACCCCATTTTGTACTACACCGCACTACACTTGTACTACACGCTCGGCCCGTGGCCTATACAGCCCCAATCCAAGTCCAAATTTCACCAAAACTTCGCAAAACGACAAGATCGACGAAATCTACTCAACCCATTCATCCAAGAAAATAATGTTATGAAACCACTAACAACATGAATATCACGATTTTCATCAAAATTATACAAACTTCACCGAAATCATGATAAATGAACATATAAACATAATTATGGATGTAATTTGCATCAACATATGAAATAGAATTTACTGATTTTAAGTTGCTAAATTAGATCTTATGGCGATTCATATGAAAATAAGCTTACCATCATGTAGATCTAAGGAAACGACTTGAATTTGATGAAATTAAGATCTTACAACTCATATGCTTGATTGAATCCGTGTGAGAGATGCATATTACTCACCAATTCTCCAAATCAAATCAAAAACGATGAAATTAGATTTCAGACAGAGAAGAACTTGATCCCAATCCTTCGATTTGATGAACTCTCACTTCAAATAATGTAGATCTAGCTTTAAAATGGTGTAGATCTTGGATTCCCTTCCTTAGATCTCGATTTTAATGGTGGAAAGGTGTTAGAGGAAGGAGGAACACAAGGCCACCAAATCAGAGAATGGAGAAAGTAAACTATTCTCCATACCTCTCACCCCCTATTTATAGCCTTCCACCAGCCCACTAATGGGCCTCTACAAATCAGCCCATTAAGGCTCTCAAAACTTCAATAGCCAACTGTTAAACCTTAAAACAGCGATTCCTCCCAAACCGCAGAGCCAGATCTTTAATATGACCACTCTATGGAAAGGGAAACACCATTTCCATTCCAATGGCATAGGTTTCAACACCTGATTTAACCTTAGTCAAAAGTTATTCCCTATATAAGACTACAAGGGCAAAATGGTCACAAACAAAATTTGTAAAAATTATGGACATATCACACATCCCCATAAACAACATATTAAAATATGAGAACGATCCAACCCTCAGGGAATAAAATAAAAATATTTTACGATCCTCCGATACATAAAATGTGGCCTATTACATATCAAATCATTTAGAGTTTTCATGATCAAGATATGTGCATTTAAATATGGTTCGGTGGTGACTTCAGACTAGGACCGATAACCATCCTTAAAGTGAGTTCTGTAATCATCAGTAAAGTGAGATTGGTAATCATCCCAATGATTGGATCAGAGGCGACTTCAAAGCATGAATCAAGAAAGCCAATGGAGCAAGGGAATGATGCATGCGGTCCTTACAAGTATGGGATCGGTCCCTCATGGATCAATACTAATCCCTTATTTAACTTAATCAAGGCACGATTTATGGTGGAGCATTAGTATGTGTACATGAAATTAGATGTAATTACGGGGTTTATAGGGATCCAAATTGGGGATCGGTGCACATCACAATTTTGTCCCAAACTAGGTGAGATCGATATAGGGCGATAACGAAGACCCCACAATTCAATGGTTCGAGTTTCAAGTCAATCGATGTACGCTGGTTTGGGTTATGGTCATTCGAAAATAAGTTGATGTTGAATATCAACAATGATGCTGTGTTATTCGATGATAATGGTTCCATAATTGGAACTTGGAAGTGATGGCCTAAATGATATATAGCTCTACAAGTTGCAGATCGGGCGATGATGAGTCAGATTGATGAAATCTTCGAAGAATGGTTGTAGGACAAATAATGATATTTCTTTACTAATAATTGTTCTCTATAATAGTTTCCAACCACAACGACTTCGAAGGGGAATTGTAAGGACGGTTTTAAGATGCCTCCACTTGATGGACGTGCGCAAAATGATCACTGATCATTGTAGGTTTCAACGTACTCATAAAATTAGGGTATTTGAGGATGCTCACTTAGGGTGGCGGTGGCCACCTAGATCGTATGATGTTTAAATCTATTTTACCACGGACTATAGTGGTGATTGTCAAATTCTTGGCCTTCTAAGTGGCATGAATTTGAATACCGAGAAATTTGGATGTTGAGTAGTCCCTGATTGGGTGGTGAGGTCATACAAATACCATTTATCTAATACACTGAGTGGGTGAATGTGAGAATGGATTATAGATGCTTTGTTTGCTAGATTGTTTTATCATCTTAAGAATGCCATATAATGTAGATATCATCGATGCTAATATCTTGACACCATTAGTGTCTTGACATGTTGTACAAACATACTGACTATCATAGAGTAGTTTATATAATTTATATGTGCTAACCCTATGCATGCACACATAGGTCAGATATGACTTTCCGTACAATTTTGCATTGCCTTTGAGATTTCTAGAGTTAACACCAAACTATTTATTTTGGGTTTTATGCTTTGCTTTCTATTACTATGGGTACTCTCAAATGAATAGATTAGAACTATCCTATTTGGAGAACAAGTCATTACAACAAAAACACCATATTACAACTTTAATTTTACAACGGTGCATAAATCACCGTTGTAATAGAGCATTTATTACAACGGTGCAAAACGCACTGTTGTAATAAATGTTTTTTACAACGGTGAAATTATCACTGTTGTAAAGAACATATATATTACCATATCACAACTTTAATTTTACAACGGTGCATTAATCACCGTTGTAATAGATTCTTTTTTACAACGGTGCATTAATCACTGTTGTAAAGAGCATATATATTACCATATTACAACTTTAATTTTACAACGGTGGCGTCCACAGTTGTAATAGATCCCTTTTTACAACCTTGCAAAACTCACTGTTGTAATAAACATATATATCACAACTTTTCATTTTATTCGTTGTAATTGAGATGCCTAGTGCATACTTCATGTTTATAATATCTATATTTAGTAACTAATTATATTGAAACTTAATAATAATAATTAATAATAAACTTGGGAATCAATAATATTTGTCAATTATTTTTAAATAATTAATAGTTAATAAGTAGTAATTTTTTTTAATAGTTAATATATGTTAACTAGCTACTTTATTAATTAATAGTAACATAAGTTTGTAATAAGTATTCCTCTCGATTATAATTAACTTAAATTTTTTTGGGTCTGTGCCTATCTACCTGTTTTTGGATGTATGTACACAAGCCATGAGTTTATGGGTACATGCATCCTACTTTAAGCATGTATTCCTTGGCGCACATGTACCATTCCATAGAAAACACATTACCTATGTATTACTTTTTAATTTTACTCAGTTTCTAGAATATGGCATCTTAGACAGTCAAACATATGATAATTGACTACTCTTTTTGCATAAGAATGGTCCCTGTTCTGTACACTATCAACGTGCCTTTAAAAAAAACTATTGATATAAGGTTGTAGTTTGTTGGTTGTACAAGTAATTGATCGACATGTCTGTATTTCGGTTCAGCAAAGAAAAACACTGGCTTTTCTTCTTACATCCAATGTAAGTATGAAATAAATTATAAGATGTCAATAATTGTTGTTCTTCCAATGCTGTTTGCTTATGCTTTGTTCAAGTAATCAATGACAATTGAGTCAACTATACCGCATGTTCCAATCTATCATGTTCTCTATTTTGTTCTAAATAAATTCAAAATAAGCATACAATCAAAACAAGCATGTCTAATTATTAAGTAAAAAGGTCCTAAGTTGACATAGTACATACTTAACAAAATTTCCATAAACACAGCGTACATATCAGCGTACATAGTACATACTTAACAAAATTTCCGTCGGTTCTTCAATTAAACGTGCCTTTTGACATCGGTTCTTCCATCGTGTTCCATAGTATTCCGAATTTCCTTTTCCATCGTATTCCACCGCAAACCCTAATTCCCCTTTCGATCCACTTCACATCGCCGCTTCACATCACATCGCCACTGCTCGATCGCCGCTGCTCAATCGCCACTGCTCGATCGCCGCTACTCAATCGCCACTACCCGATCGCCTACGTATCTCGCTGGTAAATTTTTATTCGTTGTCTCAATTGCATGTGACAATGCTCCTGTGTCATACTGATTGTAACAATTTTTATTCGGTTCACAGTACAATTTTTATTCGTTGTCTCAATTGCATGTGACAATCGCTACTGTGTCATACTGATTGTAACAATGCTCCTTTTAGGTTGAACTTTGTATATAATTTGATGACAAACCTCAATTGCATGTGACAAATTACCATGGCAAACCTCAATTGCATGTGACAATGCTCCTTTTAGGTTGAACTTTGTATTCAAACATCTATACATTTCTTCGTCTAACTGTAATTCCTGTCAATTTGCAGTCACACTCGTTTTGGACCTGAAATATGAAATTCGATCATATATATGCATATACACGTGTGCATATGTATAAACATGTATTTGGTCATAAGTTGAGTTTGTATATTTAGTTTATGATATTGACTTTTTGAATTTTTACGGGTTTGGGTATTTGTCATAAACAACCAGTATGTTAGAATGACCAAAGTTTGTTCGCTTGCATTTCATACTTTGTACTGCGGTACTGACTTTGTATACACTATTAAAATCTGAAGTGGAGATGTGTATTTGGGAACACATGCTTAAAGTAGGATTTTTACGGGTTTGGGTATTTGTCAATAGCCCCCTGCCCGTCAACTACACTTCCATGAAACTCCAGCCAACGATGATTCCAGTCCAAACGAAATTCAACCCGATTCTACTGAAGATCAAAGATTGAAGCAAGCTAGAAGAAAGAGAGGCAGAACGATGATGAAATCATTAGCTATGATACCGGATGAGAAGCCGGAAGTTGAATTTAATGAACGCGGACAAGCAATAGGTGCTAATTCCAAACATTTGTCGTCATATATTGGTACTCTAGCAAGGGAGATGGTGCCTTTTACCATTAGCACATGGAGGAACGTTGGTGACGATTTGAGGGATGATCTGTGGACTTGTATAGAGGTACGTACTGATATTTGACTTGTATACCATATGTCGGCTTTCAATAGTAAATTATGGCTTTCAATAGTAAATTCTGTGAATGATAAATTCTGGCTTGTGTACGATTTGAGGGATGATCTGTGAATAATAAATTATGGCTTTCAATAGTAAATTCTGGCTTTAAGTTGTATTTAATTTTACTGATTCTATGTTATTTATGTTAGGGAGTACTTATATGTCTCAATATTAAAAGCAACATATTATATGCCTACTATAGTTCTCTTTATAATGACATATGCATTATGCACATTGCAATACTGTTACATATTATATGTCTCAATATTCAAAGCAACAAATTATATACCTGCTGTGGTACAACATTGCATTTTGCAATACTGTTAGAGACTAATCTGCTGTTTTTTTTTTTTTTTTGTGTGTGCGCGCAGTCAAGATTCAAGGTAGATATGGTGTATAAGGATTACTTGTTAATGATAATAGGACAGCGGTGGAAGGAGTCGAAATCAAGGTTAGTTGCAGCTATCAAAAAAGCGTCTCAAAATCCCGACTCTACCGATACTTTAGCAAGCCTAAAACCGTTCAATATAAAGAGCGATGACGAGTGGAATGCTTTTGTAACTGAAAAATTGTCAGAAAAGTTTGAGGTGGTTATTTTTGTCTTACTGAGTTTAACTGTTAAATATATTACATTTTCCTATATCATATTTACTGAATTGATTTTATAGGCAACAAGCCAAAGATTCAAAAGCATTAGAGAAAAGAATAAAGTTCCACACACCATGAGCAGAAAAGGTTATGCAAGATTGGAAGAAGAAATGGTAAAAAAATATTGTTAAAGCAACTATTATATGTTATCACATGAAAAATTCTGAAGCTGTTAAGCTATTTTTGCAGAAAAAGGAAAAGTCAACATCTACTATCACTAGAGACGAATTGTGGTGCAAAGGCCACACTAGAAAAGATGGAAAACCTCCGAATTCAATTGCTGCCGAATGCATAGTAAGAATAAGTTCAAATATACAATATCAGAAACTGTTGCTATTGTTAACGTAGTTTTAATTTTAATTTCTGAATTTTGGTTGTTTTTTAATTTGTAGTCTAAGATAAACGAGCATCATAATGCCGCAAGTCAGGATTCTCATGGAGCAACATCAGTTACTCAAGATGGCGTGTCGAAGCTTTTTGGTCAGGAGCATGGAGGACGTGTAAGAGGGCTTGGTTTTGGGGTTGTACCATCTCAGCTTCGTATTCGGGGTAGCTCATCAGGTGAAGTACATGCATTGCGAAACCAAGTTAGTGGATTGGAGACCAAAGTACAGGAGCTCACTACGATGTTGATGGTAAGTGTTAATTAGAAATTTATTTTAACGGCGATTTTTCCTGTTTTCCTGTTAATTAGAAACCAAGTTATTGTCGGTTTCCGGTTCCGTTCCGGATATTTCGGAATTTCCGGTAAATTCCCGGTTTGATAATTGCGGTGTGGTTTTCTCATGCTGATTTTCCAGATTGACCCATGTTATTCCATTATAATGCTCTGGTTACGTCGATTATTTGACCAATTGCATTTTCTTTTCGTAGCCAACGGTACCAATCAGTAGTGGGTAATGTTTTAAAACAACTCGGAAAAAACAGTGTGACCAGACCCAGTGCCAGTCTAACCCAAACTATTTATCTAGGGGTTTCTGCCATGTATATATATATTCCTCAGAAATCCATTTATCCAGCAGTTTACAGAGCCTACTCGAACATTTTCCTCCTCTCTCTTTATGGTCCTGTTTCTAAACCTTTAGCATTGTTTTTTGGAACAAATATCTGCTTCCAGCTTTCATCTTAAATTGCAACTGTTTGTCGCAAGGTTTATTATCATTAGGATTTAGGCTAAAAGCCTTTAGATCCGATTTTTCAACACTCTGCAGAATTCTAGGTATTATGGTAAGCAAAATTTATATTATTCATCAAGCTTGGTTAATTAGTTTTTGGCGTGATTTGTGCTATGTAGAGAAGAATCGTTCGGATTCTCATTGGTTTGTTGTCAAATGGAAATAAGATTTTAACCAGCTACGTCCGACTGATTTCTTCTATCAATTAAATTGAAGTTTATTTAATTTTTTCAACGTTCATCAATTTATTCCTACTCTTTGATTCGGGATCTGTCGGCTATTTCCTATTAGTTCCGGCATTATGTATGAAATAAAGTTATTTTTGTTTGCCTTCGATTTTTTATATTGAAATAAGAATCATTTCAATTTTTTATATTGCAAGACGATGCTAAGATGGTATGAGTCTGAATTCAGTGTGGATATATTCTTACATTGGCCTTCAATCTGATTGCCTTCGATTTGCTTTGTGTTATTTAACTTATTTCGGAGAGTTTTCAAATTAATACCTTAATTCTTCATAGTATGGTTGTATTAAACAAATACTCCTATTTGTGATTTTCGGGATCTGCTGGTGCTGGGTTGCTGATCAATAAACATAGGCTCCAAAATTTTAAAAAGAACCAGCAATCGCCTATGGGCTGTGGCATTTTGCTGCCGTAGCATGGAGCCAATAATGAAAACTTCACCAGAGGTAGAATGCCTTGGATTATTCTCATGATCCTTTGCCACGATATCTGGTTACATTTTAACACTTTTTTCTTTTAATTCTTAATCTCCCAGGTTAAAGAAATAAGACATGGCCATTTGTACAATGTTTGTTCTTGGACATAACCCATTATGTCTCTACAATTGAAAAAAAATATTAAAAAAAGAGCAAAGCAAAATGCCTTTTTTTTTTCATAATGTGTTTCAAATTTACGGCTTCCCAATTGTGCTAGTTTTATATGACCAAAATCATATTTTGTGCTAATTTTATATGACCTATGTATATGCAATCTTTACAGGATCTAAAAGAAAAGCAAGCTAATGCGGGAAATCCAGCAAATCCTGATCCTAATACGCCTCAGGTACCCTTTTTTATTGGTATAATTGATAAAAAGATGTAACATTTCATTGAAATGCTTTTACCGAACTGTGAAATTTTAGGGTGATTTTAAGGACAGTAAATGGAGGGGGGTTGGGTACTGTTAAACTAAATTACCACGCATTAGAAGCTGAAGAACTTTTTAACGTAAACTAAATTCAATTTGGAATAACCTTTGTGTTTATACTGTTATCTAAAACATGCTAAAATTGGGGTACTTTATTTTTGAAAGTGAGGTGTTCATCTTTTATTATTATTGTATTCATACAACAGTAAAGGAAATTTCTCATTTCTAGATCTTACTTCACATAGTTAATCACTTCCAGTCATATATAAGTGTAGTCAACTAATAATCTATCAAAGTACTCATATCTATACCCACACTAGATTAAATTCAGAGAGTTTGCACAGAGTTTATTCACAAAAGATCCACTGTTTTCATATTTCGTCCAGTTTTTGACATGAAGAACAATTAGTTACACATACATATTCACAAACATATATGCATATATATATGTGTGTGTGTGTGCGCGCGCGCGCCTGCATCATACTATATTCAATCACTAAGGGTTTAAAAAGAAAGAGTTTGCAGATGTATTACTGTGCTTTTCTATTGTGTTCACTATCTTTACCATTCTCAGGTTTTATAATTACATTCGTAGATTAAACAAAAATAAGGAAATTATTTGTAAAATAAATAAAGATAACAATCCATTACACATAAATTTCATAGATTCAACTCATCCACTCTTTGTTCCCAGCTTAGAAAGACGCTTCTGGTGGTGTTGTTCTGTCGTTAAATCTATTGCATTGTTCTCACAATACAACTGGCAGTAACTGAAACTGCTCCACTCAACAGCCATCAAATTAACTTAAACTTAGTCGTGTGTCTTGTCTTTGATTATACATAAGCCTTTGATTATACATAAGCCTTTGATTATACATAAGTGCTTACTGTCTATGATGCATAAGCCTTGGATTATACATAAGTGCTTACTGTCTTTTGTATTTAGTTCCATGTATTTATTTGCCTCACTTTCTGTTTTTAGTTTCCAGTTCAGATTTTCTAGATTTTTTTTGTTTGCAGTCACACCGTGGAAGCAATACCTTGGCAGTTCAACTGTCTAAACAAAATGGAAAGCATGAACCTGAAAATGGAAAGCAGGCACCTGAAAATGGAAAGCAATCAGCTGAAAATGAAAAGCATCCATCTGAAACTGACGGCAGCAAAACAGAAAAACAGTCTAAGCAGAAAAATCCGGCCAGAAAAACAGCAGTGCAAGCTGATGGAAATGAGGGCAGAAAGTGTAAGATATTGAATTGGGAAAAACAAGTTGTTGCGGAAGGAAGAGTGGCATCCACTGATCCAGAAGCTTTGGTGCACTTTAAAAAACTTGGATCGCAAGGCTGGAAAGTTTGGATTGACGTGGCGGTGGATCCAGAAGCATTCTTGTGGAAGCCGAATTCCGCAATGACTACTATTGGAGAAGCTGTTGGATCAACTGTGGCCTGGAATAAAAATTACGTTGCCTTCAGCTAGAGTGCTTTCGTAGGGTATGCTTTCGTAGACATTCCATCTTTCTTATGTACATATTGGGTTAAATCATGCATGTATTATGAAACGGTTATGTTTTTGGTGACACGGTTATGTTATGTATATATTGGGTTATGTTTTTGGTGACACGGTTAAGTTGGTGATGTACTACGTACTTGCGTGTTATGTTGATCGAATATTATGTTAAGTAATATATATAAATGATTCTGTGTACTAATATTTGTTGCATTGAAATGTGAATCATATTATCAGTAATATATATGAATTTGTTTTACTAGTCAGGTCCATGCAAATTACAACAGAAAAAAAAGTTGTAATAAGTCATGTTACAACGGTGTGAAAATGTTGTAATATAAATCAATTCACAACGGTGGAAAAATGTTGTAATATCAATGAAATTACAACGGTGCAGACATGTTGTTATATAAATGAACACAACATTATTACAAAATCTACAACAACGGGGATAAAAGTTGTAATATAGTTTATTACAACGGTGATAAAAGTTGTTATACGTATACTCTAACTGTACTATAGTATATACGACAACTTGTAAAAAAATTTATTACAACGGTTGATAACTGTTGTTAAATAATCCTATTACAACGGTGCTGCAACGGTGCAGAAAAGTTGTAATAAAAAATAATATATTACCACGTCTGCATACACGACGGTGGGGGCACCGTTGTAAAATGATATTACAACGGTGTTGCACCGTTGTAATAGGGTGAATTTGTTGTAGTGAGTGCAGCTGTGCCGATGGTGGCAAGAGACTATTCTATTATATTTTTATTATATTACTCTTTTCCTATTTCAATGCACAACATTACTGGGCTTACTGGTACTTTTATTTAGACATAGTTATTTATGAGTTGTTTTGGGATGTATGACTCTATTTATTATGTTGCACTGTATCGATCTATTTCTATAATGTTGTAATTTATTTTAGTTGTACGTTGTCACGGCATTTGTATGTATTAATGTTTATTATTTTATTTTATTTGTTGCATCGTGATGTATACGATATGCACTATAATGCTTTCTTTCTTTACAACTTTGATGATCCCCCTCATCGACTAAACACCTATAATACATGTTATTCTAAACCTTTGAGTGTCGGTGGTGTAGGATGTTCATCACATCTGGTATAAGAGCTTAGGATACTTTGTAAGGGACACAGGAATCCAGTAGAGAAAATGAAAATTTTCTCACTTTAGATTGAATCGAGAGCGCTTATTTGTTATTTGATTTGGTTTTCAAAACTATGTAGTAGAACATATAATATTAAGTTGCACTTCACACCAGTACCGCTTAAAGGGAATTCCTTGTAGGGAGTCTGGTTATCTTTACTGCAGACCGAATGATGAGTCATCAAATAAGGAACGTTGTTAGGAACTCCTCTCCAGAGTTAAGGAAGGGGTAGGCTTGGGAGATTCGTATTTCGATCCGTAAACCATGTTCAATGCTATAATGAAGAACATGCTGAAAAATGCTTAAGTGGTTCCTCCTAATGTTGTTTCCAAGGGTGGTGCTCCATCGCAGTCGTCCATAGTCTGTTTTGCTAAGTTGAACACAAACTCTATTGATCTTTAAGGCAAACCATTTTAGGGAATGGATTCCATGAAAGAATTATAGGATTGGCTTGACACTTGTGAGAAAATCTTTAATAATGTTACGAGGAGGAGATTAGCCTCACGTCAACTTCAGGGAATAATGATGAACTAATGAAAGACTGCGAAAAAAAGCAACTATGAGGATCAGCTTACTTAAGATCAGTCAAAGCTCATTATAAAGAGAAGTTTACCTTGGCTACGTAGATGTCTGTCTTATTCTGTAAAGTTGCAGGTTTAAAGTATAAAGAGATGACTGTCTCCGAGTATGTGGATGACTTTGACGCTCTATCGAAGCATGAGGAGTTTTTCATTAACACACCTTTTGTAATGACCCGGCGGGGATTCGACGCCCGAATTCCGACAAGAATACATAAACCAGTATTACTTGCCAAAACTCAAGTATCGAAAACACCAGATAGTTAATAGAAAGAAATTAAAGGGGGGGGGGAGAGAAAGAAATATTAGAATAAAAGAAGAAGAAAAACCAACACAACACAGAGTCTCACATCGCAGTTGAACAAAATATAATATAGAAATGAATCTTTATTGAGAGCTTGAAATAAAACTTACAATCATCATAGTACATCAACACATCTGAACAGTTATAACAATCTGTCCTCATATACATCACACGGCGGAATACATAATATAAATCATACATTTGGACTCTTCCAACTTGTATGTTCACATCATCCAATAACCTGAACCTGTAAAACTCGGTCTAACCCAAGCATTACAAATGTTGGATCGGTCTATGAACCAGAGTGAGAAACCCACTAAGTTTATAAGTAACATCCAACTTGATTTTAAAGTTAACAAATCTTTTCTGAAAGAAAAGGATATCGTAAGACCGATCCACACATAAACACGGATGGTTTTTATCTTATGATAACCCAAAACAATTCGAAATTATATCTTTTTTGATATTAAAATAGTGTTTAATTACAAACAATAACAATATAGCAGAACGCTTGCATCTTATGCTCCACATATATAGTACACAATCAAGACCGCGGGTTCTTATTGGAGAATGGATTCCAACTATGGCAAGGTATTGGACCACCTTCTGACAGTGTGTCTCTAGAGAGGAATACACAAGGTTCAATAAGAACATCTTGCAACCCAGGCTAAACATGACCGACCATTCACTTCCCTTGAATGTTCCGAATATATTGTCAACAACGGTTGGTACCAACATAACCATTCCCAGGAGATACAAAAGCGAAAATAAGAACAAATATGAATATTCTCTAGATCATGACAATACACCCTAATGGGAGCGACCCAAATAGCCATGCGACCTACCCGATTTTGTACTATTTCCCAGTTGCAAGGCTTGAGGTTAAAAATCTCTTTCTAGAACATCTGACCACCATTCACTTTGAATGCCAATCATCGGGTCTGCCATAAAATCACTAATTGACATCCCCAAAAATACTCTAGTTGTTAAGCTAAGAGATGGACTCTTCTCTGCCACAACTTTGGTGCATTTGAAGAAATCAACATACGTGATCCCATTGGAAATACTCTATCAGACAACCATCCATACACGTCATCCAGGAATAGGATGAACCGAAGGCACCATCCTACCCTATCCTAGGTATCACCCTATGGATCAGTAGCGAGAAGTCATTGCAATCCATCGATCCCAACCATGACAGAATCAAGTGTATCTCTGATTGCAAGTGAGAGATTTTAAGTAATTCTTCCACTTTATGAAGATCGACAGTCTTCAGTGCTCTAACTCGATCATCATCTGATATCTTCAACATTCAAGTATTTGTTAGTCGTAATAGTTTTCGAATATAAATTCGATTCCGGGCTTTCCGTAACAATAATCGTATAGATCGGATTTTGATAGTCGGTTATTTAACTATCAAAATAAACAGCCATTCAACCATGAAAATAAAACGAGTTTATTGGTTCAGTACTCAGCATCATTTAGCCTCTTTAATCAACCGGTCGTTAATTAAATATTAAAACTTCTAATACGGAAAACATTTCCCTTTCTTATTTTACTATAAGAATATTCAATTATCATCTCACTTTTACTCATTGGCTCCTTATTGGAAATTGGTAAGTTAATAAATCTCTCAGTATCAACACCGAAAGCCGAAACCAACATTAGATTGACACCCCGAAAGTTACTCAACTCAACCAGCATACAGCAAGTTCCAATTTCCTAAAAACCACATTATATTCCCTTTTTACATTTAAACTGATTATACTCCTTTATAATCTCACTAATCATTTCCATTATATTTTTAATATCATTTCATACATTAACTAAAATAATTCCATTTAACTTCTATAACAAATATTGTAAATTCCATTTCAAAACCCTTCCCCTTTCATTTACAAAATCATTAACCTTTCATTTATAAAATCCAAAATCTTCAATTTACAAAATCCTTGATCTTCGATTAATAGTTTATAAATCCTTAACCATTTATTTATAACTAACTTGGCCATTTATTTATAAATATCTTGAACATTCATTTAATTATCTTAACCATTCATTTATAATTGTTTTTCCCGTTTGCAAATATTTTGCCAATAACCTATATCCTTCTACTTTGTGTATCCTTTAAAACCATTTGTTAATATTAAATTGTAATTCGATTAATCCCTTATTATATAAATTCATTTCATAACATTTCCCATATAATTCAGATTATATGTATTTCCATTTTTAACTTCCTTCTGGCAAATCTTTCCTTAAAATCCCATTTATTTGACATTTATCTCAAACCCAATCATAAGCCAATATTCATAATCTATTTTCAATTCCATTATTTCACTAATCTCTATCATAAAAAATCCATTTATCACATTTCATACATTTATAAACAATGTTCTCAAAAATGTTCATTAATTACAAAAATTCACCTTTCAACTCTTTTAAACCAATCCTCGTATATTTCCAATTCCGTTAGTCCATTTAAATTTTTTAAAATTCCATTTTAAGCCACTTAAGAAATTCTTCACAATCATTTTAACATTACCGTTTAGTTTATTTTGCTTAACCATTCATATTATACTTTAGAATTTCCATTTATTAATTTATAATTTAAATAGTTTTTAAAAACATAAATAAATCTTCGACATTTATTTTTAAAAATAAACATCATATTTCAAAATGTATAAATATAACTTTGAAAATGTTCACAATCGATTTCAAATATCTTTTCTTTTATCAACGGTACTAAAGCGGTAAATATCTGCTAAAGTACCAAACTTTGAAATATAAATCAATTTCACATCCAAATGAACACAACAAATCATATTGATAAATGTTATCAATATTAGTGAGAAATCATGTTAGATTTCTCCAACCTGTCAATCCCTGCATCACAATTTCATATTTTAACATATATAATAATATAATAAAAATTAACAACTACTGGTGAGGAATCCAGTTGGATCCCTCCAACCTGTTTTACCCTGCATCCAAATATGATTACCTCAAAAAGAATTATTCAATAATTATTATCAAATTTAAACTAATAATTTTTAATGCAGTAAATAATGACTATTTAACATCAACAAATTTATATTAACAAACAATTCAAACAATTAAATTAAACATGTTTATGTTATTAAAAATGTGACCAACAAGGGAAGTTACCTCAACTGGTTCCAATTGTTAAAATAACGATTTGGTTTTTCATTGAAATTAAACAAACGTTTAATTTCATCGATTTAATCAACATATGAATATATAATTAATAAACAATCAACCATTAGCAACCATAACACACAATTATAAAACCTGACTTATATAAAATATAAGTGAGAAGAACTGAGTGGGTTTAACTCACCTTGATTTCATTATCACTAAAGCGGTCTAGTTTCCATTAAATTAAACGTGCGTTTAATTTATCTGATAATTCCACTAGTCTCCAGCCTTGTCCAAGATAGTTCTAGAATGTAGAGTTCGAAAATTCGATCCCAATGCACTTTTTTTGGTCCAATTCTCATAACACTATAACAAGTTATTAATAATTTAGTACACACAGTTTTAATTAAATTAGCTAACCCTTAATTAAATAATTATATTATTCTAATTACTTTGTTAAACACAATCATATGCCGACTACTTCGTTTTGGTTCCCATCTCATGTTCGTTCTAGTTCGCACTTCATCCCTAAACAGAATAAAATAGGGTTACTAAATAATAATATACTATAATTAACCCATTTATCCTTTAAACAACACAAGTTAAAATTAATTACGTTTCCCAATTCACAAAATAGTCCGACTTTTACTCTCTTCCATCACGTTTCTTCTATGGCTGTTTCAGAAATCATGAATTAGATTAAATGGTTACTCTCTAAATTGTAAAGGTAATAATGAATAAATTTAATTGCGTGTAACCTGTTTTTTTAATTAAACTAACAGGGTCGATTTCTCTTTATGTTCGCTTCGTTCACTCTGGAATAACAAACCCATGCTGCTTTGTTTTAAGCTTCTGTTCCATCTCAAATACCCAGCACACCCAAGCCAATGATCACCGCGTCGAGATTCTGACCAATGATCAGTCATCAGACCTCACCGAATGGAGCGCCGCAGCTCCCTCGCTACTCGAATCTAGTGGCATCATTTCCAGCTCAGCCGCTCGCCTCTAATAAGTCACGAATCGCCACTGCTTCGTGTATTAAATGTGCTACAAATTTCTAGAGAACTCCAAATAAATTAATAAATTGTAATATGTTATATTACTTGGTAAGTCTAGAATGTAAAATCTAAAGTATTCTAAATAATAAAAAACTATTGTAAGATGCCTATAAATAGAAGTTGAGGCACATTGTAATAGTGTACTACAATCTCAAAGGAATAAAGTTGTATTACAAAAAACCATTGAGTAATTTCTCCATCAAACTTTCTTTCTACTATTCAACTATTTCATTCATCTATCCTCAACAACTATTCAACTATTTTCCACTACTACAACTACAACATGGTATCGGAGCTTCGTTCGTTCGCATATTGGGCAAAAAAAATCCCAACCATTATAAGCTATGGCAAACATTGTTCAATCTCCATCAATTCTCGTCCCTAATTTTACCGGTGAAAATTATGATTTTTGGAGCATAAAAATGAAGACATTTTTTAGCTCTCAAGATCTATGGGATATTGTATATGAAGGATATGCTATTCCTGAAGATACTTCAACTCTTAGCCAAGCTCAGAAAAGGGAGCTAAAGGAAAATAAACAAAAAGATTCAAAAGCGTTATGTATTCTACAACAAGCAGTGGACGACGCTATCTTTCCTAGAATAATGGGAGCTACAAATGCCAAAGAAGCATGGACCACATTACAGGAGGAGTTTCAAGGAAGTGCAAAGGTACGCGCCATTAAACTTCAAACATTAAGGCGTGAGTTTGAATTAATAAAAATGAAGGAGTCGGATAACATGAAGGATTATTACTTCAAAATAAAAGAAATAGTTAGCCAAATAAGTGCTTATGGGGATAATATTCTTAACAAGAGGATTGTTGAGAAAAATTTAATTTCAATTCCCCGTAAGTATAACCCCATCGTGACTACGATCGAGCAAACTAAAGATTTGTCTACCTTATCAGTGATTGAATTAATGGGCTCCCTTGAAGCATTTGAACAAAGAATGAGCAGACATGATGAAGACTCAGTTGAAAATGCTTTTCAGTCGAAACTCAAGTTATCATCCCAAAATAAAGGATATGGAGAAAATAAGAATGATGGAGAAAATTCTAGAAACAAAGGAAATTCTAGAAATTTCTCAAAGAATAAACAAGATAAATATCCTCCATGTGGGATTTGTAAAATGACAAATCACTTAGAGAAGTTCTATCGAAATCGTGGAAAGCCACAATGTCGACACTGTAAGAAATATGGACATTTGGAGAAGAATTGCTTCAGCCTAAATAAGCATCAAGCAAATTTTATCGAAGAGCATGGCAGAAAACAACATCAATATGATCGAGATCAACATCTTTTTTATGCTACCCAAGATTCCAGTGATGACAATGGAGGAAATTGGTACTTGGATAGCGGTTGTAGCGATCACATGGCTAAAGATGGGAGCATCTTCAAGGATATTGATGATTCTGTCAAAGTAAAGGTACGATTGGGGAATGGCACTATCGTAGAATCAAAAGGCAGAGGCACTATTATGGTGGAAACAAAGAAAGGTACAAATTTATCAAAGATGTTTTACTTGTTCCAAATCTAAAAGAAAATTTGTTGAGCATTAGCCAGATGATGGAGAAGGGCTATGCTCTACACTTTAAAGGAGACATTTGCAAAATATATGACAACAACAATAAAAGACTAGAGATAGCCCAAGTAAAAACGGAGAAGAGAAATAGAAGTTTTCCTATAAGTTTTAAATACACTACTAATATAGCCATGAAAGCACAAGTTGATGATTCATGGTTATGGCATCGAAGATTTGGCCACTTCAACGTTCAAGCCTTGAAATTGTTATATCAAAAGAATATGATGAGAGATTTTCCATGTATAAAAGAAAATAATGAAACCTGTGAAGGATGTCTTCTCAGAAAGCAACATAGATCATCATTTCCATCACGAAGCACTTGGAGAGCAAAAGACTTGTTGGAGTTAATTCACAATGACGTTTGTGGACCAATGATAACACCTTCACTCCATAACAACAGGTATTTCATCCTCTTTATTGATGATTTCTCTAGAATGACATGGGTCTACTTCATTAAAGAAAAATCAGAAGTCTTTGGAGTATTCAATAAGTTTAAGGCTCTTGTCGAAAATCAATGTGGAAAACGCATAAAAAGGCTTCGTAGTGACCATGGTAAAGAGTACAACTCCCATGAGTTTGATAAATTTTGTGATGATGAAGGCATTGAGCGGCAACTTACAGTTGCATATACTCCGCAACAAAATGGGGTATCTGAAAGGAAAAACCTCACAGTCATGGAGATGGCCAGATCAATGTTGAAGGAGAAGGGCTTACCAAACACTTTTTGGGCAGAAGCAGTTTATACTGCTGTCTATATACTCAACCGATGTCCAACTAGAGTAGTTAAAGACAAGACTCGTGTAGAAGCATGGAGTGGAAGAAAGCCAACAACCAATCATCTAAGAGTTTTTGGATCTATATGTTATATACATGTTCCAGATCAAAAGAGACACAAACTAGAAGAGAAGACCATATGAGGAATCTTTCTGGGGTATAGCACAAAATCGAAAGGATATAGAGTTTATAACTTGCAAACAAAGAAGCTGACGATTAGTCGAGATGTCGAGGTTGATGAGAATGCTTCTTGGAATTGGGATGAACAAAAAGTTGAGAAAAGAAACATTTCTGTTCTAGTACATCAATCTCATGAAGATGTGGAAGAAATGGAAGAACCAACAGAAGAACCAGGTATGCCCCTTTCACCTCCTCAACAACAAATTTCTTCACCAGAGTCTACTCTAAGAAGAGTTAGATCTTTTGTAGATATATATGAAACTTGCAACATGGCTATATTTGAACCCGAAAGCTATGAAGTAACATCTAAGCAAGAAGTATGGGTCAAAGCAATGGAAGAAGAGATCAAAATGATTGAGAAGAATAATACTTAGGAGCTTGTAGATTGTCCTAAAGATAAAGAAATCGTTGGAGTGAAATGGGTTTATAAGACAAAGCTAAACCTAGGTGGCTCAATACAAAAACACAAGGCTAGGCTCGTAGCAAAGGGCTACTCACAACAATATGGAGTCGATTATAATGAGACATTTACTCCAGTTGCACGTCTGGACACAATTAGAGCTTTAGTTGCTCTTGCAGCTCAGAAAGGATGGAATACTTTTCAACTAGATGTCAAATCAGCCTTCCTAAATGGAGTATTAGAAGAAGAGATTTATGTGGAGCAATCGCAAGGATTTGTAAGTAAGGGAAATGAAGAAAAAGCGCTAAGACTAAGAAAAGCTTTATATGGCCTAAAGCAAGCACCTCGGGCATGGTACAATAGAATTGATCAGTACTTCATAGATCAAGGATTTAGGAGGAGCAAGAGTGAGCCAACATTATACATCAAGACACAAGGTCAGTATGATACTCTCATTATCTCTCTATATGTGGATGATCTTATCTACGTGGGAAATAATATGAAGATGATAACTGCATTCAAAGAAGACACGATGAAAACATTTGAAATGACCAATCTTGGCTTGATGAATTATTTCCTTGGCATCGATGTGAAACAACATAAAGAAGGGATATTTATCTCTCAAAAGAAATATACTGAAGAACTATTAAAGAAATTTGGAATGAATGATTGCAATCGTGTAGCTACTCCACTCGTAACAAATGAGAAGTTGCTAAAGGATGATGGAGCCCCAGAAGCTGATGCATCTAGCTATAGAAGCTTGATTGGAAGCCTATTATATCCTACTGCTACGCGACCGGATATTATGTATGCTAAAAGTCTTTTATCAAGATTCATGCAGAGTCCAAGCCAAATTCGTTTTGGAATTGCTAAAAGAATTTTGAGATATTTACAAGGAACAAAGGAGAATGGAATATGGTACAAAACCATGACCAACTCAAAGTGGATTGGGTACACCGACAGTGATTGGGCTAGATCAGTAGATGACATGAAAAGCACATCGGGCAATGCTTTTTCACTTGGACCAGGAATATTCTCATGCGCATCAAAGAAACAAGCAACAGTTGCACAATCAACAGCAGAAGCAGAATATGTGGGAGCTGCTGAAGCAACAAGCCAAGCTATATGGTTGCGGAGAATACTTGAAGATATGGGTGAACATCAAGGACAACCTATTACAATCTACTGTGACAACAAATCAGCAATAGCAATGACAAAGAATCCAATTCATCATAGTCGAACTAAGCATATAGCTATCAAGTATCACTTCATCAGAGATGCAGAAGCGGCAAAAGAAATTCAGCTTAAGTATTGCAGGACAAAAGATCAAGTTGCAAACATCTTCACAAAGGCACTGGCAAGAGCAAGATTTGAGCAACTTCGAACTATGCTTGGAGCGTCCGAAATTTGCATCAAGGAGGAGTATTAAATGTGCTACAAATTTTTAGAGAACTCCAAATGAATTAATAAATTGTAATATGTTAATTACTTGATAAGTCTAGAATGCAAAATCTAGAGTATTCTAAATAATAAAAAATTATTATAAGATGCCTATAAATAGAAGTTAAGGCACATTGTAATAGTGTACTACAATCTCAAAGGAATAAAGTTGTATTACAAAAAACCATTGAGTAATTTCTCCATCAAACTTTCTTTCTACTATTCAACTATTTCATTCATCTATCCTCAACAACTATTCAACTATTTTCCACTACTACAACTACTAACATCGTGGTTAATTTCCAGTCACGCTAGTGATCGTTAGCCTGTAGCTTCAAATTAAATCATGTAAAGTCACTGAAAAATTCGTAAGCTCCGTACGAGTGTTAGAGTGGTGTTCAAGTCCTTAAAATCCTTCTGTAAAGATTTGGAGGAGTGGAAACCCATGGTAAGAAACTATTCAATGAAAATTGCTAGATTATATATGATTAACTACTTGTTAGTTAATTAGTTGAGTTTAATAATGATTATTGGTTGATAATATAAGTTTATTAGGAAGTTAAATAATGATTAGTATTTTAAAAATATGATTTTTAATTGATTTGTGTGTAATTGTTTAAGTATGTGAGAAATCTAAACTCACTTGTAAAAGGGTTAGATTAAAATTAACTATTTGCAAGTTAATTATTGAGTTAAAAGATGAGTTGGTTAGTAAATAAAATTTATTATGACACTAAATGATGTTTAGCGAGTTAAAAATATCATTTTTAATTGGCATATGTAAAGTAATTTAGATACTTGATATATTAATGCAAACCGTATTGATGATGAAAACCCGTAGCTTAAAACGGGTTAAATAAAATTAACTATTAATCGTAATTGTTAATACTTAATAATAAATTTACTATGTTGTTATGCGATGAATATCAATTAATAATAATAATTTATAGAGATGTTATTTGACGATTAACGAGATAAAAATACAATTTTAGTCGATATATGCGTGGTTGTTTACGTTTATGCGAAATTAAAATTCGTGTAGTAAGGGAATGAAATTTAATTGACTGTTAGTTGTTGATTAAAAATATTTAGTCATGTTTATCACTGATTATGCAACTTTATTTCTATGTTAAACATTGAGTAGTTAGATAAAAATATCATTTTATTAGTTATGTTGACATCACTTGAGTTCAACACTTAACTGCACACCAAGTTTATTTAAAAGTATATTGCGCCTTAAATGGCATTAGTTGCGCAATTTAATTATTATTATTGGTTGTGTGTCACTTGGATGCGCTGTAATGGTTTCTTGTGTTGAATTAAATATATATCATTGCATAGTGAACAATAATTATGGACCACACTGCATAGCATAGCATATCCGTATAAGCATGTAATTGCTTGATGCTTATACGACGAGGGAAGAAGAACCGCATAACAGGTAATTGTCTGATGACTATCAGATGTGGACTGGACAATAGAACCATATAAGCATGTAATTTTTGGATGCTTATATGATGTGGACTTAATGAACATATAATGAAAAATCGCAGGATTTAATAACAATCATAGAATCTTGAGATGACAGAAATATACACGTCTCTCTTGTATGTACGTAAGTCACATGGATTGCGATTAATCCCCATCACAGGGTCAAGGTATGATAAACTTTTACACATCTCCCTTGGGTGTAGATAAGTCACAATTGTTTGTACACATGATGTAAACCCCACATGGGTGTTGAGATGATATATTTTGACACATCTCTCAATTTATATTGGTTGTGTGTGTGTGTGTGTGTGTGTGTGTATATATAGATAGATTTATGTGGGCCTAATGAGCCGAGTTGCGATATTTTTGAGAACTTCGTACAAAGGAGGTTACGGCGATTTTTCTTGAAAATATAAGGCGTTAGCCAAGTAATTAATACATAAAATTGTTTGGAAGGAGCTCGACATATAATAAAAATATATGTCGAATATAAATTAAAATAAAACACCTCGCGTAGCGGTAGTTCGCGGCCTTAACGTGTAACTTTAAGCGAGTATACCGGGAGATCCGACAGCTTGATTTTTCCAAAATAGAATCGTTGGATTCATTTTGAAAAGAACTTTCCGACGATAATAAATATGTTAAGATCCAACGGTTAGATTTAGAGAAATGTTTAATTCAAGTTTGGATAAAAACAACGCCAAAACCAATAATGGCCTATAATTGTAAATTATTAATATGGACTATTTTTATATTAATAAAAATAGAGAAAAGTTATGATAAATCATTATAAATGATTTAAAAGTGATCTTGATTTAATATATCCAATTTTAAATAGTATAAAGCTATCTTATGAAAATTAGCTGTTTTGATAACAACGATTGAAACGGTTTGAAGTTAAGTTTTTTTTCTAGTGAATGAATATTGGATTTAAATGAAAATAATCTTCAGATATTTCAATATTGGATTCCATGATTGTACATATGTTGTTGAGAGGAATTTGGAAGATATCGATATTACTATCCCCGATACGGTATCTGTTGATTGCAGAATTTGATGTTGAATATAAGTCGAAACATTTTATATTCAAAGATTTGTATTTGACATCAAATTGTAAATGGTATTTGAAGATTAAAAGTAGGTTTGGGTTTTAATAAATCTTTAATTAAATTTGGAATGGAAAGATGGTAATTAAATTGTCCAAAACATGATAGATGTTAGAACCAAATATACTTGGTTGTTAATATTCAGTGTTGTTAACTGATTGATTGGACTGTGCTTGACCAGTTTATGAGCAGGTATTCTTTTACATTTAGCATTGGGTTGGGTAAAAATATTTGTATGCTAACACCATGTGATTTATTTCACGATTTGACTATGAGGTGTTTAGCGATGTTGTTTAGTTCATTTTAAATTAAATGAATGGTTTTTGAAATGAGATTCTTAAGTGAAAAGAAATGTTGTTCCCGATTTTCGACAGGTAATGTTTTAAAAATTTAACAGAAGGAATTTCAAGGACTAAACCCAACGTTTTCGAAATGATTTAGAAATGGATGATGTGTTTCACATTGTAGTTCATCACATAACATATTTGATGCTATTGTTGATATATCTGTTGTTGGAGGAGAATTTATTCTCTTAGCTTAACACCCTTCTTCGTGACGTACAAGTTTAAAGGTTATATGATTAATAGTGGATGATCATATGTGTGAATTGTCAATGTGAAGCACTATGGTTTGAAAGTACTTATGATTATGATTATTGCAAAATGATTTTCCCCCCTTTAGGATGTAAAATGATTTAATATGTGGCTAAAGATTCGGATAACACTGGTGACTAATAGTATAGGTGAGAGCAAGACCCAGGACCTTGAAAATTGGTCAGTGCTTGGAAAAATCTCCAGGGCAATTCTTTGTGGGTTTCATGGATCAGAAATTGATATATCAAAAATAATTTCTGCATTATGAAATGTGATAATAACTCCTCATTGGTCTGGAAACACATCATGACAATTAGGGATACTCTTAAACAATTAATTCATCATGAATTTGCGGATGGCTAATCAAGTAGCCTGTGGAAGGACCCATGGTTTTTGGGGGCAATCTCTGATCAGTTTCCTAGGGTGGAACTCTCTAACGGCGGTTGGAAGTTATGACTTCACAATTGGCAAAATTATCACAAATGGTAAATGGAATACAAACAATCTCAGTTGCATGCAGGCTCTGTAACCCGATATACAGCAAATTCAAATCGTCCCTAACCTCACTCATGATATTTGGGTTTGGTCAGACACAATTAATGTTCAGTTCTTGGCGTCATCGACGTGGAACGACATCAAAACCAAACATGCGGTGAAAGATTAGGCGGATATGAGCAAAGCGAATTTCCCTAAAATGGCTTTCACCACCTACAAAGCTGTTATTGGTCGTCTTCCAACTTCGGACCGACTCGCTAAATAGAATATTAACGTTGATTTAGCATGCTCTATTTGCAACACAACAGGAATCTCACAAACATCTCTTCTTTGATTGCAAATTTAGTTCAAAGATTATGAATACCACAAGACACAAAAATTAAATAGCTTTCACTGGAAACTTGGAGGAGGAGCTTATTTACCTAAGATCGCAAAATTTCTCGCCACTGCGCTTGCAGTTGCTCCATGTAGCACTGACAACTACCGTTCATCATATTTGGAAGGAGAGAAATTGATGAGTGTTTGGAAAGAAGAAAAGAGACATCAATCTGATCAGCAAACTCATTCACACATACGTAAACATTCTCGTTCATCGAATTAAGAAATCTTTACTCACCAGAAATGTCCAGGAAGCAACTTACATTTTCGAGAAGTGGAGCTTTCAGCCGCCATGATACCCTAGTTTTTTCTATTCTAGGATGAAGTGCTTCGGTATGTGTGTGTCTCAATACAAGCAATTATGGTATTAATGGCTGATTGGTATTCTGCAATCATTGCCACCTACCATATTTGTTTTTTTATATCGCATGTATCCTGTAGCATCTTTTGTTTCGGGCTTGGGCTTAATTTTGGCCCAATGCATCGATAAATCTTTAACCAACTTCAAAAGAAAAATCTTGAGAGAGAAAAGTGCGTGCCCTTTGCCTTGTTTGATGGGAGAAACCTCCCAATATTTTATTGAATATGTATTGTTATGCATGTTTGTGATATTTTGGAATTCATATTTCCAAATGATTTGGTTTGAGATCCCGAAGTGAAATCTACTTTGATATAAAAGATAGATATGTATTTCAAATGATTTGAAATAAGAAATCGAGAATAAAATCTAAAGGGAATAATTTCTATAAAGATAAATTGGAGTTGGAAATCCGAGTATGGGGATTAAGATTAAATGGGTAGATTGAGGAATTTTATGTTGTTTGATGCATCATAGGCTCCATGAGTCTATTCTTGGTAGCTGTTTGTGCACTGGCATTCAAGTGGAGTAAACCTTACCGTGTTATATGGCATGGTCCCGTGATAAGCCTTATTTTTAAATAAGTTAAGTTAACTGTAGGGTTTCTCATACCAATCTCTTGACTGACTCATAGTTTGTTTTTCTCTTGCAAACTCGGGTGCCCATTATTTCTACACGGACAGCCGAGTAGTTTGTTTTACAGATACTTTTCTTGAGCAGGATTCTGGATTGAAGCTTAAAACTGTGTCTAGAGCATTTGAGAGTCTTCCACTGATTGTAGTTTATCTTCCACTGTATAATTATTTCTATACTCGGATGTATCATTTATACGATGTTAACAAAAGTCTTTTGTGTTTGTTCTGATGTCGTTGTGCACTCAAAGTTAACAAATCGAGGATTGCCGATTTTTAGATCGGACCTTATGGTCGATTCGAATGGCGGAGGTTTTCGGGTCATTACATGAAGGATGGAAAGTAACATGCTAATAGATAATTTGAAGAGTTGGGTTCATAAGTACAAGTATAATGTGTGTCGAGCGAATGTGTAAGTAAACCTAATTTACCATACAATGAGAGTGTATCTGCCCATTAAATTCAGACTGTAAGCTTGTATACATCTTCATTTTATTGATCGTGGATATCATTAAAGTTCCTCATTTTGTTTTCATAATTTATTTTAGGGTTGTAGGTATAAATATAAATTCTTGCACCCTTTATTCTTCCCTTCTTTCAACTTGTATCAGTAACAAATTCAGTTCTTGCAAAAGCAACTATCACCGTTGGACACAGATTCTCTAAAATATTAATAAACATTGAACCAAAAAACCATGTTAATAATAATATAGAATCTTGCACTTATAGTTCCGCCTGGTTCAACTTAATATGCTTGCCTTCACATATTGTTGATGCACTGAACTGAAATATCTAAGCTATATTTACAATCTGGATTGCAAGTTTTCCATTTTTCTATATTATCAGCTGCTCTACTCGTTGATGTAACACTTCCTTCAGTTATTGCCTACATGTTCACAGTTGTGCCATGCATGATTTCGTTTCTTCAATGCCTATTTCAACACTTCATTGCTACAAAACAGCTTTGCCACTGCTCATGTAGAAAATTATATTACATAACTTAGTCTTCTTAACAATAAAGAATATATGCCTTAAGAAATAAAAGGCGACTTGCTTTTACGAAAAACTTTTAAACTAAGTGTAAGAAAATAAAATCGTTTGATACAAATTTTTTAAGGGTTTCATTTGTTTTTAACTAGATGTTATTACATAGGTTATGGGCTGATGTACATATGGGCTCACCGAAGCCCACTTGCTATTTCCCTTATTTTCTTTTGACAGTTGTAACTTTGCGTCTATATATATGAAGCCGATGTACACAAAAAATTATCTGTAAAATAATACAATTCCTCCTCACAATATTACAATTAATCTATTTACATATTATATTTTCTATTCAAACCTTAATATGGTATCAGAGCTCTTCTTGCTTAATAGCATTAATCGATCAGCTATCTGAATCTCACCGTGGGTTTGTGTGAAGATATCCATTAGTTTAATCTTCATCATTTGGATATCTGAACTCGTTAGAGAAAACTCCATTCATTTGAGTTCAAGATTCACTATCAACAAGTGTGCCGTGCTTGACCTTTCGGTGGTTGCATCAAGTGTTGATTGTAAACCTTTAACATGTAAAATCATCCATTCTGTAGTCGATCATGAAGATCAAAGTACACTCTATAGTCAAGAAAATCCCTTCAACTACATATCTGTTCTTATCAAGGATCTGTCATTCTTTATCATCACAAAGAATTCTCAAGTCTGTCCAATATCTTTTGATAATCTCAATAATAAACTACCGAATTTCCATTCTTGCGTGCTTGTTGATATCATCTCTTCATCATGGTTGATTCAGTAGTATCAGATGGAAGTGAATCTTCCAATTCTTCAAGGGTTAATCCACCATCACAAGCCGTTGAGAACCTCATCAAAACTGTCATAAGCTCCCAAAGCCAATTGATCACAGTCAAACTTGACGAGTACAACTTTCTTCTATGGAAACTTCAAGTCAAAATTGCCATCCAAGGCTACGGTCTTGATGGGTACATCTACAGAACATTGCCAACTCCTCCTCAGTTCATCACTGATAAAGAAAATAGAATAATCAGTAATGGAGATTACAATGAATTTCACAGACAAGAAAGGCTAATCGGTGCTTGACTGTTATCTTCAATTAGCCCAAATCTTTTATCTTAAGTAATTGGATGCAAAACTGCAAACGATATTTAGGTCACTATCGAAAAGAAATTCAATGCTCAATCTTCATCCAAGTCCCTGTTCTACAGAAGATAATTACAAAATTGCAGAAAAGACAATTTAAGCATGGGGGAATACATTGAAAAGGTCGAGAACATATGTGATATGCTTCTTGCTTCAGGTAGCAAGATTGATGAATCAGAACATGTATTGACATTATTAAATGGTTTAGGCAACAAATATGAAGCTGTTATGCAGTAATAACATCACAAAAAGTAACACCCCCTCGATGACGTTCACTCAATACTTCTCTCACATTAATCCAGAATCGATATCAAGAACAGTCCTGATTCTGATTATTCACTTAATCTAGCAGTGAGTAACAGGGGAAGAGGTCTACCCTATAGAGGAAACAATCCTAATCAAAGAGGAGGCTACCCTAATAGAGGAAGGGGTAGATGGAACAATAAAAATAAACCAAAATGCAAAATCTGTGAAAAAGTGGGACACACTGCCTTTAAGTGTTACTTTAGGTACAATTCAAACTTTGTGCCAAACCAGAATGACAACAACCAAAGAAACACAAGTCCTAATGCTAACATAGCACATACCCCAAGTGATGCATCAAATTCCTTAGACAACAATAAAAGCAACAATCAGAATGAAAGTATAAGAATTGACGAAAATGGAAGGATTTTCATCAGTAGTCATGTGACATTTAATGATAACATCGTTCCATACAGTAACAATAGTATTAAAACATCAAACAAAGTCTATAATGACAAAACATATATACCTGATATTCCAATATATGGTGATACTCTACTGCCTCCCTTCACAAGCAGAAAGGCTGCTGATGCTCATATTATCAATAATATGACTGATAATCAGTATAATACTAATAATTATGAACTACCCAGCCTCGCCAGTCCTCTACATGAAGATAATGAAAATAATTCTGAATACAATCGAAGCTACCAGGATAATGCTACTAGTATTGAAGAATATGAAAGTGTAGTACTTGAAGAAGGGAACAACAATAATCAGCATATTCTTGATCCTCCTGAAACAACTGGTCACCAAATGATAACCAGGTCCAAGAGTGGAATATTCAAGCCAAAGATATATATTGCAACAGGTAGTGATGATGAACCATGCACTTTCGAGCTAGCAATTAAATCCAAGCACTAGAAAGCTACGATGGATGATGAGTACAATGCACTCATCAACAATAAAACATAGGAGCTAGTCAAAAAGCCAGAAAATAAAAATCTGATTGGTTGCAAATGGACATATAGGATTAAGAAAAATCCTGATGGTATAGTAAATAGATACAAAGCAAGACTCGTCGCTAAAGGTTACATTCAAGAGTATAGGTTTGTCTGTACTGAGACTTTCTCACCCGTAATCAAACCCGCAGCAATTAGACTAATATTCACTATTGCACTAAATAGTCTTGGAGTATAATTCATCTTGATGTGAATAATGCATTTTTAAATGGAGTCTTGTAGGAAGAAATCTACATGATGCAGCCACTGGGGTACATCAAAGAACCAGAACATGTGTTTAAACTTCAAAAAGCAATATATGGTCTGAAACAGTCCCCAAGGGTCTGGTTTGAAAAATTAAGATCAACACTAATCAATCTGGGTTATTAATATGCGAAATCAGACAACTCTCTCTTTTTTAAAATCAATAACAGTACTACTATATATGTTCTGATATATGTTGACAGCCTTATTGTAACAGGTAATGACAAAGCTAAAGCGTACAGGCTAACGCAATATCCGGATGAAGAATTTTCTATCAAAAATCTTGGTGAAACTACATATTTTCTGGGAATAGAAGTGCATAGAAAATCAGCTGCAGAAATGACATTGTGCCAAAAGAAATACATAACAGAATTGTTGATCAAAACAAATATGATGGAGTCTAAAGCTCAACCAACCCCAATGATCACTAATCAACATTATTCTAGAAACAGGGAAGAAGCCATGAATAATATTAAATAGTATAGGAGTGTTGTGGATGCATTACAATATGCAACCATAACACATCCAGACATTGCGTTCAGTGTTAATAAAGTATCGAAATTTTTACAAGAACCAAAAGAGTAAAACTGGAAAGAAGTAAAAAGGATATTGAGATACCTAAGGGGGCACAATTGACTATAGGCTTACATTCAAACGAGGAAATGAGCTAAGCATTACAGAATACATAGACTCATATTTGGCAACAGACCCAAATGACAGAAAATCCATCACCGGGTACTGCATTTTTGTTGGACACAACCCTATATCATGGAGTTCAAAGAAAGAATCCACCGTTTCAAAATCGAGTGCAGGAGCAGAGTACAAAAGCATTGGAAGTGCTGCAACTAAAATAGTATGGCTACAATCTATACTAAAAGAGCTAAAACTTGTAAATAATGCCAAAGCAACTATATGGTGCAACAATTAGAGTTCTATATGCATGTCAACAAATCCAAATCAACATGGCCAAAACAAAGCATATAGAGATAGATATCTATTTCTTAAGAGAACATGTAAGATATGGAAAGCTTCAAGTCAATTTCATACTTTCCTACAATCAGAAGGATGATATTCGGTGACACCCCACTTCCGTTAGTGTCACCATTTAACAGAATGCATTAAGTTCCGTGAAGCGTTATAGGGAAACAGAAATATAAACGTCACAAGACAGATATAAAAAAACAACGGAAATTAAAAAATTTATTTTCCAAACAGAAAACATTGTGGCCCAAAATCCAGTTACAACATCAGTCTAAAATACTGAAAACCCATTACATCAATAAAAGTATCTACCTTCTACTAAAATCATCAGAGTACAGTAATATAAAATCATAGTACCGCAAAAGAGCCATAACAGAGTAGACAATAGTCAAAGCGGTACATCGAAGCAAATCCAAAATCTAAGAAGAAACAGAAGAGAGAATCCTAATCAAGCCTGAGCACTCCCACCCTGAGAACCTGGTGGGAAAGGAAGCGAGAGAAAACAAAAAAAGGGTCAGACATAAAGTCTGGTGAGTCCAGTTACTTTTAGCATATAAATAAATAAAAACATCATTGCAGGCATATAAACTGGATGAGAGATAACAATGTCACGTAATAGGTATAATAGACTTAATAGGATAAGCAGGATGAACTGGACAGATTACTCTGCTCAAAAACTTTTCTCTGCACCAATAATAGTATAACATATATGAATGATCCCAATAGAAACGTAATGGTAGACTTAGGTGTTCTTCTAGTAATGGGTTTTACCCCAAACAGTAATAACAGGTATCCCAACAGAAATAATGGGTGTTACCCCAACCATAAATAACGGGTGTTACCCCAATCGTAGATAACTGGTAACAACGAGCTCCTAAACAGTCAGGACTAGAGGTACCCCAATTACCACCCCCAATCGATTGGCTCCCTGTCCCGTAGATACCCTGTGCCAGCCCCACAGTAAGATGTATCACTTCCTAAAGTGGCAACCCCCATATAGACACAACCACATCTACTGGTGTTATAGCAGCTTATTATCCTTGGTACATCCTGAACCATGCACGCACATGAATCCATCGGAATGCGCTATCAAAAGACCTCCACCTAGATGAACCTCTTACAATCAACTCATTAAGTGTGCCCCTGACCCCTACCTAGTTCGGGGTCCCCCTATGATACTTGTATGGGTTACTGACTGATACAGGTCCCACACCACAAATGATATAAGCCACCCCTTAGGCTTGTATCCCTAGCTACTAAGATTTTGATAGGTATGCCTAATAGTTTAACAATCCCGCATAACCCCAACATATAAAAAAGATTAAGTTTTTCGGGTTCGTATAACCCCCCACTAATTTAATAGATTTACTTAACCACAACAGATTTAAATAGGTTTACTTAACCCCCCACAATTTAACAGTTTCATATAACCCCACAGATTTAAATGGGTTAAGTATTACAGGTTAATGGGTTCATATAACCCCAATATATATAACATGTTAAGTCTTACAGATTAACAGGTTCATATAACCCCCAGAGATTAAACAGATTTACTTAACTCCGCAGATTCAACAAATTTACTTAACCCCATAGATTCAATAAGTTATAGTTTAATGACTTATATAATCCCCAGGGATTAAACATGTTAAGTATTACAGGCTAACAGGTTATTATCATTCCCCCTTCATGTATGTCAATGCACCAAATCTCTCACATTAAGTTGACCACCTGTGGATGCTGGATATGTTGGGAGGTTCCGAGCAGACTTCTACCACTGTACTTAACCTCATGTCTTAGTACCGTTACATATATATTTACGCATCAGACCCCTCAAATTAAATTAACAATTGTGGATGTTGGATTTGTTGGCCGGTTCCGGGTAGACTTCTACCACATGTTGAATTTAACCTCGTGTCTATTGCGGTTACCATTTCTTAATTACCATAATTGTGTTAACAATCTTTTTGTCTCATAATCCTATTTAGGAATCACTCATTTTCATCATAGGTCTTTCAATTAAAGTATTCAATTTCAACAGATTTCAGTTGATTAGTCATTTTAATAGATTAAACATCTCTGTAAGTTACAGTAGGTTACTTAAAGTCTCATTAACATGTTCCGCTTAATCTTAGATAAAGCATACAGATTTTTATGCCCTAAATTACTGTCATAATTCATAGTATAACATATTCCCCAAGTTTAGTCTTACATTATAGTATAGGTTATGCCCTCATATCCCAGTCATGATTCATAATACAAGTTATGCCCCCAATTTATCTTTCCCAACCATTCCCAATTTCGTCCGTTCGCATATTTCAGCGATAGGCCTAAGCTCGAAGGTAGCCTAGGCTATAGAAATAAAAAAGGGAAAGAAGGTGAGAAGAGAACGGAAATAAGCATAATAACAGAATAGTTATATGATAACAGAAATAGGCATATAAGAACTGAACAGTAGATCAGGTGTACATGTAATGGCAAATCGGTTTAGGTATGAATCAGATGCTTAACAAGCATAGGTTTAGATTTATTTACATGTCAAGATTACTTGTTAAAATGTTTGTATCTAAAACTAACATAAACTTACAGAGACTAGATCTAAAGAGTAGAGAATAGCAAGCAAATGTTGCAGAATAATTTCTTGTATGTGAATAGGCTGTTGTTGAAGAGAAATAGGCTAACTCAATCCAAGCAGGGAAGCATCTCGTTCTCCATTGTTTTTTATGTGTAAAAAAATAGAAATGAGGTCCTATATATAGCCTACCGCCGACGAATCTTATTCAGAAAACAAGTCCAGGTTCATAAATGAACCTGGATGGATCTAGGGTGGTTCGACCACGGGGTCGAACCTAGGGTCGACACCCCCTTATGTGGGTCGACCCTAACGGGTTGAATTCTCGCATGCCTTCCCGCTCTTCGATTTTGATTTATTTTGAATTCTGAACTAGTTTTGTTTATATATATTTTACTTATATTTATTCAAACTTCAAACCTTAATATCTTCTTCATACGATGTCCATTTTACGCATACTCGGAGTCTATCTCAAGCCGAATTCCGAGAAGAACGAAATGGTACAGTCCATTTTCGCTTAATTCCCAATGTTTAATTAATTATTCTTTAGTTTATTTTTATAATGTCCCCTAAAACTATAGGGTGTTACATTCTCCCCTACTTAAAGGATTTCGTCCTCGAAATCTCTAAGTTAAGAAGAACGTACATCCTAACATCCATATCCATCTTCTCATCCGCCAATCACGGGCATCCATTGTCCTTAAAATATTCCTAATGCTTATATGAATATATGCAATAGTGTGTGTATATGTCCTTACACTAATGCGAATAATCAGGCAGTCGACTGATTCACCTGACCTGCTTAATGCAACTTTATGTTCGTGTCATATAAACAAAATGTATGCAAATAATCCTAGTATAACATGTAAGTTCTATATGTGTGCACAATTATTTATCCAAATGCAACATCCATATGATGATACACCATTTTCATCCATATAATTTTTTTAAAACGCACACACATCCATATGCAGTATGTAAGTGATTGAGCCGATCTAGTGGCTAATGTGTGCGTATATGCATCCACGAGCAACCACTAGCAAACACTTGCATACACTTGCATCCATTAAAAAAACATGTTTCAAACACATGTTTACACTCATTGGATTTCTACCTAAAGGTCTAAGATACGATCGATAGGATACATACGAATGATAGAAACAAGTATGAATAAAAGCTTGGAAAAAGAAGTTAAGAACATACTCTTGAAAATAAAAGGGTACGAAGCGTGAATCTTATCTTCAGTCTCCCAAGTTGCATCCTTACGGTTGTCTCCCCACTGAACTTTCATCAACTTGAACTCTCGGTTGCGAAACTTCTTAACCTCTGATCCAAGAATACAGGTAGGAACTCGTCTAACTGTCGCCTCTCGTTCTACCTCTACTTCCTCAAGCATACTTGGCTCAATTACTTCCACTGTATCGTGTAGACACTTCCGCAATGAGAAACATAGAAAACATCATGAACACCCACCAATCTATATGGTAGCTTCACCCTATAGCCGTTTAACCTATTCTTTCCACTACGGGAAATGGCCTTACAAACCTTGGTGCCAATTTCCCTACAGATCCAAAGCGAATCACATTCCTCAAAGGTGATACTTTAATGAAAACCATGTCTCCCACTTCAAACTCATTGTCGGTCCTTCTCTTATCTGCGTATGACTTCCATCTGTCCTAAGCTGTCTTCATGCATCTGCGGATAAGATCAATCTTCTCTGAAGTTTCTCTAATCATCTCAGATCCAAGTAAAAGCCCATCTCTGCTGTCTCAATTTGAGATCCTTCCACGAGAACATATACTTGTGCGACTTATGGTTCACGTATAACTCGAACCTCTCTCCAGGAAGATACTGCAGCCAAGTCTTAAGCCTGAATACTATAGCAGCCAATTTTGAATCATGGGTAGGGTAGTTCTTCTCGTGAACTCGCAACTGTCTAATATAACATACTACCCTTCCCTCTTGCATCAAGACGGCACCAAGCCCCGTACCACATGCTTCACTTTACATTGTGAACATCTTGTTCTCATCAGGCAAAGTCAAAACTGGGGATGTTGTCAGAGCCCTCTTCAATTGCTGAAAAGAACCCTCACAGTTAATATCCCCAAAAAAGGTCAGATTCTTCCTCGTCATTCTGGTGAGTGGGGACGATATCTTTGCGAAGTCCTTAATAAACTTCTTATAATACCCCGCTACACCAAGAAAACTCCTCACCCCCATTGCATTCTTTGGAATCTTCTAATCTTGAACTGCAACTACTTTCGCGAGATCCACAGCTATCCCATCCTTGGAGACCACATGCCCTAGAAATCTCACTTCCTTTCTCCAAAACTGACATTTGGAGAATTTTGCCTTAAGCTGGTGCGCTCATAGAGCCTTTAAAACCTTCCCTAAATGTTTGGCATACTCTTCCTTGCTCTTCGAGAAGATCAGAATGTCATCCACAAAGACCACCACGAACTTATTCAAAAACTCCTGAAACACCCTACTCTACAGATCCATAAAATATGATGGTGCATTCGTGAACCCAAAAAGCATGACTAGCCACTCGAAGAAACCATTTGGAGTTATAAAAGTGGTCTTGTCTATACTATTCTTGACCACCCTCAACTGATGAAAGCCTGTGGCCAAGTCTAACCGAGTGAAAACAAATGCACCAACAAGTTGGTCAAACAAATCATCTATCCTTGGAAGTGGGTGTTGATTCTTCTTTGTGAGTTTATTCAACTCCCTGTAATCCACATGTAAGCAGTGAGCCAAATCCGTCTTAGTTGCAAAGACAACTGGAGCACCCCATTCAGATATGCTTCGCCTAATAAACTCCTTCTCAAGTAGCTCCCCTACTTGCTTGCTGAGCTCCCTCCTTTCTACAAGAGTCATGTGTTGACGGCAAAAAATGTCAAAAACACCAAAGATTCCTATTACTAGGAATTATAGTTTTGGTCGCAAGACTAAGTATAAGAAAGAGGTAAATGACACAAAGAATTTATAGTGGTTTGGCCTCGGTAGAGGCCTACGTCCACTTTGGAAAGGTGTTGGAATATTATTAATCACTCAAGAATTACAAGGTAGAGGCATGCTCATGAAATATCATTACATTCACTTTCATAATTGTCATATGCTAAGTATTTGAGAAAAAGACTATATAATCCTTCTTCTTCCTCAAATAGGAGATGCCATTAATGAAGCTCATGAAGCTCTATGGAAGTCCCAAGTGATAGAAATCCAACCTCTTTGAAGCGTGAGGCTATGGGCTTTTTGTAGGAGAAGGGCTAGGTAGGACTAGGTAGGAGTAGGTAAGAATGGGGGACCATATGCAGAAATTCGCACCCGCCATTTACACCTACATAAAATTTGCACCGGCCCTGGGTGTGAAATTTTGCACTTTCTGGGTGCGAAATTTCCTACCTGCTGGGTGCGAAATTTTTCACCTACTGGGTGAGAAATTTCGCACCTTCTTGGGTGTGAAGTCCGCCTCTCGAGGGGCGCAAGGACCATAGATACGGGCGTTCAGGGGTAGTGACCCCTTTGGGATTTGAGGCCTTGGTTCGGAAACGTGTTCTGGGCGCTGCGAGGTTCTAAGCAGCGCGGTCCCTTCTCGATCCTGTTTCCGTCGCTCCTAGGCGTCCCTCTCGGCCTTAGCTCCACGCGATGTGCTGAGTTGAGTGGGTCTAATGTACTTCTGGGAACCGAACCAAAAAGCCGGTTAACATTTACCCCCCAAAGTACATCTTGTCTCGACATGATGTGCTCTGTGTTGGTTGAGATGTTAGCTGAGTCGTTTATTGATCCTGTAAGTCAAAGGAAGACAAGCATTAGCTATAGGGCTTGTTCGCTCTGGGTTTGCGAATGAGCCATTGTCGGGGGCTGCGCTATGCTCAACTCGCTAAGTATCCGCAATGCGTCGCCTCCGTGGATGCACGGTTGTCGGTATGCATATGTAGGGAGTACGTATACGAGAGAGCATGGCGCGATATTTCGGACCCGGAGATGTGATTTTTTTAGGAGTGTGAACTTTTGAACCCTGGGAGGTCCGAAATTTCAAGCCCAGGTGGTTCGAAATTTCGAGACCCTGGAGTTTCGAAATTTCGAACCCGGGAGTTTCGAATTTTCGAACCCATGGGGTTCAAAATTTCGAGACCCTGGAGGTTCAAAATTTCAAACCCAGGAGGTTCGAAATCTTGAATCCCTGGAGGTTCGAAATTTCGAACCCAATAGGTTCGAAAATTTCAAACCTGCCCTGGAATGTGAAGGGACATCCTTTCCTTTTATAAATAGGCCTCCCTCCTCATTTTCTTCCTTCTATTATTTTCTTCTATGCCGCCATTATTGTGAAAGCTTCAAAGCTATAAATTTTGAACCCGAACTAGGTAACGGTTGGGATCGAGAAAACGAGGAGAAGGAGGTCGAAGGTCCATGGCATCGCCGGAGTGGGGTCAACGCGAGAGGCGGAGCTGCGAATCCCTGGAGGGGATTCTGAAGTTCGAACCTAGCTGGGTTCGAAGTTTCGAGCCTCCATGGGTTCAAAATTTTGAACCTTCTGGGTTCAAATTTTCGAACCTTAAAAGGTTCGAATTTTCGAACCTGGATTGGTTCAAATCTTTGAACTTTGGGAGGTTCGAATTTCCTAACCTTCAGGTTCGAGTCCTCGAACCCAGAGGGGTTCAAAATTCAGAACCTGGAGGTTCGAATTTTTGAACCCTAAGGGGTTTGAAATTTCGAGCATGGAGGGGTTCGAAGACTCGGACTTTGAGGCTCGGAGTTTCGAATTCTGAAATGGGTTGGAGTCTTTCTCTCTTGCTTAGGACTTTGATCTCCTAACTGCCTGTCTTCAGATTTACATATCAATCGCGTAACCATGCGCTCAGCATTAGTGTATACACTGGTAGTCGCGTGAGCAGGGTTTTGAACTTTTCACATAGGATAAAGCATACATTCGGATTGGGACTGAACTTGTTGGACTGTTTCAAACTTTCCTTTATGTTGCTCACCTTTGCATAACACTACACACATATGTTAGTTATCACCAACACGAGGGGCACAGGTCACTTTTCTACGAGTTCTAACACTGATGTGTTAAAGTATAGCTAGAGATGTAGACAAGATCGAAGACTAAGAAGACCACGGAAGCCGTGGCTTTCCCGCCCTCGCCACATACATCTGACTCTACCCCTAGTAGTAGCTCATCTGGCAGCGAGCATGAGACTACCAAAGGATCGACTTCTTCTCACACGGCCAGCTCGCCTAAAGTATCCGATCATGGGGGACAAACTGAGAGGCAGCATTCCCTGGTTATAACTGAGGAGGTTTAGGATGTGGACATTGTGATTGGGGATGTGCCAGCGACTCCGGTGGCCCCGGATATGATGCCTAACGCAGTTATCTTGGAGAATCCGATTGATTTGGTACCATCGAGCATGGATGCCACAACAGTTAGGAAAATGGCGGTGCACTTCAACATACTGGTGAGTGAAGCCCATGCCCAAGGAAGGGATGGCAGAGCTCATGCATAGCCCGAGGATCTTACTGCCTGGAATAGACAGGCTTGCTTTGCCGGGTGCGTGCCTTTGGCCAATAACTTCATTCAGGACATGTTATACTATTTCTGCCTCGCGCCATCGCAACTGCACCCAAATGCTTATGTTTCCCTCCTAGGCACTTATGTTCTCTATCACGAGTTCTTGCAACGGGAACCAACCAAAGACGATATTCGATACTTTTTCCATCTAAAAAGGACGAGTAATGCTGCACCCTCTCAATGGTTTCTAGAAGCGACATCTGCCACCAAATTTTTTATCGGGAAGTGGCCCAGGCTGTCAGTGTTTAAGCACGAGTGGTTCTTTGTTCGCTGCTATCCTGGATTCGCGAGGAGGTGGATAGAAGGGAGTAAGTATTCCTCTGACTTCATTCCTTGCTGTAAATTTTTGGATTTCTTGCCTTATTTTTGTTATGATTGGATCATGGTAGGAAATCCGGAGGTGCCTACTGGTGGCGAGTATTGACAACGCCTTAAAGCTTTGCGAGTGATATGAGAGAACCTCCGCAATACCGACACTATGACAAGCCAGGAGCGCCTTCGTCGCGTCGGGTTGCTTCCTAGTGATTGGGCTGTGATCAGGCCCGCAGTTGCAAGCGGCGTACCGAAGGAGAGAGCGGTGACAGGCCCAACCACCATTGGGCGGAAGAGGAAAAGCCCCCTATTGGAGGGGAACTGCAAAAGACTGCCCAATCCCATGGAGATGTGAACGGAGCCGAGGCTCATGGTTAGGAGAAGGTTGCCAGAGACGAGGGTTTGTTAAGTGCTTCCCTCCCGTCTCCGACAAGAGAGAGCGAAGGAGCATCGGATAGACCGCGGTCTCTTGCGACTCATTCAGGGACCGTCGCTTCGCTCGGAGATGCGGGCCAGTTTGATGGCCTTAATAGACTCAATCTGGAATTGACTCCATGGCTAAATACAACAAGCCTGGAAGAACTTACTCTTACTGTGGAGGGGTTAACTCCTTCGGGCGGACCACAATCTGGACTATTGAGAGAACACTTAGGGCATACACTCATAAACACTGCGTAGCATAGGTGTGCGTCCGAGTGTATGACTTGACTAACTTTGGCTTATTCCCTTGGCATGTGATATGACTAGAGGACGTGGTGGACGAGGTTATAGACATGGGGACCACCGACACCCCCAGAGTTCTTCCTTCGAGAGTTTCATAAGATCAACTAGTTTATATGGTGTCCCACCCCCGCCAGAACAGGGTAGTGAACATCGGGGTAGGGATCGATCCCGACGATCCCCGACCCCTCCTCCTCCTCCTCCTATTAGCGTGCCCGTGGGAGATTCTCGGCTCAAACCTAGGTGGTTCCCAGCCCTCGCCTTCGACAGCTCCCCCGCATACTGCCCCCTTGGCTCCCGTTCAACCTGATAAGGGGAGGCAGTTATCAATTGTTCAATCAAGACCGGATAGGGAGACTGTGACGGGGATGCAAGGCCTGACAGAGTCCCAAATTCAAGCATTTTCTACAGAGGAAAGGAGGGCATTTCTGAAACTATATTCCCCCAGCATTACTTTGATGAGCTGACATCTCTTCCTGATCTCCGCCCAACTCCTGGTAAGGAGTCGGGAGAGGTGTGGATGCATGTGAAGGCTGCGTATCATCAATCCAACGAGCTTACCAAGTATTCTTTTCACCTTTCGGAGTTGATCAAGAAGAAAAACCTGGAGCTTCTTAATCGACAATTGACCATCGATTGTGAGAAGGCCTCCGTGACTAACTTGGAGACCGAGCTAGGTAAGCCTATCAATTACATTGCAATCATTTAATTGCTAGCCCTTGTGTTTCCAAAGACTAACTTTCAATTGTATTATTGCAGTGGAGCTGAAACATGCCTATGAGATCTTAAAGATGGAAGTTGCGCATGATTGAGTAACTTTTAATGAAAATGTGGCTAATCTGACCATCGAGAATATAACCCTCAAGAGAGACAAGGACGAGTTGGTCCGAACATGCACCGACCTGGAAAAGGAAATTGCGAAAGTCACTCAGTTCTAGAATGACAATGCCGCCTTGAGGGCGAAAAATGAAAGTTGCATGCTGAAAAATGCCAAGGTGGTTGCGCTAAGGAGGCAGCTTGAGGAGATGAGGAAAGCGAAGGAAGAGGCCGAGGCCAGCAACGAGGAGGTGTTGAGTGCGGTCGACGGGCTGAAGGCCGAACACCAAATGGAGGTAGAGAAGCTGAGGGGACAGCTGGAGGATGCAGAATTCCGCATTGGATCATCTTTTGAGGAAAGTATCCAAAATATTTATGTCAAGGTCTTGAGGTTTCGAGGACTTTCGTGGGTCGAAGACTACTCCCGTGAGCTAGCCCGAACCTGGGAGAGGTTAGTCCCGTATGAGGCCTACTTGTGCCAAGTGGAAGTGGGTACTTTGGATGAGCGCCAGCTTATGAATGTCCTCCTGATTGAAGAGGAGCATGAGAAGCTAGAGGAAGGGAGGAAACTACTCCTAGAGGATGCTAAGAGAGAGAGAGAGGTTGGCCAGGCTTAACGCAAAGAAGGGGAAATCCGTCATCACTGAGAGCGTAGCCGTGGAGGATACACTTGCAGAGGGAAGTTCTTATTGGCCGCTAACCCCCGAATCTATTATAGTGAGTGGCCCCGGAGCCTTATCCCAAGACTCTACTAAATACAACCCTGAATATCCAGCACTTGGGGACATCAGATTCACATTACTTGCCGTTACGAGCACCCTTCCTATCCTATATACTCTTTCCTTGATCGTAGGTAAATTCCTTTCACCCTGCATCCCTGAGGATGACGTGATTGCCAAATTTGCGGACTAAGAGTTGTCTTTTTACTCTGCAACCAGTCTTGGACTGACCATAACCTGGGGCCCTACCCCGCAGTCCCACAAACAGCTGAATCTGGGTCGGGACCTAAGTCAGTGCAATTTGGAGAAGGCGATGATCTGTTGCATACCTACTCGGACATAAGAATTACTCCCAGCATGTATGAGAGTCTTAATGTGGAGGGAGAGGTGGTAGATAGACGAAATGCGGCTGCCCGGGGCCTAGTGGAGGTCGATGTGCCTTCGATGCATGACCTGGTAGAAGCTCAGAAAGCCAACATGGTGGCTAAAAGTGAGGAAGTGGAGGAGAAGCGTGATTAAGATGACGACGTCAGGCAGAAAGTCCTAATGAAGACCAAACAGGATGTTAAGGCGAGGGCCACTGACACGGTCGCGTGGAGGAGGGATGATATGGAGGTAGAGAAGAAGAGGGCCACTGATGAGGCCCGAAGAAAATGGAGGATGAGGAAGCCCTGCAGAGGGCCACCGAGTCCATTGAGAAAACCAAGGCTGGTGCTGTCATGCTGCATAAGTCCCAGAAGCTTACTGAGTGACAGGCCGCCAGAGAGGCCAAGGAAAGGGCTAAGCGATAGGGCAAGGAGATACCGGGGAAGAAGGGAGCTACAACTAGCCTTGCTGCTGGAAGTGCCCCCATGCCTATGCCGCATACCACCCTTCTTGATATCACCGATATCTATAGCGGTGATGGTGCGGACGAGAAGCGTCACTCGACTTCTCATGAATCAACCACTTCTCAGAAGGGCCAAAGTGGAAGGAGCGGATCTGGTAAGAAGAGACCTAGCGCGAAGGATGAACCGTCAAGTGCCGAATCTGCAAAAAAAAAAATCACAAGGACAAAAAGAAAAGACATGATTAGTGTTAGTAACTTAGGTAGAAGTTACCATTATTTTGGTAGTGTAGACTGATAGTTTACGCGAGTACGACCCTCGCTTTTGGTTTTTCAAGACATGGTGTGGTTTTTATGTACACCCTGTCATTAGAAAGAAAGATGTTAGACACGTAGTTTTGAAATGTGTGTGTGTGAAAATTGAAATGTGAAGTAGTAAAGATCGCAGTTTATGTCAAGTGTTCAGATGTTCTTTTTATGTTTTCCAGCGTCTTGTACTTGCATAAGCATACTTATCATTATACTTATCATAAAAGCGATTGTGTACCGCGCTCTGGGTCAATTATTCCAGAGGGGTGAAATTAAGCGCTGGTTTTAGTCAGTATCCCTCAGCTCAAGAAACTCGTAGTTTGCGAAACCAGGCTGAGCGCCTGCTATTTTAGGTTGCTCGGGGTTAATCCGATGTATAGCAAAGGCATAGGATGTCGCGTTATGCGGTCTGTCAGGTGAGTGGCTCTCCCGTCATTCATCGGGTTGAGGCAATCCGTCGGCGTCGTTTATTCGTCGAAGAGGTAAGCCCAGATCATCAATTCGTATGGTCCGATCATGGCCATGGGCTACCCCTAAGCCTTGAGAGATTCGGGGAAGAAACGATTTATGGTCGGTCTTGGTGCTGCACCAAGATTCGACCGGCACCCGCAACTGGCGATGAGAGACTTTCATCACTCTTAGTTTGTCGTTGGGTTGTGACGCCAAGTCGCTTGGGCTTGGACGTAGAAAGATTTATCCTCGGTCTCGGCATGGGGACGAGGTTCGAGTTAGTGGTTATTTATACTCGGTCGCGCCGCAGGCCGGCGACTCGAGTAGCATTGTCGGCTCCTGTGCTCGGGGTGCTGGATGTAGCCAAGTGTTTTAGCCTCGAGGTTGAGATGGCAGCACTGGCTTCCATGCTCGGGGTGCTGATACAGCGATCGCATGTTCTATTCAAGCTGGTTGTCAGGACTAACAAAACACATCACATGATAAGTAAACAGCAAAGAGATAGGAAGTTGAACATCATTTCTACTAATAACTTTAGCAGTAATAGCCTTTACAATGCTTGAATGTCTAGAAAACAAAACAATGTTGGAAAGCATAAACAACAGTGAACTACATTATGTAAAGTAGCGGCGGAGATGTTCGCTGTTCCAAGCCCTTGGGAGTTCAGCTCCGTCCACGGTGGCGATTTTGAAAGTTCCATCGCTATGCCTTCGTTGTATGGAGTACGGGCCTTCCCAACGAGGTGCGAGGCCTGTTGGTGGGGGGAAACCCGCTTTAAGACGAGATTGCCGACGCCGAGGTCCTTATGCCAAACCCTGGAATTGAAGTATCGGGCTACTCGTTGTCGTTGGGCGGCGGCTCTAAGATCGGCCTCGTTCCTCCTTTCTTCCAGCAAATCAAGCGATCCCAAAAGTAAATCTTGGTTGGTCCTTGGAACGAAGTAGGTAACTCGATGAGATTGAAGCTTGAGCTTGATGGGGATAACAACTTCAGATCCGTAGGCAAGGGCGAAGGGAGTGTGTCTGGTCGCCGTCATGTGGGTGGTTCAGTAGGCCTAGAGGGCTAGAGGAAGTTCGTCCGCCCACATGCCCCCAGCCTTTTCCAGACGTTTCTTGATGGTGGACTTGAGGACTTCATTAACCGCCTCGACCTGCCTGTTGCTTGAGGATGAGCCACTGCTGAAAATCATTTTTCAATGCTATGGCGCTAACAGAAGGTTTTGAACTCGGCGCTCTCGAACTGAGTGCCGTTGTCGGAGATGATAGCTTAGGGAACCCCATAGCGGGTAATGATATTACGGATAATAATGTTGATCATCTTCTTTGTGGTTATGGTGTCTAGGGCTTCAGCTTCTGCCCACTTGGTGAAATAGTTCACTGCGACGATGGCGTATCGTTTCCCACCTCTAGCCATTGGAAGAGTTCCGATGATGTCGATTCCCTACATGGCGAATGGCCATGGGCTGGCCATTTGAGACAATTCGGTAGGCGGGGCTCTTGGGATATTAGAGAAGCGTTGGCACTTATCGCACTTGCAAGTGTAGTTTGTTGCGTCATGATTAAGCGTGGGCTAATAATAACCATGTCTGAGTATTTTTCTAGCCAGGGTTTGACCCCCGGTGTGGTCATCGCATTCACCTTCATGTACACTGCTTAGCACTCGGATGGCGTCTCCATAGGCAACGCACCTGAGCAAAGGAACAAAAAAAACCTGCGGCAGAGCACTCCATCCATAAGAAGGTAACGAGCTGATTAGCGAGTGAGCGCCCGGCTTTCTTTGTAGTGCCTTAGAATAGTCCCATGTTGCAGGTAATTCCGAATTGGTGTTATCCAGGACTCGGGCTCGAGTTCGGCATTCATGACCGTCTCGATCTGTCCTTTCTTGATGCTTGGAGAATTAACCACCTCAACTGGAGCAAACCCCATAAGTTGCGGATCTTCGGAGTTTTCCAACTTGGCTAAGGAATCCGTTTTTTCATTTTGCTATCGAGGAACGTGGGTGATGACAAAGTGGTCGAAGCAGGTGAGCAACTCCTGAACCCAAGCCAAGTATAGGGCGAGTCATCCCGCTTACGTTTGATATTCTCCTTGCACTTGACAGACAATAAGTTGTGAATCGGAGAAATCTGGATGGCCTGTAGCTTGAGCTCGATCGTGATTCTGAGTCCGACGATCTAGGCTTCATATTCCGCGTCGTTGTTGGTAGCAGGGAAATTTATTTTTAACGTGTAGTATATCGGGCGCTCTTCAGGGGTGATGAGTACGATTCCGACTCCGGAGCATTTTATATTAGAGGAGCTGTCCACGAACAATTTCCATTGGGCTTCAAGAGCTCCAGCGTTCTCCGTAGGAGTCTCCTCAGGGGCAGTGAATTCCACTATAAAATCGGCAAGAGCTTGGCCGAGGATGGCTCGTCGGGGAATGAATGTTATCTCAAATTGGCTTAGTTCCATACTCCAATTTAACAGTCGCCCAGATGCTTCGGGTCGCTGTAGGACTGGTCGTAGGGGCTGATCGGTCAAGACCTTTATGGGTTGAGACTGGAAGTGTGGTCGGAGCTTCCGAGAGGAAATCAACTAGCGGAATGCCAGCTTCTCCAACTTCGGATAATTCTTTTTTTCCCCTGTCAGTCGTTTGTTGATATAGTATATGGGTCATTGGACACGATCTTCGATGCATACAAGTACCGAGCTGATTGCCTGCACGGAAACAACAAAGTAAACGTATTAGTCCTCATGGTCCACGGGCTTAGATAAGATAGGTGGTCGCTCCAAGTGATTCAGTAGATCTTTGAATGCGGAGATGCATTCTGGGATCCACTTGAAATTGCGTTTCCCTTTTCGAAAGTAAATCGAAGAAAGGAATGCACTTGTCGGTGGCCTTAAAAATGAACCGACTTAAAGCGACGACCTTCCCGCTTAGGCTTTGGACATCTTTGATGTTCTAGGGGATTTGGATATCCCGAGTAGCTTGGATTTTCTCTAGATTGGCTTCGATGCCCCAAGAGTTGATGCTGAAACCCAAGAACTTTCCTAAAGCAACGTCAAAGGACCACTTCAGGGGATTGAGTTTCATGTCGTATTGGCGGAGGACATCGAACATTTCAGAGAGGTCGTGGACGTGGTTGCTAGATATTTTAGATTTTACAAGCATATCATCCACGTACACCTCCATGGATTTCCCGATTTGATTATTAAATAGACGATTAACCAATCGTTGATAAGTGGCGCTGGCGTTCTTGAGGCCGAACGGCATGACACGATAGCAACAGAGTCCGAGGTCTGTTATAAAAGAGGTATGATCCTGGTCACGAAGATTCATTGGGATTTAATTGTAGCCTGAATAGGCATTCATGAAAGATAACAGCTAGTATCCGACAGTCAAGTCAACCAGTCGGTCAAACTTCGGGAGCGGGAAGCTGTCCTTGGGACACGCCTTGTTTAAATCGGAGAAGTCGACGCACGTTCGCCATTTACCATTGGCTTTCTTGACCAGAACCGGACTGGAAACCCACTCAGGGTAGTCGACTTCGCGAATGAAATTTTTATTGAATAAACGATCTACCTCTTCCTCGAGTGCTTTGGACCTCTCAGGTCCCAAGAAGTGTCGTTTTTGCTTGACCAGAGGCATCGTAGGATCTATGCTGAGAAAGTGACAAGCAACGGCGGGATCGATGCCTTTCATGTCGGGGTGAGTCCATGCGAACACATCCAAATTAGTCTTTAGGAAACCTATAAGATCCGCTTTGATCGCTGGGTGGAGTTGCGATCCTACCTTCAACACCCATGATGGGTCGTTCGGGATTGATGGGAACATCCTCTATAGGTTCAACCGGGGTAGCCCTCTCATATTCGGGCTCTTTGTCCTTCCGTGGGTCGAGATCATTGGAAAGAAGGCAGTGGCACCTGAGCCAAGGCTCAGACGCCGCTGATTGCTATGCTGAGATATTCTTGGTGCAAGAAGGTGTGGGCACGACTTTACCCTTGTCCTTATTGCGTGCATTCTTCCATTCTATTGCATAACATTCTCTGGCGCTTACTTGGTCGCCTTTAACCATTCCGATCCCATTCTCTGTCAGGAATTTCATTAAGAGAGACCATGGCGTCATTCAAACCCGAGACTCAATGAGAAAAGGGTGCCCTAGGAAAGCGTTGTAGGGGGAATCGATGTTTATAACCATGAAAGTGAGAATTCGGACTCGGCTCCGGTCCCCTTTGCCCAGTTCCATAGGTAAGTCAACCATTCCTACCGGGGAACTAGAGGCCCCATTGAAGCCATGGATCGCGACACAGCCTTGAAAATGATGTTGACCGAGCTCCCCGAGTTGATTAGTACCTTTCTGATAGAAGCAGCACCGATCTGAGATGTGATAACCAGTAGATTAGTGGTCGGGATATCCACCCTGGTAGAATCTCTTTCGCGGAAAACGATGTTATCCCGCATGGTTTTTTGTAGCTTGGATGGGGCGGGTTCGCTGAGAACGGAGTAGGCTTCATAAGTTGCATATTTTATGGAACTCACATACTCCTCCATTTACTGAAAGCTGTCGTGCATAGGGTATGGTCCGCCACATATAGTGTTGATCACGATCCCTCTCCTTGGGTTAGATGGACCAAGAGCTGCTTTGGCGGGTGCCGGAGGAGCTGGCGCTGAAGGCTGAGAGTTTGGTTCGGTAGGAAAGGGTTCTTGGACATATTGTTTGAGTTGCTTCTCATGGATAAGCTTCTCAATTGCGTCCCTAAGCTAGCGGCACTCTTTGATGTCGTGCCCGTACACGTCGTGGTATAGACAGTACCTCCCAGTATTCTCCTCGCAGTCGGTTGATTTTCTAACACGTGGCTTCTTGTACGACAACTTGTTGAAGGTTTACAAGTAAATTGTTTCCAAGTCTTCGTTTAGTGGGGTGTAGGTCTCGAAGGCGCGGTGAGGGCCAGGTTTTCCTGGCTCCACTGGGGCTTGTCCGTTGTTTCGGCCAACCAGCCTAGCATTATTTGGTTTTTGCATGTAGGAGGCTGCCCCCTGTTCTGATTGAAGGGCTCCCCGACTTTCCTTCCTCTAAGGTTGTTATCTGCGGTGTCCGCTTGGGGGTCATTGGGGCGACTTGTGGCGGAAAGCCAGTTCCGTCTTGCCTCCTCTTGGCATAAGTACTGATCCGCTTTCTCATACAAGATGTTGAGGCTTTTTGGCTGCTTCCGATCGATCCATGCCCCGAACTCTAAAGTGAGGAGGACATCTTTTGCTAGGTGAAAGAGTACGGTGCGAGGATCCGGATCCTTGACCTCGACGAGAGCTGTGTTAAACTGGGAGAGCTAGATTTTGAGTGACTCAGTAGGTCCTTGGTACAAGTTGGACAGAGTGAGGGCATTCTTCGAAGTTGGGATATGCACCTTGAATTGCTTGACTAGTTCTGTCGCTCATTTCCCGAAATTGTTAATGAATCAAGTGGGAGGCGAGAGAACCGTAGTAAAGTGGTACTGGACAGGAAGAACGGGAAGCATTTGCATTTGGCTGGGTCATTACCCCGGCTCGAGTTCATTTGCCATTCATATCGATTCAGGAAGGCACAAGGATCGATGGTGCCATTATAGAGTGGCATTTGCGGGATGCTAAATGCCGCGGCCATTCAGCCTCATTACTCTTCTTGTGAAGGGGTTACACATAAGTGAGCCTCCCGTAAGCCATGTGCGTCCCCTCGCATTTCCCTTATGATCCTTTATACAATGTTAGGAAGATAAGTTGGACGGGGATCCGCCATCGGGACCAATGGATTTTGACAGGGATCCAGAGTCCTGTTGCGAGGTCTCCTTCTGTGATGAATGTCTGGGTCATCGTCTTCCATATCCTCGACATCTATAATTGGGTCCTGATGTGGACGATGAGGCAGAGTGGGTCGATGTGGATCCTGTTCTGGAGGAGGATGAGCCGCTGGAATAGCAGGTCCATCGACGCGATCGGTGACCGTAGGGTTGTGTCAAGGAAGGGGCTGGTTGGTCAGACCTGGTCTGTCATTGATGATCAAGAGAGAGCAGTCTCGGTGTTGTGCCCCCTTGCTGTATGGAACCGTAGTTCGGTTGACGTTGCCATTCCCATTGCCGTTGGCATGACCGTTGCTGTTATCAAGGGAATTGGTTCGAGTGGCGACGTTGTTAATGAGGATAATCCTCCTCCTTTGATATGGGCAACTTGACTCGAAAAAGGAAGTTTCCGAGGCAGTTGGTCGAGGTCGAGCATTGTTCCGAGCCAGTTGAAGTCGAGCAACAACGCGCTGACTTTCTTGAAGTTGTTGCATAAGATCGATATTATTCTTTAATGCTTGATTAAGCTCGTACGCTGTGTTCTCATATTTTTCAGCGAGCGCTCGGATCTGAGCTTGTGTCGTGGGAGCTTCGGGGTCCACAACAGGAGGGATATCTTTATTAGTGGTCGGGATGTCTGCCGGTTGAGGTTGTTGGGATGTCCCAGCCTCGGCTGCGTCTGAAGAGCCGACCATTGCGTTCTTTGGTCATTTTTCCATCGTAAGCGGACTCGGCGACAGGTTTAGCAAGGAACCTCAAGCTCGTCGAAGGTCAAGATGACAATGTGTGACAAAGGTGCAATATCCGAGTTTTCTCAGTGAAAGCACCAAATGTTGACGGCAAAAATTTTTGAAAACACCAAAGATTCCTATTACTGTGAATTATAGTTTTAGTTGCAAGACTAAGTAAAAGAAAGCGGTAAATAACACAAAGAATTTATAGTGGTTCGGCCTCGGTAGAGGCCTACGTCCACTTTGGAAAGGTGTTGGAATATTATTAATCACTCAAGAATTACAAGGTAGTGGCATGCTCATGAAATCTCATTACTTTCACTTTCATAATTGTCATATGCTAAGTATTTGGGAAAAAGACTATTTAATCCTTCTTCTTCCACAAATAGGAGATGTCATTAATGAAGCTCATGAAGCTCTATAGTGGTCCCAATTGATAGAAATCCAACCCCTTTGAAGTGTGAGGGTATGGGCTATTTATAGGAGAAGGGTTAGGTAGGAATAGGTAAGAAATGGGTACCACATGCAGAAATTCGCACCCGCCACCTGTACCTACATAAAATTCGCACTCGGCCCTGGGTGCGAATTTTTGCACACGCTGGGTGCGAAATTTCGCTCCTGCTAGGTACGAAATTTCGCACCCTCTTGGGTACAAAGTCCACCTCTCGAGGGGCGCAAGGGCCATAGATACGGGGGTTCTGGGCTTGTGACCCCTTCGGGATTTGAGGCCTTGGTTCAGAAACGTGTTCTGGGCATTGCGAGGTTCTGAGCGGCGGTCCCTTCTCGATCCTATTTCTGTCACTCCTAGGCGTCCCTCTCGGCCTTAGCACCAGGCAATGTGTTGAGTTGAGTGTGTTTGATGTACTCCTGGGAATCGGACCAAAAAGCCGGTTCACACCATGTGTCGCACAGGAAATGTGTCTGGCTTCGCATTATCCGCCAAGTACATCCAGAAATCAATCTTGAGCCTCGGAGATAATCCCCTAACCTCCTCAAAAACATCCGAATACTCACAGACTATTGATACAGATCGCAAATCATCGACATATGTATCAAGTGATTCTAGGAAACTAAGCATAACAGACACTTTTGGGTTACAAGAAATCTCGAGAGTCCTTTCATGGCAAGTAAAAAGTCTAACGACCCTCCTCTCATGGTCTAGAATGGCACCATACATGGCTAGCCAATCCATCCCTAGAATCAAACCATATCCCATAAACCAAGCACATATGCAAACTCGATGCCCAAAACAGATATCCTCAAACACCGACAAGTCATAAATAGAAGAGTTGTGCCACCAATGGGATTTGAGGAAACAACCGTATCCGAAACCATACTAGTACTAAGGTGCAGAGACTCAACAACAGAATCAGATATAAAAGAATGAGAAGCGCCAGAATCAAAAAGAGTCATAATAGGATGATCGGAAAGAGAAATCAAACCTCAACAGAAACTTTCCTACCTTCGTCTGGTCTACTGCCCTCGAGAGCATGCACCGGCTCTCCAGATGGTCCTGTCTCTTGCCTCTGTCCTTGCTTCTTCGGGCATTTCCTAGCATAGTGCCCAACTTTGCCACAGTTGAAACAAGAATTCTTCCTTTTTCTACATTCCTTGACCAAATGACCAAAGCACTTCCAAACATGACATCTCTTAGAGAAATTATCTACTCGGGACGGTGGAGGAACATCGGCTGCAGCTAGGGGAGGGGCGTCTCCTTGGCTTCTGATAGGTGCCGTAGCCTTAATATACCTACGGAACCAATCTGGTACTTGAACGACCTCGGAAATATTCGGTTCCCCAGACATGCTGAAACAAAAAGGAAGAATGGTTCAAACAGAGAATCAAGAGATATTTTATATGGCTTTGGGGAATACATTTTTCAAAAACAGCTTTTTCTTTGAAATTACTTTCTTTTTGAAACCTTTTGAAAACAATTTTCAAAACCTTTTATCCGATCTTGTAACCTTCAGCTCTGATACCAAATTTGACACCCCACGTTCGTTAATGTCACTTTTTAACAGAATGCATTAAGTTCCGTGAAGCATTATAGGTAAACAGAAATATAAACATCATAAGACAGATATAAAATAACATCGGATATTTAAAACTTTGTTTTCCAAAAAGAAAACATTGTGGTCCAAAATCTAGTTACAACATCAGTCTGAAATACAGAAAACCCATTACGTCAATGAAAGTATCTGCCTTGTACTAAATACATCAGATTACAGTAATATAAAATCATAGCCCCCAAAAAGAGCCATAACAGAGTAGACAAATAGTCAAAGCAGTACATTGAAGCAAATCCAGAATACAAGCTGAAACAGAAGAGAGAATCCTAATCAAGCTTGAGCACTCCCACCCTAAGAACATGGGGGGTGGGAAGGAAGAGAGAAAAGAAAAGAAAACAAAACGGGTCAGACATAAAGTCTAGCGAGTCCAGTTACTTCTAGCATATAAATAAGTAAAAGTATCATGACAAACATATAAACTGGATGAAAGATAACAGTGTCACATAATAGGTATAATAGACTTTACAGGATAAGCAGGATGAACTGAACAGATTACGCTTCTCAAATACTTTTCTCTACACCAATACTAGTATAAAAGATTGAATGATCTCAACAGAAACATAATGGTAGACTTAGGTGTACTTCTAGTAATGGGTTTTAACCAAAACAGTAATAACGGGTACCCAAACATAAATAACGGTTGTTACCCCAACCATAGATAACAGCTGTTACCTAACAACGGGCCCCTAAATAGGAAGGACTAGAGGTACCCTAATTACCACCCCCAATCGATTGGCTCTCTGTCCCGTAGATACCCGTGCCAGCCCCACAGTAGGATGTATCACTTCCTAAAGTGGAAACCCCCATATAGACACAGCCACATCTAATGGTGTTATAGCAGGTTATTATCCCTGGTACATTCGGAACCATGCACGCACATGACTCCATCGGAACGCGCTATCAGAACACCTCCACCTAGATGAACCTCTTACAATCAGCTCAATAAGCGTTCCCCTGACCCCTACCTAGTTCGGGGTCCCCCTATAATACCTGTATGGGTTACTGACTGATACGGGTCCCACACCATAAATAATATAAGCCACCCTTTAGGATTGTATCCCCAACTACTAGGATTTTGACAGGTTATGGCTAACAGTTTAACAAGCCCGCATAACCCCAACATATAAAACAGGTTAAGTTTATCAGGCTCGTATAACCCCCTACCAATTTAATAGATTTACTTAACCACCACAGATTTAAATAGGTTTTGTAACAACCCGAATTCTGGCAGACCAATTTTTTTTCAAAATTCTAATCCATCGAAACTCGTATTGGTTGCTCTGGTATCCGACAGAAAAGACGGAGATATAAAATATACCAGAGCTCAGAAAATATCTCACAGCGGAATAGGTAAAATATAATATAATCAAAATATAGCCTTACCCAAATTATAATACTGCCTAACCAGTATCCAAAGCTATTATATCTCTGCCACAAATCTAACCTATGAGTATGTGATGAGGAGGGGGTCAGAACACAGGTTCCGGTGACTTGATTCAAACCATACATTTTGGATAATCGTACATATACCGTTCAATCACATTTTCTTATTTATTAGGTTACTTGGGTTAACAACACTCAAGGCTTATACACACGTCACACCCATTTACTCCCCAATGGATTAGCCTAATAAAGTATATATGTAGCTACCCCCAAATTAAGGTACACCCCACGGTACCCCACTCGCACGGTCTCCGCCGTAACACCATAGAAATATACATAGTCCCACATCCTACGCCGGAGTGACAAACGAACCCCTATATAACAATGCTACATTTCGCATAGAACCGCCATCGCCATGTTATGTAAGCGTACGGACTGCCACCTTTGATCAAATCAGATCGCAGTGTAATGCCCTAGAGCCTACGATACACCACCAAGAGAATACATGCATGCATATAGACTTTCCCACGCATGTATCGTCAATCATACTCGATGCCTTAACTGCACATAACTTCTAATATGCACGATTTCCATGGCAGGGTTGTACAAGAAACATAGAACTCGGTCGGGAGCATTTCCATATCTATACAACCCCACCTTTAAGGGCCTCAAAATCATATTCTCCGGGTCTATATTTCATGGTGGCTATGGCCCCACCTTGACCCCTCCCTCAACTAGTAAAGACTACAAGAGCTAAGTGACTGCCCCTAAAAACAATCTAAACATTCAGTTTACATCTCCACTCAACCATTGCACCTCGATAATGAAAGATGGATTGCGTCTTTGGTTTAGCTCTAGTCTTTTCGCATCCTACTGGTTGCCGATGAAGGGTACCCGACGATCCACTATCCTTATTGGTCGTGACCACTGCCTCCCTCTTGAGGCGACCGCAGAATTACCCTAGTTTCACCTCATCACAGCTTTCTGACTGCAAAACTTTTACAATCAAGGCTTACTCATCGGGTAGTTACGCGCAAACCCAACCTCTGCGAGCATAGCCTAAACATCTGCCACCGCACAGAGGACTACCAGGAGCACCTTACGCGTCTCAGGAAGTCGCGTGCTTCCCCTTCCAGTTCTTCGGAGGTAACAGAATAATCAAATGGATGTGTGCTCCCCTCGTGCCTCATGACACTACGATGATCTACCCCATTGGGTTATTCACCCTCAAACGTATGGACTGGTCTAAGCGCCTCAGTTTAATGTGTTGTTAGACCCTATGTCTAAACATTCAATTATGTGCTTGCTCTACCTTATCGGGTTTCCATTTAACTTGGTTATTCCTATTCATATTGACTTCTTATTCAAGTTACCAAGTTCCTCTTGCTTAATAATTACAGTCATATAACTTAACCCATTTAAATTTATTAATAAGCCCACAACATGTTATTCTCTAGATTATGATCCATGGTCTATAAACCACAATCCCTTTATATTTTTGTTTGATTTCATAGTTACAATAAAATGTTATACTTAATATGTAATTAAGTATATCTCAATTCACATTTTTTCTGTTTAACATGTCACTCATTATTTATGATTAAATATTACTTATTTCATTTCATAAGTTTGCCTCATTCTTTCTTATTTAATCATAATTCCATCTTATACTTTCACTACTACTTATCGTTGTTTACTCATTAACTTAGTTCTCTTAACTAAGGTTTACTAATAAGTTTCTCTTTCCATAAACATAATTGATGTTATCCTTATCCGTAGATTTTAGATTTTCGTTCTTATAAATAACTTAATTTACAATTAAGTACAGCTTGTCTCATTACATAAGTTATTCCATTTCCTTTATATTCTATTATAACCTAAGTTATAATTTCCATTTGTCCCTAGGACAAGTCTACCTATTATATAAAATTCACATTAATGTAATTTATTTATAATAGGTTATTATCATTCCCCGTTCATTCCACTTCTTATACAGTTGTTACTATCATTCATTCCCTTATTCATTCCCATTAATCACAATTAATGCTATTTTGTTAATCTCGCTTTTTACATATATATATATATATATATATATGTTTATGCGCTAATCCTCTCACATTAAGCCTATATTTGTGCATACTGGTTTTGTCGGGCGGTTCTGGGCAGACTTGTACCACAAGTTGACTTAACCTTGTGTATTAGTATTGTTACATGTATATTTATGCACTAGACCTCTCACATTAAATTAACAACTTGTGGATGCTGGATTTGTCGGCGGTTCCGGGCAAACATCTACTACAAGTTGAATTTAACCTCATGTCTAAGTGCAGTTACAGTTTTCTATTTACTATAAATTTTCTATATAATTTAGACGTATCCATTTCTTTCAAATTTTTACTATAATCTATATTTTAAATGTCATCATGTTAAGCCCATTTTATCTCGCATGTTCTTTCTAACATGTAATTGATTCTATTCTAACATGTAATCATTTAATCATGTAATTATTCAAATCTAATAAGTTAACATGTAATTTTCTTAATTCCACAGTTAATTATTCAAGTACATAATATGCCACAAGTTAAAATTAGAACATGTATGTATACAACAGTAATCACTACACATGTTTTAACAAGTTTACATTTCAATATATGAATATTTAAGCATGTTAAACATTTCAACATATGAATTTTCCAACATATTAATATTTTAACATATTAATATATCAACATTTCATATTAGCATTTCATCACTTTAACCATTCTATCATATTTACATTGCATATTAACGGGGAATGTTAAATGATAATATACCATTATCAAAATTGGTATAACTTAAATCCACTCACTTAATTTGCTTTCCAAATCCTGAATCTATTGAGATCTTACATTCTGTGGTTTCCCCTAACTGGATTTAGAACCTAACAACCATGGATCCACAATTATTACTAAAAGAAAAAGGGAAGAAAGAGGAGAAAATTGAATAGACCAGATCTAAGAATTTACCTTACTTCGAATATGATTCCGAACACCTTCTTATTAATATTCATTCTTTTCCTTCAGATCTTGATTCAGAATTTTTCTAAACTAATTATCTTATTTTTCTGAAGAGATTTGAGGAGGAAGAAGAATGACACAGTATAGATGTCATCTTAGAAATATGAGGTTTAGGCTAGGGTCTACTAGCTTATTTATAGGTGTTTAGGATCTTATCGTACATGCAGCGCTGAGTCAGCAATATACGTCGTTAAGAAAATCGTCCAGATTCATCGATGAATCTGGCTGGTCTGGGATGAGTCGACCCCTTGGTCGACCCACCTACAGGGGTATCGACCCCCCATGGGTCCTGCGAGCTGTTTTAGCGCAGAAGTCTGAATTTCGAATGTTTGAATTTCTGCAATTTATTTAACCGTTATATTCACAAGTAATCTTCTTATACGTATACAAAACTTCTAATGACCATTTTACGTGTATATATATTTATTTCGTTTTCAAAATTCAAATGGTGTTGTACCGTTATTTAATTCTTGCCATATTTCTTTGATTGCAGCCTTATCTTGAACTTTATCTCTTGTATACATATATTTCTACACATATATGCATGTATATTTACATATACATGTTACATATACTTTCTTATATGTATATTTTTTTCTTATATATGCATTTATACATATTTTTCTCTTTAGAACATGTGCCATTTTAGCTGTTCCCTTAAAACAAAAGTATGATGGCGGTGGGAATCGAACTTTGTACCTCTTGTATGCAAGCAACATGCTCTTACCAACCGGGACTACTAAGGCTATTGTTAATAAGGCTTAGAACAATGGTTGTTATTGTTTTCTCCTTATTCCTCTTTTTCATGTTTGTTACAATATTTCATTTAAACCATTGCATGAATCTTTTTCTTTTATTTCGGTGCATGTATTTATTACATGCAATCACATATTATCTTTATTTTATTCTTAATATATATATATATATATATTTATGTCTATGCATATATATATACACACACACGCACGCACACATATATGCATTATTTAATTATCATAAAATGCGAGGTGTTATAGAAATTTGATAAGGGTAAAAATCAATTAACCCCTCGCATAATATACATCCATCATGGACGCATCCAATTTTTGCAAACAATGTGCACTTGTGCAAAGTGAAATACAACATAATAATACATGTATGCCTAAGCAGTACCTCCTATGTGTATGCAAATTTTTCAAAAATTCATTTGAAATATGATGCTCACATCCTAAATATACTGGCAGTTCTACATGAATGCAATTTTTTGAAATTAAAAATGATTTTTCATCCAAATTTTCCCATACTCTTACTGAGCAAGAGTGTAGTTCATCCAATTTTTGCATCCAAAACCCTACCAAGCAACTTTATTTTTCGAATTTCGGAAAAATCTAATTTTCTAAATTCGATTTCTTATGTTACAAAATGGTGAAAAATGGAAAATTTCACATCTTCCGTTTTTCTTTTATGTACCTTTTCTATCTATGCTTGGATTTTATATAACTATTTATGAAGATTCTCTATTTTCCTATCCAATCACAACCCTTATAAGAAAATTTTTCCTTGTTAATAATTTTCTTTTTCATCTTGTCTTGAAATTTTTTATTTTTATCCATTTTTTCTCATTATTTTCCATTTTTTTTAACTGTCATGTTTGTTGCTTTGCTGAATTTGTTGTCTCCTTTTTAGTTGTACCATTTCTCTTTTCTTAGCTTTATCTAATCATTTGATCTAAGTTCAATTTTCAAATAAGCCTTCTACTCTTTCAACTAAAACAGGAAAACAGACACTCTACATAGCTACTACTAAGGGCCAAGAACCTCGGGACTATGTCCCATTCAGGCAGAAAAGTCCAAACCATAGGATCCACAATAGGTTTGGGTGTTACCCTAACTCCCCAACAAGAATAAAATAACGGAACGATCCCAACAGAAATGTAATAACAGGTTTTAACCCTAACTTGAAAATTAGCTAAAGGATCTAAACACTTACTTGCCCTTTACTATCTAGTAGTCACTACTAGTCCTAGCTGTGTACCCACAATTATTTCAAGCAACACCCTAGGCTTTTCAAAGCTTACACATTTACGGGAACTTACTATTATTCCTAGGTAATTCTCGCTTTTTACTTCATAACCTCAAAACTTTTCCTGTCTTCCCTAGGCAGCCCTTACCAACTTCATACTTTTAAAACACGGTTTGGCCATTTTATTTAAATTTTCTTCCAAAAATTTAAGAATGTCAAAACTTTATTTTCCTTATGAAAACTTACTTTTGCCAAACAAAAAAACATATTATGTTAAAAAAAATGTAAATCATCATTTTTTTCAAATCACAAAACTGGAGTAGATACGGAAAACTATTTTCTCATTCAGGTTTATGACTTGTTCTTGCCTATAAGGTCGGTTCAGTTTCTTACTACATGGTGCAAACATTTACTCTATTCTTAATTTCTATAACTTATTTTGTCCACCCAACAAAATTTTCTCCTTTAAAACAATTTATCAAGGATGATTGTCAAAAGAATAGAGATCTCAAAACGTTCTTTATTAGAAATTCTAGTTTTCAACAAAATGCAATATTTTCTAAGTTTTGCTCTTTTTTAATCCTTTCATGCGATTTAAAAAGAAAACTAGCGAGATATACACGCTCTAAAATATGCACTTTTTACTGAGAGAATTTTATTTTAGACAAAATTTTCGTAGGAAATTACTATTAACAAAATATACCCCCTTTTACTTCAAAACCAAATATGTACTTCTTTACATAAATCAAAAATATAATTTTTAAGATTAAAACATGAAAATACCATAAACCATCTTCCAAAAACTTTTATAATTTCAAGTCCTCAAAAGTTAACAATGGGGTTAGAATCAAAGCGGGTTTCTGATTTTCCTAGGCTTTCCTAGACATTCCCATAAGGTCAATTCTCTCAACTATATATATTCCTAATCCGTTTTTTTCTCTTTTTAACCATTTCCAATTTATAAGATTTTACTTCTAAACCACTAATATGAAATATTAACATATGGGATCCTCCTTTCTCTAATTCAAAATATATTGTACACTTCCTATCCAAATTTTGTAAGGGTCTCAAATTTCCATATTCATTCCTTTAGTGTTCAAAACAGTCATCCCTATTCTTATCATATTATACTCTTTCTATTTAGTGGGTTACTCTATGGATCTAGGTATATATATATATAATATAGTTATATTTTTAAAAATACAAATACGTTCACGCACTATTTATACAGGAATCCTAAATCTAAGCTCTGATACCAGATGTAACAACCCGAATTCTGACGGACCGATTTTTTTTTTCAAAATTCTAATCCATCGAAACTCGTGTTGGCTCTTGTATCCTGCAGAAAAGACAGAGATATAAATATATTAGAGCTCATAAAATATCTCACACCGGAATCGATAAAATATAATACAATCAAAATATAGCCTTACCCAAAATATAATACTGGCTAATCAGTAACCAAAGCTATCATATCTCTACCACAAATCTAACCTACGAGTATGTGATGAGGAGGGGGTCGGGACACAGGTTCTAGTGACTGGATTTAAACTATACATTTTGGATAACCCAACATATACCGTTCAATCACATTTTCTTATTTATTAGATTACTTGGGTTAACAACACTCAAGGCTTACACACACGTTGCACCCATTTACTCCCCAGTGGATTAGCCTAATAAAGTATATATGTTGCAAACCCCAAATTAAGGTACACCCCATGGTACCCCACTCGCACGGTCTCTACCGTAACGCCACAAAAATAAACGTAGTCCCTCATCCTACGTCGGAGTGACGCGCGGACCCCTATATAACAACGCTTTGTTCCGCATAGAACCGACATCGCCATGTTACGTAAGCATACGGACTGCCACCATTGATCGAATCAGATCAAAGAGTAATGCCCTAGAGCCTACGATACGCCACCCAGATCAGACATGCATGTATCTTGACTTTCCCACGTACATATCATCAATCGTACTTGATGCCTTAACCACACATAACCTCTAATGTGCACCGAGTTCCATGGAAGGGTTGTACAAGAAACACAGAACTCTATCGGGAGCTTTTCCATATCTGTACAGGCCCGCCTTTAAGGGTATCAAAATACAGATATCCTTAGGGTCTATTTTTCATGGTGTCTATGGCCCCACCTCAGCCCCTCCCTCAACTAGTAAAGACTACAAGAGCTAAGCGACTTGCCCATAACAAACAATCTAAACATCCGGTTGGCGTCTCTCCTCAACCGTTGCGCCACGATAGTGAAAGGTGGATGGCGTCTTGGGTTTAGCTCTAGTCTTTTCGCATCCTACTAGCGGGCGATGATGGGTACCCGACAATCTACTATCGTTGTTGGTCGTGACCCCTGCCTCCCTCTTGAGGCGACTGCCGAATTACCCTAGTGTCACCTCGTCATAGCTTTCTGACTGCAAAGCTACTTTTACAGTCAAGGCTTACTCACCGGGTAGTTACGCATAGACCCAACATCTGCGAGCACAGCCTAAACATCTGCAACCGCACAGAGGACTACCAGGAGCACCTTATGCATCTCAGAAAGCTACGTGCTTCCCCTTCAGTCCTTTGGAGATAACGGAATAATCAGAGGGACGTGCGCTCCCCTCATGCCTCATGACACCGTGATGATCTGCCCCATTGGTTTATTCACCCTCAAACGTATGGTGGCTATGGCCCTACCGAAGCCCCTCCCTTAACTAGTAAAGACTACAAGAGCTAAGCGACAAGCCCCTAAGAAAACAATCTAAACATACATGTGGCGTTTCCCCTCAATCACCGTCCCACGATAGTGAATGGTTAATGGTATCTTGGGTCTAGCTCTAGTCTTTCCGCATCATACTAGCTGTGGTGATAGGCACTCGATGACCTACTATCCTTGTTGGTCTTGAGCCTCCGCCTATGTTGAGGCAGCCGCCGAATCACCTTTTTCGTCACCGCGTACAACATTCTAACGGTCAAGTTATTCTTGCAGTCAAGGCCCATCCACCTAGTAGTTACGCACAGACCCAACCTCTGCAGGCACAACCTTAAACATCTGCCACCACACAGAGGACTACTAGGAGCACCTTTAACGTCTCAGGAAGCCGCATTATAACACCCCACGTCCACTAATGTCACTCACAAAGGGAATGCATTAACTTCCATGGAGCATTTTAAGTGAATATAGAACAGAAAATCACAACAAGACAGATATAAAGCAGTACTTGAAAATTCAAAACTTTATTTATTGCAGCAGAAGGTAAATATGTTTGGTTACATCATCAAAACCAAAGACTAGTGTCAAGTACAAAATATCCATCTTGACAAAATCAGAGTATATAAAAATAAAAAGCATAATCCCAACTTTAATAGCCATGATAAAAGATAAGCTGAAATTCACTTCAGCAATCCAAGTACTTCAGAAAAGATCCAAGTCAAGTTCCACTAGTGCTAGTCCCACCCTGAGAACCTGAGGGGGGGGGGGGGGGGAAGGAAGAAAAGAGGTGAAAACAAAGGGGGTCAGACATAAAGTCTGGCGAGTATGATAACTTTAACAATATAACTTTTAAAGTAAATAGGATAAGCTATAACTGGAAGATAAGGTATGACTGTGAAACAAATGACAGAGTCAAACAGGAGAAATAAGATAATGATAAGTCGCGCTTCCACGTACTTAAGGTAGTTACTAAGTTATACCGAACTAATACTAACTACACCAATACTAGTCACTCTAAAAGTTGATCCCGCCTACTGAACATAACAGATGTGATAATGGTAGTTTCGTGTACCCCTAGTTGCTGTCATAGGCGCCGCCTGCCCCAATCTCCACTAGTTGCACCTACTACCCACCCCATTTTAATTACAATATTTATAATATGGTAGTTGCACTCCTAGCTGTTGTCATAGGTGCCGCCTGCTCCTATCTCCACTAGTCGTACCCACTACCTTCCCCATTCGATCGGCTCCCTAACTCGTAGATACCCGTGCTGGTCCCACAGTGGGGTGTATCACTCCCCAAAGTGGCAACCCAATACTAGCAGAGATGCACGGCTTATACCTACACAATGCAACAACGTCTTACCTACCAGCCCGGGCCCACACACGCACATGAACCCGTTGGACTTGCGTTGCCACCGCTTACCCGTTTTGGCCTCTTATAGTCAAGCCCAGTACGCGTGTCCCGTCCTCGACTTGGGTCAAGCCCACAGAGATACTCATGGGTTACTGGTTGAAATGGGCCCCCATTACTTGACACAAGCTTTCCACCTAAGCTTGGTCCCCACGAATACATCCCACTTAACCCCTTCTTATTCATGTCCACTTACATGTTTAAATTTGGTTAAGTGTTTCTATTCGTATTTCCACATGCCACCCAAGGCTCCCACTTAACCCCCATGTCCTACTTATATTTTTATCTTGGTTAAGTGCTACTAATCGTATTTCCTCATGTCACCCACTTAACCCCCATGTCCCACTACATGTTTACTTTGGTTTAGTGTTACTTAATTTATTACTACCATAACCCCTGTAGGACCTCTCACATTAGGCTGGAATTTGTGGCTGCTGGATTTGCCGGGCGGGTCCGGGCAGTCTTACACCACAAACGAGCCTAACCTCGTGTCCATACAACCGTTACGCATTTAATTTGGGCCTTTGACTTCTCACATTGGGCTACCATTTGTGGCTGCTGGATTTGCCGGGCGGGTCCGGGCACTCTTACACCATAAATGAGTCCAACCTCGTGTCTTAGGCATTGATTATTATACATAATCTTTTCACCCCAAATTTGGATTAATTATTCCTATTCAAATTTGTCAGTAAATTCCAAATTTACTTATGTCCATAATTTGTCACCTAAATTATGTTCGTCTATTTATGATATAATATATACCAATTAGTGTCTCCAATTAATTATATGCCTTTTAAGGCCATTACATGCCAATTCACAATATGTGTATATTTAATATTCCCCCATTATCCCCGCATCGTTCGTTCGCTTAACGTGAAATATATATATATATATATATATATATATATATATATATATATTGGACTAGTAAATAGTCTAACACATAAAAGGGGAAAAACACCACAAATTTGCACAACACACAAAATAGATCTAACTTGCATCTAACTTGCAATTAAGAATTACAACATAACTTGCATAGACTTTGTATTGCCAAGGGTCTAAAATCATAGATCTAAAAGGCGTGAACTTGCATGTATGAATATAGTTTTTCACCCAAACTAGCATAGGTAATTGTCACAAACTTGCATAAACTATGTATGTCATAGTTCCAACACAAAGGTGTAAACTTGCATAAACTATGTATGTCATAGATCCAACATAAAGGTGTAAACCTGCTTAAACTATGTATGTCATAGTTCTAGACTTAAAGGTGTAAACTTGCATATGGATCTAAAAAGATATTAACTTGCATATAGATCTAAAAAGATGTGGACTTGCATATGGATCTAAGCATGTAAATTAAGATCACATGTTTACATATAAACTAGCATTTGTATCTCCACAATTCACACATGAACCTATATGTATTCCACCTACGACTTGCATAAGATTCATAAATTTACATATGATTTAACATCCCAAAACTTGCATAAGATTCATATATATATATATATAACACATGGTTAAACATCCCAAAACTTGCATAAAATTCATTTACAAATTTACGTATAATCCACAAATGAACTTGCATGTGACTATCATCTCAATTGAATAAAATTCTAATGTCATAGCATAATCAAGTTATACTTGTATGATTAAGCATAAGGAACAACCTACTAACATAGATTAACAACTTGTTATACGTTTACATCATAAATAATACAAACTAGCAAGTCAAATGAATCACAACCATATTCTCATAATCCAAAGATAAGCATATCACAATTAAATTAAGAATTATCTTGTTAATGAAATCATACTCACAATGAATCGGATTAGAGATGAAGATAGTGTGTTCGTTGTTGTTTGAATCTTTGATTTGTAATTTCCTAAGCTTCAAGAAAAGTTGAGCTACTCCAGCGGCATGACGGCTACAGTTCCAATGTTATTTAGGTTTTAGAATGAGGCTTCAGAGTGTTTATATAGGAGTTAGATTTATTTACAGCCGTCAGATCACTCTAGAATCCATCTAGGCCTTAGAAACCAAGAAATGATGTCAACAGACCAACCAGAAATCGCCACCTAAGCCCTAAAACATAAAATTTCGTCATAGACCATTTAGGGCCGACGGGACCAATTTCAAACCTCTTGAGTCGACCCTGGGGTCGACCTAGCGGGTCTGGGTCGACCCATAAAATAGGTCGGTTTGGTGTTTTGCCTTCCCGCTTCCGCTGTTTTGATTTTTTTCTTAAATTTTAGGTTGAATTTTATTTTATTTATATATATATATATCTATATATATATTTCTATCTTCCTAATTAACCATTTTCACACTAAACTACTTTTTGAACCGCGTTCACACTAAGCCGCTTTTTAGCCATTCCCCTAAAACAAAAATATGGCGTTGGCGAGGATCAAACTCTGTACCTCTTGTATGCAAGTCACATGTTCCAACCAAATGAGATACTAAGTCTTTTGCTTACAAACCTTAGAACAATGCTAAACATTTATTCTTTTCTCATTCTTTTTTTCATGTTTTGCTGCAATATTTAATTTAAAGATATCTTTTTCATACGGAGTCCAATTTACGCAAACTCAGACTCTATCTCAACCAGAATTCCGAGACGAACACAATGGCGCAACCCGTTTCCCTTAATTCTCACATCTGAGGTTAATTATTCTTTAATTTATTTGATTCGATTATTCAAAAATTCAGGATGTTACACGCATGCTTCCCCTTCTAGTCCGTCGGAGCCGCCAGAATAATCAGATGAACGTGCGCTCCCCTCGTGCCTTATGACACCGTGATGATCTACCTCATTGGGTTATTCATCATATAACGTACGGACTGCTCCAAGCGCCTCAGTTTAATATGTCATTAGACCCTATGTTAAATCATTAATTATGCGCATGCGCCACCTCTTCAGTCTTCTCATTTAACTTGGTTATTCTCATTCACATTGACTTCCTTTTCAGGTCTACCAAGTTACCCTTGCTTATTAATTCCATTTATAACTTAACCCATTTAAGTTTATTAATAAGCCTACAACATATTATTCTCATAATCTACTCATTATTCCATCTTATGGTTACCATAACATGTTCTACTTAATTTATAATTAAGTACATATACATTGGTAAGATAATAACTCCCTAAGTACTAACCCTGAAGACCGAAATCAACATCAGATTGACGCTCAGAGAATTACTCAACTCAACCAATCTCTTATTATGTCCTAATCCCTTTCATTCATATAACTTATGTTATCTTCATTTGTAGATTTATTCTTGCCTTTACAGATTACTTAATTTACAATTACATACAAATTACTTTACTCCATAAGTTATTTCACCTTCCCCTATCGTTTCTTATAACTTACCTTATTCCGTAAGTTATAATCCCCACTTGTCCTTAGGACAAGCCTACCTATTATTTTTCCTTTTATTATTAAAGTTCATTCATAATAGGTTATTATCATTCCCCGTTTTGGCATTAATTAAGATTAACTTAACCTTTCCCATTTCTTTAACAAATTTACTTAACCCATACTCAATTCAACTGGTTCGTAACACCACTACAGATTTAATTAAGTTAAGTATTCCAGTTTAACAAATTATCCATGCCACCCATGTTACCCACTAAACCCTTTTTTTTGTCCATGTCAACCTTACATGTGTCGTCTTGGTTAACCATTCATTACTATTTATTATGTCTATAATGCGCAAGACCTCTCACATTAAATTGCGTTTGCGGTTGCCGGATATGTCGGGCGGTTCCGGGCAGACTTCTACCACATCTGAATCTAACCTTGTGTCTTGACACCATTACAGGTCTGATTTCCACCTAAGACCTCTCACATTAGATTATCGTTTGCAGTTGTTGGATATGCCGGGCGGTTCCGGACAGACTTCTACCACAAAACAAATCTAACCTCGTGTCTTAGGGATTCATTATCTTTTTCTTAATTCATCCCCAATTCCAAGTCTTGGACTATAGTGAATACTAATTACCCATAAATTCCCAATTTGATTTATGCCTATAATCCCATATATAAATTATACCCAATTCCCCTTATATGTCGCACGTCTTCCTACATGTAATTAACTTTAATAAAGCAAAGTGCAATTATTCCAATTCTATCAATTATTCATATTTATTGCAGTTATCTCTATTCCATTATAAGTTTTCATACCCTTTTTCCAAGTCATATATTATTATGCACATTATATACCCTTCTTCCAAGTCATAAATCATCATATATATTATGACCAAATTAAGCTCTTCCAAATGATTCCCAGTTTTGCGTGTTCGCATATTTCAGCATTAGGCCTAGGCTCGAAGGTAGCCTGGCTATAAAAATAAAAAAATAGGACAGAGAAGAACAGAAAGATCATATAAATAAGACTGCAATTACAACATGTTTATTATGTTCTTTATGGGGAATGCCAAACGATATCTATACTATTATTCAAAATTGTAATTTAAACCCACTCACCTTTGATTTCTTTCCCAATTCTGAATAATCTTGAATCTAATCCATATCTACTCTTCCATGTCTTTCCTAACTAATTTGGAACCTCATACGCAACATAAATCTAGGCGCTTTTATCGCAAAATCTGAATTCTTTTCTCTAACTTTGAAGAAGAAGGAGAAGCCTAGATTTAATATTTTCTTTTTAGAATATGTTTTGGAGGAGAAGAGAAAAGGGTAGAGCTTTCTCTAGTTGAAGAAGAAAAATAGGTTTGGAGGCAGAGTTTTGGAATCGTCTAAGAAATTGTGAGGATGAAGTAACCCTAACCACCTTATTTATAGGCATGCTAAACTAATCTAGTCCTTTAGATTTAATTTAAAACTCCATCCAAGCTAACCACATCATCCGACCAATAGGAAATAGCCATGCTGTGAAAAAAAAACATTAACCAATAAAAACGCGCCATGTGTGCAACATGAAGCGCAGCAGCAGGGTGTGTCGACACCCCTGCTTGGTTGTTGATCCCCACACATCATATTTTATTTATTTATTTATTTGAAATTTGATTTATCAATAATAAAATTTCAAATATCCTCTTTTGTTCACGCGAAACCCTTATTCTGAATTATGTTTATCTGCATTCACCCCTTATGCGTATACTAAGCTCTTGTATGCGAACAATTATTTATTTGGTTTCCAATATTATTCTCTTAAGTAAATCATATCATTTATTTCTCTTTTTAACCTTCTTTCCAATTAGTCCTCCAATTAACCCTTTTCACACTAAACCGCTTTTTAATTGAACTGCGTTCACACTAAGCCACTTTTTAGCCATTCCCCTAAAATAAAAATATGGCACTGGCGGGGATCGAACTCTGTACCTTCTATATGAAAGTCACATGCTCTAACCAACTGGGCTACTTAGCCTTTTGTTAATAAGACTTAGAACAATGATAACCATTATTCTCTTCTCATTCCTATTTTTCATGTTTTGTTGCAATATTTAATTAAAGATATCTTTTTCATCTTAAACCAGATTTCTGCAATCCAAGTCTAAATTGACTAGAAAATCGCCACGAACGCAATGGCGCTAATTTCGTGACCAAATTCTAGAAGCTCTTCAAATTTTCCTTTTTCTTTTCAAATGTTCGCATCCATTTTTTCGCATTTCATGTATTGCATGTAATTTCTTTTATTAATTTCTTTCTTCATTTCACTGCATTAACTTATTACATGCAATTTTATTGTCATTACTTAATTTTTCTCTTAAATATATCTATGTATATAATATATATATACACACACATATTTCCACATTTTTAATTTTATTAAAAATGCGGGGTGTTACATTCTCCCACCCTTAAGAAATTTCGTCCCCAAAATTTGATAGGGATTAAATAGCTAATCCCTCCTATAATATACATCCATCATGTGTGCATCCAATTTTTGCAAACATTGTACGCGTGTGCAAAGTGAAATACATCATAGCAATGCATGTATGCCTAATCCGGTACCACCTATATGTATGCAAACTTTTATCTCTTTCAAAACATGATGCTCACATCCTAAATATACTTGCAGTTTTATATGAATGCAATATTTTTGAAAACCAAAATAGCTTTTCATCCAAATTTTCCTGCACTCTTATAGAACAAGAGCATAGTTCATCAAATTGTTGCATCCAAATCTCTACCAACCATCATTAAATTTCAAAATTTAGAAAAATCTATTTTTCTAAATTTGATTTCTTATGTTACAAAAAGGTATAAAACGGAAAAATTCACATCTTCCGTTTTTCTTTTGTGTACCTTTTCTAATTGTATTTGGATTTTATGTAACTACTCTATAAAAATTTCCTATTTTCCTATTCAAGCACAACCTACATAAGAAAATTTTCTTTTCTTTTTCAAATTAACTTGGAAAAACTCCATTTTTATCCATCTTTTCTTAAGATTTTCATTTTCTTTTCCCGTCACATTTGTTGCTTCATTGAATTTGTTGTTTTCTTCTTAGTTAGGATATTTTCTTTCTTAGCTTATTTTTCAATTAAGTCTTTCCATCTCTCAACATCCTACACCGCTACTACCAAGGGCCAAGAATCAAAAGACTATTTCACTAAAAAAAAGTCCAACCACAAACTCTCAACACTTACTTGCCCTTCCACTATCTAGTAGTTACTACTAGTCCTTGCTGTGTATTACTAGCCTACACTTTTTTTTCAAGCAACAATCCTGGGCCTCATAATGCTTATGCATTCTACGGGAAATTTTCCATTATTCCAAGATAACCCTTGCTATTTACTTCTTAGCCTCAAACTTTTTCTCGTTCTTTCTAGGAACTAATTCTTACCTACGTCATTCTTTTCAAAACATAGTTTGGGCTCTCTTTTTTTAACATTTTGCTTTCAAAAATTAAAAGTGTTAAAACTTTATTCTCTTCTCCAAAACTTGCTTTTTCCAAACCATAAAAACATGTCATAAAATAAAATTGTAAAACATATTTTTTCCAAATCGCAAAACCGGAGTAGACAAGGACAACTATAGGGCTACATTGTTTCTACCTACAATGTTAATTTGGCTGCTCTCTACAAGGTGCAGACATCTACTCTATTCTTGCTTTCTACAACTTATTTTGTCCGCCCAACAAAATTTCCTTTATAAAACAATAAACAAAATTTATTGTTAATAGAATAGAGATTTCAAAACTTTCTTTCACAAAATGCAACATTTTGTATGCTTTACTTTTTAATCCTTTCATATATTATAATATGAAAACTAGTGAGCTATGCATGCTCTATAATATGCACCTTTTCATGAGAGAATTCTTTTAAAAAAAGAAATCATTATTTTACAAAGTATACCCCACTTTTAAACCCAATATGCAATTTTCAAATATGTCTCTTACATATCTCTTTCAAACATAAAAAATACTTTTAAGATTAAAATTTGAAAACACCATAAACTCTTTCGCCAAAACTTTTATAATTTTAAGTTCTTAAAAGTTAATAATTGGGTTAGACTCAAAGTGGGTCTCCAAGTCAACTAGGCTTTCCTAGACACTTTCCCAAAGTCAATTCTCTCAACTATATATATTCCTAATCCATTTTCCACTTTTTAATCTTTTTCTAATTTATAAGGTTCCGCTTCCAAACCCACTAATTTAAAATACTAACATTTCAGTTTCTATCATATGGGATACATCTTTTCTAATACCAATCATATCGTACACTTTCCACCAAAACTACCTAAGGGTCCAAAATTTTTACGTTCATTCCATTAGTGTACAAAACTGATATCCCAACTCTTTCATATTTTACTTTCTCTACTTAGTGGGCTTCTTTATGGATCTAGGTTTATATATATATAATATATTTATATTTTAAAAAATACAAATACGCTCACTCATTAATTATATAGGAATCCTAAACCGAAGCTCTGATACCAAGTGTAACAACCCGAATTCCGATGGGTCGATTTTTTTTTTCAAAAACCTAATCCATCGAATTTGCTCTGGTATCCTGCAGAAAAGACAGAGACATAAAACATGTCAGAGTTCGAAAAATATCTCACAGCGGAAGGAATAAAATATAATGTTATTAAAACATAGCTTTACCTTAATAACAATACTGCTAAACCAGTATCCAAAGCTATACAGTCTCTGTCATGAACCTAACCTGCGAATGCTATGAGGAGGAGGGTCAGAACACAAGTTCTGGTGAATAGACTTAAATAACACTTCTAGATAATCCTACATATATCGTTCAATCACATTTATTATTTATTAGGTTATTTGTGTTATTAGAGCTCAAGGCTTACATACACACGTCGCACCCATCTACTCCCTAGTATATTAACCTAATATAATGTATATGTAGCTACCCCCAAACTGAGGTACACCCCATGGGGGCATGGTCTCCCTTGTAATACCACATGTATGTGCACAGTCCCTCATCCTATGCCATAGTAACTTACATATCTCTTTACATTTATAACAACGCTACATCCGCATAGAACCACTATCGCTGTACTTTGTAAGCGTACCGACTGCTATCCTCGAACTTTTTCATCGAGTTAGATTCCTTCATCGAGTAATGCCCCAGAGTCTACGATACACCACCCAGAGAAGACATGCGTGTATCTAGACTTTTCCATGAACGTATCGTCAAACGTATTCGATGCCTAACCCGCACACCTATCGTGTGTGTGCCCGAGTTCCGTGGCAGGGCTACACAAGAAACACGGAACTCGGTCGAGAGCTTTCCTCATATCTGTGCAGGCCCGCCTTTAAGAGCCTCTCACACAAATATCCCCAGGGTCTGTTCTCTATGGTGGAGATGGCCCCACCTCAGCCACACCCTTAACTAGTAAAGACTACAAGAGCTAAGCGAAAAGCCCCGAAGAAAACAGTCTAAACATCCATGTGGCGTCTCCCCTCAACCACCGTCCTACGATAGTGAATGGTTAATGGCATCTTAGGTCTAGCTCTAGTCTTTCCGCATCCTACTGGCTGTGGAGACAGGCACCTGATGACCTACTATCCTTGTTAGTCCTGACCCTCCGCCTCTGTTGAGGAAGCCGCCGAATCATCTTTTCTGTCACCGCGTATAGCATTCTGACTGCCAAGTTATTCTTGCAGTCAAGGCCCACCCACCTAGTAGTTACGCACAGACCCAACCTCTGCAGGCACAGCCTTAAACATCTACCACCACACAGAGGACTACTAGGAGCACCTTTAACGTCTCAGGAAGCCGCGTGCTTCCCCTTCCAGTCCGTCGGAGCCACCAGAATAATCAGATGAACGTGCGCTCCCCTCGTGCCTTATGACACCATGATGATCTACCTTGTTGGGTTATTCATCCTATAATGTACGGACTGCTCCAAGCGCCTCAGTTTAATATGTCATTAGACCTACGTTTAATCATTAATTATACGCTTGCGCTACCTCTTCAGTCTTCTCATTTAACTTGGCTATTCTCATTCACATTGACTTCCATTTCAAGTTTACCAAGTTACCCTTGCTTATTAATTCCATTTATAACTTAACCCATTTAAGTTTATTAATAAGCCTACAACATGTTATTCTCATAATCTATTCATTATTCCATCTTATGGTTACCATAACATGTTCTACTTAATTTATAATTAAGTACATATACATTGGTAAGAGAATAACTCCCTAAGTATCAACCCCGAAGACTGAAATCAACATCAGATTGACACTCAGAGAATTACTTAACTCAACCAATCTCCTATTATGTCCTAATCCCTTTCCATTCATATAACTTATGTTATCTTCATTTGTAGATTTATTCTTTCCTTTATAGATTACTTAATTTACAATTTAGTACAAATTACTTTAGTCCATAAGTTATTTCACCTTCCCCTATCGTTTATAATAACTTACCTTATTCCATAAGTTATAATCCCCACTTGTCCTTAGGACAAGCCTACCTATTATCTTTCCTTTATTATTAAAGTTCATTCATAATAGGTAATTATCATTCCCCATTTTAGCATAAATTAATATTAACTTAACCTTTCCCATTTCTTTAACAAATTTACTTAACCCATACTCAATTCAACTGGTTCGTAACACCACTACAGATTTAATTAGGTTAAGTATTCCAGTTTAACAAATTATCCATGCTACCCATGTTACCCACTTAACCCCTTTTTTTATATCCATGTCAACCTTACATGTGTTGTCTTGGTTAAGTGTTCATTATTATTTATTATGTCCGTAAACGCGCAAGAGCACTCACATTAGATTGCCGTTTGCGGTTGCTGGATATGCCGGGTGGTTCCGGGTAGACTTCTACCACATCTGGATCTAACCTCGTGTCTTAACACCATTATGGGTCTGATTTCCACCTAAGATCTCTCACATTAGATTACCGTTTGCAGTTGCTGGATATGCCGGCCGATTCCGGGCAGACTTCTACCGCAAACCAAATTTAACCTCGTGTCTTAGGCATTCATTATCTTTTTCTTACTTCATGCCCAATTTCAAGTCTTGGACTATAGTGAATACTAATTAGCCATAAATTCCTAATTCGATTTATGCCTATAATCCCACATATAAATTATACCCAATTCCCCATACATTTCGCACGTCTTCCTACGTGTAATTAACTTTAATAAAGTAAAGTGCAATTATTCCAATTCTACCATTGTTCATATTTATTGCAGTTACCTCTATTCCATTATAGGTTTTCATACCCTTTTTCCAAGTCATATATTATTATGTACATTACACCCCTTCTTCCAAGTTATAAATCATCATATATGTTATGACCAAATTAAGCTTTCCCAAATGATTCCTAATTTTGCGTGTTCGCATATTTCGGCATTAGGCCTAGGCTCGTAAGTTGCCTGACTATAAAAATAAAAAAAAACAAGGAGGGAGAAGAACAGAAAGATCATATAAATAAGACTGCAATTATAACATGTTTATTATGTTCTTTATTAGGAATGCCAAACGATATCTATACTATTATTCAAAATTGTAATTTAAACCCACTCGCCTTTGATATGCTTTCCCAATTCTGAATAATCTTGAATCTAATCCATATCAACTCTTCCATGTCTTTCCTAACTAATTTGGAAACTCATACGCAGCATAAATATCGGCGCTTTTATTGCAAAATCTGAATTCTTTTCTCTAACTTTGAAGAAGAAGAAGCCTATATTTAATTTTTTTTTCTTTTTCTTTTTTTAGAATATGTTTTGGAGGAGAAGAGAAAAGGGCAGAGCTTTCTCTAGTTGAAGAAGTATAGGAAGAAGAATAGGTTTGGAGGCAGAGTTTTGGCATCGCCTAAGAAATTGTGAGGATGAAGTAACCCTAACCACCTTATTTATAAGCATGCTAAACTAATCTAGTCCTTTAGATTTAATTTAAAACTCCACCCAAGCTAACCACGTCATCCGACCAATAGGAAATAGCCATGTTGCAAAAAAAACATTAACCAATAAAAATGCGCCATGTGTGCAACATGATGCGCTTGTGGGTGTCGACCTCCATACGTCATATTTTATTTATTTGAAATTTGATTTATCAATAATCAAATTTCAAATATCCTCTTTTGTTTGCGCGCAACCCTGATTCTGAATTATGTTTATCTGCATTCACCAGTTATGCGTATACTAAGCTCTTGTATGCGAATAATTATTTATTTGGCTTCCAAAATAAATCATATCATTTATTTTTATTTTTAACCTTCTTTCCAATTTATCCTCCAATTAACCCTTTCACACTAAACCGCTTTTTAATTGAAATGCGTTCACACTAAGCCACTTTTTAGCCATTCCCCTGAAACAAAAATATGGCATTGGTGGGGATCAAACTCGATACCTCTTGTATGCAAGTCACATGCTCTAACCAACTGGTTGCTTAGCCTTTTGTTAATAAGACTTAGAACAATGGTAACCATTATTCTTTTCTCATTCCTTTTTTTCATGTTTTGTTGTAATATTTAATTAAAGATATCTTTTTCATCTTAAATCAGATTTCTGCAATCCATAGGTCTAAATTGACTAGTAAATCGCCACGAACGCAATGGCGCTAATTTCATGACCAAATTCTAGAAGCTCTTCAAATTTTCCTTTTTCTTTTCAAATGTTCGCATGCATTTCTTCGCTTTTCATGTATTGCATGTAATTTCTTTTATCAATCTTTTTCTTCATTTCACTACATTAACTTATTACAAGCAATTTTATTGTCATTATTTAATTTTTCTCTTAAATATATCTATGTATATAATATATATACATATTTTCACATTTTTTAATTTTATTAAAAATGCGGGGTGTTACAGTGACGAACACCCGATTTAGACCCATCTCATCCGAGATCTCCCCCGATACGGGATCATGTCTCTAAATTCCCGAGAAGAAACGTGACCAATATTCGAGATTTAAAACCTTGCTCACAACACACTTCCTCCTGCGTTTCAAAGTAGAAAAATCCTTAATATCCCAAATCTCATCCTCATCATTACTATAATTATAATCAACAGCTTCCTGATCAGATGCAATAAGTAATGATGTGTTACCTTTCGGAGGAGTGATATGTGGTCCAGTGATAGTTGACACTAAGATCAAATCGGTCGTAGTAGTCTGAGCAGTGGCAGCACCAATAGGAAGAAGAGGTGACATAGGCAAACCTGGCATAAGTGAATAGTGAGCATGAAATTCGGCAAACCCAAGTGAAGAAATAAGATAATCCAAATTTGGTATGGTTTGATTAATATCAGGTTTACCTAAGGTTTGCGAGTTTATAAGATCAACTTCATAATCATTCAAGTTCAAAGGGAGTCATTATTTTCCTTGCCATCACCTATGCACTGTTTGACGATATCCTCCTGCACAACATGTTCCTCGGTAGAATGAACTACAGTAACTTTCTTATCAGTATGAATAACATGAGGATCTGCAGGAGGAGTTTGAGAACTTGAATTCTCAACATTGGCAGGGCCGGAGGGAGCATGGACAGTGGTAGCATCCGAGGTTTTCTCCTCGAGGGATTGAGCTCGCTCATCTATCAGTATCTTCCCGCCCTTAGCCAAAGCATCACGGTCTTCTGCTTCTAGGAGAGTCTCTTGATGATCATTAACATCCACACCATCAGACTATGTAAGCACTTGTTCCGAAACAAGAACTTGGGTTCGTGGAAAGTCGTCTTGCAGATAGCTTAAGCATCTACGATTCATAACGCTATAAACATAATATTGGAACAAAGTGTCATCAGTCTTAGCCTTGGCCTATTCAAGAGCACCAGTCAGTTTAGTTTTATCTTCTTCCAAGGCTGTAAGAGCTTTGCTCTGGGAAATAATATTGTCTTCAAGAATTGCCTTTACTTGTTGATAAGAAGTCGAAGTTCACTTTTCAAAAGCCAATTGAGATTCAGCAAGTTCTTGGGCAGATTGAGCTTCTTGAACTTGTTTTCTTGCAACTTCAAGATCTCTTTTAAATTTCTCATTCTTGGCTTCCAAGCTATTTACCCTGGTATTTCCACCTTTTTAGGATGCAATTTTAGATTTCAAGGACCTGATCACGCAAATTAACCCACACTTATCATTCTCCAAAGTTTCAATATGCTCAAGATGTCGGGTGTTTAACCTTGAAACTCATAGCCAAATTTGTTCCATGACTCTAATTGTTTGTCAGCATTGCTTATGGCCATGTCCAACCGTGTTTCAAGATGACACTTGGCAGTATTAAGTTGGGTAATCATGCAGCTCTTTATAGTGCTCAACTCCTTGATAGCATCCTGCCTGTCATTCAGATGTAAATCCAAATCAAAAAACATTCCTCTGAGGTCCCAACCTCTAAATCAGTCCCTAAGCTTCAAATTTTCAAGCGGAATTTTATAGGGAGGTTTTTCAAGGATCATCTGGATCTGACTTGAAGTCGTGACAATGGATTGAGAAGCGGTAAAGGGTTTTTCAGGAGGAACAGGGACATTAGGGTCTGGAAACTCATTTGATTTGTGACGTTTCAGAATCCCATCCTCACCTCGTTCATCTATGCATCTCTTTCTCTCTCCCTTTTTATCTTTGTCACTTCTGTCGGATACATCTATATGATAGGGCTTTCCCTTCTTCTGATGGTCAGTCATTGGGAGCCCGGAAGTGCGTTGAGGATAAGGATTTGAAGATGATTTAAAGCGCTTTGACTGACGGGAAAGGCGAGACTGTAAGAGACTTTGTGGGTTAACAGAACTAGCTTGTCGAGAGAAGTTGTTCAACACCGAATGCTTTATTCCTCTATCTGGAAAAGGGAACAAAGAAAATTTTCAGCACTTAAGTTGAATGACGTATAGACAAGCTATAAGATTTACGAAAAAACATAAAGAGCTTATGGTGTCTATGCTTTCTAATGCACGTCTAATAACGAACTGATCTCAAGAGTCTCGTGTAAGAAATGTCCTATATCAGCAGTCGCTTTTCCAAGAGGTGGACTTCGAGATGAATATTCTTCAGTCTTAGTCTTCTAACTGGTACTGCTGGCTCTGAGGTCAAAGTATCACCTGGAATGAGATCTTTAGCCGAACTAAGATCACCAAGATCCTTAAAATTTTCTGAAACACCTTCTCCTTGACTACCCCAAATGGCAAGATTCTCATCAACTGCCTTAGCATCCAAATTTTCCTTAGAAGTTACTCTAGCCTCATCAGACCATCATTATTTTTCATTGGATCTGAAACGGTTTTTGAAATAGTTTCATCAACCTCATCCTGTCCGGCTTCTTCCTCGGGATCCAGAACATTGCCTTTCTTCTAAGTTTGGCCAGATGAGGCCATAGCACTTTTTACCTCATGCAGTTTGGATCCTCTTTACTCAATAGAAATTAATTTGGATTTGGGTGGAGTTTTACTCCTTCCCACAGGATCAGAACACTTCTTTTGTTGAGCGTTCTTGGCTAGAGACTTGTTGGTAGTATCCTACTTGTTAGCTGGATCAACTGCGAGAGTTCGTGAGGGAGGAAGCATATTGCATTGACGAAGAAACTCTTCTATGATCAGGAGCATTCTGCTTCTGTCACTCTCACTAGCGGAAATCAAAGAATTGTAGAGAAGTTGATCGAAAGCATTATCCTTCTCGGAAGGAATCTCTGTAATGTAAATAAAGACTTAAATAGTGGATTAAGGAGGAAAGAAATAAAGAGTTGTAAAGTAACTATATTTACCTCCTTCCATCCAAAAACAGTAGATGTTTGGAGGACACAGGACAAAGAAATATTGCTCTGGAAATTCTTGAACACTTTCTACTAGCTCAGTAATAATTTTGGAGCCTAGGCTTTTAATAACAATAAATGAGGATGATCCTTCTTCCTCCTTTTGAAAGAATATAAAGAACATATATCTTTAAAGGTTGGCACGCACTATTTGACCCTCATAAAAAGAACATAAAGGCCCATTAAAATAGCATAGCCATTTGGGTGTAGTTGATATGGGGCAATAGCTAAATGTCGGAGGATTAATTCTAGATAAGGATTGAAAGGAGGAATCGCTCCCGTCATTAACATACCACAGTTAACTACAACGTACCCAGCAGGAGGATATCTGCAAATTCATCCTTTAAGGGAAATTTAGCCTTATCTTTTTCTAAAATCCCGAATTGCTTACACAATTGCAAATATGAGCTATACGAGAGAGCTGTTTCATTCCTTTCAAGAGGAATACTAGCAAGTGCCTGGGGTTTAGGAAAACTCTGATTGACAATTTCTGATCTAGTTCCAGTAACATGTCCAGAACTCCCAGCTTCACCGGCTTCCTTGGGATTCTGACGTAACTGTTGTCGAGTTAAAATTTCTACACGAACATTTATGTTTCAAAATAAATTGCAAGTACGCGTTTCCTCGTCCTTAAGGAATGTTATTCTGAAAGTGAGGCTTGGAACTTATAATTGGCTTGAACCGGTTATCTAATTCCAAGTATCATTACAAATGAATGACCGTATTCGCATAAAGAGTGTTTCTAAGTAATTGAATTAAAATAACTCTATGAAAATACATTGCTCAGTTTGGACCATATTACATTTCCTAATCTTTCTACATTAAATTGCTAATGGTGTGAGCGTCCAGTAGCAGAATCATAGCTCAAAATGTGCAAGTATCCTAGTTACTATAGGTTTAATGGAGCAGAAGGAATTCAATAGTCAAGGATAGCCCTAACACAAAGAAAACCTCTGAGACCAAAAAAAGATCAAACATACTCAAACCCAAGCCGGTCGAGCATGATCGACCACGTAAGGATCGAGCATGCTCAAATCACCCTAGGTCGAGCATGGCCAGCCCATGTGGGTCGAACATGGTCGAGCCTAAGCCGGTTGAGCATGATCGACCACACAAGAATTGAGCATGCTGAGATCACCCTGGGTCGAGCATAGCCAGTCCATGTGGGTCGACATGCTCGAGCCCTAACCAGTTGAGAATGATAGATCACACAAGGATCATGCACGCTTAGATCGTCTAGGGTCGAACATGGCCAGTATATGTAGCTGGTCAAGCATGATCGACCAGATCAGGGTCGAGCGGGTTTAGAGATTTCCCGAGTAATCGAATCTATTCAACTGAGTCCGAATGTAAAGGTGAATGTAATAAGGTGTGGCACAATATAGAACAATGTTGTACTAGCAATGTCGCGCAAGAATAACTCACTATAGGGTCACATGCACTCGAACATGGCAGGGTCGCGTGTGACCGATCCTATATGGGGATCGAGCAGGAACGACCCATACCAGCTCGAGCAAGGCAAGCCCATAGCAAGTTAAGCATACATATGAAGCTGTTACAGGTTTGGCGCTATAAAAACTGCTCCAACTCAAGTTTGCAAAGACCAGCATACCAACATCAATCAGAGTATGGAACTACAACAACAATATCAAGTTCATACAAGGTTCTATGGTACGGGCATTTCATCAAGCATCGTATGTGCACTTAAATTTGTACTCATTCAAGCACAACAAGCTTGGTTCAAACCGTTCACGTATGATCACAAGATTAATACCTATATTAGTAGAAGAATGATTATACAAGTATGAACTGAAAGGTTGTTTAAGGCATTTCAGCAAATAACTCTCAGGCATGTGATTAACAACGAGATTCAATGAGCATAGATCAGTTCGAATCAACCAATTACACATATTTAATCTTAAAGCCGAATTCATTTACATTCACTCCAACCATTACCAAATCCAGTTATGTCTCAGACGCCTCAAAATAACTCTAAACCTAAGCCATGAGTTGCCAATTCAAATCAAAAAGTTTTCAAAGGAAATTCAATACCTGCGGATGTAGCGAGAAATCAAGTTTGAATGAAGACGATGTTGGGATTCAACTGCGTCGATCTATCTCTGGTTGGAGAATTCAATTCTAGATAAAGGTGATCGAGTTGCGAGCAAAGGTGCGATCAACAATTGGGTTTGATTTAAGAGGGGAGTTGAAAGTGTCGAAATCAGATTCTTTTTCATAAAGTCGCTGCCATTAAAATGTTTCCTTTAACCAAAATGAACGAATGATAAAATGAAGGCTAAAAATAAATATATAGCAAGGAAGACAAACAGATAGTCTCGACTCGATGGGCTCGTTCAATTCCAAGTGGTAGGCCTGGCTCTCTCGCTTGAGCCCAAATCGATCACTCAACCCAATTTGTCAACTCGAGCCAAAACAGGTTGCTCGAACCTATATGGTTGGTCGACCCAACAAATCCTCTCTACCTTGTATGGTTGCTCGACCCAGCAAGTCATCTCGAACCACTAAATTTGTTCGATCCATGAAATCATGAATATGCTCGGTCATGCACATTGTGTACGATCGACCCATAAGAATACGAGTTAAATCTATCAAGTTGTGCCATATTTCATCGTATCGAAGGTTGTAAATTTTTACAAATAAAAAACTACAAACTTCGAGGGGCAAATGTTTATCCATCAAAAGATAAGCACAAGTTAATAGATTAAATCCTTAAAAATCAATGGATCAAGCATCAAAGAATGGGTCGAGCATAACAAGGGGTTGAGCATAACAAGGGCTTGAGCGACACAAGAGATCGAGCATTGGTGAAATATGGTCAAGAATTAGGGGTTGGTCACGCATCCTAGAGTCGTTCGCACATCATTGGGTCGGTCACTCGATGATTCAGCCGAAATTATGGATCAGTCGCTCAAACACCAGGGAATTCGAGTACAACATGACTCATGCGCTTTGGGAGGTCGCTCGTTTATCCTTCCCGTGCATCTGGAGGTCGCTCGTTCATCATGCACTATGACGGCCCGCCCCGCACCGCACTAACCGACATTTCCAATGAAGGTGCATTGTGCCAATGCCCGACTTGCACAGGACAATCGCCAAAGAAAGGAAAAGAAAGGAATTTGAACTAACAAGGAACCTGTAGAATGTCTCACAGCGCATGGAATAAAATATAATAATAACATACTTGACATAAAACAGGCGAGACAGTGCATAAGCTGAAAACTAAACCATAATCATCATAGCAGCGGAAATCCAAAATACATCCTATGATCCATCACCATAATTAGAACTTCAAAATACTATCTCTAAAGAAAAAGAAAGGAAAGGTACACTACTAATGCCAAAAGCAGTGACCATCAACAACACAGGGAGAATATATATAGAGAATAGTACGTGTAAGCCTCCTGCTCGTCTTCGCACAACTACTCGTGCACAACCAGCTAACCTGTCTCTAGTCTGCCCATTTAAGAGCACCCAGAGTAATAAGAAGAGACATAAAACTTTGGATCAGACAAAAGTCTGGTATGAGAGATAAACAACAAAACAGAACAATAACAGGTATACTAAACCATACCTGAACCTGGACCTGCAACCAAAGAGTTAGCACAACATGCCGTACAATACTCTAAGGTGACACTAACACATGGTGCAAAGGATACGGGGGTGGGGGTGTGCATGTCATAGTGATGGAAAACAATCAAGCATAGCAACCTTCCTCACATCTCTCACTTAGTGCGTAAAGCATACGATATACACCGCTTTGATCACCCATACCCTTGCTATGATCACTCTGCCCCATGGAGTCATGACGACTCCACTGCACTGATCCATAGCCACTAATCCTTGCTATGTCCACTCCGCCCCATGAAGTCATGATGACTCCACTGCACTGGCTCACAGCCATGCTACGATCACTGTGCCTCATGGAGTAATAACTACCCCACTGCACTGATACACAGCCTAACATCCGTCTCGGTGGTGAATCAAAGCTGTAGACGTCGATAACCACTTTGCACATGTCCTGCAACAAAGTCCAATCATGAAGTCAACCCGTTGATCCCATTTGGATCCTGAGTAATAACCTACCATCTGGACCTCCTTTGCATCTCGGGTTTTGGTCGAATTGAGGTTGGTCTTCAGAAGAGTCATCGCGTAGAAGTGGTGGCATACATCCGGTTCGGTTTGGTGGTTTTCCCTTGGTTTGGTTCGACATGCTTCAGCTCCTGGTCATCCATTCGGTTCGGTTCGGTCAATACTCCCTAGGTCGGTTCGGTTGTAGCACTCCATCCGGGTCAGTTTGGTCAACACCCTCCAGGTCGGTTCGGTTGTGGCACTCCGTCCGGGTCTATTTGGTCATCTCCATCCGTTGCTCCAGTTGCTCTCCTCTGATCCGATCCCAAGCTCAGCTCCGATCTGATCCCCACCCAACTCCAACTCTTTGCAAGTGGCCTTCCTTGTTGCCAAGGCTCCGCTAGTGCAAAGTTCCAATCCGGTTCGTATTCCCCTTGCCCGATCCACCGATCCGAGCCCTATAATCCAATCCGATCCGAAACCCTGCACTTTTCCAGCGACTATTTTAAGCCATACCACGACATTTTCGACCATTCTAACTTTTCTAATCAATCTCAAAGCATACCATACAGTCATAGCAGCATAGAGAATCAACCATAAACAACAAAAAACCAATTTGATATGTCAAAACGGATCAAACAAACCCAAAAACCTATGTTTTCCCCTTAGACATGTTTAAGAAAATCTAATGATAGGATTAGAAAAACTTAACCAAATTAACCCAAACTTCTAACAGAGGCTTAAAATAATATTTAAGAATTTCTAAACATTTTTCCAGATATTTAACATGCATAATTTCGTTAATTAACACTAATCATCCTAATTAACTGTAATTAGTGTAAAAACAATGCTAATCACTCACCTTAGCCACAAACAAAACATTCAAAACCGAAACTCCACTGATTTGGGGCGATCCCCAGCGTCTAACAACAGCTCTAACTCTGAAATGGTGCTATTTCTCCTTGATTTTATGTTGCTAAGCTTAATCCCTTATTAAACGGCGATTAGAGATGATTCTAGATGTTGGAGGCCATTGTTAGGGTTTCTATAATGTATGTGGCGGTTGGAAAATGAGCAAAAACCGAAATCCCTAACCCTAACAGCCCTTAAATACCCTAAATCTCGAAATTCCCTAGTGGGCTTAGCTGCTAATCGCCCAGTTAAGCCCAATTAAGCTGTTTTTCACCCTCCAAACCTTAATTTAGCCATATCTCCTAAACGGTAAGTCTGTTTGGCTGATGTGGTCACTCTACGGAAAGGTAAACCATCATCCGGATCAAATGGAAGTGGTTTCAGGTCAAACTCCTTACCAATCAAAAGTTATGGCCAAAACAAGATCAACTAGGGGCAAAACGGTCTTTTAAAAATCGACAAAAATCATGAACATGGGAAATGACCCCAATAGTCGTCTCCCAAAGTTACATGACCATACGACTTCGTATGTGAGAGAAATAAATATTCTACAATCCTTTGATGCGTAGAATGCGGGTCGTTACATTCTCCCCCTTAAGAAATTTCGACCCCGAAATTCCTTAACTAAGAAACAAACAAAGGATTCCGCATGCCTACCAACTATTCACAACAATCAAACATACAAAACAACAAACAAGTCTATCCTAGCATGCGGAAAACTAAGTCGCAATTAAAATCTTACCAGGCAAAGAGTTCTGGATACATCTTCCTAGTGCTCTCCTCTGTCTCCCATGTACAGTCATTCTCATTCTCGCCCCACTGAACTTTTACTAGATTCACCGATTTCCTTCGAAGTTGCTTTGTATCGTGCTCGATAATACGAATCGGCTTGCGGTTCCTAACCGCCTCGGGTTCTACTTCTATATCATCCAACTGATCAGGTGAAATAGTCATATTGGGATCGTGCACGAATTTCCTTAACTGAGAAACATGAAATACGTTATGAACTCCTACCATCTTCTCTGGTAATTCAACTTTATATGCCAAATTCCCAACTTGCTTGAGGATTGGGAATGGACCAACAAATCTTGGTGTTAACTTGCCTCTCCTACCAAATCGTATCACGCTTTTTAATGGAGAAATCTTGACAAACACCAAGTCGCCAATGGAGAATTGTAAATCTCTTTTCCTCTTATCAGCATAACTCTTCTGCCTATCTTGGGCAGCCTTCATTCGTTGTTGTATAACTTTGATCTTATTTGAGGTTTCTCTTATCACATCTGGCCCAAGCACAAATTTCTCACCGGTTTCTAACCAGCATGACGGTGAGTTGCACGGTCTTCCGGTCAAAGCTTCATATGGAGCCATACCAATACTGGATTGATAACTATTATTATATGCAAACTCTACTAGATGCAAATAATCAACCCATGATCCACCAAAATCCAATATGAAAGCTCTGAAGAGATCTTCTAATACTCGATTCACCCTCTCTGTTTGACTGTCGGTTTGAGGATGATACGCGGTACTGAGATGCAATTCTGATCCTAATGCCCCTTGTAAGCTCCTCTAAAATCCACTAGTGAACAATGGGTCTCGGTCACTCACAATGCTTTTAGGTAATCCATGAAATCTCACTACCCATTTCATATATAGTTCCGCTAATTTAGCTGCCGTTCTATTCGACTTGACGGGTATAAACCTTGCACTCTTAGTCAATTGGTCCACAATCACCCAAATGCTATCATGGCCCGATCTAGTTCTTGGTAACCCATCCATGAAATCCATTGAGACATGTTCTCATTTCCATTCTGGAATTTCTAATGGTTGTAACAAACCACTAGGTTTCTTTTGCTCAGCTTTAACCAACTGACAGTTCATGCATTTCGATATAAACTTCCCAACGTCTCTTTTCACTCCTTCCCAGTAGTAGGTCTGCTTCATGTCTCGATACATTTTGTTACCACCAGGATGTATAGTTAGTTTTGAGTGATGACATTCTCTAAGCACTTCATCTCTCAATTCATTGACATTAGGCACAACTAGTCTTCCATTCTTTCTAAGCCATCCATCTCGATCAAGCCCATACTTATCCATCTCCCTATCGATACCCATCTCTAACTTGGAGATGATTTCGAATAAGTTAGGATCGTCCCTCTGACTAGAACCAATCCGCTCAATCAAAGTGGGTCTGATCGTCAAACTTGCTAATACTTCTGGATCCAATTCGCACTTTGGTCTGAAATCATACCCAGCGATGTACTCCAGTTGCTTCCATTCTAGAATCATAGCCCCTAAACTGGCATGTCTTCTACTCAATTCATCAGCTACCGCATTGCCCTTTCCTAGTGTATATGTGATATCGAAATCGTAGGAAGCCAAGAATTCTAACCATCTTTGCTGTCGGAGATTCAGATCCTTCTGAGAGAAAAGATACTTTAACGATTTATGATTGGTAAACAACCCGAATCTTTCTCCCAAGTGGTAATGTCTCCACATCTTCAATGCGAACACGATCACTGCCAATTCCAAATCATGGGTAGGATATCTTCTCTCGTGCGATTTCAGTTGTCCACTAGCATAAGCTACAACCCTACCTCCTTGCATCAATACAGCACCTAGTCCGGTATAACAGGCATCTGTGTATACCGTCATCTCTTCATTCCCTTTAGGAATGACTAACACTGGTGCACATGTCAACTTTTCCTTTAGAATCTTAAATGCATTCTCGCACTTTTCGTCCCAGATGAAAGCTTGATTTTTCTTGGTCAACTGAGTCAACGGTGCTACTATCTTAGAGAAGTCTTGGATAAACTTACGATAATATCGATCCAATCCCAAGAAACTTCTTACGTCTGTTGCATTCTTGGGCATAGACCAATCCTGTACCGTAGCCACCTTCGCAGGGTCCATAGCAATTCCATTCTCTGAAACAACATGGCCCAAGAATCTCACTTCCATCCTCCAGAAGTGACACTTAGAAAACTTTGCTTTCAATTGGTGTTTTCTCAACACCTCCATCACTATCCTCAAGTGTTCCTTGTGTTCTTCCTCTATCCTCGAATAAACCAAGATATCGTCTACGAACACAAGAACAAACTTATTCAATTGATCCCTGAATACCCTATTCATAAGATCCAAAAAATACGCTGGTGCATTGGTCAACCCGAATGGCATGACTAACCACTCGTAGAATCCAGACGGCGTCTGAAATGCCGTTTTAGCTATACTCTCAGCCTCCACTCTAAGCTGATGAAAATCTGTCGTGAGATCCAACTGGGAGAACACTTTCGTGCCACTCAACTAATCAAACAAATCATCTATCCACGGTAGAGGATACTAATTCTTCCTTGTCACCTTATTCAACTCGCGGTAGTCCACACACAATCGAAGGGAACCATCTGCCTTGATAGCAAACACAACTGGTGCTCCCCACTCAGAAACACTTCTTCTAATAAATCCCTTCTTCAACAGATCGCTTATTTGCACCCCAAGCTCTTGCTGCTCCCTTGGTGCCATACGACGAAGTGGCATCACTATAGGTCTGGCATCTTTCACTAAATCAATACGGAACTCAATCTCTCGCTGTGGTGGAAGTCTGGTCACTTCCTAGAAGACGTCCAGATACTGGCCAACCACGGGCACATCTGACAACTCATCATGCGGGATGTCGAGGGAATTTAGAAAACTAGCCATTACCTCATCACTAGGTAGACCACCAAACACTACCCTCCGCCCATCATCCGCTCTAACTGTCACCAGAAAGCCCTCACAGTCTACCACCACCCCGTACCTTTGGAGCCAATCGACTCCCAAAATAATGCCAAACCCCGTAAAGCCCAAAACAAAGCAATCATAAACAAACATGCATCCATGACTCGATAAGACCACATTACGACAAATCATGCTAAGGCTAGTTGAACAACCAATCGGGTTCGTCACCGCTAAAGGTCTATCGACTATCTCGGGTTCAAATCCCAACCTTTCTACTAGGTCACTAGATATGAAGGAACGGGAGGCTCCGGTATCAAACAATACTCGAACAGGAACATCATAAACAGAAAGCATACCTTGAATGATGACATTCTTTCCTTTCTCCGCCACAGTTGGGGCATTCGACGAAGAAGGAACAACATTAAGAGCATATGCTTTCACAATTTTCTTTTCTTTAGGGGGTTGCGGACACTTATCCTTGTGATGTCCCACTTGGCCGCAGTTGAAGAACTTCCTGTCCGCTGGCTTTGCTTGACATTCTTTAGCATAATGGCCCTTCTTGCCATAGCTAAAGCATTCAACATCTTTCTTATTCTTCTTCTTCTGGCTCTCCTTGGTCTAATTCTGCTTTCTCTTATTCTGGGAACCATTCTTGCCTCCACTGCTTGCTTGCGGTTTTGGCTCCCCTGTAGATGCAACCTCAGTCTTTGACTTAGGGTAAAGACTCTCTGATCTCAATGCTTTGCCCACAATCGATTCAAAAGTCTCATCGATGTGGTTAATAAGCCTTTCCCCCAAGTATCCATCCAAACCAGTTATAAACTTCTCATTCTTCTTCTCGGGAGTGTCGATAAGGGATAATCCATACTTGGATAAAGTATCGAACTCAGCAATATACTCCGAGACTACCCTACCATTCTGCTTAAGCTCCGGAAATCTCCTAAACAACTCCGATTTCTGAGCAGCTGGGATAAACTTATCACTAAATCGGGCCTTAAACTAATCCCAAGTAACTTGATCCTCTGGAGTAGCTTCCTTAATAGCATTCCACCAATTCATCGCCCGTCCTTGCAGCCGACGGGATGCTAGCTTTCTCTCCGTCGCATCCTCGATACCCAAATCTTCGAAGATGTGCTCACAGCTATCAAGCCAATCCTGAACTTCTATAGCCGATTCCGTTCTGTGAACGGCTTCCCACCAAGACTAGTGTAATCCTTGCATAGCTTGGCGAAATCGTCCCTGGGCGCCTGCACCGCTGCACCACCACCATTTGCAGCATTAGGAGCTGCCCTATGAACATCCCTAAGCATCTCTCTCATGAGGTCAGTGAACATCATCCTCATATCAGGAGCATTCCCATTATTAGCTCCTCTACCAGTACCCCTTGTATATCGGCTCATCGTTCAATCTGTAAGGAGGAAACGATTAACCATCTCTTCAGGGGTGTTAGTGCAGTGCAACTCCATCCTTAAATATACTAATAGTATATATATATATACATATATAACTTTTTGAAAACCAAAATATAACAAATACGTGCTCTCATATATGTACTATCTCTCTCTGGTGTCTTCTCTAGGTTAACTACGCAATTTAGTGCTCTGATACCAAATGTGACGGCCCGCCCCGCACCAGCCGACATTTCCAATGAAGGTGCGCTGTGCCAATGCCCGATTAGCACATGACGGTCGCCAAAGAAAGGAAAAGAAAGGAATTTGAACTAACAAGGAACCTATAGAATGTCTCACAGCACATGGAATAAAATATAATAATAACATACTTGACATAAAACAGGCGAGACAGTGCATAAGCTGAAAACTAAACCATAATCATCATAGCAGTGAAAATCCAAAATACAGCCTATAATCCTTCACCATTATTACAACTTCAAAATACTGTCTCTAAAGCAAAATAATGGAAAGGTACACTACTAATGCCCAAAGCAGTGACCATCAACAACACAGGGAGAATATATATAGAGAATAGTACGTGTAAGCCTCCTGCTCGTCTTTGGACAACAACTCGTGCGCAACCAGCTAACCTGTCTCTAGTCTGCCTGTTAAAGAGCACCCAGAGTAATAAGAAGAGACATAAAACTTTGGGTCAGAAAAAAGAATGGTATGAGAGATAAGCAGTAAAACAGAACAATAACAGGTATACTAAACCATACCTGAACCTGGACCTGCAACCAAAGAGTTAGCACAACATACCATACAATACTCTAAGGTGCCACTAACATATGGTGTAAAGGATACGGGGGTGGGGTGTGCATGTCATAGTGATGGCAAACAATAAAGCATAACAACCATCCTCACATCTCTCACTTAGTGCGTAAAGCATACGATATCCACCGCTTTGATCACCCAAATCATTGCTATGTTAACTCTGCCCCATGGAGTCATGACGACTCCACCGCACTGATCCATATCCATTAATCCTTGTTATGTCCACTCTGCCCCATGAAATCATGATGACTCCACTGCACTAGCTCTCAGCCATGCTACGATCACTCTGCCGCATGGAGTAATAACTACCCCACTGCACTGATACGCAACCTAACATCCGTCTCGGTGGTGAATCAAAGCTGTAGACGTCGATAACCCCTTTGCACATGTCCCGCAGCAAAGTCCAATCATGAAGTCAACCCGTTGATCCCATTTGGATCCTAAGTAATAACCTCCCATCTGGACCTCCTTTGCATCTCGGGTTTTGGTCAAATTGGAGTTGATCTTCAGAAGAGTCATCGCGTAGAAGTGGTAGCATACATCCGGTTTGGTTTGGTGGCTTTCCCTTGGTTCGGTTCGACATGCTTCAACTCCTGGTCATCCATTCGGTTCAGTTCTGTCAATACCCCCAGGTCGGTTCGGTTGTGGCACTCCATCCGGGTCAGTTTGGTCAACACCCTCTAGGTCGGTTCGGTTGTGGCACTCCATCCGGGTTGGTTTGGTCATCTCCATCCGTTGCTCCAGCTGCTCTCCTCCGATCCGATCCCATGCTCAGCTCCGATCTGATCCCCACCCAACTCCAACTCTTTGCAAGTGGCCTTCCTTGTTGCCAAGGCTCCGCTAGTGCCAAGTTGTGATCCGGTTCGTATTCCCCTTGCCCGATCCACCGATCCGATCCGAGCCCTATAATCCGATCCGATCCGAAACCCTGCACTTTTCCTGCAACTTTTCCAGTGACTGTTTTACGTCATACCACGGCGTTTTCGACCATTCTAAATTTTCTAATCAATCTCAAAGCATACCATACAGTCATAGCAACATAGAGAATTAACCATAAACACCAAAACAACTATTTGATATGTGAAAACGGATCAAACAAACCCAAAAACCTATGCTTTCCCCTTAAGCATGTTTAAGCATATCTAATGATAGGATTAGCAAAACTTAACCAAATTAACCCAAACTTCTAACAGAGGCTTAAAATAATATTTAAGAATTTCTAAACATTTTTCCAGATTTTTAACATGCATAATTTCGTTAATTAACACTAATCACCCTAATTAACTGCAATTAGTGTAAAAACAATGCTAATCACTCACCTTAGCCACAAACAAAACTTTCAAAACTGTAACTCCGCTGATTTGGGGCAATCTCCAGCGTCTAACAGCAGCTCTAAATCCGAAATGGTGCTATTTCTCCATGATTTGATGTTGCTAAGCTTAATCCTTGATTAAACGGTGATTAGAGATGATTCTAGATGTTGGAGGCCATTGTTAGGGTTTCTATGATGTATGTGTCGGTTGGAAAATGAGTAAAAAACCGAAATCCCTAACAGCCCTTAAATACCCAAATCACGAAATCCCCCATTGGGCCTAGCTGTTAATCGCCCGGTTTAGCCCAATTAAGCTGTTTTCACCCTTTAAACCTTAATTCAGCCATATCTCCCAAACGATAAGTCCGTTTGGCTAGTGTGACCACTCTATGGAAAGGTAAAGCATCATCCAGATCTAATGGTAGTGGTTTCAAATCAAAACTCCTTACCAATCAAAAGTTATGGCCAAAACAAGATCAACTAGGGGCAAAACGGTCATTTAAAAATTGGCAAAAATCATGAACATGTGAAATGATCCCAATAGTCCTCTCCCAAAGTTACATGACCATACGACTTAGTACGTGAGAGAAATAAATATTCTACAATCCATTGATGCGTAGAATGCGGGTCGTTACATGCACACAGTGTTAAACCATAAAATATGGCTTAGAAGCATAAATCATAGTTGGGTCGCACTCACAAGATGATGTTGAGTCGTAAGTCATCAGCTTGCAAAGAAGTGCTTATCTAAATCTTTTTGTACCTTAGACCGTTCAAGGTATTTAGGTCGTAGGGCATCTTCCGGTCGTCCCGCTTCTTAGGCCACCAAGCTCCTTGAGTCATCATGCTCCTTAGCCCGCTAAAAGCTTTTTGGGTCGTCCTACAAGTCTTAGGTCGCACCCCCATCATACACGAAAGCTTTGGACCACTTCGTCCTACTTTACCTGTTCTACATATGCTTGGGTCGTTCTGCACTAACTTAGCATGGTCGCCTTAGGCTCAGCTAGTTTAGGTCGTAAAACACGAGTATGAGGCCCTTTGGGTCGGCCGACGGTCTAAAGGAGGCTCAAGATAATTACCAAACTGCCGCCTGGCCTGAATCTCACCTATAATTACCCCCATCATTCCTTCATTGGTGGGACCGAGTTTTATGACCCCGAAGGGCTTCCTAATTATTTCCAAAGCATTTCTAAGTGATTTCTATCTCTCTTAACACCTCCAATTGAAGATCAAACATGAATTTCATCATGAAATCAACCAAAAGTGATCAAGCTCCTTAGAGATCAAAGATTCTCCACCATACCCCTTGCATGTTGTGGAATTCGCTTATTTCTCCGCTGATTTATGTTGATCAAATTGATGCTATTGTGTAATAAACAATATGAATGTACTTTTGAGTGATCCTAGAGTTGTAACTCTTGAATTGATAATGTAAATTGCAATTAGAGTGGACGTAGATCTTCCTTAAGATCGACCCACTGTAAAATTTGTGTCTCTTTACTTTTATTGTGATTGTGGCCTCTTTTCTTACCGATTGGTGAAGTGCAATTTCCGTACCTTTGATGTTGAGATCTAATTTGGATTTTAACATTTGGTGCCTACTACAGGGCCACATTCGCTTTTCCTTTTCTCTCACTCTCTCTCACAAGGTTGAAGGCCTTGCATTGAGATTCTAAGTCTACTTTTGTCATATATCCTACATAACTACAATCTAAGCCAATCAATGAATTTGCTTCCAAATTCAAGTCCTTGTCAAAATCATGGGTAGACCATTGAAGAAGACTGCTAGTAAAACGGTCGAGGAGATTGACAACACCGCCAACAATGAAAGTACTCTGCCCACCAACCAATTCGAAGTTGGAGAAACTTCTAAGACTGGAATGTCCGTAACGAGAAGAGAGTTGGATGAAGTTGTTGTAGGTTTAACAAGCCAAATGGACATTGCCAACACTAACATAATAAAGAAGCTTGAGTCCATGTTTTCCATGCAGGCTGCTATTGCAAAAGTTACCATGGATGCCGCCCGTGCTAAATCTGCTCAAACAAATAATACGGAAAATGTGGGTTCTTCCTCCCTAAGTCCAAGTCGAGGAAATTCTGTCCAAGAGGTTGCAAATCCTAATGATCCTCAACATAAAGAAGTTAAACCACCTATGCGCAACCGCTCCGATAAAGCGACCTCTCAATAAGCGCTTGGAACCACCAAAGTGGCACCTCCCCAAATAGGAGGCCCAGGGCCCTGAAATCTGAACCGAGAACATTTGCTTAGGCAAACATCCGGCAAGGATAATGGCATCTGCCCCGTGGACCAGCTCAATGAAAAGGAGCGCATATTAGAAATGGTCCACAAAATCATGGAAAAGAGCTTGAGAAAGCAAGACGATGAGGAGGAGTGGGGGTTTGCTCCTATTAAAACCCTACTCATGGAAAAGATTAAGTTGGCTCCGTATCCAAATAAGTTCAAACCCCCGACGGTGCAAGCTTACAATGGGACTAGTGATCCCAACGTGTTCCTGTTCAAATATGATCAACATATGGATGTGACACGTGCCACAGACGAGTAGAAGTGTTTGTACTTTGCAACTTACCTTGAAGGAGTGGCCTCGCTTTGGTTCACAAAGTTACCACCCAAGTCTGTAGATGATTTTGCTACCTTGGCCATGCTATTCAGAGAGATTTTTAGACTCAAAGCTACGAAAGTGCGAGATGTCATGGAATTGAATGAACTTGAGCAAAGGCTAGGAGAGCCCACCTGAGATTTTCTAACCCACTTCAACACTGCTGCAGCGGAGGTTGGGAATTACGAGCCTCGTTTGGCTTTAATGGCTTTGAAGGGAGCCATAAACAAGAAAATTAAGCTTGGACGATGGATTAATAAGAAGAAACCAAGTACGCTTGAGGAATTGTTTGACAAAGTTAAGGAGTATATAGGTGTTGATGAAGATCTATCCTACGCCATGGATGTTCTTGAAAGCAGCGTACAGCCTGAGAAGAAAACCAATGATACAGAAGGTGGCCAGAAAAATCCCTAGTAGTCAGAAAAGGGGGAATGATGGAAAAGATAATCGTGCCAACAAGAAATTTTGCTTCTTTAAAAATTCGGAACTGACTCCTTTGAACGACACTGTAGAGAACATCTTCATGGAAACTAAAGATACTGAAGAGTACCCAACACCGAAGCAAGTGAAAGTCAGTGATGCCGCTACCAGGTCACAATTCAAATGACTGTCGACACTTGAAAAACTTAATTGAGGAGCTGATAAGGAAGAATAGACTTCAGCAGTATGCAAAGAACATGCAGAACACTCAAGCTGATCAAAGCCAGGGGACAACTGCGAGGCAACCCAAGCAGAATGAGAATGCTTCAGTCCCTGTCATTCCAAGGCTCATCATTAATACCATATCAGGTGGTCCTCACCCAGCTGGAAGAAGTTGGGGGGACATCGTGAAATACACTAATGAGATGAAGAGCCTTCCGAAAGGAGAAGGACTCATGATCATGAATGAAGCCTTTTCGGCAAGGATGCCAAAGAATCCATGGGATGATATTGTACTCAAAGATCGAGACTTAGACAGACTGCTAACGCCAACGGTAGATCCAATGGTGATAACAATTGGCTAGGGTCCGGCCATCGTTAGAAGAGTCTTGGTTGACAGTGGGGCATCCGTCAATGTCCTCTTCATCGATGCGTTTAATAGGATGAACTTTTCCATGGACGATGTGAACAAAATCCATGGGTTTACTGGGCAAGCCGTTCAACCAATTGGCATCATTAACTTGCTCGTTGAGCTCGGAGAAGGGAATCAGAAGGCTGCATTAAGGCAAGATTTTGTCATAATCGATGAGTTGTCTGCTTATAATGCTTTCCTTGGAAGACTAACCCTCGCGGCATTTAGAATAACAATGGCTTCGTGGTGCCTAACGATGAAATTTCCTATTGAAAAAAGAGTTGGAATAGTTAAAGGTGACCAACAGACAGCAAGAGAGTGTTATCTGGCTGACCTTACTGAGGCAAGGAAGAAAGAAGTGAAGAAGGATGTGGAGCCTCCGCTCCACATTCATGAATTCCCCTTATAGCAATTAGGGCGGGGCCCTCATACTGACGAGCATAGCGGAGCACAGAAGGAACTTGATCCAAGAAAAGCCAGTACGGGGGTAAACAGAACGGCACCAGCTGAAGAAGCCATCTCTATTCCAGTGCATGATAAAGATCCCGACAGGGTCTTGAAAATAGATTCTCAACTGGGTCTAAAGTTGCAGAAAGATTTGATATCGTTTTTAAAAGCAAGTTTAGATGTTTTTGCTTGGACTCATTCCGACATGTGCGGAATATCACCTGATGTAATTGTTCATAAATTGAATATTAGTCCTAGTTTGACTTCTGTAAAACAAAAAAGATGAATTCTAGGTCCAGAAAGATCTGTGGCATTAAAAGAAGAAGTAGATAGGTTGTTCAAAAATAACTTTATAATAGAATCTATGTATCCCGATTGGGTTTCCAATCCGGTCCTTGTTAAGATGTCCAAAGGTAAATGGAGGGTATGTATAGACTATTCAGACCTCAATAAGGCATGTCCTAAAGATAGTTTCCCGTTACCTAGAATTGATCAACTTGTTGATGCAACTGCGAGGCACGAACTGTTATCCTTTATGGACGCATATTCCGGGTATAATCAGATCATGATGCATAAGCCAGATGAAGAGAACACAAGTTTCATAACAGAAAGAGGCTTGTATTGCTATAAAGTTATGCTATTTGGACTAAAAATGCAGAAGCAACGTACCAGTGGCTTGTGAATTCCATGTTCAAATCCCAAATCGGGAACACTATGGAGGTCTATGTGGATGATATGCTGGTAAAATCCAAGAAGGCCGACGATCATCTGGAAAATCTACCTGAGATGTTTCAAATTCTCAGAAAATATGGCATGAAACTAAATCCTCTTAAATGCTCATTTGGGGTCTCGTGCGGAAAATTTCTCGGGTTAATGGTCAATGCTAGGGGCATTGAAGCAAATCCCTCTCAAGTCACCACCTTACGAGAAATGCGCGCTCCGAGGACAAAGAAAGAACTTCAAAGCCTTAATGGGAAAGTAGCGGCTATAACATCCCGATTTTTTAACAACACTAAAAGATGATAAATTAAATAATAATTAATTTAATTTTCAGAATTAAGGAAAATGGACTACGCCATTACATCCATCTCGAAATTTTGGCCCAGATAGACATTTGGTTTGCGTAAAACAGACACCGTATGAAGAAGTTATGAGAATTTTAAATTTGTAAATGCGTAGAAAGAATATATATACACATGGATTAGAGGTGAGTCAGAATTTTATCCAGAACAGTTCGAATACAAAAAATGTAAAGTGGCGGCAGATTTCCCGCTTTAGGGGGTCGACCCCCTAGAGGGGTGTCGATACCGGGGTCGACCCCCTTAAGGGGTGTTGACCCATGGGTCGACCCAGCCATAGGGGTGTCGACACCCCTAGGGCTGATGTTGCAGTCGGTTTCAGGGGGTCTGGTAGCTATATATACGTGGTCATTTCTCATATTTTCTTCATTGAGAATTCATGGTGGCCAAATTATGCCGGTGTCTGAACTGAATTAGATCTGTTAATCCCCTACAACTTTCAGCTTTGCAAATCAAATCTAGATATTCAAGATCCATTCTACTTATATTTTCTAATCCTAACACAGTGAGTTTCTAATTGCTTTTAGATTTGAATATTTAAAAATAAATACGACACAACCATGACTTGGATTTGTTCATATGCCTAAATTATATCAGATCCATTGCAAATCATGAACATATGACATTCTGAATTGGTTAGGATTTGGATCTAAATCTCTATCTTGTTGGATTTGTTGTAACCCTTGTGGCATTCTATGATTTGTGCTAGATCTATTTTAACTATTGACCTAAATCTCTATCTTGTTAGATCTGATATAACTAGTATCACATGCCATGATGTGAATCTTAAACCTTAATTGTGTAGATCTACTTATAAACTATTAGATCTGTATTATGTGGACATTCTATGATGTAGATCTTATTCCATATTTGTTAGATATACTTTTACCTATTAGATTTGTATTATGTGGACACCTAAATCATTAATCAGATCTAGTTTATTATTTGAATCCTCTTGTGCTTCTCATATTAGACCTGAACTTGTTGGACATCTAAATTAAATTTAGATCTTGTCATGTTCATCTTATCACCTTTTCTATGTTACAGCTAGTTAACTGCCACAAGTTCATTAGATCTATGCTTATATGTTCACCATGTTAGCATATGTTTATGTTAGTTATGTTAGAACATTCACCTTTGTCATATTTCCATTACCTTCCCTTTTTATCGTTTATAATTAGGCTATTATTTAGTCTATACATACCGTAAATAGTGTAAACACGCTAGTTAGGGAACGGGGAGGCAAAAAGGTTAATATTGGCATAGTTTAAATATAAACATGAGTTGGACATATAATTCAAAAGGGGGAAAGTGTGGACATAATCACGTATTAAGACATAGGAAAGAGTTGGATAAAAATGAAATGCCTAGGTTTACAATTAGAAATTGTAAGGCACTTATGACACGAGGTTAGGTTGCATTAGTGGTGGAATTCTGCCTGGACCCGACCAGCTTATCCAGCAGCCACTAATGTTGAACCTAGTGTGATAGGTCTAAGTGCGCAAATACGAATTGGGCTAAGACACGAGGTTAGGCCCAACTGTGGAATAAGACTGCCCGGACCCGATCGGCATATCCAGTGTCCACACGTTGTAGGCTTAATGTGTGAGGTCTAGCCCATTATAAACCATAATTGGACATGGTAATGAATTGGACTACTTAACCTAATTTAATCCATAGGGATTGTATGATTATGAACTCAAGTTAGGGTTAAGTAAAATTGGTTGGATAATGGATGGGTTAAGCAAATCTGGAGGGGTGGGTAATATTTATTTATAGGCCCACAAACTTAACTCGAAGGGTAAGTATAACTTGTAGAAATATTAGGGTTATGTAATTAAAGACACCTATTGGCATAATAGCCGAAGAAAAACTAGTTGGGATACAAGACAAAGGGGACAACTTATAACATATTGTGTGGGACCCATTTCAGTTAGTAACCCGGAGTAGGTATCAAACAAAGTACTCCGTACTAGCAGAGAGGGGGCACGCTTACTGATTGATTGTAAGAGATCCAAACGTGGAGGACGGTGTGGACGGCGCAAACCGACCGGGCCATGTGCGTGCATTAGCCTGGTAGAGGGTGATAAGATGACCATGCCACCTGTAGATATGGGTCTGTGCATATCAATGAGGGGTTACCACTTTAGGACGTGATACATCCTACCATGGAGCCGACAGAGAGTATCTACGGAGTAAGGAGCCGATCGATTAGGGTAGTAGTTTGGGTATATTTGGACGTATACCCACGTCTACCACCTTGAAGTGTAAGGGATTATCTCATTCTGGTTATACTAGTAATAGTGTAGACTAATCATTAGAGAAGTGCATATACCTTATCCTGTCTACCTTGTCACACCTTCTATTTATGTAGTGATCTCTCTTGTCCACTTTATATGCCTGTCATGCTACTTTTATTTATTTACTTGCTAAAAGTCACGAGACTCGCTAGGCTTTATGTCTGACCATTTTATTTCTCCTTCTTTCTTCCATTCCCCCATCCCCAGGTTCTCAGGGAGGAAACACTCATGTTTGACCGTGATTCTGCTTATTTGTTGTAGCTGCTGATATGTATGGCTCAAGCTCTGTAACACCCCGGAATTTTAACGACACTAAAGAAGATGAATTAAAGAATAATTAGTGTGAAATACACTATTAACAATGAATTAAGGAAAACTTAATTAAACATTCAGAATCAAGTAAAAAAGACCATGCCATTGCGTCTGTCTCGAAATTTTGGTCAAAATAGACACTTGGTTTGCGTAAATCGGACACCATATGAAGAAATTATTAAGGTTTGAAGTTTGTATACGCATAGGTAGAATATATAAATATATAATAGGTTCATAAATTCAAAAATGGATCCACAAATTCAAAATTCGGTTCAAAATTCGAAATTTTGGGAATGCGGCAGATTTCCCGCTCAGGTGGGTCTACCCTCAAAGGGAGGTTGACCCACCCCTGACAGATCTGGGTGAAATACTTCATTTTGTATCTGGACACCTTTCTGAGCAAGATTCATTGAACCCTAGGCTATATAAAGGACCCTAGACCTAGGTTTTATTTATCTAAAAATAACGCTGATGGCAAAGCACTGCTGCAGCAAAAATTAAAATGGCCTTTCTTCTTCTAAATCAATTCAAAGAAGATTATATATATTCGAAGATTGCTACAACAAATTCAGCGATGGCCACAAAAACTTTTTCAACATTTCCTTCGTAGTAATTTGGATCCATTTTCTTAGATCTATTCATTATGAGCTCATGTTATTTTTAGATCTAAATATTTAAATAGTAATTTTGATATGTATGTAAAAGTTGGATCTTGAATTGATGCCTAATCAGTTCCATTATGACATAACTATCAGATCTGCTTTTATATGTTCATCCAGCGCCATGTTAAATCTTGTCATAATACGCCTATTCAGTTTATGCCTATTTCTATCAGTTTATTTTTGATTCGTTATTATGCCTATTCTTGATTCTCTTCTCTCCCTCTTTTTCCCTTTTAACTTTTATATAGCCATGCTACCTTCAAGCCTAGGCCTAACGCTGAAAAATGCGAACATGCGAAATTGGGAACGTTTGGGAAAGACATAACTTGCGGCATAATTGGTATTGGAAAATATGGATCTAATTTTGGGCATAAAATTTGGAAATATACGAATATGAGTTTGGGGGCATATATTGTGTTGGATAATATGAATATGAATTTAGGCATACGTTGGAAAATATAATTTGAGCATAAATTGGGACATGTGTAAGCACTGATTTGGGACATAAATTGGGACGTATGTGAATATGAATTTTAGGCATACATTGAAAAATATGCGAATATGAATTCGGGTATAACTTGTATTCAAATGGATGAATATGGACTAGGGACATAAATTGGAAAATATGTAGATTTGGGTTTGTGCATAACATACATATATGTATATTCTTTAACTTATAACTTGGGAAAAAGAGCATATGGTGCATAATTAAAAGGTGAATTAAAAAGGGGTGTAAAAGTCTATGATTTGAATAGTGACTTGGGCATATAATTAAATATGGGGAAAAAGAGAAATATTCACCTGTAATGACATAGGTAGATTTGGATAAAAATGGAATGTCTAGTAATTACAATTAGGAATTGTAATTGCACTTATGACACGAGGTTTGGTTGCATTAGTGGTGGAAGTCTGCCCGGACCCGACCGGCATATCCAGCAGCCACTAATGTTGAACCTAATGTGAGAGGTATAAGTGTGCAAATACGAATCAGGCTAAGACACGAGGTTAGACCCAACTGTGGGATAAGACTACCCGGACCCGACCGACATATCCAGCATCCACACGTTGTAGGCCTAATGAGGGAGGTCTAGCCCATTATAACCATAATTGGACATGGTAATGAATTGGACTACTTAACCTAATTTAATCCATAAGTATTATATGATTATGAACTTAAGTTAGGGTTAAGTAAAATTGGATGGGTCGTGGGTGGGTTAAGTAAAATAGAGGGGGTGGGTAATATTACATATAGGTCCATGAACTTAACCCTATAAGGTTATGTAATTAAAGACACCTGGTGGTATACATAACCGGTGGATAATATAATAAAGTTATGTAATTAAAGACACCTTGTAGGGTAAGCATAACTTTTAGAAATGATAGAATTAGATATGCGTAATAATCTGCTAAGTAAACAACGATAAGTAGTAGTGAGGGTGTAAACTGAATTTATGATTAAATGAGGAAGAATGAGGAAAACTTGTAAAATAAATAATTTAAATTTAATCATAGATGGTAAGTGACATGTTAATTTGGAAAGATGTGAATTGAGATATACTTAATAACGTATTAAGGAGAACATGTTATTGTAATGACGTAACCGAGCAAGGTATAAAATAGATTGTGGATTATAGACCTTGGGTCACAATCTAGAAAATAACATGTTGTGGGCTTATTAATAAACTTAAATGGATTAAGTTATATGATTGAAATTAATAAGCAAGAGAAACTTAATAAATTGGAATAAGTATTCAGTATGAACGGGAATAACCAAGTTAGTGGGAACCGAGTGAGGTAAGACAAGCACATAAAAGAATGTTTAGACATATGGTCTAACAACATATTAAAGAAAGGTGCTTGGACCAGTTCGTATGTCTGAGGGTGAATAACCCAACGGGGTACATCATCGAGGTGTTATAAGACACGAGGGGAGCGCACATTTATTTGATTGTTATGACGGCTCCAAAGGACTGGATGGAGAAGCATGCGGCTTCCTATGGTATGTAAGGTGCTCCTAGTAGTCCTCTGTGCGGTGACAGATGTCTCAGGATGTACTCGCAGAGGTTGGGTCTGCGCGTAACTACAAGGTGGGTGGGCCTTGACTGCAGATGTAGCTATGCAGTCAGAATGTTGTGACGAGGTGACATCAGGGTGATTCGACGGTTGCCTCACAAGGAGGTAGAATGTGTCACCACCAACAAGGATAGGAGACCGTCGGATATCCGTCATCGATAGCCAACGAGATGCGAAAAGACTAGAGCTAAACCCAAGATATCATTTCACCTTTCACTATCGAAGTACAAGGTTGAGGGTAGATGCTACATGGATGTTTAGACTGGTTGTATTAGCGCTTAGCTCTTGTAGTCTTTACTAGTTGAGGGAGGGGCCGAGGTGGGGCCATAGCCACCATGGAAAACAGACCTGAGGAATATCTGTATTTGGAGGCACTTAAAGGCGGCCTGTACAGATATGGAAAACCTCCCGACCGAGTTCCATGTTTTTTATATCGCCCTACCGCGGAACTCGGTGCACATTAGAAGACGTGCGATTGAGGCATTGAGCTACAATTACAGTACATACGTAGGACAGTCTAGATACATGCATATCTGCTCTGGGTGGTGTATCATAGACTAGAGGGCATTATTCCGATAAGGAATCTAATTCGATCGATGGTGACAGTCCATACGCTTGCGTAGCATAGTAATGATAGATAAATGTGGAACGTAACATTTTATATAGAGATCTATACGTCACTCCGGCGTAAGATGAGGGACTGTGTTCATTATGGTGGAGACTGTGCGAGTGGGGTACCATGAGGTGTACCTCAATATTGAGAGATAGCTACATATATTGTACCAGGTGAATCCATGGGAAGGTAAATGGGTATAATGCGCATATAAGTCTTGAGTGCTATTAACCCAAGTAACCTAATAATCAAGAAAATGTAATGGAATGGTATTAGTAGGGATCATTCTACTTCTGATATACTAGTATCTGCGCGGTGCAGAGAAATGTATTTAAGAAGTGCAATATATCATGTTCATCTTATCTTGCTTAGTTCAAACTTGTTATTGTTACTGTTATCTTGTTCTTTCAGTTTTATATATACTTGCCATGATACTTTTATTTATTTATATTTAAAAGTAACAGAACTCGCCAGACTTTATGTCTGACCCTTTTTGTTTCCTCCTCTCTCTCTTCTGTTTCACCCCCCCAAGGTTCTCAGGGTGGAAGTTCTTAAAGTTGATTTGGATTCTTTCTGCGTAGCTTGGATTTTGGATATAGATGTATCGCTTTGACTTCTGGTCAACTCTCTTATGGCTTCACAGGGAAATATTGTTTGATGCTTTTGTACTCTGATCTTTTTAGCAAGACTGATAATTAATTTAATTAGTTACTTATAATGTAAACTCGGTATTTAGGACCATGATGTTTTGATTTAAATAATTTTTTTAATTCCACTGCTATTTTACATGTCTGTCTTGTGCTATTATGTTCTTATTTACCTATGACGCTTCATGAAACTTAATGCATTCCCTTAGTGAGTGACATTAACGGACGCGGGGTGTCACATTTGGTATCAGAGCATATGGTTATAAGATTGGATAAAATATTTTGAAAATGGTTTTCAAAAAGGTCTCAAAAACAAAGTCTGTTTTTGAAAAGCATATTTCCCAAAGCCATAAATATCTTCTCGATTCTCCGCTTGCTTCCTTTTCCTTTGTGTTCCGCGAACCGTTTCTTGCCGAAAGGGTATCCCTATTTCGGCATGGTTCCGTATGCATGTCAAGACTATGGTACATGTCAAAGGGCAAAGAAGTGCCCAACCTCCATCTTTAGCCGCAGTGGTTTTACCTATGTCTTATTTTCTCTCAAGCCTTGTTAGGATTTCCATCCGATGGAGGCAGCTTTTAAGAGACTAGTTAACATGTGGTAAAAAGGAGAATAAGGTATTTGGGGCTATGTAGCATAGTCCAAAGAAGAAAAGAGGAAATACCATAATTTCGGAACGGTGGGTCATCTGAAAAAGGATTGCAGAAAGAGGAAAGGCATTTGTTACCATTTTGGTAGGGCAGGACACCTTGTTAAGGAGTGCCCAAAGAGACAAGGATAAGGCCTGAAGGCAGGAACTCCTAGAGGGCAAGCTAATGTTCTCATAGTTGGTGGACAGGATAGGGGTAGGAAAGTTTCCATCAAAGGATTGATTTCCATTTCTGATCATCCTGTTAGGGTTCTTTTTCTGGCACTTCGCATTCTTTTGTATCTGATCTTTTAGTTGAGTCTCTGCACCTAGATACTAGTATGGTTTTGGATCCCGTTAGTGTCTCAAACCCATTAGAGGTACGACTCATTTATCGAGGATTTGTCAGGGTTTGAGAATCTCTGTGTTAGGCGTCGAGTTTTGATTGCCACACATATGTTCTTGATTTCATAAGATACGGTTTGATTCTAGGATGGACGGGTTAACCATATATGGGGCCATTCTAGATTGTGAGAGAAGGGTCGTTTGACTTTTGACTTTCCATAGAAAGACTCACTAGATTTCTTATGACCCCTAAGGGGTCTGTCATGCTTAAGTCTCCTAGAACCTCTTGATATATCTATTGATGATTTGCGACATGTGACTCCTAAAAGCAAAGAGGGAACTTGATAAGCAAGTAGGGGAGCTACTTGAGAAGTGGCTTGATAGCTGAGTCATATCGGGATAGGAAACCTATTGAAGACAGTCCTTGAGGAAGCCCATCATTCTAAGATGACTATTCATCCAAGCGGCGATAAAATGTATAGAGTTCAAGGTAGTGGAGCCAAATTTGCAAGAGGAAATGAAAGTAGAGAAGGAAGCAATGATAGGACGAGTTTCAACTTGCATACTTGGATCAAAGGTTAAGAAATTATGCAACAAAGAAGTGAAGCTAGTAAGAGTGCAATGGGGGAAAGGGCCGCAAGAATGCTACTTGGGAGGCTGAAGACAAGATTCACGCTTCATATCCTTTCCTTTTCGAGAATATGTGTAACACCCCGTATTTTCTGTGAACGTATAAGTGACAAATTAAGTATACTTAATTTTTAGGAGAAGAATTCAGGGAAACGGGTGCGCCATTGCGTTCGTCTCGAAATTCTGCTTGAAATAGAGTCCGAGTTTGCGTAAAACGGATACCGTATGAAGGAGATATGGACGAACGAAGTTAGGCAGAAAAACCGGAAACGGGCCAGAAATGCACTGGCGCACTTGTGAAGTGCGCCAGCACAAAAATACACTGGCGCACTTTGGAAGTGCGCCCATGTCGAGCCAGAAACCTGCACAGGGTTCTAGAGAGTTCTAATGACGATTTTTGATGTGCTGGACGGACCTGATGGCTTCTAGGGTGATCTAATGGTTCTGAAACACTCTCTACTCCTATAAATATGTGATTAACCTAACCCTAATTCATAGAATATTGTCTATGACACCATTATGCTACCAAACTCTCTCTTAAACCCTAGCCGCCGCCTCTAAATCTAATCTCAAGTGTTCATTCACAATTCAAATTAAAGTTTAGAGCTGCAACAACAATCGAATAAGATTAATCAACGTTTCTGCATCAAATTCGATTTATAATCCTTTTCTTTAGTCACGAAAGGCAAGTACAGTTATTTTCCGATATAAACGTTAATTATGATTGTGGCATGAATTGTAAATCTGAATCTGAGGTTATGTTTGTTCTGTTCTGTTTAGATCTATCTTATTCTATATCTCTTTCTTCTTTCTGTTCTATAGCCAGTCTACTACGAGCCTGCGCCGAATCTCATAAGAGATTAATGCACGAACGCTAAATTTTGGGACAAATAATGAATAATGCATAATTGGACATGAAACTATTGCCTATGACTATGACTCATGACTATAAGACTATTGCCTATGACTATGATTCATGACTATGAGACTATTGCCTATGACTATGATTCATGACTATGAGACTATTGCCTATGACTATGATTCATGACTATGAGACTATTGCCTATGACATTGAATAAGAAACTATTGTGATTTGTCGCCCATGACTATTGTAGTTAGTTTCTTACGCCTATTCCCTTAATGATACTAGATCTCATATTTAGTATGTAACTTTGCTAGTTTATTCCCATTCACTGTTATGTACATCGAGCCTAGTGGGGCCATTATCATTGTATTTGGTTCATTATTTCATGCCTATTCTTTCTTGTGCTTATCTCCTATTCCTTTTTGCTAGGGCCATTTCATGAGTACTTAGAGAACTTGTTGAAACATTGGGCGTAGCTTAATTAAGTTAATAAATATGTTGGCATAATTTGAATTGGCTATGATAGAGAATGATTTACATGCATATTAGTCTTGGACAAAAATGGTAAACTAGAATATTAAATCTAGTTTTGACATGAACTGTAAATGGGAATATTAAGGCTAAGATTTGGGGCATATATTGTATTATGAATTATGACCTTGATTTAGGCATGTAAGTTTAGGCTAAATCTATGATTAGGCAAGATAGGTAAATAGAGTTTTAGATATATATAATCTGCTAAATCTGTTATCTGCTAAATCCGTTAAATTGCCTAATCCATTATCTGCTAAATCTGTTATATTACCTAATTTGCTAGTTCTGCTATATTGCCTAATCTGCTAGATCTGTTCATCTGCTTAATCTGTCTTCTGCTAAGTCTGCTGAAAATGCCTAATCCGTTATATGCTAAATCTGCTAAATTGCTTAATCTGCTAAATCTGTTAAGTCGCCTAATCTGCGAAATCTGTTATCTGCTGAGTTGATATATTTATTCTGTTATTGACATAATCTGAATTGGCTATAGTTATGAATAATTGACATGTATATTAGGCAAGGGCATAAATGGTAAATTATTAATTAATTGGCCGCAAAGATAAACATGGCTAACTCGAGGTTAGAATGAGTTTGCGGCGTAATCCTGGCCGGAACCGCCCGGCACATCCAGTGGCCGCAAACAATAGGTTCTAATGTGAGAAGTTAGTCATAACATGCTTGAAACCCGAGGTTAGACTCAGTTTGTGGCAGAAATCTGCCCGGAACCAACCGGCCTAACCAGTAGCCGCAAACTGTCAGTCTAATGTGAGAGGTCTGGGCATTAATATTTAATTAATGAAAATCTGAGATAAATATGATGTCTAAAACATGTTGGGTGGATAGGGTTAAACCAACTAATGAAATTAATAAACCCGTTTCATGAATCTGTAGACCCAGTACAAAGTTAGACAAGTCTGTAAATCTGTTAAATCTGTATGTCTGATCCGTTAGTCTGAAAACTTATTAACTTGATTTTCTGATCTGTGAACTAGTTGACCTGAACTCTGTATGTCTGAACTTGTAAACAAGTTAATCTGAAATCTGTTAGTCTGGGGGCACAAGGTTAGGAGGGAAAATACTTGTGTCATCAGTTGTTTGGGACCCATATTAGTCAGTAACCCTTTCTGGTATCAAAACTTTGACCCAACAGTAGGAAGGGTCCGGGCACGCTTACTGAACTAATTATAAGCGGTTCATTCTGATAATGGCGAGGGGTATTGATGGTGCGTTCCAACCGGGTCATGTGCGTGCATGGATCCCGGTCTGCCTCTGAGGATGTAAGACGCCGTGACATCTATAAATAGGTCTGTGTCATTCAAAGGTTGCCACTTTAGGGAATGATACACCCTTTTGTGGGGCTGGCATAGGGTATTTATGTATTAGGGAGCCGACCGCGTGGGGTAGGATTTAGGGTACACTTAGTTCTGTCTGTTCTGTGGGGTACCGTCTGTTTCTGTTGGGTGGTAACACCTGTCTGTTTCTGCGTGGTACCGTCTGTTGGGGTGGTAAAGGCCCATTTACTAGTGTACACCCAATTCTAACATTTTGTTTCCGTAGGGATTATTCTGTTTTCGTTTCTGTCTCTGTTCGGGTGGTAAAGGCCCATTACTAGCATTCTGTTTCTGTACTTTCTGTTTGGGTGGTAAAGGTCCATTATTAGCATTATGTTTCTGTACCTTCTGTTAGGGTGGTAAAGGCCCATTATTCTGTTTCTGTTTAGACATTAGGGTAACACCTAATCCTGTTATACTAGTATTAGTGCAGAGAAGTGAAAAGTAATATCATCATGTTTCTTCTGTTTAACCTAAGTATATCTGTTATTCCTGTTTCCTGTTATCTCTCATCCAGTTTTATTTGCATGCCATGACATTATTATCTGTTCATAACTGAAAGTCACTGGACTTGCCAGACTTTATGTCTGACCCTTGTTGTTTCGCCTCTTTTCTTCCGTTCCCCCCCTAGGTTTTCAAGGAGGGAATACTCTAGCTTGATCCGGATCTTTCTTCCTGCTTGGAGTGCTTGAAGTGCTTAAAGTATGGCTTGTCTTTTTCTGGCATCTTTGGTGGGGATTATGATTTTAAAGTTTTGTACTCTGATGGCTTTTGAACAAGGCTGATATATATGTACTTGAGTTTTTGGTAAAGTTGTAACTAAACTGATTTCTGTCCGCTGCAATAAAGTAATAAAGTTTTTCAAGTATTATTTTTATATCTGTCTTATAATATTCTATTCTGTTTACTAAAATGCTCCATCAAAGTTAAGGCATTCCCTTTGTGAGTGACCTTAACGGAGGTGGGGTGTTACACTTGGTATCAGAGCTGAAGGTTACTAGATTAGATGGAAGTTTTTGAAAACTATTTTCAAAAAGGTTTTAAAAGGAAGTGTTTTCAAAAGTAAAGCTTATTTTGAAAAACATAATCCCCAAGAGCCATATATCTTTCCTTCGGTCCTTTTTGTATTGAATCTTTCCTTTTTCGTTTCAGCATGTCTGAAGCATCTGAGATACCAGAGGGTGTTCATGTACCCGGTTGGTTTCGTCAATACCTTGAGGCAAGGACCGCCGCCGCAGGTCCAGCAAATGATCCCCCTCCTCCGCCCCCTCCTCGTGCAATTGCTTTCTCAAAGATCTGTAAAGACTTTAGGGCCATGGGTGGAAAGGATTACAAGGGAACTGAATCATTCGTAGAAGCGAGGAACTGGCTTAAAGAAACTGAGGATCTGTTCGTTATCTTCGAGGTGGACGATAGGAAAAAGGTAAAGTTGGCGATATGGTTGCTCAAAGACAAAGCTTCCTACTGGTGGGAAGTCACTAACGCTGAGAGGCCGGTTGAAACATGGATGGATTTCAGAACAATGTTTGAGACGAAATTCCTCTCGCAAGCCGAACGAAGTCTACAATTGGAAAAGTTCTTATCTCTTAAGCAAGGAAGTATGACGGTCAAGGAATACGTCAACCAGTTCAACCAACTGGCTAGGTTCGGACTGGATTTAGTCAACACTCAGCATAAAAAGGCTCTCCACTTTGTTAAAGGATTGAACGAGCCACTACATAGCCTAGCCATGACCCATGTACCCATGGGAGCGACTTACGAGAAATCGGTGGACATGTCACTACTGCACGAGGAAGACAAGGGCCAGAAAGAGACAAAGAAGGAAGAACCACAGAATAAGAAAGCATGGCCCAAAAAGGAAACACAAAAGAAGGATGAGTAGTCTGAAGATAAGAAGGAGAAAAAGTGCTTTACTTGTGGAAGGTCGACTCATCTGAACAAGGATTGCAGAAAAAGGAAGGGCACTTGCTTCAACTGTGGTGAGATGGGACACTTCACTAGGGACTGCCCGAAGAAACGAGGGCAAGGGAAGAGGGCAGAACCCACTTCTGGAGGACAGGCGAATGCTCAAGTGACTGGTAGATAAGGTAGAAATAAGAAAATTTATGTAGAAGGTTTAATTTTCTTATCTGATTTTTGAGTTAAAACTCTTTCTGATTCTGGCATTTTGATTCTGTAATCGATACTCTGCACTTTAATACTAGTATTGTTTCTGATTCCGTTGTAGACTCAAACCCCTAAGGGTTAGGACTCATTTGTTTGTGATAGATTGGGGATTGAGAGATATATGTGTTAGGCGTCAAGTAGGACACATACATTCTGGTTTTTATCATGCTTAGTTCGGTAATCTGATCTGTACCAGTAATCTGTAAATATCTGAATATTTCTGATAAGGTTAAGATTTCCAGTTTTGACATTGTCTAACGAGGGTAATCCTCTGGGTGTCAATATGATGTTGGTTTCGGTCTTCGGGGCCGATAATTAGGGAAATTATTCCCTCAACCATGGTCTAATGGAAACCAAGTTTTTGTTTCATCTGTACTCGCTTCCTGTAACACCCCACGTCCGCTAAGGTCACTCATACCAGGGGAATGCCTTAGTTTCGGTGAAGTATTTTGAGTGAATATAGAACAGTAAAATTACAGCAAGACAGATATAAGTAATACTTGAAAATTTAAATCATCATTTCATTGCAACGGAAAGTAATACATGTTTGGTTACATCACAAAACCATAAACCAGAGTCAAGTACATAATATCCATCTTGATAAAATAGAAGTACATAATCCCACTACATAACTAATAGCCATAAAAGGAAAGATAAGCTCGGCTTCACTTCAGAGGTCCAAGCTCCATAGGATAGATACAGCAATCAGATCAAAGCCCACTAGCACCAGGCCCACTCTAATAACCTGGGGTTGGGGGAAAAAGATAAAAACAACGGGGTCAGACATAAGTCTGAGTGAGTCCTATAACCCTAACAATACAATCATTAAAATAACCAGAGAAGACATAAGTTGATATACGGTAACGACTGGGGATGAATGGCTACACTAAGCAGCTTGGTAAACTTAGGATAAACTAAGATCACCGTAAAGACGCATTTACCCACCCAAGGATAATTACTAAATTACACCGCCCCAGACCTACTCAAAGATAATTCCTACACTGCACCACACCAGTTTTACCTACCTAAGATTAATTCCTACTTAAAGGTTGATCCCACTAAATGTACTTAGTAATTTTTACCCAGTAGTTTCTAGTACCCCTACATAGGTGCCGTCTGCCCCTATCATTACTAGGTGTACCCACTACTCCCAAGCGATCGGCTCCCTAACGTAGATACCCGTGCTGGTCCCACAATGGGGTGTATCATTTCCCCAAAGTGGCAACCTGATAATATCAACGGTGCACGGCTTTATATCTACACGATGTAACAACGATTTACTAACCAGCCCGGGTCCACACACGCATATGAAACCCGTTGGTCCTACGTTGCCACCGCTAACCCGTTTTTGGCCTCTTATAGTCAAGCCCAATATGCGTGTCCCGTCACCCGACTTGGGTCGAGCCCACAAAGATACGTTTGGGATATTGGTTGAGATGGGCCCCCACAAGCTACCACCTAAGCTTGTTATTTTTTTTTCTAGTGTATCCCACTTAACCCCTTTAACCATGTCTACTTACATGTTATAAATACTTTGGTTAAGTCATTAATCATATTTTAATTACCTTTCAAGGCACCCACTAGATTTCCACATGACACCCAAGTCCTTTACTTAATTCCCACATGCCACCCGAGGCACTTACTTAACCCCTTAATCATGTTTAATTACATGTTCCACTTTGGTTAAGTATTCTAATCGTGTTTTCTATTGCCACCCAAGGCAACCCACTAGTTTTCTCATGCCACCCAAGGCACCCACTTAACCCTCAAGCCCCACTACATGCTTATATGGTTAAGTGTTTCTTAATTAATTAAGACCGTGATCCTCATAAAGACCTCTCACATTAGACTATCTTTTATGACCGCTGGTTAAGCCGGTTGGGTCCGGGCAGCCTTATGTCATAACCGAGTCTAACCTCGTGTCTTTACATTAATCACGTATTTAGTTTGTGCCTAAGACCGCTCACATTGGGCTAACATTTGTAGCAACTGGTTAAGCCGGTTGGGTCCGGGCAGTTTTACGCTACAACTGAGTCCAACCTCGTGTCTTAGTCGATTAATTACACCTAATTAATCACCCCCATAATTTATATTAATTATCCCTAATTAATATCAAGTTTTTCATAACATGGGTAGACCTAACTCAATAGGTAAATTCCCATGGGGTAGACCTAACTCAATAGGTAAATTCCCACTTGTGTTAATTTGTTTTTATGGTATGCTTAATCATACCCAATCATACTTTTATTAACATCTTTATTAACCCCATCGTTCCCCACGCAAATCGTTTTCATTTCACGACATAATAAAAGGGAAGATCCATCACAACATCATGGGTTTAACCAAATCTTAGCATATAACTTTGTCATGGGTTAAGAGAATGTCAACTTGCATACATGAGCATATATTAACCCAACTATATTTAACCCAAACTTGCATATTATCGCACATGACTTGCTTAACATATTGCATATGAACTTGCATATTATCATACACACATCTTGCATAACATGTTGAACTTGCATATTAGCATTCACATAACTTGCATAAGCACACATAACTTGCATAACATGTTGAACTTGCATATAAGCATTCTCACAACTTGCATAACATGTTAAACATGCATCTAAGCATACACATAACTTGCATAAGCATTCACCTACTTGCATATTAACAAACATGTAACTTGCATAGCATATCTTGCATATTAACATACATGTAACTTGCATATTAACAAACATGTAACTTGCATAGCATATCTTGCATATTAACATACATGTAACTTGCATATTAACAAACATGTAACTTGCATAGCATATCTTGCATATTAACATACATGTAACTTGCATATTAACAAACATGTAACTTGCATAGCATATCTTGCATATTAACATACATGTAACTTGCATATGAACTTGTTAAACATGCATAAACCCACTTGTTAAATATGCATAAAACAACTTATTAATCATGCATATTATCACATACTTAGCATGCATAGAATCACATATTCAACTTGCATAATATCATATACTTAGCATGCATAGAATCACATACTAAACTTGCATAATATCATATACTTAGCATGCATAGAATCACATACTCAACTTGCATAATATCATATACTTAGCATGCATAGAATCACATACTCATCATGCATAATATCACCTACTTAGCATGCATAGAATCACATACTCATCATGCATAAAACCACATACTTAACTTGCATAAAATCAATTACTTATTATGCATAAACCCACATATCCAACTTGCATAAACTCTCATATTCAACATAAACTTACATATTCAACATAGGATTAATATTATACATAGATTAGCATATCATTACAAATGATTCAAACTCACAAATCCGCATTCAAGACCATAAGTCTCATTACACCTAATCTACTTATCTTAACAATTGATCATCAAAGTGATAGAAACTCACCACTAGCAATTTGCACTCCAAATGAAGAAGATTAAGATGCTTAGAATGGATTAGAAGTTGATTAGAGAGGTTGATTAGCTTGCTTTCCTCTTCATTGATTTGTGGAGGCCATGATCAAGTTTCATTTTGCCATAGTTTAGTTACTAGGTTTAATTATGAATGAATTAGGGTAGGGTTGTGGTCTTATTTATAGGATTAGGTTGCATTTTAGACCCTTAGATTAACCCTAGATTAGTTTAGGACCCTTAGATCTCGGAACTCTCCAGAAATCAGCCCTAAGACCAAGCCCCAAACCCCAAACTGGTGCACCCAACCACAGAACTCTCTAGAAACTGTGCAGGTTTCTTGGCTCGGCACGGGCGCACTTCCCAAGTGCGCCAGTCTATTTTTGTACTGGCGCACTTCACAAGTGCGCCAGTGCATTTTTGTTCTGGCGCACTTCACAAGTGCGCCAGTGCATTTCTGGCCTGTTCCGGGTTCTTCTGCCTAACTTCATTCGTCCATATCTCTTTCATACGGACTCCGATTCTCGAAAACTCGGACTCTATTTCGCGTATTTTTCCGAGACGAACGCAATGACGCAGCCCGTTTTCCCCCAATCCTCACATCTGAGATTATTAATTCTGTAATTAGTGAATTTAAGCATTAATCGAAATTCGGGGTGTTACATTCTCCCCTCCTTAAAGGATTTCGTCCCCGAAATCTCTAAGCTAAGGAGAATGCATATCCTACCATCCAAACAACCATCTACTCAATCCATCAAACACGGGCATCCATTGTCCTTAAACAATTTCTAATGATGTATGAGCATATGCGAAAAGTGTGTGTATATGTTCCCTATCTAATGTACGAACATATGCAAACCATGATAGTGCCATGCATCCAATATGTATGCGAGATAACCCTATCGACACATACAGTATCTATATGAGTGCACAATCATTCACCAAAATGCATCATCCATATGATAACACAATCATTATACATCCATAAATATAGCTAACTACACACAATTTTATGCAATATGCAATATGAAGTGATTGAGCCGATCTAGTGCCTAGAGTGTGTATATATGCATCCACGAGCAACCACTAGCAAACACTTGCATCCACTTGCATCCATCAACCATAACATGTCTCAAACACATGTTTCAACCATAGGTTTTCCCTATCTAAAGGTCAAACATGACTAACGAGAGGACCTACTAAAGATAAGATAAGTACTAGGCAAGCGATAAAGGAGAAGTTAAAAGACATACTCTCCAAAAGAAATGGATACAAAGAACGCATCTTCGCTTCCGTCTCCCAAGTAGCATTCTAACTAGCTGAACTTCTCTGTTCCTCAACTTCCTAGTCTCTGGCCCAATGATGCGAGTAGGAGCTCGTCGAATCGTCTCATCGTGCTCTAACTCTACTTCTTTAAGCAAACTCGGCTCTACCACCTCAGCGGTCTCATGTAAGCACTTCCTCAAATGGGACGCATGAAATACATCCGGTACACCACTAAGTCTGTCAGGCAACTCCACTCTATATGCCATCCGTCCAATTCTTTCCTTAATGGGAAATGGCCCTACAAACCTTGGTACTCACTTCCTAACAGATCCAAAGTGAACCACATTCCGTAACGGAGACACCTTGATAAAAAGCATGTCCTAATATCAAACTCAAGCTCTGTTCTCCTCTTGTCCGCATAAGATTCCGCCGCTTTCATCCTTCTTCGAATCCAACCCATCTTCTCTGAAGTCTCTCTAACCATATCTGGCCCAAGCAAGATCTTATCCGTAGATTCCCACCAACATGTAGGAGATCGACAAGGCCTTCCATAAAGAGCTTTGAAAGGAGCCATACCAATACTGGACTGAAAGCTGCTATTATATGCGAACTCCACCAACGGAAGATGCTCTTCCCATGTACCTCCAAAATCCAAAATACATAACCTCAAAAGATGTTCTAGATACGGTTCACCCTCTTGGTCTGACCGTCCGTCTGAGGATGAGATGCGGTGCTCAAACACAACTGAGTCCCTACCGCCCTCTTGCAAAATCTTCCAAAACTCACTAGTGAAGATAGGATCTTGATCACTCACAATGCTGGAAGGTACACCATGCAATCTAATAATCTTTCGAAGGTAAACTGAAGCTAGACATGTAACAGTCCTCTTGCTCTTCACGGGTATGAAATGGGCACACTTAGTAAGTCTATCTACTATAAGCCCAATCCCCGTATTACCCTTCCTTGATTTCCGTAATCCAATGAGACACTATCCCACTTCCTATTACGGAACTTCTAACGGGTGAAGCAACCCTCCGGGTTTCTTCTGCTCCGCTTCCACTTGTTAGCACACCAAGCATCTAGCGACATACTTGGCCGCATCTTTCTTCAAATTGGCAAAAAGGAAAACTCGCTTTATGTCTTGGTACATCTTGTCCCTACCGGGATGAATGGTTATCTTCGACTGATGTGTATCATCAAGTATAGCCTTCCTCAAACTCTCATCTTGCGGTACACAAAGTCTACCGTCTCTACACAACCACCCCTTACTATCTAGGGTGTACCTACTCAAATGGCTGGACGACTCCTCCCCCTTATGAGCTTCTCTTATAGCTCAACCAACTGTGGGTCGTCTTGCTGTGCCTCGCCACCACGTCCCAAAAGAGTAGGCATAACCTCCAAGGAGGCTAGCAAACCGGGTACAAAGTCAACGGAAGGTCTAAAGTCAAACATAGAAATAAACCCTAAGCTCCGTCGTTTAATCGATCAATGAACTCAAGGACAACCTTTTTCTTCTTAAGGCGTCTGCTACCATGCTTCCCTTGTTAGGGGTATACGCTATCTCAACTCATAAGATGCTAAGAATCCTATCCAAAATCGTCACAACTGTCCATCTCTCACGCAGACCACCTTAGTCGAATTCGACATCCCCCAAATGCAAGCCCCAAAGGCCGAAACCAATATCAGACAAACACCCAAGGGATATCTCCTTCGAGTTCAGGCAACCTACGTGAGATGATACTAAAAATAATAATAATAATGGCTAAACAATTAAGCCTTTGACCAACTTTGGATGTCCTTGCCAGTCTCGCTCCAAAACCACCGTTTTATCCCATAACTGGCTTTGCTCACCCTATTGAGCACATACGAAAACTTATTATGCTCCTTGAAAAGACCAAGATGTCATTTACAAAGGCCATCACAAACTTATTTAGGTACTCCCTGAACACCCTTCTCTTCCAATCAACAAAGTATGCGGGGGCGTTCGTCAAACCAAATAGCATCATCAGCCACTCATAAAACCATCCGGAGTCCTAAAGGCAATCTTCTCTATACTATCGTCAGCCACTCTCAACTGACGAAACCATGTGGCTTAGTCCAACTGCGAAAATACTGAGGCGCCAACCAACTGATCAAAGAGATCATCAATCTTTGGCAATGGGTGTCTATTCTTCTTTGTGAGTTTATTTAGTTCTCTTTAGCCTACACAAAGTCTGAGGGACCCATCCGCCTTCATGGCAAAAACTACTGGAGCGCCCCACTCCGATATACTTCTTCTTATGAACCCCTTCTCAAGCAATCGCCTACTTACTTATGGAGTTCCCTCCTCTCACGAGGAGCCTTGTGGCACACTGGCCAAGTCACTGGTTTGGCATTGTTTACCAGATATATTCGGAAGTCAATCTCCCGCTCCGGAGGTAAGCCCTTCACCTTCTCAAACACATCCGAGTATTCCCGGACCACTTCTAACAGATCGCAAACTCTCGACCGACGTGTCCAGCGATTCTAGATAACTTAGCATAACAGATTCTATGGGATTACTAGAGATCTCGAGAGTGTTACCCAAGCGGGTCATAAGCCTAACAACTCTCCCTTCCAAATCAAGAACGGCACCCCTACTGGATAACCAGTTCATGCCCAAAACTAACCCATAGTCCGTGAAGTCCAACAAGCATCACATCCAAACTCAATGCTAAGTATAGAAACTTTCAAACCCAAACACATCATGGAGCCCAATTGGGTTTGAAACAACTAAGGGATCATCTACTAAACTGGTGTCTAAGTGCAGTGACTCACTAACAATGATGAGATAAACGAACTTAATGCATCCAAATCAAATAAAGTTCGAATCGGATAATAAAGAAATCCAAATTCCAACCTAGACGGTCTTATCCCCATCCGGCACCCTAGTCGTGAGGGAATACAACTACCCTCCTGAAGATTCCATACCTTGTCCTTGCTTCTTTGGTCAATCCTAATAAGGTGTCCTATTCCTCCCAAAAGGATAACTACTAGCCTTCTCCTTCCCATTCTCCACTCGTAACCTCCCATCAATGAGGCTTCGTCCTTTATTAACCAAACAACTATTAGAGCCTTCCTCCCATCGTCCATTCAATAAGTACCTACAAGTCCTCCTCCTTCTTGAACCAACTTCTAATCTGATTTACGTCTAAGTCCCTTGAAGCGGTTTTCCATTCTTATCTATCTTAGAAAGATCATCTACACACGGAGGGGAAACTCAAAATGAGAGAGAGGAAGAGATTCAAAACAGGGAATTCGAAAGATAAAGATATGGCTATCGGGGATTATGCTTTTCTTTCAAAAACTTTTCTCTTAAAAGACATGTTTTTGAAAATACTCCTTCAAAAATTTTCTTAGAAAAATAGTTTTTCTAAAATTTTTATCTGTTCTGGTAACCTTAAGCTCTGATACCACGTGTAACACCCCACGTCCGCTAAGGTCACTCATACCAGGGGAATGCCTTAGTTTCGGTGAAGTATTTTGAGTGAATATAGAACAGTAAAATTACAGCAAGACAGATATAAGTAATACTTGAAAATTTAAATCATCATTTCATTGCAACGGAAAGTAATACATGTTTGGTTACATCACAAAACCATAAACCAGAGTCAAGTACATAATATCCATCTTGATAAAATAGAAGTACATAATCCCACTACATAACTAATAGCCATAAAAGGAAAGATAAGCTCGGCTTCACTTCAGAGGTCCAAGCTCCATAGGATAGATACAGCAATCAGATCAAAGCCCACTAGCACCAGGCCCACTCTAATAACCTGGGGTTGGGGGAAAAAGATAAAAACAACGGGGTCAGACATAAGTCTGAGTGAGTCCTATAACCCTAACAATACAATCATTAAAATAACCAGAGAAGACATAAGTTGATATACGGTAACGACTGGGGATGAATGGCTACACTAAGCAGCTTGGTAAACTTAGGATAAACTAAGATCACCGTAAAGACGCATTTACCCACCCAAGGATAATTACTAAATTACACCGCCCCAGACCTACTCAAAGATAATTCCTACACTGCACCACACCAGTTTTACCTACCTAAGATTAATTCCTACTTAAAGGTTGATCCCACTAAATGTACTTAGTAATTTTTACCCAGTAGTTTCTAGTACCCCTACATAGGTGCCGTCTGCCCCTATCATTACTAGGTGTACCCACTACTCCCAAGCGATCGGCTCCCTAACGTAGATACCCGTGCTGGTCCCACAATGGGGTGTATCATTTCCCCAAAGTGGCAACCTGATAATATCAACGGTGCACGGCTTTATATCTACACGATGTAACAACGATTTACTAACCAGCCCGGGTCCACACACGCATATGAAACCCGTTGGTCCTACGTTGCCACCGCTAACCCGTTTTTGGCCTCTTATAGTCAAGCCCAATATGCGTGTCCCGTCACCCGACTTGGGTCGAGCCCACAAAGATACGTTTGGGATATTGGTTGAGATGGGCCCCCACAAGCTACCACCTAAGCTTGTTATTTTTTTTTCTAGTGTATCCCACTTAACCCCTTTAACCATGTCTACTTACATGTTATAAATACTTTGGTTAAGTCATTAATCATATTTTAATTACCTTTCAAGGCACCCACTAGATTTCCACATGACACCCAAGTCCTTTACTTAATTCCCACATGCCACCCGAGGCACTTACTTAACCCCTTAATCATGTTTAATTACATGTTCCACTTTGGTTAAGTATTCTAATCGTGTTTTCTATTGCCACCCAAGGCAACCCACTAGTTTTCTCATGCCACCCAAGGCACCCACTTAACCCTCAAGCCCCACTACATGCTTATATGGTTAAGTGTTTCTTAATTAATTAAGACCGTGATCCTCATAAAGACCTCTCACATTAGACTATCTTTTATGACCGCTGGTTAAGCCGGTTGGGTCCGGGCAGCCTTATGTCATAACCGAGTCTAACCTCGTGTCTTTACATTAATCACGTATTTAGTTTGTGCCTAAGACCTCTCACATTGGGCTAACATTTGTAGCAACTGGTTAAGCCGGTTGGGTCCGGGCAGTTTTACGCTACAACTGAGTCCAACCTCGTGTCTTAGTCGATTAATTACACCTAATTAATCACCCCCATAATTTATATTAATTATCCCTAATTAATATCAAGTTTTTCATAACATGGGTAGACCTAACTCAATAGGTAAATTCCCATGGGGTAGACCTAACTCAATAGGTAAATTCCCACTTGTGTTAATTTGTTTTTATGGTATGCTTAATCATACCCAATCATACTTTTATTAACATCTTTATTAACCCCATCGTTCCCCACGCAAATCGTTTTCATTTCACGACATAATAAAAGGGAAGATCCATCACAACATCATGGGTTTAACCAAATCTTAGCATATAACTTTGTCATGGGTTAAGAGAATGTCAACTTGCATACATGAGCATATATTAACCCAACTATATTTAACCCAAACTTGCATATTATCGCACATGACTTGCTTAACATATTGCATATGAACTTGCATATTATCATACACACATCTTGCATAACATGTTGAACTTGCATATTAGCATTCACATAACTTGCATAAGCACACATAACTTGCATAACATGTTGAACTTGCATATAAGCATTCTCACAACTTGCATAACATGTTAAACATGCATCTAAGCATACACATAACTTGCATAAGCATTCACCTACTTGCATATTAACAAACATGTAACTTGCATAGCATATCTTGCATATTAACATACATGTAACTTGCATATTAACAAACATGTAACTTGCATAGCATTTCTTGCATATTAACATACATGTAACTTGCATATTAACAAACATGTAACTTGCATAGCATATCTTGCATATTAACATACATGTAACTTGCATATTAACAAACATGTAACTTGCATAGCATATCTTGCATATTAACATACATGTAACTTGCATATGAACTTGTTAAACATGCATAAACCCACTTGTTAAATATGCATAAAACAACTTATTAATCATGCATATTATCACATACTTAGCATGCATAGAATCACATATTCAACTTGCATAATATCATATACTTAGCATGCATAGAATCACATACTAAACTTGCATAATATCATATACTTAGCATGCATAGAATCACATACTCAACTTGCATAATATCATATACTTAGCATGCATAGAATCACATACTCATCATGCATAATATCACCTACTTAGCATGCATAGAATCACATACTCATCATGCATAAAACCACATACTTAACTTGCATAAAATCAATTACTTATTATGCATAAACCCACATATCCAACTTGCATAAACTCTCATATTCAACATAAACTTACATATTCAACATAGGATTAATATTATACATAGATTAGCATATCATTACAAATGATTCAAACTCACAAATCCGCATTCAAGACCATAAGTCTCATTACACCTAATCTACTTATCTTAACAATTGATCATCAAAGTGATAGAAACTCACCACTAGCAATTTGCACTCCAAATGAAGAAGATTAAGATGCTTAGAATGGATTAGAAGTTGATTAGAGAGGTTGATTAGCTTGCTTTCCTCTTCATTGATTTGTGGAGGCCATGATCAAGTTTCATTTTGCCATAGTTTAGTTACTAGGTTTAATTATGAATGAATTAGGGTAGGGTTGTGGTCTTATTTATAGGATTAGGTTGCATTTTAGACCCTTAGATTAACCCTAGATTAGTTTAGGACCCTTAGATCTCGGAACTCTCCAGAAATCAGCCCTAAGACCAAGCCCCAAACCCCAAACTGGTGCACCCAACCACAGAACTCTCTAGAAACTGTGCAGGTTTCTTGGCTCGGCACGGGCGCACTTCCCAAGTGCGCCAGTCTATTTTTGTACTGGCGCACTTCACAAGTGCGCCAGTGCATTTTTGTTCTGGCGCACTTCACAAGTGCGCCAGTGCATTTCTGGCCTGTTCCGGGTTCTTCTGCCTAACTTCATTCGTCCATATCTCTTTCATACGGACTCCGATTCTCGAAAACTCGGACTCTATTTCGCGTATTTTTCCGAGACGAACGCAATGACGCAGCCCGTTTTCCCCCAATCCTCACATCTGAGATTATTAATTCTGTAATTAGTGAATTTTAGCATTAACCGAAATTCGGGGTGTTACACTTCCATCATTCGACTGTATCCTATCGATCGAATCTTCGAACTTTAGGTAGAAACCAATGGGTGTAAACATGTGTTTGAGACATGTTATGTTTGATGGTTGCCAGTGGATGCAAGTGGTTGCTAGTGGTTGCTCGTGGATGCATACACACACACTAGGCACTAGATCGGCTCGAAAACACTCTCATACTGCATATGGATGTGTGTTCATTTTCAATTTTGTGGATGCAAAATGATTGATTCATCACATGGATGTAGCATTTGGATGAATGATTGCGCACACATATAGAAATGATGTGTATCAAATAGGATTTCTTGCATACAAAATTGGACTCATGGCACCAACATGGTTCGCATTGAGGAGGTCAACTGAATCAGTAGACCGCCTAATCTTTGCATTAGATAGGAGACATATACACACACTTTTGCATATGTTCATACAACATTAGAAGTTTTCTAAGGAAAATAGATGCTTGTGGATGATGGTTGAGTAGATGGATGATTGGATGGTAGGACACATTCTTCTTAACTTGAAGATTTCGGGGACGAAATCCTTTAAGGAGGGGAGAATGTAACACCCCGTATTTTCTATGAACGTATAAGTAACAAATTACAGTATACTTAATTTTTAGGAGAAGAATTAAGGGAAACGGGTTGCGCCATTGCGTTCGTCTCGAAATTCTGCTTGAGATAGAGTCCGAGTTTGCGTAAAACGGATACCGTATGAAGGAGATATGGACGAACGAAGTTAGGCAGAAAAACCGGAAACATGCCAGAAATGCACTGGCGCACTTGTGAAGTGCGCCAGCACAAAAATACACTGGCGCACTTGGGAAGTGCGCCCATGTCGAGCCAGAAACCTGCACAGGGTTCTAGAGAGTTCTAATGACGATTTTTGATGTGCTGGACGAACATGATGGCTTCTAGGGTGATCTAATGGTTCTGAAACACTCTCTACTCCTATAAATATGTGATTAACCTAACCCTAATTCATAGAATATTGTCTATGACACCATTATGCTACCAAACTCTCTCTTAAACCCTAGCCGCCACCTCTAAATCTAATCTCAAGTGTTCATTCACAATTCAAATTAAAGTTTAGAGCTGCAACAACAATCGAAGAAGATTAATCAGCGTTTCTGCATCAAATTCGATTTATAATCCTTTTCTTTAGTCACGAAAGGCAAGTACAGTTATTTTCCGATATAAACGTTAATTATGATTGTGGCATGAATTGTAAATCTGAATCTGAGGTTATGTTTGTTCTGTTTAGATCTGCCTTATTCTGTATCTCTTTCTTCTTTCTGTTCTATAGCCAGGCTACTACGAGCCTGCGCCGAATCTTATAAGAGATTAACGCACGAACGCTAAATTTTGGGACAAATAATGAATAATGCATAATTGGACATGAAACTATTGCCTATGACTATGATTCATGACTATGAGACTATTGCCTTTGATTATGATTCATGACTATGAGACTATTGCCTATGACTATGATTCATGACTATGATTCATGACTTTGAGACTATTGCCTACGACTATGATTCATGACTATGAGACTATTGCCTATGACATTGAATAAGAAACTATTGTGATTTGTCGCCCATAACAATTGTAGTTAGTTTCTTACGCCTATTCCCTTAATGATACTAGATCTCATATTTAGTATGTAACTTTGCTAGTTTATTCCCATTCACTGTTATGTACATCGAGCCTAGTGGGGCCGTTATCATCATATTTGGTTCATTATTTCATGCCTATTCTTTCTTGTGCTTATCTCCTATTCCTTTTTGCTAGGGCCATTTCATGAGTACTTAGAGAACTTGTTGAAAACAATGGGCGTAGCTTAATTAAGTTAATAAATATGTTGGCTTAATTTTAATTGGCTATGATAGAGAATGATTTACATGCATATTAGTCTTGGACAAAAATGGTAAACTAGAATATTAAATCTAGTTTTGACATGAACTGTAAATGGGAATATTAAGGCTAAGATTTGGGGCATATATTGTATTATGGATTATGACCTTGATTTAGGCATGTAAGTTTAGGCTAAATCTATGATTAGGCAAGATAGGTAAATAGAGTTTTAGATATATATAATCTGCTAAATCTGTTATCTGCTAAATCCGTTAAATTGCCTAATCCGTAATCTGCTAAATCTGTTATATTGCCTAATTTGCTAGTTCTGCTATATTGCCTAATCTGCTAGATCTGTTCATCTGCTTAATCTGTCATCTGCTAAGTTTGCTGAAAATGCTTAATCCATTATATGCTAAATCTGTTAAATTGCTTAATCTGCTAAATCTGTTAAGTCGCCTAATCTGCGAAATCTGTTATCTGCTGAGTTGATATATTTATTCTGTTATTGACATAATCTGAATTGGCTATAGTTATGAATAATTGACATGTATATTAGGCATGGGCATAAATGGTAAATTATTAATTAATTGGCCGCAAAGATAAACATGGCTAACTCGAGGTTAGAATGAGTTTGCGGCGTAATCCTGCCCGGAACCGCCCGCACATCCAGTGGCCGCAAACAATAGGTTCTAATGTGAGAAGTTAGTTATAACATGCTTGAAACCCGAGGTTAGACTCAGTTTGTGGCAGAAATCTGCCCGGAACCAACCGGCCTAACCAGTAGCCGCAAACTGTCAGTCTAATGTGAGAGGTCTGGGCATTAATATTTAATTAATGAAAATCTGAGATAAATATGATGTCTAAAACGTGTTGGGTGGATAGGGTTAAACCAACTAATGAAATTAATACACCCGTTTCATGAATCTGTAGGCCCAGTACAAAGTTAGACAAGTCTGTAATTCTGTTAAATCTGTTAAATCTGTATGTCTGATCCGTTAGTCTGAAAACTTATTAACTTGATTTTCTGATATGTGAACTAGTTGACCTGAACTCTGTACGTCTGAACTTGTAAACAAGTTAATCTGAAATCTGTTAGTCTGGTGGCACAAGGTTAGGAGGGAAAATACTTGTGTCATCTGTTGTTTGGGACCCATATTAGTCAGTAACCCTTTTTGGTATCAAAACTTTGACCCAACAGTAGGAAGGGTCCGGGCACGCTTACTGAACTAATTATAAGCGGTTCATTCTGATAATGGCGAGGGGTGTTGATGGTGTGTTCCAACCGGGTCATGTGCGTGCATGGATCCCAGTCTGCCTCTTAGTGTTGTATATAACGGTGTTGTATACACAATTATACGATTTTTGTTTGATGATAACAACCAAATAAATATTATTTTAATGTGTTTGATGCTGTACTGTTTCATTTACTCATCACAGACAGGAGTATGATATTTATATTTAAACAGAATACACCAGCACAGAAATTCGAATATTTACACAGTATTTTGTTTAAATATAATATTTTATTTCAATATTTAAACAGTACAATTTGATAACTCCGCTATTTGTTTATCTCAGTAATACATCACATTGCATATACTTTTCATTTACAGTACACAGTTCCTCTCATACTCAGTTACATATATACATATACATATACATTCACTCATATACACAATCAACACTGTCTTGTTGTTTTCATCTTTTGTCTTCAAGCTTCAGTCTTCACAGCATCCTTCAGTCAGTCCAGTCTTCATACCTGTCATATACATGAACACACACACAGTACACTGCAATAGAAATAATACTGAACACATGCGAATATAATTTTTAGTTTTAAAATATTATTTGCCTCAGTTTTCTGGTGTGTTTCTCATCATTTTTCATGACTTGATCTGATTCATCTGCGTCTAGGCAGACAGTTTGTATATGTACAGGGACAGAAATTTTTTTGAATGGCTGCATATACACACGTGTATATATATACACGTGTGCACTGCCACGCCAATTCAGTGTGCAACTGAGGAGTAGCCACGTGGACCTGCTCGACTCAGTGCAACTCACAGACAAGCCATACATGGACGAGCATCTCAAAAGCAGAGCATATATACATATATGTATACACACACATACGTGCATATATACACATATGTATACATGAATGTATAGGTGAACAAGTGCCAAATCATTTCATGGTTCAGTCTCAAAGATCAACCCAACAAAGCAATGATCAAGTCAAGTACAAACAACCCAATGTAAAGTCAACATGGTTCACAGACATGAGTCAACAATTACATGGCAGAGAAAATGGAAATATATATATATATATATATATATATATATCCATGAACAAAGCAGCAAGTGTATACTGCATGGACCAAATGTACAGTTTTCAAGTGTGAATCAAAACAAAACAGTCAGCTCAAATAGGCCACAAGTATGGAGAAACAATACACAATTATGAAGCATTTGTGGTACATGGTGAATCATGATACTATGGATACAGCATGGTGTTTTCTTTTGTCGAGCAGACAAGTGACATGCATGAATCAAGCAAGTGCAAATACAGCTACATCATGGCAATTTTATGTTATTCCAAGTGAAGCCAGTTAAGTTTTCATATGAAGGATATACAAGTGGCCGAGCACAAGTCATATTTGTTTTGATAATCTTGGTGCAACAGTCCAGCATGGATATCATATACAAGTTTTTCACACAACTGCATGGACAAATAAAGATAGACAAAGCATGGTCAAAACTGGTGCTAGTTCAAAGGAACACAACTGGTCTTCATATATACACAAAGGCAAAACATTTCTTTTTCAAAGTGTCGAGCAGTTTTTTTTCAAGCATGGAGCATATATACAAGCATGATCAAAACAGCTCAACTATACACAAGGTGAAACAACTATGAACTCAAACTGGTTCAAGCAACAATACTGGGAAGCCTCCATATTACATCTCATGGAGTCAATAAAGGTTTCAAGCAAACTGCATGTACAAATGAACATGGCAAACTCAATCAGTTTGCAAGGAAATATTTGTTCATGAATGAATGTTTTTCAAGTGTCAAGAATGGTCGAGGTAACATCAATACCAAATGCACACATGCGTATACAAGTAAACTAGTAAGTGCAAGGGCCAATTTTATTTCGAGAAGTGACTGCATATATGGTAATGCAATTGTGGGATTTATTTAATGGTGAAATCATATTATTAGGCAATTGATTAATTTGCAGTAATCAACCTTTTGAGTTTTGGCTGGACAGTGTTTCCAGAAAAGAAAATCCAAGAATCATGCATATTTTTGGCTAGAGTGTAATAGGCAATAAAAAAAAGAAAAAAGAAAAAACTCTTTCCAGAAATTATCCTCAATTATATAGGGCAGAATTAATGCAAATCAGGGAAGGTCGATAACTCATGGGAAGCATGTCGCCAAGTCAAGGTTCAAATTCATTTCAAGTAACAAATCAGCAAGCATTTGTTTGGAATCTTTTTTTTGAAGACCAAAATCACAGCAGGGGTTTTATAAAGGAAAGTATCAATTCACACAGGGACCACTTTCAATCGTGGAAAGTTTTTTTTTTTAAATTGATTTACTCACTTAATGCCAAAGGTTTAAATTTAAATCTGTCTCGAAGAATCAAATCGTGTCCAGATTCATCATTGTCAATCACGCAAGATTTTAAAGCCAAGAATTTTCAAAAGGGGAAACCGAAAATTATCAAGCCAAGTCATATTCGTGGAAATCAGAGTGTTTTAAAAGGATTCTATAATCCTATTCTACACCGAATCATCACTGGCAAATATATCGAAACCAAAACAAGTTCATATGAGATCAAAAAAATCAAAATCAGAATAACTCACTTTGATCAAAGAAATCAAAATCAGAATAACTCACTTTTTCCTCAAGCGTTTCGATCGACAGAAGTCTCCAAATCAAAGCACCAAAGCTATTCAAAGATTCGAGCTTCAGAGAGCAGCAAATTCATCAGGCATCGCGATTTGATTTGGGGATTCAAAGAAACCCTAGCCGCCGCCATTTTTCCAGAGAACCAAGGGATCAGAGAAAATGAATAACCAAATGGGCCGACCAAGAAATGATAAGGATCTTGGGCTTTGTTTTTTATAAAGGGGATAACCCCTTACATTTAAACTCCTTCATTCAATTTCAAAAGGGCTTCTTTTTGTTTTTATTTTGTATTGTATTTTAATTTGCGTTGTAAAAATCATCTGAACAGTTTTCTAGTGTCTGTATAAACTAGAGTGAATCAGTCAGGGTGTTGACTGACAGTTGACAGAGTCTGTAAAATCTGATTTACTGGTTACGGGGTTGTAATCAGGGTAAATCTGATCGAGGGGATATCGGTCAGTCTAGGGTTTTGAGCGTAGGGTTAGGACAGGAGTAGGCGATGCGAGTGTACATGGTCTTGTATGCGGGATCTGTTTATAACACCTAGTAGAAACCTTAGGAATGCAGCAGTAGGCAGGGTTTTGCCGAAGCTGGGTATATCTGTGTGTGATTTATTTTCTGCGCTTTTATTTCTGCTGCATTCTGTGATCTGTTTATTATTTTAATATCCTGTCAGTTTTTCAATTCAGTTTAAAAACTGTGATAAACCCTATTCACCCCCCCTCTAGGGTTAATCTAGATCCAACAAGTGGTATCAGAGCAGGTATTTTTTAACTCTAGAGAAATGATATTCACTAGCTGTCAGTCTTTTGAGGATCAGTCCAGTCGTATTCCATTTATTTTCAATGGTACCAATTTTTTAAATTGGAAATTAGAAATGGAATTATATTTAAAATCTATTGATATGAAATGTTGGGATAATGTTATTAATGGTTATGATATGGTCAATAGGAACGATATTGGATTTAATTCTCGTGCTATTCACACTTTGTATTCTTATATTGATGATGTCCAATATAACCTCATCTCTCATTGCTTGACTGCGCAGGAAATATGGAATTTTCTCGATACGAAGTATGGAAAGATTGACTACAGCAGCTCAAAATCCAAAATGGACAACTCAGATTCAGATCTATGCTCAGGAGAAGAAACAAATGAAAATTCAAGTAGATCAGACGATGGAGACTCAACAGACAATGAGACTGAGAGCTTCTCATATGAAGAGCTGGTTTATATGTGTATTGATTTAACAAAAATCATTGATAAACTCCATCGTAAAAACAAATCTTTAAAATCTAAAAATCACGAGTTGAATAGCAAAATTAACTGTTTGGAATCAGAATTTACAAACGTCATAAAATTAGATAATTCTGATTGTGAGAATTGTTTGAAATTGAAGACTGATCTCGTTTATCTCAATAAAAACATTCAAAAGCTTGAAGAAGAAATTCTTATTTTAAAAGATAACGAGATTGAGTTAAAAAGTACAAACAATTGTTTACAAAAGGAATTTATAAATTTTAAGGCTATCAAAAATTCCAAACGAGAAATTGCTGAAAATGATAGTTTGTTGAAAACAGACCTGGTTTTGAGTGAGCTTGAAAAAGAGATTGAAAATCTCAAGAAACCTGAATTTGAAAAACAAATTAAATTTGAATCAGAAGTCTTTGAATCCAAGACCAAAATTAAAATGCTTGAAAACGAAAATTTGATTTTGAAACAGAATGATATTGAAAAGAGAAAGATCAGTATTAATCGTTGTTCGAGTTTAATGAAAGAAAATTTTGATCTTAAATCCAAAAATCAACAATCTTGAATTGAGTTTGAAATGGTTTTCAACTGGTGAAAAATCTTTGAATATGTTGTTGAAAAGTCAATTTTCTTCTGGTAATAAAAATGGTCTTCGTTTTGGGAAAAGACATGATTTTGAGAACTTGAACTCTTGTGATTTCAAAAATCCTTCAAACTGCTCCAAGAAGAGTCATTCTAAAAATTTGAATTTTAAAAATTCCAAAAGTTTTTTGAATCACCATCGAGATAAGAATTTGTTTGATAACAATTCATTTAATTCATTTTGGACCCCGAAAGGAAATTCGTTTAAATTCAAACAAGTTTGGGTTCCAAAGGGTACGAAGATAAATTCTAACGGATTGTTATACAAACAAATTTGGGTACCAAAAGATGAGAACAAAATTGTGAGTGGTTTTACTACTTTTGTTAGACCACTCAATCCTCTTAACAGTTAGGTACCAGAGGAGGCTGAGGAACTGCTGTGCTAAAAGAAACCGAATTCAAGCTGCTCAATATTTCTGTAATACTTCTCAGTTCCTTTGCCAAGTTGGTTGAGTTAGAGATTCATTTGCTTACATGGATTTCAGGTATATCTCTATACTCATTCCTCTGTATATCCTTTGTTTTTTTTTTCCTCCTTCTATCTCTTCTGCCTATTTTCTTTGATTTGTCACTACCATAATCTTATTTCCTCTTGGGCTTCATTAACTTCCAATTGCAGTAATCATGATCTTCTGGAAATTTGCTTTAGTTGAATATAATTCTGATATTTTAATCATTTCCAGACCTTGTATTTAAAATTGTAAATATCTGCAATTGTTTTGAAGTTTGTTTTCTGATTCTCTGAATTCATAACAGTGTTGATGTATTCTTGTCAAATCTTGAACACTGTTAATTAGAATTCTAAAATTTTGAAGATCTGAAAAACAATTGAAATATCACACATCTCTGCTGTTCTGAGTTTATTCTAATTCAGTTTAGAAAGGCTTGAAAATTTATACTCATTACAGCACACTGCTACTTCTCAGTTGTGATAATTTCTTTAATTTTTTTTGATTGGCTTGAATTTTTTTTAATTGACTTGAATCATTGCTTACATCTTGAAATTCATCGTTATTCATGATCGTCTGGTTTAGATTTTTGTTTGTTTGAGATCATTTGAAATTTCTGATATTTTGAATCTCACACACTACTCAGATGTGAAGTCATTAATTATGTGTGATTGATTCATTGTATCTCATGACTTACAGTTGTTCAAGTGATTTTGAAATAAACCATTATTTTTTTTGGATCATGAGTTATTACTCAAACTTGATGTAAATATTCTGAAAAATTCTTTGTGCCTGTCAGAAATTCTTGTGAAAAATTCTTTGAAAATCCGGTCTTAAATCTCTTTGTTTTTTCATGATTATTTGATTTGAATATATGTTTTTTTAAAATCATTTGAAATTATTGATTTATTGAATCACACACATATCCTGAATATGAATATAATAATTTGGTGTGATCGATTCATTGAATCCTGATATCTTCATCTTCCATCAAATGATTTCAAATAAACAGTACTTTTAATCTTGGATCATGAATCATATTATGTGACCATCAGAAATGGCTTGACAAGTGTGCTTTGAAACGTTTTTTGTGTGCCGCTCTGATACTGGTGTGAAAATGCTCTAAATGACTGCTTGTATTGAGAAGAATTGTTTGCTGCTCTGATACTGTTTTTCAAATAATTGCTTGTTCTTGTCTGCAGTTTTGAAAAATGTGCAAATTTGTTAAGTTTGTCTGTTTGGGCTTTGTGAATAAAGACACCAAGTGGTATCAGAAGTACTTATATTTGTTTCACCCATCTGTACTGAGATTCAAATTTTCACCTTGTATAGATCCATACATTTTTTTTTTGCCTTATACAAATAAATGTGCTAAATTTGTCTGGCTGGGTTTGTGTTTAAATTTCTTTGGCCTGAGATGTCCATGATAGTCCAATAGGGTGTAATTAAATTCCTCGATAAAGGAGACTACAATTGGTATCAGTTTTTTTTCACTCATCTGTTTTTTGAATTATCACCCTGTATAGATTCAATTTTTTTTTATAAATCTGTTTAATTTCCTCTTGTAATTGATTTTCAATTTTAAAATTATTTATTGATTATTCATTCAGAAATTGAAATCAATATCCGAATTGAACTGTATTTATAATTCATCAAAACATAGTATCAGAATTTGAAATTGTGATGAAATTGTGACTGAAGTATATTTCACAACAACAGAGGATTTGATTTTAATTTTTTTTTTCATGATGGTTGAACGTTTATTATAATATCTTTGAACTGGCAATTATTTCACGACCATCTTCATTACCTATCATCTTTCAGTCATCCATCGTGTCTTTTATATTAATGTGGAGAGTTTAATATTTTTTCAAAAATCTTTTTGAACAAACAGTGAAATAAGTTGTGATGGAATTGTGGTTATGTTATTATTCAGAATTAGTGATAACTGGAATTTTTTAAATGATCTCAGTACAGTTGATCATATTTCATAATATAATTAATTTAGAAATTTATTTCACAGTCCATTTCTGTACCTATCACATTTCTATCATTCATATTGGTTGTATATACTAGGGAATTTTTTTTATATTTAAAGCTGAAAATGATAAAATATATAATTGATACATAAGCGTGTCTCTAACCACATGTAAAAATCCAAGCTCTGGTTATGCATGGTTATGAGACAACTTATAATTTAAGCTGCGACTGACCTCATTTAAAAATCCAAGCTCTGGTTATGCGTGGTCAGGGTGCTCTTAAATCAAAAGAAAAAGAAAAGAAAATAATTTGTAATAAATATTTTTTTTTTTGAAATTCTCCTTGGTGTATAATAACCAGCCTATCAATCCACTTTCTAATCTGTGAAATGTGTTGAAATTTTATGACGTATTATGATTTGTTGATTGATTGGTATTGGGATTTGAGTTTATTCGATTTTGTCACTTAAGTTGAATTTATAATTATAGTCCGAACCCATCACTGTTTTTGAGCTCATTTTTATAAAATTCTTTTGAAAATATTTGGATATCATTTTTTTTCTCTCCATTTTATATAAAATTCATCGTAAATTCGTCATTCTCTAAAATGTGAAATATGCCACTTGTTCTCAGAATATTATGATTTTTGTTTGATTGATTGAAATTTATGATAATCGTCTTCCTCTTATGCTGAAATTATATTTTTTTTGGTCGTGTTTCATCTGTATTTTAAATTCTGTATCCTTTTGATGATAACAAAAGGGGGAGAATGGATTAGATTTTGATTTATGAGTGAATATTTTATAAATACTTTTAATTTTGAAAATTCATTATTCAGTTCATATTCACTCATGCATAGTTATAGGGGGAGTTTTCTGTTGTAGGGGGAGCTAATAAATAGGGGGAGTTCAATTTTCACTGTAAAACACATTTGTTGGATTCAAAATCTTTTATTTGTTTGTCATCATCAAAAGGGGGAGATTGTTGTATATAACGGTGTTGTATACACAATTATACGATTTTTGTTTGATGATAACAACCAAATAAATATTATTTTAATGTGTTTGATGTTGTACTATTTCATTTACTCATCACAGACAGGAGTATGATATTTATATTTTAACAGAATACACCAGCACAGAAATTCAAATATTTACATAGTATTTTGTTTAAATATAATATTTTATTTCAATATTTAAACAGTACAATTTGATAACTCCGCTATTTGTTTATCTCAGTAATACATCACATTGCATATACTTTTCATTTACAGTACACAGCTCCTCTCATACTCAGTTACATATATACATATACATTCACTCATATACACAATCAACACTGTCTTGTTGTTTTCATCTTTTGTCTTCAAGCTTCAGTCTTCACAGCATCCTTCAGTCAGTCCAGTCTTCATACCTGTCATATACATGAACACACACACAGTACACTGCAATAGAAATAATACTGAACACATGCGAATATAATTTTTAATTTTAAAATATTATTTGCCTCAGTTTTCTAGTGTGTTTCTCATCATTTTTCATGACTTGATCTGATTCATCTGCGTCTAGGCAGACAGTTTGTATATGTACAGGGACAGAAAATTTTTTGAATGGCTGCATATACACACGTGTATATATATACACGTGTGCACTGCCACGCCAATTCAGTGTGCAACTGAGGAGTAGCCACGTGGACCTGCTCGACTCAGTGCAACTCACAGACAAGCCATACATGGACGAGCATCTCAAAAGCAGAGCATATATACATATATGTATACACACACATATGTGCATATATACACATATGTATACATGAATGTATAGGTGAACAAGTGCCAAATCATTTCATGGTTCAGTCTCAAAGATCAACCCAACAAAGCAATGATCAAGTCAAGTACAAACAACCCAATGTAAAGTCAACATGGTTCACAGACATGAGTCAACAATTACATGGCAGAGAAAATGGAAATATATATATATATATATATATATATATCCATGAACAAAGCAGCAAGTGTATACTGCATGGACCAAATGTACAGTTTTCAAGTGTGAATCAAAACAAAACAGTCAGCTCAAATAGGCCACAAGTATGGAGAAACAATACACAATTATGAAGCATTTGTGGTACATGGTGAATCATGATACTATGGATACAGCATGGTGTTTTCTTTTGTCGAGCAGACAAGTGACATGCATGAATCATGCAAGTGCAAATACAGCTACATCATGGCAATTTTATGTTATTCCAAGTGAAGCCAGTTAAGTTTTCATATGAAGGATATACAAGTGGCCGAGCACAAGTCATATTTGTTTTGATAATCTTGGTGCAACAGTCCAGCATGGATATCATATACAAGTTTTTCACACAACTGCATGGACAAATAAAGATAGACAAAGCATGGTCAAAACTGGTGCTAGTTCAAAGGAACACAACTGGTCTTCATATATACACAAAGGCAAAACATTTCTTTTTCAAAGTGTCGAGCAGTTTTTTTTCAAGCATGGAGCATATATACAAGCATGATCAAAACAGCTCAACTATACACAAGGTGAAACAACTATGAACTCAAACTGGTTCAAGCAACAATACTGGGAAGCCTCCATATTACATCTCATGGAGTCAATAAAGGTTTCAAGCAAACTGCATGTACAAATGAACATGGCAAACTCAATCAGTTTGCAAGGAAATATTTGTTCATGAATGAATGTTTTTCAAGTGTCAAGAATGGTCGAGGCAACATCAATACCAAATGCACACATGCGTATACAAGTAAACTAGTAAGTGCAAGGGCCAATTTTATTTCCAGAAGTGACTGCATATATGGTAATGCAATTGTGGGAATTATTTAATGGTGAAATCATATTATTAGGCAATTGATTAATTTGCAGTAATCAACCTTTTGAGTTTTGGCTGGAAAGTGTTTCCAGAAAAGAAAATCCAAGAATCATGCATATTTTTGGCTAGAGTGTAATAGGCAATAAAAAAAAGAAAAAAGAAAAAAGAAAAAACTCTTTCCAGAAATTATCCTCAATTATATAGGGCAGAATTAATGCAAATCAGGGAAGGTCGATAACTCATGGGAAGCATGTCGCCAAGTCAAGGTTCAAATTCATTTCAAGTAACAAATCAGCAAGCATTTGTTTGGAATCTTTTTTTTTTGAAGACCAAAATCACAGCAGGGGTTTTATAAAGGAAAGTATCAATTCACACAGGGACCACTTTCAATCGTGGAAAGTTTTTTTTTAAAATTGATTTACTCACTTAATGCCAAAGGTTTAAATCTAAATCTGGCTCGAAGAATCAAATCGTGTCCAGATTCATCATTGTCAATCACGCAAGATTTTAAAGCCAAGAATTTTCAAAAGGGGAAACCGAAAATTATCAAGCCAAGTCATATTCGTGGAAATCAGAGTGTTTTAAAAGGATTCTATAATCCTATTCTACACCGAATCATCACTGGCAAATATATCGAAACCAAAACAAGTTCATACGAGATCAAAAAAATCAAAATCAGAATAACTCACTTTGATCAAAGAAATCAAAATCAGAATAACTCATTTTTTCCTCAAGCGTTTCGATCGACAGAAGTCTCCAAATCAAAGCACCAAAGCTATTCAAAGATTCGAGCTTCAGAGAGCAGCAAATTCATCAGGCATCGCGATTTGATTTGGGGATTCAAAGAAACCCTAGCCGCCGCCATTTTTCCAGAGAACCAAGGGATCATAGAAAATGAATAACCAAATGGGCCGACCAAGAAATGATAAGGAGCTTGGGCTTTGTTTTTTTAAAAAGGGGATAACCCCTTACATTTAAACTCCTTCATTCAATTTCAAAAGGGCTTCTTTTTGTTTTTATTTTGTATTGTATTTTAATTTGCTTTGTAAAAATCATCTGAACAGTTTTCTAGTGTCTGTATAAACTAGAGTGAATCAGTCAGGGTGTTGACTGACAGTTGACAGAGTCTGTAAAATCTGATTTACTGGTTACGGGGTTGTAATCAGGGGAAATCTGATCGAGGGGATATCGGTCATTCTAGGGTTTTGAGCGTAGGGTTAGGACAGGAGCAGGCGATGCGAGTGTACATGGTCTTGTATGCGGGATCTGTTTATAACACCTAGTAGAAACCTTAGGAATGCAGCAATAGGCAGGGTTTTGCCGAAGCTGGGTATATCTGTGTGTGATTTATTTTCTGCACTTTTATTTATGCTGCATTCTGTGATCTGTTTATTATTTTAATATCCTGTCAGTTTTTCAATTCAGTTTAAAAACTGTGATAAACCCTATTCACCCCCCCTCTAGGGTTAATCTAGATCCAACACTTAGGATGTAAGACGCCGTGACATCTATAAATAGGTCTGTGTCGTTCAAAGGTTGCCACTTTAGGGAATGATACACCCTTTTGTGGGGCTAGCACAGGGTATTTATGTATTAGGGAGCCGATCGCGTGGGGTAGGATTTAGGGTACACTTAGTTCTGTCTGTTCTGTGGGGTACCGTCTGTTTCTGTTGGGTGGTAACACCTGTCTGTTTCTACGTGGTACCGTCTGTTGGGGTGGTAAAGGCCCATTTACTAGTGTACACCCAATTCTAACATTCTGTTTCCGTAGGGATTATTCTGTTTCCGTTTCTGTCTCTGTTCGGGTGGTAAAGGTCCATTACTAGCATTCTGTTTCTGTACTTTCTATTCGGGTGGTAAAGGCCCATTATTAGCATTATGTTTCTGTACCTTCTGTTAGGGTGGTAAAGGCCCATTATTCTGTTTCTGTTTAGACATTAGGGTAACACCTAATCCTGTTATACTAGTATTAGTGCAGAGAAGTGAAAAGTAATATCATCATGTTTCTTCTGTTTAACCTAAGTATATCTGTTATTCCTGTTTCCTGTTATCTCTCATCCAGTTTTATTTGCATGCCATGACATTATTATCTGTTCATAACTGAAAGTCACTGGACTTGCCAGACTTTATGTCTGACCCTTGTTGTTTCGCCTCTTTTCTTCTGTTTCCCACCCCCAGGTTTTCAAGGAGGGAATACTCTAGCTTGATCCGGATCTTTCTTCCTGCTTGGAGTGCTTGAAGTGCTTAAAGTATGGCTTGTCTTTTTCTGGCATCTTTGGTGGGGATTATGATTTTAAAGTTTTGTACTCTGATGGCTTTTGAACAAGGCTAATATATATGTACTTGAGTTTTTGGTAAAGTTGTAACCAAACTAATTTCTGTCCGCTGCAATAAAGTTATAAAATTTTCAAGTATTATTTTTATATTTGTCTTGTAATATTCTATTCTGTTTACTAAAATGCTCCATCAAAGTTAAGGCATTCCCTTTGTGAGTGACCTTAACGGAGGTGGGGTGTTACAATATGTCCTTAACTTCTTTTTCCAAGCTTCAAAGTAATACTTGTATCTATCGTTTGAACATCTCCTATCAACGAGTCTTTAGGTAGAAAACTAATGAATGTAGTTTGAGACATGTTATGTTTGATGGATGCAAGTGGTTGCTAGTGAGTGCTCGTGGATGCATATACACACACAATAAGCACTAGATCGGCTCAATCACTTACATATTGCATATTGATGTGTGTACCTGTTCAAATTTTATGGATGAAAATGGGTGTATCGTTACATTGTTGTTGCATTTGGATGGATCATTGTGCACATATATAGAACTTACCTGTATTAGGATAATTTGCATACATTTTGGTTGCATGGCACAAACATACATTGCGTCAAGGAGGTCAACTGAATCAGTAGACCGCCTGATCTTTAGCATTAGTTTACGGACATATACACTCACTATTGCGTATGTTCATAAAAGCATTAGAAATTCCTTAAGGACAATGGATGCCTGTGATTGCTATATGGATGTATGGTTGTTGGATGTTAGGATATACATTCTTCTTAACTTAGAGATTTCGAGGACAAAATCCTTTGAGTAGGGGAGAATGTAACGCCCAGAAATTTTAACGACATTAAAAATGATGAATTAAAGAATAATTAGTGTGAAATACACTATTAACAATTAATTAAGTAAAACTTAATTAAATATTCATAATTAAGTAAAATGGACCGCACCATTGCGTCTGTCTCGAAATTCTGGTCAAAATAGACACCTGGTTTGCGTAAATCGGACACCGTATAAAGAAGTTATTATGGTTTGAAGTTTGTATACGCACAAGAAGAATATATATATATAATAGGTTCAGAAATTCAAAAATGGGTCCGAAAATTCGAATTTCGGTTCAAAATTCGAAATTTTAGGAAGGCGGCAGATTTTCCGCTCAGGTGGGTCTACCCACTCAAAGGGGGGTCGAACCATTGGTCGACCTACCCTAAGGGGGGTCAACCCATAAGTCGACCCACTCAATGGAGGGTTGACCCACCCTGACAGATCTGGGCGAAATACTTCATTTTGTATTTGGACATCTTTCTGAGCAAGATTCATTGAACCCTAGGCTATATAAAGGACCTTGGACCTAGGTTTTATTCATCTAAAAATAATGCCGATGGCGAAGCTCTGCTGCAACGAAAATTAAAATGGCCTTTCTTCTTCTAAATCAATTCAAAGAAGATTATATATATTCGAAGATTGCTACAACAAATTCAGCGATGGCTACAACAACTTTTTCAACATGTTCTTCGCAGTAATTTGGATCCATTTTCTTAGATCTATTCACTGTGAGTTCATGTTATTTTTAGATCTAAATATTTAAATAGTAATCTTGATATGTATGTAAAAATTGGATCTTGAATCGGTCCCTAATCAGTTCTATTATGATATAACTACCAAATCTGTTTTTATACTTTCATCGGTCGCCATGTTAAATCTTGTCATAATATGCCTATTCAGTTTATGCCTATTTCTATCAGTTTAATTTTATTCCTTATTATGCCTATTCTTGATTCTCTTCTCTCCCTATTTTTCCCTTTTTATTTTTATATAGCCAGGCTACCTTCGAGCCTAGGCCTAACGCTGAAAAATGCGAACATGCGAAATTGGAAACGATTGGGAAAGACATAATTTGGAGCATAATTGGTATCAGAAAATATGGATCTACATTTGGGAATTAAATTTGGAAATATACAAATATGAATTTGGGGACATATATTATTTTGGATAATATGAATATGAATTTAGGCATACGTTGGAAAATATAATTTGAGCATAAATTGGGACATGTGTAAGCATTGATTTGGGACATAAATTGGGACGTATTTGAATATGAATTTTAGGCATACATTGGAAAATATGCGAATATGGATTCGGGTATAACTTGTATTGAAAGGGTTGAATATGGACTAGGGACAAAAATAGGAAAAATATGTAGATTTGGGTTTGCGCATAACATATATATATATATATGTATATGCATATGTATATGCCTTGACTTATAACTTGGGAAAAAGATCATATAGTGCATAATTAAAAGGTGAATTAAAAAGGGGGTGTAAAAGTCTATGATTTGAATAGTGAATTGGGCATATAATTAAATATGGGGAAAAAGAGAAATAATCACCTATAATGACATAGGTATATTTGGATAAAAATGCAATGTCTAGTAATTACAATTAGGAATTGTAATTGCACTTATGACACGAGGTGAGGTTGCACTAGTGGTGGAAGACTGCTCGGACCGGACCGGCATATCCAACAGCCCCTAATGTTGAACTTAATGTGAGAGGTCTAAGTGTGAAAATACGAATCGGGCAAAAACATGAGGTTAGACCCAACTGTGGAATAAGACTTCCCGGACCCGATCGGCATATCCAGCATCCACAACCGGCATATCCAGCATCCACACTGTAACACCCCACCTCCACTAGGATCACTCCTTAGAATGTACTAGCTTTGGAGGGGCGTTATTGTGAAGGTAAACATGCACAGAGATATCGCAAGACAGAATATATGAAAATAAATATAAGTAAAGCAGCGGTAGCAGATAAAAACCCATCATCATCATCTCAGAAAACCAACATAGTCAAGTACATAATATCAAAATGTCATGATCCAAAATACAACATAAGTCTAGATACGTGATAACAAAATACATGGTAAAACATCAGTACTAATCCCCAGAAATAAAAGATAAGCCACAACTAGCTCAGATCCATACATGAGCTATCCAACAAGCAAGCCAAAGATCCACTAAGCAGATGTAGCCCCTCCCTGAGAACCTGTGGGGGGGGGGAAACGGAAGAAAAGAAGCGAAAGAAAACAGGTCAGTCAAAAAGACTGGTAAGCCCTACTACGATCAATCTATAAACTAATAAAGTTAACAGCATGATGGAAACTGAGATGAACATACTGGCAATAGATAAAGGTGACATCACATAGATGAGATTAAACTTTGCACCACAGTGTACTAGCAAACCCACAAAACAGATCTTGATCCCTCAGCCTAAACTTTGGCCCAATAACATGAAGTGACCTTAGTATAAGGTCCAGCCCAACGGTCTAGTCGATCGGCTCCCTATAAACCTAACACGTCCAGTGTTGGTGTCCATACGGCCCACATGGATGTAGTCAGACTGCGCTGGGTCCACCTTTGGGTGTATCAAGCCCTCGGGTGTCAACCCCAGACACCTAAGCAATTATGCACAGTCTAAACCTACTGGTACCCGTGCCTCGAGTTTGTCCAATATCGGACTACGTGCACGTCCGTAGCCCGCCGGACCCGCACCGCTGTACCACTCAGCCGTCGCTTTGGTCGCTTACATCCGTCCAGTAATCGTGCCCCGCCCTAACCTAGCTGTAGGGTTGTGGTGATACCAAACTGGGATTACTGCTGGAACAGACCACGTTGCTAGGGTTTCTAAGAGGGTTAAGTGTGGTTTAACCCCTCACTAATCATGGATTAAATTAGTTAAGTGTAACCACTTAACCCCATCTAATCCTTGCATCCCCATTATTGGTTAAGTATTAGTGGGCCATGACTTAACCCTAATCATGAGGCATTAATTTATTAATGCACCCAACCCCTCACATTAGACATCCGTGGTTACCTGGGAAGATTTACACCACGTCTAGGTCTAACCTTGGGTCTTACGGTGCAACATGACCAACTACCCACATTAGACCCCACGTTGTGGTTACCTGGGAAGATTTACACCACAACTAGGTCTAACCTCGAGTTGGCCATTACATGTTATCTAATGTCATGTCCACTTTAAAACATATTTACACGTTAACATATACTTGGGTAGACCTAACTTAATAGGTAAATTCCCAAGGGGTAGACCTAACTTAATAGGTAAATTCCCAATCTTTTAGTTTCATGTATTTTTAAGTTTACCCAAACCCCCCAACGTCATTATATCGCTTACATATTCGTCATAACGCATAAGGGTATAAAAGGTAACTTGGCATAACATACATGATGAACTTCACATATCATAATAATGATGCATAACATGTTAGACTTGCAAATCATGTCATAGTGAACTCGCATAAGCATGCATAACCCATAAAACTTGCATAACATGGTAAGGTGAACTTGCATAAACATGCATAACCCATAAAACTTGCATAACATGGTAAGGTGAACTCGCATAAGCATGCATAACCCATAAAACTTGCATAACATGGTAAGGTGAACTTGCATAAACATGCATAACCCATAAAACTTGCATAACATGGTAAGGTGAACTCGCATAAGCATGCATAACCCATAAAACTTGCATAACATGGTAAGGTGAACTTGCATAAACATGCATAACCCATAAAACTTGCATAACATGGTAAGGTGAACTCGCATAAGCATGCATAACCCATAAAACTTGCATAACCCATAAAACTTGCATAACATGGTAAGGTGAACTTGCATAAACATGCATAACTTGTCAAACATGCACAACATGGCATAGTAAACTCGCATAAGCATGCATAACTTATGAAACATGTACAAATCTCAACTTTCACCACATGATAACTTTAGAGTTTGTAAAGTGAAGGTAAGAGGGCTTACAACCAAAATGAAGTCACAAATCTACAAAATAAGATGAAGAAGCCCTTTGAAAACTCAAAACCAAGCTCCAAATAAGAAAACCCTTTTGCAAAAATCCCAAAAACACAAACTTAGCAAATCAAACTTGCAACTTAATGAAGTATGCAAGTTATTGAGCATTCATACAACATAGAAAAGGTTGTATGATCATCATATCTTTATAGGATTAAACTTTGAGGAAGGTGGAGGCTAGGGTTTTTAGGTGGAGGCCATTTGAGGTTTCGATTTGACATAGTTTAGTTGCTAGATTGATTAATGAGGCTTTAGGGTAGGATTAGGGGTATATTTATAGAAGATTAGAGTGTTTTTAGCCCTAGGATTAACCCTAGGTTAGTTTAGGCCCGTCAGATCTTGGAACTCTCTAGAACCAAGCCACAAGACCCAACCCAAATCAGAAATGGTGCACCAGGCTAAACTGCCCGGGCACCCCCTGTCGACAGGGCTGTCGACAGGGCTGTCGACACCCTGGGGGCCCTGTCGACAGGGCTGTCGACATGCGGGTCCTGGCGGGAATTTTTCCCGCCTGCTCCAGATTGCCCTAACCCTTGTTTTTAAATTAAATTTAAATCTGTTTTTACTTAGGAATTTTCTGAAAACTTCCATGGGCCTTAACTGGGTCATACGGACTCCGATTTTCGAAAACTCGGACTCTATTTCGCGTATTTTTCCGAGACGAACGCAATGGCATAGCCCGTTTCCCTTGATTCAGATTTTTGAATTAAATTCTGCCTCGATTTATGTTATAACAGGTTATTGAAAATACGGGTTGTTACATTCTCCCCTCCTTAAAGGATTTCGTCCCCGAAATCTTCAAGTTAGGAAGAACGTATCCTACCATCCAATCATCCATCTACTCAAAACATTATCCACGAGCAATCATTGTCCTTACAAGATTCTAAATGCTGGATGAACATATGCAGAGGTGTGTGTATATGTACTTATCTAATGCAAAAATCAATGCAAAAGATGTTAGTGAAATGTATCCATATGTATGCAAATCCCTAATATAATGTATAATATCTACATGCGTGCGCAATCATACATCCATATGCCACATCCATGTGATTGCATACAAATTTCATCCAAGAATAAGCATAAACACTCATGCACATGCAATATGAGGAGTGTGTGAGCCGATCTAGTGCCTAATGTGTATCATGCATCCACGAGTAACCACTTGCAAACACTTGCAACCACTTGCAACCATCAAGCATAACATGTCTCAAACACATGTTTCATCCAAAGGGGTTTCTACCTAAGGTTCTCATGACAAGATTAGCACGACAACTAGATAAACATGGATAGCAAAGAGAAAGATACGCTAAATAAAGGAAAGAGATTGAGAGTGTACCCTCAAAAAGGAATGGATAAAGCCCACGCATCTTCTCCTCGGTTTCCCAAGTTGCGTCTTCTTCAGCTTCACCCCATTGAACCTTCACCAGCTTGACCTCACGATTCCTAAGCTTCTTGGTCTCTGTCCCCAAGATACGAATCGGAGCTCTCCTCAAAGTTGCTTCTTTCTCTACTTCCACGTCTTCAAGAATGCTAGGTTTAACCACCTCAGCGGACGCATGTAGGTACTTTCGGAGATGCGAGACATGAAAGACATTATGCACTCCGGACAACTTCTCGGGCAATCGCACTTTATAAGCCATCTTCCCAATTCTCTCTATGATGGGGAAGGGTCCAACAAATCGCGGTGCTAACTTCCCAACAGCTCCAAATCGGACCACGTTCCGCAAAGGAGAAACCTTCACGAAAACCTTGTCCCCAACATCAAACTCCAAATCGGATCTCCGCTTGTCAGCATAGGATTTCTGTCGGTCTTGGGCCGCCTTCATCCGTCTTCTAATCAACTCGACCTTCTCGGATGTATCTCTAATCATGTCGGGCCCAAGTATAAGCTTATCTGTAGTCTCCCACCAACATGTAGGCGACTTGCACGGCCTCCCATATAATGCTTCAAATGGTGCCATCCCTATGCTCGCCTGATAACTGTTATTATATGCAAACTCGACAAGAGGAAGATGGTCTTCCCAAGCACCACCAAAATCCAGAATGCAAAGCCTCAACAAGTCCTCAAGTACCCTATTCACCCTTTCTGTTTGGCCGTCTGTTTGTGGGTGATAGGCCGTACTCAGGTTCAACCTTGTGCCCATAGTTTCCTGCAAACTGTTCCAAAATTGACTAGTAAAGATGGGGTCTCGGTCACTGACTATGCTGGAAGGAACTCCATGTAGTCGTACTATCTCAAGAAGATATACTGATGCTAGTCAAGATGCGGTCCTTTTGCTCTTCACCGGAATGAAATGAGCACTCTTCGTAAGCCTATCTACAATGACCCATATACTCGTATTCCCTCTCCTTGACCTTGGAAGCCCATCAATAAAGTCCATAGAAATACTCTCCCACTTCCATAGCGGGACCTCTAGAGGATGCAACAGCCCACCGGGCTTCTTCGACTCGGCTTTTACTTGCTGGCAAACAACACATCTCGAGACAAACTCTGCCACATCTTTCTTCATCCCAGGCAAGAAGAAAATGCGCTTCATATCCTTATACATCTTGTCTCCACCCGGATGTATAGTCATCTTGGAGCGATGTGCTTCCTCAAGAACTTTCCTCACCAAGTCTTCCACCATCGGAACACAAAGCCTTCCGTCTTTCCTCAGCCAACCCTTGTCATCTATAGAATATCGAGAAAGGTGACTAGATGTCTCCCCTCGAATTAGCTTATCCACAATCTCAATTATCTGAGGGTCTTCCTTCTGCGAAGCCCCAACTTGATCCAGAAGGGTAGGCCTGAGCTCAAGAGATGCTAAAGAACCGGTCATCGACTCATCTGCCCAAGAGAAATCAAAGGTTGCCAAGAACTCTAAATTCTTCATCTCAACAAATAGAGGACTTAGTGTCAACCTTTTTCTACTCAACGCATCTGCTACAACATTCCCCTTGCCAGGGGTATAGGATATCTCAAAATCATAAGATGCCAAAAACTCCATCCATCTCTGCTGCCTCAAGTTCAGATCCTTCTGCGAAAAGAGATACTTCAAAGACTTATGATCAGTATATAGCTCAAATCTCTCTCCCAGAAGATAATGGCGCCATGCTTTGAGCGCATACACAATCGCTGCCAGCTCTAGATCGTGAACAGGATAATTCTTCTCATGCACCTTGAGTTGTCTACCACCAAAGCATATAACTCTGCCTTCTTGCATCAGAACGGCGCCCAACCCCGTGCCACAAGCATCAGTGTACACGGTAAATATCTTACCACCATCGGGTAAAGCTAGAACGGGTGCAGAGGTAAGGGCTCTCTTGAGTCTCTGAAAAGCAAGCTCACAATCCATATCCCAAGCAAAAACTAAGTTCTTCTTCGTCAACTTAGTAAGAGGAGCGGATATCTTCGCGAAGTCCTTAATGAACTTCCGGTAAAAACCTGCAAGACCGAGAAAACTTCTCACTTCGGTTGCATTCCTTGGAGTCTTCCAATCCTGAACAGCCACTACTTTAGCGGGATCCACCGCCAAGCCTTGCTTAGATACTATATGCCCAAGGAACCGAACTTCCCTTCTCCAAAAGTGACACTTGGAGAACTTGGCCTTCAACTGATGCGCCCTAAGCGTATCCATCACTTGCACAAGATGCCTCGCGTGTTCTTCTTCATCTTTGGAGAAGATCAGAATATCATCTACGAAGACCACGACAAACTTATTCAAGAACTCTCGGAACACCCTACTCATCAAGTCCACAAAATACGCGGGTGCATTCGTCAAACCAAACGGCATCACAAACCATTCGAAGAATCCATCTGGAGTTCTGAATGCAGTCTTGTCTATACTATCTTCAGCCACTCTGAGCTGATGAAATCCAGTAGCAAGATCAAGTTGAGAGAAAACAGAAGCACCAACCAGCTGATCAAAAAGATCATCAATCCTTGGTAACGGGTGTCTGTTCTTCTTAGTCAGCTTATTCAACTCTCTATAGTCCACACAGAGCCGAAGAGAACCATCTGCCTTAGTAGCAAAAACCACAGGCGCTCCCCATTCGGATATACTTCGTCTGATGAAGTTCTTCTCAAGCAATTCTTTCACTTGCTTGCTGAGCTCCCGTCTCTCACGCGGAGCCATGTGCCGAACGGGCAAAGAAACAGGCTTAGCATTATCCACCAGATAAATGCGAAAATCAATCTCTCGTTTAGGGGGCAACCCCTTAACTTCTTCAAAAACATCTGGATAATCTCGGACCACCCTTACAGACTGAAGGGCTTCCTCTGACGAGTCGAGAGATTCGAGATAGCACAACATGACGGGATTCTTCGGATTGCATGAAATCTCTAAGGTGTTGCCAAGGCGAGTCACAAGCCTTACAACCCTATGTTCACAATCCAGAATGGCTCCATATCTAGACAGCCAATCCATGCCCAAGATCAATCCGTATCCCCTGAAACCAAGAACATACGCACTACACAAGAACTCTACACTAAGTATAGAGATCCTCAGATCCTCACATATCATAGATAGATGAGCAGAACCCCCAATGGGATTCGAAACACAAACGGGATCATCCACTAAGCTAGTACTAAGGTGCAAGCTATCAACAAGATCAGATGAAATAAAGCTATGTGATGCACCAGAATCAAACAAGGTACGAACTGGAAGATCGGAAACATAAACAAGGTTCTCAACAGAAACACTACCTCGCTCGAGAACTGAAGCGGCATTGAGAGCATGAACTTGCCCTCCTGAAGGTCCAGCCTGCCCTTTCTTCTTCGGACATTCCTTGCTGAAGTGTCCAGTCTCACCACAAGAAAAACATCCACCACTAAGCTTCCTTTTCTTCTTCCTGCAATCCTTAGCAAAGTGCCCAGCTATGCCACAGTAATTGCACTTTCCCTTGCCTTTGTTGTTGTTGTTCCCCTTCTTGTTCTTGCCCTGATTCCCCTGGCTGCTTTGACCACCTTGATTGCCTTTGCCTTGAGAATCAGTCTTCTTTGCTTGAGTATCACTCGACTTGACCTCTTTCTTTCCATCTCCCTGAAGCAGAGCCATATTAACCAAACTCTCAAAAGTAGCTCCATGCGGAATATGCGACATTGCCAAGCCCTGCAGTGGCTCATTCAACCCTCTAGCAAATCGAAGAGCCTTTTTCTCAGGAGTGTTCACCATATCCAAACTAAAACGGGCCAGCTGATTAAACTTGTTCACATACTCCTTGACAGACATATCACCTTGCTTTAATGCAATGAACTTCTCCATTTGTAAATTCGCCTCAGCAGAAGATAGAAACTTGGTCACAAATCTAGCCCTCAAATCGGCCCAAGTCTCAACGGGCCTTGTCCCATTGGTGACCTCCCACCAATAGGCCGCTTCATCCTTCAAAAGCCATACTGTCAATAAGATCTTCCTTTCGTCATCAATCCCAAAGATAGCAAACAAGTCCTCCGTGTCTTTCAGCCAATTCCTAGCTTCAACAAAAGATTCCGTGCCTAGGAAATTCTTGCCTTCCATCGCCTTGAAGTCTTTACAAACCTTTGTGAACTCAACCTGAGGATGCTGAGGGGGAGAAGGAGGAAGAGGAGCCTCAGCAATAGGAGGAGGAATATTAACTGCTGGTGGAGGGACCACCGGAGGAGGGACATTAGGGAGAGGATTCTCAACTATAGGAGGAGGAGTGGGAGTAGGGTTTGCGGGGCCGGCTGCCGCCCTAGCCTCTAGAAGTCTCCTATACCAGAGTGGCACATTTACTCCATCGGGGATGGCAAGATCCTCAGCCATACTGAAACGAAAGATAAGATAAGGTCAAGGGAACGAAGGACAACGCTAATGGCTTTTGGGGATTAGCCTTAAAATAATCTAGACTTTATTTTGGAAAATACTTAGTAGGTTTTTGAAAATAGTTTTTCGAAAAGGTTTTTTTTTTTTTTCAAAAATTTTGTTCAATCTTGTTAACCTCGCTCTGATACCAAATGTAACACCCCACCTCCACTAGGATCACTCCTTAGAATGTACTAGCTTTGGAGGGGCGTTATTGTGAAGGTAAACATGCACAGAGATATCACAAGACAGAATATATGAAAATAAATATAAGTAAAGCAGCGGTAGCAGATAAAAACCCATCATCATCATCTCAGAAAACCAACATAGTCAAGTACATAATATCAAAATGTCATGATCCAAAATACAACATAAGTCTAGATACGTGATAACAAAATACATGGTAAAACATCAGTACTAATCCCCAGAAATAAAAGATAAGCCACAGCTAGCTCAGATCCATACATGAGCTATCCAACAAGCAAGCCAAAGATCCACTAAGCAGATGTAGCCCCTCCCTGAGAACCTGTGGGGGGGGGGGAAACGGAAGAAAAGAAGCGAAAGAAAACAGGTCAGTCAAAAAGACTGGTAAGCCCTACTACGATCAATCTATAAACTAATAAAGTTAACAGCATGATGGAAACTGAGATGAACATACTGGCAATAGATAAAGGTGACATCACATAGATGAGATTAAACTTTGCACCACAGTGTACTAGCAAACCCACAAAACAGATCTTGATCCCTTAGCCTAAACTTTGGCCCAATAACATGAAGTGACCTTAGTATAAGGTCCAGCCCAACGGTCTAGTCGATCGGCTCCCTATAAACCTAACACGTCCAGTGTTGGTGTCCATACGGCCCACATGGATGTAGTCAGACTGCGCTGGGTCCACCTTTGGGTGTATCAAGCCCTCGGGTGTCAACCCCAGACACCTAAGCAATTATGCACAGTCTAAACCTACTGGTACCCGTGCCTCGAGTTTGTCCAATATCGGACTACGTGCACGTCCGTAGCCCGCCGGACCCGCACCGCTGTACCACTCAGCCGTCGCTTTGGTCGCTTACATCCGTCCAGTAATCGTGCCCCGCCCTAACCTAGCTGTAGGGTTGTGGTGATACCAAACTGGGATTACTGCTGGAACAGACCACGTTGCTAGGGTTTCTAAGAGGGTTAAGTGTGGTTTAACCCCTCACTAATCATGGATTAAATTAGTTAAGTGTAACCACTTAACCCCATCTAATCCTTGCATCCCCATTATTGGTTAAGTATTAGTGGGCCATGACTTAACCCTAATCATGAGGCATTAATTTATTAATGCACCCAACCCCTCACATTAGACATCCGTGGTTACCTGGGAAGATTTACACCACGTCTAGGTCTAACCTTGGGTCTTACGGTGCAACATGACCAACTACCCACATTAGACCCCACATTGTGGTTACCTGGGAAGATTTACACCACAACTAGGTCTAACCTCGAGTTGGCCATTACATGTTATCTAATGTCATGTCCACTTTAAAACATATTTACACGTTAACATATACTTGGGTAGACCTAACTTAATAGGTAAATTCCCAAGGGGTAGACCTAACTTAATAGGTAAATTCCCAATCTTTTAGTTTCATGTATTTTTAAGTTTACCCAAACCCCCCAACGTCATTATATCGCTTACATATTCGTCATAACGCATAAGGGTATAAAAGGTAACTTGGCATAACATACATGATGAACTTCACATATCATAATAATGATGCATAACATGTTAGACTTGCAAATCATGTCATAGTGAACTCGCATAAGCATGCATAACCCATAAAACTTGCATAACATGGTAAGGTGAACTTGCATAAACATGCATAACCCATAAAACTTGCATAACATGGTAAGGTGAACTCGCATAAGCATGCATAACCCATAAAACTTGCATAACATGGTAAGGTGAACTTGCATAAACATGCATAACCCATAAAACTTGCATAACATGGTAAGGTGAACTCGCATAAGCATGCATAACCCATAAAACTTGCATAACATGGTAAGGTGAACTTGCATAAACATGCATAACCCATAAAAGTTGCATAACATGGTAAGGTGAACTCGCATAAGCATGCATAACCCATAAAACTTGCATAACATGGTAAGGTGAACTTGCATAAACATGCATAACCCATAAAACTTGCATAACATGGTAAGGTGAACTTGCATAAACATGCATAACTTGTCAAACATGCACAACATGGCATAGTAAACTCGCATTAGCATGCATAACTTATGAAACATGTACAAATCTCAACTTTCACCACATGATAACTTTAGAGTTTGTAAAGTGAAGGTAAGAGGGCTTACAACCAAAATGAAGTCACAAATCTACAAAATAAGATGAAGAAGCCCTTTGAAAACTCAAAACCAAGCTCCAAATAAGAAAACCCTTTTGCAAAAATCCCAAAAACACAAACTTAGCAAATCAAACTTGCAACTTAATGAAGTATGCAAGTTATTGAGCATTCATACAACATAGAAAAGGTTGTATGATCATCATATCTTTATAGGATTAAACTTTGAGGAAGGTGGAGGCTAAGGTTTTTAGGTGGAGGCCATTTGAGGTTTCAATTTGACATAGTTTAGTTGCTAGATTGATTAATGAGGCTTTAGGGTAGGATTAGGGGTATATTTATAGAAGATTAGAGTGTTTTTAGCCCTAGGATTAACCCTAGGTTAGTTTAGGCCCGTCAGATCTCGGAACTCTCTAGAACCAAGCCACAAGACCCAACCCAAATCAGAAATGGTGCACCAGGCTAAACTGCCCGGGCACCCCCTGTCGACAGGGCTGTCGACAGGGCTGTCGACACCCTGGGGGCCCTGTCGACAGGGCTGTCGACATGCGGGTCCTGGCGGGAATTTTTCCCGCCTGCTCCAGATTGCCCTAACCCTTGTTTTTAAATTAAATTTAAATCTGTTTTTACTTAGGAATTTTCTGAAAACTTCCATGGGCCTTAACTGGGTCATACGGACTCCGATTTTCGAAAACTCGGACTCTATTTCGCGTATTTTTCCGAGACGAACGCAATGGCATAGCCCGTTTCCCTTGATTCAGATTTTTGAATTAAATTCTGCCTCGATTTATGTTATAACAGGTTATTGAAAATACGGGTTGTTACACACACGTTGTAGGCCTAATGTGGGAGGCCTAGCCCATTATAACTATAATTGGACATAGTAATAAATTGGACTATTTAACCTAATTTAGTCCATAAGGATTGTATGATTATGAATTTAAGTTAGGGTTAAGTAAAATTGGATGGGTAGTGGGTGGGTTAAGTAAAATAGAGGGGGTGGGTAATATTTACATATAGGCCCACGAACTTAACCCAATAAGGTTATGTATTTAAAGACACCTAGTGGCATACATAACCAGTGGAAAATACAATAAAGTTATGTAATTAAAGACACCTTGTAGGGTAAGCATAACTTGTAGAAATGATAAAATTAGATATGCGTAATAATCTGATAAGTAAACAACGATAAGTTGTAGTGACGGTGTAAATTGAATTTATGATTAAATGAGGAAGAACGAGGAAAATTTGTAAAATAAATATGTTATATTTAATCATAGATGGTAAGTGACATGTAAATTAGGAAACATGTGAATTGTGATATACTTAATTATGTATTATGGAGAACATGTTATTGTAATGATGTAACCAAGCAAGAATATGAAATAGATTGTGGATTACAGAACTTGGGCCACAATCTAGAGAATAACATGTTGTGGGCTTGTTAATAAACTTAAATGGATTATCTTATATAATTGAAATTAATAAGCAAGAGAAACTTGTTAAACTGGAATAAGAATTCAATATGAACGGGAATAACCAAGCTAATGAGAACCGGGTGAGGTAAGGCAAGCGCGTAAAAGAATGTTTAGACATAGGGTCTAACAACGTATTAAAGAAAGGCGCTTGGACCAGTCCGTACGTTTGAAGGTGAATAACCCAATGGGGTAGATCATCGAGGTGTTATAAGACACGAGGGGTGCGCACATTCATCTGATTGTTATGACGGCTCCAAAGGACTGGAAGGGGAAGCACGCGACTTCCTGAAGTACGTAAGGTGCTCCTAGTAGTCCTCTGTGCGGTGACAGATGTCTTAGGCTGTACTCACAGAGGTTGGGTCTGCGCATAAATACTAGGTAGGTGGTCCTTGACTGCAGATGTAGCTATGCAGTTAGAATGATGTGACGAGGTGACACCAGGGTGATTCGATGGTTGCCTCATGAGGAGGTAGACAGGGTCACGACCAACAAGGATATTAGACCGTAGGATATCCGTCATCGATAGCCAACGGGATGCGAAAAGACTAGAACTAAACCCAAGATATCATTTCACCTTTCACCATCGAGGTACGGGGTTGAGGGTAGACGCCACGTGGATGTTTAGAATGGTTTTTTTTAGGGGCGGCCGCTTAGCTCTTGTAGTATTTACTAGTTGAGGGAGAGGCCGAGTGGGGCCATAGCCACCATGGAAACAGACTCGAGGAATATCTGTATTTGGAGGCACTTAAAGGCGGCCTGTATAGATATGGAAAAGCTCCTGATTGAGTTGTGTGTTACTTGTCTTGCCCTGCCGCAGAACTTGGTGCACATTAGAGGACGTGTGATTGAGGCATCGAGCTACAATTGCAGTACATACGTGGGACAGTATAGATACATGCATATCTGCTTTAGGTGGTGTATCGTAGACTAGAGGGCATTATTCCGATAAGGAATCCGATTCAATCAATGGTGGCATTCCATATGCTTACGTAGCATAATAATGATAAATATATGCGGAACGTTACATTTTATATAGAGATCTGTATGTCACTCCGGCGTAGGATGAGGAACTGCGTTCATTACGGTGGATACCGTGCGAATGGGGTACCATGAGGTGTATCTCAATATTGAGAGATAGCTACATATATTGTATCAGGTGAATCCATAGGAAGGTAAACGGGTACGATGCGCACATAAGTCTTGAGTGCTATTAACCCAAGTAACCTATTAATCAAAAAAAGTAATGGAACGGTATTAGTAGGGATCATTCTACTTCTGATATACTAGTTTCTACGCGGTGCAAAGAAATGTATTTAAGAAGCGCAATATATCCTATTCATCTTATCTTGCTCAGTTCACACTTGTTATTGTTATTGTTATCTTATTCTTCCAGTTTTATATATACCTGCCATGATACTTTTATTTATTTATATTTAAAAGTAACTGGACTCGCCAGACTTCATGTCTGACCCTTTTTATTTCCTCCTCTCTCTCTCTCTTCTGTTTTCCTCCTAGGTTCTCAGGGTGGAAGTGCTTAGAGTTGATTTGGATTCTTTCAGCTTAGCTTGGATTTTGGATATAGATGTATCGCTTTGACTTCTGGTCAAATCTCTTGTGGATTCACAGGGAAATATGGTTTTATGCTTTTGTACTCTGATGTTTTTGGCAAGACAGATTATTAATGTAATTAGTTACTTATGATGTAAACTTAGTATTTGGGTCTATGATGTTTTGATTTAAATAAAGTTTTAAATTCCGTTGCTACTTTACATATCTGTCTTGTGCTATTATGTTCTTATTTACCTGTAACACTTCACGAAACTTAATGCATTCCCTTAGTGAGTGACATTAGCAGACGTGGGGTGCCACAAGCTCCTATCCTTATTGCTATGGCTATATTTTGTTCTTGGGGAATTTTACTTCTTTTATGTACTCTAATATTTTTGAAGTACGCGACAGTAACTTTTATGTTGTAATAGGCTTTTATGTTTCAGACGTGTGATGTTTTTAGACCACGGTATCTTATGATAAATAAAGTTCTAAATCCGTTATTCTATATATTTGTCTTTTAATATTCTGTGTCTGTTTACCTATAACTCTTCACGAAACTTAATGTATTCCCTTTTTGAGTGACATTAACGGATGTGGGGTGTCACACTTGGTATCAGAGTTGAAGGTTACCAGATTGGATAAAGTTTTTGAAAATTATTTTCAAAAACGATTGTAAAAGAAAGCATTTTCAAAAAGAAAAGTCTGTTTGAAAAACATTCCCTGAAAAAACATATGTAATATCCTTCGGTCCTTTGTCTAAATCTCTTCCTTTTCCTTTTTCAGCATGTCTGGGGAACAAAACAGTCCAAATATCCCAGAGGGCGTCATTATACCCGGGTGGTTCCGTAGGTATTTGGAGGTCAAGGCGCCTGCCAAAGGCCAAGGAAATGTTCCTTCCCCAGCTGCACCAGTCATTCCTCCTCCTCTCCCTCCAAGCACAGATAACTTCGCCAAGATCTGCAAATACTTTCGTGCTATGGGAGGGAAGCCTTTCCATGGGAACACGACATTCATGGAAGCGTGGAATTGGCTCAAGGAGACCGAGGACTTGTTCGTAATCTTTGAAGTAGAGGATAGAAGGAAGGTTCATTTAGCCGCCTGGCTACTGAAAGACGAAGCCTCATTTTGGTGGAAGGTCACCCAAGCTGGACTTCCGGTGGAAACTTGGGAGGATTTTAGATAGAGGTTCAAAATGAAATTTCTTTCCCAAGCTGAGGGAAGCATGCAGATGGAGAGATTCTTAGCACTCAAACAAGGAAACTTGATGGTGAAAGAGTATGTGTGTAACGTCCTGCAAATCCGTACTATCTAAGTTGACTAAATACAACACACGTCCAACCCAAATTGCATAGAAATACGAGTCATTACTGAAAGAAGATAGAAGGTGAGAATAGATAAGATAGAAACTTAGAATAGAAGAAGAAGAACATAAACAACAACACAGAATCTCACATCGTAGCGGAATAAAATATAATATATAACAGCTTTTGAAATACAAAATTTAACTGTACATACATACATCATATCAGAGTACAACACTTACAATACAGCGGAAATAACACTAGATAGCTAACGCCGAAGCCTCCTGCTTCAAGCTCTTCCAAGTATCCGAGAATACCTGAACTACTTGACTGCCCGTACAAATTTGGGCACCCAAGAGTTTTAGGGAAAACATAGAAAATAAACTCTGAGTCAGTCATGGGACTAGTACGAGTAAACATTTTTTAAACTGCTTTAGAAAATAAACGATATCTCATAAGACCACGTCGTATAACACATAACGGCATTTTCCCTTATGAGTATCCAAAATGATCTTTATATCAAAACTCTTTTGATATTATAATAATGTCTAAATCAAATAAATAGAATCATAGTGGAACGTTTTCATCTCACGTTCCTCAGACATAAATACAATCAAAACCGCGGGCGCTTATTGGGTAATGAATTTCCAACTATGTCAAGGTATGGAACCACCTTCCGCTAGTGTATCTCTAGAGGAAAATACACTGAGTTTAACAAGAACATCTTGTAACCCGGCCACGCATGACCAACCACTAATTTTGCTTAAGTGTATCGAATGTATATCACCAACGGTTGGGATCAGCAACCGTTTCCCGAATGGGATAACATCGAATAGAATAAGGAATTAAATGAATCTCTAGATAGGTGATAATACACCCTAATGGGAGCTAACCACATAGCCATGTTGCCTGCCCGAATTTTGTCATTTCCCGGTTGTTGAGGCCTGAGGCTACGCTTACTTGCCATTCATTGATAACACAATCACTTTGAATACCACATTGTCAGATCCGTTAATCATTGATTGATTTGCAAAAATATATTCTAGATATTATGCTAAGGGAATAAATCTGTTGCCACCATATATATTTGTACAGTCCAAAATGTGATCATTAGAAATATTTTGTCAGACATTCGTCCATATACATTCGTTATGGGATTGAACGAAACCGAAGGCACTATTCCGTACATCCATCCTAGGCAATCTCTACTTAGGACTTATACAACAGCCCTTGCACTTTACTCCGTCTTCAATATATTCAGCATACTTGATTTGCAATGCTTATGCCAATACGGAGTGGTTCTTTGGATAATAATCCAACCGTTCTCTCCGTATTAACAATGTTAAAATGGTCAAAAAATTTGATAGTCGAAGATTTAACTATCAAATGAATAATGTCCATGTACACACAAAGATCTTATTTCCAAATGGAATTATCGATCAAATCATCAAACATATATATATATATATATTCATATTTCCTTATTTTCTATGCTTAGAAAATATATTTTATTAACTCTAGAAAACATTTCCATATATCGCCTCCTTTTATTTTCTATAGTTAGAAAATGTCCTCTATATTCATTAGTCCCTAACCGTAAACTAGTAAGAGAACGATTTCCTAAGTATCAACCCCGAAGGCCGAAACCAACATCAAATCAACACTTAGGAAGCCATTCAACTTAACTAATCTCTAGTCAGTTTTTAATTTCAATCATTTTAATCTGCAAATCATTTTCTTTTAAATCATCGTTCACTTTAAAACGTATATCTCCCAGGATTTTATTTATAAAATTCCTTTTCGTTTATAATGTTCTATTTTCAGTTTGTTTCATAATCGAATTCTATATATATTGATATATAGATCTCTAGTTATCAAATTTTCTTAAAAATATTCTAACTCCTTCAATTTATGAAAAAATTCGCCATAACCTCCTTTGTACCGGAAGCATCGAGAAAATCCCCAAACCGCTACATAGGCCTCTCCATTCAAAAAGAAAATTAAAAAGCCAAGCGGCTTGCCGATACGGAGCATAAAATCTCATATTCAATTTAAATACATACCTTTTTGTCGAGCATTATATTAATACTCTACCATTACTTCATTCTATATCTGCTTAACATATATCTAACCATTCTAATTCATTCCAACTCAATCTAATTGTTTTAACTCAATTTGTTAATTCATTTGCTAATTAGTAGCTTTGCCTATTTCACTTTCATATTTATTTGAAATAAATATTTCTACTTTGAAAAAAAAAATTCCCTTTTCAAATTCACAATTGTATTTATATTTCTGAATTTATCCAATGATAATTCATTTCACTTCATTTATAAACTTTGTTTATAAATGAACTACTTGTTTTAATTATTCAAAACAAGTTAATATTTCTAGTCCATTCAAAACTCAAATTCTATTTTTAGAAAAATAGAATTTTCCTTTTAAATCTCTAAATTCCTTTTCATGATATTAAATATCAATATTTAGGCCCAGTGGTATTTAAACACACAAAATACCTAATTTAACAATCACAGGTTTTTAACATAGCATATATGATGATATATTTGAAAACGAAACTAAATAAATTTGAGGAATCCAGTTCGATCCCTCCAACCTGCTTTCCTGCATCCACAGATGTTAGAACATAAATAATACCATCCTGCTTCAAGGCAGGATATCACGGTATGAAGGTCATCCACTATATATATATTATGGGGCGCATAGGGAAATCATCCGCTAATGATACCGCGGGCATCCGCTAATGATACTGCGAGAATCCAACCCCCAATATATATATATATATATATAATAGTTACAAACACCAATCCTAAATAACTAATATATATTTATAATAGCCACACCAATAAACAATAAATAAATACATCCAACTTGCAACGCATTATTTTTAACGATAAAAATAAATTTACGTAAATTTCGAGTGAGAATTACTCACCGATGATTTTTCTTTTGTAATTTGCTCCAATTTTAAATTAAACCGAACGACGTCCGATTTAATTTAAATTTCATTGTTTATTCCAGAAAATCTCTAACCCATTTTAGCTTGTATAATTTGACGATACGTTCCAACACTACTTGTTTTGATATGATCGGGCCTCGTACTAATGAGATAAAACTTATATAAGCCTTGGATTCATTTTAATTAATTAATAACTTAATTAAACTAATTAACATATCTAACCTAATTTTTTTAAAATACAATTTAAAAACTGGTAATACCTTCTTCCATTTTCGAATACAGTAGGATGTCTGTATCTCCCACTATCCTCCTGTACAACCTTATCCCCAAACTCCAAACTGAAAAACCATTTGAAACCGACATCGCACCTTGCTTTTTCCACGCTGCCACGCTACCAAATTCCTACAGCTTTCACTTTGTAAAACTCATCCAAACAATATTGAAACTTGTCATTCCCCAATGTCAAATCCCTTCTCCAGTCGCAACAGTATTTCGATAGGCTATAGTGAATTCACGCACACTACAGAGAACCCCAAGACCCATCGCGACTTCACCATTCAACCTTAGCGCCATCGTACACTGGTTCGACTTCACAGCGCCGACCTTCTCACCCACCATCGCTAGCTACGCCAGTTAACCCCCATCGCCTCATGCCCTGAATCCCATCGCAAACCCCAGTCTTCCCAGTACCGCATCAATCATCTACACCATCAACTAACTCGAATACCCATGAATCTCATCATCGTACCTCCTAAAAACCCCACTATTCAACCCTTAGTCTTCTCCAGATTTTCCCTCCCAGACATCGCGAGTTGTTGTCGGTTTTCAGTGGATCGCGAGATTCCAAGCCGCGAATCCAAATTCCTCCTTTTTTTCATTATTCTGAGAGTTTCAAATTTATCGAATAGCAAGAGGGTATTCACGATTTGGAATTTGAGTGAATGGACTAGAAATGGGAAACGTGGTTTCGGTTTTATTTTCTTGAAGTCCTTTTGATTTTGTTTGAAGCTTTTGAAATTTGGAATAAAATGAAATGGAAGAAAAGGGAGCCACGGTCTTGATTTATACGGAAGGATTCACGGTTGAGAGGGAAAAAGAAAGGCCACGCTTGCTTGCTTTCGTGTGGTGGAAAATGAAGAGAGTAGGCCATTTGATTTTCGCCTTGTAGTTTCGTTTCTGTCCACCAGAATATGATATTTTATTTTAATTAAAAAAATCTGTATCCTTAAAATTTAAATAACCCTTGATCCTGAGATCCTTACTGAACCCAACAACTGACATTTTTAGGGTTATTCCCATATTCTGGACACACTGGGATAGTATTCAAAGCCTCATTTGATCATCTGTTGAAGATATTACTTTAAATTGATATAAATTAAATTCAAAACAATATATTCTTCGATAATAAAATAATATTATCATTTATATTCGAATTGGAATTTATACAGATCATCTGAATTATTTTGATTCAGTTCTAACTTCGAATTTATTTATATATATATCTTTTTTCGTATTACGATGATTATATACTCGAAATAAATCGTATTTTGATTGTTAAATTGATAACTCGATATAAAATTCATTTATATTATGAAATCAATATTTAAAATAAATATTAAATATTCAAAATTAATCGACCAAAAATCCGGGTCGTTACATTCTTCCCCCCATAAAAGAATTTCGTCCCCGAAATTACTAAGGTAGGAAAAATGCTACTAACTTATTTACTTTTCAAAATCAACTTATGTTGAACTCAACATTTTATATTTCTACAACTTTCAGTTCTACCAAAACTTTTGGTTTACATTCTTTTTATTTGAACAATTAATATATTTACTTCATAAAATATTTTCCAACTTCCCAGGATTAAATTCCAAATTCTAGTTTTGAATCAAATTTTAATTTTTCTCATTTGTATAATTAATTCATATACAAATTTTATTTTGGTAATATGTAACCATTCCAATTTTTATAATCTAATTTGATTACAATATTAACAACCAACACATCCAATAATTTTTGAAAATTATTATTTCTATATCAGAATAGAATTCTAAGTAAAATTATTTCATTTACCCACTTAAAACAATATCGTGTCGAACTGCTTTGCTCAAGTGTTTAGAAATCCTTATCGATTTCGTGGCGTCCCACGATTCGATCAGAATTCATAAACCACTCAACAGACCAACCAACACAATATAAAACAGTTGGTTAAATCAATTAACAAATACGCGCTATCGTATATATACACTCAACTCATTCTAGGGTACTACTGACCCTATCTCTAATGAGCACAATTTCACCATAGCCTAGGTATTCGCTCAACCTAATCTCTGATACCAACTGTAACGTCCCGCAAATCCGTACTATCTGAGTTGACTAAATACAACACACATCCAACCCAAATTGCACAGAAATACGAGTCATTATTGAAAGAAGATAGAGGGTGAGAATAGATAAGATAGAAACTTAGAATAGAAGAAGAAGAACATAAATAACAACACAGAATCTCACATTACAGTGGAATAAAATATAATATATAACAACTTTTGAAATACAAAATTTAACTGTACATACATTCATCATATCAGAGTACAACACTTATAATACAGTGGAAATAACACTAGATAGCTAACGCCGAAGCCTCCTGCTCCAAGCTCCTCCAAGTATCTGAGAATACCTGAACTACTTGACTGCCCGTACAAATTTGGGCACCCAAGAGTTTTAGGGAAAACATAGAAAATAAACTCCGGGTCAGTCATGGGACTTGTATGAGTAAACAGTTTTTAAACAGCTTCAGTAAATAAACGATATCTCATTAGACCACGCCGTATAACACAGAACGGGTTTTTCCCTTATAAGTATCCAAAATGATCTTTATATCAAAACTCTTTTGATATTATAATAGTGTCTAAATCAAATAAATAGAATCTTTGTAGAACGCTTGCATCTCACGTTCCACATACATAAATACAATCAAAACCGCGGGCGCTTGTTGGGTAATGAATTTCCAACTATGACAAGGTATGGAACCACCTTCCGCTAGTGTATCTCTGGAGGAAAATACACCGAGTTCAACAAGAATATCTTGTAACCCGGCCACACATGACCGATCACTCATTTCGCTTGAGTGTATCGAATGTATATCACCAACGGTTGGGATCAGCAACTGTTTCCCGAATGGGACAACATCGAATGGAATAAGGAATTAAATGAATCTCCAGATAGGTGATAATACACCCTAATTGGAGCTAACCACATAACCATGCTGCCTGCCCAATTTTTGTCATTTATCGGTTGTCGAGGCCTGAGGCTACGCTTACTTGCCATTCATTGATGACACAATCACTTTGAATGCCACATTGTTAGATCCGTTAATCATTAATTGATTTGCACAAATATATTCTGGATATTATGCTAAGGGAATAAATCCATTGCCACCATATATATATTTGTACAATCCAAAATGCGATCATTGGAAGTACTTTGTCAGACATTCGTCCATATACGTTCGTTCTGGGATTGAACGAAACCGAAGGCACTATTCCACACATCCAACCTAAGCAATCTCTACCTAGGCCTTATACAACAGCCCTTGCACTTTACTCCGTCTTCAATATATTCAGCATACTTGGTTTGCAACTCTTATGCCAATACAGAGTGGTTCTTTGGATAATAATCCAACCGGTCTCTCCATATTAACAACTTTAAAATGGTCAAAAACTTTGATAGTCGGTGATTTAACTATCAAATGAATAATGTCTGTGTACGCACAACGATCTTATTTCCAAATGGAATTATCGATCAAATCATCAAACATATATATATATATATATATATATATATTCATATTTCCTTATTTTCTATGTTTAGGAAATATATGTTACTAACTCTGGAAAACATTTCCATATATCGCCTCCTTTTATTTTCTATTGTTAGAAAATATGTTCTACATTCATTAGTCCCTAACCGTAAACTAGTAAGAGAACGATTTCCTAAGTATCAACCCCGAAGGCCGAAACCAACATTAGATCAACACTTAGGAAGCCATTCAACTTAACTAATCTCTAGTCAGTTTTTAATTTCAATCATTTTAATCTGTATATCATTTTCTTTTAAATCATCGTTCACTTTAAAACGTATATCTCCCAGGATTTTATTTATAAAATTCTTTTTCGTTTATAATGTTCTATTTTCAGTTCGTTTCATTATCGAATACTATATATATTGATATATAGATCTCTAGTTATCAGATTTTCTTAAAAATATTCTAACTCCCTAAATTTTCGGAAAAATTCGCCATAACCTCCTTTGTACCGGAAGAATCGGGAAAATCCTCAAACCGCCACACAGGTCTCTCCATTCAAAAAGAAAATTAAAAAGCCAAGCGGCTTGCCGATACGGCGCATAAAATCTCATATTCAATTTAAATACATACCTTTTTGTCGAGCATTATATTTATACTCTTCCATTACTTCATTCGATATCTTCTTAACATATATCTAACCATTCTAGTTCATTCCAACTCAATCTAATTGTTTTAACTCAATTTGTTAATTCATTTGTGAATTAGTACCTTTGCCTATTTCACTTTCATATTTATTTGAAATAAATATTTCTACTTTGAAAAAAATAAATTTCCCTTTTCAAATTCACATTTGTATTTATGTTTCCTAAATTTATCCAATGATAATTCATTTCACTTCATTTATAAACTTCGTTTATAAATGAACCACTTGTTTTAATTATTCAAAACAAGTTAATACTTCTAGTCCATTCAAAACTCAAATTCTATTTTTAGAAAAATAGAATTTTCCTTTTAAATCTCTAAATTCCTTTTCACGATATTTTTAAATATAAACATTTAGGCCCAGTGGTATTTAAACACACAAAATACCTAATTTAACAATCACAGATTTCTAACATAGCATATATGATGATATATATGAAAACAAAAATAAATAAATTTGAGGAATCCAGTTGGATCCCTCCAACCTATTTTCCTGCATCCACAGATGTTAGCACATAAATAATACCATCCTGCTTCGAGGCAGGATATCGCGGTATGAAGGTCATCCACTATATATATTGTGGGGCGCATAGGGAAATCATCCGCTAATTATACCGCGGGCATCCGCTAATGATACTGCGGGAATCCAACCACTAATATATATATAATAGCCACAAACACCAATCCTAAATAACTAATATATATTTATAATAGCCACACCAATAAACAATAAATAAACACATCCAAGCAGTCAACACATTATTTTTAACAATAAGAATAAATTTGAATAAGTTTCGAGTGAGAATTACTCAACGATGATTTTTCTTTTGCAATCCGCTCCAATTTTAAATTAAACCGAACGATATCCGATTTAATTTAAATTTCATTGTTTATTCCAGAAAATCTCTAACCCATTTTAGCTCGTATAATTTGACAATACTATCCGACGCTCCTTGTTTTGATATGATCAGGCCTCATACTAATGAGATAAAACTTATATAAGCCTTGGATTCATTTTAATTAATTAATAACTTAATTAAACTAATTAACATATCTAACCTAATTTTTTTTAAATACAATTTAAAAGCTGGTAATACCTTCTTCCATTTTCGAATACAATAGGATGTCTGTATCTCCCACTATCCTCTTGTACAAACTTATCCCCAAACTCCAACCTGAAAAACCATTCGAAACCAACATCGCATCATGCTTTTTCCACGCTGCCATGCTACCCAATTCCTACAGCTTTCACTTTGTAAAACTCATCCAAATCATGATCGAAACTTGTCATTCCCCAATGTCGAATCCCTTCTCCAGTCGCAACAGTAGTTCGACTGGCTATAGTGAATTCACGCACACTACAGAGAACCCTAAGACCCATCACGACTTCACCATTCAACCTCAGCGCCATCATCCACTGGTTCGACTTCACAGCGTCGGCCTTCTCACCTAACATCGCTAGCTATGCCAGTTAACCCTCATCGCCTCATGCCCTGAATCCCATCGCAAACCCCAGTCTTCCCAGTACCGCATCATTCATCTACACCATCAACTAACTCGAATACCCATGAATCTCGTCGTCGCACCTCCTAAAAACCCCACTGTTCAACCCTTAGTCTTCTCCAGAATTTCCCTCCCAGACATCGCGAGTTGTTGTCGGTTTTCAGTGGATCGCGAGATTCCAAGCTGCGAATCCAGATTCCTCTTTTTTTCATTATTCTGAGAGTTTTGAATTTATCGAATAGCAAGAGGGTATTCACGATTTGGAATTTGAGTGAATGGACTAGAAATGTGAAACATGGTTTCGGTTTTATTTTCCTGAAGTCATTTTGATTTTGTTTGAAGCTTTTAAATTTGGATTAAAAAGGAATGGAAGAAAAGGGATCCACAGTCTTGATTTATACAGAAGGATTCATGTTTGAGAGGGAAAAATAAAGGCCACGCTTGCTTACTTTTATGTGGTGGAAAATGAAGATAGTAGGCCATTTGATTTTCGCCTTGTAGTTTTTTTTCTACCCACCAGACTATGATATTTTATTTTAATTAAAAATCTGTATCCTTAAAATTTATTTAACCCTTGATCCTGAGCCCCTTACTAAACCCAACAATTGACATTTTTAGGGTTATTCCCATATTTTGGACACACTGGGACAATATTCAAAGCCTCATTTGATCATCTGTTGAAGATATTAATTTAAATTGATATAAATTAAATTCGAAACAATATATTCTTCGATAATAAAATAATATTATCGTTTATAATCGAATTAGAATTTATACAGATCATATGAATTATCTTGATCCAGTTCTGACTTCGAATTTATTTATATATATATCGTTTTTCGTATTACAATGATTATATATTCGAAATAAATCGTATTTTGATTTTTAAATTGATAACTCGATATAAAATTCATTCATATTATCAAATCAGTATTAAAAATAAATATTAAATATTCAAAATTAATCAACCAAAAATCCAGGTCGTTACAAAAATTCAACCAGCTAACAAGATTCGGATTAGAGCTGGTGGATACCCCGCACAAATGGGCTTTGCTATTTGCTAAAGGGCTGAATGAACCTCTGCATGGGTTAGCCATGTACCATATTCCAATGACGGCCACTTTTGAAAAGCTTGTCAATATGGACCTAATGCATGAGGAAGACAAGGGAGAAAAGAAGGGAGCAAAGGCTTGGGAGACATCGCAAAATAGGAAGGTGTGGCCCAAGAAGGGGCAGCAGCAACAACAACAGCAACAACAGCAATTACAACAGAAGAAAGGAGGGAAGAATGACAAAGGCAAGGATAAGAGAAAATGTCACAATTATGGGAAGGAAGGTCACTTGATCAAAGACTGTAAGAGAAGGAAGAACTCTTGCTACCATTGTGTAGAGGTCGGACACTTTGCTAGGGAGTGCCTGAAGAAACAGGAATCGCAGGACAAGGTCAAAGGGCAGGTGCATGCTCTCCCAATCAGTGCTCCTGATAGAGGTTGAAAATTTCTGTGGAAGATTTAATTTTTCTTTCAAACCATCCTATTAGAAAACTTTTTGATTATGGTGCCTCATATTCATTTATATCAAGTTCTGTAGTTGAATCTCTGCACTTAAATACTAGTATGGTAGTGGATCCCGTAGTTGTTTCACACCCCATTGGTGGTTCAGCTCATTTATATATGATTTTTTGGGGTTTGAAAATATCTGTGTTAGGCGTCGAGTTTGAATGCGACACATATGTACTTGGGTTTATGGGTTATGGGTTGATTCTAGGAATGGATTGGCTTACCACATATGGCGCCATTCTGGACTGTGAGAAGAGGGTCGTTAGGCTTCTGACTTATCATGGGAGGACCCTCGAGATTTCTTGTGATCCACAAGGGTCAGTTATGCTTAGTTTCCTATAGTCTCTTGATGCATCTATTGATGACTTGCAATCTGTTCCATAGTCCGAGATTATTCCGATGGTTTTGATGAGGTTTGGGGTTTACCTCCAAGGTGCGAGATCGACTTTTACATATATTTGGTGGACAATGCAAAGCCAGTTGCATTGCCAGTGCTCCACATGGCTCTAAGGGAAAGGAGGGAGCTGGGTAAGCAAGTAGGGGAGCTACTTGAGAAAGGGTTTATCAGACGAAGCATATCTGAATGGGGTGCTCCAGTGGCATTCACGACTAAGGAACTTGGTTCGCTTCATTTGTGTGTTGACTATAGAGAGCTGAATAAACTCACTAAGAAGAATAGGCACCCGCTTCCAAGGATTGATGATTTATTTGATCAACTTGTTGGTGCCTCAGCATTTTCTCAATTAGACTTGTCCACGAGGTTTCATCAGTTGAGGGTGGCTGAGGACAGCATAGATAAGACTGCTTTTAGAACTCTGGACGGTTTCTTTGAATGGCTAGTGATGCCTTTGGGCTGAAGAATGCACCCGCCTATTTTGTTGATTTGATGAGTATGGTGTTTCGAGAGTTTCTAAACAAAATTTTCGTAGTCTTTGTTGACGATACCTTGATCTTCTCCAAAAGTGAAGAAGAACATGCCCAACATTTGAGAGAAATTTTGAAAATTCTCTAAACGCACCAGCTCAAGGCAAAGTTCTCCAAATGCCATTTTTGGAGAAAGGAGGTGAGATTCTTAGGGCATGTGGTCTCCAAAGAAGGGATAGCTGTAGATCCCGCCAAGGTGGTTGCGGTGCAAGATTGGCAGATTCCTAAAAATGCAACCAAAGTGAGAAGTTCTCTTGGGTTGGCAGGTTATTATAGGAAGTTCATTAAGGACTTCACAAAGATATTAGCCCCATTCACCAGGTTGACGAAGAAGAACTTGACATTTTCATGGGATATAGGTTGTGATGTTGCTTTCCAACGACTAAAGAGGGCTCTAACAACATCCCCAGTCTTGACCTTGCCTGACGGGAGTAAGGTGTTTACCGTTTACACTAACGCGTATGGTATAGGGCTTGGTGCGGTTCTGATGCAAGAAGAGAAAGTAGTATGTTACGGGGGTAGACAGTTGAGAGTTCATGAGAAGAACTACCCCATCCATGATCTAGAGCTAGCTGCTATAGTATTCGCGTTAAAGACGTGGCGTCATTATTTACTTGGAGAAAAGTTTGAGTTATACACCAATCATAAATCTCTCAAGTATCTATTCTTGAAGAAAGACCTCAATTTAAGGCAACAACGGTGGATGGAGTTTCTAGCTTCTTATGATTTTGAAATTGCTTATACCCCTGGTGAAGGTAATATGGTGGCAGACGCACTAAGTTGGAAGAGAATGGCCCTGAGTCCTCTGTTTGTGGAAGAAAGAACTTGGAGTTCAAATGAGCTTTTGATTTTAGACCCACCATCGAGATTTCGCCTGATTTGTTTGCATCCTTGGGGATACGACCGACTCTTATGGACCAGATAGGAGCTTCGCAACAAGGTGACCTACAGGTTTTAGACATCATGGAAAAGCTCAGAAAAGGGGAGACTTCTAGTCACCTCAGTAGATATTCTATAGATGAAAAGGGGTGGTTGTGGCAAGACGGAAGGCTTTGTGTTCCTCAAAATTGAAGCTTGATAAAGGCAGTCCTAGAAGAAGCCCACCATTCTAAGATGACCATTCATCCAGTGGTGATAAGATGTACAGAGACGTGAAGAGTTTTTCTTTTGGGCTGGGATGAAGAAAGATGTGGCGGAATTTGTTTCTCAATGTTTAGTTTGCCAGCAAGTTAAAGCTGAGCAAAAGAAGCCCAGTGGATTACTTCATCCTTTGGAGGTTCCTCAGTGGAAATGGGAGAGCGTCTCTATGGATTTCATAGATGGTTTGCCTAGATCGAAGAAAGGCAACACCAGTATCTGGGTTGTGGTAGATAGACTCACTAAGCGCGCTCACTTTATTCCAGTTAAGAGTAAGAGGACGACATCATGGTTGGCAGCAATTTATGTTCGTGAGATAGTTCATTTTCATGGGGTGCCTTCCAACATTGTAAGCAATCGTGACCCCATCTTTACCAGCGAACTTTGGAGGAGCCTGCAAGAAGCATTAGGTATACAGTTGTGTTTGAGCACTGCTTATCATCCTCAGACCGATGGAAAGACGGAGAGGGTGAACAGGATTCTTGATGATCTTTTGAGGCTGTGTATATTAGACTTCGGAGGGACTTGGGAAGAGCACCTTCCTTTAGTAGAGTTCTCCTATAACAACAGCTATCAGTCCAGCATCGGCATGACACCCTTCGAAGCATTGTACTTACAACCCTGTAGATCACCAACTTGTTAGTGGAAATCTACAGAAAGATTATTACAGGACTAGATATGGTTGGAGAAACGTCTGAAAAGATTGACCCCATTCGGCGGCGGATGAAGACAGCTCAAGATAGGCAGAAGTCCTATGTAGACAAGAAAAAGTTCGACATCGAATTTGAAGTGGGAGACTTAGTTTTTATCAAAGTATCACCTCTGAGGAATGTGGTTTGCATCAGATCGGTAGGGAAGTTAGCACTTAGGCTTGTGGGGCCATTTCCTATAACCGAGAGGATTAGCCAAATGACCTATAGAGTAAAGCTCCAAGAAAATCTATCTGGTGTTCATGATTTGTTCCACATTTCTCATCTGTGGAAGTGCCTGCATGACACCGCAGTAATTGTTGACCCGAGTGTGTCGGAAGAAGTAAAAGTGGAACGGGAGGCGACAGTCAGGTGAGCCCGTGCCCGTATTATTGGATCAGAAGTTAAGAAGCTACGCAATAAAGAGATCAAGTTGCTAAAGGTTCAATGGGGATATAAACCAGAGGATGCGACTTGGGAGTCTGATGACAGGATTTGTGCTTCGTACCCTTTCCTTTTTGAGGGTATGTTATTAACTCCTTTTTCAAAGTTTTATCATTGCTTGTTTCTATCGTTTGAGCATTTCTTATACATAGTATTTTTCGACCTTTAGATAGGAATCCTATGGATGTAAACATGTGTTTGAAACATGTTATGTTGGCTGGATGCAAGTGTTTGCTAGTGGTTGCCTGTGGACGCATATACACACAAATTAGGCACTAAATTGGCTCAATCACTCTCATACTACATATTGGTGTGTGTGCATTTTCTTTTCTTTTATGGATGGAAATGGATGAATTAGCATATGGATGTTACATTTGGACGAATGAGTGTGCACACATATAGAGCTTACATGTTTTAATAGGATTATTTGCATACATATTGGATTCATGACAATGATATACATTGCATCAAGGAGGTCAACTGAATCAGTAGACCGCCTGATCTTCGCATTAGTATAGAGACATATATACACACCTTTGCATATACTCATATAAGCATTAGAAATCCTTAAGGACAATGGATGCCGGTGATTGGTGGATGAGTAGATGGATGACGGATGGTAGGATACATTCTTTTCAACTTAGAGATTTCGGGGATGAAATCCTTTGAGTAGGGGAGAATGTAACACCCAGAATTTTTAACAACACTAAAAAAGGATAAATTAAATAATAATTAATTTAATATTCAGAATTAAGGAAAATGGACTGCGCCATTGCATATGTCTCGAAATTCGGGTCAAGATAGACATTTGGTTTGCGCAAAACGGACACGTATGAAGAAGTTATGAGAGTTTTAAGTCGGTATACACGCAGAAAGAATATATATACACATGAGTCAGAGATGAGTCAGAATTTTATCCAGAACAGTTCGAATTCGAAAAATGAAAAGTGGCGGCAGATTTCCCGCTTTAGGGGGTCGACACCCTTACGAGGTGTCGACCCATAGGTCGACCCACCCATAGGGGTGTCGATACCCCTGATGTGGCAGTCGGTTTCAAGGGGTCTAGCAGCTACATATACGTGGCCATTTCTCATATTTTCTTCATTGAGAATTCATGGTGGCCAAGCTATGCCGGTGTCTGAACTGAATTGGATCTGTTAATCTCCTGCAACTTTCAGCTTTGCAAATCTAATCTAGAGATTCAAGATCCATTCTTCTTATATTTTCTAATCCTAACAGTGTGAGTTTCTAGTTGCTTTTAGATTTGAATATTTAAAAGTAAATATGACATGACTATGACTTGGATTTGTTCATATGTCTAAATTATACCAGATCCATTGTAAATCATGAACATATGACATTCTGAATTGGTTAGGATTTGGATCTAAATCTCTATCTTGTTGGATCTGTTGTAGCACTTGTGGCATTCTATGATTTGTGCTAGATCTATTTTAACTATTGACCTAAATCTCTATCTTGTTAGATCTGTTATAACTCCTATCACATGCCATGATGTGAATCTTAAACTTTAATTGTGTAGATCTACTTATAAACTATTAGATCTGAATTATGTGGTCATTCTATGATGTAGATCTTAATCCCTATTTGTTAGATCTACTTTTACCTATTAGATCTGTATTATGTGGACACCTAAATTATTAATCAGATCTAGTTTATTATTTGGATCCCCTTGTGCTTCTCATATTAGATCAGAACTTGTTGGACATCTAAATTAAATTTAGATCTTGTCATGTTCATATTATCACCTTTGCTATGTTACAACTAGTTAACTGCCACAAGTTCATTAGATCTATGCTTATATGCTCACCATGTTAGTATATGTTTATGCTAGTTATGTTAGAACATTCACCATTTTCATACTTCCATTACCTTCCCTTTTTATCATTTATGATTAGGCTATTATTTAGCCTACGCATGCCGTAAATTGTGTAAACACGCTAGTTGGGAAACGGGGAGGGAAAAGGTTAATTTTGGCATAATTTGAATATAAACATGAGTTGGACATATAATTCAAAAGGGGGAAGCGGGGACATAATCACCTATTAAGACATAGCTAAGAATTGGATAATAATGGAATGCTTAAGATTACAATTAGAAATTGTAATGGCACTTATGACACGAGGTTAGGTTGCATTAGTGGTGGAAGTCTGCCCGGACCCATCCGGCATATCCAGCAGCCACTAATGTTGAACCTTATGTAAGAGGTCTAAGTGCGCAAATATGAATCATGCTAAGACACGAGGTTAGGCCCAACTGTAGAATAAGACTTCTTGGACACGACCGACATATCTAGCGTCCACACGTTGCAGGCCTAATGTGGGAGGTCTATCCCATTATAAACCATATTTAGACTTGGTAATGAATTGGACTACTTAACCTAATTTAATCCATAGTGATTGTATGATTATGAACTAAAGTTAGGGTTAAGTAAAACTGGTTGGATAGTGGATGGGTTAAGCAAATCTGGAGGGGGTGGGTAATTTTTATATATAGGCCCACAAACTCAACCCGATAAGGTTATGTAATTAAAGACACCTAGTGGCATACATAACCGGAGGAAATAATAAAGTTATGTAATTAAAGACACCTTTTAGGGTAAGCATAACTTGTAGAAATAATAGGGTTATGTAATTAAAGAAACCTATTGGTATACATAGTCGAAGAAAATCTAGTGGGGATACAAGACAAAGCGGAGAGCTTGTATCATATTGTGTGTGACCCATTTCAGTCGTTAACCCGGAGTAGGTATCAAACAAAGTACTCCGTACTAGGCGGAGAGGGGGCATGCTTACTGACTGTTGTAAGAGATCCAAACGCTGAGGATGGTGTGGGCGGTGCAAACCGACTGGGCCATGTGCGTGCATGAGCCGGGTAGAGGGGGATAAGACGACCGTGACACCTGTAGATATGGGTTGTGCATATCGTTGAGGGGTTGCCACTTTAGCGCGTGATATATCCTACCATGGAGCTGGCACAGAGTATCTACGGAGTAGGGAGCCGATCGATTAGGGTAGTAGTTAGGGTATATTTGGACGTATACCCAAGTCTACCACCTTGAAGTGTAAGGGATTATCTCATTCTGGTTATACTAGTAATAGTGTAGAGTAATCATTAGATAAGTGTATACACCTTATCCTGTCTACCTTGTCACACCTGTCATTTACGTAGTGATCTCTCTTATCCATTTAATATGCCTGTCATGCTACTTTTATTTATTTACTTGCTAAAGTTCACTAGACTCGCCAGGCTTTATGTATGACCCTATTGTTTCTCCTTCTTTCTTACCCCCCCCCCCCCGAGGTTCTCGGGGAGGAAACACTCAGGCTTGACCGTGATTCTGGTTATTTGCTAGAGCTGCTGATATGTATGGCTCAAGCTCCTATCCTTATTGTTATGGCTATATTTTGTTCTTGGGGAATTTTACTTCTTATATGTACTCTGATATTTTTGAAGTACAAGAGAATAACTTTTATGTTGTAATTGGCTTTTATGTTTTAGACATGTGATGTTTTTGAACCACGGTATCTTATGATAAATAAAGTTTTTATTCCATTGATATTCTACATATCTGTCTTGTAATATTCTGTGTCTATTTACCTATTACGCTTCACTAAACTTAATACATTCCCTTTTTGAGTGACATTAACGGACGTGGGGTGTCACAACGACACTTTACTAATTCAAATCTAAGGCAACAGATCGGTGCATTCCACTCTTCAATGCCTTGAAAAGAGGAAGGAGTTCCAATAGCCTTTGAAGAGTTGATTAAGCACATGGATTCACCACTGATGCTCTCTAAACCCAAAGATGGAGAGGAGTTGTTCCTATATTTGACCATCTCATCACATGCCTTAAGCGTCGCGATTGTTTGGGAGGATGCCAAAGTCAAATGGCCCATCTATTACATCAGCAAGAGGCTCACTGGGCAGAGTTAAACTACCCAAAGTTAGAAAACTTGTGTATTGTCTTCTTATCGCCTCTAAAAAGATAAGGCCATATTTCCAATCCCATCCTATAAAAGTTCTCACCGATCAACCATTAAGACAGGTTCTCTTTCGCCTAGAAACATCGGGAAGGTTATTAAAGTGGAACATAGAGCTCAGTCAATATGATATCACCTATCACCCTCGAAGGGCTATTAATAGGCAAGCTTTAGCGGATTTCTTTGCCAAGTTCATGGATAGGGGAGAGGAAACAGAGGAACCAGCAGAGACCGTGGCTAGTTGGAAGTTATACATCGATGGATCTTGAAATGATTATTGTTCAGGAGCAGGAATGGTCCTAGAAACTCCAGATTGCCATTCTCTATGCTACGCTTTAAGTTTGGAATTTCCATCGACCAATAATGAGGCTGAATATGAAGCTCTAATCATAAGTCTAAAATTGGCAAAAGAATTGAATCTGAGAACTCTATAAATTTTCAGTGACTCACAACTAGTAGTATGTCAAGTCCTGAAGGAATTCCAAACCAAACTTGGAAATCTTCCCTCTTATCTTATCAAAGCCATGGAACTTCTCAATGACCTCGATAGCTATACTATATCTCATATTCCAAGGGAGGAAAACTCAAAGGCAGACTCTCTCGTCAAGTATGCCAGTTCCTCAGATGTAGAATTGCTAGGTTTAATTCCCGTCGAAGTCCCTTCAACTCCCGCCATCATAGAAGCAGATGTTGACTGGATTATGGAAATTGTAGAAGAACCCATGTCCTGGATGACTCCAATCATGGAATACATCCTCGACGGAACACTCCCCGAAAAGCCAAAAAAGCGAAGGGAGGTGCTGCGCAATGCTCCGTTATACCTTATCCAGGATGGAAGATTGTATAGCCGAGAATTCTCCATGCCACTGTTGCGATGTGTGACTAAAGAGGAGTCTAAAGCAATCTTGGTAGAATTGCATGAAGGAGAATGCGAAGGTCACATAGGCAGTCAAACACTATCCAAAAAAATTCTGCGATATGGCTACTTCTGACTTGATGTGAACCTAGATACAATGACTTACGTTAAGAAATGTGGCTGATGCCAAAGATTTGCGAAGATTCCAAGAGCACCTCCCACTGAATTGACTCAAATGGTTGGCCCATGACCATTTGCTGTCTGGGGCATAGATTTGATCGGGCCATTGCCTACATCTAAATCAAATATGAAGTATGCAATAGTAGCAGCTGACTATTTCACTAAATGGGCCGAAGTTGGACCGCTAGCAACCATTACTTCAAAAAAGGTGATCAACTTTGTTTTAAAGAACATTATCTACCGATTTGGAGTACCTCAGAAAATAATCACCGACAATGGAACTCAATTCGAGAGCAGTGAATTCTTGGATTTCTGTGCTAAATACAAGATTAAGAAGAGCTTTGCAGCTATTGCTCATTCGCAGGTCAACGAGCAAGTCGAAGCAATCAACAAAATTTTGAAGTCAACCATCAAGAAGCGCCTCGAGAAGGCTAAAGGTGGTTGGGTAGACGAGCTTCCTCTTACACTATGGGCATATCGTACTACTCATAAAACTGCAACAGGGAACACTCCATTTTCACTTGCATTTGGATCCGAGGCTATGATTCTAGTAGAGCTGGAAGTCCCAACTCATAGAAGAATCCACATCAACCAAGAAGAGAATGAGAAATTGCAACTCGAAGCACCCGATTTGCTTGAAAAAAAAAAGAGAAGCAGAACTCGGAGTCATTGCAAGTCAGAGAAGAATAGCACATCACTTCAATGCTAAAGTTAAATGGAGAACCTTCCAAGTTGGGGACCTTGTTCTGAAAAGAATCATGACAGGAACAGGAGTATTTCGACCCAATTGGGAGGGGCCGTATATGATAAGTCAGAAATTCTCAGATGGCACATTCGAGCTGAAAACGACGGATGGGATCCAGCTTCCAAGGGTATGGAATAGCATACATCTTCGTCATTACTTCATTGAGAAGTTCTTTCATTTTGCAAATTGTAAACATCATGCATTGTAAATACCGTGCAACATTGTTACAAGTTTTGTACATATAAATGAAAGGGATTGATTTACTTGACTAAATCGTATATTCACAAATTCTTGTCCAAAAGTAGTTCAAATACGATTGTGACTGCAGTTTTGTTAAAATGAACGTTGACACGTCTATGACCTAATAGAGCCTGGTAACTATTACAGCACATCCCGATTGAGATATCTCAATTGCCTATTGCTCAATGCTTAAAACTGCATATGTAATAAATACGAAGGTGTGAAGCACAAGAAAGCAAGATAAAGGATGCCAGAAACTAAACGGTCAAATAATGTGACATTCAAACTATGAACGAGGTTGTGAGTTTCACCAAAGGGGCACCTTCTCAATTGCAAGGTCCACGACCCTAGTTCTAACAAATCGTGGTAAGACTTGATGAATGAACTAGCGTCCGTCCCATGAAATGATACAACCATAAACCAAAGACCTCTCCAAGGGGCACCCAGTTAATCGCCGGTGCCATTGATATATGGCCCGAATGTGACAAACACTGGGCCTTTTTAAACCAAAGACCTCCCCGAGGGGCACCTAGTTAATCGCCGGTGCCATTGATATATAGCCTAAATGCGACCAATACTGGGCCTTTTTAAACCAAAGACTCCTCGAGGGGCACCCAATCGATCGTCAGTACCATTTATACATGGTTCGATTATGACAAATCCTGGGATCCAAAAGACCTCTTCGGGGGCATCTGATCAGATGTTGGGTCTTCCAAACCTAGCTATTGATTCTGGATCTTCCAAATCCAATTACTGACAGACTTTAAAGACCCCTTCGGAGGCATCCGACCATAAGCCGGGTCTTCCAAATTCGGTTAGTGATGGACCCAAAGACCTTTTTCGAAGGCTCCCTACAAATTCTACAAGCGGCTAAATCATTCAGTTACAACGAATAACGGGTTTACAAATACCTCTCCGTAGGAAGGAAAAACAAGACCTCTCCGGGGGCGTACGTTCGAATCTATTCTCCAAAGGGCTTGTATTGCCAAGACAACGAGAATCGTGATTGAATATACTAAATTTTAAAACCTCTCAAGTAGGGGCATGCAAATAGAAATTCATACTCACAAAAAGGTAAGGGATGGATCAACTAAAAGTGGAAACCTTTGATCATGATCATGCCAAGAAATTCTAAAATGTCAAGGGCACATGACCAAAAGATTCCAAATGAAGTTGATCGCAAGATTTCATGCCCAACCTTCAAAGATTATGACAGATTATGGAATGGGGGCATTACCACCGCATTAAAGAAATATAATAAATAATGCTCACTTAAACATACCACAAACCCGTCACAATCTTATATCAAAGGTTTAACATGTGCAAGGATTACTTCGGCCAACAAAGCTGAACCTTGAAATGGCCAAGGCAAACTTAAAAACTTTGATACTGTGATAAGCACAAAGGTGGCTATTCATGGAAAAGAAGTCTCAAAGTTTCCCCCGGTCAGAATCAAAGTAATTCAGTAAATGTAACACCCCGTAGTTCTGTAACACTAAGATTTACAAATCAAGGCAGAATTAAAAGTTAAAGTCAAAATTAAGGGAAATGGCTGCGCCATTGCGTTCATCTTGGAATTCTGCATGAAAACGAGTCCAAGTTTGCATAAATCGGAGTCCGTATGAGGAAGATATGGCCTCCGGAAGTTTCAGCAAGGTTCAAAATTCAAAACAGGTCAAGTTCAAAATTCAAATCGGACCCAGGTTGGGCTGGGCGGGAATTTTCCCGCCCAAGGTACCCAGGTCGACTGGGTAGTCGACCTGGGGGTCGACCCCCCCCCCCGGTTTTTCCTGTTTTCTGCACCTGGTTCGTTATTCTGTATTCGGACGCCATTCTGACCAGATTCGTTGACTTCTACACTATATAAACAGCCCTGGTCTTCTTCTCTATTCACAATTCTTTTCTATCCTTATGCTACCTCTGAGAAATAAATAGATAAGTGAGTAAAATAATATATATAAAATAAATCAAGACAAGGAAATACTGCTAAAAGATTTTCAAGAAGAGGTTCAAGTCAAGCTAGGATTCAAGAGGAGATTCAAACGACTGTTTTTCTACGAATCATAGCAACGCCATCTTTCTGTTCTAATCTAATCTCTGTAAGTCAGTTATTTCTAGATTTGAACGTTTTTCTCTTTTCGTGACATGAAATTAAAGGAATAAAAGAATATGCCAAATCTCTCTCTCTCTCTATTCGAATCAGTGCCTATACTCTTGAACCTAATTAAGAACTGTTATGATTCGAGGACAAATAAGACCGTGACTATGAAACTATGGACCTTAAAACCATATGCCTATGACTATGAACATTGCCTATGACTATGGGCATTGCCTATGACTATGAATATTGCCTATGACTGTGACTGTGACTATGAGAATTATTTTCTTGACTGTGAACACCAGCCTATGCCTTTGATTAGGAAAAGCATAAACTATTGCCTATGACATAACAAGGACAACTGTGACTAAACACATATGATCCCTGACTAGGAAAGTGTTGCTTAAGTTTTGTAACTATGAAATTGGGTCTAAACCTGATTTTTCTATTCTGTTTATTCTTGATTTTCTATGGTTTTAGACCTTGGGAATTTACCTATTAAGTTAGGTCTACCCATGTTCTGAACCTACTCTGTCTATTCTTGGTTTTAGACCTTGGGAATTTACCTATTAAGTTAGGTCTACCCATGTTCTTGAACCAACGTCGTTATGCAACCCTTTTTATGCCAGTTATTATGTCTATCTTTTGCCTAGCATCTTTGGTTCATTCCCTATTTTCTATGAATCTTGATTTATCTATAATCTAGATTGAATTACGATTATACGAACGGTGGGAATACGATTTGGGCAAAATATGAAATTTACTAAAAACATAGTTATAAACTAGGAAATTGGCATAAATTGGGAACATGTATTATGGCATGTTCATAGGAATGCAAATTGGGTAAATTTGATATGAATTATAGATTGTGTAACCTGAATCTAGTAGCGACGTGTAAATCTAGCATTTACATGAATAGTGAACTAGAGTAATAAGTCTAGTTTGACATGAATTAGAATTGTTGAATCGGAATTGGATTAGCTAATTTGGCACGGTAAGTATATTAGCATAAATTTGAAATTGGCCATAATTGGGAGTAATTGGCAGGTTTAGCAAAATCATGGTTAGTGACACTAAATTTGGTATAGTTTACATACCAAAAAGCATAAATACGATTTAGAAGGGGAAATGGGCCATAAGTATGAATGTAGACAATTCACAATAAAAGAGTAATTGGGAAATAAGTAAATTAGGAATAATTTACTTATAGAATTTGGCCTGAATGAGGAAATATAATTTTAGACAAATTAAAGGTTTATTAACGACATCTCTTTTAATGACACACCAGAAAGTTCTAGGGTGACAGAGAGGATAGTGTCTAGGCTTGGGTTTGGAAAATACAAGTTTCCTGCTCTCCCTGGCTATCCCTAACTGATCCGACGGACGGGATGGTTACTTTTAAAACCAATCTGATTTGAAAATTAATCAAACCCTTTGAACTTAGAAAACACGAATATGCCTAACCCGAGGTTAGACCGAGTTGCGATGTAAACCTGCCCGGAACCAACCAGCACATCCAGTAGTCGCAACAATACCTGTCTAATGTGAGTGGTAGCGGCTTTAATTTATTTAGTTAAAGCTAGAACAAGAATGGTAGGGTTAAGTTAACTAAGACACTTAACCAGTTCAACATGATAACTAGACTGATGGGTGGGGTTAGGTTCAGACTGACACTTAACACAGTTAAGCTAGAATGGGAGGGTTAAGTCCATAGGAACACTTAACCAACTTAACACAGTTAAGCTAGAATGGGAGGGCTAAGTCCATAGAGACACTTAACCAAACTCAAGGTAGCAAAACGAGACTTGTAGGGGTTAAGTAAAGTTAATACACTTAGCCAAATTAATATGTTAACTAGACTAGAGGTTGGGTTTAAGTAAAATCTAATACACTTAGCCAATTTGATATGTTAGCTGGGCTAGACCGTAGGGTTAAGTAAACCTGAACACTTAACCATCAGGTTGTGATAAAGGAATGGGGTTAAGTCTAAAACATGAAGGGACAATACTTAACCATTAATAACATGTTAGTTAAAACAGACGGGCAGGGTTAAGTTAAAAAGGAACACTTAACCAATACAGGATGAACGGGTAGGGTTAAGTAATAAGAAATACTTAACAAATATAACTTGGTTTGTGGTAGGGTTAAGTCATCATGAATCACTGATAACACTTAACCAGTTTAACAGGACGAATGAAGAGGGTTAAGTTGGCTCGAATTGACTAATGACACTTAACCAATCCAAATTGACGGGAAAGAGAACTAAGTAGAAAACCTTAGTTAAGAAAACAACGATTCTGGAAACTAAGTGGTAAACCTTAGTTGACAAAACTAAGTAGTAATTCTTAGTATAACACGAGGAGGAGCGAACGTCCGTCTAATTAAAAAGAAGGCTCCAACGAATTGGGTTACGAAGCCCGAGGCTTCGAGGGGTCGTGAGGGTACTCTTGGTATCCCTCTGTGAGGCTGCAGATGATCCGCCTGGGCCCACATAGGTTAAGGTCTGCGTAGAAGAACCAGGGGTATGCCTTGGTTGCAATACATGGCAACCTAAAGACTAGGATGGACCGGCGTGATTCGGCGAGCAAACGGTAGCCCTGTGATAGCGACTCGTCGTCTACCATCCATCTTCAGTCAATCGAGATACGTGAAGCGGAAAGGCGGAGAACTCCAAAAGACCATATACTTGCTATCTAGTTATGGGTGAGGATGGCCATAGGATAGTGGGGCACCGGGGGCCGGCGTATAGTTCTCATTTTACAAGGTGTGCCTTTCATTAGTTGAGGGAGGGGTCAAGTGGGACCATAGCCACTGAAATAAAAACAGACCTTAGCATCTGCATCGATAGATATCTGAAAGCTCCCGACCGAGTTCTGTATTCCTTGATTTGCCCTGACACAGGACTCGGGTCGCACATTACGGGACATGTGCATCTAGACAAGCGACAACGATTCGCGATACATGCGTGGGGAAGTATAGGAACATATATCACTCTAGGTAGTGTGTCCTAGACTTGGAGGCATCGTTCGACAGGTAGCATAATTCCTAGTTGAACTAGGTGGCATAAATCCTGAATCCGAGAAGCATTCAGCAGACAGCGTAAACTCTAGTTGAATCTAGAAGGCACTTGGTAGAAAACCCTAGATTAAATCTAGGTAACAAATAAATAAGTGGATGTCTGAAGGCGATGGAAAATACAGGGATTGGGATCACGTTAGCATTACTAGTTGGGATCACATTAGCATTACTAGTTGGGACATTAGATAGCTGGTGCAGAGATATAGAAACCAGTATAATAAGGAAATAGCGAAGCGGCGAAAGTATTAGAGCATATCCAGTTTATCTTATCTTAGCATATCTTGTGTTAATCTCGTCTAATCTTGCCAACCCTATCATCATGGTGTAATCTTGTATTCAGTTAATTCATGTCGTTTTGTTTTCCATGTTCACATGCTAGAAGTTACTGAACTTACTCAGGCTTTATGTCTGACTCTGTTTTTCTTTCGTCTTCTTTTCTTCCGTTCCCCCCCCCAGGTAGTAAAGGAGGGAATAGTATAGCTCAGGTTGAGTTGGACCGTCACTCTTTCCCAGCTTGAAGATTTGTCGAAGTTTTCTTGGATTCTCTTTTCAGATGCTATGGCTGGCTCTTGCTAAAATTGGGGAATATAAATGTTGTTTTATGCTTCTTTATTTTGTAAGACAGATGATACTCTGATATTGTAAAGAAATCATTGTACAAACTATTTTATCAATAAAGCAAAGTTCTATTTTCCGCTGTTTAATTTCTGTCTGTCTTGTAATTTATCTGCATCTTTTACCCTAAATGCTCCACAGAACTTAGTGCATTCCCTTTGTGAGTGACACTAACGGACGTGGGGTGTTACAGTAAAGTTGGTCAAGTAAGTCCAGTTAGTAATGGTTCGTAGCTACAACTGAAAAACCAGTTTACAAAACATATCACGAGATCATTTTAATACTAAATATTGTCATAACAAATGACTTGTGGCATATTGTAAGCATGAGAAGAAAACAGACGTGGAATGCAAAACAAGAAGGTACATCAAAGCTAAAAATAAAAGCTTAAGTACAAAAGGCAGAACACAATCTCATTTCAGCAACACAGTACCAGATAACTGAATAATAAATCATAAGTCACCAAGTCACGAATCTAACGCAAAAATTTAAAACATATGGTATCATAAAGCAGTAAGCGGGGACCGACACCCGCATATACAACCGGCCTGAATACAGCATATAAAAGAGAACAGTTAAGAAGCAAAATAAACTGGTCCTGAGTACCACTTCTTCTTGTCACATGAGCTTAGAGCTGGTTTATTGAGAGGAGGAGGAGGAGTCTCTACCACATCGCTTGGATTTTCTTGAGAAGATAAAATGATAGCTTTCGTATACTGGATAGAATGCTTCTTCTTCTTCTTCTCCTTGTGCTTCTTAGATGATGAGGACTTGGCAGCTTTCTTTCCTTTACCCTTAGCGACATCTTTCGGGCTTTCGTCTGTTCCCGTGGCTTTAGGATCATCACTTAGAATGTAATCGACATCTTCTAGGTCGGAGAGCGCACCTATTTTAGCATCTTGTGATCCGAGAACTGTAACGACAAGTAAGGATGTATCACTAGGGGGAAGGGTAGTGATAACGGAAGCAAGGGGAATAGTCATCAGGAGTGAGTTAGTTACAGTGGCTTTAAATGTCGTTGCTTTGCCTATAATGGTAGAAGACAAGGGTGAAATTAAACCTAGATTATGGAAGCAATGAGCATAAGAGGCAAGAGACCCAGGAAAATCAAAAATGGATGCTATGTATGACACGGTATAGTCAATTTTGATTTTACCTGCATCCAGAAGGTTTTCTTGGACATCCATCTAATCAATTCTCCAATTTTACGTCTTCGTCATTACCTTCATCGTCCCCATCATGTTCCTCTGTAATGTTATCTGTAATAATATGCTCTTTAGTACCTACATCTTTCTCTGTTAAGGCAGCAGGAGCAGTCACATGAATCTGTGAGCTAGAAGCTTCAATAGTTGCAGAATCAATGAGAGGAGCAATGTTAGTTGGACTCTAAACCTTCTTCCCAGAGGTACCATCCCTGTCATTCGCTAACTGGACTTTTCCCTCAGCTATAGCCTTCATGGATCTATCATCTAAAAGTTCATTATTAATATCATCCTCGCTGCGATCGTCGCCATTGATTTCAAGTATTTATTCCCAAACAAGTGCTAAAGTGGTTGGTAAGGTGTCTCCTAAGTAATGCAAACTCCCGCGACTCACAACACTATTAACGTAAAACCGAAATACGTCGACCTCAGCCTCATCCATAGCCTTTTGATGAGTTTCTTCAGCAATTTTCTTATCTTTCTCAAGAGATTCAACCTTGGTTAATAGAGTATGATTGGAAGACCTCAATGAATCAATAGTTTCTCTATGTTGAGTAGCCTCCTTTTGATATTGTGTGGAGAATCTTTTTATATAGACAATGTAGCTTCAGCATTACTTTTGGCAGTAAGAGCTTTCTTTTCTTTCTGCTTAGCAACTTCAAGCTCTTCTTTGAGTTTCATATTTTCAGTATCTAACTCCTTGAGTTCTGCAATTCTTTTGTTAAGAGAAGGGATGGTAGCATCACGAGAATCTAAGACTTCCTCCCACTTAGCTCTATCACTCTTCGAAGCTGTGATCTTACCAAGATTAACATCATTATGCTTTTGAAGGTCGTCACCGAATTTATTCCACCTGTACATTTCTTCCTAGCATTGTCCCTGACCATACTTAGCTTCGTGTCAAGTTGGGTCTTAGAATTGTCAAACTGAGTTTGCATTTTCCTTATCACGACATCTACTTCATCTGCTATGTCGTCAGCATCAGTCGGATTTACACCAAGATCAAACATAAGCCCTTTCAAATTCCAATCTGGGAATCGTTCGGAAAGAGAAGCACTTGTAGGTTCGGGTTCGTAACAAGGCTTATGAATGATCAAATGGATTTCAGCAGGAGGACCAGAAGATGGAGCTGATTGGGGTTTAATAGGAAGCTTTTCCGATCGGGGATGTTTGTGTACGTCACCTTTCCCTTGATCATCTCTTCCTCGCTTCTCTCCGTGGCCCTCCTCATTAGGAGTATATTCCCTAATCCAAGCACGTCTTCTTCTTTCCTCAACCTCTTCCTCGTATATCTTCTGCCTTTGCTTTTCAGTCAAATCTAGTTCTGATACATGTAAAGGCTTGTGAGAAGACTTCGGAGGAGGAGGAGGTTGAGGCTGTTTGGAATTATGCGATGGCCGCGAAGGATGAGATTGTAAAAGATACTTTGGATTGAGTGCTTTGATTTTTCTCCTGAAATCTGACCTGAAATTTGATGAACATTTCCTGTGCATATCCAAACCTAAAAAAGATAGAAGCAAGGTTTCAGTACTTGAATTATAAAGTATTGGGGAAAATTGTAAAAGTTGTAAAGGAGTTTTAAAGCATATGCGCATTAGACATGTTCACTAAAGTGTTACTACTTGACAAGCCAATTATTTTGTTTGGATCTAAGGAGATTCCTAGAGACATGAGATATTTTCTTGGCTGAGTAGTGGCAGCATCCTTTATTCCAGTTTCTATGGTTTGAGGATCAAGAGGCTGGGAAACGATATCGCCCAGGCTAAGGTACTTAGCAGAGTTGAGATCACCTAAATTGTCAAATGTACCTGCAGAACCCTCCTCTGTTACATTCTCAATAAAAGGATCCTCAGTCTTGGTTTCAGTATCTGGTTTCATTTCCAGTGTAGTTTCACCTTCCTCAGCATGCCCGATTTCACGAGCAAAACCTGGGGTATCACCTTCTTTACCATCTTTCCCAGTCTGCTCAGTTTCTGATACATGATTAGGAATTGTGCCTTCTTTCTCAATTGGGTCAGTAGAGGTTAAAAGATCCTTGCTTTTACGTTTGTTAAGAGTTTCATCTTCATTGGAAGCCATTTCTGATGGATACATACTACCACCAAAAGGTTCAGAACTCTTTTTCAAAGAAGGATCAACAGTTTGGTCCTGAGTCTCGTTATCACCACCGGAAGTACTAATGCCCGATTCTGCAAGGTTAGGTTTAGGAGTTGAAGGCCCAGCTTTAGAAGGAAACTTCCTCAAAGGATGGAGTAATTCATATTGATGAAGGGTTGCTTCAGTAACTAAAACTTTCCTACTTTTCCTAGCCTCATCAACGACATTCAAGGTTTCGAATACGGCCTTGAGTAAAGAAGATGCCTTGTTATCCTTAATTGCAGCTGGGACAACTGAAGTTAAAAGAAAAACTTATGAAGAATTGTTATCTAAATAAAGCAAGATAAAACTACCCATAGAGTGTGTTTACCTCCTTCTGTCCAATTCCTGCGAAAGGTTTCAGGACAACGAACGAAAAAAACTGGGTTAAAAACCCTGAAACACTTTCTGATATAAAGGTTATAAGTTTGCGATTCCTTGCACCCTCAACATGTACGATATATGAGGTATCTTTCCTTTTCCTAAATGAGCAACGATAGCAAATCTCTGGAAAAGTCAGTTCACGCTCCTTAACTTGCATAAAAAGGATATAAAGCCCTAGGAAGATAGTATAACCATTCAGATGAAGTTGAAAAGGAGTGATGGCCAGATGGTTCAGGATTGTTTTTATGAAAAGGTTAAAAGGAGGAACACCGCCACCTGCTAGCATAAAACGATTTACAGTTACATATGGAGGTTGATAAGCAAATACGCCCTCGCTTGGCAAAATTGAATCTGTAATAGGAATGTCGAATTGACTACATAATTGCTCATATTGATCCTGGTCCAATGAAGTAGAGTGTCTTTCTGCCGGTAAACTTACTAAAGGATCAAGTTCAGGAAAAGGTCGGGGGATAACAGATTTTGTGGAAGCATCGACTTGGGCAGATTATGTCTCCTCAGTATGAACACGTGTTTTCTGCCAAGTAGACATTCTACAAAAAACAATCTTGTTTATAAATGAATCACAGATAGGAAGCGAGTTCAAAGTCATGCATTACAAGGATTAGAGGTTTAGATTCAAGTGCTAAAGCTTGGGCTATCCATGATCTTCTAAGGTTTAGGCCGTTTTGAGCCTAGGTCATTCCACGGTCTAAGGAGTTGAGTTTGCAACCTAAATGTTTAATCATTCAAATGAGCTATAAACCTAGGTCGCCATAACTACTCGAAGCAATCAGGTCGTTTTTGATGAATTATAGCGTTAAGTTGTGATAACGGGATAAGACTTGGATCACCCTAACGACCCAAGTTTGAACTCATTGTAACTACTTAAACTAGGTTCATTTCAACGACCTAAGGGATAAGTTCGAGACAACATTTAGCTCATAAACACTCATGTTTGCAATAATGACAAAGACCCCCAGCAGTTTCACAACCTAAGGCTCAGGGTCATGACATCGACCTTATGACTATGTTTTGAGAAATATAAAACATTTGATTGGCGGGAACAATTTAAGGTCCGAGCCTTGATGACATGGGTCGTTGCAGTAAGTTGGGATTTTAGGCTAGTTTAATTGCTTAAAGCTTTGGGCCAATGGTTTATAATTAGAGGTGAATAACGACCCAAAATTTTGTTTGCTTTGGCAACCTAAGTGTAGCTCGTAACCACGCTCTAAGTCCTAACCTACGATTGCTTTATGACCCAGAGCTCAAAGTCGTCATAGCGACCCAAAAACCAATTGTTACTCCTATGATCTAAATCATTTCATAGTTTGACGACATGAGATAAGTTTGAGCTACAAAGGACTACTCCAGCTTAGTGTAACTTCAAAAATGTGTGACACTCGTCAAGGCAGAGACATATATTAATCATGAAAACTGTTACATGCAATCAAGGTTACAAAACACATTTTTGCAATTGAATCACATGAATATATTGTCTCTTTCAACAATACCATGAACAATTCAGAATCATATAAGGGTTCTGAACAACCAAGCCTCGAATTCAACACAAAACATCTCATACAATTGGAAATCCCCAAATCAGATTCGAATAAACCTCGAAATCAAGAAAGATAAGGTGATATCAAACACGACCTTGATTGGGAGTTATCCACAATGACTCTTCAAGAAGCTTTGTATTCGCAAGAACGAGCCTCAAGAGAGATTGAATTGCCTTAAATTAATCAGTTGTTTAGATTCATTGAGCTCGAAATTGGGAGAAGAATGCAAGACTTGATTGATATTTTCTAAATTCGAGGCACCAGCTAGAAGTTAGACTAATTTTCAGGAGTGAGCCACCATTAACGAGTTATCTACAGAAGCTTAAAGAGGAAGGGCAAACGATATGACGGTCTAAACGTGAATATAGAGAGGTACAAGCTTGAGTACACCAAGCCGGAGATCTTCAAAAAAGCCCGTAGTGATCTGCTAGTGGCACGAAAACTAACAAGCTGAATGGGCTCGGAATGACCTAAAGTTTTGAGTAAACTAAAAACCCAAGGCGATCCAAGACTTAACATGACCTCGCATTGAATACGAGAAAAGGCGACCTAACACATGTCAAAATTATCTCAGTTGAAGCCTGTATTATTTCCAATAAATACAAACTTCGAGGGGCAAATGTTAAACCATAAAATATGGCTTAGAAGCATAAAGCATAGTTGGGTCACACTCACAAGACGATGTTGGGTCATGAGTCATTATCTTGCAAAAGAGTGCTTATCTAAATCAGTTTGTGTCTTAGACCGTTCAAGGGATTTAGGTTGTCGGGCATCTTCAGGTCGTCCCGCTTCTTAGGCTGCAAAGCTCCTTGAGTCATCATGCTACTTAGCCCGCTAAAAGCTTTTCGGGTCATCCTGCAAGTCTCAGGTCGCGCCGCCATCATACAAGGAAGCTTTGGACCACTCCGTCCTGCTTTACCCATTCTACATAAGTCTGGGTCGTTCCGCACTAATTTAGCACGTTTCGCCTTAGGCCCGACTAGTTTAGGTCGTAAAACACGAGTATGAGGCCCTTCAGGTCGGCCGACGGTCTAAAGGAGGCTCAAGATAATTACCAAACTACCACCTGGCCTGAATCTCACCTATAATTGCCCCCCTCATGACCCCGAAGGGCTGCCCAATTATTTCCAAAGCATTTCTAAGTGATTTCTACCTCTCTTAACACCTCCAATTGAAGATCAAACATGAAGTTCATCATGAAATCAACCAAAAGTGATCAAGCTCCTTAGAGATCAAAGATTCTCCATCATACCCCTTGCATGTTGTGGAATTCGCTTATTTCTCCGCTGATTTGTGTTGATCAAAGTGATGCTATTGTGCAATGAACAATATGAATGTACTTTTGAGTGATCCTAGACTTGTAACTCTTTAATTGATAATGGAAATTGCTATTAGAGTGGATGTAGATCTTCCTTAAGATCAAACCACTATAAAATATGTGTCTCTTTACTTTCGTTGTGATTGTGGCCTCTTTACTTATCGATTGGTGAAGTGCAATTTCCGCACCTTTGGTGTTGAGATCTAATTTGGATTTTAACACGCACATCTGGAGGTTGCTCATTCATACTGCTCGCGCATCTAAATGTCGCTCGTTCATCCTGCTTGAGCATCTGAAGGTTGCTCGTTCATCTTGATTGCGCATCTAAAGGTCTCTCGCATAAGACAGTTAGATACAACTGTCGATAGTTGGCTACAACTAGGCGGTGGCATTTTCGTAATTAAAGGCACGAGCGGCCCGTACCCTGTACATAAGAACTTCATCCTTTCTCCGCATTTTCTCTCCACCTATAAATAGGCCATGGCTTCCACCATTAAGGGGATCGATTCCTTGCCACCACGAAGTGCTGCGGATCCTTTCTACTGCCATTCCTAAGCAATCCTACCTTCATTTGTTATCTCCATTTGAAGATCTACCATCAAATTGGCTATGCTTCCATCGAGATTGTCTAAGTGACCAAGAGATTGAAGATCCTCCTTCATCCTCCTTGATTTTGAAGATATCTCACCATTCCTCTGATGATCTCACCATTTCTCCGCTAATCATCATTTCTCCATCAATTTGCGCAGATCTAAGCGAGATTTACTTGTAATAAGAGAAGACAAATGTAGAAAGAGATATTTCATGCCTTGTAAACATTGATGTCATAATAAAATCCTTGCCAAAGTGGATATTGAACCAAATTAGATTGAACCATTATAAATTCTCTTGTCTTTTATTCTACCTTTTTAGCGATTGTGGCTCTACTATCTTGAATCTAACTGTTTGGTGAAGTGCTTCCAAAGCACCCTTGGTGTTTGAGCCAATTTTGACTCAAACACTTACTAAAAGAAAAAGGGGAGAAAGAGGAGAAAATTGAATGCACCAGATCCAAGAATTTACCTAACTTCGTATATGATTCTGAACACCTTATTAATATTCATACTTTTCCTCCAGATCTTAATTTTGAATTTTCCTAAACTAATTATCTTATTTTTCTAAAGAGATTTGAGGAGAAAGAAGAATGGCAGAGTATAGACGTCATCTTAGAAATATGAGATTTAGGCTAGGCTCTGCTAGCCTATTTATAGGTGTTCAGGATCTTATCGTACACGCAGCGCTGAGTCAGCAATGAACGTCGTTAAGAAAACAGCCCAGATTCATCAATGAATCTTGGGTGGGTCAACCCCTGGGTGGGGGGTCGACCCCCTTAAAGGGGTGTCGACCCCCCATGGGTCCCGCGAGCTGTTTTGGCGCAGAAGTTTGAATTTCGAATGTTTGAATTTCTGGAATTTATTTAACTGTTATATTCACATATGATCTTCTTATACGTATACAAATCTTCTAATGTCCATTTTACGCGTGTATATATATACACACGCACACAATTTTTATTTCGTTTTCAAAAAATCAAATGGTGTTGTACCGTTATTTATTTCTTGCCATATTTCTTTCATTGCAGCCTTATCTCGAACTTTATCTCTTGTGTATATATATATATCTACACATATATACGTGTATATTTACATATACATGTATGCATATATTTTTCTATACTTCCTTATATGTATACTTTTCCTTATTTGTGCATTTATACATTTTTTTCTCTTTAGAACATGTGTTATTTTAGTCGTTCCCTTAAAAAAAAATATGACGACGGTGGGGATCAAACTTTGTATCTCTTGTATGCAAGCCACATGCTCTAACCAACTGGACTACTAAGGCTATTGTTAACAAGGCTTAGAACAATGGTAGTTATTGTTCTCCCCTTATTCTATTTTTTCTTGTTTATTACATTATTTCATTTAAACCATTGCACGAATCTTTTTCTTTTATTTCAGTGCATGTATTTATTACATGCAATCACATACTATCTTTATTTTATTGTTCATATATATATATATATGCATATATATATACACATATGCATTATTCGATTATTTAATTGTCATAAAATGCGAGGTGTTACAGGTTTACTTAACCCCCCACAATTTAACAGGTTCATATAACCCCACAGATTTAAACAGGTTAAGTATTACATGTTAACTTGTTCATATAACCCCAACAGATATAACAGGTTAAGTCTTACATATTAACAGGTCCATATAACCCCTGCAAATTAAACAGATTTACTTAAGCCCGCAGATTCAACAAATTTACTTAAACCCACAGATTCAATAAGTTACAGTTTAACGGCTTATATAGTCCCCATGGATTAGACAGGTTAAGTATTACAAGTTAATAGGTTATTATCATTCCCCGTTCATGTATGTTAATGCACCTGACCTCTCACATTAAGTTGACCACTTGTGGACATTGGATATGCCAGGCTGTTCTGGGCAGACTTCTACCACAAATTAGACTTAACCTCATGTCTTAGCACCATTACATGTATATTTACGCACCAGACCCCTCATATTAAATTAACAACTTGTGGATGCTGGATTTGTCGGGCGGTTCCGGGCAGACTTCTACCATAAGTTGAATTCAACCTCGTGTCTAAGTGCGGTTACCATTTCTTAATTGCCATAATTGTGTTAACAATCTTTTTGGTATAATAATCCTATTTAGGAATTACTCATGTTCATCATAGGTTTTTCAATTAAAGTATTTAGTTTCAACAGATTTCAACAAATAAGTCATTTTAACAGATTAAACATCTCCGCAAGTTATAGCATGTTACTTGCAGTCTCATTAACATGTTCCGCTTAATCTTAAATTAAGCCTACAGATTTATATGCCCCAAATTACGGTCATAATTCACAGTAAACATATGCCCCAAGTTTAGTCTTACATTACAGTATAGGTTATGCCCCGAAATCCCAGTCATGATTCATAATACAAGTTATGCCCCTAATTTATCTTTCCCAACCACTCCCAATTTCATCCGTTCACATATTTCAGTGATAGGCCTAGGCTCGAAGGTAGCCTAGGCTATAAAAATAAAAAGTAAAAGAGGGAGAGAAGAGAACAGAAATAGGCAAAATAACAGTATAGTCATATGATAATAGAAATAGGCATATCAGAATTAAACAGTAGATGAAGTGTACATGTAATGGTAGATCGGTTTAGGTATGAATCGGATTCTTAACAGGCATAAGTTTAGATCAAGATTTATTTACATGTTAAGATTACTTGTTAAATGTTTATATCTAAAAGCAACATAAACTCATAGAGACAGGATTTAAAGAGCAGAGAATAACAAGCAAATGTTGCAAAAGAATTTCTTATATGCGAATAGGTTGTTGTTGAAGAGAAATAGGCTAGCTCAATCTAAGCAGGGGCAGCATCTTATTCTCCATTGTTTTTTATGTGTAAAAACGATAGAAATGAGGTCCTATATATAGTATACCGTCGACGAATCTTATTTAGAAACAAGTCCAGGTACAGAAATGAACCTGGATGGATTTAGGGTGGGTCAACCCCTGGGTCGATCCTAGGGCCGACACCCACTTGTGTGGGTCGACAATAGGGTCGACCCCCATGGGGCATGGGTCGACCCCCAGTGGGTCGAATTCCCGTGTGCCTTCCCGCTATTCGTTTTGATTTATTTTGAATTTTGGACTGGTTTTGTTTATATATATTTTACTTATATGTATACAAACTTCAAACCTAAATATATTCCTTATATGATACCAATTTTATGCAAACTCGGAGTCTATCCCAAGCAGAATTCTGAATTCCGAGATGAACGCAATGGTACAGTCTGTTTTCCCTTAATTCCCAATATTTAATTAATTATTCTTTAGTTTATTGTTATAATGTCCCTTAAAATTACGGGGTGTTACATACACTGACCAAGGCACTGTCAGCGAATAACTACACTCGATTACGTGTTGAACTGAAGCTACAGAAGTTAATTAGTCATGAATCTCCAGTCAGCATGCATTACCATCCAAATCCACCACTAATAGAAGAGTGGAGCTCCAGATTCAAACATCAAAGCCCCAACTTGAACGATTCGCAAACCCTAAAGCTCTCAACTGAAAATAAGAGACGAATCGGTTCAAGTTGGCTTTAACATAATGAAGGGAGACCAACAATCGATAGCTCATCAACAAAATCATCGACTTTATCTTCATAAAGTGAATCTCGGAACCGTAACCCTAGATTTGAGAGGGGGTGTAAGAAAATAAAGTCGGCTGATACAAATGTTTCGAGGGTTTCATTTCTTTTTAACCAGATGTTATTACATAGGTTATGGGCTGATGTACATATGGGCTCACCAAAGCCCACTTGACCGTTGTAACTTTGCATCTATATATATGATGCCAATGTACACTAAAAATTATTGATAAAATAATATAATTCCTCCTCACAATATTACAATTCATCTGTTGACATCTTGTATTTTCTATTTAAAGCTTAATACTAGTAAATCGTGATTAACATCCATCATCTATCCTTTGTAGTATTTCATACGCATTGTATGCTCACATTTGAAGCTCAATACTATATCAATTAATTTTTTACTTGTACAGATGACAACTGCATTGTGATAGGATATATGAATGGCATTTGTAATTACAAAAGTTAGTATGCTCTTGAAAAAAATGGTTTGTTTGTGTTGCATTAATAGTTCCTTTTAGTAAGGAAGGAATATAATGAAACTTACATCAAGAATACAAGAGAAACATGGGCATTATTATTAAAAATCGTCAAGTTATCTCCATAGATGGCTTCTAATTCTCAAAGAATTGATTTCTTTTTTTGTTGCCAATTAATGTTCCGTTATACATATATATTCATACACACAAACACGTTTACATACATTTGTATGCATGTGATGTGTATATCCTAACTTTAATTCCTGTTACTTTTGCCACAACCTAACTCAAGTTCACACTTGTTAACGTTTTAAGTGAATCTCAATCGAGTGGAAGGACAATTGGAAGCAAGATACATATGAAACCTTGTTTTTTAATTGACTTACACTACAAGAAAAAAGACCTTTTGTAGAGTTTAAAAAATGCTATGAAAGGATATGATGGCGTTTTTATAAACGTTGTATATCAACATGTTGTAATATGTCAGGGGTCTACAATAACAATTTAATAATCGCTATAAAAAACATGCTATAAATGATGTTACTCATAACGCTTCGGAAGTGCTATTAAATGGACGATTTGTAACATATAAATTCCTATCTATAGCGTTTGTTGCTTGCTATAAAACTTTTACGTAGAGTTATGGTTCATGCTGCTAATATTTGTGATGTCACTGAAACGTTATAGAAAACTCATTACTATCTGTTATAACATCGTTTTTTGCTATGAAAACTGTTTACTTCTTATAAAATATTGTATAGCACTTGCATAATGTTATAGTATAACAAAGCTATAACAAAATTTCTTTTCATTGCATAGTTAGCACACTTGAAAAAAGTTTCTATTGCATATTTTTGCTGCCATAACATTCAATGTTTACAATTTTCAATTTTCAATTCTACTAATATATTATAACAATCCAAAAAATCACATTCATCACATTAATGCAAGTACATAAATGGAGTCATAAGCCGAATCACAATATATACATACATACATATATATATATATCCATTTTTTCATACATGAAGAACCATACATAAGAATCTTTGATAAAATTTAATAATGCATACAACTGTAGCAAACCAAAATGAATACATACTAAAAAATAGTTTCATAAAGGTTGACAAGTATGAACGATTCGAAGGAGTGACATCATGTTCCAATCTCAAAAGGATCATACAACACCTATCAAAAAGAAGCACAAACATACGTATGTTAGTAGGTATATACAAATATGTATAAGTATAGATGCATCGATCAAAGACAAAAGAAAAGTAGAAATCTTAGCAGAATAAACTCAGATATAGGCATTTTGGAGGTAGTAAATTAGTTTTCACTTAACCAAGCATATTACGAGCTCTCCATTCAAATCTTTGGCCCAATTTAATAGTTCATATACGTTTCAAACAGCTAGCTTGCTGTGCCAAACAGCAAGCAAGCCTAACTTGCTGCTTCAAACAGCAAGTCTGGCTTACTGTGTCAAACAACAAGCAAGCCATCCTAGCTTGCTGTTTCAAACAGCAAGCTCGGGCTTGTTGAAACAAAGACATTTTGTGGAGACTAATTTGCTCATAAAAGTTTAATTTGAGCTTTAACCACATATCCCTGATGTACTCTAATTATAGCTTTATATTTTCCTCCAACGGACAAAGATGATTAAGAGAAGTTACCGTTACTAGTTTATTTTATATATTTTTCCCTAGTTCTTGGTTCGTGGAATCACTTTGGTTTTTTCCATGCGTGAAGTAGATAATAGGATCAGCCTTTTTATTAAAAAAAAGGTATTATGTCATACCTAAAAATGAGACATAATGGTGGACAAGTGATTTGGAATTCCAGTTTCAGAAAACCATTCAGAAGGCCATTCCAATGGTTCATCATCATGGTTTCCGAATAAATTACAAAATCTACATTAAAAAAACAATAAATAATCAGAGCCCTCTTTAGGTGACGAAATCACAATACTAAGTTGATTCACCTATTTGCAACTAAAACCATGCGATAATTTCCATGAAATGAAAGTTCATCAGATTCTTCATCTGTGGTGCATATGCAAAACCCAAACCAATGGAATAGTAGTAAATTAATATAAGAATTTTTTACATAATATTCTGTGGAAAATATTGTTCAATGGCTCTTGTATGCTAGTACCTGCAAAAACAATGCTTCAATGTTAGACTGAAAAGATATCAAAATGGTTTATTTTCTTCTATTCGGCCAAAAATCTGAATTTATTTTCTGCGCCATAAAATTTAAATTAAGCTTCAACTTGCATTCAAAACATGGATTATTCATGTAAAAAATCAACTCTACACACAAAATCACTGCATGTTGAACTTATAATGATCTAAAGAGAACTTCAAATCAACAAACGGTTTCTTTGCAATGTGAAGTGCACGACAAGCAACAAAAGAGTTATCATCGTACCTGACATTTCCAATGGCAAAAATCAAAACTAAAATATGAAATCCAACTGACCTTATATGAATTTCAAGGCGGTAAGAAAGAATCGTTTCATTAACATCTCAGTCCAGCATGTGTTCTATGTACTTTTTTTTGGCAAGGCTGACTGATTTATAAGGTGACCAGAAACACCGTTTATTAATAAGTTAAGAACTGGTACTCTACACATGCACAGAGTAACACGTCTGGTTTGAAGTGTCCAGTCACTATCAGTACAACAAAACAGCAAAAGTTATAACGTATCAGGGAACAAAAATTGAGCAGAGTAACATAAGGATCATCACATATTACGCGTGAAGTTACAAATTCGAAGAGCCAAGCCATCCACATTGTTAGGAGCCAATAGACGGTTATGATCCCGTGAAAGGCCCTTCAAGAGAACCTCATTGTTTTCTCCAACTACACCATCAATTCTCATAATCAGTTTGTCACCATCAGGAGTGTAGAGAATACGATCCTCCTTTTTCTCATCAGTATAAATAAAGATAACTTCATCAGTGTCACAATGCATTCCAGTGGGAGAATGAACCCGAGCATTCTCATGCTCATTCCAAGAGATGTCTGGATCAGGAGGAACATCTAGCAAAATGGTAGGTGGAGGCTCGACCACCTCAATCTCAATCTCTGGAACCTCTGTAGGAGCAAACAATCTATCAGTAGGGACCCAAACTTGTTTAGGAGGCTTAGGTAGGGGAATCTTAAGTGGATGCACCAGAGCAATGACCAAAAGATTTGCAAGATATGCAAATATTTGGTTTCCGTCTATACTTGACATCCACATAATGCACACGATTGTCTAGATTAATTTTGATCTGAGTAGGCAATGGTTTATCAGGAGTAATCTCATTCAAGGCCCTAGCATATGTTCAGTTTCTTCTTGCAACACTATTTGCATCAAAGCATTTTATTTTACCTATATGACAAGCTAGCCAATTTAGGCCAAGTAATGGTTGTAGCACTAAGGGAACATAGGTGATAAGCTAGCATGTGTTCTATGTACTTAAACACATATAAATAATAAATATAAATGATGAATTGATTGGTAGTTTATTAGCTAAATTTTAGGTTTTTAAATCACCACAAGTAACGAATGTGTTACTGTTTTTTTTTTAAATCAGTAAAGTGTTATTATACTTTCTTCTAAAAGACCCTATGGCATATTTGGTAATGAAAAAATATATGATGAAATGGGGGCAACATATTAATAAAGCAAAGCTGAAAAAAAGGAAATAGAAAATTAATGAATATTATACATGATAAATTACCAAAAGTATATTGTTCTTACTCTCCAAATGCTCCATGCGTCTCCTGAAGTAGCAAGTGCAGCAACTCCTCAAAGTTCAGCCTATGTAAATGGAATAGAAATAAAAACTAGTGAGTGGATTAAAGATAATGCATATGCTAGTGAATGACTAAATAAAATCCTAAATATTCACAACATCACATTGATTTCCTAAATAGTGTATTGACACTATATATAATAAGACACAAACTAATTTCTTTCCAAATGAACACACCTTATCCCACTGTTCAGGTGTCATATCCAATGACGGAGAAACATCAGCTGGACTATGATCTCTATTGCCAGATGTTGTATGTAAACCTTCCACACTAATCTCCCTTTGCTGCTCGAACTCTCTGATTGAACAACAATAATAGTCATTATTTGTTCATACAAGTTGTTAATGGATTCAAACATGTTATATCCAGTTATAGGTGAAAAAGGAACACAGGTGAATCCAGTTTTGGACGTAAGAAGCTGTACTGTGTTGCCTGCATTAAGTAAGCATATAAAATTAGTGCATGTCAGTATGATGTAAATGCATCTCTTAAACTTGATGCTATCAAAAAAAAAAAGTTTGCATCCTCTGATACATTCATCTCACAGAATCACTAGGGTCAGAAGTAAACTAGCAGTAAATAAAACAATGGGTCCTTAAATGTAGAATGGTATCATGGCCACTGCCTTGAAGTAGTAGGGAAACTGCACATGGCTTTAAAGCATCCACAAAGTCAGAAAGATTGATTGCAACTTCACCAAGAATACTAGATGGAGAAGATCCCTAGAGTAATCATGATAGCAAAGCGTTGTTAATTGAAATTAGTTGTTGATGTTAAACACACACACACACATACATATATATTCAAAAAAATACACATATGTACTTGCGTATGTATGTGGGATATTTTTTATTTTTTTTGGTTGGATCAATTATTTTCAAACAGCACAAGCACACAAGGGAACAAATTCACGCATAATCAAGCAAATTACTAAACTCAGTAGCAAGAAGGATAATAGTAGTAATAACAATTACTGAAGCAGCAGCGTCAAGAAATGGAACATTGACATTTCTTGGGGCAGAAGCATCTACAGCGAAATCCTCTACATTCACCTCAGGAAAGCCCTCGGTACAGCACACATTGGCGCAATTGCTGCGTTTGATGCACGTCCCTTTGAACTTCTGGCTCTGCGATAAACACGCCCCCACCTCAGTGGCGGTGAAGAAGAAGAGGAGGAGAAAGATGAGAGAGAGCAAGATCTTCGTTGTTACGACCATATTTTTGCTACTGGTTTTTTTTGTTGATATTTACTAAAGGAGAGTAGTTTATGTATGTGGGATAGAGATGGTTTATGGACATAACTAAAGACTATGAAGTAGTTGGACAAACAATGGAAATCATAATTGAGTTACTACCATTGCGAAAACTAACTTGTATAACTTGTCGTCATAAATTCTACTTTGAGTGTTCGAAAGAAGTCTAGTACTCTCATATATGGTATCTGACCATTTGCAATTCCCATTCCTCACACTTGCTTTGGTTGTCTTTGTAGTTGCTTTCCCAGTGTCGAGAGGGATGAAAGTCAAAAATAATTTGTCCCATTCAGGTTGTGGAATCTGCAACACGTACAGAAAATGACTGTCAAATTGCCGCAGCATGAATGTCGTAAACCATATATGCTAGGTCGCTGTTCAATTCAAGAAGAGGAGAAGACTAAATTTTAAAATTTTAAACAAAGAAATCTTTCTAAATTTTATTTGCTTTTTAACTTCAATCTTCCTTGCTTCACTCACTTTCACTCTTACTCACTTTTTCTTTCTTACAACCACACAAAATGTCCACCCATATTTATATATTTTATTTTATTTACTAATAAACACAACACTTAATTTATGACTCTTGACACATAAAGACACATCACTTTACGAACTGACACTTATCCGTTTATTTTATTTTTTTTCATTTCCCAATATCACCTTTAGAGTTTACCCAACAAAACTCCTTAAATTTTAAATGTTTGTCTTTCAGGGAGGTTTGTATACGTCACCAGTTACCTTTTCACGTTTCTCTTTGAATGTTTCATCAATTTTGCAATCCTTATCAACATGATGGGTCCATTTAGTCTTCCCACTACGTCCGAAGTATTTAACTTGCATAACCTTCGCAAAAATTCTTTTATCCATCTTATTTCCACCTGTTGGTTCGGAAAAATCTCGTTTGTATATATCATCAGCATTTGCAGCACGATTATCAGTCTCAAACTGGAAGAATGCTCCATGAATCATTCCATCTCCACAAAACCAGTAATAACTAACAACAGACAAACTTAGGATTATGGCCAATTCTCACAAATTCTCCATTCAAACAATCAGGAAGCGATCCATCAATGACCAAATCAGCATGCGGAGGCGTCTCCTTCTTAGCAGGCACGAAATTATTAGAAAAATTGTGAAGAGGCTTTGAAGAATCATGCATAAAAGAAACTACTACTTTTTCAAGAAAATCGATTACAGATGAAATGATTCCTCTATTAGGCTTCGGACTTACAACCTGCTTGCGCTTCTCATTGTTAGCTACGCTGAGTTCAGCCACATACACCTGCTAAAATCTCTTCTCAAAAGCAACATCCTTCTCCACATTAGTATCGACATTAACTTTGGTATTTTCATTCGCCTTATTCTGGTCACCGCCTTCTTCTTTCTCTTTTTTTTGCATCATCTTCTTCTTCTACTTCATACTCTTCCTCGATTTCTACTATAGCAGCTTTCTCTCTCATTAGCTCCTCTTCAGCTTTTAACTTCTGCTCCAATATCAGCTTTTCTTTTCGCTTCACGACCTATTTCTCATCATTCTTATCCACTTTCCATGGTAACATATCCACATCTTCATTTCCTTTCTTAATATTCTTATCTTCTTTTTCTTCCGTAATTTCATCCTCTACATTTTCATCTACTTCATCATTTTCTTTAACCATCTCTTTCTCTACTTCTTCCTTCTCTTCCTCCTCAGGTTCTTCGACCTCCTCTTCATCTTCTTTTTATTTTATTTTTGCTTCATTCTTTCCATACATCTCTTTTAATCATTCCCATGAATCTTTCACGATTTTCTCTCCATTAATATAATACCGTGCTTCTTTATTGACGTTCTCACTCAGCACTATACGAGCTTGAAGATCTTTCCTTCTCATACTTGTAAATGCCTCACTCTCTTTCTCCATCATGTTTTTAACGACTTTTGGTCATTCGTAGCCATTTTCAACAATCTCCCATAGCCATTTGGAGATTAACTCTTCTTTCTTTCTATTACTCCATCTTTCATAAAAATTTTTTGTGAGAACTAACGACGTAAAGAATAGAAATGTCATAGTTTCAACCAGGCTCGGATACCAATTTGTTGAATTTAAGAAGAGGAGAAGATTAAATTTTAAAATTTTAGAGGAAGAAATCTTTCTAAATTTTATTTGCTTTTTAACTTCAATCTTCCTTCTTCACTCACTTTCACTCTTACTCACTTTTCTCTCTTACAACCACACAAAATGACCACCCATATTTGTATAGTGGTCTACATGACCTTACAACTCAATAGACACTTTCATCAATAGACACAACCCTTTACCAATAAACATTACTTATTAAATAGACACACCAATTTACTAATAGACACAACACTTAATTTCTGACTCTTGACACATAAAGACACATCACTTTACGAACTGACACTTATCCCTTTATTTTATTTTTTTAATCATTTCCCAATATCACATTTAGAGTTTACCCAACAGTCGCAAGGTATTCAAGAAAATTCAATTGGTACAAATAGTGGAAGTATTTTTCCTTTCCAATATTTTTCTATTGGAGCTTCCCTCCCGGCGATTGCAATGGCTTCTTTATTTCTTCATGTACAAAAAATAAGATCAATCAAGATCTGAAATATATGTGCATTTGCAAGGTAATAAAACCAAAATTTGAATGGAAGTGGAACAAGTAATAATTCAGAGAAATGGCAAGACCTAATGCAAGTTAATCAAACAAAAATAATGTACCATGTCAATTTTTCAGTAGGTAATAGCATATGGCCAGCCTATGTACAATGTCACAAAGTTTCAAGTTAATGCATAAAAAAGGATTGTAAAGGTGCTAGTATCATGTAATTTGAAAAAAAATATGGTATTAAAGTAATGAAATGCAAGAAATGTTTAATAAGATGTCTTCTTTCACCATATTTTCTTGTTCTATGTCTTGATTTGTAACCTTATCCTTCTTTATCCCTAACATATGGTGCTTTTATTGTCCTAACCACCTTCATTCATGCGTTCTTTATCCTTTCCATCTTCGAGTTCTCCCTTTACTTGCAGAAGTTTCAATTATTTATCATCTAGTCTTTTGTTAAAAGTAGTATGTCTTATTTGTAGCTAAATTAAGGTGCTGGAATCAAGTAGTTCAGTTAAAATATTATACTGAACTAATGAAATGCAAGAATTCTATAATAAAATATCTTATTCACTTTAATTTCTTGCACTATATCTTGATTCTCAAACTCATTCTCCTTTTATTCTCTACAAACTTCTTTGTCCCTAACTTTGGTCATCCATGACTCTAGTTCCTCGTTAGTTTCCTTAACATATTCCACCTCCATGTCACTAATACTCGGTTTGTTAAGTACTTGTACTTGCACTAAGCCCGAGAGTTGGGCATCTCTGGAACTTGCATACTTTGCAAGTGAATCGGCCTTCGTATATTCTCCTTTCTCAGAATGTAAGTGATGGTACAATAATTGATATTGTTGAGAAGTTCCCATGTCGACGACAAATAAGGATCTAATTTTCCTTCTTTTACTTGAAACTCCCTTCGGACCTGACACACCACGAGCTATGAATCACAGAAGATCTGACGAGTTCGGAGATTTAATTCTTTTGCAATTTTCAGTCCATAAATTAGGGCTTCATACTCTGCTTCATTATTGGTGATAAGTAATTACAACTGTAGTGCGTAACAAACTGAACTCCCCTCGAGGGTCTCGAGGACCACTCCCTTACCTGAACAATACTCGATCATCGCTCCATCAGCATATAATTTCCATTGCACGATCTCTTTAACTGTTTCTTCCTCGTCATTGTCATGAAAGGTAAATTCAGCAATGAAGTCAGCCAACACTTGTCCATTAATCGCTCTTCAAGGATAGTATGTTACATCATATTGGCTTAGTTCAATGTTCCATTTCAATAATCGTCCTGAAGTTTCATGGTGAAATAAAACTTGCTTAATTTAATGGCTGGTTCGTGAGTATCCTAATCGAATGTGCTGGAAGTGAGGTTGCAATTTTTTTGATGCAATCAACAAACAGTAGGAGAGTTTCTCAAGTTTGGGCAAATTCTTTTTTTCCGCAGTGAATCTCGTGCTGATGTAATACACAAGCCATTGGACACGAGAATCTTCCCGTACTAGGGATGCACTCAAAGCGTGGGAAGATACTGCTAAGTATATATATGTACGAGTTTTGTCGGTTGCTAGGTTTGGAAAGCAATGGTGGAGTCTCCATATGTCTAATCAATTTGTCAAAGGTGGTCAAGCACCCTGTATTCTAGTTAAAGATCTTCTTCCCATCTTCAGAGCATCGAAGAAATTGATGCATCTATCATTTGCCTTTGAGATGAACCTACTTAATGCCATAATTTTCCATTCAAGCTCTGAAGTTCCCTCTTGTTACTAGGTGCTCTTACTTCTCTCAAGGTCGTAACTTGCGTCAGGTTTGCTTTAATGCCCCTAGAGCTGACCATAAATCCCAAAAACTTTCCAGAAGAGACTCTAAATGAACACTTGGCAGATTGAGCTACATTCCTTACTTTCGTAAGATTCCAAACATCTCTGCTAAATTATCAATCTGATTGGTCGCCCTTTGTGATTTGACCAACATATCATCCACATATACTTCCATGGTCTTACCAATTTGAGATTTAAACATCATATTAACTAACCTTTGGTAAGTTGTTCCTGCATTCTTTTGTCTGAACGACATTACTCGATAACAATATAATCCCAAGTTAGTGATGAAGCTAGTGTTTTCTTGATCAGGCTCGTGCATCGTAATCTGATTATACCCCAAATAGGCATCCATAACAGATAATAAATCATGCCCTGCTATTTCATCCACAAGACGATCGATTCACGACAACAAGAAACTATCATTAGGATAATCCTTGTTGAGATCTGAGAAGTCGATGCACAGTCACCACTTGCCATTAGCTTTTTTTAACCAATACCAGGTTAGACGTCCAATCCGGGTACATCGATTCCTTGATAAATCCATTCTCCATCAACCTATCGACTTCTTCCTCCAGCACCGTTGACCTTTCTGGACCTTGAGCCCATCTTTTCTTCTTTATTAGTGTGTACCGAGGATCAATATTCATAGCATGACTTGCCACTTTTGGTGAAATACCACACATATCTTCGTGGCTCCAAGCGAACACATCAAGGTTTGCTTTAAGAAAAAATACCAGTTCTCTCTGCATCCTCACGTCAAATTGTGATACGATATTCAGCATTCTAGTTGGGTTTTTGGGATCTACCGGGTTAGGCTCCGTAATCTCCGCAGGTGCTGCCCTATTGTCCCTTGCACCTTCCTTTCTGGGGTCCATAACCTTACAAGCCTAACTATGTTCCCATAAGCAGGTGTTCCTCTTAACATCTGTAAAGCAGGTTCTTGAATGTGGATGGGTCCCTCCACATTCTTCCCCCTTTCCTTCTTTTTGGCTTCGCATAATTCAGTTATATAGCACTCTCAAGCAGCATTCTGGTCTCTCGTAATCAGTCCAACTCCAATTTCTGTTGGAAATTTCATTACGAGGCACCATAGTTCCAGTGCGATTTTAAAGCCCATTAATGCGGGACTTCCCAGAAACGCATTATAAGTAGAAATTTCAACAACAATAATGAAGGTCTGGATCAACACCACTCCCTTTTCACCTTCTCCAAGTTCAACAGGTAGATCAATCGTCCCAATCAACTGTTGTGACTCGCTAGAGAATTCTTGGATTTTTATTTGACATACCGACACATCTATCGTGGATAGCTTCATATGATAGAAGATTTTTGTGAAAAGGATGTTTACTGATGCTCCACAGTCAACAAGTACTCTCCTCACCATAGATATGAAGTTAAAGCCCCGCTAAAGCCTCGCAATATCCCCGCTATAGCCCATAGCGCTCTTCAACCGCTACGCTATTTCAATTTAGCATTGATGAATAGTAGATCCGCTTCTAGGCCCGCTATTTCCCACTACATCCCCTAGATCAACGCTTTTTAGCATTCTCTTTAGTAATATTAATATATAAATATTGATTTGACTAGTTCTTTTTTCAAAAAAATTAGTAAAGTTAGCGTAAAGGGATAAATTTAAGGCGTAAGTGCCTAATATATGGTAACGATCAATTACACTCATCAAATTTAGCATGCATAACTATGATATTCCGTGATTTTGTTATATAGGATTAATAAATATTAGTTTGTTGTACACAGATAATGTAAGAAAAATGATTAATTAGTTTTTAAATATTTGATTTTACACCTAATGAACCTTTTTATGCATTAGCTATATCCTCGCTTTATCCCCGTTACACCTTTTTGCACCTCCGCTGCTATAGAACCGCTAAGCGCTTTAACTGCACAGCACCATAGTCGAGCCAATCCCATTCATCACTACCATTGGGTCAAGTGTTGGAGGCTCGATGCCCTCTGAATCCCTAGCTCTAAAGACAATGTCATCATTTATTGTTTTTTGTTGCGTCAATGGATTCGTATCTTCTAGGATGAGGCAACTTTCATCCTTCGGGTTGTATTTCAAGGAAATTGAATATCTCTCCATTTCTCCCTAACTTTTCCATGTAGTATGTGGACCTCCTGAAATGGTATGAATGTCCAGCTTTCCGTTATTATGACCGCCATTTCGGTTGTTAGGTCCTGCTTGGTTAGCTGGGACTAACTGCCCTTGCTGCAATTTATTTTCTCTAATGAAATCTTCTTTCATATTCTTTAGGTGCCGAAATTCATTGGTGTTGTGATCAGGTTGGTTATGGAAGCGACAAAATCTTTTGGAGTCCTTCTGGTCATCTGTCATTCTTAGGGGAGGCGGCTTCGGATAGCATTCTTGTTCATTGGTAGCAGGAAGATATTCTTAGGTGTTTTGTTCAGATGTTTTCCATCCTTCTTGCCTCTACCTTTGTTTTCATTTCCTCTCTTTTGACCTCCCGACATCTTCACATCGTCTTGGGCATTGTTTCTTTCTTTCAGATCATCCACATTTGATTTTGCACATTATTGGCAACATTTCCGACTGTTGGAGTTGCTTCCTCTAACCTAGTGAACTCGTCGGCCTTCTTATAGAATTTCTCAAGCATGTTTGGATCCTTCATTTTACCCACTTTCGAAATCCAGTATTTTTATAGATATCTCAAACTAAATCTATCAACACCATCCTTGAATCGAAATTGCCAACTTCCGTCACTTCGGTATTGAAGTAGTTTAAAAAGGAATTCAATGGTTCCCTAGTCTCTTGGTTTAACCCAGATAGAGACATAATATCTTTTGCCTTTGAAGTGTACAGTCAGAACTGCTACTTAAACTTATGAGCCAAGTCCTCGAATTTGTCAACAGATTTTGGTGTGATCTTGTACACCAAAGTGAGGTGACCTCCTCTAATATACTAAAAAGTATTGGCATTTCAACTCATTAGTCACCCAAGCACCATTCATATGGCAATCATATTTGAAAAAAAAACAAGTTAGGTTCCGTCGTCCTATTGTACGTTGGCATAGTTAGTGGAACATCTTCTTGGGGTACTCTACATTCAATATTTAACCTGTGAACGAGGTACGGGTAAAGGCAAATCCCCTGTCTTTCTCTTCTTCCTTCCTAGACATGCTTTCCTCCATGATTTACTTAATCATCATAGATATGTATTCCTGCTTATCGCATTGCTCCACGAGGCGGATGCCATTTGATTTTCCAGGTGTCTGACTTGGCGAACGACCTTGATTAGCTAACTGGGGCCTTGTTCCTCCGACTCTCATTGGTACCCCTACGGTGGTGCTTACGATTTTTTGGGAAGATGGTCTCACGGGTTGTTTCTATTCTTACAAACTAGCGTTAGCATCTTCAACATCAACATTATGATCGTGGTTATCACCCAAAACAGACATTCTATCTAGGTTATTGTCATTGTTGACTTGGTAGTCTTGATCAATTCTCGTATTCAAATTTCAAGGAAGGGTACCCTCATTTATTCCTGTGCTAATTCGAGCAACATTGGTAACATGAATCTTTTGGGCAGTTCCTAGATTTCTTCTTCTTCGATCAAAGGCAGATGAATGTGCATGCTCTTCCAAGTCAATTTCCACTCTATAGTTTCCCACATTCAGCCTTGCAATAAGAAAAACATCTTGCTTTTCCGTTAAAGCCCTGTTTGGGCCATTTAGATGACGATTCATGCCTTCTACCATGGTACAAATTCTCAACGAGTTACTATCTCTTCGGGGGCTTGAGTTATTCTAGGGTTATTGGCCATAAGGGAAACTCTAATATCATCAGCTATATTCCCAGAAGTCGCTACTGCCCCTGATTTGCTCCTACTTGCCTTTTTTTCTTGGAGAAGCCATAATATCAACCAAACTCGAGTTCTTAGTGCAATCATTTTTGTGGATCTACGTTGTAGACATTGATGATCTATAATAGAAGCATAGATATAATCCGTGAGTTTAATTCTTTGTGAAAGCACCAGATGTTAACTCCAAAAATGGCGATAACACCTAGGTTATTGCAAAAGACCACCCTATGATGTGGAAAACATAATTCATTAGATAAAATAAAATGGAACATGGAAGAAACAGAAAGTAAAAGAGAGAGACGCAATTTTATAGTTGTTCAACTTGAGATCAAGCCTACGTCCACTTTGAATATTTTTATTATTATCCTTTCCAAGCCAAATAAAATGAATAACGGATGGTTACAACGTTCTCCACAGTAGAGATTTATAGGAAATCATAAGGACTGATGATTATTGGAGTATATCTCAATAATCAATCTAGGTGACCTAAGATTGCTATCTTTGGAGAAGATGTGTTACTATTGGAGATGAATAATGGACGTTGAAGATGAATAATGTATGAAGATTCACTCTGGTAGTGCTTCAGCAAGGAATTCAAATTCCCTTTATTGTTGGAGCATAAAGGGTATTTATAGGAGTTGTTGATGGACTTGGGCCAAGTCCTTGTATAGAAAAACTCAAAACTATGCTCAAATTCTCCCTAGAAAGACACGACCAAAAATGCTCTATCTGTATGGATCGGTATTGGTCTTTGGATGATGGACCGTTACCAGTCCATGGAGACAAGGTTTTTTGTACCTTTGCTCTCAGAAATGACTTCTTTGTGTTTTTTTTGTCTTTGGGTAAGATATGGCTTTAGTTGGACTCAATTTTGTAGTGTATCAAGCTCCGGTGCTTTATCATCCTTGCTTTTCCTTTCAGTCTATTGTGTATTCGTATCTAGAATGATTGTACTAGTTTCAAACTTTATCCATAGACTTTTTCATGAATAGGAATTACACTGGCACAAGACTCATACCCAAATACCTAAGTCCCATGGATCGGTACCGGTCCATGGAGATAACTTACTTGAGGCCCAAACTTTTTGTACTCTTTTCCTCTTATCTCTAGATCCTTCCTGTAAAGTTTCATCTGATTAGGGGTTGTATGATCTTGTTCCTTACTTAGATTCTACGCATATTTCTTTCGGGTTTATAACCGGTTAACAACATCAATGGGAAAGACCCTTTTTATTAAAATCTTTAAATTAAATCATTCCATCGATTCAGAATAAAAATATTAACAAATCGTATATTTTCATACTTGAAAATCATATCGATACACTTATCTCAATGGACTAAGCGTATTCAAAAATCATATTGTTTTCGTTACTTAGAAAAATATCCATACTTAACTCAAGGTACACGTATAGTCAAAAACCATAGGTGGACCGAAATAATGTCATGTATTACATCATTTACTATAAAAACACAAATCAGTTGGTATTAAATACAAACATGTGTAAAGTGATAAGACTGATCATAATTAATACCAATTTCTGAATTCTATTCATCGAATAATGGTGGTAACATCTTCCAAATTCATAAGACAATACGAGTCCCGTATTTGGAATTCAATACAGAAAGAATTCAAAATTTTAAATATTCTATTTTAGATCATGTCAATCTTTGTAACTTCAAATCTTATCGAAATTCTATATTTTCATAATCAAATCACTTATAACATTGCTTGTAAAAAAATTCAAATCATTTATAAGTTCTTGTTCAGTTTCTAAACTTCACATATTTCAATTCTAAGTTCTAAACATCCTTAAGTCATTTATAAATTTATAAGTCCATTCATAAAACTTATTCAAAAATAGTTATAAATCAATTATAGAACTTGATTCATTTATAAAATCTTTGTTTTTAATTTCCTAATACTTATTATAAAATCTTGGTTAAATTTTTAAACACTTGAAATCTCTTATAGAACTTGTTTATAAACATGAATTCATTATCAGATCATTTTATAAATTCCTTTAAAAATCTATTTACAATTCTTGATTTATTTATAAAACTTCAACTCTTATAACTTATATAAAAGCGATTCATAAAATTTACTTTGTTATAAATTATTTTATAACCTTTAAAACTTAGTAATTTTCATTATAGAAAATCATTGTATTTCAAAAATACTTCATTAAGGTCATCTGGCACTAATCACTTAGCCAATACTGGTTTATTAATGAATATTAGTACTTTGGTTTAATTATATATAGCAGTCATCATTTAAATTAGATTTTATCTTATTTTAGTTAGACAGTTCATATATGCACAATATGGAACCGAATAACATCCAATCACATCGAAGAATCTTGTTAGATCTCTCCAACCTATCCCTCTGCATCGCAGCTTATATATCAGCATAAACGCGTGTAATACAATTCATATAACCTAATTCGTATAAGATGAATCTTTCGCTATTAAGAAGGTAATGTGAAAAGTCATCCACTACACGGGCCGGAATATAATCTCAAGCTAAGTGAATAAGAAGTAAATCATCCGAACAACCAAGCATACATGTAAATATGAAATCAACATTGAATACTACTATATGGTATAATAATAATATTCCAAAGAGTGTCATTTTTGACTCATCATCTGACCTAAAAAAATCACCTTGTTAAGCAGTTAAAATTGAAGGTGTTCGATTTTAAGTAAATATCCAGTAATCTCCAAATGCAGCTAATCCAATTCCTATGCGTATATCTCATCGACACGAATCCAACACAACTGGTCGCACACAAATATGATCTCGTATGAGAAATATACAAGTTTTACAAGCCTATATATGAACTAAAATAATTTATTAACTTAACGACATCATTGTTTAACTTAATTACCTTTCCTATCGATAATAAATCACATCCTAGCCCATGATTATCACATGCTAAAACCCTCGTACCTAGGTTCAAATGTGAACCCAAGCTCCAACTTCAAATTTTGATCACCGCTATCGCCATAGGCCATTAGGCCATGTCATTCTGTCGCCACCGTGTTGACTTCCCTGATGGCCACCATCATGCCAAAGCCCGACCTTCGACCATCACCTATCATGCTTGGAAACTAAATGAACATTTTTCTATTCATCTCGCCATAACTTCCTCCTCCGGCCATGAAACGCCACCAGACCACCGTATTCGAAGCCTCTCCTTCATGAGAGTAACTTGTCGCATGCAAATCCGACCATATATGTGTAGTTGTTATAAGTATATAAATAAACTAAAATAATTTATAAACTTAGTGACATCATTAATTAACTAAATTCCCTTACTTAACGAAAACTTATCACGTCCTAACCCATGATCATCATGCGCTAAAACCTTCGTACCTAGGTTTGAAGGTAAACCCAAGCTCCGACTTCAAAATTTGATCAGCGTCGGTGCTCCAGGCCATCGAGCCATGTCAATCCGCTGCCACAGTACTGAGCTCCATACAAGCCACCATCGTGCCCAAGGCTAACCTCTGACCATCCTCCATCGCGCCACGAAACGAAAGAACGATTTTCCATTCATCGATCCCACCACAACTTCCTCCTCCGACCATGAAACATCACCGGACCACCACCATCCAAAGCCTCCCTTTCCTCTGCACCTTTTTCCTTCAGAACCCGTCGCCTAAAAGTCAACGATGATGTTGTAGCGAGCAAAAACATGAAAACAGTCTGACCTAAGTTTTCATGATTTTCTGGCCAACTCGGTTCTCCAATGGATGAGCGACCAATGTGGATGTGTTCATATCGTCAATACAAACAATTTCCATATTGGGAGTTTTAACTAGAAGTCGATCGATTGAGTGAATCAACTCTAGTCATTGATTTCATTGTGGATTCTAAGATTTAAGAATGAAGAGGATGAGAACTTATATAGCCTCCTCCAAAACACTATTCATCGAATACAAAATTTTCCGAACTGTAATTGAGACATGCTCACTGTACTTCATAGCTAATATCTCGAATTCCAAACATAACAAAACTAGTTTCAAGAGCTAATTCAATCTTGTATCCCAAAAAAATCAAATAAGGTAATTTGGGAGTAGGAAAAATTAAAAAATAGTTTAAAGGACACTAAGTTTCATTTTTAGGCTAAAGGACAAATAAAAAAAACAGACTAAATGAAAATGTTAAATACAACTCGCATTACGTATAGTTTTTACACTACAAAAAATGCTAGTCAACAAGCATTATATTCAGTTTACATTGTACAAATGCTAGTTATATTCAGCATTATCCATCAGCCAAACTTTTTCTAAAGTTTGTCCTTCAACCTAAAAATGAAACTTGAATTTCTTCAGCTTAAGTTTTTCTAAAAATTTTCGTTATTTTATTTACAGTTTCAAATCATATATATGTTTCAAACACACATTTTAGAAAAAAAAATAGATTAAGTACAAGAAACTCTTAATATTTATATCCAAGACAACTTTTATGTTTTAATTGGAAAAAAATCCAAATATTTTAAACAAAGGACAGACACTGACATTTCCAAAATAATTAAAATTTGTATAAAAATATTTTCCAGTGATTATAAGATTGAAAAATAAGAAAGATTAATTAGGAAATGTACAAAAATGAATATAAGAAAATAAGAATGGAAAGCTATATGTGTATAGCTTCGCTTTTTACATATAGTTTTTTTTTGATGTAAATGATATTATCTTTAAGATAACTTAATTCTGTATTTAGGAGATACAGTATAAAACTTTATTTTTTAGTTATAAAGCTATATTCATTTAGTTTTCTCAGCTGGTTGTTTCTGTATGTTTATAATAACATCAATTGACTAAATTAATTTTTAAATCATTTTTTCATTCAATGTTGAGGGCTATTTATTATTTTATAATTAATTTAGTAATAATAAGAAATTAAAGTGAACTTCATGTTGACATAATACACTTTGGTCTTTTATCATTAATATAATTATTAAACTTACTTGTCCTTGATCTAATTATTTCTAAAATGTGTCCTTAAAACTAAATACCTCTTATGATATTATAATTTTATGTCGTTTAACGATATGTGTTTCTAGCACGCATGATCACACAATAAGTCTGGTCGATACGAAACTTGAAATTTTATAATAATTTACAATTCTAAATTCGATGAAACTAGCTTAGATGAAATTTGACACAGTTTGTAAAATGGATATTTTACGTGTTAATCAAAATCGAGTTTTTATTAATTGATTTCCACACACTTAAACTCATAGTTAAAAGTTTATTGTCATCATTCATATCCGAATAGGATTTTACATAAGCTTCAAAACAATTTAATTTAATTTCATTTTAAATTCAGAATTCTAAATTTTGACATAATCCAATATTATGATTCTCATACATATTTAATTTAAGCCGCTAAATTTTAAAATTAATAGATTTAATATTTAAACATTCAAATGTCAAAAATCAGAATTTATACATTTAATTACATCAATACATTTTCCTATATTTCAAATCCTATGATTTCAACAACATGTTCCATTTTAAATAACTGTAATTTATTTGTCTTGTCACTTTATTCAATTATTTAAGAGAAGTGCTCTATGACACTTGTATTTTGCAACGTTCCTATCATGGGATACACCACTTCAAATCTGATAAAATTTTGTAGATGTTTAATCTACATATAGAGGATCATCCATGTAAATTTTGATCAATTTCATTAATATTATAACATAGTATTTGTGATGTTTTTATTAATTTCACGGCTTAAAAAAATGTTTGAAAGACGAATAATTAGGTTAATATTTTGAAAAAGCGACAAACGTCGAAATAAGCTCAAATATTGCCTAAATAATATTCTATATTTGAATTGAACATCTACAAAATTTTGCCTAAATCGTGTAGCGCACAATACGATAGGAGTGTTGTAAAATGGAAATGTCATAGATTGCTCCTATAGCATCCCGCATTTTTAATTAAATAAAATTAAATTAAATTTGGAGAACTTCCAGAATTTGGTCACAAGATTAGCGCCATTGCTTCCGTGGCGATTTTCTGGTTAGACTTATGGATTGTAGAAAAAAGATTTAAGATGAAAGAGATACATTTAAATGAAATATAAAACAAACATGAAAAGAAGGTATAAGAAAAGAACAATGACCACCATTATTTTTGGTCTTGCTAACAAAAGCCTATGTATTCCAGTTTGTAAGAGCATGTGACTTCCAAGAGAGTGGCACAAGTTCGATTCCTATGGGGGCCGTATTTTTATTTTAGAGGAACGGCTAAAATAATACATGTTCTAAGAGGAAAATCGGTGTAAATGTACATATAAGGAAAATTATACATATAAGAAAGTACACAGATATAACATACATGCATATGTAAATATATGCATATATATGTGCAAATATATATATATATATATATAGACACACACACACACACACACACGCACAAAAGAGCAATTCAAAATAAACCTGCAATCATTGAAAATAGGTAAGAATTAAATGTCGGCATAACGCCATTTGAATTTTGAAATTGAAATAAAAGTTGCGCGTATATATATACATGTAAAATGGGAATTATAAATTTTGTATACATTTAAGGAGCTTATATGTAAATATATATTTAAATAATTCTAGAAATTCATATGAACGAAGCGAGAAAGTAAAGCGAGAATCTGGACCCATATATGTTGACCCAAACTATGCTTGGGTCGAACCAAGGGGTAGGTCGGTCGACCCACCTCTGATCTGGGCAGGTTCATTCGGTGAATCTAGACTGTTTTTCAAACCACATTCATTGCCAACTTAGCGCTGCGTGTACAAGATCATATCCACTTTCTTGAACACCTATAAATAGGCTGGCAGAGCCTAGCCTAAATCTCATATTTTCTGAGAGGCTGTCTAGACTCTGCCATTCTTCTTCCTCCTCAAATCTCTTTAGAAAAAAAAAGAGAATAATTAGTCTTAGGGGAATTCTGATTCAAGATCTAGAGGAAAAGAATGAATATCTAAAAATGAGTGTTCAGAATTCTGATCGAAGTAAGGTAAATTCTTGGATCTGGTAAATTTAGATTTCACTTCTTTTTCCCCTTTTCTTGTAGTTTGGGAATTGTGAATCCATGGTTATTTAGATTCTAGATTCAGTTATGAGAGCCATGGAATGCTAGGTTTGGACCATATTCATGAATTGGAAAGTTATTAGGTGAGTAGATTTAAGTTATACCTTTTGATATTGGTATATCCATCGTTTGGTATTCGCTGTTAGTATGTATAATAAATCTGCTGAAATGATTAATTTGCTGAAATATTTAACCGGCTGTAACCTACTGAAATGTAAACGTGCTGAAATCTATTCAAATTAGTACTGTTGTAATTAAAACTGAATTGTATCTTTCGTATAAATGATGAAACTTCTACAGTACTGTAACCCTGAAACCTAAATCAAGAACATTTCTGTTGTATAAAGCTTATTTCCATTAATCACCTGTCTGAATTAGGAATTTCCGTGAATGCTGTAATTATGAAATCTACAATGAACATGAAAATTTTATTAATACCAAAAAGGGTTGTAAATAGAATTGTTGTAATTAAGAAATGGTGAATAACTGCATGGAGACACGAGGTTACGTTCAACTTATGGTAGAAGCCCGCCCGGAATTGCCCAGCAAATCCAGTGTCCACAAGTGGTCAACTTAATGTGAGGGGTCTGGTGCATTAACATACATGAATATATGTATGTAACTAGAAAGAAATAAATGGAATTAATTGTAATTAATGGAAATGAATGAATCCTATAACAATAAAAGGTTTGGAATGAACGAGGATTGATAATAAGCTATTATGAATAAACCTGAATGAGAAATGGAAAGATAATAGGTAGGTTTGTCCTAGGGACAAGTGAAAATTATAACTTAGGTTATAATAAATGATAGAGAAAGCAAGATAACTTATGGAATGATAAAAGTTGTTCTTAATTATTAATTCAGTAATCTGTAAATCAGGAAACCTAAAACCTATTGTTTGTAATAAGTAGAGAAAAGAAGGGAAAACCTGTGAAATGCAATAAGTTGTACTTAATTATAAATTAAGTAATCTGTAAACTTGAGAATCTGAATCCTACTGATAAGAAGAACATGTTACCCGAAAACCTGAGAATCTGAAATTTGCTGATAAGAATAACATGTTAAAGGCTTGTCAATCAACTTAAATGGGGTAAGTTATGTAACTAAAATTAATAAGAAAGAAGAACTTGGTTACCTAAATAAGAAGTTAATATGATTTGAAATAACTAAGTTGACTGGAAATCTAATGAGGTAGAATAAGCGTGTAATTAAACATTTGGACATAGGGCCTAATAACACGTTAACCTGAGGCGCTTGGACCATTCTGTACGTCTAAAAGTGAAGAAGCCAATGGGGTATATCATCGCGGTGTCATGAGACACGAGCGGAGTGTTGGGAACAACAATGTGTTGTATGACTTTTGTTTGATGACAACAAACATATGATATTATTTTAATGTGTTTGTAGTTGTACTATTTTATATTACATCATTTCACATAAATAAATATTGGTCCAATAATATACTATTATACACAATTGAATATATTCGTAGTATATTTATTCAATCAAATATTTTATTTCAACATCTGAAATAGTACAACATTCAGACTCCACTATTGTATATTCACAGATATTACTTCACATGATATTGTACTCGTAAATAAATTGAATAAGATAGACAAATTTGTTTGAACACAATAAAATAATATTTTATTTCAATCAAATTTGTTTATTACAAATATCAGTACAATTTTCTCATTCTGTACATTTCTCCCTCACTGCAACTCTCATCAGTTTAGTATACAGTCATTGCCTCACTACATTTCACTCGTTCACTCATACACAGACAATGCCACACATATTTGTCTTCATGTGCTCTAGATCCTGTCCAACTATTAGTCCAATCATCCACTCCTATCACATTCAGAAACACACACAGTAGACTACAATAGAAATAAAATTGAGTGCATACAAATCTAAATTTATTTTCCTTAGAATTTCGTTGTGTTTCTCATTATTTTTCTGACTTGGTCTGATATGCAAGTATGACACAATACTATATCAAAATTGAATACATTCAAACTAGACCAAGAATAATATCTATTCTTATCAGATTTTTTTTCAAGGAAAAGAAAATTATTTTGAATGACTACATGTACACATGTGTATAAATATACACGCGTGCACTGCCTCGCCAATCAAAACGTAGTACAGCAACCGAGGTGCAGCCATGTGGACCAACTCGACTCAGTGCACATATATGATCAACGTGCATATGTTGACGAGCACGTGTTAATGAATATGGACATAAGCATATGAACAATCCAAGCCCAAACCAGAAATGGACAATCTCAAGCCGACTGTAATGTCCCGTATTTTTACGGTATAATAATTTATTTATGTAATTATTTAAATAATGATTCAGAGAATTTAATGGTTGTTTAATTAAATAATATTGAATATTTAATTAAAATAAGTAATAGAATAATATATTTATTTCCGAAATTGTCGGAAATAGTGGAATTTCACAATATGGGGCGAATTGGATTATTCAAAATATATAATTCAGTTTAGATTTGAATTATAATAACGAATATATTATTTAAATGAAGTTTGAACGTATAATTATAATATAATTACAATCGAGCTCGAAATGGCGCGGCAGTTCATTATTTGGCGATTTGAACTTCAACTGAATATACAGGGTCTGTTTTAAATTGGAGTTCTGTGAAACAAGACATATTCGGAGCTGGTGAAGTATATATTTCTAATGGAAGAGAAAAATCAGGATTTCGTCGTGTAGATTTTGAGTGATGGCCAAATCAAATTTTCGAATAGTCGCTATGGAATTCCTTTATAATTTATAACGACATATAAAAGGAATTTCATTATAAATCGAATATCGATTTAATCGGGATTTGAAATATCGAGCTAGAAATTCATATAGGAATATTCTGGAGCTGTATGATATTCTAGTGTGAATATATACGATAATATTTATTTATAAATATTTAATTTAATTATTTTTAAATATATTTATATTTAAAATGGATTTATTTAGAGCGTTAAAAATAGCCAGTTTCGCAAACGACCTCCGTTTTCGACGAAACTAATTTTGTTGGATTCGTAATATAAAATTATTATTAGATTCCAATTTCCGTAATTTTTAGAGTCAGTATGTGGCGTACGGGATTTTAATGTGAAAAACAGTCGATATTTAGACGGTTAAAAATACACCGTGTGAGAAAACAAAGTTGGAATTTGATGAAACCAGTTTCATTGGGTCCGTAATGTCGAACTGAAGGTGTATGTCCATTTTCATGATTTTGGGTATCGTATGTGATTATAGGAATTTTTATTCAACAAATACACAGAGCGATTGCTTAAAATAGAATAAAATATTCAATATAAAAATATTATATTACTTCTATAAATAACCGGCCATCCCTAAACCCTAGTTCTAACTTCTTCTGGTGGTCAATGCTTTCGTAGCGGCTCCAGTTTTCAAAAACGTGAGGAAAAGCTCTTCTTTCAAAAGTCATAAGAAATTCCAACTAAAATCAATAAATCATGAGAGTAGTGTTTTTGAAATGCCAGTAAGACTCCCGTCAACTTGGTGTGCCTCTTGGTGGATTCGACGCTTATTTGGGTTCGTTGTCTTCATGTACAGTGAGGCTAGGGTTCGCTATATCTCGGATTTGGGGCATCGGTGGAAGAATTAAAGTTTGTAATCGAGTTTGTGGTTGGATTTAGCACCTATTAGGAAAAAATGAGGTAATTCGGTGCTTCTGGAGTTCGGTGATTTCCTGTAGGGTCTCGACGACGGAAGTCGTTGATGGTTGTCGAGTTGGGTATTATGGCTATGAGTAGAAGGAGAAGATGAAGAGGAGTTCATTGGTGTATCTGATTTTGAATTTAAGTGGAGAGACGAGGGATCGGTAGAAGGTTAAAGACGAGGTAATGGTGATAAAGGAACTGACGTCGGTTTTAATGAGGATGTCGAGTTGTGTGTTCTTAGTATTGGAAGAAAGAGAGGGTAAAGGAGATTGAAATGGTGGGGTTAGTTTCTGATTACATGGTGTGCGCGTGGAGTAGTTGGAGTGGGAATGATCGGTTATGGTGTTTTACTGGAGCAGGAGAACGCGGATTTCATCGGGGAAGAAAGGGCTACTGTTTTGGGCGGTCTTGGGCTTTAAGGATTTCTGTTGGGCTGAGTTATAAGGGTGAGGTCCAACAAGGTTTTAAAAGTATAATTTGTGTATATAAAATAAGTATAAACTTAAAAGTATCATAACTTGTCCATACTTTATCGAAATTTAACAAAATAGGATCCGTTGGGATCGTACGGACGGTGGCTACAAAATGGAACTGACAGGGAGTGAATTGGAGCTCATTACAATTTATTGTAAAATAAATTTTCCGTCTGAATCAAGCGATGGTTATCGTTATTAATGATGATCGTCCAATGTGAGTAAAAATCACCAACTCTATCAGTTTATATTTTTATAACGTATTTTTAGAACTAATAATTGATGATTGATTGCTGTGTGCTGACTGTTTGGTTGAACTACTGATTTATTGGTTCAAATTATAGATCTGGTTATATATATATACATATAAATTGATTCTGTTTAGCAGAATAATTCATAGTGAAATGAAATTGATGTTAATTATATTGTTTAACATCTGTGGATGCAGGGAAACTGGATTCCTCGACATTTGTTTTACTGTTTTTCATATATTGTAATATATGATGGGATATATAATCTATGTTGATTACGTGTGTTGAATGATATCGATCATTGTTATTCGGGTATTTTAAATACCATAAGACATACTGGAATGTAAAAAAGGGGATTTTCAAAGTGTATTTTGAAAATGAATTATTTATATAAAATCAATGGATTTTATATATAAAAGGAAAAGGATTTTATAAAAGGAAAAGGATTTTATAAAAGAAAATAATTATAAAATCAAAGGGGTCATAAAGGAAATATTTGTAAACCATTTACAAATAGAGTTATATAAGGAAATATTTATTTATGAAATAAATGGAGTTATAAAAGGAAATTTTAAATGAGATTTAAGTGTTAGAAATAAAAAGGAGATTTCATATGAATAATTCTACAAATAGAAGTATAAATAGAATTTGGAAATGGGATACTATTTTGAAATACAAAGTCAAACTCGAAGGAGTTAATTGAGTTAGAGTTAATCGATTACGGTTAATCGAATTAGAATTAATCGATTAGAGTTAATCGAGTTAGAGTTAATTGAAAGGAGTTAATCGAGTGGAGTTAATCAAGTGGAGTTAATCGATTAGAGTTAATTGAATTAGAGTTAGTCAGTTTAGAGTTATTCAAATATAGTTTATTCGAAGAGAGATTATCAAATATTAGTTATTCGAAGAGAGATTATCGAATATTAGTTATTCGAAGAGAGATCATCGAATATTAGTTATTTGAAAGGAGTTATCGAATATTAGTTATTCGAAAGGATTTATCGAATATTAGTTATTCGAAAGGATTATCGAATATTAGTTATTCGAAAGGAGTTATCGAATATTATTTATTTGAAAGGATTATTGAATATTAGTTATTCGAAAGGAGTTATCGAATATTAGTTATTCGAAAGGAGTTATCGAATATTTGTAATTCGAAAGGATTATCGAATATTAATTATTCGAAAGGGGTTATCGAATATAGTTTATTCAAATAGAGTTAAAGGAGTTAATCAAATATAGTTATTTGAAAGGAGTTAATCGAATATAGTTTATTCGAAGAAAAGTGATTATCGAATATAGTTTACTCGAAAGAGAGAATATCGAATATTAGTTATTCGAAGAAAGATTATCGAATATAGTTTATTCGAAAGAGAGATAATCGAATATTAGTTATTCGAAGAGAGTTGATCGAATATAGCTTATTCGAAAAGGAGTTATCGAATAGAGATTATTCGAAAGAGAATTATACGTTGAATTCGATTATATCGAATTCGGGAAAATACTATTCACTTTTCATTTTTAATCAAGATTTATTTATTTATAAATAAATTAGTTGTTTGTTTATTTATCAAAATTAATAAATAAAATTTATACTTAAGTTATTATATTTTGGAAGCATGGAATTATAACACTATATTTATAATCAAATGATTTCGGTAAAAGAAGTGGATTCGTAAATAGAATCCAAGGGTTACGTAAGGAAGTTTATTAGAGGTTTAAAAGGTGAACTTTGTCTATTTCGAAGTTAGAAATGTTGTTCAGTTAAGGTCTGAGAGGTAGTTATACCCCAACTTGATTGACTTCGTTTGTAACTAAGGAATGGTTAAGGTTTGATAGTAAGGTTGGGTAAGTGAATTTAGTTGATGAAGGTAATGGTTTGAGTGGGCATAGCGATGTTTTATTTAAACATATTGTAGCAGCCCGTAACTTCCCTGGTAAAGGAAAGAACGAATTGCTTTGAGAACAACACACATCGGAACACAAACAGAAGAACATTTCATTGCTTATTACAACAATTCCATCAGAATACAAGAATATACAAAGTATGAATAAATACACTCGACAAATATCAAAGATTTAAATTACATTTAAATACATAGCAGCGGAAAAATAATACAAAACATAACTGAAAGAAATACGCGGATACAGTGCTTTCCAAATATCACTTCAGCTATAAACCAGGATCCTGTGAATATAAATCTGCAAAACCAAAACTACTAGCTTCCCGTGTGGAAAATAGGGGCACCCAGAGTTTAGGTTAAAACAATAAACTCCAGGTCAGTCATGTGACTGGTGTGAGAACTAAAACAGTTATTAATCTTTATTTTTAAAGTTAGGTAAATCAAGGGACCACGCCGTATAACACGGAACGGGTTTCCTCCCAAGAATACTAGTGCATAAAACAAACAGCGCAATGCTAAATAAAGAAAAATGAAGCTATTATAAGACCCAGGTCCCATCACACAATGCAACGCAAGACGGAGGATAGGGTTTTTACCTTATAATAGCCAAAGAATGCTTGATACGTTTAAAAACAGATTATTTTGATATTACTATAAGTGTATAGTGTCAAAACAATTTCAATCATAAGTATCAATCATGGACGGCATAAGTGCCCCATCCCACTATGTCGCCAATACTAGGCTCTATAAATAAAACCGAAATATCACGTATTGGAAATTGGATTCCATCATGAGTCGAGGCAAGGGGCAACCTCCTCTCCGCTCGAGACACTCTAGCAAATGTCTTAGGACCACACACAACGATCCTTGGAATCGGTTGGGCCGGTCCTCTCTTACTTTTGAGGATTAGTTATTCCCTGAACACACGTTTCTCGGTCCTATTGGACCTATATAATGGTCTGTACGTCGGCTCACATAGTGCCAGTTATCGACCATATATTCGAGGCGCCTCGCATTCCAACAACCACACAGGTAAAAAGTATATAAATGTCAGGGCTTGTAGGTCACTGACATCACCTGTAATAACCCGGAAAATACGAGCCAATTTAAAATTTTTAAATTGATTATTTCAAAGCAATTTGAACCATTGAAATAGAATATTTCAATAAATTAGTGAATTAGAAATAGTAAGTCAGTTTGAAAATTTGAATTCATACTTTGACTGACTATGCAGGGTGGAAAATATAACGGATTTTAGTGAAACCACTTTTGTCGGGTCCGGGATGTCAAACTATTGCTAGGTTTCAAATTTCATAATTTTTCAAATCAATATGTGAGCGTGGCAAAAGAAAACGCGGTTGACCAGTTTATGTTGAATTTAATCGACAGGAAATTGGCCATTTTTCAAACGGTCTTAGAATTCGACGAAACCACTTTTGTTAGGACCATATCGTCAATACGAAACTAGAAAATATTTTTCTGGAATTTTTCTAGTTAGTATGTGACCCCGGTAATTTGAAATGTACGTTTAAAATTCAATATAAGGATTTAAATGTAAATTCAACGGAAACTGATTGTAACGATCAAACCAGCTTACGATACATATCCCATTGTGTTCGGAATGGGGGTAAAACGCTATGGACGACAGGCGGTGGGCCTCGTTTCGAGGTCGTATGTAAAAGTCAACCCTTGTGCAAAATTAAATAATTAAATAATAAAAAGAAAAAAAATATATTATTTTAATTTCTTTCCCCCCCTTTTTCTTCTTCATTGCCCCCCCCCCCCCCCCCCGATTCATTATTCAGAAACTAAAAAAAAAAAAAACCTAAATTAGATCGTGCCGCCGCCTTACGTGGAAGCCGCCGCCCTCCAGACATCGACGCCGACGAGCATCATCGCGCCGCCCCCCTCCGTTCAGTCTCCTCCTCCCACCGAACCACATCTCGAAGTCGCCGACGAAGACCCCGAAGCAACACCCCACCACCCTGCCGCGACACCACCGAGCACCACACCACATCGCCGACGCCCTCTTCTTCCCTCCCCTTCGCCAGCTATCGGTGAGTGATTTAGTATATTTTATTTTTATTTTTGTTTTGTTAAAACTAATTTCTGATTTTATTAGAATTTATAAAACTGATTTTTATAAATGAATTAAAAACTGATTTATAAAACCGATTTAAAAACTAATTTCGGAATTTGTAAAAGATTTAAAAACTGTATTTTTTTACAAGTTATAAAACTGATTTTTTTTAAGATTTATAAACTGATTTTATAATGAATTTAAAACTGAATTTTTAAAGATTTATAAACTGAATTTTTAAAGATTTATAAACTGATTTTTTTACAAGTTATAAAACTGATTTTTTTTAAAGTTATAAAACTGATTTTTTTTTAAGTTATAAAAACTGATTTAAAAAGAAAATGATAAATGTTAGAAATTGTATATATGTGCATGCATATCTATTGAACAGGTTAAAGCAAAAGGGGCTAGAGAAGAGGAATAAAATTTTGTGCCCAACAAATAGGTACACATTTACTGTTTTGTTTGGGTGATGATTTTATGAGCCTATTGGCTAGCCGCTTGGCTTTTTCTTTTTCTTTTTGAGATTAGAAGGACCGGGAACGCTATTTGCGATTTCCCGATGCCCCCGGTACAGGGGAGGTTATGGCGAAATTTTCCAAAATTTTAAGGTGTTAGAAAAATATTTGAAGTGAAAACGATATAGAAATTATTGAATGGACTATATTTATATAAATATATAAATATAAATATAATTAAAACGAAACGTGGCCGTGCAGTTCATATTTTGAAACCGTGATTTCAAACGACTAGTGCGGAAGATCCGACCATTGGATTTTTCCGAAACCTCAACCGTTGGGTTCGCCTTGGAAATATCTTTCCAACGGCACCAACTTTGTGAAGATCCGACGGTTGGATTGTCTGGAATGTTTAATTCAAAATTAGTGAAAAACAGCGCCAGAAACGATTATATTTATATATATATATATATAAATATAATTAAATTAAATCGAATAATGACGCTGCAGTTCGTAAATTGAAATCGTAACTTCAAATGGTTAGTGTGGAAGATCCGACCGTCGGATTTTCCCAAAACTGGAACCGTTGGGTTCGTTTTGAAAAGACCTTCCTAATGATGTAAAATTTGTGAAGATCCAACGGTTAGATTTTCCTATATGTGTAAAACAAAATTAGTGGAAAGCAGCGCCAGTGCATCGACACGACCTGAAACGTCGTTTAATTAAATATGGTCGTTTTAAATTAAATAAAAATGGCGATATATCGTTATTAAGTGTTATAGACGATATAGAGTGAAAATAAACCAATTTTGTTGTGTTTGCTTGATATGTGATGGTTGAATGTATTTGACGTGAAAATTATAACTAAACAACTGAAAGGTGAATGTTGAATAGTTCAACCCTGTGATTAATTGGTTTGAAAATCTAAATATACGTGGGTTATTTGAAAAGGCCGAGTTTATCTCATTTCAAATAATCGATCGACGTTGAGAAGTCGAAGAGTCGAAGACGACTGAAGACCGACGATCTCCACGTTGGATGGATGGGCGCTACTGATGCTCGTGATTGGAGTAGCTACCATGAAGGAATTGAAGTAGTAGCCGTCCAAACATAGTTTTGATTGTACGGATATGCGAGGAATTGGTGCCTCCGGTTTCGTTCAGACCCAGAACGGACTTGTAAATGGACTGTGTGTCTGACATTGGATTTTGTTCTGTGTTGATTGATCTATGTTAAATATATATCTGTTTGGCGGCGGAGAATTTATTCTCTTGCTTAACGCCCTTCTCTGAGACGTACGAGCTTAGAGGTTATGTATTGACAGAAATCAGTCGCATGGAGTGGATTGCCTGTGTGGCACGCCTAAGTGGCATATGATCAAGGCTTCTGTTGCAAAGCAAAGTCTTGTGGTTGATGATCAAAGCATAGTCTGTGTGACGTAGCTTTGTGTATAACGTGAATTCGCGAGCCTCACACCCCGGTATGAGTCAAAAACGGGAGAAGGACCCAAGGAGTGCATGACGTTTCTTTCTAGCTATGGTGGTGTCAGTGACCTCCCAGCCCTGACACTTATATCTACTTTTCACCTGTGTGGTTGTTGGAATGCGAGGCGCCTCGATTATAGGTCTGTAAGGACCGGGAAACGTGTGTTCAGGAATTGCCAATCCTCAAAAGTAAGAGAGGACCGGCCTTGGAGGATCCAGGGGATTGCTGTGTGCGGTCCCGAGGCATTTGCTAGAGTGTCTCGAACGGAGAGGAGCTTGCCCCTTGCCTTGACTCATGAAGGAATCCAATTTCCAATACGATATGTGCGGTTGTGATTGTATTACTAGTATGGCGACATAGTGGTATGGGTCATTTATGCCGCCTATGATTGATATTTATGATTGAAATCGCTTTTGAAACATATATGCACTAGTAATAATATCAAACACCTTTGTTTATTCGTATGAAGCATCTTTGGCCATTATAAGGTAAAAACTCTATCCTCCGGCTTGCGTTGCATTGTGTGATGGGACCTGAGTCTTATAATGGCTTCATTTTATAAAAAGCATTGCGTTGATTTAATCATTTGTTTTATTTCATGCACTAGCACTCATTGGAGTAAACCCGTTCCGCGAAAGTGGCGTGGTCCTTTGAATTGCCTTATTATTGTTGTTAATAAGTTGAATAGATTTCTCATACCAGTCCCATGACTGACTCGTAGTTTGTTTCACCTTGCAAACTCGGGTGCCCTCATTTTCACACGGGCAGCCTAGTTACAGGTTTCTGACGCACCTTTTGGCTCATGGCGAGGCTTGACTACACCGTGCTGACTTGGATTTTCTCCGCCATTATTGTATCTATATTATGATTCCGCCACTGGCGATGTAGACTGATATTCCTTTTGTGTACTCTTTATGTATGATTCTGCCTCAGGCGATGGTGACTGATTATGTATCATTATGTACTAAGTTGTATCCTGTACTGTGCTTCTCTGATGTGATGTTATCTATATGATTCCGCTGTCATATGTGTGTAAATTATTCTAATTTCTGTTTATGCTATTATCTGTGATCTGCTAATGATGATTAATGTGTTATATTCCAATGATTATCCTTAACACCGTGTCACGGGGTTTTGGGATCGTCACATCACCCATAGCTAGAAAGAAACGTCGTGTTCTCCCAACGGTCCTTATCCCGTTTTGACTCATACCAAGGTGTGAGGCTCGCGAATTAACGCTATACACAAAGATGTACCACACAGGTCGTGCTTTGATCATCAACCACAAGACTTTGCTTTTCAACAGAAGCCTTGATCATCTGCCACTTAGGCATGCCACACAGGCAATTCACCCCATGCGACTGATGTCCATCGATATACAACCTCTGAGCTCGTACGTCTCAGGGAAGGGCGTTAAGCAAGAGAATAAATTCTCCACCGCCAAACAGATGTATATTTAATAGAGATCAATCAACACAGAATACAATCCAATGACAGACACACAGTCCATTTACAAGTTTGTTCCGGGTCTGAACGAAACCGGAGGCACTTTCCTCGCATATCCATCGATCTCCAAGTATGTCTGGACGATCACCAACTGATTCCCTCCTCTTGGGTGTACAGCTCAATCAAGATCATCTATAATCATCCAAACGATGTGAAGACTTCCGGTCTTCAACCACCGTCTTCATCTTCGACTTATCGTCGAATCGGTTATTCAGAATGGGTATAAACCCGGCCTTTCCGAATAACCCGCGTATAAAATAAACAAGTGTTACACAAACACAACATGCGCCTCATTCCAATTCAGAATATTCTTTTATTCCAATTTTTCACATTCTTAGGGAAATGTTCCCATTAATTTTATCAAAGATAAATTCTTCTAAATTTATTCTTTAATCTTCCTTTGGATATCATTTCAAACCGTGTTAAGGTTTTCCAAACTAGTCGGGATTAGCGAACCACACCGAAGTAATCATTTATTTTATTTCCCAATCCCAACCTATTCATCCCATGGAGCAAAATTGGTAATACTCCATATCGGTAAATATTAATTACCATTACACGTTCAAATCTAATTAAAGATTTAACTATCGCTTTGTAGAAAAACTGGTGATACTCCATTCTTGATCATCTCAAACTAATTAAAGATTCATTAAAACTCCACTTGGTTTTAATCTTCCCAAAAATCAATATCCTGTCTTTAACTGGGTTAAAGAACCAACGCCATCTAAAACATAGTTCACGATAAACCCAAACTCACTTTTCATTGTTAATCGGGTTAAAGAACAGGTGTTATTCAAAACACCGCTCCCGATAAACCCCAAAAACCAATTCAAATTCAATTCCAATTAAATACTAATTAACTGGACAATTTCACTAAATATTAATTAAAAGATTTATTCTTTTCTAAACTGGGTTCAAGAACAGTGTTATTCAAGACACCATTCACGACGAACCCAAAATCCCATTTGATATTAAATACAAGGCTCTGAATAGAAAATATATCGGCTTATATTTAATATCAAATTCTGAAACCAGCAAATATCGTATTGGAAATAACGATATAAAATATATCCTCCAAATTTCCACAGCCATATCTGTATAATCACGGAATCCAACATCGAAATATTCCGAAGATAATTTCGATTCAAATCCATTCCAATTCACATATTGGAAATTCTGATTATTTTTAAAACCACTTCAAATCTTGTTCAAAACTAGTTCATTTCGATAAAAATATATTTTTACCTTTTCAAATTTGGAATTTTTCATCCCAATTCTTCACAAATCATTTCTTATGATTTTACACAAATTATTGATATTTTTAATAATTTTATCAAGGCCCGTACAGTCGGTTTTCAATAACGGCCACCGAACTGCACTTACAGCGACCTTTCCCAAATTTGATTTGGACATAATTCCAAATCCAACTGTTAGGTTTCAAATTTCTAATATTTATTAGAAAGCTCTTTTCGATACGAACCCAACGGTTCCGGTTTCAGGAGAATTCGACGGTCGGATCTCCCGTAACGTCAATTCGAAGTTAATGGTCGAAATTCGCGAACCACCGCGGCGCGTTCTATTCGGGCCATTATATATATATATATATATATAATATATATATATATATTATATATTTTGTCGATTTCCTTTTAAAACGTATTTTATAAATCGTTTTAAGTTCGTTTTCGAAACCATTTCAACTTCATATTCAATTTCGAATCAAAATTGAATATTCTACATCATCGATATACAATTGATAATATTTTCAAAACGTTATATTTTTAAATCACTTCCTTTTCTATAATCATTATAAAAACGAATATAATCGATATAAATATCATTCGCGTCAAAATGGCGCATCTCTAATCAACACGGCTTTTTATATTTCAATAACTTCGTTATTCTATTCAACAAATGAATGTTTATTCTATTCAACACATGAATCTATATATCTTTCAACGCATGAATATTCTCAACACATGAGTATCGTCAACACATGACTATTTTTGTTATTTAATATATTTTATAAAATTATGATAAAGATGTAAATTTTATTGTTTAAAATATTTTACTCAACACATGAATATTTTCAACACATGAATATATATTTTATTCAACACATGAATATTCTTTATTCTATTCAACACATGAATATATATTTTATTCAACACATGAATATATATTTTATTCAACACATGAATATTTTCAACACATGAATATATATTTTATTCAACACATGAATATATATTTTATAATATTCTTTATTTTCCCAATTGGAATGAGGCCCAATCAATTACCATATAATGTTAATCATATGGATTCCATACAATACATGTATATAATAGCAACGATAAATAATCAACCATCATCCAAAGTGCACCACACAACTGCATAAGCATTAGATCTAACTAATTAACGCTCATACAGTCTGTCAATCAAACGATCGACATACCACTAAACAATTGGGATTAGTGTACATCAAATATCATCCCAACATCCGTGTGGGGTTTCAATCCACAAACACTGAATATTATTTGTGCAGTTGGGCAATGTGTAAAATTTATCGTCCCAATCAATATCCTTCAAATAAGTGTACATAAACAAACCGTCCGGTTTGTAAATTAATATTTATTTATTCACATTCACGTTAAAAATTATTTTTTTAACGATAATTAATTTATTTCAACACATGAATGTTTTATTATCCATTTCACATCAACGTCACAAACAAACTTCACAACACATCAAACAAGCATACAAGTCGTCCATGGTCTGTGGACGATGGGTGTCGGGTGCTGCTAAGCACCATCTGCATCCTAGTATATATTTTTAACTAGAAAACAAGATTTAAAGTGAGAAGTTCTCACCAAGAGCTAAACCAAACGCCACGACTCTTCATATGTAGAAAATCTTCGCCGTGCTTCCAGCGAGATCTGTTACACGTGGTTTTACGTTAAAAATCACATTTTTATAATACCACTTCATGTATAAAGATTATATTTTTATAACGCTACACGTATAGAAAAGATTATATTTTTATATTCTCGATCATATAAAAATCCTATTTTTGATTCGCTACTCATATAAAATCATATTTTTATTATCATACATTATATAAAAATTATATTTTTATTCTCTATATTATATAAAAATTATATTTTAATTTCAACTCTACTTAGATAAAAATCACATTTTTATCGCTTCTTCTTATAGATAAAAATCATAACTTTATCACTTCGTTTGCATTATAAAAATCACATCTTTTCTATAATAAAAATCTCGTCTTTCCTATCATAAAAATCTTATCTTTTTATGAATAAAAATCAATTCTTTTATGAATAAAAATCAATTCTTTTCATCATTAAAAATCCGATCTTTATCTATATTAAAAATCTATCTTTTTCTAAACAAAGATCTAACCTTTTTATATATTAAAAATTGCCATATTCTTTTTAAATAAAAATCAAGACTTTATATAAGTAGATAAAATTAAATCAGATTTTAAAACGAGGTATTACATAAAAATAAACAAAAATAAATAAACAAAAATAAATAAGTAAAAACTTACAGCGCATGGTAGGAGGGGGGCTGTTGACGGTCGGACATGGAGGGGAGGCGGAGCTAGGCTGCGACGGAGGGGCGTTAGTCATGGCGGCGGTTTAGGGTTCAGAGGGGCTGTGGGTCTTCACATCGAGGGGGATGAGGGAGAGGCGAAGGGAAGGGGGGATCTCGCCGGCGGTGCCTAGCTCGAGAGGGGGGCGACGGGAGGAAGGCCAACGGCCTCAGGCGATGTGGAGGGGGCGCGATCCCAGAACGTCGGATTTTTTTTCATTCGATTTAGGTTTGAACGTCAATTGGGGGAGGAGGTGTTTGACCAGGTATAAGGAGAAAAGGGGTGGGCCACCCTTTATAAATATTATTTTATTTTCTTATTTTCTCCATAAAGTTGACTTTTCGTTCGAACCCCAATCGAGACCCAACGACTGTCGCCCCTAGCTAATTACCCCCATTCCGAACACAATGGTATATGTATCATAACCTGATTCGACTGTTTCGATCAGTTTCCGTCAAAATCAAAATATAAATCTATATATTGAATTTGAACGCACACTTCAATTTACCGGGGCCACATACGGACTTTAAAAATTCCCGAAAAATATTTTCTAGCTTTGTATCGACGATACGGTCCTAACAAAACTAATTTCATCAAATTCTGAGACCGTTTGAAAAATGGCCATTTTCCAGTCGATTAAAATCAACTGAAACTGGTCAAACGCGTTTTCCTTCGCCACACTCACATATTGATTCAAAAAATTATGAATTTTGAAACCTAGCAATAACTTGATATCACGGATCCAACAAAAGTGGTTTCATCGAAAACCGAAGTCGTTTGCAAAATTTTCATTTTTAAGGGCCAGAATTCCATAGCAACTATTCTGAATTTTCAACTGGGCATAACTTTTTATCCCCGCTATGAAATTTCAATTTTTCGGATTCGTTGGAAAGATATTCTCAATTAGATTCTAATATTTTTGGTTTCACCAAAATCCGATTTATTTTGAATCCTGCACATTCATTTGAAATTTGAAATCGAATTTTCAAACTACCGCGCCATTTTCAATTCCTTTTATAATTAAAAATAAATATTTATATTCTAACGACGATTCAAATAAATATATACGTTCTATTTCTATTCAAAAATAAATTTCTCGTCATCATTATTTAAAATAATTCATTTTAAATAATCAAAATTCATTAAAATTGCCAAAATAAAAATTTTAAATTGGCTCAGATTTCCGGGTTATTACAATCTCCCCCACTTAAAACTTTTCGTCCCCGAAAAGGAACGAAGCTGAAAGTTGTTTTACAATCTAACTCAACTTTCATTATTTTCATTACGGCTTAAGTTCTTCAACTTTTCAGTTTCTAAGAACTTTTCAAATTTTTAAACAATTTGGCTAACACCCTAAATTTTCGAAAAATTTCGCCATAACCTCCCCTGCACCTGGGACTTCGGGATATTTCAAATAGCCTCCCATGGCCCTCATCAATCCAAAAAGAAAAAGAAACAGCCAAGCGACTAGCCAAGCGGCTCATAAAATCATCCAAACCCAATAAATCTGTAAACATGTACCTATTTGTCGGGCAAACAATTTTATTCTTCTGCTCTAGCCTCCTTGCTATGACCTGTTCAATGTAAGTACATGTATATGCATGCAATTGTAATCAATTTTCAATACAGTTCAATATTCGGTTCCATTAGGCTAAATGGTTCAAATTTTTAATTAATCGAAACAATAATCATACAACACAACCATCAATCAATTAGTTGAATTATCATTTCAAATTCATAATTTTGATATATATACTGAAAATCATGTTTTTGATGCCATATCACAACAATAAACCTATCTAGTTTTGGTTCTCACACCAGTCTAATGGAAATATATAGATATCCCACCTTCGGCACTCGAACATCAACTCTGATGACGATGCATCAATCATCAGAATCATCTTCGGGCGACTAGAGTGTGATTCTATATCTATCCAGTATATTAAAACTTCGAATATACGTTCATGACGCGTATATGCAAAATCTTTATATACTCGATTGTCCAAATTTAATACAAATAAATATTCAAATAAGTACAATATGGTTTAAATTTTCAAATCAAAACTTGTTTTCAATTTTATTTTAAAAATATACTACTCACACTCGTTCTAGGATACTGCTGATCCCATCTCTAACGAGTCATTCTAATTGGATATTACTAATCCAATATCTGATGAATTCTTTCGTATGGTTCTAATGTATCTTGTTCTCGAGCTCTGTAAACCAAAGCTCTGATACCACTGTAGCAGCCCGTAACTTCCCCGGTAAAGGAAAGAATGAATTACTTTGAGAACAACACACATCGGAACACAAACAGAAGAACATTTCATTGCTTATTACAACAATTCCATCAGAATACAAGAATATACATAGTATGAATAAATACACTCGACAAATATCAGAGATTTAAATTACATTTAAATACATAGCAGCGGAAAAATAATACAAAACATAACTGAAAGAAATACGCGGATACAGAGCTTTCCGAATATCACTTCAGCTATAAACCAGGATCCTGTGAATATAAATCTGCAAAACCAAAACTACTAGCTGCCCGTGTGGAAAATAGGGGCACCCAGAGTTTAGGTTAAAACAATAAACTCCAGGTCAGCCATGTGACTGGTGTGAGAACTAAAACATTTATTAATCTTTATTTTCAAAGTTAGGTAAATCAAGGGACCACGCCGTATAACACGGAACGGGTGACGACCCCAAATCCCGTACTGACGGTGACATGGGTTATCTTTGGAATATAACACAGAAATAGATAATAGCAGAACAGAAATAAATAAATACACCAGATAATGAACAAATAATACACTGGATAAACGTAATCATCAGAGTTACACAGTATACAGGATCATACTTAGTACAGATACAGTCCAGCTATACATAAATGTCTACAGCGGATACAAACATAATATGTACAATAGGAGCTGAACAACATAAAAAGAGATAAATGGTAGAATCCATCTTCAGCTCCAGCTATCCAGAAAGAGCCAGCTAAAACCTGAATACAAGGCTATCCGTGCAGAAAAAGGGGCACCCGAGTTTGCAAGTGAAACAAACCACGAGTCAGTCATGGGACTGGTATGAGAAATCTACTCAACACATTTAAAATATGGCTAATCACAGGACCACGCCACTTTCGCGGAACGGGTTCACTCCATTGGATTGCCAGTGCTTCAAAACAAATAAATCTTTTAAACATCGCAATGCTTTTTTATAAAAATGAAGCCATTATAAGACTCAGTTCCCATCACACAATGCAACGCAAACCGGAGGATAGAGTTTTACCTTATAATGGCCAAAATATGCTTGATACGAATAAAACAAAAGAATTTGATATTATTGCTACTGTTTATATGTTTCAAAAACAATTTCAATCATAACTTTCAATCATAGACGGCATGGGTACCATATATCATGTCGCCATATATATATACAATCAAAACCGCACAATCACGTATTTGGAAATTGGATTTCCTTCATGAACCAAGGCAAAAGATAGTCCTTACCGACTTCGAGACGCTCTAGCCCACCCCTCAGGAACAGCCGCAACTGCCCCTTGGATCGTCAGGGCCGGCCCACCGATGTGGATTATTATACCTGAACACTGCGTTTCCCCGCCCTTTGGGGGCGTAAATGAGCCAACGGATGACTCCATCGGTCCCGGATCGACCGATATAACCGAGGCGCCTCGCAACAGCAACAACCACATAGGTGAAAATAATATAAATGTCAGCCAGTTTAAGCACCGACACCACCTCTAACTAGAAAGAAACGCATGTCCTCCCTGAGGTCCTTCTCCCGTTTCTGGTTCATACCGGGGTGAGAGGTTCGCGAATTCACGTTATACACAAAGCTACGCCACACAGGTGGTGCTTTGATCATCAACCACAAGACTTTGCTTTTCAACAGAAGCCCTGATCACTGCATCTTAGCATGCCACACAGGCAATTCACACCATGCAACTGATGGCTATCAATCACATAGAATGAATTCCAATGTCAGACACACATTCCATTTGCAAGACCATTCTGGGTCTGAACGAAACCGGAGGCACTATATACCTCGCAAACCCATCGATCTCCGCGTACGCCTGGACGATCACCACTCATTATCCATATTTCGGGATGCATCCCAATCAGGACATCATTTACCATCCAAACGAGGTGAAGATCTCCGGTCTTCGACCACCGTCTTCATCTTCGATTTCTTATCGTCGATTCAGTTATTCAGAATGGGATAAACCCGGTCTTTCTGAGCAACTCGCGTATGTAATTAAAAAGTGCTACACAAACACAACACATGCTTCATTCCAATTCATCGGTCACTAACCGTAAATCGGTAAGAGAACGATTCCCCAAATATTAACCCCGAAGGCCGAAACCAACATCAGATCAAAACCCAGGAAACCATTCGACTTAGCCAACCTCCAGTTAATTTCTAAATTTCACATTCCATATCGTTTATAATATTTTATAATGATTTATCGCTATTTCTATTTATTTTAAAATAGCCAATTTATTCAAACGACGCTTCGGGCCATAACGCGGCCATGGCGCTGTTTTTCTTCAGATTTGATTTACACATATCTGAAAATCTAACCGTTGGATCTTCACAAAATTTACATCATTAGAAAGATCTTTTCAAAACGAATCCAACGGTTCCAGTTTTGGGAAAATCCGACGGTCGGATCTCCCGGTACAATCGTTTGAAGTTTCGATTTCAAAATACGAACTGTAGCGTCGTTATTCGATTTAATTTAATTATATTTGTATATATATATATATATATATATATATATATAATCGATTCTGGCGCTGTTTTTCTACCGATTTGAATTAAACATTCCAGACAATCCAACCGTTGGATCTTTGCAAAGTGGGTGTCGTTGGAAAGATATTTCCAAAGCGAACCCAATGGTTTTGGTTTCGGGAAAATCCGATGGTCGGATCTCCCGCACTAATCGTTTGAAATCACGTTTTCAAAACACAAACTGCAGCTTCGTTATTCGATATATTTTAATTATATATATTTATATATATATATATATATAATCGATTCTTCGATTTCAAAACCATATTCTTTTCATATCTTTGATAAAAATGATATTTTTATCCAACAAATATTCACTTCGACACTTCACTATTTTTAACAACTCATGTATATAATAAAAATGTGATTTTTATTGTAAAACGATTTATTTCAAAACACGACTATTTTATATAGTTCATAGAGATGATAAAAATATGATTTTTATTAGAAAACAAATTATTTTAAAACACGGCTATTTTATATAGTTCATATAGATGATAAAAATATGTTTTTTATTATAAAACAATTTATTTCAAAACACGAATACCATTCAACACATGAATTTCCATTCAACGAATGAATTTCTATTCAACACATGAAGGTTTTCTATAGTTTATATATATAGATAAAAAGGTGATTTTTATTGCAAAACAATTTATTTCAAAACATGAATGTCGTTCAATAGATGAATTTCTATCTAGCACACGAATATAGTTTCAACACATGAAAATAATTCTAACACATGAATATTATTCAAAATTTTGGCAGCATAACGGCAGGATAGTTAAAACCGGGGCCGTCCCTAGTACGGCTCCTCGCTCTACCTTAAAGCCTCGCAACTTTTGACATTGGGGATTCATGCATCTAGTTCGCACGTAGGCGGCATGTATATATTTTTCATTTCCACAAACTAATTCTATGCGGTTTCAACCAAATAATTCTCAACCACAAACGGGTATTTTTCAACCACAATCAATCAATTTCGAACACAAACAATTATAATCAACCATTCGCTATCAACCAATTTTCACACCAATCACAACCAATAAATATCGTCCATGGTCTATGGACGAGGGGCGTATATATATATATATATATATATATATATATATATATATATATTATATAAGCATTTCACTTCTATTTCAACACATATATAATTTTTACAACGCATATATAACTTATACATCGGACGTACGACCTATACAACGCTTATACATGAGGTGTACAACGCTTATACAAGTCATACATCGACCATATAATTTATACATCGTCGTTTTCCGTATCGTTTATAAATTAGAAATCTCACATTGGGTTCCACTCCACCAAAAATAGCAGAAGGCTCACAAAAATATGCGGTCTCTTCTAGAATGTAGAAGACGTCCACACGAGTCCATTGTCTCTTGTTTCACTAAATTTCGTCAAGAAACGAAAAAGATATGATTTTTACAGTGAAATCAAAAACCGTAGCGCTTTAAACTGCTATTATATAGTTTTTTTTAATTTTCAGTCGTACCTTTCTATTTCTGTTCAAAACTAGGTTTGATCTTTTCTCCCAATCCGAAGCAAGATATGCAGATCATCCTAAGCCACGTCGATGAGCTTGAAGAGGCGCACTGAACGATGGCGAACTCGCACCCCTGGCGACGGCGGAATTTGGCGATGAACGACGCGACTTTCTGGCCCTGGATCTCGACGGAGAAGCAACGAGGGAGGGCGAATCCTATATGGATTTGAAGCTTTCTTCTAGCTCTACAAAAATCTCCAGATGAGAGGTGGGTTTCATTGAGTGTGGGAGGAGAAAACGAGGGAGGAAGAAATGAAGCTTTTCCGCCGTGCGCTGGAGCAATGATCGGGGAAAGAGAATAGGCGTTGACCAATAGTATTTTTTTATATTTATAAATTTTAAAATCCGGAAATACCCCCTTTCACACACGAACACCAATCCAAACCCAACGACTGTCGTCCCTAGCTAAATACCCCCATTCAGAACACAATGGGATATGTTTTGTAGGCCCATTCGACTATTTCAGTCAGTTTTCCTTCTTTTTAAAATATAAAACATTCAATATTCGATTTGAACGAACATTTCAATTTGCCGGGCCCACATACTGATTCTAAAAATTCCCAAAAAATAAATCTAGCTATGTTTTGACGATACGGTCCCAACAAAACTAGTTTCGTCTGATTCTGAGACCGTTTGCAAAATGGCCCATTTCTGGTCGATCCAATTTAATAGAAATCGACCAAACACATTTTCCTTTGCCACGCTCACATATTAACTTCAAAAATTATGAAATTTGAAACTTAGCAATAATTTGACATCCCGGATCCAACAAAAGAGGTTTCGTCAAATTCTGAGGTTGTATGCAAAATGTCTATTTTCAAGGGCTATATAAATTCTATAGCGGCCTTTCTGAAAATTCATTTGGCCATAAATTTTGCTTCCCGCTACGAAACTTCGATTTTTCAGATTCGTTAGAAAGATATTCACTAACAAATTTAAATATTTTTGGTTTCACTCAAATCCGTTTTGTTTTGCACCCGGTACAGTCAGTCAAAGTTTGAATTCAAATTTTGAAACTACCGCGCCATTTCAGGCCTTGTTTATAATTAGAAATAATTATATTCGTTTTCAATGTCGATTCAAACTTACTTTTCATCGTTTTTATTCAAAATATTTATTTTAAGTGTTTAAAATCCACTAAAATAGCCAATTTAAAAATATTAAATTGGTTCAGATTTTCCAGGTCGTTACAATCTCCCCCACTTAAAACTTTTCGTCCCCGAAAAGGAACAAAGTTGAAAGTGGTTTGATTAATCAACTATACATTCAATCTGGCTTCAATTCTCCAACTTTTCAGTTTCTGATAATTTTCAAATTCTTCAAAAATTTGGCTAATAACCGGAATTTTTGAAAAATTTCGCCATAACCTCCTTTGTACGGGGAGGGGTTTGGAAATTTATTGGGCCGTATTAGGTACCCAATAAATCCTATAAAGCATACACATATTTATAGTGATATATTCTGGTGTTTACAGGGGAGCGTGTACTGATAATAACTCCATAGAATAAATTCTCGTCACCCCTCAAGCTTTGACAGGGTGACGAGAATTTATTCTCTAGAGTTATTATCAATACACGCTCCCCTATAAACACCAGAATATATCACTATAAATATGTGCCGTATCTAATGACTAGAGAGACGTGATTATTTTCAACTCCAGACCCGTGTGGGGTTTTATTAATCTGGTAATTTATCGTTACAATTTTATATCGTCCATAACAGTCATCAGTTCAACCTGTAAAATATAGTCTTCGCCATACAAGCCTCTCGCTCGTATGGTAAATCTTCCACCTCGTCACACAAGCTCCAAATGCTTATGTGGTATATGATGAAGTATCCCTATCTTCAAGAAGTATACCACGTAGTGTAGTTCAAAATTAATTGTTACTATCCTATGGCGACGTTTATTATTACACACAGAACAACCAGCACTCCGCATCCAATGGCATTCACAGGAGTTGATATAATAATATTATTGCGCATCCAACTCATTAAGGTTTACCTATATGTCGGGCACACAAATAATTTCTTTACTCAACAGCTATCCATTTACCTGTTCAAACATATATGATTCACATGTATATATTTCCATCTATTTTTAACTCAGTTCAATGTGTGATTTAATCGAATAAATTCTACCATTATTCTCTTATTGATTAAATTAACTACCATTTTAACAATTTAATTAATCAAATCTACTATCACACAACACAAACAACAATTAAATTGTTTTTAACTTTTCAAAATCATACAAATTAATTCATACACTCTTTTTAAATTAACCAGACTATAGAATTAAAAGTGTACATCCATGGAAAGAAAATAATAACAAAGTAGAGGACTAAATGGTAATGCAAAGTATGGTAAATGTACCTTGCACCGGGGTCAATCAGAGATATCCACTCGACACCTAGGATAGGCTTTCTGAATGCTCTCCTCAGTTTCCCAAGTACAATCTCGCGGATCTCCACTCCATTGCACTTTGACTAAGTGAACCTTCTTGTTCCTCAGCTCTTTGGTTTCTTTGCCAATGATTTTTAGCGGCTCTCTTCTCACAGCCAATTCTGGAGTAATTTCAATATCTTACTGTGCGGCCTCTTCCACAACCAAGTCTGGGTCATGAACATGCTTTCGAAGTTGAGATACGTGAAATACATCATATACTCCAGGCAACCAATCAGGCAATTGAACCCTATAAGCGAGAGTTCCAATCCGTTCTAGTATAGGGAACGGACCAATGAATTTGGGTGCCAATTTCCCTGTTTTACCGAACCGGATAACTCCTCTCATTGATGATACTTTCAAATATACATAGTCGCCAACAGCAAATGATATATCTCTTCTTCTCTTATCGGCATAGCTCTTCTGTCGGCTTTGAGCGGCGAGTAATCGTTTCTTAACAAAATCGACTTTGTCGGCAGCTTCTCGGATCATATCAGGTCCCAATACAAGTCTATTACCGGGTTCGACCCAACAAGCAGGAGATCGACACGGTCTACCATACAATTCTTCGAATGGTGACATTGTCAGGCTCGCCTGGTAGCTGTTGTTATACGAGAACTCTGCTAGATGTAAATGGTCTTCCCATGATCCACCGAAATCGAGAACACAAGCCCGCAATAAATCTTCTAGTATACGATTCACCCTCTTAGTCTGACCATCTGTCTGAGGATGATAGGCGGTGCTTAGATTCAGCTTGGTTCCCAGTTCTACTTGAAATGCCTCCCAGAATTTGCTAGTAAATATTGGATCTCTATCACTAACTATACTGATCGGCACTCCATGTAGTCTAACAATTTCCTTGAAATAAATCTGCGCCAGACTCTGAGCAGTTCTGTTTGATTTGACAGGTATGAAATGGGCGGTCTTCGTGAATCGATCAACGATCACCCAAATACGGTCATTTCCTTTCCTGGTTCTGGGGAAACCATCTATGAAGTCAATGGAAATATGTTTCCACTTCCAACCTGGAACGTCCAGCAGTTGCAACAATCCGGCCAGTTTCTGTTGGTCGCTTTTGACTAGCTGGCAAGTAGGGCATCGGCTAACATATAAAGAAATGTCCCTCTTCATCGACTTCCACCAGAAAGTGCGTTTGATGTCATTATACATTTTGCTTACTCCTGGGTGGATACTAAGTTTTGACTTGTGGCATTCATCCAGCACTTCCTTTCGGAGCTCAGGAATGTTAGGAACACAGATTCGACCTTTTAGCCTTAGAATCCCCTCATTATCTACCTGAAAACTCGAGGGCTTGCCTTTCTGAATCATCTCTCTGATCTTCTGAATGAAGTGATCATCCTTCTGAAGAGCAGATATTTTATCTATCAATGAAGTCGTAATAATAAAATTGGCGATCATTACATTTTTTCGGCTTAACGCATCGACCACGACATTGGCTTTCCCTGGAGTGTATAGAATCTCAAAATCGTATGCTGCAAGGAATTCTAGCCAACGTTGTTGCCTCAGATTCAAGTCTTTCTGGGTGAACAGATACTTTAACGACTGGTGATCCGTAAACAGCTCGAATTTCTCACCCAAAAGATAGTGTCCCCAGATTTTCAAAGCAAATACGATAGCCAACAACTCAAGATCGTGAGTGACGTAGTTCTTTTCATGTGGCTTCAGCTGACAGCTAGCATAAGCAACAACCTGACCTCTTTGCATTAACACTGCACCAAGGCCTTCTCTAGAGGCATCTGTCCAGACTTTTAAATCCTGATTGCCGTCGATGATGGTTAACACTGGAGCAGTTGTTAATCTTAACTTTAGTTCCTCAAAAGCCTCCTCACATTCTAGAGTCCACTTGAATTTTGAGTGCTTCTTTGTAAGTTTCGTTAAGTGACTAGATATCTTCGAAAAATCTTTAACGAACTTCCGGTAATAACTAGCCAATCCAAGAAAACTGCGGACTTCTGTAGGAGTACTGGGCTATTTCCAATTTTGAATAGCCGTGATTTTACTTAGATACACAGCAATTCCTTCTTTCGATACGACATGGCCTAGAAATTTCACTTCATCTTGCCAGAATATACATTTGGACAGTTTATCTTTTAATACATTCCTTCTGAGAATTTCTAGAACTTGCTCCAAATGTTTTTCATGTTCGGCCTTTAATTTAGAGAAGATTAGAATATCGTCAATAAAAACCAGAACAAACCTATTCAAAACTCCTCTGAACACCATATTCATCAAATTGACGAAGTATGCTGGAGCGTTACATAAGCCGAACGGCATTACTAACCACTCATAGAATAAATCCGGACCTTTGAATGCTGTCATAGGAACACACTCTTCGGCAATACGAAGCTGATGGAAACCTGTAGCTAGGTCCATTCTTGAAAATACTTGTGCTCCATTCAGACGATCCAATAAATCATCGATTCGCGGCAATGGATATTTGTTCTTTATTGTCTGCTTGTTCAAATCACGATAATCCACACATAGTCGCAGAGTACCGTCAGATTTTGGGACAAACACCACTGCTGCTCCCCAATCAGAGAAACTAGGCCTGATCAGACCCTTCCATACTAGCTGTCGAGTTTGATTGTTTAGTTCTTCTTTCTCCTTTAGGGTCATCCTCCGAATAGCGTGCACTACTGACCTTGCGTTCGGAATTAAAGCAAACTTGAAATCAATTTCTCTCTGCGGAGGTACACTAACGACTTCTTCAAACACATCTGCGTAATTCTTTACGACAGGAATATCTTTGATGAGGTCGGGAATATTCTCTGTGACTACAGGGATATTTTCTATTTGAGCAGGAGAAACATCCAAAGCTGCCCAGAAGTTTTTTCTATTAGAATTCTGACCTTCATAGGGAATGGTTATATAATCACCTGATTTAATCTTTGCCTTAACGACTCTTTCGGCATATTTAACCTCAGTTTCATATTCGGTCAAGCAGTCTAACCCCAAGATAAGATCAAACTCTGTAAAATTCATGACGACCGCGATGGTAGGGATCCGATAACGAGAAAAGGAAACCGGCACCCCACAAACCCAACTGAGATCGAGGGAACCCCCAACCGGATTATGGACAGTCATTGGTTCTTTGAGCTTCTTCAAATTCAGATTCAGTTTCTTGACCGCATTCTTTGCAACAAAGCTTCGCGACGCGCCGGTGTCAAACAATACTTTAACTGGAATATCTTTGACAGTAAGCGTGCCTTCTAAGACATCTGGCCTTTCCTGAATAGCTGAGGGCTCAGAAGTTTCTACCACTTCATTTACCTGAGCCTCTTTGGTCTTTTTCAACAGCCAGCAGTCTTGCTTTACGTGATCAGCCTGATGACAAAGATTACACCCTCGGGTCACTTGAAACTTGCTCTTGGATTTGGATTTATCCTTCCTTCATTTGTTCCAAGATTTACAACTTATCGCCAAATGTCCTTGCCTATTGCAACTTGAGCATGTGGCAGTCATTGGTTCTTTCCCAGATCTGGCCCTTTTTCGATTGACTTTGGGCTTCATACTAACCTCAAGACGATCAGTTTCAGACTCACCTCTATTACTAGAACTGACTTTCTCTTCGTACTGTATCATACCTTTCTTGTCGAGATCCTCGTACTGGTAAGCCATGTATATCATTTCAGAAAAAGGAAGCTTCACATTCCTCATTACACTGTTCTGATATTTTCTTTGAAGCCCGTTGATAAATCTCAGATTTTTCCTCTTCGGATTTTGAATTAGATGAGGCGCAAAGTGAGAAAGTTCATTGAATTTCTTGTGATATTCTGGAATGGTCATATCTCCTTGTATCAGATAAGAAAATTCATCACATAGCCGCTCAATAGCTTCAGAAGGAGTAAATCTTTCCAGGAAAATCACTTTGAATCTATCCCAGATGATATCACCTTCTGGATTATCCTTAATAACCGAATCCCACCAGAACAAAGCTTCGTCTTTGAGTGCCTAGGATGCCAGTAATCTTTTCTGGTCATCCCTCAGCTTTAATCCTTCAAAGATTTTCTCAGCCGAACGGATCCAAGCTTGGGTTTTCATAATAGATTCTTCGCCCGAGAACGGTTTCCCACATAGATTTCTATATTTCATAAATAGAGCTTCTATATCCGGGTCAGTATCACTTCTTCTGTTTCTGGCACTCATTTTCTAGTACTTCTGCAAATAGCAGATCAAGTGTCAGGTCAACAGAAAAGATATTTTGAAACATAGAAACATATACTTGAATGTAAATGTATCTATCGAGGTGATATTTCATTCTGCTACTCATACTAGGATATTACCGATCCTATCTGTAATGAGTTACCCGTCCTAGAACACTACTGGTTCTATTTCTGACGAGTTCATTAATATGTTATATTCCAGCACTAAGCTTAACCAAAGCTCTGATACCATGTTGTGACGACCCCAAATCCCGTACTGACGGTGACATGGGTTATCTTTGGAATATAACACAGAAATAGATAATAGCAGAACAGAAATAAATAAATACACCAGATAATGAACAAATAATACACTGGATAAACGTAATCATCAGAGTTACACAGTATACAGGATCATACTTAGTACAGATACAGTCCAGCTATACATAAATGTCTACAGCGGATACAAACATAATATGTACAATAGGAGCTGAACAGCATAAAAATAGATAAATGATAGAATCCATCTTCAGCTCCAGCTATCCAGAAAGAGCCATCTAAAACCTGAATACAAGGCTGCCCGTGCAGAAAAAGGGGCACCCGAGTTTGCAAGTGAAACAAACCACGAGTCAGTCATGGGACTGGTATGAGAAATGTACTCAACACATTTAAAATATGGCTAATCACAGGTCCACGCCACTTTCGTGGAACGGGTTCACTCCATTGGATTGCCAGTGCTTCAAAACAAATAAATCTTTTAAACATCGCAATGCTTTTTATAAAAATGAAGCCATTATAAGACTCAGTTCCCATCACACAATGCAACGCAAACCGGAGGATAGAGTTTTACCTTATAATGGCCAAAATATGCTTGATACGAATAAAACAAAAGAATTTGATATTATTGCTAGTGTTTATATGTTTCAAAAACAATTTCAGTCATAACTATCAATCATAGACGGCATGGGTACCATATATCATGTCGCCATATATATATACAATCAAAACCGCACAATCACATATTTGGAAATTGGATTTCCTTCATGAACCAAGGCAAAAGATAGTCCTTACCGACTTTGAGACGCTCTAGCCGCCCCTCAGGAACAGCCACAACTGCCCCTTGGATCGTCAGGGCCGGTCCACCAATGTGGATTATTATACCTGAACACTGCGTTCCCCCGCCCTTTGGGGCGTAAATGAGCCAACGGATGACTCCATCGGTCCCGGATCGACCGATATAACTGAGGCGCCTCGCAACAGCAACAACCACATAGGTGAAAATAATATAAATGTCAGCCAGTTTAAGCACCGACACCACCTCTAACTAGAAAGAAATGCATGTCCTCCCCGAGGTCCTTCTCCCGTTTCTGGTTCATACCGGGGTGTGAGGCTCGCGAATTCACGTTATACACAAAGCTACGCCACACAGGCGGTGCTTTGATCATCAACCACAAGACTTTGCTTTTCAACAGACGCCCTGTTCACTGCATCTTAGCATGCCACACTGGCAATTCACAACATGCAACTAATGGCTATCAATCACATAGAATGAATTCCAATGTCAGGCACACATTCCATTTGCAAGTCCGTTCTGGGTCTGAACGAAACCGGAGGCACTATATACCTCGCAAACCCATCGATCTCCACGTACGCCTGGACAATCACCACTCATTATCCATATTTCGGGATGCCCCCCAATCAGGACATCAGTTACCATCCAAACGAGGTGAAGATCTCCGGACTTCGACCACCGTCTTCATCTTCGATTTCTTATCGTCGATTCAGTTATTCAGAATGGGATAAACCCGGTCTTTCTGAGCAACTCGCGTATGTAATTAAAAAGTGTTACACAAACACAACACACGCTTCATTCCAATTCATCAGTCACTAACTGTAAATCGGTAAGAGAACGATTCCCCAAATATTAACCCCGAAGGCCGAAACCAACATCAGATCAAAACCTAGGAAACCATTCGACTTAGCCAACCTCCAGTTAATTTCTAAATTTCACATTCCATATCGTTTATAATATTTTATAATGATTTATCGCTATTTCTATTTATTTTAAAATAGCCAATTTATTCAAACGACGCTTCGGGCCATAACGCGGCCGTGGCGCTGTTTTTCTTCAGATTTGATTTACACATATATGAAAATCTAACCGTTGGATCTTCACAAAATTTACATCATTAGAAAGATCTTTTCAAAACGAATCCAACGGTTCCAGTTTTGGGAAAATCCGACGGTCGGATCTCCCGGTACAATCGTCTGAAGTTTCGATTTCAAAATACGAACTGCAGCGTCGTTATTCGATTTAATTTAATTATATTTATATATATATAATCGATTCTGGTGCTGTTTTTCTTCTGATTTGAATTAAACATTCCAGACAATCCAACCGTTGGATCTTTGCAAAGTGGGTGTCGTTGGAAAGATATTTCCAAAGCGAACCCAACGGTTTCGGTTTCGGGAAAATCCGATGGTCGGATCTCCCGAACTAATCGTTTGAAATCACGGTTTCAAAACACGAACTGCAGCTTCGTTATTCGATATATTTTAATTACATTTATATATATATATATATATATATAATCGATTCTTTGATTTCAAAACCATATTCTTTTCATATCTTTGATAAAAATGATATTTTTATCCAACAAATATTCACTTCGACACTTCACTATTTTTAACAACTCATGTATATAATAAAAATGTGATTTTTATTGTAAAACGATTTATTTCAAAACACGACTATTTTATATAGTTCATAGAGATGATAAAAATATGATTTTTATTAGAAAACAAATTATTTTAAAACACGGCTATTTTATATAGTTCATATAGATGATAAAAATATGTTTTTTATTATAAAACAATTTATTTCAAAACACGAATACCATTCAACACATGAATTTCCATTCAACGAATGAATTTCTATTCAACACATGAAGGTTTTCTATAGTTTATATATATAGATAAAAAGGTGATTTTTATTGCAAAACAATTTATTTCAAAACATGAATGTCGTTCAATAGATGAATTTCTATCCAGCACACGAATATAGTTTCAACACATGAAAATAATTCTAACACATGAATATTTTTCAAAATTTGGCAGCATAACGGCATGGTAGTTAAAATCGGGGCCGTCCCTAGTACGGCTCCTCGCTCTACCGTAAAGCCTCGCAGCTTTTGAAAATGGGGATTCATGCATCTAGTTTGCACGCAGGCGACATGTATACATATTTCATTTCCACAAACTAATTCTATGCGGTTTCAACCAAATAATTCTCAACCACAAACGGGTATTTTTCAACCACAATCAATCAATTTCGAACACAAACAATTATAATCAACCATTCGCTATCAACCAATTTTCACACCAATCACAACCAATAAATATCGTCCATGGTCTGTGGACGAGGGGCGTATATATATATATACATATATATATTATATAAGCATTTCACTTCTATTTCAACACATATATATTTATTACAACGCATATATAACTTATACATCGGACGTACGACTTATACAACGCTTATACATGAGGTGTACAACGCTTATACAAGTCATACATCGACCATATAATTTATACATCGTCGTTTTCCATATCGTTTATAAATTAGAAATCTCACATTGGGTTCCACTCTACCAAAAATAGCAGAAGGCTCAGAAAAATATGCGGTCTCTTCTAGAATGTAGAAGACGTCCACACGAGTCCACTGTCTCTTGTTTCACTGAATTTCGTCAGGAAACGAAAAAGATATTATTTTTACAGTGAAGTCAAAAACCGTAGAGCTTTAAACTGCTATTATATAGTTTATTTAATTTTCAGCCGTACCTTTCTATTTCTGTTCAAAACTAGGTTTGATCTTTTCTCTCAATCCGAAGCACGATATGCAGATCAGCCTAAGCCACATCGACGAGCTTGAAGAGGCGCACTGGCGCCCTGAACGATGGCGAACTCGCACCCCTGGCGACGGTGGAATTTGGCGATGAACGGCGCGACTTTCTGGCCCTGGATCTCGACGGAGAAGCAACGAGGGAGGGCGAATCCTATATGGATTTGAAGCTCTCTTCTAGCTCTACAAAAATCTCCAAAGGAGAGGTGGGTTTCGTTGAGTGTGGGAGGAGAAAACGAGGGAGGAAGAAATGAAGCTTTTTCGCCGTGCGCTGGAGCAATGATCGGGGAAAGAGAATAGGCGTTGACCAAAAGTATTTTTTTATATTTATAAATTTTAAAATCCGAAAATACCCCCTTTCACACACGAACACCAATCCAAACCCAACGACTGTCGTCCCTAGCTAAATACCCCCATTCCGAACACAATGGGATATGTTTTGTAGGCCCATTCGACTGTTTCAGTCAGTTTTCCTTCTTTTTAAAATATAAAACATTCAATATTCGATTTTAACGTACATTTCAATTTGTCGGGTCCACATACTGATTCTAAAAATTCCCGAAAAATAAATCTAGCTATGTTTTGACGATACGGTCCCAACAAAACTAGTTTCGTCTGATTCTGAGACCGTTTGCAAAATGGCCCATTTCTGGTCGATCCAATTTAATAGAAATTTGGCCAAACACATTTTCCTTTGCCACGCTCACATATTAACTTCAAAAATTATGAAATTTGAAACCTAGCAATAATTTGACATCCCGGATCTAACAAAAGTGGTTTCGTCGAATTCTGAGGTTGTATGTTAAATGTCTATTTTCAAGGGCTATATAAATTCTATAGCGACCTTTCTGAAAATTCATTTGGTCATAACTTTTGCTTCCCGCTACGAAACTTCGATTTTTCAAATTCGTTAGAAAGATATTCACTAACAGATTTAAATATTTTTGGTTTCACTCAAATCAGTTTTGTTTTGCACCCGGTACAGTCAATCAAAGTTTGAATTCAAAATTTGAAACTACCGCGCCATTTCAGGCCTTGTTTATAATTAGAAATAATTATATTCGTTTTCAATGTCGATTCAAACTTACTTTTCATCGTTTTTATTCAAAATATTTAAAATCCACTAAAATAGCCAATTTAAAAATTTTAAATTAATTCAGATTTTCCAGGTCATTACAGAATGGGTTTCCTCCCAAGAATACCAGTGCATAAAACAAACAACGCAATGCTAAATAAAGAAAAATGAAGCTATTATAAGACCCAGGTCCCATCACATAATGCAACGCAAGCCGGAGGATAGGGTTTTTACCTTATAATAGCCAAAGAATGCTTGATACGTTTAAAAACAGATTATTTTGATATTACTATAAGTGTATAGTGTCAAAACAATTTCAATCATAAGTATCAATCATAGACGGCATAAGTGCCCCATCCCACTATGTTGCCAATACTAGGCTCTACAAATAAAACCGAAATATCAATTATTGGAAATTGGATTCCATCAAGAGTCGAGGCAAGGGGCAAGCTCCTCTTCATTCAAGACACTCTAGCAAATGTCTCAGGACCACACACAGCGATCCTTGGAATCGGTTGGGCCGGTCCTCTCTTACTTTTGAGGATTAGTTATTCCTGAACACACGTTTCCCGGTCCTATAGGACCTATATAATTGTCTGTACGTCGGCTCACATAGTGCCAGTTATCGACCATATATTCGAGGCGCCTCGCATTCCAATAACCACACAGGTAAAAAGTATATAAATGTCAGGGCCGGTAGGTCACTGACATCACCCATAGATAGAAAGAAACGTCGTGTTATCCCAACGGTCCTTATCCCGATTTTGACTCATACCGAGGTGTGAGGCTCGCAAATTAACGCTATACACAAAGCTGTGCCACACAGGTCGTGCTTTGATCATCAACCACAAGTCTATGCTTTTCAACAGAAGCCTTGATCATCTGCCACTTAGGCATGCCACACAGGCAATTCACTCCATGCGACTGATGTCCATCGATATACAACCTCTGAGCTCGTACGTCTCAGAGAAGGGCGTTAAGCAAGAGAATAAATTCTCCACCGCCAAACAGATGTATATTTAATAGAGATCAATCAACACAGAATAAAATCCAATGTCAGACACACAGTCCATTTACAAGTTCGTTCTGGGTCTGAACGAAACCGGAGGCACTTTCCTCGCATATTCATCGATCTCCAAGTACGTATGGACGATCACCAACTGATTCCCTCCTCTTGGGTGTACAGCCCAATCAAGATCATCAATAATCATCCAAACGATGTGAAGACTTCCGGTGTTCAACCACCGTCTTCATCTTCGACTTATCGTCGAATCGGTTATTCAGAATGGGTATAAACCCGGCCTTTCCAAATAGCCCGCGTGTAAAATAAACAAGTGTTACACAAACACAACATACGCCTCATTCCAATTCAGAATATTCTTTTATTCCAATTTTTCACATTCTTAGGGAAATGTTTCCATTAATTTTATCAAAGATAAATTCTTCAAAATTTATTCTTTAATCTTCCTTTGGATATCATTTCAAACCGTGTTTAGGTTTTCCAAACTAGTCGGCATTAGCGAACCACACTGAAGTAATCATTTATTTTATTTCCCAATCCCAACCTATTCATCCCATGGAGCAAAATTGGTAATACTCCATATCTAACACCACGGTGTAAATATTAATTACCATTACACGTTCAAATCTAATTAAAGATTTAACTATCGCTTTGGAGCAAAACTGGTGATACTCTATTCTCGATCATCCCAAACTAATTAAAGATTCATTAAAACTCCACTTGGTTTTAATCTTCCCAAAAATCAATATCCTATCTTTAACTGGGTTAAAGAACCAACGTCATCTAAAACACGGTTCACGATAAACCCAAAATCACTTTTCATTGTTAATCGGGTTAAAGAACAGGTGTTATTCAAAACACCGCTCCTGATAAACCCCAAAAACCAATTCAAATTCAATTCCAATTAAATATTAATTAACTGGACAATTTCACTAAATCTTAATTAAAAGATTAATTCTTTTCTAAACTAGGTTCAAGAACAGTCTTATTCAAGACACCATTCACGACGAACCCAAAATCCCATTTGATATTAAATACAAGGCTCTGAATAGAAAATATATCGGCTTATATTCAATATCAAATTCTGAAACCAACAAATATCGTATTGGAAATAACGATATAAAATATATCTTTCAAATTTCCACAGCCATATCTGTATAATCACGGAATCCAACATCGAAATATTCCGAAGATAATTTCGATTCAAATCCATTCCAATTCACATATTGGAAATTCTGATTATTTTTAAAACCACTTCAAATCTAGTTCATTTCGATAAAAATATATTTTTATCTTTTCAAATTTGGGATTTTTCATCCCAATTCTTCACAAATCATTTCTTATGGTTTTACACAAATCATTTCTATTCGGGCATTTATATATAATATATATTATATATATTTCGTCGATTACCTTTTAAAACGTATTTTATAAATCGTTTTAAGTTCGTTTTCGAAACGATTTCAACTTCATATTCAATTTCGAATCAAAATTGAATATTCCACATCATCGATATACAATTGATAATATTTTCAAAACGTTATATTTTGAAATCACTTCCTTTTCTATAATCATAACAAAAACGAATATAATCGATATAAATATCGTTCGCGTCAAAATGGCGCATCTCTAATCAACACAGCTTTTTATATTTCAATAACTTCGTTATTCTATTCAACAAATGAATGTTTATTCTATTCAACACATGAATCTATATTTCTTTCAACACATGAATATTCTCAACACATGAGTATCGTCAACACATGACTATTTTTGTTATTTAATATATTTTATAAAATTATGATAAAGATGTAAATTTTATTGTTTAAAATATTTTACTCAACACATGAATATTTTCAACACATGAATATATATTTTATTCAACACATGAATATTCTTTATTCTATTCAACACATGAATATATATTTTATTCAACGCATGAATATTTTCAACACATGAATATATATTTTATTCAACACATGAATAATTTCAACACATGAATATATATTTTATTCAACACATGAATATTTTCAACACATGAATATATATTTTATAATATTCTTTATTTTCCCAATTGGATGAGGCCCAATCAATTACCATATAATGTTAATCATATGGATTCCATACAACACATGTATATAATAGCAACGATAAATAATCAACCATCATCCAAAGTGCACCACACAACTGCATAAACATTAGATATAACTAATTAACGCTCATACAGTCTGTCAATCAAACGATCGACATACCACTAAACAATTGGGATTAGTGTACGTCAAATATCATCCCAACACCCGTGTGGGGTTTCAATCCACAAACACTGAATATTATTTGTGCAGTTGGGCGATCTGTAAAATTTATCGTCCCAATCAATATCCTTCAAATAGGTGTACATAAACAAACCATCCGGTTTGTAAATGAATATTTATTTATTCACATTCACATTAAAAAATATATTTTTAACGATAATTAATTTATTTCAACACATTAATGTTTTATTATCCATTTCACATCAACATCACAAACAAACTTCACAACACATCAAACTAGCATACAAGTCGTCCATGGTCTATGGACGACGGGTGTCGGGTGCTGCTAAGCACCGTCTGCATCCTAGTATATACTTTTAACTAGAAAACAAGATTTAAAGTGAGAAGTTCTCACCAAGAGCTAAACCAAACGCCACGACTCTTCATATGTAGAAAATCTTCGTCGTGCTTCCAACGAGATCTATTACACGTGGTTTTACGTTAAAAATCACATTTTTATAATACCACTTCATGTATAAAGATTATATTTTTATAACGCTACACGTATAGAAAATATTATATTTTTATATTCTCGATTATATAAAAATCCTATTTTTGATTCGCTACTCATATAAAAATAATATTTTTATTATCATACATTATATAAAAATTATATTTTTATTCTCTATATTATATAAAAATTATATTTTAATTTCAACTCTACTTAGATAAAAATCACATTTTTATCGCTTCTTCTTATAGATAAAAATCATAACTTTATCACTTCGTTTGCATTATAAAAATCACATCTTTTCTATAATAAAAATCTCGTCTTTCCTATCATAAAAATCTTATCATTTTATGAATAAAAATCAATTCTTTTTATGAAAAAAATCAATTCTTTTCATCATTAAAAATCCGATCTTTATCTATATTAAAAAACTATCTTTTTCTAAACAAAGATCTAACCTTTTTATATATTAAAAATTGCCATATTCTTTTTAAATAAAAATCAAGACTTTATATAAGTAGATAAAATTAAATCAGATTTTAAAACGAGGTATTACATAAAAATAAACAAAAATAAATAAGTAAAAACTTACAGCGTAAGGTAGGAGGGGGGCTGTTGACGGTCGGACATGGAGGGGAGGCGGAGCTAGGCTGCGAAGGAGGGGCATTAGCCATGGCGGCGGTTTAGGGTTTACGGGGGGTTGTGGGTCTTCACGTCGAGGGGGAAGAGGGAGAGGCGAAGGGAAGGGGGGATCTCGCCGGTGGCGCCTAGCGCGAGAGGGGGGCGACGGGAGGAAGGCCGACGGCCTCAGGCGATGTGGAGTGGGCGCGATCCCAGAACATCAGGTTTTTTTTTCATTCGATTTAGGTTTGAACGTCAATTGGGGGAGGAGGTGTTTGACCAGGTATAAGGAGAAAAGGGGTGGACCACCCTTTATAAATATTATTTTATTTTCTTATTTTCTCCTTAAAGTTGACTTTTCGTTCGAACCCCAACCGAGACCCAACGACTGTCGCCCCTAGCTAATTACCCCCATTTCGAACACAATGGGATATGTATCATAAGCTGATTCGACTGTTTCGATCAGTTTCCGTCAAAATCAAAAATATAAATCTACATATTGAATTTGAACGCACACTTCAATTTACCGGGGCTACATACGGACTTTAAAAATTCCAGAAAAATATTTTCTAGCTTCGTATCGACGATACGGTCCTAACAAAACTAATTTCGTCAAATTCTGAGACCGTTTGAAAAATGGCCATTTTCCAGTCGATTAAAATCAACTGAAACTGGTCAAATGCGTTTTCCTTCGCCACGCTCACATATTGATTCGAAAAATTACGAATTTTGAAACCTAGCAATAACTTGACATTCCCGGATCCAACAAAAGTGGTTTCGTCGAAAACCGAGGTCGTTTGCAAAATTTCCATTTTTAAGGGCCAGAATTCCATAGCGACTATTCTGAATTTTCAACTGGGCATAACTTTTTATCCCCGCTATGAAATTTCAATTTTTCGGATTCGTTGGAAAGATATTCTCAATTAGATTCTAATATTTTTGGTTTCGCCAAAATCTGGTTTATTTTGAATCCTGCACATTCATTTGAAATTTGAAATCGAATTTTCAAACTACCGCGCCATTTTCAATTCCTTTTATAATTAAAAATAAATATTTATATTCTAATGACGATTCAAATAAATATATACATTTTATTTCTATTCAAAAATAAATTTCTCGTCGTCATTATTTAAAACAATTCATTTTAAATAACCAAAATTCATTTAAATTGCCAAAATAAAAATTTTAAATTGGCTCAGATTTCCGGGTTATTACACATATGTTAAATCCAGTAAATGTGTTTTGGAAACATTTTCCAAATATAACCAAAGATATTTTTTATTCATAGAAAATGAAATGTTTGATGATAAAGAATACTAGAATGACAGTGATACGTGAAAAAGAGATGGAAATGTTTTCCAATGATTAATAACGCATATTTTCTAAATCTAGAAAATAGGGAATGTTGAATATATGGAAACAGGAAGTAAATAAATTAATGAACTAAAGAGATAAATGTTAAATGATGATTGATCGATATAATTTCCATCCGGAAATAATATCGTTGTTTGCACACGTGTTTTTCTTTGATAGTTAACTCACCGACTATCGAAGTTTTTGACCATTTTTCCGTCGTCAATACGGAGAGACCGGGATCAGATTCATTATCTGAAAACCACTCCATATGCGCATTAACATTGCGAATAAAATATGATGAAGATAATTGAAGACGGAGTTATACAAGGGTTGTTTTGGCGATCCTAGGTAGAAATTGCCTAAGATAAATTTACAGAATAGTACCTTCGGTTTGTCTAGTCCCAAGACGACCTGTATGGAAGAATTTCTGATAAAGTATATTTAATAGATCGCGTAAGTTGATCTCTTCAAACGTATGTACGTTTGATGGCGGAGGAATTCGTTTCTCTTAGCCGTATACCCATTGTATTTTTTGGGAAATCAATTCGTGATTTGGCGGGTTTGACGGCGTGGTCTTATGAGATATCATTTATTACTCAAACTGTTTTAAATTGTTTACTCATACCAGTCCCATGACTAACCCGGAGTTTATTTTGTTTTGTTTTCCCTAAACTCTTGGGTGCTCAAATTTGTATGAGTAGTCAAGTAGTCAGGATTTACAGATGCACTAGAAGGAGCTGGAGTAGGAGGCTTCAGCAGCATTTTTATAGCTATTGTTTATTTCCGCTGTGTTGTAAGTGTTATACTCTGATAATGTTGCTGTATACATATACTGATTTTATTTCAAAATTATGTATCTATTATATGTTGTTCGTTCCGTTGTGAGATTCGTATTTACTCTGATGTTGTATGTTCTTTTTCTTCTTCTATTCTAAGTTTCTGTCTTATCTATCCTCGCCCTCTAATTTCTTTCATGGACTATCCGGTGTTTCCGATGCTTGAATAGTCGACATAGTGTCGTATGCCGACATCTAGGATCGCAAATTCCCCGGGTCGTTATAGTGGTATCAGAGCTGAAGGTTAAGTTATTACCTTGGTTCTGTGTCGTGACTCAGTAGAGATAGGGTTAGTAATACCCTAGATTGAGTTTGAGTGTTTAACAACCCGAACTTCCCCGTGAAGGAAAGAGTGGATTGCTTTGAGGACAAGCCACATCGGAACACAAACAGAAGAACATTTCATTGCTTATTACAACAATTCCACCAGAATACAAGATTATACAGAGTATGAATAAATATTATACAACAGAAAATATCAGAGATTTAAATACGTTACTACAGCGGAAAAATAATACAATACACAACTGAAAGAGATATACGGATACAGAGCTATCCGGATATCGTTCCAGCTGTAAATCAGGATCCTATGAATATAAATATGCAAAACCAAAACTACTAGCTGCCCGTGTCAAAATAAGGGCACCCAGAGTTTAGGTTAAAACAATAAACTCCAGGTCAGCCATGTGACTGGTGTGAGAACTAAAACAGTTATTTAAAACTTTACTTTAAAGTAAAGTAAATCAAGGGACCACACCGTATAACACGGAACAGGTTTCCTCCCAAGAATACCAATGCATATAACAAAACAACGCAATGCTTTTTGGAAAAGTGAAGCTATAATAAGACCCAGGTCCCATCACACAATGCAAGCCGGAGGATAGGGTTTTCCCTTATAATAGCCAAACATGCTTGGTACATCAAAACAAATCATTTGATACTATTATAAGTGTATAGTGTATAAAACAACTTCAAATATAAATGTATCAATCCTAGACGGCATGGGTACCATATATCATGTCGCCAATACTAGGCTCTACAATCAAAACCGCAAATATCACATATTGGAGGTTGGATTTCCATCTGTGAACCGAGGCCAGTGATCGTCCTCACCGCTTCGAGACAATGTAGCCTATCAAATCTCAGGACCCAGACTCAGGTGGGCCCTTGGATCGTCAGGGCCGGTCCACCGATGTGGATTAAAATGCCTGAACACTGCGTTTCCCCGCCCTTTGGGGCGTAAATGAGTCATATGACTCCATCGGCTCCACATAGTCAACGATATATCCGAGGCGCCTCGCAATCCAACAACCACACAGGTGAAAATAATATAAATATCAGGACTGGTAGGTCACTGACACCACCCTAGCTAGAAAGAAACGCATGCCCTCCCTGAGGTCCTCTCCCGTTTCTGGTTCACAACCGGGGTGTGAGGCTCGCGAATTAACGCTACACAAAGCTATGCCATACAGGCGGTGCTTTGATCATCCACCACAAGACTCTGCTTTTCAACAGAAGCCTTGATCATTTGCATCTTAGCATGCCACACAGGCAAACCACTCCATGCAACCGATATCCATCAATCACACAGAGTGATATCCAATATCAGACACACAGTCCATTTACAAGTCCGTTCTGGGTCTGAACGAAACCGGAGGCACCTTGTACCTCGCATATCCATCGATCTCCAAGTACGTCTGGACGATCACCAACTGATTCCCTCCTCTTGGGTGTACAGCCCAATCAAGATCATCAGTAATTATCCAAACGATGTGAAGACCTCCGGTCTTCGACCACCGTCTTCATCCTCGACACATCGTCGAATCAGTTATTCAGAATGGGATAGACCAAGTCTTTCTGAATATCTCGCGTATACAATAAACAAGTGTTACACAAACACAACATACGCCTCATTCCAATTCAGAATATTCTTTTATTCAAATATTTTTATACTTTGGGAAAGGTTCCCATTAATTTTATCAAAGATAAATTCTTTAAATTTGTTCTTTAATCTTCCATTGAATATCAATTCATACCAAATTATAGTTTATCCAAACTAGTCGGGATTAAAGAACCTTACCGAAGTAATCATTTGTTTTAATTTCCCAATCCCAATCTATTCATCCCATGAAGTAAAATTGGTAATACTTCATATCTAACACCACGGTGTTATCGGTAAATTCAATTACCGTTTCACGTTCAAATCTAATTAAAGATTTAACTATCGCCTGGAGCAAAACTAGTGATACTCCATTCTCGATCATTTCAATCTAATTAAAGATTCATTAAAACTCCACTTGGTTTTAATCTTTCCAAAAATCAATATTAATGATTGTTTAACTTGGGAAACCATATCATGTCTTTAACTGGGTTAAAGAACCAATGTCATTTAAAACACGGTTCACGATAAACCCAAAATCACATTCTATTCCATCAGCCTTTAACCGTAAATTAGCAAGTGAACAATTCCCTAAGTATTAACCCCGAAGGCCGAAACCAACATCAGATCAATGCCCAAGAAACCATTCAGCTTAACTAATCTCCAGTTAGTTTCTGATTTTCTTAACTCCGTTGGGTCTAAGAACAGTATTATTAAAGATACCATTCACGACAACCCAAAATCACATTCCATTAACGATGGAATCTTCATGGAAAACAAATTGATATATATAATCGATATAAACTTCCATATCCGACTAACAATATAAATGGAATAACGACAACACCTTTTAAATTCCAGATATATTAGTAGTCTTCCTCCACAGAAATTCACTTCGATTATTACCAAATCGAACTCCATTCCATTCCAATTAATTTTATTAAATTGGAAAACTTTACCTTGGAAAATCTCCTTTAAATCTAATCAAAATGATTTATAAATTCCAAATCCCATTTCACTGTAAATCGGGTTAAAGAACGAATGTCGTTAAAACACAGTTCACGATAAACCCAATTCACATTCCATTAATTATCGGGTTGAAGAACAAGTGTTATTTAAAACACTGTTCACGATAAACCCAAAATCTATTCAAATTCAATTCCAATTAAATACCATTTAATTGGTATACTTCATTAAATCTAAATAAAAAGATTTAATCTTTTTCTCAACTGGGTTTAAGAACAGTGTTAATGAAGATACCATTCACGACAAACCCATATCCCATTTGATGTTAAATACAAGGCTCTGAATAGAAAATATATCGGCTTATATTCAATATCAAATTCTACAACCAACAAATATCGTATTGGAAATAACGATACAAATATATCTATCAAATTTCCATAACAATATCTTTATAATCACGAAATCCAACATCGAAATATTCCAAAGACAATTTCGATTCAAATCCATTCCAATTCAATTATTGGAAATTCTGGTTACTTTTAAAACACTTTCAAATCCAATTTATTTATTTCAAAAATAAATGGATTATATTTCTAGTTCAAAACTAGTTCATTTCGATAAAAATCTATTTTTATCTTTTCAAATATGGAATTTTTCATCCCAATTCTTTCCAAATCATTTCTTATGATTTTACACAAATTATTGCTATTTTTAATAATTTTATCAAGGCCCGTATAGTCGATTTCCATAAACGGCCATCCAACTGCACTTACAGCGACCTTTTCCAAATTTGATTTGGACATAATTCCAAATCCAAACGTTAGATTTGAAATCTCTAATATTCGTTAGAAAACTCTTTTCGACACGAACCCAACGGTTCCAGCTTTAGGAGAATCTGACGGTCGGATCTTCCGTAATATCCGTTCAAAGTCAATGGTCGAAATTCGCGAACTGCCGATGCACGGCGTGTTCTATTCAGGCCATTGTATTATATATAATATATATTTCGTCGATTTCCTTTTAAAACGTATTTTATAAATCGTTTTAAATTCGTTTTCAAAACGATTTCAACTTCCTATTCAATTTCAAATCAAAATTGAATATTCCATATTATCGATATACAAATGATAATAATTTCGAAACATTATATTTCGAAATCGTTTCCTTTTCGATATTCATTATATAAATGAATAAAATCGATATAAATATCGTTCACGTCAAAATGGTGTCAATCTAATCAACACGGCTATATATATTTAAATATATTCGTGCCCATCCCAAATCGGACATCAAAATCCTATTTTGATTCTTTTCTGAATATTGTTTGAAAATATTCGTTATTTTAAAATAATCGTTATTTTAAAATATTCATTCTTTCTGAACTGGAATCAGACACAGTCAATTACCATAAAATGTGATTTATATGGATTTCATACACACATGCACATAACAACAATCAAACACAGTCAACCATCACCCAAAGTGCATTCTACACTGCATAAGCATCAAATATAAGTATTTAACGCTTATAACAGCCTGTCAATCAATCGATCGACATACAGCTAATTATTGGGACTAGTGTATCTCCAATTTCATCCCAACACCCGTGTGGGGTTATCAAACAATCAAACACAGGTTTTATTTGTGCAGTTGGGCGATGTGTAAAATTTATCGTCCCAATCCATATCAGTCAAATGTGTGCACATAAACCAATCGTCCGATTTGTTTATAAATATTTATTTTACATACACGTTAAAAAATATATTTTTAACCATAAAATAATTTATTCCATTCCACATCACACATTCAATATTCACACCACAAACAACAAACAAACAAGTCGTCCATGGTTTGTGGACAACGGGTGTCGGGTGCTGCTAAGCACCGTCTGCATCCTAGTATATATTTCAACTAGAAAACAAATTAAAAGTGAGAAGTTCTCACCAAGAGCTAAATCCAACTCCGCGACTCTTCTTATGTAGAAAATCTTCGCCGTGTTTTCAACGAGACCCGTTTCACGCTGTTCATGTTAAAAATCACCCTTTTGACATTCGATCTTTATAAATAAAAATCATATTTTTATCGCTATATATATAATTAAAAAAACCAATCTATATAGCGATGTTCGTATAATAAAAATCAAATCTTTTTGCTAATGTTCATATAAGAAAAATCAAATCTTTTTCAATTCAATAGTGTTCATATATATATAAAAGGAATCCATATTTTTATTTAACCACTAAATAAAAATTAAAAATTAACTTACAGGGAGGCGCTGGGGACTGTAGGCGGGTGGAGGGCTTGCGCGTAGGGGAGGGGAGGCGGAATGGGTGTGGCGGCGCGTCGTAGGCGGGCCATGGCGCTGGCGGCGCGACTTCCGGTGGTTTTGGGGTTAGAAAAGGGGGCTCGCGCGATAAGCTTTAGGAGACAAGAGGAGAGAGAACGAGGGACGTGCGGGGATTGTCAGCGCGAGGTGGCGGACGCCCGGAGCGGCGGTGGCGCTCTCCGGTGGTGGCGCGACGAACGAGAGGGGGATGGGCGACTGTTTGATAGGGCGGCAGGTTTTGAAGCGTTGACTAGGAGGTTTGAAGAATGAGGGTTTGACCAAACTAATTTAGGGCAAGGTATACATATTTAATATTATTTTATTCGTGAAAATAGGGTTTTGCATTTGATCTTCAAACCAAACCCAACAAGTGTCGTCCCTAGGTAATTACCCCCATTCCGAACACAATGGGATATGTTTCGTAATCCAATTCGGCCGTTACGATCAGTTTTCATTGAAATTAAAATATGAATCAATATGAATTGAATTTGAACGTACATTTCAATTTACCGGGGTCACATACTGACTTCAAAAATTACAGAAAAATTATTTCTAGCCTCGTATTGACGATACGGTCCTAATAAAACTAATTTCGTCAAATTATGAGATCGTTTGAAAAATGGCCATTTTCTGGTCAATCGAAATTGACTGAAAGCGTTAAAACACGTTTTCCTTCACCACGCTCACAAATTGATTCAGAAAATTACGAATTTTGGTATCTAGCAATAACTAGATATCCCGGGTCCAACAAAAGTGGTTTCGTCGAAAACCGAGGTTGTTTGCAAAATTTCCATTTTTAAGGGCCAAAATTCCATAGCGACTATTCTGAATATTCAATTGGACATAACTTTATATTCACGCTATGAAATTTCAATTTTTCGGATTCGTTGGAAAGATATAGATTCGATTATTTTTTATTTCACTAAAATCCGGTTTATTTTGAATCCTGTAACTCCACTTGAAATTTGAAATCGAATTTTCAAACTACCGCGCCATTTTCAATTCCTTTTTTTAATTAAAATAAAATATTTATATTATAACGACGATTCAAATAAATATATACGTTCTATTTCTATTCAAAATAAATTTCTCGTCGTTATTATTTAAAATAATTCATTTTAAATATTCAAAATTCATCAAAATTGCCAAAATAAAAATTTTAATTTAGTTCGGATTTTCGGGTTGTTACAATCTCCCCCACTTAAAACTTTTTGTCCCCAAAAAGGAACGAAGTTGAAAGTTCTTTTACAAACCAACTCAACTTTCATTATTTTCATTATGGCTTAAGTTCTTCAACTTTTCAGTTTCTAAGAACTTTTCAAATTTTTCAAAAATTTGGCTAACACCCTAAATTTTTGAATTTTTTTTCCCTAACTTCCCCTGCACGGGAGCACCGGGAAAATCCCGAAATTGCCATACAGGCCTCTCCAATCCAAAAAGAAAAAGAAACAGCCAAGCGGCTAGCCAATCGGCTCATAAAATCATCAAAAACCCCAAGAAATACAATAAACATGTACCTATTTGTCGGGAAACAATTTTATTCCTCTGCTCTAGCCTCCTTGCTATAACTTGTTCATACATATATATGTACATACATGCAATTCCAAACAATTTTCAATTCAGTTCAACATTTGATACAATTCTGCTTAATGGTTCCAAATTTTAATTAATCAAAACAATAATCAAACAACCCAATCAGCAATCAATTAGTTGGTTATCTTTTCAAATTCATAATTTTGATATATAGTCAAAAATCACATTTTTGGTGCCAAATCACAACAGTAGACCCTATCTAGTTCTGGTTCTCACACCAATCAATTGGAAATATATAGAAATCCCACTTTCGTCACTCGAAAATAAATACTGGTGATGTAGCTACAATCAGCAGAATCATCTCCGGGCGACTAGAGTGTGACTCCATTTCTATCCAGTATATTAAAACTTCTAATAAATGCGGATCAGACGTATACGCAAAATCTTTATATACTTGATTGTCCAATTCAATACAAATAAATATTCAAATACGTATGTAATAGTTTAAATCTTCAAAACAACTTGTTTTCATTTTAAAAATATACTCTTCACACTCGTTCTAGGATACTACTGATCCCATTTCTAACGAGTCGTTCTTATTGGATATTACTAATCCAATCTCTGATGAATTCTTTCGTATGGTTCTAATGTGTCTTGTTCTACGAGCTTTGTAAACCAAAGCTCTGATACCAAACTTTAACGACCTGAACTTCCCCGTGAAGGAAAGAGCGGATTGCTTTGAGGACAAGCCACATCGGAACACAAAGAGAAGAACATTTCATTGCTTATTACAACAATTCCACCAGAATACAAGAATATATAGAGTATGAATAAATATTATACAACAGAAAATATCAGAGATTTAAATACGTTACTACAGCGGAAAAATTATACAATACACAACTGAAAGAGATATGCGGATACAGAGCTTTCCGGATATCGTTCCAGCTATAAATCAGGATCCTATGAATATAAATATGCAAAACCAAAACTACTAGCTGCCCGTGTCAAAATAAGGGCACCTAGAGTTGAGGTTAAAACAATAAACTCCAGGTCAGTCATGTGACTAGTGTGAGAACTAAAACAGTTATTTAAAACTTTACTTTAAAATAAAGTAAATTAAGGGACCACGCCGTATAACACGGAACAGGTTTCCTCCCAAGAATACCAGTGCATATAACAAAACAGCGCAATGCTTTTTGGAAAAGTGGAGCTATTATAAGACCCAGGTCCCATCACACAATGCAACGCAAGCCGGAGGATAGGGTTTTCCCTTATAATTGCCAAACATGCTTGGTACGTTAAAACAAATCATTTGATACTATTATACGTGTATAGTGTATAAAACATTTTCAAATATAAATGTATCAATCCTAAACGGCATGGGTACCATATATCATGTCGCCAATACTAGGCACTACAATCAAAACCGCAAATATCACGTATTGGAGGTTGGATTTCCTTCTGTGAACCGAGGCTAGGGATCGTCCTCACCGCTTCTAGACAATCTAGCCTACCATGTCTCAGGACCCAGACTCAAGTGGGCCCTTGGATTGTCAGGGCCGGTCCACCGATGTGGATTAAAATGCCTGAACACTGTGTTTCCCCACCCTTTGGGGGCGTAAATGAGTCATATGACTCCATCGGCTCCACATAGTCACCGATATATCTGAGGCGTCTCGCAATCCAATAACCACACAGGTGAAAATAATATAAATGTCAGGGCTGGTAGGTCATTGACACCACCCTAGGTAGAAAGAAACGCATGCCCTCCCTGAGGTCCTCTCCCGTTTCTTGTTCACAACCGGTGTGTGAGGCTCGCGAATTAACGCTACACAAAGCTATGCCACACAGGCGGTGCTTTGATCATCCACCATAAGATTCTGCTTTTCAACAGAAGCCTTGATCATTTGCATCTTAGCATGCCACACAGGCAAACCACTCCATGCAACCGATATCCATCAATCACACAGAATGATATCCAATGTCAGACATACAATCCATTTACAAGTCCGTTCTGGGTCTGAACGAAACCGGAGGCACCTTGTACCTCGCGTATCCATCGATCTCCAAGTACGTCTGGACGATCACCAACTGATTCCCTCCTCTTGGGTGTACAGCCCAATCAAGATCATCAGTAATTATCCAAACGATGTGAAGACCTCCTGTATTCGACCACCGTCTTCATCCTCGACACATCGTCTAATCAGTTATTCAGAATGGGATAAACCCGGTCTTTCTGAATAACTCACGCATATAATAAACAAGTGTTACACAAACACAACATACGCCTCATTCCAATTCAGAATATTCTTTTATTCAAATATTCTTATACTTTGGGAAAGGTTGCCATTAATTTTATCAAAGATAAATTCCGTAAATTTATTCTTTAATCTTCCTTTGAATATCAATTCAAACCAAATTATGGTTCATCCAAACTAGTCGGGATTAACGAACCTTACCAAAGTAATCATTTGTTTTAATTTCCCAATCCCAACCTATTCATCCCATGAAGTAAAACTGGTAATACTTCACATCTAACACCACGGTGTTATCGGTAAATTCAATTACCATTTCACGTTCAAATCTAATTAAAGATTTAACTATCGCCTAGAGAAAAACTGGTGATACTCCATTCTTGATCATTTCAATCTAATTAAAGATTCATTAAAACTCCACTTGGTTTTAATCTTCCCAAAAATCAATATTAATGATTGTTTAACTTGGGAAACCATATCCTGTCTTTAACTGGGTTAAAGAACCAATGTCATTTAAAACACGGTTCACGATCCCAAAATCACATTCTATTCCATCAGCCTTTAACCGTAAATTAGCAAGTGAACAATTCCCTAAGTATTAACCCCGAAGGCCTAAACGAACATCAGATCAATGCCCAAGAAACCATTCAACTTAACTAATCTTCAGTTAGTTTCTAATTTTCTTAACTCCTTTGGGTCTAAGAACGGTATTATTAAAGATACCATTCACGACTACCCAAAATCACATTCCATTAACGATGAAATCTTCATGGAAAACAAATCGATATATAATCGATATAAACTTCCATATCCGACTAACAATATAAATGGAATAACGGAAAAGCCTTTTAAATTCCAGATATATTAGCAGTCTTCCTCCACAGAAATTCACTTCGATTAATACAAAATCGAATTCCATTCCATTCGAAATTATTTTATTAAATTGGAGAACTTTACCTTGGAAAATCTCCTTTAAATCTTATCAAAAAGATTTATAAATTCCAAATCCCATTTCACTGTAAATCGGGTTAAAGAATGAATGTCGTTAAAACACAGTTCACGATAAACCCAATTCACATTCCATTAATTATCGGGTTGAAGAACAAGTGTTATTTAAAACACCGTTCACGATAAACCCAAAAATCAATTCAATTCCAATTAAATACCATTTAATTGGTATACTTCATTAAATTTAATAAAAAGATTTAATCTTTTTCTCAACTGGGTTTAAGAACATTGTTAATGAAGACACCATTCACGAAAAACCCAAATCCCATTTGATATTAAATACAAGGCTCTGAATAGAAAATATATCGGCTCATATTCAATATCAAATTCTACGACCAATAAATATCGTATAGGAAATAACGATATAAATATATCTTTCAAATTCCCATAACAATATCTGTATAATCACGAAATCCAACATCGAAATATTCCAAAGACAATTTCGATTCAAATCCATTCCATTTCAATTATTGGAAATTCTGGTTACTTTTAAAACCCTTTCAAATCCAATTTATTTATTTCAAAAATAGACGGATTATAATTCTAGTTCAAAACTAGTTCATTTCGATAAAAATCTATTTTTATCTTTTCAAATATGGAATTTTTCATCCCAATTCTTTCCAAATCATTTCTTATGATTTTACACAAATTATTACTATTTTTAATAATTTTATCAAGGCCCGTACAGTTGATTTCCTTAAACGGCCATCGAACTGCACTTACATCGATCTTTTCCAAATTTGATTTGGACATAGTTCCAAATCCAAACATTAGATTTCAAATCTCTAATATTCGACAGAAAACTCTTTTCGATACAAACCCAACAATTCCAGTTTTAGGAGAATCCGACGGTCGGATCTTTCGTAATATCTGTTTGAAGTCAATGGTCGAAATTCGCGAACTGCCGTTGCGCGGCGTGTACTATTCAGGCCATTATATTATATTTATATAATGTATATTTTGTCGATTTCCTTTTAAAACGTATTTTATAAATCGTTTTAAATTCGTTTTCAAAACGATTTCAACTTCCTGTTCAATTTCAAATCAAAATTGAATATTCCATATCATCGATATACAAATGATAATATTTTCAAAACATTATATTTCGAAATCGTTTCCTTTTCAATGTTCATTATATAAATGAATAAAATCGATATAAATATCGTTCACGTCAAAATGGCGTCAATCTTATCAACACGGCTATATATATTTAAATATATTCGTGCCCATCCCAAATCGGACATCAAAATCCTATTTTGATTATTTTCTTAATATTGTTTGAAAATATTCGTTATTTTAAAATAATCGTTATTTTAAAATATTCATTCTTTCTGAACTGGAATCAGACACAGTCAATTAACATACAATGTGATTTATATGGATTTCATACACATATGCACATAACAACAATCAAACACAGTCAACCATCACCCAAAGTGCATTCTACACTGCATAAGCATCAAATATAAATATTTAACGCTTATAACAGCCTGTCAATCAATCGATCGACATACAGCTAATTAGTGGGACAAGTGTATGTCCAATTTCATCCTAACACCCGTGTGGGGTTTCCAAACAATCAAACATAGGTTTTATTTGTGCAGTTGGGCGATGTGTAAAATTTATCGTCCCAATCCATATCAATCAAATGTGTGCACATAAACCAATCGTCCGATTTGTTTATAAATATTTATTTTATATACACGTTAAAAATTATATTTTTAACCATAAAATAATTTATTTCATTCCACATCACACAATCAATATTCACACCACAAACAACAAACAAACAAGTCGTCCATGGTCTATGGACAACGGGCGTCGGGTGCTGCTAAGCATCGTCTGCATCGTAGTATATATTTCAACTAGAAAACAAATTAAAAGTGAGAAGTTCTCACCAAGAGCTAAACCCAACTCCGCGACTCTTCTTATGTAGAAAATCTTCGTCGTGTTTTCAACAAGACCCGTTTCACGCTGTTCATGTTAAAAATCACCCTTTTAACATTCGATCTTTATAAATAAAAATCATATTTTTATCACTATATATATAATTAAAAAAACCAATCTGTATAGCGATGTTCTTATAATAAAAATCAAATCTTTTTGCTAATGTTCATATAAGAAAAATCAAATCTTTTTCAATTCAATACCGTTCATATATATATATATAAGGAATCCATATTTTTATTTAACCACTAAATAAAAATAACCAAAATAAACGAAATAAAAATTAAAAATTAACTTACAGGGAGGCGCTGGGGACTGTAGGCGGGTGGAGGGCTTGCGCGTAGGGGAGGGGAGGCGGAATGGGTGTGGCGACGCGTCGGAGGTGGGCCATGGCGCTGGGGCGCAACTTCCGGTGGTTTTGGGGTTAGAAAATGGGGCTCTCGCGATGAGCTTTAGGAGACAAGAGGAGAGAGAACGAGGGAGGTGCGGAGATTGTCAGCGCGAGGTGGCGGACGCCCGGAGCGGCGGTGGCACTCACAGGTGGTGGCGCGACGAATGAGAGGGGGAGGGGCGACTGTCTGATAGGGCGACGGGTTTTAAAGCGTTGACTAGGAGGTTTGAAGAATGTGAGTTTGACCAAATTAATTTAGGACCGGGTATATATAATTAATATTATTTTATTCGTGAAAATAGGGTTTTGCATTTGATCTCCAAAACCAAACCCAACGAGTGTTGCCCGCAGGTAATTACCCTCATTTCGAACACAATGGGATATGTTTCATAATCCAATTCGGCCGTTACGATCAGTTTTCGTTGAAATTAAAATATGATTCAATATAAATTGAATTTGAACGTACATTTCAATTTACTGGGGTCACATACTGACTTCAAAAATTACAGAAAAATTATTTCTAGCCTCGTATTGACGATACAGTCCTAGCAAAACTAATTTCTTCAAATTCTGAGATCGTTTGAAAAATGGTCATTTTCTGGTCGATCGAAATTGACTGAAACCGTCAAAACACGTTTTCCTTCGCCACGCTCACATATTGATTTAGAAAATTACGAATTTTGGAATCTAGCAATAACTAGACATCCCGGATCCAACAAAAAGTGGTTTCGTCGAAAACCGAGGTCATTTGAAAATTTCCATTTTTAAGGGCCAAAATTCCATAGCGACTATTCTGAATATTCAATTGGACATAACTTTTATTCCCGCTATTAAATTTCAATTTTTCGGATTCGTTGGAAAGATATTCTCAAATAAATTCTAATATTTTTGATTTCACTAAAATCCGGTTTATTTTGAATCCTGTACCTCCACTTGAAATTTGAAATCGAATTTTCAAACTATCGCGCCATTTTCAATTCTTTTTTTTAATTAAAATAAAATATTTATATTCTAACGATGATTCAAATAAATATATACGTTTTAATTCTATTCAAAATAAATTTCTCGTCGTTATTATTTAAAATAATTCATTTTAAATATTCAAAATTCATCAAAATTGCCAAAATAAATTTTTTAATTTGGCTTGGATTTTCGGGTTGTTACTGAGTGTATATATGAGCGCGTATTTTTTATTTGATATAAAAATGGTTTTATATTGTGGAGATTTGTTGGTTGAGTTGTTTATGGGTTCTGGTTGATCAGTTTGATCCGCTGTATCGGTAGGAGTTTATAAACACTCGAATACGACGAACCGACATAGTATGTTTTAAAAGGAGGGTAAATGAAATAATTTTACCCAAATTATATTTTGATATAAACAAAGTATATATATTTGAAGTATTATAGTATATTGGATGTGTTGGTTCTGATTATAATCGAATTAGATTATAATATGTGAAATGGTTATGTTAATAGCCAATCAGAATTCATATAAGTGAAATACGTGAGATCAGACGAATTAAATTTGAATTTAAATCGGAATTGGAATTAAAACCCTAGAAGGTTATAAAAGTGTTTGTAAATGAATCCGGGTTAAATATATGTGAATTTTAAAATCCTGGGAGATTTTAAATTTGTTACAAGCATTGAAAAGGATATTTTGAAATGGATTTCAAAATGAAAGTGTTTAGAAATGGTTTTGAAAGTTATATAGTATTGAACTCACTTCAATAGCTGGAAAATAGATTCTGATGATGATCATGACATCATCGGTGCTCATTTTCGAGTTGTAAGTGACGGATTACTACCAAAGGTTTTGTTTTTGGAAATGTTTGCGAAAACAAGTTGTTTGAATTTCGAAAAAGATAGTTTGATTTTTGAGAAAAGCGAAGCAGTTTAAAACTCCCAAGGAGAGATTGTTGAAATAAAAACAAGTTAAATAATACTTGTGAAAGCAAACTGGAATTTGAATTGAAACCAGTTAAGTGGAAATTGAATTGTAATAGAAAATATCAAATAAAATTGGATTGGGAGATATTTGGACTTATGTTGGATTGATGAGTTAAGAAATTGAAAATCGAGAATGAAACTTTGGTTTGAAATAAAATTGGACTTAGGTATAAGCGAATGGTTGTGTTGGAGATAAAATGAATTGAGTTTGATTGGGATGACCTTGGTATATGTAGAATTGGTAACAGATGAAAAGGATGTATTGATATGCCAACAAAAATGGACCAGTTTATATTTATATTGGGTATGAGGTTATTATGAGCCGAATTGGCAAGCCACTTGGCTGTTTGATTTTCTTTTGGGTTGAAGAAGGCCTAGAGAGGCGAGTTGGAGTTTGAGCTATTGACCAGTACAAAGGAGGTGCTGGCAAATTTTTTCGAAAAGTTAAGTTGTTAGAAAAATTTTAGGATTTTTGAAAATTTTCGTTAGTAGGAATGAATAAATATTTAATTGAAATTAAATTGGTTCAGTTGAAACTAAAGTTAATAAGTAAACAAATAAATTTGTACTAGTCAATAGGGTTTGTTTTCTACCTTAGCAATTTCGAGGACGAAATTATTTTAAGGGGGAAGAATGTAATGTCCCGTATTTTTACGGTTTAATAATTAACTTATTTAACTATTTAAATAGTGATTCAGAGAATTTAATGGTTGTTTCAATATTTAATTAAAATAAATAATAGAATAATTTCCGAAATAGTCGTAAATAGTGGAATTTCACAATATGGGGTGAATTGGATTATTCAAAATATATAATTCAGTTTAGATTTGAATTATAATAACAAATATATTATTTAAATAAAGTTTGAATGTATAATTTTAATATAATTATAATCGAGCTTGAAATGGCGCGGCAGTTCGTTATTTGGCGATTTGAACTTCAACTGAATATACAGGGTCCGTTTTAAATCGGAGTTCTGTGAAACAAGACATGTTCGGAGCTGGTCAAGTATATTTTTCTAATGGAAGAGAAAAATCGGGATTTCATCATGTAGATTTTGAGTTATGATCAAATCAAATTTTCAAATAGTCGCTATGGAATTCCTTTATAATTTATAATGATATATAAAAGGAATTTCATTATAAATCGAATATCGATTTAATCGGGATTTGAAATATCGAGCTAGAAATTCATATTGGAATATTCTAGAGTTGTACGATATTCTAGTTGAATATATACGATAATATTTATTTAAAAATATTTAATTTAATTATTTTAAATATATTTATATTTAAAATGGATTTATTTAGAGTGTTAAAAATAGCTAGTTTTGCAAACGACCTCCGTTTTCGACGAAACTAATTTTGTTGGATCCGTAATATCAAATTATTGTTAGATTCCAATTTCCGTAATTTTTAGAGTCAGTATGTGGCCGTACGGGATTTTAATGTGAAAAACAGTCGATATTTTGACGGTTAAAAATACGCTGTGTGGGCAAACGAAGTCGGAATTCGACAAAACTCGTTTCGTTGCGTCTGTAATGTCGAACTGAAGGTGTATGTCCATTTTCGTAATTTTTGGGTATCGTATGTGATCTAGGAATTTTTATTCAACAAATACACAGAGCGATTGCTTAAAATAGAATAAAATATTCAATATAAAAATATTATATTACTTCTATAAATAACCGGCCATCCCTAAACCCTAGTTCTAACTTCTTCTGGTGGTTAATTCTTTCGTAGCGCCTCTAGTTTTCAAAAACGTGAGGAAAACCTCTTCTTTCAAAAATCATAAGAAATTCCAACTAAAATAAATAAATCATGAGAGTAGTGTTTTTGAAATGCCAGTAAGACTCTCATCAACTTGGTGTGCCTCTTGGTGGATTCGACGCTTATTTGGGTTCGCTGTCTTCATGTACAGTGAGGCTAGGGTTCGCTATAGCCAGATTTGGGGCATCGGGGTGAGAAGTAAAGTTTGTAATCGAGTTTGTGGTTGGATTTAGCACCTATTAGGAAAAAATGAGGTAATTCGGTGCTTCTGGAGTTCAGTGATTTCCCATAGGGTCTCGACGACGGAAGTCGTTGATGGTTGTTGAGTTGGGTATTATGGCTATGAGTAGAAGGAGAAGATGAAGGGGAGTTCGATGGTGTGTCTGATTTTGAATTTAAGTGGAGAGACGATGGATCGGTGGAAGGTTAAAGATGAGGTAATGGTGATAAAGAAACTGACGTCAGTTTTAAATGAGGATGTCGAGTTGTGTGTTCTTAGTATTGGAAGAAAGAGAGGGTAAAGGAGATTGAAATGGTGGGTTTGTTTTTGATTATATGGTGTGCGCGTGGAGTAGTTGGAGTGGGAATGATCGGTTATGGTGTTTGAGAAAAAGAACGCAGATTTCATCGGGGAAGAAAGGGCTACTGTTTTGGGCGGTCTTGGGCTTTAAGGATTTCTGTTGGGCTGAGTTATAAGGGTGAGGTCCAACAAGGTTTTAAAAGTATAATTTGTGCATATAAAATAAGTATTAACTTAAAAGTATCATAACTTGTCCATACTTTATCGAAATTTAACAAAATAGGATCCGTTGGGATCGTACGGACGGTGGCTACAAAATGGAACTGACTGGGAGTGAATTGGAGCTCATTACAATTTATTGTAAAATAAATTGTCTGTATAAATCAAGCGATGGTTATCGTTATTAACGATGATCGTCCAATGTGAGTAAAACTCACCAACTCTATCAGTTCATATTTTATAACGTATTTTTCGAACTGATAAATGATGATTGATTGTTGTGTGTTGACTGTTTGGTTGAACTGCTGATTTATTGGTTGAAATTATATATCTGGTTATATATATATAAATATATATATACATATAAATTGATTCTGTTTAGCAGAATAATTCATAGTGAAATGAAATTGATGTTAATTATATTGTTTAACATCTGTGGATGCAGGGAAACAGGTCGGAGGAATCCAACTGGATTCCTCGACATTTATTTTACTGTTTTTCATATATTGTAATATATGATGTGATATATAATCTATGTTGATTACGTGTGTTGAGTGATGTCGATCATTGTTATTCGGGTATTTTAAATACCGTAAGAAATACTGGAATGTAAAAAAAGGGATTTTCAAAGTGTATTTTGAAAATGAATTATTAATATAAAATCAATGGATTTTATATATAAAAGGAAAAGGATTTTATAAAAGAAAATAATTATAAAATCAAAGGGGTTATAGAGGAAATATTTGTAAACCATTTACAAATAGAGTTATATAGGGAAATATTTATCTATGAAATAAATAGAGTTATAAAAGGAAATTTTAAATGAGATTTAAGTGTTAGAAATAAAAAGAAGATTTCGTATGAATAATTCTATAAATAGAAGTATAAATAGAATTTGGAAATGGGATACTATTTTGAAATACGAAGTCAAACTCAAAGGAGTCAATCGAGTTAGAGTTAATCGAATTAGAATTAATCGATTAGAGTTAATCGAGTTAGAGTTAATTGAAGGGAGTTAATCGAGTGGAGTTAATCGATTAGAGTTAACTGAATTAGAGTTAGTCGGTTTAGAGTTATTCGAATATAGTTTATTCGAAGAGAGATTATCCAATATTAGTTATTCGAAGAGAGATTATCGATTATTAGTTATTAGAAGAGAGATCATCGAATATTAGTTAATCGAAAGGAGTTATCGAATATTAGTTATTCAAAAGGAGTTATCGAATATTAGTTATTCGAAAGGAATATCGAATATTAGTTATTCGAAAGGATTATCGAATATTAGTTATTCGAAAGGAGTTATCAAATATTAGTTATTCGAAAGGTTTATCGAATATTAGTTATTCGAAAGGAGTTATCGAATACTAGTTATTCGAAAGGAGTTATCGAATATTAGTTATTTGAAAGGATTATCGAATATTAGTTACTTGAAAGGGGTTATCGAATATAGTTTATTCGAAAGAGAGATAATCGAATATTAGTTATTCGAAGAGAGTTGATCGAATATAGCCTATTCGAAAAGGAGTTATCGAATAGAGATTATTTGAAAGAGAATTATACGTTGAATTCGATTATATCGAATTCGGGAAAGTACTATTCACTTTCCATTTTTAATCAATATTTATTTATTTATAAATAAATTAGTTGTTTGTTTATTAATCCAAATTAATAAATAAAAGTTATACTTAAGTTATTTTATTTCGGAAGCATGGGATTATAACACTATTGTTATAATCAAATGATTTCGGTAAAAGAAGTGGATTCGTAAATAGAATCTGAGGGTTATGCAAGGAAGTTTATTAGAGGTTTAAAAGGTGAACTTTGTATATTTCGAAGTTAGAAATGTTGTTCAGTTAAGGTATGAGAGGTAGTTATACCCCAACTTGATTGACTTCGTTTGTAACTAAGGAAAGGTTAAGGTTTGATAGTAAGGTTGGGTAAGTGAATTCAGTTGATGAAGGTAATGGTTTGAGTTGGCATAGCGATGTTTTATTTAAACATATGTTAAATAAAATGAATGAGTTTTGGAAAGATTTTCCAAATATAACCAGAGATATTTTCTAATCATAGAAAATGAAATGTTTGATGATAAAGAATACTGGAATGACAGTGATATGTGAAAACGATATGGAAATGTTTTCCAATGATTAATAACGCATATTTTCTAAATCTTGAAAATAGGGAGTGTTGAATATATGGAAACACGAAATAAATAAATTAATGAACTAAAGAGATAAATGTTAAATGATGATTGATCGATACAATTTCCATCTGGAAATAATATCGTTGTTTGCACACGTGTTTTTCTTTGATAGTTAACTCCCCGACTATCGAAGTTTTTGACCATTTTTCCGTCGTCAATACGGAGAGATCGGGATTAAGAACATTATCTGAAAACCACTCCATATGGGCATTAACATTGCGAATAAAATATGATGAAGATAATTGAAGACAGAGTTATGCAAGGGATATTCTAGCGATTCAAGGTAGAAATTGCCTAAGATGGATTTACAGAATAGTACCTTCGGTTTGTCCAGTCCCAGGACGACCTGTATGGAAGAATGTCTGACAGAGTATATTTAATAGATCGCGTAAGTTGATCTCTTCAAACGTATGTACGTTTGGTGGCGGAGGAATTCGTTTCTCTTAGTTGTATACCCGTTGTATTTTGGGGAAATCAATTTGTGATTTGGCGGGTATGACGATGTGACATTCAAAGTGAATAAATGTGTGATCTGTCAGAGATAAGCGTGGCCTCTAGCCTCACAACCGGGAAATGACAAAAATCGGGTAGGCAGCATGGCTAAGTGGGTTGCTTCCAAGTAGGGTGTATTGTCACCTGATCTAGAGTTTCATTTAATTCTTTAATCTATTCGATGTTATCCCATTCGTGAAACGATTGCTGACCCCAACCGTTGGTGATATACGTTCGATACACTCAAGCAAAATGAGTGGTCTGTCATGTGTGGGCGGGTTGCAAGATGTTCTTGTTGAACCCAGTGTATTCATCTCTAGAGGTACACTATCGAAAGGTGGTTCCATACCTTGTCGTAGCTGGTAATCCATTATCCAATAAGTGCTCGTGGTTTTGATTGTATACTATATATGTGGAACGTGAGATGAAAGCGTTCTGCAAGATTATTATTATATTGTGGTTGATAGATACTATTATAATATCAAAAGTGCTTTGATATAAAAGATCATTGTTTCTTTCAAAATGAGTTGAAAGTTAAATCAAATTGATTTGGATTCTCATAAGGGAAAAACCCATTCCGTTATACGGCATGGTCTTATGAGATATCGTTTATTTCTCAAACTGTTTTAAATTGTTTACTCATACCAGTCCCATGACTGACTCGGTGTTTATTTTGTTTTGTTTTTCATAAACTCTTGGGTGCTCAAATTTGTACGAGCAGTCAAGTAGTCGGGATTTACAGATGCACTAGAAGGAGCTGGAGCGGGAGGCTTCAGCAGCGTTTTTATAGCTATTGTTTATTTCCGCTGTGTTGTAAGTGTTATACTATAATAATGTTACTGTATACATATACTGATTTTATTTCAAAATTATTGTGAGATTCGTATTTACTCTGATGTTGTATGTTCTTCTTCTTCTTCTATTCTAAGTTTCTATCTTATCTATCCTCACCCTCTATTTTTTTCATGGACTATCCGGTGTTTCCGATGCTTGAATAGTCGATATAGTGTCGTATGCCGATATCCAGGATCGCGAATTCCCCGGGTCGTTACACCGACACAATAAAGTGAATATGGACAAAGCAATGCAAATAAAAATGACACCATGCAAACCAGCAATGGAAAAGACCAGACTCGACACATGCATGCGAATGACACAACAAATAAATGACCAAATACAAGAATGAAGCATGGAAAAATGGTTGAAGAAAGTAGCAAGCAACAGGAGCATCTCAAAATGGAAAATATGATATCATGGTAGCATAAATTTATAATGCAACAATTTATAACATGAAGCAAGCCCTTTTTAGGTGTAAGGAGGTGCATGAACGCAACAACAACAAAAGTGTGCAACTCAAATGGAGCAGGTCAAAATATGGAGTATATAAGCAAATAAATTGCTCAGCAACAACATAGTGAATATGCACAAGCTTATGTGCAAGTATTACAAATGCTAAAGATATATGCAACTGAATGGACATAGGTGGCACATGAGCCCCAACACAAGTATGAATCTATGGTGCAAGAAAATGTGAATGACTACTACAAGAAGTCATAACAGTATGGACAGATTTCAGATAGTCGAGGCCATAACCAAACATGCACAGGAGCAACTAGCATAAGCAAGGCTCTTGCATGACTGGACACATATGCAAGGATACAAGATGGCACAAATGAATTTTTTAAATGCAAACCAATGAAACGATTCAATCAAGCAACACAACAGCATATACAGGTCATGGCACAAGTTCAAGAGAAGCAACTGTTCTTATAAAAAATATGCAGTTAAATAATACCAAAGTATAGTATGTGTTCTTTGAAAATGCATGACAAGTGTAGTATCAGGATTTTAAAGAAATAGGACAGTACAAAACTTCAAGAGCAAATTACTTCAATGAAGTATCTATTCACAAGATCAAGTATAACATTTGTTCAACCACTTTGTGCACAATGGAAAAAATTCAAGTGTTCTTTATTAAGCATCTATTCTTAGTAAGAAGCTTTTAAAGCAACAGTTTTTTCAGGAAGCATCAAATAGTCAAATTCAAAATTTAACCGGAAAAATGTAAATTAGAAATGGTCAACCAAGAGATGTGAATTTAATTCTGGAAAAACTGTTCAAAGTTACACTTTCCAGAAAAAGAAAATATACGGGCCAAGTTAAAATTCCAAAAATCACGCAACATCAAGGATCAATTCAAAGCCGAAGATTTCAAGTCCCAAAAATTTCGTATATATCAAACCAAATCACGATACGATATCAGAGCATATATATCGGATTGTAATACTATAAATTCACCACATCCTCATCGGCAAACATTCATCCAAGTCAAGAGAAAACAAAGCAAAATTCGAATTGAAATTCCATACCAGAAAAAGGTGATTACTTGGATCCAAATCAACATTCTTCAACTTAATTAAAGAAGAGATTGCAACTGAGATTCAGAGCATCAACGAAGAGAGAGAGAGGCGGCTTCTAAGGAGAATCGAAACGCTAGCTAAAATCGCCATTGCCATTTTTCCCAGAGCCAAAGAATTAGGGTTACAAGAGAAAGAGGGACGAATTGTTTCAAGCAAAAGGAATAAAAAGAGGTCGGACAAGATTTTAAAGGCTAAGGGATTAAAAGATTTTATATTAATTATAAACTAGAGTTTTGATTTTCTAAGTGGATTTAAATTGTTTTTTGCTTTTAATTTTAATTTGTAATCGCTTTAAAGTTTTCTAGTTTGTCTGTAAAACTAGGGAGTTGAATTACGGGGTTGTAATTCAAGGAAATCTGATTTCGGGGATAGAAGTCAGTGCAGGGTTTTAAGCGTAGGATCAGTGCAACTAGAGAGAGATTGTGAGGCCTTTTGTGTAGATCCAACTAGAAACTTGGGGATAAGTTTTGAGCGTAGGGTTAGGACGAATAGGCTAGGAATTGTCGCGAGTTTATAGGTGTTGTAAGCGCTGTAATAGTTGACTAATACCTAGTAGAAACCTCGAGGAATGCAGCAGTAGACAGGGTTTTACCGAAGCTGGGTATATTTGTGTGTTATTTATTTTCCGCATTTACTCTGATTATTATCTGTGATTGATATTATTTAATTACTCAGCAAAAACTACAATAAACCCTATTCACCCCCTCTAGGGTTAATTTAGATCCTAAAGGGAGCGCACGTCCATCTGATTATTCTACCTGTTATGCCTGTTGTTCCATTGATATTCTGATGGCTCCAAAGGACTAGAAGGGGAAGCACGCGGGTTCCTGGGATATAGAGGGTACTCCTAGTAGTCCTTTATGCGGTGGCAATGTTTAGGTTATGCTCGCAGAGGTTGGGTCTGCGTGTTACTACCTGGTAAGTATACCTTTATTTCCACGATAGTGGGCAGTCAGAAGGGTGTAGGGTGGCATAGGTGATTCGACGAATCTTGTCCCTTGCGACTTGGCGGGTTATGACTACCTCATCTATTTGCCTTAGGCAGGTCTAACCATTTGATTGATAGTAATCGTCGAGTACCGGTCATCGACAGTCAGCGTGATGCGGAAAGGCGGAGAGCTAAACCAAAAGACCATTGACCTTCTACTATCGAGGCTTTGGTTGTGGGACACGCCAATTTGGATGTAGAATGTTTGTTAGTGGCACGTCACTAGCTCTCATATCTGTTGTCCTTTCACCAGTTGAGGGAGGGGTCGGGTGGGACCACAACCACCGTGAAATTATAGACCATAGCATCTGTGTATACAGATATCTGAAAAGACTCCCGATCGAGTTCCGTGTATCTGATATATCACTGTTACGAAACTCGATGCAAGTAGATAATACGTGCGGATAGATGCATACCGTTTTTGGATCGTGTATCATTGAGGTTGAGGCATCGAGTACGGTTAACGATACTTATGTGAGAAAGTCTAGATACATGCATGTTTGCTCCGGGTGGTGTATCGTAGACTCTAGGGCATTACTATGTGATGGAATCTGATTCGATCGAATGGTTCAAAGGTGGAAACCTGTATGCTTACGTAGCATGGCGATGGCGGTTCTCTGTGGAGCGTAGCATTGTTATATAGAGATCCGTACGTCGTTCCGGCATAGAATGAGAGACTACGGTGGGTACCGTGAGAGTAGGGTACCTTGGGGTGCCCCTTAATATCAGGGGTAGCTATATGTATATTGTATTAGGTTAATCTACTAGGGAGTAGATGGGTATGACGTTTGTGCCTTGAGTGTTATTAACATAAGTAACCAAATAAACAAGAAAATGTAATTAAATGGTATATGTAGTGTTATCCAGAATGTGTAGTTTAAATCCAATCACCCGAACTTGTGTTCTAACCCCTCCTCATAACATACTCGCAAGTTAGATTTGTAGCAGAGATACGATAGCTTTGAATACTAGTTAGGCAGTATTATTATCTGGGTAAGGCTATATTTGATTATATTTTATTCCATTCTATTGTGAGATGTTTTCTGAGCTCTGATAAGTTTATTATCTATCTTTTCTACGGATACCAGACAAACCAACACGAGTTTCGATAGATTAGAATTTTGAAAAATAATTCGGTTTGTCAGAATGTGGGTTGTTACACTTAGTATTAGAGCCTAGGTTTAGGATTTCTGTATAGATAGTGAGTGAACGTATTTGTATTTTTTAAAAATATAAATAATATATATATATACCTAAGTCCATAAAGGAACTCTATATATAGAGAAAGCAAAATATGGTAAAAGTTGGGATATCTATTTTGTACACTAATAGAATGAACATGGGAATCTGAGACCCTTAAGGTAATTTGGGCGGGAAGTGTACAATAAACTTTGTATGGAAGAAAGGTGAATCCCATATGTTAGTATTTCAGGTTAGTGGGTTTGACAGTAAAACCTTACAAAATGGAAAATGTTAAAAAGAGAAAATTGGATTAGGAATATATATTGTTGAGAGAATTGGCTTTGTGGGAGTGTCTAGGAAAGCCTAGGTAAGTTGGAAACCCACTTTGAGTCCAATCCCATTGTTAACTTTCAAGAACTTGAAATTGTAAAAGGTTTTGGAAGATGGTTTATGGTTTTTTCAAGTTTTGATCTTGAAAGTTACAATTTTAAAATATGTAAGAACATATTTGAAAAAGTAAATATTGAGTTTTGAAGTAAAATGGGGTATACTTTGGAAATAGTTACTTGTGAATTTTTTTTTCTAGAATAAAATTCTCTCAGTTAAACGTGCACAATATAGAGCATGTATAGTTCACTAGTTTTTACGTTATATTGAATGAAAGGATTAAGAAGCAAAACTTAGAAAATGTTGCATTTTGTTGAAAACTGGAATTTTCAGTAAAGAAAGTTTTGAAATCTCTTTTGACAATCATTTTTGATAATTGTTTTAACATAAATTTTTTTGGGTAAACAAAATAAGTTAAGAATAGAATAGATGTTTGCATCTAGGTGTAAGTAACTAAACTGATTGTAAGCAAGAATAGTTGTAAACCTAATTGATTAATAGTTGTCCTTGTCTACTCCATTTTTTTATTTGAAAAAAAAATGATTTGCATTTTTTTGTCGGATGACATGTTTTATGGTTTGGTAAAAGTAAGTTTTGGTGAGAAAAATAAAGTTTTAACACTTTTAACTTTTGGAAGGAAAATAAGGAAGCCAAACCACGTTTTTAAAATTCATGGAGTAGGTAAGGATTAGTGCCTGGGGAAGACAGGGAAAGTTTTTGAGGCAATGGAGTAGATAGCGAGAATTATCTTGGAATAATGGTACGTTCCCGTTGAATGCGTAAGCATTGAAAAGCCTAGTGTGTTGCTTGGAAATGACCATTAGTACACAGCTAGGACTTGTGGTGACTACTAGTTAGTGAAGGGCAAGTAAGTGTTTAGATCCTGTTGCTAATTTTCCTGTTAGGGGTAAAATTCGTTATTAAATTTCTGTTGGGATCGTTCTCTTATTTTGTTCCTGTTGGGTAGTTAGGGTAACACCTACACCTATCATTGATCCCGTGGTTTGAACTTTTCTGTCTGATGGGGACATAGTCCTGAGATTCTTGGCCCTTGGTAGTAGTTGTGTAGAGCATCTGTTTTCCTGTTTTAGTTGAAGGACTAGAAGGCTTATTTGAAACTAAACTAGAATCAGAGGATTAAGTTAACTAATCTAAGAAAAGAGTTATGGCATAACTAAAAAAAGGAAACAACAAATTTAGCAAAGCAACAAATATGACAATTAAAAAATGGAAAATTTTGAGAAAAGGTTAATAAGAATAATTTTTTCCAAGATAATTTGAAAAAGAAAATCTGTAACAAAGGAAGTTTTCTTATGTGGGATGTGCTTAGATAGTAAAATAGGCAATCTTTATATAATTGTTACATAAAGTTCAAGTATGGATATAAAAGGTGACCAAAAGGAAGTGGAGGATGTGAAGATTTCTATTTTCTACCTTTTTGTAACATAAGAAATCGAATCTAGAATTTTTTTTCTGAAATTCAAAAAAAAATAAAGTTGAATAGTAGGGTTTTGGATGCAAAAATTTGATGAACAGCGCTCTTGCTCAGTAAGAGTGTGGAAAAATTTGAAGAAAACGTATTTTGATTTTCAAATATTGCATTCATATAGAAATTGTCAGTATATTTAGGATGTGTGCATCATGTTTTCAAAGGAATTTTCAAGCAAATTTTGCATTCATATAGGTGGTACTGCTTAGGCATTCATTTCATTTATGCATTATTATGTTGAATTACACTTTGCATTAGTACATGAATGGTTGCAAAATTGGATGCAATATGATAGTTGTGATTTATGCGAGGAATTACTTGATTTTACCCTTACCAAATTTCGGGGACAAAATTTCCTAAGAGTGGGAGAATGTAACACCCCGCATTTTTAATTAAATAAAATAAAATTTTAAGAGCTTCCAGAATTTGGTTACAAGATAAGCATCATTGCATCCGTGGCGGTTCTCTGGTCAATTTAGACCTATGGACTGCAGAAAACGGATTTAAGATGAAAGGGATATCTTTAAATGAAATATTACAACAAACATGAAAAGAAGGTATTAGAAAAGAACAATGACCACCATTGTTTTTATTCTTGTTAACAAAAGCCTATGTTGTCCAGTTGGTAAGAGCATGTGACTTCCGAAGAGTGGCGCAAGTTCGATTCCCGTGGCCGCCTTATTTTTATTTTAGAGGAATGATTAAAATTATACACGTTCTAAGAGAAAAATAGGTATAAATGTACATATAAGGAAAATTATACATATTGAAAAGTACAAAAATATATGTATACATGCATATGTAAATATATGCATATATACATATGTGCAAAAATAAAATATACAAAAGAGAAATACAAAATAAACCTGCAATCAATGAAAATAGGTAAGAATTAAATGTAGGCATAACTCCATTTGAATTTTGAAAATGAAATAAAAGTTGAGCATATATATATATATATATATATATATATATATACGTGTAAAATGAGAATTAGAAGTTTTGTATACATATAAGGAGCTTATATGTAAGTATAATATTTAAATAATTCCAGAAATTTAAACGAACGAAGCGGGAAAGTAAAGCGAGAACATGGACTCATATGGGTCGACCCAAACTATGCCTGGGTCAACCTATGGGCCGACCCAAGGGGGCTGGGTTGACCCTAAGGTCGACCCACCCCTGATCTGGGAAGGTTCATTCGACGAATCTAGACTGTTTTTCAAACCACATTCGTTGCTGACTCAACGCTGCGTGTACAAGATCATATCTGCTTTCTTGAACACCTATAAATAGGCTAGCAGAGCCTTGCCTAAATCTCATATTTTCTAAGAGGTTGTTTAGACTCTGTCATTCTTCTTCCTCCTCAAATCTCTTAGAAAAAAGAGAATCCAAGATCTGGAGGAAAAGAATATATATCTACAAATGGGTGTTCAGAATTCTGATCGAAGTGACGCAAATTCTTGGATCTGGTTAATTTAGATTTCTCTTATTTTTTTCCCTTTTTCTTTTAGTTTGAGAATTGTGAATCCATGGTTATTTAGATTCTAGATTCAGTTATGGGAGCCATGATATGGTAGGTCTGGACCAGATTCATGAATTGGAAAGCTATTAGGTGAGTGGATTTAAGTTATACCTTTTGATAATGGTATATCTATCGTTTGGCATTCCCTGTTAGTATGTATTATAAATCTGCTGAAATGATTAATCTGCTAAAACATTTAACCTGCTATAACCTGCTGAAATCTATTGAAATTAGTATTATTGCAATTAAAACTGAATTGTATCTATCGTATAAATGATGAAACTTCTACAGTATTGTAATCCTGAAACCTGAACTGAGAACATTTCTACTGTATAAAGCCTGTTTCCATTAATCGCCTGTTTGAATTGGGGATTTCTACGAATGCTGTAATTATGAAATCTACAATGAACATGAGTATTTTCTTAATTGAATTATTATTCCAAAAAAGGTTGTAAATAGAATTACAGTAATTAAGAAATTGTGGATAATCGCATGGAGACACGCGGTTAAGTTCAACTTTTGGTAGAAGCCTGTCCGGAACCACCCTACAAATCCAGCATCCATAAGTGATCAACTTAATGTGAGGGGTCTGGTCCATTAACATACATGAATATAGGGTGCATTTTACAAGTCCCTATTAAGTTTCTAAATTAGGCTCACATCTGGTCATAAACTTATTGTAAGTTTAGTCCCTATTTTTCGAAAATTCAGTAAAACAATCAAAAAAAATATGTAAACTGATATTTAAATGGAACATGCTCTCGATAAAAAAATCAGATCAAAAAACATCAAACAAGGCATAAAAAACCAAAAAATAGGATAACAACGAAAATGCAGTTAAATGCATAATAGTATGAACATATTTGTATTTTCCTGCATACATCCATGCATGTTTTCAAGTCTTGCATCTGTGTTTGATTTACTTGCATACGTCTATGTGGGTATTGCGTAATTTTTGCATACAAGTGTGCAGAAATTCACATGCATATGTATCGGTTCAAATTCCTTCACGAAATACTTGCATACATGTGTTCAAGTATTCCAAATAGTTGCACACATGTATGCAAGTTTCAGTCCAGATTTTCAGAAGAAAACAACGTATGCAACTGTTGCATACATGTATGCAACTATTGACAAAAGTTGCATACATATATGCAATTTTTTTAAATTTCTGTGGACTTCCGAGAATATCTCCAGATTTTAGAACTTTTTTTTTATACCTGGTAACGCCAAAAAATTTGGCCAGAAAATGAAAATGGCAGAACTTCAAAAATAGGGGGCGGGTTTACATGTAAACTATAGGAGGGATGTGAGCCTAATTAAGTTTTCTTTTAGGGAAGTGTGCCTAATTTTCACCATGAATATATGTATATAACTAGAAAGAAATAAATGGCATTAATTGTAATTAATGGAAATGAATCAATCCTACAACAGTAAAAGAATTGGAATGAATGGGGAATGATAATAACCTATTATGAATAAACCTGAATGGGAAAAGTAAAGAAAATAAGTAAGTCTGTCCTAGGGACACATGAAAATTATAACTTAGGTTATAATAAACGATAGAGAAAATGAGATAATTATGGAATGAGATAAGTTTTACCTAATTGTAAATTAGGTAATCTATAAATCTGGAAACCTGAAACCTGCTGTTTGTAATAATTAGATAAAAGAATGGAAAATTATGAAATATGATAATTTGTACTTAATTATAAATTAAGTAATCTGAAAACCTGAGAATCGAAATCCTTCTGATAAGAAGAACATGTTATCTGAAAACCTGAGAATCTAAAATCTGCTAATAAGAATAACATATTAAAGGCTTATCAATGAACTTAAACGGGGTAAGTTATATAACTGAAATTAATAAGCAAGAAGAAATTGGTAATCTGAATAAGAAATTAATATGATTTGAAATAACCAAGTTAACTGGAAATCTAATGAGGTAGAACAAGCGCGTAATTAAACGTTTGGACATAAGGCCTAATAGCACGTTAACCTGAAGCGGTTGGACCAGTCCGTACGTCTGAAAGTGAAGAACCCAACGAGTAGATCATCTCGTGTCATGAGACACGAGGGGAGCGCACGTCCATCTGATTATTCTGCTTGTTCTATCTGTTGTTCCGCTGATATTCTGCTCGCTCCGAAGGACTGGAAGGGGAAGCACGCGGCTTCCTAGGACGTGGAGGGTACTCCTGGTAGTCCTTTGTGCGGTGGAAGCGTTTAGGTTATGCTCGCAGAGGTTGAGTCTGTGCGTTACTACCTGGTAAGTATACCTTGATTTCCATGATAGTGGGCAGTTATAAGGCTATTGGGTGGCATAGATGATTCGACGAATCTGGTGCCTTATGACTAGGCGGGTTACGACCGCCTCATCTGTTTGCCTTAGGTGGGCCTAACCACCTTGTGACTAGGCAGGTTACGACTATCTCATCCGTTTTCCTTAGGTGGGTCTAACCATCTGATTAATAGTAATCGTCGGGTACTGGTCATCGACAATCAGCTTGATGTGGAAAGGCGGAGAGCTGAACCAAAATACCATTGACCTTTTACTATCGAGGCTTAGGTTGCGAGATACGCCAATTTGAATGTAGATTGTTTGTTAGGGGCAAGTCACAAGCTCTCATATCTGTTGGTCTTTCACAAGTTGAGGGAGGGGTCGGGTTGGACCATAGTCTTCATGAAATTGTAGCGCATAGCATATGTGTATAAAAATATCCGAAAAGGCTCCCGACCGTGTATTTGATATAGCCATGTTTCGGAACCCAGTGCACAGTAGATAATACATGCAGATAGATGCATACCATTTCCGGATAGTGTATCATCGAGGTTAAGGCATCGAGTACGATCGAGTATGATTAACGATATGTACGTGAGAAAGTCTAGATATGTAAGGACCCAAAACTTACCCAGTCTCCGAAGAGAAGAGGAAGCATGGATTGCCTTGAGGACAAGACGAATCAGAACACAAACAGAAGAACATTTCATTTCTTATTACAACAATTTCATCAGAATACACAAATATACAGAGTATGAATAAATATTACACATGTACTAAACATCAGAGATTAACAAGTTACAATGCAGCGGAAAATAATACAAAACACAACTGAAAAGAATATACGGATACAGAGCTTTCCGAATATCAATCCAATTGTAAACCAGGAACCTGTGAATATAAATCTGCAAAACCAAAACTACTAGCTGCCCATGCGGAAAATAGGGGCACCCAGAGTTTAGGTTAAAACAATAAACTCCATGTCAGTCATGTGACTGGTGTGAGAACTAAAACAGTTATTTAAAACTTTACTTTAAATCAGATATATCAAGGGACCACGCCGTATAACACTTGGAAAAATGAAGCTATTATAAGACCCAGGTCCTATCACACAATACAACGCAAGCCGGGGGATACGGTTTTCCCTTATAATAGCCAAACATGCTTGGTACGTTTAAAACAAATCATTTGATACTATTATAAGTGCATAGTGTATAAAACAACTTCAAATATAAATGTATCAATCCTAGACGGCATGGGTACCATATATCATGTCACCAATACTAGGCTCTACAATCAAAACCGCAATGTCACGTATTGGAAGTTGGATTTCCATCTGTGAACCAAGGCAAGGGATCGTCCTTACTGCTTTGAGACGCTCTAACCCGCCCCTCAGGCAAGTACTATGTCAAGCCTTTGGATCATCAGGGCCGGTCCACTCCATGTGGAATGGAATAAAATATTTTATAGTTAAAAATATAATTTTTAACGTGTATATGAATGAAATAAATATTTACAAACAAATCAGACGATTTGTTTATGTACACACATTTGACTGATATTGATTGGGACGATAAATTTTACACATCGCCCAACTGCATAAATAAAATTCATTATTTGTTGATTGAAACCCCACACGGGTATTGGGATGATATTGGACATACACTAATCCCAATAATTAGTTGTATGTCGATCGATTGACTGACAGGCTGTTGTAAGCGTTGAATATTTATATTTGATGCTTATGTAGTATGGAATGCACTTTGGATGATGGCTGACTGTGTTTGATTGTTGTTATGTACATGTATGTATGAAATCCATATAAATCACATTATATGGTAATTGACTGTGTCTGATTCCAGTTCAGAAAGAATGAATATTTTGAAATAACGATTATTTTGAAATAAGGAATATTTTCAAATAGTATTCAGTAAAAGATTAAAATCTGATTTTGATGTCCGATTTGGGATGGACACGAAAATATTTAAATATATAAAGACGTGTTGATTAGATTAACGCCATTTTGACGTGAACGATATTTATACCGATTTTATTCATTTTTATAATGAATATCGAAAAAGAATTGATTTCAAAATCTAATGTTTTGAAAATATTATCATTTATATATCGATGAAATGGAATATTCAATTTTGATCAGAAATTGAATATGAAGTTGAAATCGTTTTGAAAACGAATTTAAAATGATTTAGAAAATACGTTTTAAATAGAAATCGATGAAATATATTATATATATAAATATATATATATAATGGCCTGAATAGAACGCGTCGCGCTGCGGCAGTTCGTGAATATCGACCATTGACTTCGAGCGGACATTACGGAAGATCCGACTATTGGATTCTCCTAAAACCGGAACCATTGGGTTCGTATCGAAAAGATATTTCTAATGAATACAAGAAATTAGAAATCTAACGGTTGGATATGGAATTATGTCCAAATCAAATTTGGAAAAGGTCGCTGTAAGTGCAGTTCGATGGCCGTTTATGGAAATCGACAGTACGGGCCTTGATAAAATTATTAAAAATATCAATAATTTGTGTAAAATCATAATAAATGATTTAGAAAGAATTGGGATGAAAAATTCCATATTTGAAAAGATAAAAATAGAATTTTATTGAAATGAACTAGTTTTGAACTAGAATAATAAATCCAATATTTTTAAAATAAATAATTTGGATTTGAAATGGTTTTAAAAATAACCAGAATTTCCAATATATGAATTGGAATGGATTTGAATCGAAATTATGCTTAGAATATTTTGATATTGGATTTTGTGATTATACGGAGATTGTGGAGGAATTTGGAAGATATATATATATCGTTATTCCAATACGCTATTTGTTGATTTCAGAATTTGATATTGAATATAAGCCGATATATTTTCTATTCAGAGCCTTGTATTTAATATCAAATTGGATTTTGGGTTCGTTGTGAATGGTATCTTTAATAATACTGTTCTTGAACCGAGTGGAGTTAAGAAAATTAGAAACTAACTCGAGATTAGTTAAGTTGAATGGTTTCCTGGGTATTGATCTGATGTTTGTTTCAGCCTTCGGGGTTAATACTTAGGGGATTGTTCTCTTACTAATTTACGGTTAGAGGCTAATGTGAATTGGGTTTATTGTGAACTGTGTTTTTAACGACATTCATTCTTTAACCCGATTTACAGTGAAATGTGATTTGGGATTTATAAATCTTTTTATTTTGATTTAACAGGAATTTTCCAAGTTAACGTTTTCCAATTTAATATATTAAATTGGAATTGAATGGAATTCGATTTGATAATAATCGAAGTGAACTTCTGTGGAGGAAGACTGTTAATACATATGGAATTTAAGAGGCGTTGCCGTTATTTCATTTATATTATTGGTCGGATATGGAAATTGATATCGATTACATATTGATTTGTTTTTCCGTGAAGATTCCATAATTAATGGAATGTGATTTGGGTTGTCGTGAATGGTATCTTTAATAATACTATTCTTAGACCCAATGGAGTTAGGAAAATCAGAAACTAACTGAAGATTAGATAAGTTGAATGGTTTCCTGGGTATTGATCTGATGTTGATTTCGGCCTTCGGGGTGAATACTTAGGGAATTGTTCACTTGCTAATTTACGGTTAAAGGCTGATGGAATGGAATGCGATTTTGGGTTTATCGTTAACCGTGTTTTAAATGACATTGGTTCTTTAACCCAGTTAAAGACAGGATATGATTTCCCAAGTTAAACAATCGTTAATATTGATTTTTAGGAAGATTAAAACCAAGTGGAGTTTTAATGCATCTTTAATTAGATTAAATTGATATCCAAAGGAAGACTAAAGAATAAATTTAAAGAATTTATCTTTGATAAAATTAATGGGAACATTTCCCAAAGTATATGAATATTTGGATAAAGAAATATTCTGGATTGGAATGAGGCGTATGTTGTGTTTTTATAGCACTTGTTTATTATATACGCGAGTTTTTCAGAAAGACCGGGTTTATCCCATTCTGAATAACTGATTCGACGATGTGTCAAGGATGAATACGGTGGTTGAAGACCGGAGGTCTTCACATCGTTTGGATGATTACTGATGTCTTAATTGGGCTGTACACACAAGACAAGGTAATAAGTGGTGATCGTCCAGACGTACTTGGAGATCGACGGATATGCAAGGGCCTCTCCCATGTATTGGACATACGGGGGAGGAATAACTGGTTTATAGCTGGAATGATATTCGAAAAGCTCTGTATCCGTATATTCTTTTTAGTTGTGTTTTGTATTATTTTCCGCTGCATTGTAACTTGTTAATCTATGATGTTTAGTAAATGTGTAATATTTATTCATACTCTGTATATTCTTGTATTCTGATGAAATTGTTGTAATAAGAAATGAAATGTTCTTCTGTTTATGTTCTGATTCGTCTTGTCCTCAAGGCAATCCGTGCTTCCTCTTTTCTTCGGAGACCGGGGAAGTTTCGGGTCCTTAAAAGATACATGCATGTCTTCTCTGGTTGGTGTATCATAGACTCAAGGGCATTACTTTGTGATGGGATTTGATTCGATCGAATGGTTCGAAGGTTACAGTCCGTAAGCTTACGTAGCATGGTGATGGCGGTTCTATGCGGAACATAGCATTGTTATATAAAGATCAGTACGTCGTTCCGACATAGGATAAGGGACTTCGTAAGATTCTGTGGTGTTACGACGGAGACCGTTCGAGGGGGTTACCATGCACTACAAGAAAACATTGATTTAGCGTCAAATATTTAGAAGCAGATATTTTCGTCGCTAATTTGTGATGGATTCCAATGTGATTGCAAGGGATAGTTTTTTGTATTTTCAAACTGTTTTCTTTCATTTATTACTGTTGTCTTCTGTCATCCCTCGTTACTCCATTGCAAATTGCGTCAAATTATCGACAAAAAATTCTTTCGCTATTTTCCGCTCCAAATACAGGCAGAATACTGACGAATATTTATCGAAGCTATTTTGCAGCAGAATTCCAACAAATTTGCAAGAGATGAAAATATTAGTTTATTATAATAATTATTTAATAATTAATAATAAAATTTAATACTTATGAAATGGTATCTAGTATTTAATAATTAATTTTATATAATTGTAGTTGAAATTATAGTTGATACTTATATTTTATAATTATAGTTGATATTATATTCAATATTTCGAAAATTTTAAAAATTTGAAATCATCTTGAATAAATTTGAAATAAATCATAGAGTTTATAAAACCATTTATTGTTTGACACGAAATAATCAAAATTTCTAAACTTTAAAATATTGAAAAAGTTCATTTAATAGTTTAATTTAAATTGTATAATACTTTATATTATAATTTTATATTTTTCTATAAACTGTGACTAAGATAAAGAACAATTAAACATATTCGAATTTTAATATAAAATCTAGTAATTAAATATTAATGATATTAATATTTAATTAATAATAACAATGTTTAATAATAATTAGTAATAAAATAATATGTAATAAGTATTAAGAAAAATACCATTTAATATTTAACTATTAATCATATTTATATTTCATATTAGTTGATAAATTAACAAAAGTACTACAATCTAAAAGTAATTAGTAATTAACTTTTATTACTTAGAATTTAATATTAAATATTTAATAATTTATTATTATAATTAATAATTTCTATTTAAAAATAATAATTATTATCAATTATTTATAACAAATACTTAATAATCAAAGCTTATGGCTAACAATTATTTTTTGTCTGATTTTCAAAATTTCCTTTTGATATTGTATAGTCCTTTGATTTATAGTTCAACACAGGTAAAACAATGTGCCAAATGCGGTTATGATTTTTTAAGCTTATGGCCAGCAACACCTACTAAATACCATTCGAAATGGTTTAACAAAATTCAACATGCACTATGATATCAATGATGAAAACACCGTCTACGTAATTATAAAAATAGATTGAACTTCAATGAAAAAACGATAACAATATTAAAAGCAGGTTTTAAAACACGAGGACTCGACTTCATTTTTTTCATTTTTAATTTCCTCTAAAAACACAATATTTCCTAGTCGATAATCCAAATCAACGCAGAAAAGCTAATCTAAACTGTTAATATGTCACCCGACCATCAATGAGCATTCTGCCACGGATCGCTATTCTCCTCCAGATTTCACCGCCAAAACTTTTTCCTAAAATTCAGCAAATCCAAAATCTCCTTCACTGGACCGCTTTAATTAAAAAATCCGGAATTCTTCAACTTCTCTAAAAGCCCTAATTTCAATAGAAATCCTCTTATAAACAAGCTGTGTAAGGAAGAGGGAAGGGAGGAAATGGAGGACATGGATTAGGAAAGGGTGGAGCAAAGAGGCATATCCATCATCCTGCTCGTCGTGGTGGCGTCAAGCATATCGATCGTCTCATTTATGAGGAGACTCATGGCGTGCTCTAGATCTTTCTAGAGAACATTATCGGTGACGCTGTTATCTACACGGAGCATGCTCGTAGCAAGACAGTGGCCGCCATGGATGTTATTTATGCCCTCAATCGTCCGGGAAGAAACCTCTATGGTAATATTTATTGATTATTGTTCAATATTGTAAAATTATAAGTTCTGAAGTCTACTTTTGGAGTATCTAATGTATTCCTTTTATTTCTGAAATGTGATTTCTACCAGGGAATTTGCAAATCTGAATTATACAGTCAAGTAAAATTATAAGGTCTTCATCTTGTTATCTTTTCGATCTTTCATACTACTATGAACCTGTTTGTTAGTTTTCTGCAGTGCATATGTACGTTGCACAACCTTTTGGCTCAAGAATTGCGAAAGCCCACTTAATGTTTGTTGAAATGCTGCTTTTAAGTATCTATCATATGATGTTATGTTGAATTTATTATTTTACTCCCCTTTTTGGAACAATTTTAGCTTTTTAAATCATGTTAGTAAAATGATATATGATAATCCGGTGATGAAAGTCTATATTTTGTATTCAACATTTGCTACTTGAGTTTTTTTTCGAAAATTGGATATTTATCTGCTTTCGTATACGAATATGGACGGATATCTATCCACTTTTGGATGCGAATGTAGACGGATATTCTAGATACACATTGACATGCTTAATTTTATAAAGAGTACTCTCCTCCATTAACAACATCATTGAGGATTTAGTTTGAAAAGAAATTATAATGGTGTCAGTCACATTTTTCTTATTCATTCAGTATATGGCAAATGGTCTAGAATTGCTAATTAATAGTACTTCTGGATTAATGACTGAAACAAGGATCAAAACTATATTTATTCCCTACACATGTGATGAGAATGTCAAACCATTAAGTTTAGAAATTTCAAATGATCAATATTATATTGATGAGATATCACAGAAGTTGGGTGCAAGGGCTGCTTCTCAACTGCTAGTATCAAGGTAAGCTTGAAATTAGGCATTTTCAACACAGCGTACTAATCTAAAATCACATTTGCGGTAAACTGCACAAATTTGTATATACTGCTTAACATGAACCCAATTTCACTTAAACACTCCAAGGTTGACTAAAAAGTGCTCTAAATATTAGCTATGACTTGAGGTTAAGAGTAATTGGAGTTAGGAGATAAACTTGATGGGTCATAGTTAGGTTCAAGTCACCCCCAAAAAGTTAGCTGTAACAACCCATTATTTTTCGCATATTTAAATTCAAATTTAAAATATATAAATTGAATAATATGGGTTAAAAATCAAATTTGGTTGATTATAATGATGATGATGGCTTGAATTGAGTATAAACGGATTTTTAAATTGAGTTTATGTTTAGAAATATTGTTATTTGGAATTTAATATCTAAATAATAAATAAATTTGAGTTGTTAAGTAAAAAATTGGAATTCAATTTTAATTTGGTAAATGGTGAAATTATGAGTTTAATATTAGAATAAACAAAGATAAATCGAGTTCATTTATCTGTAATTGCAGTTCAAATTTAAACTAGAAATAATCAAATTTGGGAACTTAAAATTTGTGAAATCGATTTATAAAACATATTTAGGTTGTAATTGGATTAAAACGGAATTTAATAAATATTTAAATTGAATTAAAACTGTTAAACGAATCATTAAATATCCTATTAATTAATTAACTGTGTAATTTATCTGTTTTGGCGATTATCTCAGAATTCGACCAAACCGGTTCCATCGGATCTGGAACTGTGAATTATTGTAGAATTTCAAATTTCTTTACAATCGGACTTGTCATTTGATCGTACGGAATAAAACATGAAAGGAATCAATGTAATATGATAATTGTTTATTTCTCATATTGGACCTTATATATATATATATATATATATATAAATTTCATTTCCACCTCATCAGCCCATTCTTCATTATACGTATAGTCTCCTCCATTGAATTTTCCTCTAATGGCTGTAATAAAAAAAATTCAAACCCTAGATCAAATAAAAGTTCAAACTTTAAAATCAAATCTTCTCCAAATACCAACATATTATATATCATTTCAAAGAGTTCGATGATACGAAGCTGCTGGTACCATTTATTGCTACATGAAGTGCTCGAATTTGCCGGAAATCGTGGTCAACGGTTGCTGTATTCGAAATCCTAGAGTTGAATTTGGGTGTTTTTAATTCTGAAGTTAATCGAAGAACTGGTGATATAGGTATTGGAGAGATCGACAGCATGAGATGATTGGCTGTAGTCGGAGGTTCTATAGTGAATTAGGTCGTCGGATTCTAGTCGTTGAAGGGTTAAAAGCCAATTCTGTTCATCGATTCAGCGACGATAGAGGAGGCAACCTGAGGTTCTGAGAGCGGTGGTGGAGATGCGCCTCCGGTCGGGCGTTCGAACGCCGGTAGTATTGGTCAGTCTCGTGGCTAGAGTTAGTCAAGGTCGGCGGTCAAAGGGGGCAGTATTTCCGGTTTCGTACGTGCAACCGTACTGGAGTAGCGGGAAAAGGAGGATTAGCTGATGGGGTATATATATACTATTATTTAATTATTATTACATATATATGTATTCAACTTCTAACGTTAACAAATATTGCATACGAGATCTGATTCGAGCGTGGTTGGTTGCATTGGGATCGTGGTGAAATTGCAGACGTTCTAGTGCTGATTTGGCTGCATTTGGAGATTGTAAATTTTTGGGATTTGGTTGGACGTTCGACCGACTAAAGACGCAAAGGTGAGTGAATTTGTTGCTCACAATTAACTAAATTGTTCTCATATTTATTAAATTAAATTATGAAATAAACTTGATTATCTGGTTGTGTTTGATTGCTGATTATTTGTTTAAATTGACATACAAGTTAATTTCAGTGTTACTTTAGAATCGATATTAAATTATTTATTCAGAATAAAATTGATAGATTGAAACCCCGACATTTGTTAACTAGTGAAAAGTTATAATATTGACTGTTTTGATGAAATGTTAGTGATGGGTGCCATGTACTGATTATTGAATGGATATCGTTAATGTAAATTTTTTCTCGTTATTAAGTATATTATATGTATGTTATCTGTGTCGATTAATACCACTATGTACCCTAAATGTTATGGACACCAAATAAATCCGGGATTAATCGATTTAAAATAAATTAAGTGTAATGTCCCGGGGTTTTATCGCTAACACAGATATTTAACTAATCGTAAGTACGTATTTACAAATACGATTTAAAATCCAAACTTTAAAATTTCAAAGCATGTTAAGTTATGTAAAAACAGCATTTACATATGCATATATCACAACACTTACTAAAACCCATTTTTAGATAATCATGTATGATAGCATGTATTTGTTAGCATTTGTTTAAATTGATTTTTACACATGAAAGGATAACAACACTTTTACATAGCAAGTTTTTTAAAAATTCCATTTTTATTTTATATGTTTTGTTCATCTTTTCAAAGGATTCAGACTATGGGTTTTTGCAAATTTTTGAATTTGAAACTTTTGACACTTGAAATAAAAACATGCCAAAACATTTCTCTTTTGTCAAAAACAAGTTCAAGAGCCATTTCTTGTTCACATGTTCATAAACCAAAACATGTTAATACCATTTCTTTGTGCAAGCATGTTTTCATTTATATGTATGTATATATTTGAGAAAAACAACCTACACTAGTATTATACTAGTAAGAGAGGATCTAGAGAAATGTGAGCACATGGCCAAATCTTTTTGTATCTAATATTTTCAGTTTTGGATATCTTTCTTTTCTCTCAAGATTATCTGAAATTGACATTATCTTTTGCATTTTTCTAAAACATGTTACTTTGTCATAAACATGTGCCAAAAGATCTTGCAAATCTTTGAGTATATAAGCCATAAGTTCACTTACACTAGCTAACTTCTATAACATAGATTTTATAAGATTTTCTATGCATGTTTCATCACATGGCCGAGATCATATTGTACAAAGATTTTTAGATTTTGCCTAACCTTGGAAGGAAAGTAAAAGTATTTTATGTTTTCATGTTAAATAGATTTGTCATATGAAGATTTTGGGGTAGAAAACCCTATGAAAAAACTGAGTTTATAAGGTACAAAATTGATACTATAATTTGTTTAAAAACCATGAAGGATTTGTGAAGATCATGGTTGTATAATGGCACTTAAGGAGACATTTTCATAGTAAACCAATAAGGGAAAGGGTGTCATGTGCAAGGCGATGTTTAGCTGAGATAAGCCATGTGAATGAGGAGGTGGTGTTTTGATTTGGCAAGAGAGAAAGATCTTTCTTTTGAGTTATCAATCAATTGTCAAAACAAATCTCAAAACTGATTTTGCTTGTTTTTCAAAACTAGGATTTTATGCACCATATTTTAATGATCTTTACCATTATAAATAGACTTGAGCATACACTTCTCTTAACAAAAAACCAATTAAACTGAAATCAGTAAGAAAGAATAGAAAGCTAAAGGTTTCAAGCATTTTCCTGGTGAGTAAACACCCTAATCCCTTTAATTGTTTGTAAATATATATTGAATGGATCCAAACTATATCTATATTAATATGTATGTCTCACATTTTGATTCAATGTTGAAGTTGTTTAAGTAGAGCTAAACTATGGTTTCATTGTTGAAAAAATCCGAGAAGCAACAAAATAGCAGCAGTTTTAAATTTTGAGGGTGAATACTTAATTTTTCTACTGGCTGTTTTTAGTTTTAAATAGATTCAAAGTATTGGTGTGCTGTTATATACCCATTCTCTTGGATTTAAATACTTATGTTTGATTTCTTAAACTAGTTAGATAGGATTTAGGAGTTTGGACTAAACCTGGAAAATAATTACAGAGGACAGTAAGCACAATATAACTAGTGAGTAAACTTCCCATCTAAATGTATTACTGCTTGATATATATATATTAATACAAATATCTATGTCTGAATGTATGCTTCTAGATATGTTGCATTGGGATGATTCAAACTTCATGTGAAATCTGAAATAGAAACTGAATAAAAGCTAAAAACTATGAACAAAATAAGCGAGGTGACTTCACTTGAAATATCCAGTGAAATTATATTCTGGGTATAACATGAATATGTGAACATATGTATGCTACATAACTTGTTTCCTGTATAAACATATTACTTAATGATGAAAGGTATTTTAGAAGCATATAAGCAAAATCTGAGTAACCTGGAACTAGGAATACTTAAAAACAGGGTACAAATACGAGTAAATTTCCTATATTCCCATGTAAATTCTTTTACTGATACATATATTAGGATGCATACATTTAGTTGATGAAATCTTTACCTAAACTAAAGCCTGAAATCTGAAGCAAAACTGTAGCCTAAACATGAAACATGAGACTACATTTTGTGAATAAACCCACTTTAACTTTTCCATTCTTTTTAGCACTTGAATCTATTATTGTACTGTAATGCCTTATTTATATATACTGACCCTTGAATAAGATAAGTTTAACCCAGATTCACTTGAGTATATGCATATATGTGGCTCTTTTCACCCCTGTATATGCACCAAGTATGCTAAAACCCTGAAAATATACACCCTGTTAACAAGTAAAATCAATAACCCCAAATTCTAGTGAGTTAAAGAGTTGGTGTGAACAAGAATGTTGTGTGTTTATGCTTGTAGTATGATATAAAAATAGTTGCAATATATATCAAAATATATATTAATAGATAATAGGAAATATACAGTATTGAGCTTAGCAACTTAAAACTTTGAACATCATAATAATTTAATTCAGGTTGATGAATGAATTCATATGTCCAAATCATAATTTTTAAAGCAAAAATCATAAATTCTAATATCCTATATTTTGAGTTATAGTTTATTCTTGATTTGGGTTAAAATAATCAAAAATTTGAATTCGGGCTAACGATTTCGAAATCTGTGTTTGTGGGATGTTCATAAGGTTTAGGTGAAGATATGGATGGAGTTTGGTCGACGTCAATGAACTGAGGAGGGGGACCAAGGGTTTTTAGGTTTTGGAGCTATATTTGAAGGTGGGGGTTTGAACGTCTCGTATGAGGCCATGAAGGGATCGAGTCACATGGGATTTGGTGTAGAGGCGCTCATGGACGTGGGCATCGAAGCGGCGGTGGGTGGAGGACCTCCAGTGGACGGAATCGGGAGTGGGTATCGGTTTTTGGGGTCAGCCTTGAGCTGAGAATTTAGGCAGTAAAGGTGGGGAGGCGGTTTTGAGAAGGAGAAGACTGTTGATGATGGAAACAAGTCGTGGATGACCTGGGTTGGCTAAACAGCTTTTGGGAAGCGGTTTAGTGATCGTTCGATAACCAAGGTGAGTGGGCACGTACACCGTGCACGGTGTATACAAATAGCAGAAATACAGGAGGAAAGAAGAGAGAAATGGGTACAGGAAAAGGACGATGTAAAGAAAGGAGGAGTAAAGAAAACGTTCGTGGGCTTGAAAATTTATTGGGCTCAGTAATTAAAGAAATAAGAAGGGAGGAGTTTGGGCTGAGATGTCTAGGCCTTGGGAGATTGAGCTGTGGCGCTAGAAGGAATAGGGACAAAAGAGTAGTACAAGAAAAGAGAAATAAGGAAAAGGAAAATATAAAGGAAAGGAAATAAAATTTACAAAAGGGAAGGTAAAAAGAAATAAATGTTTTAGAACCTATATAGTATATGTATAGGCGCTAGATCAAGAAAATACATTGGGATAGATTTGAGTAGTCGATAAATTGTGTAAATAAATCAACCTAATTATATAAAAACCCATTTTAAAATGAATTAGTTAAGTAATTAAACTGGGTTTATTTATAACAATCGTGTATAATAAAATATAGGTAAATTTAGTCATGAACTAAATTGACGCATGAATTATAGTTCAGTAATAATCTATAATTCAAATAATTCTGAATTGTTTAATTTATTGATTCTGCTGTGTGTAATTACGTAAACCGTAATTATATATTTTATATTGTCACCTATTAGTGGAAATAAACACCGTTCCACTATAAATTGTAGTGACTGAATTGTTTAAACACCATTCTGCTATTTGATCAGTTTGCCATATCTTATCAGTAAATATATGTTGTTTAGATATTTTATTATCAAATATTGAATTGTTGTTTTGTGTAAATTGGGTTAACGACTTGAATGTCGTTAAAAACTGATGTATACCATTGGGACTGCTGAGTGATAAATTCTGTAAAGTAAAACAGAAATTTGCATAAGTGTCAAAGTTTGAATAATTGTTTTCAGAAACAATTAAAGGTGATTATTTTAAATTAATGATATTATTAATTTAAAAAGAAAAGATTAACTGTAACCAGTTTATCAGATTGATTACGGTTGATTTACATCAACTGTTTAAATAGAAATTGTTTCAATTAATAATGGAAATAGTTTTTAACAAGTAATTGTTAAAAAGTAGAAATGTTTTAAAGCTAATTAATATTTTAATTAACAGTTTTTGGTAAGCTAATTGTGCAGTTAAATAGAGAAGTTAAAAGTTGATAAATTATCCAAAGTAATGTTTCAAACTTAATTAATCCTTTAATTGAGTAAATCTTAAAGATAAGTTAATTATCAAAAGAAAAAGGAATTAAGTCGATTCATTTGATTTAAATTCCTTGGTTTTAAACATTTAAGTTAATAGAGTTAACTAAATGAATGTTTTCAAAACAAAAACACTGTTTTGAAATTGGTTTAAGATTTGGAATCAAATGGATTACAAATTCTGGTTTATCGAATATTCTGAATATCGAAATTCTTTAAATCTTAACGATAAGAATGATTTCGATTAAAGGTGTGTGAGGTAATTAAAATACCCCAACTTGAACGATTTCACTATTATCCGATGGATAGTATTAGTTTGTATTCAGAATGAGTGTTAGAGTTGGATATCACTTTCAATATGAAAACTATATTCAAGAGTGAGATTATCTCAGAAAGACTTATAACAAGAATTTCCGAAGTTAATAGAAATACTTGTGTTTCAGATAAGTATGAATAAATTGATATTGGAATTTGAATAATTTAAACAAGGCTTAGCAGATCCAATGGAAATAAATCTATTCATTTTATTTTATATTTGATAGTTAAAACACCGACTATCAAATCTTGACCTTTTACGTTGTCGTTTCGAAGAGTCCGGAATTTAATTCCACTTCGACTCGGTTTATACATTTCAAGTCAGATATTATTGAAGACGGAGTTATGCAAGGGTTGTTCTGTTTACAGAATAGTGCCTTCGCTTTGTCCAGCCCAAGGACAACTTGTATGGACGAATGTCTGACAAAGTATACCTAACAGATTGCGTAAGTTGATCTCTTCAAAACTATGATTGGTGGCGGAGGAATTCGTTTATCTTAGCTTTTTACCCGTGGTTTCGGGGAAATCAATTTGTGATTTGACGGGTTTGACGATGTGGCATTCAAAGTAAATATAGATGTGCTGTTACAAACGGTAAGTTTTGACCTCAAGCCTCACAACTCGAAAATGACAAAAATCGGGCAGGCAGCATGGCTATGTGGGTCGCTCCCATTAGGGTGTATAATCACCTATCTAGAGAAATTCCTTTTGTTTCTTACTTTATCGATTCTGCCCATTCGGGAAACGGTGGTTTGAGCCCAACCGTTGGTGATATACATTCGATACACTCAAGAGAAATGAGTGGTCGGTCATGTGTGGGCCGGGTTGCAAGACGTTCTTGTTGAACCCAGGTGTATTCGCCTCTAGAGTTACATCATCGAAAGGTGGTCCCATACCTTGTTATAGTTGGAAATCCAATTTTCCATAAGCGCCAAGCGGTTTTTATTTGTATACTATATAGGGGAATGTGAGATGCAAGCATTCTTCTAGATTTTAAATTATTTGTGAAACACATAGACACTATGATAATATCTGATTTCAAGTATACAAAGTGTTTTGATCTCATAAGGTAAAAACTCGTTCCGTATTCACGACATGGTCTTATGAGATATTTTTATTTGTTTTAAAACTGTTTACTCATACCAGTCCCCTGACTGACCCGGAGTTTATTTTTTCTGTGTTTCCCTTAAAATCTTGGGTACTCATAACACTTGTTATGAATAGACAAGTGAATCAGGATGTGGATAAAACTTGAGAAGCTGGATGGAGACTTTCTGTGTGCTGGTCTACTTATCTCATCTACTGTATAATCAAGTCTGTCAGTATAATCATAAATGATATGTATAATTAATGATGTACTATGAATGGCTTGTATCACAAGACCTATGATGCTCTGATGTAATATGTTCTGCTATGTAATATTATGAAGTATCATCTTTTGTAAAAATTCCGCTGTGAGATTCTGATGTTTCTGTGATTTTATCTTCTATCTATTCTTATTCTTATTAATGGCATGACTTCCGATGTGTTCGAAAGTTGGGTCGTTACTTTAAGAACACGGGTTGAAATGATAGACACCTATGACCCCTATTTGGATTGAAATGATATATATCCATCCCTGGAATATCGAGAATTAAATTTAAATATCACTTGGTCATAAGATAGAGAATTTTATACGAATATTGGTTGGATAAATGATTTTATATATTTGGAAATTTATTTTGTGAAAATATATTAAAAGGAAATATGACGAGATTGAAAAATATATATATATTTCTGTAAAAATCAGAACTGGAATGTTTCTTATATTGTTAAGGCGATTACTCCAAATAAATTGGAAATTTAGGAATGGGATATAAATACGGTTTTGATTACCCAAATTGAGTTGTTTAAAGCTGAATTTAATAATCCTCTTTAAATTTAATTAAATAAGAGTATTCGACGATACTATGAATTGTTCGAGATTTGGATTGAATATGAATTTAAATCCTTTTTATTTGAAGGTCAGAATTGAATGTGTTTGAAATCGAGATATAGAAATAAAATAAACCTTATTGAAGCTGGGATTTTTTTTAAGTCATTGAAATTTGGAAGAAAGAAACAATTATGGTTTTAAAAATTAGTTAACTATATATACATATATACCCATAGTTTTTGAAATAAATTATATTATATTATTTATTATTTAAAGATTATTTTGGTAAAACATTTAATATATGTATATATATATATAGTGATTTAAATTATTTTATTATACTCTAATTATTTTAATATATATTTTTTCATAAAAAAGTTTTATTTATAATTATCTATTGTTCAGGTTATTTAAATATTGTAATTTCTTCCTAAACTAGAATTGTTCTCGATTTAAACCATTGATTAAGATTGAGATTTGAAATAAAAAATATTCTCCATTGAATAAAAAAATCGATGTTTAATATGATTGTGATAGTGATATGAAATTTCATTCTAATTTGAATATAAATTGATGTTGAAATGATTATGATATTTTGAAACCAAAGTTCATTCTATTTTGAATATAAAGTCGATTTTAAAATTATTATGATATTTCGCTATGAAATATATTATATTTTGAAAATAAGCTAGTTTGAAATGAGTGTGATATTTGATATGAGAAGTATATTCTATTTTGAAATATGAATTGTTCGAATTATCGGGAATGGAATCTAAATCAAATTAAGATTTGGTAATTTGGAAACTTATAAAAGGGATAACAATGAATAAAAGAACTACGTTTGAAATATAGGATTTGGAAAATGAATATTGAATTTGAAGGAAGGATAACGCGATAATGGGGTTTATGGAAACTGAAATAAATCAAACCTTGATTATAAGTGAATGATAACAATTTGGAAGGAGATTTAGTTGGGTAATCCGAAATGATCCATAACTATTGTTTTAAAAATGCACTTATTACTTGGAAAGACCGGGATCGAATATTTGTTCGAAAACCACACCAAGTAGTAATACGACGTTATAAAGAAATTGAAGACTTGGAAATCGATAAGTGAAGACTGAGAATCTTCAAATTGTTTGGATTGATTGTTGATGTCTCGTTTGGGCCTATCACCTGATACGAGGTTATAAGTGGCATGAGATCTGAATATATTTAGAGATTTTCGGATTATTGTTCCATTCAGACCTAGAATGCACTTGTATGGACTGTGTGTCTGACATCGAAATTGATTGCATATCACTGATCTATGGTAATATATATCGAATTTGTGGCAATAAATTATTCTTATCTCTAAGACACATAAACTTAGAGGTTATGTATTGATAAAAATCAGTGACACGTCGTGAATTGTCAATGTGGCATACTCGAGTTATGAAATGAACTAGTGATGATCAAAGCTTGGCTTATTAAACCGTAGCTTTGTGTATATCGTGACATCGTCGAACCTCACACCCCGGATTGATGGTAAACTGGCAGTTAGGTTATATACATAATCTCTAGTGAAAATCGAAAGCTACGGAGGTAGATCTACCTCGAAACCTGAGGAAATAAAGTATATACGGTGTTCGATGTCTGGATGAAAACCGGGATATAAACTTCGCGCTATGTATTCGGTGTCCATGTTTGGATGTTAACCGAGAGATACTTAGCTTCTAGTCCTCCATTGATCTCTCGTGCTAGGAACCATCATGTTGGAAAACCCTATAACCAATACGAGCCGTTCGATTTGTTTGTAAACTACGTATGTGGACATAGTCACTATGTTTGCTAAGATTAATATATTTGTGAAATGGTTTTCAACAATATGCACTAATTTTAGTATTAAAAGAGGATTTTTACGTATGAAAGCATTTTGGTTATCATAAGACAAAACTCACCTATTTGGTGTGCGCTTGCATTGTGTGATGTGGGACGAGCTTATGATAGCTTCATTTTTTCCAAATCATTTGCGAATTTCTATGCACACATGGAGTAAACCCGTTTTGCATTAGCAGCGTGGTATGATGAATTTCCCATAACATTTCTTTTGATTACTGCACCCATAACACTCATATTATTTTGTATTTTAATTTGACTAATATGAGAATGATTTAGTTCTGATCCGAGTGCATGTTGTGTTTCTTTTTATGCAATACGCTCGCATCAAATACGAGTTGCAGTTAGCGAAGACTACTTTTCCTTGGAGAACGAAGATGAAGATTTGGTATACATCTATTACATATATGTATTTACCGCTGTACTTTGGTTCCGCTGTCTAGTTGTATATATTTGTATATGTGTAACTCTGATAATCATTGTATATTATTGTCACATGTCTATATTTCAACCGCTTTTGAACTGTTAACTGTTTATTATATGTTGTACTTCCGCTATGAGATTTTGTTATTGTTTTCTCTTCTCCTTGCTTTTCTTTTATTTTTCCCAATAAATACCTGTATTTTTGATATTTTTTTAAGTCGACATTCGAGGATCATTGTCGATTTGAACGGTCAAAAAATGCAAGTTGTTACATTAGCGTTTAGGGAGAGGATTCCTAATGGGTTGTATGCTATAACAAATTTTACAACGTGGGACATATCAAACTTCATGTAATGTTAATGTAGTGGTATTTTCTATTGTTATTTACAGTTTACGCTATTTCTTGGTGGATTTCGTCCTTGAGATATTCAATATTTAGAGTGGAAGCAGATAATGTTGTTCAGTGTTAGCACTGTTTTTTGAACCAATACTAGTTAGTTGTTGTATCTGTTGCAAGTTGCAACTATTATTTACTTGTTAGCTCATTGAATTTAGTTTTGCAGATGAGATTAGGATGAAGGAGTATAATCTCATGTCGATGTGGAAGAGTCCCAATGGAACGATAAGGAATATTCTTGATGGTTTGTTATTGATTGTCTTGTTTATCCTTTTCTTTTTGTTACATGCTAGAAAATCTACCTGAGCAATTTGCTTATTCATTTTATGAGGCATTCTATGATACCGTTAGGGTCTTTATAACATATACAAGTCCTTGGATATGGTAAACTAAACTCACTAACTTATTCATCAAAATCACGTTTTTATTTGCTGCACTTTTTCAATACACCATATTTCCAATGCACACAGTTATAAGAATTCCTCAGTTGTTACTAATGAAAACCAGTATTGCTGGAACTGTATTTCGTGAGCCAATTCTTTGTCGGAATATACCCTGAATTATTTCAGGTACACTTTATTATTTTATTCTGCAGACATTAGCAATTTTCATGTTAGACTCCTTGGATGAAACATACGAGGACATGTAGGTTGGAAGAAACTATATGCATTGGTAGACATGCATTTGGAGATCAATATCATGCAACTTCTATGATCATTAAAGATCCAGGAAAGCTCAAAATGTTTTTGGTAACCGCAACATTATAGACGTAATACATTTTACGGTTTTCTATTTCGCTAATCATACCAAATTTCGATGTCATCAAGTTCTAGAGAATGGTGATGCACCTACATATTTAAATGTTTATTATTACAGAAGTTCTAGAGTTGCACTTGCGATGTTCAATGTTGATGAGGTTGATATCTACGTACTTTAGTTCAAAATTAGAATGGTAGTACTCTTAAACTAATCATTTCAAATTTCTAAATATCGTATCTTCATAAGTTATAGTCTATGCGATCTTTTGCCGAGTCATCAATGTCCATGGCATTCAACAAAAAATGGCCACTATGCATGAGCACCCAAAATACAATTCTGAAAAAATATGATGGCAGGTATTGTTATCTTGTATAAGTATCAAAGAAAGTACTATTAATATGTTGCACCATATTTGTTCCAAATTATTTGATTGTATTGCTTAAATTCCTGTTTGGAAAACTATTAAAAAAAAGATACATAATTGTTATATCATTTAGTGTTTGTGCCAAACATGCTTTGTTATCCATGGAGAAGGGTTCTTTAAGTAAATGCATCTCTTTATGTTGTCTGAAAGCATGCTTGGTACTTGCATTTGTACTTGTATTTTAAATGAGGCATCACAATCATGATTCAAAACCAAATTACTATGTATGATTGTGATTGTTATTTTTGTAAAAAAGTATGAAATAATTTCATTCAAATGGAGTCAGTGCCTTACTAGTGTTTACCCACCCAAAACATTATTGGAATGGTGTTCAGTCTAATGATGGCATTATTTTATCTAACATATATCTGAACTCACGCTGTGTTTCTATCTGAATGGAGCTACAGATGCTTGGTGTCAATGGTGAAATATTGGTTTTCGTATTGGAAAAACATGACATGAATTGATTATATTTATGCCCCTTTGTTTGTAATTTTCAGTCTCATGTGATTCATTTGTACCAATTTCCAGACTCTTTTGTCACAGATGTGTAGTATATACTAGCACAAATGTACAATATTACTGTCATTTGCATGACCATTCTTACAACATATTTATTATATGGCAATTCTGCTGCAGGTTTAAGGACATATTTCAGGTTTATGAAGAAAGATGGAAAGAGAAATCTGAAGAACAATTGATATGGTATTTTTTTTTTTTTTGAAGGGGGGGGGGGGATTTGTGAAGGACAGTTATTTTGTACATTATATTGCCTTTATTAGAATAAATTTTATTTTGGTTAAGCAGGTTTGAACATCGTTTAATTGATGATATGGTAGCTTATGCACTCAAAAGTGAGGAAAGGTATGTGCGGGCCTGTAAGAATTACGATGGAGATGTGCAGAGTGATATGCTGGCGCATGGTACTCATTTTTTGGTGCATCCTATTTGTTAACCAATAATCATTTCATCCATATTAGCTGTTGTAACATAGTTCATCCTGATATGCATAATATTGTTGTTTAATATACTGTTTTTACACTATTTTTGTGTACAGCTTCCCTCTTCTCAACGTTCAAAGCGTCATTGTGTTGACAATGAAGATGATGTTCCTGAGCTACAAAAAACCTTTGAGGAAATGCGCTTAGAGCTCGAGAATGAGAGAGCAGATTAGGATTGAGACAGAGAGAGCGTGAGCGAGTTAATTGCCAAAGACTTGAGGAATAGTAGGCAAGGCTCACACAACAACAAAAAGCAGATAAAGAAAACTTTCAAGCACAAATGAAACAAGTGATAGAAATGCTTCAGAGAAATGATGAATCTGATTATGCAGTTCTTTCGCCATCGTCATCTTCATGAGTTACTCGGGTATGGTAGCTGGATATATTTTGTTGTAAGGATGTTTTTGAATGGAATACCACTAGCACTAGCTGAATAGTTTTGTTAGTTATAATTCGGTCTAGTGTATGTACTTATTGATGGATGATTGTGGACGGTATTGTTTATGGAATATTAGCTCTAATCAAAAAATATTATTGTGATAAGAAACTAGCAATTCCATTTTCATTTTTGTTAATGTCGCTCATTTTATGTGCATGCATATATATACATGTGTGTGTATATATAACTATCAACTGGTAACGGTGATAGCTGAAAAAAAAAATTATATAAACAGAATAGAAAGGGAATACCGATGGATATTTTATAAAAATCAACACTAAAGCGTCGCTAAGTAGAAACTGACATTTTAAAGATAGCGTCGGTTTATCAACGGATAACAAAAAGGATGTATACGTGTATAATGTTAATAGATACACCCATCGTTAATCCGTCGCTATATGGTTAGGATTTACCAATGGCTAATTGGAGTGCAAAATGTTTGTTATATTTTTTTTTTTGATAATCCCTTGCTAAATAACATGCATTTAGCCACGGATAAATATTTAATTATTTTATTATGTTATATATATCGGTCTGTAAAACGTCGGTGAAAATATTTTAAAATGAAATGTTAATATATTATTAAACGACGGCAAAGTTACGGAGAATCGACGTTAATTTCCATCGCAAAATTGTGTCTAAAATACCAAAGTGTTTTTTAACAACAACCGTATTCTGCTGCAAATACGTCGCTAATTGCCCTTTAACGACGGATTTTTCCATTGAAAAATCAGTGTTTTCTTGTAATGATGGGGTGAACCTTAATATTGGGGGTAGCTATATATATATTGTATTAGGTTAATCTACTGGGGAGTAGATGAGTACGACGTGTGTAAGCCTTGAGTGCTATTAACACATGTAACCTAATAAACAAGAAAATGTAACTGAACGGTATATGTAGGGCTATCCAGAATTTGTAGTTTAAATCCAATCATCGGAACTTGTGTTCTGACCCCCTCCTCATAATAGATTTGTGGCAGAGATATGATAGATTTGAATACTGGTTAGACAGTATTATTATTTGGGTAAGGCTATATTTGATTATATTATATTTCATTCTATTCTGCTGTGAGACGTTTTCTGAGCTCTGATATGTTTATTGTCTCTGTCTTTTATACAGGATACCAAACAAACCAACAACAGTTTCGGTAGATTAGAATTTTAAAGAAAAAAAAAATCTGTTTGTTGGAATTCGGGTGGTTACAGTTCCTCGTTATTTAATTATCAGAACGAGTGGCTGAAATATGGAAGATGTGATTGTAACAAAATTGAGGAGTATACAGTCTGTCTACATACATACATATGTATACTGTATTATGTATTTTGTGTGTGTATTATTTTTATAACTTCCGTTCTAAACATATATGAGTAAAGCTAAATCAAAGCATATGAGCATTTAATATAATCACACAGTGAATGACCGATACAGACTCACGTACAAGTAAAATAATTTATGGAAAAAGATTCATATTTCTATTGCTACCTTATGATGATTAGACCATAATCTGATTAGAATACTCTTCGCAACTATCAATGTATGATATGAGTGAACATTTTTGCTTTTTATTGATGAAGTCATTGCTGCTTTGATCGTGGAAAACTCAGCTGGATACCCGATGATAATTCATCAGATTAGTCAAATTCGTTCATTACTATATGATCATTTATAGAATGCTTGTCATTATTTAATAACCATAACATGAGACTGCAATATGGAAGATGTGAGGTGTAACAAAAATGAGGTAGGTGTATACCATCATTGCCATATATATACGTATACATACATAAGGATGTGTTTGTATGTATATTACTTTTATAACTTCCAATATAACATAAATGAATAAAGCTAAGTCATAGCATATAAGCATATAAAATAATCACACTGAATTACCGATACAAACTCACATACAAGTAACATAATTTATGGAAAGAGATTCAGATTTCCACACAGCTATCAATCTGTGATATACATGAATGATCTTTTTTACTTTTTCCATGATGAAGTCATTGCTGCTTTGATCGTGGAAAACTCAGTTGGATACCTGAAAATACTTCATTAGATTAGTCAAATTCATTCATTCATGTATGACTGTTTTACTCAAATTAACGTAATACTCCAATTAATGGTTCAAGCATATACTTCAGGGGAAAAGTAAACATCAAGAATCTGTTGGGTATACATAAACATAGTATCAGCCCAACCGACAAATTCCATGTAGGTGAAATTGATTGCAGTTTAATACAATATCGTGTACATATGGAGTAAGATATGATTCTTCCACATAACATAAACGTTGCAGATATGCATTTAGTATATCTTCTGTTTTTCCTGTATTTATTCTTTATTATAATAAAAATGTTACGAATCACTTTAAAAGTTGATTGGCCTTGCTAAAATAAACGTTGATTTATATTGTGTCCCCGTTCATCAACTCTATAACGTATAAAGGCCCCATTTGACTTGTTTTGTCGTATGTATTCTTGAAAAACAAATAATTTTGAAAATAAATTTAATTGAACAACAAAAAACAAGTTTTTAAGTTTTTATTTTTATTTTTTGCATTTTGAAAGATAATAAAAAAAACAATTCAACTTCTCTATGGTTCGTTGAACGTCACAATGACCAAAAATTGTAAACCATTTTCTCATGTTTTTTGGTATATATTAATGAAAATTGAATACACAAAACTCAAAATGGAAAATGAAATCAAACAGACTCCATAATTTGCAACGATTTATGTGAAAATGTGTAACAACGTAATGTCCCAATGTGATTACATGTTTTCAGTTACCTGTTTTTTTCCTGTTTTTTTGTTTTGATAACACTTCAGTATGAAGAAATGTCACATAATATCGGTCTGGATTTGAATAAAATCACGAAAGAGTAAAAGACCAAGTTAGCTCTTTATCTTTCTACGTAGTATAATATTTTATACAGTTCATATACACATTAAAAATTATATTTTTAATGAATAAATATTTATTTCAGAAAATTTTGGTAAGACACAAATGTCGTTAATATAAATGATGTGTTTACCTCATTTTATGTATTTTTGATGATATATTATTAAATATGGATTTTAACAAACGTCGTTAACATCTTATTATTGCTACAGACCTAATTTTATGATATATTAATTAAGAAATAAACAACTGCAACCGTTGTTAAAACAATAATGAACAACTGAAATAAACGTTCAAACCTTACTACTTTATAATATTCACTGGCCAATGAGTTATATAACATGCAGGGGCAAATATTGTTTTCATGCATGAGCTATGTATACGTAGTTATATATATGTTGTTTATTTTAACTTGCTATTGTTTGCATCAAGTGCCTAGTTTTCATATCGGGACAGTAGATTAAACTGTGATTCAAAATTTAAAGTGTCAATGGTTCAAATGGTCAAATCGTCAAAATCATTTTTTCTTTATCTGAACATTTATATTTAATCACAAGCTATATGCTAAAATATTGAAATAAAAACGTAATGTAAACTAGTTGTACACGCTCTTTAAGGTCTGCAACCAGAGTTGTATACTGTTGTAGTGCACAACTACATCAACATAGTTATAGTTGTGTACACCATAGCAATGCACATCGGCTTAAGCTTAGCGGCGACAAACTTGACAAATCTTCCTATGGTTTTGCAGGGGCGTTCAACGGAGAAAAACGAAGTGGCAATGTTTGTTGTTCAGGCTTAAAAACAGTGATTTTTGCAATATAAATTTATTTATTTTCACAAAACAATACAAATAATGAGAATATAAGAGAATTACACAGTGAGAAAGTTAGGGCAAAACATAAAAAAACAGCTAATCAACCTGATAAAATTGATGGTAGTTGGTTTGAAGGTCGACATGTGCTCATATACAACTGATGTCTGATTGAGTTTCAGATCGCGTAATGGTCCATGATGCATGATTATTTGAGGTCGGACCGTAGTTGGGTCGGATCATGAAAATTCCGACTCAGAAAATTGTTATGATGCAACACAAAGATATTTTGCATCGTTGAATTACCTAACTTGCTCATGAATTCCGCCCGTTAACTTTTATGCAAAGTTTAAATGAATGTTTCAAAAAGTATATGCTGTTTTTAGCTTAAATCTAACATAAGGCACTATTACACATGTCAATTCGTTTTTCTTTCAATCTACTTAGTTTCACAACTTATCAGTAGAGATGCTTCAAGTTAATGTATCACTTTAAAGGCTTTGATAAATGCACCCACATTACTCCGCTAATCAACACTCACTTTATATGCTTTAATTACTAAAAAAAATCGTAGAATTTATTAAAAGTTACTAGCTACTGATATGGTTGGGGTGCAAAATTGTTGAGACAAGTCCCACACCGGAGAATTTATTAACTAAATCTAATATAAACATTAAGAGTTCACTCTTCACATTACCAATTGGTTTTGTGATAATTTGGAGTTCTCTACATGGTATCAGAGCAAGGAATAATTCGTGTGCGCAAGCCACACTTGCCCACGTCACTCCTAAGATCCACATGTCAGATTGTCACACGTGCGGGGGCATGTTGAAACAAGTCTCACACCAGGGAATTTATAAAATAAGTCTAGTATAAACATTAAGAGTTCACTCTTCATAGTGACAATTGGTTTTGTGATAATTTGAGGTTCTCTATCTAAAATCCCCTAGGTGGGCTGTTGGAGTAGCACCCACACAAACGACGATTGATCAGCCGCTCAAGCTGTAGGGGTTCGTGGGTATGGTTCCATTTCGAAACGGTATATTCCATTGGCCGTTGAATTTGAATTCTATTACCTACATTTATATTTGTTTGTAAACGATCATGCCTAATGTGACCGAAATATACCTGTTGGTGGACAGATGCTTCCCTCCTTCTATAAATGTAGATTCTAGGTTTTTGAACATACACTACTAGAGTGGATGCTTATTCCGACGTCCTGTTTCCAACGGCCGCCAACGGTTTAATTAGCCGTTGGAAGCCGTTATAAAAAATACCGTTGGCGGCCGTTGGAATAAGACGGGATATTGCCTGCTACAGCCAACCGAGAGCTTCATTTCATCCTACTCCACCAATTAATCATCTCCTCCAACCCTTCCTCCCCTTCCAAATTTGCTGCCAAGGCTTCCTCCATCACTCCAATCTCTTTGGGCGCCCTCTACGTGCTTCTCCAACGCATCTCCACCATTCTTGCTATCCAAATTAGGTAATTTCATAAAACCTAATTTTTAGGTATTAATTGATTTCGGGTTTAATTTATGATTCGCTAAATTTCTACTTGTTTGTATGTGTATATTACATCATGTTAACCTCTAATTGTTGTTATTGTCACAATAATGATTAAATTGTTTGGGATTAAATTGATTTAGGGTTTGATTGTGTTTATTTAGGTAACTTTAGTTAGTGAATGTTATATGTGTGTGATAGTGTTTGCTAATAATATAAGTTATGCAAACACGAAGATTATATTATGTTGACAAATACGAAGTAATTTAAAATAATGTAATTGGTGCAAACACGAAGTAAATTACAAAAATATATAATTTTGTACATATGTACTAAAACGGTTAAAATATTTACAAATTGTATATTGAAATTTAATGTAGATAAATATTTAAACCCTTAGTTATTATTTGGCCCCGTCTGACAAGTGTTGTATATGATTGTTATATGGATATTCGTTCTTTTACAAAACGGAAATCTATATTCATCTGATACAATATTTGTCGGATTTGTCCTTGTATTGGACAAGTTACAAACGCTATAAAGTAATTATATTTCGTAGATCATATCACTTTAAACGGTTCACAAAACTTTGATGGCATTTCCTTTACGTTCCTTGTGTACACGCAAGTGTGTACGATACAAGGAACACGGGGGAAATGCTGTCGAAATTTTGTGAAATCGTTTAAAATGATATGATTTACGAAATATAATTACTATTGTGTTTGTAATGGGAAGTAGGATGACCGACCATCAAAGAAGACATATAAGCGTCAGTGAACCAATAGTTATTTATTTTGAAATAAAGTTTGTAGACAACTATAAAATTAACGATTATTTTTTATTTCATCATAGATTTTAAAGTATAGGAAAAATGGCCAATTACTTTAATGAGCGGAGCTGGATGTATCAAAGAAGGGAAATTAGTGGTGCAATAAGTGAACATTTTGAAAATGGGGTGAAAGTGTTCATTGATTTTGCGATAAGTAATATCGGAAACAGTAGAGAAATTCGTTGTCCATGTAGTAGATGCAAATTGTTGAACTATTTAATACCGAGTATGGTTAAGATTCATTTGCGCCAATACGGTTTCCTACCCAATTATTTGTTGTGGGATCGTCATGGAGAAATTGTAGCCCATAATACTGAATAACATTCTTTAATGTAATCATGAAGATGAAATCGTCTACTAAAACTTGAAGATAAAATCCCTGTACTGCTCTGCAAACTGGAGAAAATATTTCCTCCGGGTTTCTTTAATGTAATGGAGCATTTACCTGTTCATCTACCAAAGGAAGCACGTCTTCGAGGTCCTGTGCAATACGGATGGATGTATCCGTTTGAAAGGTATATTATTATACTAAGTGTTCAAATGATAATTTAATTATATTTAGATCTTAATATTGAACCGAATATATTTTCTTAGGTACTTAAATCATTTAAAAAAAAAGTGAGACAAAAAGCTCGAGTTGAAGGTTATATTTGCAAATCATATATCGAAGAAGAAGCCTCTTTTTTTTTCTCTCATTATTTTCATGATCATGTGAACTTATCATTTGCAAGCGTTCCGCGTAATGATGAGAGGGTTGAACAAGATTCTTCTTCTGAATCAACATTATCTATTTTTAAACGACATGGCCGACATGCTGGAAAATGTGTGGAAATATGGCTAAATGATAATGATTGTAACGTCGCACACACATATATTCTTCTTAATTGTCCTGAAGTTGCTACTTTCGTCAGGTAATCAATTTTTTTCAGTATTTATGTTAAACGTGTTAATAATAATGTAACATATATTATTGTTTGTGTTTGCAGTATTTATGAATCACAAAATCCAGGCGGCGATTTAAGCAAAGATTTCAGTAGTTGGTTTAGAAATTATGTTTTTGATCCAACAAATAATGTGCTCGATGAAGGAATAAAACATTTAGCATTTGGACCGAAAAGAAAAGTCAAAACATATCCAATATTTTTTGTTAATGGGTATAAATTCAACACCAAAGAATACGGTGCTGAAAAATTAACAAACAATACTGGTGTGTTTGTTAAGGGCAGTGAAGATCCTAATAATCATATAAATGATTTTTATGGCGAGTTAACTCAAATATTGCAAATGACATATTTTACAAGACCCGCAGAGGATGTTTATTTGTTTAGATGCAACTGGTTCAGCAATGTTCCAGGTTCTGGTATTAACGTGGATCCAAAGTATAATCTTGTAGAAATTAAACATACCTCACGTTATCAAAAGTACGACCCTTTTGTATTAGCCAAACAAGCTCTACAAGCTTATTATGCTACTTATCCGTCTCTGAAAAGGGATAAAGCAGATTGGTATGCGGTTTTTAAAACCAAGGCAAGATTTACGTTCGATGGACATAATATTCCTGATGAACAAGCCTATCAAGCAGATCTAGAGGAAAATGTTGAAATAACAATTGCAGACGATCAAACTGATTTTGGACCTTTAAATGATGAGGCAAATGTATTAGTCGATGCATTTGAGAGTGTAGAGGAAAACGACATAGAACCCGAAACCGAGTCTGAATCAGAAAACGACGAAGAAATTGACGAAGACTGAGTAAAATTTGGTGATTTTCACAACTATTCACATTACATTTATAATTTATGTTTAATATTGCATTTTCACAACTATTCACATTACATTACCTATGATTTGCATATGTATCAATATGACAGGTATCTTATGGCTGACTCTCAACAACGTGGTGGTTGGAATAGTGACTTCAAGAATTTGACGGTAAACAATAGTTTAGTATGCATACAATAAATTAACGTTTAAATATACAGTGTTATAATATTTTATATGATGAAATAACATTTTTACTATGAATTCGATTTGCAGATTCGACAACTTAAGAGGACTCAATACAAAGAAGAAATTAAAGAGCTTAGAATTATGATTGAGCAACTACGTGACAAGAGTCGTCTTCAGACTATGCAGTTGGAACAGCTAAATCAAAAGTTTGCAAAGTATGTGCACATTCATGGTAGTCGTCCTTAGTCAATTGTTGAAGTTGCTAGCAATGCTTAAGGTATGTTGTATGTTTTGACATTGAGTGGATGAGAATGATAAATTTGATATGTTTAGATGATTTGTGGACATGTAACTTTGATGTATTTGCTTTATGAACATGTATTTGTAAGTTTATGGATGTTTTGATGTTTTGTTTTGGTTATATTGATGTTGACTTGATATATTTTGGTTGTTTATGTTGTTATTGGTATGTATGTGTTGTATATACGTGGAATTGATTGAAATTGGATTGGAAATGGATTGGAATTGGATTGGATTGGAAATGTAGTGGCTAGAAGATTATTTGCTAGCTGAAATATAAAAAAAATAACCCAGATTTTCCAATGGTTATTAACGGTTACCAACGGCTTACAAGTCACTTGTTTTCAACGGCTTTCAACGGAATACCGTCGTTTGTAGCCGTTGGAATGGCCGTTGGAAACATTCCGTCGATTCCGTTGGAAGTCGTTGGAAGACGTGAATGCTATTCCAATGGCTATTCCAACGGCTTCCAACGGCCGCCGACGGCTTACAGCCGTTGGAATAGCTAAATGTTCTTGTAGTGATATACAATTTTTTTCTATAACTTTTTCTTGAAATTATCAGATAAGGATCATCGAAAAGAACTTCCTAGTAATCTTTTGGTATGTAAAAGAAATTAATTTGCACATATATTCTCCGTTGTATCCTAAATGAAGAATTTTGATTGACCCGTTATGATTAAGAGAGGAGAACATATTCTTAAAAGAAAATTACTCATTGATGCCTTAAAACGATAAATCTTCTCTAAATTTTTACAAAGGTAGACATATTAGATTTACACCATATTAATTATTGTTCAAAGTGTTAAAGTGCATTCGCAGTAGTTAGCATATTCACTTTTATCCAACCAACTGTAATATACAACGCCTTAAGTTAACCAAACATAGCATAAACCAATTGAAATAATAATAATAATAAGATGTTAGCGTTAGTAACAAAGAGATTGTTAAAATCACATATTGTGTAAAGACTAGAACGATATTGAACTTATGCTTTAAATGGTCGTGACCTAGTAATCATCAGTGTCATTTCAGTTGTTAATTACTCCATTTGGCAATTGAGCGTGCCACAAACCTATTCTTTATAGCCTACACAATTTCAGATATCCATCTATATTTTGGTTGAGATCTCGATTAGAAGTTCTAGCGAAAGGATATATATATATATATATATATATATATATATGAAATTTTGGCGAAATTTCATTTCCACATATTTAGACCGAGATCTCGGTATCTTGGCCGATATCTCGATTGAGATCAAATTATGATATGTCTGCCCGATATTAAGATTTTTATGACAACTTAAATTTAGTTAAAAGTTAAAATTACATGATAACTAAAATAACAAATATTTAATTATATTTGCATTTGATTAGTCGAATGGAAATTTTTGAGATCAATTAAAGCGACTACATGACAAATCACTTTCAGATGGACATAACTCGAGATATGATCAAATGCATAATTGAATCCTAATACAAAGTGTGTCACTAAAAATATATCAAGGGTAGCTGGTTTTTATCTCGATGGATTGGAAAATTAAACTTCGAGACCAAACTTTCATGAGTCATAAATACATTATTCCACCTATTTTTGTCATGTTTGTCACTTGACAAGAGAACAAAATAGTGGGATTAAAAATACTTGAGGAGAAATAGAAAAGAAAGAAGATTTCAAACTGAATATTGGTTAAGAGAGTAAATATTTCACTCGACTACTCTGATATATGATTGCATGTTATTTTCCTATCATGCTATAATTGTGTTGTTGGCGTTTGATTGATTAAATACTAGAAGATGACTATATTCGACTATGAGATGACTAGATTCGATAAGAAAGAAGTGTACTTGCGGTTTTATGTTGATTCGATTTGTTAGAGAGTTATGGTAACTTTGTTGAATTTTTTTTTTGACAACCCAAAGCGTTTTCATGTGCACGCACTTCGTTCAGCGTAGAGGCACTGGAAATTGCTGGACGAAGCCCTCTTGGTGCCAGCATCATGATTGGATATCCCTACATCCTTTAGAGCACACGTATGCTCATAATAGCATTTAATTGTAACAAAAGAAATCCCTTGTTGTTACATGTAACCAATTCCATATATGTATCTATCTTCTTTAAGATATTGTACAATGTGAGACAAATTGCAAATTCAATCTATGCACCTACTTTCATACAATGCGAGCCACACCTAATAGATCTCCACCTTGAAGAGCATATCTCAACTTAATTCGAAGTTACATAGAGTCCTCAAGCACTTTATATGGTCGTTAACACCTCTCGCGGTTCGGCTTAGGTCGCTACCACCTCTAAGCAGTTTCGCCAAGCTAATTTCTACAAAGAATCTCTTTTACACAGTTGATCAGGCCGTGTTCTAACATATGACTTCACCTTAATGAGAATCGGGAGCTCATGCTGCATATTGGAGTAAACTTAGGCCAATGCTGCAACGTATAACCACACCTAACAAAATTTAATGTACTTACTTTGCAAAAGGTATTCAAATTTTGAGATTTCTCGACTTTTTATGTTGGCTGATATTGAATCATGAGATGGTTTAAATTAACTAGAAGTGGAATTAGAACGTTTGAAGTAGAACCGACGACAAAGAAAATCAAGTGAAAACTATTATTCTACATGGTATGTATAGATGTTATTATACATGCAATGTGATAATATATGTTTCTAGATGTTCTTGGATGAACTTTACGATTTGAGATGGATGTCTGAGATGTGTTTGTTAGAAATAAATGAAGAAATCATTGGGAAGCATGAGGCATTAAATAACTTAAAATATGAATAGTCGCACATCTTAACTTCTAATAAATATCACGTGCTTATATATTAAGTTGTAGGAACTATTGTAGTTACCATGGGACAAAGAGACACATAAAAGCAAAGTCATCTTAATGGGGCAATGCAGAGCACCACCCCGAAGGCGTACACCCGAGTCCGACCCCAAATCCGAACCTGCACGTGTAGCATAGTTGAATGGGAGGCGTATCAAATGTACTTCTTCATAAAAGGGTCGCAACCATTCAAATAGATACCTTTTGACGATTAAGTACATTCTCGCATCTACAAATAGACACAAGCACAAACCGAGAAAAATTCAATTCAATTTCTTTGCAGTTTCTTCCTCTTCCTACGAAACTCTATTCCTTGTCACTTTCTTTAGTCATCGTTGCTCTACAGTCGCGAGCGCAGCGTTGCAGAGATTATATTCATTTTATCTTGGAAAACAGTTGCTCATTTAACCTTGAACGCCATTGAGGGAGCAATTCTGTTTCAAGGAAATAGTAATTATATTAGATTCAGATAATCAAATCGGTATTATATTTAATACATTATCAGTTTAATGTTTTGCAAAGTATTTGCAGAAGTTTTACTCTAGTTTGTAACAATTTTGCAACCTAAGCGCAGACAGTTTAGTATTTGCAAAATATTTGTAAACCATTTACTGACATTTATAAAGTGGTCATGGTTTTGCAAAACATTTACAAACCGTTTACAGATAATTATAGAGTGAATATAAATTTACCAAGTATTTGCAAACAGTTCTATAACAAATTGTGTTACATATCCCCTAACAATCTTGAAACAAAATTTTGTAAATATTTATTCTACTACTGACTAGAGTTACTGTATTGCAAACAATGGCTCAACAAGTAAACCCTCGGACTACAAGAAAACACTGATTTAGCGTCAGATATTTAGGAGCGAAATTTGCGATGGATTTCCTTGTGATCTGCAAGGGATTGTTTTTTCAGCTTTTTTTTCTTTTATTTATTACCGTCGTCTTCTGTCATCTCTCACTAAGCCGTTGCAAATTGTGTCAAATTACCGATAGAAAATTTCTACCACTATTTTCCGCTGCAAATCCAAGCAGAATACCAACGAATATTTATCGAAGCTATTTTGCAGCAGAATTCCTATAAATTTGCAAGAGATGTTTATATTATTTTTCTAAGATATACTTTAGTGCTATTTTTTTATAATAATTATTGACATGTTCAATAATTAATAATTAATTTGTCTAATTAATGATTTATAAGTAATAATAAATATTAATTTATGTTTTATAACAAATAAATTATAATCATTGCTTATTTAGAATTAGCAAAATAATCTTTGTTCATAACCAGTGTAATAACTAAATTCTTAGTTAAGTCCTCTGCAATTGATACTAATTTATTATTATTAATGTTTAATATGTAATACTTACTTGTTAAAAATTATTATTATTAAATGATTAATATATAGAAAATAATTATTAATGATAATAAACATATGTTTACAAAGCTTTCACGTTAGTTGCAATACCTATGCTTTTTGCAAATGCGCTACTCAACTAGTACCTATATAAAAAAATTGGCTGTAGTTTGAAATTTTTGGCGAAAATCTATTTTTTTCCGCTCAATTCAGAAACATTTACATCGCCCTTCTCGTATCTTTAGTCTTCGTTCAATTCATTTCTCCCCCTTCCACCGCCTCCTATAATCTAACCCTAATTTCCCTTTTACGACTTTTGCCTCTTGACGCTTTCTCTTTCGATTGCTTTTCCCTGCCATGCTATGTTATCCGACCTCCTCCTCTCTTCCTAAAGCAGGCGCGAGTCTCGCAGAGTGCTTCTCGCTACTTCACCAAGTTTATTCTCCCTTGTTTCACTTTAAACTTTGCCTTTTTCCTCGAAATCAAGCCACTCCACTCACTATTCTGGTCCTTGGATTCGCAGTTCATCTTTTCAAGTTTTGGTTGTGGCTCTAGAACGAGCGTAGCTCGATGGGTGTGGATTTTTGGTCAGGTATTGATTTGGTTGTTTTTACCTTGGTGTTATCATGCTAGGTTTTTTTCGTCTTGAATTGATGATATTTTGATGATGGGTGTGGTCTGTTTGTTTGCGGGCGTGTTTGGATGGTGGCTTTTGGTTATGCCGAGTTGAAGTTTTAAGCTGCAACAGGTTAGGGCGTTTGGTTTTTGCATGGTTTATGGTTGTTCTTCTGTCAGATAATTATAGTGAAAAAGAAGCTTCCCACTATGCCATCATCTAGTCATTTTTCTAGTTGGATGATCAAACCTGAACTATGGTATCTTGTAAGAATTTGAATGATCTGAAGGTTCACATTTTGTATATCAGGTTGGAATGTAGTCCGAAGGTTTTGCTATATATGATGCCATTATGCAATTGAAGAATGAGGTAAATTCAATTTCTATTCTGGAATTATTCAAATTCATACCATCTTTCGGTAGCAGCTCAACATGTGATTTTATTTAGATTTAAACTATAGCAGTTGGAGTTGCAGTCAGCCAAGCTTGTTTACTTTTGGCAGCTGGAAAGAAAGGAAGTCGGCTTATGATGCCTAATTCTAAGGGTATGCTGCAGATTGAATCATATCGCACTTCCGAATATTATCACTTTGTTTCATGATAAAATTATCTAAAATGCCAAATCTGATCTTTGCGGCCATGATTCAGCAGCCTCGTGTTCCATCATTTGGGCAAATGCTAGCAAGTGACATGATTATTCAAGAAAAAGAGGTTGGACTTATATTTATTTATCTTAGTTAACTTGATTGTTGTAGACAATCGGAGGTCATATTCATACGCATGTTGAACACACTGCATTTGTTTCCTTTTTTTTCTATTTTCTATCAGTTATCAAGCTGTCATAGCTTTTGCTTCTCACAATTTTACTGTCATCTTTTCTAGTTGAAATAGAATTTTTGCTATTTCACTACACAGTTCATTGTCATCTTTTCTCACAAAATCAGTGTTCTCTTGTAGTGATACAACGTTTGATCTTCGAACTGTTTTGCCACTTGTAAGGATGTGTTATTATACAATGGGTTGAAATATGTCTGACTTAAGATACCATATTATCTGGTTGTACGAAGAATAGATGCACAATCTACTATTTCAACAATCTGAAATGTGAAAAATTTATGTCTCACAAATATAAATACAACTTTTGGAAAAGGTAGATCAGTTTTATCGGGTCTAACTGAGTACAGGTTAAGTACAACTACATACAAATTACAGATTCAACAAAAGAAAAACTAATAGTTTATTGTTTCTATTATTTTCTCTTCTTATTATTTTGGACCATTATGTTACATCAAGACATAGAACATGCAACAATCTCAAATTTCAGTTGTATATCTATAAGTTTAGTACTTTAGTAATACACACATATGTATGCACTGTGTAAATCGGCCGTTAGTTTGTACGGTTGTCTATTTATAGAGTTAGTAATAAATCTAACTAAATTTTGAAGCTCCTTTTTCAGTTGATATTTTCTTAACATTACCGGTGGCAAATGGGAAAGAGAAGATCTCAGACCGGAAAGAGTGGTTTGCAGCAATGCTAGGTAGAGAATGAGTAATTCATATATTGAATTTTGAGCTAAGAGATAAGTTATATGCTTATCCTAGCAATCCAGGATGTAAAGAGAAGTGTGTTAGATTGTGTGCAATGTCACCAAATTCCAAAAACATGTGTATTATATTGTATTATACTATTTTGTGTTAAATAGTAATAAATTTGTGTATTGTACTCATAACTGCATTCTTTATTTTTATTTTTTGGTTATGCTATTGATTTTACTGTTGACAGTTGAACAATAGTAGTTGGTAAAGCTGAAAGCAGGAAACATGGAAGAATTTTTATTGGTGTGATAGAAAGGGAATAGCGACGGATTACCTATAAAAAATGTTTGATCTAAAAAATATTTTGTCGCTAATCCCTTGCTAATTAGCAAGTCTTTACCGATGTTTTTTATAAATGATAAATTATTGTAAATTAATTATCCGTCGGTAAACGGTCGGTATATAAATTAAAATTAAATTAATAAATAAAATTTTATTTTTATTATATAATTAGTAAAACGACGGAAAACTGTCGGAAAACTCATGCTAAATTCCGTCGCAAAATCTGACACAATTGCCGTTATGATTTTTACCGACCACAGTGTTATGCAGGAAATCCGTCGCTAAAGCCAATATAGCGACGGATTAGAAGTGGATTTTTCCGTTGCTATATGCGTTTTTTCTTGTAGTGTCGGAAATTAACCCAATTTTGGCCGCCACTAAGAATAGAGCAATAGTTCCAACAACTATTGTCGCTTTATTGCATGATGAGATGTCAGAAAAATTTACTGAAGTAGATTTCAAGTATTGACAGTAAAATATATTATTCTATTCAACTGCACTAAACCTCGCACGGTATCTTATGAGGATGCTTCGAAAGTAAACGTACAAGAGTCTGATGTAATGAAAGTCGAAACACTCAATATCCAGAATAATTTAGACTTCATATGCAAAAATTACATATTAAATGACTGGATAAAAGCACTACAACAAAAACACCATATTACAACTTTAATTTTACAACGGTGGTAAAAGCACCATTGTAATATATGTTTTTTACAACTTTTTCCCAGAAAAGTTGTAATAAACTTATTTTTAACAACTGTGTTATTTTGACAGTTGTAATAAAAGCCTATCACAACTTCTATTTTTTGATTGTTGTAATATATGACTATAGTTTAATATAATTAACAACTAATAATTAATATTTAATACATTTATGTTGATTATTTACAATTAATAACTAATCATTACTATTAATAATCAATTAGGAAGTAATAATTAATAATCAATCTGTAATATTTAATACTTAGCAATTAAGAAGAATAATTAAAAAATATAGTTAATAGTAATTATTAGTTTCCAAGGGGAAATCAAATTATTAATTATTAGTAGTCATTTAGGTCTAAAAAAAAACTTAAAAATGGTCGAAGCCCTAGAAATCGAATTGGGGAAATCAACAAATCGACCAACGTCTCACATCAAATAGAACGAATTTGTGAGAGAAATGGTTTCCAAGGGGAAGCGACAGTAGATCTGGGGGAGATCGAAACCCAAATAGAGGAACTATGGAGAGAAATCGAGATCTGGAAGCTAATCGGGTTTAAGGTGAGTGTATTTCCCTCTTTTAGGCACTATGACCTTTAATAGGAAGCTGATTTGCAAGTATATTTCTCTGAATGCTTAGTATGGTGATATTCATGCCGACTGTTTGATATAGATATGCATGAATTGATGGTTTGGTGTGTGGATGCTTGTATGCGGTGATTAATATGTATTTCTTGGTTGAATGATTGTATATTATGTCTGTGATGGTTGACATGGGGCGAAATAGTAATTACTAAATGTTTGTGTACCAAAATAAATAAAAATATTGATGCCTTATTTGGGTATTCACATCAGGATTGGGGTATGAATACCAATAAGTAATAGGATTTAACCTGATTTAAGTAAAGAAATTGGGACGGTTAGGATGTTAAGGGTTATAAAACTATTCTAGTTACAGTTTGCCTGCATTTGAGTTGAATAAACTGTGCAGTATATATTTGGAGCTTTCACCTAATATGTAGTGATATGTGTGTTTGTGAACTGCACTTTAATATGCTGTAAGAATGTGTATAATCAAGTTACTGGAAACTGGGTTGCATCTGGTTAAGTTTGTATGCTTAATTGCAAACAGAAATATGTAAAGAGATATGTAGCCATGTTCAACTATAACATCCTGGTCTGTGTATTTTTTTACATGCTCAGCATGATTAACTTATTTAAAAATCTTCGTCATGTGAATTAAGTTGATGCAATGAACTTTAGTATTTGATAGTGCAAAAACCCATTTGCAAAACAATGAACAGTTAATACGTGAAAAAGTTTTCTATTAGAAATGGTCCGGAAGCTTGTGCCAGTAATAGGTTGGGGATACACTGTAAGATGCTATTGATAAATGGTTGTTTGAAATGTTTTTAATGCTGATGTTAAAAAAAGATAGACACTGTTTGGTTGCGCTTGGTAACATAAGCTTACTAAATACATAAAGGGTATTTGTATGAGGGAAAACAAAATACTGGTAAAACTGTTTAAGGTAGAAAATATATATACACTTGAGTATATTTACGGGATTTCTTATATGGTTCAGTTTGTGAAAAAGTGTATAACATGGGCACATAATCTGTTATATATACCCTTCTCTATAGTCCATTCTCTAGCTATCGGGATCGAGCAATGGAATTACGTTCTCTTTATTACAGACTCAAGAGCACTAATGTGAATTTTACTACAGGAAGGCTTCGTCTATTGGATCTGCTATCGATGATACTTCTACTAAAATTTCGAGGCTTGCTAAATGTAAGTTCCTCCTTCCTCGTCTCCTTTTTTATGATTACAATTTTGAATCAGTCCGTATATTCAACTAAAAATGGGGTAAAATTATTAGTAGGTAAGTCCATGCCTTTCCTTTTGAGTTTATTTGTTATCAGGGTTCACTCGTAGTTCTTAAGATTGGGGAATTATTAGAGTATGCGACTGAATACAGAACAGCTCAACAAATTGTGCAGAAAAAGTCACAAATTTCATTTAATATACTGTCTCCCATTGAGGAGTAGTTGCTTTTTTCTAATCTAGGTCCACTCTTTTTGTATATTAATATACTGTCTGAACATTCTATTACACTTAATCTACAGGTTTACGACCTTCATAGAACGATGCATTGCTAAGCCTAGAGCTAGACCGTCTACCTCGGATTTGTTGAGCGATCGGTTTGTAGTGAGGAATGTATGTATTGTTATGACTGTATTATGTAAAAGTGAGTTGTACGATAGTGGATCACAAAGTTGTACTAATTCAAATATTGAAATAAAATATTTAATTGATTATTTCAGTTCAGTGTAGTATCATTTTATTCAGTATAAATATTTATTTTTATATGAAATGTAATGTATAAAGAAACAAAAATCATATTGTTATAATTAATTGTAGTAGGAATTACTACAACAGTGCAAAAATGTTGTAATATGTATTACTACAACGGTGGAAAACAGTTGTAAAATATACATTTAACAACGGTGTCGCAACGGTGTATAAAAGTTGTAAAAGATTTCAGTCTATTACAACTTCTTAATAGACGACGGTGGCTCCACCGTTGTAAAAAGTCTTTTACAACTGTTTTCCACCGTTGTAATAGGGTCATTTTGTTGTAGTGAAGTCAATGTACTGCACAGTGAAGACCTCAAAGTAATTCTGGGCTTCTCTAGATAAAAAGTATAAAATGAGGATGCTGAAATGAAGAAATTCATTGTCGGAAAGTCCCTTGACTTCAAAATGATAGATGTTAAAACTGTTATCAGTCAAATTCAGGAGTTGCAAGTGATAATTCATTAAATTCATGATGAAGAGATGTCACTGATTGAGTTGTTTCAAGTGGTTGCTTCCATTGAAAAACTATCTCCTTTACGGAAAGATATCAATAACTATCTAAAGTATAAATGTAAAGAAATGACAATTGAAGATCTTGCTATTCGACTCAGGATCGAAGAGGACAACAGGAAATCAAAAAAGAAACCAACCAATGCAATAGTGGTAAAGGCAAACATGGTAACAACAAGCGTAAACTCGAACACAAATCAAATACAAAGAAACCAAAAAAATTCTGTCATAATTGCGGAAAGAAAGGGCATAAGGCAAGCGAAAGTCGAGGTCCTAAGAAAAAGAAAGAACAAGAAAATTTCACTGAATGCGAGAAATTCTCTAACAATATTTAAGGAATGAACTTGTCGATCACAATAATTTCGTTATGCAACTTGATTGGCAATAGGAAAAAATGGTTTGTGAATACAGGTGCATAAAACATATCTGTGACATCAAGTGGATGTTTTCCAACTACAAAGCTGTGATGTGGAAAGAAAAATTATTTATGGTAAACTCCTCTACATCAAAGATTGAAGGAAAATGCAGAATTGTTTTGAAAATGACCTTTGGAAAAGTGCTTACCCTGAATGTGATGTCCTGCATGTCTCAAACATTCAAAGAATTTGGTTTCCAACTCACTTTTAAGCAAAAATGGCTTCAAGTTGGTTATTGTCTCGAATAATATTTTTTTTGTCAAAGAATGGAGCTTATGTTGGGAAAGGTTATGTGAGCAATGACTTGTTTAAAATGAATGTAATGACCGTTGTACCAAAGAATTATGATAATAAAATTGATTCTTATTTTTATATCATTGAATCATTTGATATACGGCATGCCAAATTAGGCCCCATTAATTTTGATACATTACGAAAAATGATTAACTTAGATTTTATAACAAAATTTTCAATAAATTCACATCATAGATATGAAATATGTGCTACGACAAAAATAAGTACAACTTCCTTTTGCTATATCGAAAGGAAAACCGAGCCATTAGATTTAATACATATAGATGTATGTGACTTAAAAATTTGTCATCCTCGTGGGGGGAAAAGATATTTCATTCCCTTTATAGATGATTGTACTAGGTACTATTATATGTACCTATTGAGAAGTAAAGCTGAGACAATTGAAATGTTAAAAAATACAAGGCAGAAGTTGAAAATTAACGAAACAAGAAAAATCAAAGCCATAAAAATGATAGGGGAGATGAATATGAATTTTCATTTGAGGAATTATGTGCACAAAAAGTCATAGTCCATCAAACTATGACACCTTATTCATTATACATAATGTGTCTTGAAAAAAAGGTCAAAATCTTCATAAGAATTGTGAAAAAATAAACCATCATTCTACAAATACTTAAGAGTGTAGGGGTGTCTTACAAAGGTAGAATTACCAAAACTCAAAAAGGTCAAACCCAAAAATATAGATTGCATATTCATTGGATATGCTTATAATAGTAGTGCATATCGATTTTTTGTGTATAAATCAAAAATTGATGACGTTCATGAAAACACCGTTACCGAGTCTCGAAGTGCTAGATTCTTTGAACACATCTATCCATTAAAAAAAACTTTTTGAAACTAATATCCAGAAGAGGTCAAGTGAACATAAATTGGTGAGGATAATGCTCATCAAAAAGCATATGAAATTAATGCTGGACCAGAATTAAAGGAATCAAGAAGAAGCAAACGACACAGGTTTTCTAAAGCCTTTGGTCCCGACTTCTATGCATACAAGATAGAAAATGAACCTCTAACATATTAACAAGTCGTGTCATCTCCCGATGCTCCTTATTGGAAGGAAGTCGTCAATAGTGAAATCGAATCCTTTTTTGCAAAACCATACATGAGAACTGGTCGATCTACCTAAAGGATAAAAATCACTAGGATAACAAATGGATCTCTAAGAAAAAACTAAAAGCTGATAGTTCAATAGACAAGTATTAAGCAAGACTTGCAGTCAAGGGATTTAGACAGAAGAAAGTTGCAGATTATTTTGATACTTATTCACGAGTAGCTAGAATAACATCAACAAGGATACTTATTGCAAACACATCCATATTAGATTTAGAAATACATCAAATGGATGTAAAACCTGCATTCTTGAATGTTGAACTAGAAAAAGAAATATATAGGCAGCAATCTGAAGGATTCCTAAGTCTAGTAAATGAAAGTAATGTATGCAAGTTGTAAATTCACTTTTTGACTTTAAACAAGCGCCAAAACAATGACATGAAAAATATGATGAAACTATACCATCAAATGTATTCAAAATAAATTAATCAAATAAATGTGTTTATATGAAACATATAGATATTGGCTATGTCATTGTTTGCCGTTATGTTGATGATTTATTGATCCTATGAAATAATAAGACCATAATACAATAAACAATTGATATACTATCCTTTATATTCGACATGAAAGACCGAAGAATGGCTGGTGTAATCTTGGATGTCAAAATTACAAGGACATCGCACGACTATTCATTATCTCAATCATATTACCTTGCCAAAATACTTGAAAGGTTCAAGTAGCATAATATAACTATTGCAAAATCATCAGTGGATATGAACCAAAATTAGGTAAAGAACACTGGTATGTAATCTATTAGTTTGAGTACTCTAGCAAACTAGGAAATGTCATGCATATCACGAACTGCACTAAACAAAGTATTGCATACGCTGTAAGCAAGCTGACTAGATATGCCAGTAATCCTAGTAAAAATCAATGGAAAGCAATAATCAAAGTTCTAGAATACTTAAAGTATACAAAAAATTATGTTTTGCATGTACAAAATATCCTTCAGTAGTAGAAGGATATAGTGATGCAAATTGAGTAACTGGTTCAAACGACACAAAGTTTGCAAGTGGATATGTGTTTACATTAGGAAATGGATCAACTTCATGGAAATCACCCAAACAGACTGTCAGTCAAGGTCAACAATGTAATCATAATTTATTGCTTTATATAAAGTCGTAGAAGAAGCAAACTGGGCTTCGAGCTTTCTGAAAGACATTCCAAATTAGGGCAAGTTTGTGCCTCCAATATGTATACAATGTGATAGTAAATCAGCTATTGGAAGAGCTAGTAGTCGATTATACAACGGTAAATCTAGGCATATTCATCGTAGACATAAAATCATAAGAGGATTTCTCCTTAATGGAGTTATCACTATATAGATTACGTAAAGTCAAATGATAACATAGCGGATCCGCTAATAATATGCTTGCCTAAGAGAGAGTTTACCTTTAATAGGAATGGATTGAAGGCCTGTAGATCAAAAGTTTATTATAATGAAAACCAAGCCTAACTAACTGGAGATCCTAAGATCCAGGCTCAAAGGGGCAACGAAGTTAAGGATTGAACTTAGTAGTACTGGAAGAAATTAATTCAAACCATTCCTAAGAAGTTGGTGTACAATACATTGGAAAATACGATAAGTTTAGCTTTTAGTAATGTCTATACCGTGGAAAAATAAAGAATCAAGAGGAGTATTGCGAGATACTCTTTATAGAATCACCTATATGAGTGCGAAGACGTTGGTTCAAGGTGAACTGAAAGATCAAATTCTCTGAGCACTCATGAGACCAAATTGGTGTTCATGGCAAAAATGAGTACAAACAGAGAAACAACGAAGATTAGAAACACTTTTCATGTGTCATTTTTAAAGACTTAATCAAAATGCTAATAGTTCGAAGAAAATCTCCGTCTACTGATTCACAAGCTTTGCAATTAATGCTCCGCAAAGTCCCCGCTATAGCTTGTAGCACTCTTCAACCGCTTAATTCAATTTAGCGCTGATGAACAGTAGATACGCTTTTTACCTCGCAATTTTCTGCTGCATCCGCTAAATCAAGGTTTTTTAACATTCGCTTTAGTCATATTAGTATACAAATCTTGATTTGGCTAGTTCTTTTATAGAAGTATCAAAAAAGTTAGTGTAAATAGCTAATTTTAATTAATGCATAAGTATTTAATATATTATAGAAACCTATTATAGTCATCAAATCCAATGTGCAAAACCATGATTTTATTTGGTTTTATTATATAAGATTAAGTAATATTGGTTTTTTCTACACATATAATGTGCAAATGATAATTAATTAATTTTAAATGTTTGGTTTCAACATCTAGTGAACCTTTTTGCATTTCCGCTATATTCCCATTATTTCCCCGTTATATCTGTACACCTTTTTGCATCTTCACTGCTATGAAACGCTAGGCGCTTTAACTATACAGTTCGCAAGTAAGTCAAAACAATAAAACACTGAGAAAAATTCAAGGTCAAAGTGCTACTTTAACCAATACGATAAATATTTTGCAAGTTTAGAAACAAATTAGACAATCACTCATTCATGTAGGGGATTGTTAGAAATAAATGAGTAATTCATCAGAAAACACGAGGCATTATATGCTTTGAAATATGAATAGTCTCACATCTTAATTTCTAGCAAACATCATGTGCTTATATACTAAGTTGTGGATGTTATTGTAGTTACCATAGAACAAAAGGACACATGAAAGCAAAGTCATCTTAGCGGATTGTGTAGTGCACCACCCCGCGCCTGCTCCCGTGCCAGAGCGAGAACCCGATCCCGCATCCGCATCCGCATCCGAACGTGCGGCGTGGGCGAATGGACGTCTGGGACATATTAGAGGTACTTAGCGCTTTGCAATTGGCTTGGTTTGGCAGTTAAGACCGAACCATTTACAGTTTTTGTTCACTAAAAAATAAACGTTAAAAGCGATAATAAACGGTCGCACCTCTTGATTAAAGGATCACAACCATTGTAGTAGTCGCAACTGTTCAAACTGATACCTTTTGATGATTATGTGTCTTCCAACATCTATAAATAGGCAGAAGAACAAATCGAGAAAATTTCAATGCTTTTTCTCTGCAGTTTCTTCCTCTACCAACGAAACTCTGTTACTAATCAGTCTCTTGAGTTCGTCGTTGCTCTGCAGTCGCAAACACAACATTGCAGAGATCCGGTTCGTTTTATCTTGTAAAACAGTTGCTCATCCAACTTTCCACGTAGAGAGCAATTATGTTTCAAGGAAATAAAAATCATATTGGACTCAGACAGTCGAATCGATATTATATTCAGCACATTATTTGTTTAACGTTTTGCAAAACATTTGCAGAAGCTTTACTGTAGTTTTGTAATAATTTTGCAACCTAAGTGTAGACAATTTAGTATTTGCGAAATATTTGCAAATGGTTTACTGATAATTATAAAGTAGACACAGTTCTGCAAAACATTTACAAACTGCTTACTGATAATTATAGAGTGAACACAGATTTGCGAAGTATTTGCAAACAGTTTCGTAACTACTTGTGGTACATATCTCCCAACAATATTAATTCCATCCGAAATCCCCTTGAATACGAGATTGGGTCTTTGGAATTTCCAAGACAAAAGAAGTGGAAATACAAGATCATCTGAAGTCCTGGTAGGCACAATTCAATATGTGGTGCTTTGTTTAGTCACTCTCCATTGGCAATTTTCTAAGGAGAGCCCGGCTAAGGAATACGTATTTTTACTTCTTCTAAAAATAATAGGTATGCTCTGCCTTGCAAAAATAATGATAATAGGTAAGCTCTTTGTTATGCTTGTTTTTGTTCCCTTAAAATGATTACCAACTATTCTTAAGGTTATTCACTCCTTTTATTTTTATTTTATTTCTGTTTATTTAGTTATTAATTTTTACTAACGGGATTATTAGCTTGCTGCAGGTTATACGTTTGTTTTAGCCACATAAAAATTATTTTACAAACCAAATATCACCTTAACCAGGGTCATATGACCGAGGTACATATGCAATCAGCATGTAATCTTAGCATAGACTTTTAGGGTAACCAATTATCCTTGTAATAAACTTATAAGTGGCTCAGTGTGTTTAAGAAAATTTGAATTCTCGCCTATATTTCAGCTAGTTAATTAGGATTCAAACTTATGCAAGTCTCAACTTTAATTAAAAATTGCTACTGAGCATCAGTGAATGCAATGAAATCCCATGTACCCGATTCTCTCTGTCGATCCCCTTATACCCAACCAATAAAAACCCGTAAATTTCACCTTTTTGTAATTAAGCATCAGTGAATAGGGATTTGTTCAAGCATCGGTGAATTTACGTGAGTTTAGTTAAATCTTTCAGCCAGTATGTTGTTTATTTATTTAATATTAACTTTTAATCTGTAGCTTGATTCTTAGCTACTTCAATATGTCTAGTATGTACTGTTATAGTACCTTAACAAGTAAGGGCTTCCATCCATAAAGTGAAGATAAAATAATTTTGGAAGCATATACCTTAAAAATATATGCATTAGGAATAAATTTTAGAAGTCTAAAACAACTGTAATTGTTTGATAAAAATACCTTAGCTAGCTTAAAGATCAAAGTAATACCTCTCATTGAAAAGGGGTGAAGGAGACTCCATTCAAATGTTCACAAAATGAATTCATGTAATTATCGTAACTTCCATCCAAATAATCTTGGCTGTGATCAACCGTTTCGTTTGAAAATACATTGACATTCACCATGTCTCTCTCCATCGTCAATTTCATTTTCTTCTCCATTGTTCTTTCTCTTGCTCGAGTCCTTGCCTCTTTCCTTCTTTCCTTCTTACTCTTGGAAGCTTTCCTTTGCAAATTTGGCTCCGGCCTCTTATCAGAAAGTAGGTCTGAGATTATATCGATATTAAAATGTTGTTGAATGGAAACCCTAGATTGGTTGATTAACCAATCCACCGTTTCACTTGGTTTGTCAAAACCAAGCAGATCTTGCAGCTCGAAGAACTTATGGGCAACCTCAACCGATAGCCGTACTCTTGGAACTCTAAGTCCTTGCTTCGTCGCTACTTTCCTTTGCCGTCCACATATTTTTTTGCTTCCGTCTGCACTGATGATATCGAGTTTGGGTTCTTGATTACAAGTAACGATAATTTGTTGGCTTTGTAATAAGAAGGAATTATCAGAAGAAGCGGGAAAGTCATCATGGCATGCAGTCAAGAAATTATAAGAGGACCCCTGGTTATTGTAAGGTAGCATCAGGAACTTTTGAAAAAAAATAAATGAATGATATTTTTGTTATGCCCAAATGATAGGTGAACCAGTCTGAGAGTGGGCTACTTTTGACTGAGAGATGAGAATTAATGAAAGAGATGGAAGAAAACTGTGGATATAGGAAGTACTTAAATTTCTACGTCCTTTTTTTAGTTTGGATTTCTTTGTTTTTACTTCTTTTGTTTCCTAATGCTAGTGACTGCCACAACATAATTACCATGGTTATATACACACATGCGTACTCACATACTTAAAGAGTATTATTATCCTGTTTAGCATTCCTTTTATGCAGCCCCCGTTTAGCATTCTTATCCATTCGTTAGCTACATCAATCTAAATCCAACAAAAATTTGTATATGTTCAATCCACGTATGTATTGCAGATATGCGAGTTAACACTGCAAGAAAGACCGTGTTTTGCGAGGGTTTTAGCAGATGTCACTCACAACCTTTTTCTTAATTCGAAGGCGATTCATCTGTCTTCGAAAGCAAGATAATAGGTGGTGTATTAACTTTGTTCTCTTGAAGTGATGCCAAACAACTTCTCTGATCGAACCACCTTGGTTTTTCTTTCTTTCCAAGCGATATAAATAGCTTGACAACAATAGTCTTTTAAATCTAAACTTTTATCATCAAATTTTACTTCTAACTGAAAATTTTCTTAATTGTTGTCTTCGCATTTATAATATATAATTTCATATTACTCAACAACACTTTTACTAAAAGAAAAATATATGAGATATTTTGCTGACTTTGTGCTAACGATATTAATTATGATTATTATAACAGTCAAAGGTTATTCCAGCTATTATTAAATATAATTATTATTGTTATTAATGTTTTAAATGTTTATTGTAGTTTTTAATTATTTTTTTGTTATACTTAAACTTGATTATTATTCTAATTTTACTTTATTTTGAAAGAAATACTTGGAGGGATACAATTTATAACACATAGAAATAAAACGATGATACAAGTAGTAAACATAAATCTCACTCAAAAACCGTGATATGTTCTCTAAATGCTCACGAACAACAAAAACGAAAAACATAATAAAAAGCATGAAAGCATTAGTCATGCAAGGCTTCACCAACTCGTCGATTATGACACTTATCCCATTCTTATCAGTAGACTCACTGCTGCTTCCCTTGTCCGAAGCCAATATCGCTGCGTATGCAGTCAGAGAAAATACCTATGATTGTCTTTGCTTGTTTCAGTTTCTTATTTTTTTTATTTTGACTGTGGTTTCATTTTTTTTTTTTTTTTTTTTTCATGTAATACTATTAATAACACCGTCAGGTGTTGCAGTTGCCTTGAAAATGATTTTTTTTTAAACATAGTTCTCTACTTTGTTTAGATCAACAACTACGAACATCAAAGAGCAGCACAGAGGTTTCAGATTGTCATTTTTCATGAATATTATCTTATCATCATTCTGATCTGATTCAACTTTTAGATTATTATTTATTTTCATGTGCATTGAAAGTCTGCAATGAAGTTTGTTTGGATTGCATGCGAATCAGAACTCCTGATTTTCACATTTTTGCAGTTAAATCAAAAATTAAAAAAAAACTTAATTGCAAAAGGTGGAAATTGGAGTTTTTATTGGTTGGATACAGAGGATTTGCTTTGCTATTTAAAAGGGATCAAACTTGGTCACAGTTGGTCCAATTATTTTTGTTTCTTTCACATTTCTATATGTTTATAGAGGAGTTTGAAGATCGTTGTTTAGTATTAAAGACCTCAGGTGCAGCTTTATAATTGGCATTAGCATTTACAATTGTTGCATGTACTGAACCATTCATTATCTTTTATGTTATCAATATCTATTGGATCATAATCATTTCTTTGACAAATCAACCTTTTTTATGTTCATTTTTTTTTAAAGATAAACTTTATTAATTGTTCCAAGCAGTTATAATCTTCGCGCACATTCATATTCAACTGGTTGCACGAAAAATTCATTATTTTCAATAATAATTTTCACCGACACTCAGGTTTTGAAAGTGTATTTCCTTTAATTAAAAATGGGTTGCAGGCCAACTCATGGAATGTTTACAGATGGATATACATGCTGACCAATGGGAAGAACGTGTGACGATTAATGCATACGTCCATGTGGAAGGTACCCACCGTTTCTGTTTCCTACCTATGTCCTTTCCTCGTTCCACGCAACCTTTTAGGGCTGAGGCATATATACATATATATGTACAGTATATAATTTTATATCCCATGCTTTGTACGAGCTTGTAATATTCAGACCTCACGTTCTCTGTCTTCTTCCTGTTTCCCTCTTAAACACCATGGGGGGACCTTAAAGTTTGTACAACTACGTTTTGTTTTCTAATAAATGGCTATGTTTTTCTCAGTGTAGCCACTATTTATATTGGGCATGGTGCATCAGGATTTCGATTGAGACTTGACATGCGGCGTATGTTGCTCATGCACAAAACAACAGAAGTTCTTAAATGTTTCTTAAAGGTAAATCATTTTTTGCCACAGTTTAGGTTTCATTCAGCGAACCCTTATCATTTTTTGCTCATGAGATATGTACAGAATCTTGCTAATCACTTTAAACTCTCATACATCATTAACAACAAAGACCAAAATCTTACGCTTGAAATAGCATTAACTAATTAATTTTACGTTACTAATGATCTTTCATCAACCACCAAACATAAATGATAACTCCAGTCCCTCTGATTGCAATAATTAGGATGAGTTAAGATGGTGACATGCATGGCTTCATTCCCAAAAGTGACATTAGCTGAGGGTTCATCTGAAATGATACTTCCAGTCCAGCCACTCGGCACTCTACTTTCAAAAGAACCTCAATGTAACTAAACTTAACTGCACCGGCAGAGCACTGATCTCGACCATCAACAAAGCCCTCAGTTAGTATGGGTCCGCGAATTACAATTCATTGGATTTTGTCAGTATAAATTATATTTTGGAAGCAATAAATACTAATTTAAAGACATTTCCCAAATTATATTTTGGTTCTTTAGAAATTATTTTACGGTTTGAGTTACGAATATTTTGAATTTAAATGATGGATTTAGATCATCTAAAGGGTTGAAACAAAAGTAAAATTATTTTTAGCAGCTATAAATTTTATTTCGAAATAGATTTAACTACACAAAATTTTATAATAATTTCTGTAAATTATATTGGGACTGACTACTTGAACACAAAACAGAAAACACAAAATCTTAATCATTGGATCTTTTTGTCTTTATGTGCAAGGTGAAAATCAGAAAGCAATCCAATGATGCAGATTACCCATGTCAACAAATGTCTAATTTCTGTGTCTAAATAGACTTTCCCAATTATATTTGATTCATTAAATGATTTTGAACGTTATACGTACATAAACAAGGAATATAAATTATATTATGTTGTTAAATCCTTATTTTTTGTACTACACGAATAATGTGAAATTATTTACTACATAAAAGATTTACTAGTTTATGTATTATGAAATAAAAACATTATTATTGAATTTTTCTATTTAATACTATTAATTTATTGAAAAGTAAGGTATAATTGGCTTTAAATAGTTATTTAAGATTTTTTATATAATTTTTTGAAAATAAAAGATATTTTCTGTTTAATATTTTAATTATTTATAAGTGCATGTTCTAAATTAACATGATTACTTATGACTTGTTGAAGTTATCACACACACACATAATAGTTAGAAGAAATATCATGTTGACGTAACAACTCGTACATGGGTTTGTGCATTTTTAGAGCAAAACAAAAAATATTATTTTCATATGAGGTTGTATGACACTATAATTTTGGGAAATGACTACTAAGGACATTTCCCAAATTTTGAATTTTTGTTAAAAAATTTTTTAGCCATTTTACCTTTGACGAAACTTATTTTGTCCATAACTTTTGGCTCGAGTAGAATATAGACTACAAATCACTTCCAATAGATTGGGATGTCGTTTTCCGTTTCCACAGATGGGTTATATGTAGAAAATGGGTTAAATGCTAGAGAGTTATAACTATTTTAAGTATTTTTGAATTTCAAATAGCTTAATTCTGCAATTAAGGACCATTAATGGTGTGATCTATTTTTTATTCCAGGACAAGGGGAGAATATGGATGAAATGATTTGTTTTACCTCATTTATCTCATATTCTAATACTCCTCTTCTTTCCCAAAACCTGCAAACCTCCATTAAAAAAAATTCTTCATCTAATTTTCTTCACAAAATTAATTAGAAATTAGATAATTAGATGGGCGTACACAAGAGAAAGGTGATTATTGTTGTTAGGAAGGAGGATCTACTCTATTTTATTGATTCTACTTCAGATTTAGGAAACTTATTCAGATCCATAGTTTTCATAGGCAAAGATGAAAGAATTAATTTCTCATCTACTGATCATGGTGTTTTAAATCTAAGATCTCCATTTAAAAATTAAATTAAAAATTAGTAGGATTTTTTTTTAAAATCACATGATTATACACTTTTGTAAATAAGTTCTTGATTCATACCTTAGATATAAACATTTTTAACTTACGTAAATGGATTGATTGGATGCCTACATTTTTCCCATAAGTCTTAGGTTCCTACTTTAGATCTAAATATTCCAAACTTACAAAAAAAACATCGATCGAATATTATATTCTTGTATGTATGATTTTAAGCATGTTTTCTCTTTGATTTGATGCTTGAAAACGCTAATGATGGTGACTTAGATTTATGATTGAATTAGGATTTTTGCTAATAAGTCCGGAATTCAAAAGTGTTCAGATTTGCATGAAATTTGAGACGTGATGAGCTGGAAGGTCTTAGAATTTAAAGGAAAAAGTTTAGATTGTTTGTAGTTCATATGAAGGAGTCAATGGCCATAGAGATATCGGCCTAAAAAATCGATTTGCTCAGAATTTGATGTGGTCGTTAAGAATGGCCGAGGATGAAATCACGATGCTACATTTCTAATTTCAAGTATGTGGAAGTTATGATGCCTAGAATTTGGTGAGGAAGTTACGATGCAAAGAAGATCAGAATGGTAAGAGCACAAGACTTGAGATCAACATAATCTCTCAACATGGTGGATTGGTTTTGTGTCGGTATAGAAGGATCGGCCTAGGGACACTAGGTTACTTCGAAGAGGAGGACAAGGTTGGGATCGATATTGATACAAGACATTCTTCTTGAAGATGGCTTGTGCGTCCCCAAGAGGAATCAATAGTGGAGCAAGCAACATCTAGCGGAGGCTAGTAAGGCTAATAGAAGTTTGTTTTTGAAGTTTTGATCACCGATGCCAACGTGAAGTGACTTCAATAACTTGGTCCGACGACTATTCTAATTCAGGAAGAACGAATCCAATAACGATCCATTGGAACTTCGAGGAGCAAAGTAAAAGACTACAAGTCAAAGCGGTGAGACTGTCGGTCGATATGGGAGGACTATCAGGAGTGGTTTAGGCAACATGGTTTGGCGACAGATGTTAGTTGTATAGGTAGTTCCTAACTTGGAGACTTCATACAGGAGGTATGAAGACTATTTTAGGATGAACCTGCAAAGAAGATACATATGCAAAAGGATTGTTAATTTATAGGTCTGAACAAGTACTTGAAGATTTGAGGCTTGAGTGTTGGTTAGACCTTCAACTTGATGCAGATTGTTAGCCAGATTAGTAAGTTGCTCATTGGACATTCAACCAGATTGGAAGATGTTTTATGTATAGGGAGACTTGTGACATTTATTTGCGTTTATTCTCAACCCAACGTAGGTTGTCGGCTAGATGTAAGTAGTAGAGGTTACATAATTTAGGAAGCCAAATGTACTATATATATCCAACGCATTAATCGAGTGAAAGTGAGGACGGATGATGTATGCTATGTTTGCTTAGTCATTTATCACTCTTAGGAATGTCACTAGATGTAGGTAACATTGATGTAGATATAGATAGTGCTGATGCAGATGTTTAGGCACCCTTCGTACTCGAATATAAGGTACAACCGTTATGTTTGATGTTATAGAGTAGTATATATTTTTATGTGCTAACCCTATAGATGTAGGAAAGGGCCAGGTATTGTTTTCCATATTGTGTGTTGCAATCACTTTGTACTTGTGATTTTTATCACTTACACCATACTTTGTTTGACTTGGAGTTTTATGCTTTACTTCTTATTACTCTAGCTACTCTTAAATAGGTAGATTAGAGATAGGCTAGGTGAGCATGTGAGACTGTTTAGTTTGGCTACCAGGATGTTATTCATGTATTAATATATTTTATGTTTTTCCGTTGTTCAATACTATGGAGCTTATTACTGCTTTTATTTATTTTGGAGGCAATATTATATGAGTTATTTTGTAGATGTATAACTCTATTTTGCTATTGTATACTATTTTAGATCTATTGCCCAGATGTTAAAATTCATTTTAGTATTTACTCTCTTGCCTGTTTTATGTCTATATGCTTTATTTATTATATTATTCCATGTGATGTGAGATATACGACAATTTTCGTTCTTATCTACTTAGATGGCCACTTTACACTGTGACGGCCCGCCTCGCACCAGCCTGCGTTTCCTCCAAAAGTGCGCTGTACACATGCCCGACTAGCACAAGACGGTCGTCAAAAGAAAGGAAAGAAGGAAATGAGCTAATCAAAGAAACCTGCAGAATGTCTCACAGCGCATGGAATAAAATATAATAATAACATACTTGACACAAAACAGGCGAGACAGTGCATAAGCTGATAACTAAAATCAACATCAATCATCAAAGCAGCGGAAATCCAAATACAGCTTATTACAATTTTCCAAATTTACTGTCTCTAAACAAAGAATGCTGAAGTAGAAGATACACCAACAATGCCCAAGCAGTGATCTTCAACAACACAGGGAGAATACTAAATATATATATATCACGTGGAAGCCTCCTGCTCGTCTCCGGATCATCTACCCGTGCATCACCAGCTAACCTGTCTCTAGTCTGCTCGTGTGAGCACCCAGAGTAATAAGAGGAGACATAAAACTCTGGGTCAGACATAAAGCCTGGTATGAGCGATAAGCATCTAAACAGAATAATAACAGGTATACTAAACCATACCTGAACCTGGACCTGCAACCAAAGAGTTAGTACCACATACCGTACAATACTCCAAGGTGCCATAATAAACGGTGTAAGAATACGGGGGTGGGGTGTGCATGTCACAATGATAGCAAACAAATCATCCATGGCAACCATCCTCACATCTCTCACTCAGTGCGTAAAGCGTACGGCATCTACCACTTTGGAACACTAGACAAACTGAGGTAACGACGAATCCCGACTTGTAGAAACCCTGCTGTGACCAAGCCAAACACTTAGAGTCATGACCAAACATTTCAATGACCCACTTCATTGGTCATAGCCCTTGGTTCTACCAATGCCATAATGGCCCTGAATCCGCCTTCGTACCTCCTACCATAGTGGTCCAAAGCTATAGGTGTCGATAACTCCTTGGCACGCGTCCCGCAGCAAAGCCCAATCATGAAGTGAGCTCGTTGATTCCCATCTGAATCTTAAGCTCTAACTTCTCATTTGGACTTCCTTTGCATCTCGGGTTTGGTCGAATTGGAGTGGGTCTTCAAAAGAGTTGTCGTGCAGTAACAGTCCTAGAATTCGGTTCGGTTCGGTAGTCATTGCCTCGTCGGTTCGGGTCGGTCCTCCTCGTCATCTTCCCATTCGGTTCGGGTCGGGTTCTTCACTTCGGGTCGGGTCGGTGTCCTCCTCCGGGTCGGGTCGGGTTGCTGTCTTCCTTCGAGTTCATGCTCCTCCTTTGATCAGCTTCCTCGTTTTCCATCTACTCCGATCCGATCCGATCCCTTCGTCTTGCTCCAGTCGTAGCCTCCCATTCGTGAATCGATCCGATCTGGCCTCTATTATGCTTCCGATCCGATCCTCTCTCTCCTACTCCGATCCGATCCTGCTCCATAGTTCCGATCCGATCCCCCTGTCCACTCCACCTCTAAGTAAACGGCCTTCCTTCTCGCCGAGCCTCCTCCAGTGACAAGTTCCAATCCAGTTCGAATCCCCTTGGTCAGTTCACAAATCCGATCCGACCCCTTCCTCCGATCCGAACCGGTTCGGAACCTGCACACTTCTGCAACTTTCCAGCGAGCTTTCTACGCCATTCGACGACGTTTTCGACCGATTTAACTATTCTAATCAATCATGAAACATACCATAGAGTCATAGTAACATGTAACATCAATTGCAAACACCATAACAACAATTCAAATGAACCAAAATGGATCAAAAGTGGCTAAAACCTCACATTTTCCTATAATCCTTCCTAATCATGTTTAAGCATACGATTAGCAAAACACATCGAAATTAACCCAAATTTCTAACAGAGCCTTAAAACATTATTTTAGAATTTTAAGAATTTTTCCAGAATTTATTTACGTATAAATTCGCTAATCTTCACTAATTACCCTTAATTACTGTAATTAGTGCAAAAACTATGCAAATCACTCACCTTGGCCACAAATGAAATTCTCAGAACTGAAACTCCTCTGATTTGGGGCGAATACTGATGTCTAACAGCAGCTCTAACCTTGCTTTGGTGCTTTTTCTCCTTAATTTGGTGTTGCTAAGCCTAATCTTCAATTAGAGAGTAATTTGGGGTGTTTTAGATGTAGGAAGCCATTACTAAGGTCTCCAGGAGGTTTGTGGCGGCTCAAAACTGAAATGAAAGTGATAACCTAACCCTAATCAGTCCTCCTATACCTCTAAACCCGAAATTCCCCTTGGGCCTAACTGCTAATCACCCGGTTAAGCCCAATTAAGCTGTCTTTCTCCATCTGAAACTTGTTTCAGCCATATCTCCCAAACGGTGAGTCCGTTTGGCTAATGTGACCACTCCACGGAAAGAGAAACTATCATTCAAAGCCAACGGAAGTGGTTTCAGGTCAAAATTCATTTCCAGTCAAAAGTTATGGCCAAAACAGTGATAACTAGGGGTAAAATGGTCATTTAAAAATCGAGAAAAATCATGAACATGGGAAATGACCCCAATAGTCATCTCCCAAAGTTGCATGACCATACGACTTCGTATGTGAAAGAAATAAATATTCTACGATCCTATGATGCGCAGAATGCGGGTCGTTACACTCTCCCCCCCTTAAGAAATTTCGTCCCCGAAATTCCTTAACCCAAAACATACACAGGATCCCGCATGCCTAACACCCACATACAACAATCAAACATGCAAAGCAAGCAAACAAGTCTATCCTAGCATGCGGAAAACTAAATCGAAGTCAAAATCTTACCAGACAAAGAGTTCTGGATACTTCTTCCTTATGTCCTCCTCTGTTTCCCAAGTACAATCACTCTCGTCCTCGCTCCACTGTACCTTGACTAGCTTCACCGCCTTCCTTCGAAGTTGCTTCATGTCGTACTCGACAATACGGGCCGGCTTGCGGTTCCCAACCGCCTCGGGTTCTACTTCGAAGTCCTCTAACTGATCAGGTGAAATAGTCATATCTGAGTCGTGAACGAACTTCCTTAGTTGGGAAACATGAAATACGTTATGAACTCCCGCCATCTTCTCTGGTAAGTCAATCCTATATGCCAAATTCCCGACTAGTTCAAGAACAGGGAATGGGCCAACAAATCTTGGTGCCAACTTGCCTCTCCTGCCAAATCGTATTACACTCTTCAACGGGGAAATCTTGACAAACACCAAGTCACCAACGGAGAATTTTAAGTCTCTTCGCCTCTTATCAGCATAACTCTTCTGCCTATCTTGGGCTGCCTTCATTCATTGCTGAATGATCTTGATCTTATCTGAAGTTTCCCTCACCACATCTGGTCCAAGCATAAACTTCTCGCCAGTCTCTATCCAACATGATGGTGAGTTGCACGGTCTTCCATACAAAGCTTCAAATGGAGCCATACCGATACTGGATTGGTAACTATTATTATATGCAAACTCTACTAGATGCAAATGGTCATCCCATGATCCACCAAAATCCAATATGCATGCTCTCAAGAGATCTTCCAAAATACGATTCACCCTCTCCGTCTGACCGTCGGTCTGAGGATGATATGCGGTACTGAGATGTAACTCTGACCCTAGAGCCTCTTGTAAGCTCTTCCAAAACCCACTAGTGAACAACGGGTCTCGGTCGCTCACAATGCTTTTAGGTACTCCGTGAAATCTCACTACCCACTTCATATACAATTCTGCTAACTTAGCTGCCGTTCTAGTCGATTTGACTGGTATAAACCTTGCACTTTTAGTCAGTCGATCTACAATTACCCAAATGTTGTCATATCCCGATCTAGTCCTTGGTAACCCATCGATGAAATCCATCGAGACTTGCTCCCATTTCCATTCGGGAATTTCTAAGGGCTGCAACAACCCACTAGGCTTCTTTTGCTCGGCTTTTACTAGCTGGCAATTCATGCACTTGGATATAAACTTCCCAACATCTCTTTTCATCCCTTCCCAGTAGTAGGTCTGCTTCATATCTCGATACATCTTATTACCACCGGGGTGTATAGTCAGCCTTGAGTGATGACATTCTCTAAGCACTTCATCCCTCAATCCATTGACATTGGGTACAACAAGCTTTCCATTCTTTCTAAGCCATCTATCTCGATCAAGCCCATACTTGTTCATCTCCTCATCGATTCCCATTTCTAACTTGGAGATGATTTCCAATAGGTTAGGATCGTCCCTCTGACTAGAGCCGATCCGTTCAATCAAAGTGGGTCTGATCGTCAAACTCGCTAACATTTCTGGATTCAATTCGCACTTTGGTCTGAAATCAAACCCCGCGATAAACTCCAGTTGCTTCCATTCAAGGAACATAGCACCTAAGCTGGCATGTCTTCTACTCAATGCATCAGCCACCGCATTGCCCTTTCCCGGTGTATATGCGATGTCAAAATCATAGGAAGCTAAGAACTCTAACCATCTCTGCTGACGGAGATTTAAATCCTTCTGGGAGAATAGATACTTCAACGACTTATGATCTGTAAACAGCTCAAATCTTTCTCCCAAGAGATAGTGCCTCCACATCTTTAACGCGAACACGATCGCTGCCAATTCTAAATCATGGGTAGGGTATCTTCTCTCGTGCGGTTTCAATTGCCGACTTGCGTAAGCTACAACCCTACCGCCTTGCATCAATACAGCACCCAGTCCGGTACCACAGGCATCCGTGTATACCGTCATCTCTTCATCCCCCTTAGGAATGACTAACACTGGTGCGCTTGTCAACTTGTCCTTTAGGCTTTTAAATGCATTCTCGCACCTTTCATCCCAGACAAAAGCTTGATTCTTCTTTGTCAACTGAGTCAACGGTGCTGCTATCTTGGAGAAGCCTTGGATAAACTTACGATAATATCCCGCTAACCCCAAGAAACTTCTTACATCTGTTGCATTCTTGGGCGTAGGCCAATCTTGTACCGTAGCCACCTTCACCGGGTCCACGGCAATACCATTCTCTGATACAACATGGCCCAAGAACCTCACTTCCCTCTTCCAGAAGTGACACTTAGAAAACTTTGCTTTCAATTGGTGTTTTCTCAACACCTCCATCGCTACTCTTAGATGTTCCTTGTGTTCTTCCTCTGTCCTCGAATAGACCAAAATATCATCAACGAACACAAGAACAAACTTATTCATCTGATCCCTGAATACCCTATTCATAAGATCCACAAAATATGCTGGGGCATTGGTCAGCCCAAATGGCATAACCAACCATTCATAAAATCCAGACGGCGTTCGAAATGCCGTTTTAGCTATACTCTCAGCTCCCACTCTAAGCTGATGAAAACCTGTCGCGAGATCCAACTGAGAAAATATTCTCGCGCCACTCAACTGATCGAACAAATCATCTATCCGCGGTAGAGGATACTTATTCTTCCTCGTCACTTTATTCAATTCGCGGTAGTCTACACACAAACGAAGGGAACCATCCGCCTTGGTAGCAAACACAACTGGTGCTCCCCATTCAGAAACACTCCTTCTGATAAATCCCTTCCTCAAAAGATCGCTGACTTGCACCTCGAGCTCTCGCTGCTCCCTTGGTGCCATACGACGAAGTGGCATCACTATAGGTCTGGCATCTTTTACCAAATCAATACGAAACTCAATCTCTCGGTGTGGTGGAAGTCCGGTCACTTCTTCGAAAACATCCGGATACTGGCCAACCACGGGCAAACCTGACAACTCACTATGCGGAATGTCGAGGGAGTTTAGAAAACTAGCCAATACCCCCTTACTGGGTAGACCACCAAACACTATCCTCCGTCCATCATCCGCTCTAGCTGTCACCAAAAAGCCCTCACAGTCTACCACCACCCCGTATCTTTGGAGCCAATCTACTCCCAAAATAATGCCAAACCCAGTAAAGCCCAAAACAAAGCAATCACAAACAAACATGCATCCATGACTCGATAGAACCACATTACGACAAATCATGCTAAGGCTAGTTGAACCACCAATCGGGTTCGTCACTACTAAAGGTCTATCGACAATCTCGGGCTCCAATCTTAACCTATCTACCAGGTCACTAGATATGAAAGAACTGGAAGCTCCGGTATCAAACAAAACTCTAACAGGAACATCATAAACAGAAAGCATACCTTGAATGACGACATTCTTTCCCTTCTCCGCCGCAGTTGGGGCATTCGACGAAGAAGGAATAGCATTAAGAGCATATGCTTTCACCATTTGCTTTTCCTTAGGGGGTTGCGGACACTTGTCCTTGTGGTGTCCCAATTGGCCACAATTGAAGCACTTCCTATCCGCTGGCTTGGCCCGACAATTACTAGCATAATGGCCCTTCTTACCACAGCTGAAGCACTCCACATCTTGCTTATTCTTTTTCTTCTGGCCATCCTTAGCCTGATTCTGCTTCCTCTTATTCTGGGAACCACCTTTGCCTCCACCACTAACTTGTGGCTTTGGCTCATCTGCGGATGCAACCTCAGTCTTTGGCTTAGGGTAGAGACTTTCTGACCTTAACGCTTTCCCCACAATCGATTCAAACGTCTCATCGATGTGGTTAATGAGTTTTTCCCCCAAGTACTGATCCAATCCAGTTATGAATTTCTCATTCTTTTTCTCGGCAGTATCTATAAGAGATAACCCATATTTTGACAAAGTGTCAAATTCAGCAATATACTCCGAGACAGCCCTGCCATTCTGCTTGAGCTCCAAGAATTTCTTAAACAACATTGACTTCTGAGCAGCTGGAATGAACTTCTCACTAAAGCGAGCCTTAAACTGCTCCCAAGTAATCTGATCTTCGGGAGTAGCTGCCTTTATAGCATTCCACCAATTCATTGCCCGCCCTTGCAGCTGACGGGACGCTAGCTTTCTCTTCATCGCATCCTCGATACCCAAATCCTCGAAGATACGTTCGCAACTATCCAACCAATCTTGAACATTCGTAGCCGACTCCGTTCCGTGGAACGGCTTCCCACCAAGGCTAGTATAATCTTTATTCAGCTTGGCGAAGTCGACTCTTGGCGCCTGCACCATTGGACCACCACCATTTCCACCATTAGGAGCTGCCCTCTGAACATCTCTAAGCATCTCTCTCATGAGGTCAGTAAACATCGTCCTCATGTCAGCAGCATTCCCATTATTGGCCCCTCTACCAGCACCTCTAGTATATCGGCTCATCGTCAATCTGAAAAAGGAAATGATTAACGACTCCATAGTGGTGCTAGTGCAGTACGACTTCATCCTTATACTACTAATAGTATATATATAGCTTTTTAAAAACCAAAGTAATCACAAATACGCTCTCTCGTATACGTATAATATCTCTCCCTGATAACTTCCCTAGGTTAACTACGCAACCTAGAGCTCTGATACCAAGTGTGACGGCCCGCCTCGCACCAGCCTGCGTTTCCTCCAAAAGTGCGCTGTACACATGCCCGACTAGCACAAGACGGTCGTCAAAAGAAAGGAAAGAAGGAAATGAGCTAATCAAAGAAACCTGCAGAATGTCTCACAGCGCATGGAATAAAATATAATAATAACATACTTGACACAAAACAGGCGAGACAGTGCATAAGCTGATAACTAAAATCAACATCAATCATCAAAGCAGCGGAAATCCAAATACAGCTTATTACAATTTTCCAAATTTACTGTCTCTAAACAAAGAAAGCTGAAGTAGAAGATACACCAACAATGCCCAAGCAGTGATCTTCAACAACACAGGGAGAATACTAAATATATATATATCACGTGGAAGCCTCCTGCTCGTCTCCGGATCATCTACCCGTGCATCACCAGCTAACCTGTCTCTAGTCTGCTCGTGTGAGCACCCAGAGTAATAAGAGGAGACATAAAACTCTGGGTCAGACATAAAGCCTGGTATGAGCGATAAGCATCTAAACAGAATAATAACAGGTATACTAAACCATACCTGAACCTGGACCTGCAACCAAAGAGTTAGTACCACATACCGTACAATACTCCAAGGTGCCATAATAAACGGTGTAAGAATACGGGGGTGGGGTGTGCATGTCACAATGATAGCAAACAAATCATCCATGGCAACCATCCTCACATCTCTCACTCAGTGCGTAAAGCGTACGGCATCTACCACTTTGGAACACTAGACAAACTGAGGTAACGACGAATCCCGACTTGTAGAAACCCTGCTGTGACCAAGCCAAACACTTGGAGTCATGACCAAACATTTCAATGACCCACTTCATTGGTCATAGCCCTTGGTTCTACCAATGCCATAATGGCCCTGAATCCGCCTTCGTACCTCCTACCATAGTGGTCCAAAGCTATAGGTGTCGATAACTCCTTGGCACGCGTCCCGCAGCAAAGCCCAATCATGAAGTGAGCTCGTTGATTCCCATCTGAATCTTAAGCTCTAACTTCTCATTTGGACTTCCTTTGCATCTCGGGTTTGGTCGAATTGGAGTGGGTCTTCAAAAGAGTTGTCGTGCAGTAACAGTCCTAGAATTCGGTTCGGTTCGGTAGTCATTGCCTCGTCGGTTCGGGTCGGTCCTCCTCGTCATCTTCCCATTCGGTTCGGGTCGGGTTCTTCACTTCGGGTCGGGTCGGTGTCCTCCTCCGGGTCGGGTCGGGTTGCTGTCTTCCTTCGAGTTCATGCTCCTCCTTTGATCAGCTTCCTCGTTTTCCATCTACTCCGATCCGATCCGATCCCTTCGTCTTGCTCCAGTCGTAGCCTCCCATTCGTGAATCGATCCGATCTGGCCTCTATTATGCTTCCGATCCGATCCTCTCTCTCCTACTCCGATCCGATCCTGCTCCATAGTTCCGATCCGATCCCCCTGTCCACTCCACCTCTAAGTAAACGGCCTTCCTTCTCGCCGAGCCTCCTCCAGTGACAAGTTCCAATCCAGTTCGAATCCCCTTGGTCAGTTCACAAATCCGATCCGACCCCTTCCTCCGATCCGAACCGGTTCGGAACCTGCACACTTCTGCAACTTTCCAGCGAGCTTTCTACGCCATTCGACGACGTTTTCGACCGATTTAACTATTCTAATCAATCATGAAACATACCATAGAGTCATAGTAACATGTAACATCAATTGCAAACACCATAACAACAATTCAAATGAACCAAAATGGATCAAAAGTGGCTAAAACCTCACATTTTCCTATAATCCTTCCTAATCATGTTTAAGCAGACGATTAGCAAAACACATAAAAATTAACCCAAATTTCTAACAGAGCCTTAAAACATTATTTTAGAATTTTAAGAATTTTTCCAGAATTTATTTACGTATAAATTCGCTAATCTTCACTAATTACCCTTAATTACTGTAATTAGTGCAAAAACTATGCAAATCACTCACCTTGGCCACAAATGAAATTCTCAGAACTGAAACTCCTCTGATTTGGGGCGAATACTGATGTCTAACAGCAGCTCTAACCTTGCTTTGGTGCTTTTTCTCCTTAATTTGGTGTTGCTAAGCCTAATCTTCAATTAGAGAGTAATTTGGGGTGTTTTAGATGTAGGAAGCCATTACTAAGGTCTCCAGGAGGTTTGTGGCGGCTCAAAACTGAAATGAAAGTGATAACCTAACCCTAATCAGTCATCCTATACCTCTAAACCCGAAATTCCCCTTGGGCCTAACTGCTAATCACCCGGTTAAGCCCAATTAAGCTGTCTTTCTCCATCTGAAACTTGTTTCAGCCATATCTCCCAAACGGTGAGTCCGTTTGGCTAATGTGACCACTCCACGGAAAGAGAAACTATCATTCAAAGCCAACGGAAGTGGTTTCAGGTCAAAATTCATTTCCAGTCAAAAGTTATGGCCAAAACAGTGATAACTAGGGGTAAAATGGTCATTTAAAAATCGAGAAAAATCATGAACATGGGAAATGACCCCAATAGTCATCTCCCAAAGTTGCATGACCATACGACTTCGTATGTGAAAGAAATAAATATTCTACGATCCTATGATGCGCAGAATGCGGGTCGTTACATACACGGTCTCGTCATCGTAACAACGCGCTCTTTAGTTAACTTAAGTGTTGAAAGTGTAGGGTGATTGTTTCATTTGATATTAGAGCTTAAGTTATGTGGTTCAACCTAAAGGATGGATTGAGAATATATATATATATATATATATATATATATATTTACATATATATTTTCCAAATATATATATATATATATATACACACACACACACATACACACACATACACGAAAGCATGTACTTGTTATATACTTAGGTTTCTAAAACGATATATTATATATAGTATAATATAAGTCACATTACACCCGAGCACTAGTTAAGTATGATTTCTTACAAGGAGGCTAATCATCTTTATCCCCCGTTGGAGGATGAATTGCCAAATGATGAAATTGCAAGGAATTCTAATTCTAGAGTGGAGGGGGGGCCGGCTTAGGAGCTGCTAATCTCAATCTACAGACCAGGTTTGATGCCTTCATGAGAAATATGCTATAGAATTCCCAAGTAGCTACTCCTAATTCCACTATAGCGGGTGTTGCTCAACTGTAGGCACCCAGAGTTGATTTTGCCAAGCTTAATAAGGACTTTTCTATCTTAGAAGGCAAACCTTTCTTAGGAATGAAATCGACAATAGAGGTCTAAGATTGGCTCGACACTTATGAGCCAATCTCTCTTAACCATTTAAGAATAACTACAAATATTCACAATATTTACATCAAATGTATGTAGCACATACACAACGATAACACATATATAAAATAAAGAATGCACCCGATGCACTTTCTCTTTAGTAAATCATTTTTGGCACAACTTTAGTTTCATTCAATGAACCCTCTTTAACTCAAACCTTCATTTTATGATAATAGCAATATGTTGGCAGATTAAAATAGGATGTATAGAATTTTGGTAATCACTTTAAACTCTTATACATCATTATCAATAAGGACAAAAATTGTAACAATCCGGAATTTTGACGATAAATAAATTAGTTATTTAGTTAAATTTTTCAAAAAATAGAAATTTATGCGAATGATGGAATTTGACCATGAAACATTCACCATTGCTTTCGTCACGGAGTTCTGGTAGATTTTCATGTTTGGGGTTTCGCGAACGGAGTCCGTATGGAAAAATTACGGACGAAATACAAAAACCGGATAGAAATAATAAAATAATATATATAAATATTTCATATCATTTATAACCTGCTTTCACTATGCGATTTTGCTCAAGGGTGGTTGATACCCTTGATAAAGTGGTCGATTGTTTCGGGCGATTTCAGCTTAATGGCGGCTAGGGTTACATAGGTTTTAACATATAAAACGGACGATGTTTAATAAATTGATTGTAACAGTCTGGGGTCTTTCAAGCACCTATAAATAAAGAGTTAGACCCTCATTCTTTTCCACCAATTTCTGAAGAGCAGCAGCAGAGCTCTGTCATTTTCCTTTCTCTTCAAACAAATTCTAAAACAAAATATGTTCATATACAATCAATCAAACATAAACAATATAGATTTTAAAGGGATAATTAGATTCAAGTGGAAAAGAATATGAATTGGCATTTGGGTTCCTCTTCATGAAATTTCTCCCTTCTTTTCTTATTTTCTTGCAATTCTACAAATATGAAAGTATCTCCTTTTCAGAATAACTGTAGATCTGTGAGAATTTAGGAATTGTAGGATTAAAAGATTATTCAGATTCAGATTTGGGTACTTTCAGGTGAGTGGGAAATACAAAGTATACGATAATCTGATTACTTCGTTGTATTGAATCTAAAATATATGCCTATATGTTCAACATATCTGTTGTAGTTTTTTTTTTCAGATTTGGAGAATAATTGTGGTTTTGAATAATAATATTATTTTGTAGGCTTATTAGGTTATTCAAACCATTGCCTACAATTGTATTTAAAAATATCGTGGTTATTGTAAACACCATAGATCTGAAAATCAGTCCTAAAAATCACAGTTTAGATGTAGTTTTATTCCAGATCTATAGTTTTTATGATGATTTATAATTTATATTAATTTTGTTAAAAAGATATAAGCCTGCTTGTGTTCAGTTTAGTTAGGTTTTAACTTAGTTATTGTAAGTATGCCTTTTCGCTCTTTTTCAATAAAAACATTATTTGAAATCAATAAGAAATATGTACCAAAAACAGAAAGGAAAAGAGTTGTGTAAATTCATGTACAAACATTGATTTATGATTGTTTGTGCATAATTTCATCAAACATTCCAAAAACATATTTATTATATATTTCTTATGATTTGAAATATGTTTATTCCTCTTTTAAATATTTAGGCATAATTTACAATAATCACAGTTAACAACGTTTTTCTAAGATTTATAATCTTATTACAAAATTATAAGTAAAAAAGGAATATTTGGTTGTTAGCGTAAACCAAAACATTGAATTTAATAATAATAAAAGTAAAAGAATAATAACTACGTTAACTATGCGAAATACACACACACACACATTTTCCGTCAAAGTATACGTAAACAATGAAATATATATTATAATTATCGTTTTTGTGTTTGAATGGTTTTCATTTATGGAAATGTAATCCATATTAAATGGAAATATATATTATGACCATTATAGCAATTAATGTAATTGATTTGCTATAAATAAGTTCATAAAGAAATAATAACTATTGTAACCATCGTTGTTTGGGGGAAAACAAATTAAATTAGGAGTTAGGCAGGCCTAATGGTTACAATTTAAAACAATGATTTAGGAATAAGAATTGTAACTCCAACTAAAAGAATAAATATTTCTTATAACATATAACAAATATGTACAAAATAAATCAAATTAAAGTAAAATAGAAATGTTTAAGGAGTTACAACAATTAGATTAGAAATAAAAAAGGGACTGATATGATAAGGACATTTCATGGTTAATTAATGTCTTAGGAAAATTATGGTTGTTAGGTTCACAAACGACATTTATTATAATCAATGGAAATAAATGGTAATTAAAGGGGATAATTAGTGTCATAGGAAAATGTGACCGTTATGGTCATAATTGGCAATAACACTTAAATTGAAATAATTGAATAAAAAGGGGATTAATGGGTATTTGTTTTCGTTTTAAATACTAAGTCCAATAAGGAAACAACTAATTAAATATCCTAGGACAAAAAGGAAATTACTTTCCTTATTTTATACTAATTTATCTAGAAATAATAATTAAAAGATAGAATTGGGCTTAGTAGGTTAATGATGCAAGGTCAGTTGCCTTATTCGACAGAAGTCTACACTTTCCAGCAGTCGAATATATGTCCAACTGATATGAGACATTATTGACCATAGGAACGCATGACTATAGTTAGTTTGCGTATGCGAAGTATTTCTCTGAGGAGAAACTAAATGGGAATGACTCAATACACTACAAGAAAACACTGATTTAGCGTCAAATATTTAGCAACGGAAATTTCCGTCGCTAATTTACGACGAATTTCCATATGATCTGCAAAGGATAATTTTTTGTTTTTTTTAACTTTTTTCCCTTTTATTTATTACCATCTTTTGTCATCCCTCACTAAGCCGCTGCAAATTGCGTCAAATTACCGACAGAAGATTTCTACCGCTATTTTCCGCTGTAAATTCAGGCAGAATACCGATGAATATTTATCGAAGCTATTTTGCAGTAGAATTACAGTAGATTTGCAAGAGATATATATATTATTTTTCTAAGATATACTGTAGTGTTATTTTTTAGTAATTATTAACATGTTCGATAATTAATAATTAATTTGTTCAAATTAATCATTTCTAAGCAATAATAAAAATAATTTACGTTCTACAATAAATAACTTATAATCATCGCTTATTTAGAATTAACAAAATAATCTTTACTCGTAACCAATGTAATTGCTAAATTATTAATTAAGTCCTCTGCTTTTGTCACAAATTTCAGTCAGTATGCCAGTATATTTTACGTTAAATCCCAAAATTTTAAATTGTTCTTTTATAATTATTCTTCTAAATAATGAAAATATTAGTTTATTATAATAATTATTTAATAATTAATAATAATATTTAATACTTATGAAATGATATCTAATATTCAATAATTAATTTTAAATAATTGTATTTAATAATTACAGTTGATACTTATATTTTATAATTACATCTGATAATTATATTATTTTATATTTCAAAAAATTTAAAATTTTGAAATCATCTTGAATAAATTTGAAATAAATCATAAATTTTATAAAACCAATTATTGTTTGACACGAAATAACAAAAATTTCTAAACTTGAAAATATTGGAAAAGTTCATTTAATAAAACTCAGTAACAAAGAGACGTTGGCCACGTTCAAACTTTAAAATATTGTTTGACATGAAATAAGCCATGTTCGAAGTTTTACAGATGAAGGACTGAAATGTAAATACACGCATGCCATATCCACCAAAGCCCTGGCTCTCATAAAACATAAAACAAACCACTATTCCCAGTTCCACAGCCGTTATTCTCAATTCATATTCATCCCAAAATAAATCCCTAAATCTACGCCCAGTCAATCGCCACCTACGTCCAGTCAATCGTCGCCTCCACCTAGTCATTCCTCGCCTCCACCCAGTCAATCGCCACCTCGCAAAAGCTTCCACCATGACGTTCATCGAGTTCCGCCTTACAGTAAGTTGCAACGCCATTTTCATTTCAAAGTGATTTCTTTTTCATGAATCCAGTCTGATACGTTTTGGGAGTTCATGACTCCAGTCTGATAGGTTTTCAAAGTTCATATATCCAGTTATTAATCTACTGCAATTGTTTGGTATTCTTTGTAACAACCCGTATTTTTCGATAACGTGTTAAGACGAGAATCAAAGAAGAATTTAATTATAAATTCTGAATCAAGTAAAACGGGCTATGCCATTGCGTTCGTCTCGGAAAAATACGCGAAATAGAGTCCGAGTTTTCGAAAATCGGAGTCCGTATGACCCGATTAAGGCCCAACGAAGTTTTCAGAAAATTTCAAAGTAAAAAACAGATTTCAAATTCAAGTTTGAATTTGGAAATTTGGGCCAGTTTGGGCCAGGCGGGAAAATTCCCGCCAGAGCACCCAAGTCGACAGCCCTGTCGACTTGGGAGTCGACTTGGTTGGACCCAAGTCGACTTGGCTGTCGACTTGGTCTAGCCGGGCAGTTCTGCATGGTGCACCATTTTTTGGGTTTGTGTTGAGTTTGGGGGCCAGATTCGGTTTTAAGGGCTGAGATTGCAACTAGGGTTTAATCCTATGGCCTAAAACACTTGCCTAATCTATAAATAAGACCCTAACCTAACCCTAAATCATCATTATTCACTCATACAACTAAACTATGGCAAAATTTTACCTCTCATGGCCTCCACTCTCTTCATAAAATTTCTAAATTGTTTCTATGAGAGATTTTCCATGCATACAAGTGTTTTCAAACTTGTATGAGCATCATTAGCTTGCATTCAAGACAAGTTCCTATATTTGCATCATAAAGAAAGAGTTTTGATCATTTTGGCTCAAGGGTTTTTATGTTAGAGCTTGCATTTTGGGTCTATTTGATTGCATAAGGGCTTTGTCATATCTCTTGTGCCTTCATAGCAATGTAATCCCTTTCCCTACTCTTAGATATTAACTATGAAGTTAAATGTTCATGTTGCAAGTTTGGGTTTGATCATTGAGTATGATACATGCTATCATGTCATGCAAGTTTATGAAGTCATTATCTTGATCTTGTGGGCTAAAAGCTACAACCTTTATGTTGAAATGTTGCATTATGCAACATGAGAACCCTCATAACCTTTATGTCAACTTGCATATGAAGTCATAACCCTTATATGATGATATATGCGAGTTACTAGTCATCATTCCATGTCTTTTGTCACCATGATTCGTTTATGTGCCAAGTTTGGGTTTATGCATGTTTTTGGGGCTTAAGAATGCAACATGCAAGTTAATGAACACATTTGTGCCTCATTTGCCACCATGATTAACTTGTGGCTTAATATCCATTTTTGTCATGCCTTTGCCAAGTCTCTTCTTTTAATCCATTACGTTGTTGCGAACGTATATGCGAGTTTAAAAGCGTTGGGTTATGTTATGGGTAATTTCTAGTGACATGAGAATATAACTTGAAAATATGACTTGAAATATAACATGGAAGTTGACATGTAAGTATGCATAAAAACATAAGCTTGGGAATTTACCTATTAAGTTAGGTCTACCCTTTGGGAATTTACCTATTAAGTTAGGTCTACCCAAATGCTTGAAAACTTGTAACATGTTTTGGAAACATGATGGACATGACACTTAGATAATATAAGTGTGGCCAACTCGAGGTTGGGTTGAGTTTGCAACGTAAAACTACCCGGAACCGACCGGCCTAACTAGTAGTTGCAAACAATAGGACCCAATGTGAGAAGTTGGTCATGTTGTGCTTGAACCCGAGGTTAGACCAAGTTGTGGTGTAAAGCTACCCGGAACCGACCGGCTTAACTAGTAACCACAACAAAGTCTAATGTGAGAGGTTGAGGTGCATTAAGTAATTAATGCCACATGATAGGGTTAAGTTAATTTGATTAATGACTCTTAATCAAATATGACATGGACAAATGGGTTAAGTAATTTGATTAGGCTAATGATACTTAACAAAACATGACAAGGTTGGGTAGGTTAAGTAATTTGATTTGCCTAATGACACTTAACCATTTTTATACGACTAGTGGACGGGGTTAAGTTAACCAACACTAAATCAATCCAACACGATAACTTGGTAAGGTTAAGTAAGTTTTCTTAATGACGCTTAACCGAAAAATACAGTTAATGGATGGGGTTAAGATTGGACTCAACTAGTCTAAGCATGGAAATCGGATGGGGTTAAGTTAGCCTAGACTTAATTAATCCCACTTGGTAGTTTAATGGAGTTAAGTTAAACACTTAACTAATCTAACATGATGATTTGAGGTGGTTAAGTGACCTATACTTAACCAATCTAACTCGTGAATTTATTGAGGTTAAGTTAACCTATACTTAACCAATCTAACGTGAAAACATGATAAGGCTAAGTCATGAATCGCTTAAATACGCTTGACCGATTTGACTCAGTAATTTGATAGGGTCAAGTTAATATATACTTAACCAACTTGAGCATGTCTGTAGGGTTAAGTCTTGAACTTGGATACTTAGCCAATTTTGACATGATTTGTAGACGGGTTAAGTCATGAACTTAAGTGACACTTAATCCATTATGTAAACCCTAGTTCTGAGGATTAGGTGGATAACCGTAGTTAACAAGGATAACGGGAATAAGGCTAAGTGTAAACCTTAGTTGAAGAATAACTAAGTAATGATTCTTAGTCAAGGAAATTTGGACCAGTTCATAGATAGATGAGTAACCTAATACGGTAGGTCATCGTTTAAGTATACGAGTAGGAGCAAGTATCTGATTTAGATAAAGGCTCCAGCGAACTGGGTAACGAAGCAGCGGCTTCGGGGAACGTGAGGATATTCTTGGTATCCCTCTATGAGCTGCCAGGTGATCATACTAGGCTCATGAGAGGTTAAGGTCTGCGTTAGAAGAACCAAGAGTATGCCTTGGTTGCTATACGAGCGACCTAAAGACGGGGATGGATAGGGGATAGTCGACGATACACGGTCGTACCCTAGATAGCATTTCGTCAGGCTACCTACCATCTTTGGTCAAGCGTGTACGTACGGAAAGGCAGAGAACACCCAAAAGACCATAATTGCTATCTAATTATGGGTGCGGTAAGGTTTGGATGTGGGTTGGCCAGTGTTGTGTTCTCATACAGGATTTATCCTGTCTTGTCTTTCACTAGTTGAGGGAGTGGTCTCGTGGGACCATAGCCACGTATAAGAAAAACAGACCTTAGCATCTGCATCGGCAGATAAATCGAAAGCTCCCGACCGAGTCCTGTATTTCTTGGTCTGCCCTGTGACAGGACTCGGATTGCACGATGTGATACATGTGCATACAGTCATGGAAAAACGATTCACGATATATGCGTGGGAAAAAGGGCGCGGTTGACGGTTAGCGTAATCCCTAGTGGCCCTAGGTGGTTGAACCCAAACCGAGATACGAAAACGTGCAATAGGTAAGCATAATCCCTAGTAGCCCTAGGTAGCATAAGTCCTAGTTGTACAAACGATAATTCATGTTGGAAGACCCTAGCTAGGTTTAGGGTAACAGTCCAAACCGATCTTATGGATCATGGAACTATGTTAAAGTAATATAGAATCTCATGGGAAAGCCCGTATGGTCTACGGCAAGGGACTAAACTTATACACGGAAAGGAACATACGAGTTGAGTAACCTATATATGCGATATATTAGGTTGACATAGACTATTACACGACTTTTGAGTAAGGGTCATTCATGGTTAACACATGATACGGTGGGGATACTAGTACGGTAGGTGCAGAGCTAAAAGACAGGATAGATACCATGGGATGTTATACGTGATAGATATCTTGGGGATATTATACTTGATAGGAACCTGACGATGGGATACCTTGTTTTATCTTGACACCGTAATTTATCATGACACCTTAGTTTATTTGAGTTCAGTAGTTCATCCTGTTATTTTGATTTAGCTTATCTATCTTGTCATCATGCTTATGTTCATCTCAGTTTCTCATGTCAGTTAACTTTACTAGTTTTTATGCTGATAGTAGATAGGGCTTACTCAGTCTTTTTGACTGACCCGTTTTGTTTCGCCTCTTTTCTTCCGTTTCCCCCCCAGGTTACAGGGAGGAAATACTGTTGTTTAGTTCGGACTTCTTCTGCTTGAAGGTCATCATGGATGGCTTGGACTTTTCTTGGTTATGGCTACTTTACTGTTTTCACTTGGGGAATAATTTAAGAAAAAGTCTTTATGCTTCTTTACTATTGCAAGACAGGTTTTGATGTACTCTGATGTAAAAGGCTTTAGACCTTATTTATTCATGTTATGAAAGTTTGATTTTACTTCCGCTATTTTATATGTTATGTCTTGTGATATTTCTGTGCATGTTTACCAATAATGCCCCTCTAAAGCTAGTGCATTCCCTTGCGAGTGACCCTAGCGGAGGCGGGGTGTTATACGTGGTATCAGAGCAGAAGGTTACCAGACTGGGCAAAAGTTTTTAAAGACCTTCTGAAAACTATTTGAAAATCGTTTACAAAGAAGCATTTTTTTCAAGAAAATTTTCTTTTAAAAGAAAAAGGCTATTCCCCAAAGGCCATTAGCACTATCCTTGTTTCCTTAATTGAATCTCTTTTCCTTTCTTTCCTCCATCTGTAGTCACAGTGGTTTTAACTGCGACTAGTCTTTTCTATCTACGAAAGTGCTTTCCATACGATGGAGGTGGTTCTCGAGTGACCAGTGGCCGCGTTATAAGAAAGGATAGTGAGAAAGAGGATAAAGGATACGAGCTTAAGGATGAGCAACTTGTTGGTATGGCTTAGTCCTCAAAGGAGGAAGAAAGATGAACAATGAAACCCATGACGAGAGAGTACCTTTGGCATGGTAAAACGGGGCGGATAGTTAAGTATTATGGGACAAGGACAAGATCATCGGGAGGGCAGTAGTATGCTCTCATTTCTAGGGTACCTCGGGAGGAGGGTAACGATCTTGTTAAAGGTTTAGCTTTTCTTCTCTATCATCCCGTTAGGACTTCGTTTTTCGTATCATTTAAGTCTGCTTCGATAGTTGAGTCTCTGCACCTTAAGTACTAGCGTAATAGAGAATCCCATTTTTTGTCTCAAAGTCCTATTGGAGAATCAGTCCATTTATGCATGACTTGTTTGGATTTGAGAATGTCTATGTCAAGTGTTGAGTTTGGAAATAATGCTTATGTTTATAAGCTATGGATGGATTCTAGGGATAAAGTGGTTATCCAGTAAGGGGTGCCACTCTCGGTTTTGATAGGAGGGTAGTTAGACTTTTGACTAGCCTTGGTAATACCCTCGAAGTATCGTGTAACCTTTCTGAGGTTCTGTCATGACTATTTACTTAGAATCCCTTGATGCCTTTATTGGAAATTTGAAGCCCGATCGAGTGGTGTTCGCCAATAAGACGGATGGTTTACTTCATTTATGCATGGGTTATAGAGATCACCCTAGTAAGTGCGCTTGATAACCTGGTTGGCATCTGTTTACTTTCAAGAGGAAGTTCTTCTACGTGAAATACCTTGTGGTACGAGATCCAAGATTCACTAGTAAATTTTGGAAAGCTTGCATGAGATCATGAGTACGCAGTCATGTTTGCGTCAAGTATTCTAGGAAAAGGATAAGTGCAAGTGGAACGAGAGGCGACGAAGAAATGAGTTCCAGCTCATGTTATGGAAACAGGAAATAAGAAGCTACGAAATCGCGAAGTTAAAAGACGGTCAAGGCACAATGGAATTAAGCTCAAGGAAATGCGACTTTGATACGTGCATGCTATCTCTTTTGGGAGTATATCCTTGATCCCTGTTTTCTGTAGAGCTTACTTGTAGGCTATCTTTCGTGGACATCCTCTCGGTCCTATTTTCTGTTACAAACCCCGTAAGGAGTTTGTCTTGTTTATCTTCTCGGCCCTGTTTCAGGGAATCCTAGGTAGAACCCTATGGATGTAAACATGTATTTGAAACATGTTATGATTGATATGGTTGCAAGTGGTTGCTCGTGGATGCGCGAATACACATTAGATATCAGCTCGACTCGGTCACATTTCATATTGCATATGCACGAGTATTTATACTTGTTTATGGATGAAATCGAATGTATTATCATGTGGTTGTTGCATATGAATGAATGATTGTGCACGCATATTGTATCTATATGACTAGGACTATTTGCATACATGTTGGATTCATGGCACTATACATATTTTGCATTAGAAAGATTATTCAGGCCTGATCATTAGCATTAGCTAAGTAACATGTACACAAACGTTTTGCATGTATTCATACAGCATTAGAAATCATCTAAGGACAATGGTTGCTTGTGGATGATGTTTTGAGTAGATGGATGATGGATGGTAGGATATGTTCTTCCTAACTTGGAGATTTCGGGGACGAAATCCTAAAAGGTGGGGAGAATGTAACAACCCGTATTTTTCGATAACGTGTTAAGACGAGAATCAAGGCAGAATTAAATTATAAATTCTGAATCAAGTAAAACGGGCTATGCCATTGCGTTCGTCTCGGAAAAATACGCGAAATAGAGTCCGAGTTTTCGAAAATCGGAGTCCGTATGACCCGATTAAGGCCCAACGAAGTTTTCAGAAAATTTCAAAGTAAAAAACAGATTTCAAATTCAAGTTTGAATTTGGAAATTTGGGCCAGTTTGGGCCAGGCAGGAAAATTCCCGCCAGAGCACCCAAGTCGACAGCCCTGTCGACTTGGGAGTCGACTTGGTTGGACCCAAGTCGACAGCCCTGTCGACTTGGCTGTCGACTTGGTCCAGCCGGGCAGTTCTGCCTGGTGCACCATTTTTTGGGTTTGTGTTGAGTTTGGGGGCCAGATTCGGTTTTAAGGGCTGAGATTGCAACTAGGGTTTAATCCTATGGCCTAAAACACTTGCCTAATCTATAAATAAGACCCTAACCTAACCCTAAATCATCATTATTCACTCATACAACTAAACTATGGCAAAATTTTACCTCTCATGGCCTCCACTCTCTTCATAAAATTTCTAAATTGTTTCTATGAGAGATTTTCCATGCATACAAGTGTTTTCAAACTTGTATGAGCATCATTAGCTTGCATTCAAGACAAGTTCCTATATTTGCATCATAAAGAAAGAGTTTTGATCATTTTGGCTCAAGGGTTTTTATGTTAGAGCTTGCATTTTGGGTCTATTTGATTGCATAAGGGCTTTGTCATATCTCTTGTGTCTTCATAGCAATGTAAGCCCTTTCCCTACTCTTAGATATTAACTATGAAGTTAAATGTTCATGTTGCAAGTTTGGGTTTGATCATTGAGTATGGTACATGCTATCATGTCATGCAAGTTTATGAAGTCATTATCTTGATCTTGTGGGCTAAAAGCTACAACCTTTATGTTGAAATGTTGCATTATGCAACATGAGAACCCTCATAACCTTTATGTCAACTTGCATATGAAGTCATAACCCTTATATGATGATATATGCGAGTTACTAGTCATCATTCCATGTCTTTTGTCACCATGATTCGTTTATGTGCCAAGTTTGGGTTTATGCATGTTTTTGGGGCTTAAGAATGCAACATGCAAGTTAATGAACACATTTGTGCCTCATTTGCCACCATGATTAACTTGTGGCTTAATATCCATTTTTGTCATGCCTTTGCCAAGTCTCTTCTTTTAATCCATTACGTTGTTGCGAACGTATATGCGAGTTTAAAAGCGTTGGGTTATGTTATGGGTAATTTCTAGTGACATGAGAATATAACTTGAAAATATGACTTGAAATATAACATGGAAGTTGACATGTAAGTATGCATAAAAACATAAGCTTGGGAATTTACCTATTAAGTTAGGTCTACCCTTTGGGAATTTACCTATTAAGTTAGGTCTACCCAAATGCTTGAAAACTTGTAACATGTTTTGGAAACATGATGGACATGACACTTAGATAATATAAGTGTGGCCAACTCGAGGTTGGGTTGAGTTTGCAACGTAAAACTACCCGGAACCGACCGGCCTAACTAGTAGTTGCAAACAATAGGATCCAATGTGAGAAGTTGGTCATGTTGTGCTTGAACCCGAGGTTAGACCAAGTTGTGGTGTAAAGCTACCCAGAACCGACCGGCTTAACTAGTAACCACAACAAAGTCTAATGTGAGAGGTTGAGGTGCATTAAGTAATTAATGCCACATGATAGGGTTAAGTTAATTTGATTAATGACTCTTAATCAAATATGACATGGACAAATGGGTTAAGTAATTTGATTAGGCTAATGATACTTAACAAAACATGACAAGGTTGGGTAGGTTAAGTAATTTGATTTGCCTAATGACACTTAACCATTTTTATACGACTAGTGGACGGGGTTAAGTTAACCAACACTAAATCAATCCAACACGATAACTTGGTAAGGTTAAGTAAGTTTTCTTAATGACGCTTAACCGAAAAATACAGTTAATGGATGGGGTTAAGATTGGACTCAACTAGTCTAAGCATGGAAATCGGATGGGGTTAAGTTAGCCTAGACTTAATTAATCCCACTTGGTAGTTTAATGGAGTTAAGTTAAACACTTAACTAATCTAACATGATGATTTGAGGTGGTTAAGTGACCTATACTTAACCAATCTAACTCGTGAATTTATTGAGGTTAAGTTAACCTATACTTAACCAATCTAACGTGAAAACATGATAAGGCTAAGTCATGAATCGCTTAAATACGCTTGACCGATTTGACTCAGTAATTTGATAGGGTCAAGTTAATATATACTTAACCAACTTGAGCATGTCTGTAGGGTTAAGTCTTGAACTTGGATACTTAGCCAATTTTGACATGATTTGTAGACGGGTTAAGTCATGAACTTAAGTGACACTTAATCCATTATGTAAACCCTAGTTCTGAGGATTAGGTGGATAACCGTAGTTAACAAGGATAACGGGAATAAGGCTAAGTGTAAACCTTAGTTGAAGAATAACTAAGTAATGATTCTTAGTCAAGGAAATTTGGACCAGTTCATAGATAGATGAGTAACCTAATACGGTAGGTCATCGTTTAAGTATACGAGTAGGAGCAAGTATCTGATTTAGATAAAGGCTCCAGCGAACTGGGTAACGAAGCAGCGGCTTCGGGGAACGTGAGGATATTCTTGGTATCCCTCTATGAGCTGCCAGGTGATCATACTAGGCTCATGAGAGGTTAAGGTCTGCGTTAGAAGAACCAAGAGTATGCCTTGGTTGCTATACGAGTGACCTAAAGACGGGGATGGATAGGGGATAGTCGACGATACACGGTCGTACCCTAGATAGCATTTCGTCAGGCTACCTACCATCTTTGGTCAAGCGTGTACGTACGGAAAGGCAGAGAACACCCAAAAGACCATAATTGCTATCTAATTATGGGTGCGGTAAGGCTTGGATGTGGGTTGGCCAGTGTTGTGTTCTCATACAGGATTTATCCTGTCTTGTCTTTCACTAGTTGAGGGAGTGGTCTCGTGGGACCATAGCCACGTATAAGAAAAACAGACCTTAGCATCTGCATCGGCAGATAAATCGAAAGCTCCCGACCGAGTCCTGTATTTCTTGGTCTGCCCTGTGACAGGACTCGGATGGCACGATGTGATACATGTGCATACAGTCATGGAAAAACGATTCACGATATATGCGTGGGAAAATGGCGCGGTTGACGGTTAGCGTAATCCCTAGTGGCCCTAGGTGGTTGAACCCAAACCGAGAGACGAAAACGTGCAATAGGTAAGCATAATCCCTAGTAGCCCTAGGTAGCATAAGTCCTAGTTGTACAAACGATAATTCATGTTGGAAGACCCTAGCTAGGTTTAGGGTAACAGTCCAAACCGATCTTAAGGATTATGGAACTATGTTAAAGTAATATAGAATCTCATGGGAAAGCCCGTATGGTCTACGGCAAGGGACTAAACTTATACACGGAAAGGAACATACGAGTTGAGTAACCTATATATGCGATATATTAGGTTGACATAGACCATTACACGACTTTTGAGTAAGGGTCATTCATGGTTAACACATGATACGGTGGGGATACTAGTACGGTAGGTGCAGAGCTAAAAGACAGGATAGATACCATGGGATGTTATACGTGATAGATATCTTGGGGATATTATACTTGATAGGAACCTGACGATGGGATACCTTGTTTTATCTTGACACCGTAATTTATCATGACACCTTAGTTTATTTGAGTTCAGTAGTTCATCCTGTTATTTTGATTTAGCTTATCTATCTTGTCATCATGCTTATGTTCATCTCAGTTTCTCATGTCAGTTAACTTTACTAGTTTTTATGCTGATAGTAGATAGGGCTTACTCAGTCTTTTTGACTGACCCGTTTTGTTTCGCCTCTTTTCTTCCGTTTCCCCCCCCAGGTTACAGGGAGGAAATACTGTTGTTTAGTTCGGACTTCTTCTGCTTGAAGGTCATCATGGATGGCTTGGACTTTTTTTGGCTATGGCTACTTTACTGTTTTCACTTGGGGAATAATTTAAGAAAAAGTTTTTATGCTTCTTTACTATTGCAAGACAGGTTTTGATGTACTCTGATGTAAAAGGCTTTAGACCTTATTTATTCATGTTATGAAAGTTTGATTTTACTTCCGCTATTTTATATGTTCTGTCTTGTGATATTTCTGTGCATGTTTACCAATAATGCCCCTCTAAAGCTAGTGCATTCCCTTGCGAGTGACCCTAGCGGAGGCGGGGTGTTATATTCTTGATTACCATCTTAATTGGATATTGTAATTAGAAGAAACCAAGATTTTGTTGATCAGATTAAATGGTGAATCTTCATATGATGTGGTTTATGGTACACTGATAATCGTAAAAGTTTGCATTTCCCGGCTCTTCAACGAGTTAAAATAATTTGTTATTAATAGTTAAAAATAAATTTTAAATGATTAACATTAATAATAGAAAATAATAATTACTGTTCATATCAAATGATATTTAGTAGTTAATATTGATTAACTAAGAAATACTATAAAATAATTAAGACGTAATAGTTAATAATATTTCGGAATATTCACAATTTAATATTCACAATTTAATTAAATTTATTTTTAATAAGGAATGATTATATGTATTTATTAAATAATATTTAGGAATCAAAAAAAAATTATTCTTTTGTACATAATATATAAGAATTACATTTAACATGTAATATTACCAAAAAACGAAAGTAATTTTTTTTCATAAAATAAAATAAAAGAAATTCATAATATTTGAATTTTATTAGAGATTTTCTTAAAAGTCAATAATTATTAAACTATTTAATATTGTTTGCTATTGTGTGGTTTGTATCAGTCCTCCCTCCCTATTTTCCTCCAATTTATCATTTCCCACTTAAGTCCTTAACCTAAATTAATTCAACTCCCAAAAGCGATTCATATTCTTTTGCCGCCTCCCTCACTTCACCCAAAACAGAAATCGATTCCAAAATATTCTCTTTCCTCCTCGTTTCATACGCACATTAAGTAACCGTCTCTGCCTCTGATTCCTCCCCCAATTTCTTCACTAAATTCTCTAAGCCTTCCCTCTTTCCTCACGTTGTTATTTCTCTTTAATATGTGCAAGCCTCAACGCCGTATTCCTCTTCAATCAATTAAAAACCTAGCTAATCGCTTATCGCCAAACTGAAATAGAAGGGAACAAGGTAATCTTCTTTGCCGCCTTAATATATAGGAGAAAGATTTACTTAAGGAAAAAAGGTTAGTTTTCCCCAATTACTCATAGATCTAAAAGAAATAATTCATATTTTCTTTAGTTATTTTGGAATTCATATTATTACATGAATCTCTTGCTATATAATATTTTAGAAGCAGTATTATTTTACAGTCCAAGCTATTGCTAGTCTTCCACTTCTTTGATAGTTGATAAATTAGTTATGTCCATAATAATTGTTTATTAATGCATTCTCTCTTTTGGCCCTGTTACAAATTTGTCATGCGTTGAATTTACAGTGTACAGACACTTTGTTCCATGAAACCAGTAATCTATTTAACAATATAGTTTTATATGTGTGTATAGCAGCTGTTATGCAAGAAACCACTAGTGTACTACATTATCATGGAATACATGTCTCTGGGCACACTGAAAACATACCTACACAAGAAAGTGTCATGCTCCCAATCAAATAATAGCATGATTTTGCAACTAGTCCTAGATATTTCACTTGGAATGCATTATCTACATTCACTAGGAGTAATTCACAGAGACATGAAATCTCATAATTTACTAGTTAATAATGAAATGAGAGTTGAGTTGCTAACTTTGACAATTCCTGCCTTGAAACTCAAATGTGAGGGTTAGAAAGGAAACATGAAAACTTATGGATGGGTGGGCCCAAGATTAATTAAATTGATGTATATAGTTTTGTAGTTGTTTTGTGGGAACTCATTAGTGCTTCGGTTTCTTCTGAAGGAATGACTTTTGTTCAAGCTGCTTGTGAGGCTTCTAAAATGCTATGGTTTAGTTTAAAAAAAACTTAAAAAGTGTTTAGTCATGATAAATATATCTGGCTACTAAAAAGGTGTTCTTCTAGTCAATTTGACAATTAATTTAGAAAGTTAACATATGGGAAAAAAATTCAAAGCATTTTTGGGTTTAATTAAAAAGTTTTGCTTGTACTTATACATAAAATCATAAATAACGTTAGAAGTCCATTTGTTTTGTGCATTAAGTTTTTATTCCTGTTTTGAAAAGCAAAAACTTCACTTAAATGATATCCCCTGTGTACCCTGAGCACTTACTGCACTTGTACATTTTATTGCTATTGAACATTATGAGTGTTTTTAGTGCTTGAAATTCTTACACTATAAATACATTTGATAGTGATAAAGTTATGTTCGAGAACAAACACTAAATAACCAGTATTCATCTATTAGACTTCTTATTGGGAATAAAAGCAAGCTACCTGTGTATTGACATGAAATGAAGCTAAAATCAGGCTACATTATAAGTACATTTGTTTTTTCCTTTTGTATGAGATGCATTTGATGTAAGATAGTATATATATATATATATACATATATATATATTTATATATATATATATATATGCTGGTAAAGTTAATGTGACACGAAATATAAATATATGAGCACTAAATATAAATATAAGTGCACAAATTCTTTGCTTAAATGATTGAATAAACAATAAGCTAAATATGTGTCACTACCTCTTGAAATTTTCAAGTTGTAACACGAGTATCTACCATCATCATCCTTCATAGTAGAGTGTTATTTGTGTTTTACTGTCTTTCCAAGATTTTGTAGTTGAATTAAGTACAGACTGCATGCTCACTTGTTCCTTGATTGTTTACATAAAATACACTTATAGTTCTTCTTTGACAAACCCCATGCCATTAGTTTTAGATCAAGATCACAATGATATCTCCTCATTTCCCCTATTTTGATGAATATTAGTGACTGATTGTACTAATTTAACTTCAACTTTTCAATGCAGAAAAACAACCCAAAGTAAGAGAAATGTAAGTATGCCCTATAATTTCCAAGCATCGAATCCATAGTTCTAACTACGTGTTGCGCTAAGGTACTTCTTATTTTATTTTGTTGGAAACTGATCTTGCTTAATTTTAATACAATTCTACATATGTGCTCTACATAGTAGTTAGCATTTGGTTAAATGTTTTCTCTTCCTTCATAAGAAATAGACATAATCTTTTGCCATTTACACATAAGCTACAATAATAAATGTAAGAAATGAGCAAATGTAGCTGAAGTAAGTTAATATAAGATGACAAATTATGATGTTGTGAAAAGAGTAAGAGTTATAAGTTAATTGTTACTTGATGAATATCACTCAAGGGACATAAGTTCAATAGTGATAGGGAAAGAAGTTTTGGAACACGATGTTAGAGTTGAGTTGTTCTTGACAAAAAAAAAACGACTCCTCATCTTTATTTTTCACTTTCTTATTGCACTTAATTTTAGTTGCATCGATGTTATATGATGAGGATTTTTATTAGATTTGTATGTCACATTTAGTATCTCTTTAAAAGCTAAAATAACAGAAGTCGCTTTAAATCGAGTTCTGGCTTAGTTTCTAAACCAAGCTTAAAGCCTGTGTAAAGCCTGGTTTTAATACATTAGTTAACTGAGTTCGATAACCTAGTTTACAGACTGAGTTTATTAACCAAGTTTGCAAACTGAGTCTAAGCTCAATCTGAAAACTGATTTTAAAGTCCATTCACAAAGAGTTATATCAATTTTTTTTACAGAGTTTGAACTAGGTTGGAAAACTAATTCTAAACTTTGACTACGAAAAGTTACATCAGTCTGGCAAGCATTATAAGTGCAGGTAGGACACTAGTTCATCCACTCTTTTAACTTCAGTTTGACAAAGTTTTAATTTATCTCATTTATGGGTCTATATCAAAATAAATGCTTAGTTGTTTCTATCCAATAATTTGTCTCATTTATTAGTCTGTATAAAAATAAATTTTAATAAACATGTATTGTGATAAATAATGGGTTTTGATCGAATGAAGTTTATTAAAAACTTGTTTAATTTAATATCTCAAAGTCTTCCTTGTTTATTACTTTAAATTTTGGATCGATGAAGCCTCTGTAGATGAGATTTGTAATGAAATTATAATACAAACCATTAAGAAATGACTTGAAAACTATAGCTTAAATAGCTATCTCACTGGGTCTGTGTTGCTCGTGATACTACACTTAATCATTTCAGGATTGGATGGTTAGTTGGCTGCTTTGAAGTGAAGACTTTTATTATGTATATTATCTCTTTATGTACTCTTATGTATAATTAATTGGTGGTTAAACTCTTGGATCCTTGTAAACATGTCATATGATTAGATGATTGTATAATAACTCTTCCGTTTACATTCATGTACTTTAATTGATTTTATATCCCGATATACCTTTTTTAAGTTGTGATACCATTTTACTGGTACCATAGCTTATATGTAACACCATCACTTCTGGATAAGTGCTCCAGAGCGAAGGTGTTACAGTTAGTGGTATCAGAGCCTAGGTTTGAGTGGTTCTTTTGGAAAACTATATGGTATCGCAATTTAGTTTGTCGGAACAGGAAGTTTATACAATTATTGATATCTTTTTGACTATTTGCAGTTATAAGTTATGAAAATTAATAGAAATCGGTGTACATGGGTTTTCTGGTGTCATGTAAAGTGCACCATAATACCAAACCAACAATTAATTATTGTAAGCCGCACAATAGAAAAACAGGTGCTTAAGCGGAGAGCAAAGAAGATATGAGATATATGAAGTTTATAATAGAGCCAACAATTATGAAGAAGGTTTAAAAAGAGATCTTATTCTTTACTGTTTACGTCAGAAGATGAAACAATTTGATATGGCAATCAAAATAGTGGAAAGGACTGACTATTGATAAGCTTTAGAATTTCTAAGGCAAAAAAGAGCACTACCAGTACCACCACAAGGAGGGAATGCAAGAGATAAAAGATTTCCAAATAAGATAATTGAATAGTACGATGGAGAGGTGTCTGGGTCAGTTGGCTCAAATGACTACTCTCAAGAAATTACTGGACCTCCTCGAGTTGTGAATGACAAAAAGGGTCTTTCTCCATTGAATGAATTGACAGTGATAGATTAAAATAAAATAAAATAAGAAGTTAGATATTAACATGTCAAGTAGTATATGTGACTATCTATATTTTGGGGAGGTTGTAAATGAACACCCAATTTTTTTTTTATAAATAAGGGTTATAAGTAAAATAACATGTTTATGTGTTCAAGGCTTGAGTATTTTATTAGATATTCTTTATAATTAAAGATGTAAATCATCTATGACCATAACTAGAAATTTTTTATTCAAGGTCATGGAAAATCAAAATAACTCGACAACTCGAAGTCAAGAGGCTCAGTCCTTTGCACAAACAAATGATATGGAATTGTTCGCATCTTTTATCAAGCAAACGGAGCATGTTTCTTCAATATCTTCAACAAACAACCATTTAAAAAGTTTGAAACGAGATAAATTCATTGGAGATGTTGATCCAATTAAGGCAGAGCAATGGATTCAACATTTGGAGGATATATTTAATGTTTTGGAATGTAATGAAGTCAACAATAGGAAGCTGACATTCTTTCAATTATTAGAGGAAGCTTGAAATTGGTGGGAGCTAGTTCGAACAACAAATAGCCCAGATTATATGGGAAGAATTTAAAGAAAAGTTCTTGGATAAGCATTTCTCATAGAATGAAAGAGAGAAGATGGAAACAAAATTTCAAGATCTTACCCAAGAAAGTATGTCAATAGCTCAATATCAAAATAAGTTTGAAGTAACATCCCGATTCAGAAATCATTTAATCGACACACCTAAAAAGCATGCTAAACGAGTTGCGAAGGGATCATCCCATAAGATGACATGTTATTGGTGACTGACATAAAACTTATGAGATGATAGTAATTGAAGTTTTAAATCTGGAAGAAGATTATTTCGTGTTTCAACAAGAAAGGAAGGCTTCAGATGAAAGGAAACTAAACAAATTTTCTGGCAATAAAAAAAAGCTTGACGAGAAAAGGAAGAAATAAAATGAAGAAGGTAAAGGACCAAACGAGACGAGAAAAGGAGCCTAACAAAGTAAGGAGATGTTACCGGTGCAATGAAACGGGACACATTGCTCCAAACTGTAAGAAGGCTATTGTGTGTTACAATTGTAATGAATATAGGCACATTACGCAAGAAGCTAAGGATGGACAATAAAGTGCAACAAGGACAAGTATATGCAGTTGTTTCTGAACAGGCTCAAATAGAAGGTAATGTGTTTCTTTTTTGTCTCAAGCTAGAATTTTATTCGATATTGGTGCCACACATTATCTTATATTTGAAATATTTTCTACTAAGATAGGATTACCTATTGAGCAACTATTGAACCCATTGGTAGTAGAAAATCTAGTAGGAAGGAAGATTAAACTTGAAAGTATAAGTAGGAAACGTATCCTTTAATTTGAAGGTAAGGATATGGTGGCTAATTTGATTATCTTTCAATGGTACGTTTTGATATTATCCTTGGGATGGATTGGTTTTCAAAATATCAAGCCATCGTGAATTTTAATAACAAGACCACAAGCTTTGCAATTCTAGAACACAAAACTTTTGTTTACTCATGTAATAAAGTTGAAGATGATTTTATATATGGATATATCGCTCATATCAATATTGAGGATAAGGGTCGAATGGTTGACTAGTAATGGAATTTAAAGAAGTTTTTTAGGAAGTACCAGGATTACCACCAAAAAGACAAATTGATTTTAGTATCGACTAAATCCCTGGTACCACTCCTTTTACTAAAGCAGCTTATCGTATGTCCCCTACGGAAAAAAAAAAAGTTAAGGAGATGGAGGATCAAGGATTTAGACCTAGTAAATCTTCTAGGGGAGCACCAGTGTTGTTTGTAAAGAAGTATGATGGAACGTTTTTCTTATGCATAGATTACCGAGAGCTTAATAAGGTAACAACTAAGAACTAATACATATTACCTCGGATCGATGACTTATTTGATCAACTCAAAGGTGCTACAGTATTTTTGAAAATTGACTTAAGATCTGGGTATCATCATTTGAGAATAAAAGAAGAAGGCATTCCAAAGGCATCTTTCCAAAAACGATATGGACACTACAAATTCTTGGGGATGCCTTTTGACCTTACCAACGTCCCACCAGTATTCATGGATTTAATGAATCGTGTGTTTCGTCCATATCTGGATCATTTTTTCATTGTGTTTATTGATGATATCCTAATCTACTCTAAGACAAAGGAGGAACATGAGTGCCATTTGCATTTATATCTCCAAACTTTAAAAGAACATCAGCTATATGCAAAGTTAAGTAAATGTGAATTCTAGCTGGAGAAAGTGAAATTTCTTAGACATGTTGTCTTAAAGAACGGAATTGGAGTAGATTCATCAAAACTGAAATGGAACCCTCCGACAACACTAACAGATGTTCAAAGTTTTCTAGGATTAGCCAGTTACTACTAGAGATTTATTCAAGATTTATTCAAGATTTCTCAAGGATAGCGTCGCCATTAACAAAGTTGAATCATAAGGAAACCAAGTTTATTTGAAATGAAAAATGTAAGAAACATTTGAAACTTGAAGAAAAGATTGACCGAGGCACCAATTTTGTCTTTGCCATGGAGTGGAGTCCCATATAACGTATATTCGGATGCATGCGGACAAGGATTAAGATGCGTATTAATGTAGGAAGACAAAGTTATTGCTTATGGTTCTTATTAATTAAAGCCACATGAAGCCAATTACCAGTCTCATGACTTAGAAATGGCTGCAATTGTATTTGCTTTAAAATTTTGGAGGTATTATCTATATGTGGAACAATTCCATGTTTACTCAGACTGTAAGAGTTTAAAATAAATATTTTCTCAAAAAGAATTAAATATGAGACAAAGAAGGTAGATGTAATTTTTTAAAGATTATGATTTTACATTTCATTATCATCTACGAAAGGCAAATATAGTTGCAAATGCATTAAGTCAGAAAAACTATAGCGTAGTAGCCAATTTAATGATAAGAGAATAAAGAGCTCTAGAGACACTTGCTGATATGAACGCTTGCACAAGGATGATTAATGGAGCTATGGTTAAGAAAGTAGCACTTTTATGTAATCCTATTATTTAGCCAACTCTAGTATGTAGAATATTGAAAGCCTAAGAAGAAGATAAGGAATTAAAGGAGTTATTCACGAAGACGAAGGGCAAAGAACCTAGATATTGAAACATTGGTAAAGGTGGAGGCTATAGATTCAAAACTCAACTCTGTGCTCCGAATCAAACTAAATTGAAAACTGAAATTCTTAGTGAAGCACATTGCTCAAGTCTTACGGTGCACCCATGAAGCACAAAAATATTTAAGGATCTTAAGTGTTAGTTTTGGTGGAGTGGAATGAAGAAGGTTGTTGCTTAATTTGTGGTAAAATGTTTTACACGCTAACAAATTAAAGCCAAGCAGCAACGACCGACGGGACTTCTGTAATCACTTCCTATTGCTAAGTGGAAATGAGAGCATATAATAATGGATTTTATCACTAGATTACCAATTTCAAAACAAGGCCATGATTCAATATGGGTAGTGGTGGATTGCTTGACAAAGTTAGCACATTTCATACCTTACAGCATGACCTACTCAATGGAGAAATTGAGTAAACTCTATTTGAAAGAAAATGTTCGATTGCGTGGTATACTAGTTACAACTATTTCATATAGAGACTCACGATTCACTTTAAGATTTTGGAGAAGTCTTCAAAAAGCACTAGGTGCATCACTAAACCTGAGTACATCCTTTTAACCTCAAACAGATGGACAAACTGAAAGGGCGAACCGAGTCATAGAAGATATGTTAAGATCTTGTATAATGAAATTTGAAATCATATGGAAAACTCACATATCACTAATCAAGTTTGCATATAACAATAGTTATCATGCAAGTATTGGTATGGCCACGTAAGAAGATTTGTATGGAAGGTCTTGTCGTTCGCTAGTATGGTGGGTAGAAGTTGGAGATCGTGAGCTTATCGGTCCAGACCTGGTAAAGTAAACAATAGAGAAGATTTCTTTCATAAGGGAAAGATTGCGAGTTACACAATGTAGGTAAAAAAGTTATGAAGATCATAGAAGAAAGGATTTGGAGTACGAAGTAGGAGATCAAGTCCTTGTTAAGGTTTTTCAACACGAGGGGTAACGCAATTTGGAGAGAAGAAGTCCAAATTATGACTGAAATTAATCGGACCATTTCATGTTACCAAGAAAAATGGAGAAGTTGCATACAAAATCGATTTACCTGAGAAATTATCAGATATTCATAAGTATTTCACATATCAATGCTACAAAAGTATATTTCTAACTCATCGCATATGATTGATTTTAGTGGCATTGAAGTTAAAAAGGGGACCAAGTACATTGAATACACTAATTCGATCTGATTCAAACATTTAAGTATAACGAATACATACATATATATATAACATATACCTTATAACTAAAAACAAATGATATATGTATATATACATTTCAAAAATGTGTATAAGATCGGTGGCATGAAATGGCGAAGACACGTGGCATAAAACGAAACATACATATGTCATTTGATTAAATGAAATAAAGACACATAAACACATTAGGTGTCCATGTATATAAACATCTTAAGACACATAAGGAGGGCATATGTCTACATCCTAAAGCTTGCATAAAGATAAGATGGTTAAGTGTTCAAAACCAAATTACTAAACTAGCCTTAAAGATTGCTATAAATACGGTGGAAATGTTCATTTGTTTTCATACATTCACAAGACCAAAAAAAAAAATCAAGATAATGAGGAGAAGCTTAGAAGAAGCCAAGGGAATAAAATACAATTCCAAGATACAATTATAAGATGAGAAAACTATTTGAGTATATGTATGCAAATATGAATTTTAAGAATGAATGACAGGGCTCGGATTAACCAAAATGGTGCTCGGTAATTCGACCATAACTTCTTCATTTATTAATGAAATTTTGATTTTTTTTTAATGTATGGAAAGCTAACTCAAGGACCTACAACTTTCATGTTGACCACTTTTTCAAATTCGATGATTTGTGTATCTGAAATATGGATGCAAAGTCGGGTAAAAATATAATGGACATGTTGAAAATGCCTCGTATTGTTGAATTTTATATATTAAATTGATAAATGATTTTACGGGTTTCTTTTCATGGTAATCAAGTAGACTAAGATAGCTACCTACTATAGAAACTTGGAGTCAAAAAATATATTAATCATAAATAAACAGAATCAAAATTTTTGCCCAAAAACAAGTCAAAGCACAAGTTTTTGATATTAGTAACACTTCTGAAATTGTAACGCTTTTTAACTATTACGACCCGTAACATAAAGTGAAGTGTTTTAATGTTTTTTTAACTTGACCTAAACTATCTATAACATCTCATAAACTATATCTTTTCCTTTTGGACTTTAAAATCCTTATAAAGCAATTACAAGTGCAACCATAGTTTCGAAGTCTTTTTTGAGATATACCGGAATACTTCTGAAGTGGTTTCGGGTTTGTCTTAAACCCTTAAAGGTCTGACTTTTAAAAAGTAATTTAAGATTACTTTTGTAAAACATTTCCTCAATTATGTTACTTAAGGTTTGTGGAATAAGACTATAGATCTTGGGTATTGCACTATTACTTCATCTTGGCACTGAATCGAGTAAAGTACATCCTTATTTAGTGACAGGATGTCGACCACAATAGGATAACATTTCTAGAATCTAAACTAAATCAAGGGTGCGGTTTGAATTTATAAACGTGTATTGTGATAAATAATGGTTTTTGGTCGAATGAAGTTTATTAAAAACTTTTTTGATTTAATATCTCGAAGTCTTCCTTGTTTATTACTTTAAATTTTGGATCGATGAAGCCTCTGTAGATGAGATTTGTAATGAAACAATAATACAAACCATTAAGAAATGACTTGAAAACTATAGCTGAAATAGCTATCTCACTGGGTCTGTGTTGCTCACGATGCTACACTTAAACATTTCAGGATTAGATGGTCAGTTGGCTGCTTTGAAGCGAAGACTTTTGTTATGCATATTATCTCTTTATGTACTCTTATGTATAATTAATTGATGGCTAAACTCTTGGAACCTTGTAAACATGTTATATGATGAGATGATAGTATAATAACTCTTCTGTTTACAATCATGTACTTTAATTGATTTTATCTTCCGATATACCTTTTTTAAGTTGTGATACTATTTTACTGGCACCATAGCTTATATGTAACATCATCACTTCTGGATAAGTGTACCAAAGCGGAGGTGTTACAGATAGTGGTATCAGATCCTAGGTTTGAGTGGTTCTTTTGGAAAATTATATGGTATCACAATTTAGTTTGTCGGAATAGGAAGTTTATACAATATTGATATCTTTTTGACTATTTGTAGTTATAAGTTATGGCAACTAACAGAACTTGGTGTACATGGGATTCGTGTGGTCGTGTAAAGTGCACCACAACACCAAACCAACGATTAATTATTGTAAGTCTCGTAATAGAAAAACAGGTATTTAAGAGGAGAGCAAAGATGATATGAGATATATGAAACTTATGATCGAGCCAACGATTATGAAGAAGGTTTAAAAATAGATCTTATTCTTTACCGTTTACGTCATAAGATGAAATGACTTGAGGTGGCAATTAAAATAGCGAAAAGGACTGACTATTGATAAGCTTTAGAATTTCCAAGGCAAAAAAGAGCACTACCAGTACCACCACAAGAAGGGAATGCGAGACGTAAAAGATTTCCAAATAAGATAATTGAATAGTATGATGAAAAGATGTCTGGGTCAGTTGGCTGAAATGACTACTCTCAAGAAATTTCTGGACCTCCTCGAGTACTGAATGACAAAAAGGGTCCTTCTCCATCGAATGAATTGATAATGATAGATTAAAAGAAAATTATATAGGAAGTTAAGATATTAATTAACATGTCAAGTAGTATATGTGACTATCTATATTTTGGGGAGGTTGTAAATGAACACCCAAATTTTGTTTATAAATAAGGGTTATAAGTAAAATAACATGTTTGTGCGTACAAGACTTGAGTATTTTATTAGATATTCTTTATAATTGAAGATGTATTTCATCCAGGACCATAATTAGAATTATTTTATTGAAGGTCGTGGGAAATCAAAATAACTCGACAACTCAAAGTCAAGAGGCTCGGTCCTTTGCACAAACAAATGATATGGAATTGCTCGCATCTTTTATCAAGCACATTGAGCATGTTTCTTCAATATCTTTAACAAACAGCATTTTAAGCTATTTAAAAAGTTTGAAACGAGATAAATTCATTGGAGATGTTGATCCAATTAAGGCAGAGCAACGAATTCGACATTTGGAGGATATATTTGATGTTTTGAAATGTAATGAAGTCGACAATAGGAAGCTGGCAGTCTTTCAATTATCAGAGGAAGCTTGAAATTGGTGGGAGCTATTTCGAACAACAAATAGCCCAGACAAGGTAGAACAGATGATATGGGAAGAATTTAAGGGAAAGTTCTTGAATAAGCATTTCCCAGAGAATGAGAGAGAGAGAGAGATGGAAACAAAATTTCAAGATCTTACCCAAGAAAATATGTAAATAGCTCAGTATCAAAATAAGTTTGAAGTAATATCCCGATTCAGAAATCATTTAGTTGATATACCTGAAAATCATGCTAGACGAGCTGCGAAGGGATTAATTCATCCCACAAGATGACATGTTATTGGTGATCGACGTAAAACTTATGAGATGATAGTAACTATAGTTTTAAATCTGGAAGAAGATTATTTCGTGTTCCAGCAAGAAAAGAAGGCTTCGAATGAAAGGAAACCAAACAAATTTTCCGACAATAAAAATAGCTAGATGAGAAATGGAAGAACTAAAATGAAGAAGGTGAAGGATCGACGAGACAAGAAAAGGAGCCTAACAAAGTAAAGAGATGTTACTGCTGCAATGAAACGGGACACATTTCTCCAAACTATAAGAAGGCTATCGTGTGTTAGAATTGTAATAAATCTAGGCACATTAGTAGGAATTGCAAGAAGCCAAGGATGGACAATAAAGTGCAACAAGGACAAGTATATGCAGTTGTTTCTGAACAAGCTCAAATAGAAGGTAATGTGTTTCTTTTTGATTCATGATAAAATTTTATTCGATAATGGTGCACACATTATCTTATATCTGAAATATTTTCTACTAAGATAGGATTACCTATTGAGCAACTGTTGAACCCTTTGGTAGTAGAAAATCTAGCTGGAAGGAAGATTAAACTTGAAAGTACATGTAGGAAATGTATCCTTTACTTCGAAGGTTAGGATATGGTGGCTAATTTAATTATCTTCCCAATGGAACGTTTTGATATCATCCTTAGGATGGATTGTCTTTCAAAATATCAAGCCATCGTGAATTTTCATAATAAGACCATAAGTTTGGCAATTCGAGAACATGAAACCTTTGTTTACTCATGTAATAAAGTTGAAGATGCTTTTATATATTGATATATCGCTCATATCAATATTGAGGATAAGGGTCCAATGGTTGACCAGTAATGGAATTTAAAGAAGTTTTTTTAGGAAGTACCAGGATTACCATCAAAAAGAGAAATTGATTTTAGTATCGACTAAATCCCTGGTACCACTCCTATTACTAAGCACCTTATCGTATGTCCCCTATGGAAAATCAAAAATTAAAGAAACAAATTAAGGACATGGAGGATCAAGGATTTAGACCTAGTAAATCTCATAGGGGAGCACCAGTGTTGTTTGTAAAGAAGTATGATGGAACGTTTTGCTTATGCATAGATTATCGAGAGCTTAATAAGGTAACAACTAAGAACTAATACCCATTACCTCTAATCAATGACTTATTTGATCAACTCCAAGGTGATATAGTATTTTCGAAAATTGACTTAAGATCTGGGTATCATCATTTAAGAAGAAAAGAAGAAGACATTCCAAAGATAGCTTTTCAAACATGATATGGACACTTCAAATTCTTGGTGATGCCTTTTGACCTTACCAATGTCCCACCAGTATTCATGGATTTAATGAATCGTGTGTTTTGTCCATATCTTGATCATTTTTTCATTGTGTTTATTGATGATATCCTAATCTTCTCTAAGACAAAGGAGGAACATGAGTGTCATTTGCATTTATATCTCCAAACTTTAAAAGAACCTCAACTACATGCAAAGTTAAGTAAATGTGAATTCTGGTTGGAGAATGTGAAATTTCTTAGACATGCTGTCTCAAAGAATGGAATTGGAGTAGATCCATCAAAAATTGAGGCGGTATTGAAATGGAACCCTCCGACAACACTAACAGAAGTTCAAAGTTTTCTAGGATTAGTCGGTTACCAGAGATTTATTCAAGATTTCTCAAGGATAGCATCGCCATTAACAAAGTTGACTCATAAGGCAACCAAGTTTATTTGAAATGAAAAATATAAGAAACATTTCAAACTTGAAGAAAAGATTGACCGAGGCACCAATTTTGTCTTTGCCAAGGAGTGGAGTCCCATACAACGTATATTCTGATGCATGCAGACAAGGATTAAGATGCGTATTAATGTAGGAAGACAAAGTTATTGCTTATGGTTCTTATTAATTAAAGCCACATGAAGCCAATTACCGAACTCATGACTTAGAAATGGCCGCAATTGTATTTACTTTAAAATTTTGGAGGCATTATCTATATGCGGAACAATTCCATGTTTACTCAGAACGTAAGAGTTTAAAATAAATATTTTCTCAAAAAGAATTAAATTTGAGACAAAGAAGGTAGATGGAAGTTTTTAAAGATTATGATTTTACATTTCATTATCATCTACGAAAGGCAAATATAGTTGCAAATGCATTAAGTCAGAAAATCTATGGCGTGGCAGCTGATTTAATGATAAGAGAATAAAGAGCTCTAGGGACACTTGCTGATATGAACGCTTGCACAGGATGATTAATGGAGCTATGGTTAAGAAAGTAGCACTTTTATTTAATCCCATTATTTAGCCAACTCTAGTATGTAGAATATTGAAAGCCTAAGAAGAAGATAAGGAATTAAAAGAGTTATTTACGAAGACGAAGGGCAAAAAACCTAGATATTGAAACATTGGTAAAGGTGGAGGCTATAGATTCAAAACTCAACTTTGTGTTCTAAATCAAACTGAATTGAAAAATGAAATTCTTAGTGAAGCGCATTGCTCAAGGCTTACGATGCACCCATGAAGCACAAAAATGTTTAAGGATCTTAAGTTTTAGTTTTGGTGGAATGGAATGAAGAAGGTTGTTGCTTAATTTGAGGTAAAATGTTTTACACGCTAACAAATTAAAGTCGAGCAGCAACGACCGACGGGACTTCTGTAATCACTTCCTATTGCTAAGTGGAAATGAGAGCATATAACAACGGATTTTATCACTAGATTACCAGTTTCAAAACAAGGCCGTGGTTCAATTTGGGTTGGTGGATTGCTAGCACATTTCATACCTTATAACATGACCTACTCAATGGAGAAATTGAGTAGACTTTATATGAAAGAAAATGTTCGACTACATGGTATACCAGTTACCATTGTTTCAGATAGAGAATCACGATTCACTTTAAGATTTTGGAGAAGTCTCCAAAAAGCACTAGGTACATGACTAAACCTGAGTACAACCTTTCATCCTCAAACAGATGGACAAACTGAAAGGGTGAACCGAATCATAGAAGATATGTTAAGATCTTGTATAATGAAACTTGAAATCATATGGGAAACTCACATGCCACTAATTGAATTTACATATAACAATATTTATCATGCAGTAATTGTATGGCCACATATGAAGCTTTGTATGGAAGGCCTTGTTCGCTAGTATGGTGGGCAGAAGTTGGAGGTCGTGAGCTTCTCGGTCCAGACCTGGTAAAGTAAACAATAGAGAAGATTTCTTTCATAAGGGAAACATTGCGAGTGACACGATGTAGGCAAAAGAGTTATGCAGATCATAGAAGAAAGGATTTGGGCTATGAAGTAGGAGCTCAAGTCCTTGTTAAGATTTCTTCAACACGTGGGGTAATGCGATTTGGAAAGAAGATGGCTAAATTATGATTAAAATTTATCAGACCATTTCGCATTTCCAAGCAAAATGAAGAAGTTGCATACGAACTCGATTTACCTGAGAAATTATCAGATATTCATAAGTATTTCACATATCAATGCTACAAAAGTATATTTCTGACTCATCTCATGTGATTGATTTTAGTGGCATTGATAAAAAGGGGACTAAGTACATTGAAAGACCTGTACGAATTCTTGATAGAAAAGTTAAGAAACTAAGAATGAATGGAATTCCCTTAGTGAAAATTCATTGGAACCATCACAATGAAGATGAAGCATCTTGGAAGGTCGATTAAAAATCCGTAGAGATTATCCAGAATTGTTTGAAACTTAGATTTCAAGGACGAATTCTTTTTCTAAGGGCGGTGGAGTGTAACAGCCTGATTCAAAGACCTGGTATGAAAAAGTTTCTATAAATTTTGAATATACTAATTCGATCTAATTCAAACATTTAAGTATAATGAATACATATATATATATATATATATATATATATATGCATATAAATATAAATATATATAACACGTACCTTATAACTAAAAACAAATGATATATGTATATATACATTTCAAAAATGTATATAAGATCAGTGACATGAAATGGCAAAGACACGTGGCATAAAATGAAACATACATATGTCATTTGATTAAATGAAATAAAGACACATAAACACATTAGATGTCTGTGTGTAGAAATATCCTAAGAAACCTAAGGGAAGCATGTGTCTACATCCTAAAGCTTGCACAAAGATAAGATGTACAAGTGTCCAAAACAAAATTACTAAACTAGCCTTAAGTAATGCTATAAATAGGGTGGCAATGTTCATTTATATTCACATATTCACAGAAAATACAAAAAAACAAAGTAAGATAAAGAGAAAAGCTTAGAAGAAGCCAGGGGAATAAAATACAAGTCAAAGCTACAAATCTAAGGTGGGAAAAAATATTTGAGTATATGTATTCATTTCATACTTTGAAGAAAAGAAGTGAATATTAAGAATGAATGATAGGGCTCGGACCTACCTAATTGGTACTCAGTATTTGACTATAACTTCTTCATTTCTTAATGAAATTTTGATTTCTTTAATGTTCGGGAAATCTAACTCATCGACCTATAACTTTCGTGTTGATCACTTTTTCAAATTCAATGGTTTGTGTGCCTAAAATATGGATGCAGAGTTGGGTAAAAATCTGCCCGAAATGGACATGTTGAAAATGTCTCATATTGTTGAATTTTATATATTAAATTGATAAATGATTTTAAGGGTTTCTTTTCATGATAATCAAGTAGACTAAGAAAGCTACCTACTACAAAAGAGTCAAAAAAAATACATTTATCATAGGGAAATAGAATCAAACATTTTGCCCAAAAACTAGTCAAAAATCCGAGTTTTTGATATTAGTAACACTTCTAAAATTGCAACGCTTTTTAACTATTACGACCTATAAGATAAAGTGAAGTGTTTTAGTCTTTTTTCAACATAACCTAATCTTTCCATAGCATCTCATAGACTTTATCTTTTCTTTTTGGACTTTAAAATTGTTATAAAGCAATTATAAATACAACCATAGTTTTGAAGTTTTTTTTTGACATATATTGGAATATTTCTAAAGTGGTTTCAGGTTTGTCTTAAACCCTTAAAAGTATGACTTTGAAGAAGTAATTTAAAATTACTTTTGGAAAATGTTTCCCTGATTATATTTCTTTATGGGTGCAATATAAGACAATAGATCTTGGGTAGTGCATTATTACTTTATGTTGGTACTGAGCCGCGTAGAGTACATCCCTATTTAGTTACAGGATGTCGGCGACAATATGATAACATATCCTAGAATCTAAACTAAATCGAGGGTGTGGTTTGGATTCATAAACATGTATTTTGATATAAAAAAGGGTTTTGGTGGAATGAAGTTTATTATAAACTTGCTTGATTCAATATCTCAAAGTCTTCCTTGTTTATTACTTTAAACGTTGGATCGATGAAGCCTCTGAAGAAGAGATTTATAATGAAACTATAATACAAACCATTAAGAAATGGCTTGAAAACTATAGCTTCAATAACTATCTCACTGGGTCTGTGTTTCTTATGATGCTGCACTTAATTTTTTTTGGTTTAGATGGTTAGTAGGCTGCTTTGAAGTGAAGACTTTTATTATGCATATTATCTCTTTATGTACTCTTGCGTATAATTAATTGATGGTTAAACTCTTGGATACTTGAAACGTGTTATTTGATGAGATGATTGTATATTAACTCTTCCATTTAAAATCATGTACTTTTAATGATCATATATTCTGATATGCTTTTATTAAGTTGTTATACTATTCTATTGGCACCATGGTTTATATGTAACATCGTCACTTCTGGATAAGTGTACCAAAGCGGGGCTGTAACTGATTTAGCAAGGAAAAAGAACTCAGCCATCTAAGACCACCATTACGCTCATATTGCTCCTCCTATTGCATTCGTAGCACCACCTCCTAGCTCTGAAGAAGATCCCTCTATTGCTGCTTCTTTATCAGGTGATAAAGTTTTGAAACATCCTGTTACTCGTAGCAAGAAAAAGACCTTATGAAAAGCCTACATGTCAATGGTTAGTTGCTACATGTTAACTCCAAAAATGGCGATAACACCTGATAGGCTATGAAAGCACCACCTCGTGATGGGGAAAAAGAGTATAATAGTAAAAACAAAAGGAAGCATGAAAGAAATTGTGACAGCCGGGAATTTCGCTCGATCCGAATCAGTCGTTAAACCGATCTAGACCATTCGAAACCCCTGATCGTTTTGAGAACACGACAAAACAAAATGCAAACGGAAGAACATTTCATTGCTATTACAACAATTCCATCAGATATAAGAATATACAGAGTATAAATGAATAATTTACATTCGATAAATATCAGAGATTACAATAAGTTACATAGCAGCGGAAAATAATACAAAGCACAACTGAAGGTGATATACGGATACAGAGCTTTCCGGATATCATTCCAGCTGTATACCAGGATCCTGTGAACATAAATCCGCAAAACCAAAACTACTAGTTGCCCATGCGGAAAATAGGGGCACCCAGAGTTTAGGTTAAAACAATAAACTCCAGGTCAGTCATGTGACTGGTGTGAGAACTAAAACAGTTATTTAAAACTTTACTTTAAAAGAGAGTAATTCAAGGGACCACGCCGTATAACACGGAACGGGTTTCCTCCCAAGAATACCAGTGCATATCAATAAACAACGCAATGCTTTTTCGAAAAATGAAGCTATTATAAGACCCAGGTCCCATCACACAATGCAACGCAAGCCGGAGGATAGGGTTTTCCCTTATAATAGCCAAACATGCTTGGTACGTTTAAAAACAAATCATTTGATACTATAATAAGTGTATAGTGTCAAAACAATTCAAATCATAAATATCAATCATAGGCGGCACGGGTACCATCTATCATGTCGCCATACTAGTTCTACAATTAAAACCGCAATACATGTATTGGAAATTGGATTTCCGTCATGAGTCGAGGCAAGGGGCAAGATCCTCTCCGCTTCGAGACACTCTAGCAAATGCCTCGGGACTACACACTCTGGGCAACCCCGGATGCGGCTGGGCCGGTCCTCACTTAGGTTAGAGGATTGGCAATTCCTGAACACACGTTTCCCGGTCCTTACAGACCTATAATCGAGGCGCCTCGCATCCAACAACCACAAAGGTGAAAAGTATATAAATGTCAGGGCTGGTAAGTTACTGACACCACCAAAGCTAGAAAGAAACGTCGTGCTCTCCCAGCGGTCCGTATCCCGTTTTTAACTCATACCGAGGTGTGAGGCTCGCGAATTCACGTTATACATAAAGCTGCCACGTAGGCCGTGCTTTGATCATCAACCACAAGACTTTGCTTTTCAACAGAAGCCTTGATCATTGCATCTTAGCATGCCACACAGGCAATTCATGCCATGCGATTGATATCTATCGATATATAACCTCTAAGCTCGTACGTCTCAAAGAAGGGCGTTAAGCAAGAGAATAAATTCTCCACCGCCAAAAAGAGATATATTTAACAGAAATCAATCAACACAGAATAAAATCCAATGTCAGGCACACAATCCATTTACAAGTTCGTTCTGGGTCTGAACGAAACCGGAGGCACTTTCCTCGCATATCCATCGATCTCCAAGTACGTCTGGACGACCACCAACTATTTCCATCCTCTTGGGTGTACAGCCCAATCAGGATCGTCAGTAATTATCCAAACGATGTGAAGACTTCCGGTCTTCAACTACCGTCTTCATCTTCGACATATCGTCAAGTCGGTTATTCAAAATGGGTAGAAACCCGGACTTTCCGAACAACCCGCGTATATTAAAAACAAATGTTACACAAACACAACGAACGCCTCATTCCAATTCAGAATATTCTTAGGGAAAGGTTCCCATTAATTTTATCCAAGATAAATTCTTTAAAATTTATCCTTTAATCTTCCTTTGGATGTCTTTTCAAACCAAATTATGGTTTTCTGAACTAGTCGAGATTAGCGCACCGTACCGAAGTAATTATTTATTTTATTTCCCAATCCCAACCTATTCATCCCATGAAGCAAAACTGGTAATACTCCATTTCTAATACTATGGTGTTATCGGTAAAATTGATTACCATTTCACGTTCAAATCTGATTAAAGATTTAACTATCGCTTTGGAGCAAAACTGGTGATACTCCATTCTCGCTCAATTTCCAAATTTGATAATTTAGATTATCAATTCACATTTCAATCTAATTGCAGATTCATTAAAACTCCTTTTACTGGGTTAAAGAACTAGGTATTATTTAAAACACAGTTCACGACAAACCCAAATCACATTGTATTTATTATCGGGTTAAAGAACTAGTGTTATTTAAAACACCGTTCACGATAAACCCATTTCAAATCCAATCAAATATATTAGAAATTCCGATTATTTAAAACCCCTTTTTAAATCTAATTTATTTATTTAAAAAAAAATTGGGTTTTAAATTTAGTTCAAAACTAGTTCATTTCGATAAAAATCCATTTTTATCTTTTCAAATATGGGGTTTTTCACCCCAATTTTTCCCAAATCATTTCTTATGATTTTACACAAATTATTACTATTTTTAATAATTTTATCAAGGCCCGTACAGTCGATTTCCATCAACGGCCATTGAACTGCACTTACAGCGACCTTTTTCAAATTTGATTTGGACGTATCTCCAAATCCAACTGTTAGATTTCAAATTTCTAATATTCGTTAGAAAGCTTTTTTCGATACGAACCCAACGGTTCTGGTTTTAGGAGAATCCGACGGCCGGATCTCCCGTAATGTCCGTTTGAAATAAATGGTCGAAATTCACGAACTGCCGCGGCGCGGTGCGTTCTATTCAGGCCATTATATAATATATATAATATATATTATCGTCGATTACTATTCAAAATGAATTTTATAAATAGTTTTGCATTCATTTCAAAAATAATTTCAACTTCCATCTCAATTCAAATCAAAATTGAATCTTTCCTTATAAATTCGTTTTAAAATTCATTTCTATTCAATTCAAGTTTCAATTCAATTTGAATTCATTTCACTTCGTTTTAAATTCAATTCGAATTCGTTTTCAATTCGATTCAATTCAAAGTGGTTTTCTATTTGATTCAAATTCGTTATATATTCAATTGAAACCAAATTCGTTTTCTATTCAATTCCTTTCGAAATCGTTTTATATTCATTTCATTTCGAAATCCCTTTATATTCAATTCATTTCGAAATCACTTTATATTCAATTCGAAATCGTTTTATATTCAATTCATTTCGAAATCGTTTTATATTCAATTCATTTCGAAATCGTTTTATATTCAATTCGAAATCGTTTTATATTCAATTCATTTCGAAATCGTTTTATATTCAATTCGAAATCGTTTTATATTCAATTCATTTCGAAATCGTTTTCTATTCGTTTCAATTCAAATTTCATTTCAAAATATTCGATTTCAATATCACTTTTCAATATTCATTTCGAAATCACTTTTCAATATTCATTTCGAAATCACTTTTCAATATTCATTTTGTAATGAATAAATCGATATAAATATCATTCGCGTCAAAATGGCGTCAATCTAATCAACACGGCTTCATATATTTCTATTTTCAAATATTCTATTTCAAATATTTCTATTTTCAACAAATGAGTATTTATTTTTGTCAACACACGACTAATCTCAACGAATGAGTACTGTCCACGTGTGACTATTTTTGTTAAATTATTTCGTTCAACACATGACTAATCTCAACGGATGAGTACAGTCAACACATGAACCTTTATTTTATAGTGATAAAGATATAAATTTTATTGTTAAAATATTTCGTTCAACACATGACTAATCTCACGAATGAGTACAGTCAACACATGAACCATTACTTTATAGTATTCTTTATCTTCTAAATTGGAATGAGGCCCAATCAATCACCATACAATGTTAATTATATGGATTTTCATACATCACACGTATATAATAGCATTGAAAAATAATCAACCATCAACCAAGGTGCAATACACTGTATAAGAATCAAATATAAATATCTAACGCTTATAACAGCCTGTCAATCAATCGATCGACATATTTAATCAATCAGGATGAGTGAACTTCAAATTTCATCCCAACACCCGTGTGGGTTTCAAATCAACAAACACAGATTTTTATTTGTGCAGTTGGGCGACGTGTAAAATTTATCGACCCAATCAATATCCTTCAAATAGGTGTACATAAACAAACCGTCCGGTTTGTAAATGAATATTTTATTTTATCCACTTCCACGTTAAAAATTATATTTTTAACGATAAAATATTTTATTTCAACACATGAATTTCTATTCAGTTCATTCTTTAAATAAAATGATATTTTTATTTTTCTAACTTATTTTAGAAAATTTCGACGGCATAACGGCACGATACTAGAAACGGGACGAGGCCTAGCCTTATCCCCGGTCTAGTGAAGGCCCACGCCATTCACACATCAATCAAATTCACCAAACAGCCAAATTCAAATCAAATCATCTAACTAATTTATGCAACCAAACAAACAAGTCCATGGTCTGTGGACGATTGTGTCGGGTGCTACTAAGCACCGTCTGCATCCTAGTATATATATATAACTAGAAAATGAAATTGAGAGGTGAGAAATTCTCATCGAAAGCTATCCAATCATCTTGACTCTTCTTTGATAGAAATCTTCATCGTTATCGCATTTTTGTCATCCTCGTTGCTGTAGCCACTACATATGTAAAAATCAAATTTTTACTATTGTGATAACCCCAAACTTCCACAAGTGAAAGCAGGAGAAATCATTTTTGGAATACAACATAAATACAATAAAACAGAACACAGATACAATATAGCAAAGGAGATTCATAGAGTAATAACATTATAGCAGCGGAAAAATATAATGTCATCAATCACAGAAATTCCACAGTCACAGAAAACTAAGATTATTACAACAAGTTTGCAGGAAAGCAATAAGTTTGATGTCTAAAAAGAAAAGAAAAGATGCCAATAGAAACAAAAAGTCTTCAAGCTCCAAGTCATCACCTCTTCTCCCAGGCAGAATCCAAGAGAGAGAAAATAAGCAGCTTCAAAGAAAAGCTCTAAGCAAAGAATGAACCTGTCTACTTGGCTGCCCGTGAAGAAGAGAGGGCACCCAAGTTTGCAAAAAGGTGAAACAAACTATGGGTCAGTCGTGGGACTGGTGTGAGAATTCTTAAATAACTTATACTAATAAAAATAAGGCAAATCCAAAAGACCACGCCGCTAACGCGGAACGGGTTTACTCTAAGGGACTGCCGTGCATGACTAAAGTAAATCGTCAAAATAACGCAATGCTTTTTAGAAAAATGAAACCATTATAAGACCCAAGTCCCATCACACAATGCAACACAAACCGGAGGATAGGGTTTTACCTTATAATGGTCAAAAGATGCTTGATACGATAAACACGGTATTATATAATAATAGTGTGCAACCAATTTGAAATACATCAAAGTAAATGTATTAATCCTAGACGGCATGAGTGCCCCATCCCACTATGTCGCCATATATAGGTATACAATCAAAACCGCGTGATGTCGTATTGGAAATTTGGGTTTCCATCTGAGTCAAGGCTAGGGAGGAGATCCTTACCGATTCGAGACACTCTAGCAATGCCCCAGGATTGGTACTCTGTCCAACCCTTGGATCCTGCAGGGCCGGTCCACACTTACTTTTGTGGATTGGCAATTCCTGAACACACGCTTCCCGGTCCTTTTGGACCTCTACTACGGCCAGTGGCGACCGCATAAACCGAGGCCTCGAACAATCCAACAACCACAATGAATAAATGCCAGCGCTGGTAGGTCCCTGGCACCACTCTAGCTAGAAAGAAACGTGTGCACTCCCTGCGTTCCCTTCTCCCGTTTTAGACTCTACCGGGCTGTGAGGCTCGTGAGGTCACGTCATACACAAAGCTATGCCTAAACAGGCTATGCTTTGATCATCAACCACAAGGCTCTGCTTTTCAACAAGTAACCCTGATTATTGCATCTTAGTATGCCACACCGTCACTCCATACCGTACTATTGATCGTCCGTCACTATATAAACGGGTGTTAAGTAGAGAATAAATTCTCTACCACCAATCGTTTATATATTAACTGAATATCAACAATATAATATTTTGTGGGGTACGATGTCAGACACACCATCCATTTATACCCATGCTCTAGGTCTGAACTAGGGTCAAACCCGTGAAATCAACACGTACGTTTGGGCAATTACCCTGACCCTTGAATTGGGATCAAACCAACTCAGAGTCTTGATCGTTGTCCATTCGAGGGGAGATTTACGGTCTTCATACGCCGTCTTCATACTTGAATTCTTGAAATCGTACGATCATTTGGAATGGGATTAACCCGGTCTTTCCAAATAATCTCGCATTCATATATTTTGAGAAAAAACATATTTCATATCGTTATTTTAATTATATATAATATAAATATAGATATACATATACATAAATAGTTCGTTTAACACGTCGCTCCTATATATAACTGTCGTTTCTCTTAACTTTTACTTTCCTATTTATATGACAATTTGGCCTAGGAATAGACGATGAACTCTTCTCTTCTAATTTATTTATACTTTATAATTTACATTTACAAATGTAAATTTTAACATACCACTCCATTAATTCCTTTATATATTCTTTTATTCAACATTATAAATAATGTTAATCTTACATACCGTATCATTCCTTTTATTTAACATTATAATTAATGTTAATTCTTCCTACGGGGTGAATTCTCTTTTTATATACATTATAAATAATGTATATTTTTCCTACGGTCAAGTTCTTTTAATCTTAACGTTATAAAATAGTGTAACTATCATACGGTGAAATTTTCCTTTTATTTAACATTGTGAATGATGTTAAATTTACATACACTTCATTTTCCTTTTTATAACATTGAAAATATATTATTAGAAAATATAGATTTCCCAATATTATTTCTTTATCTTTTACAAAAAAAAAAAAAAAAAAAAAATAATGTTAATTCTTTTCATACAGTTTCATTTCTTTTGCTTAACGTTAAAAATAATGTTAATTCTTGCATGTAGTTTCATTTCTCCTATTTAACATAAAATAAATGTTAATTCTTCCTACGGGGTGAATTCTCTTTTTATTTACATTATAAATAATGTTTATTATCTTACAATGCAAATTCTCTTTTAATAAACATTATAAATAATGTATATTTACATGACATGCATTTTCTATATTGTTGACATGACAAAATATTATTTTTCATACAATGCATGTCTTATTTTAACATAACCAAAAATATTCTTTTACCTACAATGCATTTATTATTTTCTAACGTAACAAAATAATAGTTTCATACAATGCATTTCTATTTCTCTAACATGACAAAATAATATTTTATGCAATGCATTTCTATTTCTCTAACATGACAAAATAATATTCATACAATGCATTTCTATTTTTCCAACATGACAGAATAATATATTCATACAATGCACTTCTATTTTTCTAACATGACAGAATAATATGTTCATACAATGCATTTATCTATTTTTCTAACATGACAGAAATAATATGCATACAATGTATTCTCTATTTTTCTAACTTGACAAAAATAATATGCATACAATGTATTTTCTATTTTTCTAACTTGACGAAAATAATATGCATACAATGTATTTTCTATTTTTCTAACTTGACAAAAATAATATGCATACAATGTATTTTCTATTTTTCTAACTTGACAAAAATAATATGCATACAATGTATTTTCTATTTTTCTAACTTGACGAAAATAATATGCATACAATGTATTTTCTATTTTTCTAATTTGACAAAAATAATATGCATACAATGTATTTTCTATTTTTCTAACTTGACAAAAATAATATGCATACAATGTATTTTCTATTTTTCTAATTTGACAAAAATAATATGCTATGCATAGAATGCATTATGTTTTCTATTTGACAAAAATAATATGCTATGCATAGAATGCATTTTTTCCTATTTGATAACATGACAAATATGCTATTTTTATATAGTGCCATCTTCTATTTTATATAATGGACAAAATATAGTTCATTAACATACCATGCTATTTTTATTTTTAATAATGAACAAAATATAGTTCATTAACATACGATGTTATTCTTCTTTTGATAATGAACAAAATATTATTCATTAACATACGGTGCTTTTCTTATTGTTACTAATGAACAAAATATATTCATTCAACATACGGTGCTTTCTTATTGTTACTAATGAACAAAATATATTCATTCAACATACGGTGCTTTCTTATTGTTACTAATGAACAAAATATATTCATTCAACATACGGTGCTTTCTTATTGTTACTAATGAACAAAATATTAGTTCATTACATATAGCGACTAATTCTATTTTGTTAATGACACAAAATATAATTCTTTACCATAGCGACAAATTCTATTTTGTTAATGACACAAAATATAATTCTTTACCATAGCGACAAATTCTATTTTGTTAATGACACAAAATATAATTCTTTACCATAGCGACAAATTCTATTTTGTTAATGACACAAAATATAATTCTTTAACATAGCGACAAATTCCATTTTGTTAATGACACAAAATATAATTCTTTAACATAGCGACAAATTCCATTTTGTTAATGACACAAAATATAATTCCTTAACATAGCGACAAATTCCATTTTTGTTAATGACACAAAATATAATTCTTTAACATAGCGACAAATTCCATTTTGTTAATGACACAAAATATAATTCTTTAACATAGCGACAAATTCCATTTTGTTAATGACACAAAATATAATTCTTTAACATAGCGACAAATTCCATTTTGTTAATGACACAAAATATAATTCTTTAACATAGCGACAAATTCCATTTTGTTAATGACACAAAATATAATTCTTTAACATAGCGACAAATTCCATTTTGTTAATGACACAAAATATAATTCCTTAACATAGCGACAAATTCCATTTTTGTTAATGACACAAAATATAATTCTTTAACATAGCGACAAATTCCATTTTGTTAATGACACAAAATATAATTCTTTAACATAGCGACAAATTCCATTTTGTTAATGACACAAAATATAATTCTTTAACATAGCGACAAATTCCATTTTGTTAATGACACAAAATATAATTCTTTAACATAGCGACAAATTCCATTTTGTTAATGACACAAAATATAATTCTTTAACATAGCGACAAATTCTATTTTGTTAATGACACAAAATATAATTCTTTAACATAGCGACAAATTCTATTTTGTTAATGACACAAAATATAATTCTTTAACATAGCGACAAATTCTATTTTGTTAATGACACAAAATATAATTCTTTAACATAGCGACAAATTCTATTTTGTTAATGACACAAAATATAATTCTTTAACATAGCGACAAATTCTATTTTGTTAATGACACAAAATATAATTCTTTAACATATAGTGCTTTCTTATTTTATAAATGAACAAAATATAATCATTCACATATAACGACCAATTCTATTTTATAAATACACAAATTTGTTCATTCAACATACGGTGCTTGTTTTCTATTATTTTGATATTGACAAAAGTGTCAATTTACATACAGTGTTCATTTTCTTATTTTGATATTGACAAAAGTGTCAATTTACATACGGTGTTCATTTTCTTATTTTGATATTGACAAAAATGTCACTTCAACATACATGAACAATTTCTTATTTTAATATTGACAAAAATGTCAATTTTATCCTACGATGAACATTTCCAACATTTTCTATTTTTAATATATAATAATGTTAATATAACATACAATGAACAATTTTGATATGTTAACATTTTTAACATATAAACATGTCACACAACATACATGAACAAATTTAATTTTGACATATCAACATGTCACACAACATACATGAACGATTTTAATATATTTAATTTTTATATTGTAACATCTCAACATACAGTGGGTTTTGACATAGCATACGCATACAGATTAAGTCATAGCAGATTCACATACAGTTTATATCATAGCAGATTCATATACGTATATGATTATGAATGCGAACATCCATAATTAGAACATAATTACTTAAATAAAATAAATAGGATTCTCACCTCAATTAGATTAGAGTTTGTTCCCAATTGCTCTGCATTAAAGTTGTATTCGAAGTCACGGTTCCACCGGATCTGAAATTTTCAGAATCGGTGTTCATATGCATAAGTTATTGATGTTTTAAATCAAACAGACTTTTAACAACTGCTTCTGTCACGCTTAAAAGCGTTACAAAATCTGAAGCATACCTCAATTTCAGAATTTGTTCAAAACTTCAAATCGCGATAACTTTTGATTTACTGAACGGTTTTGGGTGCCGTTTTTTGGAGAATGACCGCCTTGGAGAGATCTTTGCACGGCCAGAAGGGGGTGGAGTTCGGTCGAACGTGGTGGGGCCCACGGGGCTGCGTGCGGCGGATGTTTGCGGGCTCGGTGGCGGAGCTACAGGGCACGGGGAAGGCGGAGATTGGTACCAAATCGAAGGGCTCGCGAAGAGCTTCGAAACGGTATATGGTATGCTGAATTCCGTTAAGAGACGAGGGAGAAAAGTGAGTTTGAAATTTGATGCTCTATGGGTTTCACGGCGGCTTCAACGAGAGGAAGAAGAAGGAGTATACGTACTGTATACGGGTATATATACTAGTATTTAGGGTTTTATTTTAATTATTTAATTAATTATTTAATTCGAGAAAATACCGTTTTCACATACGACCTCCGATTCGCGCTCAACGACTGTCGAACTTAATGTTTTGATGTCTTCTGAACGCGATGGCGCTATCCCCATGGTCCAATTCTGAAGTTACAGTATGGTTTTCTTTTATTTTCAAATAAATCCTTTATTTTAAATTCGAACGTAAATATAATTTTGCCGGGGCCACATACGAAGTCAGAAAAATCCGGAAAAATTATTTTTGGCTTTCTTATGCCGATACGATCACAACAAAATTCGTTTCGTTCAATTCTGAGACCGTTTGAATTTTTTAATGAATTTTAAAGTCAAAAATTGTCCGTTTATGCTGAAAAATCAATTATAATTATATATTAATTCTAAAAATTTCCAAAAAATCATTTTTAGCTTTGTTTTGATGATACGAACCCAACAAAATTTATTTCGTTCGATTCTGAGACTTTTTGAAAAATGGCTATTTTCAAAGCGAATATTTTTAATATTAAAAATACATTTTTAAACAAATATTTTCTGAAACTCGAAACATATAAGTGTTTACTGTTTTTCAATGCAGAAACGTCATTCTGAAACCAATGGAAGTGGTTTCGAGTTCAAATTCCTAAAAGTGTGAAAAGTAGCATTTTTGTCTTATGCAAATTACCCACCGACCTTTCTAAAAATTGAATTAGCCATAACTTTTGATTTCCGCTATGAAATTTCGATTTTTCGGATTCGTTGGAAAGATATTTTTAAATAGATTCTAATATTTTTGGTTTTACTAAAATCCGTTAAATTTTGCATCCTGTATGGTTAGTCAAAGTTCAAGTTTGACTTTCCAAACTACCGCGCCATTTCTAGCTCTTTTTATATTTAAAATTAATTTATTCATTCTAACTTCGATTTGAACCAAATTTGTGATCCTTATTATTTAAAATAGATTATTTTAAATATCAAAACTCATTTAAAATCACTTAAAATAAATTTTAACTTGGCCCCAAAATCCTGGGTCGTTACAATCTCCCCCACTTAAGAACTTTTCGTCCCCGAAAAGGAAAAAGAAAATAAAAGAGGAGAAGAGGAAGAATAAACACAGAGAATGTTTTTAACAGAGATGGTACCGTCTATAACATCAGGCTTTCTACCGAAGAAGTTGGTCCTTTCGCTCCTTCGTAAACATGTGCCAATTGAGCATCGCCACTTCTCTTAGTCTTCTTCGAATGCACGATCAAGGGAAGAGTCAAAACAACTGAAAAGGTGATTCTAAAAGATAGAAAAGATCGAAGGATGAATGAAAAGATGACGATAAAGTGACTGGCTATTATGTATCTCATGAACTGTTCGCCATAGAATATAGTGATTCTATGTAAACGAATTATTATAAATATGTTGTACTCCGCTTTGTAAACCAAAGCTCTGATACCAACTGTGATAACCCCAAACTTCCACAAGTGAAAGCAGGAGAAATCATTTTTGGAATACAACATAAATACAATAAAACAGAACACAGATACAATATAGCAAAGGAGATTCATAGAGTAATAACATTATAGCAGCGGAAAAATATAATGTCATCAATCACAGAAATTCCACAGTCACAGAAAACTAAGATTATTACAACAAGTTTGCAGGAAAGCAATAAGTTTGATGTCTAAAAAGAAAAGAAAAGATGCCAATAGAAACAAAAAGTCTTCAAGCTCCAAGTCATCACCTCTTCTCCCAGGCAGAATCCAAGAGAGAGAAAATAAGCAGCTTCAAAGAAAAGCTCTAAGCAAAGAATGAACCTGTCTACTTGGCTGCCCGTGAAGAAGAGAGGGCACCCAAGTTTGCAAAAAGGTGAAACAAACTATGGGTCAGTCGTGGGACTGGTGTGAGAATTCTTAAATAACTTATACTAATAAAAATAAGGCAAATCCAAAAGACCACGCCGCTAACGCGGAACGGGTTTACTCTAAGGGACTGCCGTGCATGACTAAAGTAAATCGTCAAAATAACGCAATGCTTTTTAGAAAAATGAAACCATTATAAGACCCAAGTCCCATCACACAATGCAACACAAACCGGAGGATAGGGTTTTACCTTATAATGGTCAAAAGATGCTTGATACGATAAACACGGTATTATATAATAATAGTGTGCAACCAATTTGAAATACATCAAAGTAAATGTATTAATCCTAGACGGCATGAGTGCCCCATCCCACTATGTCGCCATATATAGGTATACAATCAAAACCGCGTGATGTCGTATTGGAAATTTGGGTTTCCATCTGAGTCAAGGCTAGGGAGGAGATCCTTACCGATTCGAGACACTCTAGCAATGCCCCAGGATTGGTACTCTGTCCAACCCTTGGATCCTGCAGGGCCGGTCCACACTTACTTTTGTGGATTGGCAATTCCTGAACACACGCTTCCCGGTCCTTTTGGACCTCTACTACGGCCAGTGGCGACCGCATAAACCGAGGCCTCGAACAATCCAACAACCACAATGAATAAATGCCAGCGCTGGTAGGTCCCTGGCACCACTCTAGCTAGAAAGAAACGTGTGCACTCCCTGCGTTCCCTTCTCCCGTTTTAGACTCTACCGGGCTGTGAGGCTCGTGAGGTCACGTCATACACAAAGCTATGCCTAAACAGGCTATGCTTTGATCATCAACCACAAGGCTCTGCTTTTCAACAAGTAACCCTGATTATTGCATCTTAGTATGCCACACCGTCACTCCATACCGTACTATTGATCGTCCGTCACTATATAAACGGGTGTTAAGTAGAGAATAAATTCTCTACCACCAATCGTTTATATATTAACTGAATATCAACAATATAATATTTTGTGGGGTACGATGTCAGACACACCATCCATTTATACCCATGCTCTAGGTCTGAACTAGGGTCAAACCCGTGAAATCAACACGTACGTTTGGGCAATTACCCTGACCCTTGAATTGGGATCAAACCAACTCAGAGTCTTGATCGTTGTCCATTCGAGGGGAGATTTACGGTCTTCATACGCCGTCTTCATACTTGAATTCTTGAAATCGTACGATCATTTGGAATGGGATTAACCCGGTCTTTCCAAATAATCTCGCATTCATATATTTTGAGAAAAAACATATTTCATATCGTTATTTTAATTATATATAATATAAATATAGATATACATATACATAAATAGTTCGTTTAACACGTCGCTCCTATATATAACTGTCGTTTCTCTTAACTTTTACTTTCCTATTTATATGACAATTTGGCCTAGGAATAGACGATGAACTCTTCTCTTCTAATTTATTTATACTTTATAATTTACATTTACAAATGTAAATTTTAACATACCACTCCATTAATTCCTTTATATATTCTTTTATTCAACATTATAAATAATGTTAATCTTACATACCGTATCATTCCTTTTATTTAACATTATAATTAATGTTAATTCTTCCTACGGGGTGAATTCTCTTTTTATATACATTATAAATAATGTATATTTTTCCTACGGTCAAGTTCTTTTAATCTTAACGTTATAAAATAGTGTAACTATCATACGGTGAAATTTTCCTTTTATTTAACATTGTGAATGATGTTAAATTTACATACACTTCATTTTCCTTTTTATAACATTGAAAATATATTATTAGAAAATATAGATTTCCCAATATTATTTCTTTATCTTTTACAAAAAAAAAATGTTAATTCTTTTCATACAGTTTCATTTCTTTTGCTTAACGTTAAAAATAATGTTAATTCTTGCATGTAGTTTCATTTCTCCTATTTAACATAAAATAAATGTTAATTCTTCCTACGGGGTGAATTCTCTTTTTATTTACATTATAAATAATGTTTATTATCTTACAATGCAAATTCTCTTTTAATAAACATTATAAATAATGTATATTTACATGACATGCATTTTCTATATTGTTGACATGACAAAATATTATTTTTCATACAATGCATGTCTTATTTTAACATAACCAAAAATATTCTTTTACCTACAATGCATTTATTATTTTCTAACGTAACAAAATAATAGTTTCATACAATGCATTTCTATTTCTCTAACATGACAAAATAATATTTTATGCAATGCATTTCTATTTCTCTAACATGACAAAATAATATTCATACAATGCATTTCTATTTTTCCAACATGACAGAATAATATATTCATACAATGCACTTCTATTTTTCTAACATGACAGAATAATATGTTCATACAATGCATTTATCTATTTTTCTAACATGACAGAAATAATATGCATACAATGTATTCTCTATTTTTCTAACTTGACAAAAATAATATGCATACAATGTATTTTCTATTTTTCTAACTTGACGAAAATAATATGCATACAATGTATTTTCTATTTTTCTAACTTGACAAAAATAATATGCATACAATGTATTTTCTATTTTTCTAACTTGACAAAAATAATATGCATACAATGTATTTTCTATTTTTCTAACTTGACGAAAATAATATGCATACAATGTATTTTCTATTTTTCTAATTTGACAAAAATAATATGCATACAATGTATTTTCTATTTTTCTAACTTGACAAAAATAATATGCATACAATGTATTTTCTATTTTTCTAATTTGACAAAAATAATATGCTATGCATAGAATGCATTATGTTTTCTATTTGACAAAAATAATATGCTATGCATAGAATGCATTTTTTCCTATTTGATAACATGACAAATATGCTATTTTTATATAGTGCCATCTTCTATTTTATATAATGGACAAAATATAGTTCATTAACATACCATGCTATTTTTATTTTTAATAATGAACAAAATATAGTTCATTAACATACGATGTTATTCTTCTTTTGATAATGAACAAAATATTATTCATTAACATACGGTGCTTTTCTTATTGTTACTAATGAACAAAATATATTCATTCAACATACGGTGCTTTCTTATTGTTACTAATGAACAAAATATATTCATTCAACATACGGTGCTTTCTTATTGTTACTAATGAACAAAATATATTCATTCAACATACGGTGCTTTCTTATTGTTACTAATGAACAAAATATTAGTTCATTACATATAGCGACTAATTCTATTTTGTTAATGACACAAAATATAATTCTTTACCATAGCGACAAATTCTATTTTGTTAATGACACAAAATATAATTCTTTACCATAGCGACAAATTCTATTTTGTTAATGACACAAAATATAATTCTTTACCATAGCGACAAATTCTATTTTGTTAATGACACAAAATATAATTCTTTAACATAGCGACAAATTCCATTTTGTTAATGACACAAAATATAATTCTTTAACATAGCGACAAATTCCATTTTGTTAATGACACAAAATATAATTCCTTAACATAGCGACAAATTCCATTTTTGTTAATGACACAAAATATAATTCTTTAACATAGCGACAAATTCCATTTTGTTAATGACACAAAATATAATTCTTTAACATAGCGACAAATTCCATTTTGTTAATGACACAAAATATAATTCTTTAACATAGCGACAAATTCCATTTTGTTAATGACACAAAATATAATTCTTTAACATAGCGACAAATTCCATTTTGTTAATGACACAAAATATAATTCTTTAACATAGCGACAAATTCCATTTTGTTAATGACACAAAATATAATTCCTTAACATAGCGACAAATTCCATTTTTGTTAATGACACAAAATATAATTCTTTAACATAGCGACAAATTCCATTTTGTTAATGACACAAAATATAATTCTTTAACATAGCGACAAATTCCATTTTGTTAATGACACAAAATATAATTCTTTAACATAGCGACAAATTCCATTTTGTTAATGACACAAAATATAATTCTTTAACATAGCGACAAATTCCATTTTGTTAATGACACAAAATATAATTCTTTAACATAGCGACAAATTCTATTTTGTTAATGACACAAAATATAATTCTTTAACATAGCGACAAATTCTATTTTGTTAATGACACAAAATATAATTCTTTAACATAGCGACAAATTCTATTTTGTTAATGACACAAAATATAATTCTTTAACATAGCGACAAATTCTATTTTGTTAATGACACAAAATATAATTCTTTAACATAGCGACAAATTCTATTTTGTTAATGACACAAAATATAATTCTTTAACATATAGTGCTTTCTTATTTTATAAATGAACAAAATATAATCATTCACATATAACGACCAATTCTATTTTATAAATACACAAATTTGTTCATTCAACATACGGTGCTTGTTTTCTATTATTTTGATATTGACAAAAGTGTCAATTTACATACAGTGTTCATTTTCTTATTTTGATATTGACAAAAGTGTCAATTTACATACGGTGTTCATTTTCTTATTTTGATATTGACAAAAATGTCACTTCAACATACATGAACAATTTCTTATTTTAATATTGACAAAAATGTCAATTTTATCCTACGATGAACATTTCCAACATTTTCTATTTTTAATATATAATAATGTTAATATAACATACAATGAACAATTTTGATATGTTAACATTTTTAACATATAAACATGTCACACAACATACATGAACAAATTTAATTTTGACATATCAACATGTCACACAACATACATGAACGATTTTAATATATTTAATTTTTATATTGTAACATCTCAACATACAGTGGGTTTTGACATAGCATACGCATACAGATTAAGTCATAGCAGATTCACATACAGTTTATATCATAGCAGATTCATATACGTATATGATTATGAATGCGAACATCCATAATTAGAACATAATTACTTAAATAAAATAAATAGGATTCTCACCTCAATTAGATTAGAGTTTGTTCCCAATTGCTCTGCATTAAAGTTGTATTCGAAGTCACGGTTCCACCGGATCTGAAATTTTCAGAATCGGTGTTCATATGCATAAGTTATTGATGTTTTAAATCAAACAGACTTTTAACAACTGCTTCTGTCACGCTTAAAAGCGTTACAAAATCTGAAGCATACCTCAATTTCAGAATTTGTTCAAAACTTCAAATCGCGATAACTTTTGATTTACTGAACGGTTTTGGGTGCCGTTTTTTGGAGAATGACCGCCTTGGAGAGATCTTTGCACGGCCAGAAGGGGGTGGAGTTCGGTCGAACGTGGTGGGGCCCACGGGGCTGCGTGCGGCGGATGTTTGCGGGCTCGGTGGCGGAGCTACAGGGCACGGGGAAGGCGGAGATTGGTACCAAATCGAAGGGCTCGCGAAGAGCTTCGAAACGGTATATGGTATGCTGAATTCCGTTAAGAGACGAGGGAGAAAAGTGAGTTTGAAATTTGATGCTCTATGGGTTTCACGGCGGCTTCAACGAGAGGAAGAAGAAGGAGTATACGTACTGTATACGGGTATATATACTAGTATTTAGGGTTTTATTTTAATTATTTAATTAATTATTTAATTCAAGAAAATACCGTTTTCACATACGACCTCCGATTCGCGCTCAACGACTGTCGAACTTAATGTTTTGATGTCTTCTGAACGCGATGGCGCTATCCCCATGGTCCAATTCTGAAGTTACAGTATGGTTTTCTTTTATTTTCAAATAAATCCTTTATTTTAAATTCGAACGTAAATATAATTTTGCCGGGGCCACATACGAAGTCAGAAAAATCCGGAAAAATTATTTTTGGCTTTCTTATGCCGATACGATCACAACAAAATTCGTTTCGTTCAATTCTGAGACCGTTTGAATTTTTTAATGAATTTTAAAGTCAAAAATTGTCCGTTTATGCTGAAAAATCAATTATAATTATATATTAATTCTAAAAATTTCCAAAAAATCATTTTTAGCTTTGTTTTGATGATACGAACCCAACAAAATTTATTTCGTTCGATTCTGAGACTTTTTGAAAAATGGCTATTTTCAAAGCGAATATTTTTAATATTAAAAATACATTTTTAAACAAATATTTTCTGAAACTCGAAACATATAAGTGTTTACTGTTTTTCAATGCAGAAACGTCATTCTGAAACCAATGGAAGTGGTTTCGAGTTCAAATTCCTAAAAGTGTGAAAAGTAGCATTTTTGTCTTATGCAAATTACCCACCGACCTTTCTAAAAATTGAATTAGCCATAACTTTTGATTTCCGCTATGAAATTTCGATTTTTCGGATTCGTTGGAAAGATATTTTTAAATAGATTCTAATATTTTTGGTTTTACTAAAATCCGTTAAATTTTGCATCCTGTATGGTTAGTCAAAGTTCAAGTTTGACTTTCCAAACTACCGCGCCATTTCTAGCTCTTTTTATATTTAAAATTAATTTATTCATTCTAACTTCGATTTGAACCAAATTTGTGATCCTTATTATTTAAAATAGATTATTTTAAATATCAAAACTCATTTAAAATCACTTAAAATAAATTTTAACTTGGCCCCAAAATCCTGGGTCGTTACAACTATGCTATTCAATATATAAAAATCGAATTTTTACTATACTATTCAATATATAAAAATCGCGCCCTTTCAACTATAAAGATTTCGCCTTTTCAAAAATATAGATTTCGCCTTTTCAAAAATATAGATTTCGCCTTTTCAAATATATAGATTTCGCCTTTTCAAATATATCATTATAAAAATCACAATTTTATTTTGCTACATATATAAAGATGATATTTTTACTATCTATAAAATATAAAAATTATATTTTTATATTTTTACAATATAAAAGATTATATTTTTCTCGAAGTAAAAATCATATTTTTACATCTTCTATATAGTAAAGATTATATTTTTATCGTTCCTACTATGTAAAAATCATATTTTTATATCATCTACATAATATAAAGATCAAATCTTTATACTCGCTACTATATAAAAATTATATTTTTAGCCTTTCTATAATATAAAAATATCGCCTTTTCAACTTAAAAAATCTAATCTTTTGCATTTTAAAAATCTAATCTTTTGCATTTGCTTAACTATATATAAACTAAAATTAAAATCTTCTTTATTAACTACATTTAATAAATTAAAAACTAAGTATTTAAATTTACCTTTCCACTTTTTCAGCGAAGAGGAGGGTGTCCTGCAGTCGAAGGAGGAGCGGCGGCCTCTGGTGGCGCTGGGACAGCGATGCAAGGCGGCGGCAGGCGTTCGCTTCAGGGGGGGCTTCGTCGCGATTTCTGAAACGAGGGGGGGGGGTCTTCTCGCGATCGACTTCGAGGAGGGGGGGGGGGGGTGGTCTTCTCGCGATCGACTTCGAGGTGGGGGGGTCTTCGTGATGCTCGGCGGCGGTCTCGAGGTGGGTGGCCGGAGCGCCAGGGCGGCGGCGGCAAGCCGACGATGGGGAGGGGCAGGCTCGAGATCGATTAGGGATTTGTTTTGTTTTTTCCCATTTCTTCTGAAACGAACTGAAGTATAAAAGGGGGGGCCAACGTGATTTAAGGGGAGGGAGAGGAAAGTTTAATTTATTTAATTATTTTAATTGCAAAAAGTTGACTTTCACAAACGACCTCTAAACGAGGCCCACCGCTTGTCGTCCATAGCGTTTCACCCCCATTCCGAACACAATGGGACATGTTTCGTAGGTTGATTCGATCGTTTGAATCAGTTTCCGTTGAATTTAAAATATAAATCTTTATATATTCAATTTAAACGCACATTTCAAATTACCGGGGTCACATACTGTCTCTAAAAATTCCATAAAAATATTTTCTAGCTTCGTATTGACGATACGGTCCTAACAAAACTAGTTTCGTCGAATTCTGAGACCACTGGAAAAATGGTCATTTTCCAGTCGATTAAAATCCACTGAAACTGGTCAAACGCGTTTTCTTTTGCCACGCTCATATATTGATTCGAAAAATTATGAAATTTGGAATCTAGCAATTATTTGACATCACGGACCCAACAAAAGTGGTTTCGTTGAAATCCGAGGTCGTTTGCAAAATTCCTATTTTTAAGGGCCTGAATTCCATAGCGACTATTCAGAATTTTCAACTGGACATATCTTTTGATTCCCGCTATGAAATTTTTGATTTTTCGGATTCGTTGGAAAGATATTGTCAATTAGATTCTAATGTTTTTGGTTTCACTAAAATCCGGATTGTTTTGCACCCGGTACATTCATTTGAAGTTTGAAATCGAATTATCGAACTACCGCGCCATTTTCAATTCTATTTATAATTATATATAAATATTTATACTCTAACGACGACGCGTATAATATATATACGTTCGAATTATATTCGAAATAAATTTCTCGTCGATTTTATTTAAAATAATTGATTTTAAATATTCAAAATTCGCTAAAATTGCCAAAAATAAAAATTTTAAACTGGCTCAGATTTTCCGGGTTATTACAATCTCCCCCACTTAAAACTTTTCGTCCCCGAAAAGGAACAAAGTCGAAAGTGGTTTGATTAATCAACTCTATGTTGGATCTGGCTTCCATTCTCCAACTTTACAGTTTCTGAGAATTTTCAAATTTTCAAAAATTTGGCTAACACCCTAAATTTTCGATAAATTTCGCCATAACCTCCCCTGCACCGGGAGCCACGGGAAAATCCCGAAATTGCCATATAGGCCTTCTGATCTCAAAAAGAAAAAGAAAAAGCCAAGCGGCTAGCCAATAGGCTCATAAAATCATCATCACCCAAACAAAACAGTAAATTATGATAAACATGTACCTATTTGTCGAGCAAACAAATTTTATTCTTCGGCTCTAGCCTCCTTGCTATGACCTGTTCAATGTAAGTATAGGTATATGCAAGCAAATGCCACCAATTTCAATATAATTCAATATTTGATTCAATTAGGCATAAATGATTCAAAATTATCAAACAAATAAACAAACAACACAAACATCAATCAATTAGTGGATTAACGTTTCAAATTCATAATTATGATACATATACAAAAATCATGTTTTTGATGCCAATTCACAACAATGTGTTCTAGCTATATAAGTTTTGGTTCTCACACCAGTTTAATGGAAATATATAGTTATCACACCTTTGTCACTCGAAAATAAATGCTGGTGATGGTATACTTCATCATCAGGACCATGTCCGGGCGACTAGAGTGTGACTCTATATCTATCTAATATATTAAAATTTCGAATATACGTTCATGACGCGTATATGCAAAACCTTTAAATACTAGATTGTCCAAATTCAAAATAAATAAATTATCAAATACGTTTTAAAATGGTTTAAATTTCAAAACAAAATTGTTTTCATTTGAAAAATATACTCTTCACACTCGTTCTAGGATACTATTGATCCTATCTCTAACGAGTCATTCTAATTGGATATTACTAATCCAATATCTGAGGAATTCTTTCGTATGGTTCTAATGTGTCTTGTTCTGGAGCTCTGTAAACCAAGCTCTGATACCAAATGTGACGACCGGGAATTTCGCTCGATCCGAATCAGTCGTTAAACCGATCTAGTCCGTTCGAAACTCCTGATCGTTTTGAGAACACGACAAAACAGAATGCAAACGGAAGAACATTTCATTGCTATTACAACAATTCCATTAGATATAAGAATATACAGAGTATAAATGAATAATTTACATTCGATAAATATCAGAGATTACAATAAGTTACATAGCAGCGGAAAATAATACAAAGCACAACTGAAGGTGATATACGGATACAGAGCTTTCCGGATATCATTCCAGCTGTATACCAGGATCCTGTGAATATAAATCTGCAAAACCAAAACTACTAGCTGCCCGTGCGGAAAATAGGGGCACCCAGAGTTTAGGTTAAAACAATAAACTCCAGGTCAGTCATGTGACTGGTGTGAGAACTAAAACAGTTATTTAAAACTTTACTTTAAAAGAGAGTAATTCAAGGGACCACGCCGTATAACACGGAACGGGTTTCCTCCCAAGAATACCAGTGCATATCAATAAACAACGCAATGCTTTTTCGAAAAATGAAGCTATTATAAGACCCAGGTCCCATCACACAATGCAACGCAAGCCGGAGGATAGGGTTTTCCCTTATAATAGCCAAACATGCTTGGTACGTTTAAAAACAAATCATTTGATACTATAATAAGTGTATAGTGTCAAAACAATTCAAATCATAAATATCAATCGTAGGCGGCATGGGTACCATCTATCATGTCGCCATACTAGTTCTACAATTAAAACCGCAATACACGTATTGGAAATTGGATTTCCGTCATGAGTCGAGGCAAGGGGAAAGATCCTCTCCGCTTCGAGACACTCTAGCAAATGCCTCGGGACTACACACTCTGGGCAACCCCGGATGCGGCTGGGCCGGTCCTCACTTACGTTAGAGGATTGGCAATTCCTGAACACACGTTTCCCGGTCCTTATAGACCTATAATCGAGGCGCCTCGCATCCAACAACCACAAAGGTGAAAAGTATATAAATGTCAGGGCTGGTAAGTCACTGACACCACCAAAGCTAGAAAGAAACGTCGTGCTCTCCCAGCGGTCCGTATCCCGTTTTTAACTCATACCGAGGTGTGAGGCTCGCGAATTCACGTTATACATAAAGCTGCCACGTAGGCCGTGCTTTGATCATCAACCACAAGATTTTGCTTTTCAACAGAAGCCTTGATCATTGCATCTTAGCATGCCACATAGGCAATTCATGCCATGCGATTGATATCTATCGATATATAACCTCTAAGCTCGTACGTCTCAGAGAAGGGCGTTAAGCAAGAGAATAAATTCTCCACCGCCAAACAGATATATATTTAACAGAAATCAATCAACACAGAATAAAATCCAATGTCAGGCACACAATCCATTTACAAGTTCGTTCTGGGTCTGAACGAAACCGGAGGCACTTTCCTCGCATATCCATCGATCTCCAAGTACGTCTGGACGACCACCAACTATTTCCATTCTCTTGGGTGTACAGCCCAATCAGGATCGTCAGTAATTATCCAAACGATGTGAAGACTTCCGGTCTTCAACTACCGTCTTCATCTTCGACATATCGTTGAGTCGGTTATTCAGAATGGGTATAAACCCGGACTTTCCGAACAACCCGCGTATATTAAAAACAAATGTTACACAAACACAACGAACACCTCATTCCAATTCAGAATATTCTTAGGGAAAGGTTCCCATTAATTTTATCCAAGATAAATTCTTTAAAATTTATCCTTTAATCTTCCTTTGGATGTCTTTTCAAACCAAATTATGGTATTCTGAACTAGTCGAGATTAGCGCACCGTACCGAAGTAATTATTTATTTTATTTCCCAATCCCAACCTATTCATCCCATGAAGCAAAACTGGTAATACTCCATTTCTAATACTATGGTGTTATCGGTAAAATTGATTAACATTTCACGTTCAAATCTGATTAAAGATTTAACTATCGCTTTGGAGCAAAACTGGTGATACTCCATTCTCGCTCAATTTCCCAATTTGATAATTTAGATTATCAATTCACATTTCAATCTAATTGCAGATTCATTAAAACTCCTTTTACTAGGTTAAAGAACTAGGTGTTATTTAAAACACAGTTCACGACAAACCCAAATCACATTCTATTTATTATCGGGTTAAAGAACTAGTGTTATTTAAAACACCGTTCACGATAAACCCATTTCAAATCCAATCAAATATATTAGAAATTCCGATTATTTAAAACCCCTTTTTAAATTTAATTTATTTATTCAAAAAAAATTGGGTTTTAAATTTAGTTCAAAACTAGTTCATTTCGATAAAAATCCATTTTTATCTTTTCAAATATGGGGTTTTTCACCCCAATTTTTCCCAAATCATTTCTTATGATTTTACACAAATTATTACTATTTTTAATAATTTTATCAAGGCACGTACAGTCGATTTCCATCAACGGCCATCGAACTGCACTTACATCGACCTTTTTCAAATTTGATTTGGACGTATCTCCAAATCCAACCGTTAGATTTCAAATTTCTAATATTCGTTAGAAAGCTCTTTTCGATACGAACCCAACGGTTTCGGTTTTAGGAGAATCCGACGGCCGGATCTCCCGTAATGTCCGTTTGAAATAAATGGTCGAAATTCACGAACTGCCGCGGCGCGGTGCGTTCTATTCAGGCCATTATATAATATATATAATATATATTATCGTCGATTACTATTCAAAATGAATTTTATAAATAGTTTTGCATTCATTTCAAAAATAATTTCAACTTCCATCTCAATTCAAATCAAAATTGAATCTTTCCTTATAAATTCGTTTTAAAATTCATTTCTATTCAATTCAAGTTTCAATTCAATTTGAATTCATTTCACTTCGTTTTAAATTCAATTCGAATTCGTTTTCAATTCGATTCAATTCAAAGTGGTTTTCTATTTGATTCAAATTCGTTATATATTCAATTGAAACCAAATTCGTTTTCTATTCAATTCCTTTCGAAATCGTTTTATATTCATTTCATTTCGAAATCCCTTTATATTCAATTCATTTCGAAATCACTTTATATTCAATTCGAAATCGTTTTATATTCAATTCATTTTGAAATCACTTTATATTCAATTCGAAATCGTTTTATATTCAATTCATTTCGAAATCGTTTTATATTCAATTCGAAATCGTTTTATATTCAATTCATTTCGAAATCGTTTTATATTCAATTCGAAATCGTTTTATATTCAATTCATTTCGAAATCGTTTTATATTCAATTCGAAATCGTTTTATATTCAATTCATTTCGAAATCATTTTCTATTCGTTTCAATTCAAATTTCATTTCAAAATATTCGATTTCAATATCACTTTTCAATATTCATTTCGAAATCACTTTTCAATATTCATTTCGAAATCACTTTTCAATATTCATTTTGAAATGAATAAATCGATATAAATATCGTTCGCGTCAAAATGGCGTCAATCTAATCAACACGGCTTCATATATTTCTATTTTCAAATATTCTATTTCAAATATTTCTATTTTCAACAAATGAGTATTTATTTTTGTCAACACACGACTAATCTCAACGAATGAGTACTATCCACGTGTGACTATTTTTGTTAAATTATTTCGTTCAACACATGACTAATCTCAACGGATGAGTACAGTCAACACATGAACCTTTATTTTATAGTGATAAAGATATAAATTTTATTGTTAAAATATTTCGTTCAACACATGACTAATCTCACGAATGAGTACAGTCAACACATGAACCATTACTTTATAGTATTCTTTATCTTCTAAATTGGAATGAGGCCCAATCAATCACCATACAATGTTAATTATATGGATTTTCATACATCACACGTATATAATAGCATTGAAAAATAATCAACCATCAACCAAGGTGCAATACACTGTATAAGCATCAAATATAAATATCTAACGCTTATAACAGCCTGTCAATCAATCGATCGACATATTTAATCAATCAGGATGAGTGAACTTCAAATTTCATCCCAACACCCGTGTGGGGTTTCAAATCAACAAACACAGATTTTTATTTGTGCAGTTGGGCGACGTGTAAAATTTATCGACCCAATCAATATCCTTCAAATAGGTGTACATAAACAAACCGTCCGGTTTGTAAATGAATATTTTATTTTATTCACTTCCACGTTAAAAATTATATTTTTAACGATAAAATATTTTATTTCAACACATGAATTTCTACTCAGTTCATTCTTTAAATAAAATGATATTTTTATTTTTCTAACTTATTTTAGAAAATTTCGGCGGCATAACGGCACGATACTAGAAACGGGACGAGGCCTAGCCTTATCCCCGGTCTAGTGAAGGCCCACGCCATTCACACATCAATCAAATTCACCAAACAACCAAATTCAAATCAAATCATCTAACTAATTTATGCAACCAAACAAACAAGTCCATGGTCTGTGGACGATTGTGTCGGGTGCTACTAAGCACCGTCTGCATCCTAGTATATATATATATATATAACTAGAAAATGAAATTGAGAGGTGAGAAATTCTCACCGAAAGCTATCCAATCATCTTGACTCTTCTTTGATAGAAATCTTCATCGTTATCGCATTTTTGTCATCCTCGTTGCTGTAGCCACTACATATGTAAAAACTGAATTTTTACTATGCTATTCAATATATAAAAATCGAATTTTTACTATACTATTCAATATATAAAAATCGCGCCCTTTCAACTATAAAGATTTCGCCTTTTCAAAAATATAGATTTCGCCTTTTCAAAAATATAGATTTCGCCTTTTCAAATATATAGATTTCGCCTTTTCCAATATATAGATTTCGCCTTTTCAAATATATCATTATAAAAATCACATTTTTATTTTGCTACATATATAAAGATGATATTTTTACTATCTATAAAATATAAAAATTATATTTTTATATTTTTACAATATAAAAGATTATATTTTTCTCGAAGTAAAAATCATATTTTTACATCTTCTATATAGTAAAGATTATATTTTTATCGTTCCTACTATGTAAAAATCATATTTTTATATCATCTACATAATATAAAGATCAAATCTTTATACTCGCTACTATATAAAAATTATATTTTTAGCCTTTCTATAATATAAAAATATCGCCTTTTCAACTTAAAAAATCTAATCTTTTGCATTTTAAAAATCTAATCTTTTGCATTTGCTTAACTATATATAAACTAAAATTAAAATCTTCTTTATTAACTACATTTAATAAATTAAAAACTAAGTATTTAAATTTACCTTTCCACTTTTTCAGCGAAGAGGAGGGTGTCCTGCAGTCGAAGGAGGAGCGGCGGCCTCTGGTGGCGCTGGGACAGCGATGCAAGGCGGCGGCAGGCGTTCGCTTCAGGGGGGGGGGGGGGGGCTTCGTCGCGATTTCTGAAACGAGGGGGGGGGGGGTTTTCTCGCGATCGACTTCGAGGAGGGGGGGGTCTTCTCGCGATCGACTTCGAGGAGGGGGGGGGGTCTTCGTGATGCTCGGCGGCGGTCTCGAGGTGGGTGGCCGGAGCGCTAGGGCGGCGGCGGCAAGCCGACGATGGGGAGGGGCAGGCTCGAGATCGATTAGGGATTTGTTTTGTTTTTTTTCCTATTTCTTCTGAAACGAACTGAAGTATAAAAGGGGGGGCCAACGTGATTTAAGGGGAGGGAGAGGAAAGTTTAATTTATTTAATTATTTTAATTGCAAAAAGTTGACTTTCACAAACGACCTCTAAACGAGGCCCACCGCTTGTCGTCCATAGCGTTTCACCCCCATTCCGAACACAATGGGACATGTTTCGTAGGTTGATTCGATCGTTTGAATCAGTTTCCGTTGAATTTAAAATATAAATCTTTATATATTCAATTTAAACGCACATTTCAAATTACCGGGGTCACATACTGTCTCTAAAAATTCCATAAAAATATTTTCTAGCTTCGTATTGACGTTACGGTCCTAACAAAACTAGTTTCATCGAATTCTGAGACCGCTGGAAAAATGGTCATTTTCCAGTCGATTAAAATCCACTGAAACTGGTCAAACGCGTTTTCTTTTGCCACGCTCACATATTGATTCGAAAAATTATGAAATTTGGAATCTAGCAATTATTTGACATCACGGACCCAACAAAAGTGGTTTCGTTGAAATCCGAGGTCGTTTGCAAAATTCCTATTTTTAAGGGCCTGAATTCCATAGCGACTATTCAGAATTTTCAACTGGACATATCTTTTGATTCCCGCTATGAAATTTTTGATTTTTCGGATTCGTTGGAAAGATATTGTCAATTAGATTCTAATGTTTTTGGTTTCACTAAAATCCGGATTGTTTTGCACCCGGTACATTCAATTGAAGTTTGAAATCGAATTATCGAACTACCGCGCCATTTTCAATTCTATTTATAATTATATATAAATATTTATATTCTAACGACGACGCGTATAATATATACGTTCGAATTATATTCAAAATAAATTTCTCTTCGATTTTATTTAAAATAATTCATTTTAAATATTCAAAATTCGCTAAAATTGCCAAAAATAAAAATTTTAAACTGGCTCAGATTTTCCGGGTTATTACAGAAATAGACAACAGAGAAGAAGAACACGGTTTTATAGTGATACGGCTTGAGATCAAGCCGACATCCACTTTGAATAGTTTTATTATGATCCTTGCCATGTTAAGTACAATATATTATAGATGATTACAAAGTTCCTCACTAGTACTCTTGGTTATCGGAGAATCATGATAACCCGCCTAGGTGACCTAGATTTGCTATCTCTGAGAAGAAACTTTGCTTTAGGAGAAGAGTAATGGCTGCCGGAGATGAAGATCTATCTTGCCAAGGCTTTGGCAAAGCAAGGAAATCAAACCGCCTTCATGTTAGAGCATATGGGGTATTTATAGGTGTTCAGGATGAAGTGGGGCCAGATCCATTTATAGAAGGCCTCGGAATTATGCTCAGAACTCACCCACCAAACCTCTCGACAAAATACATTAACTGTATGGATCGTTATCGGTCCATGATGGATCAGTACTGGTCCATGGAGTTAGTGTATATTGCACTTTTGACTTCATGAACGTGATCTACATGTCGTGTTTAGCCTTTGGGTGCAATTTGTTGTTATCTAAACCTAGTTTGGTGCTGTATTGAGCTTTAACTTCTTATCATCTTGGCCTTCCTTTCAGTCTATTGAGAAGTGATATCCAGATAGGTTTTATAGACTTGAGATTTCACACATAGCCTCCAGACAATGTCACCAAAGTACTGGAATGATTCGTGTGTCCATTTGAGCTAAAACTATGGATCGGTACCGGCCCCTCATGAACTGGTGTCAGTCAATTTACCTAGCATTTTGGGGCTTAAAACTCTTCCAGGTGCTTTGTCTTGTTCCTTTAGTCTCTTTTGTGAAGTTTCATCCATCTCTGATGCATATGATTTTGTTCTTCACTTTGATTCCTACGTGAATATTTCCTATGTTTATGTCCGGGATAACATTTTCCCCTAGTGAAACACCCCGTATTTTATATAAATATTAAATGAAAACATCATTAATTTATTATTCTAGGATTTAGCCCCAAAACATATATCATTGTGTTTATGGTAATTTTTTAATTCTTTTTGATATATGACTTGCCCAAAACGGAGTCCGTATGGGAAAGTTATTAATAAATAAAGATTTAAAAGGTTGTATGCATCTGTACGCACACAAATTCAAAAGTTGAAATTAGATAAGCGTTATAAGTGGAAAATAATAATTTATATAAGAAATATTAGGAATTTGAACGAACGTTAAACATAACATTAAATTAATTATTTATAGCTGATGGAATCACGTTCAGACTTAGGTACCGGGTCGACCAAGTGCATATATGGGTAGACCCGTGGATCGACCATTGGGTCGACACATCTATAAGATGGGTCGAGGTACACCCACTCGTGGTCAGATCTGCTTTTGTGAATGACATGTTTTTCTGATTTAAATGGTTTAGATTTTATATTATTAAATCCAACAAACCAGAATCTTCTGTACACCTATAAACAGACTAGCATGGCCTAGCCTTCAACTCATATTTTCTGAGATGATTCCAAGGCTCTGCCATTTTCTTTCTTCTCCAAATCTTTCAAAAATTAAAATATTAGTATTAGGGGTTCTGATTCAAGATTAAAAGAAAAAGAACATAAATCTACAACATAGATGCTCAAATTTCTGATCAGGGTGAGGTAAATCATGTGAATCTGATTTGTTTAGGTTTCTTTCTTTCTTTTCCTTTTCTTTTAATACCAGATTTGTAAATCCGTGGTTATCTTAATACTAGATTCGGTTAGAAAGACCATGGAAAAGCAGACTTGACTCATATTCAAGGATTCGAAAGTGGTCAGGTTAGTGGATTTAGAATTATACCTTTTGGGTAACGGTATATTTACCGTTTACATTCCTCGTTATTCTTAACATGTTAAATAACTATAACTTATGGTAATTGCGGTATAATTTCTTTTCAAGTATGTTAAGAATATTGCTGTTGTACAAACGTATTTTATTAATCTTCTATTTTGATTAAAAATTACTGTAATACTGAAATCGTGGAATTTACAATAATCGTGAATATATTCCCTAAATTGTTTTTTAATGACAAATAGGATATGATGTAAATAGAATTACAATGTAATTTGAAATAATGGAAAAAGGATAGATATGCCTAATTTGTATGGAAAATTCATAGTGATTTGGAAACGGTAAATGGAAACATGAATTAACATCTAACTCAGAAAATAAAAGGGGAAATTCGTAGTAGACTGAGGTAGTTGGATTTTAGGTAAAATGGATAAATTTTCATAACGGAAAAATTATTGTAAACATAGTTGCAAGAAAAGAACGGGAAAAAGGATCAGTTTGAAATAGGATCCTTTTAACGTATTACACACTAATCAAACAAAATGATATATGTATGTCCACAATGAAAATTAAATAAATAACTTGTAATATGGACCTTGATTGATGTGCATTTATGGAAATAAATCTTTACATCTTTCCAGTAACAAATATAACGAGGGATGTGAAATATTTTCCTAAAATAATGAGAATATACAAGACGGTAAGCGAATGAATGTTACAATAGTAAAAATTTGGTAATGTTTAAGGAAACAAGGTAAAATGTGATGAACGTGGAATATACTTATTATAATTAATTATATGAATGAGAATGTAATATAATAGGTAGGCTTGTCCTAGGGACAAGTGAAATTATAACATGGGTTATAAAAAATGAAAAAGAGAACTTATTAATAAACCCAAATTAAGAAAACTAAGTTAATAAGTAAACAACAACATGTTGTGATGACAATATACGACAAGGTTATGATAAAATAAGAAAGAATAAAGTAGGTTTACTATTGATAAAGTAACATAATAACAAAAACATGTGGATTAGGATAAAATATACTTAAAATTAAGTACCTTGTAATTGTAAAACATCTGAACAGTGATGCATTGAACTTGACTTTACTTGACATAGGAAAGTGTTGTAGATTACATTCATTAATTACAATGTAGAAATATAACAAACATTTATATTAGGCTTATTAAATGAACTTAGGCATGCTAAGTTAAACTTGTCTTATTAATAAGCTAATTTTGAAAAGGGTCCATTCTAATGAGATATAAGGGGTTTAGGGAAAACCGAGTAAATTAAATAAAAGAGAATATATGGATAATTAAGTTAATTAGCAACCTGATGTTATAAATCAAGCGCATGATTAAAAGATTAGCCGTAGAATCTAATGGAAGGTTAGTATGATGCTCTTGGACGGTTGGACCAATCCGCATGTACGAAAGTGAAAAGCCCAACGGGGTAGATCATCAAGGTGTTTGGAAACACGAGAGGAGAAAGTCCATATGATTATTCTATCTGATTATTCTGCCTGGTTATTTCGTCTGATTGCTCTGTGGGACTAGAGGGAAGCATGTGGCTTCCAAGGGACATGGTAGGGTACTCCATGGTGGTCCTTTGTGCGATACATGCTCAGCATGTACTCGTAGAGGTTTGTTCTGCGTGGTACCACCCGGTGAGTTTACCTTGACCTCTACTATAGTTTGGCAGTCAGAAGGCTATGGCAGTTGGTGTTGGTTGATTCGGTGATTTGCCTTGGGAGAGCATGTCAGGACCAATATAGGATAGTAATTGTCGGGTACCTGTCATCTACAGTTAATTTGATGCGGAAAAACTAGAGCTAAACCTAGAGACCATCGATCTTTCACTATCGAGACCTTGGTTGCATGACACGCCAGATTGGATGTTAGATTGTTTGCTAGGGGCATGCCACTTAGCTCTTGATGTAGTCTTTCATTTTTTGATGGAGGGGCTAGGTGTACAGGAGACGAGAGGGTCTAGATAGACGCACTAAGGGGTGCATTGTAGACAAGAGGGAATTACTCCGTGTTGAGACTTGGTTCGATCGAGGAGTTTGGATAAGACGATCCGTACACTTATGTGGTATATCAATGATGGTTTTGTGTGATTACATGGCGTAATGATTTGGATTTCCATACGTCATTTGGAATATGATGAAAGTTACATACGCTTCCATGGAGTGACGGTGTAGATCGTACAAGGAGGGTACTATGGGGGTACCCTAAGATGTGGGGTATAGCTACATATATACTATTAGGTTAGTCTACTAGGAAGTAGATGGGTACGACGTGAGTGTAGAGCCTAGAGAGCTGCTAACCCAACATAACCTAATAAATAAGAAAACATAACTAAATGGTATATATGGTGTTATTTCAGAATGTATAATTTTTCAAGTCACCAGAACTTTGTGTTCTGACCTCCTCCTCATAACATAGTCATAGGTTAGGTTTATGGCAGAGACTTGATAGCTTCGGATACTAGTTAGATGGTATTATTGCTTCGGTATGGTTATCTTTGATTATATCATATTTTATCCATTTTGCTGTGAGATGTTTACCGATCTCAGATATATTTATTATCTTTGTCATTTCTGCTGGATACCAGACAAGCCAACTCGAGCTTTGATAGATTCGGATTTTTGAAAGAAAATTCGGTCTGCTGAAATTTGTTTTGTTACATCTAGTATCAAAGCTTAGGTTTAGGATTCCTGTATAGATAGTGAGTGAACGTATTTGTATTTTTAAAAGTACAAATATATTATATATATGCACCTAGATCCATAGAGAAACCCACTAAATAGGAAGAACGACATATGGAACAAGTTGGGATATCAATTATGTACACTAAAGAAACAGTTACGGAATTTTGAGAATAAGAAAGCCTTAGGTGGTTTGGGTGAAAAGTGTACAATGTGTTTTGTAATGGAAAAAGATGGATCTCATATGTTAGTATCTGAAATGTTAGTATTTTGGATTAGTGGGTTTGGCAGTAGAGCCTTATAAATTGGAAAAGAGTAAAAATGAAATGGATTAGTTTTAGAAAAATGACTTTAGGGGAATAATTAGAGGGTCTAAATAAGTTAGAAATCCACTTTGAGTCTAGACCCATTTTTAACTTTTAAGAACTTGAAATTCTAAAAGCTTTGGAGGGCAGTTTACAGTGTTTTCTAAGTTTTGACCTTTAGAGTTTACAATTACAAAATATATGCTAGCTAAATTGTGTAAATACAATTTTTTAAACAAAAATAGGTATTTTTGATGTTTAAAAAATTATTTAAGTAGCGTATTTGAAAAGTACATATTGAGTTTTGAAAAAAAAATGGAGTATATTTTGGAAAATGTGATTTCTTATGAATTTTTTGTCAAAAATGAATTCTTTCATAAAAATGTGTACATTATAGTGCATGAATAGCTCACTGCTTTTTAAGCTATAAAGTGTGAAAGAATTAAATAACACACCATAGAAAATATTGCATTTTGTCGAAAACTAAGGGTGGGCTTGGTTTACAATTTTTAATTTTGAGTTGTCATACATACAAAACTACCGACGACGCACACATATCGTAAAAAATGATCATTTTATAAAACGAAGTTAACACACAAAACCAAAAATAACTTTTTATTATTTTCTATATTTTAAGAAACAACGGAAGAACGACAACAAATTCATCTATCCACCATCCCACGGTCCCCTCCGTCATTCCTTTCGCCTTTGATCAGTCACCTCCATTATACTTCAAATCTTTCCAACTTTCATAATTAACGCTAAAATCTAAAAACTCAAAAAATAAAATAAAACAAACACCACTTAAAATTTTCGCTAGGTAAAATTTCGACAATCTCTATTTTTCTAACATTAATTTTTGATAATTGTTTTGACATATACTATGGTGGGTGGACAAAATGAGTTACAATTTACAATATAATATATGTTTAGGATAAGTTTAGAAATTAGCACCTAGTTTTAAATAATTGAACTAGTGTAGTAATAATGAATGGTTGTAAAATTAACTGAGAAATAGTTGTTCTGTCTACTCCAGTTTTTATGATTTGAAAGAAAGAAAGAAAAAGTTTTGCGTTTTTTATGAGATGTCATTTTTATGGTTTGGAAAGAATAAGTTTTAATGAAGGAAAATAAAGTTTTTAAGCTTTTAATTTTTGGAAGGAAAATGAAATGATACGGCTAAACCACGTTTTTAAATCATAAAGCAGGTAAGGATTAGTAATAAGGAAAGATGAGGAATATTTTGAGGCTATAAAGTGGATAGCAAGAATTGTTTTGGAATAATAGAAAATTCCCGTAGAGTGCATAAATACTATAGAGCCTAGGTTGTTGCTTGGAAAAAAACTATTAGTACAGAGCAAGGACTAGTTCTGACAAGTGGACGGTACAGGGCAAGCGAGTTGTTTTAGATCCTGTGGGTTGGACTTTTCATTGTTAATGGGACGTGGTCCTAGGATTCTTAGCCTTTGCTGGTAACTGTGTATTGTGCTTGCTTTCCTATTTTAGATTTGAAATAATTAGAAGGCTTGTTTGAAATTAAGCTTAGATCTATGGACTAAGTTAAATAAGTTAAGGAAAAAGGGTGATGACCTAACTAAAAGAAAACAATAAATCCAATAAAGCAACAAATATGACAATTGAGAAAAGTGGGAAATTAAGAGAAAAAAATGGATTTTTCCAAAGTAAGTCCGAAAAGAAAATTTATAACAAAGAAAATTTTCTAATGTAAACTGTGCTTAGATAGGAAGGTAGGGAATCTTTATATAATAGTTGTACAAAATCCAAGTACAGATAGAAAATGTACATGAAAAAGGGAAGATGTGAAGTTTCCGTTTTTTCCACTTTTTCTTAACATAAGAAACCAAAATCAGAAATTTAGACTTTTCTGAAATTTGAAAATTCCAAGTTGATTAGTAGGGTTTTGAATGCAAAAATGGAATGAACTACGCTCTTGCCTTGTAAAAGTGTGGGAAAATTTGGATGAAAAAGTATATTCAAAATATTGCATTCATATAGAAATTGCCAGTATATTTAGGATGTCTACATCATTTTTTTCAAAAAGTTTTCAAGAAAATTTGCATTCATATAGGAGGTGCCGCTAAGGCATTCATTACATTCATGTATTATTACATTGTATTACACTTTGCACAGGTGCACGGATAATTGAAAATTTGGATGTACACATAATCGTTTCAATTTATACGTAGAAGAATATCACTCCATCACGGAATTTCCTAAGGAGGGGAGAACGTAACCCCCGTATTTTATATAAATATTAAATGAAAATATCAATAATTTATGATTTTATAATTTATCCATATACCTTTATGTTCATTGCAATTTTCTGATTCGTTTTGATATATGACTTGCCTAAAATGATGTCCTATGGGAAAGTTATTAATAAATAAAGATTTAAAAGGTTGTACGCATCTACGCACACAAATTCGAAATTTGAAATCAGATAAGTGTTATAAGTGGAAAACAACAATTTACACAAGAGATATTAGGAATTAAAACAAACATTAAACGTAATGTTTAATTAATTAACTATAGCCGCTAGAATCACGTTCAAACACAGGTACTGGGTCGACCCCGTGCATATGTGGGTCGACCATAGGGTTGACACACCTATAAGTGGGTCGACACATGGGTCGACCCATCTAGAGTTAGATCAGCTTTTGTGAGGGACGTTTTTTCTGATTTAAACAGTTCAGATTTTATATTATTTAATCTGACAAAGCAGAATCTTCTGTACCCTTATAAGTAGACTTGCTGGGCCTATCCTTCAACTCATATTTTCTATGACGATACCAAGGCTCTGATATTTTCTTTCTTCTCAAAATCTTTCAGAAATTAGAATATTAGCTTTAAGGATTCTGATTCAAGATTTGAAGATAAAGAACATAAATCTACAAAATAGGTGTTCAGATTTATGATCAACGTGAGGTAAGTCCTGTGAATTTGATTATTTAGGTTTCTTTTTTTTTTCCTCTTCTTTTAGTATCATATTTGTAAATTCCTGGTTAGCTTAATAATAGATTCAATTAGAAAGACCATGGAATAACTGATTTGAATCAGATTTAAGGATTGGAAAGCAGTCGTGTGAGTAAATTTAGAATTATACCTTTTGGATAACGGTATATTTACCATTTACATTCTCTGTTATTCTTAACATGTTAAATAACTGTAATTTGTGGTAATTGCGATATAATTTATTTTCAAGTATGTTAAGAATATTGCTGGTGTATAAATCTATTTTATTAATCTTCTGTTTGGATTAAGAATTACTGTAATACTGAAATTGTAGAATTTATAATAATCGTGAATATATTCCTGAAATTGTAATTTAATGACAAATTGGATATGTTGTAAATGTAATTACAATGATATTGTAACAACCCGAATTTTTTTACAACACGTTAAATCAAGAATCAAGACAGAATTAAATTATAAATTCTGAATCAAGTGAAACGGTCTATGCCATTGCGTTCGTCTCGGAAAAATACGCGAAATAAAGTCCGAGTTTTCGAGAATCGGAGTCCGTATGACCCGTTAAAGGCCCAAAGAAGATTTCTGGAAATTTGAACTTCGGAAATACCTTTGAAATCAGATCTGGGGCTGGGCGGGAAGTTTCCCGCCTAGGCCATGTCGACAGGCCTGTCGACTTGGGCCCAGACCAAGTCGACAGCCCTGTCGACTTGCCTGTCGACAGGGGGTGGCCGGGGCAAGTTGCCTGGCGCACCTGTTTGTCTCACCTGGTCTTGTTCTTGGGCTGGTTCTGGAAGCTTCCGAGATCTGATGGTCCTGATCTATCCTAGGGTTAATCTAAGGGCCTAAAACTATCCTAATCTCTATAAAAAGACCCTAAACCTAACCTAAATCCCTAAAAAACAAACCTAGCAACTAAATGCTGCCAAAATCAATTTTGATCATGGCCTCCATCTCCAATCCCTAGAGCCTATGCATTCAAATCGGGTTCGAATCAAAAGGTGCAAGCTTGCCACACCAAATAGAGGCCGAATCAACATTGCTATGCGAGTTTCATGATGGTTCTTCTTCAAAGGAGCCACCTTTCTTCGTCAAGATGATGCATGATCCCTTTCCTAAGCCTTGCCTATGTAAGTTCTAGCTACTTTTAGATGGAAACGGTAGTTTTGATAATGACATGTGATAAAATGAGGCTAAACATGATTATGCGAACCTATATGAACCTTACCTTGCCTCTTGTGTTCATGTTTATGATTTTAGGACATGTGAGTGACTTAATCATGCCTCTCATGCTATGCATAACCTAGTTTAACTTGCAAGTTTGGATCTTTATGCATGAAATGCTAGCATGAACCTTTAGGAACCACTTTACTTGTGAAACATTGGCTAAGGCAAGATTTTGGGGCTTATGCATGTTTATGAACCCAAACCCCTTATGCTATCATGCAAGTTTGTGGCCAAATCCTTTATGAGATTATGCATGCTTGTGGCCAATCCCCTCTTTTAAGTTGTGCATGTTTATGGCCAAACCCTTTTTGATAATATGCATGTTTGTGGCCAAATTCCCTTATGACATTATGTGTGTTTGTGGCCAAAACCCCTTTTTATGACACTATGCATGATCGAGGCCAATTTGTAGTCATAGTATTCCTATTATGTTGACTCGTCTATACTTACGTTGGAAACACGTTTTGGGGTTAGGTTAGACGAGCATGAATATACATGAAAAACTTAACTTGAAGTTTCATAAAAATATGATGTGAAACATGATTTGGGTTAAATGGGTATAACATGACAACATGTAACATTAAATATAACATGGAAGTTGACATGTAAGTATGCATAAAAACATGAGCTTGGGAATTTACCTATTAAGTTAGGTCTACCCTTTGGGAATTTACCTATTAAGTTAGGTCTACCCAAATGCTTGAAAAACTTGTAACATGTTTTGGAAACATGATGAACTTAGATAATATAAGTGTGGCCAACTCGAGGTTGGGTTGAGTTTGCAACGTAAAACTACCCGGAACCGACCGGCCTAACTAGTGGTTGCAAACAATAGGACCCAATGTGAGAAGTTGGTCATGTCACGCTTAAGACCCGAGGTTAGACTAGGTTGTGGTGTAAATCTACCCGGACCCGCCCGGCTTAACTAGTAACCACAACAAGGTCTAATGTGAGAGGTTAAGAGTGCATTAATTAAATTAATGTCACATGATAAGGTTAAGTAAATTTGACTAATGACACTTAACCGATATGACACGAATGGGTAGGTTAAGTGGGACCGGGCTTGATTTCCTTAATGACACTTAACCATGCAAGATGATCAGGGGATGGGGTTAAGTAATTTACACTTAACTAATCTGACTGGGTAATTAGATGAGGTTAAGTAATTAAGACTTAACTAACCTAACCACGGTAACTAGATGGGGTTAAGATTAGGCTTAACTAATCTAAACATGGTAATCGGATGGGGTTAAGTTAGCCTAGACTTAATTAATCCAACTTGGTAATTTAATGGGGTTAAGTTAAACACTTAACTAATTTAACACGATGATTTGATGAGGTTAAGTGACCTATACTTAACCAATCTAACTCGTTAATTTGATAAGGTTAAGTTAACCTATACTTAACCAATCTAACGTGAAAACATGATAAGGCTAAGTCACGAATCGTTTGAATGCGCTTGACCGATATGACTCAGTAATTAGATAAGGTCAAGTTAATACATATACTGAACCAACCTAAAATGATAATTAGATAAGGCTAAGCCATGAATTGCTTGATATACTTAACCAACTTGACACATGGTTTGTAGGGTTAAGTTTTGGACTTGGATACTTAGCCAATTTTGACGTGGTTTGTAGACGGGTTAAGTTGTGAACTTAAGTGACACTTAACCCATTAGATAAACCCTAATTCGGAGGATTAGGTAAATAACCATAGTTAACAAGGTTTATGGAAATAAGGCTAAGTGGTAAACCTTAGTTAAAAGAAACTAAGTAATAATTCTTAGTCAAGGAAATTTGGACCACCTCTTAGATAAATAAGTAACCCGATACGGTAGGTCATCGTTTAAGTATACGTGTAGGAGCAGGCTATCTGATTTAGATAAAGGCTCCAGCGAACGGGGTAACGAAGCAGCGGCTTCGGGGAACGTGAGGATATTCTTGGGATCCCTCTGTGAGCTGCCAGGTCATTATACTAGGCTCACGAGAGGTCGAGGTCTGCGGTAGAAGAACCAAGAATATGCCTTGGTTGCTATGCGAGCGACCTAAAGACTGGGGTGGATAGCAGTGAGTCGACGAATACATAAGGTGCCCGAGATAGCAAGTTCGTCGATCATCTACCATCTTAAGTCAAGCGTATTCGTACGGAAAGGCAGGGAACACCCAACAGACCATAATTGCTATCTAATTATGGGTGAGGTAGGCCGTAGGATGTGGGCTGGCCGAAGTGTAGTTCTCATGCAAGATTTTCTCTTGTGTTGCCTTTCACTAGTTGAGGGAGGGGTCTCGTGGGACCATAGCCACGTGTAGAAAAGCAGACCTTAGTATCTGCATCGGCAGATAAATCTAAAGCTCCCGACCGAGTCCTGTATTTCTTGTTTTGCCCTGTGACAGGACTCGGATGGCACGATGTGTGCATACAGTTATAGAAAAACGATTTGCGATGAATGCGTGGGAAAAAGGGCGCGGTTGAGGGTTAGCGTAATCCCTAGTGGCCTAGGTGGTTTAACCCAAACCGAAATACGAAAGCGTGAAATAGGTAAGCGTAATCCCTAGTGGTGCTAGGTGGCGTAAGTCCTAGTAGTTCAAACGATGATTCATATGGAAGAGCCTAGCTAGAACAAGGGTGACAGTCCAAACGATTTCAAGGATAATACGACATGAGGAAGCCCGTACGAGGTACGGCAAAGGACTGAACTCATGGAAAGGAACATATGAGTGGGAAAACCTTCATATGCTATATATATTAGGGTGACATGGACCATTACATGACATTGGGCAAGGGACATTCATGGTTAACACGTGACGCGGGTTGGGATACTAGTACGAGAGGTGCAGAGCAAATATACATGTTAGAACTAGGAAGAATATACATAATAGATACCGTGGGATGTTAGACGGGGCAGATACCTTGGGATAATGTACTCGATAGAAATCTGACGATGTGATACCTTGACTTATCATAACACCGTAGTTTATCATGATACCTTAGTTTACCTTGCCACCGTAGTTCAACCGGCTACCCTGGTTTAGTTTATCTATCTTGTAGTTATCCTTATGTTTACTTTCAGTTTATACATGTCATGTTACCTTTACCTGTTTTTATACTGGAAGTAGATACGACTTACTCAGTCTTTTTGACTGACCCGTTTTGTTTCGCCTCTTTTCTTCCGTTTCCCCCCCAGGTTACAGGGAGGAAACAATGCTGTTTAGTTCGGACTTCTTCTGCTGGAAGGTCATCATGGATGGCTTGGACTTTTCTTGGCTATGGCTACTTTACTGTTTTATTTGGGGAATAATTTATGAAAAAGTCTTTATGCTTCTTCACTATTGCAAGACAGGTTTCGATGTACTCTGATGTAAAAGGCTTTAGACCTTAATTATTAATGTTTATGAAAGTTTGTTTTTACTTCCGCTATTTTTATATGTTCTGTCTTGTGATATTTTTGTGGATGTTTACCAATAATGCCCTTCTAAAGCTAGTGCATTCCCTTGCGAGTGACCCTAGCGGAGGCGGGGTGTTACATTTGGTATCAGAGCAGAAGGTTACTAGACTGGGCAAAAGTTTTTAAAGACCTTCTGAAAACTATTTGAAAACCGTTTACAAAGAAGCATTTTTCACGAAAATTTTCTCTTAAAAGAAAAAGGCTATTCCCCAAAGGCCATTAGCATTATCCTTGTTTCCTTGATTGAATCTCTTTTCCTTTCTTTCCTCCATCTGTAGTCACAGTGGTTTTGACTGCGACTAGTCTTTCTAGCTGCGTAAGTGTTTCCCGTACGATGGAGGTGGTTCTCGAGAGACCGTTGCAGAGTTATGCATGAAAGGATAGTAAGAACAAGGATAAAGGATACGAGCTCAGGGATAAGCAACATGTTGGTATGGCTGAGTCCTAAAAGGAGGGAGAAAGATGAACAATGAAACCCATGACGAGAGAGTACCTTTGGCATGGTGAAACGGGACGGATAGTTAAGTATCATGGGACAAGGACAAGATCATTGGGAGGGCAATAGTATGCTCTCATTTCTAGGGTACCTCGGATGGAGGGTAACGATCTTGTTAAAGGTTTAGTTTTTCTTCTCTATCATCCCGTCGGGACTTTGTTTTGATCACCGCATCTTTTAAGTCCGCTTCGATAGTTGAGTCTCTGCACCTTAGTACTAGCATAGTAGAGGATCCCGTTTTTGTCTCAAGTCCTATTGGAAGATCGGTCCATTTACTCATGGCTTGTTTGGATTTGAGAAAGTCTATATCAAGTGTTAAGCTTGGAAATAATGCTTATGTTTATAAGTTGTGGATGGATTCTAGGGATGAAGTGGTTATCCAGTAAGGGGTGCCACTCTCGGTTTTAGAAGGAGGGTAGTTAGACTCTTGGCTTGCTTTGGTAATACCCTTGAAGTATCGCGTAACCTTTTGGGTTCTGTCATGATTAGTTACTTAGAATCCCTAGATGCCTTTGTTGGAAATTAGAAACCCGATCGAATGGTGTTCGCTAATAAGACGGATGGTTTACTTCGATTATGTATGGGTTATGGGAATTACCCTAGTAAGTGCGCACGGTAACTTGTTTACTTTCAAGAGGAAGTTTTTCTACGTGGAATACCTTATGGTACAAGGTCCAGGATTCACTAGTGAATTTTGAGGGCTCGCATGGAATAATGTGTACGCAGTCCTGTTTGCGCCAAGTATTCTAGAAGGAGAATAAGTGCAAGTGGAACGAGAGGCGACGAGGAAATGAGTTCCAACTCATGTTATGGAAACAGGAAATAAGAAGCTGCGAAATCGTGAAGTAAAAGGGGCGGTCAAGGCGCGATGGAACTAAGCTCAAGGTAATGCGACTCAGGAGACTGAAGACTAAATACGTGCATGATATCTCTTTTGGGAATATATCCTCGATCCCTGTTTTTCTGTTGAGCTTGCTTGTAGGCTATCTTTTATGGATATCCTCTCGGTCCTGTCTCTGTTACAAACCCCGTACGGAGTTTGTTTTGTTTATCTTCTCGACCCTGTTTCAGGGAATCTTAGGTAGAACCCTATGGATGTAAACATGTATTTGAAACATGTTATGGTTGATATGGTTGCAAATGGTTGCAAGTGGTTGCTCGTGGATGCGCGAATTTACATTAGATGTTAGCTCGACTCGGTCACATTTCATATTGCATATGCACGAGTATTTATACTTGTTTATGGATGAAATTGAATGTGTTATCATGCGGATGTTGCATATGGTTGAATGTTTGTGCACGCATATAGTGTATATGACTAGGACTATTTGCATACATGATGGATTCATAGCACTAAACATATTTTTACATTCAAAAGATTTTTCAGGCCTGATCATTAGCATTAGCTAAGGAACATGTACACACACGTTTTGCATACATTCATAAAGCATTAGGAGTCTTCTAAGGACAATGGTTGCTTGTAGATGATGGTTTGAGTAGATGGATGATGGATGGTAGGATATGTTCTTCCTAACTTTGAGATTTCGGGGACGAAATCCTTTAAGAAGGGGAGAATGTAACAACCCGAATTTTTTTACAACACGTTAAATCAAGAATCAAGACAGAATTAAATTATAAATTCTGAATCAAGTGAAACGGTCTGTGCCATTGCGTTCGTCTCGGAAAAATACGCGAAATAAAGTCCGAGTTTTCGAGAATCGGAGTCCGTATGACCCATTAAAGGCCCAAAGAAGATTTCTGGAAATTTGAACTTCGGAAATACCTTTGAAATCAGATCTGGGGCTGGGCGGGAAGTTTCCCGCCTAGGCCATGTCGACAGGGTTGTCGACAGGCCTGTCGACTTGGGCCCAGACCAAGTCGACAGCCCTGTCGACTTGCCTGTCGATAGGGGGTGGCCGGGGCAAGTTGCCTGGCGCACTTGTTTGTCTCACCTGGTCTTGTTCTTGGGCTGGTTCTGGAAGCTTCCGAGATCTGATGGTCCTGGTCTATCCTAGGGTTAATCTAAGGGCCTAAAACTATCCTAATCTCTATAAAAAGACCCTAAACCTAACCTAAATCCCTAAAAATCAAACCTAGCAACTAAATGCTGCCAAAATCAATTTTGATCATGGCCTCCATCTCCAATCCCTAGAGCCTATGCATTCAAATCGGGTTCGAATCAAAAGGTGCAAGCTTGCCACACCAAATAGAGGCCGAATCAACATTGCTATGCGAGTTTCATGATGGTTCTTCTTCAAAGGAGCCACCTTTCTTCGTCAAGATGATGCATGATCCCTTTCCTAAGCCTTGCCTATGTAAGTTCTAGCTACTTTTAGATGGAAACGGTAGTTTTGATAATGACATGTGATAAAATGAGGCTAAACATGATTATGCGAACCTATATGAACCTTACCTTGCCTCTTGTGTTCATGTTTATGATTTTAGGACATGTGAGTGACTTAATCATGCCTCTCATGCTATGCATAACATAGTTTAACTTGCAAGTTTGGATCTTTATGCATGAAATGCTAGCATGAACCTTTAGGAACCACTTTACTTGTGAAACATTGGCTAAGGCAAGATTTTGGGGCTTATGCATGTTTATGAACCCAAACCCCTTATGCTATCATGCAAGTTTGTGGCCAAATCCTTTATGAGATTATGCATGCTTGTGGCCAATCCCCTCTTTTAAGTTGTGCATGTTTATGGATAAACCCTTTTTGATAATATGCATGTTTGTGGCCAAATTCCCTTATGACATTTTGTGTGTTTGTGGCCAAAACCCCTTTTTATGACACTATGCATGATCGAGGCCAATTTGTAGTCATAGTATTCCTATTATGTTGACTCGTCTATACTTACGTTGGAAACACGTTTTGGGGTTAGGTTAGACGAGCATGAATATACATGAAAAACTTAACTTGAAGTTTCATAAAAATATGATGTGAAACATGATTTGGGTTAAATGGGTATAACATGACAACATGTAACATTAAATATAACATGGAAGTTGACATGTAAGTATGCATAAAAACATGAGCTTGGGAATTTACCTATTAAGTTAGGTCTACCCTTTGGGAATTTACCTATTAAGTTAGGTCTACCCAAATGCTTGAAAAACTTGTAACATGTTTTGGAAACATGATGAACTTAGATAATATAAGTGTGGCCAACTCGAGGTTGGGTTGAGTTTGCAACGTAAAACTACCCGGAACCGACCGGCCTAACTAGTGGTTGCAAACAATAGGACCCAATGTGAGAAGTTGGTCATGTCGTGCTTAAGACCCGAGGTTAGACTAGGTTGTGGTGTAAATCTACCCGGACCCGCCCGGCTTAACTAGTAACCACAACAAGGTCTAATGTGAGAGGTTAAGAGTGCATTAATTAAATTAATGTCACATGATAAGGTTAAGTAAATTTGACTAATGACACTTAACCGATATGACACGAATGGGTAGGTTAAGTGGGACCGGGCTTGATTTCCTTAATGACACTTAACCATGCAAGATGATTAGGGGATGGGGTTAAGTAATTTACACTTAACTAATCTGACTGGGTAATTAGATGAGGTTAAGTAATTAAGACTTAACTAACCTAACCACGGTAACTAGATGGGGTTAAGATTAGGCTTAACTAATCTAAACATGGTAATCGGATGGGGTTAAGTTAGCCTAGACTTAATTAATCCAACTTGGTAATTTAATGGGGTTAAGTTAAACACTTAACTAATTTAACACGATGATTTGATGAGGTTAAGTGACCTATACTTAACCAATCTAACTCGTTAATTTGATAAGGTTAAGTTAACCTATACTTAACCAATCTAACGTGAAAACATGATAAGGCTAAGTCACGAATCGTTTGAATGCGCTTGACCGATATGACTCAGTAATTAGATAAGGTCAAGTTAATACATATACTGAACCAACCTAAAATGATAATTAGATAAGGCTAAGCCATGAATTGCTTGATATACTTAACCAACTTGACACATGGTTTGTAGGGTTAAGTTTTGGACTTGGATACTTAGCCAATTTTGACGTGGTTTGTAGACGGATTAAGTTGTGAACTTAAGTGACACTTAACCCATTAGATAAACCCTAATTCGGAGGATTAGGTAAATAACCATAGTTAACAAGGTTTATGGAAATAAGGCTAAGTGGTAAACCTTAGTTAAAAGAAACTAAGTAATAATTCTTAGTCAAGGAAATTTGGACCACCTCTTAGATAAATAAGTAACCCGATACGGTAGGTCATCGTTTAAGTATACGTGTAGGAGCAGGCTATCTGATTTAGATAAAGGCTCCAGCGAACGGGGTAACGAAGCAGTGGCTTCGGGGAACGTGAGGATATTCTTGGGATCCCTCTGTGAGCTGCCAGGTCATTATACTAGGCTCACGAGAGGTCGAGGTCTGCGGTAGAAGAACCAAGAATATGCCTTGGTTGCTATGCGAGCGACCTAAAGACTGGGGTGGATAGCAGTGAGTCGACGAATACATAAGGTGCCCGAGATAGCAAGTTCGTCGATCATCTACCATCTTAAGTCAAGCGTATTCGTACGGAAAGGCAGGGAACACCCAACAGACCATAATTGCTATCTAATTATGGGTGAGGTAGGCCGTAGGATGTGGGCTGGCCGGAGTGTAGTTCTCATGCAAGATTTTCTCTTGTGTTGCCTTTCACTAGTTGAGGGAGGGGTCTCGTGGGACCATAGCCACGTGTAGAAAAGCAGACCTTAGTATCTGCATCGGCAGATAAATCTAAAGCTCCCGACCGAGTCCTGTATTTCTTGTTTTGCCCTGTGACAGGACTCGGATGGCACGATGTGTGCATACAGTTATAGAAAAACGATTTGCGATGAATGCGTGGGAAAAAGGGCGCGGTTGAGGGTTAGCGTAATCCCTAGTGGCCTAGGTGGTTTAACCCAAACCGAAATACGAAAGCGTGAAATAGGTAAGCGTAATCCCTAGTGGTGCTAGGTGGCGTAAGTCCTAGTAGTTCAAACGATGATTCATATGGAAGAGCCTAGCTAGAACAAGGGTGACAGTCCAAACGATTTCAAGGATAATACGACATGAGGAAGCCCGTACGAGGTACGGCAAAGGACTGAACTCATGGAAAGGAACATATGAGTGGGAAAACCTTCATATGCTATATATATTAGGGTGACATGGACCATTACATGACATTGGGCAAGGGACATTCATGGTTAACACGTGACGCGGGTTGGGATACTAGTACGAGAGGTGCAGAGCAAATATACATGTTAGAACTAGGAAGAATATACATAATAGATACCGTGGGATGTTAGACGGGGCAGATACCTTGGGATAATGTACTCGATAGAAATCTGACGATGTGATACCTTGACTTATCATAACACCGTAGTTTATCATGATACCTTAGTTTACCTTGCCACCGTAGTTCAACCGGCTACCCTGGTTTAGTTTATCTATCTTGTAGTTATCCTTATGTTTACTTTCAGTTTATACATGTCATGTTACCTTTACCTGTTTTTATACTGGAAGTAGATAGGACTTACTCAGTCTTTTTGACTGACCCGTTTTGTTTCGCCTCTTTTCTTCCGTTTCCCCCCCAGGTTACAGGGAGGAAACAATGCTGTTTAGTTCGGACTTCTTCTGCTGGAAGGTCATCATGGATGGCTTGGACTTTTCTTGGCTATGGCTACTTTACTGTTTTATTTGGGGAATAATTTATGAAAAAGTCTTTATGCTTCTTCACTATTGCAAGACAGGTTTCGATGTACTCTGATGTAAAAGGCTTTAGACCTTAATTATTAATGTTTATGAAAGTTTGTTTTTACTTCCGCTATTTTTATATGTTCTGTCTTGTGATATTTCTGTGGATGTTTACCAATAATGCCCTTCTAAAGCTAGTGCATTCCCTTGCGAGTGACCCTAGCGGAGGCGGGGTGTTACAGATATTGGAAATAATGGAAAAAGGATAAATATGCCTAATTTGTATGGAATATTTACAGTGATTTGGAAATGGTAAATGAAAACATGAATTAACATCTAACTCAGAAAATAAAAGGCGAAATTCGTAGTAGACTGAGGTAGTTGGATTTTGGGTAAAATGGATACATTTTCATAATGGTAAAATTATTGTAAACATAGTTGCAAGAAAAGAACGGGAAAAAGGATCAGTGTGAAATACGGATCCTTTTATCGTATTGCACGTTAATCGAATAAAAAGATATATGTATGTCCACGATGAAAATGAAAGAATTAGCTTGCAACTACGAATCTTGATTGATGTGCGTTATGGAAATGGATCTTACATCTTCCCACTAACCAATCTAATGAGGGGTGTGAAATATTTTCTTAAAATAATGAGAATATACAAGGCGGTAAATGAATGAATGTTACAATAGCAAAAGTTTGGTTGATTTTAAGGAACCAAGGGAAAATGTGATGAACGGGGAATATAATCTATTATAATTAATTATATGAATGGGAATGTAATATAGTAGGTAGCCTTATCCCAGGGACTGGTGGAATTATAACATGGGTTATATTAAATGAAAAAGAGAATTTATGAATAAACCTTAGTTAAGATAACTAAGTTAATAAGTAAACAACAACAGGTAATGCTGATAGTATAAGACAAGGTTATGATTACATAAAAAGAATAAAGTAGGTTTATTATTGGTAGACTTATGAAATGAAATAAGTTGTACTTAATTATATATTAAGTAACATGTTAACAGAAAACATGTGGATTGGGATAAAATATACTTAATCAAATTAATTAACTTGTAGCTGTAAAACATCTGAATAGTGATGTATTGAACTTGACTTGACTTGACATTGGAAAAGCGTTGTAGATTACATTCGTTAATTACAACCTAGAAATATAACAAATAGTTATATTTAGCTTATTAAATGAACTTAGGCGTGCTAAGTTAAACTTGTCTAATTAATAAGCTAATCTTGAAAGGGGTATGTTCTAATGAGGTATAAAGGTCTCACGGAAAACCGAGTAACTTGAATAAAAATGAATATGTGGATAATCAAGTTAATTAGCAATCTGATGAGATAAAACAAGCGCTTGATTAAAAGATTAGACGCAGAATCTAATAACACATTAGTGTGATGTGCATGGACCATTCCGGACGTACGAAGGTGAAGAAACCAACATGATAGATCATTGAGGTGTCTGGAGACACGAGAGGAGCACTCCATCTAATTATTTTGTTTGATTTTTCAGCCTGGTTATTCTGTCTGACTGCTCTGTGAGACTGAAGGGAAACACACGACTTCCGAGGGACATGGTAGGATATTCCGTGGTGGTCCTTTGTACGGTACATGTTCAGGCTGTACTCGCAGAGGTTTGGTCTGCGCAGTACCACCGGTGAGCATACATTGACTACAACTGTAGTTTGGCAGTTGGAAGGCTGTGGCAGATGTCGTTGGGTGATTCGGCGATTTTCCTCGGGATAGGTGGGTCAGTACCAATACAGGTTAGTAATCATCGGGTACCTGTCATCTACAACCAATTTGATGCAGAAATACTAGAGCTAAACCTAGAGACCATCGATCTTTCACCACCGAGACGTTGGTTGCGTGACATGCCAGATTGGATGTTCGATTGTTTGCTAGGGGCATGTCACTAAGCTCTTGATGTAGTCTTTTATTAGTTGAGCGAGGGGCTAGGGTAGGGCCATAACCACCATGAAAATGCAAACCATACTTTAGATATCTGTATTATAGGCCTAATAAGGAAGACCTTTACAGATATGGAAAATCTTCCGACCAATTTCCACGCATTGGATGCAGCCCTATTACGGGACTCGAGGTACAGTAGACAGTGCGTTTGTGTGAGGGTCTAGATACACACACTGAGCAGTGTATTATAGACGAGTGGACATTACTCCTTGTTGAAACTTGGTTCGACCAAGGAGTTTGGATACGACGATCCGTGCACTTACGGGGCATAGCGATGATGGTTCTGTCCGATTATGTGGCGTAATGATTTGGATGTCCGTACGTCGTTCAACATAGGATGAAAGTTGCATACGCTTCCATGGCGTGATGGTGGAGACCGTACGAGAAGGGTACTATAGGGGGTACCTTGAGATGTGGGTATAAGTTAATCTACTGAGAAGTAGATGGGTAGGGCGTGAGTGTAGAGCCATGAGAGCTGTTAACCCAAAATAGCCTAATAAATAAGAAAACATAATTGAACAGTATATTTAGGGTTATTTCAGAATGTATAATTTGTCCAGTCACCAAAACTTTGCATTCTGACTCCCTCCTCATAACATACTCGCAGGTTACTATAACGGAACGATTTTCGATGCCTCGAAAGTCATGTCATTATTGAAAGAACTTAGAAAATGAGATAGAAAAGATAGAACTAATATAATAGAAGAATAAGAAAAATATCAGAATCTCACAGCGGAATTTCACAAAATACTTGATATATTACATAACAGGGTCTGATACATCATCATAATACATTACCATAGTACAACAACATAATTATACATCATGACTAGGATAATACGGATATTCAAACTGGATACATAGATATTGATATGCTACTAGACTGGTCTTGAACTTGAACTTCATAGGTTTTCACTTGCCTACCTGAATTTCTTGTCTACTCATAATAAATATTATGAGTACCCAAGAGCTTAGGAAACACAGAAAATAAACTCTGGGTCGGTCAGCGAACTGGTGTGAGTAAACATAGTTAAATAGATTAGAAAACAGGGAATAAGGTTCTTCACATTGGACAGATTCATTTAACTTTAGAAATCTTTAGACCAATCCGTAACTAATATATGGATGATGACCCAATTATCTTGATATCAAAACTTTTGATATTATGATAGCTTTTATCAAATAAATAATCATTTAGTGAAATGCTTACATCTCACATTCACGTATATAGTGTAAAATCTAAAACCGCAGAGCACTTATTGGAGATCGGATTCCAACCGACAAGGTAGGGGAGCACCTACCGATCAGTGTACTCTAGAGACGATACACTGGGGTTCAACAAGAACGTCTTGTAACCCGGCCTCACATGACCATCCACTCATTTAGCTTGAGTGTAACGAATATATTACCATCTCCACGGTTGGGATCGGCAACCGCTACCGAACGCTGCAGCAGTGAAAAAGAGATGATAAAACAAAAGGAATTTCTCTAGATGGTGATAATACACCCTGCTTGGGTATGACCCAACTAGCCATGCTGCCTTGCTCGATTTTTTGTCATTTCCTGGTTGTGAGGATAGAGGCCACGTTTATCTTTTGACAGATCATTTCTTCAATTACTTTGAATGCCACATCGTCATATCTATCAGAACACTCATTCGATTTCCCAAATATATTGCGGGCAATAAAGCTAAGAGAAACAAATTTCTCCGCCACCAACATAATATACTTATGTAAATTCGATGTGTAGAATCTAATAGATATACGTTGCCAGACACCCGTCCATTCTGGTTTGTCCTGGGATTGAACAGACCGATGGTACTATTTAAAATAGTCCTTGCATATCTCCGTCTTCAATATTTCTGACACGCGTCGTAATATTCGAGTCGAAGTGGAATATTTATTCCGGACTCTTCAAAACGATGTACGAAATGTCTTTTATAGTCGATAAACAATTATCAGCTTACTCTGATTATGATTCAGTTTATATATCACGTATTTATGGGTTTTCAGTTAACATAACAGTATATGTTTATCTTGTTCATGCCAAGATATTTTTAATATCTTTTATAAATGAACAGTTAAAGTGTGTGCGTCGCACACAGTATTTTACTACGTTTAACATCGATGTTTACTGCTCCATTTCTTCCGGTAAATTATTTATTACTTCTAATTTAACTTAAATAAATTAATTTAATAACTTATTTAATTTATTTTCTTCATATTTCTACATTTCAAAGTCGTAGAAATTCTCCGGTCAAACTTCTGTACTTGATCTTCTTGCCATTTTCCTCCTTCCACTTGCCTATGCCAAATTAAATAAAAATTCTATTTCCATTTAATTATTTATTTATTCTTTTATTTTTATTTATTTCCTATTTTAATTAAAACAAATTTTAATTAAAAACTTCGTTCAAAAACTCATTTTCAAGCGTATTGACTAAAGTACCAGTTTGCCAAAGTACCTGCTTCAAAACGCTATGATTTCGCTTTAGATCCTAGGGTTGCGCATGCGTTTGCCAAAGTACCACCTGGTACTTTGCTAAATACCGAATACCAAAGTGTCTGTAACGACCCGCATTCTACGCATCGAAGGATCGTAGAATATTTATTTCTCTCACATGCGAAGTCTTATGGTCATGTAACTTTGGGAGACGACTATTGTGGTCATTTCCCATGTTCTAGATTTTTGTCGATTTTTAAATGACCGTTTTGCCCCTAGCTGATATTATTTTGGCCATAACTTTTGATTGGTAAGGATTTTTGATTTAAAACCACTTCCATTAGATCCGGATGATAGTTTACCTTTCCGTAGAGTGGTCACATTAGCTAAACCGACTCACCGTTTGGGAGATATGGCTGAAACAAGGTTTATAAGGTGAAAAACAGCTTAACCGGGCCTAATTAGAGTGATTAACAGCTAAGCCCATAACCCATTTCGGGATTAAGGTTATGGGAGGACTGAAATGAGTTAGTGAATAGTTCCTATTCATTTTTCCAGCCGCCACAAACCTCCCTTGAGCTCTAGCAATGGCCTCCATCTTCTAAATCGCTCCCAGAACACCATTTTTATCATTCCTAATCACTAATTAAGCAAATCAACACCAAATCAAGGCAGATTAGCGTCAAATCAGAGATAGGGCTGGAATACATTAGGATCCGTGTCATGACAGTAGAGTTTCAGACCTAAGATTTTAATTGTGGCTAAGGTGAGTGATTTGCATTGTTTTTCACTAATTATGGCCAATTAGGGTAATTAGCGAAGATTAGCGAAATTATAACTCAGAAAAATCTAGAAAAATTAGTAAAATTCTAGAATATTATTTTATGCCTCCGATATGAATTTGGGTTAATTTGGACTAATTTTGCTAATCCCGGAATTTAGGGGATTAAGGGGTGATTAGTGATAATTAGCGAAATTTTGCATCATAAAAATCTGGAAATATTTGTAAAATTCTAAAATATTATTTTAGTGCTCTGATAGAAATTTGGGTTGATTCGGTTAAGTTTTACTAATCTTATCATTAGTTGTTGTTAAACATGCTTAAGGAGAAAATAAGGGTTTTCGGGTATGTTTGATCCGTTTTGACATATCATATTGTTGTTTTGCTGTTTGTGGATGTTTATACATGTTGCTATGGCTGTATGGTATGCTTTGTGATTGTTTAGAACTGTTAGAATGGTCGAAAACGCCATCGTGTGGCATAAAACAGTCGCTGGAAAGTTGTAGGAAAATATGCAGGAAACCGGATCGGATCGCCCCCTATAAACGAACCGCTCGTGATGTACTTTGGCCGATCCGAGACGTGATGAATCAGAAGCCTTGACCCGATCCGATGGAGGGATCACGACCTGATCCGAACCGCCTGCATGAAACTCACGAGCACCAACCACGAACTACCTGAAGAAGCAAGTCACGATCCGATGCTCTGGAGCTGGCACCACGATCCGAACCGATCGAGTGAAGAAGCCCGATCCTGAACCGGAGCATCCACGAACTAAGAAGCTGAACTGATCTGATGTTCTAGAGGCGTCATCGCGAGCCACGACCCGACCTGTGGAGGAACTAGCGATCCGAACAAGGTGGATGACCATGGACTGAATGAGGAGAGGAGGATTGATCCAAACAGAAGCTGATTTCTGAACCGATCCGGAGATGATGACCAAAACCCGAGATGCAAAGGTAGTCCAAATGGGAAGTTTATACTCAGAATACAGTTGGGAACCAACAAGTTAACTTCACGATTGGACTTTGCTGCGGGACATGTGCAAAGGGGTTGTCGGTATTCATAACTTTGGTTCACCATTGAGACACGGATAGTGGGCTTGTAGTGATAGTTATACGGGGTTGGACTCCGTCAGGGCCCAAAGGATTAGGTGACCAAATAGTGGATATCGTATGCTTTACGCACTGAGTGAGAGATGTGAGGATAGTTGCTATGCTTGATCGTTTGCCATCACTATGACATGCACACCCACTCTCCCGTATCATTACACCATATGTTAGTGGAACCTTAGAGTATTGTACGGTGTGTAGTGCTAACTCTTTGGGTGCAGGTCCAAGTTCAGGTATGATTGGATTATACCTGTTATTGTTCTGTTTTGTTGCTTATCGCTCATACCAGACTTTTGTCTGACCTAGAGTTTTATCTCTCTTTTTATTACTCTGGATGCTCCTAAACGAGAAGACTAGAGACAGGTTAGGTGGTATGCACGAGTAGTTGTACCGGAGACGAGCAGGAGGCTCCCACGTATGATATATAGATATTCTCCCTGTGTTGTTGAAGGTCACTGCTTGGGCATTAGTAGTGTACCTCCTTCTTTTACTTTCTTTTGCTTTAGAGACAGCTTTAAAGTTGTAATAATGATGTTGGATCATAAGATGTATTTTGGATTTCCGCTGCTATGATGATGATGGTTTTAGTTTTCAGCTTATGCACTGTCTCGCCTGTTTTATGTCAAGTATGTTACTATTATATTTTATTCCATGTGTTGTGTGACATTCTATAGGTTTCTTTGTTAGTTCTTTCATCTTCTTTCCTTTCTTTGACGACCTTCCCGTGCTAGCGGACATGTGTACAGCGCACTTTCGGAGGAAATGTCGGTTAATGCGGGGCGGGCCGTCACACTTGGTATCAGAGCTCTAGGTTGCGTAGTTAACCAAGGGAAGTTATCGGGAGAGATAGTATACGTATATGAAAGTGCGTACTTGTCATTATTTTGGTTTTTAAAAGCTATATATATATATATATATATATATGTATGTATATATATATAGCCGATATGCGAAGGCTACTGGTAGAGGAGCCAATAATGGGAATGCTGCTGATATGAGGACGATGTTTACTGACCTCTTGAGGGAGATGCTTAGAGATGTTCAGGGGGCAGCTCCTAATGCTGCTAACGGTGGTGGTGCATCGGTGTAGGCGCCTAGGGCCAATTTCGCCAAGCTGAACAAGGATTATACTAGTCTTGGTGGGAAGCCGTTCCACAGAACGGAGTCGGCTACGGATGTTCAGGATTGGTTGGATAGCTGCGAGCGTATCTTCGAAGACTTAGGTATCGATGATGCGATGAAGAGAAGGCTAGCATCCAGTCAGCTGCAAGGACGGGCAATGAATTGGTGGAATGCTATAAAGGCAGCTACCCCAGAGGATCAGATTACTCGGGATCAGTTTAAGACTCGCTTCAGCGATAAGTTTATCCCAGCTGCTCAGAAGTCGGAACTGTTTAGGAAGTTCTTGGAGCTTAAGCAAATTGGTAGATCAGTCTCGGAGTTTATCGCTGAATTCGACACTTTATCGAAATATGGATTATCCCTTATCAATACAGTCGAAAAGAAGAACGAAAAGTTCATAACTGGTTTAGATGGGTACTTGGGGGAAAGACTTATAAACCATATCGATGAGACGTTCGAGTCTATAGTAGGAAAGGCATTAAGGTTAGAGAGCCTTTTCCCTAAGTCATAGACCGAAGTTGCTATTGCATCTACAGAGGAAACAAAGCAGCAAGAAGGCGGTGAAGGCAACAAGAATTCTTAGAACAAGAGGAAGCAGAACCCGACCAAGGATGGTCAGAATAAGAAGAATAAGAATGGTGGCTAGTGCTTTAGTTGTGGCAAGAAGGGCCACTATGCCAGAGATTGTAGAGAAAAGCCTGGGGAAAGGAAGTTCTTTAACTGCGGCCAGGCGGGACACCACAAGGATGATTGTCCACAACCTCCTAGGGAGAAGCAGATTGTGAAAGCATATGCTATCAACGTTGTTCCTTCTTCGTCGAATGCTCCAACTGCGGCGCAGAAGGGAAAAGGCGTCGTTATCAAAGGTATGCTTTCTATTTAAGATGTTTCTGTTCGAGTATTGTTTGACAAACCCGAGGTAGTCGATAGACCTTTAGTAGTGACGAACCCGGTTGGTGGTTCGACTAGCCTTCGTATGATTTGTCGTAACGTGGTCTTATCGAGTTATGGATGTATGTTTGTTTGTGATTGCTTTGTTTTGGGCTTTACTGGGTTTAGCATTATTTTGGGGAGTCGATCTACTCTAAAGGAATAGGGTGGTATTAGGTACATACCTAGTGATGGAGATAGTAACTAGAGTTAAGGAAGCTGAGAGGTTATTGTTGTAATAAGTTCTAGTTGTCTCTGGGAGGCAAATGAGTGCTCCAGTACTTAGTTGTTTTGCTAGTATCACCTCACGTGGATTGTCCGAATTCGGAGGAGTTGTTCCTTGGGTGCTTGTCTGATATTGTTTTAGGCCTTTGGAGCTTGTGCTTAGGGAATGTCGAGTTCGACTTGGATGGTTTTTGTGAGAGATAAATAGTTGTTGCGATTCTTCATTGAATGATATCTTGGTTTACTCGAGGAGTGATGGGCAGCCGTGACATGATAAGACTGTTCAATGGTATAGACTGCCCTGAGTTAGACTCGATAGGGTTATGAGATGGCTCGACTGGGACTCGAGAAAGATGCAAAGTAATGGATTGTTTCGGACCCTATGCTAATGTTCTCTTTGGATAGTAGAACTTTGAAGAAATAGGATGTGTTCGTTGATCATGGAAGATGCAACGAAGATTAGGACGATTCAAGTTGGACTTGAACTCGTAAAAGAAAATGGGTGTTCGTTGATCTTGGAGATGCAACGAATAGGGAGACGACTCACGTTGGACTAGAGTTTGTCGGTAATGGATACTCAAGATTGGGTCTGAGTTATAGATTGACTCGAGTTGGACTCGAGAAGGCTGCAAGGAATTGGATTTGGCTCGAGTTGGACTCGAGAGGGCAGCAAGACAATGGATAGACTTGGGTTGGACTCAAGTATTTTAGGCGGACTTAAAGCAGGGGTATCTGGGGACGCCCGTTACCTTGGATCCGTTGGACGTGATCTATTTAGCCTTGGAGGATAAAACGTACGTTGGACGTACGGTAGTCCGTTTGGAGGCTGGGCTTCCATTAGTTCTTGATGTTGGTTGGACAGACATACAAGAATCGATATATTGGGATTAGTTAGACCAGTCATCTAGGTGTCGACGTGTTCATGGCTTTAGCAGGTGATAGGTAGGACTTGTTTGATGGATGTTATGATTGCTATGTTTGTCCCTATCTTTCTTCTCTTGAGTAGACGATCACCTGTAGGGTTCTAGCAATGGGGAACAAAGAGATGGTAGTATAGACGGACATTAGGCTACGTATCAGTGCAGTGGGCTAGTCATTACTCCATGGGGCAGAGTGATCGTAGCAAGGCTTAAGCCAGTGCAGTGAAGTTGTCATGACTTCATGGAGCAGAGTGGACATAGCAAAGGACTTAGGTGCGGTAACAGTTGCATTGAGTAGGACGCATGCCAATCTAGAGGTTATGTTTCTGGGTTGGAAGCAACTAGAGTATGTCACAGGATATGATTTCAGACCCAAGAGTGAATTGGATTCAGAAACGCTAATAAGCTTGACGATTAGATCGATTTTGATTGAGTGGAGTGGTTCCAATTAGAAGGACGATCCTAACCTATTGGAAATCATCTCTAGGGTAGAGATGGGTATCGATGGAAAGAGAATGATCAAGCAAGGATTTGATCGAGAAGGATGACTTCGAAAGAATGGGGGACTAGTTGTACCCACCGTAGACGGACTGAGAGATGAAGTGCTTAGAGCATATCATCACTCGAAACTGGCTATACATCCCGGTGGTAACAAAATGTATTGAGACATGGATCAGACCTACCACTGGGAAAGGATAAATAAGGACGTTGGGAAGTTTATGTCCAAATGCATGAATTGCCAGTTAGTTAAAGCTGAGCAAAAGAAGCCTAGTGGGTTGTTACAACCATTAGAAGTTCCTAAATGGAAATGGGAATAAGTCTCAATGGATTATATTGATGGTTTACCAAGGACTAGGTCAGGTCATGATGGTATTTGAGTGAATCGTATACTAGAGGATCTTTTGAGAACTTATATATTGGATTTTGGAGGGTCATGGGACGGCCATTTGTATCTGGTTGAGTTATAGTTATTAGCCCAGTATTGGTATGGTTCCAATTGAAACTTTGTACGAAAGACCGTGCAAGGCACCATCATGTTGGTTGGAGAATGGTGAGAAATTTGGGCTTAGAACAGAAATAATAAGATGGACTTCAACTAAGATTAAGATTATCCAACAGCGAATGAAGGCTGCTCAAGATAGACGGAAGAGTTATGCTGATAAGAGGAGAAGAGATTTAAAGTTCTCCATTGGCGACTTGGTGTTTGTCAAGACTTCTCCGTTGAAGAGCGTGATACGATTTGGCAGGAGAGACCAGTTAGCACCACGATTCGTTGGTCAATTCCCAGTTCTTGAGCAAATTGGGAATTTGGCATATAAAGTTGAATTACCAGAGAAGATGGCAGGAGTTCATAACGTATTTCATGTTTCCAAGTTAAGGAAATTCGTGCACAACCCCGATACGACTATTTCACCTGATCAGTTAGTTGATATCGAAGTAGAACCCGAGGCGGTTGGGAACCGCAAGCCGATTCATATTGTCGAGCACGATACGAAGAAACTTCGAAGGAAGCGGTGAATCTAGTCAAGGTTCAGTGGGGCGAGGATGAGAATGACTGTACTTGGGAGACAGAGGAGAGCATTAGGAAGACGTATTCCGAACTCTTTGCCTGGTAAGATTTTAATTGCGACTTAGTTTTCTGCATGCTAGGATAGACTTGTTTGTTGTTTTGTATGTTTGATTGTTGTGAATGGTTGGTAGGCATGCAGAATCCTTTTCTTGTTTCTTAGTTAAGGAATTTCGGGGGCGAAATTTCTTAAGGGGGGGAGAATGTAACGACCCACATTCTACGCATCGAAGGATCGTAGAATATTTATTTCTCTCACATACGAAGTCGTATGGTCATGTAACTTTGGGAGACGGCTATTGGGGTCATTTCCCATGTTCATGATTTTTGCCGATTTTTAAATGACCGTTTTGCCCCTAGCTGATTTTTTTTTGGCCATAACTTTTGTTTGGTAAGGAGTTTTGATCTAAAACCACTTCCAATAGATTCGGATGATGGTTTACCTTTCCGTAGAGTGGTCACATTAGCCAAACGGACTCACTGTTTGGGAGATATGGCTGAAACAAGGTCTAGAAGGTGAAAAACAGCTTAACCGGGCCTAATTGGAGTGATTAACAGCTAAGCCCATAACCCATTTCAGGATTACGGTTATGGGAGGACTGAAATGAGTTAGAGAATAGTTCTTATTCATTTTTCCAATCGCCACAAACCTCCCTTGAGCTCTAGTAATGGCCTCCATCTTCTCAATCGCTCCCAAAACACCATTTTTATCATTCCTAATCACTAATTAAGCAAATCAACACCAAATCAAGGCGGATTAGCATCAAATCAGAGATAGAGCCGCTGGAATACATTGGGATCCGTGTCATAATAGTAGAGTTTCAGATCTAAGATTTTAATTATGGCTAAGGTGAGTGATTTGCATTGTTTTTCACTAATTATGGCTAATTAGGGTAATTAGCGAAGATTAGCGAAATTATAACTCAGAAAAATCTAGAAAAATTTGTAAAATTCCAGAATATTATTTTATGCCCCCGATATGAATTTGGACTAATTTTGCTAATCCCGAAATTTAGGGGATTAAGGGGTGATTAGTGATAATTAGCGAAATTTTACATCATAAAAATCTGGAAAAAATTTAAAATATTATTTTATGGCACTGATAGAAATTTGGGTTGATTTGGTTAAGTTTTACTAATCTTATCATTAGTTGTTGTTAAACATGCTTAAGGGGAAAATAAGGGTTTTTGGGTATGTTTGATCCGTTTTGACATATCATATTGTTGTTTTGCTATTTGTGGATGTTTATACATGTTGTTATGGCTTTGTGGTATGCTTTGTGATTGTTTAAAACAGTTAGAATGGTCGAAAACGTCGTAATGTGGCGTAAAAAAGTCGCTAGAAAGTTGCAGGAAAATATGCAGGAAACCGGATCGGATCGCCCCTCCCCCATAAACGAACCACTCATGATGTATTTGGCCGATACGAGACGTGATGAACCAGAAGCCTCGACCCGATCCGATGGAGGGATCACGACCCAACCCGAACCACCTGCATGAAACTCACGAGCACCAATCACGAACTGCCTGAAGAAGCAAGTCACGATCCGATGCTCTGGAGCTGGCACCACGATATGAACCGATCGAGTGAAGAAGCCCGATCCCGAACCGGAGCATCCACGAACTGAGAAGCTGAACTGATCCGATGTTCTAGAGGCGTCATCGCGAGCCACGACCCGACCTGAGGAGGAACTAGAGATCTGATCCGAACAAGGTGGATGACCATGGACTGAATGAGGAGAGGAGAATTGATCCAAACGGAAGCTGATTTCTGAACCGATCCACAGATGATGACCAAAACCCGAGATGCAAAGGTCGTCTAAATGGGAAGTTTGTACTTAGGATCCAGTTGGGAACCAACGAGTTAACTTCACGATTGGACTTTGGTGCGGGACGTGTGCAAAGGGGTTGTCGGTATTCATAACTTTGGTTCACCACTAAGAGATGGATAGTGGGCTTGTAGTGATAGTTATACGGGGTTGGACTCCGTCAGGGCCCAAAGGATTAGGTGACCAAATAGTGGATATCGTATGCTTTACGCACTGAGTGAGAGATGTGAGGATGGTTGCTATGCTTGATCGTTTGCCATCACTATGACATGCACACCCCTTCCCCCGTATCTTTACACCATATGTTAGTGGCACCTTAGAGTATTGTACGGTGTGTTGTGCTAACTCTTTGGGTGCAGGTCCAGGTTCAGGTATGATTGGATTATACCTATTATTGTTCTGTTTTGTTGCTTATCGCTCATACCAGACTTTTGTCTGACCCAGAGTTTTATGACTCTTCTTATTAGTCTGGGTGCTCCTAAACGAGCAGACTAGAGACAGGTTAGGTGGTATGCACGAGTAGCTGTACCGGAGACGAGCAGGAGGCTCCCACATATGATATATAGATATTCTCCCTGTGTTGTTGAAGGTCACTGCTTAGGCATTAGTAGTGTACCTCCTTCTTTTACTTTCTTTTGCTTTAGAGACAGTTTTAAAGTTGTAATAATGATGTTGGATCATAAGCTGTATTTTGGATTTCCGCTGCTATGATGATGATGGTTTTAGTTTTCAGCTTATGCACTGTCTCGCCTGTTTTATGTCAAGTATGTTACTATTATATTTTATTCCATGTGCTGTGAGACATTCTACATGTTTCTTTGTTAGTTCTTTCATCTTCTTTCCTTTCTTTGACGACCGTTCCGTGCTAGCGGATATGTGTACAGCGCACTTTCGGAGGAAATGTCGGTTAATGCGGGGTGGGCCGTCACAGTGTCACTTTTCCAGTCACCATCCGTTCCTTCAGATTTTCCCTGCCGCGCTCGTGATTTCCAAAGTACCACCTGGTACTTTTCCAAATACCAAACTGCCAAAGTACCAGGCCTTCAGTCACTGTGCGTTTCTTCAAAAACTCCATGCCACGACCGCGTATTTCTATTTTACCAAAGTTTCAAGTACCAGGTTGCCAGTCACCGTGCCAACCACCTCCGATCACCACTAAATCCTTTCCTCGATCACCACTTTCCTTCTATCACCTGCACACGTACACGTGCACGAGCACAACCTGCCTCGACCACCATTGATCATCTTCGATCATCTCCACAAGTCACCCATCACCTCCTGATTACGCCGCCATCTCCAAATCTGTCCACCACCGTCGTTACAGTGATTTCACTATATTCCTCTTTTTCTGTTGTGATGGGTTCATCGGAGAAAGCTCCGATTTCTCCTCCACCATTAATCAGATCACCGCCCCACTTCTGCCACACCACCATGGCTCCATCACGCTCTGATCCCCCCTGGACCGCACCTCCCCCTAGTCACAGTCGATGAGCAGTTCCGGCGAGAACACGAGGGATATAAATATGAACCCTAACTCAAATTTTAAAGCGTTTTCAAAATTTACATTACAAAAAAAATTCTTTTAAATTTTTCCTACACTCTAGAACCTCTCGCGCTCCTCCCTGCCTCACGCCTCGTTAGTTCATCAATTGGATGGCCGGAATTTGATCAAAGTTCCTCTTTTGATCATCTCAATATTTCTCGATCAACCCAACGTTATAAATCATGAAACTTACTTTAAAAATCATGGTTTGAAGTCAGGTTTCCATTTATATAATCAAAACATGTTTTCATTTGGTTTGAATTTTCATGTATATGGTGGACTTACAGAGATCATCTCTGTTTTCCTGTTTCTTGCATAAAGGTTCAATGCAATATTTTCTTGTTTGTATTTGTTAATGTATAACACACACATACACACACACACACACATATATATATATATATATATATATTATATCTACTTATATGTCAACCCAGTGTGAGTCAAATGTTATGGTTCTCTTCTAAAAATGATGTTCTGTGTTTAATAGAAACACAGTAACAGGTTTTAAACTAATGTTTAAACTAACTCAACATTTATACAAACATATTGGTACTTATATATGTGAATGTAACAGATGTAAACAAGGGTTTTTAGCATCAACATGAGTTGTTTGTTAGCAAGATGATGGTGTTTACATAACATGAACTTGTAGTGAAAACTAAACACACATAAAACTGTTTACAGTAAAAAATTAAACAGAAATTTTTAACAAGATTTACTCACTAACGTTCTAACAGCATGATATAACTATCATAACTTACATTAGACTAGAAAAAGTAAAGAGAAGCTTAGTTTACTCACAGAAATGCTTTACTATTTTCTGCTAGAAAGAACTTCAGTTTTTAGTGTGATCTTGGTGTTTGTTTGTGAAAGAAATTGCAGGTTCTTGTGTGGTATTTATAGCCAATTCTTGTGTGTTAAAAATCATTTTCCTCACATGCTTTCTACAGTGAATGTAGATTAGGCTTACTCCTCTTATCTAGTTCCTACGCCACGTTTCAAGGGAAAAAATCCGATGCAAAAAAATATTAGTTTACTAGATATTTTAGCCAATGAGTTTTGTCCTTTGTTTTCCTTCTAGAAGCACACAATAGTCAACCCAACATTAAATGCCCATCATTTCTACTTCTTTTCGGCCGATATAAAATGGTTCTCTTATCCATTAAGTATTGAGATATTTTTCTAAGAAGAATTAATTTATTTGGCTACTTGTATTGTTGGGTTTTTAGGTAATGAATGTTACCTATGTTTAGTCTACTGTTCATGGTTAAATCTCATTAATGATTATTGACTTTACTTCTCTTTTGTTTTGTTTCCCATGCATTTCCTTTTGATATTTTACTACGGCAATTCACCAAACAGTTTGTGAGCATGTCCTTTTATATGTTAATGTAGGTTGAATGGCTCATTTGTTTTACCTGCACATATATGTTTTACTTTACAGACCCTTATTTGTTTCATGGTCCTTACATTTTTCAAGTGATAAAAATGCCTCTTCCATACTTGAATTTTTGTTATCACTTTTATACATGCACATTTAAGGGTTTAGTTGCCATATTTCCATTATGCATTCATGTTATGATTTATTGTAAACCATACCTATGTATGTTGTTATAATTTCAATATGTAATCAAGTTATGATTTTAATGTTGCATACTCATCATGTTTTCAAGATTTTAAAACATACCCAATTATACACATTACTAGTGTATATATACACTTATATCTTTACACATATATTTATAATTGTTTTAGTTTGTTAAGTAAACATATTTTATGATTTAATTACCTTATTAAATCAATATTTATCATTAACAAAGACTAACTAAAAACTGGGATATTACAGTTTATGGTAGAGACTTGATGGCTTCGGATACTACTTCAGTAAGGTTATATTTGATTATATTACATTTTATCCATTCCGCTGTGAGATGTTAACGAGCTCTGATACATTTATTATCTCTGTCTTTTCTGTAGGATACCAAACAAGCCGACTCAAGATTCGATAGATTGGGATTTTTAAAAGAAAATTCGGCCTGTCAAAATTCGAGTTATTACACCCAGAGTACATTCGTATTGAAAACATGAATGGTGCGCTGGTATGGCGACTATACGTCCTATGCAAAGATGCTAATCGAAGCCGAAACATGGCTTTTCTTACGAGACGATTGTTGGTCTGGAGCTTAACACTTGGCGTCGTCGAATACTTATTATTTTTTGTATTGGGACGAGTCCCTTTTATCTTGAAATTCTCACTCTGGACTCAGGCATATGCACGCATGTTGCTGGTATAGGGGTGTCACAATTTTGTTGAAATTTTATGGATCGGTACTGGTCCATGGGTGATGGAATTGTACTGGTCCTCATGCTTAGCATATTTTTTCTTCTTTTTCTCCTTACTTTATATACAGTCTCCCTCTTATTTTTTTATTCTTGCTACGTAGAACCTATTGTTTCGATCCTTGAACCTTTGTTGTCGATCCACTAAATCCATGCTTTCCGTTGATTAGCCTGCGCCGCCATTGATCATCTGGCCTCCCAGCTCCATCTTCTTCCCACCGCTCTTGCTCTCGGTCCCTATGTAGTTAAAGCGTTCAATGGAAACAATGCAACAGAGGTGCAAAAAGTTGTAGCGGGGATAAATCGAGGAAATAGCAGGATATAGCGGATGAGCCTAAATAGCATATAAAACCCATATTTAATGTTTTTACGAATATAAAAATGATAAATTAATGGAAAATTTACATTTAACTTATTTATAATTAGTGCATCTTAACTTTTAAAAAAAAGCATAAGCAAATATATGAAAATAAATGTAAACTTTTGTTTAGTTTGATCATATTTAATGGAATATTGTAGTATTTTATATTCAGAAAAATGCATGTTAAAAAATTATATTAAAAACTAATTTTAAAAAAATTTATAATGTATAAATGTCAATTTAAAATTCATTTCTTTAACAGAAGATATAGCGGAAATAGCGGAATATAGCCGAAATAATGGGATATATCGAGAATATCGGAATATAGTGGGGATTAAAGCGGAAAGGCTATTTCAATGGCTATTTGGAAATAGCGTAGCGGTAGAAATCCGCTACACGATATAGGGGATATATTGTGGGGGCATAAACTGCATGGCTCGGTCCGAACCTGGCTTGATTCACTAGAATTTTTGCCAACACCCTAGCTTCATTTAACTTCTGTTGTTACTTCCCTCAATTTCTATTATATTTGAGTGTCATTTCCTTGATGTTGCTTTTTCGTTGTTCTATCAAGTCCCAATTATTATTTTGCAGCTTGAGGGTTTTGAGTTTTGTTTTTCGGACCACTTAGGTCATACGGGCTAATCTAAGTGTACATCTTGGGTTGGAATGAGATTTTGCATTATAGGGCAGCGTGCATATAAACCTTTAACTCGAGTGATTTAACAGTTGACTTAAACAAATGAAATGAACAAATGAGTTGCTCGAAATTGAAAACTCTCTTCTTGATTTTTCCATTTGATTAAATTAATTTTTCTGTACAAATGCATTAGCCTCGCAAACATACTAACCTTGTTAATCTGGCTATAAATCCTCTCCAAATGCATAATTGTCGTTCCAGTTTAACCTATAACAAAAGTGCTTTCTATGACAACCTTGACGACACATTCATTGTCATTTGCTCAAATCGGCAAGGAATTAATCTAATTAAAGTTAAAGGAAGCGTTTGAAAGTCCTTTTACGTTTACATGGACCATTTCCATAAGCTTGTTTCCCTAGAGAGTTCACACTTTGCAGAATACATTTTGCAGAAACGTGACACTATGCTTGTACACAGGTGGCATTTGGGATTCGTTAACTGACACACATCAACCCTGAAATCCTAGCATCAACCTTTTGCATAACACTAACACACTTATAGGGCATGCATACCTGCATATTCTAAACATAAAGTTCATTGTGTAGGTGACCTCTCATCCTTTAGGGCATCTTCAATTCCGAGACTCCTCTCATATTCAAATTCAATCTGCTTCTGGTGTGCAGTCGGTCACTATTACAAATGGGAGCGTCTTCACATATTCCTCCTGAGAGAGCCATTGTTGCGATAGGGCCAGTGGTTGATAGTTCCTGGACGATTCTTAGGCTCATCGCGAATCCGCCAGAGAGATGTCATTCTATGGTGGCCCATCGAATGCTACATCATGTCTGTATACAATTTTTTATCCCAAAAGAGGATGTCCAATTACTTGGAAAAGATGAAGTGGTCAAACGTCCTCCTGTTGAATTTACCGTTTTTCACCGCTATATGTGTTCGCATGGTGCGTTCCCACTTTTAACCCTTTCTTACAATCAATTCTTGAGGAGCTTGGAGCTTCCCATTATCAACTACATGTGAATGGCTATGTTATGATCACTAATTTATATGTACTATTCATGGGTGCTCTACAACATACCCCAGAACTTGAAGAGATCTGATACCTTTTCATCCTTAAAAGAAGGAAAGACCATCCCTCCTGGATTTTTGTCCAGGTGGCTAGAAATCAGAAGCTTATCTTGGTTTGCAAGATAAGATTCCTTTCTTCATGAATCTACTTTTCTATGTCAAATTTACGATCGGCTTCAATAGGTGTTGGACTTGTGAGGGGGGGGGGGTGAGTGCTTGCCTTAAACCAATTCCCTCATTGGATTCATGGGTCTAAATCATTTTGATTTAGTTCCTTCATTCTTCTTTACCTTTGCGGCCTTACCTTCACAAATTAAGGATCCCAAGCATCCACTGATGTTCTAATCATTGAAAGTTGTCGATGAGGATGAAAGACAAAAGGATTTCCTACTTCAGGATGAATATCTTCATCAATTTGGCTTGTTAGGAGCTTCTCGGTCAGCTATTCCTCGAGAGATTCCAACTTTTGCCCGTGCTATGGTAGATAATCTCTCCACTCAACAGACAAAAGAGGGAAAAATAGAGGGAGTTTCTCCTACAAAGGTTTTCGCTGTTGAAGGTAAAATACAGCTGCTTGATGAGGAGCAAAACACCATGCAAAGGATGTCGTCCATTAAAGAAGTTGATGACAAAGAGTTTACACAATGTGAAGGGAAGTGGATCGCGGATTTAGATATGGAGAGGGTGGAGAGAGGGCTTTCGAGTGGTAATGGCACCAACATAGGGACCAATGAGTATGGCCCTCAATTTGAGAATCCTTCTAGTGAGGAATCCTCCAATAATGAGTCTGAGGCTGACATGTAGATATAGTCGTTGTTGACACCCAAACTCCTTTGACCTGAACATCCTCGACTCAAGCTTTAGGCGGGAATGGCCAAGATATTTTTGGTGACTTAAGCGATATATACGCAACCCCTTCCGAGATTTCCAAGGATGAATCTGTGCTAATCACTCTAGTGACATCCGGTTCTGGCACAATTACGTTATCCGGTTTGGGGACCCCGAGATTTTTTTACGTTCCCCAAAGTTCACTCCCACACTATGATCCCCCCTACACTAGCCGGTTCGTAGGGAACAAGATTTAGAATGCACTCACATGCACTTTGCACCAAATGCATTTAGCTTTAATGCACTTCCTGTACTTCTGTCCCTGTGCTTGACCTTGTTGCTAATCTACACATTTCTTCTTTGCAGGTCATGCCATGAGTTGTCGACATGAATATTACAATAATTTCTCATATCAAGCTTCCTAGGGTCTTAAAGAGTGAGGCCGCTTTATCCAAGACGATGTGAGACTGATGAGGTGAGAAGAGACAAAAAGGCGTTAAGATTATGAGCATAAGGATCATTAGAAGTGCGACCGAAGAGACCGTAAAGATATAGAGAAGAGGGATCGTGAGGGTTCTGATCGAGATTGTAGCCAGGGGGATAAGTATAGGAAGCACGAGAAAGATGACCATTAGAAATATGGCAGGTCTGAAGAGACGTCAAAGCGAGCTAGAGTTGACTAGAGCTCAGCTCCCTCTGCTACACCACTTACCGCCAACGCTCCTATTGGTTTTTCTACTACAATGCTTGCTGCCATTACTCCTGTTGGCCCAATGGGTTCTAATCTGTTGGCTACTTGTTCGGGTAAAGCTGACATTTATACGATTGTGAAGAAGCCTCCTTACTCACTCCCGAAGCCGCCTAGTCAATTGTTGCAAAGGTTCCCTGGATGGTTCCAATAGAGTGCGCTTTGACTTGGATATCACTCCATTAACAAAGAGTAGATGCTGAAGAATATAGAACTTTTTAAGAATGATATAGAGAAGCTTTTCAACTGGAAGAAACTTTCTTTGAAATTGTAGCGGATTAACGGGTTGAATTAAGAAGCTTAGTGCACATTGGAGAATGAACGTGCTGAATGGGAGAATGTTCTTAAAGAATGAGATGGGGAGATTGAGTGGATGGTCACTTCTTATGAGGAGATAGAGGCTGCTATGAAGAAAGGAAAAGAGTATTTGGCAGCCACAGTTCTATCTTACTAGCAGAAAGAAGCCTGAATAAATTCTCAAGTAAGCGATGCTCATGCAGCGCAGAAACAGGCTGAAGACTTGTTGGATGCGGAGAGAAGGACCATCAAGGATTACTGTAAGCAGGTGGTGAGCCTTACCGTGGCTCTCAACTACGAGACTCTTGAGACCTCGAGGCTAAAGGAACAACTTGCTAAAGTCCAACAAGAGCACGACTAGGCCTATCAAGAACGCGACCAAGCCCAACAGGAGCGTGATCAGGCCAGGAAGGAAAAGGCCGATGTTGAGGAAAACCATGCCAGCACAATGAGCAATCTCAATGCAAAATGTTTGAGTTTTACTTTCTCTTCATCATGGGCAAGGGTAGCTTGAAATTTTTGGTGGAGAGGTATCCCTGCATGTTGGCTGAGGTGTGGGAGGAAGTCCTAAAATAAGCGAGTGATGGTGGTTATACAGAAGAGGAGCTTCTAGAATTTTATCTGAAAGACGATTATTGGATAATTAACATGAAAATGTGTTTATTTTATGCTCTTATATCTTATCTTTTGTATACAAATAAATATTACTTGGGTATTATTTTGTCATTTTTATAGATATGCCGATTAAGCCACATGTAGTCAAAAAAATAGAAAATAGAGATCAAATTGTTTGAAGACTTGCAGATGAGGATCTCACATCAAGATGCTTGTTGGACAAGAAAATATTTGGTAGAAAGGCTATGCATATCACAAATCAATGAAGAATGAACAAAGAAGCAAGAGAAAAAGAGGAAAGGCCTAATTTTAATAGAATTAACTAAGGCCCATTTGTGATTGTATTAGGGTTTAGGTTGGCTATCTATCCTATAAATACCCCCGTATTCTCATTGTAAATGAACATCCATGAATTAAGAATTTTCTTTTATTTTTCTATGTTTTTATTTTATTAGCAACTAGTGCAATCTACACAATTAAGTTTGGTAGAGTACTAGTTGTCTTTTGCACTTATTTTCATTATTGATTGACCGTCTGATTCAGCAGTAATCCTAGTTTTATTTTTGTTTGTTATTTAAAATATGCAATTTTAATTTCTGCTTTTTATTTGCTTTCCTAGGTCATATTGGACTGAATTTAGATTTGATTAGATTCAGATCTGATTCAATACAGTAAGAGTTTTATCAATTATCATGAACTGAACAAGAGAGAATAAATACCAAATTTTCTCAAATTTCTTTCCATCTTTCAATCACCCTATTAATTTTTACATTTATTTATTTCTTTTTCATTCTTTTTTTTTTCCTCTTCTTTCTATAATATCTCTCCAAAAAAAAAAAGAAGCAAACAAACAAAAAAAAAACAAATTTCATATTCGTGTTAGTTTTTATTTTTCCCTTTGTTTTCTTCTATATATAGAAAAAAATTCTAGATCGGTTGATTGGATATTAAAACATTGACACTCCAATCTTCTAATTAAGAGAAAAAAAAAACTTGCCTTTTGTTTTCAATTCATTTCTCTATTGCCTTGCAAAATTTCGGAACATTCCTTTCCCTTTCTTTTTGTACAAATTTTCTAAAAAAAAGAACTTGCATTTTTTTATTGATTTCTTTCTGATTACAACTCTCTTTTACTTCCTGCAATCTCTCTTTCCATTTACTATTCATTTGTTTCTTTCCTATTCTCTTTTTTACAACAAAAAAAATCATAAAAAGATTCTTCTTTTGCATTTTTTTTCTTGCTTTAATTCTTGCCTTTTGTTTCTCTTTCAGTACCACATACAAATCACCACACCATCATCTACATCAGAAATCCCATAACCATCCTCTTCTAAAAATAAAAAATATCTTTAAAACTTCTTTCTTCTTGCCTTACTTCTGCCAATTCTCCATCTTCACTTCAAACCCCATAGCCGCCACCAATTCTGCACATCACCAATATAATCCTTAAAACACCCAAAACTAAAGTCCTCCTCACCTTCACCACCCAAAGACAACAACCATACTTCTTGCAAAAAACACACATCATTCACCCAAAATTTCATCAATTGCTTGAACATCCTCCTTGTTTGACCACACTCACTCGATCAACCATCCACTGCCTCTTCATCACTTTCTAACCAAACTGATCAGAGCCCCCATCGCCAGAGCACGCTTCCTTCTTCGAACAACACCAATAACCGAAACCCCACAAAATCACATATCAATCAACTCGCACCTCCAACACTCCTCTAGCCTCACCAAAATTTCATCAACCAATAAGTCAAAACCAGCAACCCCCAATTCACATCATCACCCTTACGATCCCCGCAAACACCGTACTAGGGTGAGGTAAATTGTTGCTGAAGTTGCCAAATTCAGATGTTTTTTTATTGATATTCGAAAGCTAGTCATCTAACTAGTCATGAACCCTAACTCACGGACCTGGAATTGATTTCAAAATCCAAAATCCGAAAGTAAAAATTAGATCGGCATTAAAAAAATCTGTACATAAATATATTTGGTATTTGATTTGTTTCCAAAATTGCTTCCGCTTATGAAATCGAGATCTATTTTGTTTTTAATAAAAATTCTGTGGACTTGGGTATTGGGTTCTTGTGCAAAACTGTAAAGTGGGGTGCAATAATTTGATGTTCCTGGGTTATTATCTTGTAAGTACACGTGATTGTGGCATGCAGGTTTGTTTACCCAAGTTCGAATTGTCCAGTTAGTTTATTATTTTCAACTTTTTCTTTGATTTATTGATTTTTTGCTTTTGACAGTCGTTCTTTTTATTTAACTAATTGAGTCTAAAGTTTGCGTTTTCAAAATTAAAAGAGGAAAAAAAGGAGAATAAAAATCAAGTGTCCAAGCGAATAAAAAAGTTCAAGCAACAAACAAGGAAATTCGAAGGTCAAGCAATTTGCAAACAGTTGATATTGAATTGTTAGTGCTACTCAATTTTTCTGGACAAACTGTCATACCCCTACTGTAAAAAAAATTGAACTCTACAGGTGCTCTGCTGTAAAGAAAAAAATAATATAGAAATTGCTTGTAAAAAAATTTCTGCAGAGGCAGCGGCCTGCCTGTATAATTTCTTTAATTCCTGCAGTTATTGTTGTCTGATTGTTGTGGTTGGTTGAAATTTCCGTACTTAAACTGATCATTCTCATCGTTTTTCGACAACAACAAAAATTGATTTCCAAAAATATTTAACTACAAGAGTATAATTTATGAAATTGATTCTCTTAAAGGTTTGATCACAGATATATATTAGTTCAAATTATTGAACTTCTAGCAAAAGAGGTTGCATACTACCCATGAAACATTGGCTGTATCCCCTAGTATTTATACTATACATGAACGACCATAAGATACTCTTCCCCCTTCGTATCGAGATTATCAACTAATAAGATATATTTGAGTACATTATTTATTTTGAATAGGAGATAATTGTGTAAACCTTCAGTCTAGGTTTTCCTTGTGATAACGATGAGTGAGAAAAGTTATAGCCACCATAACTCTGCTAGGGGTTCTCAAATTAATCAAAAATTTCCAAATCTCAATGTCGGAATAGATAGGCCCTTATCACTTCAAGATCAATGTTACCCAACTAGGATTGTTCAACCTTTTGTCATTGTATATCCACCATTTGAAGGAAATTTTAAGCTTAAACATTCTTTTATTCAAGGGGTACCAAAATTTACTGGTTCTGAAAATGCCTATAAATTTCTAAGTGAATTTGAATTGTATTCATTCACAACTAAAATGCAAAATTAGTCTAATGAATCAATCAAGCTAAGGTCAATTCCATTTGCATTACCTGAAAGCGCTAAATGATGGCTAAACTCTCTTCCAAAATAATCCATAAGAAATTGGGATGAATTTGTCACTGTATTCTTGAAGGAGTTTTTTCTCTTTCCATAAAACTCTAAAAATCCGAACTGAAATAAATCAGTTTTCTCAAAATGTAGAGGAAACCTTTTCAAAATATTTTGAAAGTTTCAACCTATTATAAAGTCGTCCTCATCATGCAATTCCCAAACACCACCTATGTCAAATTGCATATGAAGGGCTAAACTATCAAACTCGAACACAATTAGAATCAATGTATGGAGGATAATTTATGTCAAAAACAGCCGATGAAGCTTGGGAATTCTTAGAAGATTATTCTGAAAAGAACATGCAATGGGAGTCAATTCGTGTTCCATTCATACTTCTACTAGAGGAGTGCATGTCATGGATCCAATTCATAATCCCTTAGAAACTCATACTCCTCAAATCATGGAAAGACAACCCCACTATTATCCTCAAGATCAAGCCAATGTCATAGCTCAACACTATCCGTACTTATCCTCATATAACCCTAATTAGAGAAATCATCCAAATTTCTCGTCGTCTAATCCCAACAACGTCATGAATCTCTCTCACATGACACCAAATTCGAATTACCAGGCTCCATTTTCTTCTAGTCCTCAAACTTATCAAGTTTCGCCTTAATCTAAGCCTTCAAATCAAACATTTAGGCATTCTAACTTTCAATCGTCAACTCGGTCTCCTTCATCTTCTGAAGCTTCAAAGGAAATTATTCGATTTGAGAAACAGATAAATAATCAAGATGTAAAAATCGAACAAATGAAGGATATGATGAAGGAGTTAATGAAAAGTAATGAGAAACTGCCTAGTAACCCCGAGGTGAACCCAAAATATAATTTTGTGAATTCTTGTGAGGATGGCAATAATTTGGTTAATGTTGTCACCACCCTTAGGTCCGGACAATCGATTTACAACAATGTCAGAAATCCCGAAAATCCTTCGATTTCGACCCCAATCGAAAAGCTTGACACTCTTCCATTGGCATCCAAGGCAAATTATTCTGAATCTTTCAAATCCCCATCTTCTTATGTTGGCAATGTCAACATCTCTTCTTCTGATGTCGGCATCCCAAACAATATATCTTCCTCTAATGTTGGCAACACCAACACCTCATCTTCTATACCTTTAACTCCTTCACTTCTCCTGTCGACATCTTCTTCTTCGAATGACCAAGATTCCCAAATAGAACAAGTCGACATGATAGAAACTGTTGTTGATGACATGATAGATTTACCAATTCAGGAAATCTCTCACACTTCACTAGACGTATCAACTATATCTTTTGAAGTGCTTTTTGAAGACGAACTCAAACTTTTAAATGATGAGAATGAATATATAGAACATCTCAAAGATAATATCAAGCCCATTTCTTCAAGAGAAATTGACATGCCTCTTGTATCTCAAAATTTAGATACAAAATCGTCGTACATCATTTTCGATAGAGGCAAGTGTTAGGGAAAAAAGAAAATCTTGTTTTTCACATGACACGCATCATCATCATAGATTTCATTCTGCATACTATTTTCATTCGCATGTAGTTGCTAAACAACATTTCATTTTATAAATCATTCTCCATTTAATCCACCTTTGGATATTATCTTTCAAATTTAGGAAACATATTTACAGTGTGGACATTGTTTTGACCAAGTGTGGGGGGAGTCTGCATTGCATTCTTTTCATTTTTCATTAAAAAAAATTCTTTCTTTTCATTTAAAACCATCATGCATTGTAGGTTGCAGTAACATGCCAAATTTTTATAATTTTTTTGGAAATACGACTCCTTTTAGATTGATACAACAAAATAAGTTAACAATTGTTAATCACTTGATAGTATTTTTTTTCTCCCAACTAAGATCGAATAAGAAATATAATGAAAAGTTGAATTTTGTGGGATAATAGTGTAACCGGTACATAGTGAGATTCTTAGGTGATAGCCATGAAGTTTATTCTAAAACGTAGTCTTTGTTTCATGAGTGGATGGCTTAAAATACTTAGTATTGGCTTTTTGAGTCTTTAAAGCTAAGTTATGTGAAGCTGAACTCGTGTAACTCTCTCTTGTTCTTATATTTTCAATAATAATAGTAGTAATCCAAGAGTATCCAACATTGCTTGTAAATCTAGCGTTGGTGTGCAAACCCGCCAATCTCTATCTGACATGTTGTTGACAAAGTCTGTGCCGGTGTATCTTGGTCTCATTTTATGAGTTGGACACCTAAGCATTACCGACATGTTATTGACAAAGTCAGCGTCGGTATGCACAATCTGCTAAGCTCTGTTACATTTGTCATGGGTGGTATACCTTGGTCTTTTAAGTTAGGTGTATGTAATTAATTATAAATTTTAATTTTTATAGAGATAGAGAATGAGCGATGATGCCCAACTACTTCTTGACCTTACTGATTTGATTGGCCATACACAAGGAAATTAGAATACCACTTTGCGAACCGTGACAATCAAACTAAGAATTTATTTCATGGTTGCACTATGTTATCAACCGAGCTAACTGGACAAACTATAATATAACATTTAAAAATTGAATTACATTGAATATTTGTGACAAGTTGTGGTATTTAAAACAAAATATACTGACTAGAAATTGTTAACTTAATTTGTTGTACCACTAGCCCGAAACAAGTCGTGTGTTCATTTTTTGTTTTCATTTGCATACGTCCATTGCATTCATGCAGTTGCATTAGAACCAAAACATAATGCATTTGGATTTTGTGGGTAGTATCCGCTGAAAACCCTCACGAGACACAACTCGTCCTATTAGGGATACCTAAAGGTTCAACAGCTTGTTGCATACGCTCAATGCAATCGTTCTTCCTACGAAAGTGTGACCTAGCTAGTTTAGTTTTTAATTTTTTGTTTTACTCGAGGACGAGTAAAAGACAAGTATGAGGGTATTTGATTAACACGAAAATGTGTTTATTTTATGCTCTAATATCTTATCTTTTGTATATAAATAACTATTACTTGGGTAATATTTTGTCATTTTTACAGATATGCCGACTAAGCCACATGCAGTCAGAAAAATAGAAACTAGAGATCAAATTGTTTGAAGACTTGCAAATGAGGATCTCACATCAAGATGCTTGTTGGATAAGAAAATATTTGGTAGAAAGGCTATGCATATCAAATAAATGAAGAATGATCAAAGAAGCAAGAGGAAAAGAGGAAAGGCCCAATTTTAACAGAATTAACTAAGGCCCATTTGTGATTATATTAGGGTTTAGGTTGGCTATCTATCCTATAAATACCCATGTATTCTCATTGTAAATGATCATCCATGAATTGAGAGTTTTCTTTTATTTTCTGCGTTTTTATTTTATTTTTCTGCGTTTTTATTTTATTAGCAACTAATGCCAACTATACAATTAGGTTTGGTAGAGTACTAGTTGTCTTTTGCACTTTTTTCAATTAATGATTAACCGTCTGACCAGATTCAGCGGTAATCCTAGTTTTATTTTTGTTTGTTATTTAATTTCTGCAATTTTAATTTCTGGTTTTTAATTGCTTTCCTAGGTCATATTGCATTGAATTTAGATTTGATTGATTCAGATCAGATTCAATACAATAGTAGTTTTATTTGCAGCTTCAATTTTTTTTGTTTTCAAAATCAACCTCCAAATTTTGTCTAACTCGCCCACGAAATATATAAATAATAAAATTTAAAATTCCTCCCTGTGCTTGGCCTGCATATTACACGATCTGTGCGCTTCCAGTTATTATAATAAATTTGCGGTTTTTTTTATTCATAGGAAAGCATCGATCATCGGGCTACCCTTGCGAAGAAAGGAGGAATTAAGGCACAAGACGGAGGTCATTATCGCTAAAGGAACTGGCCCTTCTAATAACCCTGTCCTGATCCCTGGACTACTTTGGAAGCTTGCATTCTCTCTAACGACCCATCTCAAATTAAAGCTGCCATTGCCGAGGTTATTATTGGTGCTACCGCCACTACTGATGTTGCCCTTGCCACTATGGTCCTTTTTGATGTCACTACTGAATTGTTTTTCCCTCAGACTACAACTGTCGATGATGCCGACAATGGCGCGAATTAGTCAAGTGATGAAGGCAATGGCTAGGTGCTTCTATTTTTACCCCCTCGCTGATTGTTACAACGGATACCGTGCCATCCGTGACTTCTTCTCAAACAACTGTTGCCCTCATTATCCTTTCCGCAGCTTCTATTTTAACCTCCCTTCCGTGGTCACAAGCTGAATAGTTTGCCGGTTTAGAGGACCTGAATGACTCGACAGTTTCTTCTGGAGGCGACAAAGACCCAATTGATGAAAGAGAGACCATCGAGGTGGATCGAGGAGAGAAAATAAATACAAGGGAAGGCGCAGTGGGAAGAGTAGAGCACGTAAGAAGTTGAAGGCTTCCTCTGTCACTGACGATGAGGGGAACCCTATTATCCTAGCTTGCCCAGCTTCCGCTACTGCTACATCAACCAGGCCTGCAAAGCTGATGATTAAGTCAAGTGAGACCTCAAAAGGCGGGACGAAGAAAGAGCAATGCTTTATCCCTTTTTTCTTTTTCTTAGCCATGATTGTGCGACTATCGACCCTTGCTTTTGATGTTTTGATGCAATCTTGTAAATGGCTTTTATTAATGATATTCTATGTTGTACACCTCTGCATCACTTACATTGCAATATTTTCTGGTGCACATTTTATTTTCCATTTTTTGCTTTATTGTAGCTTTTGTTTTTTTAGACATATGTACTTAACCCATTGTAGTGTTGGGGACGACCCCATGGTATTCTTTACCCTGATGCTGCTTGAGGTCACTGTAAGTTATATTGCCAGTTTTCCCCCATATCATGGGTTGTCACCAGCATTGCGATGACTATAAATCGTAACCTCTTTGGGTGGTACCCGATTCTGTTAATCATCGGTTATTGGTGTTTACTCTTGGCCATGTCTATTTGACATTTATTCTGGTGCCCTTGTGTAATGGATTCTTTATAACAATTTTTAGGTGCATGGTTGGAGCGAATTTTCTCATTCACTCATGTTTATCTATCGTTATGGCCTTTATTCCTGTTTGAGACCAATTTATTCTAGTTGCATTTCCCAAGGACAAACTCTATCATGAAGCATATCGAGCGCCTCACAGGAACGAGGTTTTTACCAATTCGATGTTTATCGATCGTCATGTTCCTTTATTCAAGGTAGGGACAATTTATTTTGGCTGTGTTTCCCGAGGCCTTGTAGAAGTGAGGTTTTTACCCACTCGATGTTTATCGATCGTCATGTGCCTTTACTTGTGGTCAGGACTAGTTTGTGGTGGTTGCATTTACCAAAGCCGGACTCTATCATGATGTATATCGAGCACCTCGTAGGAGCAAGGATTTTACTCACTCGATGTTTATCGATCCTCATGTGCATTTATTGGGGGTTGGGATCGGTTCGTGCTGGTCATGTTCCCGAGGCCAGACTCTATCACAATGTATATTGAGTGCCTTATAGGAGTGAGGTTTTTGTTTCCATCACGTGATCATTAGTGATCTCTTCGAGCTTTCCTTTACGGATCTGATTTCCCATAGCATTTTCGCTAATTTGATATTTTTTACGCTTGGATCCTCATTGAGGGAATCCCTTCCGAAGGTCATGATGTTTTTGTAAACCACACTTGAATTTTTAGAGTTGTTTCCTGCAAAATTTAAATTGACTTTTAGTGTCTTGCAATTTTAATATAAAAGAATGCAATTTTTAACTTAAAAGACAAAAAATTTACAAGTGTTTAGTCATAATCATTCAATAACAGTTTTTATTGATAATCAAAACAACATAAGTTTGGACACAATGCGCTGGCATGAGCAGCGGCTTATTCTTAACAGAAAAAGAAAAGTAAATAAGCATTACAACTTCCAAACATCATTCTTTACGCAAAATAAGGACGTAAGTCGTCACTATTCCATGCCCTGGGTATCGGGATTTAGTCCACTTTAGTTAACTTGAATGTGCCATCGAGGAGCTTTTGTCCAATTGCATAAGGTCCATCCCAATTTGGCCCAAACACCCCCGTGTTGGTCATTATCCTTTCCAAGATGGTATCTTTGATCTTAAAAGTATGGTGATGGACTCTAGAATTGGAGTGTCTTGCCACTTTTCTCTTATGTGCTGCCAGTCTGAGTTCCTCCTCCTCCTCCATTCTCTCTTCTTGTTGGTTGAGAGCTTCCAACATCAATTGCTAATTTTCAAATTGACTGAAATGAATCCTTCGATGGGTTGGGATTTCTAACTCCACCGGGATCATTGCTTCTGCACCGAATGCTACAGAAAATGGTTTGTGTCCAGTTGCGGATTTGTGAGTTATCCGATAGGCCGAAAGAGCAAGCGGTGACCCATCGACCCATCCATCTTTGGCTTTCATCAACTGCTTTTTGATGGTAGATTTGATGATTTTGTTAACCGCTTCCACCTATCCATTTGCATGTAGGTGAGTTACAACTAAGAAGCTTTACTGGATTATGTACCGCTTACAGAAGCTCTGAAACTCCTCACTCTCAAATTATGTCCCATTGTTAGTAGTTATCTTTTGTGGAACGCCGAACCTGCAAATGATATTTTTGGTTACAATGTTAATAACTTTCTTAGCAGTAATTGTGGCTAGTGATTCCACTTCGGCCTACTTCGTGGAATAATCTATAGCCACAATCGTGTATTTGGTGCCTGCTTAAGCTATTGGTAGCACTCCAATCAAATTGATGCCCTATATCGCAAATGTCTAAGGGCTGACCATTTGTGTCAGTTCAGAAGACGGGGCCCTTAGGATTTTAGCAAATCTCTGACATTTATTGCAGTCTGAGGCATTTCAATTTACTTCCAGCCAAAAATAACCGCATCGAAGTAATTTCTTTGCTAGAGTTTGACTGCCAGACTGGTCCCCTCATTCGCCCTCATGTATCTCAACTAAGATCCTTTTGGCTTCCTCCCGGGCTACACATCGGAGCAGTGGCATAGAGAATCCCCTTTTATACAGTTTTTCGTCCTGTATGACAATCCTCGGGGCCTTTCTACGCAATCTGTTTTTCTTAGTCTAACCAGTGGGAAGTGTCCCGTTACTCAAGTACTCCCTTGTTGGGGTCATCCAGGACTCGTGTTCTCCCGAAGTTTCCATCATAAGTTCGACTTCCATTCCACCAATACTTGGATTACTGATGATTTCAACTGGCACAAGATCCAAAAGTTTTGCATCCCCCAAACTAGCATACTTTGCAAGTTAGTCGACTTTCATGTTTTCCTCCCTTGGGATGTGGCTAATGGTGTAGTGTCTGAAGCCATCGAGAAGTTCCTATGGCTTTGATAGATATGGAGCCATGTTTCCTCCTTTTACATGGAATTCTCTTCGGACATGACATACCACAAGCCCTGAGTCACTGAATATCTGAAGAGTCCGGAGTTTCGATTCTTTGGCTATCCTTAATCCAGCAATCAGAGCCTCGTATTCTGCCTCATTATTAATAGCTGGGAATTCCAATCGTAGTGCGTAAAAAACCGAGCGTCCCTCTGGGGTCTCTAAGACTACCCCTGCACCTGAATAGTACTCATTCATAGCTTCATCAATATACAGCTTCCATTTCATGCTCACTTCTACTATCTCTTCCTCATCATCCTTTCAAAAGGTAAATTCGGCAATGAAATCAACTAAAGCCCGCCCCTTGATTTCCCTCTGAGGATAGGAGGTTATTTCGTACAGGCTTAACTCAATATTCCATTTCAACAATCGACCTGAGGTTTCTAGATCAAACAAGACTTACATTAATGGCTAATTAGTAAGTACCTTAATCGGATGTGCTTTGAAATAAGGTTGCAATTTCCATGATGCGATTAGCAAATAGTAGGCGAGCTACTTGAGCTTTGGATAATTCTTTTCTGCTCTAGTGAATCATTTGCTGATATACCTCATAGGCCACTGGATTTATGATTTCTCTCAAACTAAAGTCGCGCTTAATGCGTGGGAGGACATTGCTAGATAAATAAATAGATCTTCCCCATTTCAAGGTTTGGAGAGCATCGGTGGTGCTTCCATATGTCTTATTAGTTCTTCGAAAGCTGCTTCACATTATGCAGTCCACTCATAGTTTTTCATTTCTTTCTATAAGGCATCGAAGAAAGGGATGCAACTGTCAGTCACCTTATGTATGAATCTTCTTAACATCGTGATTTTTCCATTGATACACTAAAGCTCTCTTTTATTCTGGGGAGCCTTTACTTCCCTTAAGGCCGTGAGTTGTGTCAGGTTGGCCTCAATACCGCTTTCACTTACCGTAAATCCCAAAAATTTCCATAGGAGACGCCAAATGAAAACTTCAGTGGATTTATCTTTATTCTGTACTTCCTCAAAATTGCAAACATCTCGGCCAAATTGTCCATGTGATTACCTGCCTTCTATGATTTTACTAGCATATCATCCACATACACCTCTATGGTTTTGCCAATTTGATATTTGAACATCATGTTAACAAGTCATTGGTAAGTAGCTCCAGCATTCTTTAATCCAAAAGGCATCACTCTATAGCAATACAATCCAAAATCTGTGATAAAGCTTGTATTCTTCTGGTCAGGATCATGCATTATAATTTGATTATACCCTGATATACGTCCATGAAGGATAGAAGTTCATGCCCTACTATTCCATCCACAAGCTGATTAATTCATGGCAATGAGAAGCTATCCTGAGGACATTCCTTGTTGAGATCTGAAAATTCAATGCATACTCGCCACTTGCCATTTGCTTTCTTAACTAACACTGGGTTGGACACCATGTCGGGATACATTGACTCCTTAATAAATCCTTTTCCATTAAACGATTAACCTCCACTTTCAAAGCTGCTGACCATTGTGGACCTTGGGTTCGTCTCTTCTGCTTTACCGACGTATACCAGGGATCTATATTCAAAACGTGACTTGCTACTCTTGGTGAGATTCAATATGTAACGACCGGTATTTCTAACGGATAATAAATAATTTATTTAATTATTTAAATAATGGTTTGGTAATTTAAAATGACCAAAATTAAATAATATTGAATATTTAATTAATATAAAAAATAGAATAATATATTTAATTTCTGAAATAGTCGGAAATAGTGGAATTCACAATATTGTGTGAATTGGATCATTTATAATATATATAATACAGAATAGAGTTGAATTATATTAACGAATATATCATATAAACGACAGTTGAACGTATAATTATATTATAATTAAAATCGAGCTCGAAATGGCGCGGCAGTTCGTAATTTGGCGATTCGAACTTTAAATGGATATACAGAATCCGTTTTAAATCGGATTTTTGTGAAACAAGAAACGTTCAGAGCTGGTGAACTATATTTTCCTAATGGAAGAGAAAAATCGAGATTCGTCATGTAGATTTCGAAAAGTCGCTATGGAATTCCTTTATAATTTATAACGATTTATTTATATTATAAATGGATTTTTAATATAAACTGAATATCGATTTAATTTGGGATTTTTAAATGTCGAGTTATGAATCCCGATATGTTTATTTTAGAGCCGGATTATATTATATGTGAATATATACGATAATATTAATTTATTAATGTTAAATTTAATTATTTTTAAATATATTTAAATTGATTTATTTAGAGCTTTAAAAATAGCCAATTTTACAAATGACCTCCATTTTTGACAAAACTAATTTTGTTGGATCCGGAATATTAAATTATTGTTAGATTTCAATTTTCGTGATTTTTGGAGTTCGTATGTGGTCGTACGGGATTTGAATGTGAAAAATAGTCAATAATTTGACTTTAAAAATATGTTGTGTAAGCAAACGAAATCGGAATTCGATGAAACAAGTTTCGTTGGGTCCTTAATGTCGAACTGTAGCTGCATGCTCATTTTCATGATTTTTGGGTATCGTATGTGATCATACGAATTTTCAAATGCTAAATGAAAGTAACGGTTCAATAAAATTAATATAATAATCGATTAAAATAATATTTTTACTTATCCTATAAACATGCCTATCCTTACTAACCCTAAACAAAATTCCTCCGAGGCCAAACAGTTTTTAGCCACCACCATTTCCTTTTATAGGAAACCAACGTGAGTTTTAAAAATTCATAGAAATTTAAGTATAAGTCCCTAAATCATGAAAGTTATATATTTGAAATCCTGGTGATTTTATCTTCAGGTGTATACCCATTTGAACTAGTTCGACGTCCGTTTTGTAGTTGGGTTTTGAGAAGTCAAAAGTAGGGTTTGGGTAATCTTGTAATACGAGCATTGATTTGTAAAATGAAGTTTGTTTTGAGGCTTAGGGGATGAAACCGCACTTTCTTGAAAGATTTGGGGGTGGAATGTTGCAAGAAAATGGAACGCGAATTACTGTAGTACGCACGACATAGAGCAGAACGCTTTCCAGAAGAAGGATTCGAGTTTTGCAAAAATGGTAGCGGGTGAGAGAGTAGATGAAGAGAGAAATATTAGTAAATTTTGTTTGATTTTAAAATGAAAGTTGGAGGAGAAGTTGAAGATCCAAACAGTGGCAATGGTGTTCGAATTGGGTCGGGTAAGGAGGAGTGCGGGCCGAGATAGAGTGGTGAGGCCCAAATAGTAATTTTTATTTAAGTATAGTTTAAGTTATGAGACGCATTAACTTGTTAACACAATATCTTTCTAATATGGCATCAGTTTTATAAACCGTTTATCGCGTTAGGATCGTACGGACGGTGGCTACGCAATGGAACTGACTGGGTGTGGATTGGAGTTCGTTACAATTTATAGCGAAATAAATTGTATGTATGAATCAACCGACAATTATCGTTACTTAACGATGATCGTCCAATGTGAGTAAATCTCACTAACTCTGTACGGTTCATATTTTTATAAATATAATCTAGTATTGATAAATGATGATTGATTGCTGTGTGTTGATTGTTTGGTGGAATTGCTGATTTAGTGGTTGAAATTATAGATAACGATATATATATATATATATATCATTAATCAAATATTGATTATGTTTATTGGAATATTTCATATTAAAATGAAATCGAGGTTATTTATATTGTATAACATCAGTGATGCAGGGAAAATATGTTGGAGGGATCCAACAGGATTTCTCAATATTTATAATACTGTTTGTTTTCATATATTGTGATATATGATGTGATATATAATCTATGATTGCTTATGGGTGTGTAGATGATGTTGATCATGGTTATTTGGTATTTTAAATACCGTAAGAAATACCAGAATATATAAAGGTAATTTTCAAGTGAATATTGAAATTGAAATATTTTTATGTAAAATGAATAGGATTATATAAAAGGATTTATATAAAATAAATAGAATTATATAAAAGGATTTATATAAAATAAAAAGAATTACATAAAAGGATTTATATAGAATAAATAGAATTATATAAAGGGAATTATAAATGAGATTTAAGTGTTAGAAGAATAACATGAGATTTTATATAAATAATTCTATAATTAGAAGTATAAATAGAAATTGGATTTGGGATATTGTTTTAAATACGAAATCAATCTGTTTTGATTGCAAAGAAGAAATAAAATTTACATTTAATGTGAATAAAGGATTTAAGTAAATATTTTGCTAATAAAATATTTATAAAGGAAATAGGGTTTGAAATTGGAATTAAAATGGAGTTAAAGGAATTAGAAACTGACTGGAGATTAGTTAAGTTGAACAACTGTCTGGGTATTGATCTGATGTTGGTTTTGGCCTTCGGGGTTAATACGTAGGGGGTTGTTCTCTTACTAGTTTACACTTAGAGACTGATATATGTGAGAAGAAAGTGATGCGTGAATCAGAAATGGAAACGTTTTCCAAAGTTAATAAAGTATATTTTCTAAAATTAGAAAAGAAGGATTTGATGAATATATGGAAACAAGAAATGTTAAATGATGTTTGATCGATGTAATTTCCATTTGGAAATAATATCGTTGTTTGCACACGTATTTTTCTTTGATAGTTAAATAACAGACTATCGAAGTTTTGACCATTTTAACGTTGTTAATATGGAAAGACCGGTTGGATTATTATCCAAAGAACCGCTCTGTATTGGCATAAGCGTTGCGAAACATATTTGCCAAAGGAAATTGAGGACGGAGTTATGCAAGGGCTATCCTATTTACAGAATAGTGCCTTCGATTCATCCTGTTCCCGGATGACTTGTATGGAGGGATGTCTGACAGAGTATTTCCAGACGATCACGTATATTGATTTCTCCAACCGTACCAAGAGTGGAAGTGGAGAAGGAAACTTCTTTCAGCTAACACATAATGTATGGTTGTAGACATCAAACGATGATTTAATGGATTGACGATGTGACATTCGAAGTGAATCTGATGTGATGATGAAGCGTAATCTCAAGCCTCATCAACCGGTAAATGACAGAAATCGGGCAGGCAGCATGGCTAAGTCGGTCGCACCGAAGTAGGGTGTATAATCACCTGATCTAGAGTTTCATTTACTTCTAAAATCTATTGTTGATGCTGTCCCATTCAGGAAACGGTTGCTGATCGCAACCATTGGCGATATACATTCGATACACTCAAGCGAAATGAGTGGTCGGTCATGTGTGGCCGGGTTGCAAGATGTTCTTGTTGAACCCAGTATATTCCTCTCTAGAGGTACACTAGAGAAAGGTGGTTCCATACCTTGTCATAGTTGGAAATCCATTACCTAATACGTGCTTGCGGTTTTGATTGTATACTATATATGTAGAACGTGAGATGAAAGCGTTTCTACTATATGATTATTATATTGTGTTTGATAGACATTATTATAATATCAAAAGGTTTTTGGATATAAAGATAATTTGGATTCTCATAAGGGAAGAACCCGTTCCATTATACGGCGTGGTCTTATGAGATATCGATTACCTGCTTGAACTATTTTAAACTGTTTTACTCATACCAGTCCCATGACTGACCCGGAGTTTATTTTGTTGTTTTCCCTAAACTCTTGGGTGCCTAAATTTGTATGGGCAGTCAAGTAGTCGGGATTTACAAATATACTGGAAGAGCTTGGAGCAGGAGGCTTCAGGATTATATAGCTATAGTATTTCCGATGTGTTGTAAGTGCTGTACTTTGATAATGATATGTATATGCAAGTACAGATTTGTATTTCAAAGTTATGTTATGAAATATATTTATTCGTTCCGCTGTGAGATTCGTGTTACTCTGATATTGTGTTCTTCTTCTTCTTCTATTCTATAAGTTCTATCTTATCTTTCCTCACCCTCTAATTTCTTTCATTAATGACTGGTATTTTTCGACGTTTGGTTAGTCATCATCGAGTTTATGGTGATAACCCAAGTCGATCAAAATCCCAGGTCATTACAGTTGGTATCAGAGCTTAAAGTTAAGTGAATTACCTTGGCTCTATGGCGTGACTCAGTAGAGATAGGGTTAGTAATACCCTAGATTGAGTTGAGTGTAAATATACGAGTGAACGTATTTGTTATTGATATTAAAATTGTTTTATATTGTGGAGATTCATTGGTTGAGTTGTTTATGGGTTCTAGTCGATCAGTTTGATCCACTGTATCGGTAGGAGTTACTAAACACTCGAATACGATGGGTCGTCACGATATGTTTTGAAAAAGGGGTAAATTAAAATAAGTTTACCCAAGGTATATCTTGATATAGAGAAGATATATATATATATCAAAATTATAATATAATGGATATATTGGTTGTTATTATAATCGAGTAAGATTATAAATTAAATGGTTATGTAAATAACCAATCAGAATTCATATAAGTGAAATACGTGAAATCAGATGAGTTAAATCTGAAATTTAAATTAGAAATTGAGTTAAAACTCTGGAGAATTGGATAAGTGTTTGTAAATGGATTTGGATTTAAAATAAGGAAAATTTAAGATCCTAGGAGATTTTAAATTGTTTTACAAGCAGTGTGAATTATATTTTGAAATGAATTTCAAAGTGGAAATGTTTAGATAAGGTTTAATATTATTGAACTCACTTCGATCGCTGGAAAATAGATTCTGATGATGACAGTTGCATCATTGGTATTCATTTTCGAGTTGTAAGTGACGAATTACTACCAGAGATAATGTTTTGAAATTTATTTTGGGAAAGACAAGTTGTGTAGAAATTCAAATGGGATTTAAAATATAGAATTTGAATAATAAAATTTGAATTTTAAATAGATTTGAAATATTAACTTGTTTTAAAAGAAATGAAACGAGAAGTTCCTTTATAAACAAAGTTTATAAATAGTTCTTTTATAAACGAAGTTTATAAATGAAGTGAAGAGAATTATCATTGGATAATTCAGAAATAAAAAAACAAGTGTAAAGTTGGAAGGGAAATCTATTTTCCAAAGGTAGAAATATCGATTTCAAAAGGAATTGAAATCGAGACTTATTTAAAGAATGAATAGAGAAAGTTTGAAAAGGAATTTGAATAAAGGAAGTTCAAACATAAAATTTAAATAAGAAAATTCAAAGGGGATTTGAAAATAGAAAATTCAAAGGGGATTTGAATATATAAATTCAAATGAGATTTGAATAAAGAAGATTTAAATAATGGAAAATTGAATATAGAATTCATATAGAGTAATAATGAAATTTGAATATAGAATTCAAATAGTTTGAAATGAAATTTGAATATAGAATTCAAATAGATTAAAATGGAATTTGAAAATAGAATTTCAAAATAGAATTTGAATATAGGAATTTGAATATATAATTCAAATTGAGTTGAAATGGGAATTGGAATATATAATTCAAATGGAATTCAAATATAGGATTTGAATATCGAAAGTGAAATGGAATTTGAATATAGAAATTCAAAAGGGAGTTTGAATATATGAAATTCAATGGAATTGAAATAGAATTTGAATATAGAATTCAAATGGAATTTAAACTATAAAATTTGAATATATAGAATTTGAATAGAATTTGAGTAGAATTTGATATATAGATTTGAATAATAGAAGTGATATAAAATTTGAATAGAAATTGAATAGAATTAACTAAGTCGAAGAGGAATTAGTTAATCGAGTTTTGAATTTGAAGTTGAACTTTGAAAGGTGGATTGGATTTGTAAATGGATATTCGAAATTGAATATAGAACTTAAATTTGAAATTTGGATTCAAATTAGTTAATAAGCAAGTTAAAATATATTTGAACATGTCATGTTTAAATATAAAAGTGAAATAGACTAAAGAGTTAATTAACAAATTAATTAACGAATTGAGTTAAAACGATCAGGTATAGTTAAAATAGATTGGGCAGGTATAAATATACATGAGATAGGTATGGATAAGGTATGAAGGTATATAAATAGAATGCTCGACGAAAAGGTAAGTATTTAATTCATATATGAGATTTTATACGCCGTATCGGCTAGCCGTTTGGCTTTTTCTTTTGGATTGGTGAGGTCCATGGGAGGCTATTTGAAATATCCCGATGCTCCTGGTACAAAGGAGGTTATGGCGAATTTTTCCGGGAATTTAAGGAGTTAGAATATTTTTAAGATAATTTGATAGTTAGAAATCAACGTATAGATATATATATATATATATAGAAGTTGATAAGGAAACGAACTTAGAAATAGAATAGTAAAATCAAAAAGGAAGACTAAGAATAAAATCTAGTAAGAACAGAAAGAGGAAGCGTATACGTGTTTAAAAGTGAATAAGTAGTTGTATGGTATTGATTATTCGAGTAAGTAGTCATATCTGTTTTGACGTTATAAATGTTATTCAGTCAAGGTCTGAGAGGTAGTTATACCCCAACTTGATTGATTTCATTATTAACAAATAAATAGTAAGATTTCAAGCTCGAAGATCAATGTTGAGTAAGAGTTAGTTGAATATAGTATTTGGGTTGTCGTAACGATGTTTTACACAACATCCGTTTTAACCCAAATAAGTGTAATCTTGGAAATATAATAAAGAATATTTCCTAAGTATAGAAATAAACGAGATCGGAAAAGAGATAAGTAATTGGAATATTTTCCAATTATAAATAGCATATATTTTCTAAAGTTTAGAAAATAAAGGCAGGCGATATTCGGAAATGTTTTCCAAATAACATAAAAGGCTAATACGGTTATTGAAAATATTTGGTTAACAAATATTGATAAAGAAATAGAGAAGTGATTTAATTAATGGAATATTAATTAAGGGCTCAGTGACATGTTCAAAAGGAAAATTTGATTTTTGAAAAGAGTAAACTGTTTAAAAACTCCCAGTGAAAGACTGTTTGAATTAAAAACAAATTTAACATAAATTTGTGGACGCAAATTTGAATTAAAGTAAAGCCAGTAAAGTGGTAATTGAGATTGAATTAGAATGATATCAAGACAAATTGGATTGTGAGATTCAAATTTGAAGTGTAATGTGATAATCAAGTTAAGAGTTGGAAATCGAGAAGAAACTCGAGTTGAAATGGTATTTGGCTCGGATAAAAGCAAATGGTTGTGTTGTGGATAAAAGCAGATTGGAATTTGATTGGGATGACCCTTGTATCCGCTGAATTGATAACAAGTGGAAATGATATAATGATATGCCGACAAAAGGTACAAGTTTATATTTCTATTGGATATAGGATTTATGAGCCGAATTGGAAAGCCGCTTGGCTGTTCGATTTTCTTTTGGGATGGAAATGGCCCAGAGAGGCGAGTGGGAGTTGGACCGATTGACCAGTGCAAAGGAGATGCTGGAAAAAATTTCAAAAAGTTAAGGCGTTAGAAAATTTTCAGGATTTTTGAAAAATTCCGTTAGTCAGGATTAATTAATAATTTAATTGAAATTAAATTTGGTTCAGTTGAAACTGAAGTTTAGAAGTGAACAAATATGTTCTAACCAGTCGATAGGGTCGTTCTCTACCTTAGCAATTTCGAGGACGAAATTATTTTAAGTGGGGAAGATTGTAATGACCCGCATTGGCAGGGGTATTATAATTAATTTATTTAATTATATAAATGGTGATATAGTGAATTAAATGGTGGTTTAATTAAATAAAGGTGAATATTTAAATTAAAATAATAAATTAAATAATATGTTTAATTCAGCGATAATAAAAAATATTGAAATTCACAGTATGGTGTAATTTGGGTTATTTAAAATATATATATCAGTTAGGAGTTGAATTATATTAGTGAATATATTATATATATGAAAGTTTGAATGTGGAATTATAATATAATTATAATCGAGCTTGAAATGGCGCTGCAGTTCGTAAATTGGCGATTTGAACTTCAACTGAATATACAGAGTTCGTTTTTAATCGGATTTCTGTGAAATAAGAAACGTATGGAGCTGGTGAGTATATCTTTCTAGTGGAAGAGAAAAATCGGGATTTCGTCGTGTAGATTTTGATTTACGTCCAAATCAAATTTTAGAAAAGTCGCTGTGGAATTGCTTTATAATTTATAAAGGAATTATTTATATTTTTAAAAGGGATTTCAATATAAATCGAATATCGGGTTGACCTAGATTGAAATATTGAGTTAGAAATTCATATAGGAATATTCTAGAGCTGTATGATATTCTGCTGTGAATATATATACGATAATATTTATTTATAAATATTTAATTTAATTATATTTAAATATATTTAAATATTTAAATGGGTCATCCAGAGCTTTAAAAATAGTCACTTTTGCAAACGAAGTCGGAATTCGGCGAAACTAATTTTGTTGGATCCGCAATGTCAAATAGTTGTTAGATTTCCAGTTTCGTGATTTTTAGAGTCACTGTGTGGCCGTACGGATTTTTAGAGTGAAAAACAGTCGATATTTTGACGGTTAAAAATACGCTGTGTGAGCATACGGTGTCGGAATTCGACGAAACCAGTTTCGTTGGGACCGTAATGTCGAACTGTAGCTGCATGTCCAGTTTCGTGACTTTTGGGTATTACATGTGATCACAGGAATTTTAGAGGACGTATATATATAGCGTTTGCTTAAAAAGGAATTTAATAATCGAATATTAAATTATTAAATAAATCCTATATAGTATCCTTAAATTTTTCTAAACCCTAAACTATTTTTTTCAAGGTCAAACACTGATAAAAATCCGCCGTTACTCCTCTCAGCAAAATGTTCGATCCATTTAAAAACCAAAGAAAATTCATACAAAATCCTAAAATCATGTGAGGCATCTATTCTTGATCAGGGAGGGATAATCTTCATTTTCGTATGAGTTTCGATGAGACCGACGCTGGTTTCAATTGTGGGTTTTTACCACCGTGAGGCTAGGGCTGAGGTGGAGTGTCGATGTGGGTGGAGTTGGGTTGAAAGGAGAATGTCGGAGTGTTCGTGGTGAGGAGGCGCACCCGATGGTGTCTGTGAAGGGGACTCCAGTGGTGTAGGTCGAATCGCAATAGTGGGTTTGAGGTCGAGAAGGCTACAGGCCGATTTCAGAAAAGGGGATCGAGTATTGGGAAGTGGAGACGTTGTGGTAGAGGGGAAGGCACTGAATCAGATGGTGGTGGTTTCGCCCTGCGTTGGTAACCGAAGTGGAGGAGGTAGGTGGTCAAAGTCTTGGTCAACGATGGAGTTTGGGTATTCCTGGAGCGTCATTGTAAATTGGGGAAGAACGGTTGTGAGGGAGCGTGGGCTTTAAGGAGGGCTGTTGGGCTGATAGAAAGTGTAAGGCCCAAAAACAAATTGCTAACTTATGTTTTAATTTATTTATAAAGCCCAACTTTTAAGTTAAGTCATTTTTAGTTTGAATTAATGGTTAAACTTGTAAATATAATATCGAGGTCATACGATATCGAAATTCAGTGAAACAAGATCCGACGGGATCGTATGGACGGACACTACCCAATGGAACTAACTGGAAGTCCACCGGAGCTCGTTACAATTTATAGTGAAATAAATTGTCCGTTTAAATCAAGCGATGGTTACCGTTATTAACGATGATCGTCCAAAGTGAGTAAATCTCACCAACTCTGAACAGTTTATAATTTCATGTTGTATTTTTAGAACTGTTAGATATTGGATGATTGACTGTGTGTTGACTGTTTGATTGAACTGCTGTCAGTTATTTAAATTTCTATATTGATTCTGTTTAACAGAATATATCATATGGAACTGAAAAGTGATGTTATCTATATTGTCTAACATATGTGATGCAGGGAAACAGGTTGGAGGAATCCGACTGGATTCCTCAACATTTATTTTACTGTTTTTCATATATTGTGATATATGATGTGATATATAATCTGTTGTCGATTATATGTGTTTGGACGATACTGATCATCGTGATTTGATATGTTGAATACCATAACATACCGAATGTTGATAAAGGAATATTTTCAAAGTGTATTTTGAAAATGAATTATTTATATAAAATCGATGGATTTTATATAGAAAAGGAAAAGGATTTTTACAAAAGAAATATTTATAAAATCAAAGGATAAGTTAGAATAAAAGGAAATCATTTGTAAAGTGAAGAACCGTTACTAAAAGTAAATCTTTATAAATGAATAGTTTATTCGAAAAGGAGTTAATCGAATTAGTTATTCGAATAGAATAAAGGAAGTTATCAAATAAAGTTTAAAGGAGGTATTCAAATATAGTTTAGCCAAAAGGAGTTATTCGATCAGAATTCATCGAATAGAATTAATTGATTATAGTTAATCAACCAGAGTTAATCAGTTAGGGTTAACCACTTAGAGTTAATTGGTTAGAGTTTATCAGTTAGAGCTAAACCAATTAGGAGTTAATCGATGTTAGTTTAATCGATTAGAGTTAAAGCAAATGAGTTAATCGAATATAGTTTATTCGAATAGAAAGTAAAGGGAGTTAATCGATGTTAGTTTAATCGATTTGAGTTAAAGCAAATGAGTTAATCGAATATAGTTTATTCGAATAGAAAGTAAAAGGAATTAATTGAATATAGTTTATTCGAATAGTTAAAGGGAGTTAATCGAATATAGTTTATTCGAATAGTTAAAGGAGTTAAACGATGTTAGTTTAATCGAGTTAAAAGGAGTTAATCGAATATAGTTATTCGAATAGAAAGCAAAGGAGTTAATTGAATATAGTTTATTCGAATACAAGCAAATGAGTTAATCGAACATAGTTTATTCGAAGAAAGTAAAAGGAGTTATCGAATATAGTTTATTCGAAAGGAGTTAAGTGAAATGAGTAAATCAATAGCGTTAGTCAAATAGAGTTAATCCAATAGTGTTAGTCCAATAGAGTTAACTGATAAGGGTTAATCGAATAGAGTTAAGTGAAAAGAGTCAATCGAATATAGCTATTCGAAGGAGGGTTAAGTAAGGAAGTTAGTAAAAGGAATATAAAGTGAACTTTGCCAATTTCAAAGTTAGAAATGTTGTTCAGTTAAGGTCTGAGAGGTAGTTCTACCCCAACTTGATTGGCTTCGTTTTTAACTAAGGAATAGTTAAGGTTTGGCAGTAAAGGAAATGGTTTGAGTTGGCATCGCGATGGTTTGTTTAAACATCTGTCTAAGTCCAATGAAGAAGCTTTGGAAATGTTTTCCAAATAAGAAACCAGAAATGTTTTCTAATAAAGAAAACAAGAAATGGAAATGTTTTCCATTGTTAATAACGTATATTTTCCAAATTTAGAAAATAAGAAATATTGAATATAGGGAAACAGGAGATAAGTAAATTAATGAAATGAACTTAAGAGATAAAGGTTAAATGATGTTTGATCGATGTAATTTCCATTTGGAAATAATATCGTTGTTTGCACACGTATTTTTCTTTGATAGTTAAATTACAGACTATCGAAGTTTTGACCATTTTAACGTTGTTAATATGGAGAGACCAGTTGGATTATTATCCAAAGAACCACTTTGTATTGGCATAAGCGTTGCGAATCATATATGCCAAAGGAAAGTGAAGACGGAGTTATGCAAGGGCTATCCTGTTTACAGAATAGTGCCTTCGGTTCATCCTGTTCCTAGATGACTTGTATGGAGGGATGTCTGACAGAGTATTTCCAGACGATCACGTATATTGATTTCTCCAACCGTACCAAGAGTGGAAGCGGAGAAGGAAACTTCTTTCAGCTAACACATAATGTATGGTTGTAGACATCAATCGGTGATTTAATGGATTGACGATGTGACATTCAAAGTGAATCTGATGTGATGATGAAGCGTAACCTCAAGCCTCATCAACCGGTAAATGACAGAAATCGGGCAGGCAGCATGGCTAAGTCGGTCGCACCGAAGTAGGGTGTATAATCACCTGATCTAGAGTTTCATTTACTTCTAAAATCTATTGTTGATGCTGTCCCATTCAGCAAACGGTTGCTGATCCCAACCATTGGTGATATACATTCAATACACTCAAGCGAAATGAGTGGTCGGTCATGTGTGGCTGGGTTGCAAGATGTTCTTGTTGAACCCAGTGTATTCCTCTCTAGAGGTACACTAGAGAAAGGTGGTTCCATACCTTGTCATGGTTGGAAATCCATTACCTAATACGTGCTTGCGGTTTTGATTGTATACTATATATGTAGAACGTGAGATGAAAGCGTTTCTGCTATATGATTATTATATTGTGGTTGATAGACATTATTATAATATCAAAAGGTTTTTCGATATAAAGATAATTTGGATTCTCAGAAGGGAAGAACACGTTCCGTTATACGGTGTGGTCTTATGAGATATCGATTACCTGCTTGAACTGTTTTAAACTGTTTTACTCATACCAGTCCCATGACTGACCCGGAGTTTATTTTGTTGTTTTCCCTAAACTCTTGGGTGCCTAAATTTGTATGGGCAGTCAAGTAGTCGGGATTTACAGATATACTGGAAGAGCTTGGAGCAGGAGGCTTCAGGATTATATAGCTATAATATTTCCGCTGTGTTGTAAGTGTTGTACTTTGATAATGATATGTAAATGCAAGTACAGATTTATATTTCAAAGTTATGTTATGAAATATATTTATTCGTTCCGCTGTGAGATTCGTGTTACTCTGATATTGTGTTCTTCTTCTTCTTCTATTCTATAAGTTCTATCTTATCTTTCCTCACCCAATAATTTCTTTCATTAATGACTGGTATTTTTCGACGTTTGGTTAGTCATCATCGAGTTTATGGCGATAACCAAAGTCGATCAAAATCCCGGGTCATTACACCTTAGGTATGAATCTTCTTAACACCGTGACTTTTCCATTGATATACTAAAGCTCTCTTTTATTCTGGGGAGCCTTTACTTCCCTTAAGGCCGTGAGTTGTGTCAGGTTGGCCTCAATACCGCTTTCACTTACCGTAAATCCCAAAAATTTGCATAGGAGACGCCAAATGAAAACTTCAGTGGATTTATCTTTATTCTGTACTTCCTCAAAATTGCAAACATCTCGGCCAAATTGTCCATGTGATTACCTGCCTTCTATGATTTTACTAGCTTATCATCCACATACACCTCTATGGTTTTACCAATTTGATATTTGAACATCATGTTAACTAGTCATTGGTAAGTAGCTCCAGCATTCTTTAAGCCAAAAGGCATCACTCTATAGCAATACAATCCAAAATCTGTGATAAAGCTAGTATTCTTCTGGTCAGGATCATGCATTATAATTTGATTATACCCTGATATACGTCCATGAAGGATAGAAGTTCATGCCTTACTATTCCATCCACAAGCTGATTAATTCATGGCAATGAGAAGCTATCCTGAGGACATTCCTTGTTGAGATCTGAAAAGTCCATGCATACTCGCCACTTGCCATTTGCTTTCTTAACTAACACTGGGTTGGACACCATGTCTGGATACATTGACTCCTTAATAAATCCTTTTCAATTAAACGATTAACCTCCTCTTTCAAAGCTGCTGACCATTGTGGACCTTGGGTTCGTCTCTTCTGCTTTACCGACGTATACCGGGGATCTATATTCAAAACGGGACTTGCTACTCTTGGTGAGATTCAATATGTAACGACCGGTATTTCTAACGGATAATAAATAATTTATTTAATTATTTAAATAATGGTTTGGTAATTTAAAATGACCAAAATTAAATAATATTGAATATTTAATTAATATTAATAATAGAATAATATATTTAATTTCTGAAATAGTCGGAAATAGTGGAATTCCCAATATTGTGTGAATTGGAACATTTATAATATATATAATACAGAATAGAGTTGAATTATATTAACGGATATATCATATAAACGACAGTTGAACGTATAATTATATTATAATTAAAATCGAGCTCGAAATGGCACGGCAGTTCGTAATTTGGCGATTCGAACTTTAAATGGATATACAGAATTCGTTTTAAATCGTATTTCTGTGAAACAAGAAACGTTCAGAGCTGGTGAAGTATATTTTCCTAATGGAAGAGAAAAATCGAGATTCGTCATGTAGATTTTGAAAAGTCGCTATGGAATTCCTTTATAATTTATAACGATTTATTTATATTATAAATGGATTTTTAATATAAACTAAATATCGATTTAATTTGGGATTTTTAAATGTCGAGTTATGAATCCCGATATGTTTATTTTAGAGCCGGATTATATTCTATGTGAATATATACGATAATATTAATTTATTAATGTTAAATTTAATTATTTTTAAATATATTTAAATGGATTTATTTAGAGCTTTAAAAATAGCCAGTTTTGCAAACGACCTCCATTTTTGACAAAACTAATTTTGTTGGATCCGGAATATTAAATTATTGTTAGATTTCAATTTTCGTGATTTTTGGAGTCCGTATGTGGTCGTATGGGATTTTAATATGAAAAATAGTCAATAATTTGACTTTAAAAATATGTTGTGCAAGCAAACGAAATCGGAATTCGACGAAACAAGTTTCGTTGGGTCCGTAATATCGAACTGTAGCAGCATGCTCATTTTCATGATTTTTGGGTATCGTATGTAATCATACGAATTTTTAAATGCTAAATGAAAGTAACGGTTCAATAAAATTAATATAATAATCGATTAAAATAATATCTTTACTTATCTTATAAGCATGCCTATCCTTACTAACCCTAAACAAAATTCCTCCGAGGCCAAACAATTTTTAGCCACTATCATTTTCTTTTATAGGAAACCAGCGTGAGTTTTAAAAATTCATAGAAATTTAAATATAAGTCCCTAAATCATGAAAGTTATATATTTGAAATCCTGGTAATTTTATCTTTAGGTGTATACCCATTTGAAGTGGTTCGACGTCCGTTTTGTAGTTGGGTTTTGAGCAGTCAAAAGTAGGGTTTGGGTAATCGTGTAATACGAGCATTGATTTGTAAAATGAAGCTTGTTTTGAGGCTTAGGGGATGAAACCACACTTGCTTGAAAGATTTGGGGTGGAATGGTGCAAGAAAATGTAACGCGAATTACTGTAGTACTCACGACATAGAGCAGAACGCTTTCCAGAAGAAGGATTCGAGTTTTGCAAAAATGGTAGTAGGTGAGAGAGTAGATGAAGAGAGAAATATTAGTAAATTTTGTTTGATTTTAAAATGAAAGTTGGAGGAGAAGTTGAAGATCCAAACAGTGGCAATGGTGTTCAAATTGGGTCGGGTAAGGAGGAGTGCGGGCCGAGATAGAGTGGTGAGGCCCAAATAGTAATTTTTATTTAAGTATAGTTTAAGCTATGAGACGCATTAACTTGTTAACACAATATCTTTCTAATATGGCATCAGTTTTATAAACCGTTTGTCGCGTTAGGATCGTACGGACGGTGGCTACGTAATGGAACTGACTGGGAGTGGATTGGAGTTCGTTACAATTTATAGCGAAATAAATTGTATGTCTGAATCAACTGACAATTATCGTTACTTAACGATGATCGTCCAATGTGAGTAAATCTAACTTACTCTGTACGGTTCATATTTTTATAAATATAATCTAGTATTGATAAATGATGATTGATTACTGTGTGTTGATTGTTTGGTGGAATTGCTGATTTAGTGGTTGAAATTATAGATAACGATATATATATATATATATATCATTAATCAAATATTGATTATGTTTATTGGAATATTTCATATTAGAATGAAATCGAGGTTATTTGTGATGGCAAGGAATTTCGCTCGATCTGAATCAGTCGTTAAACCGATCTAGACCGTTCGAAACCCCTGATCGTTTGAGAACAGGACAAATCAGAACGCAGACGGAAGAACATTTCATTGTTATTACAACAATTCCATCAGAATACAAGAATATACAAAGTATGAATAAATATTATACAACAAAGAACATCAGAGATTTAAATACAGTATTGCAGCGGAAAAATAATACAAAACACAACTGAAAGTAATACATGGATACAGAGCTTTTCGAGCATCGTTCCAGCTGTAAATCAGGATCCTATGCATATAAATCTGCAAAACCAAAACTACTAGCTGTCCGTGTCGAAAATAAGGGCACCCAGAGTTTAGGTTAAAACAATAAACTCCAGGTCAGTCATGTGACTGGTGTGAGAACTAAAACAGTTATTTAAAACTTTACTTTAAAAGAGAGTAATTCAAGGGACCACGCCGTATAACACGGAACGGTTTTCTTCCCAAGAATACCAGTGCATAGAATAAACAGCGCAATGCTTTTTCGAAAAATGAAGCTATTATAAGACCCAGGTCCCATCACACAATGCAACGCAAGCCGGAGGATAAGGTTTTCCCTTATAATAGCCAAACATGCTTGGTACGTTTAAAACAAATCATTTGATACTATAATAAGTGTATAGTGTCAAAACAATTTCAATCATAAATATCAATCATAGACGGCATAGCATCCCATGCTACTATGTCGCCATACTAGGCTCTACAAATAAAGCCGAAATATCTCGTATTGGGAATTGGATTTCCGTCATGAGTCGAGGCAAGGGGCAAGCTCCTCTCTGCTTCGAGGCACTCTAGCAAATGCCTCAGGACTACACACTCTGGGCATCCCTTGGATCTTCAGGGTCGGTCCTCTCTTACGGTTGAGGATTGGCAATTCCTGAACACACGTTTCCCGGTCCTTACAGACCTAAAATCGAGGCGCCTCATCCAACAACCACATAGGTGAAAAGTATATAAATGTCAAGGCTGGTAAGTCACTAACACCACCAAAGCTAGAAAGAAACGTCGTGCTCTCCTGCAGTCCTTATCCCGTTTTTAACTCATACCGAGGTGTGAGGCTCGCGAATTCACGTTATACACAAAGCTACGCCACAAAGGCCGTGCTTTGATCATCAACCACAAGACTTTGCTTTTCAACAGAAGCCTTGATCCATGCAACCCAGCATGCCACACAGGCAATTCATGCCATGCGATTGATATCTATCGATATATAACCTCTAAGCTCGTACGTCTCAGAGAATGGCGTTAAGCAAGAGAATAAATTCTCCGCCGCCAAACAGAAATCAATCAACACAGAATAAAATCCAATGTCAGACACACAATCCATTTACAAGTTCGTTCTGGGTCTGAACGAAACCGGAGGCACTTTCCTCGCATATCCATCGATCTCCAAGTACGTCTGGATGACCACCAACTATTTCCATCCTCTTGGGTGTACAGCCCAATCAGGATCATCAGTAATTATCCAAACGATGTGAAGACTTCCGGTCTTCGACCACCGTCATCATCTTCAACTTATCGTCGAATCGGTTATTCAGAATGGGAGTAAACCCGGCCTTTCCGAACAACCCGCGTATATAATAAACAAATGTTACACAAAACACAACATACGCCTCATTCCAATTCATTAGTCACTAATCGTAAATCAGTAAGAGAGCAATTCCCCAAATATTAACCTCGAAGGCCGAAACCAACATTAGATCAATACCCAGGAAACCATTCTTCTTAACTAACCTACAGCTAGTTTCTAAATTTCACATTCTTAGGGGAAAGTTCCCATTAATTTTATCCAAGATAAATTCTTTAAATTTATTCTTTAATCTTCCTTTGGATGTCATTTCAAACCAAATTATGGTTTTCCAAACTAGTCGGGATTAGCGAACCACACCGAAGTAATTATTTATTTTATTTCCCAATCCCAACCTATTCATCCCATGAAGCAAAACTGGTAATACTCCATATCTAACACCACGGTGTTATCGGTAAAATTAATTACCATTTCACGTTCAAATCTAATTAAAGATTTGACTATCGTTTTGGAGCAAAACTGGGGATACTCCATTCTCGCTCACTTTCTATATTTGATAATTTAAATTATCAATTCACATTTCAATCTAATTACAGATTCATTAAAACTCCCTTTTCTGGGTTAAAGAACTAATGTCATTTAAAACACAGTTCACGATAAACCCAAATCACATTCAATTTATTATCGGGTAAAAGAACAAGTGGTATTTAAAACACTGTTCACGATAAACCTACAGATCAATTCTATTTAAAACCCATTTCAAATCCAATTTATTTATTTAAAAATAAATGGGTTTTAATTTCAGTTCAAAACTAGTTCATTTCGATAAAAATCTATTTTTATCTTTTCAAATATGGAGTTTTTCATCCTAATTTTTCCCAAATCATTTCTTATGATTTTACACAAATTATTACTATTTTTAATAATTTTATCAAGGCCCGAACAGTCGATTTCCATCAACGGCCATCGAACTGCACTTACAATGACCTTTTCCAAATTTGATTTGGACGTATCTCCAAATCCAACCGTTAGATTTCAAATTTGTAATATTCATTAGAAAGCTCTTTTCGATACAAACTCAACGGTTCTGGTTTTAGGAGAATCCGACGGTCGGATCTCCCGTAATGTCCGTTCGAAATCAATGGTCGAAATTCAAGAACTGCCGCGGCGCGGCACGTTCTATTCAGGCCATTATATATATAATATATATATATATTATATATTTCGTCGATTTCCCTTTTTAAACGAATTTTATAAATCGTTTTCAAATTTGTTTCGAAAACAATTTCAACATTCATTTCAAATTCAAATCGATTTCAATTCTATTTCAAATTCGTTTTCTATTCAATTCAATTCAAATTCGTTTTCTATTCAATTCAATTCGAATTCGTTATATATTCAATTCAATTCGAATTCGTTTTATATTCAATTCAATTCGAAATCGTTATATATTCAATTCAATTCGAAATCGTTATATATTCAATTCAATTCTAAAAACGAATATAATCGATATAAATATCGTTCGCGTCAAAATAGCGCATCTCTAATCAACACGACTTTATATATTTCAATAATTCCGTTATTCTATTCAACAAATGAATATTTATCCTATTCAATACATGAATCTATATTTTTGTCAACACATGTCTAATCTCAACGAATGAGTACTGTCCACGTGTGACTATTTTTGTTATTTAATATATTTTATAAAAATTATGGTATCCAGCGTTTGATTTCAAATCAGACTCCAACCGTAAATTAGTAAGAGAACGATTCCCTGAATATTAACCCCGAAGGCCGAAACCAACATCAGATCAATATCCCAAAGACCACTCATCTTATCTATTTTCCAATTAGTTTCTAATTTTATATATGATAAAGATGTAAATTTTATTGCTAAAATATTTCGTTCAACACATGACTAATCTCAACGGATGAGTACTGTCAACACATGAACCTTTATTTTGTAATGATAAAGATATAAATTTTATTGTTAAAATATTTCGTTCAACACAAGACTAATCTCAACGGATGAGTACTGTCAACACATGAACCTTTATTTTGTAATGGTAAAGATATAAATTTTATTGTTAAAATATTTCGTTCAACACGTGACTAATCTCAACAGATAAGTACTGTCAACACATGAACCTTTATTTTATAATATTCTTTATTTTCTAAATTGGAATGAGGCCCAATCAATTACCATATAAAGTTAATTATATGGATTCCATACAACACATGTATATAATAGCAACGATAAATAATCAACCATCATCCAAAGTGCACTACACTGTATAAGCATCAAATATAGATATCTAACGCTTACAACAGCCTGTCAATCAATCGATCGACATATAACTAATTTTTGGGATTAGTGTATGTCATATATTATCCCAATACCCGTGTGGGGTTTCAAATCAACAAACACTGATTTTTATTTGTGTAGTTGGGCAATGTGTAAAATTTATCGTCCCAATCAATGTCCTTCAAATAGGTGTACATAAACAAACCGTCCGGTTTGTAAATGAATATTTATTTATTCACATTCACGTTAAAAATTATATTTTTAACGACCAAACTATTTTATTCAACCTATGAATATTCTATTTGGTTCATTTATTTAATAAAATGATATCTTTATTTTTCTAACTGATTTTAGGAAATTTCGGCGGCATAACGGCACGATACTAGAAACAGGACAAGGCCTAGCCTTATCCCCGGTCTAGTGATGGCCCACGCAATTCACACATCAATCAAATCAATTTCCATTGCCCCAAACAATCAAATTCAACTCAAATAATCTAACTAATCTATGCAACCAAACAAACAAGTCCATGGTCTGTGGACAATGGTGTCGGGTGCTACTAAACACCGTCTGCATCCTAGTATATATATATATATATATATATATATATATATATATATATATCTAGAAAAACAAGATTAGAGTGAGAAGTTCTCACCAATAGCTATTCCAACTCCACGACACTTCTATTGTAGGAAATCTTCGCCGTTCTCGCCCTTTTGTTACTTTCGTCGCCCGTAATCACTACATATATAAAAATCATATTTTTATATTGTTGTTATGCAATACATAAAAATCGAATTTTTACTTCGATGATATTCAATATATAAAAATCGAATTTTTCCTTCGATGCTATATGGATAAAAATTACATTTTTACATCGATACTATATAGATAAAAATCCTATTTTTACATCGATACTATATAGATAAAAATTCTATTTTTACATCGCTATTATATTGATAAAAATTCTATTTTTACATCGCTATTATATAGATAAAAATTCTATTTTTACAATGCTACTATATAGATAAAAATTCTATTTTTACAATGCTACTATATAGATAAAAATTCTATTTTAACATTGCTACTATATAGATAAAAATTCTATTTTTACATCGCTATTCTCTATATAAAGATTCGCCTTTTTAAATATAAAGATCAAATTTTTAACACTTCTATAATGTAAAAATCATGTTTTTATCCTTTTACAATATAAAAGATTATATTTTTATCCTTCTACAATATAAAAGATTATATTTTTATATTCTCTATTATATAGAAATTTTATTTTCAATACACTACTTATATAAAAATAATATTTTTATATCTTCTACTATATAAAGATCGTATTTTTAATATGCCACTAGTATAAAAATCATATTTTTATAATCTCTACTGTATAAAGATCATATTTTTAATATGCCACTAGTATAAAAATTATATTTTTATAATCTCTACTGTATAAAGATCATATTTTTAATATGCCACTAGTATAAAAATTATATTTTATAATCTCTACTGTATAAAGATCATATTTTTATCTTCACTACATATACTTTAAAGAATATTTTTTTTTCCTTCTTTAAAAAAAATCGGATTTTTCCTTCTTTAAAAATCGAATTTTTCCGATTGTAAAAATCAAACCTTTTTACCTAAAAATCGTATTTTTATCTACAATAAAAATCCTCCTTTCATTTTAAAAGCTATTCTATTTTATCCTTCAAATCAAGAATGTTTACATTTCAAATCAATGACACTTTCAGTTTTTAAACAATGTAAAAATTCATTTTTTTAAACAATGAAATAAAGAAAAGGGTTTGGAAAACTTACTGCGTTGCTCTAGGGGGCGCTAGAGTCGGAGCAGGCGGCGTTGGTCTCACGGAGGTGGCGTTTGCTGGTGTCGGAGGCCATTGGGTGGCGCGATTTGGCGATGGGGTCTCGCTGGAATCGAACAAGGAAGGAAAGGGGGGTTTGCGGTCAATTCAGAAGAAGAGGGGGAGGAAGAAGGGAGACGCGATGGGAAGGGGGCGGAGGCTGGCTGTGCCACAGGCGGCGCGACGGGTTTTGGGGGTGCGTGTTCTTCATTGTCGCGAGGTAGCAAAAGGGAGGGGAGGAATGAGAACGGGAGGAGGTGGATCGGAAGGGGAGGATTGCGGTGGTGGCTCTCCATCTGGGGCAGCGACGGCGAACGAGGTGGAGGAGGGTGGAGGGAACGACGGTTTTTTTTTCTGTAATGAATCGATTTTTGATAAGGGGGGGCCTGAGTGATGTAAGGAGAGGAGAGAGGAAATTTTATTTTTAATTATTTAATTTCAAAAAAGGGTACTTTTTATTTCGACCTCGAAACGAGGCCCACCGCCTGTCGTCCATAGCTAATTACCTCATTCCGAACACAATGGGATATGTATCGTAGGCTGATTCGATCGTTTCGATCAGTTTTCATCAAAATCAACATATAACTCTATATATTGAATTTGAACGCGCATTTCAATTTACTGGGGTTACATACTAACTCGAAAAAATTCTACAAAAATATTTTCTAGCTTCGTATTGACGATACGGTCCTAACAAAAATAGTTTCATCGAATTCTGAGACCGTTTGAAAAATGGTCAATTTCCAGTCGATTAAAATCAACTGAAACTGGTCAAACGCGTTTTCCTTTGCCACGCTCACATATTGATTCGAAAAATTATGAGACTAGCAATAACTTGATATCACGGATCCAACAAAAGTGGTTTCGTCGAAATCCGAGGTCGTTTGCAAAATTCCCATTTTTATGGGCCTGAATTCCATAGCGACTATTCAGAATTTTCAACTGGACATATCTTTTGATTCCCGCTATGAAATTTCGATTTGTCGAATTTGTTGGAAAGATAATATCAATTAGATCCTAATATTTTTTGTTTCGCTAAAATCCGGTGGGTTTTGCACCCGGTACATTCAATTGAAGTTTGAAATCGAATTATCGAACTACCGCGCCATTTTCAATTCCTTTTATAATTATCTATAATTGTTTATATTCTAACGACGATGTATATAGATATATACGTTCGAATTATATTCAAAATAAATTTCTCATTGTTATTCTTTAAAATAATTCATTTTAAATATTCAAAATTCATTAAAATTGCCAAAATAAAAATTTTAAACTGGCTCAGAATTTCGGGTTATTACAATCTCCCCCACTTAAAACTTTTCGTCCCCGAAAAGGAACGAAGCTGAAAGTTGTTTAACAATTCAACTCAACTTCCATAATTTTGATTACGGCTTAAGTTGTTCAACTTTTCAGTTTCTAAGAACCTTTCAAAATTTTCAAAAATTTGGCTAACACCCTAAATTTTCGAAAAATTTCGCCATAACCTCCCCTGCACCGGGAGCACCGGGAAAATCCCGAAATTGCCATACAGGCCTTCTGATCTCAAAAAGAAAAGAAAAAGCCAAGCGGCTAGCCAATCGGCTCATAAAATCATCATCACCCAAACAAAACGGTAAATTATGGTAAACATGTACCTATTTGTCGGGCAAACAAATTTTATTCTCTGCTCTAGCCTCCTTGCTATGACTTGTTCAATGTAAGTACATGTATATACAAGCAAATGCGACCAATTTTCAATACAATTCAATATTTGATTCTATTAGGCTAAATGGTTCAAAATTGTCAAACAAATAAACAAACAACACAAACATCAATCAATTAGTGAATTTAACGTTTCAAATTCATAATTTTGATATATATACTGAAAATCTTGTTTTTGATGCCAATTCACAACAATAAATCTATCTATATAAGTTTTGGTTCTCACACCAGCCTAATGGAAATATATAGATATCACACCTTCGAAACACGAACATAAGTTCTGATGATGATCGATCAATCATCAGAACCATCTCCGGGTGTCTAGAATGTGATTCTATATCTATCCAGTATATTAAAACTTCAAATATACGTTCATGACGCGTATATGCAAAACCTTTATATAATGGATTGTCCAAATTCAAAATAAATAAATAATCAAATATGTATAAAACAATTTAAATTTCAAAACAAAATTGTTTTCATTTGAAAAATATACTCTTCACTCGTTCTAGGATACTACTAATCCTATCTCTAACGAGTCACTCTAATTGGATCTTACTAATAAAATATCTGATGAATTCTTTCGTATGGTTCTAATGTATCTTGTTCTCGAGCTCTGTAAACCAAAGCTCTGATACCAAATGTGACGGCAAGGAATTTCGCTCGATCCGAATCAGTCGTTAAACCGATCTAGACCGTTCGAAACCCCTGATCGTTTGAGAACAGGACAAATCAGAACGCAGACGGAAGAACATTTCATTGTTATTACAACAATTCCATCAGAATACAAGAATATACAAAGTATGAATAAATATTATACAACAAAGAACATCAGAGATTTAAATACAGTATTGCAGCGGAAAAATAATACAAAACACAACTGAAAGTAATACACGGATACAAAGCTTTTCGAGCATCATTCTAGTTGTAAATCGGGATCCTTTGAATATTAATCTGCAAAACCAAAACTACTAGCTGCCCGTGTCGAAAATAAGGGCACCCAGAGTTTAGGTTAAAACAATAAACTCCAGGTCAGTCATGTGACTGGTGTGAGAACTAAAACAGTTATTTAAAACTTTACTTTAAAAGAGAGTAATTCAAGGGACCACGCCGTATAACACGGAACGGGTTTCCTCCCAAGAATACCAGTGCATAGAATAAACAGCGCAATGCTTTTTCGAAAAATGAAGCTATTATAAGACCCAGGTCCCATCACGCAATGCAACGCAAGCCGGAGGATAGGGTTTTCCCTTATAGTAGGCAAACATGCTTGGTACGTTTAAAACAAATCATTTGATACTATAATAAGTGTATAGTGTCAAAACAATTTCAATCATAGACGGCATAGCATCCCATGCTACTATGTCGCCATACTAGGCTCTACAAATAAAGCCGAAATATCTCGTATTGGAAATTGGATTTCCGTCATGAGTCGAGGCAAGGGGCAAGCTCCTCTCCGCTTCGAGACGCTCTAGCAAATGCCTCAGGACTACACACTCTGGGCAACCCTTGGATCTTCAGGGCCGGTCCTCTCTTACATTTGAGGATTGGCAATTCCTGAACACACGTTTCCCGGTCCTTAGAGACCTAAAATCGAGGCGCCTCATCCAACAACCACATAGGTGAAAAGTATATAAATGTCAGGGCTGGTAAGTCACTGACACCACCAAAGCTAGAAAGAAACGTCGTGCTCTCCCTGCAGTCCTTATCCCATTTTTAACTCATACCGAGGTGTGAGGCTCGCGAATTCACGTTATACACAAAGCTACGCCACAAAGGTCGTGCTTTGATCATCAACCACAAGACTTTGCTTTTCAATAGAAGCCTTGATCCATGCAACTCAGCATGCCACACAGGCAATTCATGCCATGCGATTGATATCTATCGATATATAACCTCTAAGCTCGTACGTCTCAGAGAAGGGCGTTAAGCAAGAGAATAAATTCTCCGCCGCCAAACAGATATATATTTAACAGTAATCAATCAACACAGAATAAAATCCAATGTCAGACACACAATCTATTTACAAGTTCGTTCTGTGTCTGAACGAAACCGGAGGCACTTTCCTCGCATATCCATCGATCTCCAAGTACGTCTGGACGACCACCAACTATTTCCATCCTCTTGGGTGTACAGCCCAATCAGGATCATTAGTAATTATCCAAACGATGTGAAGACTTCCGGTCATCGACCACCGTCATCATCTTCGACTTATCGTCGAATCGGTTATTCAAAATGGGTGTAAACCCGGCCTTTCCGAACAACCCGCCTATATAATAAACAAATGTTTCACAAACACAACATACGCCTCATTCCAATTCATTAGTCACTAACCGTAAATCAGTAAGAGAGCAATTCCCCAAATATTAACCCCGAAGGCCGAAACCAACATCAGATCAATACCCAGGAAACCATTCTTCTTAACTAACCTACAATTAGTTTCTAAATTTCACATTCTTAGGGGAAAGTTCCCATTAATTTTATCCAAGATAAATTCTTTAAATTTATTCTTTAATCTTCCTTTGGATGTCATTTCAAACCAAATTATGGTTTTCCAAACTAGTCGGGATTAGCGAACCACACCGAAGTAATTATTTATTTTATTTCCCAATCCCAACCTATTCATCCCATGAAGCAAAACTGGTAATACTCCATATCTAACACCACGGTGTTATCGGTAAAATTAATTACCATTTCACGTTCAAATCTAATTAAAGATTTGACTATCGTTTTGGAGCAAAACTGGTGATACTCCATTCTCACTCACTTTCTATATTTGATAATTTAAATTATCAATTCACATTTCAATCTAATTACAGATTCATTAAAATTCCCTTTTCTGGGTTAAAGAACTAATGTCATTTAAAACACAGTTCACGATAAACCCAAATCACATTCCATTTATTATCGGGTTAAAAAACAAGTGGTACTTAAAACACTGTTCACGATAAACCCACAGATCAATTCTATTTAAAACCCATTTCAAATCCAATTTATTTATTTAAAAATAAATGGGTTTTAATTTCAGTTCAAAACTAGTTCATTTCGATAAAAATCTATTTTTATCTTTTCAAATATGGAGTTTTTCATCCCAATTTTTCCCAAATCATTTCTTATGATTTTACACAAATTATTACTATTTTTAATAATTTTATCAAGGCCCGTACAGTCGATTTCCATCAACGGCCATCGAACTGAACTTACAACGACCTTTTCCAAATTTGATTTGGACGTATCTCCAAATCCATCCGTTAGATTTCAAATTTCTAATATTCGTTAGAAAGCTCTTTTCGATACGAACCCAACGGTTCCGGTTTTAGGAGAATACGACGGTCGGATCTCCCGTAATGTCCGTTCGAAATCAATGGTCGAAATTCATGAACTGCCGCGGCGCGGCGCGTTCTATTCAGGCCATTATATATATAATATATATATATTATATATATTTCGTCGATTTCCCTTTTTAAACGAATTTTATAAATCGTTTTCAAATCTGTTTCGAAAACAATTTCAACATTCATTTCAAATTCAAATCGATTTCAATTCTATTTCAAATTCGTTTTCTATTCAATTCAATTCAAATTCGTTTTCTATTCAATTCAATTCGAATTCGTTATATATTCAATTCAATTCGAATTCGTTTTATATTCAATTCAATTCGAAATTGTTATATATTCAATTCAATTCGAAATCGTTATGTATTCAATTCAATTCTAAAAACAAATATAATTGATATAAATATCGTTCACGTCAAAATAGCGCATCTCTAATCAACATGGCTTTATATATTTCAATAATTCCGTTATTCTATTCAACAAATGGATATTTATCCTATTCAATACATGAATCTATATTTTTGTCAACACATGACTAATCTCAACGAATGAGTACTGTCCACGTGTGACTATTTTTGTTATTTAATATATTTTATAAAGATAATGGTATCTAGCGTTTGATTTCAAATCAGACTCCAACCGTAAATTAGTAAGAGAACGATTCCCTGAATATTAACCCCGAAGGCCGTAACCAACATCAGATCAATATCCCGGAGACCACTCATCTTATCTATTTTCCAATTAGTTTCTAATTTTATATATGATAAAGATGTAAATTTTATTGTTAAAATATTTCGTTCAACACATGACTAATCTCAACGGATGAGTACTGTCAACACATGAACCTTTATTTTGTAATGATAAAGATATAAATTTTATTGTTAAAATATTTCATTCAACACATGACTAATCTCAACGGATGAGTACTGTCAACACATGAACCTTTATTTTGTAATGGTAAAGATATAAATTTTATTGTTAAAATATTTCGTTCAACACATGACTAATCTCAACAGATGAGTACTTCAACACATGAACCTTTATTTTATAATATTCTTTATTTTCTAAATTGGAATGAGGCCCAATCAATTACCATATAAAGTTAATTATATGGATTCCATACAACACATGTATATAATAGCAACGATAAATAATCAACCATCATCCAAAGTGCACTACACCGTATAAGCATCAAATATAGATATCTAACGCTTACAACAGCCTGTCAATCAATCGATCGACATATAACTCATTATTGGGATTAGTGTATGTCATATATTATCCCAATACCCGTGTGGGGTTTCAAATCAACAAACACTGATTTTTATTTGTGCAGTTGGGCGATGTGTAAAATTTATCGTCCCAATCAATGTCCTTTAAATAGATGTACATAAACAAACCGTCCGGTTTGTAAATGAATATTTATTTATTCACATTCACGTTAAAAATTATATTTTTAACGACCAAACTATTTTATTCAACCTATGAATATTCTATTTGGTTCATTTATTAAATAAAATGATATCTTTATTTTTCTAACTGATTTTAGGAAATTTCGGCGGCATAACGACACGATACTAGAAACAGGACAAGGCCTAGCCTTATCCCCGGTCTAGTGATGGCCCACGCCATTCAAATCAATTTCCATTGCCCCAAACAATCAAATTCAACTCAAATAATCTAACTAATCTATGCAACCAAACAAACAAGTCCATGGTCTGTGGACCGTGGTGTCGGGTGCTACTAAACACCGTCTGCATCCTAATATATATATATATATATAACTAGAAAAACAAGATTAGAGTGAGAAGTTCTCACCAATAGCTATTCCAACTCCACGACACTTCTATTATAGGAAATCTTCGCCGTTCTCGCCCTTTTGTTACTTTCGTCGCCCGTAGTCACTACATATATAAAAATCATATTTTTATATTGTTGCTATGCAATATATAAAAATCGAATTTTTACTTCGATGCTATTCAATATATAAAAATCGAATTTTTACTTCGATGCTATATGGATAAAAATCACATTTTTACATCGCTACTATATAGATAAAAATTCTATTTTTACATCGATACTATATAGATAAAAATTCTATTTTTACATCGCTATTATATAGATAAAAATTCTATTTTTACATCGCTATTATATAGATAAAAATTCTATTTTTACAATGCTACTATATAGATAAAAATTCTATTTTTACAATGCTACTATATAGATAAAAATTCTATTTTTACATTGCTACTATATAGATAAAAAAATTTACATCGCTATTCTCTATATAAAGATTTCTCCTTTTTAAATATAAAGATCAAATTTTTAACACTTCTATAATGTAAAAATCATGTTTTTATCCTTCTACAATATAAAAGATTATATTTTTATCCTTCTACAATATAAAAGATTATATTTTTATATTCTCTATTGTATTGAAATTTTATTTTCAATACACTACTTATATAAAAATAGTATTTTTATATCTTCTACTATATAAAGATCATATTTTTAATATGCCACTAGTATAAAAATTATATTTTTATAATCTCTACTGTATAAAGATCATCTTTTTAATATGCCACTAGTATAAAAATTATATTTTTATAATCTCTACTGTATAAAGATCATATTTTTAATATGCCACTAGTATAAAAATTATATTTTTATAATCTCTACTGTATAAAGATCATATTTTTATCTTCACTACATATACTGTAAAGAATATTTTTTTTCCTTCTTTATAAAAAATCGGATTTTTCCTTCTTTAAGAATCGAATTTTTCCTATTGTAAAATTCAAACCTTTTTACCTAAAAATCGTATTTATGTCTACAATAAAAATCCTCCTTTCATTTTAAAAGCTATTCTATTTTATCCTTCAAATCAAGAATGTTTACATTTCAAATCAATGACACTTTCAGTTTTTAAACAATGTAAAAATTCATTTTTTTTAAATAATGAAATAAAGAAAAGGGTTTGGAAAACTTACTGCGTTGCTCTAGGGGGCGCTAGAGTCGGAGCAGGCGGCGTTGGACTCACGGAGGTGGTGTTTGCTTGTGTCGGAGGCCATTGGGTGGCGCGATTTGGCGATGGGGTCTCGCTGGAATCGAACAAGGAAGGAAGGGGGGTTGCGGTCAATTCAGAAGAAGAGGGGGAGGAAGAAGGGAGACGCGATGGGAAGGGGGGCGGAGGCTGGCTGCGCCACAGGCGGCGCGATGGGTTTTGGGGGTGTGGGTTCTTCACTGTCGCGAGGTAGCAAAAGGGAGGGGAGGAAGGAGAACGGGAGGAGGTGGATCGGAAGGGGAGGGGTGCGATGGTGGCTCTCCACCTGGGGCGGCGACGGCGAACGAGGTGGAGGAGGGTGGAGGGAACGACGGTTTTTTTTCTGTAATGAATTGATTTTTGATAGGGGGGGGGCTGAGTGATGTAAGGAGAGGAGAGAGGAAATTTTATTTTTAATTATTTAATTTCAAAAAAGGGTACTTTTTATTTCGACCTCGAAACGAGGCCCACCGCCTGTCGTCCATAGCTTATTACCCCCATTCCGAACACAATGGGATATGTATCGTAGGCTGATTCGATCATTTCGATCAGTTTTCGTCAAAATCAACATATAACTCTATATATTGAATTTGAACGCGCATTTCAATTTACTGGGGTTACATACTAACTCGAAAAAATTCAACAAAAATATTTTCTAGCTTCGTATTGACGATACGGTCCTAACAAAACTAGTTTCATCGAATTCTGAGACCGTTTGAAAAATGGCCAATTTCTAGTCGATTAAAATCAACTAAAACTGGTCAAACGCGTTTTCCTTTGCCACGCTCACATATTGATTCGAAAAATTATGAAATTTGGAATCTAGCAATAACTTGACATCACGGATCCAACAAAAGTGGTTTCGTCAAAATCCGAGGTCGTTTGCAAAATTCCCATTTTTAAGGGCCTGAATTCCATAGCGACTATTCAGAATTTTCAACTGGACATATCTTTTTATTCCCGCAAAATTTCGATTTGTCGGATTCGTTGGAAAGATATTGTCAATTAGATCCTAATACTTTTGGTTTCGCTAAAATCCGGTTTGTTTTGCACCCGGTACATTCAATTGAAGTTTGAAATTGAATTATCGAACTACCACGCCATTTTCAATTCCTTTTATAATTATCTATAATTATTTATATTCTAACGACGATGTATATAAATATATACGTTCGAATTATATTCAAAATAAATTTCTCATTGTTATTCTTTAAAATAATCCATTTTAAATATTCAAAATTCATTAAAATTGCCAAAATAAAATTTTTAAACTGGCTCAGAATTTCGGGTTGTTACATTATTTATATTGTATAACATCAGTGATGCAGGGAAAATAGGTTGGAGGGATCCAACATGATTCCTCAATATTTATAATACTGTTTGTTTTCATATATTGTGATATATGATGTGATATATAATCTATGATTGATTATGGGTGTGTAGATGATGTTGATCATGGTTATTTGGTATTTTAAATACCATAAGAAATACCAGAATATATAAAGGAAATTTTCAAGTGAATATTGAAATTGAAATATTTTTATGTAAAATGAATAGGATTATATAAAAGGATTTATATAAAATAAATAGAATTATATAAAAGGATTTATATAAAATAAATAGAATTACATAAAAGGATTTATATAGAATAAATAGAATTATATAAAGGGAATTATAAATGAGATTTAAATGTTAAAATAATAACATGAGATTTTATATAAATAATTCTATAATTAGAAGTATAAATAGAAATTGGATTTGGGATATTATTTTAAATACGAAATCAATCTGTTTTGATTGCAAAGAAGAAATATTATTTACATTTAATGTGAATAAAGGATTTAAGTAAATATTTTGCTAATAAAACATTTATAAAGGAAATAGGGTTTGAAATTGGAATTAAAATGGAGTTAAAGGAATTAAAAACTGACTGGAGATTAGTTAAGTTGAACAACTGTCTGGGCATTGATCTGATGTTGGTTTTGGCCTTCGGGGTTAATACGTAGGGGGTTGTTCTCTTACTAGTTTACACTTAGAGACTGATATATGTGAGAAGAAAGTGATGCGTGAATCAGAAATGGAAACGTTTTCCAAAGTTAATAAAGTATATTTTCTAAAATTAGAAAATAAGGATTTGATGAATATATGGAAACAAGAAATGGGGAAATGAATAAATGATGATTGATGATTGATCGATAGAATTTTCATCTGGAAATAATATTGTTGTTTGCACACATGTTTTTCTTTGATAGTTAAATCACCGACTATCGAAGTTTTTGACTATTTTTCCGTTGTCAATACGAAGAGACTGGGATCAGATTCATTATCTGAAAACCACTATGTATGGGTGTTAGTGTTATGATAAAACATGATGAAGATAATTGAAGACGGACTTATGCATGGGCTATCATATTTACAGAATAGTGCCTTCGATTTGTCCAGTCCCATGATGACCTATATGGAAGAATGTCTGACAAAGTATATTTAATAGATCGCGTAAGTTGATCTCTAAAAAAAGTATTTACGTTTGGTGGCGGAGGAATTCGTTCCTCTTAGCTGTTTACCTGTCGTGTGTTTGGAGAAATCAATTTGTGATTTGGTGGGTATGACAATGTGACATTCAAAGTGAATAAATGTGTGATCTGTCAGAGATAAGCGTGGCCTCAAACCTCACAACTAGGAAATGGTATAAAATCGGGTAGGTCGCATGGCTAAGTAGTTACCTGCCAATTAGGGTGTATTGCCACCTGATCTAGAGAAATTCCATTTACTTCTATAATCTAATTCAATGCTGTCCCTTTAACGAAATGGTTGCTGATCCCAACCGTTGGTGATAATACATTCGGTACACTCAAGCGAAATGAGTGACCGGTCATGTTTATCCTGGGTTACAAGATGTTCTTGTTGAATCCGGTGTATTCCCCTCTAGAGATACACTGTCGGAAGGTGGTCCCATACCTTGCCAATTGGAATTCATTACCCAATAAGCGCCCATGATTTTTGATTATATATTTTGTATGTGGAACGTGAGATGAAAGCGTTCTGCTAGATGATTATTATATTGTGGTTGAAAGACATTATTATAATATCAAATGAGTTGATATAATGATTATCGTTCCTTTCAAAAGATTTTTGAATGTTAAATCAAGTGTTTTGGATTCTCATAAGGGAAAAACCCATTCCGTGTTATTCGGCATGGTCTTATGATATATCATTTATTTTCTCAAGTTGTTTTAAATTGTTTACTCATACCAGTCCCATGACTGACCCGGAGTTTATTTTGTTTTATTCTCCCTAAACTCTTGGGTGCCCAATTTTGTACCGTTAGTCAAGTAGTCAGGATTTTACAAATATACTTGGAGAGCTTGGAGCAGGAGGCTTCAGAATTATATAGCTATTGTTTATTCCGCTGTGTTGTAAGTGTTGTACTCTGATAATGTTACTGTATACATATACTGATTTTATTTCAAACATATGTTATATATTATATGTTGTTCATTCCGATGTGAGATTCATGCTACTCTGATGTTATGATATTCTTCTCCTTCTTCTATTCTAATTTTCTACCTTATCTATTCTCACCCTCTAACTTCTTTCATTAACTACCCGGTATTTTCGATGCTTGGATAGTCGACATTGAGTTTACGTTAGTTACTCAGGATCGCGAAAACCCGGGTCATTACAGTGGTATCAGAGCTGAAGGTTAAGTAATTACCTTGATCTGTGGCGTGACTCAGTAGAGATGGAGTTAGTAATGCCCTAGATTGAGTTGAGTGTATATATATGATTGAACGTATTTGTAGATTTTATAAAAAAAAATTATATTGTGGAGATTTATTGGTTGAGTTGTTTAAGGGTTCTGATCGATCCGTTTGATCCACTATATCGGTAGGGGTTTGTAAACACTCGAATACGATGAACCGACACTGTATGTTTTAAAAAGAGGGTAAATGAAATAATTTTACCCAAATTATATTTTGATATAAAAGGATGATTAATATTTGAAGTATTATCCTATATTGGATGTGTTGTTTGAGATTATAATCAGATAAGATTATAATTGAAACGGTTATGTAAATAACCAATCAGAATTAGGACTAGTGTTATGAAATGAATTAAATTTGAATTTAAATCTGAATTGAAATTAAAACCTTGGAGATTTGGAAAAGTGTTTGTAAATGGATTTGGAATTAATATATGAGAATTTTAAAATCCTGGGAGATTTTAAATTGTTTACAAGCATTGTGAATAATATTTTGAATGTATTTCAAAATGGAAATGGTTAGAAATGGTTTTGAAAGTGATATAGTATTGAACTCACTTCGGTCGTTGGGAAATAATTCCGATGATGATCCGGACATCGTCGGTGTTCATTTTCGAGTTCTAAGTGACGAATTACTACCAAGGATTTTGTTTAGAATTGTTTTGAGAACAAGTTGTTTGAAGTCCGAAAAGTGATATTTGGTTTTAAAGACTAAGCTGTTTAAAAACTCCCAGGTAGAGACAGTTTGAATTAAAAATAAATTTAACAGGAATCTGAACTGGTGTTGGATTGATAAGTTATGAATTTGAAAATCAAGAATGGTACTTGAGATTTAGAATGGAATTTGGCTTGGATAAGCGAATGGTTGTGTTGGAGATAAAAGTGATTTGAGTTTGATTGGATGACATTGATATATGTTGATTTGGTAGCAGATGAGAAGGATATAATGAAATGCCCGACCAAAAGGTACAAGTTAATTTATATATGAGTTTGGTGATTCATCAGCTGATTTGGCAAGCCGCTTGGCTATTTGATTTTCTTTTGGGTTGGAGAAGGCCTAGAGAGGCGAGTTGTAGTTGTACTGATTGAGCCATACAAAGGAGGTTCTGGCAAATTTTTTGAAAAGTTAAGGTTTTAGAAAATTTTCAGGATTTTTGAAAATTTTCGTTAGTAGGAATGAATAAATATTTAATTGATATTAAATTGGTTCAGTTGAAACTGAAGTTAATAAGTAAACAAATAATTTTTAACCCAGTTAATAGGGATTGTTTTCTACCTTAGCAATTTCGAGGACGAAATTATTTCAAGGGGGGAAGAATGTAACGACCCGTATTTTTAACGAATGATAAATAATTTATTTAATTATTTAAATAGTGGTTTGGTAATTTAAAATGACCAGAATTAAATAATATTGAATATTTAATTAATATAAATAATAGAACAATATATTTAATTTTCGAAATAGTCGGAAATAATGGAATTAACAATATTGTGTGAATTGGATCATTTATAATATACATAATACAGAATAGAGTTGAATTATATTAACGAATTTATTATATAAATGACAGTTGAACATATAATTATATTATAATTAAAATCGAGCTCGAAATGACGCAGCAGTTCGTAATTTGGCGATTCGAACTTTAAATGAATATACAAAATCTGTTTTAAATCGGATTTCTGTGAAACAAGAAACGTTCGGAGCTGGTGAACTATACTTTTCTATTGGAAGAGAAAAATTGAGATTTTGTCGTGTAGATTTTGATTTATGTCCGAACCAAATTTTCGAAAAGTCGCTATGGAATTCCTTTATAATTTATAACGAATTATTTATATTATAAATGGATTTTTAATATAAACTGAATATCGATTTAATCTGGGATTTTTAAATGTCGAGTTATAAATTCCGATATGTTTATTTTGGAGCCAAATTATATACTATGTGAATATATACGATAATATTAATTTATTAATATTAAATTTAATTATTTTTAAATATATTAATATTTAAATGGCTTTATTTAGAGCTTTAAAAATAGCCAGTTTTGCAAACGGCCTCCGTTTTCGAAACTAATTTTGTTGGATTCGGAATATTAAATTATTGTTACATTTCAATTTTCGTGATTTTTGGAGTCCATCGTACGGGATTTTAATGTGAAAAATAGTCAATAATTTGACTTTAAAAAATACGCTGTGTGAGCAAACGAAGTCGGAATTCGACGAAACAAGTTTCGTTGGGCCAGTAATATCGAACTGTTGCTGCATGCCCATTTTCATAATTTTTGGGTATCGTATGTGATCATACGAATTTTTAAATGCTAAATGAAAGTAACGGTTCAATAAAATTAATATAATAATCGATTAAAATAATATTTTTATTTATCCTATAAATATGCCTATCCTTACTAACCCTAAACAAAATTCCTCCGAGGTCAAACAGTTTTCAGCCACCACCATTTTCTTCTATAGGAAACCAACGTGAGTTTTAAAATTCATAGAAATTTAAATATAAGTCCTAAAATCATGAAAGTTATATATTTGAAATCCTAGTGATTTTATCTTCAGGTGTATACCCATTTGAACTGGTTCACGTCCATTCTGTAGTTTGGTTTTGAACAGTGAAAAGTAGGGTTTGGGTAATCTTGTAATACGAGCATTGATTTGTAAAATGAAGTTTGTTTTGAGGCTTATGGGATGAAACTGCACTTGCTTGAAAGATTTGGGGTGGAATATTGCAAGAAAATGGAATGCGAATTACTGTAGTACGCAGGACATGGAGCAGAATGCTTTCCAGAAGAAGGATTTGAGTTTTGCAAAGATGGTAGGAGGAGGGAGAGTAGATGAAGTGAGAAATATTAGTAAATTTTGTTTGATTTTAAAATCAAAGTTGGAGGAGCAGTTGAAGATCGAAACAATGACAATGGTGTTCGAACTAAGTAGTGAAGATGGGATTTTTATCCTAGAAGAAGATGCATAGTTATTGGGTCGGGTAGGGAAGAGTGCGGGCCGAGATAGATTGGTGAGGCCTAAATAGTAATTTTTATTTAAGTATAGTTTAAGTTATAAGACGCATTAACTTGTTAACATGATATCTTTCTCATATGGCATCAGTTTTACAAACCATTTGTCGCGTTGGGATCGTATGGACGGTGGTTACGCAATGGAACTGACTGGGAGTGGATTGGAGCTCGATACAATTTATAGCGAAATATATTGTATGTCTGAATTAACCGACAATTATCGTTCTTTAACGATGATCGTCCAATGTGAGTAAATCTCACTAACTCTATACAGTTTATATTTTTATAAATATAATCTAGTATTGATAAATGATGATTGATTGTTGTGTGTTGATTGTTTGTATGAATTTCTGATTTAGTGGTTGAAATTATAGATAACGATATATATATATATATCGTTAATCAAATATTGATTCTGTTTATCGAAATATTTCATATTGAAATGAAATCGATGTTATTTATATTGTTTAACATCAGTGAAGCAGGGAAAACAGGTTGGAGGGACTCAACAGGATTCCTCAATATTTATAATACTGTTTGTTTTCATATATTATGATATGTGAAGTGATATATAATCTGTGATTGATTATGGGTGTGTAGATGATGTTGATCATGGTTATTTGGTATTTTAAATACCATAAGAAATACCAGAATATATAAAGGAAATTTTCAAGTGAATATTGAAAATGAAATATTTTTATGTAAAATGAATAGGATTATATAAAAGGATTTATATAAAATAAAATAGAATTATATAGAAGGATTTATATAAAATAAATAGAATTATATAAAAGGATTTATATAGAATAAATAGAATTATATAAAGGGAATTATAAATGAGATTTAAGTGTTAGAAGAATAAAATGAGATTTTATATAAATAATTCTATAATTAGAAGTATAAATAGAAATTGGATTTGGGATATTGTTTTAAATACGAAATCAATCTGTTTTGATTGCAAAGAAGAAATATTATTTACATTTAATGTGAATAAAGGATTTAAGTTAATATTTTGCTAATAAAATATTTATAAAGGAAATAGGTTTTGAAATAGGAATTCAAATGGAGTTAAAGGAATTAGAAACTGACTGGAGATTAGTTAAGTTGAACAACTGTCTGGGTATTGATCTGATGTTGGTTTTGGCCTTCGGGGTTAATATGTAGGGGTTTGTTCTCTTACTAGTTTACAGTTAGAGACTGATATATGTGAGAAGATAGTGATGCGTGAATCAGAAATGGAAATGTTTACCAAATTTAATAACGTATATTATCTAAAATTAGAAAATAAGGATTTGATGAATATATGGAAATGAGAAATGGGTAAATGAATAAATGATGATTAATGATTGATCGATAGAATTTTCATCTGGAAATAATATCGTTGTTAGCACACTTGTTTTTCTTTGATAGTTAAATCACCGACTATCGAAGTTTTTAACTATTTTTCCATTGTCAATACAGAGAGACCGGGATCAGATTCATTATCTGAAAACCATTCTATATAGGCGTTAGCATTGTGATCAAACATGATGAAGATAATTGAATACAGAGTTATGCAAGGGCTGTCCTCTTTACAGAATAGTGCCTTTGGTTTGTCCAGTCCCAGGACGACCTGTATGGAAGAATGTCTGATAGAGTATATTTAATAGATCGCGTAAGTTGATCTCTTCAAACGTATTTACATTTGGTGGCGGAGGAATTTGTTTCTCTTAGCTGTTTACCCATGGTATGTTTGGAGAAATTAATTTGTGATTTGAAGGGTATGATGATGTGACATTCAAAGTGAATAAATGTGTGATCTGTCAGAGATAAGTGTGGCCTCAAACCTCACAACTAGGAAATGGTATAAAATCGGGTAGGTCGCATGGCTAAGTGGTTGGCTGCCAATTAGGGTGTATTGTCACCTGATCTAGAGAAATTCCGTTTACTTCTATAATCTATTTCGATGGTGTCCCTTTTGGGAAACGTTTGCTGATCCCAACTGTTGGTGTAATACATTCGGTACACTCAAGCGAAATGAGTGACCGGTCATGTTTAGCCTGGGTTACAAAATTTTCTTCTTGAACCCGGTGTATTCCTCTCTAGAGATACACTGTCGGAAGGTGGTCCCATACCTTGCCAGTTGGAATCCATTACCCAATAAGCGCCCGCAATTTTTGATTATGTATTTTGTATATGGAACATGAGATGAAAGTGTTTTGCTAGATGATTATTATACTGTGGTTGATAGACATTATTATAATATCAAATGAGTTGATATAAAGATTATCGTTCCTTTCAAAAGGTTTTTGAATGTTAAATCAAGTGTTTTGGATTCTCATAAGGGAAAAACCCGCTCCGTGTAATACGGCGTGGTCTTATGAGATATCATTTATTTTCTCAAGCTGTTTTAAATTTTTTACTCATACCAGTCCCATGACTGACCTGGAGTTTATTTTGTTTTATTTTCCCTAAACTCTTGGGTGCCTAATTTTGTATTGGCAGTCAAGTAGACAGGATTTTACAGATATACTTTGAGAGCTTGGAGCAGGAGGCTTCAGGATTATATAGCTATTGTTTATTCCGCTATGTTGTAAGTGTTGTACTCTGATAATGTTACTGTATACATATACTGGTTTTATTTGAAACATATGTTATCTATTATATGTTGTTCGTTCCGCTATGAGATTCGTGTTACTCTGATGTTGTGATGTTCTTCTTCTTCTTCTATTCTAATTTTCTACCTTATTTATTCTCACCCTCTAACTTCTTTCATTAACTATCCGGTATTTCCGATGCATGGATAGTCGACATTGAGCTTATGTCGGTTACTCAGGATCGCGAAAACCGAGTCTTTACACCATACATATCTGTGTGATTCCAAGCGAACATATCCAAGTTGGCTTTAATAAATTCTATAACCCTTTATGTATTCTCATACCAAGTTGCGATCCGGTGCTCAACATTCGGGTTGGATCATTTGGATCCACCGAGACAAATACCGTTATCTCTGCGTGCATTTTCCTATTATCCCCTGCATTATTCTTCCGACGGTCCATGGTTTTGCGAATGAGGCAATGCTCTCCAGCTTAGGCGTTTCCCTTTAGTTGCTATAAGATGAGCTCTTAAATGCGGAGGGGCCACTCCATATTTTTCTTCTTCTCTTTATTGTCGGCTTCTCGTAGTTCGCTTATGTAGCATTCTCCGGTCGCGTCCTGATCCTCTTTAACCACTCCAACACCACTTTCTTTTTGGAATTTCATTATAGGACACTATGATGCTAGGAAGATCTTAAAATCCATCAAAGGTGGTCGTCCCAGAATGTGTTATCTCATCAACACTGACAAAAGTTTATATTAACACCTCTTTTCTTTCGCCTTCTCAGAGCTCGACAGGCAGATCAATCATTCCGATAGGATACTATAGCTCGCCATAGAACCCTTGGATCTTGATTTGGTAGGCTGACTCGTCTATCAATGGTAAATTCATCTGGTTGAAAGTATTTATGAAAAGGTTGTTTGTGGATGCTCCACAATCAACGAGCACCCTCCTCACTGTGGAGGGCCCAATGCCAAGTGTTATTACCATTGGATCAAGTGTAGCAGCTTCGATTCCTTCTGTATCCCTAGCTCTGAAAATTATGTCATCATTGAATTTCCTTTGTTGCTATACCCGGGTTGTATCTTCCAAAATGAGGCAAGCTTCGCTCTTTGGGCCATACTTCAGGGCACTTGAGTACTTTTCCATCTCTTCCCAACATTTCTATAGAGGATGTGGGCCGCCTAAAATGGTATGAATGACTAAATTTCCAATGTCCTGGCCTCCATTTCCATTGTAGGGTCTTGGTTGGTTTGCAAGGAGAAATTACCCCTAGGTTATTGGGGATAACTGCACTGTCTGAGGTTTTTTGACATACTGCTGCAACTTGTTATCTCTAATAAGCTCTTCTACCAGATTCTTGAAGTGTCGACATTCGTTGGTGTTATGCCCTGGCTGATTAAGGAAGTGGAAAAACCTTCCAGAATTCTTCTGATTTTCCATCGTTATCATAGGAGGTGGCTTTGAGTATCGTTCCTTCTCATTTGTACCTAAGAAAATATTCTCGGGCGTTTCATTCAAAGGTGTGAACTCTTCAGGCTTGTAGTATCGAACACGTTTTCCGTCCTTTTTACCTTTTCTTTATCCTTCATTGGCTCTCTTCTAACCTCCTGACCTTTTCCCTTCTTCCTGAGCATCTCCACCTTCCTTGTGATTGTGGACAAAATGATTGTGTATAGAACCAACAACATTTCCATCTACTGGATTCGGTTCCTCCCATCTGAGGAACTTTTCACCCTTCTTATAAAACTTCTCTAGAGTGTTGGGTTCTTTCGCTTCACTCACTTCCCAAACTCAGTTTCTTTATCAATAGTCCTTACCAGAGCCATTAGCACCATCCTTGACTCGGAGTTTCCAACTTCTGTTACTGCTGTGTTAAATCGATGCAATAAAAACTTCAATGGTTTCCTTGGATTTTGAACAATTCTGGACAAGGACATGATGTCATTTGCCTTCGAAGTATACAATCTAAACTACTATTTGGACATCCGAGACAAATTTTCAAACTTATTTACTGAATTCAGAGCAAGCTTTGGAAACCACAATGATGCGACCCCTTCCAAGTACATTGGAAAGTAACGACATTTTAGTTCATCGGTTACTCGAGCATCGTTCATATGGCAATTATATTATTGAACAGAAATGGGTTGGGATCAGTCATTCCATTGTATGCTGACATTGTTGGCGGGACGATCTTTGTGGGATAGTCAGCCTTTATATCTTACTAGTAAAGGGAGTCCAGTTGGGAGAAAAACCGCAGTCCTGCTCCTCTCGTTTTCTAGCCAAACTTTCCTTTGTAATCAATTTTATCATTTCTGAAATATATTATTCACTGCCATTCTACTCCATGGAGCAGAGGCCTACTATTTTACGGGCATGTGGCTTGGCAAACGACCTCAGTTAGCTAGTTGGGGTTCTAATCCTCCTATTAACGGAGGTGCCCCCCCGTTGGTGCTCATGATTTTCTGGGAAGACAGTTTAATAGGTTGCTTCTACTTGTTCCAATCAGCATCTTCTTCATTGTTGTGTCGGCATTATTGTCCAGACCATCATTCGAACCTGATATCATATTTAGATCTTTGCCGACATTCGCCTGATGATTCTGATTACCTCCCATACTCAAGTTTCTGGGAATAAAGCCATAGTTCCTTCCCGCACTAGCTGGTGCGGCATTAGCACCATGCACTCTGGGGTAAACTTCTGGATTTCTCCTTCTACGGTCTGAGGCTGAAGAATGCGCTTGTTCTTCTAAATCAATTTCCACTCTATTAGTCCCCAGATTCAGCCTAGTGGTCAAAATAACATCCAACTTCTCCATCAACATTCGGTTTGTGACCTCCAGTCACTGATTTATGCCTTCTACCACATTATCGAGTTCTCTTCGACTAATAGCTTCCCCTGGGTTTTGAGTCGCTCTAGGGTTATCAGCTATGGGTGAAACCAGAGTACCATCAGCTATGTCTCTAGAAGTTACAACCTCCGCGGATTTGCTCTTAGCTGTCTTCTTCCCAGAAGGAGCCATGATATCTACTAATCTTCAAGTTCTTAATGTGATTTTCTCCGTGGATCTGCCTTATTGACCTTGATGATCTATAGTAGAAGCATAGATCTAGGACTTAGATTCAGATCTCAGTGAAAGCACCAAATGTTAACTCCAAAAATGGCGATAACACCTGATAGTCTATGAAAGCACCACCCTTTGTGGGGAAAAAGAGTATAATAGTAAAAATAAACAGAAACAAGAAAGAAATAAAATGCAGGGAAAGAAGAACGTAGTTTTATAGTGCTTCATCTTGAGATCAAGCCTACATCCACTTTGAATAGTTTTATTATGATCCTTGCCATGCTAAGTACAATATATTATAGATGATTACAAAGTTTCCCAAAGTAGATAATAAAAGATAATCACTAGTACTATTGGTTATCGTATAATCACAATAACCAACTTAGGTGACCTAGATTTGTTATCTCTGGAGAAGAAGCTTAGCTATAGGAGAAGAGTAATGGTTGTTGAAGATGAAGATCTATCTTGGAAGAGCTTAAGCAGAGCAAGGAAATCAATCACCCTTCATGTCATAGCATACGAGGTATTTATAAGTGTTCAAAATGAAGTTGGGCCAGATCCATTTGCAGAAGGCCTCGGAATTGTGCTCAGAACTCGCCCACCAAACCGCTAGACAAAATACATTTTCTATATGAATATGTATCGGTCCATGATGAACCGTTGTTGGCCTATGGATTTAGTGTATTTTTCACTTTTAACTTCTTAAACGTGGCCTGCATGTCATGTTTAGCCTTTGGGTGCAATTTGGTGTTATTTAGACCTAGTTTGGAGTTGTATCGAGCTTTAACTTCTTATCCTCTTGGCCTTACTTTCAGTCCATTGAGCGGTGATATCCAAACAAGTTGGATTATCTTGAGATTTCACACATAGCCTCAAGACAATGTCACCAAGGTACTGGAATGAGTCATGCGTCCATTTGGGCTAAAACCATGGATCGGTACCAGTCCATTTTACTTAGCATTTTTGGGCTTGAAGCTCCTGCAGGTGCTTTATCTTGTTCCTTTATCACCTCTGGTGAAATTTCATTCAAATGTGATCCTATACGATTTTGTTCTTCACTTTGATTCCTACGCGAATATTTCCTGGATTCATGTCTAGGTTAACAATAAGAGTTGGCTGTTGAGTCTTCTTAGGGCTCTGGGTATTTTCTTAAGTTATCTAATAAGTGAAAATATTGTTTTGCAATTTTTTACTGTTGGCTTTTGTAATTGTTGTAAGGATTTTCTTAAGTCATGCAGGTTGTTAGATTCAACATAGTTTCCTTGCATGAAAATCTTCTTTTTAGATGATATGCTTTTCGTATATCGCTTCGACTCAATGTATTTACTATTTTTATAATAAAGAGTGTTACAGATCACTTTAAAAACTGGTCGGCCTTGCCAAAAAAAGAATATTTAGTTAAATTGTTAGGAAAAAGATATGGTGATCTTTATTGTTATTTCTTTTTTTGGAATCATATAGGATTTGTTTGATCTTACATTTTTTTATCAGATTCATGTAGTAGTTTCTATGTTATGAATGATATTAAATATAGATTTGTTATTCTACAATATAGACAATTCACTTATTTGTTTTATTCTACTTTGCTAAATTCTCATTTATTTTATATGAATTGGATGTTGTGTATGACTAATTGTTGATATAGTTCTTGATTTTGTAGTTTTAATGTGATATAGAGATACCATCCTTGTGTAAAGAATCAAGACATTGAGTATTTGGAATACTTTTGCTTATGGTGTTCTTAATTCTATATGAGGAGAAATATGAATAAACGATGTTATAATGCAGTTTGGGATTAGACATTAAGTCATATTTCTTCGGTTGTTCTTTGGTCTCATGCAATGATCCATATTTTATGTATCGAGGATCGTAAAATATTTTTATTATCTTCGTATGAAGTCGTATGATTCTACAATTTTGGAAAATGACAATTATAGTTATTTTTTTGTTTTGTTTTTGTTGAATTTTCTATAACTGGTTTCCCCTTCAAAAATCTTGTATGACACAGAACTTTGGGTAGACACTGAATTTGAAATTAAGAGCACCTCCATTGGATAAAACTGATGATTTTTCCTCTTGTAGAATTAAGAAAACAGACTTTTCATTTGGGAGTTATAATTGTTTGAAATTTTAATTGGTTTTGGATAGCAATAATGGGTAATTAGAGTTTATATTGATAAGGCCAATGACCAATTTTGATATTTAAGTATGTAAGAGTTGATGGGATATTATCTCCCTTATTTCAGTATCCCCAAAATAGGCTAGAAATTCCATTAAATTTCCTAAAACAAAAAACCTACTGAAAAACCTACTTTAATCAGCAAAATTACATTAGTAAAAGGGGATTTGCGAAATTTTCACTTGTGATTAGAGATTTACTATTGGGAGACTCTGTTAATTCATGACTTTTGTTGTTCATAGGAGCATAGACCTATGCTTTACGATTATAGTGAGTGATTAGATATTTCTCTTACTAATTTGATCATTATATACCCTCAATGATGTCATAAAAAATATATAGAAATATTTAAAATGTTTTTGTGCTATTATAAACCATATATGTGAATTTTGGATAATTTGAACTTGATTCGTAAAAACATGTTTTTATGGATCCTTAACTTATTCTTATGAATTCTAACTTTCACATAAATACATTTGATTTTATTGGCTATCCTTAATGTTTAGAATGATGCATGCATGATTTCTTTATGTTTCGATGATTAAAATAATTTTTGTGAATGATGCATGCATCGTTGCTCAATGTTTGAATAGTTGAATATGTCAATTGCATAGCAAATTGAAATGACTTGCTTCCTCAACCCTCTAAAATCGACCCTAATACATCCACGGTATTTCACGTGCCAAATAAGGGAATTGTTTGTTGTAAGTAAGAGAGGGGTGAGAAAGTAGAAATATCAGAATCTTGCACATCGGAAAAAATTATATTTATTTATCATCTAAAATCATTACAAATTTTACTAATCAAAGTGAAATTATATTAGCCTGAACAGTTATTGAACTTTTCCTTCCAAATGTTGAAAGAAATAAATAGAAAATGACTATCTTCATATTCTTCAGCTCCAAACTTTATCCAATGAATCCGAGCAGAACTTGTTACTAGGATGCCCAAGGAAAATATGGGCACCCAAAGCTTAAGGGAAAGAAAGGAAACCCCGGTCAGTCAAGAGACTAGTGTGAGCAACTTAAATTCGCTATTTGGAAATAAAGGGTATCCCATAAGACTACAATCGCACATAAACATAGCATGGATTTTACCTTATGGTGACCAAAGCATTCTACATCACAATTGTCTGATATTATTTTAATGACTTACGGGATAAAACCCACTAAAAAATACAGGAGTAGAGAAATTACGATTCTAATTAAATTTTACACCCTTATTGAGGCTTTACAATAGAGAATACGTAAGCTCTTAGGGGAATTGTTTCCATACGATGGCTAGGTAAGGAACTACCTTTTATAATAGTGCACCTCTAGAGGGATGTATTGATGACCACTATCATTTGCCTAATTGGAAAAGCCAGAACCATTACACAGGCTTTTACTCTAGGTGGTGCACTACCCGAATATGTTATCACCTCGATCTTAACCGACCTATCTACCGCGTGGCCTTTTAGCATACACCACTTATTCGAACTATAAATCCAAAAGGGTGATAAACGTCTCCTCATGGGCGTTACCTAAACTTATCTCACTACATGCCCTATTTTTGCCAATACCGGCCGTTGAGGCTTATAGGTCTATGATTACCTTTTCTTCAGTAACATTCTTTACTTTGAATGCCACATTGTCAAATTCAACACATGCCACTGATTTCCACTAATGCACAACTCTGAGCACGTACATCTCACAGAAGGGTGTTAAGCTAAGAGAAGTCTTCTCCTCCAACAAAAAGATATACATGCATGAAGATCAATATATACATATTAGAGGTACAACATCAGACATTCATCCATACAACTCACCCTAGGTTTAGACAAACCGAAGGTACTACTCTCGCTAGATTGTGTGATCTAGAAGAGAGTAGCCCATGCACCGAAGATCCAAATGCAGAATTGTTATCATTGCAATATGGGAAAAATCCCCCGAGGGTGATAATAGCAACCTTTCATTCAATGTCTATAATTCTTCAGTCTTCAATATTTATTACTTAGAAACATTTAATTGATCCAAAGTTGTTTAAAGATAGGAGTCACCTAAACCAGATCTCGGTATCCTCGAATCAATTGTCACACAATATTGTTTAAGTAGTTTTGGATGTTGGTTGTTCTTCATTTCTTATTACATTACTTCATAAAACATCTTTTAAGGACGTATAATTTTCTAATACTCTTCAAATGTATTCATGCAATTATTAAACCTCATTCATTAAGTCATTTGGATGGTAAGTCCTTTTTAGTTTAATAGATCTGAAGAAATCACACTCATCTTACTTTATATCAATTTCCATATTAAAACCAAACTTCCTTGAATAATGTTGTAAGAATTTTTTTTAATTCTTATGGACAACAAGGATTCCCTTCTTAAAATTGGGTATTAAATAAAATAAGATCGTCCCTAAGAGATCCAATTTATTTATTTTCAAAAGATTTGATCTTTTATACTTAATTCATTTCCGATATTACAATCTTATCTAGACTTTGCCCTGGAAAGAATTAGGTAAGTCAAGGCACAGGTTACTCTAAAACATCTCCCTGGTTAAGTATCCATCCGGATATCAGAAATATAAAAATCAGGCTTACTCTTCGGATTACTAAAGCCAGGATTAAATCATTGCTTATTATAGCTTTTTGATTCAGTTCAATTATCTAACATCTTTAATTTATTTCTAGATATTTAAACAATCTCCAGACTATTTTATTAATCATTTAAAAAGATTCATTAAAGATTTGAAGAAGATTTATTAAGTTTAAACTTCAATTTAATTGTTATTATGTGTTGCAAAAGCGTCGCAAAATGTATCATTTAAGCTTAATTCATTAAAATAGCTTTTCTTTCATTATAAGATTCATATAATCAACTTAAATCACTTCTAAAACATTTTAAAGGATTTATAAGATTTATTTAATATTTTTAAGAGATTAAAAATCTCTTCTTTCAACAATCGTGTTTACAGAATTTTGACTTGAAAACCGCGTTGTTTTCCAAATCTTATTTTGGTTATATTTAAAAATCTACTCACCTGAATGTTGATTTTATCAATTTGTTGGCAAGCTATGTTTATAAGGATTCATTAATATCTTATTTCCAAGAGTTTTGATTCATATTTTCAAGGTACAAAAGAATCACCTTTTAAATGGTGAAATCGTGAGTTATTGATTCGTAACACACAAAAATTGCTTAAAAATTCATATTCTTTTCAAACTTCATTTATACACAAGAAAGTGTTTATATTTAATTTATAAAACATTTCAAATAATTTTTGAGAGGCATAACAATCCATTTTTCACTATTTCATTCACTGAAAGGAAAGTGATTTCCTTTGTGTTATCGAGGTGTATTTAATGTGACTTATTAGAAATCCATACAATCAAACATATAAGCATTCAAACTTAGCAAACGTTCTTCATGGTATTCATTAGAATCAATTAATATACATATGAAAATAGTTTAGGATTTATATAACAATATTACTTGTGTTCAGTTAGGGTTGTTTAAGGTTGAGTTTCCTACCTTCATTTGTTATATAAGTTCCTAAAATCGATTATAACTCCGCTATGATCCCTCTGAAGCTTCTTGAAATGGCTCCTTTCTTCCTTGATGTTCTTGACCTTCCTCTCTCCCCACCTTCTTTCTCATAGCTTAAGTACTTGTGGGTGGAGTTTTGGTCTTCGGATCTTCATCGAGTGGTGGTAACTTTCAAAAGGAGATCAGAAGTGGTTTGGCGATAGTTTCGATGCCTTTCGATATAGGTTTGAGTGGTGAGTAATTTTCTTCTTATTTTCTTAAGTTTAGGATAGAGTTTAGAATCAATTAAAAAGGTTTAGGAAGATAAAGAAGAGAAAAATTGGTGCAAAGAAAGGAAGAGAAATGAGTGGATATTTATAGGAAAACATTTGGAATAAAATATCTAGCAAAATATTATCAAAACCCTCTCCCTTACCCTACCCCCCAGACACGGTTACACCCCCAATTGATGTGACTAGAAAATGTGTGAGGGTGATGCTGTGTAAGTGTGATGATCATATGTTAAGAGTAATGATGTTAGGGAGTTGTATTATTTTACTAAGTAAACTCTTTTTGTCCTTATTCACCTGCATTTTCTAATCTCTTCTTAGCATTAATAAGTCAGTTCATTAGAATCTTATGGTTGTGTTATCATATTCATTTACGTATACACATATGTTTTACAACTTCATACAACTTTCATTCATCAAACCGTTGAGAATCCAGAACTCTTTTATCGGTCATATTTTCTATTTTCGCTTGAAATATTTATCTAGGTAAAAAAATTCACCAATAACTTTTTTATTATTTTTAAATATACAATTTTTTTACTTAGTCATATAACTCTATTAAAAAATATTTATCCCTTATTTATGAAATTCGGGGTTTTACAATAAGCGATACTGATTTTTCCTCTATTTTTTGGTCGAGTATATTGCTTTATTCAACTTGTTCACCTTTGATATGTTATCACTTTATAACATTTTTAAAATGATTTCTTATCATTCACATCCTTATTTGAATAGTTATAACAAATATCAAATCGCTATGTTCTCCATTCAAATCGATAAATCAGTTATTGAATATAATATCCTTTTTGATAATGTCATCAATTCATTAAATTTCCAAAGATTTAAAATATACAATCTTATTTATTCAATTATGAAAATATGTGTGTGTATCCAGAACCATTCAATCCTTATGGATAGAAATCGGTTTTATTGATAAATCATAAAATGATTTCAGTCATTTTGTGATTATTTTCTTAAGGAAATATTTTCTAAACTAATTTCCCAATATGACTTCAATATCATTGTCTCTTACTATAAAATTCATTATTAGTTGGACTAATCCATATTTGAATATTTGAAATAGTTTAAATATTGCTAATCTAGGTCACCAAAATCTGGGTTGTTTCATTTTACCCTTGTTAAAAGGATTTTGTCCTCGGAATCACCTAAACAAAACTAAGGTATCTCCCCAAAGATTTATTTTGCTTATTCTCGTAAGATATATGTGGATCCTTCATATGCCATATCGAATTTGATATTTAACTCAGATTCATAACTTCTCCTTCCGACCTAGTATTGATACTACGATCCTTTAAAGCGGACTCCAAATCAGGCCATTTGATCAGAAAACTTTGCTTCCATTATATGGTTCTTAACCATAATATAAAACTTAAGAGTTCGATAAGAAACCCTAATCGATATTAGCCGTCAAACATATAATGATAAATTCTATTTTGATCATTGGTAAGGACCTCAAGTTCCGTACTCGAATCTTGATTAAGATGCCAATAAAATGATTTACGTACACCTATATGTTCACATTATTTGTTTCTCAACTATCGATATATTTCTCCTATTCAAGTACTATGTTATTTCTTCAATTTTGCATACATTTTATGTTCAAACTTGTATAATATTCTATAACATCCTACAAGTATATACAAACATCAACTTCACTTTCTCAACAAGTAGGTTCAACAATTTCTTCTCAACTTGTTATCTTCTTAAATCAAATGTCATGTAAACCCAGATTTATGTCTTTACTACCGTTTCATCATTAAGTTTCAAACCAATTTTATTTATAAAAGCCTTATTTAAATATAAATCAGATCATTTAGCTTATAGAGCTATTATTTAGTTTAGATTCCTAGACTTTATAAATCTCTTTTATACATTCTAAAACATTTTTAAATATGATTCAGAAAGGATTACGAGTCATTTATTAAAATTCATTTGTTAACAAAAATCATGTTTAATAACTTGATTTATTTTTTACCATTAAATCATCGTTAAGTTAAACACTTAGAAAGTGATTGTAAAACTTAGTCATTCACTAAATCTTTGTTTATTACAAAACTTAATCTATCAAATGGAACTTAATATTACCAAATGAAACATTTTTATTACTAAGTGGATCCATGCTGAACGTTTATATGCTTTCAACCATTGGATAGTGGTCATCGATTCAAGTGATTCAAGCAAGACATTACGACTTTACTTAGTTTACTCTTTCAAAAATAAATCTTATCTTAACTTTGGTAAAAGTTATTTCTCGATACCTTATCTTTGTTTAGGGAAGGATTTGTGCAAGTATATAATCATAATAGATCTTTTTATTAAGGCAATTTCTTACTACATTGTTTTCACTTAATCCTCACTGACACATCGATACGTAGTTCCTACTAAGAAGAGATATACATTAGTGCCTAGTGGAACATGGATCGAAAGGGAAATCAAAGTCCAATAAGTTGGAGTCTGAGGAGTTCCTTCCATACCAAAAGTATTCTCCATAAGATGTGTCTAGATCCTTGTCATTTTTCTCCTCTTCATCATCGATCTCATTTCCATCCCTTTCTACTTTAGGTGGGTACATCACGTTAAGTGGCCATGATTCTATAGACATCTTGTGCCCTCTTTCTTATATTTATTCTAGACCTAGGACTGGTTCTTTTGGGACTTCTTCTACCTCTTCTTCTTCATCAACCTCCATATTACCTTGTCACTCGATGTCATCACTGTATACTGACCAGATGATGTTTCTTGCTTGATGTGATACCCCACGTTCATTAATGTCACTCTATAAAGAATGCATTAAGTTTCATGAAGCATTATTGGTAAATAAAAACATAATATCACAAGACAGACTTGTAAAATAGCAGCGAAATTAAAAACTTTATTTAATCAAAACATCATGGCCCCAAATACTGAGTTTACATCATAGGTTTGAAATAACCAATTACATTAATAATTTGTCTTTCCAAAAGTATCAGAGTACATAAGCATAAAACCATATTTCCTATGTGAAGCCATAAGAGAGTTGACCAGAAGTCAAAGCAGTACATCAATATCCAAAATCCAAGCTAAGCTAAAAGAATCTAAATCAACTCTAAGCACTTCCACCCTGAGAACCTGAGGGGGGGGGGGGAACGGAAGAGAGGAAGAGGAAACAAAAGGGTCAGACATAAAGTCTGGCGATTCTAGTTACTTTTAAATATAAGTAAATAAAAGTATCATGGAAGGTATATAAAACTGGAAGAACAAGATAACAGTAACAATAACAAGTGTGAACTGAGTAAGATAAGGTGAATAGGATATATTGCGCTTCCTAAATACATTTCTCTGCACCAAACCGATACTGGTATATCAGAAATAGAATGATCCCTACCAATATCATTCTATTACATTTTCTTGATTATTAGGTTACTTGGGTTAGTAGAACTCAAGAATTATCCGCGCATCGTACCCATTTACTTTCCCATGAATTCACCTAATACAATATATATAGCTACCTCTCAATATTGAGATACACCCCATGGTACCCCACTCGCATGGTCTCCACCGTAATGAACGCAGTCTCTCATTCTACGTCGGAGTGACGTACGGATCTCTATATAGCAATGTTATGTTCTACATATATTTGTCATTACTATGCTACGTAGGCGTATGGACTGCCACCATCGATTGAATCAAGTTCCTTATCGAAATAATGCCCTCTAGTCTATGATACACCACCCAGAGCAGATATGCATGTATCTAGACAGTCCTACATATGTATTGTAATTTGTAGCTCGATGCCTCAATTGCACGTCCTCTAATGTGCACCGAGTTCCATAGCAGGGCAAAACAAGAAACACAGAACTCGTCCGGTAGCTTTTCCATACTTGTATAGGCGCGCCTTTAAGATCCTCCAAATACAGATATTCCTAGGATCTGTTTTCCATGGTGGCTATCGCCCCACCTCAGCCCCTCCCTCAACTAGTAAAGACTACAAGAGCTAAGCGGCAACCCCTAATAACAACCAATCTAAAGATCCATGTGGCGTCTACCTTCAAACCCGAACTCGATAGTGAAAGGTGAAATGGTATCTTGGGTTTAGCTCTAGTATTTTCACATCCCACTGGCGGCCGATGACGGGTATCCGATGGTCTACTATCCTTGTTGTTCGTGACCCTCTGCCTCCTCGTGAGGCAACCGCCGAACCACCCTGGTGTCACCTCGTCACTACATTCTGACTGCATAGCTACATCTGCAGTTAAGGCCCACCCACCTAGTAGTTACGCGCAGACCTAACCTCTACGAGCATAGACTAAGACATCTGTCACTGCACAGAGGACTACTAGGAGCACCTTACTTACCTCAGGAAGCCGCGTGCTTCCCCTTCCAGTCCTTTGGAGTAGTCAAAACAGTCAGATGAATGTGCGCTCCCCTCGTGCCTTATAACACCTCGATGATCTACCTCGTTGGGTTATTCACCCTCAAACGTGCAGATTGGTCCAAGCGCCTCACTTTAATATGTTATTAGACCCTATGTATGATCATTCCATTATGCGCTTGCTTTTCCTCCTCAGGTTTCCTTTTAACTTGGTTATCCCCGTTCATATTAAATTCTTAATCAAGTTACCAAGTTCCTCTTGCTTATTAATTTTGGTTATATAACTTAACACCTTTAAGTTCATTGATAAGCCCACAACATGTTATTCTCTAGATTATGGCCCAAGGTCTATAACCCATAAACCCTTTATATTTTTATCGTTCAATTCCATAGTTACAATAATATGTTTTTACTTAATGTGTAACTAAGTACGCCTCATTTTACATGTTTCCTTTTTAACATGTCAGTCGTTATTTATGATTAAAAAAAATTATCTTATAAGTTTTCCTCGTTCTTTCTCATTTAATCATAATTCCATTTTACATTGTCAATACAACTTATCGTTGTTTACTTGTTAACACAGTTCTATTAACTAAGGCCCATTAACAAGTTTCTCAACCCATTAATTATAACCTATGTTATAATTTCCTCTTGTCCCTAGGACAAGTCTAAACATGCTATTCTTATCAGCGGGTTCCAGACTTCTAGTTTACTTAATTTATAATTAAGTGCCTCTTATCTTATTACACCAATTGTCTCATTTCCTTACAAGTAATGCTTACCCTAAACGGTGACTTTACTTACATAACTTTATCATTTCTACCGGTTACATATACCACTAGGTGTCTTTAATTACATAACCTTATCGGGTTTAGTTTATAGGCCTAAATGTAAATATTACCTCCCCCCCCAAGATTTGCTTAGCCCACCCACTATCCAATCAATTTTACTTAACCCTAACTTTAGTTCATATTTATACAATCCCTACGGATTAAATTAGATTAAGCAGTCCAATTCACTACCACGACCATTTATGGTTTATGATGTGCTGGACCTCCCATATTTGGCCTACAACTTGTGGATGTTGGATATGCTGGTCGGGTCTGGGTAGACTTCTTCCACATGTTGGGCCTAACCTTGTGTCATAGCTCGTCTCGTATTTGCGCACTTAGACCTCTCACATTAGATTCAACATCAGTGGCTGCTGGATATGCCAGTCGGGTCCAGGTAGACTTACACCACTAATGCAACCTAACCTCGTGTCTAAGTGTTACTAGGGATCCATTATTTTAGGCATATTCAATATAATTTCCCTACTCCAAATATAGACTTTCATTCCCCCTTTCAATTCATATTTACAATTATCCTATTTCAATTATAGGTTTCCATGCCCTAAATCAATATTCACATGTGTTCCAGTTTATGCCCCAAATTGACATTTACATATGTTATAATCTATGCCTGATTTCATAATTACATATATTCCAATTTATACCCCAATTCAATATTTACACATTTCAATACAAATTTTTCCCAAATTCATGTTCACCTATTTTCTAATATATGCCTAACTTCATGTTCATATTATCCAATATAAAATATGCCCCCAAATCCATATTCATATATTTTCCAATTTTATGCCCAAATTTACATTCATAATTTCCAATACCAATTATGCTCCAATTTATGTCTTTCCCAATCGTTCCGAATTTCTCACGTTCGCATTTTTCAGTGTTAGGCCTAGGCTCGAAGGTTACCTGGCTGTATAAAAATAAAAAGGGAAAAGAGGGCGAGAAGAGAATCAGAACAGGCATAATAACGAATCAATAACATAACGGTAGAAACATGCATAAAAACTGAATGGGCATATTATGACAAGATTAGACTTGTTGATAATATAAACATATAAGAACAGATCAGAGGTATATGTCATAATAGAACTGATTAGGCACCGATTCAAGATCCAATTTTTATACACATATCACGATTGCTATTTAAATATTCAAATCTAAAAATAACATGAACTCATAGTGAATAGATCTAAGGAAATGGATCCAAATTACTGCGAAGAACACATTGAATTTGTTGTTGTAGCAATTGTTGAACTTGTATAATGTTTGCTGAATTGGATTTGGAGTAGATAAGTCCATTCAATCTACGTTGCAGCAGAGCTCCGCCATTGCCGCCATTTTCAGGTGAATAAAACCTAGGTCTAGGGTCCTTTATATAGCCTAGGGTTCATGAATGTAGCTCCAAAATCGTCCAGGTTCAGAAAAGAAGTATCCAGATCCACGGGTGGGTCGACCCCCCTTCTAGTGGGTCGACCCCTAGGTCGACCCCCATTCATGGGTGTCAACCCATGGGTCGACCCAGCCGGGTCTCGGGTCGACCTCAAACGGTCGACCCTTCCTTGATTTGCACGCTGGATTTCTGGTTTTGCTGATTTTTAAATTTTATATGTATATATATCTTTCCTATATGCTTACAAACTTCAAACTTAATAACTTCTTCATACTGTGTCCTATTTACGCAAACCAGGTGTCTATCTTGACCAGAATTCCGAGATGGACGCAATGGCGCGGTCCGTTTTAGTCAATTCTAAATATTTAATTAAGTTTTCCTTAATTCATTATTAACATTGTATTTCACACTAATTATTCTTTAATTCATCATCTTTAGTGTCATTAAAATTTCGGGGTGTTACACTAGACTACTCTTTATGTCGTCACTGGATATATCGTTTATCCATTAGTCATAATATGAAGAGTTTTGGTTGTTGAGCTCAGCCTCACCCTCTACTCCTCCTCTTCCTCTTCTTCTTTAGATTCTTCCATAGGTTCCTCTTCTTCCACTACCATGGGTATGTCTCCTTCTACTTCCATGGGTATCGACTTTTCGATCTCAATGATCGGTGTCGGTTCCTCATCACTATATAGGATGATGAGCATTTGATCTTCTCAAGGAATGACCCATAAAGTTGGTGGCATGTTTTCCCAACTAAAGTAGGAGAAATGAAGACTAGGGTTCCTACAACTATCGCTGGATATCTTGATATATTTGTTTCCCTTTTTCTTTGAAGATTCTCCTTTGTATATTTTTCTTTCGTCGCGATTTTACAAAGACAAAGGAAAACTATCAAAAATAAGATCTAGTTCTTATTTCTAATAGCAAACAAGGGTGAACTTCAAGATGTCTATTATTTTTATTGGTTTATTCCTTTAAAATGACATTCCTAAGTTCAGAGGAATACCTTAGTCAAAGTTTATTCTTTATCATTTTCAAAGAAAGATTATTTGTAACAACCCAGAAAATCAGAACCAATTCAAAATTTTTATTTTAGCAATTTTAATGAATTTGAATATTTAAAATGATTTATTTTAAATAATAACGACTAGAAATTTATTTTGAATAGAATTAGAACATATATATTTATTTAAATTGAAGTTAGAATACAAGTATTTATTTTAATTATAAGAGGAATTGGAAATGGTGCGGTAGTTTGAAATTCGATTTCAAATTTCAAATGAATGTACAGGATTCAAAATAAACCGGATTTTAGTGAAATCAAAAATATGAATCTGTTTGAAAATATCTTTCCAATGAATGTGAAATATCTAGATTTCATAGCGGGAATAAAAAGTTATGTCCAGTTGAAAATTTAGAATAGTCGTTATGGAAATATAGCCCTTAAAAATAGGCATTTTGCAAACGACCTCCGTTTTCGATGAGACCACTTTTGTTGGATCCGTAATATCAAATTATTGCTAGATTCCAATTTTCATAATTTTTGGAATTAATATGTGAGCGTGGTGAATTTAAACGTGTTTGGTCAATTTTAGTTTGAATTTGATCGACTGGAAAATGACTGTTTTTCAAACGGTCTCCAAATTCAACGAAATTAGTTTTGTTAGGACCGTGTCGTCAAAACATAGTCAGATTTATTTTTCTGGAATTTTAGGAATTAGTATATGGCCCAGGTAAATTAAAATGTGCGTTGAAATAAATTTTGAATGCTATATTAATTTATATTTTAATTGGTGAAAACTGATAGTAACGGTCGAATTGGCTTACCGGACATATCCCATTATGTCCGGAATGGGGGTACTTAGTTAGGGGCGACAGTCATTGTACTCGATTTGGAGTTCAAAATAAAAGGTCAACTTTCGGGAAAATTAAGTAATATAATTTAATTTTTAATAAAACCCCACCCTCCCCTTTTTCTTTTCCACGATCAAATTCATTTCAGAAGAAAAACAAAAAAAAGACGCAGCACCTCGTCGCGCCCGCCCTCCCGTCCACCGCCGCCAGCGCGAGACTGCCGCCGGAGATGGCGTTCCCCCCCCCTCCGACCCTCTCTTCCCCCTCCGCACCTCCTTCTTCCTCCTCTACATTAAAACCCCGTGCCCCAAATCGATTTAACCCTATAACCCTAGCGGCACCCCCCTGCGACAGTAGTACCGCCTCTCCTCGCCTCCGACCGTTGCTCCAACGCTGGTGGCCCCTCCTCTCCGTTCAATGATGACCAGTAAGTTTTATTTTTATTTTACTTTTTATTTTTTATTTTGTTTCTCTCTTATTCAAATAAAAAAAGGAAAAAGAATAGATTTTTATAAATAAAAGTGAAAGAATAAATTTTTATAAATAATAGAAAAGATTATATTTTATATGAGAAAAGGTTATATTTTTATATATGAAAAGATTTGATTTTTTATAAAAATAAATTTGATTTTTATATTGAAAGTGAACAAATAAAAATATGATTTTTATATTGAAAGTGAAAAATAAAAATATGATTTTTATATTGAAAGTGAACAAACAAAAATATGATTTTTATATTGAAAGTGAACAAATAAAAATATGATTTTTATATTGAAAGTGAACATATAAAAATATGATTTTTATATATATAGCAAAATAAATATGGGATTTTTAATTATATAAACATCATATTAAAAATATGATTTTTTACGATGAACAGCGTGGAAAAGACTACATTGGAATTTCGGGCAAATCCAAACGGTTCAGTAGTTCAGAAATAAAACTGGAGGAGTGGATCCCAAAGGTGAAAACTTCTCACTCTAAATTATTTTCTAGTTAAATATATAAACTAGGATGCAAAAGGTGCTTAGTAGCACCCAACACCTTTGTTTGAAACCCTGTTTGTTTGGTTGATTGGTTTATTTGTTTGAATTTTGTTTGGGAGATGAAATGAATTGATTAGAATTTTGTTTCTTTATGGTGCGAGCCATTATTAGGCAAGGGATAAGGCTAAACCTTATTCCGGTTCTAGTATCGTGCCGTTATGTTGCCGAAATTTTCTAAAAAAATATTAGAACAATAAAAATATCACTTTTATTGTATAAATGAACTATATAAAATATTCATGAAATAAATATTATATAGTTATAAATATAATTTTTAACATGTATATGAATAAAATAAATATTCATTTACAAATCGGACTATTTGTTTATGTACACACATTTGACTGATATTGATTGGGACGATATATTTTACACATCGCCTAACTGCACAAATAATAATCAGTGTTTGTTGTTGAAAATACCACACGGGTATTGGGATGATATTGGACATACACTAATCCCAATATTTAGTTGTATGTCATTTGATGGGTTGACAGACTATTGCAAGCGTTAATTATTCATATTTAACGCTTATGCAGTTGTGCAATGCACTCAAGATGATGGTTGACTGTGTTTAATTATTGTTGTGTACATGTGTGTATGAAATCCATATAAATAAAATTATATGGTAATTGACCGTGTCTGATTCCAATTCAGAAAGAACAAATATTTTAAAATAATGAATATTTTAAAATAAGGAATATTTAAAAATAATATTCAGTAATGGATCAAAATACGATTTTGATGTCGGATTTGGGTTCGACACGAAAATATTTAAATATATAAAGCCATTTTGATTAAATTAATGCCATTTTGATGTGAACGATATTTATATCGATTTTATCGATTTTTATAATGAATATCGAAAAGGAAGTGATTTCAAAATCTAATGTTTTGAAAATATTATCATTTATATATTAATGATATGGAATATTCAATTTTGATTTGAAATTGAATATGAAGTTAAAATCGTTTTGAAAACGAATATAAAACGATTTATAAAATACGTTATAAATGGAAATCGGTGAAATATATATAATATATATGTGTATTATATATTTAATGGCCTGAATAGAACGCGCCGCACTGCGGCAGTTCGCGAATTTCAACTATTGGCTTCGAATTGACATTACGAGAGATCCGACCGTCGGATTCTCCTAAAACTGGAACCGTTGGGTTCGTATCGAAAAGTGCCTTCCAACGAATATAAGAGATTTGAAATCTAATGGTTGGATTTGGAATTATGCCCACATCAAAATTGGAAAAGGTCGCTGTAAGTGCAGTTCGATGACCGTTTATGGAAATCGACTGTAGGGGCCTTGATAAAATTATTAAAAATATTAATAATTTGTGTAAAATCATAATAAATGATTTGCAAAGAATTTGGATGAAAAATTCCACGTTTGTAAAGATAAAAATAAATTTTTATCAGAATGTGTTAGTTATCAACTAGAATTATAATCCAATATTTTTAAATAAATAAATTGGATTTGAAATGGTTTTAAAAATAACCAGAATTTCCAATAAATGAATTGGAATGAATTTGAAATGAAATTATCTTCGGAATATTTCGATATTGGATTCCGTGATTATACGGATATCGTGGAGGAATTTGGAAGATATATATATTGTTATTCCCAATACATTATTTGTTGATTTCAGAATTTGATGTTGAATATAAGACGATATAATTTCTATTCAGAGCCTTGTATTTAATATTGAATTGGATTTTGGGTTTGTCGTGAACTGTGTTTTAAATGACACTGTTCTTAAACCCAGTTGAGAAAAGGTTAAATCTTTTAAATAAGATTCAGAAGAGTTTCCCAATTAATTAATATTTAATTGGAATTGAATTGAATTGGATTTTGGGTTTGTCGTGAATGGTGTCTTTATTAACACCATTCTTAAACCCAGTGTGAAAAGAATAAATCTTTTAATTAAGATTTAAAGAAGAATTACCAATTAATTAACATTTAATTGGAATTGAAAATGGAATGTGAATTGGGTTTATTGTGAACTGTCTTTTTAACGACATTCGTTCTTTAACCCGATTTACAGTGAAATGTGATTTGGAATTTATAAATCTTTTTATTAAGATTAAATGGAAAATTTTCCAAAGTAAAGTTTTCCAATTTAATACATTAAATTGGAAATTGAATGGGATTCGATTTGATAATAATCAAAATGAACTTCTATGGAGGAGGACTGCTAATGTATATGGAATTTAAAAGGCTTTGTCGTTATTCCATTTATATTATTAGTCGGATACGGAAATTGATATCGATTATAAATATTGATCTGTTTTCCATCAAGATCCCATGATTAATGGAATATGATTTTGGGTTTATCGTGAACTGTGTTTTAAATGGCATTAGTTCTTTAACCCATTTAAATATAGGATAACATGTCTACCATTGTATTTCGAACTGTATGGTTGATCTCTGCTAAATGTATATCTGTTTGGTGGCAGAGAATTTATTCTCTTGCTTAATACCCCTCTCCAAGACGTACGAGCCTAGAGGTTATATATCGGCAGAAATTAATAGTACGGTTTAGATTGTCGATGCGACACGTTTGTGTTTCCAAAGTTAAATAATCGTTAATATTGATTTTTGGGAAGATTAAAACTGAATAAGACTTTTAATGAATCTTTAATTAGATTGGGATGTGAATGAGATAATTAAATTTATCGAGTTCACGAAATGATTGAGAATGGAGTATCACCAGTTTTTCCCCAAGCGTTAGTTAAATCTTTAATTAGATTTGAACGTGAAATGGTAAATAATTTTACCGATAACACTGTGGTGCTAGATATGAAGTATTACCAGTTTTGCTTCATGGGATGAATAGGTTGGGATTGGGAAATAAAATAAAGGATTACTCTGGTAAGGATCGCTAATCCGGACTAGTTTGAAAAACCTTAAAATGGTTTGAATTGATATCCAATGGAGGATTAAAGAACAAATTTAGAGAATTTATCTTTGATAAAATTAATGGGAACTTTTCCCAAAGGATATGAACATTTAAATAAAAGAATATTCAGAATTGGAATGAGGAATATGTTGTGTTTTATAGCACTTGTTTATTATATACGCGAGTTATTCGGAAAGGCCGGGTTTATACCCATTCTGAATAACTGATTCGACGATTAGTCGACGTTGAAGACAGTGGTTGAAGATCAGAGGTCTTCATATCATTTGGATGATTACTGTTGTCTTGATTGGGTTGTACACCCAAGACAAGGTAATGAGTGGTGATCGTCCAGACCTCTCTCCTGTATTGGACACGGGACGAGGAATAAGGTGCCTCCGGTTTCGTTCAGACCCAGAATGAACTTGTAAATGGATGTGTGTCTGACATTGTGTGTTGATTGATCTCTGTTAAATATATATCTGTTTGGTGGTAGAGAATTTGTTCTCTTGCTTAACACCCATCTCTGAGACGTACGAGCTCAGAGGTTATATATAGATAGACATCAGTTGCATAGCGTGAATTGCCTGTGTGGCATGCTGATATGCAAATGATCAAGGCTTCTGTTGAAAAGCAGAGTCTTGTGGTTGATGATCAAAGCACGACTTTAATATAGCATAGCTTTGTGTAGCGTTAATTTGCGAGCCTCACACCTCGATATGAGTTAAAAACGGAATAAGGGACCCAAGGAGGACATGACGTTTCGTTCTAGCTATGGGTGGTGTTAGGGTTTAACAAGCCCATACATTTTTATATTTTTACCTATGTGGTTGTTGGAATGTGAGGCGCCTCGGATATACCGGTTAGTACAAACCGTTGGATGTTGAGAACGCCCTATTAGGCTGGGAAACGTGTGTTCAGGAATACTAATCCTCAAATGTAAGAGAGGACCGGCCTTGGAGGATTGTAACACCCCACGTCCGTTAGTGTCACTCACAAAGGGAATGCACTAAGTTCTGTGGAGCATTTTGGGTAAAAGATGCAGATAAATTACAAGACAGACAAATATTAAACAGCGGAAAATAGAACTTTGCTTTATTGATAAAATAGTCTGTACAAGATTCTTTTACAATATCAGAGTATCATCTGTCTTTACAAAATAAAGAAGCATAAAACAACATTTTATATGCCCCAATGTAGCAAGAGCCAGCCTTAGCATCTGAAAGAGAATCCAAGGACAACTTCGTCAAATCTTCAAGCTGGGGAAAGAGCAACGGTCCAATCTAATCCTGAGTTATACTATTCCCTCCTCAACTACCGGGGGGGGGGGAACGGAAGAAAAGAAGCGAAAGAAAAATAGAGTCAGACATAAAGCCTGAGTAAGTCAGTAACTTCTAGCATGTGAACAGGGAAAAATGAAACGACATGAATTAACTGAATACAAGACAAAACCATAATGATAGGGTCAACAGGATAAGATAAGATTACCACAAGATATACTAAGGCAAGATAAACTGGATATACTTTAATACTTTCTCTGCTTCGCTATTACCTTATTATTCTGGTTTCTATATCTCTGCACCGCCTAACTAGTGTTCCTACTAGTAACGATAACGTGATCCCAATCCCTATAGTTTCCGTCGCCTTCAGGCATCCATTTATTATTTAATTACCTAGATCTAATCTAGGGTTTTCTATCAAGTGCCTTCTAGATTCAACTAGAACTTACGCTATTTTTCTGAATGCTTCTTGGATTCAGGGTTTATGCCACCTAGTTCCAAACTAGGGATTATGCTACCTGTCGAACGATGCCCTTTAGTCTAGGACACACCACCTAGGGTGGTACATGTTCCTAGACTTTTCCCACGCATGTATCGCGAACCGTTATCGCTTGTCTAGATGCACATGTCCAGTAATGTGCGGTCCGAGTTCCGCTGTCAGGGCTACTCTAGAAATACGGAACTCAGTCGGGAGCTTTCAATATCTGCCGATGCAGATGCTAAGGTCTGTTTTTCCAGTGGCTATGGTCCCACTCGACCCCTCCCTCAACTAATGGAAGGCCACCCTTGTAAAATGAGAACTGTACGAAGGCCCCTATCTGCCCCACTAATTCTATGGCCAACAACACCCCGCAACCACAACTAGATAGCAAGTATGTGGTCCGTATGAGTCCTCCAGCCTTCCCGCTTCACGTGTCTCGCTTGACTAGAGATGGATGATAAACGACGAGTTGCTATCACAGGGCTTCCGATTTCTCGCCGAATCACGCTGGTCCATCCGAGTCTTTAGGTTGCCATATATATATATATATATATATATATATATTGCAACCAAGGCATACCCTTGGCTCTTCTATCGCAGACCTTAACCTCTGTGCGCCCAGGCGGATCATCTGCAGCCTCACAGAGGGATACCAAGAGTACCCTCACGTCCCCTCGAAGCCTCGGGCTTCGTAACCCAATTCGTTGGAGCCTTCTTAAAACCAGATGGATGTCCGCTCCTTCGTGTTATACTAAGAATTACTACTTAGTTCTACTAACTAAGGTTTACCACTTAGTTTCCAAATTCCTTGTTTTCTTAACTAAGTTTTACTACTTAGTCCCCTTTTCAACTGAGGTTTACTACTTAGTTTTCTTTCTCGCCAGGTTGGATTGGTTAAGTGTCTTTAGTCGATTCAAGCTATCTTAACCCTCTTCCCTTATCCTGTTAAACTGGTTAAGTGTTATCCCTTTATGCTTTTTACTTAACCCTATTCATTTATCATATTCTGATGGTTAAGCGTTCAAGTTTACTTAACCCTATGGTCTAGTCCAGCTAACATATTAAATTGGCTAAGTGTATTACTTAACCCCAACCTCTAGTCTAATTAACATGTTAAATTGGCTAAGTGTATTAACTTTACTTAACCCCACCTTCTAGTCTAGTCAACATGTTAATTTGGCTAAGTATTCCCATGGACTTAACCCTCCCATTCTAGCTTTAACTGTGCTAAGTTGGTTAAGTGTTCCTTAACCTTCCCATTCTAGCTTAACTATGTTAAGTTGGTTAAGTGTTCCTATGGACTTAACCTTCCCATTCTAGCTTAACTGTGTTAAGTTGGTTAAGTGTTTCTATGGACTTAACCCACCCATTCTTGCTTAACTGTGTTAAATTGGTTAAGTGTTTCTATGGACTTAACTCTCCCATTCTTGTTCTAGCTTTAATTAATAAATTAAAGCCGCAACCTCTCACATTAGACAGATATTGCTGCGGTTACTGGATGTGCCGGTCGGTTCCGGGCAGGTTTACACCGCAACTCAGTCTATCCTCGGGTTAGGCATATTCATGTTTTCTAAGTTCAAAGGGTTTTTTTGATTAATTTCCAAATCTGGTTTTGAAAACAACCATCCCGTCCTTCGGATCAGTTAGGGATAGCCAGGGAGGGCAGGAAACTTGTATTTTCCAAACCCAAGCCTAGACACTATCCTCTCTGTCACACTAGAACTTTCAGGTGTATGTGTTATTCAAAGAGAAAACCTTTCTTTTGTCCATATATAAATTGTCAACAATTTATCTTCAAAGTCCATTTTCCCTTTTTAAATAAACTTGGCCTATACCATTTTCATTTTGTCCTGCCCACTAGTATACTTATATTCTAGGCCCAAGTCCTAACCCAACTTGCAGTTCAGGCCATTTCCTATTTCATTGCCAAAACTAGATTAAATATCCTAGTTTATAATTTATGGCCAAAACTTTACCTACATGCAAGTTACATATTTTGTGGTAAATGAACAATTTATCATTTATGACAAATTCTATAAGTAAATTTACTCCTAATTTACTTATTTCATTATTACACTTTTAATGTACATTGTCACATTTATTATTATGGCCCGTTCCCTCTTATTTATCATATTTATACTTTTTGGTATGTAAATTATACCAAATTAAGTGTCACTAACCATAATTTATTCTAAACATGACAATTTCTCACAATTATGGCTAAATTCAAAATTGTGCTAATATACTTATTCCAAATCTTTAATTAACACAATTTTGATTTAACATTCCTAATTCACAATTTATGGTAAGACTAGAATTATTATTCTAATTTACATTTCAGCCTAAAATTTAGCTTACTTGCTAATACTAAATTTAATATGTCAAACTTATCCAATTTGCATTCCTATGAACATGCCATAATACATATTCCCAATTTTATGCCAATTTCCAAGCTTATAACTACATTTATGTTCATTTTCATATTTTCCCCAAATTGCATTCCCACCGTTCGTATAATCGTGATTTAACCTAGATTGTAAATAAATCTAGATTCTTAGAAAATAGGGAATGAACCAAAGATGCTATGAAAAGGGATAATAACTGGCATAAAAGGTTTGGATAACGACATAGGTTCAAGAATATGGGTAGACCTAACTTAATAGGTAAATTCCCACGGTCTAAAACCAATAGATAGAATAGGTTCAAGAACATGGGTAGACCTAACTGAATAGGTAAATCCCCACAGTCTAAAACCAAAGAAAAACAAGGAACAGATAAAATAGATAATCGGGTTTAGACCCAATTTCATAGCCACAAAACTTAAGCAACAATTTTCCTAATTATGAATCATAGGCAAAGTTCATAGTTATAGGCAATGTTCATAGTCCAAAAGGGAAAATAATTCCCATATTCATAAGTCATTGTCATAGGCAATGTCATAGTCATATGTTGTATGTCCCAAATCAAGGTTCATGTTCGTAATTCAAAGGCAATAGGTTCATGGTCATTGTTCTCATAATCATGATCATAGGCATAGGCATATCCTCTTTGTTCAATAGTCATAGGCCGTCAATCAAAGTCATAGTATGTTCTGGGCCATAGTCAAGAATTAGATCCGAAAACTTAAATAAACACAGATCCAAGTGAAGAGATTAGGCATTTTTCTTATATCCTTTTAATTTCATGTCACAAATAAAAATAAAACGTTCAAGTCTAGAAATAACCAACTTACAGAAATTAGATCTAGAATAGAAGAACGGCGATGCTAAGATTCGTATGTCGTTGCTCGAGGTTTGTTGATTTAGCCTTTGAATTCTTCACTTTGATTTGAATCTTCTCTTGAACAGATTTGAGCAGCATCTCCATGTCTTGAATTTATATTTTATTTTAATTATTTAAGAAAATTTAGAGGAGGGGAAGAAGCCATGAATCTTAGCAGCATAAGGATAGAAGAGAATTGGTGCAAAGAGAATGAAGACTAGGGTTGTTTATATAGCTGCTCAAGACCTTATTGTACACGCAGCGCTGAGTCAGCATTGAACCTAGTTAAGAAAATAGTCCAGGTACGTAGATGAATCTAGCCAAACCTTATCATACACGCAGTGCTGAGTCAGCATTGGGTCCCACAAGCTATTTTGGCGTAGAAATTTGAATTTTGAATGAATTGTTTTGGCGTAGAAGTTTGATTTTCGAACTTTTGAATTTCTGGAATTTATTTAACTGTTTTATTCACATGAAATATTCTTATATGTATACAACTCCTCTAACGACCATTTTACGCGTATATATATACACACAACTTTCATTTTATTTTCAAAATTCAAATGATGTTGCCATATTTCATTGACTGAAGCCTTATCTTGAATTTTATCTTTCGTATACATATATTTTTGCATATATATATATATATATATATATTCTCATATGTATATATATATATTTTCTTTATTTCCTTATATGTACGTTCTTATCCTTTCAAATTTTGAATTTGTATATGTACATATATTTGCATGTTCAGTTGGCCCTCTCTAAAACAAAGATAAAAAATTATGCCGCCGCCGGGGTTCGAACCCCTGACCTCCATGCTACAAATCCAATGCCTTAACCAACTGAGCTACAGAGGCTTTTGTTAATAAGTCTTAGAACAATAATAATTATTGTTCTCTCCTTACTTCTCTTTTTCATGTTAGTTACAATACTTAAATTAAACAACTGCATGGATCTTTTTCTTTTAATTTTTCTTTTAAAAATTAATTATACTTTAATTTGAGATTCTTAATGTCACAGAATTACGGGGTGTTACATTCTCCCCCACTTAAAAGGATTTCGTCCCCGATGTTAGGAAGAATGTGTCCTACCATCCAATCACCCATCTACTCAACCATTCAATCACATGCATTCATTGTCCTTAAAAGATTTCTAATGCTTTCATGTTCATATGCATAGTGTGTGTGTATGTCTCTATCTAATGCAAAATCAGGCGGTCTACTGATTCAGTTGACCTCCTTAATGCAAATCATGTTAGTGCCATGCGTCCAATCATGCATGCAAACATCTCTAGTCATGTAAATACTACATGCGTGCACAGCCATTCATCCATATGCAACGTCCATATGATATCATATCAAGTTCAACTTATAAACAAATGCATATATGTAAATGCAATATGAGAGCGTCCGAACTTGATCTAGTGCCTAATACGTATGCATATGCATCCACGAGCAACCATTTGCAACCACTTGCAACCATTCAACCATAACATGTTTCAAATACATGTTTACATCCATTGGCTTCTACCTAAGGATCGCAGATACGACCTAGAGGATATACTTTGGAAAGAGAGAAACAACTACGCGTAAAGCTCCTAAACAGAGAAATCAAGGATGCACCCTTAAGGAAAAGGGCATGTTGCTAGTATCTAGCCTTCTTGAGCTTTACTCCACTGTATCTTAACCAATTTGTCTTCACGATTGTGAAGTTCCTAACCTCCATTTCCAAAATAAACAGATGTCAATCACGGTACCAAGTGTATGATTAGAGATCTCTCCCTTATCCACCATGCCATAACTATAAGGGTTGAAAGATCACTACGCGCTTTTTAGAGCGCCTGTCACAACTATTCATCTCTCACGCAAACCATCCTAGTCGAACTCGACATTCCTCAAGTACAAGCCCCAAAGGCCTAAACCAATATCAGATAAGTATCCAGGGAATATCTCCTCCGATTTTAGATGATCGATGTGATATGATATAAGCAAACTCGATAGCTATTCAAACCCCTACTAACCAAAAATAAACGGGTCGAACCACCCACTGGGTTTGAGACTGATTGGGATCTTCTTACTATACAAGTACTAAGGTGCAGAGACTCAACTATGGAAGCAAATATGAACAAATGCGAAGCGCTAAAAAGGAAAGAGTACGAACAGAAAAACTAGACTCTTCCAACAGAACTTTACTACCTTTCTCCTAGGTGCGCATAGTATGTACTTGCCCTTCTGAAAATCTTGTCCTTTGTTCTTGCCCTCGTCCTTAATTATATGCCCTATCATACCCGAGTAAAGATACTTCCTCTTGTCTTAGGTTTTATAATCCCTTCCTCCTTTGTGAGCCAAGTCTACATCCATGATTTTCCTCATCCTTGGGTTGTGCTCTTTTGCCAAACTCCTCATCCTTTTCCGTGTGTAACCACATTGGCAAATCTCTCGAAAGCCTCCTCCATCGCACGGAAAACCCTATAACCTTGAAAGAAGACTGGCCGTAAGTGAAACAACTACGGCTATAGATGGAAGTCGGGCACTACTTCGCCCTTCGATGAGGTTACCTCCCAGAAAGCCAGGAGCCCCAAAGACTCAAGAAAGAAGGAGACAAGAATTCAAACAGAGGAAGAGGAGACAATGCGTATGGCTTTGGGGAATATGCCTTTAAAACAAATCCTTTCTTTTAAAAATGCTTCTTTAAAAACCTTTTGAAAATAATTTTTCAAATCTTTTATCTGATCCGGTAACCTTCAGCTCTGATACCACGTGTAACACCCCACGTCCGTTAGTGTCACCCACAAAGGGAATGCACTAAGTTCTGTGGAGCATTTTGGGTAAAAGATGCAGATAAATTACAAGACAGACAAATATTAAACAGCGGAAAATAGAACTTTGCTTTATTGATAAAATAGTCTGTACAAGATTCTTTTACAATATCAGAGTATCATTTGTCTTTACAAAATAAGGAAGCATAAAACAACATTTTATATTCCCCAATGTAGCAAGAGCCAGCCATAGCATCTGAAAGAGAATCCAAGGACAACTTCGTCAAATCTTCAAGCTGGGGAAAGAGCAACGGTCCAATCTAATCCTGAGTTATACTATTCCCTCCTCAACTACCGGAGGGGAACGGAAGAAAAGAAGCGAAAGAAAAACAGAGTCAGACATAAAGCCTGAGTAAGTCAGTAACTTCTAGCATGTGAACAGGGAAAAATGAAACGACATGAATTAACTGAATACAAGACAATACCATGATGATAGGGTCAACAGGATAAGATAAGATTACCACAAGATATACTAAGGCAAGATAAACTGGATATACTTTAATACTTTCTCTGCTTCGCTATTACCTTATTATTCTGGTTTCTATATCTCTGCACCGCCTAACTAGTGTCCCTACTAGTAACGATAACGTGATCCCAATCCCTGTAGTTTCCGTCGCCTTCAGGCATCCATTTATTATTTAATTACCTAGATCTAATCTAGGGTTTTCTATCAAGTGCCTTCTAGATTCAACTAGAACTTACGCTATTTTTCTGAATGCTTCTTGGATTCAGGGTTTATGCCACCTAGTTCCAAACTAGGGATTATGCTACCTGTCGAACGATGCCCTTTAGTCTAGGACACACCACCTAGGGTGGTACATGTTCCTAGACTTTTCCCACGCATGTATCGCGAATCGTTATCGCTTGTCTAGATGCACATGTCCAGTAATGTGCGGTCCGAGTTCCGCTGTCAGGGCTACTCTAGAAATATGGAACTCAGTCGGGAGCTTTCAATATCTGCCGATGTAGATGCTAAGGTCTGTTTTTCCAGTGGCTATGGTCCCACTCGACCCCTCCCTCAACTAATGGAAGGCCACCCTTGTAAAATGAGAACTGTACGAAGGCCCCTATCTGCCCCACTAATTCTATGGCCAACAACACCCCGCAACCACAACTAGATAGCAAGTATGTGGTCCGTATGAGTCCTCCAGCCTTCCCGCTTCACGTGTCTCGCTTGACTAGAGATGGATGGTAAACGACGAGTTGCTATCACAGGGCTTCCGATTTCTCGCCGAATCACGCTGGTCCATCCGAGTCTTTAGGTTGCCATATATATATATATATATATATATATATATATATTGCAACCAAGGCATACCCTTGGCTCTTCTATCGCAGACCTTAACCTCTGTGCGCCCAGGCGGATCATCTGCAGCCTCACAGAGGGATACCAAGAGTACCCTCACGTCCCCTCGAAGCCTCGGGCTTCGTAACCCAATTCGTTGGAGCCTTCTTAAAACCAGATGGATGTCCGCTCCTTCGTGTTATACTAAGAATTACTACTTAGTTCTACTAACTAAGGTTTACCACTTAGTTTCCAAATTCCTTGTTTTCTTAACTAAGTTTTACTACTTAGTCCCCTTTTCAACTGAGGTTTACTACTTAGTTTTCTTTCTCGCCAGGTTGGATTGGTTAAGTGTCTTTAGTCGATTCAAGCTATCTTAACCCTCTTCCCTTATCCTGTTAAACTGGTTAAGTGTTATCCCTTTATGCTTTTTACTTAACCCTATTCATTTATCATATTCTGATGGTTAAGCGTTCAAGTTTACTTAACCCTATGGTCTAGTCCAGCTAACATATTAAATTGGCTAAGTGTATTACTTAACCCCAACCTCTAGTCTAATTAACATGTTAAATTGGCTAAGTGTATTAACTTTACTTAACCCCACCTTCTAGTCTAGTCAACATGTTAATTTGGCTAAGTATTCCCATGGACTTAACCCTCCCATTCTAGCTTTAACTGTGCTAAGTTGGTTAAGTGTTCCTTATCCTTCCCATTCTAGCTTAACTATGTTAAGTTGGTTAAGTGTTCCTATGGACTTAACCTTCCCATTCTAGCTTAACTGTGTTAAGTTGGTTAAGTGTTTCTATGGACTTAACCCACCCATTCTTGCTTAACTGTGTTAAATTGGTTAAGTCTTTCTATGGACTTAACTCTCCCATTCTTGTTCTAGCTTTAATTAATAAATTAAAGCCGCAACCTCTCACATTAGACAGATATTGCTGCGGTTACTGGATGTGCCGGTCGGTTCCGGGCAGGTTTACACCGCAACTCAGTCTAACCTCGGGTTAGGCATATTCATGTTTTCTAAGTTCAAAGGTTTTTTTTTGATTAATTTCCAAATCTGGTTTTGAAAACAACCATCCCGTCCTTCGGATCAGTTAGGGATAGCCAGGGAGGGCAGGAAACTTGTATTTTCCAAACCCAAGCCTAGACACTATCCTCTCTGTCACCCTAGAACTTTCAGGTGTATGTGTTATTCAAAGAGAAAACCTTTCTTTTGTCCATATATAAATTGTCAACAATTTATCTTCAAAGTCCATTTTCCCTTTTTAAATAAACTTGGCCTATACCATTTTCATTTTGTCCTGCCCACTAGTATACTTATATTCTAGGCCCAAGTCCTAACCCAACTTGCAGTTCAGGCCATTTCCTATTTCATTGCCAAAACTAGATTAAATATCCTAGTTTATAATTTATGGCCAAAACTTTACCTACATGTAAGTTACATATTTTGTGGTAAATGAACAATTTATCATTTATGACAAATTCTATAAGTAAATTTACTTATAATTTGCTTATTTCATTATTACACTTTTAATGTACATTGTCACATTTATTATTATGGCCCGTTCCCTCTTATTTATCATATTTATACTTTTTGGTATGTAAATTATACCAAATTAAGTGTCACTAACCATAATTTATTCTAAACATGACAATTTCTCACAATTATGGCTAAATTCAAAATTGTGCTAATATACTTATTCCAAATCTTTAATTAACACAATTTTGATTTAACATTCCTAATTCACAGTTTATGGTAAGACTAGAATTATTATTCTAGTTTACATTTCAGCCTAAAATTTAGCTTACTTGCTAATACTAAATTTAATATGTCAAACTTATCCAATTTGCATTCCTATGAACATGCCATAATACATATTCCCAATTTATGCCAATTTCCAAGCTTATAACTACATTTATGTTCATTTTCATATTTTCCCCAAATTGCATTCCCACCGTTCGTATAATCGTGATTTAACCTAGATTGTAAATAAATCTAGATTCTTAGAAAATAGGGAATGAACCAAAGATGCTATGAAAAGGGATAATAACTGGCATAAAAGGTTTGGATAACGACATAGGTTCAAGAATATGGGTAGACCTAACTTAATAGGTAAATTCCCACGGTCTAAAACCAATAGATAGAATAGGTTCAAGAACATGGGTAGACCTAACTGAATAGGTAAATCCCCACAGTCTAAAACCAAAGAAAAACAAGGAACAGATAAAATAGATAATCGGGTTTAGACCCAATTTCATAGCCACAAAACTTAAGCAACAATTTTCCTAATTATGAATCATAGGCAAAGTTCATAGTTATAGGCAATGTTCATAGTCCAAAAGGGAAAATAATTCCCATATTCATAAGTCATTGTCATAGGCAATGTCATAGTCATATGTTGTATGTCCCAAATCAAGGTTCATGTTCGTAATTCAAAGGCAATAGGTTCATGGTCATAGTTCTCATGATCATAGGCATAGGCATATCCTCTTTGTTCAATAGTCATAGGCCGTCAATCAAAGTCATAGTATGTTCTGGGCCATAGTCAAGAATTAGATCCAAAAACTTAAATAAACACAGATCCAAGTGAAGAGATTAGGCATTTTTCTTATATCCTTTTAATTTCATGTCACAAATAAAAATAAAACGTTCAAGTCTAGAAATAACCAACTTACAGAAATTAGATCTAGAATAGAAGAACGGCGATGCTAAGATTCGTATGTCGTTGCTCGAGGTTTGTTGATTTAGCCTTTGAATTCTTCACTTTGATTTGAATCTTCTCTTGAACAGATTTGAGCAGCATCTCCATGTCTTGAATTTATATTTTATTTTAATTATTTAAGAAAATTTAGAGGAGGGGAAGAAGCCATGAATCTTAGTAGCATAAGGATAGAAGAGAATTGGTGCAAAGAGAATGAAGACTAGGGCTGTTTATATAGCTGCTCAAGACCTTATCGTACACGCAGCGCTGAGTCAGCATTGAACCCAGTTAAGAAAATAGTCCAGGTACGTAGATGAATCTAGCCAAACCTTATCATACACGCAGTGCTGAGTCAGCATTGGGTCCCACAAGCTATTTTGGCGTAGAAATTTGAATTTTGAATGAATTGTTTTGGCGTAGAAGTTTGATTTTCGAAATTTTGAATTTCTGGAATTTATTTAACTGTTTTATTCACATGAAATATTCTTATATGTATACAACTCCTCTAACGACCATTTTACGCGTATATATATACACACAACTTTCATTTTATTTTCAAAATTCAAATGATGTTGCCATATTTCATTGACTGTAGCCTTATCTTGAATTTTATCTTTCGTATACATATATTTTTGCATATATATATATATTTATATTCTCATATGTATATATATATATTTTCTTTATTTCCTTATATGTACGTTCTTATCCTTTCAAATTTTGAATTCGTATATGTACATATATTTGCATGTTCAGTTGGCCCTCTCTAAAACAAAGATAAAAAATTATGTCGCCGCCGGGGTTCGAACCCCCGACCTCCATGCTACAAATCCAATGCCTTAACCAACTGAGCTACAGAGGCTTTTGTTAATAAGTCTTAGAACAATAATAATTATTGTTCTCTCCTTACTTCTCTTTTTCATGTTAGTTACAATACTTAAATTAAACAACTGCATGGATCTTTTTCTTTTAATTTTTCTTTTAAAAATTAATTATACTTTAATTTGAGAATCTTAATGTCACAGAATTACGGGGTGTTACAAGGATCCAAGGGTCTTCTGCGGGAGATCCTGAGGCACTTGCTAGAGTGTCTCAAAGCCGGCGAGGAGTACATCCCTTGCCTCGACTCATGATGGAAATCCAATTTCCAATACGTGACATTTCGGTTTTGATTGTAGATCCTAGTATGGCGACATGATATATGGTACCCATGCTGTCTATGATTGATACATTTATATTTGAAGTTGTTTTATACACTATGCACTTATAATAGTAACAAATGATGTGTTTTAATCGTACCGAACATGTTTGGCTATTATAAGGGAGAACCCTATCCTCTGGCTTTCGTTGCATTATGTGATGGGACCTGGGTCTTATAATAGCTTCATTTTTCAAAAAGCATTGCGTTGTTTATAACTGTATTTTCACTGGTAGTCTTGGGAGGAAACCCGTTCCGTGTTATACGGCATGGTCCCTTGATTTACTTTATTTCAAAGTAAAGATTTAATAACTATTTTAGTTCTCAAACCAGTCACATGACTGACCTGGAGTTTATTGTTTTAACCTAAACTCTGGATGCCCCTATATTCCACACGGGCGTCTAGTAGTTTTGGTTTTGCATATATTATATTCACAGGATCCTGGATTTACAACTGGAACTATATTCGGAAAGCTCTGTACCCGTGTATTCTTTTCAGTTGTGTTATGTATTATTTTCTGCTGCTATGTAATTTAAATCTATGTTATTTTTCTGATGCATATTAATTATTCATACTCTGTTTATTCTTGTACTCTGATGTATATTGTTGTAATAAGCAATGAAATGTTCTTCTGTTTGTGTTCTGATTTGTCATGTTCTCAACTCAATCCAGGCTTTCCTTTACGGGGAAGTTCGGGTCGTTTCAGCTGGTATCAGAGCTTTGAATTACAGAGCTCGAGAACAAGGCACATTAGAACCAAACGAAAGAATTCATCAGAGATTGGATCAGTAATATCAAATGAGAATGACTCGTTAGAGTTAGGATCAGTAGTATCCTAGAACGAGTGTGCAGAGTGTTTATTTTAAAATAAGAATTAAAAACAAATTTTGTTTGAAAATTTAAACCTTATTAAACGTATTTGAATATTTTATTTTAAATTAATTTGGACAATCTAGTATATGATGATTTTGCATATACGTCTTGCAAACGTGTATACAAAGCCTCAAATATACTGGATAGATATAGAATCATACTCTAGTCGCCCAGGCATGGTTCTGATGATAGTGATCGCATCATCAACATTTATGTTCGAGTTTCGAAAGTGGGATATCTATATATTTCCAATTGACTGGTGTGAGAGCCAAAACCAGAAAGGGTCTATTGTTGTAACTTGGCATCATAATCGGATTTTTATATATACAAAAGTTATGACTTTGAAAAGATAATCAACTAATTGATTGCTGGTTGTGTTGTTTGATTATTGGTTGATTAATTAAAATTTTGAACCACTAAGCCAAATTGAATCAAATATGAAACTGACTTGAAAACTGACTGAAATTGCATGCATACACATGTATATACATTGAACAGGTCATAGCAGGAAAGCTAAGCAGAGGAATAAAATTGTATGCTCAACAAATAGGTACATGTTTACTAATTTATTGGGTTTAAATGATTTTATGAGCCGATTGGCTAGCCACTTAGCCTTTTCTTTTTCTTTTTGGATGATGAGGGCCCTGCGTGGCTAGTTACGGTTTTAAATTTCTCCCCGTACAAAAGAGGTTATGGAGAAATTTTCCAAAAATTTAGTGTGTTAGCCAAATTTTTGAAAAAAATAGAAATTCTTAGAAACTGAAAAGTTGAAGAATGAAAGCCAAACTGAAAGCTGAGTTAGTTAGTTATACAACTTTCATCTCCGTTCCTTTTTTAGAACGAAAATATTTTAAGTGGGGGAGACTGTAATAACCCGGAAAATCAAAACCAATTTAAAATTTTTATTTCGGCAATTTTAATGAATTTTGAATATTTAAAATGATTTATCTTAAATAATAATGACTAGAAATTTATTTTTAATAGAATTAGAACTTAAATATTTATTTAAATCGAAGTTAGAATATAAATATTTATTTTAAATATAAAAGGAATTGGAAAGGCGCAGTAGTTTGAAAATTCGATTTCAAATTTCAAATGAATGTACAAGATTCAAAATAAACCGGGTTTTAGTGAAATCAAAATTATTTGAATCTATTTGAAAATATCTTTCCAACTAATGTGAAATATCTAGATTTCATAGCGGAAATAAAAAGTTATGTCCAATTGAAAATTCAGAATAGTCGCTATGGAAATATAGGCCTTAAAAATAGCCATTTTGCAAACGACCTCCATTTTCAACGAGACTACTTTTGTTTGATCCGGAATGTCAAATTATTGCTAGATTCCAATTTTAATAATTTTGGGAATTAATATGTGAGCATGGTGAATTTAAACGTGGTTGGTCAATTTTAATTTGAATTTAATCGACTGGAAAATGACCGTTTTTCAAACGGTCTCCAAATTCGACGAAATTAGATTTGTTAGGACCGCGTCGGCAAAACATAGCCAGATTTAATTTTCTGGAATTTTTGGAGTTAGTATATGGCCCCGGTAAATTAAAATGTGCGTTGAAATCAATTTTGAACGCTATATTAATTTATATTTTAATTTTGATGAAAACTAATTGTAACGATCGAATTGGCTTACTGGACATATCCCACTGTGTTTGGAATGGAGGTATTTAGTTAGGGGCAGCAGTCGTTGGACTCGATTTGGAGTTCAAAATAAAAAGTCAACTTTCGGGAAAATTAAATAATATAAATAAATTTTTAATAAAACCCCTCCCTCCCCTTTCTCTTTTCCACGATCAAATTCATTTCAGAAGAAAAACAAAAAAAAAACGCAGCACCTCGTCGCACCCGCCCTCCCGTCCACCACAGCCAGCGCGAGACCGCCGCCGGAGATGGCATTCCCCCCCCCCATCCGACACTCTCTTCCCCTTCTGCACCTCCTTCTTCCTCCTTTACCTTAAAACCCCATTCCCCAAATTGATTTAACCCTAAAACCCTAGCTCCACCCCCCTGTAGCGCCGCCTCTCCCCGCCTCCGATCGCTGCTCCGACGTTGGTGCCCCCTCCTCTACGTTCAACGATGACCAGTAAGTTTTATTTTTATTTTACTTTTTATTTATTATTTTGTTTCTCTCTTATTCAGATAAAAAAAGGAAAAAGAATAGATTTTTATAAATAAAAGAGAAAGAATAAATTTTTATAAATAATAGAAAAAGATTATATTTTTATATAAGAAAATATTATATTTTGGTATATGAAAAGATTTGATTTTTATATTAAAAAAATTTGATTTTTATATTGAAAGTGAAAAAATAAAAATATGATTTTTATATTGAAAGTGAAAAATAAAAATATGATTTTCATATTGAAAGTGAACAAATAAAAATATGATTTTTATATTGAAAGTGAACAAATAAAAAAATGATTTTTGTATTGAAAGTGAACAAATAAAAAAATGATTTTTATATTGAAAGTGAACAAATAAAAATATGATTTTTATATTGAAGGTGAATAAATAAAAATATGATTTTTGTATATATAGCGAAATAAAATTGGGATTTTTAAATATATAAACATCATATTAAAAATGTGATTTTTTACTATGAACGGCGTGGAAAAGACTACGTTGGAATTTCGGGCAAATCCAAACGGTTCAGAAGTTCAGAAATAAAACTGGAGGAGTGGATCCCAAAGCTGAGAACTTCTTACTCTAAATTATTTTCTAGTTAAATATATATAATGTGACGGCCCGCCCCGCACTAACCGACATTTACTCCAAAGGTGCGCTGTACACATCCAGTTAGCACGGAACGGGTCGTTAGAAGGCAAAAGGAAGAAGGAAATGAACATACAAAGAACCTGTAGAATGTCTCACAGCGCATAGAACAAAATATAATAATAACATACATGACATAAAACAGGAGAGACAGTGCATAAGCCAAAAACCAGAACTAAGCATCATAGCAGCAGAAATCCAAAATATAGCTTATTACAACTTTCAAACCATCTCAAAGTAAAAGCAAGATAAAGGAGGTACACTACTAATGCCCAAGTAGCGACCACCAACAACACAGGGAGAATATATATATAATACGTGGAAGCCTCCTGCCCGCCTCCGAATCAGCTACTCGCGCATCACCAGCTAACCTGTCTCTAGTCCGCTCGTGTGAGCACCCAGAGTAATAAGAGGAGACATAAAACTCTGGGTCAGACATAAAGCCTGGTATGAGCCATAAGCATCTAAAGTGAATAATAACAGGTAGACTAAAACATACCTGAACCTGGACCTGCAATCAAAGAGTTAGCACTACATACTGTACAACACTCTAAGGTATCATATAAAATGGTGTAAAGATACGGAGGTGGGGGAGGTGTGCATGTCATAGTGATGGCAAACAATCAAACATAGCATCCATCCTCACATCTCTCACTCAGTGCGTAAAGCATACGATATTCACCACTTCGATCACCCAACATACCTTGCTACGATCACTTTTCCCCATGAAGTCATAAATGGCTTCACTGCACTGATAACGTAGCCACAAATCCTTCGCTATGTCCACTTTGCCCCATGGAGTCACAAGAACCCCACTGCACTGGCTCATAGCCTTACTAATCCTTACTATGTCCACTCTGCCCCATGGAGTCGCAATAACCCCACTGCACTGGCTCATAGTCTTACTACGCATCACTTTGCCCCTCGGGTCATAATGACCCTACTGCACTGATAACGTAGTCTTGCTACCATCACCTTGCCCCTCAGGTCGTAATGACCCTACTGCACTGATAAGTAGCCATCATTCATTTTTAGTGGTGAATCGAAGTTATGAACGTCGACAACTCCTTAGCACACGTCCCGCAGCAAAGCCCAACCATGAAGTGAACTCATTGGTTCCCAACTGGATCCTGAGCTCTAACTTCACATATTGGACTACCTTTGCATCTCGGGTTATTGGTCAATACTGGGTCGGGTCGGGTTCCTCCTCAAGCCATCGGTTCGGGTCGGGTGTCCTCCATCAGTTCGGGTCGGGTCTTCTTCTGGTACGGTTCGGGTGTTTCTCCTTGGGTCGGGTCGGGTGCTTCACCTCGGGTCGGGTCAGGCGCCATCTCCCCTCCAGTTCGTGCCTCCGCTCTGATCCGTCTCCTCATCCTTTACGTGCTCCGATCCGATCCATCTTCGTGCTTCCGCTCCGATCCGTCCTCTTTAATCCGATCCGATCCCAGTTCAGTTAGCATGGCCTTCCTTTTTTCCAATTTTCCCGAGTGTCAGGTTCCGATCCGATCGAATCCCTTGCCCAGTTCAACATATCCGATCTGAGCCCCATATCCAATCCGATCCGAAACCTACACTGTTTTCTGAAGTTGTTCCAGCAAGTGTTTACGCCATTCGACGACGTTTTCGACCATTCTAACTATTGAAATCAATCACAAAGCATATCATATAGTCATAGCAACATGCATAATCAACCACAAACATCCAAACATCAATATGATAGGTTAAAATGGATCAACCATACCCAAAATCCCATATTTCCCCTTAAGCATGTTTAGGTGAAACTAATGATAGGATTAGCAAAACTTGACCAAATTAACCCAAATTCATATCAGGGGTCTAAAACATCATTTAAGAATTTATGAAAATTTTCCCGAATTTTACCATGCTTAAATTCGCTAATTAGCACTAATTACCCTTAACTAGCCATAATTAGTGTAAAACTATGCAAATCACTCACCTTAGCCACAAAATAAACTAAGATCTGAAATAAATCTCTGATTTGATGTGAATCTCAATGCTAAACAGCAGCTCCAATGTTGCTTTGGTGTAGATCTTCCTTGATTAGAGGTTGCTAAGCAAATCCTTGACCAAAAGATGATTTGGAGGTGATTTAGAAGTTGGAGGCCATTTTTAGGGTTCCTTGGTGATAAGTGGAGGCTAGAAAACTGAAATGGAATGATTCTCCATCTCATTTCAGCCTTCCCATAACCCTAATCCCGAAATGGGTTATGGGCCTACTCACTAATCAACCTATTTGGCCCGGTTAAGCAGTTTTTCACCTTCCGAACCTTATTTCAGCCATATCTTCCAAACGGTAAGCCCGTTTGGCTATTATGACCACTCTACGGAAAGGTAAACCATCAAACGAATCCAATGGGAGTGGTTTCAGGTCAAAATTCCTTTCCAACCAAAAGTTATGGCCAAAACAGTACCAACTAGGGGGAAATGGTCACTTAGCAATCGACAAAAATCATGGACATGGGAAATGACTCTAATAGATGTTTCCCAAAGTTATGTGACCATACGACTTCATACGGGAAGGAAATAAATATTCTACGATCCCCAGATGCGTAGAATGCGAGTCATTACATATACTAGGATGAAGACGGTGCTTAGTAGCACCCAACACCTTTGTTTGAAACCCTGTTTGTTTGGTTGTTTGTTTGATTGGTTTATTTGTTTGAATTTTGTTTGGGAAATGAAATGAATTGATTAGAATTTGGTTTGTATATGGCGCGAGCCATTATCAGGCGAGGGATAAGGCGAGACCTTATTCCGGTTCTAGTATCGCGTCGTTATGCTACCGAAATTTTCTAAAAATATATTAGAACAATAAAAATATCACTTTTATTATATAAATGGACTGTATAAAAAATTCATTAGTTGAAATAAATACTTTATATTTAAAAATATAATTTTTAGCGTGTATATGAATAAAATAAATATTCATTTACAAATCGGACGATTTGTTTATGTACACACATTTGACTGATATTGATTGGGACGATATATTTTACACATCGCCCAACTGCACAAATAATAATCAGTGTTTGTTGTTTGAAAACCCCACACGGGTATTAGGATGATATTGGACATACACTAATCTCAATATTTAGTTGTATGTCAATCGATGGGTTGACAGATTGTTGTAAGCATTAATTATTCATATTTAATGCTTATGCAGTTGTATAATGCACTCTGGATGATGGTTAACTGTGTTTGATTATTGTTGTGTACATGTGTGTATGAAATCCATATAAATAAAATTATATGGTAATTGACTGTGTCTGATTCCAATTACGAAAGAACAAATATTTTGAAATAATGAATATTTTAAAATAAGAAATATTTTAAAATAATATTTAATAATGGATCAAAATACGATTTTGATGTCCGATTTGGGATGGACACGAAAATATTTAAATATATAAAGCCATGTTGATTAAATTAACGCCATTTTGACGTGAATGATATTTATATCGATTTTATCCTTTTTTATAATGAATATCGAAAAGGAAGTGATTTCAAAATCTAATATTTTGAAAATATTATCATTTATATATTAATGATATGGAATATTCAATTTTGATTTGAAATTGAATATGGAGTTGAAATCATTTTGAAAACGAATTTAAAACGATTTATAAAATACGTTTTAAATGGAAATCAACGAAATATATATATATATTATATATTTAATGGCCTGAATAGAACACGCCGCACCACGGCAGTTCGCGAATTTCGACCATTGACTTCGAATTGACATCATGGGAGATCTGACCATCGGATTCTCCTAAAACTGGAACCGTTGGGTTCATATCAAATAGAGCTTTCCAACAAATATAAGAGATTTGAAATCTAACGTTTGGATTTGGAATTATTTCCAAATCAAAATTGAAAAAGGTCGCTGTAAGTGCAGTTTGATGACCGTTTATGGAAATCGACTGTACGGGCCTTGATAAACTAATTAAAAATATTAATAATTTGTGTAAAATCATAATAAATGATTTGAAAAGAATTTGGATGAAAAATTCCATGTTTGTAAAGCTAAAATTATATTTTTTATCAGAATCAGCTAGTTATGAACTAGAATTATAATCCAATATTTTTAAATAAATAAATTGGATTTGAAATGGTTTTAGAAATAACCAGAATTTCCAATATATGAATTGGAATGGATTTGAATCAAAATTATCTTAGAAATATTTCGATATTGAATTCCGTGATTATACGGATATTGTGGAGGAATTTGGAATATATATATATATATATATATATATATCGTTATTCCCAATACGATATTTGTTGATTTCAGAATTTGATATTGAATATAAGCCGATATAATTTCTATTTATAGCCTTGTATTTAATATTAAATTGAATTTTGGGTTTGTCGTGAAGTGTGTTTTAAATGACACTGTTCTTAAACCCAGATGAGAAAAGATTAAATCTTTTAAATAAGATTAAGAAGAGTTTACCAATTAATTAATATTTAATTGGAATTGAATTGAATTGGATTTTGGATTTGCCGTGAATGGTGTCTTTATTAACACCATTCTTAAACCCAGTGTGAAAAGAATAAATATTTTAATTAAGATTTAAAGAAGAACTACCAATTAATTAACATTTAATTGGAATTGAAAATGGTATGTGAATTGGGTTTATTGTGAACTGTGTTTTTAACGACATTCGTTCTTTAACCCGATTTACAGTGAAATGTTATTTGGAAATTATAAATCTTTTTATTAAGATTAAATGGAAAATTTTCCAAAGTAAAGTTTTCCAATTTGATATATTAAATTGGAAGTTGAATGGGATTCGATTTGATAATAATCGAGATGAACTTCTGTGGAGGAGGACTGTTAATATATATGGAATTTAAAAGGCTTTGTCGTTATTCCATTTATATTATTAGTCGGATACGGAAATTGTTATCGATTATATATATTGATCTATTTTCCGTGAAGATTCCATGATTAATGGAATGTGATTTTGGGTTTATCGTGAACTGTGTTTTAAAGGACATTAGTTCTTTAACCCAGTTAAAGACAGGATTACATGTCTAACATTGTATTTCGAACTGTATGGTTGATCTCTACTAAATATATGTCTGTTTGATGGTCGAGAATTTATTCTCTTGCTTAACACTCCTCTCTAAGACGTACGAGCTTAGAGGTTATATATCGACAGAAATCAATAGTACGGTGTAGATTATCGATGCGACATGTTTGTGTTTCCAAAGTTAAATAATCGTTAATATTGATTTTTGGGAAGATTAAAACTGAATTAGAGTTTTAATGAATCTTTAATTAGATTGGGATGTGAATGAGATAATTAAATTTATCGAGTTCATGAAATGATTGAGAATGGAGTATCACCAGTTTTGCTCCAAGCGATAGTTAAATCTTTAATTAGATTTGAACGTGAAATGGTAAATAATTTTACCGATAACACCGTGGTGTTAGAGATGAAGTATTACCAGTTTTCCTATATGGGATGAATAGGTTGGGATTGGGAAATAAAATAAATGATTACTTCGGTAAGGATCGCTAATCCCAACTAGTTTGAAAAACCTTAAAATGGTTTGAATTGATATCCAATGGAAGATTAAAGAATAAATTAAGAGAATTTATCTTTGATGAAATTAATGGGAACTTTTCCCAAAGGATATGAATATTTAAATAAAAGAATATTCAGAATTGGAATGAGGCGTATGTTTTGTTTTATAGCACTTGTTTATTATATACGTGAGTTATTCGGAAAGACTGAGTTTATACCCATTCTGAATAACTGATTCGACGATTAGTCGACGTTGAAGACGGTGGTTGAAGACCGGAGGTCTTCACATCGTTTGGATGATTACTGATGTCTTGATTGGGTTGTACACCCAAGACAAGGTAATAAGTGGTGATCGTCCAGACGTACTTGGAGATCGACGAATATGCGAGGACCTCTCTCCTGTATTGGACACGGGACTAGGAATAAGGTGCCTCCGGTTTCGTTCAGACGCAGAACGAACTTGTAAGTGGATGTGTATCTGACATTGGATTTTATTCTGTGTTGATTGATCTCTGTTAAATATATTTCTGTTTGGTGGCAGAGAATGGCAGAGAATTTATTCTCTTGCTTAACACCCTTCTCTGAGACGTACGAGCTCAGAGGTTATACATCGACTGACATCAGTCGCATGGCGTGAATTGCATGTGTGGCATGCTGGGATGCAAATGATCAAGGCTTCTGTTGAAAAGAAGAGTCTTGTGGTTGATGATCAAAGCACGGCTTTAATATAGCATAGCTTTGTGTAGCGTTAATTCGCGAGCCTCACACCTCGGTATGAGTTAAAAACGGGATAAAGGACCCAAGGAGGACATGACGTTTCTTTCTAGCTATGGGTCGTGCCATGGTTTTGTAAGCCCATATATTTTTATACTTTTACCTATGTGGTTGCTGGAATGCGAGGCGCCTTAGATATATCGGTTACTACGGAGCAGACGGATATTGAGTCATCTGGCTCAGTTACGCCCTATAGGGCGGGGAAACATGTGTTTAGGAATACTAATCCTCAAATGTAAGAGAGGACCGACCTTGGAGGATCCAAGGGTCTTCTGCGGGAGATCCTGAGGCACTTGCTAGAGTGTCTCGAAGCTAGCGAGGAGTACATCCCTTGCCTCGACTCATGACGGAAATCCAATTTCCAATACGTGACATTTCGGTTATGATTGTGGAGCCTAGTATGGCGACATGATATATGGTACTCATGCCATCTATGATTGATACATTTATATTTGAAGTTGTTTTATACACTATGCACTTATAATAGTATCAAATGATTTGTTTTAAACGTACCAAGCATGTTTGGCTATTATAAGGGAAAACCCTATCCTCCGTCTTGCGTTGCATTATGTGATGGGACCTGGGTCTTATAATAGCTTCATTTCTCAAAAAGCATTGCGTTGTTTATAACTGTATATGTACTGGTAGTCTCGGGAGGAAACCCATTCTGTGTTATATGGCGTGGTCCCTTGATTTACTTTATTTCAGTGTAATGATTTAATAACTATTTAAGTTCTCACACGAGTCACATGACTGACCTGGAGTTTATTGTTTTAACCTAAACTCTGGGTGCCCCGATTTTCCACATGGGCAGCTAGTAGTTTTGGTTTTGCAGATATTATATTCCTAGGATCCTGGATTTACAACTGGAACTATATTCAGAAAGCTCTGTACCCGTGTATTCTTTTCAGTTGTGTTATGTATTATTTTACGCTATTATGTAATTTAATTCTATTATTTTTCTGATGTATATTAATTATTCATACTTTGTATATTCTTGTAATCAGATGTATATTGTTGTAATAAGCAACGAAATGTTCTTCTGTTTGTGTTCCAATTTGTCGTGTTCTCAACTCAATCCGGGGTTTCCTTTACGGGGAAGTTCGGGTCGTTTCAGCAGGTATCAGAGCTTTGGTTTACAGAGCTCGAGAACAAGGCACATTAGAACCAAACAAAAGAATTCATCATAGATTGGATTAGTAATATCCAATGAGAATGACTCGTTAGAGATAGGATCAGTAGTATCCTAGAACGAGTGTGAAGAGTATTGTTTAAAATAAAAATTAAAAAAAAAATTGTTTGAAAATTTAAACCTTATTAAACGTATTTGAATATTTAATTTTAAATTAATTTTGACAATCTATTATATGAAGATTTTGCATATACGCCTTGCAAACGTGTATTCAAAGCCTCAAATATACTGGATAGATATAGAATCACACTCTCGTCGCTCGGGCATGGTTCTGATGATAGTGATCGCATCATCAGCATTTATGTTCGAGTTTCAAAAGTGGGTAATCTATCTATTTCCAATTGAATGGTGTGAGAACCAAAACTAGATAGGATCCACTGTTGTGACTTGGCGTCAAAAATGGATTTTCATATATATAAAAGTTATTACTTTTAAAAAATAATCAACTAATTGATTGTTGGTTTTGCTGTTTGATTATTGGTTGATTAATTAAAATTTTGAACCACTAAGCCAAATTGAATCAAACGTGGAACTGACTTGAAAATTGATTGAAATTGCATGCATACACATGTATATACATTGAACAGGTCATAGCAGGGAAGCTAAGAAGAGGAATAAAATTGTATGCCCGACAAATAGGTACATGTTTACTAATTTATTGGGTTTGGATGATTTTATAAGCCGATTGTCTAGCCGCTTGGCTTTTTCTTTTTCTTTTGGGATGATGAGGGCCCTGTGTGGCTAGTTGTGGTTTTAAATTTCTCCCCGTACAAAGGAGTTTATGGCGAAATTTTTCGAAAATTTTGGGTGTTAGCCAAATTTTTGAAAAAATTAGAAATTCTTAGAAACTGAAAAGTTGAAGAATGAAAGCCAAACTGAAAGCTGAGTTGGTTTGTTAAACAACTTTCAACTCCGTTCCTTTTCGAGGATGAAAGTATTTTAAGCGGGGAAGATTGTAACAACCCGGAAAATCAGAACCAATTTAAAAATTTTATTTTGGAAATTTTAATGAATTTTGAATGTTTAAAATAATTTATCTTAAATAATAATGACTAGAAATTTATTTTCAATAGAATTAGAATGTATATATTTATTTAAATCGAAGTTAGAATATAAATATTTATTTTAACTATAAAAGGAATTGGAAATGGTGCGGTAGTTTGAAAATTCGATTTCAAATTTCAAATGAATGTACATGATTCAAAATAAACCAGATTTTAGTGAAATCAAAAATATTTGAATCTATTTGAAAATATCTTTCCAAAGAATGTGAAATATCCAGATTTCATAGCGGGAATAAAAAGTTATGTCCAGTTGAAAATTCATAATAGTCGCTATGGAAATATAGCCCTTAAAAATAGCCATTTTGCAAACGACCTCCGTTTTCGACGAAACCACTTTTGTTGGATTCGGAATGTCAAATTATTACTAGATTGAAATTTTCATAATTTTTGGAATCAATATGTGAGCGTGGTGAATTTGAATGTGTTTGGTCAAATTCAGATTGAATTTAATTGACTAGAAAATGCCCGTTTTTCAGACGGTCTCCAAATTCGATGAAATTTGTTTTGTAAGGACCGTGTCGTCAAAACATATCCAGATTTATTTTTCTTGAATTTTTGGAGTTAGTATATGGCCTCGGTAAATTAAAATGTGCGTTGAAATCAATTTTGAACGCTATATTAATTTATATTTTAATTTTGATGAAAACTGATCGTAACGGTCGAATTGGCTTACTGGACATATCCCATTGTGTCCGGAATGGAGGTATTTAGTTAGGGGCGACAGTAGTTGGACTCGATTTGGAGTTCGAAATAAAAAGTCAACTTTCAGGAAAATTTAATAATATAATTAAATTTTTAATAAAACCCCTCCCTCCCCTTTTTCTTTTCCACGATCAAATTCATGTCAGAAGAAAAACAAAAAAAAGCCATAGCACCTCGTCGCGCCCACCCTCCCGTCCACTACCGCCAGAGATGGTGTTCCCCCCTTCGACCCTCTCTTCCCCCTTCGCACCTCCTTCTTCCTCCTCTACCTTAAAACCCTGTGCGCCAAATCAATTTAACCCTAAAACCCTAGCTACACCCCCACCCCCACCCCGGCGATTGTAGCGCCGCCTCTCCCCGCCACCGACCGCTGCTCCGACATTGGTGCCCCCCTCTCCGTTCAACGATGATCAGTAAGTTTTATTTTTATTTTACTTTTTATTTGTTATTTTTTTCTCTCTTATTCAAATAAAAAAAAGGAAAAAAGAATAGATTTTTATAAATAAAAGAGAAAGAATAGATTTTTATAAATAAAGAAAAAGATTATATTTTTATATAAGAAAAGATTATATTTTTATAAATGAAAAGATTTTATTTTTATATTAAAAAATTTAAATTTTTATATTGAAAGTAAAAAAACAAAAATATGATTTTTATATTGAAAGTGAACAAATAAAAAAATGATTTTTATATTGAAAGTGAACAAATAAAAAAATGATTTTTATATTGAAAGCGAACAAATAAAAATATGAGTTTTGTATATATAGCAAAATAAAATTGGGATTTTTAAATATATAAACATCATATTAAAAATGTGATTTTTTTACTATGAACAGTGTGGAAAAGACTACGTTGGAATTTCGGGCAAATCCAAACGGTTCAGAAGTTCAGAAATTAAACTGGAGGAGTGGATCCGAAAGCTGAGAACTTCTTACTCTAAATTATTTTCTAGTTAAATATATATACTAGGATGCAAACGGTGCTTAGTAGCACCCGACACCTTTGTTTGAAACCCTGTTTGTTTGGTTGATTTGTTTATTTGTTTGAATTCTGTTTGGGAAATGAAATGAATTGATTAGAATTTGGTTTGTATATGGCGCGAGCCATTATTAGGCGAGGGATAAGGCTAGACCTTATTCCGGCTCTTGTATCACGCCGTTATGCTACCGAAATTTTCTAAAAAAATATTAGAACAATAAAAATACCTCTTTTATTGTATAAATGAACTGTATAAAATATTCATGTGTAGAAGTAAATATTTTATAGTTAAAAATTTAATTTTTAACGTGTATATGAAAATAAATATTCATTTACAAATCGGACGATTTGTTTATGTACATACATTTGACTGATATTGATTGGGACGATATATTTTACACGTTGCCCAACTACACAAATAATAATCAGTGTTTGTTGTTTGAAAACCCCACATGGATATTAGGATGATATTGGACATACCCTAATCCCAATATTTAGTTGTATGTCAATCGATGGGTTGACAGACTGTTGTAAGCATTAATTATTCATATTTAATGTTTATGCAGTTGTGTAATGCAGTCTGGATGATGGTTAACTGTGTTTGATTATTGTTGTGTACATGTGTGTATGAAATCCATATAAATAAAATTATATGGTAATTGACTGTGTCCGATTCCAATTCAGAAAGAATAAATATTTTAAAATAATGAATATTTTAAAATAATATTCAGTAATGGATCAAAATACGATTTTGATGTCCGATTTGGGATGGACATGAAAATATTTAAATATATAAAGCCGTGTTGATTAAATTAACGTCATTTTGATGTGAACAATATTTATATCAGTTTTATCCATTTTTATAATGAATACCGAAAAGGAAGTGATTTCAAAATCTAATGTTTTGAAAATATTATCATTTATATATTAATGATATGAAATATTCAATTTTGATTTACGGGAGATCCGACCATTGACTTCGAATTGACATTACGGGAGATCCGACCATCGGATTCTCCTAAAACTGGAACCTTGGGTTTGCATCGAATAGAGCTTTCCAAAAAATATAAGAGATTTGAAATCTAACGGTTGGATTTGGAATTATTTCCAAATCAAAATTGGAAAAGGTCGCTGTAAGTGCAGTTCGATGACCATTTATGGAAATTGACTGCATGGGCCTTGATAAAAATATTAATTATTTGTGTAAAATCATAATAAATGATTTGGAAAGAATTTGGATGAAAAATTCCACGTTTGTAAAGATAAAAATATATTTTTATCAGAATGAACTAGTTATGAACTAGAATTATAATCCAATATTTTTAAATAAATTGGTTGGATTTTAAATGGTTTTAAAAATAATCAGAATTTCCAATATATGAATTGGAATGAATTTGAATCGAAATTATCTTAGAAATATTTTGATATTAGATTCCGTGATTATACAGATATTGTGAAGGAATTTGGAAGATATGTATATCGTTATTCTCAATACGTTATTTGTTGATTTCAGAATTTGATATTGAATATATGCCGATATAATTTCTATTCTAAGCCTTGAATTTAATATTAAATTAAATTTTGGGTTTGTCGTGAACTGTGTTTTAAACGACACTGTTCTTAAACCCAGTTGAGAAAAGATTGAATCTTTTAAATAAGATTTAGAAGAGTTTACCGATTAATTAATATTTAATTGGAATTGAATTGAATTGAATTTTGGGTTTGTCACGAATGGTTTCTTTATTAACACCATTATTGAACCCAGTGTGAAAAGAATAAATCTTTTAATTAACATTTAAAGAAGAACTACCAATTAATTAACATTTAATTGGAATTGAAAATGGAATGTGAATTGCGTTTATTGTGAACTGTGCTTTTAACGACATTCGTTCTTTAACCCGATTTACAGTGAAATGTGATTTGAAACTTATAAATCTTTTTATTAACTTTAAATGGAAATTTTTCCAAAGTAAAGTTTTCCAATTTAAAATATTAAATTGGAAATTGAATGGGATTCTATTTGATAATAATCGAAATGAACTTCTATGGAGGAGGACTGTTAATATATATGGAATTTAAAAGGCTTTGCCGTTATTCCATTTACATTATTAGTCAGATACGAAAATTGATATCGATTATATATATTGATCTGTTTTCCATCAAGATTCCATAATTAATGGAATGTGATTTTGGGTTTATCGTGAACTATGTCTTAATTGACATTAGTTCTTTAACCCAGTTAAAGACAGGATTACATGTCTAACATTGTATTTTGAACTGTATGGTTGATCTCTGCTAAATATATATATGTTTGGTGGCATAGATCTATTCTCTCTCTTAACACCCCTCTCTAAGATGTACGAGCTTAGAGGTTATATATTGGCAGAAATCAATAGTACGGTGTAGATTGTCGATGTGACATGTTTGTGTTTCCAAAGTTAAATAATTATTAATATTACTTTTTGGGAAGATTAAAACCGAATTAGAGTTCTAATGAATCTTTAATTAGATTGGGATGTGAATGAGATAATTAAATTTATTGAATTCATGAAATGATTGAGAATGGAGTATCACCAGTTTTGCTCCAAGCGATAGTTAAATATTTAATTAGATTTGAATGTGAAATGGTAAATAATTTTACCGGTAACATCGTGGTGTTTGATATGAAGTATTACCAGATTTGCTTCATGGGATGAATACGTTGGGATTGGGAAATAAAATAAATGATTACTTCGGTAAGGATCGTTAATCCCGACTAGTTTGAAAAACCTTAAAATTGTTTGAGTTGATATCCAATGGTAGATTAAAGAATAAATATAGAGAATTTATCTTTGATAAAATTAATGGGAATCTTTCCTAAAGGATATGAATATTTAAATAAAAGAATATTCAGAATTGGAATGAGCCGTATGTTGTGTTTTACAGCATTTGTTTATTATATACGCAAGTTATTCGGAAAGGTCGGGTTTATACCCATTCTGAATAACTGATTCGACGGTAAGTAGACGATGAAGACGGTGGTTGAAGACCGGAGGTCTTCACATCGTTTGGATGATTACTGACGTCTTGATTGGGCTGTACACACAAGACAAGGTAATAAGTGGTGATCGTCTAGACATACTTGGAGATCGACCGGATATGCAAGGACCTCTCTCCTGTATTGGACACGGGACAAGGAATAAGGTGCCTCCGGTTTCATTCAGACCCAGAACGAACTTGTAAATGGATGTATGTTTGACATTGGATTATATTCTGTGTTGATTGATCTATATTAAATATATATCTGTTTGGTGGCGGGGAATTTATTCTCTTGCTTAACACCCATCTTTGTAACGTACGAGCTCAGAGGTTATATATCGATAGACATCAGTCGCATGGCGTGAATTTCCTATGTGGCATGTTGAGATGAAAATGATCATGCTTCTGTTGAAAAGCAGAGTCTTGTGGTTGATGATCAAAGCATGACTTTAATATGGCATAGCTTTGTGTAGCGTTAATTCGCGAGCCCTACACCTCCGTATGAGTTAAAAATTGGATAAGGGACCCAAGGAGGACATGTGTTTCTTTCTAGCTATGGGTGGTGTCAGGGTTTTGCAAGCCCAGACATTTTTATATTTTTACCTATGTGGTTGTTGGAATGCAAGGTGCCTCGGATATATCGGTTACTGTGGAGCCGATGGATATTGAGTCACCTGGCTCAATCACACTCTATAGGGCGGGGAAACATGTGTTCAGGAATACTAATCCTCAAACGTAAGAGAGGACCGACCTTGGAGGATCCAAGGGTCTTTTGCAGGAGATCCTGAGGCATTTACGAGAGTGTCTCGAAGCCGACGAGTACATCCCTTGCATCGACTCATGACGGAAATTCAATTTCCAATACGTGACATTTCGGTTTTGATTGTAGAGCCTAGTATGGCGACATGATATATGGTACCCATGTCATCTATGCAGAAGATCCTGAGGCATTTACGAGAGTGTCTCGAAGCCGATAAGTACATCCCTTGCCTCGACTCATGACGGAAATCCAATTTTCAATACATGACATTTCGGTTTTGATTGTAGAGCCCAGTATGGCGACATGATATATGGTACCCATGTCGTCTATGATTGATACATTTATATTTTAAGTTGTTTTATACACTATGAACTTATAATAGTATCAAATGATTTGTTTTAAACGTACCAAGCATGTTTGGCTATTATAAGGGAAAACCCTATCCTCTGGCTTGCGTTGCATTGTGTGATGGCACCTGGATCTTATAATAGCTTCATTTTTCAAAAAGCATTGCGTTTTTTATAACTGTATATGCACTGGTAGTCTCGAGAGGAAACCCGTTCCGTGTTATACGGCGTGGTCCCTTGATTTACTTTATTTCAAAGTAAAGATTTAATAACTGTTTTAGTTCTCACAGTAGTCACATGACTGACCTGGAGTTTATTGTTTTAACCTAAACTCTGGGTGCCCCTATTTTCCACACGGGCAGCTAGTAATTTTGGTTTTGCAGATATTATATTCACAGGATCCTGGATTTACAACTGGAAGTATATTCTGAAAGCTCCGTATCGGTGTATTCTTTTTAGTTGTGTTATGTATTATTTTCCACTGCTATGTAATTTTAATCTCTGATACTTTTCTTATGTATATTAATTATTCATACTCTGTATATTCTTGTACTCTGATGTATATTGTTGTAATAAGCAATGAAATGTTCTTCTATTTGTGTTCTGATTTGTCATGTTCTCAACTCAATCCGGGCTTTCCTTTACGGGGAAGTTCAGGTCGTTTTATTATTCATTCTTAAAAACATGCACTTATACCGCTCTCAACCCATTCTAGGATATTGCTGTTCTTATTTTTAATGAGTTAATCATCCTAGGGTGCTAACCCTGTTTTTGATTAGTCGTTTAACCGATCAGGCTTAGGTATTCGCTCAATCTAAGCGCAAAAACCAAAAGAAATGCATTTGATATGATCTCCAAATGATAATCAGGCCTTGGTAATTGATAAACCAAGGCTCTGATACCAAATGAACAGACCCACTTACTTGACCCTCAGAATAGCTACAAATTCAGCAGCTATAAGGAGTCGGCTTAATGTGAGATGTCTAGTGTAATAAATATTTGTAAGAAGTGGGCCTGCCTCAAGAAAGTATTAAGTGGATGTCCACATTGTTTGGTTATTAAATGGTTAGGACTTGGCCCATTCGTATGGTTCATTCCTTGCTTTTGGGCTGAAGCCATGGGATCCGCTTTTATTAGGTATTAAGTGGTAATAGGTCCGCCTTTCTATGATAATTTTTAGGTATTAAATGGTCTTGATTGAAGAGATACACAAATAGGTAAGGTAGTTCTCCAGAAGTTGGCTGCTTCTTATCTAGAGCTATGTGAGGACACATATATGGATGAGTGACTAAGAGTTTCACCGAACATGTAAGGGAAACCGCATGCCTAAGGGAAGAATTAAGAGACTATAATCACCCGTAATGCCAACTAGATAATAACACATAGGTCCGTCGGAGGGGTCATAAATGGCGATGGGTGTCTAGCCTCGTCTGGTATTAAGTGGAAAACCACTGTTTATCCATTACTATTGAGAGAATATTTGATAACATTAGCGGGGTCTTAAGTGACTAGGGTCCGCTGTATGGTACTAAGTAATCGGAAATGTCTGCCCGCAAGGTATTAAGTGATTGTTGAAATTAGCCATATATATTGGTCTTAATTGACTGGGTGATTGTTCGCCTCATAAGGTATTAAGTGATCATAGTAATCCATCCACAAGGTATTAAGTGATGTGTGAATCCGCCCGTATGTATACATGATGGCCTTAAGTGGCTGAAGGATAGTCCGCCCAATAAATACATGTGTATATTATATTTAATTGTGTGTTGAATTTGTCTGGACATAAGTTGGTGGATTTATACTACCAAATATAGGAAATAGATTTTACTTTTAAACTTAAAGATTTTTCATTTACATGAACTATTGTTCTGACCCCCTCCTCTTATCAACATAGGTTAGTAGGTAGAGATACTTCATTGAGGATATCGTATAGTAAGGAGCTTAGCAGTGCAGTTTTTATTTCAACTTATGATTATCATTATGTCAAGGATTTGACTGTTTTTGTGAGATATTTATGATGAACCATTGTTATGACCTTGAAATTTGTGATATAATCAACATTATGTAGTTTTTTATGAAATAGTACATCTAGTTTAATTATTATATTTTATCCTATCAGCTGTGAGATTCTGATTTCATTTTAGTCTGGCTTTGTTATATTTATTTCTTATAGAAACCAATGACCTGCTTAGAATGGCTTTAAGTTCCAATGGGCCTTTTCTGGATTGGGATTTAGGCCCATTCCGGGTAGGTTGTTACATTTAGTATCATAGCCTAGGTTGCACAATTATGGGGAAATATGCATGTGAGAGACATATTTGTTATTTGAAAATGGTTTTCAAATATATATATATATATATATATATATATATATAAATACCCCTAACACATATGCGATCTTACTAGAAAATACCTCGCTCTTCCTTTTTGCTTTTGGCTTATATATTATCTTAAGAGTTTCCACTAGGGGTTTCCTCTTATGGATAGTAAAAATGGTCCAAAACCAATCTGAGCTAGGTAATCTAGTAAGATCTCGATAATTACCAGAATGGTTATAGTAGTATTCAAGGATTGTGGACCAAATTCTTTGTAAGGACTTTGTTAATCTTGGAGGCAAGCCTTTTTTGGAGTAGAAGGATTTCCCGAAGCTAAACCATGGCTATCGGGATGAGACCGTATCTTCGAGGCTACGATATGGGAAGATTGCTAAAAATGAAGGTAGCTGCATTGCATCTTAAGGCGAAGCATTAGAGTGCTGGAATATGGTTTTTATGGAGATGCAAGTAGGATATTCACTTGGAATGAGTTCAAGGACCAATACCCAATGCCGAACAGAGTTTGGAAATGGAGAGGTTCATCTAACTTAAGCAAGTAGAGCCATCTTTAAGGGAATAGACTGCTAAATTTACAAGTTTTCAAAGTTTAGGAGAGGTCTTGTGGATACCCAGATGAACAAGGAGTTAAGTTTTGTAAAGGAACCCAATTCCCCTCTCATAGAGATGTTGTTGGCCCAAGTGACATTTGGTAAAGCATTTGAAACTTCTGTGGAAACTGCTATTTAGTACTCTGCGGAGGAAGGGAAGGAGGTTAAGATTTAGAAGAGTGAAGTACTTCAAAATTTGGAATGAATAAGAAAACGAGTTTTTGGTTAAAATAATAAGAAGAATGGAAAAATCAAGGGTGAAATTAAGGAGCATGGGAGATGTCATAAGAAAGGCCATGAGGCCAAGGACTGCTGAGTTAGTTTGATGAAGTAAGAATTCAAGAGGAAGTGTTATCACTATCACAAAGGACATCTTGCTAGGAACTGGACAAATCTCATGGGAGGATCAAGTGGGCAGAACAACACTTTAGAGGCAACACCCCTACAAATTCAACTATAGAAGGACCAAGGACATACAACCCTTAAAGATATCACTTCTATTTTATGGACTTCTGTCAATACCCTATTTGATTTCAGAGCATCTCATTCCTTCATAGCTAGGAACGTTGTAGACTTCTTGAAACTTCCTACTTCTATTTCTAGCAGTCTGATAGTGGTTTCTAATCCTATCGGAGGAGCTAAGCAGCTATTGTTGATTTGCAAAGACCTAGTGCTAGACGTCAACGATATTAATTTCTCGTGTAATGCGCAGGTTTTGAATTTCGAGGGGTATGGGCTTATTTTAGGAATGGATTGGCTATATTATGGGTTCATCCTTGATTGCGATATGAAGATCGTTTGTTTGGGGAGCTATAAAGGTCACAGTTTAGCAACTCTTTATATAGTGAAAAATATAAGGGATTCGACCCTGTTACATTCTTTATCTTCTGATTTGGGAGGGCCATCTGTAATTCCCATTGTTTGTGAGTTCCTTGACGTCTTTGAGGAAGTGATGGAACTTCCACCACACAAAGAGATCGGATATAAGATAGATCTCGAGAAGGAAACTAGGCCAACTGAATTTCCATTGAGGCATATGGCTCCTAAAGAAAGAAGGGAATTGCATAAGAAAATTTCATAGTTTCTCCAGAAAGGATTCATTCGATAGAATACCTCATAATGGGTAGCACCCGTAGTTTTTGCTACTTAGGTCGATGGATTGTTAAGGTTGTGCGTTGATTATAGAGAGCTTAATAAGTTGACCCCGAAGAATAGGTATCCTTTTCCTAGGATAGATTACCTATTCCATCATTTGGAAGGCGCTAAAGTCTTTTCTTAGTTCAACCTAGCGACAGGATTTCACCAACTAAGGTTTTTTAGGAAAGCAAACTTAAGGGAGCACTTAAGACATCCAATGGTTTGTCTGAACGGGAGATGATGCCCTTTGGATTGAGAATGCCCCCACCTTCTTTATCGATTTATGAGTAGAGTGCTTAAAGGCATTCTTAATAAGAATGTCTGGTGTTTGTTGACGACATAATGATATTCTCTAAGGATTTTAAAGAGCATAATAATCATCCAAGGTAGGTCCTAGGAATCCAGAAGAAGAATCAGCTCAAAACAAAGTTTTCCAGGTGCCACTTTTAGAGAGAGGAAGTTAAGTTTCTTAGAACACATAGTTTTGGGGAAAGGTAAGTTGTTCAAGGATGGAAGCTTCCTCCAAATGCATCAGAGGTTAGGACTTTCTTAGTGTTAGCAATATATTATAGGAAATTCATTAAAGAGTACCTTGCGAGAATTACAGCCCATATACCCGTTTGACTAAGAAGAATCTCGAGTTCTTGAAGTGACAAGTGTAACAGTTCTCTCGAGAAGTTGAAGGAGTCTTTATGAGTGTAGTAGTCCTTATCATTCTAGGCGGGACTAAGATGTTTATAGTTTTCACAGACATTTGTAGGATAGAGTTAGGACTATTGTTTATGTAAGAAGGTAGGGTAGTTGCTTACGCAAGTAGACAACTAAAGGATCATGGGAAGAGATACCTTGTTCGCGATTTAGAGCTAGCAGCCATAGTGTTTTCCCTTAAGATGTGGATGCATTATCTCTTGGGAGATAAGTTCGAGCTTTTTATAGATCACAAATCTCTTAAATATTTAGTTTCCTAACGAGATTTGAATCGTAAGCAGCAAAGGTGGATGGAGTTTATAGCTTTGTTCGATTTTGATATTCAGTACACACTAGGGAAGTGTAACATTGTCGTTGATGCTTCGAGTAGAAGACAAGCTATCCTTTGTGCTATCGCCGAGTGGAGATAGTTGGGATTTCTTTCCAGCATTAACCATAAACCACCATTTGAGTTAGCTTAAAGATTTCTTGCAGTTTTGGAAGTCATACCATCCTTGATGGAATGGGCTATGTATCAGCATGGTCTAGATGGGGAGTTGAGGGCAAAGGTTGATAAAGGAGAGCACTTCCCCCATTTCGATAGATATTCAATGGATAGCAATGGAAGCTTTAAAAGGGATGGGAGAATCTATATTCCTAGGACTAGTAATTTAAGAGAAGAGGTCTTCAAGAAATGGCATCATTCAAGAATTATCATATATCCCGGAGAAGATAAGATATTTAAGGGTATGAAGAGGACATTCTATTGGGAAGGCATGAAGAAATATGTTGCTGAGTTCGTTGCAAGGTGTCTGACTTATCATAAAGTCAAAGCCGAGCAAGGTAGGCCTAAAGGAATATTATTACCTTCGGAGGTTCTCACTTGGAAATGTTAACATATTTCAATGGATTTCTTGGATGGGCTACCAACGATTCATAAAGGGAATGAAGCTATTTGGGTTATGGTGGATCGATTAATGAAGAGTGCCAACTTCTTTTAGGTAAAAAAGAGGAGAATCGCAACTTCGTTAGCCCAATTTAAAATCAAGGAAATAGTGTGACTACATGGAATCCCTACCAATATAGTAATTGACCGAAACCCTCTATTCACGAGCGAGTTTTAAAGGAGCCTACAAATGTCTTTAAGGATGATGCTTAATCTGAGCATCACATACAACTCGGAGACCGATGGACAGAACAAGAGAGTCAATCGAATTTTTGAAGATCTACTAAGAGCTTGCATCATCGATTTTAAAGAAGCAAGAGAGTAACATTTGCCATTAATTGAGTTCTCGTATAATAATAGTTTTCAAGTGACGATTGATTTGGCCTCTCATAAGTCACTGCATGAATGACAATGAAAATGGCCAACTTGTTGGTGGAAACTCTCGACAAGATTCTACTCAGATTCGAACTTATCCCAAATTCCATAGTGAAGACTATTTTGAGACGACAAAGAATGAAGGCCACCCCAGACTGATAGAAATATTACGCTGATAGAAGGATGAAGGAATTTGAGTTTAGTATTGGTGATTTGGTCTTGGTGAAACTTTATCCTGTTATAAAAACCATCACTTTGGTAAGACTGGGAAATTAGCTCCTTGATTCTTTGAGTCATTCAAGATTTTTAATAGAATAGGGAAATGGGCTTATCGTGTGGAACTCCTCGAAGGACTATCGGGAGTCCATAACGTTTTCCACGTTCTTAACCTTGTGAAGTGCCTTCACGACTCTTCCATTAGACTCAGGCTTGATCAGATTGAGGACTTAGGGATCTTTGAGTTGGAGCTAAGGTGCATTGCTAGGATTATGGAGCATGGAATCAAAAGGCTTCACAATAAATTTATAACCTCGTTTGAGTACAATGGGGAGATAACCCTGTAGAAAGCACATAGGAAACAGAAAAAAAGACAAGGCAAAATCATCCAGAGCCTTTCTTGGGTAATTAATTCCCCTAAAATTTCCTTTATGGGCATTGCGGTTGCCAGATTGGACGGTAGGAATTGTTTGCAACACATATGCACCAATCACTCATATAGCAATTATATGCATACTTAGGTGTTTTGCATACATGCGACATCTCATATTACACTTATATGTTAGGACTGAGCTCACTTTAACAAGTCTGTAGTATATAATCACATTGAGTATGGTTGTTTTATATGTATGTAATCAATAAATAGGTTGTTTAACATGTTTGTTAGAGCGAGTTGTGTTTTTTTCCTTTTAGAAAGATTTTGGGATGAAATCTCTTTTAAAAGGGGAAAATGTAACACCCCGTAAAATATACCATAAATAAAATAATAATTAATAAAAATATTAATGGGCTTAAAATACGAATATTTAACAATTTAGAATTTGATCATGAAAATATTACCATTGTATTTGTGGCGCGATTCTAGCCTGTTTTCATATTTTATTTACCGAAAACGGAGTTCATGTGAAAAAATTACGAATAAAACAAGATCGACAAGAACAATATACGCATATGATTTGAATTTGAAATTGTAAATGTAAATCTGGAAAGAAGATAAATACCAATGTATAATGGAATATTCCTTTTTTTTAATTTTAAACTTGTGTGTGTGTATATATACATATAAGAAGGGACAATGAACTAAAAAAATAGAAAGAATTAATGAGAATTAATATAAAAACTCATCATGCAAGAGAATTTAATTCTCTACCCTATGTCCCTATGGGAAGTTGACCTGGTGTCGACTGCCTCCTAAGGAGGATGTAGAACGCACTATAGAGATTTGTAGGTGTGGTGGCTAGGTTTAGATAAGTTTTTGTATACTAATTGTTCATACGAACGATTGAGATTTTATAAATTGAATCTGATGGTTCACACACACTTCAACAACTGTAAACAAGACCCTATCCTCTTCTCGAAACCTCACATTCTCCTCTAAAATTCGCCTCCATCTTGTCTCTCCTCCATTCTATCTTAGTTCCAGAATTAAGTTAGATTTGTTTCTTCTTCTCAAATCTAACCAATTTCTATCTTATTTATTCTAATTTCTGTATAGATTTGTCAAACTAGATTTATATATGTATAAGATTCTAATTTGATTCTTATATATATAATAATAAATTAGGAGAAGGATTAGGAATACATAAATTTGAGGATACAGTCCAGATTTGGTTACACGATTTATTCCTTCTTCTTATTACTCTGTGAATGGGAATTACTTTGAGTTTAACTTTTTTTTCTATAATTGTTAGTTTAAAAATTGGATTATTTATGCTTAAAAGAGAATTGGGATTCTTGCGAAAACAAAACATATAAATCCCCTAAATCTCTAAATAGTATCGAAAATGGCTAGTCATGTGTTTATTTGGATCTTGGATCATGGATGTGAGGAAAGATTGTTTTTTTAGGTGTTATGTAATTTTAGCATTTGGTCTGATTTACTTTCTTCTCATTTTATTGTAAATCTAATTTATTTAAAGGTACGGATTTGTTTATTGTAACTTTCATACGTTTAAATATCTATTTTTTTATAAAATAGGTAGTTTAAATGTATTAAAACGCATATTACCAAAATCTTAGTTTTTTTGTAAATATCTTATATTAAACTAAAGCGGCACTAAAAGGAAAATACATATGATGTTGCATTTCACCTTGTCCTTTTTTTATTATTGCAATAATCCTAAGAACCTAGGCTGCAAGTTATTTTATCTGTGTTATGTTATTTCTTGATTATTGCTTCAGATTTGGAATGAGATATTAATGTTATATTGTGAAACCTTGGGAAATATGACTTGTATACCTTATTTTTGAGTTACGATTGACATTTCTACGTTGATAACATTCCCTTTACATGCACGACTAATCATGCACTTATTTATGTATATTATAAAGCGTAATTAACGTATCATAAATGTGTATTAAATGCATTTAATTAGGAATTCGAATTTAAAATGTCCCCATAGGAAATTTGTATGTTGTGTATTTATCAATGGCTTTTATTAATATTAATGACATGTGACACGAGGTTAGCCCCTACTTATTGTAGAAATGTGTATGATACTAAGCGACATATCCAACAACTATAGAAAGTTAGGTTGATATGGGATTTCTAGTGTCATGGGCCATTTATAATAGATACATGTGGATGCGAGATTAATCCTTAATAATAGTTGAAATTATCCTAGAACCACCCGCCAAATCTAGAGCTATAAAAAGTTGGTTTAAAGTGAAACATCTGGTGTAATAAATATTTGCGTGAAGTAGGCATGCTTCAAGAAGGTATTATGTGGATTATCCACCTTTTTTGGGTATTAAGTGATTAGGACACAACCATTCCTAAGGTTTATTCCTTGGTTTTGAGCCTAAGTCATGGGGTCCTCCTTATTAGCTATTAAGTGATCAATATGTTTGCCTTTCTCTAATACTTGTGAGGTATTAAATGGTACAAAATGAAGAGATATATGAATGAGTAGGGTAGTTCTCCGAGAGTTGTTCGCTTCTTATCCAGAGCGATTTGAGGGCACACCTAGGGATGTGCTACTAAGAGTTTCCCCGAACATATAAGGGAAACCATCCGTCTAGGGGAAGTATTAAGTGACTAATAGTTCAACCGTAATGCAAGTTAGTTAGTAACACATGGGTCCGCCGAAGGGGTCATAAATAGCGATGAATATCCACACTCACCTGGTATTAAGCAGCAGATTACTATTTCTCGCATTATGATTGAGAGAATATTTGATAACGTTAGACGGGGTCTTAAGTGACTAGGATCCATCATAGGGTACTAAGTGATCAGAATAATCCTCCGGTAGGGTATTAAGTGATCGTAGGAATCTGCTTATATACATATATAATGGTTTTAAGTGATCGGATGATAGTACTCCTCGTAGGGTATTAAGTGATCATAGGAATCCCCTCATAGGGTATTAAGTGATCATAGGAATCCCCTCATAGGGTATTAAGTGGTTGTGGGAACACTACAAAAATAAACTATAATAAAGACCGACGTTTTCCATCTTTAGATCAATTATTCGGTCTTTAAGTAGATTTTAAAGACCGGCAAAAGACTGATTTATCGGTCTTTAAACCTCAAGTCTTAAAAAATATTTAAGACTAAAGCATCAGTCTCAAACTTTAGAAACTGACGCTTCAGTTTCAAAAATAGCTAGTAACTGAATTTTAAAGACTAGACGACAGTTTTTGATCAGTCTTAAATTAATGTAGCATATCAAATATTACAGCATATCATTTGCTCATATCAAATAATGCAGCATATCATTTGCTCTATGATTTTCGTCAACGTTTTTAAACACGCATCCATAAATACATGACATTAACGTAGGTTTATAAATGCATATATAGTAGTATAATATCACTAATAATCAAGTCAATTTGCACAACATTATACTACAATAATAATGGAAATATGTTTGAACAAATATACATTTTTTTCTAGTATTTTATTACATCATACAAAAATGCAACAAGCCCAGCAAATACAAATGGTTAATGACACAAAAAACTATGCATTATCGCCCCATATCACCATCTCAAGTATGCTTTGCAACTTAGGTACTTCACGTGTGGTTGCTTCTAAATGGGAGGTTGCTGACAGTACATAGCAAGTGGGAACACCTGCAAGTATGAAAAAAATCTCATTGATAATTTTTGCAGAAGTAATCGTATAAAAAAAATGGATTTGTACAAATAAAGCTCTGAAATTACTGGTAAAGTTGTTTACAGAGCAGTAAAAGGATTGATTGTTAAACAATACACAAACCAAATCACGAATGAAAAAGTTGTTCTCCCACTTAATCAAACGACAAGAAACGTTACTTCCCAATCAATCTCCTCCTCAGCTGAAACAAATGAAGAAAAAAGAGAATGTGAAATTCAGCACATCTCTAAACGCGGATTCAGAAGCCATCAAGGACAATCTGAATGCCGATAGTCAAAGATTGGATCGGCCTAAACGAGAAGGATTTAACATCGCACACAGTGAAAAGGAAATCACCAAGGTAGTACCTAGAAGATCACCTGTTTTGATAAATTTATCCGATTTTTTCTTCCCTTTTGAGTTGCAATGCTTTGAAGGTATTCGAAGAAAACCCTAGGAGCATTACGTTTGTTTGAATGAGTAACGAAGCAGTGAAAGAATTGAATGGGTTTTAAAAAGTGGAAAGGGCTGTTATTTTTTACGTGTTAAGAAGATGGGTGAGATAGGGGACGTAGTGGATATATATGGCACAAATCACTACACATAACCATTAGATTTGAACCGTGAAATGAATCCGAGCCATTAGAATTTCAAGTGCTTAAAGAAAAAAGACCAAATGACTGAATTAAAGGCAGAGTAAATGATCACAAGCCTTACACACCGTTTAGTGACTGAATCTCCAGTTTCAAGATTACCAAAAAAAAGACTGCAATCATTAGTTTTAAAGCAGTATCTAGTTACAGACTGAAAATAGTCGGTCATTGTATGAGAGTCTCTAATCAAGTTTTATTTAGTAGTGGAATCTGCCCGTACATTTACATGATGGCCTTAAGTAACCGAAGGATAGTCCGTCCAATAAATGCATGCGTAACTTATATTTAATTGTGTGTTAAATTAGTTTAGACATAGCTTGATGGATTTATACTGCCAAGTATAGGAAATTGATTTTCCTTTTAAATGTAAAGAATCACGAGGAGCGTTGTTTTGAATACCCTCCTCTTAACGAACACTACAACAAAATAATCATATTACAACTTTTTTTCAAAATTACAGAAATTGGCAGTAGTAAAAGGAATTTATAACAACTGCTTATTTTTAGCAGTTGTAACAGATGCAATTTTAACAATTTTATTTACATAGCAACTATATTATATGTATATATGCATCAGTTGTAAATATCTATCAATAACAACTGTTTTATATGGTTCTCTCGTTCCATTGGCTTTTATTGATTAATAATTAAAGTTCCCTCCCTATTTTTGTTTTGCTCGATTATTTTAAAGAAATAACATGAACATAGCTACCAAATTTCCTATTCTAAACCATAACCCTGTCGACTAATCTTTACCACTGCCGTCCATGAAACCAAACCAAAATAATTAAAGCTTGTGAAACCTTTTTCCAAACCCTAACCTTCTACTCACCTATGTATGCTCGCCTCCATTGCTACACTCATTCGCTCGCCATCATTGTTACTTGATCTTATTGCTTCTCATCATTTATCTGGTATCTGCAATCGCATTCTATGATAATATATGATCAGTTTCTATAAATTGGGATTTATGATTGGCTTTGAACTGAGTTTTTGAAATTTGACATTAGGATTGCTTTTGGATAATCCGCAGCTTTTTTAACTATCATTGCAAATTATTTTGATTCAAATTGTAAATGGGTTTAACTTTTGATTGTGTTGCATAATTCATCTTTAGGTAAATAATGCAATGTTGGTCACGAATTTATTGTATTTTTTTTATTTACTGGTTTAAGGGGATGGTTTTAGAGGAGTGTTGAATGGTAGGCATGAGTTCATTATTTTTCATTCTTTACTAGTTTTAGGAAATTGCTTCGGAGGTGTCTTGAATGACAGCCAAGTGAATTTTGTCAAACACAATAAGCTTGTGAGCTCCTAAGGCGACCATGTGTTTTATTGAAGCTGAGGATATTGCGTCGTATATTTCTTGTTCAACAACATGTAGTCTCTCCCATGGTCTTTGGCAACTTCTCTACGCTATATGTTCTTTTAGAAAGTAATATCTGCATGCTCTCTATTAAACACATAAGTGTAATATAGTACTGCTTTTCTTGTATTTGAATAGTGTCGAAGATCAGGTCTCCACTTGCATCATATTGGACTTCAATGTAGTTTTTATATCTTTCAGCATTCATTCAAGCATTAAGAAAACAGATTTAGAACCTCCTTTATTTGGCCAAGTAGTGTTAGACTTTTGTTTAGCATCAAAATATTTCCTAGGAATTTTAATTTTAATTTGTTGCATGTTGTGACCATCACATTATATAGTAGGCTATCTTCTTGGTTGTTGTCTTCAAGTAACAACCTGTAGTTAACTACTAATACCAAAATTGTTATGATTTCTATATCCTTTTTCCTTATTTTGTTCCATGTTTTGGGTTTTTTTAATTCTTCTTTATTTGATCATCATTCGTTGTACCGGCGTTACCCAAGCCAAATTTTATAGCATGAGTGTTTATGTTCTTCATATCCGTTCAATTAGTGCCATCTATTATTATCTCTAAAAAGTGTGAATTTAGTTTATATGTGTGAAGTAGGAATTTGATCACTGAAAGATGACATGGAGACAGTAGTAATCAAGGTTGGGAAGTGTTGTAACAAAGTGTTGTTCATTAACACTTTATCAACAATGCTTTTTCTCCTCCAACTTAAGTTAAAGCCTTATATATTGACCTTTGTAATTATATAATTGGGAAGGAAGTTTGAGAACCCTTCGAGATGAGAAAAGGGGACTAGTGGTCCTCATTTCTTGTCCTTTGGGTTTAATAAATTTCTAAAGTCATCAAGAAACCAGGCCTTGTCTACAGCACATACAAATAATGAAGTCTCATGCTATAGTGATTCCCTATTTAAGAACTAGTTGTTCGCATATACAATTATTAAATATAATAAAGAAAGAATCTGGATTAGTAATTACACAAGTGATGTGTTGAATACTTTCTTGTTTGAGATGAAATGTCCAAATATTTTTATCAGATAAAAAAGACTCTAAATTTAGACATAGGGTCATTATTGGCAATGTTGTCCCAACTTTTACCAAATTTAGATTTTTTTTTAGGGTTTTTCATATTGACAATTTATTTTCTGAAAAACCAATTATGTTTAGCTTATTCGATCTCCAAGAGTAAATAATTTGATCTATTATATGGTCTGTATTAATCTCCCTTGCATTTCATATGATGAAGGTGACTTACCTTGTCTAAAACTTTAATTTTTCCTTTATGGTATTATGTTTGTTGTTGGACATTGGTTGATTCTTACAAGGCTTTCTACTCATAATTCAGATAGGATGGGACATAGGATGCAAACTTATCTTCTTATTAATGTTCCCCCCTTTTTATTGTACATTTCAAGAAACATTTTCTTTAATTTATGTCTCATTAACGAATTCTTCTTAGGCGCAGATGAACTCCTCTTGTTCAGATTAGAATGATTTATCTTAAGAGACTTAGAGCTAAGTATTTCAAACTTATTTTCAGTATTGACGTTAATATTTGCTTGCTGCTTCCCATTACAATGTGCTTTGTAGCTTTCAACATTTGCCTTGTATTACTTACCTTTCAAACTTATTTTTGGTAGTGATGTTAATATTTACTTACTTAAAATGGGTTAGTTGGTGGAGATGCTTGATTGAAGATGTCATGGAGTCAGGAGCTTGACGATGGAAATTTTATTTCATTTTATTATTATCATCATGTCTAGCAGTTGGTTGTATTTATGGGAAATTTATGATGTAATGTTATTATAACCTTGGAAATTGTGATGTTATCGACATTATGTAGTTTTTTTGAAATGGTTCATCTATTTTAATGATGGTAAGTGATGGCTTAGATGATAAATAGCTCTACAAGATGCAGAGTATGCAATGATGAGTCAAATTGATGGAATCTTCGAAGAACTTTTACAAGACAAATAGTGATATTCTATGACTAATATTGTTTTTTAGATATTTGGTAGCCATAAGGACTTCGAGCGGGAGTTATAAGTACAGTTTCGAGATGCGATCCACTTGGTTGACGTGTATAAAGGGTTCATTGATATTTGTTGACGTGTACTTGTAAAGCTAGGGTGTTTGAGGATGCTCATTAGGGTGGTAGTAGCCCTCTGGATCACACAATGTTTAAGTCCATTTTACCATGGACTAGGGTGTTGATAGTCCAGTTCTTTGTCTTTTGAGTGACATAGATTTGAATACTTAGAAATTAAGACATTGAGTAGCTCTTGACTAGGTGGTGAGATCATAAGAATATCTTATATCCCAGCTGGGCGAGTGAGTGTGAGGATAGATGACCAATGCTTTGTTTTGCTTTGTTTTTTTATTACCTCAAGGATGTTATATGATGTTGATGTTACTGTTGCCGACATCTTGACACCCTTAGTACTTTGACAACAGTATACATATGATGATTATAATAGTGTAGTATATATCTTTTATATGTGCGAACTCTGTAGATGCACAAATAGGTCGGATATGACTTTCCATATAACTTTATTCCCCCTTCACTGATTGAGCACTAGTAAAATACACTGTTCTGATCCTTTATTGTCAGTGATATGGGTTGGTCATTATGTTTGATATTAGAGTTTGGGTTGCTTTGTGTAACATAAAGGATACGGGAATCCAGTAGATAAAAGGAAAGCCTTCTCAATTTAGATCAAATCGAGGGCACGTACTTGTTATTTAATTTAGTTTTCAAAAATATATAGTTGTATGTATTATAAATTTCCTCTACACATGAGCAATACTTAATGCGGATTCCTTGTAAGGAAACTGATCATCTTTGTCAGATATTGAATGATGAGTCATCAAGTAAGGAATAGTGCTTAAAACTCCATCATCTCTAGAGTCAAGGAAGGGGCAGGCTTGGGAGTTGCTAATCCCGATCTTTTGACTATGGTTAATGTTATGATGAAGAACATGCTAAAAATGCCTAAATTGTACCACCTAATGTTGTTTCTAGGTATGGTGCTCCAGTGTAGTCATCCGAAGTAAAGTTTGCTAAGCTGGGCAAAGACTTAACTAAGCTTGGAGGCAAATCATTTTAAGGAATGGAGTCAGCGGTGGAAGTTCTAGATTGGCTCAACAATTATGAGAAAATCTTTGATGATCTTCAGGAAGAGATTGGCCTTGAGTCAGCTTTAGGGAAATGCGATGAACTGGTGGAACATTGTGAAAACTGTTATTTCAAGGATCAATTTTATTTGGATCAACCAAAGCCCATCTTGAAAAGAAAAAATTGGCTGCCCAGATTATCGGTCTTGTTATGTAAATTTGCAGATTTAAAGCAAAGAGATATGATTGTCTCTGAATATGTGGCCAATTCGATGCTTTGTCGAAGCATTGGATGTTCTTCATTGTCACTTCACTAAAGAAGAATGCAAAATTCATTATTGGCTTGGATGATCATTTGGGGGAGAAGCTCTTGAATCATATCAACGAAATTTTTAAGGGAATTAATAGTCAAAAGGTCCTTGAGTCTTGAGAGCCTTTATATCAAAAGTTAGTCTATTGATCCTAAGGAGGTGCCGAAATCACAATGGAGCAAAAGCAACAAGAAAAAAAGGTAATAACAAGAGGAAGCAATTTCAGAAAAAAAAGTTGGTTAGATGTAACACCCCATAAAAATATACTTAAGTTAGACATAATTTAATCTAATTTAAGATAATTAATAATAATTTAATGGGCTGAAAATTGAATTTTGGACAATTAGGAACTGGGCTACGAAAGTATTGTAGTTGCGTTCGTGGTGAGATTTTGATCCATATTCATATTTAATTTACTGAAAACAGAATCTATATGCAAAATATATTAATAAATTATGTTTTGCATATATATTGGTGTACAAAGTTTGAATTTCAGACAAATAAATAAACAAATCTTGAATATATTGATTTGGATAAGCATGGAAAGAATATTCCTTAAGAATCCAAACTTGTGTGTATATATTTATACACAATTGGGGACAAGAATAATTAAATTAAGGTAACAAATCAATCAAAATCAACCAACAAATAAAAAGAAACACATAGGAGAATACCTCTCTTAGGCCAGACCCCGGAAGATGGTCGATCTCCCCGTAGAAGGAGGGTCAACCGCCCCGGTCGATCGCCCTGATATAGGGAAGTCCTGTGAGGGTTGTTTTAAAGAGGGACTTATTTGTATTTTATGTCAAATGGACCACTTAGATTTAACATATTGAATCTAATGGCCTATATATGTGATGTCAACTATAAATATAGCCCTCAACCCTTACTTAAAACTCTACAACCATTCTTCTCTATACCTCCATGATGCCTTTCTACCATCTCTAGTTCCAGAATATAAAAAGGGTTTAGTTTTTCCTCCGTTTCCCAAATCTATTCTATCTCCTCTGTTCTATTCAAAAATAGATTTTGATTTATTATCGAATTTAGATTGATATATATGTAAGATTATAATATGCGATACATATATATATATATATATTTGAAATGTGTGACCACGATTGTTCACGACAACCAAATCCAAATCTTACTCTGCTCAATTCTGTTGTTACTCTCTCTTATAACACTATGAGTGAAATCCATCTGAGTTTTCTATTTTCCTATAATTTTTTAGTTTACGACTTGGATTATTGTGCTTAGGAAGGTTTGAATTCATACGAAAAGAACACAACATTAAAACCCCTCAAATTTTCCATTTTGTTTATGTTTTTGCGATGGAATGTTCAATCTGTTTGTGTATGTGGGTTTGAATTATTGTAATTTCAAAAGAGGAACATGTGGTATTGGGTAATTTTCTATATTAGACAAATTTATCTTATTTCATTTTTGTGTAAATTCATATGTATGGTTTTACTTCAAATGGTTAAGAATTGGAGAAATTGTAAATTTGAATAGGTTTAAATCACTATTTTCTAAATGGAGCATTTGAACATATTATTTACATGATGTTCAAATATTAAGGTTTTTCTTATAAACGTACATAAAAAGTGAATCTGTTTCAAAACTGAAGTTATGTATATATATATTGTTGAGTTTCGGCATTCCCTGCGTACCGTACGCGCTTCACCGTGTCTATCGGAGTCAACGATCGAAGTCTCTCATGCCGGCGTCCCGATTGAACATCCCCATCGCCTCCCATCGAGCATATAATTTGGTATTGGCAAGCACTTATTGTAACAAAAGGAATCCCTGTTGTTACATGCCACCAATACCATATATATACCACGATTTTCCTTAATATCTTGCGATGTGGGACAATTTGCCCGTTCAATCCACGCACCCACTTCATTCCAATGCGAGCCACACCTAATAATCTCCACCTTGGCGAGCATTTTCTCAAGTCACCTTTGGAGTTACACCTTGAGTACTCTTCACAGTTGGCAAGGCTGCTACCTCGAGTTCTCATAAGCAGTGGGGGAGCGGACTGCTTATAATCGTATCTCCACCTTGACGAGCATCCCATGCTCAAGCCCCTTTTGGAGTCATGTTTCGGTCATGCTACACATACTGGTCCCATCGAACCATGGAGCTCTGATACCATGTTGAGTTTCGGCATTCCCTGCGTACCGTACGCGCTTCACCGTGTCTATCGGAGTCAACGGTCGAAGTCTCTCATGCCGGCGTCCCAATTTAACATCCCCATCGCCTCCCATCGAGCATATTGGCAAGCACTTATTGTAACAAAAGGAATCCCTGTTGTTACATGCCACCAATACCATATATATACCACGATTTTCCTTAATATCTTGCGATGTGGGACAATTTGCCCGTTCAATCCACACACCCACTCCATTCCAATGCGAGCCACACCTAACATATATATATATATATATATATATATATATATATATATATATATATATATACCAGTACGTAAGCACGCCCGATGGGCGTGTGCATAGATGCATTTCAGCAAAGATGGTATTGAAGTATAGAATGATCAGCCAATATGTACATATGCATGCAGAAGTTATGGAATAGTGGAAAACGTAGTAAACACAGCAGTAACAGTTTATGCAGGAAAAAATAGCATGCATCGGCAGTAATTATATAAGGAGCAGGTAAGAATGAAGACGCAGTAAATTTGCAAAAAAAAAGGAGAAAAATGAGCACTTTGTAATGAACCAAAAGCCTGAGCATTAAATAATTGTTAATACAGTGACGGACGAAGGAAAACAGATGCAAGAACTAGTTGTAACACAGTTTGCATGATGAATTACAACTTATTTGGAAGGAAAACCCCATAACAGAACAGCAGTTGGGAAAAATAAGCAAATGGGATAAAAAACAACGGGCCAACAGTAGGATTAGCAGAAGCATCACTGTGAACGTGGACGGGAACGTGAACGGCTCTCAAGTTCAGCAAAAACCCGATCAATTTCTGCAAGCTGGAAGGAATAAAAGAAGTGAGTTAAAAGTTTGGGTTATAAACTGTTAGTATGATAGGAATGACAAAAATTAATGAATTTAAAAACAGAACTGACCACTATCGGGTCGTTCCAGTACGCATCATCATGAATGTCAGCATGGTCAGTTTGAAGCGAGGTGTGTGAAGTTGCATGATCCTCGGTAAATTGGTTATGGGTACGTGTCTGAGAATGAGTGTTGTTGTTGTTCAAGTCGTCCTGGATTTCAACAGGAGGATCACAACTCGTAGACGTCTGATGATCTGTATTACGGGTCCTCCTACGTGTCACCTTTTGATCAGAAGGCATTGGCACCTCCTTACCGTTTGCTGATTTTTTTGGCTTGTGTATAAGTGTATTAGTTGATAGTTGTTGAAGTGGTACAAAAAAAAGAGAAAAAAGGAAAAAAAAAGTTAAATGCAACATATATTAATGGAACAGATTGGGTTTTGGTACCTTTGTCATTTCTTGATTATGAAAGCGCAGTAGTTTGGAGTGATAGTGAAGATGAGTAGGGAAGATGAGAATAAAATAGTGATTGTGGGGAGGTATATATTGAAGTAAAACAGTGTAGTGGCAATGCTGTTTAACACGTGTAGGAAAAAAAGGGGCATTAGAAAGGAGAAAAAACAGGAGATGTATATGGGAAGAGGCAGTGAATTGGTAAATTATGGAGAGATGGTAGCAAGAAAAGGTGGTAAACAGAACGGGTAAAAAAATGGGAGTGTTTTCTGTGTCTGTAATACGTGTTGAGTTACTTAAGTATATGGAACAAATGTGTAAGAAAATAAAAAATGAAGGAGCTAAAAGGTTAAAAATATGGATTTGTCAGCTGCAAACATAGTATGTAACGGCATGCAAATAAAAACAAAATTGTGAATGAAAGTGTATAATCTCACTGAAGCCAGTAGGCGTAAATGCAGTTGGTTCAATGAAGAAAAGTTGAAGTAATTTCTCCATTTTGAGTGCTGTCAGAAGCAGAAGGTTAAGTAATGAAATTAGGTGTGTAGTAGTAAATGCGGCAGATAAAGTGTAACGTTGGAACATGCATAATTATTTTGTTAAAAATAGAAGTGTAACTTGGTGTGACAGTGAATTTGGATGACCGTGAATTGTAGTTTTGTATAGTAGTGTAATAAAATTATTGCATGCAAAAACATCATAATCGATTATTACTTCTAAAATCCAAGAATGGAATACCTTGTTCAGCTGATTTAAGTTACAAAAACAATGATGCAAACTTATCTATGAGGGAAATGGTACCGTTCTGGAAGGATTATCAACCATTTGATAACTTCAGTGCCAACACCTCTTCTTTACTTGGCCAGTTCAGCCCCGCTCACCGTTGGAGACCCGTATCTGACATAGGTACGGGTACAACTACTACTGCAACATCCAGACTGGTTTTGTCGCTGATGAGGCTCACGTTACTCCATACTGGTTTTGTCCCGTTATGGTTAAACATGTTGGTAAGTGTTAGAACCTGCACTTACTATAATATGTATGAAATATGAAGCATACAGATCTAATTTCTATATTTATTGTAAGATGCGTGAAACATCTAGTGAACATTTCTAAGCTTTAAACAATATAATCTGGAAAGCTATGCAGTACGTTATAGATTCAATTAAACAAACATTAACAGAACACGTTGGGTGATACATAGAGTAACTAACATACATTCCTTATACAAACCGTGAACCTATATTCTTCAACAAAAATGATATAATAGGTCAAAAATAGTTCAGAGAATACCCTTATCATTTAAGGCCATTTCTGCCATGCTTAGCTCCCATACTCAGATTCTTGCGACTGACAGTCAACGTATATCCCAACAAAAAATAGCACAATAATGTTTACAGTAAATAGAATAATAAAAGTACCCAGATAAAGAAAAGTCCAATAGAATGATTTATGCATGAGGATAGAATATTTTTACCACATTATACTGGTTAAACATTAAATGAACTCAAACACAGAATGTCTGTTTCCATGAGGAACCTCAATTCTAACTTCATTGTTTGGTGCTTTACTAATGCTTGATTTTTTTGAAAAATAATAATGATTTTAAAATTTTCTTAATAAAAACAACGAAAGAGAAATGCATAGATCAATTTTGACATTGTTGTTTTACATATAAATTGATGGTAAGCTTACGGTTGATTGCGCTGTACGGATGTGAATAACCGTGAGTTTTGAAATCGTTGGCCGCGTAACCCTCTAACAATATATTGTCGTAGACACGTTAAAAAACACAATTCCTTGCAAGAAAAATGTTGGAAAACATTTTCAGTAGTAAGATAGGGACTTAAAGTAACAAATCAGATAACCAATTGAGATTAGAGATGTACGATGTAAAGCAAAAAAAAATATACAGATGTTAAAGATATTTGAAAAAAACATACCGGTGCGTGAAGCTCAAAAATGTTACCCAAATTTGTCCGACTTGAAGTCAGAAGATGAACTCCACAAATCTGATATCCATATCTCTCCAATCGACGTAGCTCAAACACTGTCAAATATAAATAAAATTATACTATTGTCACTAACTAAACTGTAATTATATGTTTATACCGTCACTAAACCTAGTTGTATTCGTTATTAATCAATTAACAAAAATAAAGTTGAAATAAGTTACGTTGGGACCATTCAATTTGTTACTGATACTAATTATAACCACAACAGTTAGAAGATTAAAAAAATTACCTGGATACTACTCAAATGCGTTGAAACTTGCTTCCAGTTCTACGCGTCGGAACTGAGGTTCCAAGCAATTGAAATAAATGGAGAAAGTATTAATGTTGTCTGTAAAGTACTGACAGCATATGAACATATTAACCAAATTTGAAAAGCAGTAGGAATAAAATTCATAAAATATATAGTATATCACTGGTTCTAACCTTCTGAAGATGGGTTGACTGGATCGATGAACGCAGGAACGGTAATTGTTTGCTCATGTGCATACAGACATAGCTTCTTTGTCACATTGGTGTACCTGGTCACCTGAAAATAGAATGTCGAGGAGTGAGGAAGTGGTAAATCTGGTTAACAGCGGGAAACAGAAACGTAAATAGGGTAAACAAAAGTAGTAGGGAATGCACAAATTGACATTTGTACCTGTAGTTTTTGAATGGACAGTGTTTCGACTGTGGCAAGCAGTAAAGCAACATTTCCTCTCCTCCTTTTCCGAGCTTGAGACCGGCATCAAATAAATTATTATTTGATGGCGGAGTTAAAAATGTTTTTTTTTTAGCTTTTGGTTTTTTCTTTACACAACATGAATATAAGTTTGAATGATTAGGAATGAGAGGAAAAAGGTTGACAAAATATTACTATATTTAAGTGCCGAAAAAGGGATAACAATGCAGGTAGTAGTGAGGTAAGTATAAAAATGAAAATAGATGGATGTCAGTATTAATAATGTCGGTTGTGTGCGAGTTATAGTTGGTATGATAACAAATTGGCTAACTCATGTAAGAATTACATGTTACTAAAACATCCTTGTAAACCACATTTCTAGTATGAGTACCCTCTTTTCGTGGAATGCTCCCTTTTTGTACTAAAATTTTTGTTGTGTGTCGTGCAATACCTCTAGACAGAGCTACGTATAACTAACCATGGGTGAACACATGTTGGTGTAGGTAGATACCAACAGTCGGTATAGTTTGTCCTTGAGATTTGTTGATTGTAAGAGCAAAAGCCGGTTTAATAGGAAATTGTTTTCTAATAAGCGTGAAAGGCAAGCTAACATTTTCCGAAGGCTGTAATGGTATTCGAGGAATAAAAACTCTTGTGCCACGGAAATGGCCAACTGCAATTTCTGCATCAATAAGATTTCGGGGGAAAACACGGCATATTAACCTTGTTCCATTACATAGTCCTATTTTAGGGTCAATATTGCGAAGAAGCATTATTGGACAACCAATTTTAAGAGAAAGTTTATGCGGTGGTAGTCCACCGGGTGCAAGAGAATTTAGGAATTCATGTTGATACAAATTGTGTGTGTCTTCTTGAACGGAATCAAATGAGTAGTACGTATATTCCGGACCGGGAAACATGTTAACAACAGTATTATTGATAGAATCAACAGTTTCATTTGTGGGGGCCAAAATGGCTCTATTTAAAATAGAAGCATCATCATATACTGTTTCGGTAATTGCTGGGATAACATGTTCAATTAAGGAATAAATAGGGTTTGTATTATCCGAAGAGATAATAATATTATCAGGGAGTCTAATCATATCATCAAGCACTTACGGTTCATCTCCATTTCCAATACGTAAAACAAAGCTAGCGTACGAAGGGTCATGTATAGCACACATATTCTGTGTCAATTGAAAAACCGTTACATCTGACCATATGTATGATTGCGTAATGCATGCGTCAACAGTTTGAGCTCTAGTACCATTTTGGACAATGGATAAAACTTTTCGAAAGTCACCACCTAAAATTACAATTTTACCATCAAATAGTTTGTCTGTATCACATATATCTCTAAGTGTTTTATCTACGGCCTCAAAAGCATGACGATGAGCCATTGTTGCTTCATCCCATAAAATGACAGTTGTTTCATGAATTAGTTTTGCAATATTAGATTGTTTTGGAATGTAACAGGTGGAAGAAGAATCAAGTGTTATTGGTATTTTAAATCTAGAATGGGCAATTCGGCCACCGGGCAATGCCAAAGCAGCAATTCCTGACGTGGCTACTGCAAGTGCAATTAAACCTCTAGTTCGTGTGTGTGTGCTAAAATAGACTTATATAAATATGTTTTCCCTGTACCCCCCGGCCCATCTATGGAAAAAACAGAATTTGTGTTATGATAAATAGACTCCATGATAACATCAAAAGCCTGGTGTTGTTCAAAATTTAAGCAATTAACAGAGTCAATGTCTTCTTGGGGTATCTAGACAGATTTTTCATTGAAAATAGATGTACAAATGTTATAGTCCGACTGTAAATTAGCAGAAGATATTGGAAAATCATAGTCCAAAACTGATTTATTGTACTGCTGTAGCAGCCTATTAAGGTCTGAAAGACAAACATGAGTGTAATATGTAATGTCGGTAATAGAAGATGTATGTTGGTAATCTTCTATCATGTATTCAGAAAATAAATCCCAAATCTTACGCACATGATTTGGTTCACAGTAAACTAAAATTGTAACAAATAATCTTCTTAATGCACTTGGCATATGTGTGTTGGAAGCTTCTCGCAAGCAGTCATAAATATCGTCATCATTTTCCAATAAGCCTCTTTGTTCAGCGGCTTCTTAAAATGTGTGGTATTGTGTTCCTTGTACGGTGAGTAAATCAGTAAAAGATAAGGCGCCTCTAACGTGTGTTAAGAGTAATCTCAGACAATAACGATCACCTTCAGTGGGTGAGACGGTATAAATTCTGCCTAAAACCCTATGATTATTTCGTCTACGAATCCACAGCTTATGTGTATTGTCCCACCAATATTTTTGTGGAACCTCATGATAAAAGTACTGTCTAGCCTCTTCATCACAAACATTCGTACTAAAATATTCAGTAAGCATAGTTTTAGATCTACTTTCGTCATTTAATATATCGTCCAATTGTTCGGATGAAGAAAAATGCAATTGTTGTCTATTTGGGAGATGGATTTGCAGACCAATAACAGAGGGTATAATGCTATTAAGCTAGAATTTAAAGATTCTCCATAAAGACTCAGGTGGACAAACCCATCGGGCGTTAGCAAATTTGGATATTTCATCGTTGTTGTCGGTTGATGAGGTAGATACACCTACCGAAACGCGGTCAGACCCTTTGTACACATATTTGTAAAGATATTTAACGGATTTAATACTTGAACATATGTAACACCCCGTGAATTCTATAACGTTAAGCTTCACAAATTAAAGTATAATTAATTATAAATGATGAAATCAAGGGAAATGGGTTACGCCATTGCATTCGTCTCGAAATTCTGCTTGAGATTGAGTTCAAGTTTGCGTAAAACGAATATCGTATGAAGAAGATATGGACGAACGAAGTTGGGTGGAAAAAACGAGATAACGGGTCAGAATGCACTGGCGCACTTGGGAAGTGCGCCAGAAAAAAGATGCACTGGCGCACTTGGGAAGTGCGCCAATACAATTTTGGCCTGGCGCACCTGCCAAGTGCGCCCAGGTCAGAATGACCAGCTGGTCAGGTCCTGGCTGGCCTGGTCAGGGTCTGGTCGAATTCTGATGCTTGGCTGAGTCACTAGGGCTTACGTGTCACCTCTTGATTGGCCTCTCTTGAGATGGATGGTCTGGATTCACCCTAGCTTCATCGACGGCTCAAAACAATTTAAAATTCTATAAATACAACTCAAGTCTAACCCTAAATTCACACAAATAATAGAATACAAAAGCCGTCATGCTGCTGGAGAAGAACTAGGAATGGCCGTCAATTAGAAAGCCTAGAGACAAGCCAATAAGCCTAAGAGACGAATCAAATTAAAAGAAGATCAAAGCTTAATCAAATCATTCAACACAACTTTGCTACCCAAAGGAGAGCATCTCCAAATCAGAATAACAGAAATCAGAAAACAAGAATTCATCACACGTTGTAAGTATAGTGACCTTTCAAAATATGAATAAAAACTGTGATGTGATTCGATGTAAATGAAAATAGAATCGTGTTGTTATAATCTTTGTGTATTGTGATGGTTCTATCATGACTTGTGTATTGATGTTTGTGGCATAAATTGATTGATGCAAGCCTATTGAACAGTTGTATATGAAAAACAATGGCACTTGCAAGCTTGTGGCAAAAACTAGAAATTGATCCCTTTTTTGTATATGTCGATGGCATGGACTATGTATATTCCCTTAGTCTAAATTAGAATTTGTGTAAACATGTTATAGACCTTTTATGCCTACATGACCCAAAACCTATGATATCATCCTTATGTTTATTGGCAAGTATAATTAGATCTTTGTTTGCAAGTATAATTGGATCTATGTTTCATAAACTATGCAAGTTCATGTTTATTTGCAAAATACAATTGGTTCTATGTCAAACATCGTTTGGGTTTCATAAACTATGCAAGTTCATGTTGAAATAGGCTATATGATTAGATGTAAAAATTGTACATTTTTGTGAATATACAACATGCTAGTTTTGTGGTTGATATTAGGCCAAGTTAACATGTTTAAACAGAAGTTTGTATTTTCCTAAACTATGCCATTTCATATGTCCCCTACTTAGTCATACTTTGATTTGAATGCAAGTTCACATGACCCATGTTATATGCTAGTTGAATCGCCAAATTGCAAGTTCATGCGCCACACACCTTTATGTATTACATGTTCATGATTTCCCCTTTTCCTCACGTTTATAAAGTTGGGCTAAATTGTGACAAGCCCAACACATGTTATAACGTTGCGAGCAAACGGGGGTAATAACGTTGGGTGTAAAATATGAAAATATATGTTAGCATGTTTGGCACATGCCAATGATTATGACACATAAGCGGTATGAATTGAAATACCCAAAAATAAAAGATATGACATTTACATATAATTGAGAAGTAATAAAATATGTAAATTTAGAAAACACGATATGCTTAACCCGAGGTTGGATTGAGTTGTGATGTAAACTTGCCCGGACCCGCCCGGTTGTCCAGTGGTCACAACAATACCTATCCAATGTGGGTGGTTAAGCATTGAGCCCAATAAGGACCCGAGGTTAGATTGATCTACGGTGTAAACCTACCCGGAACCGACCGGCACATCCAGTAACCGTAGCAATACCTGTCTAATGTGAGTGGTCTGGTGCTCCTAAGAGGCTAAGGACAGATGGTAGGGTTAAGTCAACTACAACACTTAACCAAATTCAACATGTTAACAAGAATTGATGGGTGGGGTTAGGTAAATACAGACACTTAACCACTTAACATGTTTGACTAGAAAATCCTGGTAACGAGGGACCCGTTTCAGCAATAACACAAAGTTAGGTATCAACGGTACCCAGAAACTAGGCAGGGTGGGGCACGATTACTGGGTTGATTATAAGCGGTCAAACGACGGCGGTGGGTGCACAGTGCAGGTCTAACGGGGTGCGAGCGTGCACACACTCTGGAGCAGACAACCAGGGCACTGGGGACACCAGTAGTATAACCTATATCTTCTAGTTTTGTGTCGGGGCCGCCACCATGGGTCTTGATACACCCCATGGTGGGACCAGCATAGGTATCTACAATTCTTGGGGGCTGTATGACACATGTTAACGCGAGTAGGAGACGATCTTTAATAAGAAAGGGGATCACTTCACCCTCACCATGGGGTGCCAGTTAGAATGAATTCAAGTAGGTGCAGAGATATAGTATGGGTGTTATAGTACATCCGACATTTCCTTAGCCTGTGACACTCTCCTATTTTTAGTCTATATCCATCATATCCTTCTCTTATTCACATATTGAAGAGTTACTAGATTTATTCAGGCTTTATGTCTGACCCTATTTTCTTTTCGTCTTCTTTTATTTCGTTCCCCCCCCCAAGGTCCACAGGGAGGAAACAACTCAACTCAGTCAGGCTCTTTACAAGCACCAAGAACGTAGATGTATGATTTGGATCTTTCTTGCTCGGATAATGGCTTTGGATATCACTATGGGGATTTTTGTCACTTTATTTATGTTTTCATGCTTCTTTAATAATCAAGGAAGTTATGAGGTTGTAATGTTGAAAGTATTTTGAGACAATTATGGAAATCTTTGTTTGATACACGTATTGATGGAATAAAAGTTTCCGCTGTTAAAAATATGTGTATTTATATATGTCTTGAGTTCATCTGTGGCTTTTACTTATAAGCCTCCACCAAAGTTAAGGCATTCCCTTTGTGAGTGACCTTAATGGAGGTGGGGTGTTTCAACATATTTCAACATTTAAATGGCAGTCATATTTTAGTAGTAACTACGGGTTAAACGGCACTACCCAACGATTATCAATTGTGTTATTCGCTGATTGATTTTGTGTCATGTTATCACGTCTCCTATATATTGGGTATGAGTCGTTTCCTTGTAAGGTAACGAGAGCAAATGGTTTAGGGAATCCTTTTTTACGCTCACCATTTTTCATGCATGTGGCGTTAGGGTTAAAATGTCCACACGGATGATGAATCATGTGTTTCACAACAGCCGCATGTAAATCAGGTTCTACTTCTTTGCATGGAATTTCAGGTCTAACTACGGAGTCATAATCATCGGGATTAGTAATCTTGTCGTCGTCAGCTACAATTATTAACATTTGTGCATGTGACAATCCCCTTTTTTGAAATTCAACAACGTGTACATGTGCAATAACGCGGCCTAAAACGCCTATGTCAAATAAATCATGTTTTAATTGTTCTAATTTTGCATGAAAAATACTAGCTGTTACGTCAGGTCTATCTTGCGGTTGCTGTCCGGGAAGCAATTCGTTAATAATTTCAGGCCACTTAGCATTACATGTAATTGTAACAAAAAAAATCAGGTTTTCCATACCTTTGAACTATCGCCATTGCATCTTGGTAGCGTTGATGCATATCCCGTGGACTTCCAATATGAGATGATGGAAGAATTTTTTTACACCTACATTGGCTGACATTGAGAATATATAAGTGGTTGTAACATGATAATGTACGAACGAAGCGAAAATAAGTAAAAAAGGACAGTGGTATAATACATAACTTACCGGTTGACGTTTCGCCTGCGAGCAAGGCATCTTGCAACCCTTGATACAAATCAGCCCTGATTTTATCTTGATGAGTTCGAACATATCTCAGTCTCATTATTTCAATTTTAACAAACATATCCACCACATATTGTTGAAAAAGCCGGCCGGCAAGCAGGAGTAGTGATGTCTCTCCAGGGCGTATCTGGGAAAAAATAAACATATTTGAAAAAGTGAAGGGAAAAAATAATATAAGGGTTATGTATAGCGATATAATGGAACTGAATTAAATCAGTACAGATGTAAAGTTATGACGTAAAAAGTAATGCGAATGCAGGACATAAAAAAGAATAAGTACTACTAATCACATGAATATGAAAACATAAGCATATAGTGTCAAATAAGCGTGTTCAAAGCTAACATGATATAAGTACGCCACAACATATTGGAAACAGTAGTTAAAAAATAGTTTGCAATGCTGAAATTTAATTCTTACATTGACAGATGTACAAATGAAATCGAGTTCAGCATGTATGGACATTCGATAGGGTGTTACCATAAATGTACCTGTATAAGATGCGAGTAATAAGATGCACAGCTAATTTCGTTGTTTCCACTATCGTGTAAGCGCAAATCCCAACCATGATGCCCATAAGGTAACAGTAATGGGTACTGAAGTGGATCGTAAAATCCAGCTGTATCTGGAACTCGTTCTAGATTTCCAGACCGTGTTTTGACAATTATGTCCCTACCTTGTAAATCATCTGATTCATCACCTACAATTATTGCGGCAACTTGTGATGCAGTAGGCAATTCGTGAAGATGTCGATCAAGTATGATCTCTTTAATTTTAATTCTGCATATGTGCAGATCATCACATTGTCCCAACTGACGTGGAAGTGATACGAATGGATTAACTGAATTCAAAACTTCTGTTATGATTTCAAGTATCTCAGATCTTAATACTACATTATCCAGTTGTCGATTTTTAGTTTCATGTTCCATGTCGTAAATGTATAGTTGTAAATATCGTGGTCTGATACCATCAGAAGGCAGCACACTGCCAATACGATGGTAGATGGAACCATGAGCACGATATGAGTAAACTCCATCCATTCCATTAGCTAGATTTTGGTCAATATGTGCACCCATTGATGTGAATGCGAATGCATTGTTGTAAGATCTAATATTAGCTCGGAAGTGCTTGCCAACTTCGGTTTGATCAGTAAACATGTGAAGCAACTGGGGAGGAGTGGAAGGTTGAAACATATGAAGCATACCATTTGAACAGCAAGACTGCGAAGTTTCAAAAGCAATTTTTTTTGCTGAGCAGAAGGTACAGATAGTTGGTACTGGCAAGACATGTTTACGAAACATAGTGTTGGCTACAAAGTTTCGTGCACAATTATGCGATGTTCTCAGTGTTTCAAGAAGATCATCATTTTGGACTATTTGGAAAATAGGACAGAAAGATGTTAATATTACATGTAAATGGAAGGAAAAGATACAAATGGAAGAAAAATTGGAATATCATATCAAATAGAATCACTGATAGGTTTAGGTTCTTGTTCGGCAGATTGAAGTCGTTGGGAACGACGACGTTGTCTACGGTCTGCCAGATGTTGTTGATGTTCATCATCAGACATCCTTGCACGTCTAGCTCGTTGAGCAAGGCGTCTGTGTTCGCGCTGTTCAGCATCCATAGGGGTAACGAACAGAGCAGTTGAAACAGTAGACATGTATGAGCAGAGGAATATAAGGGAGAAGAAAGCAGGAGATGATGAGGAAGGTGGTTGAAGGAAAGAAGTTAAATATATAACAACGAATAAAGTAGTCGTTATAATCATATAGATTTGGTATTGAGGTGTAAATGAAACTACAAAAATTTAGGAGAAAAAATGGAAATTTGAAAAATAGTGGATAAACTGAAGGAGGAATGAGTAGAATAACAAAAATCGTTGGTTTTTGTATAATTGAGTATTACCTAAAACTGCCGATATCAGCAGTCGAATGAAATGGAATGTAAATAATTATATAGAATCCACAGCATTCAGTACTCAAATTTTTTAAAATATGTATAATTTGATATCAGCATGGTTTTTGTCATACGTATGTACTGGAATTTTTTCCTATATTTCTGCTAACCTCATATTGATCCATCAATAAAAAAAACATTGAGGACAGTACAAACAGATTTCATTGGGTGGGTTTGACAAAGGTCAGTGTAAGAATCATTTGAGAAGCATGTACAACTGGTTAACAGGTCCACCACAAAGATACAGAAGCAATGTTTTGTGAAATGTGAACATCAGATATATAAACATATAACATATGTTCAATATGAATGCAATGTGAAGACATTAGTATTGTACAGTAGATATGCATCGTATTATGTGTATTGCGTGCACATATTAAAAAGTCAACATACATGCACATATAAAAAGCTCGAAAGGTTGTCATGACAAAAATATATGTACGGTTAAATAGTCTAAAACTGTGATAATTATCCATTATATTAAGATGAAACTTAATGCAGTCATTTGATCCATACCTTGTTATGCTTCTATGCGTAGTACAGCAAATGCTCAAAAGCCAAAAGGTTGAAGAAATATAGTTCGGGAATTGAGCCGATTCAGTCATCTTATCAAACAAATGAAAATGCATATCGATTATGGTCCGCATTTACTCCCACCGTTGATGTATCAAAATGCCTGCAACCTTTTCGTCAACATCTGACAGGCAGTACAAAATCAGTGGTAATCTCTTCATGTCCGAGTTGTGGTCATAGTTGAGAAATTGTGGCTCGCCATGAACAATGGCTGCAACAGTTTCTTCAACATCTGACTGCCAGCTGAAACTCAGGGGTAATGTGTTCATGTGAGAGTTGCGGTCGTAGTTGAGAAACTGTGCCTCGCCATGAACAATGGCTGCAACAGTTTCTTCAACGTCTGACTGGCAACTGACACTGAGGGGTAATGTGTTCAGCTGAGAGTTGTCATCATAGTTGAGAAACTGTGCCTCGCCATTAACACTGGGTGCAACAGCTTGTGTATTTCTCAATGGCAGGGGAAAATCAACGGCAATTTTTTCATTTCACAGTTGTGGTCACAGTTGACAAACAATGGCACCTGAGTTCATGCCCATAGGTTAGAAAGCGATCCAGGAACGGCAGCGATTCCAGTTCTACTATTTGGATTCCAGCGATTTGGATTCCAATTTCCAGCGAAGGCACAACCGCATGACAACGATCCAGACAGACAGGCAAGGTAGCGATTCCACTATTCCAGCGTAGGGTCTTCTTCTAATCTTCTTGGGTGGTTAGTAATTCAATGACAATAGTTTGATTTTCTTTAAATTTATTAGTTATATCAAAATAGTCTCTGCGTTTTTCTATGTTTGAATCATGTAAATTTTAAGAGGGTTATGATCACCTGAATAACTAGGTCAAATCAATTCCCTCGTAGAAGAGAACTGGAACAACTTCTCCTTCATATGTAATTAAAACCTAATTATCCTCTGTTAAACCAGAGTCCAGAACGCAGCAAGCAATTGTCGAAGAGTTTAATATGATGAAAAGAATTAGAAGTCTACCTAGTTCTTCATTAGGGAATAATCAGTACGAAAATTATTTGTATGCTAATGTATTTATATTCCTAGCTGTTGAGCCCTTTCATCCATTCCCTGGACCAACAAATTGTATTGTATCATGTATGTTTTTAAATGCTAAGAAAAATTGATTTCAGTAATTATCATTTCCAAGTGCTCGGCAATTGATTCAGCAATAAAGAGCAACATCTATGTTCATAAGTAATTAGTATTTTTTGTTGCAACTCGGATTATTATTATGAATAAAAGTTATTTTCTTTTTTATTTTTGTTATTTCTAAACAGAATAAATTATTTTGATGACATACATTAGCATCTGTAGAAGGGCCACTTTTTCTCTTTTAGCTTTAGGTACAAAAAGTCCTAGGACCGGCCCTGCCTGAGTTGCAGTAGAACATCACTGGTACTGTAAGAACATTCAAGACAAACGAAATATGTGTGAGTTGAGCAGAGCAGTGGTAACAATCGGAAAAAAATAAGTGGATGTAATAAGAGCAGTGGTAAGCATATCTTTTGTCAACATGCTTCAAGTTAATAATTTGAACACATTTTTCAAAATATAAAATTAATGAATCATTTGAACCGATACCGCAACATATATGGATATATACATGCATTGTTTGTAAGTTTTTTCAGGCTTCACAAAACATTTTTGGCGTGTATGTATCGTTTGCTTTTAGACATTAAGTAACTTCTATAGAACTCAAAGTTACGACTGAAAAATAGATGACATGAATTGCAAGCCAGAAATATGGAATCATACTTCAAAATTTATAACTCGATTGATGTACTATGTAATTTAGTATAAAATACGCGGTAGCTTTTTAACTAAACATTAGTTATTGAAATCATTGATAATAAAAAGTTTAAAACACTTATACTGAAAGAATGCACAACAATTTTTCCAGTACTATAATTTGCAACTGGAATTTTAATTATCTCCACAAAATCTTTGTAAAGTATAGAAACGGTTCTTTAACTTTGGACTAACGTGGGAATTGGATGGGAACTGGAAGTGGGATGCCATTAATAGATCCTCAACTTTAGAAATGCCGTGAGATGTAAGTTTATTTGCAGTTGTGGGCTCGGTTCAATTTATAACCTGAGAAAGCTAGTATTGCCAAGAGACAAATTTGAACACAGAACATATTAAACGCTTAGTAGCAAAGCTAATGTTTCATGAATAATGTAGCATACACACTTCCATAGAGTTAAAAGTAATGAACACATTCTTTTGTAAGGTTCAAAAGTCGCTGGATAACTAAAAACAATCACCCTAAGAGAAACACATCCACACAAATCCAAATGGCACATTTCAGTAAGTGTAGTAAAATTCTGTTGCTTCAAATCCCTCAACCTCTCATGTTTGTATTGTTAAGAAAAATGAGAAGCATACATTATAAGAGGCGAACAATAAGGATTAGTGTAATACATGGCAACAAATCCATACAGTATATAAATCATGCTAACAACTAAATTATAACAACATACCTTTATTAGCTAAAACAATGGCACTCTTCAATCCACTGCTTGCAGCAAGTGTTTCCGCTTAAGATGTATGGGTAAGAGAGAAAGAATAGCTGAAGAGCAAGAAAAAAAAGCATTACAAATCTAAGAAAATGAAAAGTTGACTGTAAGTGAAGCTGACAGTAAAGCACATAAATGTAAGATGAACATTAGCTTTTGTACTTAACAGATCAATAGATAGGAAAATTAACTTCATACTTTGTCGTGAGATGAACAATGTGACATACACTATCATAAAGTTCTTGTTAAGATAATTTGTTCCAAAAATGTTGAATAGTAGTATCAGATAAGGTTATATGCAGCTATGCAAACATAATTTTTGCAGTAATCAGATTCGTCAAATGCAAACATGAATACTTTATAATAGTGATTAAAGCTAAAAATGCCCAAGCAGTCCATGCACTAATCAATTTCTATGATGCAGTATAAGCATAATAGAAATAAAGTCCAATAAATCTCATGACTTATCACATGAACTCGTTTACTTGGCAAATACGGAAACAATATATCATAGAAGGAAGAAACTTAAAATAAATCTTTTAATCCATTATTGAACATCACCAAGGTCCATATATGTCCTTTGACATACCTATTTTGAAATGTGTATTATACTTATTAAACTTAAAAAAGCCCAAATGGTACATATGCTATATGCAAACAACAGGCGTGAAACCATTCAATCTAACATTAAACTCGACAAATAGCAAATAGAACTCTGATCATTTGCAAAGCTTGGCTCTTGCCAATTATATTTAAAAGCGTGGAGGTTTAAAAAATAAATTGTTATTACCTAATTATTGTGTTATATATGTTAGTAGATGGATTAACACAATTATCACATGAACTCGTTTACTTGGAAAATACAGAAACAATATATGACAGAAGGAAAGAAACTTAAAATAAATCTTTTAATCCATTATTGAACATCACCAAGGTCCATATATGCCCTTTCACATACCTATTTTGAAATGTATATTATACTTTTTAAACTTAAAAAAGCCCAAATAGTACATATGCTATATCCAAACAACAAGCGTGAAACCATTCAATCTAACATTAAACTCGACAAATAGAAAATACAACTCTGTTCATTTGGAAAGCTTGGCTCTTGCCAATTACATTTAAAAGCATGGAGGTTTAAAAAATAAAGTGTTATTACCTAATTATTGTGTTATATATGTTAGTAGATGGATTAACACAATATACGTAATCATATGATCATATATGGCAACAGCAGCTTGTAATTTGCCATCATAAATAAATAAAATGGGCTAATAACAAACATTTCAACGGTGAAATTAAGTTGCTCCTTAAGTCAAAAAATGGGCTGAAGTTTAACTAATTAATCCATGCCATATCCATCATATTAGAAGATCATACCATGCTTGTCAATTCAAGCACTAACACATCAACACTACTTAAATCAAGCATATACTGAGGTAAATGGCAGTAGAATCCAAAATTTATGTGGTACCTTTATGTTCTAATTTTAATAACTTTATCCATCTAAAATGTTAGAAAATAAGGTCAGCAGCAATAGTATATAAATTTATAGATAACAGTAAACATAAAAATTGCAAAAAGATAGCAGATTTAAGCTGTATAAAATACTCACCTATAGCGATAATGTATGCATCAACGAAGGAGTTTGTACTGATTCCAAGTCACATCAAATCTGACACTTAACAGCAAATCTGATCTCTGATATGCAATAAAAAACTCTCATATTCAATTATTGCATCTATGACAAAAAATGTAACACATAATAACAATTGTTATACAAGATTAACAAAGCAACACAAACAGTTCCAAGAAGAGGCAGTAGTTATCAAAGCCTAAATAATGTTTTGCATAAATGAGCATGAGATTTGAGCAGAAGGTTTTAATGTGAAATACGATAGTGAACAGGGTTTTGTGAGCACACTAACTTGGCATACACACTAAATGTAAGAAAATATCAGATAAATTCGGAAAAAATTAATACCTAAGTAGGTTAGAAGGGAAGAACATATAATACAGTTTGTGCAGCAGAATATATGAACTTGAGTACCAAATTAGGCAGAACCTGGAAAAATTGAAGCAAGTAGTAAAAAAATTAGAAGAAGCATGTAAGAAGTTGTAATTTTTACGTATTATATCTCCCACTTATGAAGCAAAATAGGATTTTACCATTGCTAGGTACGTTATTATGGGAAAAAAGCTTGTGGAGGGTGTAAACATATAGATCTGGACAGTACTCGGTTATCGGACGTGAGGAAAGTGAAAAGAAAATGGGGAACGGTGGAGTTGAGCAGAAATCAGACATATATGGAAGTGCAAACGGCATAAAAGACAGGGAGCTGGGTGGTAGGAGCAGATCTGCAGGCGTGGAAAAAATAGAAGGCGACCGGAGTAAGTACAGACGGTTGACGCCATTACCGGCAGTTTGAAGTATTTTTTTTTTTCATGAAAAAAAGAAGGAAGAAAACGTGAAGAACGGAGTGGAAAAGTGGAAGAAGGTTGAAAATTGGGAACATATTGTACTTCCCAACACATATACCGTACCCACTACTTTGTCGGTTGGTCACAATATGTCCCCAATTTTCAACCTTCTTCCACTTTTCCACTCAGTTCTTCACGTTTTCTTCCTTTTTTTCATGAAAAAAAAATACTTCAAACTGTCGGTAATGGCGTCAACCATCTGTACTTACTCCGGTCGCCTTCTATTTTTTCCACGCCTCCAGATCAGCTCCTACCACCCAACTCCCTGTCATTTATGCCGTCTGCACTGCCATATATGTCTGATTTCTGCTCAACTCCACCATTCCCCGTTTCCTTTTCACTTTCCTCACGTCCGATAACCGATTACTATCCAGATCTATATGTTTACACCCCCCACAAGCTTTTTTCCCACACTAACGTACCCAGCAATGGTAAAATCCTATTTTGCTTCATAAGTGGGAGATATAATACATAAATATTATAACTTCTTACATGCTTCTTCTAATTTTTTTACTACTTGCTTCTATTTTTCCAGGTTCTGCCTAATTTGCTACTCTAGTTCATATATTCTGCTGCACAAACTGTATTATATGTTCTTCCCTTCTAACCTACTTATGTATTAATTTTTCCGAATTTATCCAATATTTTCTTACATTTAGTGTGTATGCCAAGTTAGTGAAACACCCCACCTCCGTTAGGGTCACTCTCAAAGGGAATGCCCTAATTTTGGTGGAGGTTTATAAGTACAAGTCACAGATATACAAGACAGATATAAGAACACATATTTGTAAACAGCGGAAGAACAACAAACTTTTATTTCATAAAGTCAAATACGCATTACAACAACATCCTTTCCATAACATAACACTTTCATAATCTGTCTTGAGTACATTATTTAAAGAAGCATAAATAAAACATAGATAAACTGCAAAAGCCCCATAGTGGATTTTCCAAAGCCATAGTTCAAAACAGGAAAGTCCAAGCAATACATTTCTCTTCTTCAAGCTGGATGCTAAGGTTGGTCAAGCTGCTGTGTTCCCTCCCTGAGGACCTGGGGGGGGAAACGGAAGAAAGAAGACGAAAGAAAAATAGAGTCAGACATAAAGCCTGAGTAAGTCTAGTACTATTTTGTCTATGAATAAAGAACCGGGTATGATAAGTATAAACAAGAAGTGGGCAAGCACTATAAACTTGGTTAAGTTATCTAGGGTCGAATATACTATCGTACCCCATGTTAATCTCTGAACCCATATAAACTAGTTTCCAACTGGCACCCATAATCAGGGCGATGTGATCCATTCTATGATGATCGGCTCCTACTCGCATAGTTACATGTGTCTTACGGCCCCCGATGTCGTAGTTACCTATGCTGGTCCCACCATGGGGTGTATCAAGTCCCATAGTGGCAACCCGACACAACCTTAGAGTGCACAGGTATGCTACTGGTGTCCAGTGCCTTATTTTTCTGTGCCGGAGTGTGTGCACGCCCGCACTCCGTTAGAACCTACACTGCTACACCACCGCCGTCGATTTGACCTCTTAAAATCAGCCAAGTAATCGTGCCCCACCCTGCCTAGTTTCAGGGTATCCCGATACACCTTTTAGGGTTACTGCTGAAAAGGGTCCCCCGTTACTAGGTTTTCTATCTCTAGCCAACATGCTAAGTTGGTTAAGTGTTTCCTAACCTAACCCCCACCAGTCCGTTTTGTTTAGCATGTTCCATTTTGATTAAGTCTTTAGTTCACTTAATCCTATCAATCCTGACTCAGCCTTAATTGTCTTATTAAGGCCCGGACCTCTCACATTAGACAGGTATTGTTGTGGCTGCCTGTTGCCGGTTGGTTTCGGGCAGTCTTACGCCACAACTCAGTCTAACCTCGGGTCCTTGCTGGGCTCCATGTTTAACCTCCCACATTGGATAGGTATTGTTGTGACTACTGGACAGCCGGGCGGTTCCGGGCAGGTTTACATCACAACTCAATCCAACCTCGGGTTAAACACATCGTATGTTCTACATTTACATATTTTGTCATTCTTCTTTATTTCTTATATGTAAATATTTGCGGCCCATTATTAAGTTAATGGTGTAAAGGTTACACCAATCATGGGCCCAACCCATTCTTGAATTTGGGCCCTTTTACTTTAGTTTTCATTCATTAAATTAATTTAGCCCAACGTTATTTACCCCCGTTTTTACACGTCCGTTTATATATATTGGGCTTAGCCTTTTTAAAGCCCAATTTAGCCATGCGAAAGGGGAGGCTTAAAGCGTGATTACATACACAAAGAGGGGAAGGTGAGCGCATGAACTTGCAATATGACGTTGGAAATACAAAATAGAAACTGGTGTACTTGCATAGTGGTAACATAGGTGACATGAATTAAAGCATGTGAACTTGCATAGGTTTAACTGCAACATGAACCTATATTCTTATTGAGGCATAATGTCAAACATAAGCATGGCATAAATATTTCTAGCATAAGCATAGCGTAATGTCAAACATAAGCATGGCATAAATATTTCTAGCATAAGCATAGCGTAATGTCAAACATAAGCATGGCATAGGTATAGTTAAATTTGTTCATGGCATAAATATAAACAAGTCATGTTCATAAGGTTTCTACATGTTTACAAAGGGGATACTTTGTTACTAACACAAAAGCATAGTTCAACTTAATCATGATTTAAGTCTAATCACATAACGATGGTATAAACATACTTATGCATAAATATTCCTAAACATGGTGTTTGCTTTAAACTTGCAAAAAGGGATTTTTGAGTCTAACCTAGCCATGTCTCACATATGTCATCATATAATTCTTTTAAACAAGATTGACTTAATCATGGATTTCAATTATGCCAAATATCATTCATAGCCTAGCCATATTCATAAGTTTGCAAATAAGTTCTCTAGTACAAAAGCATGACTTAGTACATGATGCCAAATTCTCAATATAATTTCATATGGATGATGATAACCAAACTTGTTCTAATTACATACAAAATGATTTATGCACAAAAATATACATCATGATGGCATAATAACAAAGCCCCAAACTTGCATGAAATTTCAATCAACTACATACATGTAGCTTCAACATAGGTCACATAATTTGCGAATATTCCAAACGTATATTTGCATAGAACTACCGCATGTAGTTCTTTATAATTGAATGTCATAATTCAGAATATCCAAACGTATATAAATTGATAAGAACGCACAAATATGAATTTTGTTGCCACAATTCAAGCATACATATCTACACAGTCATTTGTTCATACCAAAGTAATACTCTACTTACAATGGTGAGACGAATTCTCTAATTAAGAGATATGATTCCTTTGTTGAATTGATTTGATTAGCTTTAGGTTGCTTGAATTGCTTTAGGCTTTAGAACTTTCTCCCTAATCCTTCTCTCTAGTTGGCGGCTACCTCTAGTCGTTCCTCAGCAACATGGCGGCTATCTTCTTAATTTTAAATGAATAGATTAGGGTTTAGTCTAGGGTTGTTTATATAGAGGTTAGGAACTGATTAGGACCCTTGATGTTGCTAGGTTAGATCGTAGCCATTCATTCGATAGAGAGACCAATTAAAACTTGCCACCTAGCCCTAGTGACAAAGCAGACCACAGAAAATCGGAGGAACACAGACCTGGCCAGCCAGGTTGACTGGGCTCGACCAGGTCGATACCCCTGTCGACAGGGCTGTCGACAGCCCTGTCGACATGGGTAGCCCAGGTCGACAGCCCAGTCGACCTGGGTGGCCCAGGCGGGTGTTCTTCCACCCTGGCCCGTTGGGCCCCACTTCGGAATATTTAATTATTTAATTCTGTTTGAATTTTAAATTTAATTCAAAACTTCCGAAGGCCATATCTTCTTCATACGGACTCCGTTTTTCGAAAACTCGGACTCTATTTCGCGTATTTTTCCGAGACGAACGAAATGGTGTATCCCGTTTCCCTTAGTTCTTTGATTTCAGATTAATTATGCTTTAATTTGTTAATTTCACAGTTATAAGATTTTCGGGGTGTTACATTCTCCCCCACTTAAAAGGATTTCGTCCCCGAAATCTTCAAGTTAGGAGGAATGTAAATCCTAACATTTCAATCATCCATCTACTCATCCATCAAACACGAGCATCCATTGTCCTTAAAAGACTTCTAATGCTTCATGATCATATACGAGGTGTGTGTGTACATGTACTTATCTAATGCAAAATCAGGCGGTCTACTGATTCAGTTGACCTCCTTAATGCGAATCATGTAAGTGCCATGAATCCATTATGTATGCAAATTTTCCCTATTCTTGATTCTACATGAGTGCGCAATCATTCAATACAAATGCAACATCCACATGACAACACATTAATGTTCAACCATATACGAATGCAAACATATATGCATATGCAATATGAAGTGACTGAGCCGATCTAAACACTAGATTGTGTGTGTATATGCAACCACGAGCAACCACTAGCAATCACTTGCAACCACTTGCAACCATCATCCATAACATGTTTCAACTACATGTTTCCATCCAAAGGGTTTCTACCTAAAAGATACGGTCGAGGAAATATACCTAAAAAGATAGATAAAAGCGCAACTTAAGGAAAAAGAAAGATCAAGGATGTACCCTCGAACAGAAAAGGGTAGGCAGTGCGGATTCTAGCTTCAGTTTCCCAAGTCGCGTCTCCCTCGGCGTCGCTCCACTGAACTTTGACGAGCTTGACTTCGCGGTTGCGTAGCTTCTTCACTTCCGTTCCTAAGATGCGGGTTGGAACTTTTCTTATGGTTGCTTCGCGTTCCACTTCGGCCTCTTCGAGGATATTTGGCTCTACCACTTCAGCAGACTCATGTAGACATTTTCGGAGATGTGAAACGTGAAAAACGTTGTGGACTCCAGCCAACTTCTCGGGTAGCTCTAATCTATAAGCCATTTTCCCAATTTTCTCGATAATAGGGAATGGCCCTACGAACCTTGGTGCTAGCTTTCCTGTGGTTCCAAAACGAACAACGTTTCTTAGTGGTGATACCTTGAGAAAAACTCTGTCTCCAACTTCAAATTCAAGGTCGGTCCTCCTCTTGTCGGCATAGGACTTTTGTCTGTCTTGGGCCGTCTTCATCCTTCTTCGTATTAAGTCTACTTTCTCTGAAGTCTCTCGGATCATGTCTGGTCCTAGTACGAGCTTATCAGTAGACTCCCACCAACAAGTGGGCGATCGGCACGGTCTTCCGTATAAAGCTTCGAAGGGCGCCATTCCGATGGTTGCTTGATAGCTGTTGTTGTAGGCAAACTCCACCAAAGGAAGGTGGTCTTCCCATGTCCCTCCGAAGTCAAGGACGCATAGTCTTAGAAGGTCTTCCAAAACTCCGTTCACTCTCTCTGTTTGGCCGTCGGTTTGGGGATGATAGGCTGTGCTTAAGCATAACTGCGTTCCTACTGCTTCTTGCAGACTCCGCCAAAACTCGCTGGTGAAGATGGGGTCTCGGTCACTAACAATGCTAGATGGTATTCCATGGAGTCGAACGATTTCCTTGAGATAAAGTGATGCTAGGGATGAGGCAGTTCTTTTACTTTTGACAGGTAGAAAGTGGGCGCTTTTAGTAAGCCTATCCACTATTACCCAAATGCTAGTGTTTCCTCTCCTAGACCTAGGCAGCCCATCGATGAAGTCCATTGTGATGCTATCCCACTTCCACTGCGGGACCTCCAGAGGATGTAGTAGTCCGCCAGGCTTTTTCTGTTCCGCCTTAACCTGTTGGCACACCATGCACTTAGAAACGAACTCCGCCACGTCTTTTTTCATGCCGTTCCAGAAGAAAGTCCTTTTTATGTCTTTGTACATTTTATCTCCGCCGGGGTGTATCGTCATCTTGGAGTGATGTGCTTCTTCGAGAACCTTCTTTATTAAATCTTTCGTCTGTGGGACGCATAGTCTTCCATCTCGCCTTAGTACACCTTTATCGTCGATGGAGTATCTGTTGAGGTGACTTGAAGTCTCACCCCTAATTAGCCTATCAATTATTTCTACAAGCTGAGGGTCTTCGCGTTGTGCTGTCCCTACTGAATCCACTAAGGTTGGGCGCACTTCGAGAGATGCTAGCAAGCCTGGTACGAAATCGGAGGAGGGCCTAAAGTCGAAACTGGCTATAAACTCTAGGCTTTGCCTTTCAACAAACAACGGGCTTAGGGTCAATTTCTTTCGGCTCAACGCGTCTGCTACTACGTTGCCTTTGCCCGGAGTGTAGGAGATTTCGAAATCGTACGAGGCAAGAAACTCCATCCATCTTTGTTGCCTCAAGTTAAGATCCTTCTGCGAGAAAAGATATTTCAACGATTTATGGTCAGTATAAAGTTCGAACTTCTCACCTAGGAGATAGTGTCGCCAAGACTTGAGTGCAAAGACGATGGCGGCTAACTCAAGGTCGTGGGTTGGGTAGTTCTTTTCGTGCACCTTCAACTGCCTCCCGCCATAAGCTACTACCCTTCCTTCTTGCATTAAGACGGCGCCTAATCCTGTCCCACATGCATCCGTATAAACAGTGAACATCTTGCTCCCATCTGGCAGCGTCAAAACTGGGGCTGTTGTGAGAGCCCTTTTCAGTCGTTGGAAAGCAAACTCGCAATCCAAGTCCCAATTGAACACCAGATTCTTCTTGGTCAATTTCGTGAGCGGAGCTGAGATTTTCGCAAAATCCCTTATAAACTTTTGATAGAAACCTGCTAGTCCTAGGAAGCTTCGGACCTCAGTTGCATTCCTTGGTGTCTTCCAATCTTGTACCGCCACTACCTTCGCAGGGTCCACTGCTAACCCTTGTTTGGATACTATGTGCCCAAGGAACCTCACTTCTTCTCTCCAAAAGTGGCATTTGGAGAATTTGGCTTTTAGTTGATGGACTCGCAAAGTTTCCATGATTGCCCTTAAGTGCTGAGCATGTTCCTCTTCACTCTTTGAGAAGATAAGGATATCGTCTACGAAGACCACTACGAATTTGTTGAGGAAATCTCTAAATACCCTACTCATCAGGTCTACGAAGTAAGCAGGTGCATTTGTCAAGCCGAAAGGCATGACAAGCCATTCAAAGAAGCCGTCTGGGGTTCTGAACGCCGTTTTATCGATGCTATCTTCAGCCACCCTTAGCTGATGAAAACCGGTTGCTAAATCGAGTTGGGAGAAAACAGACGCTCCTACTAGTTGGTCAAACAAATCGTCAATTCTAGGGAGAGGGTGCCTATTCTTTTTCGTTAGCTTGTTGAGCTCCCTATAGTCAACACATAGACGGAGTGAACCATCCGCCTTTGTAGCGAACACCACTGGAGCGCCCCATTCTGAAATGCTCCTCCTAATGAACCCCTTTTCTAGAAGCTCTTTAATCTGTTTACTGAGCTCTTTCCTTTCTCGTGGAGCCATATGTCTAACGGGCAACGCAACGGGCTTTGCATTATCTACAAGATATATGCGGAAGTCTATTTCCCGCTTCGGAGGCAAGCCCTTCACCTCTTCGAAGACATCCGGATATTCCCGGACCACTCTAACTGATTGCAAATTTTCAACAGAGGCATCTAGCGATTCAAGATAACTAAGCATAACCGCATACGAGGGATTACAAGAAATTTCCAGAGTATTACCGAGCTGGGTTAGGAGCCTAACAACCCTTTTCTCACAATCAAGGATGGCCCCATTACTGGATAGCCAATCCATACCCAAAATCAAACCATACCCCGAAAAGCCCAAAACAAAGGCACTACATTGAAATTCTACGCTTAGGATAGAAATTTTCAAATCCAGACAGATCATAGACAAATGAGCTGGGCCCCCAATTGGGTTTGAAACAATTAAGGGGTCCTCTACCATACTAGTTTTTAGGTGCAGAGATTCTACTAAAGCAGACGAGATAAAGGAGTGTGATGCGCCAGAATCAAATAAAGTGCAAACGGGGTGATCATAAAGATAAATTACACTTTCTACAGAAGTATTTATACCTCGCTGTTGTAGAGGTGGCGCTTCCAGCACATGAACCTGTGCCCCTGGGGTGGACCCAGCCCCTTGCCCCTGCCCTCGTTTCCTTGGGCAGTCCTTAGCCCTGTGGCCTGTCTGACCGCAAGAAAAGCACCCACCATTCTCCTTGGCCTTCTTTTTCCGGCAGTCCTTTACTAAGTGCCCCACTTTGCCACAGAAATTACACTTCCTCTTCTCTTTGTTGCCTTTCCCGCCTTTCTTAAAGTCTGTCTTCTTAGGCTGCAAACCCTCTTTCTTCCCTTGAGAGCTTTCTGCCTTTGTCTCCTTCTTGCCCTTATCCTCTTCATTCAGCAATGCCATTTGCACCAATCTTTCATACGTGGCTCCCATGGGTATATGGGTCATGGCCAAACTGTGTAATGGCTCATTCAACCCTTTGACGAAACGGAGAGCCTTCTTGTGCGGGGTGTTGACTAGGTCAAGCCCAAACCTAGCCAGCTCATCAAACTGATTCACATACTCTCTAACAGTCTTGTCTCCTTGCTTAAGAAATAAGAATTTCTCCAACTGCAAACTTCTTTCCGCATCTGAGAGAAATTTGGTCTCAAACCTTGCCCTAAAGTCCTCCCATGTCTCCACTGGTCTTTCAGCATTAGTGACTTCCCACCAGTAGGAAGCCTCGCCCTTCAATAGCCACACCGCCAACTGTACTTTTTGTCTGTCCTCTACCTCAAAGATGATGAATAGATCCTCAGTTTCTTTCAGCCAATTCCTAGCTGCTACGAAAGACTCAGTTCCATGGAAATCCCTTCCTCCCATAGCTTTAAAATCTTTACATATCTTAGCAAATGTGTTTCCCCGTGGAGGAGGTGGAGGAAAAGGTGCCGCTGCGGCTGGATGATTTCCTTCTGCTGGGGGAGGAGGAATGGTAGGACCTGGCTGAGTGGCCCTTGCTTCTAAGAACCGTCTAAACCAACCAGGTATTGGTACCCCTTCCGGCAAGTTAAGATCTTCAGACATGCTGAAACGAAAAGGATAGATTCAAAACGAAGGGTAAGAGATAATACCTATGGTTTTGGGGAGTGGACTTTGCCTTTTAAAATAATATATTTTCTTTTAAAAATGCTTCTTTAAATTTCCTTGTTGAAAATAAATTTTTCGAAACTTTTTATCTTATCTGGTAAACCTGGCTCTGATACCAAGTGAAACACCCCACCTCCGTTAGGGTCACTCTCAAAGGGAATGCCCTAATTTTGGTGGAGGTTTATAAGTACAAGTCACAGATATACAAGACAGATATAAGAACACATATTTGTAAACAGCGGAAGAACAACAAACTTTTATTTCATAAAGTCAAATACGCATTACAACAACATCCTTTCCATAACATAACACTTTCATAATCTGTCTTGAGTACATTATTTAAAGAAGCATAAATAAAACATAGATAAACTGCAAAAGCCCCATAGTGGATTTTCCAAAGCCATAGTTCAAAACAGGAAAGTCCAAGCAATACATTTCTCTTCTTCAAGCTGGATGCTAAGGTTGGTCAAGCTGCTGTGTTCCCTCCCTGAGGACCTGGGGGGGAAACGGAAGAAAGAAGACGAAAGAAAAATAGAGTCAGACATAAAGCCTGAGTAAGTCTAGTACTATTTTGTCTATGAATAAAGAACTGGGTATGATAAGTATAAACAAGAAGTGGGCAAGCACTATAAACTTGGTTAAGTTATCTAGGGTCGAATATACTATCGTACCCCATGTTAATCTCTGAACCCATATAAACTAGTTTCCAACTGGCACCCATAATCAGGGCGATGTGATCCATTCTATGATGATCGGCTCCTACTCGCATAGTTACATGTGTCTTACGGCCCCCGATGTCGTAGTTACCTATGCTGGTCCCACCATGGGGTGTATCAAGTCCCATAGTGGCAACCCGACACAACCTTAGAGTGCACAGGTATGCTACTGGTGTCCAGTGCCTTATTTTTCTGTGCCGGAGTGTGTGCACGCCCGCACTCCGTTAGAACCTACACTGCTACACCACCGCCGTCGATTTGACCTCTTAAAATCAGCCAAGTAATCGTGCCCCACCCTGCCTAGTTTCAGGGTATCCCGATACACCTTTTAGGGTTACTGCTGAAAAGGGTCCCCCGTTACTAGGTTTTCTATCTCTAGCCAACATGCTAAGTTGGTTAAGTGTTTCCTAACCTAACCCCCACCAGTCCGTTTTGTTTAGCATGTTCCATTTTGATTAAGTCTTTAGTTCACTTAATCCTATCAATCCTGACTCAGCCTTAATTGTCTTATTAAGGCCCGGACCTCTCACATTAGACAGGTATTGTTGTGGCTGCCTGTTGCCGGTTGGTTCCGGGCAGTCTTACGCCACAACTCAGTCTAACCTCGGGTCCTTGCTGGGCTCCATGTTTAACCTCCCACATTGGATAGGTATTGTTGTGACTACTGGACAGCCGGGCAGTTCCGGGCAGGTTTACATCACAACTCAATCCAACCTCGGGTTAAACACATCGTATGTTCTACATTTACATATTTTGTCATTCTTCTTTATTTCTTATATGTAAATATTTGCGGCCCATTATTAAGTTAATGGTGTAAAGGTTACACCAATCATGGGCCCAACCCATTTTTGAATTTGGGCCCTTTTACTTTAGTTTTCATTCATTAAATTAATTTAGCCCAACGTTATTTACCCCCGTTTTTACACGTCCGTTTATATATATTGGGCTTAGCCTTTTTAAAGCCCAATTTAGCCATGCGAAAGGGGAGGCTTAAAGCGTGATTACATACACAAAGAGGGGAAGGTGAGCGCATGAACTTGCAATATGACGTTGGAAATACAAAATAGAAACTGGTGTACTTGCATAGTGGTAACATAGGTGACATGAATTAAAGCATGTGAACTTGCATAGGTTTAACTGCAACATGAACCTATATTCTTATTGAGGCATAATGTCAAACATAAGCATGGCATAAATATTTCTAGCATAAGCATAGCGTAATGTCAAACATAAGCATGGCATAAATATTTCTAGCATAAGCATAGCGTAATGTCAAACATAAGCATGGCATAGGTATAGTTAAATTTGTTCATGGCATAAATATAAACAAGTCATGTTCATAAGGTTTCTACATGTTTACAAAGGGGATACTTTGTTACTAACACAAAAGCATAGTTCAACTTAATCATGATTTAAGTCTAATCACATAACGATGGTATAAACATACTTATGCATAAATATTCCTAAACATGGTGTTTGCTTTAAACTTGCAAAAAGGGATTTTTGAGTCTAACCTAGCCATGTCTCGCATATGTCATCATATAATTCTTTTAAACAAGATTGACTTAATCATGGATTTCAATTATGCCAAATATCATTCATAGCCTAGCCATATTCATAAGTTTGCAAATAAGTTCTCTAGTACAAAAGCATGACTTAGTACATGATGCCAAATTCTCAATATAATTTCATATGGATGATGATAACCAAACTTGTTCTAATTACATACAAAATGATTTATGCACAAAAATATACATCATGATGGCATAATAACAAAGCCCCAAACTTGCATGAAATTTCAATCAACTACATACATGTAGCTTCAACATAGGTCACATAATTTGCGAATATTCCAAACGTATATTTGCATAGAACTACCGCATGTAGTTCTTTATAATTGAATGTCATAATTCAGAATATCCAAACGTATATAAATTGATAAGAACGCACAAATATGAATTTTGTTGCCACAATTCAAGCATACATATCTACACAGTCATTTGTTCATACCAAAGTAATACTCTACTTACAATGGTGAGACGAATTCTCTAATTAAGAGATATGATTCCTTTGTTGAATTGATTTGATTAGCTTTAGGTTGCTTGAATTGCTTTAGGCTTTAGAACTTTCTCCCTAATCCTTCTCTCTAGTTGGCGGCTACCTCTAGTCGTTCCTCAGCAACATGGCGGCTATCTTCTTAATTTTAAATGAATAGATTAGGGTTTAGTCTAGGGTTGTTTATATAGAGGTTAGGAACTGATTAGGACCCTTGATGTTGCTAGGTTAGATCGTAGCCATTCATTCGATAGAGAGACCAATTAAAACTTGCCACCTAGCCCTAGTGACAAAGCAGACCACGGAAAATCGGAGGAACACAGACCTGGCCAGCCAGGTTGACTGGGCTCGACCAGGTCGATACCCCTGTCGACAGGGCTGTCGACAGCCCTGTCGATATGGGTAGCCCAGGTCGACAGCCCAGTCGACCTGGGTGGCCCAGGCGGGTGTTCTTCCACCCTGGCCCGTTGGGCCCCACTTCGGAATATTTAATTATTTAATTCTGTTTGAATTTTAAATTTAATTCAAAACTTCCGAAGGCCATATCTTCTTCATACGGACTCCGTTTTTCGAAAACTCGGACTCTATTTCGCGTATTTTTCCGAGACGAACGAAATGGCGTATCCCGTTTCCCTTAGTTCTTTGATTTCAGATTAATTATGCTTTAATTTGTTAATTTCACAGTTATAAGATTTTCGGGGTGTTACAGTTAGTGTGCTTACAAAACCCTATTCACTATCGTATTTCACATTAAAACCTTCTGCTCAAATCTCATGCTCATTTATGCAAAACATTATTTAGGCTTTAATAACTACTGCCTCTTCTTGGAACTGTTTGTGTTGCTTTGTTAATCTTGCATAACAATTGTTATTATGTGTTACATTTTTTGTCATAGATGCAATAATTGAATATGAGAGTTTTTTATTGAATATCAGAGATCAGATTTGCTGTTAAGTGTCAAATTTGATGTGAATTGGAATCAGTACAAACTCCTTCGTTGATGCATACATTATCGCTATAGGTGAGTATTCTATACAGCTTAAATCTGCTATCTTTTTGCAATTTTTATGTTTACTATTATCTATAAATTTATATACTATTGCTGCTGACCTTATTTTCTAACTTTTTAGATGGATAAAGTTATTAAAATTAGAACATAAAGGTACCACATAAATTTTGGATTCTACTACCATTTACCTCAGTATAAGCTTGATTTAAGTAGTGTTGATGTGTTAGTGCTTGAATTTGACAAGCATGGTATGATCTTCTAATATGATGGATATGGCATGGATTAATTAGTTAAACTTCAGCCCATTTTTTGACTTAAGGATCGACTTAATTTCACCGTTGAAATGTTTGTTATTAGCCCATTTTATTTATTTATGATGGCAAATTGCATGTTGCTGTTGACATATATGATCATATGATTACATATATTGTGTTAATCCATCTACTAACATATATAACACAATAATTAGGTAATAACACTTTATTTTTTAAACCTCCATGCTTTAAAATATAATTGGCAATAGCCAAGCTTTCCAAATGATCAGAGTTGTATTGGCTATTTGTCGAGTTTAATGTTAGATTGAATGGTTTCACGCCTGTTGTTTGGACATAACATATGTACCATTTGGGCTTTTTTAAGTTTAAAAAGTATAATATACATTTCAAAATAGGTATGTGAAAGGACATATATGGACCTTGGTGATGTTCAATAATGGATTAAAAGATTTATTTTAAGTTTCTTTCCTTCTGTCATATATTGTTTCCGTATTTGCCAAGTAAACGAGTTCATGTGATAATTGTGTTAATCCATCTACAAACATATATAACACAATAATTAGGTAATAACAATTTATTTTTTAAACCTCCATGCTTTTAAATATAATTGGCAAGGGCAAAGCTTTGCAAATGATCAGAGTTCTATTTGCTATTTGTCGAGTTTAATGTTAGATTGAATGGTTTCACAACTGTTGTTTGCATACAGCATATGTACCATTTGGGCTTTAAGTTTAATAAGTATAATATACATTTCAAACTAGGTATGTCAAAGGACATATATGGACCTTGGTGATGTTCAATAATGGATTAAAAGATTTATTTTAAGTTTCGTTCCTTTTGTGATATATTGTTTCCGTATTTGCCAAGTAAACGAGTTCATGTGATAAGTCATGAGATTTATTGGACTTTATTTCTATTATGCTTATACTGCATCACAGAAATTGATTAGTGCATGGACTGCTTGGGCATTTTTAGCTTTAATCACTATTATAAAGTATTCATGTTTGCATTTGACGAATTTGATTACTGCAAAAATTATGTTTGCATAGTTGCATATAACCTTATCTGATACTACTATTCAACATTTTTGGAACAAATTATCTTGACAGGAACTTTATGATAGTGTATGTCACGTTGTTCATCTCACGACAAAGTATGAAGTTAATTTTCCTATCTATTGATCTATTAAGTACAAAAGCCAATGTTCATCTTACATTTATGTGCTTTACTGTCAGCTTCACTTACAGTCAAATTTTCATTCTCTTAGACTTGTAATGCTTTTTTTGCTTGCTCTTCAGCTATTCTTGCTCTCTTACCCATACATCTTAAGCGGAAACACTTGCTTCATGCTGTGGATTGAAGAGTGTCGTTGTTTTAGCAAATAAAGGTATGTTGTTATAATTTATTTGTTAGCATGATTTATATACTGTATGGATTTGTTGCCATGTATTACACTAATCCTTATTGTTCGCCTCTTATAATGTATGCTTCTCATTTTTCTTAACAATACAAACATGAGAGGTTGAGGGATTTGAAGCAACAGAATTTTACTACACTTACTGAAATGTGCCATTTGGATTTGTGTGGATGTGTTTCTCTTAGAGGTGATTGTTTTTAGTTATCCAGCAACTTTTGAACCTTACAAAAGAATATGTTCATTACTTTTAACTCTATGGAAGTGTGTATGCTACATTATTCATGAAACATATGCTTTGCTACTAAGCGTTTAATATGTTCTATGTTCAAATTTGTCTCTTGGCAATACTAGCTTTCACAGGTTATAAATTGAACCGAGCCCACAACTGCAAATAAACTTACATCTCACGGCATTTCTAAAGTTAAGGATCTATTAATGGCATCCCACTTCCAGTTCCCATCCAATTCCCATGTTAGTCCAAAGTTAAAGAACTGTTTCTAAACTTTACAAAGATTTTGTGGAGATAATTAAAATTCTAGTTGCAGATTATAGTACTGGAAAATTGTTGTGCATTCTTTCAGTATAAGTGTTTTAAACTTTTTATTATCAATGATTTCAATAACTAATGTTTAGTTAAAAATCTACCGTGTATTTTATACTAAATTACATAGTACATCAATCGAGTTATAAATTTTGAAGTATGATTCCATATTTCTGGCTTGCAATTCATGTCATCTATTTTTCAGTCGTAACTTTGAGTTCTATAGAAATTACTTAATGTCTAAAAGCAAACGATACATACACGCCAAAAATGTTTTGTGAAGCCTAAAAAAACTTACAAATAATGCATGTATATATCCATATATGTTGCGGTATCGGTTCAAATGATTCATTAATTTTATATTTTGAAAAATGTATTCAAATTATTAACTTGAAGCATGTTGACAAAAGATCTGCTTACCACTGCTCTTATTACATCCACTTATTTTTTTCCGATTGTTACCACTGCTCTGCTCAACTCACACATATTTCGTTTGTCTTGAACGTTCTTACAGTACCGGTGATGTTCTACTGCAACTCAGATGCCATTGTTTGTCAACTGTGACCACAACTGTGAAATGAAAATTTTACCGCTGATTTTCCCCTGCCACTGAGAAATACACAAGCTGTTGCACCCGGTGTTAATGGCGAGGCACAATTTCTCAACTATGATGACAACTCTCAGCTGAACACATTAGCCCTCAGTGTCAGCTGCCAGTTAGACGTTGAAGAAACTGTTGCAGCCATTGTTCATGGCGAGGCACAGTTTCTCTACTACGACCGCAACTCTCACATGAACACATTACCCCTGAGTTTCTGCTGGCAGTCAGATGTTGAAGAATTTGTTGCAGCCATTGTTCATGGCGAGGCACAATTTCTCAACTATGACCACAACTCGGACATGAAGAGATTACCACTGATTTTGTACTGCCTGTCAGATGTTGACGAAAATGTTGCAAGCATTTTGATACATCAACGGTGGGAGTAAATGCGGACCAGAATCGATGTGCGTTTTCATTTGTTTGATAAGATGACTGAATCAGCTCAATTCCCGAACTATATTTCTTCAACCTTTTGGCTTTTGTGCATTTTTTGTACTACGCATAGAAGCATAACAAGGTATGGATCAAATGACTGCATTAAGTTTCATCTTAATATAATGGATAATTATCACAGTTTTAGACTATTTAACCGTACATATATTTTTGTCATGATAACCATTCGAGCTTTTTATATGTGCACGTATGTTGACTTTTTAATATGTGCACGCAATACACATAATACAATGCATATCTACTGTATAGTACTAATGTCTTCACATTGCATTCATATTGATCATACGTTATATGTTTATATATCTGATGTTCACATTTCACAAAACATTGCTTCCGTATCTTTTTGGTGGACCTTCTAACTAGTTGTACATTGCTTCTCATATGATTCTTACACTGACCTTTGTCAAACCCACCCTATGAAATCTGTTTGTACTGTCCTCAATGCTTTTTTTTAAATGATGGATCAATATGAGGTTAGCAGAAATATAGGAAAAAATTCCAGTAGATACGTATGACAAAAACCTTGCGATATCATATTATACTTATTTTACAAATTCTGAGTATTGAATGCTGTGGATTAGAATTACTAATATATTATAATTATTTACATTCCATTTCATTGGACTGTTGATATCAGCAGTTTTAGGTAATACTCAATTATACAAAAACCAATGGTTTTTGTTATTTTACTCATTCCTCCTTCAATTTATCCACTATTTTTCAAATTTCCATTTTTTTCTCCTAAATTTTTGCAGTTTCATTTACACCTCAATACCAAATCTATATGATTATAACGACTACTTTATTCGTTGTTATATCTTTAACTTCTTTCCTTTAACCACCTTCCTCATCATCTCCTGCTTTCTTCTCACTTATATTCCTCTGCTCATACACGTCTACTGTTTCAACTGCTCTGTTCGTTACCCCAATGGATGTTGAACAGTGCGAACACAGACTCCTTGCTCAACGAGCTAGACGTGCAAGGATGTCTGATGATGAACATCAACAACATCTGGTAGACCGTAGACAACGCCGTCGTTCCCAACGACTTCAGTCTACCAAACAAGAACCTGAACCTATCAGTGGTACTATTTGATATGATATTCCAATTTTTCTTCCATTTGTCTCTTTTCCTTCCATTTACATGTAATATTAACTTCTTTCTGTCCTATTTTCCAAACAGTCCAAAATGATGATCTTCTTGAAACACTGAGAACATCGCATAATTGTGCACGAAACTTTGTAGCCAACACTATGTTTCGTAAACATGTCTTGCCAGTACCAACTATCTGTACCTTCTGCTCAGCAAAAAAAATTGCTTTTGAAACTTCGCAGTCTTGCTGTTCAAATGGTATGCTTCATATGTTTCAACCTTCCACTCCTCCCCAGTTGCTTCACCTGTTTACTGATCAAGTCAAAGTTGGCACGCACTTCCGAGCTAATACTAGATCTTACAACAATGCATTCGCATTCACATCAATGGGTGCACATATTGACCAAAATCTAGCTAATGGAATGGATGGAGTTTACTCATATCGTGCTCATGGTTCCATCTACCATCGTATTGGCAGTGTGCTGCCTTCTGATGGAATCAGACCACGATATTTACAGCTATACATTTACGACACGGAACATGAAACTGAAAATCGACAACTGGATAATGTAGTATTAAGACCTGAGATACTTGAAATCATAACAGAAGTTTTGAATTCAGTTAACCCATTTGTATCCGTTCTACGTCAGGTGGGACAACGTGCTGATCTGCACATATGCAGAATTAAAATTAAAGAGATCATACTTGATCGACATCTTCACGAATTGCCTACTGCATCACAAGTTGCCGCAATAATTGTAGGTGATGAATCAGATGATTTACAAGATAGGGACATAATTGTCAAAACACGGTCTGGAAATCTAGAACGAGTTCCAGATACAGCTGGATTTTACGATCCACTTCAGTACCCTTTACTGTTACCTTATGGGCAGCATGGTTGGGATTTGCGCTTAAACGATAGTGGAAACAACGAAATTAGTTGTGCATCTTATTACTCGCATCTTATACAGTTACATTTATGGTGACACACTATCGAATGTCCATACATGCTGAACTCGATTTCATTTGTACATCAGTCAATGTAAGAATTAAATTTCAACATTGCAAACTGTTTTTTAACTACTATTTCCAATATGTTGTGGCGTACTTATATCATGTTAGCTTTGAACACGCTTATTTGACACTACATGCTTATGTTTTCATATTCATGTGATTAGTAGTACTTATTCTTTTTTATGTCCTGCATTCGCATTACTTTTTACGTCATAACTTTACATCTGTACTGATTTAATTCAGTTTCATTATATCGCTGTACATAACCCTTATATTATTTTTCCCTTCACTTTTTCTAATACGTTTATTTTTTCCGAGATACGCCCTGGAGAGACATCACTACTCCTGCTTGCCGGCCGGCTTTTTCAACAGTATGTGGTGGATATATTTGTTAAAATAGAAACAATGAAACTGAGATATGTTCGAACTCATCAAGATAAAATCAAGGATGATTTGTATCAAGGGTTGCAAGATGCGTTGCTCGCAGGCGAAACGTCGACCGGTATGTTATGTATTATACCACTGTCCTTTTTTACTTATTTTCGCTTCGTTCGTACATTATCATGTTACAACCACTTATATATTCTCAATGTCAGCCAATGTAGGTGTAAAAAAAATTCTTCCATCATCTCATATTGGTAGTCCACGGGATATGCATCAACGCTACCAAGATGCAATGGCGATAGTTCAAAGGTATGGAAAACTTGATTTTTTGTTACAATTACATGTAATGCTATGTGGCCTGAAATTATTAACGAATTGCTTACCGGACAACAACCGCAAGATAGACCCGACGTAACAACTAGAATTTTTCGTGCAAAATTAGAACAATTAAAACATGATTTATTTGACATAGGCGTTTTAGGCCGCGTTATTGCACATGTACACGTTGTTGAATTTCAAAAAAGGGGATTGCCACACGCACATATGTTAATAATTGTAGCTGACAATGATAAGATTACTAATCCCGATGATTATGACTCTGTAGTTAGAGCTGAAATTCCATGCAAAGAAGTAGAACCTGATTTACGTGCGGCTGTTGTGAAACACATGATTCATCATTTGTGTGGATATTTTAACCATAACGCCACATGCATGAAAAATGGTGAGTGTAAAAAAGGATTCCCTAAACCATTTGCTCCCGTTACCTTACAAGGAAACGACTCATACCCAATATATAAGAAACGTGATAACATGAAACAAAATCAATCAGCGAATAGCACAATTGACAATCGTTGGGTAGTGCCGTTTAACCCGTATTTACTACTAAAATATGACTGCCATTTAAATGTTGAAGTATGTTCAAGTATTAAATTCGTTAAATATCTTTACAAATATGTGTACAAAGGGTCTGACCGCATTTCGGTAGGTGTATCTACCTCATCAACTGACAACAACGATGAAATATCCAAATTTGCTAACGCCCGATGGGTTTGTCCACCTGAGTCTTTATGGAGAATCTTTAAATTCCAGCTTAATAGCATTATACCCTCTGTTATTGGTCTGCAAATCCATCTCCCAAATAGACAACAATTGCATTCTTCTTCATCCAAAAAATTGGATGATATATTAAATGACGAAAGTAGATCTAAAACTATGCTTACTGAATATTTTAGTACAAATGTTTGTGATGAAGAGGCTAGACAGTACTTTTATCATGAGTTTCCACAAAAATATTGGTGGGACAATACACATAAGCTGTGGATTCGTAGACGAAATAATCGTAGGGTTTTAGGCAGAATTTATACCGTCTCACCCACTGAAGGTGATCGTTATTTTCTGAGATTACTCTTAACACACGTTAGAGGCGCCTTATCTTTTACTGATTTACTCACCGTACAAGGAACACAATACCACACATTTAAAGAAGCCACTGAACAAAGAGGCTTATTAGAAAATGATGACGATATTTACGACTGCTTGCGAGAAGCTTCCAAAACACATATGCCAAGTGCATTAAGAAGATTATTTGTAACAATTTTAGTTTACTGCGAACCAAATCATGTGCGAAAGATGTGGGATTTATTTTCTGAATACATGATAGAAGATTACCAACATACATCTTCTATTACCGACATTACATATTACACTCATGTTTGTCTTTCAGACCTTAATAGGTTGCTACAGCAGTACAATAAATCAGTTTTGGACTATGATTTTCCAATATCTTCTGCTAATTTATAGTCGGACTATAACATTTGTACATCTATTTTCAATGAAAAATTTGTCCACATACCCAAAGAAGACATTGACTCTGTTAATTGCTTAAATTTTGAACAACACCAGGCTTTTGATGTTATCATGGAGTCTATTTATCATAACACAAATTCTGTTTTTTTTTTCATAGATGGGCCGGGGGGTGCAGGGAAAACATATTTATATAAGTCTATTTTAGCACACATACGAACTAGAGGTTTAATTGCACTTGCAGTTGCCGCGTCAGGAATTGCTGCTTTGGCATTGCCCGGTGGCCAAACTGCCCATTCTAGATTTAAAATACCAATAACGCTTGATTCTTCTTCCACCTGTTACAATCTAAAACAATCTGATATTGCTAAACTAATTCGTGAAACAACTGTCATTTTATGGGATGAAGCAACAATGGCTCATCGTCATGCTTTTGAGGCCGTAGATAAAACACTTAGAGATATATGTGATACAGACAAACTATTTAGTGGTAAAATTGTAATTTTAGGTGGTGACTTTTGACACGTTTTGCCCATTGTCCAAAATGGTACTAGATCTCAAACTGTTCACGCATGCATTACGCAATCATACATATGGTCAGATGTAACGGTTTTTCAATTGACACAAAATATGCGTGCTATACATGATCCTTCGTACGCTAGCTTTGTTTTGCATATTGGAAATGGAGATGAACCGTACGTGCTTGATGATATGATTAGACTCCCTGATGATATGTTTAGACTCCCTGATGATATTATTATCTCTTCGGACAATACAAACCCTATTTATTCCTTAATTGAACATGTTTTCCCAGCAATTACCGAAACAGTATACGATGCTGCTTCTATTTTAAATAGAGCCATTTTGGCCCCCACAAATGAAACTGTTGATTCTATCAATAATACTGTTGTTAACATGTTTCCCGGTCCGTAATATACGTACTACTCATTTGATTTCGTTCAAGAAGACACACACAATTTGTATCAACATGAATTCCTAAATTCTCTTGCACCCGGTGGACTACCACCGCATAAACTTTCTCTTAAAATTGGTTGTCCAATAATGCTTCTTCGCAATATTGACCCTAAAATAGGATTATGTAATGGAACAAGGTTAATATGCCGTGTTTTCCCCCGAAATCTTATTGATGCAGAAATTGCAGTTGGCCATTTCCGTGGCACAAGAGTTTTTATTCCTCGAATACCATTACAGCCTTCGGAAAATGTTAGCTTGCCTTTCACGCTTATTAGAAAACAATTTCCTATTAAATTGGCTTTTGCTCTTACAATCAACAAATCTCAAGGACAAACTATACCGACTGTTGGTATCTACCTACACCAACATGTGCTCACCCATGGTCAGTTATACGTAGCTCTGTCTAGAGGTATTGCACGACACACAACAAAAAATTCAGTACAAAAAGGGAGCACTCCACGAAAAGAGGGTACTCATACTAGAAATGTGGTTTACAAGGATGTTTTAGTAACATGTAATTCTTACATGAGTTAGCCAATTTGTTATCGTACCAACTAAAACTCGCACACAGTCGACATTATTAATACTGACATTCATCTATTTGCATTTTTATACTTACCTCACTACTACCTGCATTGTTATCCCTTTTTTCGGCACTTAAATACTGTAATATTTTTCAACCTTTTTCCTCTCATTCCTAATCATTCAAACTTATATTCATGTTGCGTAAAGAAAAAACCAAAAACAAAAAAAAACATTTTTAACTCCGCCATCAAATAATAATTTATTTGATGCCGGTCTCAAGTCCGGAAAAGGAGGAGAGGAAATGTTGCTTTACTGCTTGCCACAGTCGAAACACTGTCCATTCAAAAACTACAGGTACAAATGTCAATTTGTGCATTCCCTACTACTTTTGTTTACCCTATTTACGTTTCTGTTTCCCGCTGTTAACCAAATTTACCACTTCCTCACTCCTCGACATTCTATTTTCAGGTGACCAGGTACACCAATGTGACAAAGAAGCTATGTCTGTACGCACATGAGCAGACAATTACCGTTCATGCGTTCATCGATCCAGTCAACCCATCTTCAGAAGGTTAGAACCAGTGATATACTGTATATTTTACGAATTTTATTCCTACTGCTTTTCAAATTTGGTTAATATGTTTATATGTTGCCAGTACTTTACAGACAACATTAATATCTTTCTCCATTTATTTCAGTAGTTTGGAACCTCAGTTCCGACGCGTAGAACCGGAAGCAAGTTTCAACGCATTTGAGTAGTATCCAGGTAATTTATCTAATCTTCTAACTGTTGTGGTTATAATTAGTATTAGTAACAAATTGAATGGTCCCAACGTAACTTATGTCAACTTTATTTTTGTTAATTGATTAATAATGAATACAACTAGGTTTAGTGACGGTATAAACATATAATTACAGTTTAGTTAGTGACAATAGTATAATTTTATTTATATTTGACAGTGTTTGAGCTACGTCGATTGGAGAGATATGGATATCAGATTTGTGGAGTTCATCTTCTGACTTCAAGTCGGACAAATTTGGGTACCATTTTTGAGCTTCACGCACCGGTATATTTTTTCAAATATCTTTAACATCTGTATATTTTTTTGCTTTACATCGTACATCTCTAATCTCAATTGGTTAACTGATTTGTTACTTTAAGTCCCTATCTTACTACTGAAAATGTTTTCCAACATTTTTTTTCGCAAGGAATTATGTTTTTTAACGTGTCTACGACAATATATTGTTAGAGGGTTACGCGGCCAACGATTTCAAAACTCACGGTTATTCACATCCGTACGGCGCAATCAACCGTAAGCTTACCATCAATTTATATGTAAAACAGCAATGCCAAAATTGATCTATGCATTTCCCTTTCTTTTCTCTTTCGTTGTTTTTATTAAGAAAATTTTAAAACCGTTATTATTTTTCAAAAAAATCAAGCATTAATAAAGCACCAAACAATGAAGTTAGAATTGAGGTTCCTCATGGAAACAGACATTCTGTGTGTTTGAGTTCATTTAATGTTTAACCAGTATAATGTGGTAAAAATATTCTATCCTCATGCATAAATCATTCTATTGGACTTTGCTTTATCTGAGTACTTTTATTATTCTGTTTACTGTAAACATTATTGTGCTATTTTTTGTAGGGATATACGTTGACTGTCAGTCACAAGAATCTGAGTATGAGAGCTAAGCATGGCAGAAATGGCCTTAAATGTCAAGGGTATTCTCTAAACTATTTTTGACCTATTATCTCATTTTTTTTGAAAAATATAGGTTCACGGTTTGCATAAGGAATGTATATTAGTTACTCTATGAATCACCCAACGTGTTCTGTTAATGTTTGTTTAATAGAATCTATAACGTACTGCATAGCTTTCCAGATTATATTGTTTAAAGCTTAGAAATGTTCACTAGATGTTTCACGCATCTTACAATAAATATAGAAATTAGATCTGTATGCTTCATATTTCATACATATTATATTAAGTGCAGGTTCTAACACTTACCAACATGTTTAACCATAACGGGACAAAACCAGTATGGAGTAGTGTGAACCTCATCAGCGACAAAACCAGTCTGGATGTTGCAGTAGTAGCTGTACCCGTACCTATGTTAGATACGGGTCTCCAACGGTGAGCGGGGCTGAACTGGCCAAGTAAAGAAGAGGTGTTGGCACCGAAGTTATCAAATGGTTGATAATCCTTCCAGAACGGTACCATTTCCCTCATAGATAAGTTTGAATCATTGTTTTTGTAACTTAAATCAGCTGAACAAGATATTCCATTCTTGGATTTTAGAAGTAATAATCGATTATGATGTTTTTGCATGCAATAATTTTATTACACTACTATACAAAACTACAATTCACGGTCATCCAAATTCACTGTCATACCAAGTTACACTTCTATTTTTAACAAAATAATTATGCATCTTTTTATGCATGTTCCAACGTCACACTTTATCTGCCGCATTTACTACTACATACCTAATTTCATTCTTCACCTTCTGCTTCTGACAACACTCAGAATGGAGAAATTACTTCAACTTTTCTTCATTGAACCAACTGCATTTACGCCTACTGGCTTTAGTGAGATTATACACTTTCATTCACAATTTTGTTTTTATTTGCATGTCGTTACATACTATGTTTGCAGCTGACAAATCCATATTTTTAACCTTTTAACTCCTTCATTTTTTATTTTCTTACACATTTGTTCCATATACTCAAGTAACTCAACACGTATTACAGACACAGAAAACACTCCCATTTTTTTACCCGTTCTGTTTACCACCTTTTCTTGCTACCATCTCTCCACAATTTACCAATTCACTGCCTCTTCCCATATACATATCCTGTTTTTTCTCCTTTCTAATGCCCCTTTTTCCCTACATGTGTTAAACAACATTGCCACTACACTGTTTTACTTCAATATATACCTCCCCACAATCACTATTTTATTCTCGTCTTCCCTACTCATCTTCACTGTCACTCCAAACTACTGCGCTTTCATAATCAAGAAATGACAAAGGTACCAAAACCCAATATGTTCCATTAATATATGTTGCATTTAACTTTTTTTTCCTTTTTTCTCTTTTTTTCGTACCACTTCAACAACTATCAACTAATACACTAATACACAGGCCAAAAAATCAGCAAACGGTAAGGAGGTGCCAATGCCTTTTGATCAAAAGGTGACACGTAGGAGGACCCGTAATACAGATCATCAGACGTCTACGAGCTATGATCCTCCTGTTGAAATCCAGGATGACTTGAAGAGCAACAACACTCATTCTCAGACACGTACCCATAACCAATTTACCGACGATCATGCAACTTCACACACCTCGCTTCAAACTGACCATGCTGACATTCATGATGATGCGTACTGGAATGACCCGGCAGTGGTCAGTTCTGTTTTTAAATTCATTAATTTTTGTCATTCCTATCATACTTACAGTTTATAACCCAAACTTCTAACTCACTTCTTTTATTCCTTCCAGGTTGTAGAAATTGATCGGGTTTTTGCTGAACTTGAGAGCCGTTCACGTTCCCGTCCACGTTCACAATGATGCTTCTGCTGATCCTACTATTGCCCCGCTGTTTTTTTTTTCCATCCCATTTGCTTATTTTTCCCAACTGCTATCCTGTTATGGGTTTTTCCTTCCAAATAAGTTGTAATTCATCATGCGAACTGTGTTACAACTAGTTCTTGCATCTGTTTTCCTTCCTCCGTCACTGTATTAACAGTTATTTAATGCTCAGGCTTTTGGTTTATTACACAGTGCTCATTTTTTCTCCTTTTTTTTGCAAATTTACTTCGTCTTCATGCTTACCTGCTCCTTATATAATTACTGCCGCTGCATGCTATTTTTTCCTGCATAAACTGTTACTGCTGTGTTTACTACGTTTTCCACTATTCCATAACTTCTGGATACATATGTACGTACTGGCTGATCATTCTATACTTCAATACCATCTTTGCTGAAATGCATCGATGAACACGCCCATCGGGCGTGCATATGTACTGGTATATATATATATATATATATATATATATATAGGGAAACTCTATTTAGACAAAAAATAAGGACATAAAATTGCACACAATAAATCTCAACCATTAGAACCTCCCATGAATTACACTCTCCACATAAAGACAAACAAATCCAACGCTGGAGGCTTTGTGTCCCTCTCTTTGTGTTCGATTTTGTGTCTAAATAACCAGCCCCATATATATAATTATATAAATAAATAAATTTTTTTGTGTGTGTGTATATATATATATGTATATGTTGACATATGGCACTTTGTTCATGTTTAATTGTTGATTAAATCAAGTCAAACCAAGGTCATAAGTTTTGTGTTGATATTGTTGTTTTTCCTATTTTGATTGTTACATGCTAATATGTACATTTATGCCATTATTGAATGAAATATGGGAGATAACTTGTACACCATTAATTTGATTAGGGAATGACATTTCAAACATACTTAGGACGCTAATCTATTTCACTTAATTTACGCCCTTATTTGTATATATATCTATAGCATAAACAACGTAATATTAATACATATTGTAATAGCCCACACTTTTCTGCACCCAAATTTCAACAAAAATCAAAACTAGATCACATCCAAGCATGGAGCGTGTATATCTGGTACCTATAATAAATGAGCATGGGCATAATCTGAGTATGATAAGATAATTCACAACTAAAATGAAATACGATAAACTACTATTAACTCAAGTAACTAATTAACTTTTTCAAAGTAAGTCACTTTACCAATACCGAGCATGAGAGAGAACAAGAATCGAAATCCAAACATAACCATCTGCAAGAACCCGACCTTCTTTAGGAAACCTGGGAGGTTGTAATGAGGAGGGGGGGTCAGAACAACAAGTTCTGGTGACTAAGAAATGTACAACACAGACTATAATACATAGATGTATCACGTTTGGTTCAACCTAAGCTGTATTCCTAGCAGGGTTAGTGGTTCTAAACCAATCTTTGTAAATATTTACGCACGACTCTACTACTCTTCCCAAAGTAGTGTTTCAAAATTATAACACCGAGATAGGACATTTACACATGTATTTGTGAAGCCTTTATATCAGAACATGACTGGTTATTTAATTTAGAGTGGACCCCTAATTACGTGGTTTCTATACATGTATGCATCCTCATTCGCTATCCTTTATTATATAGTGCCTCACTATCAATGATAGATAGGGTGGATTATACCTGATCGCTTAAGACCCTAGGCGGACCTATTGGTCACTTATTAACCCTCAATAATTTATTCAATTTTAACATAAACTAGAGGGTGCTAGCTACGGGACCTACTAGTTAAGGCTTCTGTAACAACCCGGAAAATCTGAACCAATTTAAAAATTTTATTTTGGAAATTTTAGTGAATTTTGAATATTTAAAATGATTTATTTAAAATAATAATGACGAGAAGTTTGTTTTGAATAGAATTAGAACGTATATATTTATATAGATCGACGTTAGAATATAAATATCTATTTTTAATTATAAAAGGAATTGAAAATGGCGCGGTAGTTTGAAAATTCGATTTTAAATTTCAAATGAATGTACATGATTCAAAATAAACCGGATTTTAGCGAAACCAAAAATATTAGAATCTATTTAAGAATATCTTTCCAAAGAATCTGAAAAATTGAAATTTCATAGTGGGAATAAAAAGTTATGCCCAGTTGAAAATTCAAAATAGTCGCTATGGAAATATAGCCCTTAAAAATGGAAATTTTGCAAACGACCTCCGTTTTCGACAAACCACTTTTGTTGGATTCGGGATATCTAATTATTGCCAGATTCCAAAATTCATAATTTTTGGAATTAATATGAGAGTGTGGCGCAGGAAAACGTGTTTTAACAGTTTCAGTCAATTTTGATCGACCAGAAAATGGCCATTTTTCAAATGGTCTCAGAATTTGATGAAATTAGTTTTGTTTGGACCGTATCATCAATACAAAGCTAGAAATAATTTTTCTGGAATTTTTGGAGCCCGTATGTGGTCCCGGTAAATTGAAATGTGCGTTCTAATCCAATATATAGATTTATATTTTGATTTCGATGGAAACTGATTGAAACTATGGAATTGGCTTACGAAACATATCCCATTGTGTTCGGAATGGGGGTATTATGCTAGGGACGATAGTCGTTGGGTTTGATTTGGAGTTCAGGCGAAAAATCTGATTTTTGGAGGATTAAATAATATATATATATATATATATATATATATATATTTAACTTTTTTACTTAACCCCCTTTCACTTTCTTCAATCAGAGAAAAAAAACAGATACCTAAATTTAAAATGGCGCTCATCATCCAGCTGTCAATGGCCAACGTCGAACCTTCCAGCCGCTTCGCCTACCGCCGTCACCACCATCGTCAGGCGCCCTTCCTGTTCCAGCTCGAATCCTACGTCGACCTCCACCCCTTCGATTGCACCCGGCACCCGTGAGCCCTCCCTTCCCCAGTCACTACCACGGAACCATAAGCCACGCATTGCCTTTAGCTGCTCCATTGCCGGAACAGAGCTCCTCCTTCGCGAGCCAGTCACCGCAGCGTCGACCTCCGCAACCGCGAACCCAGCAGCCACCGCGAGCAACCCCTCTTTTCTTCGATTGCCTTCCTCCATGAAAAAAATCGTGAGTTCTCTGATTTTTAATTCTTGGATTGAAATAGTTATTCTAAACTAGGAATATATATATATATATATGAAATAGAATTTATAAAACTCTTTGTTTTAAAAAGTCAATTTTTAATATAATAGCATTTGTTTCAAAATCAAATCTTCTATATGAAATACATTGTTTTTAAAATATAAACAACGCCATAAAAATCTGATTTTTAACGATGAAAAGTTGATATTTTTAACGGTGTAAAGTTATGATTTTTAAATATGTAAAGACATGATTTTTATATATATTATAACAATATAAAAATATGATCTTTATACTATAAACATCGTAATAAAAATATGAATTTTATATTAGTAGAGTATTAAAAATATGATTTTTATCTTAGTAGGGTATTAAAATTATAATCTTTATATATGTAGAGATATAAAAATATAATTTTTATATGTGTAGCGAAGTAAAAATATGATCTTTATACTATAAACACCGTAATAAAAATATGATTTTTATAGAAAAGGTTTAGAATGAAAATATGATCTTTATAATATAAACATCACATAAAAATATGATTTTTATGTATGAAGTAACAGTATAAAATGTGATTTTTAATAACTAATTGCGTGAAATAGATGGCGATGGATCAGACTGAAATCAAAACGAAATCTGAACCATTCAGAAATAAGGAACGGAGGAGTGGATACCAAAGCTGAGAAATTCTCACTTTTATTTTATTTTCTAGTTAAAATATATACTAGGATGCAGACCGTGCTTAGCCGCACCCGACACCCGTCGTCCACAGACCATGGATGACTTGTTTGTTTGATTGATGTGTTGTGAGAATTGATGGTGTGATGTGGAATGGAATAAAATATTTTGTAGTTAAAAATTTATTTTTTACTTGTATATGAAATAAATAAATATTTGTAAACAAATCGGACGATTTGTTTATGTACACCAATTTATTTGATATTGACTGGGACGATAAATATTACACATTACCCAACTACACAAATAAAATTCATTATTTGATGATTGAAACCCCACACGAGTATTGGGATGACATACGACATACTATCTGTATGTCGATCGATTGATTGACAGGCTGTATAAGCGTTGAATATTTATTTTAATGCTTATACAGTGCAGATTGAACTTTGGATGATGGTTGATTGTTTATCGCTGTTATTGTGTACATGTGTGTATGAAATCCATATAAATCAAATTATATGGTAATTGACTGTGTCTGATTCCAGTTCAGAAAGAATGAATATTTTAAAACAACGAATATTTTAAAATAACAAATATTTTCAAAAAATATTCAGAAAAGAATCAAAATTTGATTTTGATGTCCGATTTGGGATGGACATGAAAATATTTAAATATATAAAGCCGTGTTGATTAGATTAACGCCATTTTGACGTGAATAATATTTATATCGATTTTATTCATTTTTATAATGAATATAGAGAAGGGATTGATTTCAAAATCTAATGTTTTGAAAATATTATCATTTATATATCGATGATATAGAATATTCAATTTTGATTTGAAATTGAATATGAAGTTGGAATCGTTTTGAAAATGAATTTAAAACGATTTATAAAATAAGTTTTAAATGGAAATAGATGAAATATATATAATATATATTATGTATATAATGGCCTGAATAGAACGCGCCGCGCTGCGGTAGTTCGCGAATTTCGACCATTGACTTCGAAAGGACATTACGGAAGATCTGACCGTCGGATTCTCCTAAAACCAGAACCGTTGGGTTCGTATCGAAAAGAGCTTTCTAACGAATACAAGAGATTTGAAATCTAACGGTTGGATTTGGAATTATGTCCAAATCAAATTTGGAAAAGGTCGCTGTAAGTGCAGTTCGATGGCCGTTTATGGAAACCGACTTTACGGGCCTTGATAAAATTATTAAAAATATCAATAATTTATGTAAAATCATAAGAAATTATTTTGGAAAGAATTGGGATGAAAAATTCAATATTTGAAAGGATAAAAATATATTTTTATCGAAATGAACTAGTTATGAACTAGAATTATGAAATCCAATCTTTTTAAATAAATAAATTGGATTTGAAATGGTTTTAAAAATAACCAGAATTTCCAATATATAAATTGAAAATGGATTTGAATCGAAATTATCTTCGGAATATTTCGATGTTGGATTTCGTGATTATACAGATATTGTTATAGGAATTTGAAAGATATATATATATCGTTATTTCCAATACGATATTTGTTGATTTCAGGATTTGATATTGAATATAAGCCAATATATTTTCTATTTAGAGCCTTGTATTTAATATCAAATTGGATTTTGGGGTTGTCGTGAATGGTATCTTTAATAATATTGTTCTTAGACCTAATGGAGTTAAGAAAATCAGAAACTAAATGGAGATTAGTTAAGTTGAATGGTTTCTTTAGTATTATTTGATGTTGGTTTCGGCCTTCGGGGTTAATACTTAGGGAATTGTTCACTTGCTAATCTATGGTTAAAGGATGATGGAATGGAATGTGATTTTGGGTTTATCGTGAACCATGTTTTAAATGACATTGGTTCTTTAACCTAGTTAAAGGCAGGATATGATTTCCCAAGTTAAGCAATCGTTAATATTGATTTTTGGGGTAGATTAAAATCAAGTTGAGTTTTAATGCATCTTTAATTAGATTGAAATGATATCTAAAGGAAGATTAAAGAATAAATTTAAAGAATTTATCTTTAATAGGGAACCTTTCCCAAAGTATATGAATATTTGGATAAAGAAATATTCTGGATTGGAATGAGGCGTATGTTGTGTTTTTATAGCACTTGTTTATTATATACGTGAGTTATTCAGAAAGACCAGGTTTATCCCATTCTGAATAACTGATTCGATGATGTGTCGAGGATGAAGACAATGGTTGATGACCGGAGGCCTTCACATCGTTTGGATGATTACTGATGTCTTGATTGGGCTGTACACCCAAGGCGAGGTAATAAGTGGTGATCGTCCAGACGTACTTGAAGATCGACGGATATGCGACGGCCTCTCCCATGTATTGGACATATGGGCCGGGAGGAATAAGGTGCCTCCAGTTTCGTTCAGACCCAGAACGAACTTGTAAATGGATGTGTGTCTAGCATTGGATTTCATTCTGTGTGATTGATAGACATCGGTTGCATAGCGTGAATTGCCTGTGTGGCATGCTGAGATGCAAATGATCAAGGCTTCTGTTGAAAAGCAGAGTCTTGTGGTTGATGATCAAAGCACGACCTTTGTGGCGTAGCTTTGTGTAGCGTTAATTCGTGAGGCTCACACCCCAGTGTGAACCACAAACGGGAGAGGACTGCAGGAGGGCATGCGTTTCCTTCTAGCTAGGAGTGGTGTCAGCGTTTTACACGCCCTGGCATTTTACTTATGTGGATGATGGATTGCGAGGCACCTCAATTATATCGGTCGATCCGGGGCCGATGGAGTCATTTGGCTCATTTACGGCCCATAGGGTAGGGAAACACATTGTTTAGGCATTATAATCCACATCGGGTGGACCGGCCCTAAAGATCCAAGGTGCAGTTGCGGCTGTTCCAGAGACATGGGCTAGATTGTCTCGAAGTGGTAAGGACGATCCCTTGCCTTGGTTCACAGATTGAAATCCAACTCCCAATACGTGATGTTTGCGGTTTTGATTGTAGAGCCTACTATTGGCGACATGATATATGGTACCCACGCCGTCTAGGATTGATACAATTATATTTGAAGTGGTTTTATACACTATGCACTTATAATAGTATCAAATGATTTGTTATAACGTATCAAGCATGTTTGGCTATTATAAGGGAAAACCCTATCCCCCGACTTGCGTTGCATTGTGTGATAGGACCTGGGTCTTATAATAGCTTCATTTTTCCAAAAAGCATTGCGCTGTTTTGATCTATGCACTGGTATTTCTGGGAGGAAACCCGTTCCGTGTTATACGGCATGGTCCCTCGATATATCTGATTTAAAGTAAAGTTTTAAATAACTGTTTTAGTTCTCACACCACTCACATGATTGACCTGGAGTTTATTGTTTTAACCTAAACTCTGGGTGCCCCTATTTTCCGCACAGGTAGCTAGTAGTTTCGGTTTTGCAGATTTATATTCACAGGATCCTGGTTTTCAGCTGGAATGATATTCGGAGAGCTTTGTATCCATATATTATTTTTAGTTGTATTTTGTATTATTTTCCGCTGCATTGTAACTTGTAAATCTCTGATGTTTAGTAAATGTGTAATATTTATTCATACTCTGTATATTCTTGTATTCTGATGAAATTGTTGTAATAAGCAATGAAATGTTCTTCTGTTTGTGTTCTGATTCGTCTTGTCCTCAAAGCAATGCGGGCTTTCCTTTACGGGGAAGTTCGGGTCGTCTCAGCTTCCTCATTCACGCACATACTCTTGCCCTGCATAAGGTGAGAGATGGTATTTTATCGTTCGCTATAGCATCTAGCTGACCTTATTAGAGAACCTCCTTATTCGCTTATTACTTCCTGTAGGATACTTCCCGTAGGATAGGTAGCCATATCTGACATTTTAAATTTCTAGGTTTTGGCAGACAATACTCACACAAGTCGCTTAATACCCCTAAACTGAAAGACCTTCTCCCAGGTGGACTCCTCAACCCAAAGCCACTTAAGACCCAAAGAAGCAGACTATACGCGAAGGTTATTAGATTCGTACCCATTTTCCTTTAGCACCTTTACCTATTGGGATAAAGTAGGATACATTACCAAGTTATTCCCGTTTAGTCCCTCTACACGGAAATACTATACTTTCAAGATTAATTTTTGTCACGGGTTTATATGGTTAATAATACCTTACATTATTAATCTACTAAGTCCAACTGCATTTTTTATTTTCATTAATATATATATGGAAGGTTATATCCCCTTTTTCCTAGGATATTTATTTGATTTCTTCCCTAATTTGGACTTAGTGTTTAAATGATAATCATATATTCCCTTATGACACCCATTTCCTTTTATTTCCTTTATTTTACCCTTTATGACCATAATGGCCATATTTTTCTGAGGCAAATATTTATCAGTCCCAAGTTATCTGTTTGTTGTACCCCAACAGGCAATTTCAATTCTTATTCCTTAATTAATTAATTTATTTATACATATGTTTACGTACTAGGCCTCTCACATCAAGTTGACAACTTGTGGATGCTGGATTTGTCGGTCGGTTCTGGGCAGACTTCTACCATGAGTTAACCTTGTGCCTTAATATGATTCTATTTATGCATTAGACCCCTTACATTAAGCTGAATTCCTGTGGTTGCTGGATTTGCCGGTCGGTTCCAGGCAGGCTTATTCCACAAGTTGAGTTTAGCCTCGTGTCTAAATGCAGTTATAATTCAAATTTCCTAATTGGGGTTCACAACATTTATCCTGATTGATTTTAGGATTTGTAACCATTTCCCTATCACATTTATATTTCCCAAATCAATATTGGTTACAATGGTAATTTTTATTTTGCAGTCCTATTTGTGGCAGTTACTTATATTGATTGCTATAAGTGCTTACCACAAATATATTAATTCAATATGGATTGCATTTACATATAATTCCACAATTGAACCTTATCCAAACATTCAACATTCCACACATTGTACAATTTACCGATTTGCACTGGTTTGGACGGATAATATGTATATATTATTTTTATGTTTTCGTATGGTCAAAGTAGTTATTATTATTATTATTCTTATTTTTATAATAAATGATTTGGTTTAATCAATAACCAAACATTCCTTTTGCATTCAATCTTGCCAAAAGGTTCAAATCTTACAAAAAGACTTGTAGCCATAACCATTGTAAATAATGTCTAAATAGTGGATTGACATATTTCCAAATCACAAAAAAAAAATATGTAAATATATAACTTGGAATAGTTGATGCAAATTACGCACAAATATATATATATATATATATATATATATATATATATATATATATATATATACATATATATATATTCATACTTTTATGTTCATTTGTGCCACTTTTCCCATTTTGATTTTTTTATTACACCTCTTGTGATTTCAAAACAATGCCTTTTAATGCAAGGAGGAAAATGGCATATTTACAATAATTAAGAAAGAACCCAACATATGGAATACAAACAGGCATATTTCTTTTAAACATTACAATCACATAATTTACCAATTTCATCTTTTACCTAAATTTACGTATTTTAATTTTTTTTCAACACTGAACTAAAGATCTGGAATGTAACTACATCAAATTTGTGTTTAAAGGGACTGATCTTCAGATCTACAATGTTATGAACATCCACAATACATTTCAAAACATAATTGCAATGTATTTTGTAACTGTATGAATATGTATAAATAAATATTAAAATCCTACAATTGATATTTTGCATAACCACAACTTACAATTCACAAGTTTTAACCACATTTATAACCAGATCTGATGGTTGTTAATAAATTCACAATATTTAAATGAACAGATCTTATAGGGATGGGCATAAAAACATAGATATAATCCAAATGAAATAGACAAGTTATTATTATTGTGTTCATAAATTTCCCACTCACCTTGTAGCCTCCAAATCCAAAGTTTGAACCATTTAGGCTTACAGTCCTCAAATTCGTATAAATCTACAATTTATCTGGAAAGGGGAAAATTCCATATATGTAGAAATGTAAGAAAACAGGAAAAGAGGGGAGAATCTGGTTTGGAGCGTTAATTTGCATTCTTTTCTATTAGATCTTCTAATCCTATGAATTTCATACGAATTGGATTTGATTTGTTATGTGTGAATGTATTTTTATTTTAGAAATTATGTTTAAAGAAGAAGAAAAATGGCAGAGCTCCGCTGCCTCTGCAGATTTATGTGGAAAAAGAGTGAGGCCTTACCACTTTACTTATAGGGGTGGAATTGACCTTGAAATGTTGGATTCAATTTAATTAACATCCGCCAATTCATTTATAATATTATACACTTAAAATCCTAGCCGTCAGTAGTGAGGTGGCTGGGTAATTATATATTACTATATATAATATTCTATTTTATTTATTTTTCGTCCGTTTTCGTACTTTGTCCCTAAAATTTTCAAACAGACTCCGTTCGCGAAAATCCAAACATGAAAGTTAACTAGAACTCCAAGACGAACGCATCGACAAAGTTTCATGGTAAAATTCCATCATTTGCCGAAATTCCTATTTTTTGGATTCTAATTAAATAACTATTTATTTTCAAATTTTCGGGTTGTTACATTTTTTCCCTTAAAAGGAAATTCATCCCGAAATTCTGACACCTAATTATTCTATCCTACACAACCAATTTGTGTACATCCACTTTGCAACCATATATATATGTGCATGGTGTACATAATGCATTTCAATAATAAACATGCATGCAAGAAGATTCTAAATCGGGACTTCTACATGTATGCAATAAATTTTTAAAACGCTTTTGAAAACATGATGCAAAGCATCCTAATCTTACTGGCAGTTCTATATGAATGCAAAATTTGAAAATTCTTTTTCATCCATAACCCTTACACAACTATGAATAGAAGTGTGAAGCAACCAATTTTGCATCCAAACCCTACCATCCAAAACGTCACACAATCTAACCATTTCCTATTTAATCTCTCCTAAACCAAAAAAAGAAGAATAAGGAAAAGAATTTTATCATTTCCTTCACTTTCAAATATTCCATTTCTCATCCTACAGTGGAATTTTCACCTCAATTACCCAAAATACTCCACAAATTTCCATCTGTAGACTGTAAAGGAGGCTTAAAGCAAGCTCTAAAACGCAAAACGAGTTAACCAATAGCTTGCACTCATCGTTGACAAGGTATGGAAACAACATTTTCAAAGTTAAAACAACTTTTTCCTTGTTACCATTACTGTTTTTATCATATCATCGGTCCTATTGCACCACTAAAATGCACACACAAAGTATCCATAACTCTTCCTTACACTGTTCATGTGACCAAAAATCGAAGTTTTTCATGAAAATAAATTTCCGCTTAAAAATTTCTTGTGATTACTTTGAAAATTCATTTTTAATACCATTTTACTTTGCATATGAGATCCGTATGAAAATCAAAATTTCGGTAACGTGCACTTTGCACCATTCAAATTATCTACCTTAATGTAAGGTAGACGTTTAAATATGCATAATTTGTCGTATCCAAATTTTGCATTTTTGCCCAAGCAAAAATAAAAGAAAGTAAGTCGGTAATTTTTTATTTCAAACAACGGTTTCCAAAAACTTTCAAAAATGTAATTTGTGGAAACTTAAACGATTCAAGTCACATGTTGGCGAAAAAGGAAGTTAGTCACGCCAAAAATGTGAAAACTGAAATCACACACAAAAAGACCAAAATAAATTCTAGCTTTAACAAGAACAGTAATTTATTTATTTATATACCCGTGACAAAAACAATGCAAAACTGGTCCTTTGCTAAAATTATCCAAAACAAAATTCTATTCTTTCCCGATCTGGGACAATTGTTAGTTTAGATAAGAAAAATGAGATTTCATTCAAACAGACATGCGTGAATTACACAAACATTTCCAAACATAGTAATCCCATTAACCTAAATCGTGCGATTTAGACCACACTAACAATTACAAGCACAAATCACCAAGATCCTAATGTTGGAAAGGGATAACAAAAAAGACAATGACAAAACAATACCAAACTCCCAAAACAATGGCTATAAGCAACGAGATGTCTTACTCCACGGCTGGAGCTTAGTCCAATTTTTATGATCTTTAATTAATTATATCGTTAGATCCAAAAATGGCTATAACACCCAAACTAGCGATAATTCTAATAAAATGAAATCAAAAAAGCAAAGGGAAATGCACGATTTATAGTGGTTCGGCGTTAAAGAGCCTACGTCCACTTTCTACTTTTTGAATTGATGATTTAGATATAAGTACACTAATGATTCTCACTCAAATTCACTCATACAACACATATATCCACTCAGTTCTCTCCAAAATATAGTTTGAAAGATAATTATGATCAGAATATAGTGACGAAATTTGATTGACAAGAGGATTTGAGTTCTGAATTTGCCAAAAGATCCCTTCAAATGACTATTGGAGGTGTATTTATAGGTGAAAAGTCTCCCAGGATGGCTCCGGTTCGAGGACACGTGGCAGGCATCCCGCTCGGTTCGAAGGTAAGGGCTTGGAGATGTCGCCAGCGCATAACAGTTTTGGATGAATGTAGAGAACGTGTGCATAACCGCTCCGCACTTCAAGAGATCGTGGGTGATAACCGCTCCAGCATCCAGCTCGAGTCGAATGTGTTGAGGAAAAGAGGGGCGGATCGGGCTCCCTTGACCCAATCCGGATTTTTCCTAGCCTCCTTTATTTCTGCTTCGCTTCCTTTGGTTTCAGCTTGAGACCCTCGATCCGGTTCGAGCTGCCAGTGCATGCTTTTCTGATCAATGCTCTTCACCAATTCCCCTTTTAACTTTGTGTAGCCTAGTTCACAAAGTAGGCTAACATTTTGCCCCCTCGAAGTGCACTTCTATTGAAGATAGTGTGTGCTTCATAATTGACTATATATTGGTTTCTGAACCTGAATCGTCAAATAGTCGCTTCCATTCATTTGTAGGGTTGTGTCATTTCGTAAAGTCACAACTCTTGTTGTCTATATATACACCATAGAATGCACAAATTACTTCCGTTGTTTCTAATAACTTCGAGAACTTTGCTTAAGGTCCAGTAGCTCCTCCAGCTAAACTTTTGTATGTTTTTCTTTAGATTCAATTCATATGTTGAATTAATGCTTGTGATTCTGCTTGCGGTTCGGATATGATCCATCTGGCCTTACCTGCATATGAACGCCACTAAGCTAATGGGCTAAATAACCATGGGCCAACCTTTCGGTCCGAGCTGAGGGAGATGTCACGTTGGTAGGAATACAAAGGGTCGCTCCACACTCGTATAAATTTACTACTTCTCTATTTCAACCCTCTTCCTTTCATTTCCATCGCCTTCCAGGTTTCTCACGTGACAAACCCTAATTCCCAAAACTACAGAATTCCCCTTTAATCTTCAAATCGAACACATAGGTGGGTTAACAACTTCGATTAACTCCGTTTTAATTGATTTCACCTTGAATTCATGAATAATTTGAGCGATTTCAGCATGGTGTTTAGTTGGTTTTGACGTCGCGCCTCCCACCTCCTCGCCATCGTCGTTGATTGCCTTGTCGCCATATCGAGACGGTCACGGAGGAGACTCAAAGTTAGCGCTGGCCATGCCAGCTCATAAGTACTCAGCTTTGATTTGGCTTTTGGCAAGAGACTGGGTAGTGCCAAAGGAGTGGAAAGGAAGAAGAAGGGAGGACCGGGATCGGTTCGGGTCAAGTGCTTCAGAGGGATAAGGAGTAGCTAATGATGGTGAGAAATTGATTCGAGTCAGAGAAGGAAATTGAGACTGTTGAAGGAGGCTGAGTTGTACGGATAAGTCTTGGGATGCTGATTCGAGTCGGGTCGATATCAACCGATCCGAATAGAATTGTTTTCTCTTGACCCCCTCCAACTCGATCCCTTCTCTTCTCCCATTCCGACCCGATCCTTTTAAGTGAATTATATGAACCAATTTTCTCATTATTTGTACAAAGTACCAATCCGACTTTAACCGCAAAAGAAAAAGGACTTAAACCGAACCGACCGTAACATGCGTATTCGAACCGATCCGACAACGTTCACTTAATGTGCAATTTATGGTTCAAATACAATCAACGTTGACTGATGCTTATGAATTTATGGACAGTTAGGATAGGGCCCTATAATTATGATCAAGCTTCCATGACTATTATAAGCACTCAACTGCTTTGCCACTTTTCAGCATTGTGTCTTCATATACTCTTTGTACCTCTTTAATGCTTGTCACTGCACACACATGTATGAGGGACACGGGCAACTTTACTCTAATCCTTGCTATTGTTTCTTCAATAATACATCAGATATGACCGAGAGACACTCATCTAGATTAGCAGAGAGAAGAGAAGTTGTGGGGACATCTAAGGATCCCATCATTGAGGATGTATCTTCTACCTCCGACCCGGACTGGGATAGTGAGGCCCAGACTATGAAATGGGGACTCAGGATAGTGTTCTGGGGGTAATATTTCCTTAGGCGAGGAAGAAGAAGGAGCGTTAGGAGATAACCGTGACCCTAACGAATTTAGGGATGCAATTATCTTGGAATCGCCTAAAGACTTGGTCGAATCGACGATTAATAATGAAAGACTTGCCAGGATATGCTTAAAACATGGGATTCTCCGAAGAGATACTGAGGTGCCATCAAAAACAGATCGTCCTCATAATCCACCAGAAGGGTATATGGCCATCACCAGACTAATGTGTCTTGTTGGAGCAATACCTCCATTCCCACTATTCGTCGTCGATTTTCTGAGACAGTTAAAAATTGCCCCAATGCAGCTTCTTCCCAATTCTTATGCCTATTTGTATACTCTGTACGTAGCCTATAGAGAAATTCTTGGTGAAGAGTTGACTTTCAAAGATGTTCATTTCTTTTACAACTTCAAGCATCGAAACAATGACACCCCATCCTTCGTATATTTCGAATCGGTGCCGAAAAGGAAAATTATCACCGGCCCGTTTAGTAGCAATGTCAGGGATCCAAAACCTGAATGGTTTTGTATTAAGCAGCAGCCCAGGTGTGCCAGAAGATGGATCAAATCAAGTAAGGACTTAGATTTTTTCGAGTTTCAGTTCCAGCCTTTATCTTACGTAAATTAAGCGTTGCTTGTTTTCTTTTTACAGTTCCTAATCCTCCACAAGAGAAGTTTCCAATTCAATTTGACCGTTTGAATCAATTACTTAATGGTGTCCAAAAGTTCTTGATCATCAAGGATTGTATGGTGGATGAATATCTACATCGGCACCGTCTACTTGCCATAACTCATAGCATAGGACATGAAGAAGGCCCTTACGTGTACATACCCCCGATCGATATTATTCCTGAGACGGGAGATAGCTCGAAAAGTCCAATAGTACACCTTAGGGACCCTCCTTCTCCATCTTCGACACAGGATGACGAACTAGCTAACATAGCTGAGAAGGATGGGGATAAATATACCACTCCTGAAGACGTGGCTACCCCTGAGAAGCCAATTTCTCTAAAAGAGTTGCCGTCAGTCATTCCTTTAGGAGATAAGACTACAGTTGATGACCCTATATATCAGGATTTAGGAGATCTTCCCTTGCCCGAGACCTTTTATATTGCAGATGATTTTGCGACCAATCCTCTTGCTCTCACTTCTGAGGAAGAAATTATTCCCGTAAAGTCTAGGGAGACTATTTGTACCGGTCTCAGTCTGGGCTCTGGTCTGTTTGGGGGGGAATCACCACTTAGGAAACACACTGCACTCTAATACCGCATGTCACAACACTTGAGTTTTATGTTAATGTTAAATCTAATATTCTTTCATTCCTTTTTATAGGACAAATGGCGAGGCCGCGTTACTATATGAGGGATGTTCGTTCGAGCATGCACCTAATGGATCCCGATGAGAGGCATGACCAACATGAAAGCAGGGGCAGAGATGACAGGAGGGATCGACCTCTATGGCCTTATTGGTTTTCCCGTTCTCGATCCCCACACCGTAAAGATTCAGACAAACACAAGAGTCATCCTTCACATCATGAGAAGGATAAGTACAACTCTAAGCCTTCTGCTCCATCTAAGGGCAAGACTCCTCAAGACAGTACTTCGAAAAGGGTTCCTGATCCAAAAGAGAAGCAACCAAAATCGGGGAAAGATGCAGGAAAGAACCGACCTACATTGAAACTATCTCGTCGCACTGTTGACATAACTACTACAAGGCCAGTTATTCTCAATGACGAGAACCAGGCCAGACTGGAAGTTTGGAGGCAGCAATTTCCTGATCACCATTTCGGGCACATGCACTTCATCCCAAAACTCAAACCGGTAAATCCTAACTGGGCCAATGATGTTAAGGCTACTATAGACTTTCTGGATGAACAATATAAGGAAATGAAGAAGTACGCAAAGACTCTCTCAAAAATCATTAGTGATCTGATGGCGGATGTAAAAACTATGGCCGATGCTGCTGAGTATGATGCGAGGGCTATCGAAAACTCTGAAAAAGATCTGGAGGATGCCCAAGCTAAGCTCGCTCTTGCACAACGCGACGCAGATAATTATAAGAAGCAGCTCGAAGAATTACAAAAGCGTTATCATTCCGAGCTTGAATCCCATAGTCAGGAGCGAATAGATTTAAAGAAGCAGGCTGAAGATGCTAAGTCCGAGAGCACTCGTCTCGCCCAAGAGAAGGCAGACTTAGCCAAAAAGAACGCAGAGCTTGAGGCTAAATTACTGGAGGATGAAACAAGGGTAGTTATGCTGAAGGAAATGCAAATATGGCTTTGCAGCAAGTTGAGGGAGTCAAAGAACAACTTAAAGACGCTCAAAGGGAGCTGGACGAGAGTGGTGAAACTATGGTTGGATTTTTTGCTCAGGTGATTCGTCACCGAAATCTTGCTTGCCTTAAGGACTATCCTCTTCCCCTCGTGTATGCATGGGACCAACTGGTCGAATGGGAAAAAGCAGAACTTGGAGTTGACTCGGTTGATGAGGACAAGCTGATGGAGAAGTACTTGAGAGGTGAAGAGACAGCCCGCTTAGCTGAAGGGCAAAAACTTATTATCGCCGCTATGGAGGAGGAAAAGCGTCAAGCCAAGGGAAAGGATTCCATTGAAATTGGTTTTTCTTCTGCCATAGCCAAGACTGCTGTAGTAGAACGGTATGATCCAGAAAGGCCAGAGATCCCCGAAGCTTCTTCCTTACCTTCTACTGCTGGATTGTCTCCCGAAGTTCCTGCTGCTCAAGTTGAGAAATATGCTGAGGGAATTTCTACCTTTTCACCTCAATTTTCCAAGGCTATCTCAACCTTTCATCACATTATTAGACAAACACTTGAAAGTCCAGCGTTTTCTCCTGAGTTGATGATTGTTACTTCTCATCCTGCGGGTACCAAGTCAACTGATAAAATTGATGACTCACAAAAGACAACTCCGGGTGAAGGGTCTACTGGAGAAACTCTGGAGAAACGAGATGAAGTTATTATCCCCAAATCTGGAGGAGGAGATGAGGACAAGAAAGAGGAGGTTACTAACAAAGCTCCTGTGCCACCCATCATCGAAACTTCTCACTATGGGGAGATGATAGATGCTCTGATAGAAGATGATGGTGACGAGGGACATGAAGAGGAGGATGATGTTGTTGTAACTGGAGATTCAGGGAACGTTGATGACATGACTTTGGCTGAGATAAAGTCCAAACAAGACAAGCACATGCAGCTAAAAGTTGAGGAAACAAACACCGAAAGTCTTAAGCCTCTTACGGTGGTACCTCCCGGATCAAGGTTAGTTGTCAAACTTTCAACTCAGTCAATTACCGAGGAACTTACTAAAAAGTCTCCTATTAATCCCAATGCTCCAATTCATGGGAAGGCATCCGTTGACTCCAGTAACCCAATTCCGGAGAAGAAGAAGCAAAAGCGTATTATTAGTGAAGCTGATAAAGAGGAGAAAGAAAAGCTTAAGGCAGCCAAGAAGGCGAAGCCTACTCCGAAGTCCAAATAAAGGATGGCTTTGTCTCTTGTTTTGTTTATCTCCTGGTCTGTTGTTGTCATAGGAAGTGCGGCCCTCGCATCTTTTGTTTTAGTTTTCCCTGTAAATCCACGTACTTGTAAATAAAATAGTTTATTTCGTGCAACGTCAAATGTTTGCGAATTCATTACATTGGTAAGAATGCAGATAAACAACATGTCATATTTAAAACCACTGTTACTTAGACGATAGCAATATATGTGGGGGATGCGCATGTGTATGCCCCCTATCAATCTTGAACAAGGGGCAATTCTAAAGCTTTGTTCGATATTGATTAGCTTTGATACTTAGTTGCCCCCAACTCTCTGGTGAGGTCAAGTTCCCTTTATCGGGGATGCTTATTCTTTCGAGCATCTTTATACTCTCCAGTGTCATAATCAGGTTAGAGTATCATCGAGGCGGTTTCTTTTCATGTGCACCATCACGCCTCGGAGGACGTTGTCTTCCCTCCCTTTATACTCTCTCTCATTTCATGAGAGTTAAGAGTTAGGAATGTCGTCTTCCCATTCCTTCAATCCTGTTATGCAAACGGTCATTTCGTTTGCTCCTACACGTGAATTGTTCTTAATCTTTTAAGCTTTATTTAATGTTTAGTATTTCATAATCAGGACAGAACAGTCACAGAACATAAGAATAGTGCATGAAAATAAATGACACACGATGTTTTTATAGTGGTTCAGCTAAGTCGTAGCCTACATCCACTTTATAATCCTTTTTTCATATAAACAGACTTTTCAACGCAAGTCGTGCCTCTTTACATAGTTCATAAAAAACAAAAGAAAGTAGTACATATCTAACTCAAATACCGCCGCAAATGTTGAGCATTCAAAGCTCTGGGAATATTTTCACCATCCACGGTCGTTAGCTTGAAGGCACCCATATCAAGCTTCCGTTGGATGGCATATGGCCCTTCCCACTTTGGACCCAATTGGGTTGGAGGCGGGAAGACTTGTTTCAACACTAAGTCTCCTGGTTCGAAGGTCCTAGTGCGAACCTTTCTGTCATAATAACGTGTTATTTGGCGTCGATGCCTTGAAGCATGCAAGTCTGCTTCGTCTTTTTTTTCTTCAACCATGTCGAGGGACTCTAAGAGGAGTGCTCTATTCGTCATTGGGTCATAGCATGTATGTGAACCTATAAGAGGGGACTTCGAGCTCCACCGGGATCACTGCCTCCGATCCAAAGGAGAGTGAAAAGGGAGTATGGCCAGTTGTCGTCTTAAAGGTTGTTCAGTAAGCCCATAAAGCTAGCAGCAACTCATCCACCCACTTGGCTTTAGCCCGCTCCAACTGCTTCTTAAGAAAAAATTTAATGACTTTGTTTATCGCTTCAACCTATCCATTCGACTGTGGGTGAGCTACAGCGGTATACCTTTTATCAGTCTTGTATTTCTGATAGAAGTTTTTAAATTTGACACTGTTGAATTGGGTTCCATTATCAGTTATAATGGTTTTCGGTATCCCAAATTGGAAAATAATATTTCTGACCACAAAACTTATCACCTTCCTTGCCGTGATCGTGGTTAAGGGTTTGGCTTCCACCCACTTCGTGAAATAATCCACGGCGACGATCGCGTACTTTGCTCCTCCTTTGGCGATGGGTAAAACTCCAATAATATCAATTCCCCACATGGCAAACGGCCATGGGCTTACCATTGACTTAAGCTGAGTCGGAGGTGCTCTGGGAATTTTAGCGAATCTTTGACATTTGTCGCAGCGTCGTGAGTAATCAGCCGCATCTTTATTTATGGTAGGCCAAAAAAATCTGTGTCGCAATACTTTCTTTGTTAAGGTTTGACCCCCGATGTGGTCCCCACACTCACCTTCATGTACTTCTTTCAGTACACGCTTGATGTCGTCATGTGCTATACACCGTAGCAGGGGTTGGGAAAACCCTTGGCGATAAAGGACGTCACCCTGTAAAATGTATCTTGCAGCTTTACGTGTTATAGCTCGTCTCTCGCTCTTCTTTGATGGGAGAATTCCGCTCTTGAGGAAGTTCTTTATTGGTGTCATCCATAACTCCCTCTCTGGCTCAGTTTCAAAGGCTAGTTCAATTCCTATTAAGTCGAAGCTTGGTGATTCCAGTATCTCTATCGGAACCATTTCGGTTTCCTTTAGGTTGTCAGAACTCGCTAGCTTAGCCAGCCGATCCGCCTTCTGATTTTCCGCTCTTAGAATGTGTGTTATATTGTAATGTTCCAAGTTGCCTAGCAGCTCTTCCACTTTTTCAAGATAATCAAGAAGCCGAGGTCCCTTGGTCACAAATTCTTTCCGAACTTGGCAGACAACTATCTTGGAGTCACAGAATATGTCCAGTGTCCGTATTCCTAATTCCTTGGCGAGTTTCAGCCCGATAATCAATGCCTCATATACTCGGAATCATTATTGGTGGCAGGAAATTCCAATCGCAGGGCATAGTAAATGGATCGTCCTTCAGGAGAAATTAAAACAACTCCAGCGCTGGATCTTCGATCATTTTTGGCCCCGTCCGTATATAGCTTCCATGGACTAAGCTCTAACTCGTGTTCTTAAGCAACAACCTTGTCATCCACTGTTTCTTCTTCGGGGATCGTGAATTCTGCTATGAAGTCGGCTAAGGCCTGCACCCTTATTGATCTCCGTGGTTGAAAATTCAAATCGAATTGGCTTAACTCGATATTCCACTTAAGTAATCACCCCGATGCTTCGGGTCTTTGCAACACTTGTGTTAGAGGTTGATCAGTGTATACAACTATCGGATGAGCTTGAAAGTAATGACGGAGCTTTTGGGAGGCAATCAGAAGGCTATAAGCAAGCATTTCTATTCTTGGACAATTACGTTCTGCAGTGGCTAGCTTCTTACTTACGTAGTATACATGCCTCTGGACCTTGTCTTCTTCACGCACCAATGTTGTGCTGACAGCATGAGACGACACCGCCAGATAGATGAACAAATCCTCATGGTCCATAGGTTTTGACAATATCAGGGGCTTCTCTAATAAGTCCAATAGATTTTGGAAAGCCTCCACACAATCAATAATCCACTCGAAGTTACGTTGCCCCCATTTTATCAAATCGAAGAAAGGGACACACTTGTCCGTAGCTTTGGAGATAAAACTGCTTAATGTGGCAAGCTTCCCTGCCAAGCTTTGAACGTCTTTAATCTTCTATGGTTCTTCAATGTTCCTTATTGCTGCTATCTAGCTAGGATTAATCTCAATCCCTCGAGAACTTACAATGAACCCAAGGAATTTTCCTGATGTGACCCAAACGAGCATTTTAGAGGGTTCAACTTCATTCCATACTTTCTCAGAATGCCAAACATTTCTGCCTAGTCCTTTGTATGATCGGGAGACTGTTTAGACTTCACGAGCATGTCGTCCACATGGACTTCCATGGTTTTTATGATTTGATTATAGAACATGCGGTTAACCAAGCGTTGATATGTGGCTCCTGCGTTCTTTAATCCAAATGGCATTACCACATAGCAATATAACCCCAAGTCCGTGATGAAACTTGTATGCTTCTGAATTGGTATATGCATGGGAATTTGATTGTATCCCGAGTAGGCATCCATAAAGGATAGGAGCTCGTGTCCGATCGTTGAATCCAGTAGTTGATCAATCCTAAGAAGAGGAAAGCTATCTTTCATACAAGCCTTGTTTAAGTCAGAGAAGTCAATGCATGTTTGCCACTTCCCGTTAGATTTTTTGACCAGGACAGGATTCGATATCCAGTCGGGATATTTCGAGTCCTTGATGAATCCATTTTCCTTCAATTTCTCCACTTCTTCCTTCAAGGCTGCTGACCGCTCCGGGCCTAACATCCACCTCTTTTGCTTGACCAACGGGTATTTTGGGTTGACACTCAAAGAGTGGCTCATAATAGCAGGCGATATCCCACACATGTCAGCGTGAGTCCAGGCAAACACATCCAGATTTGACTTCCAAAAGTCAGCCAACTCTTTCGCTCAAATTGGATCTAGCTGTGATCCAATCTTCAATACTTTTGTCGATTCCACTTCGTCAATGGAGATGTTCACTGTCGTTTCATTGGGAGTCGCCTTTCGGTCCTCAGGTTCCTTATCCTCTCTGGGGTCTATATCCTCGAGCGCATCTCTGGGCGACTCTCTTGAGGCTGGATCCCTTAATTGCTATGCTGAATTTTCCTTCGAAGGGGGAGAAGCGTCCTTGGGTTCTATACTCAACCCCTTCATTAGCATCTTCAACTCTGTCATGTAGAAAGCTCGTCCCATAGATTGATCACCTCTCATCCCTCCTACTCCTGCGTCAATTGGGAATTTAAGCAGTAGGCACCAAGGTGCAATACATGCCCTAAACTCTGCGAGGGCCGGTCGGCCAAAGAAGACATTATAGGGTGATTCAACATCCAAAACTACAAATGGTAGGATTCTCACTCTTTGGCGATCTCCCTGTCCTAATGTCACTGGTAATTCTACATATCCCATCAAAGCCGTCGACGCCCCATTGAAGCCTCGTATCCATCCTTCGCAGGGCTTCAAGTCTTTCGCTTCGAGTTTCATTTGTTTAAAGGCTTTCTTAAAGAGGATATTAAATGAGCTTCTGTTATCCACTAACACCTTATGGACTAAAGCGGGGCCGATGGCTGTAGTGATTACCAGCGGGTCTTCAATTGGTGATTGAATTCCAGTATCATCTCTACTACGGAATATGACGTTGTCTAACATCGTCTTCTGTTGCTTCACTGGAGTGATGTCTTCGAGGTTACTGCACCCTCCTACTTCAAAATGCTTGGTGGCATTAACGTACTGATCCATTGCTTTGTAACTATGGCTAGCTAGATGGGGACCGCCTGTAATGGTTTTGATAACGATCCCTTTACCTTTCTATTGGGCTATGGGTTTGAAAGTAGGCTGGTTTTGGTTCGAGGCTTGCCCTCCTTGCCCCCTGTCCCGTGGGGCAACCTTGTACTCGTATAGTTTCCCTTCCTGCAACAATTTCTCAACTACATCTCTTAAATGGCGGAATTCGTTGGTAGAATGACCGTGAGTTCTGTGGAACAAACAAAACTTTCCCGTAGCGATCTCTTTTTCGGTTGAGTCTCTGGGTGGTGGCTTTTTATATTACAATACATTGTAAGTATCCAGGTAGATGTTTTCCAATGTATCACTCAACGGCGAATAGTTCTCAAAAGTTTGCAATTGGGGTCTTTTACTGGAGTTGTTCCCTCGATTCCTATTCCTCCTATTATCATTGCCATTCCTGTTGTTATTTCCTTCGTTCTTGTTGCAGATGTTCACCTCAACCCTTCCTGAGCTGTCGCCGGATTGCTTTACTGCGACATTGCTTTGGATATCTTCCTTAGAAGCCCCTTCCGATTTTCTCTTTCTGTTTGCATGGGCTTCCTCTTGTCTCAAGCGAATATTGGATTTTTCGTAGAACAATTCCCTAGTAGGGGCGGTTTTCCGAACAAGTAATCCCTGAATTCTGTGTCAGGGTCGACTCCTTCTATTAAGGCCATCAAAATAGTAGGTTTGTGAGGGTCGCTAAATTTGGTAACGGCAAGGTTGAAACGGTCTAAGTTTGATTTCAAAGATTCATCTGGAGTCCGTTTAATCCTTGACAATTCAATGTCGCTTTTAGATTTTCGAGCATAATGTCGAAACTGGTTCATAAAACATTCACTTAGTTCTTTAACGGTTGATATCGACCATGGAGGGAGTCGGGTGAACCACATCAACGCCACATCTTCTAGATAAATCGGGAAGGCCTTGCATTTTACAATGTATGGAGCTGCTGCGGCATTCATGAACCATGCATATCTCATCAGATGTTGTCCCAGGTTGGTTCTCCCTGAATACCGATCCATTTGTGGCAAATTAAATCGCTGAGGGAATTGGAAGTCCAATATGTCATCTATAAAGGGGGTATGACTTCGTTCAATGCCCCAGTCCTCATTGGTGTAGTGTCGGCTTTTGGACATGATTTGGCGCACCAATTACCATACATCAACATTCGTTAATGTTGGCTCAGGCTCTCTAGACCTAATGTTCGGATTACCCCTATGCTCCTGATTAGGGGATGCCCTCCTATTTCTAGCAGCAGCTGCTCTACTCAGTTCCCTACGCTCCCGGTCATTCACGGGAGGAAGGGGTTGGACGAGTTTTCCTTGTGTGGGATTAATAATATTAGGATCCCTGGGTAGAACGTGAGATCCACGCATGGGCACCAACATAGGTTCTCTCAGGCTTGGGTCATCAGGTCCTAGCACACGAGCAGCATCTTCAAGGGATCCCAAAGATCCAAAGGTCAACTGATCAAGATTGTTAGGTTGCTCAAGTGGCCTTCTTTCATGAGGGCGCTCTTCATCCGAAGAGGATGACTAGTCTGTTGTGAGGCGGCGAGTTGGAGAGGGTGTCTTCTGCCTACGAAGCTCGTTGATTTCCCTACTCATAGTGATCATGTTCTCCTGCATACGAAAATTGTCACGTTTGTGAGCTTCCAAAGCATCCCTAGTACTTTCAAGCAAATTAAGGAGGCGCGAAAAATCTCCATGTGTAACTGGTGCAGATGGAACGGGTTGTTCACTAGTCATCGCAGCCGGTATCGAAGCAATGGCGGGTGCTCGAGTAGATGTACCAGTTTCAGCCGTGTTCAGATCGGAGTAAAGAAGTGGAACCGGTTCGGTTCGGGGGGGGTACGGCAACATCAGCATTTCCGTTTTGGTTCAGGGTCGAGCCATTCATTCTGTTCGGAGCAACTGGTTCGGATCGGCCAGCATCAGTGCTCTGTCCCCGCGACCTCGTCACGATCATGGCTTGCAAATCTTCGTTAGCTTCATTCTCCAGAGCGCCTTGCACTTCTTTTCCTTTTCCTTTAGCCATAGTGTCCAATTCTTCAATGATTAATCAGCAAATACTTGAAAATGTCGGAAACAGAGGATTAACTTCTTTGAACTTGAAGGTCCAAATAGTAGAACGATAATCCCAAAAAGGGGAGAATTCAAAGACTTCCCAGTGAAAGCACCAAAATGTTAGATCCAACAATGGCTCTAACACCCAAACTAGCGATAATTCTAATAAAATGAAATCAAAAAAGCAAAGGGAAACACACGATTTATAATGGTTCGACGTTAAAGAGCCTACGTCCACTTTCTACTTTTTGAATTGATGATTTAGAAGTACACTAATGATTCTCACTCAAATTCACTCATGCAATACATAGATCCACTCAATTCTCTCCAAAATATAGTTTGAAAGATGAATATGATTGGAATATAGTGATGAAATTCGTTTGAAAAGAGGATTTGAGTTCTGAATTTGCCAAAAGATCCCTCCAAATGACTATTGGAGGTCTATTTATAGGTGAAAAGTCTCCCAGGAGTGGCTCCAGTTCTAGGACACGTGGCAGGCATCCTGCTCGGTTCAGAGGTGAGGGCTTAGAGATGTCGCCAGCGCCTAACAGTTGTGGAGGAACGTGGGGAATGTGTGCATAACCGCTCCGCACTTCAAGAGATCGTGGGTGATAACTGCTCCAGCATCCAGCTCGGGTCGAATGTATTGAGGAAAAGAGGGGCGGATTGGGCTCCCTCGACCCGATCCGGATTTGTCCCAGCCTCCTTTATTTCTGCTTCGCTTCCTTTGGTTTCAGCTTGAGACCCTCGATCCGATCCGAGCTGCCAGTGCATGCTTTTCTGATCAATGCTCTTCACCAATTCCCCTTTTAACTTTGTGTATCCTAGATCACAAAATAGGCTAACACATGTCATGATAGCAAAATGCTCAATCTTGTGTTATGAGCACTGATGGTGTTGTTGGAGGTTTTCACATCATCACCTATTCTAAGAGAAAATTTATGATGAGAAAACCTACCACACAACTGCTTCTCATGGAAATCCACCTAATATTGCCTAAGGAAAAAAAATGGATAAGTGAATTTACAGAAAGTAACTCCATGAGACAACAAACAAAACAACAAGCTGAATTGAATATGATGTAGCACAAAATGATGGTTACGCCATCGATCAAACAAAAGATTAATTCCCGCATCATAAGACCAATCTATTCATAACTTTCCATTTATAGAACAATGTGCTAAATGGGCCACACGTCTACATGGGTCGGTCAAACAAAAGACCATTCAAGTCCGCGTAAGACATGGATTCCTCAAAAATCTCTTTGAGATTCTCCTTGGAAAAGCCATCCAAAGATAGCTTAATCTTCATCTCCCAAACGACGATCGCCTTTGATAGAAACTATTATAACAAAGGCGGATGCAACTCAAACAACTAATCCTATTTTAATATCTCGAAGCAATGGATCGGTGCAAGTCCAAATGCCTCAACAAACATTCTTAGCTTTAAAGCGGTGGGACCTTTTTACTCATCCCAACCCAACCAAATGATTTCTCCCTAAGGAAGAGACTTAAATGGTATGAGTAAGATCGGATAGCGCAATCAGGTATTATGGACAAAGAAATGGTCGGAGAGAAGAAATTAGACCTTGGAGTATTAGAGAGGCAAGATGTACTAATGTCAAACAAGTGCATAGAAGAGGAGGCGATGACAAAGAAAGAAAAGAAGAATAGAGATATCGTTCGGCTAGATGAGGAATGAAGGACGAAAGAATGAAGTTAAGGGGTTATTTGGACGCAACTTTTACGGTTGAGTCCTAAGTCCAAGTTGTACAAAATCTCATTAACTAGTTGACCATTCTAGTATAACACTAAACGGTCAACTATAAGATGGGCTTTGGACAAAGGTTGAACTTTGGCCTTATTTGGCCGGATTAAAATATTAATCATCCCACGTCTTCTTTAAGATTTAACGCGATCCGAAAAGCAATTATCCTCATTTCATGACGGTATTTAGACCATAATTAAACTCTGAACCAACTCCAAGGAATTATAGTCACAACAATGATGCTACGACTACACAACGAATGAACGAATTCCTAAAATTATTCAGCTAGAAATCCATAATTTAAATTAGAACAGATTTTCCCCTTACTAGCCGATAAAACTAAACGATTAAAAATCAAATACCCCAAAATTAGAACGAAGGATTTTTCTTTAGCCTTTCGAAGAAAAATTTAGAACTTTTCAAAAATGGAATTTATTATAACTAACGGTTTCGTATTCATAAATCCATTATTATTATTATTAGTGCTATTATTATTATTCCAGTTTTATATTTCAAAGTGGAAAACCCTTTCCGTGTTCAAAAATATTGGAGCTTAAAAACAATTAAGATTTATTTTGATAAATTTAATAAATTATACAACATATATAGGAAAAGGTATACTAAAAATCATAAGGAATAGATATTTATTATTCTTGAGTTTTAGTGGTATATTCCTTGTCATTTCTAACTCCTTCCTATCAATCGGATTGCATTTATTAAAATTACTGAATGGCCCCAAAAAATTTAAATATGAATAGATTAAAAATTTAAAAACCATATGTTGGCTCGCTTTTTGACCAAGCCACCCAGGATCATTCATAAGAAGAAAGCATGAAACCACGTTCTCTAAGAATATGAAGGAATGGATCGCATCATCGACTCGCCCGATGACGGATCGCACACTATCGACTCGCCCACCATCGGATCGCGTCTCGACGGAACGCCCCCATTTCATCAGCGAAACGACACCTCTATGCGATCCGATCCATGCATATTTTGTTGCCCAGTATTGATCGATCCGATCCCCTGATGCATGGCGAACCCTCTGACCCGTTCAAGCGTGAGCTAGTCTTCAGCGATCCGAGACGCACGGATCTAGCGACACGTGTCCCTAACCGTCATTCTGACCGATTCTTCCCATCTGCACGATCCGATTTTCAAGGAGATCGCGACACCTGTCCACAACGGCTAATTTGACTATTTCTTCAACGGAGGCGATGCGATCCGATGTTCTCGGGATTCGTGCCACGTGTTACTACGACCCGCCTGACAAAATCAGCTATAAATAGCCCAGAGCTTGGCATTTTTTGGGATCTTTTTGGCAATATTGAGTACAGAATCCGCCATTATTGTCAAAATACTAGAGTATTGAGAGAAATCCTTGATTGTATTAGCTTTCAAAGAATAATCAATAATATATAAAGTGGACGTAGGCTCGTTAACGCCGAAACACTATAAATTCTGTGTGTTATTTTCTTTTTCCTCATTTTTCATTTGAAACTCTATAACATTCAGAACAATTTGGGTGTTAGGTCCAAATTTTGATCTAACATTTTGGTGCTTTCACTGAGAGATCAGTCCTAAAGTTTCAATATTCAGTTCTTTGAAGATTCCGGCGATTCGGATATCATGGCTGGAAAAAGATCTAAGGAAGCACGAGCTTCACAGACCAACGAAACAATTGAAGAGAGTGTGTACGAGCTAGGCAATGAAGAAACTCTGGATCGCGGGGCGCAGGGGGCGAACCGATCCGACGAAGGCACCACGCTCCGAGTCGACGAGAACGAAGCGATCCGGACTGCTGAAGGGGTTGTTACTCGATCCCGAGGAAACGCCTCGCACCCTCCGCACACCGCGACCGCGAATCGACCTCAAGGGGGAGCTGGGAACCGCCACCCACGAACCGCAGCGATCCGAATTGATGATCGGACTACAACTCGACCTGGAAAGGAGCCTATGGCTCGCTCCTACCGTCCTGGCCCCTCTACTCGACCCGGCTCAAGCTCTTTGCGCATAAGAGAAAGTGATGACGATCAATATGATCCTGCTGCTCCCGTTACTGAGGGGGATCTCTCTCGCTTTTCTGAAATGTGGGAGAGGTTGTTTGATGAATTGGCTGCCCAAAGGCAGGAAAGCTCCGTCCTGCGACAAAATTTGACTGTTATGGGTAGAAGACTTGATGAGCTTGCAAGGCAAAGAACGCCGCCGGTTCGTCCTCCCACTCCAGGATATTCTTCTTCGTCTGAGGAATCGCCGAGACCTCCGCGACGACCGTATGAGAGAGCCGAAAACATAGAGCAACTTCGGTTCGGAACCCTGCCATCACAGGAAGAAGAAGCGCTGGGGGCGGGGCCCTCAAACCGTAATGTAAACGATCAGGCCACAGCTCCCAGGATTCGAGATGTGGAAAGTCCTGTGCATAACAGACTACCTCAGCCCCGTCGCCGCGCACATGCTCATGGTAACAGGGGGCAACGGAGCCCTATCCGAGCCCCGGATTTTGTGACTGCTCCCAGAAGAGAGATTAGAGAACCCCGCCGAGCCAGAGGCACTGACCCTGAACCTCCGCTGACCAGCGCGAATGTTGCAACCATGATCCATCATATTCTGGCAGATAGCCGTGGACAACGGAACGAAGATTGGGGAATTGACCGCAGTCACACCCCTTTCACTGACGATATTTTGAAGGAGACTTTCCCGAGGCGTTTCAACATGCCACAAATGAACCGATATGTGGGTAGGTCTGATCCTGTCCAGCATCTGATGAGATACTCTTGGTCAATGACCGCTGCCGCAGCCTCTGACGCTGTTAAGTGCAAAGCGTTTCCCATATTCTTGGAGGATGTAGCTTTGTTATGGTTTACTCGCTTGCCAGCGAGATCGATTTCTAGCTTCAGGGAGTTGAGCGAGAAGTTCGTAGAACAATTCCGTATCTATGCACAAAAAACAAAAAGTGTGATTGACTTGTTCCTTGTCAAGCAGCGACCAGGCGAGAGTTTGAGAGTGTACCTGGATCGTTTCAATTTGGCCGCTACTGAGGTTAAAGATCCCCATGAACCGACCGTTGTCGCAGCACTGATTGACGGAGTAGATAAAGACACTGAATTCGGGAGATACCTGGCAGGCAAACCACCCCATACTAGAGAGTTATTCTACGAGAAAGCTAACGTACATTTACGCCGGGAAGAGGTATATGCTAACCGAAAGGCTAAAACAACTGATAAGGAGGAAATCCAGAGCAATGTCGCCATCAAACAGACAGGAGACAGCTCGGGGAAAGTTGAAGTTAATGTCGGAAATCAGAATCAGGGTGGTCGTCAGCCAGGTAACAACAATAATAATGGTAACGGCAACAACCGGAAGAGGAACCGAGGGAACGACTCCCAGAGAAGGACTCGTCCCAGGGCCTTTGAAAGTTATACACCAATAAATGATACTCTGGAAAATATCTTCATGGATGCGTATGAAGTCCTCCAGAATAAGAGGCCACCTCCCAGAGAGTCGACAGAGAAAGAGCGTGAAACAGGGAAGTTTTGTCTCTTTCATCAGATCCACGGCCATTCGACAAATGAATGTCGTCACCTAAGAGATGTAGTCGAAAGGCTGCTTCGAGAAGGAAAGTTAGATGAATACAGAGTAACGCCAAGAGACAGGGGGCAAGCAATACAGGCCCCAAATCAGAACCAGAATCAACTTGCTGCTAGGCCGACTGCCCAGCAAAAGGGAAAGAACATTGTTATCAATACCGTAATCGGAGGACTTTATCTCGTCGGGCATAGTGCCAAGGCATTAGATCAATACGTTAATGCAGCCAAACAACACCTCGAGGTAGGGGAGTGTAGCAACCCCGAGGATAGTATCCCGGTGAAGCAGCAAAAGATGATGACCGACGATGTCGTTTTCCGAGAACGAGAAAGCATTGGAGTCCATGCTCCGACTGAAGATCCATTTGTAATTACAGTACCTATTGGACCAGCCACTGTTCATAAGGTTCTAGTGGACAACGGGAGTTCCGTCAATATTCTTTTAAAAAAGACATTTGACCGGATGAACCTCGAAATAAAAGACTTGAATCCCTGTCAAGGATGGATCCGTGGATTTAAGGAAGCATCCACCGCTCCAATGGGTTATGTAGAGTTACCGGTTACACTTGGGGAAGGAGAACGCCAGAGAGTGAGAATCCTTCCCTTCGTAGTTTTGGATGTTGAATCGCCCTACAATGCCTTCTTGGGCCGACCGGCCCTCGCAAAGTTTAGAGCCTGTATAGCCCCCTGGTGCTTGTTGTTGAAATTCCCCACAGAAGCTGGCATTGGTATCGTCAGAGGGGATCAGGTTGCTGCGCGAGCATGTTATGTTGCCGAACTAAAGTTACTTCGCAAGGGAGGGGATATTGAAACTAAAGGCGCTTCTTCCCCTATGGGGGCAGAGACCTTATAGCAACCAAAGAGGATAGTCGTTGGAGAGTCGCCCAGAGAGATGCCCGAGGATATAGATCCCAGAGAGGATCAAGAACCCGGGGGCAGAATGGCAACTCCCAATGAGACAACTGTGGATGTACCGATCGATGACAGTGACCCGGAGAAGGTCCTTAAGATTGGATCCCAGTTAAACCCGAATCTCGCTAAAGAATTGACGGATTTCTTAAAAAACAACTTGGATGTATTTGCTTGGACCCACGCGGATATGTGTGGGATATCCCCATCAATCATGAGCCATTCCTTAAGCATTGACCCTAAACATCCTCCAGTAAAGCAAAAAAGGCGAATGTTGGGCCCAGAGAGGTCCGCTGCCTTGAAAGAAGAAGTTGGAAAGTTAAAGAGTAATGGATTTATCAGAGACTCGACCTACCCAGACTGGATTTCGAATCCAGTCCTAGTAAAGAAGGCCAACGGGAAGTGGCGAACGTGTATCGACTTCTCGGATTTGAACAAAGCCTGTCCAAAAGATAGTTTCCCGTTGCCCCGAATTGACCAGTTGGTAGACTCGACGGCGGGTCATGAGCTTCTCTCATTTATGGATGCTTATTCAGGATATAACCAGATTCCGATGCATGTTCTAGATCAAGAACACACTAGTTTTATCACGGATCTGGGATTATATTGTTATGTGGTGATGCCCTTTGGCTTGAAGAATGCGGGCGCTACATATCAACGTTTAGTCAACAGAATGTTTTATAACCAGATCGGGAAAACAATGGAAGTATATGTCGACGATATGTTGGTGAAGTCCAAGCAATCTTCCCAACACACAACTGACTTGGCAGAGATGTTTGGCATTCTTCGAAAGTACGGAATGAAACTCAACCCAACCAAATGTTCATTCGGTGTTGCCTCCGGAAAATTCTTGGGATTCATTGTCAGTTCCCGTGGGATTGAGATTAATCCGGACCAGATCGCGGCAATCAGAGACATTCAGGAACCTAGGCAAATTAGGGATGTGCAAAGCCTTGCCGGAAAAGTGGCCGCACTAAGCAGATTTATCTCCAGGGCTACGGATAAGTGCATCCCATTCTTCGAATTAATAAAGCGAGGGAAACGCCACTTCAAATGGACACCCGACTGCGTAGAAGCGTTTCAGAATTTACTCAGGCACCTGGAGAAACCTCCGATATTATCTAAGCCAATGGATCACGAGGACTTATTCGTATATTTGGCGGTGTCATCCCATGCGATCAGTTCAGCGTTGGTAAGATAAGAGGATAAGGTCCAAAGACCTGTGTATTATGTAAGCAAAAAATTGACGGCAGCAGAGCGTAATTATCCAAGGATAGAAAAATTGGCGTATAGCTTGCTGATCGCCTCTAGAAAGCTTCGACATTATTTCCAGGCACATCCTATTACCATATACATCGATCATCCACTCAAGCAAGTCCTACAGAGACCAGAGGCATCTGGAAGATTACTTAAATGGAATATTGAGTTGAGTCAATTTGATTTGAACTTTCAGCCCAGACGGTCAATTCGAGGGCAAGTGATAGCCGACTTCATAGCGGAGTTTACCGTACCAGAGGAAGATATAGCCAATGAAGAGGACAATCCCTCAAAATTACTTTTCGATCCCAATGCCTGGGGATTGTATACTGATGGCGCTAGGAATGACGAAAGATCTGGCGCTGGAATAGTGCTTGAAACCCCCGAGAAACGATTGATAACCTATGCAATCCGGATGGAGTTTCATTCCACTAACAACGATTCCGAGTATGAAGCTCTGATAGCCGGATTGAAGATAGCAAAGGAATTAGAAGTCACAAAGCTGAACATCTTCTGCGACTCCAAGTTAGTTGTAAACCAAGTTACTGGAAAGTTCCAAGCTAAAAGTGCAAGATTGATTCTATACTTAAAGAAAGTAAAAGAGTTGCTGAACGATTTTGATCACTACAGCATATCTCATATTCCGCGTTCAGAGAATCAGCAGGCAGATAAGTTGGCAAAGATGGCTAGTTCCGACGATCCCGAAGTGACCGGGCTAGCCCCCGTTGAAGTACTTCGGTCCCCTAGCATAGATCAGATGGAAATTGACCCAGTGCTAGAGGCAGAACCAGAAAGGGAGTCCTGGATGACCCCTCTAAAGAATTTTCTGATGAACGGAGTGCTTCCGACCAAGAAAAGCGAGAGGCGCAAAGTGATTCGTAAAGCCGCCCAATACGTTCTGCAAGGCGGAGTTCTTTACAGACAAGGGTTTTCGATGCCCCTCCTCCGGTGTATAGCCCACGACGACATCAAGCGTGTACTGCAAGAGGTTCACGAAGGCGAATGCGGCGACCACACTGGAGGGCAAACTTTGGCAAAAAAGGTGTTGCGACATGGTTATTTCTGGCCTACTATAAACAAGGATGCAGCGAGATACGCACGACGGTGTGATGCGTGCCATAGATTTTCGAAGATACCTAGAGCACCTCCTAATCAGTTAAAAACAATGATGAGCCCATGGCCTTTCGCTATGTGGGGAATTGATATCATTGGAAGTCTCCCCATAGCAAGGGGCGGAGCAAAGTTCGCCATTGTGGCCGTGGATTATTTCACTAAGTGGGTTGAGGCTGAGCCACTAACTACGATCACAACCAAACGAGTGATCAACTTTATCGTGAGAAACATCATCTATCGATTTGGGATTCCAAAGATTGTAATAACGGATAACGGAACTCAGTTCGATAGCGCTGAATTCCGAAATTTCTGTCAAAAATATCACATTGAGAATCGATACACCTCTGTGGCACACCCGCAATCAAACGGACAAGTCGAAGCGGCGAATAAAGTGATTAAGTCTATTCTGAAAAGAAGACTGAAGCGGGCTAGAGCCATGTGGGCTGATGAATTGCCCTTGGCACTATGGGCCTACAGGACAACATATAAATCGGCAACAGGACATACCCCGTTCTCCCTTGCCTTTGGAACGGAAGCAGTCATCCCGGTTGAGATAAAGGTACCTTCTCACCGGGTGACTTACTATGATCCAATGACTAATAATGAATTGCTCCTTGAGTCCCTAGATATGATCGAAGAAAAGAGGGATGAGGCGGACCTGCGCGCCATGAGATGCAAGCAACAGATTGCTCGATATTACAACAAAATGTTCGAGCACGAACCTGGGAACCCGGAGACTTGGTTCTGAAATGTGTCTTTCCACCCCCAACTCATATGGGAGCGAAGTGGGAAGGACCGTACTCCATTCTGAGCAAGCTTGATAATGGAACCTTCAAGCTGGCAACCGTAGATGGAAGGGAAATCCCCAGAGTGTGGAATGCCCAACATTTGCGGTCATACTTAGCATAAAAGTTTCAAATTTCTTCTCTTGCTTCGTTGAAAACCATGTATAAGGCACGACTAGCCTAGAATAGTTTGATTCCTTGAAGCAAAAAATTATAAAGTGGACGTAGGTCATGATTCGACCGAACCACTATAAAAATATTGTGTGTCATTTACCTTTATTGCATCCTTATTTATCTGCCTGTTTATTTTTATGGAAAGCGGCGTGAATAATGCAGGTACCCGGAATCTGGTGCCAACCATTCCTCCCGTAGACTGTTCAGAGGAACTCAAAGCCTTGGCAAATGCTCCAACTGCTGGTTCGACTGGTTTTAATCCTCGGAGCTTGGATTAAAATGTAAACCTAGGACGAGTTTGATGAGCATGCATGATTGCAGACCGCTTGATCCGTAACTCTAACTCTCCAGAGAGAGAGAGAGTATAAAAGCGTCTCCGATTGAGCGCTGAGAAAGAGCTCCTTCCCCGCTGAAGGATCGGGGAGCGAATGAATCGCTGAGCTTGAACTCTAACTCTCCAGAGAGAGAGAGTATAAAAGCGTCTCCGATTGAGCGCTGAGAAAGAGCTCCTTCCCCGCTGAAGGATCGGGGAGCGAATGAATCGCTGAGCTCGAACTCTAACTCTCCAGAGAGAGAGAGAGAGAGTATAAAAGCGTCACCGATTGAGCCCTGAGAAAGAGCTCCTTCCCTGCTGAAGGATCGGGGAGCGAATGAATCGCTGAGCTCGAACTCTAACTCTCCAGAGAGAGAGAGTATAAAAGCCTCTCCGATTGAGCGCTGAGAAAGAGCTCCTTCCCCGCTGAAGGATCGGGGAGCGAATGAATCGCTGAGCTCGAACTCTAACTCTCCAGAGAGAGAGTATAAAAGCATCTCCGATTGAGCGCTGAGAAAGAGCTCCTTCCCCGCTGAAGGATCGGGGAGCGAATGAATCGCTGAGCTCGAACTCTAACTCTCCAGAGAGAGAGTATAAAAGCGTCTCCGATTGAGCGCTGAGAAAGAGCTCCTTCCCCGCTGAAGGATCGGGGAGCGAATGAATCGCTGAGCTCGAACTCTAACTCTCCAGAGAGAGAGAGTATAAAAGCGTCTCCGATTGAGCACTGAGAAAGAGCTCCTTCCCCGCTGAAGGATCGGGGAGCGAATGAATCGCTGAGCTCGAACTCTAACTCTCCAGAGAGAGAGAGAGTATAAAAGCGTCTCCGATTGAGCGCTGAGAAAGAGCTCCTTCCCCACTGAAGGATCGGGGAGCGAATGAATCGCTGAGCTCGAACTCTAACTCTCCAGAGAGAGAGAGTATAAAAGCGTCTCCGATTGAGCGCTGAGAAAGAGCTCCTTCCCCGCTGAAGGATCGGGGAGCGAATGAATCGCTGAGCTCGAACTCTAACTCTCCAGAGAGAGAGAGAGTATAAAAGCGTCTCCGATTGAGCGCTGAGAAAGAGCTCCTTCCCCGCTGAAGGATCGGGGAGCGAATGAATCGCTGAGCTCGAACTCTAACTCTCCAGAGAGAGAGAGAGAGTATAAAAGCATCCCCGATTGAGCGCTGAGAAAGAGCCCCCTCCCCGCTGAAGGATCGGGGACCGACTGAACTACTGAATTCAAACTCTAACCTTGGCAACCGTCAGGAGAGTATAAAAAAGTCTGTGATTGAGCACTGAGAGAGGTGCCAGAGATTCGGTGCCACAAGAACAATTATCCTATGAAATCTTCTAAGTCCCCCATATTCAAAAATAGGGGGTAACCTGCCGACAATAACCAATTCTTAGTAGACCCCCGTCAGGCGCTATGATAACAACTGACTTGGGGCACATATACTCATATACATATACTGAACTTTAATACAGCAACGCAACATGAAATTTTTTCTTTTTGTTGTTTGACTATTTTGTAATTATTATTAGATGGCCTATGACTAAACATGGAAAGTTTATCTGAATACAGGTACACAATGATGCAAAAGGAGATAAACTTTTATTTATGTACTGCGAACCAACAAAGTAAAAAATAACCTAGAAAAGAAAGTGAGGGCCAGTCTCACAATTACACTTCCTGACCAGTGGAAAACCTAAAGACAAAATATCAATCAGTAACAATATCCTATTTACGCTTTGGCCTCTTCTCTTGCTTCTGCCTCTCCAGCTTCGTCTTGTCGGCATCAGACGGATCCCCTTTCTTCCTCTTCCTTTTGTCTATGAGAGGAACATCCGACTCCTCTGAAGATTCCTTTTCCACCTCTTTTCTCTTCCTTCTATCAGAAAGGGAAGCCGGGAAGTCATCGGGGTTTGCAAAGTGAAGCTGTCGGCTGATGGATTTGGGCTGGATTTTCACAATCATCCCAGTTTTGGGATCGAATTCGGCAAGAGGGACTACGTCCAAAGCCTCATCTCCCACCTTTTTCGAAGCCATCTCTGTCTCCTGCCTAGCCTTTCGGCTGGCCAATGTTTCATCGTCATCGTCGTCGGCTTTTTTGGCGCCGATAATGTCTTCTTCATCATCTACATGGCGCCCATCCATGTCTCTCAAGGCTTCGATGGTCTCAGCATCTTTGGGAACGTCAGTGCTAGGTGCCGGGATACTTTTCTCTGCTGTTGTGACCTCAGCCTGTTTTGATATATCAATACAGGCACCTTGTGAGATAGCCTCCTTCTCCGCCTCTTCTTCTTTTTCAGCACCCATGTCGACGGGCTCGCCACCTGTATTACGAGGAACACACGTTACTAACTCAATTGTTTGTTCTACCAGACGACGACAATTCACAATTGCTTTGACGAATTGTGGAGAAAAAAAGGAGATACCTTCCGCAGACCCTCCTTCTTGAATAGTTGCAGGAGCTCCAACTACTACGGGAGTTAGGCCCAAAGGGATTAGCGGATCATCAGGATGGTACTCCTCAACTCCGGAGGTTTTGGGCTCCACGGCAGAACTTGAACCTTCATCAATTTTGCTTTTACCTTTAGCCAAGGCCCTCTCCTTTTCCATCTCCGCTAAAATCAGATGACGACCCTCTGCTAGGTCCTCAGGCTCATCATCCCTTAAGATGCTTTTCATCAACTCATCCTCATCAATTTCTTCGACCCCCAATCTGTGCTTTTCACCCTCAACAATGGCATCCCATAAATTGGCTAAGGTAACGTGGTAATCCGGGATCCATGAGATGTTGCGAGTTTTGAGAACCTGGCCAAGGAAGTCAAAAATCATCTCTTCAAACCCCTCGATTTCCTTCTCTCTTTCGAGGAGCTTGTTGTTAGAAGCAGTGGCCAATTCGATGGCACTTTCGACATTCTTTTCGGCGAGAGCTGCCCGTCTCTCCGCGTCTGAGACCTGGTCATTTAAAATCACCTTTTTTGCTTTAGCCAAAGCCAGACTTTCTTTTAAATTTGCCTTTTCTGCCTCCCAAGCAGCTCTCTCAGCTTCAAAATGGCCTTGTGCTGTTTTCAACTCGATTTTGGCCATTTTGAGATCTTCAACCTCCTTCTTTAAGGCCATTTTCTCTTGGCTATTGGAGTCAAGTTCCGAATGAAAGCGCTGCTTAGCATTCTCTAATTCAATCTTATAATTTTCAGCGTCCCTCCGTGCTAAAGCAAGCTGGGATTGAGCATCTTCAAGGTCCTTCTCCATTTTTGTCCTGGCCCTTTCGTTGTTTTCAAGCTTCGCCTTAGATCTGTGTGCTTCTATTTCAAGCGATCGGATGACTTCTGAAAGATTGACCGCATTTTTTTTCATCATCTCATATTGCCTGGCAACATGGCGGATATGTCCAACAACTTCGCTATCCCAGTTCTTGGGGACCGGTTCCAAGGCTGGAACAAATGTCATCCGGTCAAAGAATATGTTTGGGAACTGTTCCCGCAGTTTTTCCAGCCTACCTTGAATCTCGGGACCATGCATGTAATCCCGTAACCCGGGGGCAGCCAACTCTGGCTGGCTGGAAGGGACGATGTCACTTCTCTCCTTTTCAGTCTCTTTGGATGAATCCTTGTCCCTATCTTTAGATTCGTGATGCCTTTTGGACGACCGGCTGTGGGAAGGTGCACTCTTTGGAGGAGTTAACTCTTTAGGAAGTTTCTTTCCCCCTGTAGGAACTGCCGAATAACTGGAAGGCCTGGTAGAGGTCGGCTTTGGTGGAGACCGAGGTTGCGAGGAAGTCGGCTTGTGAGAAGGGCCGCGAGAACGCTCAGCACCCGGATGAAGACTGGGTGTGCCCTCACGAAGAGAACGATACGAGTAAGATTTCCTGCGGGACATCGTTCCTGCAAAAAAGAAAAGAGCATATTAAAACTTTGAATACCCACGATATAAGAGTGCAGGGTCAGATAATGTGTGTGATGTGTGCATCCCATATAATTCCCCCTAACAGACCCGGGCCTGAAGACAGGCTCATCTGACCAGTTTCTTGCCCTCTAGTTGGAGCGATGGTCTCTTTAGAAGCAGGAAAGAAAGGCCCCCCTTCAAAGTCCTTCTCTGTATATACATCATCGGGTAGAGGAATTTTATTTAGTTCGTCAAACAACTGCTCTTCTGTCAAATCATCGGGAGCAGCGGTTTCGATTGGAGTAGAAATCGGGATTTCCTTGGACATGTCACCGCGGGCCTCATCCCCTCTGTATATGTTCAAATCCTCATCATCTTGGATGACTATCGGAGAAGGACTCTTACGAAACTTAGTTGTTTCTACCGCTTGCGAAGTTCCCTCTCCCTCCGTTGGGGGCACATACTTATAAGGTCTGCCGCCAGTGCCAAGTCCAAATCTTCTATCCAGAAGACGATGCTTATGAAGATTGTCATCAGTAATGCATTTTTTGATCCTTAGAAAATCAGACCTGCTTTGATGAAGAATAGATAACCGATGGTTGTATAACGGACCCTCCGTTTTCGGGAAGATGTGATCTGTTTAAGACAAAGAAAAAGGCGGAAGAATGTTAACACTTAGACTTCTTGAACAAGATATTCGATTAGAAGATCAAAGTTTACTTGATTTGAGCCATCTTCGTGAGCATCCGGCCTATTTCCTTATATAAAACCAATCGGACTTAGGATCCCCTATGTTGCTGTATCCATCGTACAGAACTTTCCTATTCGCCACCGATTCAAAGAAAGAGAAATTCGGAGTTGCCGAAGAACGGTGCTTGAAAAGAAAGAAGAATATCAGATCTCTGAATTTAAGTTCGGCGTGTAGGATCTCCGCGTAGGCAACATATAGAGAGTATAGAGATGCGTAGGCGTTAGGATGAAGCTGCATCGGAGCAATACCCAGTCGTCTTAAAGTTTCGATGGCGATCGGAGGAAACAGAGGAATAGCTCCTACCAAGCACATGGTTCGACTGATTGCCATATATCCTTCCGGAGCTAGGTGGGGTCTATCTTCGCTTCCCGGCGTCAAGACATCATCCCAAGGAATTCCGTGTCTTAAGCAGATTCTTTTAAGCTTTATATCGTCGAGCTTGGATGCTAAAGAATCAGAAAATTTATCTATCCCGAGCGCGCCAAGAATCTCGTCAGGAGCTCGCCCATCTATCTCAGAATCGTCGCTAGATGAAGTACTTTCGGACGGATCTGATTCCGTGGCCTCGTACTCAGATCCAGAATCTTCACCTCCTGGATTAATTGGAGGAGTCTTGGGGTTGTGTTGCTCAGGAACCTCGGATTCCGCTTCTGTTGCGGATCTTGAAGAAGATTGATTATTCGACATTACTGCTAGGACGAGAAAACATGAACAATGAGATTAATACTACCCGTCCCCCGTGTGTGCAAGTGCCGGTGTGTGTGCTTGTGTGCGCATTGAAAATAAAACGTGAAAGCTATCAAGATCATCGAAATGTTAGTCGTCATATGCAGTCAAATTATGTGGTCTTTTAGTCCAGAAAGTCCAACATCAGGGCCCTAGCCTAACTGTTCAGAATTTTATGGTGACAAGGCATAGATTAAAGTTTGAAATTTCTTCGCATCGTCAACTATGAGTCGGATCGCAAGGCAGAGGGACTGCCCCCTTTCGAATCGCAAGGCAGAGGGACCGCCCCCTTTCGAATCGCAAGGCAGAGGGATCGCCCCCTTTCGAATCGCAAGGCAGAGGGATCGCCCCCCTTCGAATCGCAGGGCAAAGGGATCGCTCCTTCACGAATCGTTGCAGCCCCCACGATACGCGCCTTTGTTGTGACCACGACCCTCTGTCTCGCCACTCGCCTTCATCTTCTTCCATTCCTCTCCTTGCCCACGATCCGAACCGGCCTTCCCTCTTCTCCTTCCTCCTTCGTCTTCCTCCTCTCCTTCCCATCCTCGAACTCCGACCTCTACGCCCATCAGCCATGGCGTCTCGATGGATTCCCCAGAAAATCGCAAATTTCCATCGTTTCTCCCTCAAATTATTCGAAAAAGTCCGTGAAACAACAGCGTTTACGAATAAGAATGCTTTCGGTGGAATTACCTTTCTAAAAATTGGGAAAGTGATCGGATTTGTGAAGATTTGAAATACTAGGGTTCGTTCTTCAACAGTACAGGCGAAACGATACGACAGGAAAAAGAAGGAAGAAAGTGTAGAGGGGGGGGTCGGCTTATATAGGCAAAAAGGGCGACCGTTTGTCTCCCTTTCTTTGTCCTATTCGATCCACGAAAAACCGGCGGGCCGCGAACCAAAAGCCCACCACGACTCGAGGAGGAGCCCGTTTCGTTCCGAGGCCCAAATGCACACCCAAGAACATAACGAATGTCTCGCTAACGGACCGCGACTCGAGCCCGCGATCCGAATCGATAAATTCAGGAATGAAGACTGAAAAATCCCAGAAAGAGAATCGTTCTCTGATACGCGACTCGTTGAAAAAAGACGATTTTATAGCTTCGAAGCATGTTCCATCATCGATAAAACATACTTCGAGGGGGCAAAATGTTGGCTCGCTTTTTGACCAAGCCACACAGGATCATTCATAAGAAGAAAGTATGAAACCACGTTCTCTAAGAATATGAAGGAATGGATCGCATCATCGACTCGCCCGACGACGGATCGCACACTATCGACTCGCCCACCATTGGATCGCGTCTCGACGGAACGCCCCCATTTCATCAGCGAAACGACACCTCTATGCGATCCGATACATGCATATTTTGTTGCCCAGTATTGATCGATCCGATCCCCTGATGCATGGCGAACCCTCTGACCCGTTCAAGCGTGAGCTAGTCTTCAGCGATCCAAGACGCACGGATCTAGCGACACGTGTCCCTAACCGTCATTCTGACCGATTCTCCCCATCTGCACGATCCGATTTTCAAGGAGATCGCGACACCTGTCCACAACGGCTAATTTGACTATTTCTTCAACGGAGGCGATGCGATCCGATGTTCTCGGGATTCGTGCCACGTGTTACTACGACCCGCTTGACAAAATCAGCTATAAATAGCCCAGAGCTTGGCATTTTTTGGGATCTTTTTGGCAATATTGAGTACAGAATCCGCCATTATTGTCAAAATACTAGAGTATTGAGAGAAATCCTTGATTGTATTAGCTTTCAAAGAATAATCAATAATATATAAAGTGGACGTAGGCTCGTTAACGCCGAACCACTATAAATTCTGTGTGTTATTTTCTTTTTCCTCATTCTTCATTTGAAACTCTATAACATTCAGAACAATTTGGGTGTTAGGTCCAAATTTTGATCTAACACCATATTTACAAACTATTTCACGAAACCGTATTACAAAACCGTTGAAATCCATTTTTATTTTTCAAACATAGGTTTAAAATAAAATTTCCCTGAATACGCGGCCAAGAACTCAATTGAATGCTTCAAAAAAGGTAGATTCAGAAATCTAACGAAGTAACAGATGGATATACCTCGCAATTATATTTCCGAAACGGATACGACATCCTAAGGTGAACTTTTCCCAATTTGGATCGAGGAATGGATTTAACCAGAACTTCAAGAATAAAACCAAAAACAAGAAATGGCAACTATCTCAGTGGTAGCAAGATTTTTGTCCAATCTCCAAACTCGAATCAACGGATTCCAGCATATGTCATCCTCATACTCTTCACGACAAGATCGCCAACGTACTATAGGGTAGGATAGATGTAATAACCCGTAAAATGCGAGCCAGTTTGAAATTTTTATTTTGGCAATTTTAGCGAATTTTGAATATTTAAAATAGATTATTTTAAATTTAATCGATGAGAAATTTATTTTGAATAGAATTCGACGTATATATTATATACGTCGTCGTTAGAATATAAATATTTATTTATAATTATAAATAGAATTGAAAATGGCGCGGTAGTTCGATAATTCGATTTCAAACTTCAATTGAATGTACCGGGTGCAAAACAATCCGGATTTTAGTGAAACCAAAAATAATAGGATCTAATTGATGATATCTTTCCAATGAATCCGACAAATCAAGATTTCATAGCGGGAAGCAAAAGATATGTCCAGTTGAAAATTCTGAATAGTCGCTATGGAATTCAGGCCCTTAAAAATGGACATTTTGCAAATGACCTCGGATTTCGACGAAACCACTTTTGTTGGATCCGCAGTGTCAAATTATTGCTAGGTTTCAAATTTCATAATTTTTCGAATCAATATGTGAGCGTGGCAAAGGAAAACGCGTTCGACCAGTTTCAGTTGATTTTAATCGACTGGAAATTGGCCATTTTTCAAATGGTCTCAGAATTCGATGAAACTAGTTTTGTTAGGACCGTATCGTCAATACGAAGCTAGAAAATATTTTTCGAGAATTTTTAGAGTTAATATGTGACCCCGGTAATTTGAAATGTACGTTTAAAATTCAATATAGCGATTTAAATGTAAATTCAACGGAAACTTATCGAGACGATAGAATCAGCTTGCGATACATATCCCATTGGGTTCGGAATGGGGGTAAAACGCTATGGACGACAGGCGGTGGGCCTCGTTTTGAGGTCGAAAATAAAAGTTGCTTTTTGGTGAAAAATTAAATAATAAATTAAATAATATAAATTTTATAAAAGCCCCTCCCCCCCCTTATTCTTCCCGATTCATTTCAACAGATAAAAAAAAGAGAAAAGAAATCGCGTCGCCCCCCCCCCCATTCGCTGCCGCCGCCGCCATCGATGGCGACCTCCCCATCGCCGGAGCTCCACCAAAGCCATCCCCCCTCTTCTCGCCGTCCCTCTCCCCTTACAGACCCTCCGCTACCCCAAAACGCGAGCCCCCCCCCCCTCGACTTCACCAACCGTCCCCACCGCCTGCGACCACCCGCGACCCCCCCTCGCGCCCTCTTCGACCCTCCGCACCACCCTCCAGCTTCCGACGTCCTTAGCCCTAATTCGAACAGTAAGTTTTTAATTATTTGTTTTATTTTGGCTAATTTAGTTTTTCCATATATATATTTCTATTGTTTTAAAATCTGAAAAAGCACGTGAAGATTATAATTTGAACATAGTAAAAATTCGATTCTTATACATAGAATGGCATAGTAAAAATATGATTTTTATATTTTTAAAGTATTAAAAATATAATCTTTATTATGTAGAAGAATTAAAAATATGATTTTTATATTTTTAAAGTATTAAAAATATAGTCTTTACTATATAAAAGATGTAAAAATATGATTTTTGGTTAGGTAAAGAGTTAAAAATATAATTTTTACATGATAGGAAGATTAAAAATATCATCTTTGTATATGTAGCCAAATAAAAATTTGATTTTTATTTTATATACGTTGAAATCAAGTGATTATTTTTATAAAGGCGAAAACTTTATTTTTATAAAGGCGAAAACTTTATTTTTATAAAGGCGAAAACTTTATTTTTATAAAGGCGAAATCAATATTTTTGAAATGGAATTTTTATCTATATGACACCAAAGTAAAAATTCGATTTTTAAATATATGAAGTGATTATAAAAATATGATTTTTAAATTGAAAGTGAATAAATAAAAATGTGATTTTTATTTTAAAGACATCGAAATATAAAAATGTGTGACTTTTACATATGTAGTGAAAGCGGACAACGAAAGCGACAAAAGGCGAGAATGGCGAAGATTTCTATAGAAGAAGAGTCGTGGTATTGGATAGCTTTCGGTGAGAACTTCTCACCTTTCAATTTCCTTTTCTAGTTATATATATATACTAGGATGCAGACGGTGCTTAGTAGCACCCGACACCCGTCATCCACAGACCATGGATGGCTTGTTTGTAAATTGTTTGGTTGAGTAGTTGGTTAGTTTATTGATTTGAATTGAATTGTTTGGTGAAATGGAATGGATTGATTGATGTGTGAATGGCGTGGGCCTTCACTAGACCGGGGATAAGGCTAGGCCTTGTCCCGTTTCTAGTATCGTGCCGTTATGCCGCCGAAATTTTCTAAAATATGTTAGAAAAATAAAAATATCATTTTTATTGTGTAAATGAAATGAATAGAAATTCATGTGTTGAAATAGAATATTTTATCGTTAAAAATATAATTTTTAACGTGGAAGTGAATAAAATAAAATATTCATTTACAAACCGGACGGTTTGTTTATGTACACCTATTTGAAGGACATTGATTGGGACGATAAATTTTACACATCGCCCAACTGCACAAATAAAATCTGTGTTTGATTGTTTGAAACCCCACACGGGTGTTGGGATGAAATTTGAAGTTCACTCATCCTGATTGATTAAATATGTTAATCGATTGATTGACAAGCTGTTATAAGCGTTAGATATTTATATTTGATGCTTATACAGTGTAGTGCACTTTGGTTGATGATTGATTATTTTTCAATGCTATTATATACATGTGTTGTATGGAATCCATATAATTAACGTTATATGGTGATTGATTGGGCCCCATTCCAATCGGGAAAATAATGAATATTATAAAAGAAAATTCATGTGTTGAATATAAAAATAGTCATGTGTTGACGATGTTCATGTGTTGAGTGAAATATTTTATACAACGAAATTTACATCTTTATCATATTTAAGATTAGAACTACTTCCCAGTAAAAGTCTAATTAAAAATCAAACGATAGATACCATAGTTTTATAAAATATTTTACATAACAAAAATAGTGATATGTTGGTCGTACTCATGTGTTGAGATTAGTCGTGTGTTGAAAGAAACATAGATTCATGTGTTGAATGGGAAAAATATTCATTTGTTGAATAGAATAAAGAAGTTGTGAAAAATATAAAGCCGTGTTGATTAGTTTTGCGCCATTTTGACGTGAACGATATTTATATCGATTTTATTCATTTTAAAATGAATATTGAAAAGTGATTTCGAAATCGAATATTTCGAAATGAATTGAATTGAAAACGATTTCGAAATGAATTGAATTGAAAACGATTTCGAAATGAATTGAATTGAAAACGATTTCAAAATGAATTGAATTGAAAACGATTTCGAAATGAATTGAATTGAAAACGATTTCGAAATGAATTGAATTGAAAACGATTTCGAAATGAATTGAATTGAAAACAAATTCAAATTGAATTGAAAGCGAATTGAAATGAATTCAAATTGAATTGAAATTTGAATTGAATAGAAATGAATTTTAAAACGAATTTATAAAGAAGAATTCAATTTTGATTTGAATTGAAATGGAAGTTGAAATTGCTTTTGAAACAAATTTTAAAACTATTTATATAATTCGTTTTAAATAGAAATCGACGAAATATATATTATATATATTATATATATAATATAATGGCTTGAATAGAACGCGCCGCGCCGCGGCAGTTCGTGAATTTCGACCATTTATTTCAAACGGACATTACGGGAGATCCGACCGTCGGATTCTCCTAAGAACGGAACCGTTGGGTTCGTATCGAAAAGAGCTTTCTAACGAATATTAGAAATTTGAAATCTAACGGTTGGATTTGGAATTATGTCCAAATCAAATTCGAAAAAGGTCGCTGTAAGTGCAGTTCGATGGCCATTGTTGGAAATCGACTGTACGGGCCTTGATAAAATTATTAAAAATAGTAATAATTTGTGTAAAATCATAAGAAATGATTTGTGAAGATTTGGGGTGAAAAACTCCATATTTGAAAAGATAAAAATAGATTTTTATCGAAATGAACTAGTTTTGAACTAGAATTAAAATCAATTTATTTTTGAAATAAATAAATTGAATTTGAAAGTGATTTTAAAAATAATCAATATTCCCAATACGTGGATTGGACTGGAGTTGAATCGAAATTATCTTCGGGATATTTCGATGTTGGATTTCGTGACTATACAGATATTGTTGTGGGAATTTGAAAGATATATTTTATATCGTTATTTCCGATACGATATTTGTTGGTTTCAGAATTTGATATTGAATATAAGCCGATATATTTCCTATTCAGAGCCTTGTATTTAATATCAAATGTGATTTGGGTTTATCGTGAATCGTGTTTTAGACGACATTGGTTCTTTAACCGAGTTAAAGGCAAGATGTTGATTTAAAAAAAAAAAGATTAAAACTAAGTGGAGTTTTAATGAATCTTTAATTGGATTAAAAATGTGAATTGATAATTTAAATTATCAAATCTGGAAGGTGATCGAGAATGGAGTACCACCAGTTTTTCTCCAAAGCGATAGTTAAATCTTTAATTAGATTTGAACGTGAAATGGTAATTAATTTTACCGATAACACCGTGGTGTTAGATATGGAGTATTACCAGTTTTTCTCCGTGGGATATATAGGTTGGGATTGGGAAATAAAATAAATAATTACTTCGGTGTGGTTCGTTAATCCCGACTAGTTTGAAATGATATCCAAAGGAAGATTATATGATAAATTTGGAAGAATTTATCTTGGATAAAATTAATGGGAACCTTTCCCTAAGAATGTGATTTTGTGAATAAAAGAATATTCTGAATTGGAATGAGGCGTTTGTTGTGTTTGTGTAACATTCGTTTATTATATACGTGGGTTATTCAGAAAGGCCGGGTTTATACCCATTCTGAATAACTGATTCGACGAGATGTCGAAGATGAAGACGGTGGTTGAAGACCGGAAATCTTCACATCGTTTGGGTGATTACTGATAATCTTGATTGGGCTGTACACCCAGGATGAGGGAATCAGTTGGTGATCGTCCAGATGTACTTGGAGATGGATGGATATGCGAGGAAAGTGCCTCCGGTTTCGTTCAGACCCAGAACGAACTTGTAAATGGATTGTGTGTCTGACATTGGATTTTATTCTGTGTTGATTGATCTCTATTAAATATACATCTGTTTGGCGGCGGAGAATTTATTCTCTTGCTTAACGCCCTTCTCTGAGACGTACGAGCTCAGAGGTTGTATATCGATGGACATCAGTCGCATGGAGTGAATTGCCAATGTGGCATGCGTAAGTGGCAATTGATCAAGGCTTCTGTTGAAAAGCAAAGTCTTGTGGTTGATGATCAAAGCACGGCCTGTGTGGCGTAGCTTTGTGTATAACGTGAATTCGCGAGCCTCACACCTCGGTATGAGTCAAAAACAGGATAGTGACTGCAGGGAGAGCACGACGTTTCTTTCTAGCTAGGGTGGTGTCAGTGACCTACCAGCCCTGACATTTATATACTTTTCACCTGTGTGGTTGTTGGAATGCGAGGCGCCTCGGATATAGGTCTGTAAGGACCGGGAAACGTGTGTTCAGGAATTGCCAATCCTCAAAAGTAAGAGAGGACCGGCCCTGAAGATCCAAGGATCATAGTGGGGTCCTGAGACATTTGCTAGAGTGTCTCGAATCGGAGAGGAGCTTGCCCCTTGCCTCGGCTCATGATGGAATCCAATTTCCAATACGTGATATTGCGGTTTTAATTGTAGAACTAGTATGGCGACATGATATATGGTACCCATGCCGTCTATGATTGATATTTATGATTGAAATTGTTTTGACACTATACACTTATTATAGTATCAAATGATTTGTTTTAAACGTACCAAGCATGTTTGGCTATTATAAGGGAAAACCCTATCCTCCGGCTTGCGTTGCATTGTGTGATGGGACCTGGGTCTTATAATAGCTTCATTTTTCTAAAGAGCATTGCGTTGTTTTGTTATATGCACTAGTATTCTTGGGAGGAAACCCGTTCCGTGTTATACGGCGTGGTCCCTTGAATTACTCTCTTTTAAAGTAAAGTTTTAAATAACTGTTTTAGTTCTCACACCAGTCCCATGACTGACCTGGAGTTTATTGTTTTGACCTAAACTCTGGGTGCCCCTATTTTCCGCACGGGCAGCTAGTAGTTTTGGTTTTGCAGATTTATATTCACAGGGTCCTGATTTACAGCTGGAACGATGCCCGGAAAGCTCTGTATCCGTGTATTACTTCCAGTTGTGTTTTATGTTGTTTTTCCGCTGCGATGTATTTAAATGTAATTTAAATCTCTGATATTTGTCGAATGTAATTTATTCATTTATACTCTGTATATTCTTGTATCGGATGGAATTGTTGTAATAACAATGAAATGTTCTTCCGTATGCGCTCATTTGTGTGTTGTTCTCAAAGTATTCGTGCTTTCCTTCACGGGGAAGTTACGGGTTCTTTCAGTTTGTATCAGAGCTTTGGTTTACAGAGCTCGAGAATAAGACACATTAGAACCATACGAAAGAATTCATCAGGTATTGGATTAGTAAAATCCAATTAGAATGACTCGTTAGAGATAGGATCAGTAGTATCCTAGAACGAGTGTGAAGAGTATATTTTCCATATGAAAACAATTTTGTTTTAAAAATTTAAATCGTTTCATACGTATTTGAATATTTATTTATTTTGAATATGGACAATCGAGTATATATAGATTTCGCGTATACGCGTCATGAACGTATAGTCGAAGTTTTAATATACTGGGTAGATATAGAATCACATTCTAGACATCCGGGGATGATTCTGATGATGGTGCATCATCATCAGTATTCATATTCGAATTTCGAACGTGTGATTTCTATATATTTCCATTAGACTGGTGTGAGAACCAAAACTAAGATAGTTAGAACACATTGTTGTGAATTGGCATCAAAAACATGATTTTCTGTATATATATCAAATTTATGGATTTGCAACTCTAATTCACTAATTGATTGATGTTTGTGTTGTTTGTCTATTTGTTTGCTAATTTTTAACCATTTATGCCTAATAGCATCAAATTTGAATTACATTGAAAATTGGTCGCATTTGCTTGCATATGCATATATTACATTGAACAGGTCATAGCAAGGAGGCTAGAGCCGAAGAATAAAATTTGTTTGCCCGACAAATAGGTACATGTTTACTATAATTTACTGTTTTGTTTGGGTGATGATGATTTTATGAGCCTATTGGCTAGCCGCTTGGCTTTTTCTTTTTCTTTTTGAGATCTGAAGGACCGGGGAAGCTATTTGAAATTCCCCGATGCTCCCATTGCAGGGGAGGTTATGGCGAAATTTTTCGAAAATTTAGGGTGTTAGTCAAATTTTTGAAATTTTAGAAAATTCTCAGAAACTGAAGAGTTGGAGAATGGAAGCCAGACCGAACGTAGAGTTGAATAATCAAACCACTTTCGACTTTGTTCCTTTTCGGGGACGAAAAGTTTTAAGTGGGGGAGATTGTAATAACCCGTAAAATGCGAGCCAGTTTGAAATTTTTATTTTGGCAATTTTAGCGAATTTTGAATATTTAAAATAGATTATTTTAAATTTAATCGACGAGAAATTTATTTTGAATAGAATTCGACGTATATATTATATACGTCGTCGTTAGAATATAAATATTTATTTATAATTATAAATAGAATTGAAAATGGCGCGGTAGTTCGATAATTCGATTTCAAACTACAATTGAATGTACCGGGTGCAATACAATCCGGATTTTAGTGAAACCAAAAATAATAGGATCTAATTGATGATATCTTTCCAACGAATCCGACAAATCAAGATTTCATGGCGGGAAGCAAAAGATATGTCCAGTTGAAAATTCTGAATAGTCGCTATGGAATTCAGGCCCTTAAAAATGGACATTTTGCAAATGACCTCGGATTTCGACGAAACCACTTTTGTTGGATCCACAGTGTCAAATTATTGCTAGGTTTCAAATTTCATAATTTTTCGAATCAATATGTGAGCGTGGCAAAGGAAAACGCGTTCGACCAGTTTCAGTTGATTTTAATCGACTGGAAATTGGCCATTTTTCAAATGGTCTCAGAATTCGACGAAACTAGTTTTGTTAGGACCGTATCGTCAATACGAAGCTAGAAAATATTTTTCGAGAATTTTTAGAGTTAGTATGTGACCCCGGTAATTTGAAATGTACGTTTAAAATTCAATATAGCGATTTAAATGTAAATTCAACGGAAACTTATCGAGACGATAGAATCAGCTTGCGATACATATCCCATTGGGTTCGGAATGGGGGTAAAACGCTATGGACGACAGGCGGTGGGCCTCGTTTTGAGGTCGAAAATAAAAGTTGCTTTTTGGTGAAAAATTAAATAATAAATTAAATAATATAAATTTTATAAAAGCCCCTCCCCCCCTTATTCTTCCCGATTCATTTCAACAGATAAAAAAAAAGAGAAAAGAAATCGCGTCGCCCCCCCCCCCCCCCATTCGCTGCCGCCGCCGCCATCGATGGCGACCTCCCCATCGCCGGAGCTCCACCAAAGCCATCCCCCCTCTTCTCGTCGTCCCTCTCCCCTTACAGACCCTCCGCTACCCCCAAAACGCGAGCCCCCCCCCCTCGACTTCACCAGCCGTCCCCACCGCCTGCGACCACCCGCGACCCCCCCCCCCCTCACGCCCTCTTCGACCCTCCGCACCACCCTCCAGCTTCCGACGTCCTTAGCCCTAATTCGAACAGTAAGTTTTTAATTATTTGTTTTATTTTGGCTAATTTAGTTTTTCCATATATATATTTCTATTGTTTTAAAATCTGAAAAAGCACGTGAAGATTATAATTTGAACATAGTAAAAATTCGATTCTTATACATAGAATGGCATAGTAAAAATATGATTTTTATATTTTTAAAGTATTAAAAATATAATCTTTATTATGTAGAAGAATTAAAAATATGATTTTTTATATTTTTAAAGTATTAAAAATATAGTCTTTACTATATAAAAGATGTAAAAATATGATTTTTGGTTAGGTAAAGAGTTAAAAATATAATTTTTACATGATAGGAAGATTAAAAATATCATCTTTGTATATGTAGCCAAATAAAATTTTGATTTTTATTTTATATACGTTGAAATCAAGTGATTATTTTTATAAAGGCGAAAACTTTATTTTTATAAAGGCGAAAACTTTATTTTTATAAAGGCGAAAACTTTATTTTTATAAAGGCGAAAACTTTATTTTTATAAAGGCGAAAACTTTATTTTTATAAAGGCGAAATCAATATTTTTGAAATGGAATTTTTATCTATATGACACCAAAGTAAAAATTCGATTTTTAAATATATGAAGTGATTATAAAAATATGATTTTTAAATTGAAAGTGAATAAATAAAAATGTGATTTTTATTTTAAAGACATCGAAATATAAAAATGTGTGACTTTTACATATGTAGTGAAAGCGGACAACGAAAGCGACAAAAGGCGAGAATGGCGAAGATTTCTATAGAAGAAGAGTCGTGGTATTGGATAGCTTTCGGTGAGAACTTCTCACCTTTCAATTTCTTTTTCTAGTTATATATATATACTAGGATGCAGACGGTGCTTAGTAGCACCCGACACCCGTCATCCACAGACCATGGATGGCTTGTTTGTAAATTGTTTGGTTGAGTAGTTGGTTAGTTTATTGATTTGAATTGAATTGTTTGGTGAAATGGAATGGATTGATTGATGTGTGAATGGCGTGGGCCTTCACTAGACCGGGGATAAGGCTAGGCCTTGTCCCGTTTCTAGTATCGTGCCGTTATGCCGCCGAAATTTTCTAAAATATGTTAGAAAAATAAAAATATCATTTTTATTGTGTAAATGAAATGAATAGAAATTCATGTGTTGAAATAGAATATTTTATCGTTAAAAATATAATTTTTAACGTGGAAGTGAATAAAATAAAATATTCATTTACAAACCGGACGGTTTGTTTATGTACACCTATTTGAAGGACATTGATTGGGACGATAAATTTTACACATCGCCCAACTGCACAAATAAAATCTGTGTTTGATTGTTTGAAACCCCACACGGGTGTTGGGATGAAATTTGAAGTTCACTCATCCTGATTGATTAAATATGTTAATCGATTGATTGACAAGCTGTTATAAGCGTTAGATATTTATATTTGATGCTTATACAGTGTAGTGCACTTTGGTTGATGATTGATTATTTTTCAATGCTATTATATACATGTGTTGTATGGAATCCATATAATTAACGTTATATGGTGATTGATTGGGCCCCATTCCAATCGGGAAAATAATGAATATTATAAAAGAAAATTCATGTGTTGAATATAAAAATAGTCATGTGTTGACGATGTTCATGTGTTGAGTGAAATATTTTATACAACGAAATTTACATCTTTATCATATTTAAGATTAGAACTACTTCCCAGTAGAAGTCTAATTAAAAATCAAACGATAGATACCATAGTTTTATAAAATATTTTACATAACAAAAATAGTGATGTGTTGGCTGTACTCATGTGTTGAGATTAGTCGTGTGTTGAAAGAAACATAGATTCATGTGTTGAATGGGAAAAATATTCATTTGTTGAATAGAATAAAGAAGTTATGAAAAATATAAAGCCGTGTTGATTAGTTTTGCGCCATTTTGACGTGAACGATATTTATATCGATTTTATTCATTTTAAAATGAATATTGAAAAGTGATTTCGAAATCGAATATTTCGAAATGAATTGAAAATGATTTCGAAATGAATTGAATTGAAAACGATTTCGAAATGAATTGAATTGAAAACGATTTCGAAATGAATTGAATTGAAAACGATTTCGAAATGAATTGAATTGAAAACGATTTCGAAATGAATTGAATTGAAAACAAATTCAAATTGAATTGAAAGCGAATTGAAATGAATTCAAATTGAATTGAAATTTGAATTGAATAGAAATGAATTTTAAAACGAATTTATAAAGAAGAATTCAATTTTGATTTGAATTGAAATGGAAGTTGAAATTGCTTTTGAAACAAATTTTAAAACTATTTATATAATTCGTTTTAAATAGAAATCGACGAAATATATATTATATATATTATATATATAATATAATGGCCTGAATAGAACGCGCCGCGCCGCGGCAGTTCGTGAATTTCGACCATTTATTTCAAACGGACATTACGGGAGATCCGACCGTCGGATTCTCCTAAGACCGGAACCGTTGGGTTCGTATCGAAAAGAGCTTTCTAACGAATATTAGAAATTTGAAATCTAATGGTTGGATTTGGAATTATGTCCAAATCAAATTCGAAAAAGGTCGCTGTAAGTGCAGTTCGATGGCCATTGTTGGAAATCGACTGTACGGGCCTTGATAAAATTATTAAAAATAGTAATAATTTGTGTAAAATCATAAGAAATGATTTGTGAAGATTTGGGGTGAAAAACTCCATATTTGAAAAGATAAAAATAGATTTTTATCGAAATGAACTAGTTTTGAACTAGAATTAAAATCAATTTATTTTTGAAATAAATAAATTGAATTTGAAAGTGATTTTAAAAATAATCAATATTCCCAATACGTGGATTGGACTGGAGTTGAATCGAAATTATCTTCGGGATATTTCGATGTTGGATTTCGTGACTATACAGATATTGTTGTGGGAATTTGAAAGATATATTTTATATCGTTATTTCCGATACGATATTTGTTGGTTTCAGAATTTGATATTGAATATAAGCCGATATATTTCCTATTCAGAGCCTTGTATTTAATATCAAATGTGAATTGGGTTTATCGTGAATCGTGTTTTAGACGACATTGGTTCTTTAACCCAGTTAAAGGCAAGATGTTGATTTTAAAAAAAAAAAGATTAAAACTAAGTGGAGTTTTAATGAATCTTTAATTGGATTAAAAATGTGAATTGATAATTTAAATTATCAAATCTGGAAGGTGATCGAGAATGGAGTACCACCAGTTTTTCTCCAAAGCGATAGTTAAATCTTTAATTAGATTTGAACGTGAAATGGTAATTAATTTTACCGATAACACCGTGGTGTTAGATATGGAGTATTACCAGTTTTTCTCCGTGGGATATATAGGTTGGGATTGGGAAATAAAATAAATAATTACTTCGGTGTGGTTCGTTAATCCCGACTAGTTTGAAATGATATCCAAAGGAAGATTATAGGATAAATTTGGAAGAATTTATCTTGGATAAAATTAATGGGAACCTTTCCCTAAGAATGTGATTTTGTGAATAAAAGAATATTCTGAATTGGAATGAGGCGTTTGTTGTGTTTGTGTAACATTCGTTTATTATATACGTGGGTTATTCAGAAAGGCCGGGTTTATACCCATTCTGAATAACCGATTCGACGAGATGTCGAAGATGAAGACGGTGGTTGAAGACCGGAAATCTTCACATCGTTTGGGTGATTACTGATGATCTTGATTGGGCTGTACACCCAGGATGAGGGAATCAGTTGGTGATCGTCCAGATGTACTTGGAGATGGATGGATATGCGAGGAAAGTGCCTCCGGTTTCGTTCAGACCCAGAACGAACTTGTAAATGGATTGTGTGTCTGACATTGGATTTTATTCTGTGTTGATTGATCTCTATTAAATATACATCTGTTTGGCGGCGGAGAATTTATTCTCTTGCTTAACGCCCTTCTCTGAGACGTACGAGCTCAAAGGTTGTATATCGATGGACATCAGTCGCATGGAGTGAATTGCCAATGTGGCATGCGTAAGTGGCAATTGATCAAGGCTTCTGTTGAAAAGCAAAGTCTTGTGGTTGATGATCAAAGCACGGCCTGTGTGGCGTAGCTTTGTGTATAACGTGAATTCGCGAGCCTCACACCTCGGTATGAGTCAAAAACGGGATAGTGACTGCAGGGAGAGCACGACGTTTCTTTCTAGCTAGGGTGGTGTCAGTGACCTACCAGCCCTGACATTTATATACTTTTCACCTGTGTGGTTGTTGGAATGCGAGGCGCCTCGGATATAGGTCTGTAAGGACCGGGAAACGTGTGTTCAGGAATTGCCAATCCTCAAAAGTAAGAGAGGACCGGCCCTGAAGATCCAAGGATCATAGTGGGGTCCTGAGACATTTGCTAGAGTGTCTCGAATCGGAGAGGAGCTTGCCCCTTGCCTCGGCTCATGATGGAATCCAATTTCCAATACGTGATATTGCGGTTTTAATTGTAGAACTAGTATGGCGACATGATATATGGTACCCATGCCGTCTATGATTGATATTTATGATTGAAATTGTTTTGACACTATACACTTATTATAGTATCAAATGATTTGTTTTAAACGTACCAAGCATGTTTGGCTATTATAAGGGTAAACCCTATCCTCCGGCTTGCGTTGCATTGTGTGATGGGACCTGGGTCTTATAATAGCTTCATTTTTCTAAAGAGCATTGCGTTGTTTTGTTATATGCACTAGTATTCTTGGGAGGAAACCCGTTCCGTGTTATACGGCGTGGTCCCTTGAATTACTCTCTTTTAAAGTAAAGTTTTAAATAACTGTTTTAGTTCTCACACCAGTCCCATGACTGACCTGGAGTTTATTGTTTTGACCTAAACTCTGGGTGCCCCTATTTTCCGCACGGGCAGCTAGTAGTTTTGGTTTTGCAGATTTATATTCACAGGGTCCTGATTTACAGCTGGAACGATGCCCGGAAAGCTCTGTATCCGTGTATTACTTCCAGTTGTGTTTTATGTTGTTTTTCCGCTGCGATGTATTTAAATGTAATTTAAATCTCTGATATTTGTCGAATGTAATTTATTCATTTATACTCTGTATATTCTTGTATCTGATGGAATTGTTGTAATAACAATGAAATGTTCTTCCGTATGCGCTCATTTGTGTGTTGTTCTCAAAGTATTCGTGCTTTCCTTCACGGGGAAGTTACAGGTTCTTTCAATAGAATTGGCTAAAAACCCGAACTCAACATATTTCAACTCTTAATTGATTAAACCCATTTTTAAAACATAGACCCACGACTAACTCATCGTCGAAACAAATTGAAGTCGGGTAAGAAAGACAGAAAAGAAAATCGAATTTTTTTCTCTCACGAATCCTAATTTAACTAATTCCTCTGATCGTTTAACCTAAGCTTTGATACCAAATGTAACACCCCACACTTTTATACACCCAAATTTCGACAAAAATCAAAATTTAAACACATCCAAGCATGGAGCGTGTATATATGTTACCTGCAATAAATGAGCATGAGCATAATCAGAGTACGATAAGATAACTCATAGTGGAAACAAATTGGATAAACTAGTATTAACTTAAGTAACTACCTTTTTCAAAGTAAGTCACTTTGCCAATACCGAGCATGAGAGAGAACGAGAACCGAAATCCAAACATAATCATCTACAAGAACCCGGCCTTCTCTAGGAAACCTGAGAGGTTGTAATGAGGAAGGGGGTCAGAACAACAAGTTCTGGTGACTAAGAAATGTACAACACGGACTATAATACACAGATGTATCCCGATTGGTTAAACCCCAGCTGTATGCCTAACAAGGTTAGTGATTCTAAACCAACCTTGTAAATATTATGCACGACTCTACTACTCTTCCCAAAGTAGTGTTTCCAAATTTATAATGCTGAAATAGGATATTTACACATGTATTTGTGAAGCCTTTATACCATAACATGACTGGTTATTTAATTGATAGTGGACCCCAAATTGCGAGGTTTCTATATATGTATGCATCCTCATTCACTATCCTTTATTATATAATGCCTCACTATCAATGATATATGGGGTGGATTCTACCAGATCGCTTAAGACCGTAGGCGGACCTATTGGTCACTTATTAACCCTCAATAATATATTCAACGTTAACATAAACTAGAAGGCACTAGCAACGGGCCCTACTAGTTAAGGCTTCCGTCATTCATGCATGTACCCTTGCCCCGCATAAGGTGATAAATGGTATTTTATCGTTCCCTATACCATCTAGCTGACCTTATTGGATAACCCCCTTAGTCGCTTATTACTTCCTGTAGGATAGATAGCCATATCTAACACTTTACTTTTCCAGGTTTAGGAAGACAATACTCACACATGTCGTTTAATACCCCTAAACTGAAAGATCTACTCTGACTCTTCAACCAAAAGCCACTTCAGACCAAAGGAAGCAGACTATATGCGAAGGTTATGTTGTATATAACGGTGTTGTATACACAATTATATGATTTTTTGTTTGATGATAACAAACAAGTATATATTATTTTGAATGTGTTCGTTATTGTACTGTTATATCACATTACAGAGAGGAATATAATATTTATATTTAAGTGAAATACGACTGTACAGAAATATAAATATTCACACAGTATTTTATTTAAATATAATATTATATTTCAACATTCAAACAGTACAAATTATATGACTCCACTATTTGTACACACTCACAGATATTACACATGATACTGTACTTGTAAATAAACTGAATATGATAGACAAGCTTGTTTGACAACAATAAAATAATATTTTAATTCAAACAAACTTGTTTACAAACATAAGTACAATTCTGTTGTTACACAGCTCCTCAATATAACTCTGTCTATACATCTCTTTTTTATATGCAATCACTGTCTTTACATTTTCATATCCATATACAGTCATTGATACATTTACTCTCACAGACACTGTCTCTTAATCTTCTGTCTTCAGTCTTCAGTCTTCACAGCACTTCACAGTCAGTCCAGTCATCCCTGCTTACCTGTCACACATGAAACAGAAACACACAGTATACTGCAATAGAAATAATACTGAATATATGCAAATATATTATTTTTTTTAAATTTTATTTGCCTCAGATCTCGGTGTGTTTCTCATCATTTTTCAGACTTGAACAGCCACGCCATAACCATACTGGTTTGCTGATCAGAACCGACTGATTCTGACCAGCCTCAACACAGTACAGTTTGACTGCTGTTTTTTTTTGTGTCTTTTGTTTCAGGGTCAAAAGACAAGGTAAGAATACAAAAAGAAATGTAAGGCAAAATTTCAGAAAAATGGAATGATGTATATCAACAAACATTCAAGTGAAAGCTCGACACAGTGCAAATGTCAAGTACAAACAGCCCAAACAATACAGCAAGCATGGAGCCAAATATTAAAAGTGAAATGGCCGAGCACAACATTGTAAACAAGTTTGCACAAGCCGACTCAGCGCCTGACAAAACACAAATGAATCAGCCCAAATTGTCAAGCAACAGCTCAGGGATGTGAATATGCAGGTGCAACAGTTTCAAGTTCAAGTATGGTGGAGCATGGTCAACATAACACGAAATGGAGCAGTATGTGATCATGGTAGTACATACAGCAAGTACAAATGGAGCTGCAGCATTTAACAAGGTTACAGCATGCACAAATATTGGTGAAGCAAAGTAGAACACAACATATAATCAGCAAGTCCATGAATCAAACAAAATGCCAAGCAAGATGATACAAGTGCTAGTGGTCGAGCTCAGAAAGCTAAACAGCAAAGCAAAAATGGTGCATGGCTAAACAAAATGTAAGCAGCAAATTTCAAAGTGGTCGAAGTCAGCAAAAAGTGATCAAGTATGGTCAAGCAATAGCATGGACATAGTGGGATAAACAAGTGGTGCAACATGCAAAGCAGTCAAGACAAGAAATCAGGAAGCTTCAGATTAAAGATTCATGTGTATAATGTGAATGCACATGTGCATATGAAATATGCAATTTTTAAATGGGAAAATTGTTGGAAATCATCTTTATCATTTCCAGATTTATGTTGGGATTGCATAGGAATTTACAGAGTTTTTTTTTTTTTTTTTTTTTTTTTAAGGCAACATTTCAAAACCAATTTAAATCCAGAAAATCATATTAATTGTTTCCTGTTTTTGATTCAATCAGGAAAACCATTCAAGGCAGCTAAATGTATGCAAGGAGATTAACTGGAAAGCTAAAATCGAGCAAGGCAACAAAAAAGGATTTTCTTTAAGCAAGAAATCAACTCTTTCCAGAATTGCTCAACACCAGTTTTTTTTTAAAATGGGTCAAGAGCTGTTTTCAGAAATTAAATCTCCATTTATTCATGCAAAGGGGCAGATTCCAAATTCCTTTTATTAAATTCATTTTAACAGTTCTGTTTTTAGACCATATCAACCTTGGCAATACAATGTTTGGCAACAATTATATATGGGATCAATCAAACAATTCAACTCGCCAACAATGTACTAAAAGTTTTTCAGAAATGAAGATAGCATTTTTTGGCAAGTTTTTATTTTGTCAAATAAAACAGACATAGATAGGAAAGTTTTTTTTGGAAAGATTTTATCATAGAAAAGATTTGCTCATCAATCTTCATATGTAGCAAATTAATTTGTTTCCAGAAATTACAGGAAATCCAAATTCATTCAAGACAGTTTTTTTTTCAAGGCAAATATTCATTCACGGCATTCATATCTTAGAGGATTCAAGGCAGAATAATATCAAGTTATTCAAGGCAAAAAATCAATGGAGCAATCACGCAGTGAACAAAAGGGGATTCACGTTTTTAATCCTTTCCAAGAATGTACAGGAAATTCAAAAATCATCAAATGTTATCAAAGTCGTGGACATGCCTAAATTCATCAAGCAATTTACAGAGCATCAATTCAAGACAGGTTTTAAATCGAAAAAGGCAATTCCTTTAGGATTCAATCAAGGCAGAGAATCATGCAAGGAAATTCAAGGATATATTTTCCAGAATTACTCAATCACAATTAAAGCCGAGATTTTTCACACGCATGAAATCAGTCAAAGCCAATTACAGCGAAATCAGAGTTGATTGAGGATTTCAAATCCTATTTTATCACACCATTTCATCATCGGCACATAATAGATCGAAACCACAGAACAGAGAAAATCGAAAACCAAAAACTCGCAATTTCAAAGAGCACAAATCAAACTCAAAAATACTCACATAGGTTTCGATCGAGAAAAGGAGCAACCCCAAAATCGAAGCATCATAGAGCCAAACAATTCGAGCATCAAAGAGATAGTCAATTCATCAAGCAAACGATCGATTTGGGGAAGATTCAGTGAAACCCTAGTTATCGCAGCCGCCATTTTTGTTTCCCAGAGCAAAAGAGAAAGTAAAGGGATCGGGTGCAAACAAAAGGAGAATGGGCCGGCCGGGTTTTAATGGGAAAAGGGGATGACCCCTTTGATATAAACTCCTTTTTTATTTTTATTTTAAGAACTAGGGTTTACATTTTTTTCTTTTCATTCTGTTGTTCTTTAAATTGTGTTGTAAAATCATTTCTGAACAGTTCTAGGTCTGTAAAATCTAGGGGGATTTAGTCAAGGAGTTGACTGTCAGTTTCAGAGTCTGTAAATCTGAGTTACGAGTTACAGGGTTTGTAATTCGGGAAATCTGATCTAGGGGTTTAGATCAGTCTAGGGGTTTGAGTGTAGGGTTAGAATAGGAGCAGGGGTTTGCGAGTGTACATGGTCTTGTATGCGGGAACTGTTCTATCACCTAGTAGAAACCTTAGAAATGCAGCAGTAGGCAGGGTTTTGCCGAAGCTGGGTATATCTGTGTGTGATTTATTTTCTGCATTTCAGTTTCTGCTATTTTCTGTGATCAGTTTATTATTATATATCTCGTTAAATTTTTAATTCAGTTAAAAACTGTGAAAAACCCTATTCACCCCCCCTCTAGGGTTATTCTAGATCCAACAGGTTACTGGGTTCGTACCCATTTGTCTTTAGCACCTTTCCCCATTGGGATAAAGTAGGCTACGTTGTCAAGTTATTCCCGCTTAGTACCTCTACATGGAAATACTATACTTTCAAGATTCATTTTTGTCACGGGTTTATATGGTTAATAATACCTTACATTATTAACCTACAAAGTCCAACTGTATTTTCTATTTTCCTTAATTTAAATAAGGAAGGTTATATCCACTTTTCCTAGGATATTTATTTGATTTCTTACCTAATTTGGACTTAGTGTTTAAACGACAATCGTAAATTCCCTTATGACACCCATTTCCTTTTATTTCCTTTTTATTGCCCTTTATTGCCATAACAGTCATATTTTCCTAAGGCAACTATTTATCAATCCCAAATTATCTATTTGTTGTATCCCAACAGGAAATTTCTATTCTTATTCCTTTATTAATTTATTTATTTATTCCAATATTTACGTACCAGGCTTCTCACATTAAGTTGACAACTTGTGGATGCTAGATTTCCCAGTCGGTTCCGGGAAAACTTCTACCACAAGTTAAACTTAACCTCGTGCCTAATAAGATTATATTTATGCATTAGACATCTTAAATTAAGCTGACTACCCATGGTTGTTGGATTTGTCGGTCGGTTCTAGGCACGCTTATATGATTGTGGATGCTAGATTTCCCAGTCGGTTCCGAGCAGACTTTTACCACAAGTTAAACTTAACCTCGTGCCTAATACGATTATATTTATGCATTATACACCTTAAATGAAGCTGACTACCCGTGGTTACCGGATTTGTCGGTCGGTTCTAGGCAGGCTTATATGACAAGTTGAGCTTAACCTCGTGCCTAAATGCAGTTATTATTCAAATTTCCTAATTAGGGTTCATAACATTTATCCTAATTGAATTTAGGAATTGTAACCATTTCCATATCACATTTATATTTCCCCAATCAATATTGGTTATAATGGTTATTTATTGATCTGTGGTCCTATTTGTGGCAATTAATTATATTGAATGCTACAAACGGTCACCAAAAATATATTAATTCAATATGGATTGCGTTTACATATAATTCCATAATTGAACCTTATCCAAACATTCAACATTCCATACACTGTATAATTCACCATTTTACGTTGGCTTGGACGGATAATATGAATATATTATTTTTATGTTTTCGTGCGGTCAACATAGTTATTTTTATTTTTATTATTAGTATTCTTATTTTTAAATTAAATGATTTTGTTTAATCAATAACCAAACATTCCTTTTTGCATTCAATCTTGCCAAAATGTTCAAATCTTACAAAAAGACTTTTAGCCATAACCATTGTAAATAATGCCTAAATTGTGGATTAACATATTTCCAAATCACAATATATATATATATATAATTTGGAATATTTGATGCGAACTACGGTCATTTTCCTCCTTGCCTAAATCGTAAATTCCCTTACGTTCATTTGCACCACTTTTCCCTTTTTGATCTTTTTAATACACCTCTTGTGATTTCAAAACAGTGCCTTTTTATGCAAGGAGGAAAATGGCATATTTATAATAATTAAGCAAGAACCCAACAATATGGAATACAAACAGACATATTTCTTTTAAACTTTACAATTACATAGTCTACCAAATTCATCTTTTTCCCAAATTCACATATTTTATTTTATTTCAACACTGAACTAAAGATCTGGAATGTAACAACATTAATTTGTGTTTAAAGGGATTGATTTCCATATCTACAGTGTTATGCAATGTTCACAATACATTTTACAACATAATTGCAATACATTTTGTAACTGAAAGAATATGTGTAAACAAATATTAAAATCCCACAATTGATATTTTGCATAACCACAACTTACAATTCACAAGTTTTAACCATATTTATAACCAGATCTGATGGTTGTCAATATATTCACAATATTTAAATGAACAGATCTGATAGGGAATAGGCATAAAAACATAGATCTAATTCAAACGAAATAGACAAGTTATTATAACTGTATTCGTAAATTTCCCACTCACCTTATAGCCTCCAAATCTAAAGTTTGAACCCTTTAGGCCTACAATCCCCAAATTCTTATAAATCTACAATTTATCTAGAAAGGGGAAAATTGCAGATCCGTAGAAATGTAAGAAAACAGGAAAAGAGGGGAGAATCTAATTTGGAGCATCAATTTGTATTCTTTTCCATTAGATCTACTAATCCTCTCAATTTTGATATGAATTAGACTTGATTTGTTTTGTATGAATATATTTTTATTTTAGAAATTAGGTTTAGAGAAGGAGGAAAATGGCAGAGCTCCGCTGCCTCTGCAGATTTATGTGGAAAAAGAATGAGGCCCTACCCTTTTATTTATAAGGGTGGAATTGGCCTTGAACCGTTGAATTCAATTTAACTAACATCCGCCCATTTGTTTATAATATTATACACTTAAAACCTAGTTGTCAACAGTGAGGTGGCTGGGTAATTATATATTACTATATATATATATATTCTATAAATATAATATTCTATTTTATTTATTTTTCGTTCGTTTTCGTATTTTGTCCGTAACTTTTTCATACGGACTCCGTTCCCAAAACTCCGAACATGAAGTTGACTAGAATTCTGAGGCGAATGATCAGTTAAAGTTTCGTGGTCAAATTCCATCATTTGCAGATATTCCTATTTTTGAGATTCTGAATAAATAACTATTTATTGTCAAAATTCTGGGTTGTTACACATATTAAGTGCGTAATAAATATGTTAAATTCGGAATTTGAATTTTAATGTCACTGTAGGAAATTGTACGTTTGTGTGTGTGTGTATGTTAATGACCTTAGATATATTAATGACACTTAGACACGAGTTTAACCATTACTTGTGGTAGAAGTCTGCCTGGAATTGACTAGCATATCCAGCATCTACAAGCAAACCCAATTAAAGTGAGGGGTCTAAGTGTCAGGATCCATTATAATTAATATACTATGATACAAGGTTAGGCCCAACTTGTAGTGGAAGCCTGCCTGGAACCTCCCGACAAATCCAGCATCTAAAAGAGGTCGGTCTAATGTGGGATGTCTAGTGTGTTGTATTGTATGTAAAGTAAGTCTTCCTTGGGAAAAAGGTATTAAGTGACCGACCTAACTCTTGTTGGGTATTAAGTGGTTAGGACTAGGTCAGTTCCTAAAGTTCACTCCTTGGTTCATGACCCAAGTCATGAGACCCAACTATCGAGGATTTAAATGGTTTTTGGGTCCGCCTTTCTCCTATAAGATATTAAATGGTCTTATTAGACAATAACGTGAGTAGGGTAGTTCTCCAAGTAATGTCTGCATCTTATCTAGGGGCCAGTGAGAGCTGTCCTACGGATGGAATATATATATAGCCTACAAGAACAACCGTCCAAGGGAAGTATTAGGTGGATAGGATTTCACCCTTAGGGACACCTAGATAGTAACAGGAGAGTCCGCCAGGAGGGTTCTCTAAATAAAAGATGAGTTCCTGACCCAAACCTGGTAGTAAGTGGTCGTTACTATTTCTCGACTTACAAAGAGAGTATATGCATTATGAGTTGACATTAGAGACGAGGCCTTAAGTGGCTAGGGTCCGCCATAGGGTATTTAGTGACTGTAGGGATGTCCACCCCTAGCAAATGGCCTTAAGTGACTAGGAATAGTCATCCTCATGGAGCATTATGTTATTATAAAGAAATGGCTGCCCTTAAATTATTTTATTGGAATGAAGTAACTGTAAGTACGTCTGCCCTTATATTTATGTATAGGCCTTAAGTGACTATTAGGATGTTTGGCTTGTATGTTTGATTGTGCGTATGCTTGTTTACGCAGGCATAACATGAAGAGTTTATACTGCCAAATTTATAGAACAGTCATTCCTGAACTCATATGCCTTTCATTTACTAGAACTTTATGTTCTGACCTCCCTCCTCTTAATATTTAACATGTTAGTAGGTGAGACCGTTGATTGAGGATGAGGGACAATTACTTGGAGGAGAAGCCTCTCGAAGATTTAGTTATAGTGGCAGTAACCTTATTATTGGTTTTGTTATGTAATTAGGACAATGAATAATTGATGTAACTTGTACCTTTGACACTTATTATGTCTGAATTTGTTGTTTTAATATTGGTACATCTATTTTAATGCTATTATATTCTATCCCTTCCGCTGTGTGGGACTCTACATATCATTTCTACCGCTATGTGATACATGTTTAGTATTTTCTTATATGAATCAACGATCCATTTAAAGTGGCTCTAAGTTGCGATGGGCCTTTTATGGGGAGGGATTTAGGCCCACTTGGGGGGAGGGGGAGGGGGGAGGTCGTTACATTTGGTATCAGAGCATAGGTTACCCGATTACGGGGAAATATAGTATGAGAGACGTATTTGTTATTTGAAAAGGTTTTCAAAACTATATATATAACTATTATACCCTAAAAAAATACGCAATTACACTAGGCAGCCTTATCCTTCTTTGTTTTGGGCCTTGATACCATTGCAGGAATTCCACAGAAGGGCTTTTCTTTTTCAGATACTAGAAATGGCCGACAATCAACCCGAGCAGGGAAACCCAGTAAGGCCTCACTATTTGCCAAAATGGTTCCAACAGTATCTTAGGACTGTGGAACAGATCCTTATTGTCAATCCTGCCCTAGAGGAACCAACAACTCAGCCTATTGAAGGGGATCTCAACTCCCCTCATCTTTATTAAGAGTTTGTATGTTTAGGAGACAAGACTTTTTCGGGAACTGAGAACTTTGTTGAATCTAAAGTGAGGATCTTCGAGTGCGAAAGGATCTTTGAAGCTACCCGATGGGATGATCTATGTAAGCGTAGGGTAGTGGCTTGGCATTTGAAGGGAGAGACCTTGGAATGATGGGACCTAATTTCACAAGAGAATGTAGGTAGAGTGTTTACACGGGTAGAGTTTAGGACCCGTTTTGAGACTAAGTTCTTAAATAATGAAAGAACAGCCTGCATCCAGAAAAGTTTATCCACTTGAAGTGAGGAGAGTTATGGATGAAAGAGTATGTGGTGAAGTTTACATAATTATCTAAGTTTGGAAGACGACTATTAGACACCCCAATGGATAAATCCCTAAGGTTTGTAAAGGATTAGATTCTCTGTTGAGGAAGATGCTTTTGGCCCAAGTTGCGTTTAGAGCTACGTTTGAATCCCTTGTTGAGGCGGCTATTCTATATTCAACAGACAATGCTAAGGAGTTTAAGACTGATAAGATAAAGGTACTTCTAGTATTGGGAAGAACAAGAATAATAATTTGTAGCTTAAGAAGAAGAAAGAAGGCAAATTCAAGGAGGCCAAGACATGTTCTAGATTCCATAAGAAAGGGCATGAGGCGAAGGACTTTAGAGTGAATCTAACAAAGCCAAAATTCAAAGGAAAATTCTTTAACTGTCATGAGAATGAGTGTTAGGGATTGCAAAATGGATCGTTAAGGCAAAAAAACCACTATAGGGGGGTGAATAGTGTTTTTGAGAATTTTTAAACAAAATCTAAAACTTATGTGAATTACTATATGGATCAATCACTATAATCACAATCACAGGCACAGAATCAAACACAAACACAAATATAAACATAAATAAAATGTAGTAAAGGAAAGAAGACACCGGATTTTATATTGGTCCGGAGTTGCTCCTACGTCCAGTCCCACGCAACGCTGGATTGCGTTAAGTTTTATTACTATATCAATATCCAATTACAACCCTCCTTGATTTCACGGTAACATGGGATACCACCGTTTCCACCTACACACTTGATCAAGTATACCTTCCTTGATTTCACGGCTACAAGGGATACCACCGATTACCCATCCTTGATTTCACGGCTACAAGGGATGAAAATTGCGTATGAACTAATATAGCACACACGGGTCGTGTAATACGGTGTATAACTCACAAATATACAATAGCTATGAAGGCAAATATAAAATGATATAAATATCAGCTAATCACAGATATGCAACAATAAATGCAGTAGAAGAGAAAAATCACACCAGGGATTTCAATACTGGTTCGGAGCACCGTCCTACGTCCAGTCCCATACTTCTATCTGGATTTTCACTAACAACCACCTCGCTTCACCCGGAGGAATAGGTTTACAACACCCGAGCAGACGAACAGGATTTCACGCCTCTAACAACACCGAGGACTTCAACACATGCTTCTTACAACACTGAGGACTTTAACTAAGATGAATACAATTGTTGTTGATAGTATGTGTTCTTGATAACATGAATTTGTCATTTGTAGTAAAACCTTCCTATAATATTATCCTCGAATAGAATATTTGTGTATATGAAGATTTGGAAGTGGATATCATACTGAATCAAAAGAATATCAAGAAGTTTCTAGGATTCAAACAATAGATTATAGAATATGAGCAATCGAGCGCTTGAGAATATAGAAATGAGATCAAGAAATTTGATATAGTAATCAAGTCAAATTTCATTTTTTTTTTGGGATGATGATCTCATGGTGTTTATATAGAAAATAAATAGTTGTAACCCTTTATGAAGAGTAACGAACAATAGCCATGATAATTGGTGAAGAGAAGGAGATGCAACCCCTGATTGAAAGGAGGTATCTTTTCGAAAGGTTGTTTGCTGAAAGAAAACGGTCGATAGGTCAAAAAGAACCGGTAGACAGGAATTTGAATATATATACGTTATATTCATAAGTAAATGTTTATTGTGCATTCTAGATAGAAACAGTCGACAGATCAAAATATGGGCGGTCGACCAGTTTTACCCAGGTTGCATAACCAATGTGTACATACATTCGTATGTATATATATATATATATCGATAATTTCGAGGTATGAGATTATTTGCGAATAGATTTTAACATAAACAACACTATTAAAACACCAAATAATCAACCTCTAATCTAGAATACCATATGTAGCTCTTTATACCTCTTCAAACCAATAAATATCTTCTTTTTGTCGATCACATCTTATTTCTTTGTCCGAAAGCAAAACTCCATAATCTCTTGACTCAACATTCTCCCCCTTTTTGATTGATGACAACATAGTTCTGAATCTCCCCTTGTATATGATCTCCCCCTGAGATTGTGCTTGTATATGAACATGAACTATATATTCCTGCATAACACTGTTAATACCAATCTCTCCCCCTTTGTCATCGACAAAAGGAGTAAATAATGAAGATATAAATGATATTATCAGAATATTTAAGCAACACAAACAAGTAATATAGATTATGCTAAGAGTGCCAAAATAACGTTATACACAACCAAAAGTCTAGTACGACTAAAATACGGCACCTTATAGATACAAGTGCCAAATCAAGTTTTAAAGCAAAAGATAGGCATAGGTACATAGCAAAAGAAAACTAGGAAGTGAACTAAGAAGACTCGTATTGCAACTCCATCTCATCTTCCTCCTCTTTCTCGTCCTCTTCAACGACTTGTGTTTTTCCGCGATCATGTCCATGACTAGTTCTTGAGCTTGTAGCCTCCTCCGATGATGTCCAAGAAAAAGTAGGAGGAGCTGGATGTTTGCCGGGGTATTGAGCTTGCATGGATGATGATGCACCACACGACATTGCTTCCCATAATGTTTCGAAGAAAAACTTAATCTTGTTGAATAATTTGTCGACCTTTGTATCCATACGCTTAAGTCTTGCTTTGAGTAGAAATTGGTTGCGAGCAATGGTGTCTAGCAATTCCTTTGTCGATGAAGACGGTCCTAGAAGTTTGACTTCCTCAGGTTGTGGCCGGGATGATCATTTTGAAGCTCTTTGAAGTCCATGTTCTTTCCATTGCTCAAAAGGCATAATAGTTAAGTATGGATTGGGGAGTTCCATTCATTTAATTGTTTCTTTGTTAAAGACTTTGGGCTTTAAAATAGGAGACTCGGGGGGTGCGATGTCACAGTCGAGCAATAGGTGCATGATATATTTATTATAAAGCAAATCTGGTCTAGTGTAATCGTTTACTTGCAAAATCTCATCAAAATCATACTAATCCAACTGATATGAACATCCCCGTATATTGCATATAATGCCTTGAAGTTCTCTTTATAAACGGCATCAAAATTACCTAATATTGGTAGTAGAGAATGCATGAGAGTATGATGAATAATCCTTGCAATGGGTCGTAAACCTTTGGATTTTGTGCTATCCATATCGTCTTCAATGAATTCATGGCTAACACGATCACAGATATGGATATTGCAGAAGTTGTTTGAGAATTTTTCACCACTAAAAGGAACTCCAAGAATGCTTGCCATCCTAGAACACGAGATAAACACGTCCTTTCCACTGACTACAGACCAAAGACATTATGCAGGATTATCAGGCTTGTACTTCTCCAAATTCAAGTTAGCGTAGAATAATTTGATCATAATATGGTTTATTTCTAAATATTTCGATCAAAGTCAATTAGGGTTTCAATATTTGAATTCCTTGCTAATTGGAGAACTTAATGAATGAACCCGGATGAATCGTGAAGTCTTTCATATCATTCCATCTTTTAACAGAAATCGGATCAACTAGCCATTTCTTGATTGAGAGATCAATTGGTTGGGGTTCAGAAGATGAAGCTTTCTTTGATTTCTTCTGAGGAGGAGCCATTTGATTGATATTGTTGAAACTTTTAAAAAAAATTGAATTCTAGGGTTTTGGAGTTTTTGGAATAAGAGACGGTTGGAGTAAAAGTGAAGAAGTGGAGTGGAGAAATGGTCGTGTGTGTATATATATATAGGAAAACCCGACACCAGTCGACCGCTACTTTTTCACCAGTCGACCGTTTTTTAATCAGAAGCTAAAACAGTTGACCGGTTGAAATATGGCCTGTCGACTGGATGGTTTCTAGGCTGTTTTTCCTGGTTTTTGCTCCATTTCTGATATTTAATGGTCCGTATGACATAAAATTTACTTAATATATATTAGTAGGTCCATATGACATAGAAATTTCTGATATATGTGTCATCTACATATATCCGGATAACTAGAATATCTTTTTGAGAATGTTTGATAAAGAAAGTTTGATCGACTTTGCCTATTTAAAATCCTGAATTAATAAGATAGCTACGTAGTCGTTCATACCAAGCACTGGGTGCCTGTTTTAGACCATACAGAGCTTTTTTAAGTTTATACACATAGTCAGGATATTTTTCATGTACGAACAAAGGGGGTTGTTCGACATATACATTCTCTTTGATAAATCCATTGAGGAATGCACTCTTGACATCCATATGATATAGTCTGAAATTGCGGTGACAAGCAAAAGATAATAAGATTCTAATAGCTTCTAGATGAGCAACTGGCGCAAATGTTTCTTCATAATTGATACCTTCTTCCTGATTATATCCTTGTACTACTAACCTGGTTTTATTTCTGGTGATATTACCTTGTTCATCAACCTTATTTTTGTAAACCCATTTAGTACCAATAACATATTGATCAGTTGGTCTTGGAACAAGTTCCCAAACATCATTGCGCTCGAACTGATTTATTTCTTCCTGCATGGCAATGATCCAGTAATCATAAGTAGCAGCCTCTTTTGGATTCTTAGGTTCGATATTTGGAAGAAATGCGACAAGACCCATTTGATGGAGTTGACTCCTTGTTCTAATTTGTGATGTTACTTCCTCGATTATATTTTGAGCCGGATGGTCTCTTAATATTCTTGGTGGAGATCGTAACTCACATTTTTTAGGAATATTTTCAAAAACTATTTCAGAATCAGAATCCATATTTTCCATGATTGGATTATCAGTGACTATAGTTTCGTCATCATCTGATGTATTATGAGGGTGCTGATAGAATTCATCGAATGAAATATGAAGTGATTCTTCAATAGTTTTGGTTCGTTTATTAAATACACGATAGGCCTTGCTCCATTCCGAGTAACCGACAAATACACCTTCATCGGCCTTTGGATCGAATTTGCTGAGCTGGTCTTTCGTATTTAAGATAAAGCACTTAGTACCAAAAACTTTGAAGTATGAGATATTAGGCTTTCTTTTGTTAAATAATTCATAAGGCATATTCTTGGTGAGAGGTCGAATGGATACACGATTCAAAACATAACATGCAGTTGCAACAACTTCTGCCCAAAAATGTTTTGGTAAAGTGGTTCCATTTAATAACGTTCTTGCACATTCTTGTAAGGTCCGGTTTTTCCGTACTACAACTCCGCTTTCTTGTGGAGTCCTGGGGAACGAAAAATTGTGATATATACCTTTCTTTGTACAAAAATGTTCAATCTCATTATTTTCGAACTCTCCGCCATGATCACTTCTTATATTTTTAACCTTAAGCCCTTTTGATTTCTGAATTCTTTTAACAAAGGATTTGAATTGTTTGAAAGTGTCACTTTTGTTTCTCAGGAAAATAGTCCAGGCGTAACGAGAGTAATCATCAACAATTACAAACACATATCGATTATGGTTTATTGATTGTACCTGAGTTGGTCCGAATAAATCCATATGCAATAACTCAAGTGGTTGTAATGTTGATATCACTTTCTTGGATTTAAAAGATGATTTAGTCAATTTTCCTAATTGACATGCGTCACAAATGTTGTCAACCTTAAAGCTTAGTTTGGGTAAACCTCTAACTAGATCGTTTTTGGCCAGCTTGTTGATAGTTCTGAAGTTTATATGACAGAAGCATTTGTGCCATAGCCATGGATCATTACCATGATCCATAAGACACGTATCCGAACTATGATTAATATTCATATTCAGAATATATATATATATATATTTCTTTCTCTATAACCTTCGAAAAATAAATTATGTTCTCTATCTAAAATACTACACTTATTATTTGAAAAGGAAATTGTGAATCCCTTATCGCATAACTGACTAATGCTAAGTAAATTGTGTTTCAGATTCCTAATTAGCATGACATTGGTAATAAGAGGTAAGTTATATGTACCGCAATTGCTCATATCGCCTTTGCCGATGATATAGCCTTTTGAATTATCTCCGAAACAGACAGAGCCACCACCTGAGTATGTAATATTTGTCAATAAGCTCTTGTCTCCAGTCATGTGCTTCGAGCAACCACTGTCAAATATCCACTTTCCTCTTTTCCCAAGTGGGACCTACAAAGAATAAGAGTAAGTCTATGGTACCTACTTTTTCATAGGGTCCTAAGAGTTAGGTCTTAGGAGTCCAAACTCATACGGGTCCGGTATCCCCTTTATATAAATAATTAGAATTAAGATGCACAGTATTCATGAAATGTCGAATATATTAGTTCCTAATCAAATTGTTATTTGTTTTAGGAACCAACATCTTGATAGTCTTAACATTTTCCTTTTGAAATTTCACAATTGGTTTTGGCTTGGAAAATAATAAACCATGATTTTTCTGAGCTTCATTTTTTTGTACTACTACATCTTTTTTTCCTTTTAAACCGAGATGTTTCTTGATTTCTTGTTTCTTATATCGCAAAACTTGTTTATTTGAAGTAGATTGTGAACTCTCAATGGTTTTTGTCAAATTTTCTCGACCTTTGTTGAAGTTAGAATTTTTTTGAGTAATATTATCTAACTTAGTTTGTAAACTAGCTTTTTCTAGGTCCAGAATTTTGACCTTTGCCTTAAGCTCATGATTTTCAGTAGTAAGAGCATCATTTTTCTCCTTTTGAGTTTTAATTTCTTGACTCAAAAGAGATAATTGAGAGTCAATATTAGATGATGATTCTTGAAGTTTTTCAAGTTCTTCTGCAAATATTTTCTTCTCGTCTTTTAACATATCTCGTTTAAACTCTGCTCTACTCAAATCAACTTTGGCTTCTTTGAATTGTCATTTCATGTCTTTATATTTAACTATCAATTCAGCATTAATATCAAGTTCTTCATCAAATGTAGGAATTTGTACCTCATCTTCTGCTTCCATGAAACAAACATTTGCTTGTTCATTTTCTGTATCACTTTCACTTTCCGATGAAAACGAGTCTGAATCATCTCATGTCACTGAGAATGCTCGTTTTCTTATATTTGTCCCTTTTGTATTTGAATTTGTCATTTTCTGACTTCTTCTTTTGCTCCAGACAATCCTTATGTATGTTCCCCTTTTTGTGGCAGTTGAAACATTCTATAATGGATGATGATGGTTTAATTGATCCATTTTTCTTTTTATTATAACGACTGGCTTTTCGTTGTTTCAGGAATTTTTTGAAACCTTTTGCAATGAATGCCAGATCTTCATCTTCTGAATCTGAATCATCTTCATCTTTTTCAACATGGAATGCCACAATTTTCTTTCCTTCTTTTTTCTCCTTACTAGCCTGCGAATTAGCTTCATAGGACATTAGACTCCCTATCAATTCATCTGGCTTCATGACGGAAAGTTCATTAGCTTCTTCAATTGCTAATGCTTTTCCTTCCCATTCACAAGTCAGAGAATGTAGGACTTTTGAAATAACATCAAAATCAGAATATTTTTGTCCTAATCTGATAAGAGCATAGTGAATAATTTGAAACCGTGAATACATACCATTGATTGTCTCATTTGGCTTCGTCTTGAAATTTTGAAACTGACTTTTCAGCATGGCTATTTTGGCTTGTTTTACCTTGTTAGTACCTTCGGTTTCCAGCGTTTGCCAGATTTTATATGCAGTGGTATAGATACTAACACGGTTATATTCGTTTTGGTCTAATGCACAAAACAACATGTTTATTGCTTTTGCATTTATAGTTGCTGCAATTTTCTGAGCCGGTGTCCATTCTGAATAATAAGTTGTTGGATTCACTATTTCTTTTTGGATAGCATTCCAGGCGTCACAGCTATTTGACTGCATAAAGAATGACATACGTGTTTCCCAATAGCTACAGTTAAGACCATTAAAGAATGGAGGTCTTTATGTCGATTGACCTTCCATGTAAGTGGTGTTTTGAGTGATAGTGTTGGTACTTGTGTTATTTGCCATATTACTAGAATATATCAAATAACTGTGTTACAGTTATATGATGACCGTGCTTTGATACCAAATGAAGATTGCGTACGAACTAATATAGTACACACGGATCGTGTAATATGGTGTATAACTCACAAATGTACAATAGCTATGAAGGAAAATATAAAATGATATAAATATCAGCTAATCACAGATATGCAACAGTAAATGCAGTAAAATAGAAAAATCACACCAGAGATTTTTATACTAGTTCGGAGCACCGTCCTACGTCCAGTCCCAGACTTCTATCTGGATTTTCACTAACAACCACCTCGCTTCACCCGGAGGAACAGGTTTACAACACCGGAGCAGACGAACGGGATTTCACGCCTCTAACAACACCGAGGACTTCAGCAAGTGCCTCTTACAACACTGAGGACTTCAACTAAGACGAATACAATTGTTGTTGACAGTATGTGTTCTTGATAACACGAATTTGTCACTTGTAGTACAACCTTCCTATAATCTTATCCTCAAATAGAATAATTGTGTATATGAAGATTTGGAAGTGGATATCGTATTGAATCAAAAGAATATCAAGTAGATTCTAGGATTCAAACAATATATTATTGAATATGAGCAACTGAGCGCTTGAGAATATAGAAATGAGATCAAGAAATTAGAGATAGTAATCAAGTCAAAATTCGTTTTTTTGTTTGAATGATGATCTCATGGTGTTTATATAGAAAATAAATAGTTGTAACCCTTTGTGAAGAGTAACGAACAATAGCCATGATTATTGGTGAAGAGAAGGAAATGCAACCCTTGATTAAAAGGAGGTATCTTTTCGAAAGGTTGTTTGCTCAAAGAAAACGGTCAACAGGTCAAAAAGAACCGGTGGACATGAATTTGAATATATTTATATACACATGTTATATTCATATGCACATTTTTATTGTGTATTCTGGGTAGAGATGGTCGACGGGTCAAAATATGGGTGGTCGACCGGTTTTACCCAGGTTGCACAATCAATGTGTGTGTGTGTGTGTGTATATATATATATATATTCGTATATATATCGATAATTTCGAGGTATGAGATTATTTGAGGATAGATTTTAACATAAACAACACTATTAAAACACCAAATAATCAACCTCTAATCTAGAATACCATATGTAGCTCTTTGTACCTCTTCAAACCAATAAATATCTTCTTTTTTACGATCACGGCTTATTTCTATGTCAGAAAGCAAAATTCCATAATCTCTTGACTCAACAAGGGATACCACTGATTCCTTTACACAACCCAAACTGTTACAAACAGCCCTATAATTCTTCAATAGTACTTGATTCAGAGAGTAATGAGTAGAGAGTGTAGACAGAACAAGATTAGTGAAAACAGAATTGAATTTTGCAGAGTATAGGTGTAGGAATCATAAAAATGATAAGAAATAATGGTGTACTGAAAGAAAGTGAAAGTGGAGAAGGAGTGATTAAAAATTCGAAATCAAGCCCTTTTTATAGTGGATGAGAAAGGTTGCAACGTTGTAGAACCGTCACAAATAGTGAAAAGAAACTTCCTTTCAAAATTGAAAAAATGACAGTTATATGTCGGCATGGTGTTTTCCTTATGTCGACATATACCTAGTAGAATTTTGATTTTTGAACATTTTCAAAGTATTTTGATATAAATATAATTATGGAAATTCTTGAATTAAAATATAGTGTTATGAATTAATATTATAAAGTAGAAAATCATATGAAAACATAAATATAAACCATATAAACATATTTATTAAATTATAAAGTTTAAAACTATATAAATATAAAATGTAAAAAAAAACTTATAAACCTTGAGTTTGAAAACAAAATTAAGGTAAGAAGAAAATATAGAAAATACAATAGAGAGGGTTAAAGATAGAATTTGAAAATAGAAATTGAAATTTGAATTTGAATTTGAATGGAGTGCTATTTAGAGTCTTACATAATCTAGACTATATAACTATATTAGTCTTGAACTCTTGAAATATCTCTGAATTCTGAATCTCTAATATCTTTAAACTGTACAGTCTTCAGTATATGATTCCTGTATATAAATCCTGCATATGTATATATATATATTCTAGATAAAAGTTTTAGTATATATTTTATAATCAATTAATATTGAAATAAGGTTGTTATCATCAAAACTCCATTCTCCAACAATGAGCATGTAACACCCCACCTCCGCTAGGGTCACTCTTTCGGGGGCACTAGCTTCTGGGGGGCGTTATAACTGGGTAAGCATGCATAATGATATATCAAGGCAGAATAAGAACATAAATATATATATATAACAGAGTAAGTGAGAATAAAACAGCGGAGTATCTCAAACCATCTCAAAACAAGTTTAGTACATCATAAAGTCAACTGCCAAAATAAACATGTCTAGTACATCATAAACAGGAATACTGAAAATACATAGTGTTATCCCCAAAATTAAGATGATAAACCATAGCGAGCTCAATGTCCAGGCATACATGAGCTACCCAGCGAACAAGCAAGCAATCCAAGCTAAGCACCACTGTTCCCTTCCTGAGAACCTGGGGGGGGGAACGGAAGAAAAGAGGCGAAAGAAAACAGGTCAGTCAAAAAGACTGGTAAGCCCTACTACGATCAGTCTATAAACTAATAAAGTTAACATCATGATGGAAACTGAGATGAACATACTGGCAATAGATAAAGGTGTCATCACATAAAGAAGATTAAGTTTTGCACCACAGTGTACTAGCAAACTAACATAACAGGTATTGATCCCTCAGCCCAAACTTTGGCCCATTATCATGAGGTGACCTTAATACAAGGTCCAGCCCAACGGTCTAATCGATCGGCTCCCTATAAACCTAACACGTCAAGTGTTGGTGTCCATACGGCCCACCTATGGTTGTAGTCAGACTGAGCTGGGTCCACCTTCGGGTGTATCAAGCCCTCGGGTGTCAACCCCAGACACCTAAGCAATAATGCACAGTCTAAACCTACTGGTACCCGTGCCTCGAGTTTGTCCAACACCGGACTACGTGCACGTCCGTAGCCCGCCTGGACCCGCACCGCTGTACCACTCAGCCGCCCCTTTGGTCGCTTACATCCGTCCAGTAATCGTGCCCCGCCCTAGCCTAGCCTCTAGGGTTGTGAATGATACCAAACTGGGATTACTGCTGGAACAGACCACGTTACTAGGGTTTTCTAAGAGGGTTAAGTGTGGTTTAACCCCTCACTAATCATGGATTAAATTAGTTAAGTGTAACCAACAGTTCACCACTTAACCCCATTTAATCCCTCGTATCCCCAAAATTGGTTAAGCATTAGTGGGCCATGACCTAACCCTAATCATGAGGCATTAATTAATTTAACTGTGCCTTAACCTCTCACATTAGTCCTTGTTGTGGTTACTAGTTAGGCCGGGCGGGTCCGGGTAGCTTTACACCACAACTTGGTCTAACCTCGGGTCCAAGGTACACATGACCAACTTCTCACATTGGGTCTTATTGTTTGTAGCAACTAGTTAAGCCGGTCGGTTCCGGGTAGATTTACGCTACAAACTCAACCCAACCTCGAGTTGGCCACACTTATGTTTTCTAAGTGTCATGTCCACTTTATTTTCAAACCATAATTACAAGTTTAACAAATACTTGGGTAGACCTAACTTAATAGGTAAATTCCCAAGGGGTAGACCTAACTTAATAGGTAAATTCCCAATCTTATATTTTCATGTATTTTAAGTTTTACCCAAAACCCCCCAACGTCATTCTATCGCTTACATATTCGTCATAGCGCATAAAGGATAGAAAGAGGGAACTTGGCACAACATACATGATGAATCTTACATATCATAGTAAACATGCATAACATGTTGGACTTGCCTAACTTAGCATAGTGAACTTGCATAAACATGCATAACTTGTCAAACTTGCAAATCATGGCATAGTGAACTTGCATAAACATGCATAACTTGTTAAACTTGCAAATCATGGCATAGTGAACTTGCATAAACATGCATAACTTAGCAAACATGTGTAACATAGCATAATGAACTCGCATAAGCATGCATAACTTATTAAACATGCATAACATAGCATAGTGAACTCGCATAAGCATGCATATCTTATTAAACATGCATAACATAGCATAGTGAACTCGCATAAGCATGCATAACTTATTAAACATGCATAAATCCCAACTTTCATCACATACTAACTTTAGAGTTTCTAAAATGAAGGTAAGAGGGCTTACAAATATTATGAAGACACAAATCTACTAATAAAGATTGAGAAGCCCTTTATGCAAGCATAAAAACCCAAAACAAAGCTCCAAATAACAAAAATCCCAAAAACTCTAGCTTAGCAAATAAAACTTGCAACTTGATGATGTATGCAAGCTAATGATCATTCATACAACTTAGAAATGCTTGTATGAACATCATAATCTTCATAGGAATGATTTATGAAGAGGGTGGAGGCTAGGGTTTTTAGGTGGAGGCCATTTGAGAATTCATTTTGACATAGTTTGGTTACAAGAATGAATAATGGGGTTTTAGGGTAGGATTAGGGGCTTATTTATAGAAGATTAGAGTGTTTTTAGCCCTAGGATTAACCCTAGGTTAGTTTAGGTCCGTCAGATTTAGGAATTCTCTAGAACCAAGCCACAAGACCAAGCCCAAATCACAAATGGTGCGCCAGGCAAAACTGCCTGGCCACCCCCTGTCGACAGGGCTGTCGACAGGGCAGTCGACACCTTAAGACCCCTGTCGACATGCCTGTCGACATGGGGGTCCTGGCGGGAGTTTTCCCGCCTGACGCCAATTAGCCCTAATCCTTGTTTTTAATTTAAAATTTAAATCTGTTTTTAACATGGAAATTTCTGAAAACTTCAATGGGCCTTAACTGGGTCATACGGACTCCGATTTTCGAAAACTCGGACTCTATTTCGCGTATTTTTCCGAGACGAACGCAATGGCATAGCCCGTTTCCCTTGATTCAGATTTTAGAATTAAATTCTGCCTCGATTTATGTTATAACAGGTTATTGAAAATACGGGTTGTTACATTCTCCCCTCCTTAAAGGATTTCGTCCCCGAAATCTTCAAGTTAGGAAGAACATATCCTACCATCCAGCATCCATCTACTCAAAACATCACCCACGAGCAACCATTGTCCTTAAAAGATTCTAAATGCTGTATGAACATATGCAAAAGTGTGTGTATATGTACTTATCTAATGCAAAGATCAATGCAAAATATGTTAGTGAAATGTATCCATATGTATGCAAATCCCTAACATAATGTATAATATCTACATGCGTGCTCAATCATACATCCATATGCAACATCCATGTGATGGCATACAAATTTCATCCAAGAATAAGCATAAACACTCATGCACATGCAATATGAGGAGTGTGTGTGAGCCGATCTAGTGCCTAATGTGTATCATGCATCCACGAGTAACCACTTGCAAACACTTGCAACCACTTGCAACCATCAAACATAACATGTCTCAAACACATGTTTCATCCAAAGGATTCTACCTAAGGTTCTCATGACAAGATTAGCACGATAACTAGATAAACATGGATAGCAAAGAGAAAGATATGCTAACAAAGGAAAGAGATTGAGAGTGTACCCTCAAAAAGGAATGGATAAAGCCCACGCATCTTCTCCTCGGTTTCCCATGTTGCGTCTTCTTCGGCTTCACCCCATTGAACCTTCACCAGCTTAACCTCTCGATTCCTTAGCTTCTTGGTCTCCGTCCCCAAGATACGAATCGGAGCTCTCCTCAAAGTTGCCTCTTTCTCTACTTCCACGTCTTCAAGAATGCTAGGTTCAACCACCTCAGCGGACTCATGTAGGCACTTTCGGAGATGCGAGACATGAAAGACATTATGTACTCCGGACAGCTTCTCGGGCAATTGCACTTTATAAGCCATCTTCCCAATTCTCTCTATGATAGGGAAGGGTCCAACAAATCTCGGAGCTAACTTCCCAACAGCTCCAAATCGGACCACATTCCGCAAAGGAGAAACCTTTACGAAAACCATATCCCCAACATCAAACTCCAAATCGGATCTTCGCTTATCAGCATAGGATTTCTGTCGGTCTTGGGCCGCTTTCATTCGTCTCCGAATCAACTCGATCTTCTCGGACGTATCTCTGATCATGTCAGGCCCAAGTATGAGCTTCTCTGTAGTCTCCCACCAACATGTAGGCGACTTGCACGGCCTCCCATATAAAGCTTCAAATGGTGCCATCCCTATGCTTGCCTGATAACTGTTATTATATGCAAACTCAACCAGAGGAAGATGGTCTTCCCAAGTACCACCAAAATCCAGAATGCAAAGTCTCAACAAGTCCTCAAGTACCCTATTTACCCTTTCTGTCTGACCGTCCGTCTGTGGGTGATAAGCCGTACTCAGGTTCAACCTCGTGCCCATAGCTTCCTGCAAACTGTTCCAGAACTGACTAGTAAAGATGGGGTCTCGGTCACTGACTATACTGGAAGGGACTCCATGTAGTCGAACTATCTCACGAAGATATACTGATGCTAGTCCAGATGCAGTCCTTTTGCTCTTCACCGGAATGAAATGAGCACTCTTCGTAAGCCTATCTACAATGACCCAAATGCTCGTATTCCCTTTCCTTGACCTTGGAAGCCCATCAATAAAGTCCATAGAAATACTCTCCCACTTCCATAGCGGGACCCCTAGAGGATGCAATAGCCCACCGGGCTTCTTCGACTCGGCTTTTACTCTCTGACAAACAACACATCTAGAGACGAACTCTGCCACATCCTTCTTCATTCCAGGCCAGAAGAAAATGCGCTTCATATCCTTATACATCTTATCTCCACCCGGGTGTATAGTCAATTTGGAGCGATGTGCCTCATCAAGAACTTTCCTCACCAAGTCTTCTACCATCGGAACACAAAGCCTTCCGTCTCTCCTCAGCCAACCCTTATCATCTATAGAATATCGAGCAAGGTGACTAGATGTCTCCCCTCGAATCAGCTTATCCATAATCTCAATCATCTGAGGGTCTTCCTTCTGCGAAGCCCCAACTTGTTCCAGAAGGGTAGGCCTGAGCTCTAGAGATGCTAAAGAACCGGTCATTGACTCAACCGCCAAAGAGAAATCAAAGGTTGCCAAGAACTCTAAATTCTTCATCTCAATAAATAGAGGACTTAGTGTCAACCTTTTTCTACTCAACGCATCCGCTACAACATTCCCCTTGCCAGGGGTATAGGCTATATCAAAATCATAGGACGCCAAGAATTCCATCCACCTTTGCTGCCTCAAGTTCAGATCCTTCTGCGAAAAGAGATACTTTAAAGACTTATGATCAGTATACAGCTCAAACCTCTCTCCCAGAAGATAATGACGCCAAGCCTTGAGTGCATATACTATCGCTGCCAGCTCTAGATCATGAGTGGGATAATTCTTCTCATGCACCTTAAGTTGCCTACCACCAAAACATATAACTCTGCCTTCTTGCATCAGAACGGCGCCCAATCCCGTGCCACAAGCATCAGTGTACACGGTAAACATCTTACCACCATCGGGTAAAGCTAGAACTGGTGCTGAGGTAAGGGCTCTCTTGAGTCTCTGAAAAGCAAGCTCACAATCCATATCCCAAGCAAAAACTAAATTCTTCTTTGTCAACTTAGTAAGAGGAGCGGATATCTTCGCGAAGTCCTTGATGAACTTCCGGTAAAAACCCGCAAGACCTAGAAAACTTCTCACTTCGGTTGCATTCCTTGGAGTCTTCCAATCCTGAACTGCAACCACCTTAGCGGGATCCACCGCTAAGCCTTGCTTGGATACGATATGCCCAAGGAATCTAACTTCCCTTCTCCAAAAGTGACACTTGAAGAACTTGGCCTTTAACTGATGCGCTCTAAGCGTATCCATCACCTCTACAAGATGCCTCGCGTGCTCTTCTTCATCCTTGGAGAAGATCAGAATATCATCCACAAAGACCACGACAAACTTGTTTAAGAACTCTCGAAACACCCTACTCATCAAGTCCACGAAATACGCGGGTGCATTCGTCAAACCGAACGGCATAACAAGCCATTCAAAGAATCCATCTGGAGTTCTGAATGCAGTCTTGTCTATACTATCTTCAGCCACTCTGAGTTGATGAAATCCAGTAGCAAGATCAAGCTGAGAGAAAACAGAAGCACCAACAAGCTGGTCAAAGAGATCATCGATCCTTGGTAACGGGTGTCTGTTCTTCTTAGTCAGCTTATTCAACTCTCTATAGTCCACACAAAGTCGAAGAGAACCATCCGCCTTAGTAGCAAACACCACAGACGCTCCCCATTCGGATATACTTCGTCTGATGAAGTTCTTCTCAAGCAACTCTTTTACTTGCTTGCTGAGCTCCCGTCTCTCACGCGGAGCCATATGTCGAACGGGCAAAGAAACAGGCTTAGCATTATCCACTAGATAGATGCGAAAATCAATCTCTCGTTTAGGGGGCAACCCCTTAACTTCTTCAAAAACATCTGGATAATCTCGGACCACCCTTACAGACTGAAGGGCTTCCTCTGACGAGTCGAGAGATTCAAGATAGCATAACATGACGGGATCCTTCGGATTGCATGAAATCTCTAAGGTGTTGCCAAGGCGAGTCACAAGCCTCACAACCCTATGCTCACAATCAAGAATGGCTCCATATCTGGACAGCCAATCCATGCCCAATATCAATCTGTATCCCCTGAAACCAAGAACATACGCACTACACAAGAACTCTACACTAAGTATAGAGATCCTCAGATCCTCACACATCATAGATAGATGAGCAGAACCCCCAATGGGATTCGAAACACAAACGGGATCATCCACTAAGCTAGTACTAAGGTGCAAACTATCAACAAGATCAGATGAAATAAAGCTATGTGATGCACCAGAATCAAACAAGGTACGAACTGGAAGATCGGAAACATAAACAAGGTTCTCAACAGAAACACTACCTCGATCGGGAACTGGAGCGGTATTGAGAGCATGAACTTGCCCTCCTGAAGGTCCAGCCTGTCCTTTCTTCTTCGGGCATTCCTTGCTGAAGTGCCCAGTCTCACCACAGGAAAAACATCCACCACTAAGCTTCCTTTTCTTCTTCCTACAATCCTTAGCAAAGTGTCCAGGCGCACCACAGTAATTGCACTTTCCCTTGCCTTTGTTATTGTTCCCCTTCTTGTTCTTGCTTTGATTCCCCTGACTGCTTTGACCACCTTGATTGCCTTTACCCTGAGAATCGGCCTTCTTTGCTTGAGTATCACCCGACTTGACCTCTTTTTTTCCATCTCCCTGGAGTAGAGCCATATCGACCAAACTCTCAAAAGTAGCCCCATGCGGAATATGTGACATCGCTAAACCCTGCAGCGGCTCATTCAACCCTCTAGCGAATCGAAGAGCCTTCTTCTCAGGAGTGTTTACCATATCCAAACCAAAACGGGCCAGCTGATTAAACTTGTTCACATACTCCTTAACAGACATATCACCTTGCTTTAATGCAATGAACTTCTCCATCTGTAAATTCGCCTCAGCAGAAGATAGAAACTTGGCCACAAATCTAGCCCTCAAATCGGCCCAAGTCTCAACGGGCCTCGTCCCATTGGTGACTTCCCACCAATAGGATGCTTCGTCCTTCAAAAGCCACACTGTCAATAAGATCTTCCTCTCGTCATCAATCCTAAAGATAGCAAACAAGTCCTCAGTGTCTTTCAGCCAATTCCTAGCTTCAACAAAAGATTCCGTGCCTAGGAAATTCTTGCCTCCCATCGCCTTGAAGTCTTTACAAACCTTCGTAAACTCAACCTGAGGATGCTGAGGGGGAGGAGGAGGAAGAGGAGCCTCAGCAACTGGAGGAGGAGGAACGTTAACTACTGGAGGAGGGGGAACAGGAACCACCGGAGGAGGGACATTAGGGAGAGGATTCTCAACTACAGGGGGAGGAGTGGGAGTAGGGTTTGCGGGGCCGGCTGCCGCCCTAGCTTCTAGAAGTCTCCTATACCAGAGTGGTACATTTACTCCATCCGGGATGGCAAGATTCTCAGCCATACTGAAACGAAAGATAAGATAAGATTAGGTCAAGGGAACGAAGGATAACGCTAATGGCTTTTTGGGGAATAGCCTTTTAAAATACTAGACTTTTCTTTGGAAAATACTTTATACTTGTTTTGAAAATAGTTTTTCAAAAGTCTTTTTAAAAACTTTTTGTTCTTTCTTGTAAACCATATGCTCTGATACCAAATTTGTAACACCCCACCTCCGCTAGGGTCACTCTTTCGGGGGCACTCGCTTCTGGGGGGCGTTATAACTGGGTAAGCATGCATAATGATATATCAAGGCAGAATAAGAACATAAATATATATATATAACAGAGTAAGTGAGAATAAAACAGCGGAGTATCTCAAACCATCTCAAAACAAGTTTAGTACATCATAAAGTCAACTGCCAAAATAAACATGTCTAGTACATCATAAACAGGAATACTGAAAATACATAGTGCTATCCCCAAAATTAAGATGATAAACCATAGCGAGCTCAATGTCCAGGCATACATGAGCTACCCAGCGAACAAGCAAGCAATCCAAGCTAAGCACCACTGTTCCCTCCCTGAGAACCTGGGGGGGGGGAAACGGAAGAAAAGAGGCGAAAGAAAATAGGTCAGTCAAAAAGACTGGTAAGCCGTACTACGATCAGTCTATAAACTAATAAAGTTAACATCATGATGGAAACTGAGATGAACATACTGGCAATAGATAAAGGTGTCATCACATAAAGAAGATTAAGTTTTGCACCACAGTGTACTAGCAAACTAACATAACAGGTATTGATCCCTCAGCCCAAACTTTGGCCCATTATCATGAGGTGACCTTAATACAAGGTCCAGCCCAACGGTCTAATCGATCGGCTCCCTATAAACCTAACACGTCAAGTGTTGGTGTCCATACGGCCCACCTATGGTTGTAGTCAGACTGAGCTGGGTCCACCTTCGGGTGTATCAAGCCCTCGGGTGTCAACCCCAGACACCTAAGCAATAATGCACAGTCTAAACCTACTGGTACCCGTGCCTCGAGTTTGTCCAACACCGGACTACGTGCACGTCCGTAGCCCGCCTGGACCCGCACCGCTGTACCACTCAGCCGCCCCTTTGGTCGCTTACATCCGTCCAGTAATCGTGCCCCGCCCTAGCCTAGCCTCTAGGGTTGTGAATGATACCAAACTGGGATTACTGCTGGAACAGACCATGTTACTAGGGTTTTCTAAGAGGGTTAAGTGTGGTTTAACCCCTCACTAATCATGGATTAAATTAGTTAAGTGTAACCAACAGTTCACCACTTAACCCCATTTAATCCCTCGTATCCCCAAAATTGGTTAAGCATTAGTGGGCCATGACCTAACCCTAATCATGAGGCATTAATTAATTTAACTGTGCCTTAACCTCTCACATTAGTCCTTGTTGTGGTTACTAGTTAGGCCGGGCGGGTCCGGGTAGCTTTACACCACAACTTGGTCTAACCTCGGGTCCAAGGTACACATGACCAACTTCTCACATTGGGTCTTATTGTTTGTAGCAACTAGTTAAGCCGGTCGGTTCCGGGTAGATTTACGCTACAAACTCAACCCAACCTCGAGTTGGCCACACTTATGTTTTCTAAGTGTCATGTCCACTTTATTTTCAAACCATAATTACAAGTTTAACAAATACTTGGGTAGACCTAACTTAATAGGTAAATTCCCAAGGGGTAGACCTAACTTAATAGGTAAATTCCCAATCTTATATTTTCATGTATTTTAAGTTTTACCCAAAACCCCCCAACGTCATTCTATCGCTTACATATTCGTCATAGCGCATAAAGGATAGAAAGAGGGAACTTGGCACAACATACATGATGAATCTTACATATCATAGTAAACATGCATAACATGTTGGACTTGCCTAACTTAGCATAGTGAACTTGCATAAACATGCATAACTTGTCAAACTTGCAAATCATGGCATAGTGAATTTGCATAAACATGCATAACTTGTTAAACTTGCAAATCATGGCATAGTGAACTTGCATAAACATGCATAACTTAGCAAACATGTGTAACATAGCATAATGAACTCGCATAAGCATGCATAACTTATTAAACATGCATAACATAGCATAGTGAACTCGCATAAGCATGCATATCTTATTAAACATGCATAACATAGCATAGTGAACTCGCATAAGCATGCATAACTTATTAAACATGCATAAATCCCAACTTTCATCACATACTAACTTTAGAGTTTCTAAAATGAAGGTAAGAGGGCTTACAAATATTATGAAGACACAAATCTACTAATAAAGATTGAGAAGCAATTTATGCAAGCATAAAAACCCAAAACAAAGCTCCAAATAACAAAAATCCCAAAAACTCTAGCTTAGCAAATAAAACTTGCAACTTGATGATGTATGCAAGCTAATGATCATTCATACAACTTAGAAATGCTTGTATGAACATCATAATCTTCATAGGAATGATTTATGAAGAGGGTGGAGGCTAGGGTTTTTAGGTGGAGGCCATTTGAGAATTCATTTTGACATAGTTTGGTTACAAGAATGAATAATGGGGTTTTAGGGTAGGATTAGGGGCTTATTTATAGAAGATTAGAGTGTTTTTAGCCCTAGGATTAACCCTAGGTTAGTTTAGGTCCGTCAGATTTAGGAATTCTCTAGAACCAAGCCACAAGACCAAGCCCAAATCACAAATGGTGCGCCAGGCAAAACTGCCTGGCCACCCCCTGTCGACAGGGCAGTCGACACCTTAAGACCCCTGTCGACATGCCTGTCGACATGGGGGTCCTGGCGGGAGTTTTCCCGCCTGACGCCAATTAGCCCTAATCCTTGTTTTTAATTTAAAATTTAAATCTGTTTTTAACATGGAAATTTCTGAAAACTTCAATGGGCCTTAACTGGGTCATACGGACTCCGATTTTCGAAAACTCGGACTCTATTTCGCGTATTTTTCCGAGACGAACGCAATGGCATAGCCCGTTTCCCTTGATTCAGATTTTAGAATTAAATTCTGCCTCGATTTATGTTATAACAGGTTATTGAAAATACGGGTTGTTACAGAGCACTTGGCAAGAAACTACCATAAGCCAAAAGCAGTGCAGATTGTCAAAATTATGCCTTGGAAGTAGTGTATATTTGCAGCCATTCCCTTAGCGATCAAGGACAACCAACGTTGGAAGGTATAATTTCTATCTTAGGGATTTCATTGTGTAGCCTATTTAATTCGGGATCCACCCACTCCTTCTTTGCTAGGAAGATTGTAGATTCTTTGAAACTTCCCTTATCCTTTGTTAGCCAACCGATATTGGTGTCCAACCCTATCGGAGGGACTATGCGACTTTCTGTTGTTTGTAAAGACCAAGTATTGGACAACAGAGATTTCGACTTCTGTTGTGATGCGTATGTACTTGAACTCGAGGGGTATGGTCTTATTTTTGGAATGGACTGTGTTAACGCCAAAAATGGCACTAACCTCATATTTTAGCAAAAGCACCACCACTTTACAGGGAAAAGAGTATAGAACATATAAAAATAAATGGAAAAGGTCAGAAATAGAAAGTAAAGAGAGAGAGACACAATTGTTATAGTGGTTTAGCCATAGACAAAGCCTATATCCACTTTGAATACATTTTATTATTTTCTTTGCCAAGCCAAATACAATGATTTACGATTGATTAGAGCGTTCTCCACAGTAAAGATTAATTGGAAATTACAAGGACTATTGATTATTGGTGTATATCTCAGTAATCAACTTAGGTGACTAAAGTTTGCTATCTTAGAAGAACAAGTATTGCTGTTAAATATGAACCATGAGTGCTAGAGATGAAGAATAGATGATGATTGATTTCTGCAGCATTCCAGCAAGGCAGCTGTAACGACCCGAAAATCCGGTAGAATTTGAGCTGACCAAAAACACAAGTCCAACCCCAAATATCATGGAAATTCGAACCATTAATAGAAAGAAGTTAGAGGGTGAGGATAGATAAGATAGAAACTTAGAATAGAAGAAGAAGAAGAACACAACAACAGAGTAACACGAATCTCACAGCGGAACGAATAACATATAATATATATAACATAACTTGAAATATACATCTGTACTTGAATATACATCAATATCAAAGTACATCACTTACAACACAGCGGAACAAACTATAACTAGATAACGCTGAAGCCTCCTGCTCCATGCTCCTTTAGATATATCTGAAAAATCCTGAACTACTTGACTGCCCGTACAAATTTAGGCACCCAAGAGTTTAGGTAGAACAAAACAAATAAACTCCGGGTCAGTCATGGGACTGGTATGAGTAAACAGTTTAAAACAATTTCAGAAAACTAAATGATATCTCATAAGACCACGCCGTATAACACGGAACGGGTTTTTCCCTTATGAGAATCCAAACACTTGATTTATCTTTATATCAAAACTCTTTTGATATTACAATAATGTCTAAATCAAGTAAATAACAATCTAGTGGAACATTTGCATCTCACGTTCCACATATATATACAATCAAAACCGCAAGCACGTATTGGGTAATGGATTTCCAACTATGACAAGGTATGGGACCACCTTCCGCTGGTATATCTCTAGAGGAGAATACACCGAGTTCAACAAGAACATCTTGCAACTCTGCCACACATGACCGACCACTCATTTCGCTTGAGTGTATCGAATGTATATCACCAACGGTTGGGATCAGCAACCGTTTCCCGAATGGGACAGCATCGACAATAGATTTTTAGAAGTAAATGAAACTCTAGATCAGGTGATTCTACACCCTAATAGGTGCGACCTACATAGCCATGCTGCTTGCCCGATTTCTGTCATTTACCGGATGTTGAGGCTAGAAGCTACGCTTTATCATCACACCAGATTTACTTCGAATGTCACATCGTCAGATCCATCGAAAATCACTAATTGACGTCTACAACAGTACATTACGTGTCAGCTAAAAGAAGTTTCCTCCTCCGCTTCCACTCTTGGTACAGTTGAAGAAATCAATGTACGTGACCTTTCTGGAAATACTCTGTCAGACATTCATCCAGACAAGTCACCCAGGAACAGGATGAATTGAAGGTACTATTTCTATTAATAGAAAAAGTCCTTGCACTCTACTCCGTCTTCGATTATCTTTATATGATCTGATTCGTACGCTACTGCCAATACGGAGTGGTTCTTCGGATAATAATCCAACCGGTCTCTCCATATTGACAACGATGGTCAAAACTTCGATAGTCTGTGATTTAACTATCGAATAAAAACAAGTGTTTCGATAGTCGATGATTTAACTATCGAATAAAACAAGTGTTCATCCAAACATCCAACAATCACTGAACCTTTAATTAATATTCCATTAATTAAATCTTTTCTCTATTTCTTTATCAATATTTGTTAACCAAATATTTTCAATAACCATATTGGCCCTTTTACGTTCTTTGGAAAACATTTCCATATCACCTTCTTTTATTTTCTAAACTTTAGAAAATATTCATTATTCTATTTCCAAGCTTTGCACATATTTGGGTTAAAACAGATGTTGTGTAAAACATCGTTACGACAACCCAAATACAGTATTTAACTAATTCTTATTCCACATTGATCTTCGAGCCTGAATCTTGCTACTTATCGGTATATCATGAAATCAACCAAGTTGGGGTATAATTACCTCTCAGACCTTGACTGAATAACATTTAACGTCAAAACAGACAAGACTACTTACTCGAATAATCAATACCATACAACTGATTATTCACCTTTAAACACATATATATTTTCTCTTTCTATTCTTACTAGATTTTATTCCTAGTCTTCCTTTTTGATTATACTATTCTATTTCTAAGTTCGTTTTCTTATCGACTTCTATATATTTTGATATGTTAATTTCTAACTATCAAATTATCTTAAAAATATTCTATCTCCTTAAATTCCCGGAAAAATTCGCCATAACCTCCTTTGTACCGGGAGCATCGGGAAATTTCAAATAGCTTTCCCGGTCCTTCTCATCTCAAAAAGAAAAAGAAAAAGCCAAGCGGCTTGCCGATACGGCGCATAAAATCTCATATGGAAATTAAATACGTACCTTTTTGTCGGGCATTCTATTTATTTCACTTCTATACTTTATTCCATACCTGTCTCCTGTATATTTATGCTTGTCCAATCTATTTTAACTATACCAATCGTTTTAACTCAATTTGTTAATTAAATCTGTTACTTAACTTTTCAGTCTATTTCACCTTCATATTTGAACATGACATGTTTCATATATATTTAAACTGCATATTAACAAATTCTAATTATACTCATACTCTCGTTTCCTTATTGACTTCTCTATTCAAATTCCAATTCAATTCTATTTGAATTCTCTTTATTTAAATTTCATTTGAATTCTATTTTCAAATTCTATAGTTAAAGTCCATTTGAATTCTATATTGAAATTCTATTGTTAAAGTCCATTTGAATTCTATATTGAAATTCTATAGTTAAAGTCCATTTGAATTCTATATTCAAATTCTATAGTTAAAGTCCATTTGAATTCTATATTCAAATTCTATAGTTAAAGTCCATTTGAATTCTATATTCAAATTCAATTTCAATTCCTTATATTCAAAGTTCATTTGAATTCTCTGCATTATTTATAAACAACTTTTATAACTTCAATTCAAATCCCACCTTTCCATTTATAAACAACGTTTATAAATCCAATTCAAACCCCATATTTTCATTTATAAACAACTTTATAAATTCGATTCAAATTCCATCCTTTCATTTATAAACAAAGTTTATAAATTCAATTCAAACCCCATATTTTCATTTATAAACAACTTTATAAATTCGATTCAAATTTCCATCCTTTCATTTATAAACAAAGTTTATAAATTCAATTCAAATTCCATCCTTTCATTTATAAACAAAGTTTATAAATTCAATTCAAATTCCATCCTTTCATTTATAAACAAAGTTTATAAATTCAATTACTTGTTTTATATACCTTCGAACAAGTTAAATATTTTCTATAGTCTTATTTAAAATTCAAATTCTATCTATAAAAATAGAATTCACTTTTTAAATCTCAAATACTCTTTTCGATATTTTTATAAATCAATATTCAAGCCCCATTGATATTTTAAATAATCAAATCAACCAATTTTCAATCATTTGATTTTTAACACATCATATATGAATATATATGAAATCAAACAAACAACAGAATATATATATTTTTGAGGAATCCAGTTGGATTCCTCCAACCTATTTTCCTGCATCCACAGATGTTAGTCAACATAGTAATACCCATCCTGCTTCGTGGCAGGATATCGCGGTATAGAAGGTCATCCACTAATCATAGCGTGGGGCGTATAGGGTAATCATCCGCTATGAAACTGTGGGCATCCGCTAATGAAACTGCGGGAATCCAACCAATCATCAACCCAATATATATATAATAGTCAACCAATCCTAAATAACTATATATATTTTAAAACAATCAGACAACATTCAAACAAGCATAACAATTATTTTTAACTATATAAAAATAATTCTAAATAAAAGGTGAGATTTACTCACCTGCTTTCCTTTCGTCGAATCCAGCTTTTTGAATTATCTAATCTTTAGCTGACTCGGAAAAATCTTTGATTAAACCCAGCTCATATGCTTCGCAAACCAAACGTGACTTGTGTTTGCCTATGTATTTTTCCGAACCTTGTATAAATCCATTTACGATTTTATATAAGTTTGATATAATTTAAACTAATTAAATTTACATAAGGGAAACCTTAACTAAGCTTAAATTTTATTTTAATTACCTTGGTCCATGTTCAGCATCTCCTTTCTTACCGCTAAACAACTTCAATATCATACTCCCATTTCCAGCAATTTAGCAAAATGTTAAATCTACAGAGATCGCCATCAACTCAAATTAGTTCAGACCTCAATCACAAGGACATATATAGTTTCCGACAACCCTTTACATGCTAGCAAATGAGCAGAAGGGTCGAACTAACATGTAGCAACTGTTGTTTATTGAATTTCAGGCGCTGCACCACTAACCGGGTACCTAACCTTTCATAAAGCCGTTTGTTGACCTCATCAGTGACCTAGAACCCCAAATCGATCCACACTTTGATCATCGATTACCCACTTCTTGTCCACTGCCATGCCTGGTACATCATCAACTCGAGTTACTACCAGTCGCAAACTAAGCACCAGAACCCACCATATTGTTTGTCATTCATAGCCGCTACCATCACTAGCCGACGTCCCTACACTTTCTGTTCAAAAAGCATCGAATTGTCCTTCCATCGGAAACCCGGAAGCAACTGCGACTTCCACTCCGTTTATCGCACCACTCGAAATCCCCAAAACAAATCTCGCTCTGTAAAAATCACGAAGCAAAGAACGTACCTTTCATCTACTGAAACTCCACTCGCTAGCGTCAGATTCACCCCATCGCTACCCTGAGTCGTCGAATGAGCTCTCCTTCCGTTTTCAACCTCAAAAGCCACATCGTGACCTCCTCTGTGCTGTTGTTTCAAAGTCGAACAATCAATAAAAATGAAAGTCGCGCCCTCCTTGGTTTACTGCTACTCGAAGCTGCGTTCATCATAATCCCCTCGTCCACCTACAAATCAATTCCGAATATCCAAGCGACCTTCGACTTGCGAGCGCCTCCAGATCCCTTCACTAATATTGCATGCCACAAATCCTCCTCGAGATCGAGCTATAGGCACTTCGCTCCTCTCGCGATTTGGTCTTATGCGATTTCAATTTGAAGAAGGAGCTCGGCCATTATTGGAGTTTTGATTTACTGATCGATTTCGGTTAATAGTGGAGTGCGGCCCTTTAAATTTGGTTCCTTGATTTAGTTTGTGGATAAAATGAAAGCACGGTTTTGATTTTGTTTGTGGTACTAAAGGATCCACCATTTTGTTTTAACTTGTGGTAATAAAGGAGCCACCATTTTGTTTTGTTTTGGTTTTATTTAATTTAAATTAACCTGTTTCTGAACCCCTTTCTGAACCCAACAACTGTCAATTCTAAGGTAAAACCACTATTCTGAACCCACTGGGATAAGTACCGAGGTCCAGTTCGATCCTCTGAAGGAGATATTAATTTAAATCAATATAAATTAATTTCAGATAATTAATTTCCTCGATAATAAATAAATGTTATTATCGCTATAAATTCAAAATAAAATTTCCTGTTATTTTATTTGAACTGTATTTAATTCAAATTAAATTTTGAATTCAACTAAATCCATTTTCGTATTCTGACAATTTAATCTATTCACTATTAAATTGAAACTGATTTTTAATAATTGATAACTAAATACAAATAATTCCATTTATTTTATCACCTCAATATTTAAATGAAATATTAAATATTCAAAAATTAACCCATAAGGATCCGGGTCATTACAGCAGCAATCAGGATCCCTTTTCTGTAGAAAAGTATGTTGTATTTCTATGATTTTAGAGATTCTTAGGCTATGACAACTTGCACATGGGCACTAAATAACACAAAGAAGCTATGGCCAAAGCCTTATCATCACTTGACCTAACAACGTGGACCAGTACTAATCCATAGCCTATGGATCGGTACTGGTCCATAGACTTGGGCAATTCAGAGATGATAACTTCATAGCTTGCTCTCTTATGCCTTTTTGAGTCCTTTTGCTGAGCTTGGAGTGGAGGCAGACTTCGTTTGACTACCTTTGGTGATTTGTTATCCCTTTGTGCTTGCTTTTTCTATCGGTCCATCGAGCAATCGTAGCTAAGTTTATTTGATTGACTAGAAACTTTGGCCAATAGGCTTGTTGGATTCTTAGAGTCACCACAATGTCAATGTCGAGTTGACACTCATTGTACCTTTGTATCGGTACTGGTCCATATGGCATGGATCGGTACCGATGCAGGGACATAGCAGATATTACTTTGAAACTTCTTATGAAACTATCCCTCACTATTTCGAGCCCATCTATCGAATTCCAGCTTTTTCCGAGATCATGTTGTTTCTTTTCCTTGTGAATATCCTTTTCGGGTTCAAAATTGGGTTAACATTTGTCCCTCATATTATATTTTGTTGAAAACATAATACGCTACGGAACCATAACCTAATGTAATTTTTGATGATGCTGACTCTGCATTCTAGATTCATACTTCCGTAGTGGCTTCCAAGATACATACATTTGTCTTCTCCAGTTTTTTGCCTTAAGAGAGGGCTTTGGTTTTAATATGATACAATAGGTAATAGTATTAAGGGTTTGAGCTCGGCTTCACACAATATTTTCAGACTTAGCCGATAGCATATTCCGAACTCGAAATTAGAGCAATGGACTTGGTTCTGGAGAGTTATCTTTGATTTTTTAGATGTCTGCTTGAGTTTCTTGACTTGGATCGTTCTCGTTCTTAACAACATTGCAACTTCAATTTCGATCCTTTTTAGATGCTTCAGATTGACTACTAGATCATGTGTTGGAAGTTCATGCCAAATGGGATCAAGAGAAAAAGTTAATGGTTCAAAGTCAAGTCTTGCGCTTTAAGGATCTTTTGAGGAAAGTCCTTTTCTCTTCTTGAGTTTTGGGGTCGATTCTTTTCACTTACGCCGCTTGGGTAGAATCTCATTTAAATTGATGTGGTTGGTTATAAACATTCTATCGACAGTGAACTTTAACATTTTCCCTGAATGTTGTATGAGCTAACTTGAGAGCATTAAAAGCTTCACCATTTTCCCATATTGCTTTCGTACTTATAATGATCCTAGAAAAAAGCTTTTTGAACCACTTATGGCAACGGATCAATTGTCGACTTTTAATCGATGGTGGGTAAGTTCTAAAAATTGAAAGGAAAAAAGCATAGATTGCAGTATCATAAATGTAAGACATGTTTGCGGGATGCCCGTTCAATGCATTGAATTCAAATGGAAAACACAAGCTATTTCCTCTTCGAATTCTGATCTTTTCCGTTTAGGGATTTATTTTGAAACGAAGCATACCCGATCGCTTTGATCATGAGCCTTACTGTATAAAGTAGGTCATTGCCAGGATTTTGAGTTCGAATGCAATGTGGTCTTGGTCAATGGCACAACTTAAATTCAAATTAAAACTGATAACCTGTTCAGGTTGAACTAGAGTTTGGAACTCTTCCAAGCTTCTAATTCCTTATTTTATATTTTTGTGGTGATTTGAAGCTTCAATGCAAATATGATTTAACTTAGGATCATCTTGATGCTTCAATTCAAGAGATGAACCAGTAAGAAATTCGGACTCGATTGCCTTGTTGAACAACTTTATAAATTAACTGTAGTGCGTAAAGACTATATTTGAGTTGTTTTGGCTGCGAAAATGGCCCTCATTCCCCTGAATCGACCTTTAGAATGACTAAACATGGTTTTGCAACATTAATGCTTACCCAAATAAAGCGTAGCTGAGCCTAATTTCCAAAGTTCAACTTCTAGAGCACTAATCAATCAAGTGTACGTGAATTGGAGAGCCTCCCGTGCCGATTTAGGCAACGGATTCCTCGTCGATCGCTCAAGTCGACAACGGATTAATACAATAAAGGGAAACATGATGAAAAGTTTTCTAGGCTCAAGTGGGCACATTCATGAGATGGTATCGATCAAGAGAACATTTATCTCATGGGATACAATTCACATCGAAATGATGTTTCACTTGTCCTTGGATGGTGCTCGGGAATCTTTTATCGACGCTTGCCGATTTCGAGTACCGAACGTCTTCCACCATAACTATTGCACTTTGGAAACATGTGCACCTGACTGTTCTAAATACGAGCTTCCTCATGTAGAGCGGTGTTGAAATATCTGACCCACAAACATTCTGGAGAGGGAGACTCTTCTCAATCCAAAGCGTAATCGACTTTTCCTCAGTACATATTGGGGTATCCGCTCGTGCCCTCATAGACGGAGTCATCATTACGACCGGGCCTATGTCTGACTTGTACATTGAGTTATTAGGCTTATTTAGAATCCACCTAAGATATTATCTTTTGTGGTTACACATGGAATGCTATAGCATGTTTGCATTTAGTTCGTGATTCGTAAAAGCGATGTACAATTGTGACTCAGGGTGAAGTTGTGTATAAGCCTTCCTCCGGTTCTACTTCTTGTTATAATTACATATGATTTAATAGGGTTGTTCCTCTTTTTACCCTACCTTATGGTATGTGCTTCAGGCGTTAGAAATTGCATCTTACCAACTTTTCCTAAAGGGTTATGCCATGTTGATGGGATTAGTTTTGCAACATTGGAGGCATAGTCTTTGACATTGAAGTCACTGCCGCTATTCCATCTAGTCAGGTCATAATCTTTTCACATACCCTCTAGGAGTTATAACTCATCCCCTTGTGGGTTATTCTGCGATAATTGCAGCTAACCAGATTATAAAGTGGTCGTCTTCGGCTTAATGTTTCAAAAGTGATGTGCAATTGCCTTTGGGACGTGGACTCTCTTCTTGATCGCTTTTAAATCTCATGGCTTTCCATCGGCTTATATGCATTAATGCAACAATGCCTACTTTTCTGCTAGTTTCACACATTCCTTTCACATGGAGATATACTTCATTGTTTTGCATATGAACGGTTTTAGCCACTGCTCCGGTGGTTGATTGACATCCAATTAAAGTTTCTCATCTTACCTTTACGACGTAACATACGCCCCACGGACTTTTTCATACATAAAAGTCTTTCTACTTTTTGGACAAAGGCTATTTGAGGGAGGAGACAATTTAATTTCACATTGTGATTAGTTGGGAGTGGAGACTAGCTACGCTCTAGCTGAATCCCCATAGATTTGTGGTTAAGCTATTTTTTCTTGCCTTCACTTGTCCCTTTCTGTGAATTCGACCAAGTCCGTGTACCTATTTGAATCTCAGTAAAGAGATTTGTTTGAAACCCTACATAGTTGACGATTCCGCAATACCAACTTTCATGTTCTCCTATTTACATGGGATCATATAAAGGAAGGTTTGCCGTGTTGTTTCGGACAATGGCTCCATTGTCGTTTTTTCATTGGTAATGGGTAAATTTCGAGTGAATATTTAAAAGATTAAGTGTAAGTTATTTTATTCTACTTTTAATGAGTTATTTATGCATGATGGCCAGTTTTTGGTGTTTGAAAGTACCAGACTTGCTTTGCTCAAATAGCGCACTAAACATGTCCCGGTTGATGCTCACAATACAAACAATAACAACTTGTCATCTTCACTTGGATTCCAAGCATCATTCTAATGGGCTCGTAATCCAAAATAAAACATACATGACTGTGTAAATGTGAAGTATAATTGTCTAAAATGACTTTTGCCTGTTCAGTTTCAAATCTTGTGTAAAGACACTTTCTCTTCTTAGGGCGAGGTCATACTATAACTTATGCAACTTTGAGTAGCATCTGAATTGTGCTATCCCACTTTGTGTATTGCATGTTGAACTCCGTTGATGGAGCGTATTCTCTAAATGCTTGGTTTTTGGGCTTATGTAGTGGTGAAATGTCAGGGAGTTGCTTATTTATCTGTCGTTGCCCGAGTATGCCCTTTAATCCTTTTTATGATTGCAGCTACTCGATGCTTTATGCCTTTTAGTTTACTTTAGTTTACTCTGACTTAGACTCTCGTAGTTCCTCAATTGCCAACATCTATGTGAGGGGTTTACTGCATTTATTTTGGTGTTTAAAATTCGAAGTATGGATTTCAATCGTATTTGAGTTGGTTCGTCCATTATGCCATAGTTGAGGCATATTTCCATCTTTATTTTCCTATGATCTAGATCAAGCTGATGTTTCCTGTGACACCCCACGTCCGTTAATGTCAATCGTTAGCATAATGCATTAAGTTTAGCGAAGCATTATAGATAAACAGAAACAGGAAATCACAAGACAGATATAAAATGGCAGCGAAAATTTAAAACTTTATTTTTCAGCAGAAAACATCGCGGTCTCAAAATCCAGTTACAACATCATACTGAAATACTAGAACAAAATACATCAAGTATAAACAACTGTCTTGCGCTAAAAATCAGTAGAGTACATAACTAAAAAAGCATTTTCCCCACAAGTATCCATTAACAAGTAGACAAGTAGTCAAAGTGATACATCGAAGCAAATCCAAATCCAAGCAGAAACAAAAGAGAGAGTCATAATCAAGCCTGAGCGTTCCCACCCTGAGAACCTAGGGGAAATGAAGAGAGAGAAAAGGAAACAAAACGGGTCAGACATAAAGTCTGGCGAGTCCAATGACTTTTAGCATATAAATAAGTAAAAGTATCATGATAGTAAATAAGCTGTATGAGTCATAACTATAGTAAATAACAGGTATAAACAGGATGGACAGGATATACAGAATAAACAGGATAACTATGCTTCTCAATTACTTTCTCTGGACCAATATTAGTATAATAGATTAAGTGTTTTCCAATTACTTAACAGAAACAGAATGATCCCAACAGAAACATAAATAGTATACTAAGGTGTACTTCTAGTAACGGGTTTTACCCCAAACAAAAATAAAAGGTACCTAACCAAAAATAACAGGTGTTACCCCAAACATAAACAACAGGTACCTAAACAGGACTAGATGTACCCTAATTAATAACCCCAGCGGTCGACTCCCTACCACATAAACACCTTGTGTCATCCCCACAGTAGGGTGTATTACTTCCTAAAGTGGCAACCACCAGAAGGACACAGACTTATTTATAGGTGTTGTGGCAACTTATTTTCCTAAGCAAGCCGGACCCATGCACGCAAATGACAATGTTGGAACGTGCCATCAGAACACCCTTTCCCAAAAGAACCTCTTATAATTAGCTCAGCAAGAGTGCCTTGACCCCTACCTAATGTGGTATGTATATAAACCCCCTCCCCACAGATTAAACAGGTTAAGTATTATAGGTTAAATGGTATGCATAGCCCCCAACGAGTTTCACAGGTTACTTATAGTTTCATTAACACATTCCGCTTAATCTTTGAATTAAGCCTATAGATTTATATGCCCCAAACCACAAGTCATAATTCACAGTCTAATATATTCCCCAAATTTTAGTTAAATTTCTCAGTATCGTTTATGCCGCCAAATCCCGGTCATGATTCATGCTACAAGTTATGCTCCCAAATTATCATTCCCAATCATTCCCAATTTAACTCGATTTCGTTCGTCTGCATATTTCAGCGATATCGGCCTAGGCGCGAAGGTAGCCTAGCTATAAAAATAAAAAGGGAATGAGAGAGGAAGAAGAGCGGAAATGGGCATAATAATAGAATATGCATATGATAACAGAAATAGGCATATAGGAACTGAACAACAGATCAGGTGTAAGTAATAACAGAACTGTTTGGGTATGAATCAGATTCTTAAAATGCATAGATTTAGATCCAGATTTATAAACATGTCAGGATTACTTGTTAAAAATTTATATCTAAAAGTAATATGAACTTACAGAGACTTGATCTAAAGAATAGAGAATGATATGTTGAAGTTGAAGTAGAGATTCTTGTATTCGTATATGCCGTTGTTGAAGAAAAATAGGCTAATTCAATCCAAGTTGGGGCAGCATCTCATTGTCTCTATTGTTTTAGGCAAATAAAAACAATAAAAATGTTGTCCTATATATACCTTATGCCAACGAATCTTGCTCAGAAACAAGTCCAGGTTCAGGAAATGAACCTGGGCAAATCTGGAGTGCGTCGACCCAGGGGTCGACACACACTTGAGTGGGTCGACCCAAGGGTCGACACACCGTTGAGTGGGTCGACCCATGGGTCGAACCCCTTGGGTTGTGGGTCGAACCTTAACGGGCTTGATTCCCGCGTGGTCTTCTCGCTTTGATTTTGAACTGTTTTTAAATTTCTGGTTTGATTTATTTATATATATTTCTCTTATATGTATATAAACTTCTAACCTTAATATCTTCTTCATACGATGTCCATTTTACACAAACTCAGAGTCTATCTTAAGTAGAATTCAGAGATGAATGCAATGGTATAATCAGTTTTACTTGATTCCCAATATTTAATTAAGTATTCTTTAGTTTATTAACGTTCTTTAAAATCACGAGGTGTTACATTCTCCTCTACCTGAAGGATTTCATCCTCGAAATCTCCAAGTTAAGAAGGTTGTTATTATCCTAATGACCATAACCATATACTCATCCATCATCCGTAGGCATCCAGTGTCCTTATGATTTTTCTAATGCTTGTATGAACATATTGAATAGTGTGTGTATATGTCCTTACACAAATGCGAGAAACCAGGCTGTCTACTAATTCAGTTGACCTCCATAATGCAATTTATGTACGTGCCATGTAACCAAAATATATGCAAATAATCCTAGTATAACATGTGAGTTCTATATGTGTGCACAATCACTCATTCAAATCCAACATCCATATAATGACACATCCATTTTCATCCATATAAAGTCCTAATGCACACACATCCATATGCAATATGTAAGTGATTGAGCCAATCTTGTGCCTAGTGTGTGTATATGCATCCACGAGCAACCACTAGCAAACACTTGCATCCACTTGCATCCATCAAACATAACATGTCTCAAACACATGTTTACACCCATTGGTTTTCTACCTAAAGGTCGAAGATTCGAGCGATAGGATATACTCAAATGAAAAAAGCAAGTATGAATAAAAGCTTGGAAAAAGAAGTTAAGAGCATACCCTTAAAAAGAAAAGGGTATGAAGTGCAAATCTTGTCTTCAGTCTCCCAAGTTGCATCTACGCAGTTTTCTCCCCATTGTACTTTCATCAGTTTGACTTCTCGATTGCGAAGCTTCTTAACCTCTGATCCAAGTATACGGGTAGGAAACCGTTTAACTATCGCCTCCTATTCTACCTCTACTTCCTCAAGCATGCTCGTCTCAACAACCTCTACTGTATCGTGCAGACACTTCCGCAAATGAGAAACGTGGAAAACATCATGAACACGTGCCAACCTCTCTACAGCTTCACCCTATAGGCCATTTGACCTATCCTTTCCACTATGGGAAAGGGTCCTACAAATCTTGGCGCCAATTTCCCTACAGATCCAAAGTGAACAACATTCCTCAATGGTGATACTTTGATGAAAATCATGTCTCCCACCTCAAACTCGATATCAGTCCTTCTCTTATCTACGTATGACTTCTTCCTATCCTGAGCTGTCTTCATGCGTCTTCGGATAAGATCAATCTTTTCTAAAGTTTCTCTAATCATCTTATGTCCAAGCGGAAGCCTTTCGGTAGACTCCCACCAACAAGCCGGTGATCCACAAGGTCGTCCATACAATGCCTCGAAGATTGTCATACCTATACTAATCTGATAACTGTTGTTGTAGGCAAATTTAACCAATGGATGATGCTCCTCCCAAGTCTAGGATACATAGCCTCAAAAGATCCTTAAGAACTCTATTCACCCTCTCAGTCTGCCCATCGGTCTAAGGGTGATACGCGGTGCTCAAACATAATTGTGTACCCAATGCCTCTTGTAGGATCTTCCAGAACTCACTAGTAAAGATGGGGTCACGATCACTCACAATGCTAGAGGGTACTCCATGTAAACGGACTATCTCACGAAGATAAACCGATGCCAACCATGCTGCCATTCTCTTACTCTTAACAGGAATGAAATGAGCGCTCTTAGTAAGCCTATCTACTATAACCTAAATACTGGTTTTGCCCTTCCTCGATCTAGGAAAACCATTGATGAAATCCATAGAGATGCTCTCCCACTTCCACTATGGGACCTTCAGAGGATGAAGCAAACCACCTGGCTTCCTCTGCTCAGCTTTAACCTGCTGGAAAACTAAACGTCGAGAGATAAACTCCGTAACATCTTTCTTGATCCTAGCCCAAAAGAAAACCCTCTTCATATCTTTATACATCTTATCACCACTCGGATGGATAGTCATCCTAAAATGATGGGGTTCCTCAAGGATTGTCTTCAACAGACTCCCAACTCGGGGAACACAAAGCCTTCCATCCCATCGCAACCACACTCTATCATTCATGGAATATCTACTGAGGTGACCAGAAATCTCCACTCTACTGAGCCAATCCAAGATGTCTTCTATTTATGGGTCCTCTCGCTGTGTAGATCCTATCTGATCCACAAGAGTAGGTCGTATTCCTAAGGATGCCAACAAATCAGGTGTAAGATCCGTAGATGGCCTAAAATCGAAAGTCGATATGTACTACAAGCTTCGCCTCTCTACGAATAGAGGACTCAAAGTCATCCTCAGCCTACTCAATGCGTCTGCCACCACATTACCCTTGCTAGGGGTATAAGTAATCTCAAAATCATAGGACGCTAGGAACTCCATCCGCCTCTACCGTCTCAAGTTGAGATCCCTCTGCGAGAACAGATACTTGAGAGATTTATGATCTGTGTACAACTCGAACCTCTCTCCAAGTAGATAATGTCACCAAGTCTTAAGCGCAAATACTATAGTAGCCAATTTCAAATCATGGGTAGGGTAGTTCTTCTCATGAACTCTCAACTGTCTACCACCGTAACATACTACCCTTCCCTCTTGTATCAAGACGACGCCAGGTCTTGTACCACATGCATCAGTGTACACTGTGAAGACTTTATTGCCATCAGGAAAAGTCAAGACGGGGCTGTGGTTAGATCCCTCTTTAACTGCTGAAAAGCATCCTCACAGTCAATGCTCCAAGAAAAGGCCAGATTGTTCTTTGTTAGTCTGGTGAGTGGGGCTGATCTCTTTGCGAAGTCCTTGATAAACTTACTATAATAAGCCGCTAAATCGAGAAAACTTCTCACCTCCGTTGCATTCTTCAGAACCTTCCAACTTGAACGGCAACTACTTTCGCGGGATCCAACGCTATCCCTTCCTTGGATACCACGTGCCCTAGAATCTTACTTCCTCTCTCCAAAAGTGACATTTGGAGAATTTTGCCTTAAGCTGGTGCACTCGGAGAGTCCTCAAAACCACCCCTAAATGTAGGTCATGCTCTTCCTTGATCTTTGAAAAGATCAAAATGTCATCTACAAAGACCACAACGAACTTATTCTGAAACTCGCAGAACACCCTACTCATCAGATCCACAAAATATGCAAGTGCATTCGTCAAACCGAAAGGCATGACTAGCCACTCAAAGAAACCATCAGGAGTTCTAAAAGCGGTCTTGTCTATACTGTCCTCGGTCACCCTCAACTGACGAAACCCTGTGGCTAAGTCTAATTGGGAGAAAACATATGCACCAACAAGCTGGTCAAACCGATCATCGATCCTCGGAAGTGGGTACCTATTCTTCTTAGTGAGTTTATTCAACTCCCTGTAATCCATACATAAGCAAAGCGAGCCATCCACATTAGTTTCAAAGATGACTGGAGCACCCCATTATTATATGCTTTGCCTAATAAACCCCTTCTCAAGTTGCTCCCCTACTTGCTTGTTAAGCTCCCTCCTTTCCCTAGGAGCCATGTGGCGCACACGCAATGCGACTGGCTTCGCATTATCCACCAAGTATATTCGAAAATCAATCTTGTGCCTCAGAGGTAAGCCCCTAACCTCCTCATAATTATCCGGATACTCACAGAAAATAGGTACAGATCGCAAATCATTGGCAGAGGCATCGATAGATTATAGGAAACTAAACATAGCAGACCCCTTTGGGTCACAGGAAATTTCGAGACTCCTTCCTCGGCAAGTCAAAAGTCTAATGACCATCCTCTCACAGTCCAGAATGGTACTAAACATGGCTAGCCAATCCATCCATAGAATCAGACCATAATCCATGGAACCAAGCACGTATGCATCACACTCAAACTCGACGCCTAACAAAGATATTCTCAAACACCAACAGATCATAGGCAGATGAGACGTGCCCCCTAATGGGGTTTGAGACAATAACGGGATGAGAAACAATACTGGTACTAAAGTGTAAGGACCCAACCACAGAATAAGATACAAAAGAGTGAGAAGCGCCAAAATCAAAAAGAGTCCTAATAGGATGATCGGAAAGAGAAATCAAACCTTCCATAGAAACTTTTCTACCTCCGTCTGGTATACTGGCTTCGAGAGCATGCACCTGCCCTCCAGAAGAACTTTCCCTTTGGCCATATCCTTGCTTCTATGGGCACTCCCTAGAATAGTGTCTGACCTCACCACACTGGAAGTAAGCATTCTTCCTTTTTCTGCAACCTTTGACCAAATGACCCAAGCTCCCATAACCATGACATTTCTTCTTGCCTTGAGCTTTGTCGTTCTTTCCTCTCTTCTTTTGCTGTTCTTTCTTGGGCTACACTTTCTTGTTTTGTGTCTCTTCAGTCTTAGCGTCATTTTTCTCCTCTTTTCCATCTTCCTGCATCAATGCTATATCAACCAGTCTCTTAAAAGTAGCCCCTATCGGAATGTGAGATAATGCCAATACTTGAAGGGGCTAATTCAATCCTTTTGCAAACCTTAAAGCTTTCTTGTGTGGAGTATTCACCAGCTCCAAACCAAACGTTTCCAATTTATTGAACTTATTGACATACTCTTTGACGGAATATTTCCTTGCTTAAGTGTCATAAACCTCTCCATCTGCATACTCTCTTCTGCTTGGGATTCGTCTCGAACCTCTATTAGAAATCATCCCAAGTTTCCATTGGACGCCCTTCTTGCTTCACTTCACACAAGAATGAAGCCTCGTCCTTAAGCTGCCATGCAGGCAAGTGTATCTTTCTGCGGTCATCAACTTCGAAAAGCCCAAATAAGTTCTTCGTCTCTTTTAGCCAATTTCGTGCTTCCACAAAGTTCTCAGTTCCTCGAAATGGCTTTCCTCCCATAGCATAGAAATCCTTGCATGTCTTAGAGAAATTTTCCGCTCATGGGGGAGGAGGAACAGTAGCTGCAGCTAGGGGAGGGGCATCTGTTTGGCCTCCGGCAGGCGCTGTAGCCTCAAGATACCTACGGAACCAAGCCGGTATCTGAACGCCCTCGAGAAGATTTGGTTCTCCAGACATGCTGAACAGAAAAGGGATTCAAACAGAGAATCGAAGGATATTTTATATGGCTTGGGGAACATGTTTTCCAAAAATAGATTTTTCTATGAAAATACTTTCTTTTTGAAACCCTTTGAAAACAATTTTCAAAATATTTTTATCTGATCTTATAACCTTCATCTCTAATACCAAATGTGACACCCCATGTCTGTTAATGTCACTTTTTAATGGAATGCATTAAGTTCAGTGAAGCGTTATAGGTAAACAGAAACAGGACATCACAAGATGGGTATAAAATAGTAGTGGAAATTTAAAACTTTATTTTTTAGTATAAAACATTACAGTCTCAAAATCCAGTTACAACATCAGATTGAAATACTGGGACATAATACGTCAAGTAAAAACATCTGTCTTGTGCTAAAAACTATCAAAGTACAGAACTGAAAAATCATAATCCCCATGAGTAGCTATAAACAAGTAAACAAGTAGTCAAAGTGATACATCGAAGCAAATCCAACTCCAAGCAGAAACAGAAGAGAGAGTCCTAATCAAGCTTGAGCGTTCCCACCCTGAGAACCTGGGGAGGGGGAAGGAAGAGAGAGAAAAGGAAACAAAATGGGTCAGACATAAAGTCTGGTGAGTCCAGTGACTTATAGCATATAAATAAGTAAAATTATCATGACAGTAAATAAGCTGGATAAGAGGTAACTGTAGTAAATAACAGATACAAACAGGATTGACAGGATATACATAATAAACGGGATAACTATGCTTCTCAGTTACTTTCTCTGCACCAATACTAGTATATCGGATTAAGTGTTTTCCAATTACTTAACAGAAACAGAATGATCCCAACAGAAACATAAATGGTAGACTTAGATGTACTTCTAATAACGGGTTTTACCCCCAAACAGAAATAAAAGGTACCTAACCAGAAATAACGGGTGTTACTCCAAATAGAAACAAAAGGTACCTAAACAGGACTAGATGTACCCTAATTACTACCCCCAACAATCAGCTCCCTACCACGTAAATACCATGTGTCGGCCCCACAGTAGCTGTATTACTTCCTAAAGTGGCAACCATCAGAAGGACACAGACATATTTACTGGTGTTATGGCGGCTTATTTTCCCAAGCAAGCCGGACCCATGCACGCACATGACCCCGTTGGAACGCACCATCAGAACACCCCTTCCTAGATGAACCTTTTATAATTAGCTCAGTAAGTGTGCCTTAACCCTTACCTAGTGCGAGGCCTCCCTTTTAATACCAGAATAGGTTACTGACTAATATGGGTCCCACACAATAAATGACACAAGCCACCCCATAGGCTTGTATCCCCAACCAACTAGGAATTCCACATATTAAGTTTAACGGGTTCGTATAACCCCCCAGAGATTTGATACATTTACTTAACCCCACAAATTCAACATGTTTACTTAACCCCCACTCATAGATTAATAGGTTTATATGTATATAACCCCCCATTGATTAAACAGGTTAAGTATTATAGGTTAACATGTATGCATAACCCCCAACATGTTTCATAGGTTACTTATAGTTTCATTAACAAGTTCCGCTTAATATTTGAATTAACCCTACAAACTTATATGGCCCAAACCACAAGTCATATTTCACAGTCGAAGATATGCCCCAAATTTTAATCATATTTCTCAGTATAGTTTATGCCCCTAAATCCTAGTCATGATTCATAGTACAAGTTATTCCCCCAAATTATCATTCCTAAACATTCCCAATTTAACCCAATTTCATTCGTACGCACTCGAAGGTAGCATGGATATAAAAATAAAAAAGGAATGAGAGAGGAAGAAGAGCAGAAATAGGCATAATAACATAATAGGCATATGATAACAGAAATAGGCATATCAGAAATAGGCATATAAGAAATGAAAAGCAGAGCAGGTGTAACTAATGACAAAAATGTTTAGGTATGAATCAGATTCTTAACAGGCATAGATTTAGATCTAGATTTATAAACATGTTAGGATTACTTGCTAAATGTTTATATCAAAAAGTAACATCAACTCACAGAGACTGGATCTAAAGAACAGAGAATGATATGTTGAAGTTGCAGTAAAGATTCTTGTATATGTATATGCCGTTGTTGAAGAAAAATAGGCTAATTCAATCCAAGATGGGGCAACATCTCGTTGTCTCCATTGTTTTAGGTGAATAAAAACAATAGAAATGTTGTCCTATATACAGCCTACTGCCAACAAATCTCGCTCAGAAACGAGTCCAGGCTCAGGAAATGAACCTGGGCAGATCTGGGGTGGGTCAACCCAGGGGTCGACCCATGGGTCGACCCCCAATGGGCTTAATTCCTGTGTGGTCTTCCAAATTCGATTTTGAACTATTTTGAAATTTCTGGTTTGATTTATTTATATATTTCTCTTATATGTATACAAATTTCTAACCTTAATATCTTCTTCATACGATGTCCATTTTACGCAAACTCGAAGTCTATCTTAAGCAGAATTCCGAGACAAATGCTATGGTACAGTCCGTTTTACTTAATTCCTAATTTTTTTATTAAATGTTCATTATTTTATTAATGTTCTTTAAAATTACAAGGTGTTACATTTCTTGCATCCAATGTTTACAGAATATCATCGTATAACCGCTTATGCTTGCGACTTGATTGTCCATGTGGAACTTTATTAAATCACATAATATCATTTTTACGTGACATGTTTATGTACCACATTTCAGTATATGTGAAGATTTTGATTGAGTTTATGCGCGCTTGCACTAGTTGGGAAAGTTGATCTTTACGACTACAAGAGTTCTGGTATTTGTAGGGAGATTAGATACTCTACGCAATTTGTTTAATTTCCCCCGGTCTATTTTGCATGGCTACTCATATCCTCATAACTTAGTACTCTTGCCACTTGACTTCTTTATGATGATCGCATCTTTTCCAGCCTGTCGCTATAACCTTAGTTGTGCCCCAATTACTCTTTCTCGTGGTTTACATAAGGACGATTTGGATTTATATTGTATTCTTAATATTGCATATCATCTTGGTTGTCTTCTTTGCAAGTTAGTTCCTGTCTTTGGAAACCTATTATTCAACTACTAACTTCCTACCAATGCTCGAGTAATGCTGCAAGTCTTTGGGTCGTTCTTTGATTCATCCTTAGTTTTAGAACTAGGAATGAAGTCATGTTCCTAATTTGACATTTGGAAGTATGCATATTTTCGACTCGGGTATGGACCTATTTGTGTGTGACAAGGCTCGTCCTTATATATCAATGGCCGGTGATTACTTTTACGCCTAAGCTTGATGACTTCTTATTCAACAAAATAGGTTGACAATTTAACGGATTTCTCCTCTAATGATAACAGTCTATGAGATTTGATGTCTTCCTTACCACCTTTCAGTTTTATCAATTTTAACATTATCCATCAGTCTATGAGGTATGTCATTTCTATCACATTTTCTAGCATCGTCCATTTCTTCTAATTTAATACTATGCCTTATTCCAAGTGGGTTTCTACATAGAGATTGGATGATTCGTCGACATGACTAGGAAGTGATGGATGTTAGCATTGGATAAACGGGACTAATAATTGGGGTTAAAAGGAGACTGAAGAGAAGGTCGGTATAGAGACTAGAAATGGCCCAACCATGGTGAGCAAAGCTATAAAGGCTTTGAGTTTTGCATTGGTTAGAGCTCATCATCACTTTTTCAACTAGCGATAATACTTTGGGTTGATTTGGGAGGCAGAGAACGCTATAGATTGCAATCAGGTGCCAATTTAAATGATGTGGATGCCAGAAGTGAGTTAAATATCCCACTTTTGTTATTTTCTCTTACATAAAGTGTAATCATTTCCATCTTTCTGAATCATGATTTAGCTATTTGTATGACTTTGCATCATCCGATTCGAGTTTTCGAATTTCTAGTGTGTGTTTGTCTCCTTGTAGCACTTCTCGCTACATGTTTTGCATAGAGTTGCGTAGCTACCGACCTCTGCCTTTTAGATTGATTATAGCTTTGTAAAGAGATGTTATATGAAAATAAGATCACTTTTGCTCGTCGTACATCCGTATTCTGATATTTTTTAGATTCTTCTTTCGTACTTTTCAGCATTTTACTCTATTATAGTACTCTATTCCTAACTGCTACTCCTCCTATTCATCAAAACCATGGATAGAACTATGGTTTGTTCCACCCAAATGCCATTTGAGGTCATCGCTTGTGGTGTTGCCTCCATACCATGGGTCATCGCGGATTGGGATGAACTTGTACTCCAGTTACATTAGGTTTCCCTCTGCTTATAGTGGTTGTTGGTCCTGTTGACCTTCTTGGCGTCTTAGGTTTCGAGTTGTCATATAGGTATCCCGATCTTAAATCTTGATGGTTTATGATTGCTCCATTGGTTTTGAGTCATATTATGTTCTGTAATCGCCTTTTGAGCACCGCTTATTCGAATGTTCTGAAAAGATGGGCCATCGGGACAATCAAACTTTGTGCCATGGTAGTTAAGGCATCATGCCTTCTAGGAGAGAAATTCCAGTTTGTTAGGAATAATTTTTCGATTTGTTTATCTAAGGAGCCTTTTGGAGTTACGGGTAAGGATGCTTGTTTATCGACAATACCAAGTTTGCTTGTTGAATGGCTTCGACTTTTGTCCAGGGAATGATAATACCTTTTTGCTAGAAACGCTCGATTCCAACGGTCGAGGAATCTCATCCATGAATTTGTGTGAGAGGGGTTTATCTTTGGAGTCGCAACTACGGAAGCTTGGCTCTTACCTCTATTTAAAGATGAGGACGTCTGCTTAGGTGTCAAGATCTCTCTTTTTGACATTCTTATCTCGAGCATTAGATTTCCTTTTCCAATTTCGTAAATCATCTTGTGCCCTTACTTTCTGGGATTTATGACAAATCACCAGTGGTTAGTGTTTTCCTACGCCGAATTTATTTGACATTTAATCGGACACCCCAATGTAGCGGGTTCCTTATCCAGTCAATTTTTATCAATCATCACGTGCTTTTATTTACCAAGGTCGGAACCAGCTTGGGCTAGTCACGTTTCTCGAGGCTAGAATTTACGATGTTTATCAAGCACCATATAGGAGCAAGGTTTTTTTTACCCACCTTCAGTTTATCGATTGTTTCGTGCCTTTTTATGATATTGGGACCAACTTAAGCCGGTCGTGTTTCTCAAGGTCGAAGTCTGCACGATGTTTATCGAGCGCCTCATAAGAGCGAGGTTTTTTTAATCCAATCAATGTTTATCAATCGTGGTGTGCCTTTTTCCTAGGTAGAGACCAGCTTGTGCTGGTCGCGTTTCTCAAGGCCGTACTTTTCACAATGTTCAATGAGCACCTCATAGGAGTGAGGTTTTTTATCCACCTAATGTTTATCAATTATCGCGATCCTTTTTCTCGGGTGAGGACTAGTTTGGGTCGTCCGCGTTTCCCAAGGTCGGACCTTACACGATGTTTATCGAGCGCCTCATAGGAGCGAGATTTTTAATCAACCGAATTTTTGTCAATCGTCGCATGTCTTTTTCTAGGATCTGGAATAGCTTGGCTTGGTCGCGTTTCCTGAGGCCGGACTCCTCACGATGTTTATCGAGCACCTCATAGGAGCGAGGTTTTTTATTCACCCAATGTTTATCAATCGTCGCGTGCCTTTTATTCGGGGTTAGGACCAGCTTAGGCCGGTCGCGTTTCCCGAAGTCAGACTCTTCACTATGTTTATCGAGTGCCTCATAGAAGTGAGGTTTTTTATCCACCCAATGTTTATCGATCGTCGCGTGACTTTTTCCAGGGTTGGGACCAGCTTGGACCAATCGCGTTTCCCAAGGATGGACTTTTCACAATGTTTATCGAGTTCCTCATAAGAGCAAGGTTTTTGTGTGCCTTAGTTTGGGTGAGGCCTTTTTTATTCCTCATCTTGGGTGAGGTGTTTGGATGCCTTCGTAAATAGATGGGCTTTGAGTTCCTTCGCAAGTAGAATGGGTTTGAGTGCCTATGCAAGTGGAATTGCTTTGAGTGCCTTTCCAAGAGGAAGGGCTTTATTGGAATGCCAACAGCCTTGGGATGACATTGCGACTTTGCAATGCTGAAAGCCTTTGGATAACACAAATAACATTAGCAATCGTAGAACAATGCTGCTTCTTGGTGATGCTAACCATTTTTGGCAACATGAATTTTATCACAATGTTGATAGTCACATTACAAGATTTCTTCTTTGTTGGGCATCAGCAAAAAGGGTTCAGCCGAAGGCCTATGAGGTTCTATGGCTCCTTCAGTCTTTTGGTCCATCTTGACTAATTAATGGGTTTTTCTCCAGAATGCTAGTCCTACCTTCTTGCTTTCGCACATGGCATGTAGCACTTGCTGTTACGTGGTAATGCCCTTCTTTCTTTGGTTATGCAATGTCAGGTAAGAGTCAAATCATCCATAGAACTTGGCTTTTTCCAATCTCGAACCATTGTTGAAGGCCTTACAATTGGATTGCATCGATTTTCATTACTCCACCCACTGTCCAGTGGAACCTTGGGGAATAGAGTTTAGTTTGGCATTAGTTTGCGTTATCTGTCCCTCATTTTTTTTCGTTCTAGGGTCTTCACAATGAAACTTCAACCGACCGTTGACCTAGGTACATGTTTCATACGTTTATGTTTTCGGGGTTCCCTCTTTTGGCTTGAGCTAGTTGCCTATTTGTGCAGTCCTCTCATGGTAGTCTTACACTATGTGGAAGAGTTTATGGCTAGGTTATCTAATCCTTTGAAAAGACGTTTTCTCTTTAGCTTCTTAGCTTGCCATTGTCAAGCATTTATTGTCTCTCTATCTAAATTTTCTTTGAACTAATCATGACCCCCTTCGAACAACCCATACGGTGGTCCCGTTGAAAGTTGCATACGAACTTGAGCTCATTTGATCGAGCGGTGCCAATCCATCTTCTATGGATTTGTACCGGTCCATGTGGATAGAATATTTTTATACAACTTTTTTTGGAGGCAGTGTGATAACATGGTAGTACCCATCCATGAAGTTGAAATTATCATTACCCATGTTTTTATGATCGGTACCCGTCAATAGGGGATGGACCGGTATCGGTCCTTCTACTTATAAGATTTTTGAGATTTTTCATTTTTGGAGCAATATCGAAGGTTGAGTTAGTCAGTTTGCGAAGTTGTCTGTGATGTCATGTAGATCGTCATGGATTGGTGTTGATCCATAAGTGATAGTCGGTACTGGTCCATCTAGTTAGCATATTTTCCAATCAAATTATCTAGATCATATTCTCATGCCTTGACAAGTGTGTGCGCAAATTTTCCAATCGATTTGATGTCAACTGCTGACTAGAAGTATTCTTTTGGCTAAGATTTGCAAAGGGTTCATCTTTGGCAATAATTCCTTGATTCTCTTCTTCAAGTATAACTTATTGTCCAACCCGAAACTGATCTTCTCACGACTTGAACTTTAGATCCAACTTACAACCTTTCTCATAGCTTTTTCATGATAGATCTACCTTCTTGATCATGAGGATCTATTGTAGATAGTCCAGGTCTAATCCTTAATTCAATTTCGCTGTGAAAGCACCAAATACTGATGCCAAAAATGGCACTAACCCAGATTTTAGCGAAAGCACCACCCTTTATGGGGAAAAGAATGTAGAACATATAAAAATAAATGGAAAAGGTAAGAAACAGAAAGTCAAGAGAGAGAGAGAGAGACAATTTTTACAGTGGCTCAGCCATTGACAAGGCTACATCCACTTTTAATAACTTTTATTATTATCGTTGGCAAGCTAAATACATGAACTACGGCTGATTACAACGCTCTCCACAGTGAAGATTAATTAGAAATCACAAGGACTATTAATTATTGGAGTAGATTTCAATAATCAAACTAGGTGACCAAAGTTTACTATCTAAGGAGATGAAGTATTGCTGTTGGAGATGAACCATGGCTGCTAGAGATAAAGAATGACTAAGGATTAACTTCGGCAGTGTTTCGACAAAGCAGGGATCAGGATCCCCTAGGAGAGTATGTTGTATTTATAGACTTTCAGAGAGTCTTAGGCCAGTCTAACTTCATATGGGCACAAAATAACATAAAGAAGCTACGGCCAAAGCCTTATCATCACTTAACCTAACAGCGTGGACCGGTACTGGTCCATGGCCTATGGATCGGTACCAGTCCATAAACTTTTGAGATGAGAACTTCGTAGCTTGCTCTCTTATGTCTTTATGAGTCCTTTTGCTGAGCTTAGTGTGAAGCGGACTTCGTTTGACTACCTTTCGTGATTTGTTATTTCTTTGTGCATACTTTTCCTGTCGGTCCATCGAACAATCTTAGCTAAGTTGATTCGATTGACCTAAAACTTTTCCAATAGGCTTGTTGGATTCTTAGAGTCCCCACAACGCAAATGTTGAGTTGACACACATTGTACATATGGATCGGTACCGGTTCATAGGGCATGGACTGGTACCGGTCCATGGACATAGTAGATATCGCTTTGAAACTTCTTGTGAATCTGTCCATCACCATTTCGAGCCCGTCTATGGAATTTCATCTTTTCTCGAGATCACATTGTTTCTATTCTTTGTGAATGTAATTTTTGGGTTCAAAACCGAGTTAACAGACTGGCTATCGTTTTACAGGGTCGCTCTTAATTGCGATTGGGGAGTGGTTTGTTTAAAAATCCATAGAGGCTGCATCTTAGAGATTCCTTTTAGGATAGAGAATATTGATTCAACTTTATTTTCCTTATCTTATGACTTAGAAGGACCATCTTCAGTATCGATAGTATGTGAGTTTCCCGATGTTTTTTAGGAGGTCGTAGGACTCCTACCCCATCGAGAAATATCATTTAAAATAGATCTCGAAAAAGATGCGAGGCATGTAGCATTTCCTTTAAGGCACATGGTTCCTAAGGAAAGGAGAGAATTTGAAAAAAAAAATCTCAAAATTGATGCAGAAAGGGTTTATTTGTAGGAATACCTCTGAGTGGGGAACACCAGTAGTGTTTGCCACAAAATCTAATGGATCTTTAAGGTAATGTGTGGATTATAGGGAACTTAACAAGTTAACTAAAAAGAATAGATTCTGTTACTAAGGATTGACAACTTGTTTGACCATTTGGGACGAGGCCAAATATTTTTCCAATTAAACTTGGTTACTGGATTTCACCAATTAAAGATTTCAAAAGAGAGTAAGCCCAAAACAACGTTTAGGACACTAGATGGATTGTTCAAATGGGAGGTTATACCTTTTGGTTTGACGAATGACCCCTCTTTCTTTGTAGACCTTATGAGTAGGGTATTTTGTGGCATACTCAATAAGGTTGTGTAGTATTTTTGGACGATATCCTTATCTTTTCCAAGGACCACAATGAGCAGGAGTATCACTTGAGAAGGGTCTTAGGAATTCTGAGAGAGAACCAACATAAAGCCCAATTGTTGAAATGCCACTTTTGGAAGAAGTTAAGTTTCTAGAGCATGTTGTTTCAGGAAAGAGATTAAAGGTAAGGGCAGTCCAAGAGTGGAAGATATCTCGCAATGCAATGGAGGCAAGGAGTTTTATTGGGTTAGCACGCTACTATCGGAAATTTATTAAGGACTTCGCAAAGATTGCAACCCCTCTAACCCAATTTACGAAAAAGGGCCATAAGTTTGTGTAGACTGAGAAATGTAGTATTTCTTTTGAGGGGTTGAAGGAATCTCTCACAAATACTCTTATTATTATTATCCCGGATGAAACTAAGATGTGCACAGTTTTTAAGGATGCATGTGGGATCAGTTTGGGAGCGTTATTCATGCAAGAGGGTAAAGTAGTTGCATACGCAAGTAGACAACTGAGAAAAGGTACCTTGTCCATGACTTAGAATTAGCAGTAGTGGTTTTCGCCCTCAAGATGTGGAGACATTATCTTCTTAGAGAGAAATTTTAGTTATTCACCGATCATAAATCTGTTAGATATTTGTTCTCTCAAAGAGATCTAAACATTCGACACCAAAGTTGGATGGAATACCTTGCATCTTTTGATTTTACCATCCAGTATACCCTTGGGAAGGGTAATGTCGAGCCGACGCTTTGAGTCAAAAGCACACTGTCCTTAGTGAAATCACCGAATAGAGACATTTAGAGTTTCTCTCCAGTTTCAATGTGTAACCACCGTATGAGGCATCTCGAGGATTTCTTGGAGCTATGGAGATAAGACTAGTTTTATTGTAAAGGATCATGAGTGAGAAAGGGCATTATAATGAGTTAATGGTGTTAAAAGAAAAAGTTTCTAGGGAAGAATCTTTCGCTGATTCTAATAAATATTTTTTTGATGACAATGATAGCTTGAGGAGAGATGGCCGGATTTGTGTCCCTAGGAGTGTGGATCTTAGGAAGGAAATTCATGAAGAATGTCATAGGTCAAGGATAAGCTTACACCCCAGGGGTGACAAAGTGTTTAGGGACATGAAGAGAAGCTTTTATTGGGAAGGAATGAAAAGAAATGTGGCAAAGATTGTTTCGAGGTGTTTTACTTGCCAAAGAATGAAGGCGGAAGAAGGGAAGCCCAGAGGACTTTTGTTGCCCTTGGAAATTCCCACTTGGAAATGGAATAAATTTCTATGGGGTTTATTGATGAGCTTCCTAGGATAAGAAGGGGAATGAAGACATTTGGCTCATAGTAGAACGATTAACAAAGAGTGCCCATTTTATTCCCATAAAAAAGAACAGAACCACCGCCTTGTTAGCCCGGTTGTATGTTAAGGAGATTATTACACTGCTTGGGATTCCAACTAATATAGTCCATGATAGAGACCCATCATTTATTAGCGAGTTTTGGAAGAGTCTTCAAGAAGCTTTGGGAATGACCCTGAGTTTGAGTAAAGCATATCATTCGCAAACAGACGACCAAACAGAGAAATTCAATAGTGTTTTAGAGAGTATTCTCAGAGCTTGCATAAATGATTTCGAAGCAGCATCGAAGCAGCACTTACCATTGGTTGAGTTTTCGTACAATAACAGTTACCAAGCGACTTTTGGTATGTCCCCTTACGAAGCTCTACATGAGAGGCCATGCAAATCACCAACTTGTTAGAGGGACACTATCGACAAGGCTATACTCGGACCAGATCTTATCGGTGAGTTTAAGGAGATCATCACCTTGATTTGGTAGAGAATGAAGGATGCCCTAGACTGACAAAAGTCATATGCAGATAGTTGGAGGAAAGAATTAGAATTTTATGTTAGAGACTTGGTATTTGTTAAAGTTTCTCCCCTTAAAAAGACATCTCAGTTTGGGAAGACTGGGAAGTTGGATTTTTGGATTTTGGATAGGATTGGGAAGATGGCTTACAAGGTGGAGCTTCCCGAGCATTTATCGGGGATCCACAACGTTTTCCATGTTTCTCATCTTCGCAAAGCCGATAGACTCAAGCATAATGATACTGGGGACATAGGAAACTTTGAGTTGGAGTCTAGAGTGCCTCATGCCACCGCAAAGATCGTGGAGCGCGGAATCAAATGACTCTACAACAAGTCTATTCGCCTAGTCCAAGTTCAATGGGGAGATAAACATGTGGAAAGCAGTTGGGAAACTAAGGAGAAGATTAGGCTTACTCATCCAAAGCTTTTCTTTAGTAATTATTTTCTCCCAATTTCTTGTTTTTGGTTGCATTGTGGTTTCTAGATTGGATGATAGGAGATGACTACAACACAAATGGACAGTGCATTCATATAGAATTATATGCATATTAGGATGTTTTACATACATATTGCATCAGTTGTTACACATACACACTAGGTTGAGCTCATTATTAAAAAGTCTGCAGTTCATAATCACTATGAGTTATGGATGTTTATAAAATAACTTAGGTGTACAACATGGTTTCTTAGAGCGAGTTGTGTTCTTTGCCCCTTTAAAAGATTTCGGGATGAAATCTCTAATAAGTGGAGGGATGTAACACCCTATAAAAATATACTTAAGTTAGACATAATTTAATCTAGTTTAAAATAAATAATAATAATTTAATGGGTTAAAATGGAATTTAACAATTTGGAATTGGGCCACGATAGTATTATAGTTACGTTCGTGGCGAGATTTTGATCCATTTTTGTAACACCCCACATCCTTTAGTGTCACTCACAAAGGGAATGCACTAAGTTCTGTGGAGCATTTAGGGTAAAGGATGCAGATAAATTACAAGATAGACAAAATTAAAACAGCGGAAAATAAAACTTTACTTTATTGATAAAATAGTTTGTACAACAATTGTTTTCCAATATCAGAGTATCATCTGTCTTACAAAATAAAGAAGCATAAAATAATATTTATATTCCCCAATGTAGCATAAGCCAGCCACAGCAGCAGAAAAAGAGAGTCCAAAGCACTTTGTCAAAGAATCTTCGAGCTTGGGAAGAGTGACGGTCCAATCTAACCTGAGCTATACTATTCCCTCCTTAACTACCTGGGGGGAAACGGAAGAAAAGAAGACGAAAGAAAACTGGGTCAGACATAAAGTCTGGTAAGTTCAGTTACTTCTAGCATGTGAACAAGGAAAAACAAAACGACATGAATTAAATGAATACAAGACAATACCATGACGATAGGGCCAACAAGATAGGATAAGATTAACACAAGATATGCTAAGACAAGATAAACTGGATATGCTTTAATACTTTCTCCGTTTCGCTATTAACCTGTTATTATGGTTTCTATGTCTCTACACCACCTATCTAGTGTCCCAACTAGTAATCTGTCAAAAATGATAACGCGATCCCAATCCCAGTAATTGTGGTTGCCTTTAGGCGTATATTTATTATTTATTACCTAGATCTAATCTAGGGTTTTATATCAAAGTGCTTCCTAGATTCCACTCGGGTTTACGCGGCTTATCTAATGCTTCATAGATTCAGGGTTTATGCCACCTAGGTCCAACTAGGGATTACGCTACCTGTCGAACGATGCCCCTAGTCTAGGACACACTACCTAGAGCGGTATGTGTTCCTAGACTTTCACCACGTATGTGTCGCAAATCGTTTATCGCTGTCTAGATGCACATGTCCTGAAATGTGCGACCCGAGTCCCGTAGCAGGGCTGCTCTAGAAACACGGAACTCGATCGGAAGCTTTCAGATATCTGCCGATGCAGATGCTAAGGTCTATTTTTCTACCAGTGGTTATGGTCCCACGTGACCCCTCCCTCAGCTAATGAAAGGCAATCCAAGAAAATCAAGCACGAGAACTGTACTTTTGCCACCCTATGCCCTACTTTCCTATTGGCCAGCCTCACCCATATCTAGATAGCAAGTATATGGTCTGTTGGGAGTTCTCTGCCTTTCCGTATGCGTACTACGATTTGACTGAAGATGGTAGGTAGACGACGAGTTGCTATCACAGGGCCAAAACTAGTCTCGCCAAATCACGCTAGTCCACCCTAGTCTTTAGGTTGCCATATATTGCAACCAAGGCATACCCTTGGTTCTTCTAACGCAGACCTTAACCTCTGTGAGCCTAGGAGGATCATCTTCCACCTCACAGAGGGATACCAAGAGTACCCTCACGTCCCCTCGAAGCCTCGGGCTTCGTAACCCAATTCGTTGGATCCTTCTTTAAGATCGTTCGCTCCTCCTCGTGTTATACAAAGGATTACTACTTAGTTTTCCAAACTAAGATTTACCACTTGGTTTCCTGAATCGTCGTTTTCTTAACTAAGGTTTACCACTTAGTCCTTTTAACTAAGATTTACTACTTGGTTCTCTTTCTCGTCAAGTTGGATTGGTTAAGTGTCATTAGTCGATACAAGTTAACTTAACCTATTCATTTGTCATGTTAAACTGGTTAAGTGTTACCAGTAATTCATGTTGACTTAACCCTACCAGCATCAAGTTATATTGGTTAAGTATTTACTTAACCCTACCCATTCATCTTGTATTGGTTAAGTGTTCATTTTTAACTTAACCTTGCCTATCTGTTTTAACTAACATGTTATAACGGTTAAGTGTTCCCTTAGTTAACTTAACCCTAACATTGGTTTGATTAACATGTTCTAATGGTTAAGTATTGTCACTTCATGTTTTTAACTTAACCCTATTCATTTATCACACTCTGATGGTTAAGTGTTCAAGCTTATTTAACCCTACGGTCTAGTCCAGCTAACATATTAAATTGGCTAAGTGTATTAAATTTACTTAACCCCAACCTCTTGTCTAGTTAACATGTTAAATTGGCTAAGTGTATTAACTTTACTTATCCCCTACCTCTAGTCTAGTTAACATGTTAAATTGGCTAAGTGTATTGAATTTACTTAACCCCCACTTTCTAGTCTGGTTAACATATTAAATTGGCTAAGTGTTTTTCTTAGTTACGTAACCCCTACAAATCTTGTCTTGTTACCATGTTAAGTTGGTTAAGTGTTCTAGTTAACTTAACCCTATCATTCTAACTTTACTGTGTTAAGTTGGTTAAGTGTTCCTATGGACTTAACCCTCCCATTCTAGCTTAACTGTGTTAAGTTGGTTAAGTGTTCTTATGGACTTAACCCTCCCATTCTAGCTTAACTTTAATTGTCTTATTAAAGCACCAGCCACTCACATTAGACAGGTATTGTTGTGGCTGCCGGTATGCCAGTTGGTTCCGGGCAGTCTTACGCCACAACTCAGTCTAACCTCGGGCCTTTATCGGGCTCAATGCCTTAACCTCCCACATTGGATAGGTATTGTTGTGATCACTGTACAGCCGGGCGGGTCCGGGCAGGTTTACATCACAACTCAATCCAACCTCGGGTTAAGCATGTTCGTATTGTCTAAATTTACTTTTCTCATTTAGGATAAATTCTATAAGTAAATTTTCCCTAATTTACTTATTCCATTATTACTCTTTTAATGTACATTGTCAACATTTATTATTATGGCCCATTTCCCCTATATATCATATTTATAGTTTTTGGTATGTAAATTATACCAAATTAAGTGTCACTAACCATGATTATTCTAAACATGACAATTACTCACAATTATGACTAAATTCAAAATTTGTGCTAACATACTTATTATGCCAAATTAACTTTAATTGACCCAATTCTGATTTAACATCCTAGTTTACAGTTTATGGCAAGACTAGAATTATTATTCTAGTTTACCGTTTACGCCTAAAACTTAGCTTACTTGCCAATACTAAATTTAATATGTCAAATTACATATTCCATAATTCATGTCAAATTTTCAAATTTGCGTTCTAATAAACATGCCATAATACATGTTCTAAATTATGTCAATCATAATTATGTTCATGTTCCACATTATGCCAATTTCCAAGTTTACAACCATGTTTAAGTCAATTTTATGATTTGCCCAAATCGTATTCCTATCGTTCATGTAATCGTGATTTCATCCTAGATTATAGATAAATCTAGATTCGTGGATAAAAAGGGAATGAACCAAAATGCCATGAAAAGATAGACATAGTGACTGGCTGAAGATGATAATTCACTAATCATAGATCTAACAAATTACACTGAATAAATTGATTAAAGCATCGAAGGCCTATAGATCTGATAATATTATGACATAAAAAGGGTTGAACAAATAACATAGGTTCAAGTATATGGGTAGATCTAACTTAATAGATAAATTCCCATAATCAAGATCCAAGGATAATTAAGAATAAACTGAATAGATAATCAAGTTTAGATCCAATCTCACAGTCATAATCCTAGGCAATAATATCATGTTCATGAATCATAGGTAATTATCCACTATTGTCCTTGTCATAGTCATAGGCATTGGTTTATGCTCCTAGTCAAAGGCTTATGTTCATAGTCAAAGGCTTATGTTCATAGTCAAAGGCTTATGGTTTCAAAGGCCACAGTTCCATAGTCATAATCTTAAGCATTGGCAATTTAGTCACAATGTGTTCTAGGCCATAATCAAGAATCAGATCCAAAGTCATAAACAAGCACAGATTCAATGAAATGATAAGGCATATTTCTTATATTCATTAAATTTCATGTCACAAATAGAAAAGGCGTTCAAATCTAAAAAGTAACCAACTTACATTGATTGGATCTAGAAAAGAATAGAAAGATAGCGTTGCTTGAAGCCGTTGAATCTTTACTTGAATCCTAACTTGTTTTGAATCTTCTCTTGAAAGACTTGAGGAGGATATCCTCATCTTGATTTATATTTTATTTTAATTTATTTATTTAGATTTAGAGGAAGAAGAAGAAGCCATGTCCATCAAGAATTTGTGCAGAATAAGGTTAGAGAAGAATGGTGCAAAGAGAAGGAGACTAGGGGGTTGTTTATATAGGATTGCAAGTTAATTTGAGCCGTCGATGAAGCCAAGGTTAATCAAAGCCATCCGTTCTAAAGAGAAGCCAATTATGTTCACAATTACTTTCTTAATGTACATTATTAACATTTATTATTAAATTTGTATGCACATTAGATACATCTCCCCTTTACACATTTATTATTAAATTTGTATGCACATTAGATACATCTCCCCTTTACACATTTATTATTAAATTTGTATGCACATTAGATACATCTCCCCTTTACACATTTATTATTAAATTTGTATGCACATTTGATACATCTCCCCTTTACACATTTATTATTAAATTTGTAACTTTAGTGTTAACAGAAATACGGGGTGTTGCATTCTCCCCTCCTTAAAGGATTTCGACCCCGAAATCTTCAAGTCAAGAAGAATGTAAATCCTACCATCCAATCATCCATCTACTCAACCATCAAACACAGGCATCCATCGTCCTTAAAGACTTCTAATGCTTGTATGTTCATATGCATAGTGTGTGTACATGTCTTTATCTAATGCAAAATCAGGGGGTCTACTGATTCAGTTGACCTCCTTAATGCAAATCATGTCAGTGCCATGCGTCCAATATGTATGCAAATCCTAATGATACATGTTATTTTTATATGAGTGCACAATCATTCACTCAAATGCGACATCCATATGATAACACATTAAGTTCAATTCATAAACAAATACATGTTTACATCCAAAAGGGTTTCTACCTAAGGATCGATGATACGTCCTAGAGGATATACCTTAAAAGCTAGAAACTAGTATGCATAGAATTCCTAGAAAAAGGAATCAAGGATGTACCCTTAAGAAAAAGGGTATGAGGCGCGTATGCCTTATCTTCAATCTCCCGTATCACGTCTTCTTGAGCTTTACTCAACTGTACCTTAACAGATTCAACTTCACGATTGCGAAGTTTCTTGACCTCCATTTCCAAAATAAATAGATGTTAACCTTGATACTAGTGTATATACTAAGATGATTAGAGGTCTCTCCTCTACTTAGCTTATCCATCATGTTACAAATCTGAGGGTCTAAAACTAAAGGTTGCTATGTACTTTTTACCTCTCTTAAGGTCAGTCTTTCTTCCTAACTAGGGCACCTGCCACAATTATTCATCTTCCACCTTTACCATCCTTGTGTAACATGTTTACAGTTCTCTCTAAAGCTACCTTTATCGCACAAAGAACCCTACAAAGATTAAAAGAGAATTAGCCGCAGATGAAACTACCGCGAATATAGGTGGAAGTCGGGCACTGCTTCGCCCTTCGATAGGTATCGTAGTCTTATCAAGCTTACGTAACCACGCTGCGATGAGGTTACCTCCCAGAAAGCCAGGATCCCCTAAGACTCAAGAAAGAAGGGGACAAGAATTCAAACAGAGAATCAGAAGATAGTGCGTATGGCTTTGGGAAATATGACTTTTATACCAAAACTTTTCTTTTGAAAAGGCTTCTTTTTAAAACCGTTTTGAAACTAATTTTTCAGATCTTTTATCTGATCCGGTAACCTTCAGCTCTGATACCACGTGTAACACCCCACATCCTTTAGTGTCACTCACAAACAGAATGCACTAAGTTCTGTGGAGCATTTAGGGTAAAAGATGCAGATAAATTACAAGATAGACAAAATTAAAACAGCAGAAAATAAAACTTTACTTTATTCATAAAATAGTTTGTACAACAATTGTTTTCCAATATCAGAGTATCATCTGTCTTACAAAATAAAGAAGCATAAAATAACATTTATATTCTCCAATGTAGCATAAGCCAGCCATAGCAGCAGAAAAAGAGAGTCCAAAGCACTTTGTCAAAGAATCTTCGAGCTTGGGAAGAGTGACGGTCCAATCTAACCTGAGCTATACTATTCCCTCCTTAACTACCTGGGGGGGAAACGGAAGAAAAGAAGACGAAAGAAAACTGGGTCAGACATAAAGTCTGGTAAGTTCAGTAACTTCTAGCATGTGAACAAGGAAAAACAAAACGACATGAATTAACTGAATACAAGACAATACCATGATGATAGGGCCAACAAGATAGGATAATATTAACACAAGATATGCTAAGTAAAGATAAACTGGATATGCTTTAATACTTTCTCCGCTTCGCTATTAACCTGTTATTATGGTTTCTATGTCTCTGCACCACCTATCTAGTGTCCCAACTAGTAATCTGTCTAAAATGATAACGCAATCCCAATCCCAGTAATTGTGGTTGCCTTTAGGCGTACATTTATTATTTATTACCTAGATCTAATCTAGGGTTTTATATCAAAGTGCTTCCTAGATTCCACTCGGGTTTACGCGGCTTATCCAATGCTTCACAGATTCAGGGTTTATGCCACCTAGGTCCAACTAGGGATTACGCTACCTGTCGAACGATGCCCCTAGTCTAGGACACACTACCTTGAGCGGTATATGTTCCTAAACTTTCCCGACGTATGTGTCGCGAATCGTTTATCACTGTCTAGATGCACATGTCCTGAAATGTGCGACCCAAGTCCCATGGCAGGGTTGCTCTAGAAACACGGAACTCGGTCGGGAGCTTTCATTTATCTACCGATGCAGATGCTAAGGTCTGTTTTTCTACCAGTGGTTATGGTCCCACGTGACCCCTCCCTCAGCTAATGAAAGGCAATCCAAGAAAATCAAGCACGAGAACTGTACTTTTGCCACCCTATGCCCTACTTTCCTACTGGCCAGCCTCACCCATATCTAGATAGCGAGTATATGGTCTGTTGGGAGTTCTCTGCCTTTCCGTATGCGTACTACGATTTGACTGAAGATGGTAGGTAGACGACGAGTTGCTATCACAGGGCAAAAACTAGTCTCGCCGAATCACGCTGGTCCACCCTAGTCTTTAGGTTGCCATATATTGCAACCAAGGCATACCCTTGGTTTTTCTAACGCAGACCTTAACCTCTGTGAGCCCAGGAGGATCATCTGCCACCTCACAGAGGGATACCAAGAGTACCCTCACGTCCCCTCGAAGCCTCGGGCTTCGTAACCCAATTCGTTGGAGCCTTCTTTAAGATCGTTCGCTCCTCCTTGTGTTATACTAAGGATTACTACTTAGTTTCCCTAACTAAGGTTTACCACTTGGTTTCCTGAATCGTCGTTTTCTAAACTATGGTTTACCACTTAGTCCTTTTAACTAAGATTTACTACTTAGTTCTCTTTCTCGTCAAGTTGGATTGGTTAAGTGTCATTAGTCGATACAAGTTAACTTAACCTATTCATTTGTCATGTTAAACTGGTTAAGTGTTACCAGTAATTCACGTTGACTTAACCCTACCAGCATCAAGTTATATTGGTAAAGTATTTACTTAACCCTACACATTCATCTTGTATTGGTTAAGTGTTCCTTTTTAACTTAACCTTGCCTATCTGTTTTAACTAACATGTTATAATGGTTAAGTGTTCCCTTAGTTAACTTAACCCTAACATTGGTTTGATTAACATGTTCTAATGGTTAAGTATAGTCCCTTCATGTTTTTAACTTAACCCTATTCATTTATCACACTCTGATGGTTAAGTGTTCAAGCTTACTTAACCCTACGGTCTAGTCCAACTAACATATTAAATTGGCTAAGTGTATTAAATTTACTTAACCCCAACCTCTAGTCTAGTTAACATGTTAAATTGGCTAAGTGTATTAACTTTACTTATACCCAACCTCTAGTCTAGTTAACATGTTAAATTGGCTAAGTGTATTGAATTTACTTAACCCCCACTTTCTTGTCTGGTTAACATATTAAATTGGCTAAGTGTTTTTCTTAGTTACTTAACCCCTACAAATCTTGTCTTGTTACCATGTTAAGTTGGTTAAGTGTTCTAGTTAACTTAACCCTATCATTCTAACTTAACTGTGTTAAGTTGGTTAAGTGTTTCTATGGACTTAACCCTCCGATTCTAGCTCAACTGTGTTAAGTTGGTTAAGTGTTCATATAGACTTAACCCTCCCATTCTAGCTTAACTTTAATTGTCTTATTAAAGCACCAGCCACTCACATTAGACAGGTATTGTTGTGGCTGCCGGTTGGTTCCGGGCAGTCTTACGCCACAACTCAGTCTAACCTCGGGCCTTTATCGGGCTCAATGCCTTAACCTCCCACATTGGATAGGTATTGTTGTGATCACTGGACAGTCGGGCGGGTCCGGGCAGGTTTACATCACAACTCAATCCAACCTCGGGTTAAGCATGTTCGTATTGTCTAAATTTACTTTTCTCATTAGGATAAATTCTATAAGTAAATTTTCCCTAATTTACTTATTCCGTTATTACTCTTTTAATGTACATTGTCAACATTTATTATTATGGCCCATTTTCCCTATATATCATATTTATAGTTTTTGGTATGTAAATTATACCAAATTAAGTGTCACTAACCATGATTATTCTAAACATGATAATTACTCACAATTATGACTAAATTCAAAATTTGTGCTAATATACTTATTATGCCAAATTAACTTTAATTGACCCAATTCTGATTTAACATCCTAATTTACAATTTATGGCAAGACTAGAAATATTATTCTAGTTTACCGTTTACGCCTAAAACTTAGCTTACTTGCCAATACTAAATTTAATATGTCAAATTACATATTCCATAATTCATGTCAAATTTTCAAATTTGCATTCTAATAAACATGCCATAATACATGTTCTAAATTATGTCAATCGTAATTATGTTCATGTTCCACATTATGCCAATTTCCAAGTTTACAACCATGTTTAAGTCAAATTTATGATTTGCCCAAATCGTATTCCCATCGTTCGTGTAATCGTGATTTCATCCTAGATTATAGATAAATCTAGATTCGTGGATAAAAAGGGAATGAACCAAAATTCCATGAAAAGATAGACATAGTGACTGGCAGAAGATGATAATTCACTAATCACAGATCTAACAAATTACACTGAATAAATTGATTAAAGCATCGAAGGCCTATAGATCTGATAATATTATGACATAAAAAGGGTTGAACAAATAACATAGGTTCAAGTATACGGGTAGATCTAACTTAATAGATAAATTCCCATAATCAAGATCCAAGGATAATTAAGAATAAACTGAATAGATAATCAAGTTTAGATCCAATCTCACAGTCATAATCCTAGGCAATAATATCATTTTCATGAATCATAGGTAATTATCCACTATTGTCCTTGTCATAGTCATAGGCATTTGTTTATGCTCCTAGTCAAAGGCTTATGTTCATAGTCAAAGGCTTATGTTCATAGTCAAAGGCTTATGGTTTCAAAGGCCACAGTTCCATAGTCATAATCTTAAGCATTGGCAATTTAGTCACAATGTGTTCTAGGCCATAATCAAGAATCAGATCCAAAGTCATAAACAAGCACAGATTCAATGAAATGATAAGGCATATTTCTTATATTCTTTTAATTTCATGTTACAAATAGAAAAGGCGTTCAAATCTAAAAAGTAACCGACTTACATTGATTGGATCTAGAAAAGAATCGAAAGATAGCGTTGCTTGAAGCCGTTGAATCTTTACTTGAATCCTAACTTGTTTTGAATCTTCTCTTGAAAGACTTGAGCAGGATCTCCTCATCTTGATTTATATTTTATTTTAATTTATTTATTTAGATTTAGAGGAAGAAGAAGAAGCCATGTCCATCAAGAATTTGTGCAGCATAAGGTTAGAGAAGAATGGTGCAAAGAGAAGGAGACTAGGGGGCTATTTATATAGGATTGCAAGTTAATTTGAGCCGTCGATGAAGCCAAGGTTAATCAAAGCCATCCGTTCTAAAGAGAAGCCAATTATGTTCACAATTACTTTCTTAATGTACATTATTAACATTTATTATTAAATTTGTATGCACATTAGATACATCTCCCCTTTACACATTTATTATTAAGTTTGTATGCACATTAGATACATCTCCCCTTTACACATTTATTATTAAATTTGTATGCACATTAGATACATCTCCCCTTTACACATTTATTATTAAATTTGTAACTTTAGTGTTAACAGAAATACAGGGTGTTACAATTTTCATATTTTATTTACTGAAAACGAAGTATGTATGCAAATGATATTAATAAATTAAGTTGTGTGTATACAACAACATACAAAATTTTAATTTCAAACAAATAAATATACAAACCTAGAATATATTAATTTAGATAAGTATGAAAAGAATATTCCTTTCGAATTCAAACTTGTGTGTATATATTTATACACAGTGGGGGACAAGAATAATTACATTAAGGTAACAAATCTATCAAAATCAATTAACGAACTAATAAAAAGAAGCGTATAGGAGGTACCTCTCCTGGGCTCGACCCCAAAGTGGATCGATCTCCACGTAGAAGGAGGGTCAACCAGCCCAGTCGACTGCCCTCCTACAAGAGAGATTGACCGCACTCCTACAGGAGCAGTTGATCGCTCTCCTATAGTGGAGCCCGTGAGGGTTGTTTTAAGGAGGGACTTATTTGTATTTTATGTTAAACTTACTGCTTATATTTAACCTATTGAATCTAATGGCCTATATACACAATGTCAACTATAAATATAACCCTCAACCGTCACTTAAAACCATACAACCATTCTTCTCCATGCCTCCATGATGCCTTTCTACCATCTCTAATTCTAAAAAAGAAAAACGGTTTAGGTTTTCTTCTATCTCCCTAACCTATTCTATCTCCTCTATTCGATTCAAACATAGATTTAGATTTATTTCGGAATATAGATTCATAGACATAACATCTAATATGTGATTGTTATACATATACATATATATAGAGAGAGAGAGAGATTTGAAAGGGTGGAGCACGATTGTTTACGAAGGCCAATTCCAAATCGTATTTTACTCAATTCTGTTTTTACTCTCTTTTATAGCAGTGTGAGTGAAATCCATCTGACTTTGCTATTTTCCTATAATTTGTTTGTTTAAGACTTGGATTATTATGCCTAGGAAGACTTGAGTTCATACGAAATGAACGCAACATTAAAACCCCTCAAATATTTTATTTTGTTTATGTTTTTGTGATGGAATGTTCAGTATGTTTGTATATGTGGGTATGAATTATTGTAATAATAAAAAGGAACATGTGGTGTCGTATAATTATCTCTGTTGGATAGATTTACCTTACTTTATTTTTGTGTAAATTGGTATGTATGGTTTTGTTGCAAAAGGTTAACATTTGAAGAAATTGTAAATTTGAATAGGTTTTAATCTCGATTTTCTAAATGGAGAATTTGAACGTTGTTGACATACTTTTTGGTAAAAGCTGTCACACCTGGAATATCTGGATAGTATCGCACTCGGGTACGGAGAATATCGTCTGAAGACAGGAAGTGATTTGGTTAAAGTCGCATCAGAAACAAAGAGTGGCCCGAAACTCCTATCAGATGACGTCTTTCAGGCCCGAAAACATCAATTACGGAGCTTTGCTCTATAACTCTTGTATCCCTCTGAATTAGCTTCGGGTAGAGCTTTCGTTCGGGCAAAACGGACTTACGAATTGGAAGTTACGCTCGTTTCCGTAAACGCGCATAGAACCAGGATTTTGGAATTGGTGACATCCCTTGTCGAGTCGCCCCCCTCGGCTCGTGGGACCACTTTTGGCTTATGGGACCCACCTCGGCTCGCCCCAAATTCTGTTCGCCTACGAGCCGGTTCGCCCACATTGGCTCGCCCACGACCCGCTCGTGATGCACCTTCGGGACCATGACCTGATCGCCTCTCTGGCATCTCTATGACCACATCCCGCTCGTGGTGCACCTTTGGGCAACGACCTGCTCGTGACACACCCCAAGCTCACGAACCGCCTGTACCAACAGCAGCAACACACGGTTTTGACCTATTCTCAAGGTTATTTTCACTCCAACTCACATGGATCTGATTACACATATCAACTTGAAAAGGATCTTTGGACGTTTTCCATCACATTTCGAGATTTTTGGGATGCGTGCCATATGTCTCACGAACCGGTATCAGGAAATGGCTATAAATACGCCATTTGGAGTATTTTCAAAGAACTTTTGGCCATTCTTCTTCACGGCATCCACCATTAACAACACAAGGCCAATTCAACTCAGTTTAACACGAGGATTTCGTGTATAAAATCATTCTCTTTTCTCCTCTTCTTCATAAAAATACAAGGATGTTGTATGTAATTGGATCTCACGGATTGTGAGACGGCGTTGTAATTGTAATTTCTTAGGATTTAAGGAATTATAAAGTGGACGTAGGCTTGGTTTGAGCCGAACCACTATAAAAACTTCGTGTGTTCCCTGTTTTTATTGCTTTATCTGCATTCTGTGATCTGAGATTTGTGATTGAGAGGACTTCATACTGCATTCGGGTGTTAGGCCCAGATTTTTGTCTAACAAATGTGTTATTTATAAGATGTCCAAATATTAAGGTTTTGCTTATAAACTTACATAAAAAGTGAATCTATTCTAAAGTAGAGTGTGTGTGTGTGTGTGTGTGTGTGTATATATATATATATATATATTGACATATGGCACTTTGTTCATCTTTTATTGTTGAAATAATCAAGTCAGACCTAGGTTGCAAAGTTTAGTGTTGATATTGTTGTTTTTCCCATTTTTATTGTTACATGTTAATATGTACATTATGCCATCATTGAAGGGGATATGGGAAATAACTGGTACAACTTTTGTAACACCCCGTATTTTAAAAACACACGGTTGATAATAAATTAAGGAATACTTAAATAAATATTCGAAATTAAGTGAAACGGACTGCGCCATTGCGTTCGTCTCGGAATTCTAGTCAAAAATAGACACTGGTTTGTGTAAAACAGACATCGTATGAAGAAGATATTAAGGTTTGAAGTTTATAAGCATATAAGCTACATATATATAAACAAAATAAATCCAGAATTCAAATTAATTCAAAATCTGAAGGCGGGGGACAGAGCGGGAGTTCGGCCCGTTGGGGGTCTACCCCATCAAGGATGTGTCGACCCCTAGGTCGACACATTAAGGGGGGTCAACCCCGATACGAATCTGGGTAGATACCTACCTCCAAACTTGGAATGATTTCTAGCCTAGATTCGTTGGCTGATGGCTATAAATAAAACCTCATTCTCATTGTTTTATTCATCCAAAAACAATGGCGACAACGAGGTGCTGCCCCAACTTAGTTTGATCTAGCCTATTCTTCTTCAACAACAAGAGTTAGACAAATTCAGAGATATGTGCTATGTCATCTACGTTTTATTCCCTGTTCTTTAGATCCAATCACAGTGAGTTTATGTTGCTTTTAGATATAAATACCTAAAATGTAATCTTGACATTTATATATATATGAATTTGGATCTAAAACTATGCCTAATTAGTTTTATTATCACATGTTCATCAGATCTGTTCTTATATGCCTATCATGTCATTATACCCAATTATGTCACTATATGCTTATTCAGTTGCTACGCCTATTTCTGCTATCATAAGTTTATCTTGTTATTATGCTTATTTCTGTTCTCTTCCCTTCTTCTTTTCCTTTTTTTATTTTATAGCCAGGCTACCTTCGAGCCTAGACATACTGTGAAATATGCGAACGCGTGAAATTGGGAACGAGGGGAAAAGTTAAAATTGGGGCATAACTTGTACTGGGAAATTTGGGCATAACTTGAATTGAAAATATGAATATGGATTTGGGGCATAAACCAAACTATGATTAAAGATCTTAATTTGGGGGCATATGGTACATGATGAATATGACTTGGGAAAGGGGCATGAAAACCTATAATGAAATAGGAATAATTGTTAAAGAATGAATATGCCAAGATTTACAATGATTAGAAATTATAACCGTGCTTAAACACGAGGTTAGATTACACTTGTGGTAGAAGCCTGCCCGGAACCGCTCGGCATATCCAGCATCCACAAGTGGTAAATCTAACATGAGGGGCCTAAGTGCATAAACACGTGATGGTGCTAAGACATGAGGTTAAGTCCGACTTGTGGAAGAAGTCTGCCCGGACACAACCGACATATCCAGCATCCACAAGTGGTAGACTTAATGTGAGAGGTCTAGCGCACTACAACCATAAATGAATGTATGGTAATGAACTTGTAATACTTAACCTGTTTGAATCCATAAGGATTGCATGAACCTAATAACTTGAGTAGGGGTTAAGTACATTTGCTCGAATTAGTGGGAGGGTTTAGTTAATCTTGTTAAATATGTGGGAACAGGTTATACATATGAACCCGACAAACTTAACTAGTTGGGATTATGCGATCTTGTTAAACTAGTGGGCATAACCTGTTGAAATCCTAATAGCGGGGATGCAAGCCAAGGGGAAGCATGTATCATCTTGTGTGCGGGACCCATATCAGTCGGTAACCTATATCAGTATCAAACGGAGAATGCAGAACTAGGTCGGGGTCAGGGCACACTTACTGAGCTGGTTATAAGAGGTCACTTGGGAGAAAGGTGTCTGACGGCTCGTTCTATTGGGCTCATGTGCATGCATGGGTCCGCCTGCTAGGGAAGATAAGACGTTGTGACATCAGTAGATATAGCTGTGCATCTTGTAAATAACGGGGTTGCCACTTTAGGAAGTGATACATCCTACTATGGGGATAGCACGGGTATCTACGGGTTAGGGAGCCGATCGATTAGGGGTAATAATTAGGGGTCTCGCCTGTTTAGGAGCCCGTTATTGTCGTTGGGTGTAACACCCGTCCGTTCTGTTGGGCTACCTGTTATTGTATGGGGGTAAAACCTCTCACTAGAAGTACACCTAAGTCTACCATCTTGTAATTATTGGGATCATCTTGTTCTGGTTATACTAGTATTGGTGCAGAGAAAGAAAAGTGTTAGGGAAGTGCTATTTATTCTATACTGTTTATCCTGTTTACCTTGTCATACCTGCTTATATGCTATATCTCTCTTATCCAATTTATATGTCTGTCATGATGTTTTTACTTATTTATATACTAAAAGTAACTGGACTCGCCAGACTTATGTCTTACCTATTTTGTTTCCTCTTCTTTCTCTTCTGCCCCCCCCCCCCCTTGGTTCTCAGGGTGGGAATACTCAAGCTTGATCATGATTCTTCTTTCATTCTGCTTGGAGATGCTTAGATGTACTGCTTGATTTCATATCTTCTCTACTATGGCTATGTTTTGGGGATTATGTTCTTTTCATGTTTATTGTACTCTGATGATTTTAGTACAAGACAGAAGTTTTAAATTGGTGTACTGGTTTTATGCACTTCGGACTTATGATGTAACTATGTTTTGAACCCTGATGTTTTCTGCTTAAATAAAGTTCTAAATTCCGCTACTATTTTATATCTATCTTGTAATGTTTCTGTTTATCTATAATGCTTCGCGAAACATAATGCATTCTGATAAAGAGTGACATTAACGGACGTGGGGTGTCACATTTCGTATCAGAGCTGAAGGTTACCAGATCGGATAAAACATTTTGAATATTGTTTTCAAAAAGGTTATAAAAAAGCATTTTAAAAAGAAAAATCTGTTTTGAAAAACATATTCCCCAAAGCCATTGGAAATATCTTTCGATTCTATTTGAACCCCTTTTCCTTTTTCTTTTCAGCATGTCTAGGGAACCAAATATTCCAGAGGGCATTCAGATACCAGCTTGGTTTTGTAGGTATCTAGAGGCTACGGCACCCGCCGAGGGCCAAGCAGATGCCTCTCCCCCAGCTACAGCCGTTGTTCCTACTCCTCCCCCTCCACAGGCAGATAATTTCTCCAAGATATGTAAGGATTTATGCGCTATCGGCGGAAAGCCATTCCGAGGGACAGAAACTTTCGTAGAAGCAAGGAATTGGCCCAAGGAAACAGAGGATTTGTTTATGATTTTTGAGGTTAACGATCGTAGGAAGATTCAGTTGGCCATTTGGCAGCTGAAAGATGAGGCCTCGTTCTGGTGGGAAGTGACACAAGCAGGGCGTCCAGTGGAGACTTGGGATGATTTCCATGAGAGATTCGAAATGAAGTTTCTATCTCAAACCGAGCAAAGTATGCAAATGGAAAGGTTTTCGGTGCTTAAGCAAGGAAGCATGTCTTTGAAAGATTATGTTAATAAATTCAATCAATTGGCGAGGTTTGGGTTAGAGCTAGTGACTACCCCACATAAGTAGGCTTTGAGGTTCGCTAGGGGATCGAATGAGCCCCTCCATGGTTTGGCTATGTCTCATATTCCGATGAGGGAAACTTTCGAGAAGCTCGTTGATATGGCATTAATGCACGAAGAAGATAAAGGTGAAAAGAAAGAAGCTAAGGTTGAGGAAACACAAAATAAGAAAGTGTGGCCAAAAAAAGGACAACAACAATAAAGGAAAGGCAGAAAGAACGACAAGGATAAAGATAAGAGGAAACGTCATAATTGCAAAGGCGAGGGTCATTTGGTCAAAGACTACAAAAGGAGGAAAAATGCTTATTTCAATTATGGAGAGGTCGGACACTTTTATAAAGAGTGCCCGAAGAAGCAAGGACAAGGTCAGAGGGAAGGATCTTCGGGAGGGCAGGTACATGCTCTCGTGACCAGTGCACCAAACAGAGGTAGGAAAGTTTCCGTTGAAGGATTGATTTCTCTTTCCAATCATCCTGTTAGAACTCTTTTTGATTCGAGCGCTTTGCATTCTTTTATATCTGATTCTTTGGTTGAGTCTCTGCACCTTAGTACTAGTATGGTTTTGGATCCCATTGTTGCCTCAAACCCCATTGGGGGTACGGCTCATCTATCTATAATTTGTCGGGGTTTGAGAAAATATGTGTTGGGCATCGAGTTTGAATGTGACGCATATGTGCTTGGTTTCATGGGCTATGGTTTGATTCTAGGGATGGATTGGCTAGCCATGTATGGTACCATTTTGCATTGTGAGAGGAGGGTTGTTAAACTTTTGACTCTCCATGGAGGGACCCTCGAGAATTCTTGTGACCCGAAAGGGTCTGTCATGCTTAGTTTCCTATAGTCACTTGATGCATCCATCGATGATCTGCGATCTGTACCAGTAATCCGTGAGTATCCTGGTGTTTTTGATGAGGTTCGGGGCTTGCCTCTAAGGCGCGAGATTGATTTTCGTATATACTTGGTGGACAATGCAAAGCCAGTTGCATTGCTTGTGCGCTATATGGCTCCGAGGGAAAGGAGGGAGCTCAGCAAGCAAGTAGGGGAGATACTTGAGAAAGGATTTATTAGGCGAAGCATATCTGAATGGAGTGCTCCAGCAGTATTCACCACTAAGGCGGATGGTTCGCTTTACTTATGTGTGGATTACAGGGAGTTGAATAAGCTCACTAAGAAAATTAGGCACCCACTTCCGAGGATAAATGATCTGTTTGACCAGCTTGTTGGTGCATCTATTTTCTCCCAGTTAGACTTGGCCATGGGATTTCATCAGTTGAGAGTGACCAAGGATAGTATAGACAAGACTGCTTTTAGAATTCCATATGGTTTCTTTGAGTGGCTCGTCATAATTTTTGGGTTGATGAATGCACCCGCCTATTTTGTTGATCTGATGAGTAGGGTATTTCGGGAGTTTCTAAATAGGTTTGCTATGGTCTTTGTTGATGATGTCTTGATCTTTTCAAAGAACAAGTAAGAGCATGCTCTACATTTGGGGGAGGTTATGAAGACTCTCCGTGCACATCAGCTTAAGGCGAAATTCTCCAAATGCCATTTTTGGAGAAAGGAAGTGAGATTTTTAGGGCATGTGGTCTCTAAAGATAGGATAGCTGTAGATCCCGCGAAAGTAGTTGCAGTTTAAGATTGCAAGATTCCAAAGAATGCAACGAAGGTGAGGAGTCTTCTTGGTTATCGGGCTATTATAGGAAGTTCATTAAGGACTTCGCAAAGATATCAGCCCCACTCACCAGGCTAACGAAAGAAAACCTGATATTTTATTAGGATATAGAATGTGAAGATGCTTTTTAGCGACTGAAGAGAGCTTTGATAATAGACCCAGTCTTGAGTTTACCAGATGGGAACAAGGTATTCACAATATACACTGATGCATGTGGTACAAGCCTTGGTGCGATTCTAATGCAAAAGGGAAGGGTAGTATGTTATGGAGGTAGACAGCTAAGAGTTCATGAGAAGAACTTCCCTATCCATGACTTAGAGTTAACTGCCATAGTATTCGTGCTTAAGACTTGGCGCCATTATCTACTTGGAGAGAAGTTTGAGTTGTACACCTATGATAAATCTCTTAAATACTTGTTCTCGCAGAAGGATCTCAATTTGAGGCAACAAAGATAAATGGAGTTCCTAGCATCCTATGACTTTGAGATTGCTTATACCCCTGGTAAGGGTAATGTGGTGGCAGACGCATTAAGTAGGCAGAGGATGACGTTACTCCTCTGTTTGTGAAGAGGAAAAGCTTGGAGTTCATATCGACTTTTGATTTTAGACCCTCCGCCGAGTTTACACCTGGTTTATTGGCATCACTAGAGGTGTGACCTACTCTTTTAGATTAGATAAGAACTTCACAGCGAGAGGATCAACATATTTCAGACATCTTGGATAGGCTAAGTAGAGGGGAGACTTCTAGGCACCTCAGTAGATATTCCACAGACGATAGATGGTGGTTGAACGAGATGGAAGGCTTTGTGTTCCCCGAGTTGGGAGTCTGTTGAAGTCAGTCCTTAAGGAAGCCCACCATTCCAAGATGACTATACATCCAGGAAGTGATAAGATGTATAGAGATATGAAGAGGGTTTTCTTTTGGGCTGGGATGAAGAAAGATGTAGCGGAGTTCGTTTCTCGATGTTTGATTTGCCAACAAGTAAAAGCTGAGCAAAAGAAGCCCAACGGTTTACTTCATCCCCTGAAGGTCCCACAGTGGAAGTGGGAGAGCGTCTCTATGGATTTCATTGATGGTTTTCCTAGATCAAGAAAAGGCAATACCAGTATTTGGGTTACAGTTGACAAGCTTACTAAGAGCGCTCATTTCATTCCAGTTAAGAGTAAGAGAGCAGCGACATGGTTGGCATCAGTTATTCTTCGTGAGGTAGTTCGTCTACATGGAGTACCTTCCGGCATGGTGAGTGATCGAGATCCTATATTCACTAGTGAGTTCTGGAAGAGTCTGCAAGAGGCACTTGGTACACATTTATGTTTGAGCAGCGCATATCATCCTTAGGCCGATGGATAGACGGAGAGGGTGAAAAGAGTTCTAGAGGATCTTTTGAGGCTATGTATCCTTGATTTTGGAGGGACTTGGAAGGAGCATCTTCCATTAGTAGAGTTCACCTACAACAACAGTTATCAGGCTAGTATTAGCATGGCACCCTTCGATGCATTATACGGACGATCTTGTAGATCGCCGACTTGTTGGTGGGAGTCTACAAACAGACTTCTACTTGGACCTGAAATGATTAGAGAAACTTCACAAAAGGTTGATCTCATCCGCAAATGCATGAAGAAAGCTCAGGACCGGTAGAAATCCTACGTAGACAGAAGAAGGACTGATATTGAGTTTGAGGTGGGAGACATGGTTTTCATTAAAGTATCACCTTTGAGGAATGTGGTTCGTTTTGGATCGGTAGGGAAATTGGTACCGAGGTTTGTAGGACCATTTCCCATCGTGGAAAGGATAGGTCAGGTGGCCTATAGGTTGAGACTACCAGAGAGACTAGCCGGTGTTCATGATGTTTTCCACGTTTCTCATTTGCGGAAGTACTTGCATGATACAGCAGAAGTGGTAGAGCCGAGCTTACTTGAGGAGGTAGAGGTAGAAAGGGAAGCAACGATTAGATGAGTACCTACCCACATACTTGGATTGGAGGTCAAGAAACTGCGCAACGAGGAGGTTAAGTTAGTAAAAGTGCAATGGGGAGAGGACCATGAGAATGCAACTTGGGAGACTGAAAACAAGATTCGCGCTTCATATCCTTTCCTTTTTGAGAGTACGTTCTTAAATTCTTTTTCCCAGCTTTCGTTAAAACTTGTATCTATCGTATGAATATATCCTATCAGTCGAATCTCCGACCTTTAGGTAGAAAATCAATGGATGTAAACATGTGTTTGAGACATGTTATGTTTGGTGGATGCAAGTGGATGCAATTGATTACTAGTGGTTGCTCGTGGATGCATATAAACACATATTAGGCACTAAATCGGCTCAAATCACTTTCATACTACATATGGATGCGTGTGCATTTTTTTCTTTTTATGGATGAAAATGGGTGAATTGTCATAAGGATGTTGCATTTGGATGGATGATTGTGCACACATATAGAATTTACATGATATGTTAGGATTATTTGCATACATGTTGGACTCATGGCACAAACATGAGTTGCATTGAGGAGGTTGACTGAATCTGTAGACTGCCTGATCTTTCGCACTAGCATAGGGACATATACACACACCTTTGCATGTGTTCATATAAGCATTAGAAATCTTTTAAGGACAATGGATGCCAGTGATTGGTGAATGAGTAGATGGATGATGGATTTAGGATAGACATTCTTCTTAACTTGGAGATTTCGGGGATGAAATCCTTTTAGTAGGGGAGAATGCAACACCCCATATTTTAAGGACCCACTGTTAACAATAAATTAAGGAATACTTAAATAAATATTCGGAATTAAGTGAAATGGACTAAGCCACTGCGTTCGTCTAAGAATTCTGGTAAAAATAAACACCTGATTTGCGTAAAACGGACGTCGTATGAAGAAGATATTAAGGTTTGAAGTTTATAAACATATAAGCTGCATATATATAAACAAAATAAATCCAGAATTCAAATTAATTCAAAATCAGAAGGAGCAGGACGGAGCAGTATTCGTCTCATTAGGGGTCGACCCCAATCCCCATGGTTGTCGACCCCATTGAGGGGGTGTCGACCCCTAGGTCGACACACTAAGGGGGGGTCGACCCCCATACGAATCTGGGTAGATACCTTCCTCCAAACTTGGACTGATTTCTATCCTAGATTCGTTGGCTGATTGCTATAAATAAAACCTCATTCTCATCGTTTTAACCATCCAAAAACAATGGCGACAATGAGGTGCTGCCACAACTTAGTTTGATCTAGCCTATTCTTCTTCAACAACAAGAGTTAGACAAATTCAGAGATTTGTGCTATGTCATCTACGTTTTATTCCCTGTTCTTTAGATCAAATCACAGTGAGTTTATGTTGCTTTTAGATATAAACACCTAAAATGTAATCTTGACATATATATGAATTTGGATCTAAAACTATGCCTAATCAGTTCTATTATCACATGTTCATCAGATCTGTCCTTATATGCCATCTTGTCATTATGCTCAATTCTATCGCTATATGCTTATTCAGTTGCTATGCCTATTTCTACCATCATATGTCTATCTTGCTATTATGCTTATTTCTGTCCTCTTCCCTTCTTCTTTTCCTTTTTTATTTTACAGCCAGGCTACCTTCGAGCCTAGGCATACCGCTGAAATATGCAAACGCGTGAAACTGGGAACGAGGGGAAACGTTAAAATTGGGACATAACTTGTATTGGGAAATTTTGGCATAACTTGAACTGAAAACATGAATATGGATTTGGGGCATAAACCAAACAATGATTAAAGATCTTAATTTGGGGGCATATGGTACATGATGAATATGATTTGGGAAAGGGGCATGAAAACCTATAATGAAATAGGGATAATTGCTAAATAATGAATATGCCAAGATTTACAGTAAATAGATATTATAGTCGTGCTTAGACACAAGGTTATACACTTGTGGTAGAATCTTGCCTGGAACCCCCGGCATATCCAGCATCCACAAGTGGTAAATCTAATGTGAGGGGTCTAAGTGCATAAATACGTGACGATGCTAAGACGCGAGGTTAAGTCCGACTTGGGGAAGAAGTCTGCCCGCACCCAACCGACATATCCAGCATCCACAAGTGGTAGACTTAATATGGAAGGTCTAGCGCATTATAACCATAAATGAGTGTATGGTAATGAACTTGTAATACTTAACCTGTTTTATTCCATAAGGATTGCATGAACCTGTTAAGTTGAGTAGGGTTTAAGTATATTTGCTTGAATCAGTGGTAGGGTTAAATTAATCTTGTTATATATGTAGGGACGGGTTATGCATGTGAACCAGACAGACTTAACCAGTTGGGGTTATGAGATCTTGTTGAACTAATGGGAATAACCTGTTGAAATCCTAGTAGCGGGGATGCAAGCCTGGGGGAAGCTTGTATCATCTTGTGTGTGGGACCCGTATCAGTTAGTTGCCTATATCAGTATCAAACGGTGAACCCCGAACTAGGTCGAGGTCAGGGCATGCTTACTGAGCTGGTTATAAGAGGTCACTTGGGAGAAAGGTGTCTGATGATGCGTTCCATCGGGCTCATGTGCGTGCATGGGTCTGCCTACTCGAGAAGATAAGACGTTGTGACATCAGTAGATATAGTTGTGCATCTTGGAAATAACGGAGTTGCCACATTAGGAAGTGATACACCTTACTATGGGGATAGCACGGGTATCTACGGGTTAGAGAGCCGATCGATTGGGGTAGTAATTAGGGTACATCTAGTCTCGCTTGTTTAGGCGCCCGTTATTATCGTTGGAGGTAACACCCGTCAGTTCTGTTGGGTTGCCTGTTATTGTATGGGGCAAAACCACTCACTAGAAGTATGCCTAACTCTACCATCTTATAATTATTGGGATCATCTTGTTCTGGTTATACTAGTATTGGTGCAGAGGAAGAAAAGTGTTAGGGAAGCGCTATTTGTTCTATTATGTTTATCATGTTTACCTTGCCATACCTGCCTTATAGGCTATATCTCTCTTACCCAGTTGATATGTTTGTCATGTTGCTTTTACTTATTTAAATGCTAAAAGTAACTGGACTCGCCAGACTTATGCCTGACCTATTTTGTGTCCTCTTCTTTCTCTTCCATCCCCCCCCCCCTCCAGGTTCTCAGGGTGGGAATACTCAAGCTTGATCAGGATTCTTCTTTCATTTTGCTTGGAGCTGCTTAGATATACAGCTTGATTTCATATCTTCTCTACTATGGCTATGTTTGGGGATTATGCTCTTTTCATGTTTATGGTACTCTGATGATTTTAGTACAAGACAGAAGTTTTTAATTGAAGTATTGGGTTTTATGCACTTCAGACTTATGATGTAGCTATGTTTTGAACCACGATGTTTTCTGCTTAAATAAAGTTTTAAATTTTGCTGCTATTTTATATCTGTCTTGTAATCTTTCTATTTCTGTTTATCAATAACTCTTCATGAAACTTAATGCATTCTAATAAAGAGTGACATTAACGGACGTGGGGTGTCACACCTTTAATTTGATTAGGATTGACATTTCAAATGTACTTAGGACGCAAATCTAGTTCTCTTAATTTACGCCTCTATTTATATCAATATACAGCGTAAACAACATAACATTAATATGTATTAAGTGTGTAATAAATACTGTTAAATTAGGAATTTGAATTTGAATGTCCCCATAGGTATTTGTATGTTTGTGTGTGTTAATGGCCTTAGATGTATTAATGATACTTAGACACAAGGTTAACCGTTACTTGTAGTAGAAGTCTTCCCAAAACCGACCAGCATATCCAACATCTACAAGTAGACCCGGTTAATGTGAGGGTTCTAAATGCCAGAGGCCATTATGATTAATACACTATGATACAAGGTTAGGCCCAACTTATAGTAGAAGCTTGCCTAGAATCACGCGGCCAATCCAGCATCTACAAGTGGTCGGTCTAATGTGGGATGTCTAGTGTGTGTATATATATGTTATGCATAAAATAGGCCTGTCTTGGGAAAATTTATTAAGTGGTTGACCTATCTCTTGTTGGGTATTAAATTGTTAGGATTAGATCAGTTCCTAAGGTTCACTCCTTGGTTTAGGACCCAACTCACAGGACCCAAGCTTTGAGGATTTAAATGGTTGTTGGGTCCGCCTTTCTCCTATAAAGTATTAAATGGTCTTATTAGACGAAAACGTGAGTAGGATATTTCTCCAAGTAATGTCCGCTTCTTATCTAACGGCTAGTGAGGGCTGACCAGGGACAATATATATATATATATATATATATATATATATATATATGGACGAAAGGAACCACCGTCTAAGGTAAGTATTAAGTGGCTGGGAGTTCATCCGTAGGGACATCTAGATAGTAGCAAGAGGGTCCACCGGGAGGTTTCTCTTAAAATAAAGATGATTTCCTGACCCTAACCTGGTAATAAGTGGTTGTTACTATTTCTCGACCTACAAAGAGAGTATGTATATTATGACTTTGATGTTAGAGACGAGGTCTTAAGTGGCTAGGGGTCCTCTATAGGGTATTAAGTCACTATAGAGACGTCCATCCTTAATAAGTTAGTAAATGGCCTTTAGTGACAAGGAATAGCCTGCCTCATGGGTATTAAGTGACTATAAAGAAATTTTCGTCCTTAAATAATTTTTTGGGTATTAAGTGACCATAAGCACGTCCACCCTTAGATTTGCATATAGGCCTTAAATGACTACTAAGATGTCCGCCTTATATGTTTGATTGTGCGTATGTTTGTTTACGTAGACATAACATAAAGAGTTTTTACTGCCAAATTAAGGGAATAGTCATTCCTATACTCGTATGCATTTCATTCAGCTGAACTTTATATTCTGACCTTCCTCATCCTAACATTAACAGGTTAGTAGATGAGTCCGTTGACGGAGGATGAATAACGATTGCTTGTTACATTTGCAGAAGAAGGTCGACTGAGATGGTTTGTTACAATTGCGGAGTGAAGGGCCATTATAGTAGAGATTGCAAAACCATGGGGAAGAAGTGCTACAACTACCATAAGCTTTGGCATACCAAGAAGAACCATCCCAAGTTAGCTAAGGAAGATGCACGTGATGATGACTTATGATATCAATGTTGTTCCAAATTAATTAATGCTTCAATCGATAAAGGAGAATGGGAAGAGCATCGTAATCTAGGTACACTATCCATTTATGATGTTCCATTTCAAATTTTATTTAATTCTAGGGCTTCACATTCCTTATATATCTATTTATTTAGTCAAAAATTTGTGATTGGAATCATAAAATTTTAACTAACCCGTGACTATGACAAACCTTATTGGTGGCTCTGTAAGTCTATGTGTGGTCTACCATAGTTTTACTGAGCATGAATGATCTTTTGATTGTAATTGTTTCATTTTGGGTTTCTTTAGGTTTGGTATTATTTTAAAGGTGGACTGCTTTTATAATTATGGAATAGTAATGGATTTCGAGAGGTCATTGATGATAATGGGGACAAACGATGGGTTGAAGGTATAGTTGGTTGCTTACCGAGTGATGAGGTGATGGCCATTTTTCTATACTCGCTTGATAAGTTGTCCATAGTGCCATTACTATGAAGTATCCAGAAAAATTCGAGGAAGTGACCGTACTTCCACCGGACAAGGAGATCGATTTTCATATTAATTTAATTAAAAATGCCAGACTGATTGTAATTCCTTTAAGGAAGGTGGAACTTAGAAGGAAACTAGAGCTCGAGGTGCAAGTGAATGATAGTTTTCAAAAATGGTTCATTTGCAGGAGTTTATCTGAGTGGGGGAGCAGTCGTGGTTTATTCCATAAAGGTAAAAAACTCCATTAGGTTATGTGTTGATTACCGTAAGCTGAATAAGATGACAATGAAGAATAAGTACTCATTCCCACATATCGATGACTTGTTCAATCAGCTTTATGATGCTTGATTATTTTATTTATTGGATCTTGCGATGGGATAATAGTTGATATTGGCGAAGGAGAGTAAAGGATATGGCTTTCGATACACCATTTGGATTTTATTAATGTTTAGTTATGCCACTTGGACTACAAAAATCACTGGAATACTTTGTTGACCTTATGACTAGTGTATTCAAAAGCCAATTAAATAAGTTTGTGCTTTTGTTCATCGATGATATTCTTGTCTATTCATAGAAAGAGTATAGCACAACACATAATTGAGGATTGTGCTTGAGGTGTTGAGGGAATACCAACTAAAGGTGAAGTTTTCTAATTATCACTTTTGGAGAAGGAAAGTAAGATTTTTGAGCCATGTTGTTTCTGAGCAGGGCATTGATGTAAATCCTATAAAGGCTACAGTAGTATTAGATTGGATTTGACCTAATATCGTAGACGTGAGAAATTTATTGAGGTTAGATGGATATTATAGAAAATTCATCTAGGACTTCTCTTAGGTAGCGACACCATTGACTCATCTAACAAAGAAGAATCGTACTTTTAATTGAAGTGCGAGATGTGAACATGTATTTGTAAGTCTAAAATGAAATTTAACGAGTGCTCCAACATTAACTATTTCGAATGGGAACTAGGAGATAACGACATACAACGATGCTTGCGCTATCAGATTGAGCATTATACTGATGTAGAAAGACAAAGTTGTTGCATATGCTAGTAGATCGCTAAAACCACATGTAATCATTGTTAGAGTTTATGCCCTAAAGGCAATCCATTTGATGAGATTGATAACACTGTTGATGTTATTATTTTATTTGGAATAAAATATTCTACTATGTTACATCTACTGCGTAATATAAGTATTAACATAATAGAAGTCCTTAGAATTATAATACGGAATTATATAGTTCAAGTAAGTGACTTGAACTTGAGATTATATAATATATTAAATATTATGTTTCTTAAATGTCCCTAGTCAAGTTTTATTGTTTATAAAGGACAACAATAAAACATTGAGACTAGTATGTTGTTTAACCGATGATCACATCTCATTGATCACTAATATTAGTGATATTAATGTCAAGACATAAATATGTATTAGAGAATGGCGTATTGGGATGACCCAACGTGAGAAAACTACGTGGAATATAATTAATAATATCATAAGTTATTCTCACGGTGGCAGTGATGTAATGGTCCTCAGAATTGAAATCATTATAATTTTATTCGAGGAAATCTGTCTTTTGATATCATCTAAAGTTACTCGTAACTGAGTAACGATAACGGCGATCATTGGATACGTCTCGAACCAAATGAAAATTATGAATGATCTAGATGGAATTTAACCCTACAATATATTTGTAGTGATAACCATGGGCCTCTTGATTGAGTGAGACTATGAAATGCATGGTCGTGCTCAAATATTGATTTGTTTTATATAGTATACTCATCGATCAAGATAAACGGATTAAATTATAAAGAGGGTGATACTTTCCATGCCTTGAGTTTAATCCTAGATATTTTGTTTAAAGGATTATATTACATTAATACACTGGTCACATAAAGATTGTGTCGAATCATTGATATTATTATAACTTGGGTCACAGCGATGTGTTGCTAGGTACCGCTCACTGTTTATAACTTAAATATGATTAAATTGTTACCAACGTTATAATAACCTATCGCGTCACAAACTTAGAATGTTATAAGGGAAGAACATTATTTCGATAAATAAAATGTCAAACAATTGACATTTTATCGTACGTTGGAATGGGCAAGTCGGTTGGTTCCTATTGTCATTGTTCACGTTCATTTTTAAGGGATATTTTCCTTCCTTTATAATATAACACACGTGACCCATTTTAGTAAGCAATATCAAATCAAAAAATAAGAACCCTAGGAATTGCCTCTTTCAACTAAATTCTAATTAATTGCGACTAGCACCTAAATTCTCTCTACCCTTCAATTCGACCAAGGAGGAAGACGTTCATGTGTACTAATATAGAGGCTCAATACATGGGGGCACGATTCGAACCAGATTTGATCTCTCGAAATCGCAAAACTTTCGATAGGTATGACTTTCGATTTACAAATTAATACATGAATTGTTGTTTTAATTTGGTTGCAATTTTAACTTCTAATCTTCTTTTCGAACCAAATTAACTATCAATGGTATCGGAGCTAGAGTTCATGTGATTTGTAGATTGAGTAAAATTAGGGTTTTTGTTTGATAATTTCAAATCGAAATCCGATTAGTATTCATGGTACTGCTTAAGATGAAATTGTTTCATTGTATAAGATTTGTATTGAAATCATTAAGCCACACCCTGTTAATGTTTTATGTTCTAGAATGATTTAATAATCTTATGAAATTGTTGATTCATAAGTATTGAAGTCTTTGAAAACACAGTTTTAAGAATCGATGACGAAATTATTCCAGAAATGAAATTGTTTCACAAATGATGATATCTGTATTGATACTAGATATAAAATTGTTTTTACTCTCAGTAAGTTTTATATTTGATATAAAATTTCGATACACAATCATGGTTAACTATTTTAGCTATGTTTCATTTTAAATTCTGGAAACATAACTGGATCTGTTAACTTATATGTGATCTCATTTAGGTCATAATTTAGTATGGTTAATTGATGAAAACATAGTTATGTCTTTGTTTAAACAAATGTCCAATTCATTAAATCTAGGTAATTAAAGATGAATCCCTTAAGATTTAAACCTTTGAAATAGATTAAACCATGATATTGGATTTACATTGTTATCCTATGTCATTATTGATTATGATTATGTAGGATTTTTTTTACCGTTGAATTGGTATTTAGAATTTGATTTTATATTTTGTTTTCTGTTATAGCAGTCACAAGAAAAATCGGATTTGTCATAGAATTTGAACCTTGAATTAATATTTGATATTAATTCTGCAATATGAGTAAAGGTTACCAATTTTACTTATTAATTTGGATTATTTATTTTAACGTCAATATGGATTTGTCATCTTGTTTTAGTTTCAGATAAATTTCCTTTTTGATGATATGTCATCTAAATCTATCTTAATTCATACATATAGTTGTATGTTGTATAAATTTTGGCCTGCTAAATATATATATATATGCATTAATGAATACAATAGTGATTTACAAAACTTAATTCATCCATGTCCATTTTCTGTTTTGATTTTACACATATGTAATTTCAGACTTATGATAGACATGAAAGTTATACATGCGTTAAATACATTGACCTGCATTTCTACAGATATTATTCGCAGCTTTACTGCATAAATCATATTTTATAGATCCTTAAAATTTAAATCAGTTTTCGATTAGATCAGAAAACATAAGACTGGCATGACTATATATGTTTTAATTGTTGAATGAATGTTTGTATGAATTAACAATGTTGAACTTATTATCAAAATATGTTTGAATCATAAGTATCAATATTTTAAATTTATTATACCTTCCTTCCTTTTGATCAAAATTTTCTTTATAGATTGAAAAATCAGTAATATAACTTTAATGATAATTGATTTAATGAAATCAACTCATAAGAAAATTTGTTGAGACAAATTTATTTTGATTTTGATCTTTTAAACTTGGATATAAAATCATGACTTGTGAATATAATTTTGGTAAGTATAAAGCATAGATACATTGACGTACATGTGCTTGACATGATGTAATGACATACACTTAGTCATTAAGGAAAATCTTATGTTTATAATATTCATATATATATATATATATGTAAGCATACTACAAAAGATTACAGAAAATATGATATATATTTTTGCCTTGATTTTATACTTATTGTATCTGTGTGGCTTGCCAAAATATGTATATAAGTAAATATATGTACACGTATATCCATACCATTGTGTATGTGCGCGCGTGTGTGTAGACAATAGCTTCAAAATTTTCATATAAACACCTGATGTACATGTGTTTTGTATTAGCAATTCTTTATTAATATGATAATGGATTTTGTCATAACATACATGATGCTGCATTATTTAGAACTGAAATGAATGTGATTTGCATTTAAGGTTGTGACACGTAAATATATATATATATATATATATATATATTTGTGTGTGTGTGTGTGTGTATATATATATGTATATATTTATTAGTACCCAGATACTAAATGTGAATATGAATATACAGTAGTACAAAATGTTGATTTTGTAAATAGTTAACATTTAATTTTGAATTTAATTCTATGGAAATTTAGATGTTATCTAATACAATGTTGTTATAAATTTGTCACATAGTTAGTAGATTTTCTCTTTATATACGTGTGTGTATATATATCATATACTTTAAATGTTTTAAAATCTGGTTTTAAAGTCAATTTCAAAAACTAGTTAAGACCCAATACAGAATTGAAAATGTATTCCAGTCACCCCTGTCAGATTTTTTTACAGTTCTTTTAATATTCTATATATTCTAGATATATGTGTTTAGTATAGTTGACAAATAAATTTGTGTATAACGAAATATTTGGGGTCACTTTGTATATTTATATAACAAGTTATATATATATTCACTGGTGATATATGCAGTTTTAAGTTGCATTGAAATCTGGGAGATATATATATATACACACACACACACACACACACACATATATATATATATATATAAATCACTTAACATGTTATTCTGCTATTCAAATACAATTGCATTATGTTTTTCCATGAGTCAGACTTGGGAACAAACCATTTGAGCTATATACATAAGAATGATATGCACCATTTTTTTTTGCAAATATTCATCTGCTGTAAGTATATGTTTTACTAATAAATATATATATACACACACACACACATGAATGTTTGATTCATGTTGATAATGACAACGCTTTTTGTTAAGTTTAAATACATTCGATGTATTTGACTTAATTGCAACTTATAATATATATTTGATGTATTAAAGCAGCATAACCTTGTGATCAAAACTGGTTTTTTATACATGGGAGCATCAGTTCATAGAATACAACCTGAAACTGTTTCAGGATAAAGGGTCAACTCGAAAGGATGGATCGGCAGTACCCATACTGATGTTATGGTTTTGAGAGTTAAACAAGTATGACTTGTTCTTCATTTTGAAATGTTTCATGTGTGTGTACATATTAATATCTTCCTGTATAAATTTTATCGTAGACAAAATGTATGACAGTGTATCAATGTGTTGATATGTGTTTGCATTTTTGAATTGTTGTATGAACTTTGTTATAAATAAGGTTGTATAAGACAATATATCAACATGTTGATACGTAATTTTGATTTAAATTGTATGTACAACTATGTAACGTGCCTTTTGCATTTGTTAATATACGCATTTAAATGAGTGTATGAGATGCATTGCCAAGAGCCGAATAGATATTCATATTTACTTGTTGAACTAGTTTACAAGCTGAGCTTTATGATTTTCTTGGAAATATTTTGGGCCTTATAATAAATGAGTTTTGGTTTACGTAAATGCATATATTAATGGACCTACTGAAACATCTTTCATACATAGCTGGGCCTTAAGCTGTTTTGGTCTGAATATTGTATAAATCTAGAAACGGAATTGATTACTTGAAATTAAATATTAAAATTTATGAATATACTTTCTAATATTCTACATTCGAGCTTTATGTTAACCAATTTTTTTACTTGAAATGTTCAAATAAAATAAACTTGGTTATTACATTACATTGGATTTAAATATATATATATATGCACTTCATATATTTTATTTAAATCCAATTAATATTACGAATATTGTTAACCATCTTTTTGGCAAAAGCTGCCACAGATCAGATCGAAGCCCAATCTCCAGAAAAGTGCAAACAGCCAATTCGGATAATTCACGCTCCAAGAAGCCCGGCGAAAGCTCGGTCCAGAATAATCAGACATCGGCTCGAGCCAGTTCCTACCAGTTGATAACTCACTCCAGAAGAATCGCTCTCCCCAATTGACCGACTAAACCGCTTCCGTCAAAGACGCATTGACCGAATATCTCGAGCTCACCCGTCCAGCTAAGTCATTCAAATCTCAGTCCGGCTTTCAAGGCAATAAAGGCGGTCAACCATATCCAAAAAGAGCTCTACTTTTGATACGCCTCACCTCGAATGCCATAAAAGCCGCTATTTCCGAGGATATTATTAATGAGCAGTGGAATTGGTCCTACTGCCGTAATTGCTACCAATGATCGAGCTCCACGTGTTTGAGTTTCTAAAAAGAGGAAGGCCGCGTAGCGGCCCGCTTAGCCCATTATTCCCCTATAAATACCTCAAAGCTCAAAGAGGAAAATGACTTCAGCGAGATTTCATATTCTTAAAATTTCTCTTGGAACACTCTACTCTTAAGTTCTCCAAATCTCACGGCTAACTCAAAAAATAGCCATGTTCTCTTCTTTCTAAAAACAGAAAAAGCTATGTACTTGTAATCAAAGGAGAATTAGTACATATAAAGTGAACGTAGGCACCATCTTTTGCCGAAACACTATAAAAATTCTTGTGTGTTTTTTGTTCTCTTTATATTTTGCATTCCATAATCATCATTCGTGAGTCATTCGCACGATTGGGGAATTACAGTCACTTGTGACCAACTTTTGACGTCAACACTTTTGGTGTGGCAGGAAGGGGGATATACTCTGACATACCCTCCGACCTTCTGCAAGTTTCAATCCATGACGAATAAACGAAAGAAAGATGCAACATCTTCTCGTCCCCCTAATGCCGATGCAGCCGATACAAAAGCTGCAGAAGCAATTCAGGAAGCCTCCTTTCATGAAGATATTCCCCGATATTTCACCCAGGCGACTTGGATAAAATCATGGTCAAATTCAAAAACCATATGGCATCTCAGGGTAAACTCCTCGAATGACAACAGCAGTTGATGGATCACCTTCTCGGTTGAGTGGAGATGGGACTAAACGCTTCAACATCAATTCCTCCACCGGCCGGGGTTGAAGCAACAATTGATATTCGGTCTGCATAGAATCAGGCCATTGATCAGATTCCACCTTTATTTCATCCTGGCTCGGCAACACCTCCCGACTTATCACAGCCAGGAGTATCGGTTCCAGCATCCAATGCCGCCTAGCTACAGATTCGTAGGAGGCTCGCGATCAAGATCTAGGTCGTTCGACCACTTTGCTTCCACTCTTGGAAACAGCTCGACCCCCCATACCAGTCGAGCGATTACCGGGCCCATCAAAATCAATTCCATTCCCATTACAACCCGGAATCTTACCACAGACTAATCTAACCACTCTTCCCCTTCAACGAAAAATTGGTGCGTCCTTCCCTTGGAACCAGAGAGACCACTCTACCATACTGGTCCTCACCGTGGTGAAAGAAAACGCTACCGTAGACCCTTTTAACCTCGCTCCAACCGGGGATAACCACGAGCTCCGAACATCACATGCCATACTAGATCAGCATAGACCCTGTGTCATGGGTACAGCTCGATCCAATACTCATCAGGTTCAAGAGGGGCCATTCTTCCCAGTACCACCTACTGGAGCTCATCCTTACTCTCACCTTCACTCAACTCTCAGAGGCCGAGCCCAGCCAACGGCCGCCCTTCCGAGCATGCTTTTGCCAGATCCTCGTGTCGAAGTTTTTCCAAATGCAGAGCTAATTTCTTGGTAATGACTCCGCGGAGATGGAAGCCAGCTTGCAAACATCATCCAACGTTTCACTCGGGGCACCTCTTCTCAATAGGATATAGATAATGTCCATTGCAGCCCCTTCACCAAGGAAATCAGAAACTCCTGAACCCCCCCAGACTTTAAATTTCCAGCTATCAATCCCTACAATGGTCGGACTGACCCCACCGGACACCTTATGTGATATATGCTCCATATGGAGGTGCTTGGCGCATCAACCAACATCATGGCCAAGTGCTTTCCACTCTTTCTCACAGATATAGCCAGCAGGGGTTTCGGTAGCTCACAACAGAGTCGATCGGTAGCTACAACACTCTGGTCACCCGCTTCGTTGTACAGTTTAGAGTACATATCTCCCGACCAAAGAGGGTTATGTTCCTGTCCACCATCAAGCAGCGATCAGGCGAAATACTTCGATCCTTCCTCGAAAGGTTCAATGCAGCCGTAGCATCATTCGATCTACCTAAGCTATTGATGGTGCTAATGGCTGCCATTGCAGGAGTTCAGAACCAAACAGAATTCTCAATCTCTTTAACCAGAGATACCCCAAGGATATAGATTATTTCTATGCTGAGGCCGAGCGATTCCTCCAACAAGAAGACGCCAGTATTGAGATGGAGAGCCTCGAGGTCTTAGCCACCAAACAAGAAGGTCCATCCAACACCAACGGCCAGAACAAAGGAAGAGGAAAGGCCATAGAAAAGAACGGATGCAACGTGCGGCCTCGAAATGAAAATAAATACGACTAGTACACTAAGCTCAACTCTTCTCTTCTCGATATCTACCATGACATACGAGGATCCCTGCTTCTTCCAAGATCACCTCAACAGAACCAACCCAGATGGAACTCGATTTCGGCAAACATTGCATATTCCACAACGTCGCTGGACATAGCACCAATAATGCCGACATCTGTGCGATCTCATCGAGGATCGAGTCAGGCGAGGACAGCTTCCCAAATATGTTAAAAAAAGTGCCTTGGCCTTATCGCTGGATATCTTCTGCCCAAGCTCCTCAGGCCGGTCCTCGAGCCCCTAGAAACGGAAAGGACCCTGAGACTAGCACTCGTGGCATTATTAATTAAGTTAAAATTTCTTTTATGATGTATTCAATAAAATGGACAATTTGATGTGCACATGAATGGGGTTAGGATTTAGCTCCTATGCATGCTCTGGAATCAACTGTTATCCTCCTAGAATTTATTTTCATTTTCTTTGTAATATTTCCTTAACGATGAATTTTCTTTTGCAAACACGGATTATGTTTGGATGATTTAAGCCAAGTACGATTAATGCTCGCCACCTCTTTAAGCCGAGTATGGATTATACTCGCCTCCCTTTTCTGGACCAAGAGCGTTTATCACTCGCTGGGCATAATAATCTTACATGAGTCGAGCAAAAAAAAACACTTGCCATAAGCCGAGTATGGTTAATACTCGCCACTTCTATAAGCCGAGTATGGTTAATACTTGCCACCACTATAAGCCGAGTATGGTTAATACTCGCTACCTCTGTAAGCCGAGTATGGTTAGTACTCGCCACCCCATAAAGCCAATTGAAACAAATGCTCACCCATGACTCTAGGTCGGGTATATTCAATACTCGACTCATCAAGACTGACGCCTTCTTCAAACCGAGAATGGTTTATTTTACCTTTGCAGGAACAACTAAATCTCACAACCAAAGTTAGTGATCATCACCTCGGCCGTAATACGGTTGTAACAACCCGGAAAATCAGAGGCAATACAAAAATTTTATTTTGGCAATTTTAATGAATTTTGAATATTTAAAATGAATTATTTTAAATAACAACAACAAGAAATTTATTTTGAATGGAATTAGAATGTATATATTTATTTGAATCAACGTTGGAATATAAATATTTATTTTAATTTTAAAAAGTGTTATAAATAGCGCTGCAGTTTGAAAATTCAACATTGAAATTTGACTGAATGTACAGGATTCAAAATAAACCGGATTTTAGTGAAATCAAAAATATTTAAATCTGTTTAAAAATATCTTTCTAATGAATCTAAAAAATCAAAATTTCATAGCGAGAATCAAAAGCTATGGCTAGTTGAATATTCAGAATGGTCGCTATGGAATAAATATAGCCCATAAAAATAGACATTTTGCAAACGACCTCCGTTTTCGACGAAACCACTTTGGTTGGATCCGAAATGTCAAATTATTGCTATATTTCAAATTTCATAATTTTTGGAGTTAATATGTGAGCGTGGCAAAGGAAAACGCATTTGGTAATTTCAGTTTGAATTGGATCGACCAGAAAAAGTCCATTTTTCAAACAGTCTTCAAATTCGACGAAATCAGTTTTTTTAGGTCCGTATCATCCCAACATAGCCAGATTTATTTTTCTGAAATTTCTAGAATCAGTATGTGGCCCCGGCAAATTAAAATGTACGTTTAAATCCAAATTAGAATGTTTTATATTTTAATTTGAAGAATAGCTGACTAAAACAGTCGAATGGGCTTACGAAACATATTCCATTGTGTTCGGAATGGGGGTATTTAGCTAGGGGCGACAGTCATTGGGTTTGAATTGGAGTTCATATGGAGTAAGGGGTATTTTTGGATTTAATTGAATTAAAAATTAATTATAAATTCATTGGCCAATCATATTTCTCCTCCCACTTCAGCGTTGGCCCAAAATCCCGATCCACTCCTGTGTGAACAACGGAAACTCTTCAAACCATCTCTCCTCTTTTTCTCTCCAATCTCATAACGAAATCAAGCGGCCTAATTGGGGTTTTTGTAGATCGAGACTTCCTCCTCACATCCATATAAGGGGCGCCCTCCCTCGATCAGTTCGCGAGATCCGGAGCCACGAAAGTCTGCCGTTCTTTGCGCCGCCGCCCATTCATCTCGGTGTCCAACTGGCTAAGACCACCGTCGATCGGTGCGCGCGTCAGAGCTCTACGTTGTGGTGAAACCCGATCCTTACCTCGGCCAACAGATCTGAAGAAAAATCTAAACCTAGTTTAGAACCTTCACGGATAGGTACGGAAGTATATTATTTAAACTGTTTCGACACTTTAATACCGTTGTAAAATGTGATTTTAGAATAAAAATCATATCTTTTTCGTTTATGGTCGAAATCCAGTGAAACAAGAGACACCGAGACCGTGAGGACGTCTTCTACATTCTAGAAGAGACTGGGGAATTTTTCGAGCTTGCTACATTTTTTAGCAAAGTGAAAAGCAATGTGAGATTTCTAAATTTAATTTAATTTAGAAATAAAATATATTAGAATATAGACAGAGTTTAGAAACTCCCGACACCCGTCGTCCACAAACCATGGATGACTTGATTTTGGTTGACGTGAAATTTGGTTGATAAATGTGAATGGTTGATGTGGTTGTTTGTGGTTGTTGGAATGAAACAAAATTATTGTGGAAAAATATTCATTATGATATGAAAGTGATGAAAATATTTAGATCATAGGAATAAGCCCCTTAGGGAAAGCTGCGAGGCCTAAGGTAGTGCGAGGAGCCGTACTCGGGACGGTGCCGATTTTAAAGCCTCTACCGTTATGCTGTCGAAATTTTCTGAAATATTCACGTGTTTGATTTATATTCATGTGTTGATATATATTCATGTGTTAATAAATATTCATATGTTGAATAAAATATTAGAACGATAAAAATCCCATTTTTATCGCTTGAATGAAGTTATAAAATTATTCATATGTTAAATGAAAAGTTAGAACGATAAAAATCACATTTTTATTGCTTGAATGAAGTACAGGAAATATTCATATGTTGAATAAAATATTAAAACGATAAAAATCACATTTTTATCGCTTGAATGAAGTTATGAAATATTCATATGTTAAATGAAAAGTTAGAACGATAAAAATCACATTTTTATTGCTTGAATGAAGTATAGGAAATATTCATATGTTGAATAAAGGACTAAACGATAAAAATCACATTTTTATTAAATATATGAAGTGTTAAAAATATTCATGTGTTGGATAAATTGCTAGAACAATAAAATTGACATTTTTATTATGTATATGAACTTCTAAAAATATTCATATGTTGAATAAAGGATTAGAACGATAAAAATCACCTTTTTATCGTATGTGTGAAGTTATGAAAATATTCATGTGTGGAATAAATGGTTTGAACAATAAAATTAATATTTTTATTGTGGATATGAATCACTAAAAATATTCATGTGTTGAAATAAACATTTGTTAGTTAAAAATATTATTTTTAACCCGTATATGAAGTGAAAATAGGTTAGAAATCGACGAAAGAATTATATTTATATATATATAAGTTAAATTAAAATGAATCAAGCCCCAGCAGTTCGCGTTTTGGAATCGTAATTTTAAACGATTATACCGGGAGATCTGACCATCGGATTTTCCCAAAACTGGAACCGTTGGGTCCGCTTTGAAAAGATATTACCAATGATATAAAGTTTGTAAAGATCCAACAGTTAGATTTTCAGATATGTGTAAATCAAATCTGAATAAAAACAGTGCTAGAATGAATTATATTTATATACATATATATATAAATTAAAACAAAACGAATAACGATGTTGTAGTTCGTGTTTTGAAATCATAACTTTAAACGATGATACCGGGAGAACCGACCATCGGATTTTCCCAAAATTGGAACCGTTGGGTCCGCTTTGAAAAGATCTTTCCAACGATATAAAATTTGTAAAGATCCAACTGTTAGATTTTCAGATATGTGTAAATCAAATCTGAAAAAAAAAACAGTGCCATGGTCGCGTTATGGCCTGAAGCGTCGTTTAATTAAAACGGACTATTTTTAAATAAATAAAAATAGCGATATATCGTTATAAAATATTATAAATGATATGGAATGGAAATAAACCGATTTTACTTGGGTTGTTCGATATTTTGATGGTTGGATGTGTTTGACATGAAAATTACATTAATGAACTGAAAATGGATGTCAAATAACTTAACCATGAAATGAATTGATTTGAATTCTAAATATACGTGAATTATTTGAAAAGGCCGAGTTAATTCTCATTTCAAATAATTGATCGACGATAAGAAGTTGAAGATGAAGAAGGTGGTTGAAGACCGGAGGTCTTCACATCATTTGGATGATTACTGATGTCTTGATTGGAAGGCATATCAAGACAAGGTAATAAGTGGTGGTCATCCAGACGTACTTGGAGATTGACCAGATATGTGAGGGCCTCTCTCCTGTATTGGACATATGGGACGAGGAATAAGGTGCATCTTGTTTCGTTTAGACCCAGAACGGACTTGTAAATGGACTGTGTGTCTGGCATAGGATTTTATTATGTGCTGATCGATTTCTATTAAATATACATCTGCCTGGTGAAGGAGAATTTATTTTCTTACTTCACCCTTCTCTGAGACGTACGGGATCAAGGGTTGTATATCGATAGACATCAGTCGCATGGAATGAATTTCCTGTGTGGCATGCCTGAGTGGCAAATGATCAAGGCTTTTGTTGAAAAGCAGAGCCTTGTGGCTGATGATCAAAACATAGCATTAATATAGCGTCGCTTTGTGTATAGCGTTAATTCGCGAGCCTCACACCCCGGTGCGAACCAGAAACGAGAGAAGGATCCAAGGAGGACTTGCGTCTCTTTCTAGCTAGAGGTGGTATCAGCGTTTACATGCCCTGACATTTATATATTTTTAACTATGTGGTTGTTGGAATGCGAGGCGCCTCGGATATATCGGTCACTACGGTGCCGATGGTTTTTACGCCCCATAGGGCAGGGAGACGTATTGTTCAGGGATTTTTAATCCACTACATGTGGACCGCCCCTGTGGCTCCTAGGTGCAGCTGTGACTGTATCCTGAGACTTGGTAGGCTAGATTGTCTCGAATTCGGTGACGACGATCCCTTGCCTCGGTTCATAAATGGAAATCCAAACTTCCAATACCACATTGTGCGGTTTTGATTGTATAGCCTAGTATGGAGACTTAGTGGTATAGGGCACTTATGCCTTTTATGATTGATACATTATGATTTGAATTGTTTTTGAAACATATAAACACTAATAATAATATCAAATGACTTCGTTTTATACGTATCAAACATACTTTGGCCATTATAAGGGAAAACTCTATCCTCCGGTTTGCGTTGCATTGTGTGATGGGACTTGAGTCTTATAATGGCTTCATTTTTCTAAAAAGCAATGCGTTGTTTAAATAACTTACTTTATTCATGCACTTGCGATCACTAGAGTAAACCCGTTCTGCGTTAGCAGGGCGATCCTATGATTTGCCTTATTATTATCGTTTAACCAGTTAAGTAGATTTCTCATACCAGTCCCATGACTGACTCGAAGTTTGTTTCACTTTGCAAACTCCGGTGCCCTTATTTCTACATGGGCAGCCTTGTATTCAAGTTTTAGCAGACTCATTCTAGATAGCTATGGAGCTGGAGATGGTGACTATCATTTCTATTTTACTGTTTCAGACGCCATTATGTATATTATGTTTGATTCCACTGCAGACATTTTATATTAAGCCGAAACTATATTCTGTGCTAAGTATGATCCTATTAGGATGTGTAACTCTGATGTCGTTATTATTTCCAGTGTAATTTGATGTATATTATCTGGTTTAATTATATATTTCTGTTCTGTTGTTATTTATTTATATGTTATATTCCAAAGATTATCCTTGCCACCGTCACACGGGGGTTTGGGTCGTCGCAGTTGGTATCAGAGCTTTGGTTAATCTTAGCTCAGGAATATAACATATTAACGAACTCCTCAGAAATAGAACCAGTAGTGTTCTAAGGCGAATAACTCATTACAGATAGGATCAGTAAGGTCCTAGAATGAGTATAATAGAATAAAATACACCATGATAGACACATTTACATTCAAATATATGTCTCTATGCTTTACAATACCTTTTCTATTGACCTTACACTTTGTCTTCTATTTGCAGACATAATAGAAAATGAGTGGCAGAAACAGAAGAAGTAACTCTATGGTTCAGCAATCTAATGAGCCAGTTGTGCTCCTTTAACCAGAACAAGATCTAGATGCTCTAGTAAAGAAATATCGAAATGTGGGTGGAGTACAGTTCTCGGGCAAAGAATCTGTTATTCAAACACAAGCGTGGATGCGTTCTTCAGAGAGAATTTTTCAAGGCTTAAAGCTGAGAGATGATCAGAAAGTATTACTGGCATCTTGGGCACTCAAAGAAGATGCTTTAATCTGGCGGGATTTGATCGAGATGGGAAATCCAGAAGGTAATATTACCTGGGATAGATTTAAAGAACTTTTCGAAGAAAGATTTATTCCCCAACAAGATGTTGAGCAGCTATATGATGAGTTCTACAATCTGGAACAAGGAGATATGACCATTCGGGAATATCAAAATAAATTCGAAGAACTTTCTCGTTTCGGCCTTCATCTAATTCAAGATCCTAAGAGGAAGAATCGAAGATTTATTAACGGTCTTCAAAAAAAATACCAGAGTAGTGTAATGGCACATTTGAAGCTTCCTTTCTCAGAGGTGATAGAAATGGCTTGTCGCTATGAGCATCTGGATAAGCAAGGTCTTTTAGACGATGAAGAGGAAGGCAGTTCTAGCAGCAAAAGGAAATTTGAAACTGATAGCCCAGAGGCAAGTACAAAGCCCGAGGTCAGTAAGAGGCCTAAAGCCAATCAGAAATAGGCAAAAACAGTCATATGTCGCAAGTGCCATAAAGAAGGGCATCCGATAAGGAACTGCAAATCTTCGAGGAAGGATGGATCTAAATCCGGCAAGAAGGTTCAAGAGACCAGAGAATGCAACATTTTCCATCAGTTTGGCCACATAAAGCGGGATTGTCGGTTATTAAAGAAAAAGTCTAAAGTCGCACATGTAAATGAAGTGGCTAAAGAAGCTCAACTCAATAGCATGGCAGAAGTTCCAACACCCTCAGCTAGTCAGGAAAGACCGGATGTTTTGGAAGGCACGCTTACTGTCAAAGATATTTTAGTTAAAGTACTATTTGATACGGGCGCGTCAAGGAGTTTTATTTCGACTAATGTGGTTAAGAAATTGGGTTTAAAATTAAGAAAGCTCAAAGTACCCACGAGTGTCCATAATCTGATTGGGGGTTCCATCGATCTTAATTGGATTTCTAGAATTCTTGTCTCTTTCTCCCATTATCGATTTCCTTGTATCTTGATCGTCATGAATTTCTCTGAGTTTGATATCATTCTTGGACTGGATTGGCTAACTAAATACGTGGTCGAAGTTAAATGCGCAGAAAGAGTAGTTAAAGTTACAAAGGAACTTGCCAATATAGTTATACCATGTGAGGGTCCAAATTCTGATAGAAAAGAATTTTGGTCAGCTCTAGATGTTTCTCCTGTTCCTATATAAAATACTCCTGCTTCTATAGAAAATATTTCTGCTTCTATAGAGATTATTCCTATCATCAAAAACTTTGCGGATGTGTTCGAAGAAGTCGACAGCTTACCTCCGCAAAGAGAAATCGAATTCAGAATTGATTTAGTTCTGAATGCCAGGCCAGTAGTGCATCCAATTCAGAGGATGACCCTGAAGGAAAAAGAAGAGTTGGGCGATCAAACTAGACAACTTTTATGGAAAGGTCTGATTAGGCCTAGTTTCTCTAGTTGGGGAGCTGCCGTGGTATTTGTTCCAAAATCAGACGGTACCCTTAGTCTATGCGTCGATTATCGTGATTTGAATAAGCATACACTAAAGAACAAATATCCATTGCCTCGAATCGATGATTTATTGGATCGTCTAAATGGGGCTCAAGTATTTTCAAGGATGGACCTAGCCACAGGTTTCCACCAACTTCGTATTACCGAGGAGTGTGTTCCTTTGACAGCATTCAGAGGTCCAGACTTATTCTACGAGTGGTTAGTAATGTTGTTCGGCTTATGTAACGCTCCTGCATACTTCGTCGATTTAATGAACAGAGTGTTCTGTGATGTCTGGAATAAATTCGTGCTGGTGTTCACTGATGATATTCTAATCTTCTCTAAGTCAAATGCCGAGCATGAGAAACATTTGGAACAAGTGTTAAAGATTCTGAGAAAGAACGTCTTAAAAGCTAAATTTTCCAAGTGTATATTCTGGCAAGATGAAGTGAAGTTCCTTGGTCATGTCGTATCAAAAGAAGGAATTTCTATGGATCCAAGCAAAATCATAGCTATTCAAGATTGGAAGCAGCCAACTGCACCCATAAAAGTTCAAAGTTTTCTTGGATTGGCTAGTTATTATCGGAAATTCGTTAAAGATTTTTCGAAGATATCCGGTTACACAGCTCACTAAGAAACGTTCAAGGTTTAAGTGGACTCCAGAATGTGAGGCAGCTTTCCAAGAGCTGAACTGCTCCAGTATTAACGATTATCGATGGCAATCAAGATTTGATGGTCTGGACGGATGCTTCTATTGGAGGTCTTCGTGCGGTATTAATGCAAAGAGGCCAAGTAGTCGCTTATGCTAGCCGTCAGTTGAAACCGCATGAGAAGAGATATGCAACTCATGATCTTGAGTTGTTATCCATCATATTTGCTTTAAAAATCTAGAGACATTATCTGTTGGGTGAGAAGTTCGAACTATATACCGATTATCAGTCATTAAAGTACTTGTTCACCCATAAGGATCTGAATCTGAGGCAGCAGCGTTGGTTAGAATTTCTCGCAGCATATGATTTTGATGTTTTGTATACTACGAGGAAAGCCAATGTTGTGGCTGATGCGCTCAGCGGAAAGGATGTAATCATCGCCAATCTTATCATTACGCCTTCGTTGATAGATAAAATATTCGTTCTTTAGAAAGACGATAATTTTGTTAAAGAGATGATCAAAAGAATTCAGAAGGGCGAAGTCTCCAGTTTCCAAGTGGATAGCAAGGGAGTTATGAAATTAAAAGGAAGAATTTGTGTTCCCAACATCCCCGAGCTCAAGAGAGAAATATTGGATGAATGTCACAAGTCAAAGCTGAGTATCCATCCAGGGGTTAGTAAAATGTATAATGGTCTCAAACGAACATTCTGGTGGAAGGCGATGAAAAGAGACATTTCTTTTTATGTTAGCAGGTGCTCCACCTGCCAACAAGTTAAAAGCGATCAACAGAAACTCACCGAGTTGTTGCAATCGTTGGAAATTCCGAATTGGAAGTGGGAACAATTTATATTGATTTCATAGATGGTCTGCCCAGAACCAAGAAAGGTAATGACATATATGGGTGATCGTAGATCATTTCACAAAGACTGCCCATTTTATACCTGTCAGATCAAATAGAACTGCCCAGAGTCTGGCACAGATTTATTTTAAGAAAATTGTTAAACTACATGGAGTTCCCATGAGTATCATCAATGAACGTGACCCGATTTTTGCTAGTAAATTCTGGGAAGCATTCCAAGCAGAATTGGGGAAAAAATTGAATATGAGCACCGCATATCATCCTCAAATAGTTGGCCAAACTGAGAGGGTGAACCATATACTAGAAGATTTATTGCGAGCCTGTATTATTGACTTTGGCGGATCATGGGAAAACCACTTGCATTTGGCTGAGTTCTCATACAACAACAGTTACCAAGCGAGCTTGCAAATGCCCCCATTCGAAACACTGTATGGTAGACCGTGTAGATCTCCCGCATGTTGGGTAGAACCTGGCAAAAGACTTGTATTGGGGCCAGATATGATTCGTGAAGCTTCAGACAAAGTCGATTTCATCAAGAAACGATTACAAACAGCTCAAAACTGACAGAAGAGCTATGTAGATTCGAGAAGAAGAGATTTGGCTTTTTTAGTGGGTGACTGTGTGTATCTAAGGGTTTCTCCGATCAGAGGAGTAGTCCGATTTGGCAAAATAGGGAAGTTGGCACCTAGATTTATTGGTCCATTCCCTATACTCGAACGGATTGGAACTCTCTCTTATAGAGTTCAATTACCTAACTGGTTGCCTGGTTTACATGATGTATTTCACGTATCTCAACTTAGAAAGTATATGCATGATCCGGACTTGGTCGTGGAAGAAGCCGCGCAACAAGACTTGGAAATTACTCCCGAATTGGCAGTGAGAAGGGAGCCGATAAAGATTATTGGCAAAGAGACTAAAGAGCTAAGGAACAAGAAGGTTCACATAGTCAAAGTGAGGTGGAGTGGTGACCCTAGAGACTGTACTTGGGAAACTGAAGAGAGCATTAAGCAGGCTTATCCCAATTGCAGAGTGGACATTTCTAATTAACTTGGGTGCAAGGTACATTTACAATATTTTGCATTTCCGTCTTGTTTCCTACTATACTATTGTTTCCTTTTCTGGAATGAGTAGTTTTAACTATATATAATCCGATCTTAGCAAATATGATTTTTAAGTATACAAAGAAATTATATATTTGAAAAAGTTAATCAATAAATTGATTACTGGTTGTGTTGTGTGATTGTTAGTTTAAATAATTGATAACATTGGAATAATAAAACCAACATGTGAATGAAAGGTAAATTTCGCCAACTCGATCAACTATTAAACTAGATTGAAATTTTGTTAGAGTTTCCTATATATATATATATATATATATATATACACACACACACATTGTTAAACAGGTTAATGGATCTGCTGTTGAGTAAAGAATTTAATTGTGTGCCCGACAAATAGGTAAACCTTAATTATACAAACTACTTTGAATGCCATTGGATGCAGAGTGCTAGTTTTTCTGTGTGAGATTATAAACGTCGCCATAGGATAGTAACAATTAATTTTGAACTACACTACATGGCGTACTGCGTGAAGATAGCATACTCTATCATATACTACATAAGCACTTGGAGCTTGTGTGACGAGGTTGAAGATTTACCATACAAGCGAGAGGCTTGTATTGCGATGACTATATTTCAGGTTGAACCGAAGACTGATATGGACTATATAAAATGTAACGGTAAATTGCCAGATTAATAAAAACCCCACACGGGCGTGGAGTTGACAATAATCACGTCTCTCTAGTCATTAAGGCACAAAAACTATTTATAGGGTGACGAGAATTTATTCTCTGGAGTATGATCTATAACACTCTCCTGTGGGCACAAAGTTATATCACTAAAAACATGTGTATGTTTTTTAGGATTTATTGCGTGCCTAATACGGCCCAATATATTTCCAAACCCCTCCCCGTACAAAGGAGGTTATGGCAAAAAAATTCGAAAATTTAGGGTGTTAGCCAAATTTTTGAAAATTCGAAAAGTTTTAGAAACTGAAAAGTTAAAGAACTTAAGCCATAATTAAAATAATGAAAGTTGAGTTGGTTAGTTAAACAACTTTCAGCTCCGTTCCTTTTTTAGGATGAAAAGATTTTAAGTGGGGGAGATTGTAACAACCCGGAAAATCAGAGCCAATTTAAAATTTTATTTTGGAAATTTTAATGAATTTTGAATATTTAAAATGAATTATTTTGAATAATAACAACAAGAAATTTATTTTGAATGGAATTAGAACGTATATATTTATTCGAATCGATGTTGGAATATAAATATTTATTTTAATTTTAAAATGAGTTAGAAATAGCGCGACAGTTTGAAAATTCAACTTTGAAATTTGACTGATTGTATAGGATTCAAAATAAACCGGATTTTAGTGAAACCAAAAATATTTAAATCTATTTAAAAATATCTTTCTAATGACTCTGAAAAATCGAAATTTCATAGCGGGAATCAAAAGTTATGGCCAGTTGAATATTCAGAATGGTCGCTATGGAATAAATATAGCCCGTAAAAATAGACATTTTGCAAACGCCCTCCGTTTTCGATGAAACAACTTCGATTGGATCCGGAATGTCAAATTATTGCTAGGTTTCAAATTCCATAATTTTTGGAATTAATATGTGAGCGTGGCAAAGGAAAACGCGTTTGGTAATTTCAGTTTGAATTGGATCGACCAGAAAAAATCCATTTTTCAAACGGTCTTCAAGTTCGACGAAATCAGTTTTGTTGGGAGAGTATCGTCCCAACATAGCCAGATATATTTTTCTGGAATTTTTAGAATCGGTATGTGGCCCCGGCATATTAAAATGTACGTTCAAATCCAAATTAGAATGTTTTATATTTTAATTTGAAGAATAACTGACTGAATCAATCGAGTGGGCTTACGAAACATATTCCATTGTGTTCGAAATGGTGGTATTTAGCTAGGGGCGACAGTCATTGGGTTTGAATTGGAGTTCGTATGGAGTAAGGGGTATTTTTGGATTTAATTAAATTAAAAATTAATTATAAATTCATTGGCCAATCATATTTCTCCTCCCACTTCAGCGTTGACCCAAAAACCCGATCCACTCCTTTGTGAACGACGAAAACTCTTCAAACCATCTCTCCTCTTTTTCTCTCCAATCTCACAATGAAATCAAGCGGCCTAGTTGGGGTTTTTGTAGATCGAGACTTCCTTTTTACATCCATATAAGTGGCGCCCTCCCTCGACCAGTATTTCGCGAGATCCGGAGCCACGAAAGTTTGTCGTTCTTTGCGTCGCCGCCCATTCATCTCCGCGTCGAACTGGCCAAGACGACCATCGATCGGTGCGCGCGTCGGAGCTCTACGCTGTGGCGAAACCCGATCCTTACCTCGGCCAACAGATATGAAGAAAAATCTAAACCTAGTTTAGAACCTTCACAGAGAGGTACGACAATATATTGTTTAAACTGTTTCAACACTTTAAAACCGTTTCAAAATGTGATTTTAGAATAAAAATCATATCTTTTTTGTTTGTGGTCGAAATCCAATGAAACAAGAGATATCGGGATCGTGAGGACGTCTTTTACATTCTAGAAGAGACCGGGGAATTTTTAAAGCATGCTACAATTTTTGGCAAAGTGAAAAGCAATGTGAGATTTCTAAATTCAACTTAATTTAGAAATAAAATATATTAGGATGTAGACGGAGTTTAGAAACTCCCAACACCCGTCGTCCACAAACCATGGATGACTTGATTTTAGTTGACGTGAAATTTGGTTGATAAATGTGAATGGTTGATGTGGTCATTTGTGGTTGTTGGAATGAAACAAAATTAGAATTGTTTGTGCAAAAATATTTATTATGATATGAAAGTGATCGAAATATTTAGATCATAGGAATAAGCCCCTTAGGGAACGTCGCGAAGCCTAAGGTAGTGCAAGGAGCCGTACTAGGGACAGTGCCGGTTTTAAACCCCCCACTGTTATGTTGTCGAAATTTTCTGAAATATTCACGTGTTTGATTTATATTCATGTGTTTGATTTATATTCATGTGTTGATATATATTCATGTGTTAATAAAATATTCATATGTTGAATAAAATATTAGAACGATAAAAATCACATTTCTATCGCTTGAATGAAGTTATAAAAATATTCATATATTAAATTAAAAGTTAGAACGATACAAATCACATTTTTATTGCTTGAATGAAGTATAGGAAATATTCATATGTTGAATAAAATATTAGAACGATAAAAATCACATTTCTATCGCTTAAAGGAAGTTATGAAAATATTCATATGTTAAATGAAAAGTTAGAACGATAAAAATCACATTTTTATTGCTTGAATGAAGTATAGGAAATATTCATATGTTGAATAAAGGATTAGAACATAAAAATCATCTTTTTATCGTATGTGTGAAGTTATGAAAATATTCATGTGTGGAATAAATGGTTTGAACAATAAAATTAATATTTTTATTGTGGATATGAATCACTAAAAATATTCATGTGTTGAAATAAACATTTGTTGGTTAAAATATTATTTTTAACTCGTATATGAAGTGAAAATGGGTTAGAAATCGACGAACGAATTATATTTATATATATATATATTAAATTAAAACGAATCAAGTCGCTACAGTTCGTGTTTTGGAATCGTAATTTTAAACGATTATACCGGGAGATCCGACCATCGGATTTTCCCAAAACTGGAACCGTTGGGTCCGCTTTGTAAAGGTCTTTCCAACGATATAAAGTTTGTAAAGATCCAACGGTTAGATTTTCAGATATGTGTAAATCAAATCTGAATAAAAACAGCGCCAGAATGAATTATATTTATGTATATAAATATAAATTAAAATAAAACGAATAACGACGCTGCAGTTCGCGTTTTGAAATCGTAACTTTAAATGTTGATACCGGGAGATCCGACCATTAGATTTTCCGAAAACTGGAGTCGTTGGGTCCGCTTTGAAAAGATCTTTCCAACGATATAAAATTTGTAAAAATCCAACAGTTAGATTTTCAGATATGTGTAAATCAAATCTAAAGAAAAACAGTGCTATGGCCACGTTATGGCCTGAAGCGTCGTTTAATTAAAACGGGCCATTTTTAAATAAATAAAAATAGCGATATATCGTTATAAAATATTATAAACGATATGGAATGGAAATAAACTGATTTTATTTGGGTTGTTCGATATTTTGATGGTTGGATGTGTTTGACATGAAAATCACATTTATGAATTGAAAATGGATGTCAAATAATTTAACCATGAAATGAATTGATTTGAATTCTAAATATACATGAATTATTTGAAAAGGCCGAGTTAATTCTCATTTCAAATAATTGATCGACAATAAGAAGTCGAAGATGAAAACGGTAGCTGAAGACCGGAGGTCTTCACATCGTTTGGATGATTACTGATGTCTTGATTGGGAGGCATCCCAAGACAAGGTAATAAGTGGTGGTCATCCAGACATACTTGAAGATCGACCGGATATGCGAGGGTCTCTCTCCTGTATTGGACATATGGGACGAGGAATAAGGTGCCTCTGGTTTCGTTCAAACCTAGAACGGACTTGTAAATGGACTGTGTGTCTGACATAGGATTTTATTTTGTGCTGATCGATTTCTATTAAATATACATCTGCCTGGTGAAGGAGAATTTATTCTCTTACTTCACCCTTCTCTGAGACGTACGGGATCAGAGGTTGTATATCGATAGACATTAGTCACATTGAATGAATTGCCTGTGTGGCATGCCTGAGTGGAAAATGATCAAGGATTTTGTTGAAAAGCACAGCTTTGTGGTTGATGATCAAAGCATAGCTTTAATATAGCGCCGCTTTGTGTATAGCATTAATTCGCAAGCCTCACACCCGGTGTGAACCAGAAACGGGAGAAAGATCCAGGGAGGACATGCGTCTCTTTCTAGCTAGAGGTGGTGTCAGCTTTTACACGCCCTGACATTTATATATTTTTACCTATGTGTTTGTTGGAATGCGAGGCGCCTCGGATATATCGGTCACTACGGTGCCGATGGTTTTTACGCCCCATCGGGCGAGGAGACGTATTGTTTAGGGATTTTTAATCCACTACGTGTGGACCAGCTCTGTGCCTCCTAAGTGCAGTTGCGATTGTATCCTGAGACTTGGTAAGCTAGATTGTCTCGAATTCGGTGAGGACGATCCCTTGCCTCGGTTCATAGATGGGAATCCAAACTTCCAATACCACATTGTGCGGTTTTGATTGTATAGCCTAGTATGGAGACATAGTGGTATTGGGCACTTATGTCGTCTATGATTGATACATTATGATTGGAATTGTTTTTGAAACATATAAACACTAGTAATAATATCAAATGACTTTGTTTTATACGTATCAAACATACTTTGGCCATTATAAGGGAAAACTCTATCCTTCGGTTTGCGTTGCATTTGTGTGATGAGACTCAAATGGCTTCATTTTTCTAAAAAGCAATGTGTTGTTTAAATAACTTACTTTATTCATGCACTAGCGATCACTGGAGTAAACCCGTTCCGCGTTAGCGGCGTGGTCCTATGATTTGCCTTATTATTATCATTTAACCAGTTAAGTAGACTTCTCATACCAGTCCCATGACTGACTCGAGGTTTGTTTCACTTTGTAAACTCGGGTGCCTTTATTTCTACACGGGCAGCCTTGTATTCAGGTTTTGGCAGACTCATTCTGGATAGTTATGGAGCTGGATTCTATCATTTCTATTTTACTGTTTCAGACTTCATTATGTATATTATGTTTGATTCTGCTGCAAACATTTTATATTAAGCTGAAACTGTATTCTGTGCTAAGTATGATCCTATTATGCTGTGTAACTCCGATGTTGTTATTACTTCCAGTGTAATTTGATGTATATTATCTGGTGTAATTATATATTTCTGTTCTGTTGTTATTTGTTTATATGTTATATTCCAAAGATTATCCTTGCCACCGTCACACGGGGGTTTGGGTTGTCGCAACGGTTCTCGATGGTTGTCGGTTTTCTGGCCTTAATACGATATACTTCGGTCGTCAATGTTCCGGCCTTAATGCAACCATCAGAACCGTTGGATTTTCAGCCTTAATATTGTACAATGTAATCGTAGCTGCTCGAGAAATTGTGCTTCGGATCATATTTCAGAACACACATCCCTCTATCGAAGAAGATGTATTCTAAGGGAAAAGTGTTAACCATCTTTTTGGAAAAAGCAGCCACAGATCATATCGAAGCTCAATCTCCAAAAAAGCGCAAATAGCCAATTCGGATAATTCACGCTCCAAGAAGCCCAGCAAAAGCTCGGTCCAGAGCAATCAGACATCATCCCGAGCCAGTCCTACCAGCTGATAACTTACTCTATAAGAATCGTTCTCCCCGGTTAACCGAGTAAACCGCTTCCATCAAAGACGCATCGACCGAATATCTCGGGCTCGCCCAAAAATATCCAGCTGAGTCATTCAAATCTCAGTCCGGCTTTCAAGGCAATAAAGGCGGCCAACCATATCCGAACAGAGCTCTACTTTTGATACACCTCACCTCGAATGCCACATAAGCCGCTATTTCCGAGGATACTATTAATGAGCAGTGGAATGGGTCCTACCTCCGCAATTGCTACCAATGATCGAGCTCCACATGTCCGAGTTCCGAAAAAGAGGAAGGCCACGTGGAGGCCCGCTCAGCCTGTTATTCCCCCTATAAATACCTCATAGTTCAAAGAGGAAAAGGACTTCAACGAGATTTCATATTCTTAAGATTTCTCTTGGAATACTCTACTCTTAAATTCTCTGAATCTCACGGCTAACTCAAAAAATAGCCATCTTCTCTTCTTTCTAAAAACAGAAAATGCTTTGTACTTGTAATCAAAAGAGAATTAGTATATATAAAGTGGACGTAGGCACCGTTATTTGCCGAACCACTATAAAAGTCTTGTGTTATTTCCTATTCTCTTTATATTTTGCATTCCATAATCATCATTCGTGTGTCATTCGCATGATTAGGGGTTGATAGTCACTTGTGACCAACTTTTGACGTCAATAAATATTAAATACATATATTTTAATATGTGTAAGTAACTCTGATATTGCTCGGCACTATGAATTATAAATTCCCTTTAAAGCAAATTTTGCTATATTAAGCCATGGTGAAGTCTTCCAATATTACACTCAGCAATGTCCAATATCACTGAATGTGAGTAATGCCGAAGCATTATGCAATCTTTTATTTTGGTTATATGTGACGGAGTAAAAGTGATACTTGAATTGTATTATTGTATCTAACTTAACTAAGCTGCATAATAAGATTGTGGCTTAGAGACAATAGCATGAGTTATTCTATATTTTAAGCAAATGAATAATACAGAACAAAAATGTTCATCATGCGATCCAAGAGTTATATACATGATATAATTGACATAAGATGTCTACCTAAAGGTTGTGTTTTGGGGATTAGCCAAAGCTAGGTCAAGGTATGACTAGATATGGATCTTGGAACACCATTATATATATATATACACACACACACTGATTTATGTATATAAACAAAGGATGTTAATTTGAGTGGGAGCGTATTTTAGTTTAAATTATACATTTATGTATGTTAATATAAATTTTGATTGTCAAAATTTGTATTTATATTAAATAAATATTATAGAATCGGTTATTATTTATTATCTACTGTAGATATTAAATAACAAATAACTCCTATAATTTAAATTAATTCTTGAGAAGGATAAATTGGATTAAATCAAATTTCTTGACTAATATCCTCAAACAAATTAAAACGTATTTGTTCTAACAAATATAGAAGATCTAAAATGAAAGATGAAGTATGAATTCAACGAAATAAGATACAAATGTTATATACTTATACATCTGTAGTATTAGATACTAGATATGAATCACATAAACGTATGTAAATTAATAGTAATTACAATATAAGTAGAAATCTGATTAAAAGCACATGTGGACTTACGACTGAAAATGAAGCAAATGTTGTTGGATTATCCGTATGAAGTTAATTCTTGTTATATATATTGGCTTAATGAAATAAATAAAATAATTGTTATTATGAAATTCCATTTAAAATAAATGTTATTACAAATCATGTTCAGACAAGTTTGAATTTCATTTGTAATAAAAGAACAATTGTTATTCATCTTATTTAAATGAAATATCATATGGAATTTCTCAAATAGTTAATGATCTTTATAAGTCCTTAACTATGATTATGATCAGTTTAAATATAGTAATTTAAATACGACACAACTTTAGCATAGTCAATTAGCCAATATAAATAAGAAATGCATATCAAAACTCCATAATGATGGAATTTTGAGATCATTTGATTTTTATTCATATGAAGAATGCTAACCTTGTTTATTAGGTAATATAACTGAATCAGCTTTCACTTGATACAGTGAACGAGTGATAAATGTTGGGACTCATACATAATGATGTATATGGAGCAATGAATACATAAGCTAGAGGCAGGTTTTATTACTTCATTATATTTACTGATGGTATCAATAGATACAAACATGTGTATCTTATGAAACACATATCAGAATCCTTTGAAAAGTTCAAAGAATTCAAAGTGAAGTTAAAAACCAATTTTAATTAAAAATATACTTTTCGAATAGATAGAAAGAGAAAAATCTAAGCCAACTATTTAATGACTATCCAGACGAGTTTGAAGTTGTTTCACAACTCACTCCATCTAGAACAACATATTGGACTGGTGTGTTTGAAAGGAGAAATCGTACCTTATAAGATATAGTAAGATTAATGATAAGTCATATAGATCTTATAGTAAATTAAATTTAGAACAATTGCATTTAATCCTATTAAAACGATTTTGGAGACGCCATATAAGATATGGACTAGGAAATTTCCTAGTGTGTATAATGTTGAGCTTTAGATGTAAAAACGTTCTTCCTCTGATAAGATCAGACCCAAATCAGATAAATATTTTGTAAAATATCCAAAAGAAACAAATGGATATTATTTCTATAAATTCTCTGAGAATAAAATGTTTATTGCTCGAATTGATATCCTTTATAAAGGAGAGTCAGTCTCTAAGATACAATGAGAATGAAATAGAATTCGAAATGTCTCGGAAACCACAAAATACCATTGAATCTTGTATTGACAAGAAATTAAGTGGGAGCGACACAATAATTCTAATGTTATTTGATAACAGATTAATTATTGTAAATAATGTTAGTTTTAAAAACAAGAAATAAATATTGATTCTATGAAAGAAAATGTTTGGATTAAGAAGTTCATAACCGAACTTAATTCATTGTTGATCCAATGATTTACATTGCGATAACAATATGGCTAATGCTCAGGCCTTAAACCTTAACTCACTATTGGTCCAAACATATATTTAAGAAATATAATTCTTATGTGAAGCTGTTCACAGAGAAAATAAACATATCTGCAAAGTTTCAAAAGTTGTAATGTTGCAGACCTACTGAATTAAAATTCTATCACAACAGAAATTTAATAGTCACACTAATTTCATAAGTACACGATGCATGAATGATAGACTCTAGTGCAAGTGGGAGATTGTTAGAGTTTATGCCCTAGAGGCAATCCAATTGATGAGATTGATAACATTGTTGATGTTATTATTTTATTTGAAATAAAATATTCTGTTATGTTATATTTACTGCGTAATATAATTATTAACATAATAGAAGTCCTTAGAATTATAATACGGAATTATATAGTCCAAGTAAGTGACTTGAGCTTGATATTATATAATATATTAAGTATTATGATTCTTAAATGTCCCTAGTCAAGTTTTATTGTTTATAAAGGACAGTAATAAAACACTGAGACTAGTTTGTTTTTTGACTGATGATCATATATCATTGATCATTAATATTAGTGATATTAATATCAAGACATAAATACGTATTAGAGAATGGCGTATTGGGATGAACCAACGTGAGAAAACTTCAGGGAATATAATTAATTGTATCATAAGTTATTCTCACAGTGGCAGTGATGTAATGGTCCTCAGACTTGAAATCATTATAATTTTATTCGAGGATATTCGTGTTTTGATATCATCTAAAGTTACTCGTAACAAAGTAACGATAACGGCGATCATTGGATACATCTCGAATCGAATGAAAATTATGAATGATCTAGATAGAATTTAACCCTACAATATATTTGTTGTGATATCCATGTGCCTCATGATCGAGTGAGACTATGAAATGCATGGTCGTGCTCAAATATTGATTTGTTTTATATAGTCTACTCATCAATCAAGATAAACGGATTAAATTATAAAGAGGGTGATACGTTCCATGCGTCGAGTTTAATCATGGATATGTTGGTTAAAAGGATTATATTACATTAATACACTAGTCACATAAAGGTTGTATCAAATCATTGATATTATTATAATTTGGGGTAACAGCGATGTATTGTTAGATACCCCTCACTGTTTATAATTTAAATACGATTTAAATTGTTACCAACTTTATATAACCTATAGGTTCACACACTTAGAACTTTATAAGGGCAGAACATTATTTGGATAAATAAAATGTCAAACAGTTGATATTTTATTGTACATTGGAATGGGCAAGCATATTGGTTCCTATTATCATGGTTCACGTTCATTTTAAAGAGATATTTTCCTTCCTTTATAATATAACACACGTGACCCATTTTAGTAAGCGATATCTAATCAAAAAATAAGAATCCTAGGAATTTCCCCTTTCAACAAAAATCTAATTAATGACGGCTAGCACCTAAATTCTCTCCTCTTCGTTTCGATCAAGGAGGAAGACGTTCATGTGTACTAATATAGAGGCTCAACACATGGGGGGCTCGATTCGTACTAGATTTGATCTCTCGAAATCACAAAATTTTTGAAATGAAAGACTTTCGATTTACAAATTAATACATGAATTGCTATTTTAATTTGATTGCAATTTTAACTGCTAATCTTGTTTTCAAACCAAATTAACCATTAATCATGATTTCGAGTTTGTAACAATCTTGAATATTTTATAACATCATCTCTTAGGTTTTAATGACAATAATGATCACTAAAGCAGAAAAGCTTTCTAGCTATGGCTCTGGGCCGTGATAAAACGATTTCGCCACGATTATGAGCCATGGTAAAAATCCTTCCATGGCTCGGAGCAGTGGAAGATCAAAAATCAGCCATCGAGACGAAATACTGTTCAGCTATGGCTGATTTTCTGCCATGGCTCTAAGCTGTGGTGTAGTTCTATTCAACACGACTCTGAGCCATGACAAATTTGTTTTCATATTTTTATATATATTGTACAAGAGTAATTATAATGAATCTGAAATAATGACTCAATATGGATCGTAATATATATATATATACACACCAGTACTTAGGTACATCCGTTGGACGTATGCGTAAACGTTTAAAACAAAGGTTGGTTTTGTATTAAAGCAGGTTGAGAATTGAACCTCTTTCATGTGGAGACGTAGATGGAAAAATAAAAAACTGCAAAAACCAAGATATCATAGAAACAAAACAGCATAAAGCTTAGTTACAATATAATAAGACATCCAAAATCATGTAGCAGGCGAATAAGCTTTAAAAAAATTATGAAATGTGTAGAGTATGACCATACTGCTGGTGTACATGTAAGTAATGAAGTAATATAAGGAGTAGTTAAGAAATTGCATGGGAAAAAACATTGTAGAATATGCATATTTCAAATAAACATCCATAGCAAGTGTTATTTCTTATTTTCAGTACAAAAATGATTGAAGAAAGAAAAAAAGGGAAACGACAGGAGAATGGTCAAGCAGCAGGTGTATTCATGAGAACGTCTAGCAAGAAGCTCAGCAACAACCCGATCACATTCTTTAACCTGCGAAGAAAACAAAATGATGGTTACAATGGCAGGTTTAAATTTAAAAATATGATGGGTATAATAGCAGTTAAATAACCAAAAAATTCCTAACCACTCAAGGCTTAGATAATGACATAAATAATATGTGGAATTGACATCAAGTTCTTACTTTTCCATCAGGAGTATAAAAGTGTAAGCAACATTAAGTTATGCCATGAGCAATATAAAGAGGGGTGCTTGGGGTTAAAGAGGGAAGAAGTTGATATGGAAAAAAAGACAAACCTGATAGTAAATGAAAACAGCATGGGGAAGACAGGGCAATTGATTTTGTAGTTTGTTGTCCCTCTGGGCACTTGTCGGTGGTATCATGACGTACAGTAGATAGTTCTTAGCATTTGTGAAAGAAAAAAGAAAAAAAGCAAATGGTTACAAATAAAAAGTAACATCGCTAATGACTAACTATTCAATGTGTGCATGTTATGTGTGTTATCTCCGTAGCCCTATTGCCATCCCTAACTTCATCTAAAACAATAAATTAAGTATTTAAGTAGTGTGGCAAGGAGATTGAGAAAGGTAGAAAATGCAAGCCGTAATCTACGACTGAAATATAATGTTAAGTGGGAAGCAACAGAAAAGGATAGACATGGTAAAATAAATAAATCAAGCATATATTGTACTCAACAGAACGGAAGGAAAAGAAATCGTGTAAATGAAAATGAGTAATGATTGTTCATGTCAACCACAAAACTTGGTAACCGTCAATTTAGTGATAAGAAGATACCTGCCCGTGCAAGTTAATGCACAGTTTTGGTGATGCCCACTGACAGTCATATCATTTTCAACCATGTACTCATCGATCGACACCAATAACGATGATCGAGGTAAGAGCTGTAGAATGATAAGTAAGCTTAACAGAGAGGCAGTAAAAAAATACAAATAATTTCTACATCTTACAAAATGGCATTGACATGTATGTAACATTGATTTGTACATGCATATTGTATACATGTACAAATATATTGTTAGGTAACAAATATTAAAATTAGCACATCAAATGTTTTTTATGTGATACAGTTTCAGTTTGAACTTTGGTATAAAAAAAATTACATCATAGTAATAAATAAACAAATATCAATGAGATTACGGCACGTGCTTCACTGAAAAATGGTAAATGGACCATTTTTATGAAGTTACCGACATATAGCTTGCCGAAGCCATGTTACAACATAAGTATGAAATAGCCACACACTGTTTATTGTGATGTATTATCTTTTCCCATATACACAGATACTGAAAAAATAAACAATAATGAAATTTGGTAAAAGAGGATTCTCTTTTGCTAAAGGATGTAAACAAAGTCAAACTATGTAAATTGCAGCAATGCGATGAAGTGAAATTAGAATATCTGTGCATAGCTACACTAGACATATAAGGTGAATTAGTTAATCAATCAACAACATATCACATGATCAATAAAAAATAAAACTCGGCATTAATATATAAACTTGAAATAGCCAATTTAATAGATAAACAATAAATCATAAAACAAAAACAAAATCCAACCTGCCGCTTTGAGTTATCAAAATCTGGAAATAAGTTGCTAATTTAAATGGAAAATAATTTGAAGGCAGAAGCATGTTAATACTATCATGGAACTCATCAATGTTGATAGAGTGATCTTTTGCTAGAATATTAAATTCCGGGTATAGGTTAAAGTTTATTTTTGAATTGCATACAAACATTCAGGCGTCAGTTTCAAATGCTAGGATAAAAAGAGCTTCAGATGCAACTTATTGAATATAGTTCCAAGTTTGTACAGTTTTAGGTATTCACGGTTTTTTTACAATGCTCATCAGTTCATTCCATTTCTAATGTAATTCTTGTTAAAAATCTTGTAGTAAACCCAGAAGCTCAGAAGTCCATAAGCAAAGTTATTATTCCAGTTCACACATGCAACAGTTTGTAGATTATAAACAAATTTACCCGTCTCACCAAAAGTCTCGCTCAAAGCATCATTGAAACAACTTATCCCAAACTGTTATGACAACTTGACCCAATATCTAGAATATCAAACAGAATCCAGTGATATAGTCAATGGTTTAGAGTATAACAAAATAGAACCATTTTGGTACATTAACTTTTATTGGCTTTTCACTGTTGTTCACAATTGTCGTCTGCAATGGAAATGATGCTTAGACTTCAGTAACCAATGCTAATCATGAATTAGACACAATTCATGTGATTGTTGCAAACAATTGTTACAAAAATTCCATACAAACTGCATCGTATTAAAATTAAGAAATAACAGAATAGAAGACATAAACAAACAATAATTTTAACTGATGATTAGGAGCACATAAAAAACAAATTACTTTATATCGTCGACTGTAGCAGCAGAAGATAGTAAACAACCTAAACGAAGGAAAGGAGAGCTAAACAATTACCTCGCCAAAAGTTTGTGTAAATTGCTTCGTAACTTGAGGACTACCTAGCAGAAAATTTGTACGCCTGGTGTACCTGAGATGCTTGACGTCGATGCAGAAAAAGCAACCTGGTAGACAAATGAATTGACAATACAACAAATAAATAGTAAGAAATAGGACGAAGGAGCGAAGAAGTTTAGAAATTTTCCGCTGATGTCGTCGTCGACGTAGAATATAGGTTCGTCGACTGCCAGATCTAAAGGACAGTAGCAGATCTGAGCAAAAATAAAAATATTAACGCAAGTTGAACGTCAAGTCATTCGGTTAGCGGATTTGGAATGAGGGATGCGTATCTGGGGAGGAGGAGGTGAATAAATGAAGGAGTTAAAGATCAAATTTGTTGAAGCCTGAGTAAATTTCAAAGATCGAGTCGGTTTAGATTTGGGAATGGGGAAGAAAAGAGAGGAAAGTGGAGAATGGCGTGAGTAATGGAAGGAGATAAGTTAAAAGTTTCCAAGCGGTTTGACTAACCGCAATTGGAGGAGTGGGGAGTGGAAAGTGGTCTGACAAAAGGCGTTTTCGCTCTCCAACTTAAGTATATTTCATGTTAATTTATGAAGAGGAAAAAGGGTTTATTTGGAACTACGTAAAAGCTTAACCATCCCAAAGTATTCCTATTATTATAAGTATATGTCTGTGTATATACACATATATATATATATATATATATATATATATATATATATACACACACACATATGTATATACATATACATATACATATACATATATATACAGTAAGTGACCAACAAAATAGCAATGTTAACCACTTAAAATGAATTTGGATTGATATGTTTTCCTAACAACTATATTAACCCATAAGAAAAGACAAATCATAAAAGCTAAAGTGAACGATTCAACAAGGCTAACCTCACAAACCAAAAGTCATACAAATAACAAAAGAATAAACTATAACAAAATTCAGCACCCATGAAAAACATTTAACATACAATGTATACACATTACAATTCTTATACAGTAATTGGATACAATCCTATAATAACAATTTTGCGTGATTTTAACAACTGTTTGGTTGCGTCAGTTGTAAATATCTATCAATGACAACTGTTTTTTATGGTCGTCTCCTCACATTGGCTTTTATTGATTAAAAATTAAAGTTCCCTCCTTATATTTGTTTTGCTCGCTTATTTTAAAGAAATAACATGAACATAGTCGCTAAATTTCCTAATTCTAAACCATAACCCTGTCAGATAAACTTTGCCATTGCCATCCACGAAACCAAACCAAAATCATTGAAACTGATGAAACCTTCTTCAAACCCTAACCTTCTACTCTCCTATGTATGATCACCTCTGTTACTACACTTATTCGCTCGCCTTCGTTGTTGCTTGCTCTTATTGCTGCTCGCCTTCGTTAATCAGGTATCCATAATCAATTCTATGATAATATATGATATGTTTCATATAAATTACGATTTGGTTTGGAACTGGGTTTTTGAAATTTGACATTAGAATTGCTTTTGAAGATCCGCAGCTTTTTTAACTATCATCGAAAATTATTTTGATTCAAGTTGTAAATAGGTTCAACTTGCGGTTGTGCCACACATTTCATCTTTTGGTTAGATATTGTAATGTTGGCCACAGTTTTTTTTTGTTTACTGGATCTAGGAGGTGGTATTAGAGGAGTGTTGAATGATGGTAATGAGATCATTATATTTCACTCTTTAATGGTTTTAGGGAATGGTTTCGGAGGAGTCTTGAATGACGGCCAATTGATTTTTTGTCAAACACAATAAGCTTGCAAGCTCTTAAGGCAACCATGAGTTTGTACTAAAGCTAAGGACACCACATCGTATATTTCTTGTCCAGTAACAGGTAACAATAGGTGGGCTATTCCACGGTCATTGAAATCTCTACATTACATTTTCTTTTAGAAAGTAATATCTCCATGCTCTTTATTAAACACATTTGTGTAGTATAGTACTTCATTTCTTGTATTTGAATAGTGTCAAAGATCAGGTCTCCACTTGCATCATATAGGGATTTAATATAGTTTTTATATCTTTTCGTATTCATCCTAGCATTAAAAAACAGATTTGGAACATCCTTTATTAAGCCAAGTAATGTCAGACTTTTGTTTAGCTTTAAAATATTTACCATCCATTTTTATTTAATTTGTTGAATGTTGTGACCATCCCATTATATAGTAGGATATCTTCCTAGTTGTCTTCATGTAACAACTTTCAGTTAAACACTAATACCAAAATTGCCATGATTTCTATATCTTTTTTTCTCCTTATTTTGTCCCATGCTTTGGGTTTATGCTTAATTCTTCTTTATTTGATCGTTATTCGTCCTACCGATGTAACCCAAGCCAAATTTGGTAACACTTGTGTTTTTTGTTCTACATATCCATTCAATAAGTGTCATCCGTTATTATCTCTAAAATGTGTTCCTTTTAGTTTATATGTGTGAAGTAGAATTTTGGTCTCTTAAAGGTAAAGAATAGATAGTAGCAATCAAGGTTGGGAAGTGTTGTAAAAAAGTGTTGTTCATTAAAACTTTGTCGGCAATGCTTTTTCTCCTCCAACTTTAGTTAAAGTGTTATATATTAAGATATGTAATACTATATTTGAGAAGGAAATTAGAGAACCCTCTGAGATAAGAAAAGGGGACTAGTGGTCCTCGTTTCTTGTCCTTTTGGTTTAATATTTTGTAAAGTCCGCCTAGAAACTAAGCTTTGGTACAACACATTCCAACAATGAAATATCATGTCATAGCGGTTCCCTATTTAAGACTAGTTGTTCGCATGCAAAATTATTAGATATATAAAGAAAGAAGCCATATTAGTAATTACACAAGTGATGTGTTGAAAACTTTCTTGTACGAGATGAAATGAACATTTTTATCCTATAAAAAATTTCTACCTTTGGACACAGGGTCATTATTAGCTATGTTGTCCTAACTTATACTAAATTTAGAAACACATTTTGAGATTTTCCATACTGATTGAAAAACCAATCATATTTAGCATATTGGATCCATAGGAGGAAATAATCTGATCTATTATGTGGTATGTATTAATCCTCCTGGCAGTCTGTATGATGAAGGTGATTTACCATTTTTAACCTTAGTTCTTCTTTTATGGTGTTCTGTTTGTTGTTGGGCATTAGATGCTGCTTCTAAGGTTCTTTGCTCATATTTCAGGTTGGATGGGACATGAGATGCAAACGAATTCTCTTATTATTGTCCTCCCCTTTTTCTTGTATATTTAAGCAACATTTTCTATAATTTATGTCTCTTTTACGAATTCTTCTTAGGCGCAGATGAACTCCTCTTGTTCAGATTAGAATGATTGATCTTAAGAGTCTTAGAGCTAAGTATTTCAAACTTATTTTCAGTACTGATGTTAATATTTTCTTGCTACTTCCCTTTACAATGTGATTTGTAGCATTCTGCATTTGCCTTGTATTGCTTACCTTTCAAACTTATTTTCAGTAATGATGTTAATATTTACATACCTTTAAAGTGGGTTAGTAGGTGGAGATGCTTGATTGAGGATATCATGGAGTCATGTGCTTGGCGACGAAAATTATATTTCAGTTTATTATTATCATTATATTTAGCAGTTGATTATATTTACGGGAAATTTATGATGTACCGTTATTATGACCTTGGAATTAGTGATGTAATCAACATTATGTAGTTTGTATGAAATGGATCATCTATTTTAATTATTATATTTTTTCCCATCTACTGGAAGATCCTCGTTTCATTTCAGTTTATATTTATTTCTTATAGAAATCAACGACTTGCTCAGAATGACTATAAGTTCCTATGGGCCTTTTCTAGATCAGAATTTAGGCCCATTTCAGACGGGTTGTTATAATTGGAATCGATTTTGGATAGTTATGATGTGTGACGCAATGATGATGTTTCCATGATGGTAAGCGATGGCTTAGATGATAAATATCTCTAAGAGATGCAGAGTAGGCAACGTTGAGTCAAATTGATGTAATCTTTGAAGAACGGTTATGGGACAAATAGTGATATTCTATGACTAATAATTGTTGTTTAGGATAGTTGCTAACCATAACAACTTCGAACGGGAGTTGTAAGGACATTTTTGAGATGTGATCCACTTGGTTGACGTGTATAAAGGGATCATTTATATTTGTTGATGTGTGCTCGTAAAGTTAGGGTGTTTGAGGATGCTCATTAGGGTGGTGGCTGCCCCTTGGATCACATGATGTATAATCCATTTTACCGTGGTATATGGTGTTGATAGTCTAGTTCCTGTCCTTTTAATTGACATAGATTTGAATATTGAGAAATTAGGATATTGATTAAATATTTACTAGGTGGTGAGATTGTAACACCCCACACCCGCTATGGTCACTCACTAAGGGAATGCCATAACATCGGTGGAGTATTTTAGTGAATATAGAACAGAAAAATTACACCAAGACAGATATAAATAGTACTTGAAATTTTAAAACATCATCTCATAATAGCGGAAATAAACATGTCTGGTTACATCATAAAGCCATGATAAAAGTCAAGTACAATATCCGTCAAAATAAAGAAGTACATAATCCCACTCTCTCATACAATAGCCATAACAAAAGAAAAGATAACTGGATAACTGGAGCTTTACATCTACCCAAACTCCCAAAGACTGGAACAGCAATCCGATCAAGCTCTACTACCGCTAGGATCCACCGTAGGACCTGAGGGTTGGGAAAAAAAGATAAAAACAACGGGGTCAGACATAAGTCTGAGTGAGTCCTATAACTTTAACAATACAATCATTAAAGTAACCAGAGAAGACATAAACTTGACTTACGGTAATATCTGGGGATGAATGGCTACACTAAGCAGCTTAGAAGACTTAGGATAAACTAAGATAACCGTCAGGACGCATCTACCCACCCAAGGATAATTACTAACTGCACCACACCAGTCATTTCCTACTTAAAGGTTGATCCCTTCCAAGGACTTAGAAAATTTCCCCAGTAGTTCCATGTACTCCTAGCCCACTACATAGGTGCCGTCTGCCCCTATCTCCACTAGGTGTACCCAGTAATTCTTACTCAGTAGTTTCGTGTACCCCTACATAGGTGCCGTCTGCCCCTATTTCCACTAGGTGTACCCACTACTCCCCAAGCGATCGGCTCCCTACCGTAGATACCCGTGCTGGTCCCACAGTGGGGTGTATCACTCCCCCAAAGTGGCTACCCAATACTAACGGTGCACGGCTTTATATCTACACGATGCAACAACGGCTTATCTACCAGCCCGGGCCCACACACGCATATGAAACCCGTTGGACTTGCGTTGCCACCGCTAACCCGTTTTGGCCTCTTATAATCAAGCCCAATATGCGTGTCCCGTCACTCGACTTGGGTCGAGCCCACAAAGATACGTTTGAGATATTGGTTGAAATGGGCCCCCACAAGCTACCCACTTAAGCTTGTCAAATATCTAGTGTATCCCACTTAACCCTTTAATCATGTTTAATTACATGTTTCCACTTGGTTAAGTATTCTAATCGTATTTTCTATCGCCACCCAAGGCAACCCACTAGATTCCACATGCCACCCAAGGCAACCACCAAATTTCCTCATGCCACCCAAGGCACCCACTTAACCCCTCATGTCCCACTACATGCTATTATGGTTAAGTGTTTCTTAATTAATTAAGACCGTGATTTCCCGTAAAGACCTCCCACATTAGACTGGCTGTTATGACTGCCTGGTTAAGCCGGTAGAATCCGGGCAGTCTTACGTCATAACAGAGTCTAACCTCGTGTCTTTACCTTAATCACGTATTTAATTTATGGCTAAGACCTCTCACATTGGGCTGACATTTGTAGCAACTGGTTAAGCCGGTCGGGTCCGGGCAGTTTTACACTACAAATGAGTCCAACCTCGTGTCTTAGTCGATTAATTATACCTAATTAATCACCCCCATATTAATTATCCCTAATTAATATCAAATTTTCCATAATATGGGTAGACCTAACTCAATAGGTAAATTCCCATGGGGTAGACCTAACTCAATAGGTAAATTCCCACTTATGGTAATTTATTTTTATGGTATGCTTAATCATACCCAAACATTCATTTATTAACATATTTACCAACCCCATCGTTCCCCACGCAAATCGTTCTCGTTACATGACATAATAAGGGGAAGATCATCACAAATATCATGGGTTTAGCATATAACTTTGTCATGGGTTAAGAGGATGTCAACTTGCCTATATGAGCATATATTAACCCAACTACATACAACCCAAACTTGCATATTATCATACACATGATTTGCATAACATGTTGCATATGAGCTTGCATATTATCATACACATATCTTGCATAACATGCTAAACTTGGATATAGGCATTCTCAATCTTGCATAACATGTTAAACATGCATTTACGCATACACATAACTTGCATAAGCATCCACATACTTGCATAGGCATTCACATACTTGCATAACTTGCATATCATGTCATTTAAGCATATACATATCTTGCATAAGTGTTCATATACTCGCATAAGCATGCATAACTTGCATATCACATAAATCTAGCATTTAAACATATACATGACTTGCATAAGCATCCATACACTTGCTTAAGCATGCATAACTTGCATATCACTTTCAACTTGCATTTAAACATGCACTTAACTTGCATATCACTTTCAACTTGCATTTAAACATATACTTAACTTGCATATCACTTTCAACTTGCATTTAAACATATACTTAACTTGCATATCACTTTCAACTTGCATTTAAACATATACTTAACTTGCATATCTCACTTTGCTAAACATGCATAATTCCACTTATTAAATATGCATAAATCCACTTATTAAACATGCATATATCAACTTGTTAAACATGCATAAATCAACTTAATAAGCATGCATAAACCAAATTATCAAATATGCATAAACATAGAACAACATAGAATAACATATCATTATACATGATTCATACTCACTAATCCGCATTTAAGACCATAAGTCTCATTACACCCAATCTACTTACTTTAACAATTGATGTTAAAGTGATAGAAACTCACCAAACTCAAGATTAGCAACCTTATGAAGTAGAATTAGTTGCTAACTAAGAAGATAATGATGATTAAGGATTGATTAGAGAGGAATTAGCTTGCAACTTTCTTCTTAGATTGGTGGAGGCTTCTCTTAGAATTTAATTTGGCGGCATGAGGCCATTGTTTCTATTTTTGGTGAGGATTAAGGTAGGTTTAGGGTGTATTTATAGATTAAGAGAGTGTTTTAGGCCCTTGGATTAACCCTAGATTAACTTAGGTCCATTAGATTTAGGAAACCTCTAGAACCAGACCCAGCCCAAGCCAGAAAACCAGATCTGGTGCACCCAAGCACCCTGGTTCGACACGCCAGGTCGACAGGCAAGTCGACAGGCATGTCGACACCCCCCCTGTCGACAGGCCTGTCGACAGCCCTGTCGACATGCTTAGGCGGGAATCCTCCCGCCTGGCCCCGCTGGTTCTAAATTTAAATTTAAATTTAAATTCCTAAATCTGTTTTTATCTCTAATTTTTCTGCAAACTTCCTTGGGCCATAACCGGGCCATACGGACTCCGATTCTCGAAAACTCGGACTCTATTTCGCGTATTTTTCCGAGACGAACGTAATGACGCAGCCCGTTTCCCCTAATTCCCACATCTGAGATTATTTATCCTGTAATTAGTGAATTTTAGTATTAACTAAAATTCGGGGTGTTACATTCTCCCCTCCTTAAAGGATTTCGTCCCCGAAATCTCTAAGCTAAGGAGAATGCATATCCTACCATCCAAACAACCATCTACTCAAACCATCAACCACTGGCATCCATTGTCCTTAAACAATTTCTAATGATGTATGAGCATATGCAAACAGTGTGTGTATATGTTCCCTATCTAATGTATGAACATATGCAAACCATGATAGTGCCATGCATCCATTATGTATGCGAGAAAACCCTATCGACACATACAATATCTACATGAGTGCACAATCATTCACCAAAATGCATCATCCATGTGATAACACAACCATTATACATCCATAAATATATTTTCCTACACACAATTTTATGCAATATGCAATATGAAGTGACTGGGCCGATCTAGTGCCTAGAGTGTGTGTATATGCATCCACGAGCAACCACTAGCAAACACTTGCATCCACTTGCATCCATCAACCATAACATGTCTCAAACACATGTTTCAACCATAGGTTTACCCTATCTAAAGGTCAAAGGTACTAACGAGAGGACATACCAAAGATAAGATAAGTACTAGACAAGCGATAAAGGAGAAAGTAAAGACATACCCTCAAAAAGAAATGGGTACAATGAACGCATCTTCGCTTCCGTCTCCCAAGTTGCGTTGCTCTCATCTTCTCCCCATTGCACTTTGACTAGCTGAACCTCTCGATTCCTCAATTTCCTAGTCTCTGACCCAAGGATGCGAGTAGGAGCTCGTCTAATAGTCGCATCACGCTCTATCTCTATATCTCTAAGCAAGCTCGGCTCTACAACCTCTGCGGTCTCATGTAAGCATTTCCTCAGATGCGATACATGGAATACATCATGAACACCACTAAGTCTGTCAGGCAACTCCACTCTATATGCCATCCGTCCAATCCTTTCCTTGATAGGAAATGGCCCAACAAACCTTGGTGCTAACTTCCCAACGGATCCGAAGCGAACAACATTCCTCAACGGAGATACCTTAACAAAAACCATATCCCCAACTTCAAACTCAAGATCCGTCCTTCTCTTGTCCGCATAAGATTTTTGCCTATCCTGCGCTGCTTTCATCCTTCTTCGAATCAAGTCAATTTTCTCAGAAGTCTCCCTAACCATATCAGGCCCAAGCAAGATCTTATCCGTAGATTCCCACCAACATGTAGGTGATCGACAAGGCCTTCCATAGAGAGCTTCGAAAGGAGCCATACCAATACTGGACTGAAAGCTGTTATTATATGCGAACTCCACCAATGGAAGATGCTCTTCCCATGTACCTCCAAAATCTAAGATACAAAGCCTCAAAAGATCTTCTAGAACACGATTCACCCTCTCAGTCTGGCCGTCTGTCTGAGGATGATATGCGGTGCTTAGACACAATTGAGTCCCCACTGCTTCTTGCAAACTTCTCCAGAACTCACTAGTAAAGATAGGATCTCGATCACTCACTATGCTAGAGGGTACCCCATGCAATCGAACTATCTCTCGAAGATATACTGAAGCTAGCCATGGAGCAGTCCTCTTGCTCTTCACAGGTATGAAATGGGCGCTCTTAGTAAGTCTATCTACCACCACCCAAATTCCTGTATTACCCTTCCTTGACCTGGGTAACCCGTCAATAAAGTCCATCGAGACGCTATCCCACTTCCATTGCGGAACCTCCAATGGGTGAAGCAACCCACCTGGCTTCCTTTGCTCCGCCTTCACTTGCTGACATACCAAGCATCGAGCTACATATTCGGCCACATCTTTCTTCATACCGGCCCAGAAGAAAACCCTCTTCATATCTTGGTACATCTTGTCCCCACCGGGATGAATGGTCATCCTAGAACGGTGTGCATCATCAAGAATAACCTTCCTCAACCCTTCATCTTGCGGTACACAAAGTCTACCTTCTCTACGCAAGCACCCCTTATCGTCTAGGGTGTACCTACTCAAATGGCTGGACGACTCCCCCCTTATGAGCTTCTCTGTCAACTCAACCAACTGTGGGTCGTCCCTCTGTGCTTCTCCAATCCGCCCCAAAAGAGTAGGTCTAACTTCCAAAGAAGCTAGCAAACCGGGTACATAATCAATGGAAGGTCTGAAATCAAACATCGAGATAAACTCCAAGCTTCGTCGTTCCACGAACAATGGACTCAAGGACAACCTCTTCCTGCTCAAGGCGTCCGCCACTACGTTACACTTGCCAGGGGTATATGCTATCTCGAAATCATAGGATGCTAAGAATTCCATCCACCTTTGTTGTTTTGATTCAAATCCTTCTGAGAAAACAAGTACTTCAACGATTTATGGTCAGTGAACAGCTCGAATCTCTCACCAAGAAGATAATGGCGCCAAATCTTAAGCGCAAAAACAATAGCGGCCAACTCTAGATCATGGGTAGGGTAATTTTTCTCATGTGCCCTCAACTGCCTTCCACCGTAGGCAATTACCCTTCCCTCTTGCATTAAGACTGCGCCAAGTCCTGTCCCACAGGCATCGGTATAGACAACAAATGGCTTGCTCCCATCTGGCAACACTAAAACTGGAGCAGTGGTTAAAGCTCTCTTTAACCGTCGGAACGCATCATCACAATCTACGTCCCATGCAAAAACAAGATTCTTCTTTGTTAAGCGGGTTAATGGGGCTGATATCTTCGCGAAGTCTTTGATAAACTTCCTATAATAACCTGCCAACCCCAAGAAACTTCTTACTTCGGTAGCATTCTTCGGAACCTTCCAATCCTGAATTGATACTACCTTCGCGGGATCCACAGCTATCCCTTCCTTGGAGACCATATGCCCCAAGAACCGCACTTCCCTCCTCCAGAAGTGACATTTAGAGAATTTAGCCTTAAGGCTATGTGCTCGAAGAGTCTTCAATACTTCCCCAAGATGTAGGGCATGCTCTTCTTCACTCTTAGAAAATACTAAGATATCATCCACAAAGACCACCACAAATTTATTAAGGAACTCCCTGAACACCCTACTCATCAAATCAACAAAGTATGCAGGGGCGTTCGTTAATCCAAATGGCATCACCAGCCACTCATAGAAACCATCCGGAGTCCTAAAGGCAGTCTTGTCTATGCTATCCTCAGCCACCCTCAACTGATGAAACCCCGTGGCTAAGTCCAACTGAGAAAATACTGAAGCGCCAACCAACTGATCGAAAAGATCATCAATCCTCGGCAATGGGTGTCTATTCTTCTTTGTGAGCTTGTTGAGTTCTCTATAGTCTACACAAAGTCTGAGGGACCCATCCGCCTTCGTAGCGAATACTACTGGAGCACCCCACTCCGATATGCTCCGTCTTATGAACCCCTTCTCAAGCAACTCCCCTACTTGCTTATGGAGTTCCCTCCTCTCACGAGGAGCCATGTGGCGCACTGGTAAAGATACCGGTTTAGCATTATCCACCAAATATATTCGGAAGTCAATCTCCCGCTTCGGAGGTAAGCCCTTCACCTCCTCAAACACATCCGGATATTCCCGGACCACTCTCATAGATTGCAAACTCTCGACCGAAGCGTCAAGCGATTCAAGATAACTTAGCATAACAGAGTCCATGGGATTACAAGAAATCTCGAGAGTGTTACCCAAGCGGGTCATGAGCCTAACAACTCTCTTTTCGCAATCAAGAATGGCACCATTACTGGATAACCAGTCCATGCCCAAAATCAACCCATAGCCCGTGAAGCCCAACACAAAAGCATCACATCTAAACTCAATGCTAAGTATAGAAATCTTCAAACCCAAACATATCATGGACAAATAAGTGGAGCCCCCAATTGGGTTTGAAACAACCAAGGGATCATCTACCAGACTGGTGTCTAGGTGCAGTGACTCAACTAATGATGATGAAATAAACGAATGCGATGCGCCTGAATCAAACAATGTACGGACAGGATGATCAAATAGAAAAACCAGACTTTCAACAGAGATAGTTCTACCTCTCTCCTGAATCGGTGGAACCGCGAGAGCCTGTACTTGCCCCCTAGCCTGACTCGGTGCCATAAGAGCTTGCACCTGTCCTCCTGAGGTAGATCCCGTCCTTTGCCCTTTCTTAGGGCAATCCTTCACTAAGTGCCCTGCTTCGCCACAGTGGAAGCAACCGGTCTTCTTCTTCTTACGACAATCCTTGCTTAGGTGGCCAGGTGTCCCACAATTGAAACACTTCTTCTTTTTGCCCTTGCCACCGTTGCCTTTCCCACCTTTGCTTTGCTGTTGTTGAGGTCTCTTTTGATCTCCCTTCTTCTCGGGTGCCTTATTAGCATTAGGACCCTTCTCTTCCTCATACATGAGTGCCATGTCAACTAGCTTCTCAAAGGTGGCCCCCATAGGGATATGAGTCATAGCCAACCCATGCATAGGTTCATTCAAGCCTTTCACGAACCTCAAAGCCTTCTTCTCCGGTGTATTCACCATGTCTAGGCCAAACCTTGCCAATTGATTAAACTTGTTAACATATTCCTTCACCGAAAGATTTCCTTGCTTTAGAGTCAAGAATCTTTCCATATACAAGTTTTCCTCCGCCCTTGAGAGAAACTTTGCCACAAATCTTTGCCTAAAATCCGCCCAAGAGTCAACGGGGCGTTCTCCGTTAGTAACCTCCCACCAGAATGAGGCCTCTCCCTTCATTAACCAAGCAGCCAACTTGACTTTCTTTCCTTCTTCCATCTCAAAGATATCTATCAACTCTTCCACCTCCTTAAGCCAATCTCTAGCCTCCACAAAAGTTTCAGATCCTTGAAAAGGTTTCCCTCCCATAGCTTTAAACTCCTTACAAGTCTTAGCAAAAGTATCCGTGCGAGGAGGAGGGGGAGGAGGAAGATCGGGTGCTACGGTTGGTGGAGGAACATTTGCTGGACCCGCAGTGGTGGCCCTAGCCTCCATCAATCTCCTATACCATACTGGTACCGTCACACCCTCCGGAAAGTTAAGATCCTCAGCCATGCTGAAACGAAAAAGGAAAGATTCTAAACGGAGAATTCGAAGGATATAGATATGGCTATTAGGGATTATGCTTTTCTTTCAAAAACTTTTCTCTTTAAAAGACATGTTTTTGAAAATATCTTTTCCAAAAATGTTTTAGAAAAATAGTTTTCTAAAAATTTTATCTGTTCCGGTAACCTTTGCTCTGATACCACGTGTAACACCCCACACCCGCTATGGTCACTCACTAAGGGAATGCCATAACATCGGTGGAGTATTTTAGTGAATATAGAACAGAAAAATTACACCAAGACAGATATAAATAGTACTTGAAATTTTAAAACATCATCTCATAATAGCGGAAATAAACATGTCTGGTTACATCATAAAGCCATGATAAAAGTCAAGTACAATATCCGTCAAAATAAAGAAGTACATAATCCCACTCTCTCATACAATAGCCATAACAAAAGAAAAGATAACTGGATAACTGGAGCTTTACATCTACCCAAGCTCCCAAAGACTGGAACAGCAATCCGATCAAGCTCTACTACCGCTAGGATCCACCGTAGGACCTGAGGGTTGGGAAAAAAAGATAAAAACAACGGGGTCAGACATAAGTCTGAGTGAGTCCTATAACTTTAACAATACAATCATTAAAGTAACCAGAGAAGACATAAACTTGACCTACGGTAATATCTGGGGATGAATGGCTACACTAAGCAGCTTAGAAGACTTAGGATAAACTAAGATAACCGTCAGGACGCATCTACCCACCCAAGGATAATTACTAACTGCACCACACCAGTCATTTCCTACTTAAAGGTTGATCCCTTCCAAGGACTTAGAAAATTTCCCCAGTAGTTCCATGTACTCCTAGCCCACTACATAGGTGTCGTCTGCCCCTATCTCCACTAGGTGTACCCAGTAATTCTTACTCAGTAGTTTCGTGTACCCCTACATAGGTGTCGTCTGCCCCTATTTCCACTAGGTGTACCCACTACTCCCCAAGCGATCGGCTCCCTACCGTAGATACCCGTGCTGGTCCCACAGTGGGGTGTATCACTCCCCCAAAGTGGCTACCCAATACTAACGGTGCACGGCTTTATATCTACACGATGCAACAACGGCTTATCTACCAGCCCGGGCCCACACACGCATATGAAACCCGTTGGACTTGCGTTGCCACCGCTAACCCGTTTTGGCCTCTTATAATCAAGCCCAATATGCGTGTCCCGTCACTCGACTTGGGTCGAGCCCACAAAGATACGTTTGGGATATTGGTTGAAATGGGCCCCCACAAGCTACCCACTTAAGCTTGTCAAATATCTAGTGTATCCCACTTAACCCTTTAATCATGTTTAATTACATGTTTCCACTTGGTTAAGTATTCTAATCGTATTTTCTATCGCCACCCAAGGCAACCCACTAGATTCCACATGCCACCCAAGGCAACCACCAAATTTCCTCATGCCACCCAAGGCACCCACTTAACCCCTCATGTCCCACTACATGCTATTATGGTTAAGTGTTTCTTAATTAATTAAGACCGTGATTTCCCGTAAAGACCTCCCACATTAGACTGGCTGTTATGACTGCCTGGTTAAGCCGGTAGAATCCGGGCAGTCTTACGTCATAACAGAGTCTAACCTCGTGTCTTTACCTTAATCACGTATTTAATTTATGGCTAAGACCTCTCACATTGGGCTGACATTTGTAGCAACTGGTTAAGCCGGTCGGGTCCGGGCAGTTTTACACTACAAATGAGTCCAACCTCGTGTCTTAGTCGATTAATTATACCTAATTAATCACCCCCATATTAATTATCCCTAATTAATATCAAATTTTCCATAACATGGGTAGACCTAACTCAATAGGTAAATTCCCATGGGGTAGACCTAACTCAATAGGTAAATTCCCACTTATGGTAATTTATTTTTATGGTATGCTTAATCATACCCAAACATTCATTTATTAACATATTTACCAACCCCATCGTTCCCCACGCAAATCGTTCTCGTTACATGACATAATAAGGGGAAGATCATCACAAATATCATGGGTTTAGCATATAACTTTGTCATGGGTTAAGAGGATGTCAACTTGCCTATATGAGCATATATTAACCCAACTACATACAACCCAAACTTGCATATTATCATACACATGATTTGCATAACATGTTGCATATGAGCTTGCATATTATCATACACATATCTTGCATAACATGCTAAACTTGGATATAGGCATTCTCAATCTTGCATAACATGTTAAACATGCATTTACGCATACACATAACTTGCATAAGCATCCACATACTTGCATAGGCATTCACATACTTGCATAACTTGCATATCATGTCATTTAAGCATATACATATCTTGCATAAGTGTTCATATACTCGCATAAGCATGCATAACTTGCATATCACATAAATCTAGCATTTAAACATATACATGACTTGCATAAGCATCCATACACTTGCTTAAGCATGCATAACTTGCATATCACTTTCAACTTGCATTTAAACATGCACTTAACTTGCATATCACTTTCAACTTGCATTTAAACATATACTTAACTTGCATATCACTTTCAACTTGCATTTAAACATATACTTAACTTGCATATCACTTTCAACTTGCATTTAAACATATACTTAACTTGCATATCTCACTTTGCTAAACATGCATAATTCCACTTATTAAATATGCATAAATCCACTTATTAAACATGCATATATCAACTTGTTAAACATGCATAAATCAACTTAATAAGCATGCATAAACCAAATTATCAAATATGCATAAACATAGAACAACATAGAATAACATATCATTATACATGATTCATACTCACTAATCCGCATTTAAGACCATAAGTCTCATTACACCCAATCTACTTACTTTAACAATTGATGTTAAAGTGATAGAAACTCACCAAACTCAAGATTAGCAACCTTATGAAGTAGAATTAGTTGCTAACTAAGAAGATAATGATGATTAAGGATTGATTAGAGAGGAATTAGCTTGCAACTTTCTTCTTAGATTGGTGGAGGCTTCTCTTAGAATTTAATTTGGCGGCATGAGGCCATTGTTTCTATTTTTGGTGAGGATTAAGGTAGGTTTAGGGTGTATTTATAGATTAAGAGAGTGTTTTAGGCCCTTGGATTAACCCTAGATTAACTTAGGTCCATTAGATTTAGGAAACCTCTAGAACCAGACCCAGCCCAAGCCAGAAAACCAGATCTGGTGCACCCAAGCACCCTGGTTCGACACGCCAGGTCGACAGGCAAGTCGACAGGCATGTCGACACCCCCCCTGTCGACAGGCCTGTCGACAGCCCTGTCGACATGCTTAGGCGGGAATCCTCCCGCCTGGCCCCGCTGGTTCTAAATTTAAATTTAAATTTAAATTCCTAAATCTGTTTTTATCTCTAATTTTTCTGCAAACTTCCTTGGGCCATAACCGGGCCATACGGACTCCGATTCTCGAAAACTCGGACTCTATTTCGCGTATTTTTCCGAGACGAACGTAATGACGCAGCCCGTTTCCCCTAATTCCCACATCTGAGATTATTTATCCTGTAATTAGTGAATTTTAGTATTAACTAAAATTCGGGGTGTTACAGAGATCATATGAATATCATATATCCCAAGCACTGGGTGAGTGAGTGTGAGGATAGATGACATATGCTTTGTTTGCCAGATTGTTTTATTGCCTTAAGGATGCCACATGATGCAGATGTTACTGTTGTTGACATCTTGACACCCTTAGTACCTTATCAACATTATAAATATGATGATTATCATAGAGTAGTGTATATCTTTTATATGTGCTAACTTTGTGGATGCACAGATAGGTTAGATATGACTTTCCATACAACTTTATTTATCCTCCTCACTGATTGAGCGTTAGTAGAATAGGCTATTATGATCCTTTTAGTGTCAGTGATATAGGTTGGTCATCATGTTTGATATTGGAGCTTAGGTTGCGTTGTGTAACCTAAAGGATCCAGGAATCTAGTAGATAAAGGGAAAAATTCTCATCTTAGATCAGATTGAGGGCACGTACTTGTTATGTAATTTGGTTTTCAAAACTATATAGTTGTACGTATTATAAAGTATCTCTCCACATGAGTACTACTTAAGGGGGATTCCTTACAAGGAGACCAATCATATTTACTACATATTGAATGATGAGTCATCAAGTAAGGAATCCTTCTTAAAACTCCATCGTCTTTAGAGTTAAGGAAGGGGAAGGCTTGATAGTTGCTAATCCAGATCTGTACACTATGGTAAATAATACGATGAAGAACATGCTGAAAAATTCCTAAGTTTCACCTTTAGATGTTGTTGCTAGGTGTGGTGCTCCAGTACATTCATCCAAAGTAGATTTTGCTAAGCTGAGCAAAGACTTTACTGATCTTGGAGGAAAATCATTTTAGGGAATGGAGTCGGTGGAGGAAGTCCTGGATTGGCTCAACACAAGAGATTTTTTTTGATGATCTTCTAAAAGAGATTGGCCTTGTGACAGCTTCAGGGAAATGCGATGAACTGGTGGAACGCTGTGGAAACAGCTATTTCGAGGATCAACTTACTTTGGATCAACCAAAGGCCATTTTGAAGAGAATTTTATTCTGGCTTCCCAAACTTTCGGTCTTGTTCTGTAAATTTGCATATTAAAGCAAGGAAATATGATTGTCCCCAAATAGGTGGCTAATTTGATGCTCTGTCGAAGCATTGGATGTTCTTCGTTAACACTTCATTGAAGAAGAATGCAATATTCATCACTGGCTTGGATGATCGTTTGGGAGAGAATCCCTTGAACTATATTGATGAAATTTTTAAGGAAATTATTAGTCAAAAGTTCCTTGAGGCATGAGAGCCTTTATCTAAAGTCAAAGTCTATTGATCCTAAGGAGGTGCCGAAACCACAATGGAGCAGGAACGACAAGAAAAAGGGAAACAATAAGAGGAAGCAGTTTTAGAAAAGAAGGTCAAGACTGAGATTCTTTGCTACAATTGCAGAGGGAAGGGCCATTATAGTAGAAATTGCAAAGCCAAGGAAAAGAAGTGCTACAACTACCATAAGCTTTGGCATATCAAGAAGAACCATCCCAAGCTAGCTAAGAAAGATGCTCGTGACGAAACATATGATATCAAAGTCATTCCAAATTCATTAACGCTTCATTGATAAAGGAGAAGGGGAAGAGTATAGTAATCCTAGGTATGCTATCCATTTAGGATTTCCTTTTCAACTCTAATTTAATTCTAGGGCTTCACATTCCATTTATATCTAGTTATTTAGTATAAAAATTAAGATTGGAATTCAAAATTGTTAACTAACCCTTGACTATGAGAAACCCTGTTGGTGGCTTTAGCTAGTGGTCTACGTATGGTCTGTCATGGCCTTATTGAGTCATGGATGTTTTTTTGGTTGTGATTGTTTTATTTTGGATTTCTTTAGGTTTGGTATTATTTTGGTGATGGACTGCCTTTATAATTATGGAATAGTAATGGATTGCGAGAGGTCGACAATGATAATGGGGACATAAGATGAGTGGAAGGTATGGTTGACTGCTTACCAAATTATGAGGTGGTGGCTAGCTTTCTATACTCACTTGGTATTCCGCACGATAAGTTGTCGATAGTGCCAATTTCTATGGAGTATCCGGACATATTCGATGAAGTAGTCGTGCTTCTATCGCACAAAGAGATCGATTTTCATATTGATTTAATTAAAGATGCAAGACTGATTGTAATTCCTTTAAGGAAGATGGCACTTAGAAAGAAAGGAGAGACCGCGGTGTAAGTGAATGACGTTTTTCTAAAATGGTTCATTTGCAGGGGTATATCTGAGTGAGGAGCACTTGTGGTTTTCTCCATAAAGGCGAACAACTCCATTAGATTATGTGTTGATTACCGTAAACTAAACAAGATGATCATGAAGAATAAGTACTCATTCCCATGTATCGATGACTTGTCCAATCAGCTACAAGGTGCTTGATTATTTTCTTTGTTGGATCTTGTTATGGGACACTAGTTGATATTGGCGAAGGAGAGTGTATCAGTTATGGCTTTCGGTACACCATCTGGAATCTATAAGTGGTTAGTTATGTCCCTTAGACTAAACAATTCACCAGCATACTTTGTTGATCTCGTTAACAGTGTATTCAAAAGTTAGTTAAATAAGATTGTGCTTGTGTTCATCAATGATATTATTGTCTATTCATGGAAAGAGTAGAACACAAGACATACTTGAGGATTGGGCTTGTGGTAATGAGTGAATATAAATTAAAGATGAAATTTTCTAATTATCACTTTTGGAGGAGGAAAGTAAGGGTGCGTTCTCCTTTTAATTTTTTAGTTTTTCGGTTTCATATGTACAAAAGTACGAACAACGCACATACATCGTAGAAAACGATCATTTTACAAAACAAAATTAATACACAAAACAAAAAACAACTTTTTATCATTTTCTGTATCGTAAGAAACAACGGAGCAACGAATTCAAATTAATCCATCCACCATCTTTCATACCCTCCACCACCCTCTCCGTTTTTAGTCCGTCACCTCTGTTACTCTTCAAATCTTTGCATTTTTTGAAATTAACGTTGAAAATTCAAAACTCGAAACACAAAATAAACCAAACACTACCTAAGATTTTTAAGCCATATTGTTTTCGAGCAGGGCATTGCTGCTTATCCTACAAAGGCGATAGTAATCTTAGACTGGATTTGACCTCAAATTGTAGCCGTGAGAAATTTGGAAGACTAACCTCACAAACCAGAAGTTATATAAATAAAAAAGCTTAAACTATAACAAAATCAGCACCCATGCAAAATATTTAGCATACAATGTATACCCATTACAATTTTTATACAGTAATTGGATACCATCCTACAACAATAATATTGCGCGATTTTACGATCCAGCCAGCAGATATTAGTCCAATACAGTTAAAATATAGATAATGCAAAAAAATACATGCGACCATATTGACTTGACCGTACCCAAATGGGCCAAATCACATGTCCCCTCCGTACGACTGTACCCAACCAATTAGAATATCTAATTTCAACATTTTTACAATTAAGTCCGAGGGCTTAATTACAAAAAATGAAATTTGGAGGATCATAATCGGTTGGGTACAGAGGACAGAGAATATTGGTTACAGGGGATTTCATTCCCACTCAGTCTACCTCTATCCATCAAAGTTTCATGCAGTAGCTGTGTAGATAATATTAAAAGCTCGACAAGCTCATACCAAGTAGAACAAACCAGGTCCATGAAGCATTTATAGCTGCATCAGCAGAAGTGAAATACCAAAAATAACGGTCCCTTAAGTTTTTTTGCTTCTGTAATGATGCTGTTCAATGATTCGCTGATCATAACCATAGGACTACCAGATACAACATCATCTCTTGCCTGGAAAAAAAAAACACATTTTGAAAACACATTTCTAAATAATTTAGCCCAACTTTCAGTATATTTATGCAGACTTTAATATGTATTAAGGCACCCGTAATCTTTCACTGTAGTGTAAAAGTGATATGTGTGTACCTGTATACGATGCAGAGCCGCCTCGGAGGCTAGTCGGAGCAGCCGGCCGCCTGGAGCAACCCCCATGGTGAGCAACCACCGGAGGGTGTTCGTGGTGGTGGAGCAAAATTTTTTGGATCAAATAGAAATAGATGGGGTTGTTAATCATTGAATTATGTAGTCCAGTTGGATGTGCATGCAGTTAAGATCGTAGAGGTCCTGCGTTCAATTGTGGAGAGCAGATACGATGTTTTACTATTCCTCTTGCCATGATTTAGCATCTTAAAAAATAGAAATAGACATAAGCATGTGAAGAGTTGACTTGAATAGAAGTTGGTATTATTAGCCAATAATGTGATTCTGCTTGTATGGTGGATACGACAGTAAAATAGTAATTGTGGAGAGCTTCAGCTATGACTTGGGGCAATGGTTTTTGCTCAGGAGTACAACCTTTGGTTGGGGCAGCATTTTTCGCCTGGGCCAACCCAGCTTTTCTTCAATTATGGAGCCGGCTCTCTGATACGATGTTTTACTATTCCTCTTGCCATGATTTAACATTTTAAAAATAGAAATAGACATTAGCATGTGAAGAGTTTAACTTGAATAGAAGTTGGTATTATTAGCCATATAATGTCATTGTGCTTGTATGGTGGATACGACAGTAAAATAGTAATTGTGGAGGATGGAGTGAGATCTAAGTTGAAAGGGCATGACTAATGATAGCGGCCGGCTCATGCATGACCATGAGCAAGACATATAAGGTTTTTAATGCTGTTATGTATGATACCATCTTGGGGACTAGTGGGTGGTGGATACAAACATTTAAGGCTGTATGCCTGTAAAAAAAATTGGATTCTGGTTCAGGTAAAGTGTAACAGATCGGAGACTCAAAGTATGGTGATCCAGACTAAGAAAACGTTGATCAAAAGCTGGTGCATGCTGATTCGGTTGGGTGCACAGAGATTTATTCCTATGTTACTCTCTAAACACATCACCTGCGCCTCTAGAAACTGAGTAATGGTGGCAATAACCTAAAAAGACAAGCCAAAGGTTTTAGATGATTAATAACATCCATATATTCATAGGTTTTCATACAAGATGGTCAGGCCTATGATTTTAACTAATTTAACAAAGTTTAATAAATAATGATGATGAATTAGCTAAGTTTACGCACCAATTCTTCTGTCCCCAAATTTAATGTGCCCCCATGTCCCAACCAATCAGAACCCCCTGATTTTCACCTTTTGCACTTAAACACCTGAATTGTTTTTGTACTTTAATACAAAAAAAACGGAAATGGGGAGATTTGATTGAAGGGAAATGAGTACAGAAGAATTGGTCTTCTAAGTTTATATAAATTAATAGGTCGTTGGTTTGGGATTGGGACTACACTGAAACTTGTTGATGCAAGATTGGTTACAGAGTGGTGGGGACGATGCTTCAGCAAGTGAATTTAAAGAGCATTTGGAAGCAATAGCCAACCCAACAATTTCCAGGTTAGTATTTTTTCCCTTAGTTAATTTTAATTGGTAAGTGAAGTGCTAATTGACATCACCTGCAAATCATTTGGTCATTGGTCCGATAACTGTCAGCATGAAGCAAATTTGTCAATTCCTGCTAAATCTCCCCTACCAAAGCCTCCTGTACGTGTATGGGTTCCAACGGGTAGGATGATAGCACATATGGAAGTGGAGGAAGTACTTGAGGATGTGCCTCCAGTACCTATTTTACTGGATGTTCCTCCTGATCTTGATATCTCCTGGAATGAGAAGGAAGCTGCTTGGGTGCATGCCCCTTCTGGAATGCATTGTGACACTAATGAAGTCTTTTTCATTTTTATTGATGATAAGGTAGAAGATCGTAGTCGTTTATTCTACACACCTGATGATGGCAAACTGATTATGAGAAATGACGGTGAAGTTGGAGAAAAGAATGAGGTTATATTGAAGGATCTTTCGTGGGATCGTAACGTCTATTGGATCCTTTCAATGAGAACGATCTAGCTCTTCGCTTTTGAAACTTTAAGCGTAATATGACTACGTACGCCGGTTTTTACTACGATGAGGGAGATCTTTAGGCTCTTTCTAGGACGATGACGACGATGGTAGTAGCATTGATGATGATGATGATTCATAGTGTTAGTGATTTGTCCTCAATAATGTTGTTTTCTTTGTTGTTGTATTATTTTGATAGTGACTGGACACTTCAAACCAGAAATGTTACTCTGTGCATGTGCAGAGTACCAGTTCCTTTTTATATATACAGGTGTTTGCGGTCACCTTAAAAACCGGTTGACCTTACCAAAAAATAAAACATAGTAGTATTTCACTAAATTAAACTAAACATAGAAGCATATTTTGGAATCAAGTAAAAAGTTGTCTGCGAGTACTGGTAAGTAGGCAATCTTTCTACATGCTAAATTTTAAGATATTAGGGAATTTTGTATTCAAATAGATGAAGAGATTCCTGTCAAATGGGTCGGGTCGGATTATAATTAAATGGGTCGGGTAGACTTTGATCCGACCCATTCCAGGCATAAACAGACCCGACCCATTTCAAGCATAAACAGACCCGACCCATTTGACTTGTTTAATAAACGGTTCAACCCAATCTGACCCATTTAATAAGAGGGTCAACCCGACCCGACCCACTTAAAAATTCTGCCAATAAAAACTGCCAAAATTGCACCATTATATTATTATTAATACACAATAAAGCAAATAACTGCAACAAAATATAAAATCTGCATTATATTGATCAATCATACATATAAAAATGAAAAACTGAATCATAAAATCAAAAACTAAACTACTGATTGCATAAACCAAAAAATAACTGAAGGCCATGCCAACTTGATGCAATTACATATTACAACCTTGGAACTAAAGGACTCAACATGACACATTTTGAATGAGAAACTCCATAATTGGATAAAAACTACACATCAAAATAACCAAAAAAAAAAGCTGCACCAAATACTATAAAACAGCAGCAGTCATAAAACTACGATATATTCGAAAGTTCAGCAACAATTAAGCAGTCTTAGTCTTGAAAAGCCCTTGAGAACATACTTGTATGTAATCTTGAAATGAAATAAACAATCAATTCATGAATCAACATTCTATGATAATATAAGCTTGTTCATTAGTGGTGTAACATGTTCCTACATATTTGTAAAAACAATATTCATAACATACTGATATTGTTTATATTGCTCCAATTTGCTTGATATTGCTATAGCTTGATACTCATAATAAAATTATGTTTGGACATGTACAAAATATAATGCAAAGATATCCTTAAAATAAGTCATACTGCTAAACCATACTCAAATTTTTCCCTTGAGCATTTTGGTTCACATAAAACTGGAAAGGTTTATTATATTTCTGTTTAGCTATCAATGAAAAAAGTCATATATTACACATAAACAAACTGAAGCTAAATTGAAGAAGTGGAAAAAAACAAGTAGCACAGCACATTACAAATTTAAAACATACCTATGCAGGATCAACAGATGCATAATCCCTGATAAGCACTTTTTCATTTGGCTAGAATAATCAAAAGAATATCAGTACTTGCGTTAGTCAACCAATTCTTCAATTATTTAGTAAAGCAAAGCACTCACCTTGAGGACATAATAGGTTTACTCACGTAAACAAAGACAAGGTCAGTCAAGAAGTATTATGGCTCAACAAACTTGAAGGCAGAGCACATACGAACACACGTAGAGATGATAAGAACATACGAGGACACGACAGGACATGAATACACCTAATATAAAGTCCATGTTAGCTACAATTTACAATCTAAGTGCTATATTTTATTAAAGATGGTATATACAAAACAAAGCTGAGAATAGTGTTTAGGCCAGCACTAAAACAAGTGCATATAGTAACAGCAGTGTGAGACCAACATGAATAAGACCAAGCAGTGTACATATGGAACAATATCCAAAGGAAGACATAAGGATCAAGAGGAAAAAATATTTCAACTCAAAGATATAAGTAGGGCTAAGACCGGGCTAAATTGTGCTTACAAGCTTAGCTAATAAATCTGTAGAAGAATTGTCTTTACATGGAATTTTATTTATACAAGTTATTCAAACTGAATTAGTAATATCTTAGAAATTCCATACATTTAGCTAGGTTGGATCCTTTGCTTGGTAATTTTCCTACACTCGGTTTGCAGATAATTTGGGCATCGCTGAAAATTTTAACATGGGTTACCTTCATTACCTGATCCATTTATGAGCCTACCGGAGAGCCACAAATAGTTCCATATTGTTGGTTGCCTTAAATGCCGACTATGCTACCCTGTATGGTTTTTTTTTTATCTATAGTGATCAATGTATATTAGATTTGTTTCTTCTATTCATTCAAAGCCCAATCTATAAATAGTCGTCAAAAGAGTGGGGTAGGCATCTCTTCTTCTGAATTTGGTTCAGTTGGGAGTGTGCATTTTGCAATGAAGCTTCTAATTTCTGGCCTTTGAATACTTTTCTTGTGCAGCAAGTAATGTCATATTAACTTAGCTCCATTGCTTGTTTTAACAAGCAACCAAATGTCTCTTGCTTTTAAAGTATTTCCCTTAGTGAATTGTCTGTGGGGACTTTAACAAGATATGATTGGAAATAAGAAAACAACTTTTTTCCATAAGGAACATGTTACATGCTAGTTTTTCAATGATTCGGCTTTGCTCCAGACGAATGAATGCTTATTTGTGAATTAAATTGACTTCTGGGTTCCTTCATCCTCTTAAACCACCATATAGCACTAACATCTTTGTTACTGATATCTGATTATACATATAATTTCTTATCTTTAACTAGTTTAAATTATACACGAGTGATGACTAGATGGTTTTTTAAGTTTTGGACATGCTAATGGAAGACGCACTGGAATATCACCAACTGCCAAGTGCTGTAGAAATGGAGGAAAAAGTAGAACAAGAAGAAGATAATAAGGAACACAATATTCTCAAACCCTGCTATCAGTTTGTGTTTTGTAAGGCAATTTGTTTTATGAAACATCAACTATATCATTAACACTACCAACTGATATCCGGAGCCACCAAACATTTTACCAGTATCACGAATCATTAACTTAACTATGCTCCATGAAAGAACATTACGCATTTAATAATGTATTGCCAAACAAAATAATAATTTCAGTTAACAATACTTCACTTTCATTGACACGATATTGCCATAGAAATGAGTATTCAAAGTATACAATTTTAAACTTGGAATAAACCGCTAGTACATGATCACTTTTGTATATTTATAATAAAGAACAGTATGCCTTACCTGAAAAGCATATTCATCAAATTCAAGTCTTTGAAGAGCTGGCATGAAACACAAAAATTCAAGTATTCTGCATTCTTGATTATCTGAAGTTATTCTTGATTATCTGAAGTTATTCACAAAAATTCAAGTATTCACAATAATTCAAGTATTCACAAAAATCAAAAATTAAAACTCGAAAACAGTGGCAAACAAAAACAATAACAAAAAACAGACTACAACAACACTTACGTATATTAAATTGGAGAACGAAGACAGAGTAATCGCCTTTTGCAGAGTCGAAGAAACGAACCCGGTGGTTTCCAAACAACGAAAGAAGAGTCTTCGTCTTAGATCTGAGGAAACATCCTTTTTCGATCGTGAATCTTAGATGAGTAAGCCGACCTAGGGTTATCGTGTTTTGGAGGTTTCAGAAGAAACTAGGGTACACAGGTAAAAGCGAGTTCGGTTGGATTTCGTTGTTTTATTTATTGTCATAATTGGGTTAGGTCCGAAAACAAAGAAAAATTTAAACGGGTCAACCCTTTTAATATTAGGATTAATGGATTGGGTAAAAGGGTTAGGGTCATAGCCTAGATAAACACATGTAGGCTATGTATGTTTATAACTTGACACTTATCTAGTCTACATGTTGCAATTAAGCTAGGCATTTGATGTGTTTTATACATCTTTTAGATTTAGACTTTTATACTTCAATTTTTTTTTAGCTAGAGTAAAATTAATAAGCAAATGACTTAATTAGTGCATGGTCTTTGAAAATTGTCTATGGCTTTCTTTCTTTGATTAAATTTTGCATAAATATCAACACAATTAACGATTATGTTTCTATTGTATCTTTTTTTTTTCAAGGTGTGAGGAATTTGTGTTAGATTATGTCTTAATTGTGATCTAGGTGAAAATGGTTAGGCAGTTCGTGTTTTATGATTGATTTTACTTATACCGGTCTTGATCATGCTTCGTTCAATTGTGTCCGGCTGCCTTATTGTTATGCTTCATTCATGGCTCTGGCAAGGTGAGAAGTTCAAGTTTAAGTCTCTTTACCTTAAATTGCATGGTACTTCACTTTTCGATGATTGCAGATGGCAAAAAGTATGTCGAAGCGTGACAATAGCGCAAAGGATAATCTTGGACTTTGGAAAGTTATCAACAAAACACTCCTTACTAGGATAAGCTTGTCAACTTTGGGATTACTATGAATGCATGTTGTGTATACTGTGATGGTGCAACCGAGAGTGTCCATCATCTCTTCTTTAATTGCGTGGTAACTCAACAGGTGTGGAAGGATGTCATCATGCAAGTTGGCTAATGGGAATTTAACAAGAGGGAGGCGGGTGTGAGGAAACCAAGGCCGAGGATGTTCACATATTTGTTGAAGAAAACTGTTAACAGCCTCTCGAAACAATGTAACTACATGGTGTTTGGAAACATGCAAGCTACGAGTAACTTACTTTGGAAGCAGCTATTATGTCGAGATATCAGAGATGGCCTCAAGTTCCTAAAGTTCACGTACGATCCGGGATTTTTTGTGCCATGAGTGTGCTTTTAGGTATATACATCTTTATGTCTTCGTTGGTGTAGACGTTGATATGCTGTGTAATCCATGTGCTTCCTTTTTTCTTCTATGTATCTTTGTAATCGTCCTTGCATATCAATAAAAGTGGTAGGGGTCCACCCAACTCCGTCGCCCAAAAAAAAAAAAAAAAAAAAAAAAAATCTATTTGAATATATAACTTACCTTATGGAATCTATCTACTCTTTGAATTGCTTATCATCTAATTATGCTTGAATTATCATGTTAGATGGAGTTCGGAGTGGGCTTAGAAGTTCTGCGACTACCAATGTTAGTAATGAATTATATGCAATAGTAATGAGTTATATTAGTAGTTTTGGGTATTATATGCAATAAATATTCACGTGAATGGTTTCATAAATGGACCTTGAGTGCATAAAATTCAAAGTTTGTTTTATGTAATTATTTTCCAAGGATATGATCTTCATAATTATGACACATATTGACATGTTTGTGGTCCCTTTATAAAGTAGGTAAGGAACACCAACGTAGATTATCATCTTAGGTTACATGTTTTGTAAATGTTCGAAGGGTTCGAATGTAATTATTTTTCAAATTTTATCTTTGTTAACTTTATAATTTTGGTTTAAGTTGCCGTATTTTCTCACTACTCATCTATATTCCCACTAATCTTCTTATAACCAACCATCATTTCTTTTATAATATCTAATTTTATTCCCTATAATTACATTCTACCAAGTGCAAGGTTAAGCAAAATTCTATGCTTGGTGACTTTTTCAGTGTATCTCTGTGAACTTATCGAAGACTGTAAATGAATATAGTGTCAAAACTTATAACCTAATTTTATTATGAAATTACTATTTGATTGTTGAGTTATTTCGGCCATCAAGTATATTTTCTCCATAATTACTTATTCCTACAACACCAAAATTCTAGAATAACTGCAAAATTGTACCAGTAGTTTGATTTATAGAACCATGAGTTTGCGCGACATAAGCAACAATGGTTTTTTCATGAAAAATAATTTGTAATTTTCTAGAGGGAAAATAGTTACTTGGATAAAACACACATGCAATCGAAAGTTCAAAAAGTAATAGGTCAAATTTAATATTTCAATGCTACATAATACACACTGCGAACCTATAAATTATTTTTTTTTCCTTCCCTTCATATTTGTTCAATTGATTAAGTAGTTGTTTTGAGCTACTGCATATGGATAGAACTTCCATTCTTGGTGATGTTATCGGGTATTTGAAGGATGGTAATTTTTATTCTAATCCACGGTTTTAATAAGTTAGTCCACCATTTTATTTTAATACGTTAATCCACAACTATTTTGTAAGTTAATCCACAAGTGGATTAACTTAAAGATTTCACCCTGTCATATAGCTTACAATGGATTTTTGTACTTCTTGTTTTACCATGACATTACAGAATGTCTCATTCTCCTGGACAATTGAATGCAGCAAACATATACAAAAGAAAGAAACCAGAAAATTGCAAACCAAATAGAAGTCAACTAATGATATGAAACAATCCACCATCGGAATGTCTGATCATGTATCCTTTCATGATTGTGGATTATCAGAGGGTATATCGCTTAAATCAACAGGGGTATCATCGTTTTCTAACACATCATACCCACGGACTAATAACGTTCTTTCATGGCAGTGCACTGGGTTTCATTTTCAACCTCAAAAGAACTGGATGGATGGCCATATACATATGTATTGTTCACTTTCTTTTATTTAAAATGTATCTTTGACATATTCTGACTCCTGTATGATGATCTTTCTCGTGCAAGCATGATGATTCTGTTTTCTTACAGATCTCGATGGTAAGAATAACTTTTTTCAATATAACTTTGATGCTGTGAACAAGCATATTCTTTTCTTTTCCTCTCTTTTGTTGATAACGTTTGTATTGTATTCTTTTGCATGTAGCTCCATTATTTTACAAAGGATGGTACCATTTGTTTTATCAATATAATCCAGCATGAGGCAGCAATGTAATCGAATTTTGTGCTTCTTGTTTTACCATGACATTATATAACGCCTCATTCTGCTGGACAATCGAATGCAACAAACATATACAAAGGAAGAAAACCAGAAAATTACAAATCAAATAGAAGTCAATCAATGACCTGAAATAATTCACCATCAGCCTGGATATCTACACAACGTTGCATTATCAAGCTCTTGTATTTTTTACGGTATATTTCCGAAGCGAGAATACGACGCAAAACTCATAGAAGAAGAATGAGAAGAAGAAAAACTAAGTATGTTTTATACGGTGGATACACTAATTAAAAATTAAATTTTAGTAAAAGTCAACGATCCCGTAAAATAGGGTGGATTAATTTACTAAAATTATCGATTAGAATAAAAATTACCTTAAAGGATTTACTGCAGAAAATCAATGATCTTCGTAATGAACTTGAATCTATACCTTCAAGTTGGCAATTGGCAACTCCAACTGGATCGAGCTTTCATACTTTAATTCCAACAATTCCCACACTGCCTTCTTGCGTTAAAGAGGCACCCTATCCTAGTTCTGCTTAGCCCAACTGGTCATTCCAGGGTTCGTTTTCCATTTTCCTCTACTTTTAGAAACACACACACACACACACACACATATATATATATATACATATATAACCCCTGAAATCCACCTCTCGTTTATATTAAAAAAGGTAGTGGAGGAGGAGAGAGAGTTAGTGGAGGGAGAGAGAAACAGATTATGTGGTGGAAAAGTGGTAGACTATTGGGGTGCTCCACTGTTTGGGGTGCCACTGAACCTCCCTCTCTCTCTCTCTATATATATATTATATATATACACGCACAAATACATATGTATATATGTAATATAACTCGATATCTACATTTTATATTTTTAGTTCAACACCTTGCAAAAGATGGTCAATATTTTATTGTGTACCCTTGCTCCAAAGACACAGTTAATCCTAACCGTCCATCTTGCATCTATCCTTTTGAATAACATATTAATTATCAAATAAAAGTATATAATGTAACAAACACATGTAGACATGGTTAAATTATAGAAGATATCAGCTCATTGTAAAGACAAAATTTCTCTGTGTTATGGTGCAAATCATGATAGTGCTGTTTTTACCTGAAGTATAAATAAGAACTAATTCGTTTATGGTATTTTGAAGCAAAATATAATGTTTTCCCCCCTTTTTGCTCACACCAAATAAGTGGAAGTGAGGATAAGGGAAGGCAATACAGTGAACATTCATGTATTCTGTTCACGAAGACCCGGGCTCTTGATGTCTACAATGATGGCATTATATGGTCTTGGTATTGATATCCAATAGGAGGTCATCAGCTGTTTCAATGGATTTTCTTTGGATGTCTTTCCGGCCAAGGTTCGTTTTCTTTTGAAATTAAGTTCTTGCTTAATTATAGGAAAACTTAGTACAGGATCTTAGAAACAATTTCAAATTTGCTGAAATTATTCAACTTTGGATGCAACTGTTTTAACTCTGGGACAAGAGTTTATTGGATATGATACTCAGGTAAATTAATCTCCCAAATATATAAAAATCGTTCGTTGTTTCTAGCAGAACTGTCTTTAAAAGATCCTACAGAAACTTATAAAGTTTGGGTCCATCTATTAACACCCCGGTTATTGCTCTTCACCCCCCAGTAAAAAAAATAAAATTTTATTTCCAATTATATCCTTTAACAATAAAAAACTTGTTTAATATGATTATTTATCTTCCATTTCCATCTCACATCTTTACCTACTAAAATTGTTATGACTCATAAACACTAAAACAAAGAGGCAACAAATTTTTACAGATGATGTACAGTAAAAACAAATATGGTTCTTTTAGTCTATTCAAGAATAATAATTTGAAAATGCAAGTTTTCTTTTGTTTTAGCACAAACAACAATTAAATCTATAACACATACACCAGGTTAGCCTTAATAGGGTGCATTGCAGCATCTGAACAATAGGATTTAGAAATTTCGAAGTGTATGTTTTTTAAAATAAAATCAATATCAATTATATGCACATATACATTAAAATGAAAGCGTTGCATTGAAGATCGTTTTATTCAAATATGTTTTTTCAATACGTCGATCACTTAATTTTCTCACGTTCATTGCTAAATTTTTCGAAGTTGCAAATGTTTGGAAGGTAGAGCATCAAGTTATACGAAGAATGAGAGAAAAGAAAAAATCAATGTGAATAAGAATGGAGGGTTATATTTGGAATACATGGGGTGCAAAGAGAAATAAATGGGGTGTGTGTTTTGTTTTGTAATTAGCGGGGGATGAAGAGTAAATCATGGGATGGCGATTGATGGACCCGTAAAGTTTAGTGCTATAAACGTTCAGGGTAAAATTGTCTTACTTCTCAAGGTTATGTAACCGTCTTCTCATATATTGTCCATAGATTATGTCTTATTTATTTTTATTCGACAACTTCATTTGATAATTGAGTCTTTTCTGGTAATATGGCTGCATTTTGCCTCAGTCGTTTCCTTTTTCCAAATCATATTCATCAATTTCAAAATTCGAAAAATCCGCACCTGTTTTCTTGTAGTTCAAAATAGTTCCCAAAACATCACTATCCAAAATAATTTGAGTGTCTTTCATGCTACTCCAAACTTGGTTTTCATTCCTTTCGTAAAAACTGCGATTTAAATTTGCATAAAACATTTCGACAAGAATCAGGTAACGTACTTCATCGTTATCCCGAGAATCAACCAAACTTAAAACCTCATTTTGATTGAAAAGACCACGAAGATCATAAGATGCAAAATATTCAAAAATAGAAAATGTTCCCGTATTGACTTTTCTATTTGTAGCATAGACTATGTACGCTTGGATAGCCTCCGGGTTGTTGTAGACATGACCTTTGAGAGTCTTGTTAGTTTCATGGTCTTTGGAGTACTTGAGGAAGCCAGAAGAGAATAGGATGAAGAATATAATTTTGAATATTGAATGAGAGGTAGAAAGAGTAATATTGAACAGATATTAAATAGAGATCAAAGGGACACATCTTTTCTGAATAGAAGGACACCTTTTCATACCTTAGGAGTTGGTGAAAAGGTGGCTGGAAGTTTAAATATTTGAAATTCAAAATTTTAATTTCAAATTCTGGTGCGTATGTCGACATGTATATATACGTATGTCAACATATATGTGCAAATTCAAAAATCAAGTTACTTTTTGACTTTGTTTATATAATTTTTAATATTTATATTCTCTGTTTGATTATTTCCTGAGACGATATTAATTCTTGAAAAGCTTTTAAAAATTTATTTTTATTTATTATTTATTATTTTATTATTATTTTGAATTTCAAAATTCGAATTTCAATTTTAAATTTTAGAATTTAATTTTTCAACTAATGTAAGCAAACAAGCATCTATTCAACCATTTCAATCAAAAATTATTAATTAAGGCGTACCTGGTTTTTAGATCCATTCCTTCGATATTTTCTGATTCTTGAATTTTCGTGAAGCACATATTTGAATTTTCGGTTTCTGGCTCTTCGTCATTTGATGATGAATTTGAATTATCTGAAGTTGTTGGATATGCCTTTGAGGAATTGTTGTTTGTTTGTTGATTCGATCTATCAAGATACGGACAAAGCCTTTTTATATGGCCTTTTTCGTTACAGTTGTAGCATCTATCGTTCTGAGTATTTTTTTCCTCAACTTCCTTGATTCTTGAAATTATTGCTCCTTTTATATCTCAAGAATTTTCTGAAATTTCTTGTCATTAAGGCAATTTCTTCATCATCCTCACTACTTGAATCAGAACCATCAGTTGTTGCTTTGAATGCTATAGATTTCTTTTCTGTCAGCTTATTCTCCTTTCTATTTTGTAATTGTACTTCGAATGACATCAAATTCCCGATTAACTCCTCAATCTTCATTTTACTAATATCATTCGCCTCTTCAATTACTAGTGTTTTTTTATCCCACTCTAGAGATAGAGAATTAAGGATTATTCTTACTTGATCTTCTTCAGAATAAGTTTTTCCTAAAGCCATTAATGAATGAATGATTCCTGGAACTTGCTGTACATATCGAAGACATATTCATTTTAAATAACTCAAATTGATTTGTTAACATTAATATCTTTGTTTGTTCCTTCGTTAGTAACTTGTAAGGTTTTCCATATTTCATAAGCAGATTTACAAATTGATACTCTATTAAATTCATTTCTATCTAATGAATAGAATAACATATTCATAACTTAGAATTATTTTGTGTAGAGGTCTTCTGTTCATTAGTCCATTATGCATACTTAGTAGTGGGTTTAACATATTCAGTTTTTGTGATATTCCAAGTGTCCAATCCTATAGATTGCAAATATATTTTCATTCTACATACCCAATAAGAATAATTACAACCATTAAATAGTGGTGGTCTAATGGTGGACTGACCCTCTATAAAAGAATTATCACTGTTAGCAATTTTAGTGTTGGTTACCATTTAATATTTTCAAAAATTCAGATGATGAAATTTTAAAAACCTATGCTCTGATGTCAATTGTTAGGGTGGAGAATCAATGATCTTAAGGAAAAACTAACACTAGAGGAGGGGTAAATAGTGTTGTTTTAAAGAATTTCTAGAAATCTTAACCAATTATCAATTACTTGAAGTACTATATGAATCACATAATGAATATCACAACAGAAACAATCACATATGCAGATATAAACAAAAGTAAAATGCAAAAAAGGAAAGAACACAGCGGATTTTTATACTAGTTTGGATTGCTCCTATGTAACGTCCCAGAAATTTCGATAACTAGAATATGGAATTAATTGAAGATTTAATCATTTACAATCAAATTTTATATTTGTATGGAGAATTGGCTTGATTTGTGTGTATAAAGAAAATATAAATTAACATTTCAAAATTTGAACCGAACGGAGTTGCTGGTGCACAAATGAGATAAAATCAATGAACCGATAAATGTTTTAAAAATAAAATATCATCGTATACAAAGAGAGTCGAATTACAACCAGAATAATTTTTATTTAATTCAGAACATTGAAATATGGAGGTACGTAAAATTACAATGCGTTTGAAAATGGTTTAACGGTACGAATATGGAATGTTCAACGATTGTTTACAGTATAGTTAATATAAATTTTAACCAAATATTACCTACCACAGTTATTATTAACGTATACCTATTTCTGAAAATTCACGCCACCTAAAGCCTATGTGATTTAACATTGTTTTTATCCTCACGGGTTCCTTCTTATGGAAGCTACTTTACTCCTTTATATTACCACCGCATTCTCACTTTCACTGAGTGGAAAATGGTTCTTCCCTAAATTTTGTAAATAATGGCCACCGCACTTACCTTAAAATCTCTAATAAGCAATAGCGTGTTCTTCCTCCTCCGTCTGCTCCTATACTTCTCGTCCACCCCATCACTTCATCACAGACGTCACTATAGCCGTCAAAACCAAGTGTTTCTCCTCGTCTTTGCCACCGAGTCATTACCCTAGCCACCAACTCCGAAAATCGTTTAACGCAGAAACACTCCTCTGAAACGAAATCAATTTTCCCTAATTTAAATCAAAAGTCGTGGACTCTTTAAAATTCTTTTCCCTAATTCAATTGAAATAGCCACTCCGCTATTTCCTGAGTTTGCTCACCCTCTCGAGACCCACGATGAAGGCTTCCGTTCCGCAAAGTCGCTTCCTTTTTCGTCGCCATCGCTTTCTCTCTGCTGTTTTAAGGTGAGTATTCACTCACGATTCACCTGGTTCAAGTATTTTGATTTCAATTTGAATTGAGTATAATAGTTAATGATTGTGGTTTCTTATACTATGCTGTGATACTTGTTATTTATGGATATTAGAACTGATAAATTTTCTGGATGTTATTCTTGATCTTGCTAAAACCGTGGTTGTTCCCAATTCTACCCGACTGATAATAGTTGCATCATGGTTGCTGAACCCCTTTCAACTGTTTGATTATACACTTACATATTGGTTATGGTTTGTGCACACACTTGCTTGTTCCTGCCACAGAAATGTTTATTTTTGCACTGGTTATCATTATATATATACACACCTTGCATATGTTCTGTCACAAAAATCATTCCCTTCCAATTATTGCTAGTGCATATGGTTTTCCGGCTACTAGTGTCCTATGCGGTGATAATTTCTACTATCAGGGTTTGCTTTAAATTTTGCGTAAACACTACTTAAATCTTTGAAACTCCCATTCTAGTGATGATCTATAGATATTTATGTGATCAAACATCCTTGCTGAATCTTCTGTTTATATGAACTTGCCATCACTGTCCGTTAGATTTTTTTCTGCGCTCTTTCGCACTTGTAGTAGCACTTAATTTAGTACATTGAGTAAATTACTACACGTCAGTATGGATGTTAAGTCATGAATTCATTCTTTAAGTCATTGATTATATCCATACCTGTAACACTTACAGTGATAAATATACATTCAGTTCTGCCATAAATATACATTCAGTTTTACCATAGGTATATGCATTCAGTTTTACTGTAAATATACATCTTTTTTTACCATAAGTTCCACAAGTGACACAAAGTATATTTTTGTTTCCTGGAGTTCATTCAGTTTTAACACAGTCCTGATTTTTATGTGTACTGATTATGGCCGCAAGTTACCATAAAATGTGCAGCTTGTTATGCCAAACCTTCCAGCCGCTATTACAATGACCTGCTTGTATTGTAGAACTAAATGAACCGGTTATGTCTTAAGTAAAATTGTCATAAAATATATTAACATACATGGATTTGTACCCGTCCAATACCTGGCATTCCTGAATGCATACTACAACACTAATATTGATCTTGAATGCTGGTTTCGGATACATATTTGGAATTCAGTAACTGCATACAGCTATAGGACACCTCTTTAATTTCATAAATGCCTGTAGGTTAAGGGAAGAACAGTCCGGGTTGTTAGTTTTGAAAAACCCAGAAACATAAATACACACATTTCTGGATGTATTCTCCACTGTGTCGAGCCTGTATTTATTACTCACATGATTAGTAATACTGAATATATATATACACCCATAGACATAGATGTATTTTTCACTTGGATGTTTTACCATACGTTGTAAGTTATAATTATATGTGCTCGTTTATAGTGTATTACCTCTCTCCTGAATCAAATCTAAATCTGGAACCATTGAAATATTTTTGTGGGTCAACGCCTCAGTTTTACTGTTTTTAGGACCTTGTTAACATTGTATATGTGACCATATACATCTATATTATATTATTCAACTCTGGTGATAGTTGAAAACAAAATCAGTGTATGCAAATTGGGATATGTTTGGAGATTTTGGACTTTCCTGGGAATATAAACATACTGTAAAGGGAAAAGAAGTATTCTTCACTAACCTTAGAATTTCGATGACTTTAATTATAGTTCGTTTAGATTTGAGTTAACATGAAAACTTATTGTTATTACCTTTAATGTATTGTATTGTAAGTGGTACCTGAAATTCATGGAAAAAAATGCATGTGGCACCTTTAAAAAGTATGCTTACCTTGCTGTTAATCATTTCTTAGCACTTACCTTGCCCATAAAATAGCATATCATGACTGTAAATGACCTATGCCATTTGAACGTGCTTCATTACATGTAAGTTAACCTTTACTATTTTATTTTGGGCACACTTGAATGAAACATGCATATTCCCATTATTTTTACGTGATTTAAATTTTGTTGCATGCTTCTGTTTGGGTAGCTATAAAGTTGCATTGTCAATTAGGAAATGGCCTCTTACTAGACCAATATGCCGCATAAAACCTGACTCGAGATTTGCCTTTAAACGCACTATTATGGTTATATTTGTGCTGCCCTGTTTTGCGATTTATTTGCGCACACCTCCACGAACTTAATTGCACTCTTTATTTGTGGTTCTGGTATATTGAGGTGGTACACACGTGTACATGTACACGTGTGTATGTGCAGACTCCCGTGACCGTTAGTCCCTGGAATAAAAATTGATATGAACAGATACCACATTTGATCTCGTCATTAATATAGAACTGATACGGATAGGTACGACACAACTTATATTTTGTGTACATTTTGGATGTTGGGTATGACTATTATATTTAGTTCCATTTGAAGTTAATTTACTTGAACTATGATTTAATCCTGACTTGAGTGTTTTATGTTTTTGCATGGAACACTCGGGTCAGACCCAAGTGTTACAGATTTAAAGAATACAACTTATGATTCGAAGATTGACGAAGCTGGGGATTCTAAGAGATGGCGCACTCTGAAGATTTTGAACAGTAAATATTTTTCTTGTATTTAAACTATGTTTTATATCCCGCTGTATAGAAAAGTTTGTATCAAAAAAATTCTGATAAATAAATAAAAGTTTATTTTACTGTTAAATATTGTGTTATCTATTTATTCAATGTTTTTCCTGTGTTGATTCTGTTTTTAAACTCTGTAAGCTAAATAGTGATCCGTCGATTTGAACGTTGTAGATTGGTCTAAGTACCAATTTGAAGCGGTCAAAAAGGCGGAATGTTACATCCTACGTCCGGTCCCGCACAACACTGGATTGCGCATAGTTTTATAATATCAGTATCCAATTACAACATCCTTGATTTCCGGGCTACAAGGTTAACACCCTTCCTTTCCTTGATTTACGGGCTACAAGGAACACACCCTATCCTTTTCCTTAATTTACGGGTATAAGGAACACAACTTCAAGGTTTTTGATGGAAATTTCACTAGAACTCTTGAGTAGCATTTCCAAATAGAGAGTGTTTGATAGAGAATGAAAATAGAAGAAGAATGATATAATATGTATTGAAATTGGCAGAATATAAGTGTATAATCTTAGAAATTTGAGAATAATGGTGGTATGTTTAGGGAGGAAGAAGGAGAAGATAAGTTATAAAATAATTCGAAATTAAGGCCTATATATAGTGTTCTAAAGGACACAACTGTTTCTGAAACGTTTTAAAATGAAAAGTCACAAATATTTAAAATTTAAAAATATTTTAGTTAAATGTCGACATGTCAATATGCGTATGTCGACATATATATTGAATTTTAATTTTAAACCATCTTTATTGTATTAAAACCAATATATATTTTGAAAATTCCTGAAATAAAACTAGTTGTTTAAAATATAATTTTTCAAGTATAAAAACATAATAAAATATTATTTAAACATATGCTTTAAAAACTATATATAAGTGATATAAGACTATATAATGTAATTATAAAACTTTATTATATATATATAAACATAAGAAACTTAGGAGATATATTTGAAATCATAAGTTTAAAATCCTTTGGATGATTAAAAGTCATTTTAAGAGAAGTTTGAAATCAATTTGAAAATAGTTTTAAAATCAGTTTGAAAAGAAATAATTTGAAAATAGAGTTGGAGTGCTATTTAGAGTTTTACATAATAACTAGACTATATTACTATGATAATCTTGATTTTGATATCTTGATACTTATGAGTCTTGATTCTCCTTTGAAATCTTTAATCCTGCATATACATACATACATATGTGTGTGTATATATATATATGTACATTGTATATATATATATATTCTGGATAAAAGTGTCAGTATATATTTTATAATCAATAATGATAATGATTGAAACAAGGTTGTTGTCATCAAAACATTATCAACATTCCATTCTCCAATAGAATGAGCTCAGGTCAAGTGATAGACGAATGTCGACTTGAAAAATCGACAAAGACAAGACATAGATCTTTGTGGTATTACAAATGTTTTTGAGACCGTTAGTTTTGTGTGATGCACCTCATGTGGAAGATTCCCCAACTGCAGGTTGTGTGTGAAGTTTGTAATGTGTTTTTAATCGAGATTTGGTGGACAATGAAAGAGCTAGGTTAACATATCTACTGATTGTTGGAAGCTTGCTTGATGATGTGACTTCATATCAAGGTGGAGTATTGTGATATAAAATCACATATATGTTGAAGATGACAACGTGTGAAAGTAGAGTTGTGATAAAGAAGGAAGAGCAACAATTATCAGGGGCGGAAATTGATTAGTGTATCAGCTCAGACGTCTGATACTCAGTTCCAGACGTCTGAGCTGATGGAATTAGTTGACATAGTGCTCAGTTAGACGTTTGAGAGCATAGGTCAGACGTCTGACTTGAAGGGGAATTGTTTCTCAAGTGTTTGGTCAGACGTCTAAGTCGACGAGTTCCTGTTTTGACTGAGTATTTTTTAAGATATATTTACGATAATTCTAAGGGGCAATTTGGATATTTGTCTAGGCCTTCTATTTTCCTATATAAGAACGTATCAAGATTAAATTAAATACGATAATGGTGGCTTATAACTGAAATTAATTGATTCAAGGGTTTGTCGTCATTCTTCATTGCTCTTCTTCTCTAATAATATTTTCGTCATCTAGATATTCTTTCACTTTCTCAGTAAGCTTATTGATTCAGTTGTAATTTTTTTATTTTGGGTTTATTCCATAAGTGTAACAAAATTCGGTTTTGTGAATCAGTAAAGAGGGTAGTTGGGTGGAATATCTTGTGTTTGCGTTTAATTTCATATTCGTGTTGTTGTCTATCAAAATTATCTTTTTGTAAGTGGATGAATAAGATCTAGTGGGCAAACCGCTTTAGCATAAGGCGCATACCCCATAACAGTTTCAAAATGGAAATCAAGATTCAAACAAATAATATATACTTTAACGCAAAAATATAATAAAATTTTATGTGAATAATTCTTTAGAATAAGTTCCATAGACAATTTGTGGAAGATTTATTCATGCATCAAGCACGTGTCATCATAAAGCGTCAAACACGTGCCGCAACGCTTGTATGTAAAACATAAGTAAATTTAAAATTATACTAGAAGATGGAAAACTTCAACAAATAAACAAAATAATTAAAACTTTTTTGTGTAATTATACTTACTTTAGTCAACATAAAAAAAATGAATCAAAGCAACTTGTTTTTCTAGCATTCGAAGAAAAATTTAACTCAAACAAAAATCAATTGAAGAAAAAAAATGAAGCGTTGGATTGCCAAATAGCATCTAAACGGTGTTCAACGGCATCCAACAATTCCTTTGACAATGAGTATTGTTAATGCCACTCGAAAAACAATTAAGAAGGTCACTTTTTTTTTTAAAAAAAAAAATTTACTAAGGGGAGGATCATTTAACATAGCCCCCCTTAACAATTTATGAAATATAGACCAAAATGCCCTTTTATTATTTTACCGTTCGTTAAGCCCTAATCATCCTCTTCTTCTCAGAGTAAACAGTTAATCACTTTTTTCATGGAGAAACCAATTTTTAGTGAAATTTCTAACTATGAAAAAAAGGCAACAAGATTTTTACTTGAAAAAGCGAATGACATGTTGAATTTGTTGAAGAAATCACCGAAAATGTAACAATTTACTGGAAAAAATGAAGGCCTGTTTCGATCATCTATTTTCGGCATGTTATTTCCAAACTTTTGTACTGAATTTTAGCATATTCTTGTTGATTTTTACCGTGTTTTGCGTATTTGAATGGAGGGTAAAATCGGGTTCTTTTATTTATTTTTCCATTGTGTTTGGCCTTGGCCCTCTTTAACAATTTAATTTAGGGAAAAAAATTTATAAGGACAAATTAATTAAAAAATTTATCCGTAAGGACAAGACACTAATATTTTAATGAGAAGGACAATTTAAAACCCAGCCCAACATAATACGTTTGTAATTTATATTTTGCGGTGAACGTTCGTATGTTTTCTTTCCACGCAAGCTAAAAAAACAATCCTCCTTTCAAATCAATTCACATAACATTAATCCCTAAACAAATAAAAATGGCGACTGATTAACGATCAACTTCTGTTTCAAATGATCATGAGATGAATTTAATTGAAAACCCCAAAACCGCTCCCAAAATGTTCAAATCGAACATCAATCTTCCAGATCAAGTGAGAATCGAATCGAATATGCTGCAATTCTGCAACCCGGTGTAGAAACCCTAGTTCAGGAAAATTAGCCAATATATGAAGATCAATTTGGAATCAATGATCAAGCAAGAGAAAAAACTGCTGTAGGTGAAAAAAGTGATATCGTTGAAAGAACTGATACGGTTGGCGGACAAAACGCACAGCAAAGTGAAGTAGAGAAAGGATCATAGAATGTTGGAAAGTGTAACGAAGAAGGAGCAGTTTCAATAGAAAATGATATTTTTGATGGACGTAATGTGGAAGATAGAGGAAGAGAAAAATATAATCATTCTATAGCTGATCAAAATGAGAAAAAAAAAAGATGTTGATAAACAAACTGAGACTGTGGTTGATCAAACTGTTGGAGAAATCCCAGAGTGTGTCGTTGGAAAATTGGGTAGTAAAGAGAGAAGGTCCAAAAAATATAATGATCCAAAGAGAGTAGCAGAAGTAGCAAAGCTGAAGAGGAAAGTAGATAAAATAAGGTAAGTGATACTTTATATTTATAAAAACTGATACTATTATTTTAATTCTGAATCAATATTGTACATATGTAACAGGATGTAGACACTACTACAAAAGTGGGCATATTCGACACTATTTTACTGTGGTCGTAGATCAAAAAAGCGTTGCAGTATCCCCTTTTTTCAAATAGGTAACACCATGGGGGCGTGGCATCCGCGGCCGTTGCATTAGCCATCTAAGGCAACGCTTTTTACCATCTACAGCCACGGAAAGAAAGCGTTGCATTATAGCTGTAATGCAACACTATTGGCACGTAATGCAACACTATTCAGCGTTGCCTTAAGCATTAGTTAGGGCCTGGCTTCCAGTGGGGCCACATCAGCTTTCCACGTGTCTACGTGTCACACGACACGTCATCTCTCCATGTCAGCTACCCACGTGTCACATGCCACATCAGCTATCCACGTAAGGTGTGGGGTCCACGTGCGATGGGTAATTAATTATATTTAATTTAATGCAACACCACTGCAATATGTAATGCAAAACCATTATCATGAAATGCAATATCAATAAAGGCTAACGCAACAGCAGAAGAAGGCAAATGCTACACTAAAAGATAGCAAATACAGTGCTTTGATTAAAAAAATTGCAATTGACGACTGTTACTGGTCTCAGTATGACCATACATCTTTCTACCTGAAAATGCAATTTTATGAAGGCATTGGCGATATCAATACTTTTGCTGCTCAAATCAATAACAAGGTCTACTTCATTAAGGTTCAGCGCTGTACCCATGCTCATCCTGGGACAAGGCCTGAACTTCTTTTTGTGAGCAATAGGGAGGAAGAGGTGGTTCCATGTTTGCATCATTACGGATGGGAATGGGAAATGGATTCAGATGAAAGATTTAATGCAATGATACAAGAAGCTGCTGAGCTACCCCCCTTGCCAAGCGTATTTCCGGAAGCCGCCCATGACATACATGTTGACAACCAAGCCCCAATGAACCAGAGGAATGATCAGTTGGTAGATATAGAAGTTGATCAGGAATTTGACTGGCCAAACTACCTCACCCCTTGTCCTGATGCTGCGGGTCCATCACATGCGGCTGCTCACTTCGGACTGGCTCTCCCACAGCCGCAAAGCCCTAACAAATCAGTTGGAAGTTCCACTGCCCCGCAACCCTGATCTGGTATGAATTGATGCTACTATAATGTCAAAAAAATTTGGATGTGTATGCATATTAAGTTAACTTTATGATACTTTTGGATGTGGATGTGGATGTTATTTTTTGGATGTGTATGGTATGAACTGATCGATGCTGCCTTATTATACTTGTGCGTGTGTGTATACTTGTGCGTGTATGGTATTATACTTGGAAGTTACACAGCCACTGATGCTGCCTTATGATACTTGTGCGTGCGTGTTAGATACGGGTATTTGTATCACAAAACCGCAGTGCATACACACCACAGTGCATATCACAAAATCGAAACATTGAAATTGGTAGTTTCCAAAATCAAATGGAAAATACCTGTGCGTGTTATAAGATACGGGTGAACGGCTCGTCCGGATCGGGAAATTGGTAGCCTCAAGCACACCGCAGTGCTACACATGTATCTGTATCACAAAACCTCAAGCATACAATTATATGATAATGTAAATGAACGCAAAGTGCAAATCACTTTCGATTGTAAAGTCCCCATTCCTTAACTAGCTCGACCTCTATAATAAACCAATGTCTTTTTCATGCCAATAGCCCGGTTCTCATGGTTTATTGCTGGGTACAATTTTCAAATAAACCTCAGTATAATCCCAAATCCCAAATCAATGGTCAAAGAGCAACTAAACTCATAATCTAATCTTTCACCGACTAATCACTCATAAGCGAACGGGTTTTCCTAAGTTTGGGATATCCAAGCAACTAATTACTCATAAGCGAATGGGTTTTCCAAAATGTAACAAATAAACTACTTACTAATTACTCATAATCCAATCTATAATAAGCGTAACTAATTCACAGTGCTATACAAACTGAACCTGAGTGAAAAAACTGGCGATGTCAATGCCCTGAGCAATCAAAGCTAGAAAGCGTTTCAAAGCTTCAACCTTTTCAGAATAGAATTTGCTGTCGAGGAGAGGAGCGATACTGACGTGAATTTAGGATTAAATTTTTGTCAATAGTAAAAAGGGGGAAAAACGATTAGATGATAGAGAAGAAAAAAATTTCGTGAAGGGAGAAGATCGCGCTAAAATTTCGTCAAAATAATGCAATGATGTGGATGTCAATGATTGGATGATGGCTATCGTTAAGATCATCAGACCAACAGATGGTTTGAACCATTGGATTAATCTTGCATCTACGGTTGGGGTTTTAATATATTGATAACGCGGATCGCTGAGCTGGATTATATATATGTAATGCTACGCTTTTATCTGGTGTTGCACGTCAAAACACTAGAATTCCCACCGCAACAGTGCATCCACATATAATGCAACAACATATGAATGCTGCTGTAGAAGCTCAAAGAAATCATAGCTTTCGCCACACTTTTCATGCAACGCACACAAATTAGTGTCGAATATGCCCACTTTTGTAGTAGTGAGAGCAGAAGAATGGAAAAATAAATCCAGCTAAACAATCTGAAGCTGATGTAGAGAATTCGATGAGGTTTATGATGTTGTTATATTGTTTATAAATGAACATGTGGTTGTGTAAAATGATTGCGTAAATATAGGTTAATTGGTTCTTATAATACAATGAACTAGTACATATACTTAATGTCGAATTTTGGTAATGTTTATAGCTGAAGGTGAATATATAGTATTGATGTTGTGATAGTAAACTGGTATTGTCGAAGTGTTATCCAAATAGCTAATAAATGTAGAACATATTCATAAACGGTAGTCACAGAAATGATGCATGTAAAATGATGAAAGGGAAAAAATTATTATAACTGATACCTAATTATATTAAAAAATGATACTATTGCAGTGGAAAAAAATTAAAAAATTATAACTGATACCTTCATACTTTTTATAATGATACCTGTAATCTAGACATAGTAAAATTATTATGAAGTGTTACCTTGGTTAATTTAAAACTGAAACGAACTAATCATACAAATTTAAAAATGATACTTGCAGGATTCAAAAATTGTTTAGTGCATGTGAAATATTGATTATTAATTTGTGTACTGGTTATATATGTTTCATATCTTGTACGTTTGATTTCTAATAAAAAGTTGCATTCAAATATATAATGTATTTGTTATTACAGACCAGGATGATGATTTTGCAAATCCGAGACCAAGAGATAGGGAATTGTCTACGTCAGCAGTGAAGAAGAAAGAAATTGCAACAAATGAGTTGACAAAAAATGACAGGGGTTATAGATGTGGTTTGCAGGCTGTATTCAAGATAATAAAGTGGGTAAAGGACAAAAAGCCTTGAACAAAAAACAAATCAATTTCTTGAAACGAACTCCATTCAATGAGTTTTTCAATGTTTTTTATGATAAGAAAATTGAGTTGAAAGTGTGCAAGAAAATTCATGAAAATTTGAATGAACTTTTTGCTTATTACTCGACTACGGAAGAATTGCTTGTATTTGGGGAAGAGAGAATGGAAATAACTGAGCAAGATGTTAGCTTATTATTCTACATGTCGTTGGAAGGGAGCAATATAGAAAAAACACTGAAAATGACTAATAGGACGATACCATCAGAATGTAAAGGATTTTTTTAAGGAACTTTGAAGAAGAATTGGTCATCAATAGAAATTTAATACAAAAAAGAATAAAGGAAGAAGTTGGAAAAAAGAAAAAGCGGTTCGAAGAAGACCTACCATGGTTGTTGATCATGGAGATGTTAATCACGTTCTTCTTCCCCAACAACCAACAAAAGCTTCGATGGGGATTTGTTCCATTTATTTTGGATGTAGACAAGATGCATTCTGTGTCATGGCCGAAAACAATTCATTCCAATTTCACAAAATTTGTTAAAAATTTCATTCACAAGCCAAGGAATATGTCTGGATGCTCAATGCTTCCGTTGGAAAGAGAAGTTTGTTAAAATATTTACATTTTTAGTACAAACATGACAATATGATTTATTGTGTTAATATATTTTCTTGTTCGTATATGCAGTATGTCATTTGTGAGAAGGTTGATCTAATAAAGCAAAGAAAGAACTTCAACAATACACTTCCACGATTTGCAAGGTGGGACCTAAAGAATCTGAAGAATATTGTGAACCAAAAATTCTTGAATGAACTAAAGAATGGGGAGGTACAACATTTTTATGTAAATGACTATTTCATCATTTATTGCTATATGCAACTATGTTTTTAAGGAATGATATCTTATACAAGTCAAAACTAATAAATGAATCTCATCTCTACTAATCTAATTAAAAAATGATACTTATAAAACACTAAAACTGATATCAAAAACCTGATCCCTTAACAGTGCTGAGTGAATAATGTTAAATCTGGTACCTGAAAATGGTAAAACTAATAATTTTGAAATGAATTTTTAAAAAATGATACCTATTAAATCCTAAAAATGATACCTTAAAACTGTCAACTTAAATATAATACTTAATTAATACTAAAAAAGCTACTTAAAAACTGAGATAGTAGAAATGTAGCCTAAATATTTTCAAATATGAAATGTAATAAATCTCTGACCAATTTTCAAAATTACGCAGATTAAAGGGATGAGAGGTATTGAGCCACATGAGGCTAAGCTTTTAGAAACATCGGGAAATTTGTCAAGAGAAGAACGATAGGAAAAGCTGCAGATACGAAAAAAAGAAAACGTGGTCAACAGGAAGAACAAACGGAAAATTTTGAAACTGACGTGGCGACAAGACTTTTTTACTGTCATCTCAAAGAGAGGAAGACAAGATTAAAGAGTTAGAAATAGAGCTGAAGAAAGAAAGAAAGTTGAGAAGAGAAGCGGAAGATGAGCTGTTCAAGATAAGGAAGAAACTCGAACAAGAAAAACAGGAATCTGAAATTAATAAAATAGAAGATAGATGAGATTTAGAAGCAATCATAGATGATTCACCAATGGTAGACAAAGTTGAAATTCATGGAAAAACTCAAGTTAAGGTGAATGTTGAGTCTGAAGAGGGAGAGAAACAAATGGGAAGCATCTCGATTGACAACGAAAACTCAACAGTAGAGAAAGACAAGTCGGCTGAAGTAGTACATGAAACAACACCAAGAATTGATACTGAAAACATCATTGACAGTGGAAAAGTTGATCAACAGAAGCGAACAATAGATGACATCGTTGGTCCAGACTTTAAAATAGGACTCGCTCAAGCATTTTCTGAAGCAAAATTTGATGAAGGTAGTTGCAAAACAACATACCAAAAAAGGATTAAAAAGGCGGCCAAGGAACCATCAAGTGCCAAACCACCTTCAAATGTTAAAAGATTGAGGCAAGAAGTAGAATTGCGAAAAAGAAATGATGAACTTGAATATACAAAGAAAGCAAGAAGGAAAGGAAACAGAGTAGGGAAAAAGAAAATTGATGGAACAGTTGAAGGAAAAAAAGGAAGAATTACAGCTCAGACTAGAAGTAGAAGAAGAATCAAAATCCGAGAACAAACAAACCCAACAAGATGAGAAAGAAGAAGAAGAAGAAGAAAATATAGAGGGAGTAAAGCCAATACAGGTACTAGAACCTATATGGAAAGACTTATATATGACACACTGCAAACATGTGACTAATCATTTTACTAAGGAAGAAGGAAGGATTGTGAGGAAATTTTTTCAATGGCAAAAGTGGAAGAGAAGTAAAATTTCTATTTTTATTTGTAATTTTGGAACCTATGTAATTTTAACATTTTTTTTTAAATCAAACAGTCCTGTTGCTTGGCAAGATGATGATCTATCAAGGGGAGGATGTGTTATCCCAATGGATATGCTGAAATCGGTGTTGCGAGGAACCTTCACAGAAGGACAGGTAATTAAATTTATCAAGTTTGAAATACTCACACCTAAGTCCAGAACAAAAATTGGTATTTTTATAAACACAAAACTGCTAACCTTTAGCTGTTTAAATTAAAACTGACACCATAAAGTATATAAAAATGATACCTATCACATGGCCAGAACAAAGGCTGATACCTTAATAATTAAAAACTGCTATCCAATAATCACTAAGTAAAAAACTATTGGAACAACATATCAAACTATTGTACACAAAATGCTTAAATGTCAATTTTAAGTGTGTAACATCTGTTTTTCATTCTTAAATCAGATTATTGACTAGTTCAGCCTTAAATGTGACTTAATACCAAACAACTATGCTATGTCTTCAATAATGACGGTAAGTTCAAGTACAATACAAATTTATTATTAATTTACATGAATTAGTCATGTATTAATTACCTGCATAAAATACGATTTTATCAGAAAGCCATTGTTGAAGATATGGGTGGAATCATAACACATTTGGTTATGCCATTCTTAAAAGAATGTGCTCTGAACAAATACACAGAGACGATATACTTCGCATTGCACTGTGACAACCATTTTACGCTACTTACTTTGTTGTATCCAAACATGCAATGGTCGCACTATGATTCGAAGTGGCCAAGAGATTCAGACAAGAAAAGAAGTCAACATTTGAGAGAATCATATAAACTGGTATGGAAAATTATATATCCAGCCTTTATTTATTATAAATTGATATTAATGTATGTATATTGCAACGAGAGAAAGTCTAAGAAATATCACAACAATTGTGGATGGAGGATAATATTGAAGATAAGAAGGTTGAACTGATAGAAACTCATCAACCGCAATGTGCACAACAACATTCAGACAAGTAAGTTTATAATTTGATGAGCTTTACTGTATCATTATATTCAACCAGAAAAAAGCAAAAAATAAACAATAAACATTTTTTTTGCAGCAATATAGTATTAGATTGGAACAAGAATTGGTATAAGTTTCTTCTTTATTGTTGGCTATACACGAATATAATGTCAATTTTGAATCAGAAGTGCTAGCACTATCTTGTCTGGTATTATCAATTCATCAAGAAAGTATGATTTTGGAATCAAAAGTGCTATCATTTTCTTTTCTACTGGTAACTGTTAAAAAAGACAATAAATAATTAGTGAAAAATGGTATCATATAAGTAATACCATTCAAATGATAATAGTAAGTAGTTAAAATTACTTGTACTCTGCGTAGTTAAAACTGGTACTATTAAGTAGTATAATCACGTGCAGCATTTAACACCAAAAATATTACTAACAATCAATATATTTCATTCATGCAGAGTTGATTGTGGTATATAGGTCATGATCTTTATCGCTGCGCACAACAGATCAGAAGTGCCGTTGAAAGTGACCGAAAAAGATATGGATTTTACTAGAGCAAGAGTTAAGTATGAAATTATTGCAAATCATGAAAAGTGCTGGGATCTAGTTAGATTCGTTACAGGATTATGCAAAAGTAAAAGGAAACAATTGGAGTAATGTCTAGATTGAGGAACAGTGTTATATGTAGTTAGATCACGTTTGAAAACAATGCTTTGTATTTCTGTTTTAGATGTAAAGAATTTTCTATGTTTTTCGTCTCAGTTATGAATGGATTAATGAAAGAAATGTTGGTTATCTAATTATTGATGGATGAATTAATTGTAATGTTGATGTTTTCAGTATCAAATTACTGAAATGATATGATATATATGCAGTAGTTGTACTATGTCTGAAGTATTTAGAAACTGATACCTTGGATGATGTAAACTGATACTTGTAAACTGCAGGTAAATAAAATACAAAACTGATACTTATAAGGTCATAAAAATGATACTAATAAATTGAAACAAAGAGAAATAAAAAACTGACAACTACTGAATTATGAAATTGATACGTAAATACTGTAAGCATGAAAATAACACAAATTTGATACCTACAGAGACATATTACTGATACACAGTAACTAAAACAGAAGAAAGAACACATTAAATAGTCACAGTACGATCGGTTAAAACTGAAACGCAGAATGCAAATCTCATTGCAGAGATCATGACGTCTTGATATCATATCATACCAATCATGCAACAATGTAAAAACGAAATGGAAAGACAATATGATATCAAGAAAATTTATTTAATATATGAAATAATGAGCACATTTGCAATGTATCAAACAACAATTCGTGAACGTGTACAATTTTTCTATTAAAAAAACTAAAAATACATGTATTTCGTAAAATAAGCGCAATAAAAATCAGTTTTTATTATTTGAAGCTTGACAATTACGCATGTTATGGCCATATTCATTGCACACTCCGCATCTATTTTGCTTATTTTGGAAATATGCAAATCCGGCTTTTCTTTTTGATGAAGGTCTCCCAGCTCTACATTTTTTCTTTGGGTGGCTTAATCAATCATTATTGGTTGAATCAACAATAGGGTTATCATATGTTGGTATAAGATTTACAGTATTATAGTACGGAGATTGATAAGCTTCCACAGTGAAATAGTGCTCGATGAAATCATACACATTTAATTTCACTTTATAAATGGATTTTATTGCATGAGCACAAGGAAAACCCTTAATTTTCGATTGGTTACAACTGCAAGTCTAATCTTTGAGATCAACACGATGAGAAATTGGAGATTTCACTTCAAAAAAGGAATTCAGAAGATTTAAAGACATCCCACCCGAAACCTTCTTCAACCAATTCTTTTAAACGATTTTCCATAGTCGGACATAAAACTGTAGTCTATGTTCGGGATTCCTCTCTCCGTTTAGCCATTTGCTCCATGATTTTAATACGTATTTCATCAAGACAAGATGTAATAGGAAAAGCCCACTCATCTAAAACCCAACTACTGAAACTTTCAGCCACGTTAGAACTATACTCGCCGTACCGTTTACCTCGAAAAAACAAATCAGCCCACTTATCGAATGGTTTGTCTTTCAAAAAATTCACCGCTGCAAGACCACCAATTTCCGAAAATTAAGAATGAGCTGCATCAAACTCATACACACTAGATGCTCTAGAACAAGTCATAAACAATTTGACAATAGAAATGTTTACATTTCTAGACTTTACCGCGGAAAACAAATTTCGTTCCATGTATAGGTAACAATAACTATGGAATGACGTTGGAAAACGTCATGAACACCAGAAATCAAACCTTGGTGTCGATCTGACATAAAAACCAAAGTCCGGTCTTCTTGCAACATTTCCTTCAAATGTGTTAAAAACCAACTCCAATTGTCAAAATTCTCTATTGAAACTATAGCCATGGCGAGAGGGAAGAAACCTGCGTAATATAGTACAGAACAAAAAATCAGACTTGATTCGTGAATGTTAAATAAAACTGCTACCTTGATACATAAAAAAATGCTGACTGAAAAATGTATAATAAAAACTGATACTTTCAGAGGAACAAAACTGCTACTTACAATCTGCACATTAAAAACTGATACCTTCAGTCATACAAAACACGTACCTAAATACTATATACTAAAAAAAATATGATATCTTCAGTCATACAAAACTGCTTCGTAATAAATGTAGAGAACAAACTGATACCTTCATACATACAAAAGTGCTTCTTACCAAATGAAAAACTACAAATTGACACCATAAATTATACTAATCTGTTACCTAAAAACTGTATAATAATAAAAAACTGATAGCATACCCAATCAATCCTACAGTAAATAATACTACACAAAAGCAAATTAACCCTACATGATACCTTGGTTACCATTCTTTGCGGTAGCACCCAGCAAGACACCTGGCCTCCCTTTCAAATGAGTACCATCTAAAAATATCATAGGCCGACAATGCTTGAAGCCAATAATGCAAACATATAAACCAACAAACACTCTCTCAAACTGATTGGTAGAAGCGTTAACATCCATCTTGACATAAGAACCCGAATTATGATTCATTAATGCCTCCAAGTACCAAGCCAAATCATTATAGGACATTGCATCATTACCGTACAATTCCATTAAAGCAAGTTGTTTACCATGATAAACATAAGAGCAAGACAACTGAAGGTTAAACTCTCTTAGAAAATCAGCCATGATATCTTTTGGTTTCTTACTCGGATGATCTCTAATTTCATCTATTATCATTGACTTAATAAATGAACTAGAAAGATGATGATTGTTCAAATTTCTTAGACCACCACCACAAGAATGTTCAATAACCAAAGTCCTAATGAAAAACTTATTGAGATGCCCGGAATCACAAGAAGTATGCACTTTAAATGGACATCCAGTGGAAGACGATGAGCAAACAACTGTGATTCTAGTAGAGCTATTCTTAAGATAATGTAACTCATGACTTGATTTAATTTGATATGCCATTAAGAATTCTCTAAAGTCGTTGGATCCTCCAAAACAAAAACCAATAAAATCAGAAATTGTTAATGTAGAACCTCTTTTCATCAAGTTTTTCAAGTAACTTTTCCTATGAACGACAATGTTTGCACCCAAATATCCTGTTGAAGACGAAGGGATTGAAACATTAGTACAAAGTGAAGAATAATCATCATCAGTATATTCCAATTGAACTTCCTTCAGCTTAACATAAAAACAAAAAAAGCACTCTTCTTGTGTAACTGAAATAAGATGATACTTTGAAGATCAGAATCAGTGTCAACAATTTTGGTTTTGTTCTCAAGCTCATAGCTAATCTTAATTGATATAGGAGAAAGGTGAGACCAATTTCGACATATTTCATTCCGCAAATAAAAAATTGAGCAATCAACTGACAACCGAGTACTAAAGGAGGTACCGTTGAAGACAAGTACAATAAGAAGACTGTTTTCACCGCTGGAAGAAAAAGATAATATGTAAAATTCAATTAGCAAAGCAATCAAAAGAAAATTGATACCCATTTAACTCAGTTCTGAAATCTGCAGTGAAAAAACTGATACCCAAATACATAAAAATGATATCTATAAACTGCTATAAAGTTTTAAAGAAAATCTAAGAATAAAAATGTTTACATCACAGATTGATTAATTAAGACAAAATAACTTAACTAATGTACATACTTAATGCAACAGTACAACTGGAAAAATATTACATGAACAATATTATAAGAACAAAAGGAAAATATAGTAAAAACAGTAAAAGTGATACCTAAAAAATAATAAACTAATACCTAAAAAATAATAAACTGGTACCTCTAAAATAATGGAATTAAGAAGAAAAAAATTAAAAACCTGATTTACATTCTGTTTATTTTGATTGTTTAAATCAATAATGTTTCAAGTAAAATACGTAGGTAATACTGTAGTACAACTATACACTAAAAACTTTTTCGAAACTCAGATGGACATAAATATAACACAATTATTACACGACAACTGATACCTAAAAAATAAAAAAGATACCTAAAAGCCGATTTAGTTATTTCTTTAGGAAGAATAACTAGCACAAAAACAAACGATTATTAAACTAGACAGATAAATAAAACTGATACCATAAAAAATACAAAACTGATACCGTAAAAATTACAAAACTGATACCAGCTATTCATAAAATGAACATTAACATAGATACCTGCTAGAAGAACCAATAGAAGCCATGATTCACCGATAGAAACAAAAAAAACCTAATCAAAATAGTTAATGTTAAATTCAATAAATTATTAGAAGAAACAAAAATTAAATCGATGCTTACAGAAAATAACCTAGTATCCAGAAGCGATTTAAGAAATCAATATGAGCGACATAAATTTTTCGATCGGAGTTGTGTTCTCAATGGAGTTTGTGAATCAATAACAATCAGTATCATTTGATTTGTGAGATCTATGCGAGTGATTATGTTAAAATTATGCAATAAAAATAAATCGCGTTTTCAATCAATGCGGACAATATAAACAAATTTGTGGTAAATAATTGATGACGAAGTTAATGTTTTGAGTTCTTTTTATTACTGTGTAGTTAAATGATTGATTTGTTCTTTTTATAGTAGTGGGTCTTGTCGGCTTGCAACAACTATAGTTGTGGTGTCACGTTTTCAATCGACGTCGAAGTGACACCACAACTATAGTTGTTGCAATTATTAGAAAGCTACTGTTGATAAGTTGCTTTGTTTGCTTAAATATATAATTAATATGTTGAACGAAGTTAATGTTTTAAGTTCTTTTTATTACTGTGTAGTTAAATGATACTGAGAAATAAATGTAAGGAAACATTTGGCATATGAAAAACAGTAGCCAGTACTATAGAGTCTCACTATTTGGAAGAAAATAGAGCATCTGAGAGGATATTGTGCCGAGATTAAAATATAAGATACTATAAAAATCCAGTAATTGTGTTTCATAGGTTCGATAGGTCTTTATGAACTTCAGCAAGCTTTGAGACATTCAGTTAAATTCTTACCTAAAATTTAGGAAATGTTGCGAGGTGCCATTGACTAGAATTCTATCTACATGTATGGCCACCCTATTTATCCTCCTTGTAAAGTAATAGCCTTTTTTAGATGCTTCTGTAAAACTTCATTAAAGTAAGAAATTTGTAAATCCTTTGAGATGAGAGAAGGGTATTAGAAGTCCCCCTTTCTTACAGTGAGAAAAATATTAAAGTGACTCATAAGTAACCATGCTTCATCCACAACACTTGCAAGATTTGTTAGTTCTTGCCATAAACATTCCCTGTCTGAAATATGTTACTAGCATACACAAGAGTTAAGGTCATTACATATCCATCCATGTTTTGATTGGTGAGTCCTCTTTCTATTATTGCTTAGAACGTGTTTCCATTTGTGCTCATACTAAAAAATATCATAGGTTTAAGGATCACACCGTCATTTTTACCTTATATGATCAAATGTCAGCACCATGTTTCACTCAAAAATTCATGTCTTTAGCAGTTCAAAATGAACAAAGGAAACTAGTACTTGCACATAAAATTTAGTAAAGTATTTCTAAAACGATTTAACAAAAAAGCTGAAACAAAATTGAGAATCCTGAAACATTGAAGTATATTTTTGTTTACTAACAATTTGAGTAGCATGCAACCTCCAACAAAAAGACATGCATCTATCTTATCATTTCCTTTGAATAAGCTATTGTTTGAGTTTTACTTGATAATTCATGGCAAATCCTTATTGTTGATTATCAACTTTGTCTACAGGTAATTAGCTTTTCTGGTGTGAAGACCATCAACAACAACGTATATGACTTTAATTATTATATTTGTTAGTACTTATCATGTAAACTTGTTTCTAAATATATGTGGTATGAGAATTTGCCGATTTTGTCAAATAATTATTATTTAAATGGTTACAGTAAATACTTATGTGACTAATGTGTTCTCAATTATTTGAGTATGATGATTATACGATTGATTGATTGTTGATTTAAATCTGACTTTTATATTATTGTTGCTGATTTTAATATGACTATCATATAACTGGTTGTTGGAAATAATATAAGTCATTAACAGTATATAATAGCTTTTAAAATATGCTACAAAACAATCAACATGTTTTAGTAGCATTTAAGAAACCCTACATAAATGAATATAACACACCGCCTGAATTTTAAGCAGCATAAAATAAATGCAATGATCACAAAATAAATGCTACAAAAAAACAAAAAATGATCGATGCACAAACCTTCAGTAGCGTTTGGAAACCGCAACTGTGCAGAATATTTGGTAGCGTTTATCAAAACGCAACCAAAAAACAAGAATTTCATTTATGGGACCTGTAGTAGCGTACTTTTAAGCACTACCAAAAGGTTTTGGTAGCATTATTCAAACGTTGCTAAAGGTCTTTTCTGGTGTAGTGGTGGTCTCCATCACTGCACTGCGAAACCATACAAGATCTTCATCGCTACGCTATGAACGCATACTAGACTATGCTATGAAAACCCACTAAGTCTCCATCGCTACGCCATGAAAGCGTACTATGTTACACTATGAAAGCAAATAAGCCTCTACCGTCATGCCAACTAAAGCGCCCTAACCCTAAGATCTACTATGGAACTTTGTCGCCGGATTTCTGTATCAGTAAAGGACAGCTTTGTTAGGCCTACATTATAGATATCTATAGATTAGTCTGTCTCTTCTCGGTGGCTATGGCCCGACCCGTATCCCCCGACTAATGAAAGACCATTCAAAGTGCTAAGTGACAGTGCCCCTAAAAAGCAACCTAAGCATCCAGTTTGGCATTGTCCCTCATCCAATGGTCTGATAGCAAAAGATCATTGGTCTTTTGGTTTAGCTCCAGTCTTTCCCATACTCTCTCCGACTAATGATGATATGCACCCGACGAATTAATATACTAGTTAGGTCCTGACCTGAAGCCTGCTCTCCCAAGCTGAGGCAGCGCCGAATCTTCCTAAAAAATCATCCTCTCGATCTTTTGGCTACCCTCAACAAAATTGCAGCCAAGGCATACTTTATGGATAAATTTATGGATAGAGCCTTATAGACCATGCCTCTGTGGGTACATCTTCGTTAGGCCTACCATAGTGGAATATCTTTGAGTATCCTAACATTCCGTCGAAATCTTGAACTTCCTTCTAGTCACGTCAAATAAGTTGGACGTGCTCTCACTATGTCTCCAAACACCTATAATGATTTTCTATATTAGGAACTTCATCCACACGAGCTAGACTAAATGAATACCGCTATTTTATTAGATCCTATGTCTAATTTACAACTATGTGTTTTACTTCCATTGATTAACAATATTCATTAATTTATCTAATCTGAATATTATTTGTTCATCAATTTCATTGCCTAGTCGCAAGGCTACCACATGATCTTAGGCTCATAACCTACACCTTGTAAATCAATATGTTCATATTAAAGTCTAATGCCTTTTAGGCTCATAACTTAACCCTTTTAATTCAATATGTTCATATTAAAGCCTAACCGTCCCTTCAACTATTTCATGTCATATTCATATTTGCAAATTAACCATGTCTATGTATTATGATTTCCCAATTTTCATATTTGCTAAATTGTGGTTGAAGGTTTATAATAAACCTCACACATTCCATTTTCTTTTCCTAACATTCTTTTATTATGTTACCCTTATTTTTCGTCTTTATAATTTATTCTTTAGGAAGTTTGGCCTATTCCCAATTGATTGGTTATCAAAACTATGTAAAATTCATTTCTGTAGTTTTAGGTATTCACTGCAATATGAACCTGTAATTGCAAAACATTCTTTTTCTAAAATCTTTGATTATCAAATTAATGCGCAATACGATTAATTCCCTATTTTGCACTAACCCCTGCCTTTACTTATTTTCATGTCTGCAATCATCTTTCCTATATTCCTTATTGATCAAACTATGCAAATATATTCCTCTTTTCTTAACCAATCAATATAAGCTATTTCCAACCTTTCATTTTATAGATATATATGAATTCCCATTTTCCTCTTTTTATTTTCAACCCATGTCCCCTTTTTGTTATCGCTTTGGTATACAAATTAATTTAACCCAAATTATCAAATCCTCTTTAGTTCATAATTCCAATTGAATTATATTTTCCAATGCACGCAAACAAAAGATAGTATAATCACTTGCATAAAATTAATCGCACAATTCACCTTTACATGCCAATATCGCAAATTTATACACATTTTGCATGCACTCAAAATTCAACATAAAACTGTATATTCCAACATAGAAAGGGGAAAGAAGAAAGAGATAACATTTAATAAATTTTGCAGGTATTAAATTATATCATATGATATTATAAGAAAATATAATTTAATACTACTCACCTTGCAATTTGCGCTCCAAATTATGAATCTGATTCATATCTATGCTTATTATATATTTGGACAGGAAATTTGGATATCTAAATGTTGAATCCATTTCTTTTTCCTATAAAAATAATACCAACTATCCTGTTATTTTTTTAAAGAGTTTCAAGGAGCAAAGGAATGGTAGAGCTTCAACACCCTCTAGAAAATATGAATTCAAGAGCTAGGTCCTATAGGTTTATTTATAGTTGTTCAGACGAGCTATGTCCATTGGATTTATATATATTAATATAATTCCCTTTGTTCAAGTCAAACTCAACCCAAAAATCACCTATTCAAAATAAATATAAATAAAACGTTTTTGGTTGACCTGGGTTGACCCATGCCCATGCCCGTGTCGACACATGAGTCGACCCAGTCCACCCATGCGATTTTAAATCGTTGGATCCCCATTTGTTTTATGAAATGATTTATTTGTTGCTTCTTTTTCTTGATTACGTCTTTATTTATGGACCGTTTTTTGTTTGTTTCTATATTTTTATTATCTTTTCCATTTTTGACATGTGTTCAAATTCAAACACGTAATTAATATGCGTGTACACTTTGAAATTTATTTACATTAGATTTCAAACGTTATTCTTATCATTTTATTTAATTCCAGTTTTATTACTTGTGCATTATTATTTTTTCCGTTTTCAATATGCGTTTAATTTTAATTTCAAATGCGTACCATTTGTATAATTAACACACGCATACTCATTTTAAAGTAGAGCGTAACTTAACATCATTAAATTCCCCATAATTTAATTTTATTTATGATGCATGTCTATTTTCAAATTCAAACACGCACCACTTCTGATATTTATGTATATGTGTGTGTTTACATATATGTCAACATTCCATAATTAATTACAGCTTCCAACTTTATGTTTTTTCATTTATGTTCACATTAAATTCATTAATGATGTGCATTAATTTCAAATTCAAACGCGCCTTGCTTTTGATATATATATATATATATATACATACATACATATATATATATATATATATATATATGTGTGTGTGTGTGTGTGTGTGTGAAATATATATATATATACACACACACACACACTCTTACATGTGTTTTACCATTAATTAGTATTCCATTTTTAAACTTTGACATTACATATTATTTATTAATTTATAACATGCTATTAGTTAATTTCCATTCATTCTTCTATGATGTTTCTTTTTATTTAATTCTATTTATACTTTTGCAATGTTATGTTTACATAACAACAACTTTTTATTTATTCCTCATTTATTATGCATTCTATTTTTTTTCAAATGCGTACTATTTATGAAATTAATGTATGCATATATTTTCAAAATAAATATATTCAAGCGCACTGTCAGTTAATCGAACATTGAAATTGATGTCAACTATTTTCTCTTTTCTTAATTTAATTCATTTTATAACATGCGTTTGTTTTCAAATTTCAAAATCACATTACACCTATAATTTTTTGATAATTTTGTTACTTAAAATGCGGGGTATTACAATATGCATGATGGATCTAGGGATAGCCGAAGAAGAAGAACACGTGATTTGTGGTTACCAATGCGACGGTTGAAAAGCACATGAGCACTAAAGTAAATATTGGACTTACAATATGTTGATCATGGTACTCTTTGAAACATTGTTTCATGGGCTGGAATGGTTGGTTTTGGTGAATAAAAGTGATTATGTTCGTAAGCCATAATAATGTCTTATTGATGTATTATATTCATATGTGCACTAGCTATGCACTTAAAGTGCTTAGCATTCCTACAATGATAAAGGTCCAAAAATTAGTGGAAATATAACAAAGGTGCTAAAAGAATCATCATATGTAAAATCAAATATTTAAAATCATTTAATTATCAATCTCACATCATCTGTATTAATGAAAATGATATTAATTAACCTTATATAACAAAATCAATAAATATCATGGTTATACATATTAGATTTAGCGACTATCACTGTTTCAAATCTCGCAAATATCGCCCGGGATCTCCTTCAAGATCTCGTTTTGGACTCCTTCCGAAACGAAACAGCAAATATCACTCTAAATCTCCTTTCAAATATATCATCCGAGATATTGCAATATCGAACGATATATCGACCGAGACGAAATACTGGGGTATCGTCCGAGATCTTAGTTTTTTTGGTTAAAATTTAAATCTGTGCCTAAACTAGAACAATAATTGAAAAACCCAATTCTAGCCATGATAATCTTTTGTTATTTTACATTTTGCATGTTAAATGACCATATTGTATATTCACATATGTTATAGCAAGCTTATGATTTTCATATTCATTTTTTTTACATACATGTTACTTATGAAATTATGTATTTTATGGTCTATTTATTTTTGATCCTTTTAATGTTTTATGTCTAACAATATTTCTGTTCTAAGCATATTACGATTAAGAGTATGAATTATCTTTCGCAAAATAAGGAATAATAAAGTTATTTTGCAATTCAAGTTTCGGTTACTATGATTTTAATAACATTAATAAAAATAATTTTGTAAAAATAACATTTTTTAACATATCATGTACCCCGAGATTTTTCTGATATGAACTTTCAGACCCGAGATAGAAATCCGAGACGAACTCTCGATTTAGGCTTATCTCGTCCGAGATATCCCTCGATAAAAGATCAAGTCTATAAAATCCCCGAGACGAAATGCGACCGATATCCGAGATTTAAAACCTTGGCGACTATAATAGATTTGTACTTTATGCTGAGCACTTATACCTTAAAATTATCTATTTAACTAATTTTTTAATATTTTAAAAAGATTTAGATAAATCAATCTCTGTATATTAATATTACTAAATCGAATGCTATAAGGCCTTGATTTTGTAGGTGTAGAGGAAAATAACGAGGATAAAGTCGATTTATTGTTCATCAATGCTAAACTGAAATAACGTAGCAATCGAACAATGCTACGGACTATACAGAGATTTAAGGGGCATTAAAGGTACTTTAAATGAATATGTACTATATGTTGTTAGCTATTAATGAATCAACCTATTTTCAAACATACACAACACAAATACAAATATATATATATAGCGCTTGTAATTAGTTGTGATATTATATCAAGGCTAAATCAGTCAGTTAATGTTTTATATAATTTATTACTGTAATATAAATTTTTGGCAGCAAAAATATCTTTTATACATTAATTATTATTATTTATATCATTTAAATTATTTGCTTTACTAATAAATCATATTAATTTAAAAAATTTAAAAATAATTTTTTAAATTTTGTAAAATACTATCACCGCTTTATAAGCTCCAAACAAAAAATATAAAAATGAAAATAACTATTTCACTTTATTTTAAAAATTAATTGCTTAAAAAAATCAAAAATAAATAAATTCAAGAAAAATATTAAGTTCGAGAAAAGTGATTTTTGGTTTCAAACAATAAAGAATCACTTAGAATTTTATGGAAGTTTTAAATTTGAAACTAAATTTACAAAACTAATTTCTATTAATATTTCGTTAATATTGAATGAATATTTAATTCAAGTAAATTAATAAAAATAAATTTATTCCTAAAGAAGTTGAGAAAAATCTCAATCCCAAAATGTAAGTTATAATTTTCTATAAATTTTGAAATAAGAGTTTCAATAACTTTTATTGATATTTTATTAATTTTGAATGAATATTTTGTTAACAATGCATTTTAATTTAATAAATAATGATTTTTTGGTGTTGTGCACATGGCCTTGAAATAAAATAAAAAATATTTATCTTGAATAATTGATTAATATATATATATATATATGTATATTGTAAATACATTTATTTACGTATATATGTTAACAAAAACATTATTATAATATATATATATATATGTATGTATGGATTTTAGTTTGAAGATGATATTTGTATATAAATTGATTTATATTGCGTGTGCATATGTATATATATAATTATTTGAAATGGCTTTCTTTACGTTTATAATTTTTGCATAAATTTTTTATTGTTTGTAGAGATATGTAATGGGGCAACATATTTTTTTACATTGGATGACTAGCATGTCGTTGTGATGTAAAGTCCAGCATTTATGTACAAACATAATATATTTTGCATGGTTTGTTATGTTATATGTTGTAACACCCCCAAATTTAATAAACAATAATTAAATGTAAAAAATCAATAAAATAAATATTAACCAAAATAATATTCAGAATTAGACATTGGGACTAGCACCATTGGGTGCGTTGTAATTTTCTAATCAAAATGGACACTTGGTTTGCTAAATCAGAGTTAAAATGAATTAGTTATGAATTAAAGAGAAATTGAGAAAATTAGGTAAACTAACATATGGAACAAACGGTCACTTGGCGACCCAGTCCACTTGGGTCGACCCAGGACGTAGTTCGTACGTGCCTTGGCCTGCATGTAAGGCAGTGAATGATTTTAACATTCTTTTGTTGAGTTGCATTGTTTTATCGGTTTATTTTAAAGTAAGGGCTGACGTGGCATTTTCTTATTGGTCAGATGACATGTTGGACCAGATCTAATCTTAGATTTGAACGGCTGAGGGCATCCAGTAAACCCTATAAATATACTAGCATAACCTCTCTCATTTCTTCACATCCATTCTCTCTTCTCTTTTACTTCCCTAGGCCAATCCTCAAAATTAGGAAAGGCAAAATAATTAAATTTTTATGGGATAAAGAAGTTCTTAAGTTTTGAATATTTATTTTTATAAATACTTCTTGAGTTAGAGGTTCTGCTAGATTAGAGAAAGGCCACGTGAGAAGCTTTGATTATCATATCTGTAAGTTTTTATGTAATTTTTAGACTAGTTATTTTCATAGGAAAGTTTAGGCAGTTAAATAGTTCTAATTTGCAAGTTTAATGTTTATGTTTAGATTTTCAGTAAGTTAATATAGTTTATTTATTGTTTATTTCTTTCCAGTGTTTATTGTTTATAATTAATTCTCCCTCTTCTATCCCCTTCTTTGTTGTAGTTTATTTACAATTATACTTATGCCCTATTTCATTTTTTGTTTATTTTCAAGTCTAGTCCTTACGAGTAGCCTAGACCGTTTCCCTTTTTCTTTTAGCGCTGAGCCTAGGCCTGAAGAGAGCTTAGGCCTTTATCATTAATTTTTCTTTAAATTGGAATAACATTAGAATTGAATTAAAAAGGTATTTTGGGCATGTTAAAATTAATTAAATATTTTAATCAGTATTGGACTGTAAATTGGGGATAAACCTTAATATGTAATGGGAGAACATGCAAACATATGAACTGGAATAGATTGAACTTAATTGGCATTAGGTAACATAGGGATGGGTTGTGAAAAAGAATAACATTAATTAGAAATGTTAATACAACCTAGGAATATTACATGAGGTTATATTGGGCTTATTAATAAACTTAAACTGTGTTAAGTTAAATTGACGATTAAATTAATAAGCAAAGATAGAGGGAGTCCATTCCGGTAGCATAGAGCTGATTGGAGAAGATAAGTAGCTCGTAGATTACATTCGTTCCGACAGCGTGGGAATTAATGGGGAAGATAATGGCCCAATAAGATAATGAAATCCTAGTTTAAGTCCGTTCCGGCAACGTGAGGCTGATTGGGGGAGATAAAAGGCCTAATAAAATAATAAATAGGGACCAAGTCTAGGGGTAACTTATGTCAATTGCATTTTTGGTTGGGAGGTTGTATTAATCAGTATCACTTTTTATCATGGAGGTCTCATGCTAGGTAGAGGTGAGGGCACGCTTAACTGTACTGGATAGTAAAAGGTTCAAACGAGGTGGGTACAAACGCGTTTCAACGGGATAATGAGCATGCGCCATGCGAATTGTGGAAGATAAACCGTGTAACGCCTGTGATTAATGGCTATGCCCTTTTAGTTGATGGGTTTGATGACCCTGAATTCTATAGTTGGCATAGGTTATCACATTGTGGGTAAAGTAAACGACCGACAGGTAGGAATTAGGTAAAACTTAATTGTGATATCTTGGTAGTTAGTGCAGCAATCTCGTATATGAACAAGAAGCCTATATTTACTCGTGTTTATCTTTCCTTCTATTTTATTTATGCTTCTATGTCTATTGCTTTTAAAACTATTCATCTGTTTAAATGCTTCCTTAACTTATGCTCACGTTAGAAATTACTAGAACTCACTAGACGTTTGTCTGAGCTAGTTCGTTTTCTCCTTCTGTCTTCCTTTCCCCCAGGTTCACAGGGTGGAGGGTCTCAGCAGTGATTCTTGATTATTCGGTTCAGCTTGGATTCAGACTCTTTTTCAGACTCATGTATTGGTTCACTTCTTGTTTTCTAATCATTGTACTGACATATGAGAGGGGTGGTTTTTATGGTTTTACTTATATACTCTGATATTATGGTTTTCCACGAGACATTTTTGTGATAATTACTATTTAGTATTTATGAAACATAATAAGTACTATGATTTGACTTGCTTATTTAAATAATGTTTTAAGTTTTCGTTGTGTTTTATATTTCTAACTTGTGAATTTTAGCCTTGGCGTCGTTACGTTATACCCAAGTGCTTCATAAACCTTAATGCATCCTCATATAGGTGACGTTAAGGGGGTGTTCCATTTGGAATCATAGCTAAGGTTACAAGATCATGGATATTTTTTTTGAAAAAGTGTCTTCAAAGTTAAAGTATTTTCAAGTAAGACTCATTTTTAAAAAATATCTCCTTAAGTCAACTGTAATGTTTCCTTTTTGAGTCCTTGCCTCTTTTCTTTTCAGCATGTTTAGGGGTCCCAATTTTCCAAAGGGCATCCCTTTTGTGGCATGGTCTCATAGATATGTAGAGGCTACAACACCTACTGAAGGTCAAGGAAGTGCCCCACCTCCAGCGGTAGCCGCTGTTGTTCCACCAAATCCAGCGGTTAATTTCTCTAAGCTCTTTAAGGATTTTTCTACTATGAGCGGCAAGCCATTTCTTAGATTAGAGAGTCTTATTGATAGACTGAGAGAGACCGATTGTGTGTTTGGATTATTAGAGCTTGATGACAAGAGGATGATTCAGTTGGTCGCTTAGCAAGTGAAATTGTAACAACCTGAAACTTTGGGCAATAAATATTTAAATACCGAGGTTATTTAAATATTTAAATCTTGGAATTAATATTATAAAAGTGGTTTTATAACCTTGGTTAAATCCCTTTATAAATAATGATTTATGAGCAGAAAACATGTTGTTGAACTTTTGTTTACAAAGATAAGTAGTTCGAAGAAATATTGGTAATGTGACTGAAAACGGTTTTGTCGATAAACAACATTTTACTTGTTAAAAGTTGTTAGAACATCATGTGCATGTAGTAACAATGGAAGAACACATATATGTATGTACACAGCATATAAATAAAATACAAATGGTATATGTATATATATTCTAAAATATGAAAAATGACTTAAAATGATAGGGACACATGTCATAAAATGAATGATGCACATGTCATGAGATTTAATGAGGTAATGACACATGAGCCCATTAGGTGTCTATGTGTAGTAACATCTTAAAACATCTAAGGGGGAAGTGTCTACATCCTTAAAGCTTTCATGAAGATAAGGTGGACAAGTGTCCAAAACCAAATTTCCAAACTAGCCTTATGAAATGCTATATAAAGGGTGGAAAATTCACTTCTTTTCATGCATTCATAAAACGAAAACATGATAAGATAAAGAGGAGAAGTTCTGGAGAAGCCATGAGAATAAATACAAGTTCAATTTACAATTCTAAGGTGAGAAAAACTATTTGAGTATAAGTATTCATTTCATATTTTGAAGAAAAGTTGTGAAATTTAAGAATGAATGATTGGTCTTGAACCCCTGAAAATGACGTTCGGTATTTTGGCCACAATTTTTGCAATTCTTGATGATATTTTGATTTCTTTATCAAGCTGGAAAGCTAACTCAAAGGCCTACAACTTTCATTTCACCCACTTTTTTCTGATTCGGCCATTTGTGTACCTAAATGTTGGATGCAAAGTCAGGTAAAAATCTGCCTAAAATGGACATATTGAAAATGCTTTGTATTGTTGAATTATATATATTAAATTGATAAATGATTTTGAGGTTTAGTTTTCATGATACTTAAGTAGACTAAGAAAGCTTCTTACTATAGAAAATTTGGAGTCAAAAACTATAATTATCATAGAGAAATAGAATCAAAAATTTTGCCAAAAAAGGGTCAAAATTTGAAATTTTAGAACTTTTCATAGCATTTTGAAACGCTATCTTTTCTCTGAATTATATATGAAGCACTGTACCAAGGCTAGAACTTTTCATAGCATTTCAGAAACGCTATCTTTTCTCTGAATTAATTATGAAGCACTGTACCAAGGCCAGAACTTTTTGTAGCATTTCAGAAATGTTGTCTTTTCTCTGAATTATTTATAAAGCACTTTAACGAGTCTAGAAGTTTTCACAGCACGTCGGAAACTCTGTAATATCTGTTTTGAGTCTTATAAACTACACAAAACTTTCTATAGTGCACCTGAAACGCTATAATAGCTGTTCTGAGTCTAAAACTATCATAAATTACCTAGAACTTTTCACAGCGCAACAGAAACGCTGAAATAATTGTTTTGAGTATATAACCATGATGAACTACACCAAATCCTCTCAAATTTGGACTTGAGATTCCTCATAGTATTATAAACAAACTATCAAAATTGGGGATGTTAAATCGAAGTAAAAGAGAATCAAAACATGTCAAAACCGAGAACAAAGTAGGTTAACGTGAGTTTTGCGAATTTTGATGATTGGAGGAAGACATTTGATTGCTTTGGGGTGATGAAAAGTAGTATATTATGTACTACAAAGCTTTTGCATGAAGATAACAAGGAGTACTATGAGTATACTCATCATCTAAACTATTACTTATTTCTCAAACTTGAGTTTTAATTTAATGTTGCACATGACTTCAACATACTATATTGACTGCAATCTTTGCTTCGCTAAGCAAACAAGTTATAAGACTGATTATTGAGGACATTAATGACTTAATATGACTTGCATAAAGTCCTGAAATCAAGAACATAAGGATTGGTTGGGGATTGGGGCATACATAGAATACCAATAGTAGGCATAATTGCATTATCGAAATGCATTACTTTGACAAATGTTTTATTTAAAACAATATTTTCAAATATTCCTTTTCTTGATGATTAGTTTGGAGTTGTAATCTATTTTATTACAAAGGAGTTTTTTGGTATTTAAAATAGAAGATGTTTACCTTTCGAAAGGAAGTTCTACAAGAGATATATAGATATCCTTCAAAACGAGCATTTGCAGGGAGTTTTACCCTTACTTGATATAAAGAGAATTTTTGGAAGTAAATATTGATTTTAAATGTTTTGCGCAAAGAAGAACTACGTTGGCTTGATCTTATATCTAATTGCTTACCCAATTAGATAAAGGTACGTAGGCAGTCACAAGTGGTAGTGATGCCGCTGCTATATTAATAGAAATGTTTTTTTAATACATCTTATGTTGGTGCATCTTTCATGTTTAAAATTTTAAGTCATGCTGACATATTTATCGAGATTGCAGGATTAAATATCGATGTCCGTCTCGTCAGAGTTTCATACTGGTAGATTTATGGTAATTATGTTTAATTTGCAGGATTAAATGAATATTCTGGTAAATGCTATTTATTAAAATTATATCCAATGCATTTAATGATGTTGTATATATTTATAAAATATGATGGTAGCTGTCATTGTTTGTTTTTGAATGGACGGGGTTTTCAATAAATTCTGAGTGGTTGGAATTTCCAGGGCGTTACAAAAAAGGGAGGCGTCGTATTGGTGGGAAGTAGCTGAGGCAAAACGAGCCATAGAGACATGGAATGAGTTCAAGGATAGGTTTGAGAAGAAGTTTTTATCATAAGTTGAAGAAGGGATGCAGTTGGAAAAATTATTGAGTCTGAGACAGGGTAATATGTCAGTTAAGGAGTATGTGAATAAAATAGCTTCAACTAGGGCCGTCAATTTCTAACACGACTCGTAACCCACACGAAAAAAACCCGACCTAACCCATTTATAAACAGGTCAATTTCGGGTCAACTAGCTCTGACCCGTTTAATAAACAGATTGACCCGACCAGACTTGTGAACCAGTTTCTGACCTGTCATGACCCATTTAATATAAAAAATATTTCTATTACTCTACAATCGACAAAACATGGGCCCAGCTCAGTCCACTACCCATTTGCCGCTTTATCCTAATTTACCAATTACCATGCTACTACTCATTCAGTCATTCTAATTTCTGCGTATCTACCTCTTCACTGATTCACTCCTTCACGTTTTCATGTTTATTCCCACATTAACAACTTTTTACATTTTTATTCTCATCTTAGCTTACAACAAGTGAATGACGACAATACCCTTCTTTCATGTTTTCATCTTTTTATACAAATATTTTTCTTAATGGGTAACATGAATCAAACCCGAAACCCGCACGATTATAAATGGGTCAACCCGACACCGACCCATTTAATAAACGGGATGAGCTGACATGACCCGAACTCAACCCGAACATGACTTGACCTGACCCAAACCCGACCCATTGGCAGCCCTAGATTCAATGAATTGGCGATATTTGGATCAGATCTGGTTAATTCCGCACACCAGAAGGCTTTGAGGTTTGCGAGGGTCCAGAACCAACCCCTCCAAGGACTAGCACCGACGCGCATTCCGATGGGAGCTATGTTTGAGAGGCTTGTGGATATGGCTCATATGCATGAGGATGGAAAAGAGAATAAACAAGTGGATAAGACTGAAGTGGCTAAGGCAGGTACTGGATAGAAATAGTGGTAGCCTAAGAAAGGTGCAATGAAAAAGGAAAGAAGCCAGATAAAGCATAAGTCATGAAGGAAGTGAAGTGTCATGGGTGTGGTATGATGGGACACTTCATCAAATATTGTAAGAAGATAGCTAAGAAGGGCGCTTGTTTTCAGTGCAGACATATGGAACATTATAGAAAATAGTGTCCTCAGAAGCAGGGACAGGGAGTAGGTACATCTGGAGCACGTTCATAGGCTTGAGGCGACTCAGACTGGTGGCAGCAGTCAGAATAGAGGTAGGAAAGTAACTGTAGAAGGTTTGATTTCTCTTTTCCACTTTCCCATTAGGACCTTATTCAAATCTGGTGCTTCTCATTCTTTCATGTCCACTTCTGTTGTTGATAGTATGCAACTAGATACTTCTATAGTTTCTGATCCAGTAGTTGTCTCAAACCCCATAAGAGGTATGGCTCACCTATTTATGATGTGTAAGGGTTTGAGGATTTCTATTCTTGGCATCAAGTTTGAGTGTGAAGCTAATGTAATTATGAGTTACGAGCTTATCCTAGGGATGGATTGGCGAGCCATGCATGATGTCATCCTTGATTATGAGAGGAGAGATGTAATAACCCGAATTCCGACAAACTGATTTTTTTTCTCAAAATTCCAATCTATCGAAACTCGGATTGGTTTACTCTGGTATCCTGCAGAAAAGATAGAGACATAAAACATGTCAGAGCTCAGAAAATATCTCACAGCGGAATGGATAAAATATAATATAGTCAAAATATAGCCTTACCGTATTAATAGTACTGCCTAACCAGTATCCAAGGCTATTATGTCTCTGCCACAAATCTTACCTGCGAATATGTTATGAGCAGGGGTTCAGAACACAATTTCTAGTGACTGGATTTAATTATATACTTTGGATAACACTACATATACCATTCAATCAAAATTTCTTATTTATTAGGTTACTTGGGTTAACAACACTCAAGGCTTACACACACACATCATACCCATTTACTTCCCAGTAGATTAACCTAATACAGTATATATGTAGGTACACCCCATGTTACCCCACTTGTACGGTCTCCACCGTAACACCGTTGAAATATAAGCAGTCCCTCGTCCTATGTCGTAGTGACGTACGGATCTCTATATAACACTGTTACTTCCACATATATCTATCATTACTATGCTATGTAAGCGTACAGATTGCCACCTTCAATCGAATCAGATTCCATACTAGAGTAATGCCCTCAAGTCTACGATACACCACCCAGATCCGACATGCATGTATCTAGACTGTCCCGTATATGTATCATCAATTGTAGCTCGATGCCTTAACCGCACGTCTTCTAATTGCACCGAGTTCCGTGGCAGGGCGATACAAGAAACACGAAACTCGGTCGGGAGCTTTTCTATATCTGTACAGGCTCGTCTTTAAGAGCCTCTATATATAGATATACCCAGGGTCTGTTTTCACAGTGGCTACGGCCCACCTTAGCCCCTCCCTCAACTAGTAAAGACTACAAGAGCTAAATGACTGCCCCTAAGAAAACATTCTAAACATCCATTTGGCGTCTTCCCTCAACCACCGTACCCGATAGTGAAAGGTGAATGGTCTATTGGTTTTAGCTCTAGTCTTTTCGCATCCCACTAGCTGCCGATGACGGGTATCCGATGATCTACTAGCCCTCTCGTTGAGGCAACCGCTGAATCACCCTGGTGTCACCATGTCACAACATTCTGAACGCATAGCTACTTTTGCAGTCAAGGCCCACCCACCTAGTAGTTACGCGCAGACCCAACCTCTGCGAGCACAACCTAAAACATCTGCCACTACATAGAGGACTACTAGGAGCACCTTACGTATCTCAGGAAGCCGCGTGCTTCCCCTTCTAGTCCTTCGAAGACGACAGAATAACCAGATGAATGTGCGCTCCCCTCGTGCCTTATAACACCACGATGATCTACCCCGTTGGGTTATTCACCCTTAAACGTGCGGACTAGTCCAAGCGCTTCACTTTAATATGTTGCTAGACCCTATGTTTAAACATTCTTTTACGTGCTTGCCTTACCTCACCAGGTTTCCATTTAACTTGGTTATTCCTATTTATGTTGAATTCTTATTCAAATTACCAAGTTTCTCTTGCTTATTAATTTCATTCATATAACTTCACCAATTTAAGTATATTAATAAGGCCACAACATGTTATTCTCTAGATTGTGGCCTAAGGTCTGTAATCCACAATCTCTTTTATATTCTTGTTTGATTTCATCACTATAATAACATGTTTTACTTAATATGTAATTAAGTATATCTCAATTCACATGTTCTCTATTTAACATGTCAGTCATTATTTACGATTAGATATAATTTATTTCATAAGTTTTCCTCACTCTTTCTCATTTAATCATAATTCCATTTTACACCGTTACTACAACTTATCGTTGTTTACTTATTAACTTAGTTCTCTTAACAAATCCCCATTAATAAGTTTCTCTACCCATTTATTATAACCTATGTTATAATTTCCTCTTGTCCCTAGGACAAGCCTAAACATGTTTTTCTTATCAGCGGGTTTCAGACTTCCAAGTTTACAACTTACTTAACTTATAATTAAGTACAACTTCTTATATTTCATATATTTTCCCCTTTTCTCAACTGGTTTCTGGCTTTCCCGATTTACTGATGACTTAATTTACAATTAAGTGTCCCTTATATCATTTCATCAGTTATCCAATTTCCTTATTAGTTTATATAACCTAAGTTATAATCTTCACTTGTCCCTAGGACAAGTCTACCTATTATACAACATTTTCATTAATTTTATTTATTTATAATAGGCAATTATCATTCCCCTTTTAAACCATTTATTGTTGTAAACCATTATTCTTCATTCACTGTAATATATATTCCTTATTATATTAAGGAAAACACTTCATGCACCTTATCAGTTTGATAGAAGGAACCAGTAATTTGTTTTCATAACGTATTCCCATCTAAATCCGTGGTAGCAAGTAATTTCTTTACTTTTCTTACTTTATTTACTGTGGCTTACTTGCAACAACGTTCTCAAAAATAGGTCATTTAGGGAAATACATCACTTTTCCTTTACATCACACTAACTCAGTTCATTACATCGCTTTCTTTCTTAGTTTCTGAGGTAGATCTGAGTTAGACATTTAATTACATTATTGCCATTTATTCATATCTTATTATATACATACATATATATAGCACTAGACCTCTCACATTAAGCCTACACTCGTGGACGTTGGATTTGTCGGGCGGGTCTAGGCAGATTTCTACCACAAGTTGACTTAACCTCGTGTCTTAGCACCATTACATGTTTTTAGTTTTTGCACTTAGACTCCTCACATTAGATTTACCACTTGCGAATGCTGATATGCCGGGTGGTTCCAGGCAGACTTCTATCATAAGTGAAATCTAACCTCGTGTCTAAGAGCGGTTAAATTTCTTATTTATCGTAAACCTTCTATACAGTCTAGGCAAGTTTATTTCTTCCAATTATCCATTATAATTTAAATTCACATGCGATTGTATCATGTCTATTATAATTCTTCACATATAATCAATTCCTTCTTAATATGCAATCAATTAATCAAATAATTGTTTAAATCACATAAACTGATATTTACCTTTTTCAATTCTTACATTTAATGGCCTGGGTACACAATTTACACAAATTGACAGAAAATTTAAGTAACGGTAATTACTATACAAGATTTGACAAGTTCATATCCCAACAAATTAATATTTAGCATATTAATTATTCTTACTTCGTACCCATCACTTTAGGCATTATTAACATATGTTACATTTCTCAACATATTGCATTTCAAATTATACATACAGGAGAATGGTAAACGATAACATATTCTTATCTAAACTATATAGCTCAAATCCACTCACCTTTTATGCTTTCCCCAATTCTAGATCTGATCCAGTTTTAGCATCCATGGTTTTCCCCCTTTGATTTGATATAAAACCTAATAACTGTGGATTGCTTATTTTCATTAGAAGAGAAGGGAAAGAAAGAGTAAGAATTTGAATGGATTGGATCTAGAATTTTACCTTGCTTTTCATGATTCTGAACAATCTTTTTATTAATGTCGATTCTCTCTTCCAGATTTTGAATTATAAAATCTTCTAATTAATAACCTAAATTTCTGAATTGATTCGAGGAGAGAAAGAGAGTAATGGCAGAGCTTCAGCGTAGCCTCAGAATTTTGAGGTTTAGGGGTAGTCTAAGGTCTTATTTATAGGTGTAACAAAGAAACCAGGACCCTCAGATTTGACCGAAAACCATCAGAAACGTCTAATTCTCAAAAAAACCTAATCTGCTAAAATCTGCAGTAGGGGGGTCGACCCCACTTCATGTGGGCCAACCCACCTTCATGTGGGTCGACCCCCTTGAAGGGGTCGACCCTCGTGGGTCCGGAGGCCGAAAATTGATCTGGTTTGTTTCCTGTTTTCTCTGACAACTTCTGTAACCCATAACTTCTTCATACGATGTCCGTTTTATGCAAACTCGGAGTCTATCTGAACCAGAATTCTGAGACGAACGCAACGGTATTATCCGTTCTACTTAATTCTGAATATTTAATTGTTCTTACTTTATTATCTTAAGTTAAATGCGAGGTGTTACATTCTCCCACCCTTAGAAATTTCATCCCCAAAATTTGGTAAGGGTAAAATCATTTAACCCCTCGCATAATATACATCCATCATGTGTGCATCCAATTTTTTGCAAACATCGTGCACGTATGCAAAGTGTAATACAACATAATAATACATGTATGCCTAAGCGGTACCTCCTATATGTATGCAAATTTCTCAAAAATCCTTTTTAAAATATGATGCTCACATCCTAAATATACTGGCAGTTCTACATGAATGCAATATTTTGAAAATCAAAATGCTTTTAATCCAAATTTTCCCACACTTTTACAGAGTAGGAGTGCAGTTCATCCAATTGTTGCATTCAAAATCCTACCAACCAACTTTATTTTTCGAATTTTAGAAAAAAATTAATTTTCTAAATTCGATTTCTTATGTCCTAAAAGGGTGGAAAACGGAAAACTTCGCATCTTCCGTTTTTCCTTTTCAACCTTTTTCTAACCGTACTTGGATTTTATGAAACTATTTATAAAGATTCTCCTATTTTCCTATCCAAGCACAACCCACATAAGAAAATTTACTTTTGTTACTGGTTTTCTTTTTCATCTTGTCTTGGAAATTTTTATCTTTATCCATCTTTTCTCATAATTTTCCATTTTTGTTGCTTTACTGAATTTTCTGTTTCCTTTTCAGTTGTAACATTTCTTTTTCCTTAGCTTATTTAATCATTTGATCTTAGTTTAAATTTAAATAAGCCTCTAGTCTTTCAACTAAAACAGGAGAACAGACACCCTACACAGCTACTACTAAGGGCCAAGAATCTCGGGACTGTGTACCCCTCAGAAAAGTCCAAACTATGGGATCCACGACAGGTTTAGATGTTACCCTTACTACCCAACAAGAACAAAATAACGCAACGATCCCAACAGAAATGCAGTATCGGGTTTTACCCCTAACAGGATCTAAACACTTACTTGCCCATTTTTACTATATAGTAGTCACCACTAGTCCTAGCTGTGTACCAATAATTATTTCAAGCAACACCCTAGGCTTTTCAATGATTACGCATTCTACGGGAACTTACCATTATTCCAAGATAATTCTTGCCATTTACTTTATGGCCTCAAAACTTTTCCCATCTTCCCTAGGCACTAATCCTCACCTACTCCATTCTTAAAACATGGTTTGGCCTTTTTCATTTAAACTTTCTTCCAAAAAATTTAAAAATGCCAAAAACCTTATTTTCCTCATGAAGACTTACTTTTGCCAAACCATAAAACATGTTATATAAAAAAAATGTAAATCCACTTTTTTTTCAAATCACAAAAATTGGAGTAGATAAGGACAACTATTTCTCAATCGGGTTTATAACTTGTTTTTACCTATATGGTCAGCTCAGTCTCTTACCACAAGGTGCAAACATCCACTCCCTCAGATAGACGACTTGTTTGACCAATTGGTAGGCGCCTCAATTTTTTTCATAGTTGGACATAGTTACAGGTTTTCATCATCTTTGGGTGGTGGATGATAACATAGAAAAAAGTACTTTTAGGACTCCCGACAAATTCTTCGAGTGGTTGCTTATGCCTTTTGGGCTAACCAATGCACCCGCGTATTTTGTGGATTTGATACGCTGGGTATTTAAGGAGTACCTGAATAAGATTGTAATGGTATTTGTTAATGATATCTTGGTATTCTCGAGAAGCAAGGAGGAGCATGCCTTGCACTAGGGAGAGGTCCTCCGTACTCTCTGTGCACACCAGTTGATGGCGAAGTTTTTTAAGTGTCATTTTGGGCGAAAAGAAGTAAGATTCTTAGAGCATAGTGTTTCTAGTGATGATATAGCAGTGGAGCCCACTACGGTTGTCATAGTTCAGGATTGGAAATCCCCAAGAGTGCAATAGAGGTGAGGAGCTTTTTGGGTTTGGCAGGATACGATTGGAATTTCATCAAGGATTTTGCGTGGATCTCGGCTCTTCTTACCCGCCTTACAAAAAGGAACCTAGCTTTTGCTTGGAATGTGGATTGCGAGGATGCATTCTTAAGATTGAAGAAGGACCTTACATTAGCTCTAGTGTTGACTTTTCCTGATGGTACGAAGATGTTCACCATATATACAGATGCTTGCGGCATGGGTTTAGGTGCTTATGTAGGAGGGTAGGGTTGTCTGCTATGGGAGTAGGCAGTTGAGGGGTACATTATTTATAGGTGAGAGGTTTGAGATATATACAAATCATAAGTCTCTCAAGTACTTGTTCTCGCAAAAAGATCTTAATTTGCGACAACAGGGTTGGATGGAGTTCCTTGCATCTTATGACCTCGAGTTACAATATACCCGAGGAAGGGGACTGTAGTTGTAGATGCATCGAGTATACAGAGAATGACTTCGAGTCCATTGTTTGTAGAGTAGAATATTTTGGAGTTTATCCCATTATTCGATTTTAGACCATCTACGGATTTTGCACCAGGATTATTGGAATCGTTGGAGGTGCGACCTACTCTCTTAGAGCGCACTGGATCCAGCCAGTGCGAGGATTATCCATTAGCGAATATCATGGGCCAACTCAGTAGAGGAGAGGCCTCTAGTCATCTTTCCAGGTATTCGATGGATGAGAGAGGACGGCTACATCGTGATGGGAGATTGCGTGTACCTCGAGTTGATGATTTGTTGAGATCAGTTTTAGAGGAGCTCATCACTCTCGGATGACCATCCATCCAGACGGTGATAAGATGTATAGAGATATGAGGAGGGCTTTTTATAGTACAGGGATGAAGATGGACGTTGTAGAGTATGTAGCTCAATGTATGACCCGTCAGCAAGTGAAGGCTAAGCAGAGAAACCTAGTGATTGCTTCAGCCTTTAGATGTGCCACAGTGTAAGTGGGAGAGTGTCTCGATGGACTTCATAGATGGGTTACCCAGATCGAGGAAGGAAAACATCAGTGGGTTAAAGTTGATAGGTTAACTAAGAGCGCTCACTTTGTCCTGGTTAAGAGTAAGTGGACGACAACATGATTGGCATCAGTACATCTTTGAGAGATCGCCTGACTTCATGGAGTTCCCTCTAATATTGTTAGTGATCAAGACTCCATCTTTACGAGCTAGTTTTGGAGGAGCTTGTAGGAGGCATTGGGGACAAAGCTACGACTTAGCACTGCCTATCATCCTCAGATGGATGGACATACAGAGAGGGTTAATAGGATTCTTGCAGAATTATTATTATTGTATATCCTAAATTTTGAAGGGACTTGGGAGGAGCATCTTCTATCGGTAGAGTTCGCATATAACTAGAGCTAGCAGACGAGTATAGGTATTTCTTCCTTCGAGGTATTATATAGACGACCCTGCAGATCACCTACATGTTGGTGGGAATCCATGGATAGACGTCTACTTTGACCTAAGATGGTTAGGGAGACGTTAGTGAAGATAGATTTAATTCGGAGGCAGATGGAGGAAGCTCAGGACAAAAAGAAGTCGTATGCAAATCAACGGAGAACAGATCTAGAGTTCGAGGTTGGAGACATGGTTTTTGTTAAAATGTCACCCTTGATGAGCGTTGTTCGGTTCGGCCCAGTGTGGAAGTTGGCACCGAGGTTTGTAGGGTCATTCCCTAGAGTAGAGAGGATAGGCCAGATGGCCTATAGAGTTAGACTATCGGAGAGATTGGCTGGAGTTCATGATGCATTCCACATTTCATACCTACAGAAGTGTTTACATAATTCCATGGTAGTGGTGGAGACGAGTACTCTAGAGGATACCGAGGTAGAGAGGAAGGCATCGGTCAGGAGAGTTCCTACTTGGATACTAGGATCTAAGGTGAAGAAGCTATGGAATAAAGAGATCAAGCTTGTTAAGATTCAGTAGGAAGAGAACGATGATGATGTGACTTGGGAACCAGAGGATAGGATTCGCGCTTCTTTTTTGTTTCTATTTGAGAGTACACTCTTAATCTTTTCCTAAGCTTTGAATTTGAATATATTTTTCCTATCGTTTGAATTATAAGTCTTATATAGAAGCCTATGGATGTAGGGAATGGTTTAAAACATGTTAACAGAACATGTTATGGTTGAATGGATTCATGTGGATGCAAGTGTGTGCTAGCGGATGCACACACACACACCCACACACCCACATACACATTAGGCACTAGTTAGAGATCGGCAAAACTAGGACACTTATATAATTGCATATGGATGTGCGTGCATTTTAATTTATTTTAAATATGGATGAAAAATGGTTGAATCATCATTTGGATGTTGCATTTTGATGAATGGTTATTGCACACATATAGAATTTTATATGTGTCATTAGGGTTCCTTTGCATATATATCGGATACATGACACATACATGAATTGCATTAAGGAAAGGAGGTCAATTGAATAAGTGGACTACCTGATTTTTGCATGAACTTAGGAACATATACACAACACCTTTGCATATGTTCATGAAAAGCATTAGAAAATCTAAGGACAATGGATGCCAGTGGTTGATGGTTGAGTAGATGGATGTAGATAATGGTATATAATATTTATAACATTCTTCCGGCCTTGGAGATTTTGGGACGAAATCCTTTAAGGAGGAGAGAATGTATGTAACACCCCGCCTCCGCTAGGGTCACTCGCAAAGGAATGCACTAGTTTTAGAGGGGCATTATTGGTAAACATGCACAGAAATATCACAAGACAGAACATATAAAATAGCGGAAGTAAAATCAAACTTTCATAACATGAATAAATAAGGTCTAAAGCCTTTTACATCAGAGTACATCAAAACCTGTCTTGCAATAGTAAAGAAGCATAAAGACATTTTCATAAATTATTCCCCAAGTAAAAACAGTAAAGTAGCCATTAGCCAAGAAAAGTCCAAGCCGTCCATGATGACCTTCAAGCAGAAGAAGTCCGAACTAAACAACAATATTTCCTCCCTGTAACCTGGGGGGGGGGGGGGGGAAACGGAAGAAAAGAGGCGAAACAAAACGGTTCAGTCAAAAAGACTGAGTAAGCCCTATCTACTATTAGCATAAAAACTAGTAAAGTTAACTGACATGAGAAACTGAGATGAACATAAGCATGATAACAAGATAGATAAGCTAAATCAAAATAACAGGATGAACTACTGAACTCAGATAAACTAAGGTGTCATGATAAATTATGATGTCAAGATAAAACAAGGTATCACATCGTCAGGTTTCTATCAAGTATAATATCCCCAAGATATCTGTCACGTATAACGCCCCGTGATATCTATCCTGTATTTTAGCTCTGCACCTACCGTACTAGTATCCCCACCGTGTCATGTGTTAACCAAGAATGACCCTCACTCAAAAGTCGTGTAATGGTCCATGTCAACCTAATATATCGCATATATAGGTTACTCAACTTGTATGTTTTGTTCCATTTAAATGTTCAGTCCCTTGCCGTAGACCATACGGGCTTTCCCATGAGATTCTATATTACTTTAACATAGTTCCATGATCCTTAAGATCGGTTTGGACTGTTACCCTAAACCTAGCTAGGGTCTTCCAACATGAATTATTGTTTGTACAACTAGGACTTATGCTACCTAGGGCTGCTAGGGATTATGCTTACCTATTGCACGTTTTCGTATCTCGGTGTGGGTTCAACCACCTAGGGCCACTAGGGATTACGCTAACCGCCAACCGCGCCCTTTTTCCCACGCATTCATCGTGAATCGCTTTTCCATGACTGTATGCACATGTATCACATCGTGCCATCCGAGTCCTGTCACAGGGCAAATCAAGAAATACAGGACTCGGTCGGGAGCTTTCGATTTATCTGCCGATGCAGATGCTAAGGTCTGTTTTTCTTATACGTGGCTATGGTCCCATGAGACCACTCCCTCAACTAGTGAAAGACAAGACAGGATAAATCCTGTATGAGAACACAACACTGGCCAACCCACATCCAAGCCTTACCGCAACCATAATTAGATAGCAATTATGGTCTTTTGGGTGTTCTCTGCCTTTCCGTACGTACACGCTTGACCAAAGATGGTAGGTAGCCTGACGAAATGCTATCTAGGGTACGACCGTGTATCGTCGACTATCCCCTATCCATCCCCATCTTTAGGTCGCTCGTATAGCAACCAAGGCATACTCTTGGTTCTTCTAACGCAGACCTTAACCTCTCATGAGCCTAGTATAATCACCTGGCAGCTCATAGAGGGATACCAAGAATATCCTCACGTTCCCCGAAGCCGCTGCTTCGTTACCCAGTTCGCTGGAGCCTTTATCTAAATCAGATACTTGCTCCTACTTGTATACTTAAACGATGACCTACCGTATCAGGTTACTCATCTATCTATGAACTGGTCTAAATTTCCTTGACTAAGAATCATTACTTAGTTATTCTTCAACTAAGGTTTACCACTTAGCATTGTTCCCGTTATCCTTGTTAACTACGGTTATCCACCTAATCCTCAGAACTAGGGTTTACATAATGGATTAAGTGTCACTTAAGTTCATGACTTAACCCGTCTACAAATCCTGTCAAAATTGGCTAAGTATCCAAGTTCAAGGCTTAACCCTACAAACCATGCTCAAGTTGGTTAAGTATATTAAGCAATTCACGACTTAACCTCGTCCAATTATCATTCTAGATTGGTTAAGTATATATTAACTTGACCCTATCAATTTACTTAGTCAAATCGGTCAAGTGTATTCAAGCGATTCGTGACTTAGCCTTATCATGTTTTCACGTTATATTGGTTAAGTATTGGTTAACTTAACCACAATAAATTAACGAGTTAGATTGGATAAGTATAGGTCACTTAACCACATCAATTCATCATGTTTAGATTAGTTAAGTGTTTAACTTAACCCCATTAAACTACCAAGTGGGATTAATTAAGTCTAGGCTAACTTAACCCCATCCGATTTCCATGTTTAGACTAGTTGAGTCTAATCTTAACCCCATTCGTTAACCGTATTTTTCGGTTAAGCGTCATTAAGAAAACTTACTTAACCTTACCAAGTTATCGCGTTGGATTGATTAAGTGTTGGTTAACTTAACCCCATCCACTAGTCATATAAAAATGGTTAAGTATCATTAGGCAAATCAAGTTACTTAACCTACCCAACCTTGTCATGTTTTGTTAAGTATCATTAGCCTAATCAAATTACTTAACCCATTTGTCCATGTCATATTTGGTTAAGAGTCATTAATCAAATTAACTTAACCCTATCATGTGGCATTAATTACTTAATGCACCTTCACCTCTCACATTAGACTTTGTTGTGGTTACTAGTTAAGCCGGTCGGTTCCGGGTAGCTTTACACCACAACTTGGTCTAACCTCGGGTTCAAGCACAACATGACCAACTTCTCACATTGGGTCCTATTGTTTGCAACTACTAGTTAGGCCGGTCGGTTCCGGGTAGTTTTACGTTGCAAACTCAACCCAACCTCGAGTTGGCCACACTTATATTATCTAAGTGTCATGTCCATCATGTTTCCCAAAACATGTTACAAGTTTTCAAGCATTTGGGTAGACCTAACTTAATAGGTAAATTCCCAAAGGGTAGACCTAACTTAATAGGTAAATTCCCAAGCTTATGTTTTTATGCATACTTACATGTCAACTTCCATGTTATATTTCAAGTCATGTTTTCAAGTTGTATTTTCATGTCATTAGAAATTACCCATAACATAACCCAACGCTTTTAAACTCGCATATACGTTCGCGACAACGTAATGGATTAAAAGAAGAGACTTGGCAAAGGCATGACAAAAATGGATATTAAGCCACAAGTTAATCATGGTGGCAAATGAGGCACAAATGTGTTCATTAACTTGCATGTTACATTCTTAAGCCTCAAAACATGCATAAACCCAAACTTGGCACATAAGCGAATCATGGTGACAAAAGATATGGAATGATGACTAGTAACTCACATATATCATCATATAAGGGTTATGACTTCATATGCAAGTTGACATAAAGGTTATGAGGGTTCTCATGTTGCCTAATGCAACATTTCAACATAAAGGTTGTAGCTTTTAGCTCACAAGATCAAGATAATGACTTCATAAACTTGCATGACATGATAGCATGTATCATACTCAATGATCAAACCCAAACTTGCAACATGAACATTTAACTTCATAGTTAATATCTAAGAGTAGGGAAAGGGCTTACATTGCTATGAAGGCACAAAAGATATGACAAAGCCCTTATGCAATCAAATAGACCCAAAATGCAAGCTCTAACATAAAAACCCTTGAGCCAAAATGATCAAAACCCTTGCTTTATGATGCAAAGATAGAAACTTGACTTGAATGCAAGCTAATGACACTCATACAAGCTTGAAAACACTTGTATGCATGGAAAATCTCTCATAGAAACCATTTAGAAATTTTATGAAGAGAGTGGAGGCCATGAGAGGTAAAATTTTGCCATAGTTTAGTTGCATGAATGAATAATGAGGATTTAGGATAGGTTAGGGTCTTATTTATAGATTAGGCAAGTGTTTTAGGCCATAGGATTAAACCTAGATTCAATCCAAGCCATCAAAGCATGTCTTGGGGAAGAAGTCAAGTGTAGGAACCATCTAGGGCCTTTAGATTAAAGATGAACCATGAGAACCATCCAAATGCAAAATCTGCATTTGAGCGAATCGGCCCACGGGTTGACAGCCAAACACCCTGGATTAACCCCTAGTCGACCCAGCGGGCTCGGGTCGACCTCAAAAATCGGCCGGTTCGGTTATTCCCCTCTCCCAATTCGCTGTTTTGAACATTTTTGCATATTTATTTATTTAATTTTCAATTATATATATATATATATATATATATATATATCAATATATATATATATTTCTCTGCGCAACCCATTTCACTTAATTAAGTATACTTTAATTTGGGAATTTTTCGTGAAACTTCGCGAGGCCATATCTTGGTCATACGGACTCCGATTTTCGAAAACTCGGACTCTATTTCGCGTATTTTTCCGAGACGAACGCAATGGCATAGCCCGTTTCCCTTGATTCAGATTTTACAGTTTAATTCTGCCTCCATTTATGTTATAACAGGTTATTGAAAATACGGGTTGTTACATTCTCCCCACCTTTTAGGATTTCGTCCCCGAAATCTCCAAGTTAGGAAGAACATATCCTACCATCCATCATCCATCTACTCAAAACATCATCCACAAGCAACCATTGTCCTTAGATGATTTCTAATGCTGTATGAATATATGCAAAACGTGTGTGTACATGTTCCTTAGCTAATGCTAATGATCAGGCCTGAATAATCTTTCTAATGCAAAATATGTATAGTGCCATGAATCCAACATGTATGCAAATAGTCCTAGTCATATAGATACTATATGCGTGCACAATCATTCATTCATATGCAACAACCGCATGATAATACATTCGATTTCATCCATAAACAAGTATAAATACTCGTGCATATGCAATATGAAATGTGACCGAGTCGAGCTAGTATCTAATGTGTATTCGCGCATCCACGAGCAACCACTTGCAACCACTTGCAACCATATCAATCATAACATGTTTCAAATACATGTTTACATCCATAGGGTTCTACCTAGAATTCCCTGAAACAGGGTCGAGAAGATAAACAGGACAAACTCCTTACAGGGTTTGTAACGGAGAATAGGACCGAGAGGATGTCCACAAAAGATAGCCTACAAGTAAGCTCTACAGAAAACAGGGATCAAGGATATACTCCCAAAAAGAGATATCATGCGCGTATCTAGTCTTTGACCATCAAAGTCGTCTTTTAACTTCGCGATTTTGTAGCTTCTTATTCCTGTTTCCATAACATGAGCTGGAACTCATTTCTTCGTCGCCTCTCGTTCCACTTGCACTTATCCTTTTCCTAGAATACTTGACGCAAACATGACTGCGTACTCATGATCTCATGCAAGCTTTCCAAAATTCACTAGTGAATCTTGGATCTCGTTTATATACTATAAGGCATTCCATGTAGAAGAACTTTCTCTTGAAAGTAAACAGATATCAATCAGGTTATCATGCGCACTTACTAGGGTGATCTCTATAACCCATGCATAAATGAAGTAAACCATCCGTCTTATTGGCGAACACCACTCGATCGGGCTTCAAATTTCCAATAAAGGCATCAAGGGATTCTAAGTAACTAGTCATGACAGAACCTCAAAAAGGTTACCCGATACTTCGAGGGCATTACCAAGGCTAGTCAAAAGGTCTAACTACCCTCCTATCAAAACCGAGAGTGGCACCCCCTACTGGATAACCACTTCATCCCTAGAATCCATCCATAGCTTATAAACATAAGCATTATTTCCAAACTCAACACTTGGCATAGACATTCCCAAATCCAAACAAGTCATGTATAAATGGACTGATTCTCCAATAGGACTTTGAGACAAAAATGGGATTCTCTATTACGCTAGTACTTAAGGTGCAGAGACTCAACTATCGAAGCAGACTTAAATGATACGAACAACGAAGTCCTAACGGGATGATAGAGAAGAAAAGCTAAACCTTTAACAAGATCGTTACCCTCCTTCCGAGGTACTCTAGAAATGAGAGCATACTACTGCCCTCCCGATGATCTTGTCCTTGTCCCATAATACTTAACTATCCGCCCCGTTTTACCATGCCAAAGGTACGCTCTCGTCATGGGTTTCATTGTTCATCTTTCTCCCTCCTTTGAGGACTAAGCCATACCAACAAGTTGCTCATCCTTAAGCTCGTATCCTTTATCCTTCTTTCTCACGATCCTTTCTTATAACGCGGCCACTGGTCTCTCGAGAACCACCTCCATCGTATGGAAAGCACTTTCGTAGGTAGAAAAGACTAGTCGCAGTTAAAACTACTGTGACTACAGATGGAGGAAAGAAAGGAAAAGAGACTCAATTAAGGAAACAAGGATAGTGCTAATGGCCTTTGGGGAATAGCCTTTTTCTTTTAAAAGAAAATTTTCTTGAAAAATGCTTCTTTGTAAACGGTTTTTTTTTCAAATAGTTTTCAGAAGGTCTTTAAAAACTTTTGCCCAGTCTGGTAACCTTCTGCTCTGATACCACGTGTAACACCCCGCCTCCGCTAGGGTCACTCGCAAAGGAATGCACTAGCTTTAGAGGGGCATTATTGGTAAACATGCACAGAAATATCACAAGACAGAACATATAAAATAGCGGAAGTAAAATCAAACTTTCATAACATGAATAAATAAGGTCTAAAGCCTTTTACATCAGAGTACATCAAAACTTGTCTTGCAATAGTAAAGAAGCATAAAGACATTTTCATAAATTATTCCCCAAGTAAAAACAGTAAAGTAGCCATTAGCCAAGAAAAGTCCAAGCCGTCCATGATGACCTTCAAGCAGAAGAAGTCCGAACTAAACAACAATATTTCCTCCCTGTAACCTGGGGGGGGGAAACGGAAGAAAAGAGGCGAAACAAAACGGGTCGGTCAAAAAGACTGAGTAAGCCCTATCTACTATTAGCATAAAAACTAGTAAAGTTAACTGACATGAGAAACTGAGATGAACATAAGCATGATAACAAGATAGATAAGCTAAATCAAAATAACAAGATGAACTACTGAACTCAGATAAACTAAGGTGTCATGATAAATTACGATGTCAAGATAAAACAAGGTATCACATCGTCAGGTTTCTATCAAGTATAATATCCCCAAGATATCTGTCACGTATAACGCCCCGTGATATCTATCCTGTATTTTAGCTCTGCACCTACCGTACTAGTATCCCCACCGTGTCATGTGTTAACCAAGAATGACCCTCACTCAAAAGTCGTGTAATGGTCCATGTCAACCTAATATATCGCATATATAGGTTACTCAACTTGTATGTTTTATTCCATGTAAATGTTCAGTCCCTTGCCGTAGACCATACGGGCTTTCCCATGAGATTCTATATTACTTTAACATAGTTCCATGATCCTTAAGATCGGTTTGGACTGTTACCCTAAACCTAGCTAGGGTCTTCCAACATGAATTATTGTTTGTACAACTAGGACTTATGCTACCTAGGGCTGCTAGGGAATATGCTTACCTATTGCACGTTTTCGTATCTCGGTGTGGGTTCAACCACCTAGGGCCACTAGGGATTACGCTAACCGCCAACCGCGCCCTTTTTCCTACGCATTCATCGTGAATCGCTTTTCCATGACTGTATGCACATGTATCACATCGTGCCATCCGAGTCCTGTCACAGGGCAAATCAAGAAATACAGGACTCGGTCGGGAGCTTTCGATTTATCTGCCGATGCAGATGCTAAGGTCTGTTTTTCTTATACGTGGCTATGGTCCCACGAGACCACTCCCTCAACTAGTGAAAGACAAGACAGGATAAATCCTGTATGAGAACACAACACTGGCCAACCCACATCCAAGCCTTACCGCAACCATAATTAGATAGCAATTATGGTCTTTTGGGTGTTCTCTGCCTTTCCGTACGTACACGCTTGACCAAAGATGGTAGGTAGCCTGACGAAATGCTATCTAGGGTACGACCGTGTATCGTCGACTATCCCCTATCCATCCCCGTCTTTAGGTCGCTCGTATAGCAACCAAGGCATACTCTTGGTTCTTCTAACGCAGACCTTAACCTCTCATGAGCCTAGTATAATCACCTGGCAGCTCATAGAGGGATACCAAGAATATCCTCACGTTCCCCGAAGCCGCTGCTTCGTTACCCAGTTCGCTGGAGCCTTTATCTAAATCAGATACTTGCTCCTACTCGTATACTTAAACGATGACCTACCGTATCAGGTTACTCATCTATCTATGAACTGGTCTAAATTTCCTTGACTAAGAATCATTACTTAGTTATTCTTCAACTAAGGTTTACCACTTAGCATTGTTCCCGTTATCCTTGTTAACTACGGTTATCCACCTAATCCTCAGAACTAGGGTTTACATAATGGATTAAGTGTCACTTAAGTTCATGACTTAACCCGTCTACAAATCCCGTCAAAATTGGCTAAGTATCCAAGTTCAAGGCTTAACCCTACAAACCATGCTCAAGTTGGTTAAGTATATTAAGCAATTCACGACTTAACCTCGTCCAATTATCATTCTAGATTGGTTAAGTATATATTAACTTGACCCTATCAATTTACTTAGTCAAATCGGTCAAGTGTATTCAAGCGATTCGTGACTTAGCCTTATCATGTTTTCACGTTATATTGGTTAAGTATTGGTTAACTTAACCACAATAAATTAACGAGTTAGATTGGATAAGTATAGGTCACTTAACCACATCAATTCATCATGTTTAGATTAGTTAAGTGTTTAACTTAACCCCATTAAACTACCAAGTGGGATTAATTAAGTCTAGGCTAACTTAACCCCATCCGATTTCCATGTTTAGACTAGTTGAGTCTAATCTTAACCCCATTCGTTAACCGTATTTTTCGGTTAAGCGTCATTAAGAAAACTTACTTAACCTTACCAAGTTATCGCGTTGGATTGATTAAGTGTTGGTTAACTTAACCCCATCCACTAGTCATATAAAAATGGTTAAGTGTCATTAGGCAAATCAAGTTACTTAACCTACCCAACCTTGTCATGTTTTGTTAAGTATCATTAGCCTAATCAAATTACTTAACCCATTTGTCCATGTCATATTTGGTTAAGAGTCATTAATCAAATTAACTTAACCCTATCATGTGGCATTAATTACTTAATGCACCTTCACCTCTCACATTAGACTTTGTTGTGGTTACTAGTTAAGCCGGTCGGTTCCGGGTAGCTTTACACCACAACTTGGTCTAACCTCGGGTTCAAGCACAACATGACCAACTTCTCACATTGGGTCCTATTGTTTGCAACTACTAGTTAGGCCGGTCGGTTCCGGGTAGTTTTACGTTGCAAACTCAACCCAACCTCGAGTTGGCCACACTTATATTATCTAAGTGTCATGTCCATCATGTTTCCCAAAACATGTTACAAGTTTTCAAGCATTTGGGTAGACCTAACTTAATAGGTAAATTCCCAAAGGGTAGACCTAACTTAATAGGTAAATTCCCAAGCTTATGTTTTTATGCATACTTACATGTCAACTTCCATGTTATATTTCAAGTCATGTTTTCAAGTTGTATTTTCATGTCATTAGAAATTACCCATAACATAACCCAACGCTTTTAAACTCGCATATACGTTCGCGACAACGTAATGGATTAAAAGAAGAGACTTGGCAAAGGCATGACAAAAATGGATATTAAGCCACAAGTTAATCATGGTGGCAAATGAGGCACAAATGTGTTCATTAACTTGCATGTTACATTCTTAAGCCTCAAAACATGCATAAACCCAAACTTGGCACATAAGCGAATCATGGTGACAAAAGATATGGAATGATGACTAGTAACTCACATATATCATCATATAAGGGTTATGACTTCATATGCAAGTTGACATAAAGGTTATGAGGGTTCTCATGTTGCCTAATGCAACATTTCAACATAAAGGTTGTAGCTTTTAGCTCACAAGATCAAGATAATGACTTCATAAACTTGCATGAAATGATAGCATGTATCATACTCAATGATCAAACCCAAACTTGCAACATGAACATTTAACTTCATAGTTAATATCTAAGAGTAGGGAAAGGGCTTACATTGCTATGAAGGCACAAAAGATATGACAAAGCCCTTATGCAATCAAATAGACCCAAAATGCAAGCTCTAACATAAAAACCCTTGAGCCAAAATGATCAAAACCCTTGCTTTATGATGCAAAGATAGAAACTTGACTTGAATGCAAGCTAATGACACTCATACAAGCTTGAAAACACTTGTATGCATGGAAAATCTCTCATAGAAACCATTTAGAAATTTTATGAAGAGAGTGGAGGCCATGAGAGGTAAAATTTTGCCATAGTTTAGTTGCATGAATGAATAATGAGGATTTAGGATAGGTTAGGGTCTTATTTATAGATTAGGCAAGTGTTTTAGGCCATAGGATTAAACCTAGATTCAATCCAAGCCATCAAAGCATGTCTTGGGGAAGAAGTCAAGTGTAGGAACCATCTAGGGCCTTTAGATTAAAGATGAACCATGAGAACCATCCAAATGCAAAATCTGCATTTGAGCGAATCGGCCCACGGGTTGACAGCCAAACACCCTGGATTAACCCCTAGTCGACCCAGCGGGCTCGGGTCGACCTCAAAAATCGGCCGGTTCGGTTATTCCCCTCTCCCAATTCGCTGTTTTGAACATTTTTGCATATTTATTTATTTAATTTTCAATTATATATATATATATATATATATCAATATATATATATATTTCTCTGCGCAACCCATTTCACTTAATTAAGTATACTTTAATTTGGGAATTTTTCGTGAAACTTCGCGAGGCCATATTTTGGTCATACGGACTCCGATTTTCGAAAACTCGGACTCTATTTCGCGTATTTTTCCGAGACGAACGCAATGGCATAGCCCGTTTCCCTTGATTCAGATTTTACAGTTTAATTCTGCCTCCATTTATGTTATAACAGGTTATTGAAAATACGGGTTGTTACAATGTAATACACTAAAATTTAATAAACAATAATTAAATGTAAAAGATTAATAAATTAAATATTAACCAAAATAATATTCATAATTAGACGACCGGACTAGCATCATTGCATCCGTTGTGATTTACTGATCAAAATGGACACTTGGTTTTCTAAAATCGAAGTTAAAATAAATTATGAATTAAAGAAAATTTCAGAAAATTAAATAAACTAACATTTATAACAAACGGTCAGTGGGCGAATCAGCCCACTTGGGTCGACACCTGTCTCGACCCAAGCTAAGGTGGGTAGAACATTATGTTGACCCAAGTAGGCAGGTAGGTCGACCCCAGACGTAGTTTGTGTGTGTCTTGGCCTGCACGCAAGGCAATGAACGACTTTAACGTTCTTTTGCTGAGTTTGCATTGTTTTATCGGTTTATTTTAAACTAAGGGCTAAGGTAGCATTTTCTTATTGGTCCGATGACATGGCATGACTAGATTTAATCTTAGATTTGAACGATTGAGGTCATCCGGTAAACCCTATAAATAGACTAGTAGAGTCTCTCTCATTTCTTTACATCCATTCTCTCTTCTACTTCCCCAACCTATCTTCAAAATTAGGAAAGACCAAAAAATTAAATTTTTACATGGGGATAATGAAGTTCTTAAGTTTTAAAATATTCATTTTTATAGATACTTCTAGAAGTGGAGGTTCTGCTAGATTAGAGAAAGGCCACGGGGGAAGCTTTCGATCATCAGCACTGTGAGTTTTTATGTAATTTTTATATTAGTTATTTGCATAGGAAAGTTTAGATAGTTAAATAGTTTTACTTTGCATGTTTTATATTTACAGTATTTATATGTTTAGTTTTTCTGTAAGTTAATGTATTTATTTATTGTCTATTTCTATTTCTTTCCAGTTGTTTATTGTTTATAAGTAATTCTGCTTCTTCTATCCCCTTCTTTGTTGTAGTTTATTTACAGTTATACTTATGCCCTATTTTATTTGTTTTGTTTATTTTCGAGTCTAGGCCTTGCGAGTAGCTTAGACCGTTTCCCTTTTATTTTTAGCGTCGAGCGTAGGCCTGAAAAGAACCTAAGTCTTTAATTAGCGTTAATTCTGTGTTAAATTGGAATACTGTTAGAATTGAATTAAAAAGTGACTTTGGGCATGTTAGAACTGATTAAATATTTTAGTCAATATTGAATAGTAAATTTGGGATAAACCTTAATATGTAATTGGAGAACATGCAAACATATAAATTACAATAGACTGAACTTAATTGGACGCTAAATAATGTGGGGATGGTTTGTACAAAAAGTATAACATTAATTAGAAATGCTAATACAATCCAGGAATATAACACGAGGTTGTATTGGTTTTATTAATAAATTTAAATTGTGTTAAGTTAAATTGATGACAAAATTAATAAGTTAAGATAGAGGGAGTCCATTCCGGTAGCGTCGGGATGATTGGGGAAGATAAGTGGCTCGTAAATTAAGCACGTTCCGACAGCATATGGCTGACTGAGGAAGATATGAGGCCTAATAAGATAATGAAATCCTTGTTTTGGTCCATTTCAGCAGCGTGGTGCTGATTGGGAAAGATAAGAGGCCTAATAAAATAATGAATGGGGACCAAGTCTAGGAGTGATGTGTGTCAATTGCATTTTTGGTTCGGAACCCACACCAGTCAATATCCCTTTTTATCATGGAGGTCTCACATTAGGTAGAGTCGAGGACACGCTTTATTGTACTGGATAGTAAGAGGTTCAAACGAGGTGGGTATGGGTGAATTTTGGTGGGACGTCGAGTGTGCATCATGCCTGTTGGGGGGAAGATAAGCCGTTGTAACGCCTGTGATTAACGGGTATGTCCTTTTATTTATCGTGTTCGGGATTGATAACCCCAAATTCCATAGCTAGCATAGGTTATCACATTGTGGGTAAAGTAGCCAATCGACGGGTAGAAATTAGGTAAAGCCTAATTGTGATATCTTGGTAGTTGGTGCAACAATCTCATATATGAATGAGAAGCCAATCTTTATTCATGTTTATCTTTCTTTTATTTCATTTATGTATCTATGTCTATTTCTCTTAGAACTATCCATCTATCTAAATGCTTTCTTAATTTATGCTCATGCTAGAAATTACTAGAACTCGCCAGACGTATGCTTGACGTAATTTGTTTTCTTCTTCTCTCTTTCTTCCCCCTCTAGGTTTGCAGGGTAGAGGGTCTCAACAGTGATTCTTGATTATTCAGTTTAGCTTGGATTCAGACTCTTTTCAGACTCATATATTGGTTCACTTCTTGTGTTCTGATCATTGTATTGACATGTGAGAGGGATGATTTTTATGGTTTTACTTATATACTCTGATATTATGGCTTTCCACAAGACAGTTATATGTTGATGACTATTTAATATTTATGAAATGTAATCAGTACTGTGATTTGACTTGCTTATTTAAATAAGGTTTTAAGTTTTCATCGTGTTTTATATTTCTGTCTTGTGAATTTCAGCCTCTATGTTGTTACTTTATTCCTAAGCACTTCATAACCTTAATGCATCCTCATATAGGTGACGCTAAGGGGTGTGACGTGTTTCATATGTGCACATACATATATCTGTACATGATACATGCATGGAAACACACACACACACACATATATACACACACTTATGTATGTATGTATACACACACAAATATATATATATATATATATATATATATATATATTGAAATGACCTGCCTTCTTGACCGCTTTAAGTTGGTATTAAACCAACTTGAAACGTTGTCAAACACATGTTGTTAGGGATAATAACACATCAGAATGAAACAAAATGAACCTTTTATTACTTAAGAATATTTTACATCATATACATTGATTTATCATAGTACTATCAGAGTATAAAGCAGAATAACTAATCTGTAGAGGGTCCAAATGCTTCAATCCAGCTCCAGGCTAAATCCAATATTGCTCCAAAATAGCTCCAATCTATAATAACTCAACTACCAGGCTTCCCACGTGGAGAAATAAGGGCACCCAGAGTTTAGAGGGAAAACAATAAATTTCGAGTCAGTCATAGGACTGGTGTGAGAAAATTAAACATTTATTCTCTTTAAAAATAAGGTAACTCATAAAACCACGTCGTATAAATATGGAATGGGTATGAATACTAGTGCAGAAAATTTGTAACGCTTTTTAGAAAATGAAGCTATCATAAGGCTCGTCACATATCACACAACGCAAATGCGCACCCATGGGCGAGTTTTGTCCTTATGATAACAAAAACTGCTTGACATGCGAAAACTATTTGGATATATTATTTGTGCATAGTGTGGAAAATCATTTTGCAAATAAATGTATTAATCTTAGCTAGCATAATACCCCATCCTATTATGTTGACACAGGTATATAACTAAAACTGTATGGGCTCTTAGTGGTGAATTAGATACCAAAAATGACCAAGGCAAAAGATCTTCTTCTCCGATGGGAGCACCTCTAGAGTGATGCAACCTACGAGAAAACAACTCAAGAATTCTCGGCTACATAAGATCGGACCATCTCAACAAACTGACTGGCTAGATAGCAATATGAATATGACATTCCTTGGTCATTATCAACCTTTAATTGAGCACTCAGTTTCCATCATCCACATAAAGTAGAATGTCCACATACGTAAATACCTGGTATCCATACTATGGTATAACTCATAATCTAGAAGGGAACGACCACACCCTAATGGGAACGACCCATATAGCCTTGCTACCATAATACTGTTTTAGGCCATTACCGAGTTGTGAGGCTTGACGAAGTCTCATTACACAATGCTACGCTTTACCCTAAACCCATGCTTTGACCATCTCCAGCTCAACCACTTGGCCACACTGTCGTTTCATAACATATAATTGATAACTACAAACCATATCACCTTTAAGCTCGTACGCCTCAAAGAAGGGTGTTAAGCTAAGAGAACATATTCTCCATCACCAAACAGAAATATGTTTAGTAAAGATCAGTCAATACATTACAAAATATAATGTCATACAAAACATTCATACAAGTCCATTCCGGGACTAAATGAAATCGAAGGCGCACTTTTCCTCGTCCAATAAAGGAGAGAAGCCCTTGCAAATCCAAAAATTCTCTAAGTTTGTTCGGACCATTGCTATAAAATAAATAATAAATCGCAAGGTGGAAGCTACCCACTTGAGACCATCAACGAGAAGTCCTTTCGATGTGAAGGTTTTAGGTCTTCAACCACCGTCTTCAAATGTCCTCATTTGCTTGATTTTGTCGTACCATTATTCAAAATGGTTTTCGGATAAAAATTCAGTTTTGTCTTACCGAATAATAAGCATCATTTAAAATGATATGGGCATATAGTATCTTAATAAAGTCTCAACCCTTCTTAACTTTTGAAACTTCTATTTATCATTAGAAACACTTCGTTATATATTTGAAAATGTTTAACCAGGTTTGGAAGAAGGTAATTAAGTTAAAACCCTTCAAAATCAATTATTAATCAAAAAGTGTTTCAAAAGCGCTGCTAAAAGCATTACAAATAGGCTTATTTAACTTGATTGAGGAAAATAACTTTAAAACTCTATATTTTCAATCCAAATCATCTTGAAAACAGTATTATGATTAATCAATTTCTTTTTATATTTTTAATAATTTTTATATAGCCTTTTAGTTGATTTCTAATTTCAGTCATTAAACTGCATTATCGCGATTTTTATCAAAAACTATTTTGGACATATCTTAAAAACTATACATTGTAATTGGAATATTCCTTTTTCATTTGAAAACTATTATTATAAGAAAGCAAATGTTTTTCATTTTAAGGAAATCATATTTAAAATGAACATGTTATAACAATATAAAGCCTACGGTCGAAATTTGCAAACTACCACAACACGACAAGCTCTACTATAACAATATTTTATACTTATATTAAAAACAATTCGGTTTACTTCAAAATAGTTTAGAAACCATTTAAAACACATATAAGACTATGTTAAAACAATATTTCATAATTTCAACTTTAAATTCAAATATTCATTTTAATTAATATTATTTAATTTTTAAAATATTATTATTTTTCAAAGTTAATCTTATGAAATTCAAACTTTTCAAAACTCAAATTAAATTTTAGATAAGCTATATGGAACAACCAGTTTGAGTTAAAACATCTTCTATATAGTTAAACTAAACTTCAGTTTAAAAAATGAATTCAATTTTAACTGATTTAACTTGAACACACTGTTTATTATCAAGCCCTTATTTACTAAAGTATCAATCTTTTCGAAAGTTTTCAAAATCACTTCAATTTCATTTCTATCAAATTTCGGATAGAAAATTCCAACTTTTATAATTTTCACTATATTTAAAAAATGAATAAAATATTCATTTATATTACCTGTTAAGCATGAGACTTAACCAAGACCCAGATACCCGGATATAAGTAGGTGTAACATGTGTAGTATGAACTAGTATCACTGCTAACAACCATTACAACATCCATCCATCACATAGCATTTGTGTCACAGTATATACGTATAAGTATTTGGTAATTAACGCTTACACTTAGTTAATAACTAATTAACTATAAGTTCACCGTAATCAACATATCATCCATATTAAACAAAAACTAGTGCAGAGTTTCTCACCAAGGGTTCCACTCCACTAATATTAGAACTTCCTAGCTAACCGATATTGCTCTGAGCCGATAGTACTTCCTCGCTGACTTCTTTATAAAATAAGTTATTATTATTAACTTTTTATGTACAAATATGGAGGAGGCCGAACTATGGGAGGGGAAAGGTGGTGCTTAGGCATAGGGTTGGTGGCCTAGTAGGGGCAGATTGGGGTAAGTGTTGGTTGCATTGGTGGGGCATGATGGTGGTGGGTGTATGGCCGAGGTTAGGGGGTGTTATGAGCGAAAATAGGGAGGAGAGAAGGAGGGTTGGCGGCGGGTTTGGAGTGAAGGAGAAGAAGGTTAGGGAGGGAACTAAGGGAAAGGGAAAGAGGAATTATGGGACAAATTATGGAGCTAGGAAGAGGGGAAGAAAGGGAGGGAGGGAGGAGGAAGAAAGACTAAGAAGCCATGACCAAGAAGGTGAAGAAGAAGTAGAGAAAAGAGAGAGGAGTGAAGTGAGGAGAAAGGAGGGTGTAGGGTGCTACTTACAGGAAGAAAAGGAGGGAACTTTGGTAAAATTCAACTCATAAAACAATGTGCACCAAAACAAAACCATGGTCCTTGGAACATGGTTTTCTTCTTATGATTTTGTAACACTTTTGTCATATTTTTAAGTGATACTAATTTTTCTATACTTATATATGTTTCAAAATATCATGTTACTTGTTATTCCAGAAACAAATTCATACTGATTTTTAACAAAAGCCAATATATTTTGTCAATGTCTTATACAGTCTTATTTGATAGTTTAAAGAAACTATATTATTATTCAAACCAAATTAATCTACTTGAGATTATCAATTTAAATTTTAAATCCAACCTAAAAATCATATTTATTATAGTTTTAAATTTTAACTTATCAAAATTCCAGGGCGTTATATATATATATATATATGTGTGTGTGTGTGTGTGTGTGTGTGTGTGCATGTATAAGCACATATGAATGAAATAGTGCTACATATATAAATAAATTATATTATATTATTTAAATAATATATAGAGATGTATTTTGAATAGATTAGTCTTTATAAACTCAATAAAAATTTAGTAAGGATTTTTTTTGGAAATTCACTCATGACTTCTTTTGCGGGCTGACCCAGCTTTAACGAATTTAAATGTCATAATTTCAATATTCATTCGATCTCAGTCCCCACAACATTTTACATAATAACTGATATCATAATTTAGATTAGCTAAATAAAGTGAACTTGCAGTTCTCAAAATTGGATTTATGTCCAACAAATCACACCCATTAAAAAAAGTATTTTGTTTTGGTTCTATCCAAAGTTACATATGAAATAGCCGATGGGATAAATTTAACAAAACGTTTCATTCAATATCTCTTACAGGAATAAGATAACGTTCAGTTTTGAATTGTCAATGATATCCTTTATGGAAGCAAAAACCCAATTCATGGAATTTTCACATAAAGTAGTTCATACTTGCTTACTATTGAATTGGAAGCAAGAAAATGGTTTGATGGAAGAAGTTCATGCTTCTCTAGTTGAGGTAAGGGAAAATGATCTTATTCAAAATTTCATAAAATTTGAGCCGATAAAGTTTACTCTTTATATGCGGAAAAAGCGTTTCGCCCTAGAGAGACACACCCGCCTAAGCAGATATGTATTAACCGGAAGAGAGAATGTCGACTTAAGTAACATAAACATTAGTGAGAATCCAATGCCAAAAAACCAATATAATTTTGACATCCCACAACATTGACAGATCACTTAGCCCGATTTATTTTTGATGCAAGAGCGCTTGATCAGTATTCACAAATGGAATTGAATCATCATATTTATTTTGCATTATTATAGTAACATTAATTCTTGTATTACCCAAGAGCAGAACTTTACGGTTATAAATCCTTCTATTCTATTTGACTTTTAATATAAGAATGATGTGAAAACAGATTATGTTCAATTAAACTATATGCGAAAAAACAAGGTGCAAAATACAAATAAAGATCCACACTTTTCGCATGTTTTCCTAATTTTTGTTTGAATCCTTTGTGATAACAAACACAAATTAAGAGGTGAAAGTTGAACATATAAAATGTTCATATTGCAAATAACAACGGACTTAATTCTAACATAATAACATAAAACAAACAAGGTTTGAACCAATTTTACAATTTACATTTTTCATGAGAATTTTTGGGATTTCAGGTTTGAAGTATCAACATAAGCATAAGATAAATCCAGCATCAATTACATAAACTACCATAAAGAGAAAAACTAAGATTTCTACTCATAGATATTTTTTTTTGAATTTTCTTAGGTTTTCATTTGCATTAATGTCCATCTCTTCCATCAATTATCTTCTTTTTATTGTACTATATATACACGTACATACCTATATATTTATGATATGATTAAAAATTCAAAGATTATGAAAGAGTAGAGACTGAGAGATATACAAATATGTAAAATCCTTTACCCATCGCTTGGATCTTTATTTATAAGCCTTATTCACATGTTTAATTTTCTTATGAAAGAAACCAAGTGGGCTAACATCTTATTTACAGTGGTTAAAATACAATCAGGCCGTATGATGAAAATCATTTTGAAATAATGAATAATAGGTCGTTCTGACCATAAGAAACCTTGCCATCAAAGCAGTTGACTGGCCCTATAGGAACAGTCGATCGGCTCCTTGCATGGGGTCAACTGGTTGTCATCTCTGTAAATTGCGTATCTTTTTTTTCTAACGTACATTATTTGTCTCTTTTATTACTTATGTCGTTATCATTTAGTTTACAACTTAATTTCTGTATTTATTAGTTTTTAATTTATAAATGTAAATCTATTTAAATTATATTTGTTTGAAATTTTCAAGCATCAACAACTTCGTTTGATATTTAGTGGTGAAGATTTATATACCATAACTGCTCAGAAGATCGCCATAAATATAATGATGTAAACTTCATGGTTATATTTTGATTTTTGTGCATATTTTATTTTGTCTTATAGTTAATTAACAATTTTCTAATGAATTTTATGGGAATTGCATAATATTTGATTGAAACCAAGAGAGATTTCAGATGTAGTGGAGATGAAGTGCAGTCAATCATTGTCCATAAATGTGTAGTTTTTTGTTTCAGTTTCAAATATGTCTTTAATAAATAGATTTCCTAAAAGCTCAAATCTTTGGTAAGACTATGAATTTACGAAATTGCCCTTCATGTACAGTTCCTTAAACGATTGATATCTTAAAACGTTGCATTTAAATGAAAGAGTACTAAATTTTACAAATGTTAACATTGCTTAAAATTTGAATCTAATAGATTTTTTTTCAAATCAATATGTATTTTTACATATTATCGAACTTAATTTCATTTAAAAGTAGGATCCTACAAATAAATTTCATATAAATTTTAACTAAATAAATGTTGTTAATTCGAAATTAAAATTCAAACTAACTACACATGATCCAAATGCAAAAATATAACTAAATTTTTATAAAATTCATTTTTTTTGTATGTAAACCACTTTTTTTGACTACATATTATTCTCCTTGTTGTCAAGTATATTTGTCATGTTATTCTGTTGTTTTAATTATGTGATGATACTGAATGTCATATTTTGTAGCGTGTAATGTTTGGTGCGGTTTCTTCTGTGTGTGGAAGAACCAATAGATGGTATGTTGACTGCATATCACCTGGAATACTTTATATTTTTTATTATAGGAAAATAATTCTTCTTTTTCAAAACTGTGCCGATGGTACAAATTTATAGAAAATTGAGTTTATATTTCCCAGAAAACATATCTTAGACAAATGGAAACAAATACAATCTTCTATACTCGAAACATATAATAAACTAATGGAAACAAATATAATCTTCTATACTAGGAAACATATAATAAACTAATGGAAACAAATATATACAAATATATTCCTAACACCCTCCCTCAAGTTGGAGCCTAAAGATCACAAATGCCCAACTTGTGCAACAAAGAAACAAACTACTGCTTCTCGAGTGGCTTGGTGAAGATATCAGCAAGTCGCGAAGAAGTAGGTACATATGACGTAATGATCGACCCATCCTAAATAGAATCACGAATGAAGATCATATCTACCTCAATGTGTTTAGAGCGTTCATGAAACACGAGATTCTGTGCTAGATGCAACGCGAACTGACAATCACAGTAAACCAGGATAGAAAAAATATGTTGAACACCCAAACATGTTAGCAATTCTTAGCCACTTGAACACACATGTCAAGGCTGTCAGTGAACGATACTCAGCCTCAGCGGAAGATAATGATACTGTAGCGATCCGAACTTCCCGGCCGGCATAAACCGAACAAGAAGGCGGACTGCTTTGAGAACAAGACTAATCAGAACGCAAACAATAGAACATTTCATTGTTGTTACAACAATTTACATCAGAGTACAAGAATATATCAGAGTGTGAATAAATAATATACATCAGAAAAATATCAGAGATTAAGATAATTTACATAGCAGCGGAAAAATAATACATAATGCAACTAAAAGAGATACACGGATACAAAGCTTTCCGAATATAGCTCCAGCCATAAACCAGGATCCTGTAAAATAGATATCTGCAAAACTAAAACTACTAGCTGCTCGTGGAAAATAGAGGCACCAAGAGTTTAGGCTAAAATAATAAACTCTAGGTCAGTCATGGGACTGGTGCGAGAACTAAAATAGTTATTAAAACTTTACTTTAAAATAGAGTAAATCAAGGGACCATGCCGTATAACATGGAATGGGTTTTCTCCCAAGAATACCAGTGCATAAAATAGTTTATAAACAGCGCAATGCTTTTCGAAAAATGAAGCTATTATAAGACTCATGTCCCATATCACAATGCAACACAAGCCGAAGGATAGAGTTTTTCCTTATAATAGCCAAACATGTTTGGTACATTTAAAACAAATCATTTTGATATTACTATATGTGTATAGTGTCAAAATCACTTCAAATATAAATGTATAAATAATAGACGACATGGGTACCATATAGCATGTCTCCATACTAATCTCTACAATTAAAACCGAAATGTCACGTAATGGAAATTGGATTCCAACTATGAGTCAAGGCCAGGGATGGCTCCTCACCGATTCGAGACACTCTAGCAAATGCCTCAAGGCTTGGATGCTGGCGAGCCCCTGGATCATCAGGGTCGGTCCTCCCTTACTTTTGAGGATTAATTATTCTTGAACACACGTTTCCCAGTCATATCGGACTTATCCATCGGCCCCGTAGTGACCGATATAACCGAGGCGCCGCTCTATCCATCATCCACGTAGGTAAAAATATAAATGTCTGGGCTCCACACCATGACACCACCCATAGCTATAAAGAAACGCCGTGCACTCCCTGTAGTCATGATCTCGTTTTTGACTCATACCGAGGTGTGAGGCTCGCGAATTAACCTATACACAAAGCTATGCTATTTAAAGCCATGCTTTGATCATCAACCACAAGACTTTGCTTTTCAAAAAAATCCTTGATCATTTGCATCTCAGCATGCCACACTAAAAATTCACACCATGCGACTGATGTCTATCGATATATAACCTGTAAGCTCATACGTCTCAGAGAAGGGTGTTAAGCAAGAGAATAAATTCTCCGCCACCAAACAGATATATATTTAATAGAGATCAATCAACACAGAATAAAATCCAATGTCAGACACACATCCATTTACAAGTTCATTCTGGGTCTGAACAAAACCGAAGGCACCTTATTTCTCGTCCTATATGTCCAATACAGGAGAGAGATCCTCGCATATCCGGTCGATCTCCAAGTACGTCTGGATGATCACTACTTATTACCTTGTCTTGGGTGTACAGCCCAATCAAGACATCAGTAATCACCCAAATGATGTGAAGAACTCCGGTCTTCAACCACCGTCTTCATCGTCAACTTATCGTCAAATCAATTATTCAAAATGGGTATAAACCCGGCCTTTCCGAATAACTCGTGTATCTCATAAACAAGTGCTATAAAAACACAACATACGCCTCATTCCAATCCAGAGTATTCTTTTATTCAAATATTCACATCATTAGGGAAAGGTTCATATTAATTTTATCAAAGATAAATTCTTTGAATTTATTCTTTAATCTTCCTTTGGATATCAATTCAAAACAAATTAAGATTTATCCAAACTAGTTGTGATTAGCGCACCTTACCGAAGTAATCATTTGTTTAATTTTTCAATCCCAACCTATTCATCCCATGGAGCAAAACTGGTAATACTCCATATCTAACACCATGGTGTTATCGGTAAATTTAATTACCACTTCACGTTCAAATCTAATTAAATATTTTACTATCGATTGGAGCAAAACTGGTGATACTCCATTCTTGATCATTTCCCAAATTTGATAATTTAAATTATCACAATCACATTTCAATCTAATTAAATTAAAACTCCACTTAGTTTTAATCTTCTTACAACCATTTTTAATGATTATTTAACTTTGGGAAATCAAACATGCCGCATCGACAATCTACAAAGTACCATCGATTTCTGCCGATATATAACCTCTAAGCTCGTACGTCTCAGAGAAGGGTGTTAAGCAAGAGAACAAATTCTCTGCCACCAAATATATATATATATATAGCAGAGATCAACAATACAGTTCGAAATACAATGTTAGACATGTAATCCTGCCTTTAGCTGGGTTAAAGAACCAGTGTCATTTAAAACACAGTTCATGATAAACCTAAAATCACATTCCATTAATTATGGAATATTCATGGAAAACAAATCAATATATAATCGATATCAATTTCCGTATCTGACTAATAATATAAATGGAATAACGACAAAGCCTTTTAAATTCCATATATATTAACAGTCTTTCTCCACATAAGCTCACTTCGATTATTAGTAAATCGAATTCCATTCCAATTTATTTTATTAAATTGGAAAACTTTACTTTGGAAAATTCCATTAATCTTAATTAAAAGATTTCTAAATTCCAAATCACATTTCACTGTTAATTGGGTTAAAGAACGAATGTCGTTAAAAACATAGTTCACAGTAAATCCAATTCACATTCCATTTTATTCCAGTCACAAAATATAACTGGAAACTCTAACAATCTTAATTAAAATATTTATTCTTTTCACACGGGGTTTAAGAACAGTATTATTTAAGACACCATTCATGACAAACCCAAAATCCAATTTGATATTAAATATAAGGCTCTAAACATAAATTATATCGGCTTACATTCAATATTAAATTCTGAAACCAACACATATCGTATGGGGAATAACGATATATATCTATCTTCCAAATTCCTCCGCAGTATTTGTATAGTCACGGAATCCAATATCGAAATATTTCGGAGATTATTTCTATTCAAATTCATTCCAATTCATACTTTGGAAAAATACTAGTTAATTAAAACCATTTCCCTATCCATTTTATTTATTTAAAACCATTGGACTATTTTTCTAGTTAATAACTAGTTCATTTACATAAAATATATTTTTTATCTTTTATAATATAGAATTCTTCATCCCAATTATTTCCAAATAATTTATTAGGATTTTACATAAATTATTAATATTTTAATAATTTTATTAAGGCCCTTTCAGTCGATTTCCATAAACGGGCATCGAACTGCATTTTCATCGACCTTTTCCAAATTTGATTGGGAGATAATTCGAAGTCCAACCGTTAGATTTCAAATCCATTATATTCATAAGAAAGCTCTTTTCGATACGAACCAAATGGTTCTGGTTTTAGGAGAATCCGACGGTCGGATCTCCCGTGATGTCAATTTGAAGTCAATGGTCGAAATTCGCAAACGGTCATGGCGCGACGCGTTCTATTCAAGCCATTAATATATATATATATATATATATATATATAATATTTAATATATATTTCGTTCTAAACGTATTTTATAAATTCGTTTCAAAAACGATTCCCACTTTCATTTCAATTTTAAATCAAAATTGAATACACCTTATCATTATAATATTTAAATGATAATATTTTCAAAATATCAGATTTTGAAATAATTTCCTTTTCGATATTCATTATAAAAATGAATTAAATTGATATAAATATCGTTCGCGTTAAAATGGCGCAAATCTAATCAACACGGCTTCACACATTTCAATATTTTTGTGTCCATCCAAAATCGGACATCAAATTCACATTTTAATTCTTTATTGAATATTTTTTTAAAATATGCGTTATTTTAAAATATTCATTATTTCTGAATTGGAATCAGACACAATCAATTACCATATAATGTAATTTATATGGATTTCATGCACACATGTACACAGCAATAATTATACACAGTCAACCACCCAGAGTGCATTACACAACTTCATAAGCATTAAATATAAATAATTAACGCTTACAACAGTCTATCAACCAATCGATTGAAATACAACTAAACAATTGGGATCAGTGTACGCTAAATATCATCTCAATACCCATGTGGGGTTTCAACTAATAAATATTGAATATTATTTGTGCAGTCGGGTGATGTGTAAAAATTTTCATCCCAATCCATGTCAGTTAAATGGGTGTACATAAACAAATCGTCCGATTTGTAAATGAATATTTATTTTCAATTCAGGAGAATTTTATGCCGTTCATGTACACGTTAAAAATTATATTTTTAACAATAAAATATTTATTTCAACACATGAATGTTTTCTGTAGTTCATACATTCAATAAAAATAATATTTTTATTGTTCAAACATTTTATTCAACACATGAATATTTTACACGATTCATATGTACATAAAAAATGAGATTTTTAATGAATAAATATTTATTTCAGAAAATTTCGGCATTATAACGACGCAATATTAAAACCAGAGTAATGTCTAGCATTACCCCTCTCCTGATACTGGCTCGCGCCATACATAATACTCAATCCAATCAACCAAACCACAATACAATCAATTTTCAACACAACCAAATTTCCATAATACAATCCAAACACACAATCATGGTTTGTACATTAAATAGTGTTGGGGGCTTCTAAGCCTCGTCTGCATTCTAGTATATATTTAACTGTAAAATAAATTGAGTGGGAAGGTGTTCTCACATTGGGATCAACTACGTCATTATTTTCTGACGCTCTGAATTGCTGTTCTGGCTCCAGAATTTGCAAATGAGCTCCAATCTTCACGCCATCTTCTATTCTAGCTTAAACGTGCCATTCCGAACAACTTTCGCTTAGTGGCCTTTCTTTCGAAATTGGTCCATTCCGCCAGAATTTGTGAAAAGACAGTATTTGGACAGCAGACTTTGGACGCGTTTTTCAGACAACTCCGCAATCCAAAATATGACTTCCATATACCCAAATCTAAGAGAAAATTGTGCTCTTCGATTTTGGTACTGTGAAGTTTTGGCTATAGGGGCTCGGATTGGGAGTTACTGAGGAAAGAAGGTCAGGGCTGTTTGTACATACGGGCATTTTTTTGTGAAAAGAGGGATTTTGGATTTGTGGGGCCCACGACCAAGGGGAGGGCGGCCAGCGGCGACGGCGGACCTGATGGGGCGTGGAGACGCTGCGGTAAGGTAGTGGCTGGGTGGTGGTGGCCCACGACAGCGAGGTTTGAGGATTTGGGGGTTAGGGTTTTGCAAATTGAGAGAGAGGAGGAGAAGGAGAGAGAAGGAGGGGGCCTGAGGGGGTGGTGGTGCACGGGGTGGCTGGTGGGGGCGGCGGTCTTCGTCGTTTTTTTTTATTTTTTATCAAGGAATGACGGGAGACAGAGTGTGGAGAGGGAGGGTTGAATTACCTTTTATAAATATTTATTTAATTAAATTTAACTTCCAAAATTTTGATTCTTCATTCGAACCCAAATCAAACCCAACGACTATCGCCCTTAGTGTAATAACCCCATTCCGAACATAATGGGATACGTCCCGTAAACCAATTCGACTGTTTCAGCCAGTTTTCATTCAAATTAAAATATAAATTAATATAACGTTCAAAGTTGATTTCAACGTACATTTTAATTTACTGGGGCCACATACTGATTCCAAAAAAATAAATCTAGCTATGTTTTGACGATACGGTCCTAACAAAACTAATTTCATCGAATTTGAAGGCCGTTTGAAAAATGGTCATTTTCTAGTCGATTAAATTCGACTGAAATTACGAAATGCGTTTAAATTCACCACGCTCACATATTAATTCCAAAAATTACGAAAATTAGAATCTAGCAATAATTTGACATTCTGGATCCAACAAAAGTGGTTTCATCGAAAACAGAGGTCGTTTGAAAAATGGCTATTTTAAGGGTTATATATTATATAAAATATATATAAATTCCATAGTGACTATTCTGAATTTTAAACTGGACATAACTTTTAAGTTATACTATAAAACTTCAGTTTTTCACATTGTTAGAAAGATATTATTAAATAGATTCAAATATTTCTTGTTTTACTGAAATCCGATTCATTTTGAATTCTGTATATTCATTTGAAATTTAAAATCGAATTTTCAAACTACCGCGCCATTTCAGGCTCGTTTTATAATTAAAATAAATTTATTTGTTCTAACTTCGATTAAAGTAATTTTTTAGTCGTTATTATTTAAAATAAATCATTTTAAATATTCATAATCCATAAAAATAGCTAGAATAAAAATTTTAAATTGGTTCTGAAAATCCGGTTTATTACAATCTCCCCTAGTTAAAATCTTTTCGTCCTCGAAAACGAACGGAGCTGAAAGTTATTTAACTAACCAACTCAACTTTCATTCTGGCTTTCATTCATCAACTTTTCAATTTCTAAGAATTTTCCAATTCCTTAAAAATGTGGCTAACACCCTAAATTTTCGAAAAATTTCTCCCTAACCTCCTTTGTACGGGTTGATATTTAAAACCGCAACTTGCCTCACATGGCCCTCATCATCCAAAAAGAAAAAGAAAAAGCCGAGCGGCTTGCCAATCGGCTCATAAAATCATCAAACCCAAGAAATACAGTAAATATGTACCTATTTGTCGAGCATACAATTTTATTCCTCTTCTTAGCTTCCTTGCTCTGACCTATTCACACACATATATATATACATGTTCATATATGCAATTCCAACAAATTTTCAATTCAGTTAAATATTAATTCAATTTGGCTAAATTTACCATTCATTCTTATGTTGGTTTTATTATTCCAATATTTTTGTTAGTTAATCTAATAATCAAACAACACAACCAACAATCAATTAATTGATTAGCATTTCAAACATATACTTTTATATATTCAAAAATCATATTTTTAGTGCCAAATCACAAGCAATAACCCTATCAATGTTCTGGTTCTCACACCAGTCAATTGGAAATATATAGATATCCCACTTTCGAAACTCGAACATAGACACTGATGATGCACGTGCTATCATCAATATCATCCTTGGGCGACTAGAGTGCGATTCTATATCTACCCATTATATTTGAGACTTCGAATACGTGCTAGCTAGGCGTATATGCAAAATCTTCATATACTCGATTGTCCAAATAAAATTAAAAAAATACTCAAATACGTATAATAAGTTATAATTTTTAAAATTAAATTCATTTTAAGAAATAACACTCTTCAAACTCGTTTTAGGGCAGTACTAACCGTATCTCTAAAGAGTTATTCTTATAGAATATTACTAATCCTATCTCTGATGAATTCTTTCATTTGGTTCTAATGTGCCTTGTTCTCGAGCTCTGTAAACCAAAGCTCTGATACCAAACTGTAGCGACCGGAACTTCCCGGTCGGCTTAAACCGAACAAAAAGGCGGACTGCTTTGAGGACAAGACTAATCAGAACGCAAACAATAGAAAATTTCATTGTTGTTACAACAATTTACGTCAGAGTACAAGAATATATCAGAGTACGAATAAATAATATACATCAGGAAAATATCAAAGATTAAAATAATTTACATAGCAGCGGAAAAATAATACATAAAACAACTGAAAGAGATACACGGATACAAAGCTTTCCGAATATAGCTCCAACTATAAACCGGGATCCTGTAAAATAAATATCTGCAAAACCAAAACTACCAGCTGCCCGTGGAAAATAGAGGCACCCAAAGTTTAGGTTAAAACAATTAATTCCTGGTCAGTCATGGGACTGGAGTGAGAACTAAACAGTTATCAAAACATTACTTTAAAATAGAGTAAATCAAGGGACCACGCCATATAACACGGACCGGGTTTTCTCCCAAGAATACTAGTGCATAAAACAATTTATAAACAACGCAATGCTTTTCGAGGAATGAAGCTATTATAAGACTCAGGTCCCATCACACAATGCAACATAAGCCGAAGGTTATAGTTTTTCCTTATAATAGTCAAACATGTTTGGTACGTTTAAAACAAATCATTTTGATATTGCTATATGTGTATAGTGTCAAAATCACTTCAAATACAAATGTATCAATCATAGACGGCATACGTACCGTATATCATGTCGCCATACTAGGCTCTACAATTAAAACCGAAATGTCACATATTGAAAATTGGATTCCATCTATGAGTCGAGGCAAGGGATGGCTCCTCACCGATTCGAGACACTCTAGCAAATGCCTCAGGGCTCGGATGCTGGCGAGCCTCTGGATCTTTTGGGTTGGTCCTCCCTTACTTTTGAGGATTAATTATTCCTGAACACACGTTTCCCGGTCCTATCAGACCTATCCATCGGCCCCATAGTGACCCATATAACTGAGGCGCCTCGCTATCCATCATCCACATAGGTAAAAATATAAATGTCTGGGCTCCATACCATGACACCACCCATAGTTAAAAAGAAACGTCGTGCACTCCCTGCACTCACGATCCCATTTTTGACTCATACCGAGGTGTGAGGCTCGCGAATTAACCTATACACAAAGCTATGTTATTTAAAGCTGTGCTTTGATCATCAACCATAAAACTTTTCTTTTCAACAAAAGCCTTGATCATTTGTATCTCAGCATGCCACATTGACAATTCTTGCCATGCGACTGATGTCTATCGATATATAACCTCAAAGCTCATACATCTCAGAGAAGGGTGTTAAGCAAGAGAATAAATTCTCCGCCATCAAACAGATATATATTTAATAGAGATCAATGAACATAGAATATAATCCATTGTCAGACACACATCCATTTACAAGTTCGTTCTGGGTCTAAACGAAACCGAAGGCAGCTTATTCCTCGTCCCATATGTCCAATACAGGAGAGAGGTCCTCGCATATCCGGTCGATCTCCAAGTACGTATGGACGGTCACCACTTATTACCTTATCTTGGGATTACAATCCAATTAAGACATCAGCAATCATCCAAACGATGTGAAGAACTCCGGTCTTTAACCACCGTCCTCATTGTCGACTTATCATCGAGTCAATTATTCAGAATGGGTATAAACCCGGCCTTCCTGAATAACTCGCGTATCTCATAAATAAGTGCTATAAAAACATAACATACGCCTCATTCTAATCCAGAAAATTCTTTTATTTAAATATTCACATTATTAGGGAAAGTTTCCCATTAATTTTACCAAAGATAAATTCTTTAAATTTATTCTTTAATCTTCCTTTGGATATCATTTCAAACCAAATCAAGGTTTAGCCAAACTAGTCGGGATTAGCGCACCTTACCGAAGTAATCATTTGTTTAATTTCCCAATCCCAACCTATTTATCCCATGGAGCGAAACTGGTAATACTCCATATCTAACACCACGATGTTATCGGTAAATTTAATTACCACATCACGTTCAAATCTAATTAAAGATTTAACTATCGCTTGGAGCAAAACTGGTGATATGCCATTCAAGATCATTTCCCAAATTTGATAATTTAAATTATCACAATCACATTTCAGTCTAATTAAATATTCATTAAAACTCCACTTAGTTTCAATCCTCCAACAACCATTTATAATGATTACTTAACTTTGGGAAATCAAACATGCCGCATGGACAATTTATACCGTACCATTGATTTCTGCCGATATATAACCTCTAAGTTCATGCATCTCAGAGAAGGGTGTTAAGCAAGAGAATAAATTCTCCGCCACAAAACTTATATGTATATATAGTAGAGATCAACAATATGGCTTGAAATACAATATTAGACATGTAATCCTGTCTTTAACTGGTTTAAAGAACCAGTGTCATTTAAAACACAGTTCACGATAAACCCAAAATCACATTCCATTAATTATGGAATCTTCATGGAAAACAGGTCAATATATAATCGATATCAATTTCTATATCCGACTAATAATATAAATGGAATAACGACAAAGCCTTTTAAATTCCATATATATTAACAGTCTTCCTCCACAGAAGCTCACTTCGATTATTAGCAAATCGAATTTCATTCCATTCCAATTTATTTTATTAAATTGGAAAACTTTACTTTGGAAAATTACATTAATCTTGATTAAAAGATTTCTAAATTCCAAATCACATTTCACTGTTAATCGGGTTAAAAAACAAATGTCGTTAAAAACATCGTTCGCAATAAACCCAATTCACATTCCATTTTATTCCAGTTACTAAATATAACTGGAAACTCTAATAGTCTTGATTAAAAGATTTATTCTTTTCACATGGAGTTTAAGAACAGTGTTATTTAAGACACCATTCACGAAAAACCCAAAATTCAATTTGATGTTAAATATAAGGCTCTAAACAGAAATTATATCGGCTTACATTCAATATCAAATTCTGAAACCAACACGTATCGTATGGGGAATAACGATATTTGTCTATCTTCCAAATTCCTCCACAATATCCGTATAGTCACGGAATCCAATATCGAAATATTCTGGAGATTATTTTTATTCAAATCCATTCTAATTCATACATTGGAAAATTCCTGGTTGAATTAAAACCATTTCTCTATCCAATTTATTTGTTTAAAACCATTAGATTATTTTTCTAGTTAATAACAAGTTGACTATGATAAAAATATATTTTTATTTTTTCTAATATAGAATTTTTCATCCTAATTCTTTCCAAATCATTTATTATGATTTTACACAAAATATCAATATATTTAATAATTTTATTAAGGCTCTTTCAGTCGATTTCCATAAACGGTCATCGAACTGCATTTACAGAGACCATTTCCAAATTTGATTTGGACATAATTCCAAATCCGACCATTAGATTTTAAATCTCTTATATTTGTTGGAAAGCACTTTTCGATACGAACCCAACGGTTCCAGTTTTAGGAGAATCCGACAGTCAAATCTCCCGTAATGTCAATTTGAAGTCAATGGTTGAAATTCGCGAACGGTCGCGGCGCGTTCTATTCAAGCCATTAATATATATATATATATATATATATATATATATGTGTGTGTGTGTGTGTGTATGTGTATATATATATAATATATTTCGTTCAGAACATATTTTATAAATTTGTTTTAAAAACGATTCCCACTTTCATTTCAATTTTAAATCAAAATTGAATACTCCCTATCATTATAATATTTAAGTGATAATATTTTCAAAATATTAGATTTTGAAATAATTTCCTTTTCGATATTCATTATAAAAATGAATAAAATCGATATAAATATCATTCACGTTAAAATGGCTCAAATATAATCAATAAGGCTGAACACATTTCAATATTTTCATGTCCATCCAAAATCGGACATCAAATTCACATTTTAATTCTTTACTTAATATTATTTTAAAATATTCGTTATTTTAAAATATTCATTATTTTTGAATTGGAGTCAGACACAGTCAATTACCATATAATATAATTTATATGGATTTCATGCACACATGTACACAACAATAGTTATACACAGTCAACCATCATCCAGAGTGCATTACACAACTGCATAAGCATTAAATATAAATTATTAATGCTTACAAAAGTCTATCAACCAATCGATTGACATACAACTAAACAATTGGGATTAGTGTACGTCAAATATCATCTCAATACCCGTGTGGGGTTTCAATCAACAAACACTGAATATTATTTGTGCAGTCGGGTGATGTGTAAAATTTATCGTCCCAATCCATGTCAGTTAAATGGGTGTACATAAACAAATCATCCGATTTGTAAATGAATATTTATTTTCAATTCAGGAGAATTTTATGCCGTTCATGTATACGTTAAAAATTATATTTTTAACAATAAAATATTTATTTTAACACATGAATGTTTTCTGTAGTTCATACATTCAATAAAAATAATATTTTTATTGTTCAAACATTTTATTCAACACATGAATATTTTATACGATTCATATGTACATTAAAAATGAGATTTTTAATGAATAAATATTTATTTCAGAAAATTTCAGTAGTATAACGACGCGATATTAAAACCGGAGTAATATCTAGCATTACCTCTCTCCTGATACTGGCTCGCGCCATACATAATACTCAATGCAATCAACCAAACCACAATACAATCGATTTTCAACACAACCAAATTTCCACAATAATATCCAAACACACAATCATGGTTTGTACATTAAATAGTGTTGGGGGCTTCTAATCCTCGTCTGCATTCTAGTATATATTTAACTGTAAAATAAATTGAGTGAGAAGGTGTTCTGACGCTCGGATTCGCTGTTCTGGCTCCAGAAATTGCAAACAAGCTCCAATCTTCACGCCGTCTTCTATTCTAGCTTAAACGCGCCATTCCGAACAACTTTCGCCTAGTGGCCTTTCTTCCGAAATTGGTCCATTTCGCCAGAATTTGTGAAAAGACAATATTTGGACAGCAGACTTTGGACGTGTGTGACGGCCCGTCCCGCACCAGCCAGCATTTCCTCCGAAAGTGCGCTGTACACATGCCCAACTAGCACGGAACGGTCGCCAAAGAAAGGAAAGAAGAGAATGAACTAATCGAAAACCTGTAGAATTTCTCACAACGCATGGAACAAAATATAATAAGAATATACTTGACATAAACAGGCGAGACAGTGCATAAGCTGATAACTAAAACCAACACCAACATCATCATCAGAGTAGCGGAACTCCAAATACAACTTATTACAACTTTCCAAATTACTGTCTCTAAACAAAAAAAGAAAGGTACACCACTAATGCCCAAAGTAGTGACCGCAGCAACACAGGGAGAATATCTATATATATATGTATCATACGTGGAAGCCTCCTGCTCGTCTCATGTACAACTACTCGTGCATACCTCCTAACCTGTCTCTGGTCTGCTCGCGAGAGCACCCAGAGTAATAAGAAGAGACATAAAACTCTGGGTCAGACAAAAAGTCTGGTATGAGCGATAAGCAGCAAACAGAACAATAACATGTATACTAAACCATACCTGAACCAAGACCTGCAACCAAAGAGTTAGCACTACATACCGTACAATACTCTAAGGTGCCACTAACATATGGTGTAAAGAATACGGAGGTGGGGGTGTGCATGTCATATTGATGGCAAACAAGTCAAACATAGCAACCATCCTCACATCTCTCGCTCAGTGCGTAAAGCATACGATGTCCACCATTGTCAATCACTAGACCCATCGAAGTAGTGACGGAGTTCGACTTGTACAACTACTGCTACCACCAAGCTTGCCTAATGGAATCATGACTAAATATTTACAAATGACCCCACTTCATTGGTCTATAGCCCTTTTAGTCGTACCTAGGCCACTGTGGCCCTGAATCCGTTCACGTACCCCCTACACATAGTGATCCAGAGTTATAGACATCGACAACCCATTAGCACACGTCCCGCAGCAAAGCCCAATCATGAAGTTCACTCCTTGGTTCCCATCTGGATCCCAAGTCAAAACTACTCATTTGGACTTCCTTTGCATCTCGGGTTTTTGGTCATCACCGGATCGGTTCGGTCTTCCCTCTTAATTTTGCTTCGGATCGGACTCCCTGAAGTGGCTCGGTTCGAATACTCCTCTCTAAGCATCGGATCGGTTCGGCTTGTGGCCTCCATCTCCGGTTCGGTTCGGGTTGCACCTTTCCACTAGCTCGTTACTCCTCCAGGCATCGGTTCGTGGTCTCCGTTTGTAGTTCAAGCAGCTCAAGTTCTCATCCTCTCTTCGGGTCGGGTCGGAGTTATATAAGCGGTTCGGGTCAGAGATACATAGGCGGTTCGGGTCGGAGTTATATAAGCGGTTCGTAGGGGAAAGGCTTCACAATCGGTTTGGTTCGGGATTCCCTATCCGAACCGATCCGGTTCGGGTCACATCCTGCACTTTTCCCGCAACTTCCAGCGACCGTTTATACGCCACTCGACGATGTTTTCAACCATTCTAACTATTCTAAACAATCACAATTCATACCAAACAGTCATAGCAACATATAACATCAACCACAAACACCAAAACAACAATCTAACATGGTAAAATAGGTCAAACATGCCCAAAAACCCATATTTTCCCCTTAATCATGTTTAAGCATACAATTAGCAAAACTTAACCAAATTTACCCAAATTTCTAACAGAGGTCTAAAATAATATTTAAGAATTTCTAAACATTTTTCCAGAATTTATTTATGCATAAATTCGCTAATTAACACTAATCACCCTAATTAACTGTAATTAGTGAAAAACAATGCAAATCACTCACCTTAGCCACAAATAAAACCTTTAGAACCGAAACTCTACTATTTGGGCGTGAATACCAATACAACACAGCAGCTCTACCTCGATTTGTGTGCTAAACCGCCTTGATTTGATGTTGATTAAGCCAAAACTTGATTAGAAAGTGATTAGAAGTTGATTTGGGTGTTGGAGGCCATTGCTAGGGTTCCAAGAATGAAAGTGGCGGCTGAAAGAAATGTTTTCTAACTCTAATCAGCCCCTATACATCCCTAATCCCGAAATGGGTTATGGGTCCACTCACTAACCACCCAAATTAGGCCCGGTTAAGCAGTTTTTCGCCTTCCAAACCTTGTTTCAGCCATATCTCCCAAACGGTAATTCTGTTTGGCTAAACTCTACAGAATTGTAAACCATCATCCGAAGCCAACGAAAGTGGTTTCAGGTCAAAATTCCTTTCCAGTCAAAAGTTATGGTCAAAACAAGATCAGCTAGGGGCAAAACGATCATTTAAAAATCGGCAAAAATCATGAACATGGGAAATGACCCCAATAGTCGTCTCCCAAAGTTACATGACCACACGACTTCGCATGTGAAAGAAATAAATATTCTACGATCCTTCGATGCGTAGAATGCGGGTCGTTACACTATCCCCCACTTAAGAAATTTCGTCCCCGAAATTCCTTAACCCATAACATATAAAGGATCCCGCATGCCTACCAATCATATACAACAATCAAACATGCAAAACAGATAAAACCAACCTATCCTAGCATGCGGAAAAACTAAATTGAAACTGAAATCTTACCAGGCGAAGAGTTTTGGATACGTCTTCCTAATGCTCTCCTCTGCCTCCCAAGTACAGTCATTCTCATTCTCGCCTAACTAAACTTTGACTAGATCCGCCGCTTTCCTTCGAAGTTGCTTCGTATCGTTCCCAACAATACGCATAGGCTTGCGGTTCCCAACCGCCTCGGGTTCAACTTCGATATCATCCAACTGATCAGGTGAAATAGTCACATCTGGGTCGTGTACGAACTTCTTTAACTGGGAAACATGAAATACGTTATGAACTCCTGCCATCTTGTCTGGTAATTCAACTTAATACGCCAAATTTCCAATTTGCTCAAGAACTGGGAATGGACCAACAAATCTTGGTGCTAACTTGCGTCTCCTGCCAAATCGTATCACACTCTTCAACGGAGAAATTTTGACAAACACCAAGTCGCCAATGGAGAACTTTAATTCTCTTCTCCTCCTATCAGCATAACTCTTCTGCCTATCTTGGGTAGCCTTCATTCGCTGTTGAATGATCTTAATCTTAGCTGAAGTTTCTCTTATCACATCTGGTCCAAACACAAACTTCTCACCAGTTTCTAACCAACATGATGGTGAGTTGCACGGTCTTCCGTACAAAGCTTCAAATGGAGCCATACCAATACTGGATTGGTAACTATTATTATATGCAAACTCTACTTGATGCAAATGGTCATCCCATGATCCACCAAAATCCAATACACAGGCTCTCAAGAGGTCTTCTAATATACGATTCACCCTCTCTGTTTGACCGTCGGTTTGAGGATGATACGCGGTACTGAGATGTAATTCTGATCCTAACGCCTCCTGTAAGCTCTTCCAAAATCCACTAGTGGACAACAGATCTCAGTCACTCACAATGCCTTTGGGTATTCCATGAAATCTCACTACCCACTTTACATATAGTTCAGCTAACTTAGCTGCCGTCCTGTTTGACTTGACGGGTATAAATCTTGCACTTTTGATCAATCGGTCCACAATCACCCAAATGCTATCATGGCCCGATCTAATTCTTGGTAATCCATCAATGAAATCCATCGAGACTTGTTCCCATTTCCATTCTGGAATTTCTTATGGGTGTAACAAACCACTAGGCTTTTTTTGCTCAGCTTTAACTAGCTGGCAATTAGTGCATTTGGATATAAATTTCCCAACGTCTCTTTTCATCCCTTCCCAGTAGTATGTCTGCTTCATGTCTCGATACATCTTTTTACCACCGGGATGTATAGTCAGTTTTGAGTGATGACATTCTCTAAGCACTTCGTCTCTCAATCCATTGACATTGGGTACAACTAGTCTTCCATTCTTCCTAAGCCATCCATCTCGATCAAGCCCATACTTGTTCATCTCCTCGTCGATATCCATCTCTAACTTGGAGATGATTTCCAATAGGTTAGGATCGTTCCTCTGACTGGAACCAATCCGCTCAATCAAAGTGGGTTTGAACGTCAAACTTGCTAACATTTCTGGATCCAATTCGCACTTTGGTCTGAAATCATACCCCGCGGTGTACTCCAGCTGCTTCCATTCTAAAAACATAGCCCCTAAACTGGCATGTCTTCTACTCAATGCATTAGCCACCGCATTGCCCTTTCCTGGTGTATACGCGGTGTCGAAATCATAGGAAGCTAAGAATTCTAACCATCTTTGTTGTCAGAGATTTAGATCCTTCTGAGAGAAGAGATACTTTAATGACTTATGATCAGTAAACAACTCAAATCTTTCTCCCAAGAGATAATGTCTCCACATCTTCAATGCGAATACGATCGCTGCTAATTCCAAATCATGGGTAGGGTATCTTCTCTCGTGCGGTTTCAATTGCCGACTTGCATAAGCTACAACCCTACCTCCTTGCATCAATACAGCACCTAGTCCGGCACCACATGCATCTGTATATACCGTCATCTCTTCATTCCCCTTAGGAATGACTAATACTGGTGCACATGTCAAATTTTCCTTTAGACTCTGGAATGCATTCTCGCATTTTTCATCCCAGACGAAAGCTTGATTCTTCTTGGTCAACTGAGTCAACGGTGCTGCTATCTTGGAGAAATCTTGGATAAACTTACGATAATATCCAGCTAATCCCCAGAAACTTCTTATGTCTGTTGCATTCTTGGGCGTAGACCAATCTTGTACAGTAGCCACCTTCGCAGGATCCACGGCAATACCATTCTATGAAACAACATGGCCCAAGATTCTCACTTCTGTAACGACCCAAGGATTTTCGGCCTCAAAAATCGACATAAATACCTTTACCGTAACTAATGCCGATCCCCCAAGCACCGAAAACACTGGATAGTTATTAGAAAGAATTTAGAGGGTGAGATAAGAAAGAAAGAAATATAAGAATAGAAGAAGAAACACCACAACACAGAACCAGAGTCTCACATCGCAGCGAAACAAAATATAATACAGAAATAATTTTCATTGAGACCTTTTAAGAAATACTTACTATATCAGAGTACAACACACATCGGGACAGTTATAATAACTTGTCCTCATATACAACACAGTGGAACAATAGCTATATAATATCATACGTCTGAACACCTCCAGCTCGTCTCTTCATAGCATTCGATAACCTGAACCTGTACACCCCGGGGCTAACCCGAGCATTTACAAAACACCGGGTCAGTCTGGTGAACCAGAGTGACATAAACTCGCACAGTATTAAGGGTAAATCATCCAATCATGATTTTAAAGTTTAAAATCCTTTCGAAAGAAAAGGATACTCGTAAGACCAAATCCACACATAAACACTGACGGTTTTTACCTTACGATAACCCAAAGCAGTTTTGAAACCAATATCTTTTCTGATATTATGATAATGTCTAAATACAAGTAAATAACAATCTAGTGGACGTTTACATCTCACGCTCCACAAATATAGTATACAATCAAAACCGTGGGCGCTTGTTGGAGATTGGATTCTGACTATGACAAGGTATGGGACCACCTGCCGATAGTGTATGTCTAGAGGCGAATACACTGGGTCCAACAAGAACGTCTTGCAACCCGGCCCTCACATGACCGACCACTCATTTCGCTTGAGTGTATCGAATGTATATCACCAACGGTTGGGATCAGCAACCGTTTCCCGAAAAGGGACAGCATCGAAATATAGATTAAAGAAGCAAATGGAATTTCTCTAGATAGGTGATTATACACCCTAATGGGAGCGACCCACAAAGCCATACTGCCTGCCCGATTTCTGTCATTTCCGGGTTGATGAGGCTTGAGGTTTGAAATTATCCTTTGGGATATTTGGTCACCATTCACTATGAATGCCACATCGTCAAATCCACCAAATCACACCGATTGACGTCCACAAACATACTCTAATTATTTGGCTAGAGATTAACCATATCTCCGCCGTCAACTATGGTACGTTTGAAGAAATCAATGTATGTAATTCCTTTGGACATACTCTGTCAGACATCCGTCCATACAAGTCATCCAGGAACAGGATGAACCGAAGGTACTCTCCTACTGCATCTTATATAGGAATCACCCCATTGATCAGTAACTGGAAGTCCTCGCAACCTGTAGATTCCAACCACGACAGAACCACATTTTATCTCTGGTTGCAATCCCAGAGAATTTTAGCGGTTCTTCCGTTTATGAAAATCTACGGTCTTCAAAGCTCCATCTCGATCATCTTCTAATATCTTCACGTATTTGTTGGTCGGAATGGTTTTCAAATATAAATTCGATCCCGGTCTTTCCGTACCAACGATCGTATTGGACATATTTGATAGTCGGTGATTTAACTATCAAAATAAACAGTGTTTCAATCATGACAATCAAATGAGTTTACTAGTTCAATATTCAGCATCGCTTGGCCCTTTTTAACTTTATTATAAACCCTTCCCATCTTTCTATCCTTTTACTTAATTCAAGTATCCTTTAATTAAACTCTCGTATTCGCTTACCATTCTCTTTATAACTTTGTTATAAAAATCCGGGTTTTAAATATAAAACCCATCCATACTTCTTTCACCATCCCATTAGATTTCCTTTCAACTTAATTACTTTTTAAATGAATTCAAATAAAAAGTAATTCTCTAAATTATCATTAACGATAATATTTTACTTCAACCATTAACTACTGCAGAAGTGGTTAATCTCTTTATTAACTAAATAAATGGTAAATCCCTTTTTAAAACCTTATTAAAATTAAAACAATATTCATTAACTAATTTATTAGATTAATTCAAATCAAATTAATTTAAAATCAATTCCAATTACAATGGTTGACCTAGTCAACTCAAGGCGCGGTTATCTTGTTAACCCATTCCAATTCGTTCTCACTTTAAATTAATTAATAATATAATTAATTTAAATAATTCCATTAAATAAATTCTTAACACTAATTATCCATATTTTAACCGTTTGGTAAATTTCTATTCCCATATTTATAAATTCTGATTAATCTCAGATTTACTTTGTAAAATCAATTTGTAATAAATCAAAGCCTTTAATAAATAAAATATTTATTTATTTCCCTTTTATACACTTTTATTCAAGATAATATATTCCGAAATCTAACTCCAGTTATAAAATAAATTTTATAACTTCACCTCTATCGACTCACCTAACGGTGAATCAATAGTTATAAAATGATTGATTTTATAGGCCATACGCTGCCAAATACTCAACCAATACTGCCCATTGGTTTAAACCACACAGATGTTGAATATTCAGCCAATAATCAACAACCAAATTAATTTCCCTAAACAGGAAAGTTCATATGTGATAATATGAATATAAAATAATAAATTGAGGAATCCAGTTGGATCCCTCCAACCTGTTCTTCCCTGTATAAAGGTTTGTTATCACAAACCAGATCATTCAGTTCCACTGAACTGATAACAATAAATAACGACCATTTAACATCAACCATAAGAAATTCAACCAATTCAACACGTTTATTTTATAAACGTAACCAATAAGGTAAGTTACCTTTATTGGAACCAACCGTTAAAATAACGATTTGGCATTTCACTGAAATTAAACACCGGTTTAATTTCATCATTTAAATCAACAAATAAATATATAACTAGCAAACAGTCAACCATTGGCAAGCAGACCACACAAAATAAAAACCCAATTTATATAAAATATAAATTGGAAAACTGAGTGAGTTTAACTCACCTTGATTGGATTCGGTGAAACGGTTCATTCTAATCAAATTAAACTGACGTTTAATTTATTTTAAAACCCCAATAGCTGTGAACTCTGTCCAGACCAGTTTCATCTACCGTGCTTGTTGATATGAATCTAACGCCGCATGTTTTGTCCAATACTGCTACTGTATGCACGCTTATGAAATAAATACGGTATTCACAAATTTAAAATAATATTATTAAAACTTTTAATTATATAAAATAATATAAAAATTTCATTATTCTTCTTTAGACCTGGTTAGGCGAAATGTATTGTATTATGGCCACATAAGTAAAACATATTTAGGTACTGTGCTACAATTTACCTTACTCACCTATAATTTTAGGAACATTTATCTTTCACTTGCAATAGTTTAACACCATAACTAGGGAGGGTTAAACTTGATTAAGCATGTACGTTATTTCAAGGCACTGTTCACCATAATGTCTACTTCATAATCCTAGATTAGGTATATGGATGACAGTTGGAGCTAGCTCAATTAAGCTTTTAATCATAGCAGTTCAGTGCCAGACTCCTTTGCAAACGTAATAGAATCTACAGTGACAAGTAATTTATACGAAATGGGTTTGTTTACATTAGTGCTTGTTTAGATCAGCTGCAGGAGACTTGTACTTTAACCATTTCAAAATGAAAGTTAGACTGTAAACTTTACCTTTTAAAGGTAATATTGGCTTTTAAGTTACTTAAACTTAGTTGATATAGTTGCACTCTTATGTAATCTCGCTTTTAAGTAATGCGCATGCTGTTGTTCAACAGTTTGTATTTAAAATCTAATACTTAGAAGATATTACCTATACATGTTAGATCATTTGACATAAGTTTTGAATTAAAGACCTCTCTTTATTTACCTGTAGCCATTAGAAAACCCGCACCCTCCTTCCTGATACTTCCTTACAGATTTCGAAGAAAACTGCTCCTCTTCGTCAGACCACTCAACTCCGCCTTGCGCTACTGCTCCGAGAACCGAGCTCCACCACGAAACCACGTCAACTCCGTTCACCGTCACACTGTCGGACCACCCTTCCATGAATTATTTTCGAAGGCTTCTGCTCTGTTTCCCCACTCTCAGTTCACACAGCATATCACATGCACGCAAGCTTCAATGGAGACTCAGATCCCATTCCAATCCCCATGAACCCGCTCCGCTCTCCCTCTGTTACGCTACAGTATGCCACCTTCACAAACCTTCACCACTTCACTTTTTTGGTCGAACACCACATTCCCTCACCTTCACATTGCTGCTGCGCCCCACTGTTGATCATCACCAATCCGCCACACTCGCCTGACGTCACCACAGCCACCCTCCTGTCTGAAACCGCCTACCCTGACCTGCTTCAATCGGTCAGTCCTTGCACTGGTCTTCTTATTTCAAAAATTACTATTTTGTTTGTTTTAGAGTTGCTGCCATGAAACTCGGCAAAAGAAACTAGATGACAAATAATCAAACTTCGTGTGTTAATTTATAGGGGATGAGTTCCTTGGCCATCAAGCTTTAGGGTAGTAGGACTGTTGGGTAGTTTCATAGGTTGTAGCTGTATATGTATGTATACATTGGGGTCTGCAAATGAAGTTTAGTCTAGGGTAGTCTGGGATAGCTGCGTGGAAACTGCGTTGATGTAGATGATACGAGGCAGACTATTTTGCAGAAAAATAGAGTACAGTGTGTGGGTTTAGCATAGGGTTGCAGTGTTTTTTATTTGAAACCAAAGGAGAAAAGGACGATTGGTTAGCTGTACATAAGGACATACATGTGCTTCTCCACTATTAAAAGCTTGCGCCAGCGTAACACGGTTTGCATGTGCTAAAGGTGAAGGAAAAGATGGCTGGACTGATAGGAGTGTAGGCTTAGCAGCGAATTGATGGTAAAAGATTTGGACGAGGTAGGCTTTAGTTTGTCTACAACTAGCTGTATTTGCTTATATGTTGTATTGAGTTTTCATGTCAATCTTTACCTGTCTGTTTCTTTTCAATCCAGTTGGAAAGATATGTTTCTGCATATATAAATTGTAAGGTAGGTGTAGCATGAATAAGGCTGCAGATGGTAGTCTCTTTATTTTATTTTATTCATGAAACTTCACCGCTAAGTATCGCGTTAAAACCACTACAAACGATTTCTGTTTTTAGATAAAAATGCTAATCTTAATGTAAAAAGGTATTCCGAACCCAATGGGACCAGTTTCGTCGAAATCCGATATCGTTTGAAAAAATTCCTTTATGAAACCAGAAATAACCACGCGTTTAAATTTTTCACGATCACCAGATAAATCAAATCAACTTGAAACTTTGTAATCTTATAATAATTCTTCAATACGAACCCAACGACACCAGTTTCGTCGCATTCTGAGACTGTTTCCCCGGTAGGCTATTTTTACGCGCATCGCAATGCCCTTTTTAAGGCCAAATTACTCGGTATCCAAAAATAACAAACTATATACCTATCCTGACTAAAATCGACGATACGAACTCAACGGAATTAGTTTCGCGGCCAAATTCTATCGTCTGCTCAAGTTTTGCACAATTATCCCTTTATTAATTGATTACGCATTATACAAATTAAACGGACGTTTGTGGCTGCCGTGGTCACATACGACATCGGCTTGCCACGTCATTCAACACCGTACAATAATTTAACGTTACGGTCCCAATGAAACTAGTTTCATCGAAATCGAAGACCATTTGCAAAACGGCTATTTTAACGCGTATGTTTAATTAACAATTTCCACAGCGATTATTTTAAAATTTGCTTTGGCCATAACTGATAAATTATAAAATGAAATCTGGATTTTTTTTCTTTCATATGAAAATAAAATCAATACGGTTCTAACGTTTCTCATTTTACAGAAATCCGACTTATATCAGATCTTGTATTCTCAGTTGAAGTTCAAAACCAAATATTACGAACTGCCGCACGATTTCGAGTTCGTTTTATAATTATATAAATAAAATTAACGTTCAACTTCATTTTAATAATGAATTAAATATTAAAAACCTTTAATATTCAAAATATAATATTTAAAATAAATAAATAAATTAAATATTTGACGGCCAAAAATACGGGATGTTACAACTTCCCTCCTCCAGAAGTGACACTTAAAAAACTTTGCTTTCAATTGGTGTTTTCTCAACACCTCCATCACTATCCTCAAATGTTCCTTGTGTTCTTCCTCTATCCTCGAGTAGACCAAAATATCATCCACGAACACAAGGAAAAACTTATTCAACTGATCTCTGAATACCCTATTCATAAGATCCACAAAATATGTTGGGGCATTGGTCAGCCCGAATAGCATGACCAACCACTCATAAAATCTAGACGGCGTCCGAAATGCCGTTTTAGCTATACTCTCAGCTTCCACTCTAAGCTGATGAAAACCTGTCGCGAGATCCAATTGATAGAATACTCTCGCGCCACTCAACTGATCAAACAAATCATCTATCCGCGGTAGAGGATACTTGTTCTTCCTCGTCACCTTATTCAACTCGCGGTAGTCTATACACAAACGAAGGGAACCATCCGCCTTGGTAGCAAATACAACTGGTGCTCCCCATTCAGAAACACTCCTTCTGATAAATCCCTTCTTCAAAAGATCGCTGACTTGCACCCCGAGCTCTCGCTGCTCCCTTGGTGCCATACGACGAAGTGGCATCACTATAGGTCTGGCATCTTTCACTAAATCAATATGGAACTCAATCTCTCGGTGTGGTGTAAGCCCGGTCACTTCTTCGAAGACGTCCGGATACTGGCCAACCATGGGAAAACCTGACAACTCACCATGCGGGATGTCGAGGGAATTTAGAAAACTAGCCATTACCCCATCACTAGGTAGACCACCAAACACTACTCTCTGCCCATCATCCGCTCTAGCTGTCACCAAAAAGCCCTCACAGTCTACCACCACCCCGTATCTTTGGAGCCAGTCGACTCCCAAAATAATGCCAAACCCAGTAAAGCCCAAAACAAAGCAATCACAAACAAACATGCATCCATGACTCGATAAGACCACATTACGACAAATCATGCTAAGGTTAGTCGAACCACCAATCGGGTTCGTCACTACTAAAGGTCTATCGACAATCTCGGGCTCCAATCCCAACCTATCTACCAGGTCACTAGATATGAAAGAACTGGAAGCTCCGGTATCAAACAAAACTCTAACTGGAACATCATAAACAGAAAGCATACCTTGAATAACGACATTCTTTCCCTTCTCCGCCCCAGTTGGGGCATTCGACGAAGAAGGAATAGCATTAAGTGCATATACTTTCACCATCTGCTTTTCTTTAGGGGGTTGCAGACACTTGTCCTTGTGATGTCCCACTTGGCCACAATTGAAGCATTTCCTGTCTGCTGGCTTTGCTCGACAATTGTTAGCATAGTGGCCCTTCTTGCCACAGCTAAAGCACTCAACATCTTTCTTCTTCTTCGGGCCATCCTTATTCTGGTTCTGCTTCCTCTTATTCTGAGAACCATTCTTGCCTCCACCACTTGCTTGTGGCTTTGGCTCCTCTGCAGATGCAACCTTAGCCTTCGACTTAGGGTAAAGACTCTCTGACCTCAATGCTTTCCCCATAATCGATTCAAACGTCTCATCGATGTGGTTAATAAGCCTTTCCCCCAAGTACTGATCCAAACCAGTTATAAACTTCACATTCTTCTTCTCGGGAGTGTCAATGAGGGATAATCCATACTTCGATAAAGTATCGAATTCTGCAATGTACTCCGAGACAGCTCTGCCATTTTGCTTGAGCTCCAAAAATTTCTTAAACAATACTAACTTCTAAGCAGCTGGAATGAACTTATCGCTAAAGCGAGCCTTAAACTGATCCCAAGTAATCTGATCCTCGGGAGTAGCTGCCTTTATAGCATTCCATCAATTCATTGCCCGTCCTTGCAGCTGACGGGATGCTAGCCTTCTCTTCATCGCATCCTCGATACCCAAGTCTTCGAAGATACGATCGCAGCTATCCAACCAATCCTGAACATCCGTGGCCGACTCCGTTCCGTGGAACGGCTTCCCACCAAGACTAGTATAATCCTTATTCGGCTTGGCGAAATCGTCCATAGGCGCCTGCACTACTGGGCCACCACCATTACCAGCATTGAGAGCTTCCCTCTGCACATCCCTAAGCATCTCTTTCATGAGGTCAGTAAACATCGTCCTCATATCAGAAGCATTCCCATTATTGGCTCCTCTACCGGTACCCCTTGCATATCGGTTCATTGTTTAATCTGCACAGAGAAAACGATTAACCATCTCCATAGTGGTGCCAGTGCAGTGCGACTTCATCCTTAACTATACTAATAGTGTGTGTATATATATAGCTTTTAAAACCAAAATAATCACAAATACGCACTCTCATATACGTGTGCTATCTCTCCCTGATAACTTCCCTAGGTTAACTACGCAACCTAGAGCTCTGATACCAAATGTGACGGCCCGCCTCGCACCAGCCGGTATTTCCTCCGAAAGTGCGCTGTACACATGCCCAACTAGCACGGAACGGTCGCCAAAGAAAGAAAAGAAGAGAATGAACTAATCGAAAACCTGTAGAATATCTCACAGCGCATGGACCAAAATATAATAACAATATACTTGACATAAACAGGCGAGACAGTGCATAAGCTGATAACTAAAACCAACACCAACATCATCATCAGAGTAGCGGAAATCCAAATACAGCTTATTACAGCTTTCCAAATTACTGTCTCTAAACAAAAGAAAGAAAGGTACACCACTAACGCCCAAAGTAGTGACCGCAGCAACACAGGGTGAATATCTATATATATGTATCATACGTGGAAGCTTCCTTCTCGTCTCCGGTACAGCTACTCGTGCATACCTCCTAACCTATCTTTAGTCTTCTCGTGAGAGCACCCAGAGTAATAAGAAGAGACATAAAACTCTGGGTCAGACAAACAGTTTGGTATGAGCGATAAGTAGCAAACATAACAATAACAGGTATACTAAACCATACCTGAACCTGGACCTGCAACCAAAGAGTTAGCACTACATACCGTACAATACTCTAAGGTGCCACTAACATATGGTGTAAAGAATACGGGGGTGGGGGTGTGCATGTCATAATGATGGCAAACAAGTCAAACATAGCAACCATCCTCACATCTCTCGCTCAGTGCGTAAAGCATACGATGTCCACCATTGTCAATCACTAGACCCATCGAAGTAGTGACGGAGTTCGACTTGTACAACTACTGCTACCACTAAGCTTACCTTATGGAATCATGACTAAATATTTACAAATGACCCCACTTCATTGGTCTATAGCCCTTTTAGTCGTACCTAGGCCACTGTGGCCCTGAATCCGTTCACGTACCCCCTACACATAGTGATCCAGAGTTATAGACATCGACAACCCCTTAGCACACGTCCCACAGCAAAGACCAATCATGGAGTTCACTCGTTGGTTCCCATCTGGATCCCAAGTCAAAACTACTCATTTGGACTTCCTTTGCATCTCGGGTTTTTGGTCATCACCGGATCGGTTCGGTCTTCCCTCTTAATTTTGCTTCGGATCGGACTCCCTGAAGTGGCTCGGTTCGAATACTCCTCTCTAAGCATCGGAGCGGTTCGTCTTGTGGCCTCCATCTCCGGTTCGGTTCGGGTTGCACCCTTCCACTGGCTCGTGACTCCTCCAGGCATCAGTTCGTGGTCTCCGTTTGTAGTTCAAGCAGCTCAAGTTCTCATCCTCTCTCCGGGTCGAGTCGGAGTTATATAAGCGGTTCGGGTCAGAGATACATAGGCAGTTCGGGTCGGAGTTATATAAGCGGTTCCTGGGGGAAAGGCTTCACAATCGGTTCGGTTCGGGCCTCCCTATCCGAACCGATCCGGTTCGGGTCACATCCTGCACTTTTCCTGCACCTTCCAACGACCGTTTATACGCCACTCGACGATGTTTTCAACCATTCTAACTATTCTAAACAATCACAATTCATACCAAACAGTCATAGCAACATATAACATCAACCACAAACACCAAAACAACAATCTAACATGGTAAAATAGGTCAAACATGCCCAAAAACCCATATTTCCCCCTTAATCCCTCTTAATCGTGTTTAAGCATACAATTAGCAAAACTTAACCAAATTAACCCAAATTTCTAACAGAGGTCTAAAATAATATTTAAGAATTTCTAAACATTTTTCCAGAATTTATTTATGCATAAATTCGCTAATTAACATTAATCAACCTAATTAACTGTAATTAGTGAAAAACAATGCAAATCACTCACCTTAGCCACAAATAAAACCTTTAGAACCGGAACTCTACTGTTTGGGCGCGAATACTAATACAACACAGTAGCTCTACCTCGATTTGTGTGCTAAACCGCCTTGATTTGATGTTGATTAAGCCAAAACTTGATTAGAAAGTGATTAGAAGTTGATTTGAGTGTTGGAGGCCATTGCTAGGGTTCCAAGAATGAAAGTGGCGGCTGAAAGAAATGTTTTCTAACCCTAATCAACCCCTATACATCCCTAATCCCGAAATGGGTTATGGGTCCACACACTAACCACCCAAATTAGGCCCGGTTAAGCAGTTTTTCGCCTTACAAACCTTGTTTCAGCCATATCTCCCAAACGGTAAGTCCGTTTGGCTATTGTGACCACTCTACGGAATTGTAAACCATCATCTAGAGCCAATGGAAGTGGTTTCAGATCAAAATTCCTTTCTATTCGAAAGTTATGGTCTAAACAAGATCAGCTAGGGGCAAAACGGTCATTTAAAAATCTGCAAAAATCATGAACATGGGAAATGACCCCAATAGTCGTCTCCCAAAGTTACATGACCACACGACTTCGCATGTGAAAGAAATAAATATTCTACGATCCTTCGATGCCTAGAATGCGGGTCGTTACAACGCGTATTTTGGACAACTCCGCAATCCAAAATACGACTTCCATATACCCGAATCTAAGAGAAAATTGTGCTCTTCGATTTTGGTACTGTGAAGTTTTGGCTATAGGGGCTCGGATTGGGAGTTATTGAGGAAAGAAGGTCAGGGCTATTTGCACATACGGGCATTTTTTTGTGAAAAGAGGGATTTTGGATTTGTAGGACCCACGACCAAGGGGAGGGTGGCCAGCGGCGGCGGCATATCTGATGGGGCGTGGAGAGGTTGCGGCAAGGTGGTGGCGGGGTGGTGGTGGCCCACGGCAGCGGGGTTTGTGGATTTGGGGGTTAGGGTTTTGCAAATTGAGAGAGAGGAGGAGGAGGAGAGAGAAGGAGGGGGCCTGTGGAAGTGGTGGCGCGCGGGGAGGCGTCCGGCGGTGGCTGGTAGGGGGCGACGGTCTTCGTTTTTTTTTTGTTTTTTATCAAGGAACGACGGGAGACAGAGTGTGGAGAGGGAGGGTTGACTTACCTTTTATAATTATTTATTTAATTAAATTTAATTTCCAAAATGTTGATTCTTCATTTGTACCCAAATCGAACGCAACGACTGTCGCCCCTAGTGTAATACCCCCATTCCTAAGATGATCATCTCATGGCTATTGAGAACGAATCAAATCAGATGGTTCTATTTCTCAATCTTTCTGACTTGTGCTCCTACGAAACCAAGGTGCTTGCGATTGAAAAAGTCAGTAACACAATGGGATACATCCCGTAAGCCAATTCGATTGTTTCGACCAGTTATCATTCAAATTAAAATATAAATTAATATAACGTTCAAAGTTGATTTCAACGTACATTTTAATTTACCAAGGCCAAATACTGACTCCAAAAATTCCAAAAAATAAATCTAGCTATGTTTGGCGATACGGTCCTAATAAAACTAATTTCGTCGAATTTGAAGGCCGTTTGAAAAATGGTCATTTTCTAATCGATTAAATTCAATTGAAATTACCGAATGCGTTTAAATTCACCATGCTCACATATTAATTCCAAAAATTACGAAAATTGGAATCTAACAATAATTTGACATTCCGGATCCAACAAAAGTGGTTTCGTCGAAAATGGAGGTCATTTGAAAAATGGCTATATTTAGGGCTATATATTATATAATATATATATAAATTTCATAGCGACTATTCTGAATTTTAAACTGGACATAACGTTTAAGTTATACTATGAAACCTCAGTTTTTCACATTGTTAGAAAGATATTATTAAATAGATTCAAATATTTTTTGTTTTACTGAAATCCGATTCATTTTGAATTCTGTACATTCATTTGAAATTTAAAATCGAATTTTCAAACTACCGCGCCATTTCAGGCTCATTTTATAATTAAAATAAATTTATTCGTTCTAACTTTTATTAAAGTAAATTTTTAGTCGTTATTATTTAAAATAAATCATTTTAAATATTCAAATTCCATAAAAATAGCTAAAGTAAAAAATTTAAATTGGTTCTGAAAATCCGGGTTGTTACAATCTCCTCCACTTAAAATCTTTTCGTCCTCGAAATCGAACGGAGCTGAAAGTTGTTTAACTAACCAACTAAACTTTTATTTTGGCTTTCATTCTTCAACTTTTCAATTTCTAAGAATTTTCTAATTCCTCAAAAATTTGGCTAACACCCTAAATTTTCGAAAAATTTCTCCCTAACCTCCTTTGTACGGGTTGATATTTAAAACCACAACTTGCCTCACAGGGCCCTCATCATCCAAAAAGAAAAAGAAAAAGCCAAGCGGCTTGCCAATCAGCTCATAAAATCATCAAACCCAAGAAATACAGTAAATATGTACCTATTTGTCGGGTATACAATTTTATTCCTCTTCTTAGCTTCCTTGCTATGACCTGCTCAAACAAATATATACATGTTCATATATGCAATTCCAACAAATTTTCAATTCAGTTAAATATTAATCCTATTTGGCTAAATTTACCATTCATTCTTATGTTGGTTTTGTTAATCCAATATTTTTATTAGTTTAACAAATAATCAAACAACACAACCAGCAATCAATTAATTGATTAGCATTTCAAACATATACTTTTATATATTCAAAAATCATATTTTTAGTGCCAAATCACAAGGAGTAACCCTATCTATGTTTTGGTTCTCACACCAGTCAATTGGTAATATATAGATACCCCACTTTCGAAACTCGAACATAAACACTGATGATGCACGACTATCATCAGTATCATCCCCGGGAAACTAGAGTGTGATTCTATATCTACCCATTATATTTGAGACTTCGAATACACACTAACTAGGCGTATATGCAAAATCTTCATACTCGATTGTCCAAATAAAATAAAATAAAATACTCACATACGTATAATAAGTTATAATTTTTAAAATTAAATTCATTTTTAGAAATAACACTCTTCAAACTCGTTCTAGGGCATTACTAACCCTATCTCTAACGAGTTATTCTCATAGAATATTACTAATCCTATCTCTGATGAACTCTTTCGTTTGGTTCTAATGTGCCTTGTTCTCGAGCTCTGTAAACCAAAGCTCTGATACCAAACTATACCGACCTGAACTTCCTGGCTGGCCAAAACCGAACAAGAAGGCGGACTGCTTTGAGAACAAGACTAATTAGAATGCAAACAATAGAACATTTCATTGCTGTTAGAACAATTTATATCAGAGTACAAGAATATATCAGAGTATGAATAAATAATATACATCAGGAAAATATCAGAGATTAAAATAATTTACATAGCAGCGGAAAAATAATACATAAAACAACTGAAAGAGATACACGGATACAAAGCTTTCCGAATATAGCTCTAACTATAAACCAGGATCCTGTAAAATAAATAACTGCAAAACCAAAACTACTAGCTGTCCGTGGAAAATAGGGGCACCCAAAGTTTAGGTTAAAACAATAAACTCCCGGTCAGTCATGGGACTGGAGTGAGAACTAAACAGTTATCAAAACTTTACTTTAAAATAGAGTAAATCAAGGGACCACGCCATATAACACGGACCGGGTTTTCTCCCAAGAATACCAGTGCATAAAACAGTTTATAAGCAACGCAATGCTTTTTGAAAAATGAAGCTATTATAAGACTCAAATCCCATCACATAATGCAACATAAGCCGAAGGATAGAATTTTTTCTTATAATAGCCAAACATGCTTGGTACGTTCAAAACAAATCATTTTGATGTTATTATATGTGTATAGTGTCAAAATCACTTCAAATATAAATGTATCGATCATAGACGGCATAGGTATCATATATCATGTCCTTATATTAGGCTCTACAATTAAAAACAAATTGTCACGTATTGGAAATTGGATTCCATCTATGAGTCGAGGCTAGGGATGGCTCCTCACCAATTCGAGACACTCTTGCAAATGCCTTAGGGCTCGGATGCTGGCGAGCCCCTGAATCTTCAGGGTCGGTCCTCCCTTACTTTTGAGGATTAATTATCCCTGAACACACGTTTCCCGGTCCTATCGGACCTATCCATTGACCCCGTAGTGACCGATATAACCGAGGCGCCTCGCTATCCATCATCCACATAGGTAAATATACAAATGTCTGGGCTCCATACCATGACACCACCCATAGCTAGAAAGAAACGTCGTGCACTCCCTGCACTTACGATCCCGTTTTTGACTCTCCGAGGTGTGAGGCTCGCGAATTAACCTATACACAAAGCTATGTTATTTAAAGTTGTGCTTTGACCATCAACCACAAGACTTTGCTTTTTAACAAAAGCCTTGATCATTTGTGTCTCAACATGCCACACTGACAATTCATGTCATGCGACTGATGTTTATTGATATATAACCTCTAAGCTCGTACATCTCAGAGAAGGGAGTTAAGCCTTGATCATTTGTGTCTCAGCATGCCACACTGACAATTCATGCCATGTGACTGATGTTTATTTATATACAACCTCTAAACTCGTACATCTCAGAGAAGGGTGTTAAGCAAGAGAATAAATTCTCTGCCACCAAACAAATATACAGTTAATAGAGATCAATCAACAAAGAATATAATCCAATGTCAGACACACATCCATTTACAAGTTCATTCTGGGTCTAAACGAAATCGGAGGCACCATATTCCTCGTCCCATATGTCCAATACAGGAGAGAGGTCCTCGCATATCCGGTCGATCTCCATGTACGGACGATCACCACTTATTACCTTATCTTGGGTGTACAGCCAATCAAGACATCAGCAATCATCCCAACGATGTGAAGAACTCCGGTCTTCAACCACCGTCCTCATCGTCGACTTATCGTCGAGTTCAATTATTCAAAATGGGTATAAACCCGACATTTCCGAATAACTCGCGTATCTCATAAACAAGTGCTATAAAAACACAATATACGCCTCATTCCAATCCGGAATATTCTTTTATTCAAATATTCATATCATTAAGGAAAGGTTCCTATTAATTTTATCAAAGATAAATTCTTTAAATTTATTCTTTAATCTTCCTTTGGATATCAATTCAAACCAAATTAAGGTTTATCCAAAATAGTCGGGATTATCGCACCTTACTGAAGTAATCATTTGTTTAATTTTCCAATCCCAACATATTCATCTCATGGAGCAAAACTGGTAATACTCCATATCTAACACCACAGTGTTATCGGTAAATTTAATTACCACTTAACGTTCAAATCTAATTAAAGATTTAACTATCGCTTGGAGCAAAACTGGTGATACACCATTCAAGATCATTTCCCAAATTTGATAATTTAAATTATCACAATCACGTTTCAATCGAATTAAATATTCATTAAAACTCCACTTAGTTTTAATCCTCCAACAACCATTTTTAATGATTATTTAACTTTGGGAAATCAAACATGCCGCATGGACAATTTATACCGTACCATTGATTTCTGCCGATATATAACCTCTAAGCTCGTGCATCTCGGAGAAGGGTGTTAAGCAAGAGAATAAATTCTCCGCCACCAAACACACACACACACACACACATATATATATATATATATATATAGTAGAGATCAACAATATGGTTCGAAATACAATGTTAGACATGTAATCCTGTCTTTAACTGGGTTAAAGAACCAGTGTCATTTAAAACACAGTTCACGATAAACCCAAAATCACATTCCATTAATTATGGAATCTTCATGGAAAACAGATCAATATATAATCGATATCAATTTCCGTATCTGACTAATAATATAAATGGAATAATGACAAAGCCTTTTAAATTCCATATATATTAACAGTCTTCCTCCACAGAAGCTCACTTCGATTATTAGCAAATCGAATTCCATTCCATTCCAATTTATTTTATTAAATTGGAAAACTTTACTTTGGAAAATTACAATAATCTTAATTAAAAGATTTCTAAATTCCAATTCACATTTCACTGTTAATCGGATTAAAGAACGAATATCGTTAAAAACATAGTTCAAAATAAACCCAATTCACATTCCATTTTATTCCAGTTACTAAATATAACAGAAAACTTTAACAGTCTTAATTAAAAGATTTATTTTTTTCACACGAGGTTTAAGAACAGTGTTATTTAAGACACCACTCACGACAAACCCAAAATCCTATTTGATATTAAATATAAGGCTCTAAACAGAAATTATATCGGCTTACATTCAATATCAAATTCTGAAACCAGCACATATCGTATGAGGAATAACGATATATATTTATCTTTCAAATTCCTCCACAATATCCATATAGTCACGGAATCCAAAATCGAAATATTCCGGAGATTATTTCTATTCAAATCCATTCCAATTCATACATTGGAAAAATCCTGGTTAAATTAAAACCATTTCCCTATCCAATTTATTTATTTAAGACCATTGGGTTATTTTTCTAGTTAATAACAAGTTCATTTCGATAAAAACGTATTTTTATCTTTTCTAATATAGAATTTTTCATCCCAATTCTCTCCAAATCATTTATTATGATTTTACACAAAGTATCAATATTTTTAATAATTTTATTAAGGCCCTTTCAGTCGATTTCCATAAACGGTCATCAAACTGCATTTACAGCGACCTTTTCCAAATTTGATTTGGATATATTTCCAAATACAACCACTAGATTTCAAATCTCTTATATTCGATGGAAAGATCTTTTTGGTACGAACCCGACGGTTCCGGTTTTAGGAGAATCTGACGGTCGGATCTCCGTAATGTCAATTTGAAGTCAATGGTTGAAATTCGCGAACAGTCGCGGTGCGACGCGTTCTATTCAAGCCATTAATATATATGTATATATATATATATATAATATTTCGTTCAAAACGTATTTTATAAATTTGTTTTAAAAACGATTCCCACTTTCACTTCAATCTAAAATCAAAATTGAATACTATTTATCATTATAATATTTAAATGATAATATTCTCAAAATATCAGATTTTGAAATAGTTACCTTTTCGATATTCATTATAAAAATGAATAAAATCGATATAAATATCGTTCGCGTTAAAATGGCGCAAATCTAATCAACACAGCTTCACACATTTCAATATTTTCGTGTCCATCCAAAATCATACATCAAATTCGCATTTTAATTCTTTACTGAACATTATTTTAAAATATTCGTTATTTCTAAATTGGAATCAGACACAGTCAATTACCATATAATGTTATATATATGGATTTCGTACGCACATGTACACAACAATAATTATACACAGTCAACCATCATCTAGAGTGCATTACACAACTACGTAAGCATTAAATATAAATAATTAACCCTTACAACAGTCTGTCAACCAATCGATTGATATACAACTAAACAATTGAGATTAGTGTACGCCAAATATCATCCCAATACCCGATTGGGGTTTCAACCAACAAATACTAAATATTATTTGTGCAGTCGGGCGGTGTGCAAAAATTTATCATCCCAATCCATGTCAGTTAAATGGGTGTACATAAACAAATCATCCGACTTGTAAATGAATATTTATTTTCAATTCAGGAGAATTTTATGCCATTCATATATACGTTAAAAATTATATTTTTAAGGATAAAATATTTATTTCAACACATGAATATTTTCTATAGTTCATACACTCAATAAAAATAATATTTTTATTGTTCAAACAATTTATTCTGCCCATGAATATTTTATACGGTTCATATATACACTAAAATGAGATTTTTAGTGAATAAATATTTATTTCAGAAAATTTCGACATTATAACGACGCGATATTAAAACCGGAGTAATGTCTATCATTACCCCTCTCCTGGTACTGGCTCGCGCTATACACAATACTCAATCTAATCAACCAAACCACAATACAATCAATTTTCAACACAACCATATTTCCACAATACAATCCAAACACACAATCATGGTTTGTACAATAAATAGTGTCGGGAGCTTCTAAGCCCCGTCTGCATCCTATTATATATTTAACTGTAAAATAAATTGAGTGAGAAGGTGTTCTCACATTGGGATACACTACGCCGTTATTTTCTAACGCTCTGATTTGCTGTTCTGGCTCCATAATTTGCAAACGAGCTCCAATCTCCATGCCATCTATTTTTCTACCTTAAACGCGCCATTCCGGACAACTTTCACCTAGTGGCCTTTCTTCCGAAATTGGTCTATTTCACCAGAATTTGCGAAAAGATAGTATTTGGATAGCAGACATTGGACGCGTTTTTTGGACAACTCCGCAATCCAAAATTTGACTTCCATATGCCCAAATCGAATAAAAAATCGTGCTCTTCGATTTTGGTACTGTGAAGTTTTGGCCATAGGGGCTCGGATTGGGAGTTATTGAGGAAAGAAGGTTAGGGCTGTTTGCACATACGGGCTTTTTTATGTGAAAAGAGGGATTTTGGATTTGTGGGGCCCACAGCCAAGGGGAGGACGGCCAACGGCGGCGGTGGACCTAATGGGGCGTGGGGAGGTTGCGGCAAGGTGGTGTTGGCCCACGACAGCGGGGTTTGTGGATTTGGGGGTTAGGGTTTTGCAAATTGAGAGAGAGAAGGAGGAGGAGAGAGAAGGAGGGGGGCCTGAGGGGGTGGTGGCGCGCTGGTAGGGCGACGGTCTTCGTCGTTTTTTCTTCTTTTTATTAAGGAACGACGAGAGAGAGAGTGTGGAGAGGGAGGGCTGACTTACCTTTTATAATTATTTATTTAATTAAATTTCATTTCCAAAAAGTGGATTCTTCATTCGAACCCCAAATCGAACCAACGACTGTCGCCCCTAGCGTAATACCCTCATTCCGAACACAATGAGGTATGTCCCGTAAGCCAATTCGACTGTTTCGACCAGTTTTCATTCAAATTAAATTATAAATTAATATAACGTTCAAAGTTGATTTCAACGTACATTTCAATTTTCCGGGGCCACATACTGACTCCAAAAATTCCATAAAAATAAATCTTGCTAGGTTTTGACAATACGGTCCTAACAAAACTAATTTAGTCGAATTTGGAGGCCGTTTGAAAAATGATCATTTTCCAGTTGATTAAATACAACTGAAATTACTAAACGCGTTTAAATTCACCACGTCTAGCAATAATTTGACATTCCAGATCCAACAAAAGTGGTTTCAGATCCAACAAAAGTGGTTTCATCGAAAACGAAGGTCGTTTGCAAAATGGCTATTTTAAGGGCTGTACATTATATAAAATATATATAAATTTCATAGTGACTATTCTAAATTTTAAACTGGACATAACTTTTAATTTATATTGTGAAACCTCAGTTTTTCACATTCGTTAGAAAGATATTATTAAACAGATTCAAATATTTCTTATGTTACTGAAATCCGATTCATTTTGAATTATGTACATTCATTTGAAATTTAAAATCGAATTTTCAAACTACCGCGCCATTTCAGGCTCGTTTTATAATTAAAATAAATTTATTCGTTCTAACTTAGATTAAAATAAATTTTTAGTCGTTATTATTTAAAATAAATCATTTTAAATATTCAAAATCCATAAAAATAGCTAGAATAAAAAATTTAAATTAGTTCTGAAAATCCGGATTGTTACAGATACTGTCTTTTGTTTCTTGCTTTTCCAAAAAATAGGGGAACCACCAAGAAACACCAACCATCCTGTAATAGAATGTCGTGTAAGGGGGCAACTTACCCAATCAGAATCACACCAGCCAGATAGAGTCAATTCTGAATCAGCTCCCATGAGAATTCCCTGGCCCAGGGAATTCTTCAGATATCGCACAACTCGTAGTGCTGCATCCCAATGATCCTGTCTTGGCTTCTGCAAGAACTGAGACAAAACATGTACTGCATATGCTAGATCAGGATGAGTAAAAGAGAGATAGATCAATCTACCAACTAGACATCGATACTGCTCCCTCTCCTCAAGAGGTGGTCTGGTAGAGGACCCAAGCTTGTGGTTCGGCTCCATAGGAAAAGTCGTCGGTCTGCTACCTAAGAGTCTGCACTATGCAATAATATCCAATGCATACTTCCTCTGACATAAGGAAATACCAGTTGCACTGCGAGCTATCTCAATACTCAGAAAATATTTAAGACTCCCAAGTCCTTCATATGAAAACAAGAACTAAAATATTTCTTAAATTTGTCAACTGCCTCTGAATTATTACCATAAATGATCAAATCATCAACATAAACAAGAACATGAATCTATATATCTCCACTCCGGTAGGAAAACAAAGAATAATCGGAAAGAGTCTGGGAGAAACCATAAGAAGTCAAAGAAGTAGCAAGTTTAGCAAACCGACAACGTGGTGCTTGTTTCAGACCATTGAGAGACTTACGCAAACGACATACTTTGTTGGGTTCACTATGCTCAAAACCTGGGGGAAGCTTCATATACACCTCCTCATGAAAATCACCATGAAGGAAAGCATTATGAACATCCATCTGGTGCAAGATCCAACCCTTGACTGCTGCTACAACTAGAAATGTGTGAACCGTAGACATCTTGGCCACTAGTGCAAATGTCTCTGAATAGTCAATTCCCTCCACCTGGTGATTGCCAAAAATAACTAGTCTAGCCTTCAACTGCTCAATAGAACCATTAGAATTGTACTTAATCTTGTACACCCAACAACTTCCCAACGCCTTCTTACCAGGAGGCAAATCCACCAAACTCCATGTCCCATTATTTTCTAACGCTTGTATCTCATTCTGCATAGTAGATCTCCATCCAGCATCCCTCGAGGCCTGACGATAAGAGGTAGGCTCAACACCTGCAGTAATCGCTGCAAGAAAATCTCTGTGTCGCGTAGAAGATATTTTATAGCTCATGTAATGTGCAAGGGGATGCGGAGTACCTGAGGAAGGATGGGTGCTAGGTGAAACAGTACGGGGGGTGGACTGATAAGACTTGTCACATATTCCTAAAGATGAGCAGGACAAGACTTTAGACACTTACCACGACCAAGCTCGTTACTAAGTTCAAAAACTGGAACTTGGGTTGCATCCGGAACAACATCCAAGGCTAAAGCAAACACCGAATCTGAAGCAGGCGCTGCTCCTAGCTCTGTTCCCTCCTCTTTATTCGAGACCACAACAGTGGATGGCGTTGTGCATTGAACTACAATAGAAGTCCCTGTTGGGGCAACTTCATCTCCATAAATTGATGGACAACACCCTCCCTCAAAGTCAGACCCTGTACTATTTTTATTCTCAATAATCAGAGAAGCATAAGGGAATTTCGTCCCATAGAAAACAACATCATGGAAAATAAAATACTGATGCGAAGAAAAATCAAATAATTTCCACCCTTTCTTATCAGCGGGATACCCAACAAATATGCATCTACGACTACGACTAGAAAACTTGTCTTTTTAGACTGTATATCATAAGCAAAACAAAGACACCCAAACACTCGAATATTCTCATACAAAGGAGGAGTGCCATATAAAATCTCATTAAGGGACTTATAATTTAACAATCAAGAGGGAGTTCGATTAATTAAATAGCTAGAAGCAAGAACACACTCACCCCAAAACTCAATAGGTAAAGACCCCTGACCTCAAAGCTGGAGCTACAGTGAGAATATGTCGATGTTTTCTTTCCACTCCCCTGTTCTGCTGGGGGGTTCCGACGCAAGAGATCTGAAACATAATACCCTGGCTTGAAAAATAATCTATTAAGCAATTAAACTCAGTATCGTTATCGCTACGAACAAGACAAATATTACTATCAAACTGACATTTAACCATTGTAATGAACTTCATAAACATCGAATATACCTCAGTTTTATCTGTTAACAAAATCACCCATACTGCTCTAGAAAAATCATCAACTATAGTCAAAAAATACTTAGAACCACATAAAGAAACACAACGATATGGTCCCTAGAAATCACAATGAATGAGTTCAAAGCACTTAAAAGCTCTATTATTACTATCTGAAAAACTATCCCTTGTTTGTTTAGCTTTGTGGCAAACATCACATGCTTTATTTAAATGCAAAGAGCTACTAATAAAAGTAAATGCTTCATCACTTTCTCAGCCGGGTGACCAAGTCTACTATGCCATAGCTCTAAATCTCCACTTTGTACTGTCAAAATAGTTGAACCTGTAACCTTTGAAGCATCACAAAAACAGTAGAGTCCACCCCACCGTTCACCCACTCCAATCACTATCCTCGTACTTTGGTCCTAAATAATACACAACGCATGAGTAAAGAGTACATCACATTGAGTATCATCAATTAAACGCGACACAGAAATTAAGTTGCAATGTAAATATGGAACATAAAGAACATTGTTGAGCGCCAACTCAGCAGACAAAACAACTCGGCCATGCAAATTAGATGTAATCACTGCACCATCCGGTAAGGTCACATGAAAGAAGAACACTCAAATCGGTTAACCAAACAATCTAAACAACCCGTCACATGTACGGTAGCACCTGTATCGACAATCCATGGAATGCCGGAAACTTACCCATCAAACGATCGGACATGGGAGGAGCATCAGAATTACCAATCAAACTCATGAGACGCTGATATTGTGAAGCAGTCAATGGGGGGACTGTCCCATTGGAACTTGCCGCACCTGTCGTTGTACCAAGGATCGACGGGTGTCCAGAGAAAGCAGCGTTCAATGCCCCTGCCGCTAAACCTGGACTGGTGCGACGGCCTGCTGAAGAAATGCGCTGTTGTCCGCCACCAGACGACAATCCACCACTAGTGCTTTGCTTTCGAGGCCGATTCTCCCACCAATCCGGATACCTATTCTTCTGATAGCAGTTATCAACATCATGCCCTGATTTTCTGCAGTAACTACACTTCTTTGATCCACTGCCTCCATCGGAATTTGATGCAGAAATACGAGTTGGTCCTGTCAAAGACAACGCCATCGCCGCATCTATCGGGGGCTGCTCCGCCATAGTCTTCAATCTCATTCTTTCTTATTTTTTAACAACATTGTATGCTCGATCAAGAGTGGGCAGTGGATCCTGGGCAAGCAAGCTAGTATGAATATGCCCATAATGTTCACTATACAGCCCATACAGAAAATCATGTAACTTCTCTTCATCTCGAGTTGCTTGCAGTTTTACAACAATATCACATATGCAGCGACCACACTCACAAGTGGGGATAGGGGAAAAAGTAGCCATTTCATCCCAAAGTGGCTGCAGTAAACCAAAATAATCTTCTACAGACATCGATGCAGTTTGTTTACAATCAACCAATGCCTTCTTTATGTCTTGCTTCCGTGTTCCATGCCCTTTGTTAAATCGTTTTTTCAATGATTCCCATAAGAGAAACACCTCCTCAAAATATGGGACAGTCTTCTTCAGTGATGGATCAATGGTATTCATCACCCATTGAACCAACATTGCCTGCAAATACCTCCAGTCGAGAAGTCATGCCGGATCAATTGGTTTCAGTTTCGTTCCTTCAAGAAAAGTAATTTTTCTCCGTGAAATCAGCGAAAGCCGAATTGATTTGGACCATTCATCGTAGTTGGCACCACGAAGTATGATAGGGGTAATGATATTCCCTGGGTTATCATGGGAAGATAGATAATACGAGGAAGAGGGATCTTTGTTTGGGTTATAAGGTGAAGAGGTCAAGGGGTTTAGAGAGGTTTCACTGTTGGCAAATCCATCAAAACTATGTTCATTGGCCATGATCGACGACGCAAAGTTCAAAGATAGAAGAGGCTAGGGTTTTAGGCTCTGATACCATGTATGAAAATAATTCTTCTTATTCAAAACTGTGCAGGTGATACAAATTTATAGAAAAATGAGTTTATGTTTCCTAGTAAACATATCTTAGACAAATGGAAACAAATATAATCTTCTATACTGGAAACATATAATAAACTAATGGAAACAAATATAATATTCTATACTAGGAAAAATATAATAAACTAATGGAAACAAATATATTTCTTACATTTATTTTATCAAACCGACTTTGTCGGTTTTTCTTAATTCTACTGCATAAACAATAACTTGTGTCCGTCTGAAGCCTTGCCTAAAAAGGTATGTTTGTGAGATCATTTATTTGAGCTCCCCGATTTAATCAAACCGACTTTGTCGGTTTTTCTTAATTCGACTGAGCCTTCGATAACTTCCGTCCGTCTGAAGCTTTTTAACAATACCCATTTTGTCCTTCTATGACTCATGCATTAATTTAATGTAGTTCTGAAGTCTTGCCTTGCCTTATTTGAGCTCCCCGATTTAATTTTTAATGTAGTCTATTTGATTCATTAATGCTCATTAATTGTGTGACTTAATTAACTTTATATTTGGAAGGAAATCTTATGCGATATATGAAAAAAATAAGATCACACCTTTCCTAACTGCACCAAGGTGGACTTTCCCTAACTGATCCCACATTGTGAAATTAAATCACACATTTAGTTCTCTGCTCTTTATTTTTTATAGATTAGCATATAGTGAAATTTAATCACATTTAATCCCATACTGTGAAATTTAACTAAACAAACCGAGATGGACTTTCCCTACCTGTATATATTATATAAAAGTATCTTACTATATATTTGGAAGAAAAGCTAATTTTTCCAATGCCTTAAATTATTGATTATATTCTTCAGAACATTAAAAAATGAATACCTGAAATGATAGCCAATTAATTCTTCTAAAAACGGCAACATCAATCAAGGAAAAATATGTATGTATGCGTAATTGATTTCAAATGGTAAACATGGTATGTATGTATGCGATATATGAAAAAATAAGATCACACCTTTCCTAACTGCACCAAGGTGGACTTTCCCTACCTGATCCCATATTGTGAAATTAAATCACACATTTAGTTCTCTGCTCTTTATTTTTTTATAGATTAGCATATAGTGAAATTTAATCACATTTAATCTCAGACTGTGAAATTTAACCAAACAAACTGAGATGGACTTTCCCTAGCTGTATATATTATATAAAAATATCTCACTACTACATAAAATGATTTTTTTTTATAGATATGCATTACATAGATTTGAATCATCATACCAGTCTTTTTTTGATATTTTCATGAATATTTGTTTGTGTATTTAATATTTGTACTGACATGATTGGTTAAAATAATTATTTTTGGTTTTTAATAATATATGTAATTTTTATATCATATATTTTCATTCATATGTAGTTTTAAATAATTAAATAAGTACAACAAAATAAATTTTTTTATCAGTTGTATTGTATCACAAAGTCGGTTTTCCCACCGTTATGCGGTTATACTAATTTTTAATCAAACTGACTTTGTCGTAGGGATGGCAATGGGGTGGGTCTAAGGTACAAAACCGCTTGACCCGCCACTGTTTTGACCCATTTAGACCCGCCCCATAGGGTCTTCGGGGCGGGTAGACCCGCGACCCGCTTTTGGAGGTCCGGGTCTAGGGTCGGGTCTGGGGCATGGCTAACACGCCCCAACCCAACCCGCATGATTGAAACACTTTATAATTATACTTATTACTTGTTAATCTTCTTAGATATGCATGGTTATAACTTGAATATTGTATTCTTTCAACCAACAAACTATAATTTTTTCATAGTATTAAGTTGCATCAATGATAATCATACAATAACAGATGCATACATTTTGAACAATTATCTTACAATTCATTTTATTATATTCTCTTATCATTGTGAACACATTATAATATGCATATAATTTATTACTTAGTGTTAAAAAATATAAATATATAAATTTGTGTACATTATAACACAATATCACCGGGTCGCGGGGCGGGTCGGGTTTACCCTGACCCGTATGGGTTTCGGGTACGAGGCGAAATTCCAGACCCGCACCGGGTCTACGGGGCGGAGTTTAAAAAGTCTGGGTCGGGTCTGGGCCACGAGAAACCCGCCCCAACCCGCCCCATTGTCATTCCTACTTTGTCGGTTTTTCTTAATTCTACTGCATAAACAAAAACTTGTGTCCGTCTGAAGCCTTGCCTAAAAAGGTATGTTTGTGAGATCATTTATTTGAGCTCCCCGATTTAATTTTTAATGTAGTCTATTTCAATTTTTTGACATCATTTATTTGGAAATCAACTAAAAAGGTATGTTTCATGTGTACATATTAAGAAAATTAAATGCACATTAAATGCACTTTATACAATCAACTGAGATACAAGACTTATACAATTTGATTCATTAATGCTCATTGAAAAACCTGCAACAATAACTATACAATTCAGTTTTTGCCGTCTTTTTTACCATATATACGGTGTGTTGGTTTTGGAAACATGAAATTGGTCATGAGATAAATGTTTGATTTATGGAAATTAGGCAATTAGTTTAAGTGTTGATTTGTCATAAAGCATAATTTTAACATTAATGGTAGCTTCATTGAAAATATTATAATTACGTTATTACTGAGATGCCAAAGTTCTGTTATATTTGAATTATTTTATCAATCTTTTTTGATTTTTTTGATGTATATTAATTTGCATATTTATTCTTTGCACTTGCATGATTGGTTAAAATAATTATTTTGATTTGTATAATATACGTAATTTTATATATATATATATATATATATATATATTCATATAAATATAATAAAGGAGGTTTTAACGAGGCATATAAAGGAGGTTTTTTAATTGGTATTAGCAATAAAGTGTACCAATTTTCAAATATATATATATACACACATATATATATATATTGATATGCAGTTTCAAACAATTAAAAAACTATAACAAAATAATTTTTTTTTGTCAGTTATATAGTATTACAAAGTCGGTTTTTCCACCGTTATGCGGTTATGCTGGTAATAAATAAAAATGTGTTACGAATCACTATAAAAACCAGTTGGTCTTGCCAAAAAAAAACACGTGAAAAAAAGGAATTACCTATAAAACATGTGCGTACGAAGTGTGTATCGTAATTTTCACATTACATAAACAATTTGTAAAAAAAGATTAAAATACGCTCGTATATATAATAGACATATTAACAAAGCTAAACCAATGCATATTAGTATTTAATATAATCACATACTAAATTACCAATACAAACTGACATATAAGTTAGATAATCCATAGAAAAAGATTCAGATCTCTATTGATCTCTTTTGACATAAGAACATCACCTAGTTTGAATACTCTACCCAAGAATCAGCCTAAGATTGTTTGATATTCTTGTTTTTCTCTTGATAAAGTCATTGCTGCTTTGGCCCTAAAAAACTCAGCTGGATACCTGATAACGATTCACCAAATTAGTCAAATTCATTTATTTATAAATGATTGTTTATCTCAAATTAACGTAAAACTCTAATTTACAATACAAGCATATGTTTTACGGGTAAAATATACATCAAGAACCTGTAGTGTATGAACAAAGTAACAACTCAACGGACAAATTTCCATGTTAGTTAAATAAACCATGCATTTATGGTCAAATTCTTCTGCCATCATGGTAACAGACGAATTGGTACCAATAAATGGCATACTTTAATATTGTGTACTTATTAAGATAGGCCATACTTTAAGGGACAAAGTTCCATGTTAGTTAAATAGACCATACTTTGATATTGTGTACTTATTAAGATGTGATTCTTCGACATAACATAAGAGTTGACTTATATTGTCCACATTTTCAGATTTTTAAATGTTAGGTTCTTGGTCTATTTTTTTCAAACATCAAATACTGAACCAACGTTCATTAATTCTCTACGATATTAAAACTTGCAATGATTTATGTAAAAATCTGTAACAACTTAATAAATATTCCGATGTGATCATATATTTTTTATTTACATGTAAGATTTTAAAATTGATCAAATTTCTTCCATGACGTCTATTTGTACGATACATTTGTACTGATACAAAGTATATTGTTTACTATTTGGAATTTTGATATCAGTTTATTTTGCAGAAATGTCGCAAGATATAATCTGTATGCATTTTAATAAAATCACCATAGAGAAAATAATTACCATGTTAATCCTTTACCCTTTTTTGTAGCGACGCACAAACATCGTTGAAATAAATGATATTTTCCACATTTCTATGTATTTTAATTGAGCACCACTGTTTTTAAACCATGAAGGTCAAAGATACAGACATGGTTTTGTTATGTGCAAAACCTTATCAACTACAATAGAATCTTTTTTTAATATTTATTCTAATATAACTCCAGAAAAAATCATCTGACCATCAGAGGATATATGGACTAATTAATCAGATATACCCCGATGTAAATTCTAACTATACACACATACACCCACCCACACCCCTCTTGCATAAGCTTGTCAAATAATACTCAGCCGTCAGCAGTGTTGTTCTCGCATGTTGCATAACCTTGTCAAATAATACTCAGCCGTCAGCAGTGTTGTTCTCGTTGTTAACTCCTAGTTTGCAAGTGAATGGTAATACAACAATAAAGTTGCATAGAAATTGACCGCAGCAAAAAATCAATTGCAGCAAATTTTGGAACCCCTCTCTAACATGCAAGTCTTTCCTAAAATCCACAGTTATGAAATGTGCATTCCTAAAAGATGGACTGGATGTAGTTAGTAACGCTACGTTAATCTAGAGCGGGTTTGCTTTGTCACTTGATTAGTGAAGAGTATTGGTCCATTAATCATTAATTATATGTTATCAATAATTGTCTAACATTTAACAAATACAAGTGCGCTTAGCATTATTCTCCTTTTATACATTGTTCACCTTCTATTTTAGTCGAAGCATATCTTTTTGTTACAAAACTAATTTTGATGATTTGTTAATTAAGAAATAAATTACTGCAGCAGCCGTTAAAACAATAACAAGCAACTGAAACAATAATTATTTAAATACAACTGTATGATATTCGGACGTCAATGAACCTTTTTAGATGAAATCTTTTGTCCTCCACTTCTCTCTCTTCATGTGCAACGATAATCTTAGTCATTTATATTTTATCATCAACAATTCATTATTAAATATAATGAAAGTTGAGAATATCTGTGGCACATAGGAAAAGAGAGCATGAGTACTTATGAATGGTTGAAATCCTACGCTGCTAGAACGACCAACAAAATTGAGAATGGGGACTACAGACTCGGCAAACAAAAGAGGAAATGAGGGGAAGCTTACAGAATATTTGAAGGTAATGATGTGTTCCTTAGTTAGGTCCGGCTGTAAAACCAGTTGAAATAGAGCATTAGTGCTTATAGAATATGCAGGTTGCAGTTATTGTTTCCATGCATGAGCTACACATGGTTAATGGATTGTATAAGTTGTTTACTTTAATTTGTTATTTTTTATATTGTTTCCACATATGTAATTATAATGCATGTATGTGATTATAATGTATGTAATTGCAAAACAAGTATTTCAAAAAGTTTCTTTTGTTTTCCAGGTTTAATCTGCTTATGCCCTCGTATCATTTAGGCCCTGTTCTTTTGAGCTAACGGAGGAAGAAATGCTTGAAACGGATGAAAAAGGACCGTTTCGCCAACACAAGGAAAGTGAGCCGTTAGCTCCAAACGGATCCGTTTTGCCTTAATTAGGGTATTTAATGAATTTTAATTAATTAATTTAGTGTTTAATAGATTTTAAAATTTAATAACTTGTGCAAATGAGATCCGTTTCAGACGCGGTTTTTTTCCGTTGCGATCGTGTCGAAATGCTCTACGTAATGAAGTTGGTTTGAACTGAATTGGAGTAATCTATAATTTTTCTATTCTATTGAACACCCCATTAACATTATCCGCTCAAATGGTCCGCTTAACGCGCCAAACGCATTCTCCGCTAACTCCCATTCTTCGCTATAATACTCCGCTAAAATACTCCGCTTCCGCTTGCAAAGGACAGGCCCTTGATATCACCAACAACCATAAGTTATATTAAAAATAATATAAAAAGAGGTTCTTGCCATGGATTCTGTTAAGCTGTCTTGTAGCGGGGGTTATAATTAATTAAACTGGGGTAATTGATAATTACTTTCAATACGTTCTTCTTTCAATCTACTTGTTTTATAACTTGTTGCTAGAGATGCTTCAAGTAAATGCATCACTTTTGAGTTTGATGGATCCACCCATCTCACGCCACCAATTAACATTCACATTATACGTTCTACTAATTGTTTTTTTTTTTTTTCATAATAAATATTAGCTACCACAGAGGGAGGGTTTGGGGTTGGCAAACCCGTAGGTGACATACACGGGAGCAACACCCTCACTTAAGGCGATTGATTAGCCGTTCAAGTCGTAGGGATCTAGAGGGTAGCACCCCATTTCGAAACGGTATATTTTTGTTCACAGTTGAATTTGAAGTTGAATTCAGCATTCTACTTACGGGAATATCTACGGGCGAAAAGTCATGTTTGTTGTGATAAAAAGATACATGTTGTCAAATATATGTTTTCCTCCTTCTGTAAATAAAGACCCTATGATATTCAACGTACTTAATTTTTTTCTATAATTTGTTTTCGAAATTATGAAATAAGCATCAACAGCAAAAACTTTCGAGTATACTTTAGCATAGTGCAAGTAATCAAAACTCACACATATATTCTCCAATATATAATAAAAGAATCTCTTCAATCAATCCATTATAATAAAAAGATGGGAAACCATTCTTCTTATCTCAAATTTTAAATTGTAGATATACCAATTTTACACCATATTGATTATTGCTGAAATGATGATAAAAGCGTTCCTAATAGTTGGCGTTTTCAATTCCATTTTTAATAAACAAGCATGACACACACAAAGACTGGAGCCAACCGAACAAGGCACAGACCAAATAAATTAACAATAATAAATTATTTGCATGAGTAAACAAGATAATGCTAAAACCACATAGTGTGTAAGCACTAGAAAGACATAGTACTTCAGCATTAACCGGTGTTAACCTAGAAACCACCGTGGCCATTTCAATTTTCAATTGCTATCCCTTTGACAATTGGGAATAAATTCAATTGCTATCCTCTGACAATTGAACCAGCAACAAGAGTTGTTCTTTATACCTTGCATTATTTTAGATATCCTCCCATATGTTGGTCGAGAACTCCAGGAGAAGTTCTAGCGAAAACATAAAATTTTGGCGGTAATATCATTTTTCACATGTCAATGGCGATCTCGGTATTTCAATCGATTGATATGTCAACTGAGATCAAATACCGATGTGCCAGTCAATACTAAGATTTTCTTGGTGAGAGCTCAAATTTTGATGAAAAATAAAATTGTGTGATAAGTAACATAACAAATATTTAATTATATATTCACATGACCAGTCGGATCGGAGGTTTTGATGTCAATGAAAGCAACAGCAAGCCTAATCACCTTTGAATGGGCATGACTTGAGATATGATCAAATGCCTAGTTGAATCCTGGTTTGTAGTTTGAATTCAAAAATTAATGTTTGAGACCAAACTTTCAAGTGTCATAAATACATTATTTCATCTATTTCTATCTTGTTTGTTATTTGACAAAGGAACTAAATGGGGGAGGAAAAATATTTTGAAGAGATATGGAAGAAAAAAATGAATTTGCATTTGATATTGATCAGAAATCAGTGAGTAAATATCTCATTCGATCTCTCCCATCCCATGACTGCAAGTTATTTTCCAATCATACTATAACCTAATAAATATTGCTTGTGTTTGATTGATATTAGTACTAGAAGATGACTATATTAGAATATGAGACGGTTTCGATTAGAAAGAGTTTTAATTGTGCTTTTATGTTGATTCGATATGTTAGAATTATGGTATATGTATTTGATTGAACTTGGCAAGAGACATTCAAATTATGAAAATTTTCAAGTTTTTATGTTAATTGATATAGAACCATGAGACGATTTAAATCAATTAGAAGTGGAAATGTACGGTATGAAGTAGAATTAATGAAAAAGAAAATCAAAAGAAAAATATTATTGTAACATAGTGTTTAAATATGCATGCAAATCAATTTTAAAGATAACTTAAATCAAATGTGTTTACATATTTAGAGATGTTCCCGAGATGAACTTTAGATTTGAGATGGACTTCCAAGGTGTTCTAATCTCATCCGATATCTCCTTATCCTTGGATATGAGATCAGATCTTTATAATTTCCGAGATAAAAATGATCAAAATTTGAGATTTAAAACTCAAAATGCACACTTGAATGTTTGGTACTTTGTTTAGTCGCTCCTCATTGGCAATGTTCAAGAGGATCCCGGAAAAGGAACATGTATTGGTCACTTCTTCTATTCTGGGTAAGCTCTTTGGTAAGTTTATCATTGTTCTTTTGAAATGATTATTATCAACTATTCAGACCTTACACTGCTTTTATTTTATTTTATTTTCAGTATATTATTTTTTGCAAAGGGCATACATAGCTAGCCTCCAGCAGCTTATACGTTTGTAGTTAGTCATATAAGAATTATTTTACAAGCCAAAATATCACCTTACCCAGGATCTTATGACCGTGGTACACATGCAATTACTATGTAACCTCAGTATAAACTTTTAGGGTAACCAATTATCATTATTATAAGTTGCTCAATTTGTAAAGAAAAATGGAATTTTGACTTAGATTTCTGCCAGGTAATTAAGATTCAAATGTATGCAAGCAGCCTTAACTTTAATTAAATAGGAATCAGACGTATATTGGGATTAGTTCAAGCATTCGTCTTCTGTTAATTTAATGTGGGTTTAGTTAAAAACTTATTCAGCTGTACATGACCTGTAACCGAATCTATTTTTTAAATAACTAAGAAAGAGAAACAATAAATTAATAACAATATATAGTCACACACATGTAAATACAGTAATATAAAGATTGCCCAATAAAATGGATTTCTTTTCTGTTAAATTACATTATGGAAGCAAATAACCCAATATAAAGATCTCCGTTTGTTTTATATTTTTCTTCTTTCGTATATACAGACGCCCACACACTTCATGCTATTGGGATCAAACTTCATCATATATTTAATTTATGTTATCTCTTAAATTCATCAGTAAATAAAGAAACGTGAATCACATGATTGATTATCACCTCTCATAGGAAATTGACTTGCATTCTCTCTACTATCATCCCTCTCTCTCTAACTCTCTCTTTTTTTACTTCTAATTTGTAGCTTGATTCGTAAGCTACTTCAATGTCCAGTATGTACGAACAGTTATAGTAGCGCAACAAGTAAGGGATTCAGTGAAGATCGAAACATTCTGGAAGCACATAGCTTAAACATTAGGAATAAATGTTAAGTCAAAAACAACAGTAACCCTAGCTTCAAGAACAAAGCAATATACCTCTCAATTCTCATTGAAAAGAAATGAAGGAGTCTCCATTCAAGTGCTCACAAAATGAATTCTCGAAATCATCGTAGCTTCCATCCAAATAATCTCGACTGGGATGCACAGTTTCGTTTGAAAATACATCCACATTTGCCATATGATCTGTCTCCATCGTCAATTTTGTTTTCTTCTCCCTCGTTCTTTCTCTTGCTCGAGTCCTTGCCTGTTTCCTCCTCACATCCTCCTTACTCTTGGAAGCTTTCCTTTGCAAATTCGGCTCCCTCTTACAGGAAAGCAGGTCTGAAAAATCGACATTTAAATGTTGCTCAATGGAAACCCTAGATTGATTGATTAACCAGTCGATGGTTGCACTTGCTTTGTCAAAACCAAGAAGATCTTGCAGCTTAAAGAACTTATGGGCAACCTCAACTGATAATCGTACTCTTGGAACCCTAAGCCCTTGCTTTGTTGCTACTTTTCTTGGCCCTTCGTATCTTTGTTTGGTTCCATCGGCACTGATATCGACTTTGGGTTCTTCATTACAAGTAATGATTTGCTGGCCTTGTAACGAGGAGGGATCATCAGAAGGAGCGGGAAAGCCATGGCAGCTCGTACAGTTCGATGTAGTCAAGCAATTGTACGAGGACTCATGGATATAATTGTATGGCAACATCAAGACTTTTTCAAAGGAAACAAATGAACGATACCTTTGTTATGCCCTAGAGCTTTCCATATTTTGTACAAGTGATAGGTGAAAGTTTGAGAGAGATGAGAATTAATGAAGGGATGGAAGAAAACTGTAGACATAGTACTACGTAAAGCTATAATTGTGGTCTACAATTTTGTAGGCTCAGGTGTAGGCAATTAAATAAAAAGCAAATGCTTCTCCAACGGGAAACAAGATGCAAATTTGTGCTGGAGAAATCAAGTTCATCTAGCATTTTCTCTGATCTGCTCCTCCTGATCTTTGATCCGTGCTTTCCGTAGTCATTTTAGCCGGTCAAGGTACTTCCCGCGAAAAAGTTGGTCATCTTTTGTCTTCATGTAACCTGCATATACTTGACTTTCTTTGTTTCATGTCACTTTCAGATATTGTTTTGTACTTCAAATATTTTTCTTTTCTTTCTTTTTTTGGAATGTTTTTATTCTTCGCTTCTCTTGGTTCCAAATGTAAAACTGACGCCTACAAATTACAATGTATACATTGACGGTCATGCCTTAGGAATATATATGGTTAAAACATATGTTAAGATTTTATGAATTACTCAAATACCCTAAATAAGATGTGACTTATCAAAAAAATTGAGTGGATCATAGGACTGTTTTGTATAGTCATAGGGGAGTCTGAGTTTGTACACATCTTTTTCAAAGATGTGTACAAAACACCGAATCCTATTGGTGGAAATCAGGGGGGTCCATATGGACCCACCTGATTTCCACCAATAGGGTGAAGTGTTTTGTTCACCTCACTTAAAAGTGAGGTGAACAAACTACTACACGTCATAGGGTTGTATACTAGAAATTTTTCTATATACATATATAAAATATATTGCATGGTAGTTCTTCTGATCAACTCCCAATGCCAAACGTTTTTTGATGCAAATTTATTAAATAAACAAATAAATTAATGTTGAAATAAATATTCTGCATTTATCTATTTTAGATGTTTTGTGCTCTTCATTTTTGTTCGGCATTTCCTTTTCTCATACAATATGATTTCTAAAAAATTAGTGATATTTTTATCTAAGCAGAAATAGTATCATTTTAATAAAATTTTAGTATTATATTCCTCGCTAAATTTTGTTCCCACATTTTAATTTCTATTATTTGTGTTTAATATATTATTTTATTACAATTCTTATAACTTTGTATATATGCTTCTGTAACCAAGGTTTGGTGATGGCACATCATTTTTTATAAACATTAAGCATAAGAATTAACAAAATTTTATTGTAACAGAGAGAACCTTCAATGTTAAGTGTCTGCAAACTCATATTTGCATCACTTTATCCATTAAATTTCAGCAATGCGAGACTATAGCAATTTCAAACTATTGTATTAATTTCCATATGGAAATCCAAAACAACCCGAACAATTTTTTTTATATTGTTGTACGATTAAAGTAGGTGTAAAGCAAATTAATCTTCTCAACTACAATTCATATACAAAAAAGGGAAAAAAATTCTTAATCCTAACAAATGTAACAAAAACCTCATCACACATGCATAAAATCACAATAATAATACGACATTGAGATGTGAACATAATGGACTTTGAAATGCCAACATTTTAAATGTGAAATTAAACATACGCTAAGATCATTGTCGTCACTATATAGATACAGATCTCAATAGTCTGCTTAACGGATTTAACCTGAGAAGGTACAAATGAATGATATCCTAAACACACTCAGTTGATCGCTCAACCACATCATTCACGTCATTAGGATTTGTTCCATACAGAGGCTGATCAATGGGGTGGAGGTGGTCGGGTTATGGTTTGCACGTGCAAAGTAGGTGGTAACGACGGTTATGAAGGATATGGCAAGAGGATATTGAAGGAGGTTGTTAATGAAGATGTAGCAAGGAAACTTCTCAAGTGGCCTTGTGTTCCGAGGCCTTAACATGAGAGTCATATATTGATGGTGTTGCAATCGAGGAGTGAGATACAACTGGTAAAGGGTATTTGATGATTTTGTTTTTAGCTAAGTTCCACAACCTAAGATGGGCTTTGACAATGGAATTTTTCGATGAATTAGAGGAATCTTGGTACCGAGGCCTAAGTAGAGTCAGAAGTAGCATGATTATAAGGGTTAAAAGTGGGTTGGGATCGATCAATTTCATGGTAAAAAGTGTTAAATCGAATTAAAATCAGACCCAAAAAAATTTAAAATCGAACCGAACGTAAATGGATTAATTCTGGTTAATTCGTCCGGTAACCGAATTTTTCAAACTAGAAAGATATGATATTATTCAGAGGATTGATTCGCTTAAAGAAAAGTATAATTAAATTTATAGTTACATTTAATCTTTTCTGTGTTTATTATAACAAAATTTGACATATTTTTAACTGATAAACTTTGTATTTTATCACTAAACTAATTATTTAAAGCAATATATAATGTGAAATTAAAGAACACAATGAAAATTTGGTAAGATCGATAAGAAAGGCAAATTATTTCAAATTAAATCCAAACCATTTAATTTAAAAATCAAACTCAACTAACCGAAATGAACCGTTTTGATTGGTTAACTGACCGATTTAACCAAATATGGCCCATCTCCAGTTAAGGCTAGCTCTGGTTAAAGGAGTGAAAAATAGTGCACAAAATATATTGCTGACAATAGGATGCACCATCGTAAGCATTCGTACTCCTAGATAACTGAACAAGGAATCAATTCAATGGTGGCTTGTTTGAAGCACATAATCTACACCGAGGCTTTCACATTGTTTACGCTCCATAGGTATGTCAAAGACAATGCGATCACCTATGTAAATTTGTCATCTAACTATATGGATAACAACCAATGACGAATTCAATAGCTTTATGTTTAGACAAATAACCCAAACTGGAACGAGAAGCATATATTCATAACCAAGATCAATCGACAGACTCCATTGCATAACGATAAACATATACCTAAGTGTTGATAGAACTAGCATCAAGAAGGCGATGACTGCTGCCAAAGCGAAAGAACTCAAGTAGTCACATCAATTATTGGACACATGATCATGCATTCATTACTTGGTTTTTTGTTGAAAATGTATAGCAAGTTGGTTTTTGGTAGGGTGAACTATAGAACTGAAAATAATAATTTTATTAATTCAACTCTTTCTTTGGAATTAAATTTGATATATTAACATGATAGACATATTGTTATAAATTTGATGAGAATCAATTAATCATTCTTTCATCATAGTTATAAAGTTAGTTCTATTGCCAAAACAGACTCACTTTAGGACTTGTTAATTAAAAATATAGGCTGGCACCTAGCTTTATAAATTGTACAAACTAACATTGACTATGAGCACTCGAAATAATAAAAATGCGAACACACATTATGCAAATGTTAAGCGTGATATGCATTAAATGAGAGTAAGTGGGATGACCGAAATATTGGGAATAATTAGGTTCACACTTCGGGGAACGAATTAAGATTTTTGTGATTGATGATGTGTTTATTACAATAATTGTTGACAAGACAATCTAATTATTAAAGGTGGGAATAAATCGCACTGCAATTATGCGGAAACCGTCCAGACCAAACTGCAAAAATGATCTAGAAAAGCAGACTGAATCCTCTCTTTAAAGCAAATACCCCAAACTGAACTGACTCGCAACGATACGATGCGGTTTGAACTATTGACCCAACTATTTTAAACTGGATTGAATCACATACATACACTGATAATGTTATGATAAAAGTATAACTAATTTCAATCTAATTTTTTAATTTAACGATATATATCTTATTTTCGGCATATGTTGTTGTTATATTAACAATAAGTATTATCACAAATGATTTTTTTTTTAAAATAGTTTTAGTGTATTAACTTCCATTTTTTTGGGGATAATACTAATTATAATCTTATTTGAGTTATCTTACTTAGTGTTTATACGTTGATTAACATTAATGTCTGGTTAATGTTTAAAATAGTTTCACTTTTCATTAAGTATTCATACGGGTAATAACCAATTTTTCTACTTAGGATAACACGTATTTTTAACTTTTAAGTGACATAACATCACACAATCATAAATTGATTGTTGATGAAAGCAATTCTTTTATTTCATATTTAATACGGGTTCAAATCGAATTGAACCAAATCCGGATCGTATTACACGAAAACCGAACCAAAACTGAACCATTTGAACGGCTAGTATAATGTTTTGTATTTTTGATCAACCATTTGATACGGTACAGATGATATAAAATGATCTTACTATTATGATATGAAATATGACACTCATTTTTTTTTACTTTAAACTTACAACATCAAAATTTACTTCTATTGAAAATCATAATATATAATTTTATATCACTCAATAGGTTTGAAAATTATGATATATGTGTGCTAGCCTCTCATGTCATCACATAATTTATCTTTATTTTCCTTCTTTCAATATTTCCATTTTGAAAAATTAAAACGAATTTTAGATGTAAATATTAATGACTACTACTATGAGCGTTACGACACATATTCCAAATAGGAATTGTTTTTCAGCAAGTCTATATATTCCCAATACATTGAAGAGGAAATGATTCATACATATTTTAAGTCATATTTTTATATTGAAACAATGTTTAGGTAGTTTGAATTTTCAATTCTAAACTTCAACATCTATTTTCTTTGGCTTCAATTTTTATTTTTGTTATTAATCATAAAATTGAATTCTCAGTAGAAGTTTGTTTGTAAGATTCTCAATAGAACCGCAATTGGAACAATATTTTGGGAAGAATGGCGACTCCGCCGCCTCTCTTTTCTTCGTTCCTTACCTAGTTTCCTGATCCCTTTTTTAGTTCATGCGCCTCCACTACTACTGTAACTACTCGCCCTCTGACCCCGCGCCTCTCTCCTCTTCACTCCGATGGCCAAGAACAGGAAGTCGAAGCCCAGATTGCAATCTTTTATCCTCACTCGATCTGGTTGTGCTAGGGCTGCTCAATCTGTGTCTGACCCTGATTTTGACTCTCCTGATGACGTTGAAGTTCCTCCTCGACCTGACCTTGTCTATTCTCTTCCCGATTTGCATCCGATTAATTCTCTACTGACTGAATTGTATGTTCCTCCCTCTAAGTCAAATCCACGCAACACAGGAAAATCCCCAATTTCTCATATGCTTGAAAGATCCTCTAGCGATTGGATGCTGATGGCAATCGTTGTGCCTATGGTGGTCTGTACGTTGATCTTGGGAATGTGGTAGTTAATCCTACATTGGTGCCTGGCACCATCACAATTGACAATGGGGATGGCACTTTTGTTGCTCCTTCAATTGGTGTTGTCGGTCTTGGGTCTGTTGCGACGTCGGAGGTGCTTGCCGATGTCTCTGTACCACCAGCACAGGTCATTCATAATTGCTCGCCAACTTCTCGTGATAATGTCGATACCAATGTGCCCTTGCCAACGCAATCTGTTGTTCCACCTAAGCCAAAATGGACTTCGTTATTCACTAATCTTCCGAATGTTGCTGGTGAGTTCTCTCCAGCTGATTTTATTATTCATCCGTTTGTTGATGGTTCGGTTCCTCCGCTAGAAATTTATAATGAAGCAACAATTTTCTGGAAAGACCATCTTGTTGGTTTTTTTTCTAGATAAAAAGCCGCCCGATGTAGATATGATTGATGCATGTCGTACTATGTGGAGATTGAAAGCTGGTTTTCACCTTAAGTTTATTGATGGTCTTTACTACTTGAAATTCTCATCCAATGAGGAAAGACTGCAGGTTATTGAGTCCCCCCCTTGATTATTGGTGGTAAACCCTTTATTGTCACTCCATGGAGTAAGTTAGTGGATAAGGTAAAAGAGCAGGTGCTTTTTATTCCAGTCTGAACTCAGTTCACACATGTTCCGTTCGTTCTCTAGCCACTCCTTGGTTTTAATTGGTTAGCTTGTCATACTGGTAAATTAAAGTGTTTTGATGCTAATACTGTCACAAGGAAAAATATTTCTTTCGCTCGTGCCTTGATTGAGGTCATTCCGAACAAGCCCCTTCCATCTCAGATTAATGTTAGGCTTAAAGATCGTGTTTACCTAGTTGAAGTGACCTATAAATGGAAGCCTGATATATGTTCTACTTGCAAAGTGTTTGGTCATGCTGTGCACAAAGATTGTTCCTTGTGCAGTGCCACGCCTTCTGTTATAATAGCTTTACTCTGCCCTATATCGCGTGTTTGGGCTGTCAAACCCAAAAAGGCTGATCCTACTCCCGTGGTGGAACATGAGCCAGAGCCTGAGACGGTTGTGAGTTCTGATATTCAGTTTCCTATCTGTGATACTCTACCTGATCATGAAATTGCTTGGGTTGACAGAGAATGGGCCTGGGTGCATTCATCTTCTGGGTTGCGGCTTGATTACACTACTACAAAACAGGTCTGTTGCATCGTCACAGTTGCATCAGTTGTATAAACAACTGATGCAAATCACATTACTCGAGTCAGTTCCCTATTACCTCGTAAAGTAGTTGTCATAGATCAAGCAGTTGAAAGGTCGAAAATGTAATTAGCATCTGTTGTGAACCATTTTTGAAGCAAATAATCTAAAGCAAGTGTTTTTACTTGCATCACATATGTTAACAACTGATGCATTTATATTAATTTGCATCAGTTTCCACTACAACAAAACAGTCATTTTACAACGGGCAAAAACCGTTGTAATATGCATTTAACAACGGGCATATGCCCGTCTGAATATGCACCGTCGTAATAGCTCCTGACTATTTGACAACGGGCAATGACTGTTGTAAATGACCGTTGTAATAACTTGCTCTGTCACATGCAATGACTCTATGACAATGGTTATTAACCCGTTGTAATAGCTAATAAATTACAAGCGGCCTTTGCCCGTTGTAATACAGTAAATTACAACGGTTTTTGCCCGTTGTAATAGCAAATTTAAATATAACTGCTGCGATATACATCCATAATAATAATAAATATTTTAACATGCAATAAATACTGTAATGCAACAATCAAAATCACATAATAACACATACTAAAAGACTGAAGCAAGAATCATATAATTCCAACACATTTCAAAAAGTTCGATAAGTTTATACTCCAAAAGACCAGATAAGTTTACATTCCAAAAGGTTAGATAAGTTACGTCGACATAGTTCTAACATAAATTACATAACTAGTTTCATAAGTACCAAAACTAGACCAAGGAAAGGTAATCTTTGTGCCACGCGACGGTAGATCCAACGGCCTGTTGATCTTCGAGTCTGCATATAGTTACTAGCACGGGGTGACTGCAAAAAAAGCAAAAAAAAATACCAAATGTAGAGAGAATATATTATTATACACCAGTCAAAACTTATTATACAACATTTAAGTCTTGCATTGCTGTAACCTTACTGCCTTTGGTTCCATAGTCTTCCTACTTCGGTTTAGACACAGTTTAGACACCACCATATCCACAGTTTGCAGTTGTATTTAAGTAAAAATATTTGTATTTGTAACTGACATTATATACGAACTTTTATTTCTACAATTATATGACCAAAGGAAGAATTAATTACATAATAGGCTTCTATTGAAAGTCCAAATATATGCTTCGGCACATCAGCTTAGTTGCTGTGCTTCGGCACAGCAGCTTAGTTGCTGAAGCAACTTAGTTGCTGAAGCAACTTAGTTGCTGTGCTCTGCACAGCAACGCTTAGTTGCTGTGCCGAGGCACAGCAACTTAGTTATTGTGCACAGCAACTAAGTTGTTGTGCCTCGGGACAGCAACTAAGCGTTGCTGTGCAGAGCACAGCAACTAAGTTGCTTCAGCAACTTAGTTGTTGTGCCTCTGCACAGCAACTTAGTTGTTGTGCCTCTGCACAGCAATGCTTAGTTGCTGTGCCTCGGCACAGCAACTAAGTGGCTGTGCCAGAGCACAACAACTAAGTGGTTGTGCCAGAGCACAGCAACTAAGTTGTTGTGCCGAAGCACAGCAACTTGGTTGCTTCAGCAACTTGGTTGCTTCAGCAACTTAGTTGCTGTGCCTCTGCACAGCAATGCTTAGTTGCTGTGCCTCGGCACAGCAACTAAGTTGCTGTTCAAGGCACAGCAATTAAGTTGCTGTTCAAGGCATTAAATTTCTTTAATACGTTTTAATTATGAAACATTTGTTTTCCATGACAGATGAAAAAGTTTACTTAAAACTAAATGTCACAATTAAATGCATAATGCAGTTCTTTACTCTTTGCTTTGCTATTGCCATGATTCGACTTTAGGCATATTAAAAAAAAATTGAAGTACGTATTACTTTTGTTGCCCTTATATGTTCCTTTTTTTATGTTGGTCCAAACCTATACATAAGCAGTTGTTTTTCTATTACATGTAGGCAGTAATAAAGACTGGGAGATGATTCAACATAGGCTGAATTTTTAGGAAATTTGAAACAATATAGGCCGAATTCAATTATAATTGTTTTTGTTTATTTCTTTGAAAAATTGGGACGGTTTAGGAAAACCCTTCCCATATCTTGTTTTTAAACCTGAAATTTCAAACTAAGATGAGTTACCAATGGAGTGATATTCAAAGAGATACATTTTGTGTAATGCGCATATGGACATACAATTCCCTTTTTAGCTTTTTCATATATGATAAATAAATGGAAACCACAAGTATTTACCAAAAATTAGTAATTTTTTATATCACTGGTAACCTATGTATAATCGAAAAAATTGATTATGTTAAATAAAGAGAAAAAAGGAATGAAATAAAAAATGGAAGCAGGTTACGCCGCTTGTTACTAAAAGGAATTAACTATGCCAACAAATAAATATCTCACCTTATTTTTGGCAACAATAGAAATGTTAAACCCACCAAGCTCTGTGTCAATTGAATGGACTGTAGTTCTTCATGCCTCTGTCATTGGCAACAGGATGACAAACCTGAGATTAAAATAATCAACAAATAGATGAAGCCTTATGCAAGAAAATCAATATAAATAAATGATAAAATACAATTTGTGTGAGAGAAGAACAATTACCTAGAGATCAAAAATAAGTACATGAAAATGAGTAAGCAAATTATTGTTTCTGAAGCAGTAATGCATGGTTTCTACAACAAGGATTTGAGATTTCAAAACAAAATGCTTCAAGATGTACAAACTTTGATGCCAATACATTCTGAATGTTGATTTCCATTTACCCTATAAAATGATTCAATGGATGATGGAGAAAAACTTGACACTCCCTACCTGGATGATAATCAACTTACTGGCTCCATTCCCGGTGGCCTTGGAAATAGTCTAACGGATTTCATTTCCATCACAATGTGAGCTCACCGTACCAATTCGAGCTTCTTTTATGAGTATTTCTATGTCCAAAAATATACAAGTGAATATTTCTATGATTCAATGGTTTTACTTATCAGGTATATGCTCAATGTACAGTGCAGTTCAAAGTTTACCTTTTAATCAAGTTTTCAATATGCATGTCAAAACTGATCAAACAGATTATATAAAAACCGGTTATGTTCAGTGGTGCATTCCTTGTCTACTTCACAGTTATATTCAGGCAAACTCCACATACAAATTTACATTGGGTATAAACAAATACATAGATCAATTCATTCAATTTCAGCGAATGGTATACATCAGTAATTCCTACCATTAGCTTGCATACTCAATGGATATAAATTTGCATATCAGGCTATTTTGCAAATACATGTCATTTTACAACTACCCTGCATATGTCGAATCATTTATAGTGAACAACAAACTCACTTTCATAACAGTTATGGCAGATAAATATAGTCGAGGCATTTATATATGTATTAACTTTATTTAATTAACCTCCTTCTTAACACAACAATTCATCCTCTAATATAAATATACACACATCTTTTATGTATGTATACCTATAATCCCACTTAATTTCTAAACCCAGTCCTCATATATAAATATATATACACACACCCAATTTCCGGTATGTATACATGTACATCCATATCATATAGACCATTTATAATGTACATGTATACACACCCATCTTCCTGTATGTATACTTATATCCCCTCAATTTCAGAATTTATAAATACATCTAAAACTGAGTCCTTCACAACCATACATCCAAAAAGGAACACATACCACATACACAAATTCTTATTTTTGAGAGCGGATTATTCAATTGCACCCATGGACAAGCCATTGAAATATACACATGTATATCTATATATTCTATATTGGCCTGTGTTTACTAAACTGGTACCCGTTTTGGTTAAGCAATTTTTCTCTAAACACTTATCAAATGTCATATGTTAAATTTGTGCATCAGTTTAGTTAACAGGTAACGAAACATCCCACCTATAAATCTGAAATCAATCAAACCTTCACAACAAATCATCCATGTGCAAGTCATGCATACAAACATTGTTCACACATTGCATTAGTGCATCCATTACACTCAGCATACATTAAGTATAGTAACTCACCCTTCAATTCCTTAGCACTGGAAATATGTGTCCAGACAAATGTAAAATGGATTACTGGGTCAAGCATCTATTCATTTAAACTAGCATGCTATTCATATTTATGTATCTTACTCAGGAATACTTTACTGTTTTTACAACAGTATTTAAGTATTTTATCACTGTGTAAATATGATTAGAGGTAAGTATAGACATAAGCATGTATCTACTTTCCCACACTGCCTGTACTCACTCTTCCAACCCTATTTACATAGAAAACAGTGCCTAAATCTGTTTTAACACTTTAATTCCAAAACTGTATATCAAACAAACAGCCATACAAACATACAAAATCACTCAACAAACATGTATGTTTGTTTATAACAATCCTACAATAAACATATAAGTAAATCGGTTGCCTGTAAAAATGCTTATTGTCAAATAAGAACAGGAAATACACTCACATAGGGTTTAATCTCGATTTCTATTTCCCAGATCTCGATTTCAGGCTTCGGGCTTCTCCTAGACTCGTTGCTCTCTCTCTCTCTCGAGTTCCCTCCATCACGAATCCGTCTCCAATTTGATAGCGAGATGGTTGTCTTTCCTAATTTTTCGCTGCTAGGTCATCGGCCGTTTTTGGGTTTTCTTTTGATTTTATTTTGGACGAGAGAATGGTATAAAGGGTCGGCCTCTTTCTTTCTTTTATTTGTTAAACCGGCCAGGGTTTTCATTCGTTGCCATTACCAATTTTACCCCTAGGATTTATATTAACCCTTTATAATTATACCAACACTTATCCCAATTGCTATGTTACACACACAATATACAATCTATCATACATCCACTATATATATATATATATATATATATATATATATATATATATATATATATATATATATATTTGTGCACATCAATTTAACCATCCACTATATATATATATATATTCATATAAAGAATTACAATTTATTTGTTCTTCACATATATATATAGGTTATCACATTATAATAATTGACATAAATGAAATTATATATATATATATATATAATGATTTTATAAATATGTTCTTAAACCTGATTATTGACCACATTTTTTACAAATATTTTATGAACAAATCAAATCTAACATTTGTCCAAATAGTGTCGCAACAAAGTTTGTATTTACAATGCTTTTAAAACAAATGTTGTAAATGTTAGTGACATATGATTAATATAATATTATTAATGATTAATAAATATTAGTAGCATATGATTAATATGATAAATATTATTAGTAATGCAATATTATAGTTAGCAATTAGTAACATATGACTAATATATATAATATTATTAATGATAAATTATTAAATACTAATAAATAATAAATATTAATTTTAAGAAAGCATTGTGATTATGAATTGTTTATTATTAAAAACTCACAATAGACATTTATTATAACGATTACAATTGGCATTTTTTTACCGTTGTAAAATTGGCATCTATTGCAACGGTCACTTTTTGCCCGTTGTAAAATTGACATCTATTACAACGGACATTTTGGGAACGTTGTAAAATTGATATATATTACAACGGGCCAGAAAAAACCGTTGTAATAGACACCTATTACAACGGGCTTCCTGTGCTTGTTGTAAAAAAGGGGTTGTATAGGGCATCTATTACAACGGTTCTTAATTGACCGTTGTAATATCCCTCTATTACAACGGGCAGTCGATGCATGTTGTAAAAATGACGTTGTAATAGATTGTTTTTGTTGTAGTGTTCTTAAATTCGAAGAAAATATAATGAAGCAATATATATGTTAAATTAAAAAATGTAAATCATATGTCACGTAGAATAAAAATAACGGACCGTGCCACGAAATCTTACTTCCTTTTTCTCTTACACGCTATTTTTTTTAGTTTTCGCGCTGGTAGGAAAGCAAAAAAGAAAAAAAAAACAGGAAAAGAACAAAGACAATGAAGAAGGGAAATCAGTGCCGCTCTTTCGATTCGACTCAATTCAAGATTACAGATTTCGACTGCCATTGTTTTCAGGTATTATATTTTTCCGATTTTAATTTGCCTCTTCTGATTTGATTTCGATTGCCGTATTTTGATTTTGATTTTGTCGTATTTCGATTTCAATTAACCATGAGTTACATTAGTTTATAAGAATTTTCCCATTTTATATGATTCATTCAAAGGTATTTTTAAAGTTAGGTATACCAGTTTTTAAAGGTAGAAGAACTTATGTAACTAGAACTTGATATTGCTGCCTAATTTAGCAGCTTACTGTTGAGCCCTCAGGTAAGTTAGTTTATTAAATGTAGCAATTCTTGGACTGCCTGTTTACAGAGGAACGAATGTAAGTCCAGATGAATGCTTCAATAGCCTGTTCATAGAAGAAAAAGTTGCAATTAAATCAATAAATTTTGAAAATATATAATAATTGAAGGAGATCGTGACTTTTCTAATATAAGAAAATCAGTACACAGGCCTTTGGTCTGACATTGTATACCCTAAAACAAGTCCTTATTTCCTTCTTTATCAATAATTTTAGGCAAATAAATATAAAGTATTAGAACATAGGGATTCCTGACATTAAATATAGTTAAGATAACGCATCAAAGCCCAAAAAACCGTAAGCCAGCTGTAACATCTTACATAAATTTTAGGACTCAAAATATTAGCAGGAGTAGTGTATGCTTTAAGTGATGTCCAACATTGGATGCGTAGCATGAGGCTTACTATATTTATTTCATTATATGAGCGTGTATAGGGATAAAAACTTAAAAGCCAATCCGAAAATATAACTGGCACCTGATTAAAGACAAACTCGTTAGAAGTTCACACCTAAGTATCTTGATAGTTTCTTACTGCTTACAATTCAATAGTTCAGCAATCACATTTAGTAAGCTATAAGCAAAAAAACTAAGTGGTAGGATAAATGGAAAAATCATTAATAGATAATCCTGTTAGTGATAGGCGAATCTGAAGTGTTTCTGTATGGATTCCTCTGTTTTTGTTAGGATATATAATGAATAAAGAATATTTTACGACAAACAATTAAAAACGGAAGATATGCTAATAGTTAGATCGATCTTTTTTTAAATGCTTGTAGTTGTGGTAGACAAAGAGCGGTTTACAAGCGAGCGTCTAAGGTCCAATCTTGAAATAATAAATTCAACATACTCCCTTGCAATAATAATAAAACGTTTTACCACCTAAGTGTTTACATAGCAATAATAATAATAATATTCAACTTACTGAAAAGAAATGATTTGGAAAATGTAGAGAAGAAAATCAGATATGCGATAAAACGGTTTATCAGCTGAGTGTGTACATATCGAATGCATATCACAAAGTGAACCGCGCTTTGAGTATGCGGGTTATGCTCATCCAAGCTTATCTATAAAAAGACAATGAAAAGTGTACTGTTTTTCTTTTAAACTAAACAAGTGATGATAAATAATAATAAAGTTTAATAAAGTAATATACTAACAAATATAAGGTAGCAAAGAAAATTTAAATGATAAGTTGCAAAGTAATATTATGTCATGTACATTTATTTGAGTACGGACATAAATTTGTATACAAGGTAAAATGTCAGTTTGAATAACAGCAAACAGTATTCCTCAATTTTTACAGTTGAAACACTCTCATTAGTGAAGTAGCAAACACATAAATTGGAATAAAATAAATATAGTAACAAATTAATTGTATCAAGGAGTAGTACAGTAGACATGTACATAGGAATATTATCTCACATACGTCCTCTGATTTGAATAGATTGTGGACAAAAAACAAATTAAGTACATACGCAACGATGATAAAAAAATATATATTATTCTTTAGCTTTTATATTAGCGCACAATCAAATACGAATAGAAATGCTTAGCAAATAGAAAACACACAATATATATTCACAGCATTAAGGCTTTGAGAACACGTTAGTAGAGGAAGAGAAATCAGTGGAAATCTATAGTTTGAATAGAGATATAAAATCATACGTGTTAACCGAAAGAAATAACGGTTCATAGATTAAGACAAATAAAGCATCTACCGTAATACCGTGAAAGGATAAAGTATGCAAGCATTATTAGAGAAGGTCAAAACGTTGGTATTGTAGAAATACTAACTGTAAATCATGCGACAAACAGAGTTAGAAGGGTAAAAACAGTGAGGAGTAACTTTGCTCCCAATTAAACTCCTAGTTAATTGCTTGGCTATGTTGGTGATGATACCCTTCTCCGGTAGATCAATATTGAAACCTTTAATTTAGTTGACTGGAAAATTGTAGAATTTCGGAGTTTAGGAGGGGCAAATATTTTGATTCGCCGCAAGAAGATATGGGGATTGTAAATGGAGAAGTGGTTCTAGTTGAAAAACTGGGAATGAATAATGCTTACAGTGAGGTGTAGACATTAATTGTTGTAGAGTTTATTTCGTGTATTTCAGTATTGTAAAACGTTTGCTGTGTTTTTTTGGTTGTGTACGTATTTTCTATTTGTAACGTTTTTAGGTTTTCCAGGGTATTTTTGGTATTTGTACAAGTGTATATAACTCTGTTTTGATTGTAGAATGAAATCTGAGCGAGAAACATTATTTTTCATATCCTTTTTGTTCATGGTATCGGAGCCATGCGATTTTCTTTCTCCAAAACCTAATTCTAATTTGTAATGCCTGATTCAAGCCAAATCTCAAGTACTAACCCAGAGAATCTCGCAAACTCTGCGGTTACTTACAATGATCCCTATTTTCTTTCTCATGGTGATAACCCTATTTCCCAATTAGGTCAAATTGTGTTTGATGGAGACAATTACCTTAATTGGAGTCGTAACGTTCGATTAGCTCTTGGAGCGAAGAACAAAATCGGATTTGTTGATGGATCCATTCCTCGACCTGCTGATGAGTCTCAAGATTTGCAAAAATGGATTCGGAATGATTACATGGTCACTGCTTGGATTCCTTGCTCCATGGAGAAGAAGATTTCAGAGATTTTTATTTTTAATTCATCTGCTAAATAGCTTTGGATTGAAATTCAAGAGAGGTATGGACATTCTAATGCTCCTCATATCTATGAAATTCATAAGAAATTAATGGCTATTCAGCAAAATGATGATATTATTACTGCATACTATGCGAGTCTTAAATAAGTTTGAGATCAATTGCAAATCATAGAACCTTATCCTGATTGTACTTGTGGAGCAATTCTTCAATGTTCATGTGGTTTGCTTAAGAAAATTTTAGAAGCCGACCAATTAAGAAAGCTTATTCAGTTTATTTCTGGTCTGAACAAATCATATGATCAAGCCTAGATTAATCTTCTTAGTATGGATCCTTTACAAAACGTGAATAGAGCATATCATATGATGCAACAAACTGAAAGGCAGAATGCTCTTAATTTGGCACATCAGTCTAATGAGATAAGTACTTTATTTTCTGCAAAGAAGGTTCAGGAATCTCATAATTTCAGTTCATCATTTCAGAAGAAAGACTACAAGAAGTCTAAGCTTGACAAGTTTTGTGATCCTTGTAAGTTTAAGGGTCATACCAAGGATCAGTGCTTTAAAATTGTTAGGTATCCTGATTGGTGGAAAGGGAGGACAAATCAGAAGCAACAAAAATTTGCTGGAAATGTGCTAGAAAACTCTATTGTTTCTAGAATTCTTGGATCTGCACATGCTAATTCACCTCTGGAACATGGCACTGAAGCAAATAGTACTTCAACTCAAGTTGATCCTCAAGTGTTTTCTGCTCTTTATAAGGAATTTGTTAAGATAATGCAATCTAATCAAGGCTCCTCTTCTTCTTCTGAAGCTTATAATGCTGCAGTGAATTTTGCAGGTATTGTTTCTGCATTTAATGTGAATTTTTCATTTAAGCATGCAAACATTTATACATCGATAATTGATACAGGAGCAAGTGATCATATGGCTTTTGACATAAATATGATTGACAAAACTCATATTCTTGAACATCCTATAAAAATTCTTCTTCCTGATGGTACATTGAAAACTGTTTCTATTATTGGTGTCATTTCTATCAGTCCACACATTACTCTCAAAAATGTATTCTATGTCCCTGATTTCAAACATAACCTTTTATCTGTTGGAAGGTTATTGGATTAAAATAATTTAATTGCCAAATTTGAGCAAAACTCTTGCTCTTTCCAGGACCTTACAACTGATCTGGTGAAGGCTGTTGGATTGAGACAAGAAGGTTTGTATAGATTTGTTAATCATCTGCCATATAATTCTATTCCTAAAAAAAAAATGTATCTGATTTCCATCCTGTTGTTCTAGCTTCTAATACAAAAAAATCTGTTGGCTTGTTAGATGCAAGGCTTGGACATGCCTCTGTAGCTAAATTGAAATATTTACCTTGTTTTTCTACATCTTTTCCGAATAATAATGAATTTCACTGTGAAGCATGTATTTGTGCAAAGCATCATATGTTACCTTTTCCTGTATCAAATTCCATTGCAAATGCATGTTTTGAATTAATTCATATTGATTTGTGGGGACCATATCGAATTCCTTCTATATCTGGTGCAAGGTATTTTTTAACAATCTTAGATGATCATTCAAGAACTATGTGGACTCATTTAATTCATCATAAAGATCAAGTTCCACAAGTAATAACTGCTTTTTTTAGCATATGTTGAAAATCAGGTTCAGAAGTCAGTTAAAATAATTAGATCAGATAATGGAACTGAAATAGTTCAGCATTCATGCACATTATTGTTTGCATCAAAAGGGATCATTCATCAAAAAGTATTGCAGGAGTTCCACAACAAAATGGAAGGGTAGAACGTACACACAAGCATTTGGCTGAAACTGCTAGGGCTCTTAAGTTGCATGCAAATTTACCTAGTAGATTTTGGGGAGATTGTTTTCTAACAACAACATATTTAATAAATCTTATGCTTTCTTCTGTTCTACATTGGAAAACACCATATGAAGTCTTAATGAACAAATTACCAGGTTATTCACATTTGAGAGTCATGGGATGTTTAGCTTATCCAGTTATGAAAACTAAGGATAAAATGGCTTCTAGATCAAAAAAATGTGTTCTGCTTGGTTATCCTTATGCTTGAAAGGGATATAAGCTTTATGACTTGGAAAATCATAAAGTAATTTTGAGTAGAGATGTTATTTTCAAAGAAGATATTTTTCCTTTTCATTCAACTACATTTGATTCTTCAAAAACAAAACAAAGTGCTAAATTTCCTCTTGTTAATCCTGCTCTTTCTAATGATTTTAATCATAACATTTCAATTCCAACAAATTCTCAGTCACAACAAGATAACATTGAGAGTATTCCTCAATTTCCTGAAAGATTTTCCTCTACTCATTTTCCATATGTTCCTTCTTCATCCGATTCTCCTCCTCAACAATCTGTTTTTTCTCCACAACATTCTTCTTCCTCAACCAAAGGTCTACCACTCAGAAAATCTGTTCGACATATTTAATTGCCTAAAAAATTTGATCAATTTTTTTTAGACAAGCATGTCAAACCCCTTACAACATGCTCTTTTGTTCAGCAGTTTCTCTCTAATCCAAGTTTGAATTATTTGAGTCCAGAATACATTAGCAGTTTAGCAAATGCCTTCTTTGTTCATGAACCAAGTTCATATGCTCAAGCTAAAAATGATCCAAACTGGATTGAAGCAATGGAGACCGAATTGAAGGCTCTTGAAAGCAATAAAACTTGGGAAATAACTACTCTCCCTCCAAACAAAACTGCTATTTGAAGTAAGTGGGTATATAAGGCAAAGTTTAATCCAGATGGAACTCTTAATAAGTGTAAGGCAAGGGTTATGGCAAGAGGGAACAAGCAGATTAAAAGTAAAGATTTTAAATATACTTTTAGTCCTGCTGCAAAATTTACTATTGTTCGAATTCTTATTGCTTTGGTTGCTGTCAAAAATTGGGAGATTCGTCAACTAGACATAAGTAATGCCTTCTTACATGGATATGTTGAAGAAGAGTTATATATGAAGCCACCACCTTGTTATTCAAAAGAAAAACCTAGGGAAATGTGTAAACTGAAGAAATCGTTGTATGGTTTGAGGCAAGCTGCAAGGCAATGGAATGTAGAGCTTAGTAAGCATTTAATCAATTCAGGTTTTCAGCAGTCAAGGCAAGATTACTCTCTTTTTATTAAGTCTGGTAATGGATCTTTTACTGATGTGGTTGCTTATGTTGATGATTTGTTAGTTATTGGTAATTCTCTATCTGAGATTCAAGTTGTTAAACACTCTCTTCATTCTGTGTTTACAATCAAAGATTTAGGTCAGTTGAGATATTTTTTGGGAATAGAGGTTTTTAGAACTGCAAAAGGAATTCTACTTAATCAAAGAAAATATATTTTGGATTTACTGAAAGACACAAACATGCTAGAATGCAAGTCTGTTCCAGTTCCTTTGCAAAAGAATTTAAGACTTAGTACTGAAGATGCACCTTTTTTGGAAGATCCTGAAGTATATAGAAGACTCATTGGTAAACTACTGTATCTCAACATGACCAGACCTGACATTTCTTATGTTGTTCAACAGCTTAGCCAGTTCTTGAATACACCTGCACAAACACATCTAAATGCTGCACTACATGTTCTTAAGTATCTAAAAGGCACTTTGGATTTGGGACCTTTTTATTCTGCTAAGTCTGATCTTAATCTCTCAGCATATTGTGATGCTGATTGGGGAAGCTGTTCATTTTCTGCAAAGTCACTTTCTGGTTATGCTGCGTTTTTGGGTGATTGTTTGATATCTTGGAAAACAAAGAAACAAAAAATGACCTCTAAAAGTACTTGTGAAGCTGAATATCATAGTATGAGTTATGTTACAAGCGAGTTAATTTGGCTTGATGGGTTGTTATCCGATCTGCAGGTAAAAGTGCTTCTTCCAATTGATTTGTTTTGTGATAATACTGCAGCTAAATATCTTGTAGAAAACAAAGTGTTTCAAGAAATAACAAAACACTTAAGAGTTAATTGCCATTTTATTCGAGACTATGTAGATGCACAGTTCATCAATATTCTGCATGTAAAGTCAGCTCTTCAACTTGCAGATGTTCTTACAAAGCCTTTGGGTGTAAAGCAACATGGATTTCTATCGGCCAAGTTAGGACTTGTGTCTAAACCACCAAGTCCAGCTTGAGGGGGGGATGTAGAGTGTATTTCGTGTATTTTAGTATTGTAAAACGTTTGCTGTGTTTTTTTGGTTGTGTACATATTTTCTGTTTGTAACGTTTTTAGGTTTTCCAAGGTATTTTTGGTATTTGTACAAGTGTATATAACTCTGTTTTGACTATAGAATGAAATCTTAACGAGAAACATTATTTTTCGTATCCTCTTTGTTCAATTGTGTGGTGTGTCTCTACTGCAGTAAACTATAACTTGTCAATATTTATTGCATGAATCATCCTTCATTAAACATAAAGATAAAACAATGGTAAAAGGTTATACTCTCAACATTAACAAATAGACAAAGTGATGATATTCTTTATGCATTTCATTGAGTGTCTTCTCATATCTTATAAAGGGTCGCTATCCCTGGAATAAATATTTGACTGCTTGGCAAGCTTAACAATTAATTGCATGAATGCATCACCCAAATAACCATAGTAAAAATAAAAATATTCACACATGCCATGAAATTCAAAAAAAAAAAAAACTATGAACTTAATTTAGGGGAATGCACTTTGTTTATCAAGTTTGCAACACATTCAATCTTCTTTTCCTCGTCGTCTACCTATAATGATTGTATAATTAGTAAAATTCCTTCCCTTTTGGGTATAAATAATGAAAACTTAACCGAAAGACTGGTGGTTATGCAATGTGATTGCTGCCATTCTATTTGGAATGAAATAAATTATAGAAATACAAGACTGAAACTTTTAAGAATTGAATAACTGCCTGAGTTAAAAGGAAATGTTCTATTTGTTTTGTTTTATTGCTTATTTTATTTTATTTTATTTAATCTTTTTAATTAGTTATAATCTACGTTATTGTGTGCTTAGTTCTGTATCAGTTATCTGCACATCAGATTAATTAGTTTGCAATGATTTAGAAGAAAATATATAGTTTGTTTTGCATAAATGAATACTAGTGATGTATTTAATTATCAGGAACAGTGAGAGTTTTATTGTAAAGATATTGCATAATTGGACACTGAGAAAATGATTCTGATAAATTGATAACCTTCCCTGGCATATTTTTCAAAAAATTTACGGTACAATTTTTTTTGTCACAAATATTTGGAACTTAAAATATATATATATAGCAGAGCAGTAGTCCACAGAAAAAATATGTTATTCTATATTTCCTGTTTTCTGTTAGTAATGCCTATATCATGTGATCATATAATCAACTTTTATCCGAATGCATGATTGCAAATATTTAAATATTCATCTTATTATAAACAATCCACATAATACAAAGAAGATGATATGTAAGTATTGTGCTTATATCAAATTGAACTATCAATGTCAGTTTGAAGAAGAAGAACAGTACACATTATAAATAGCCAAATGATATACACACAACAAATCTTGATTTCTCTTATTGCCACATATATTACATGATAAAATCACAAGCACTACATAATATATCAAATGAAAACAAACAAAAATGACCGCAAACGCCTCTCACAAGGAAATAACACATACACGATACAATTCTATATATGTCAATCAACACACCCATAGAAAAATTTCAACACAACGCCATGAATAAACCTTATGTAAAGGCAAAAAAAAAAAAAAAAAAAAACTTACACATCAGTAACACTAAAGGAGTCATGATTCTTGACCACGATATCATACATCTGCATGGACTTGAAGTGCTGGAAGTCGTTGGGAAGAGAAATGAGATCGACGGAGGAACATTTATGGAACTGAATCAGATCATCGTAGTAGTGTTCCCATCCTAAGCATGTTAAGGTGACATTTCTTTTTCTGATTGTTGTTTCACTAGGTTAACATATAAGCATATTATATGAATATAACCATCATAATTGGTTCACAACAGATATTTCAGTCCTATAAGCATGGTATACATTTTCTTTTGATTTGCACCACTTGCTTTGTTAATGAGGAAAAATAGTTTCTACTTTCGTCTGGGCATTACTTGCAACTTTAGTATCACAGAGATTTTATGATTACATCTTTTAGCTGCACTCTCTTCATGGTTTACGATTTAAATCCAATTTTTAAGTGTGAAAATCTTAAAATATGAGCCTTTTGAATCCATGGTTTACAATTTAAATCCCATTCCAGTTAAAAGTTCTGGCTTCATGATTTACAGTCTGGACCCATTTACAGTTTGGATGCCAAATGTTATATACTGTGTCGAATTTGGTCGTTTTGTTTTATAATTGGCTGGAGTGCCAATGCGACCACTCAAAATTTTCATATTTGGGTAGGAAGTGCTAAAACCTTAATTGCACCAAAAGAGGAAAAGTCAAGTCTATACAGCTCACCATACCAGCCCTTGTAATATAGCTAGGTCCAGGTATTCCTGGAAATACCATAAAATATTTGTATCTTTTTGCCATAATAGAGTTAGGTCCAGGTATTCCAGGAATTGGCCTGAACACGATCTATTTTATTCAAGAAATTTTAAGATTTATATTTTTTTTCACCATTTATAAAATAATATATCTTTGCACAACTCATAGTTTATATCTATGTCATGTTTCATGAATTGGTGCAAGTATGTGGACAAAAAAGATTTATATCTTTTCACCATTATTGCTTGTTCTTCCTGCATCTTTTATTTATAATCTTCATGTCTGTACACAGTTTTTGTATGGTAGTATATGGATATTTATGCTATTCACATGGTGGCATGGGGGAGCTTAATTCGAACAACACAAATTGGTCCTTCTGAGTTCTGAGTATATCCAAGGTGATGCTTTAAAACTGTTTTAGTAATATTTTGTTTGTTTATATTGGACTTACTAAGTATCAAATAAACACAATTTTTGGACTATGCGCTCATTAAAAAGGGGATAAAAATTTATTGTTAGCTTAGTTTCCTTTTTCTCAGGATTTGTTTCGTATGCCACTTGGTGTCTTGATTCATCATCAACTAATTAAATTTTAAGGTTGTCATAACAACATATTGTTAACGTTATGCACGAGTTTAAGTTGACTGAAGAAGGCTATAGCATTTGGCATTGAAGGGATATTAAAGATAAAGGAGCCTATAACAACAGCATATTGTTAAATCCAATAGGAGCCATTTATATTAGACTCAGAAACTTGAAACAAATTTAGGAGGTGCCCAAGTTGTGCATACACGAAATGTATATGATAAACTGATAGTCCAAGTTGTTTATACTGTCATTTGCATGCATAGTCAGGTTTCCTGTCATTTGGAAATTGTTGAGACAAGTCCCACATTGGGGAATTTGTAAAATGAATCCTGTATAACTATAATGAGTTCACCCTTCACATTACCAATTGGTTTTGTGATAATTCGGGGTTCTCTAACATGGTATCAGAGCGGGTTTAATTCGTGCGCATAATGCCACACTTATCCACGTCACCCAATATAAAGGTCCACGTGTTAGGCTCATGATATGCCACACGTGCAGGGGCGTGTTGAGACAAGTCCCACATTGGGGAATTTGTAAAATGAATCTTGTATAACTATAATGAGTTCACCCTTCACATTACCAATTGGTTTTGTGATAATCCGGGGTTCTCTAACAGAAATGAAAGACTTGCTAATAGTCCAAGTTGTTTATATTGTGTTTTCAATTACAGGTATAGTCCAATTAGAAAAAAGAAAAACTACACAACAGATTAATACTTAATAGTATTATTAGTCTTGTAAGACAATATACTATCTACTATATTTGCTAATATAAGGTGATCTTAAAAGTATAATATACACACAAGGAAAGAAGCAGAAAAGAATATATTTTACACGAATGAGCAAGCACGTACCACTGATAGACTGGATTTTAATGATTTCCACCAATTGTTTGATGAGTACTTAATTGTCAACGGCGGGCATTCTAATATCAATAAAATATTTTTCACAAAGCCTTTACTAACGAGAGGATTTGAAATGATATTAATAAAGTGATTAGGTAAAGTATGATCACAATATAGATTAATATTTTTTTATACTGAGAAGGCTGAGTTGATGTTAACTATTTGTTTGTGCTGCAACTTACAAGTACAGTATTTTTTTTCCAATACCATGACTCATATAATAATATAACTAGGATCATATTTAATCACGTATATAAGTAGGATCATAGGACTTTTTTTTTTCAAGATGGATATGTTATTCATATGCCATTATTTGCCTAATACAGTATGGTTCTATTGACTGCATAGTTTTTGCACCAATTATTTTTCTAGTCACTAGTGATACAGACGTGAACATCAATGACTGGGACTAGATGGTGTATATCTGAAAGTTGGTCGGTGGGTACAGTCATGAGCTTACTTGCAAATGGTTTGTACGATCACTGCTCCATAGAGTATCTGTTGTGTACTTAACCGTTACTCTTATAAATATTCTCACCGACTAAAAAGATTACTGGCTTTTGATTGTGGTCAGATTGCAGCTGTTCTGATGTGCTTTTGATTAATACTGTGCTTTTTTTTTGTTTCATTAACTAACTATTAAATTATTTTGTGATATTGCCAGTGTCCACAGCAATCTGAAGCAACGGATTGTGTATATTATGTGATGAGGTATATGCTTGACATCGTAAAACACCACAACCAAAACATCGATTTACAAAAGGTATACTTTAATTTATTTCATTCGTCTAGCTATTATATGTTGTTTACGACGTTTTAAAACAGTACTACTCTTATAGTTTGCAGGACCTTGCACAACGTGGTTCTTATGACCGACAAGAGATAGACGAAGTTCGGGATTGCTTAGCGACTTATATCATGCGTAATTGGATGTAGTTATGTTAGTCTTTTGTTATGCATGTTGACTTTAGTTTTATGATTAGAGTATGTATTTTTTTTTGTACACATGTGTTGATTGATAATACAATTAAATTTTTTGTTTCATCAGATTGGTGTTATTAATGCATATGTAGAATTTTAAATTCGATTTAATATTGCTTCAGGTTTAAAAATTCGAAAAATAGTGATTTTTTAATTCACTTAATTTGCATCAGTTGTAATAACATAGGCAACTGATGCAATACTTTAAAGGTCATAACAAAGTCATTTTTGCATATGTTCATTAGCATTAGTTGTTTTAAAAATCTGATGCAATAGACCAAGGCTTCGAAAGCAAATGCAGACATTTGCATCTGCTCTATAGCATCAGTTGTGTTAAACAACTGATGCAACTGATCGTCATTTGCATCAGTTCTTTAACTGATGCAACAGAAATTTATCTGTTGCATCATCTTCCCTTGTATCAGTTTAACAACTGATGCAACAGGGGTTTAACAACTGATACAAATGACATGTTTTGCAGTAGTGTTATGAGTTTTATTATTATATCTTGTTTGGGAATGATAGTGTTGGAAAAATGGTTCATTTTTTAAAGATGAATTATTTAAAAATTGGATAAGTGTGAGGTGACTCATATATGAATAGTCCTACATCATGGGACTATATGAAAGAACAAGTTTTTAATTGACTTGGTAAAAATTGAGATCTATTTTTTTTTGGAAAAGCGGTCAAGCCTGGGTGTTTCCTCCCTGAGAACCTTGGGGGGGTAGGGGGGATGGAAGAAAGAAGAAGAAACAAAAAGGGTCAGACATAAAGTCTAGCGAGTCTAGTGACTTTTAGCAAGTAAATAAATAAAAGTAGCATGATAGGCATATAAAGTGGATAAGAGAGGTTACTTCATAAAAGACAGGTGTGACAAGGTAGATAGGATAAGGTGTATATTCTTCCCTAAAATGATTATTCTGCACTATTACTAGTATATCCAGAATGCGATGATCCCTTCCACTATAAGTTGTAGACTTAGGTATACGTCCAAGTGTACCTTAACTACTACCCTAATCGATCGGATCCCTAATCCGCGTAGATACTCTGTGCCGGCCCAACCGTAGGATGTATCACGTTCTAAAGTGGCAACCCCTTGCTAATATGCACAGCCCCATATCTACAGGTGTCACGGTCGTCTTATCCCCTTCTGCCGGCTCATGCACGCACATGGCCCGATCGGTTTGTGCTGCCCATACCGTCCTCCACGTTTGGATCTCTTACAATCAGTCCAGTAAGTGTCCCCCTTCTCCGACCTAGTACGGAATACATGTTTTAATACCTACCCCGGGTTACTGGATGAAACAGATCCCACACAATATGATACAGGCTCTCCCCTTGTCTTGTATCCCCCACTAGGTTTTCTTTGGCTATGTATACCACTAGGTGCCTTCAATTACATAACCCTATCATTTCTACAAGTTATGCTTACCCTGAAAGGTGTTTTTAATTACATAACTTTATTATTTCCACCGGTTATGTATACCACTAGGTGTCTTTAATTACATAATCTTATTAGGTTAAGTTTGCGGGCCTATATGTAAATATTACTCACCCCCTCATTTTACTTAACCCACCCACTGTCCAACCAATTTTACTTAACCCTAACCTTAGTTCATATTCATACAATCCCTTATGGATTAGATTACGTTAATAGTCCAATTTATTACCATGTCCATTTATGGTTTATAATGGGCAAGACCTCCCACATTAGACCTCCAACTTGTGGATACTGGATATGCCTGTCGGGTCCAGGCAGTCTTATTCCACAAGTTGGGCCTAACCTCGTATCTTAGCCCAATTCATATTTGTGCACTTAGACCTCTCACAATATGTTCAATATTAGTGGTTGCTGGATATGCCGGTCGGGTCCGGGCAGACTTCCACCACTAATGCAACCTAACCTCATGTCATAAGTGCAATTACAATTTCTAATTGTAATTATTAGACATTTCATTCTTATCCAATTCTTACCTATGTCTTTATAGGTGATTATGCCCCTTTTTCCCCATTTTGAATTATATGTCCAATTCATATAAACATTATTTAAATTATGCAAATTTTAACCTTTTTCCCCCGTTCATTAACTAGCGCATTCGCATATATTTGGCGGCATCTAGGCTAGAAAGTATGGAAAATAAAAGGGAATGGTGATGGGAAAATGACAATAGTGATCATTGTAAAAGTGACATAAACATATATACTGGCATAGACAAGTAATAGGCATAATAAGGTGGACATAAAAACAGATCTAGTGAAAAGGGTGATGATAAAACTAGATCCAATATACTTAGGATGAACAGATCCAAATAAGAATTTATATGTCCAATAGTGGCAGATCTCAATTAATCATTATATGATGATTTAGATCTAAACAAAGGTTCAATTGTCATATAATGATAATCCCAAATTAACCACAATCTTTACAAAGGTTCAAATCCACAAAGGTTACATGATAAACAAATCACAGGTGAATTAGATCTATAAAAATAGATCTAGCATAATAAAATTTGACATCCAAGAATAACACAGATTCATGATTCAAGACAGATCCAAATCACAGTACTATCACGTTTTACTTTTAATCATTTAAATCTAAAAGTAACCTAGAACTCATAATGTTTGGATTAAAAGAAATGGTAGAAAATAGCTGAGGTTGGATCTGCTCTCGAATCTCTAAGTTTTATTTGCAAAGTTAATCGTTGTTGAGGAAAGGATCCGTCTCAGTTCAAACACCGGCAGCTTTTGGCCTCCATGATTTACAATGAAGAAAACGGGAGAAATAAACACATATTTATAGTTGTCATCGCCTCTGAAACCGACTGCCATGTCAGCCCTAGGGGTGTCAACACCCCTGTAGGGGGGTCGACCCTGGTGTCGACACCTCTTAAGGGGGGTCGACCCCGGTGTCGACACGCCTCTAGGGGGGTCAATCGCCTAGAGTGGGAAATTTGCCACCTCGTGAGATTTTGATTTTTGATCCATTTATGGATAAGATTCTGACTTATATGTACATATATAATTCTTCTACGCATATATAAACTTAAAATCCTCATAACTTCTTCATACGATGTCGTTTTACGCAAATCAAATGCCTATCTTGACTAGAATTTCGAGTCAGACGCAATGGCGTAGTCTGTTTCCCTTAATTCCGAATATTAAATTAATTATTATTTAATTTATCCTCTTTAATGTTAACAAAATTACAGAGTGTTACATTCCCCCTACTTAAAGGGTTTCATCCCCGAAATCTCCAAGTTGAGAAGAATGCATATCCTACCATCCGTCATCCATCTACTTATCCATCAATCACTGGCATCCATTGTCCTTAAAAGATTTCTAATGCTCATATGAATATGTGCAAAGGTGTGTGTATATGTCCCAATACTAATGCAAAGCTCAGGCGGTCTACCGATTCAGTTGACCTCCTTAATGCAATGTATGTTAGTGCCATGGATCAATATGTATGCAAATAATCCTATTATAACATGTGGGTTCTATATGTATGCACACTCATTCGTCCAAATGCAACATCCATATGCTAATACATCCATTTCCATCCATAAAAGAAAAGAAGATGCACACACATCCATATGCAGTATGAGAGTGATTGAGCTGATCTAGTTCCTAATGTGTGTGTATATGCATCCACAGGCAGCCACTAGCAAACACTTGCATCCATCGAACATAACATGTCTCAAACACATGTTTACATCCATAAGATTCCTATCTAAAGGTCGAAGATACTCTGGATAGGATATATTCAAATGATAGAAACAAGCACAGATAAAATTTTGGAAAAGGAGTTAAGAACATACCCTTGAAAAGAAAAGGGTACGAAGCCTGAATCTTGTCTTCGGTCTCCCAAGTCTCATCCTCTGGGTTATCTCCCCATTGAACCTTTATCAGCTTGATCTCTTTATTGCGTAGCTTCTTAACCTCTGATCCAAGAATATAGGTAGGAACTCGTCTAACTGTTGCCTTCCGTTCCACTTCTACTTCCTCTAAAATACTTGGCTCAACAACTTCTGCGGTGTCATGCAAGTACTTCCGTAGATGAGAAACATGGAAAACATCACGAACATTGGATAAATTTTCTGGAAGCTTTACTCTATAGGCCGTTTGGCCAATTCTCTCGGTTATGGGAAATGGTCCCACAAACCTAGGTGCCAATTTCCCTACTGATCCGAAGCGAACCACATTCCTCAGAGGTGACACTTTAATAAAAACTAAGTCTCCTACTTCAAATTCGATGTCAGTCCTTCTCTTGTCTGCGTAGGATTTTTGCCTATCTCGGGCTATCTTCATTCGCCGTCGAATAAGGTCAATCTTCTCGGACGTTTCCCTAACAATATCTAGTCAAAGTAATAATCTTTCTGTAGATTTCCACCAACAAGTTGGTGATCTACAGGGTCGTCCATACAATGCTTCGAAGGGTGCATGCCGATGCTGGCTTGATAGCTGTTGTTATAGGCAAAATCTACTAAAGGAAGGTGCTCTTCCCAAGTCCCTCCGAAGTCTAGGATACATAGCCTTAAAAGAACTTCAAGAATTCTGTTCACCCTCTCCATCTGCCAATCGGTCTGAGGATGATAAGCAGTGCTCAAACACAACTGTATACCTAATGCTTCTTGCAAGCTCCACCAAAATTCACCGGTAAATATGGGGTTAGATCGCTCACGATGCTGGAAGGTACTCCATGAAGACGGACTATCTCTCGGACATAGATTGCTGTCAACCATGATACCGTCCTCTTACTCTTAACTAGAATAAAGTGAGCGCTCTTAGTGAGTCTATCTACCACAACCCAGATACTGGTGTTGCCTCTCTTCGATCTAGGCAAACCATCTATGAAATCCATAGAAACGCTCTCCCATTTCCACTGTGGAACCTCTAAAGGATGAAGTAAACCACGAGGCTTCTTTTGCTAAGCTTTAACTTACTGGCAAACTAAACATTGAGAAACAAATTCGATCGCATCTTTCTTCATCCCGGCCCAAAAGAAAACCCTCTTCATTTCTCTGTACATCTTATCACCACCTGGATGATTAGTCATCTTAGAATGGTGGGCTTCTTCTAGGACTGCCTTTATCAGGCTTCTAGTTTGAGGAACACAAAGCCTTCCATCCCGTCATAACCACCCCTTTTCATCTATGGTATATCGACTGAGGTGACTAGAAGTCTCCCCTTTTCAGAGCTTATCCATGATGTATAAAATCTGTGGGTCACCTTGTTGCGAAGCTCCTATCTGATCCATAAGAGTTGGTTGTATCTCCAATGATGCAAACAAGTTAGGAAAAATCTCGATGGAGGGTCTAAAATCAAAGGTTAAGATGAACTCTAAGCTCTTCCTCTCGACAAACAAAGGGCTTAAGGCCATCCTCTGCCTACTTAGTGCGTCATCCACTACATTAACCTTGCCAAGGGTATAAGCGATTTCAAAATCATAAGAAGCTAAGAACTCCATCTACCTTTATTGCCTTAAATTAAGATCCTTCTATGAGAACAAATACTTGAGAGATTTATGATTGGTGTACAACTCGAACTTTTCTCCAAGTAAATAAGGCCGCCACGTATTTAGCGTGAATACTGTGGCAGCTAGCTCTAGATCATGGGTGAGGTAGTTTTTCTCATGAACTCTCAACTGTCTACCCCCATAACACACTACCTTTCCTTCTTGCACCAGAACTGCACCAAGCCCGGTACCACATGTATCAGTGCAAGCTGTAAACACTTTGTTCCCATCAGGTAAAGTCAAGAATATAGCTGTTGTAAGAGCCCTCTTCAAATGTTGGAAAGCAACATCACAATCTATATCCCATGAAAATGCCAAATACTTCTTCGTCAGCCTGGTGAGTGGGGATGATATCTTTGCGAAGTCCTTAATGAACTTCCTATAATAACCTGCCAATCCAAGAAAACTTCTCACCTCTGTTGCATTTTTAGGAATCTGCCAATCTTGCACCGCAACTACTTTTGCGGGATCCACACCTATCCCTTCTTTAGAGACTACATGCCCTAAGAATCTCTCCTCCTTTCTCCAAAAAAGGCAGTTGGAGAACTTTGCCTTAAGCTGATGGTCACAGAGAGTTTCCAAAACTTCTCGCAAATGTTGGCCATGCTCTTATTCGCTCTTGGAGAAGATCAAAATATCATCAACAAAGACTACGACAAATTTAATTAGGAACTCCCAAAACACCCTACTCATCAGATCGACAAAATAGGCGGGTGCATTCGTCAACCCAAAAGGCATAACTAGCCATTCAAAGAAACCATCTGGAGTCCGAAAAGCAGTCTTATCTATGCTGTCCTCAGCCACCCTCAACTGATGAAACCCTGTGGCCAAGTCTAACTTAGAAAATACCGAGGCCACGACAAGCTGGTCAAACAAGTCGTTTATCCTCGGAAGTGGGTGCCTATTCTTCTTTGTGAGTTTGTTCAATTCTCTAAAGTCCACACACAAACGAAGCGAACCATCCGCCTTAGTTGCGAATACAACTGGAGTGCCCCATTCAGATATGCTTCGTCTGATAAATCATTTCTCAAGTAGCTCCTCTACATGCATACTCAACTCCTTCCTTTCCCTCGGAGCCATATGGCGCACTAATAATGCAACTGACTTTGCATTATCCACCAGATATATATGAAAATCGATCTTGCGCCTCGGGGTTAAACCCCGTACCTCATCAAAAACATCAAAATAATCTCGGACTACTGGAACAGATTGTAGATCATCGATAGATGAATCAAGAGACTCTAGGAAACTAAGCAAACAGACCCTTGGGGGTCACAATAAATATCGAGGGTCCTCCATGATAAGTAAGAAGCCTACATCCTTCTTCTCATAATCCAAAATGCCACCATATGTGGTAAGCCAATCCATTCCTAGAATCAACCCATAGCCTATAAACCCGAGCACATACGCGTAACACTCAAACTCGACGCCTAACACAGATATTTTCAAACCCCGACAAATCATAGATAAATGAGCCGAACCACCAATGGGGTTTGAAATAACTACAGGATCCACTACCATACTAGTAATTAAGTGTAGAGATTCAACCACCGAACTAGATATAAATGAATGTGAAGTGCCAAAATCAAAAAGTGTTCTAATAGGATGGTTTGAAAGAGAAATTAAACCTTCCACATAAATTTTTCTACCTCTATCAGGAGCACTGATTGATAGAGCATGCACCTTCCCTCTAGAAGTTCCTGCCCTTTGACCTTGTCCCTGTTTCTTCGGGCACTCCCTAGCAAAGTGTTTGACTTCTCCACAATTAAAGCGAGTGTTCTTCCTTCTTTTACAGTCTTTGATCAAGTGACCTTCTTTCCCACCACTGAGACACTTCCTTTTCTCCTTACACTTGTCATTCTTTCCTCCTATCTTCTGTTGCTATTGTTGGTGTCCTTTCTTGGGCCATGTCTTCGTCTTTTGCGTTGTTTCCTTAACTTTAACCTCCTTCTTTTCCCCTTTCTCTTCCTTATACATCAAAACCATGTCAACAAGTCTTCGAAAAGTGGCTCCCATTGGGATGTGGGACATGGCTAACCCATGAAGGGGTTCATTTAGCCTTTTAGCAAACTGCAAATCCTTCTTATGCGGAGTGTCTACCAGTTCCAGTCCAAATCTTGCCAGCTGGTTAAATTTGTTCACATACTCTTTAACCGTCAAGTTCCCTTGTCTGAGCGCTAAGAACCTCTCCATTTGCATGCTCTTCTCATCTTGGAAAAGGAATTTCATCTCAAACCTCTGTCTAAAGTCATCCCAAGTTTCCACCGGATGGCCTGCTTGGGTTACCTCCCACCAAAATGAAGCTTCATCCTATAATAGCCAAGCAGCTAACTGAATCTTTCTTCGATCCTCTACTTCAAAGATCACAAACAAGTCCTCGGTCTCCTTGAGCCAGTTCCTAGCTTCCATAAATGTCTCGTTTCCATGGAACGGCTTCCCTCCCATAGCATGGAAATCTTTGCAGATCTTTGAGAAGTTGTATGCACGCGGAGGAGGAGGAGGAACAACATGTGCAGCTGGGGGAGGAATGTTTCCTTGGCCTTCGATAGGCGTCGTGGCCTTCATATACCTACAGAACCATCCTGGTATCATAACGCCCTCTAGAATGTTGGGTTCCCCAGACATGCTAAAATAGAAAAGGAAAGAGATTCAAACAAGTGATCAAAAGATATTACTAATGGCTTTTTTGGGAATGTTTTTCAAAACAAACATTTCTTTTTGAAAATGCTTTCTTTTAAAACCTTTTTGAAAATAGCTTTTCAAAAACTTTTATCTAATCTGATAACCTTCAGCTCTGGTACCAAGTGTGACACCCCACGTTCGTTAATGTCACTCATAAAGGGAATGCATTAAGTTTCGTAGAGCGTTATAGTAAACAAAACGGAAATATTACAAGATAGACATATATAATAACAACGGAATAGAAACTTTATTTATCATAGGATACCGTGGTCCAATAACATCACGTGTCTGAAATACAAAAGCCCATTACAACATAAAAACTATTGTCTTGTACTTCAAAAATATCAGAGTACATAAAAGAAATAAAATTCTCCAAAAACAAAATATAGCCATAGCAACAAGAATAGGAACTTGAGCCATACATATCAGTAGCTCCAGCAAAGGTAAGCAGAATCACGGTCAAGCCTGAGTGTTTCCTCCCTGAGAACCTAGGGGGAGGGGGGAATGGAAGAAAGAAGGAGGAACAAAAAGGGTCAGACATAAAGTCTGGCTAGTCTAGTTACTTTTAGCAAGTAAATAAATAAAAGTAGCATGCCAGACATATAAAGTGGATAAGAGAGATTACTTCATAAAAGACAGGTGTGACAAGGTAGACACGATAAGGTGTATACGCTTCCCTAAAATGATTACTTTGCAGTATTACTAGTATATCCAGAATGCGATGATCCCTTCCACTATAAGGTGTAGACTTAGGCATATGTACAAATGTACCCTAACTACTACCCTAATTGATCGTCACACTAATCCGCGTAGATACTCTGTGCCAGCCCCACCGAAGGATGTATCATGTCCTAAAGTGGCAACCGCTCGCTGATATGCACAGTCCCATGTATACAATTGTCACGGTCATCTTATCCCCTTCTGCCCGGCTCATGTACGCACGTGGCTTGGTCGGTTTGCCCCGCCCACACCGTCCTCCACATTTGGATCTCTTACAATCAGTCAAGTAAGTGCCCCCTTCTCCGACCTACATGTTTTGATACCTACCTCGGGTTACTGGATGAAACGGGTCCCACACAATATGATACAAGCTCTCCCCTTTGTCTTGTATCCCCCACTAGATTTTCTTTGGCTGTGTATACCACTAGGTGTCTTTAGTTACATAACCCTATCATTTCTACAAGTTATGCTTACCCTAAAAGGTGTATTTAATTACATAATTTTATTATTTCCACCGGTTATGTATACCACTAGGTGTCTTTAAATACATAACCTTATTAGGTTAAGTTTGTGGGCCTATAGTAAATATTACCCACACCCTCAGATTTACTTAACCCACCCACTGTCCAACCAATTTTACTTAACCCTTACCTTAGTTCATATTCATACAATCCCTTATGGATTAGATTAGGTTAAGTAGTCCAATTTATTACCATGTCCATTTATGGTTTATAATGGGCTAGACCTCCCACGCTAGGCCTCCAACTTGTGGATGTTGGATATGCCGATCGGGTCTGGGCATTCTTATTCCACAAGTTGGGCCTAACCTCGTGTCTTAGCCCGATTCGTATTTGCGCACTTAGACCTCTCACATTAGGTCCAACATTAGTGGTTGCTGGATATGCCGGTCGGGTCCGGGCAGACTTCCACCACTAATGCAACCTAACCTCGTGTCATAAGTGCAATTACAATTTCTAATTGTAATTATTAGACATTTCATTCTTATCCAATTCTTACCTATGTCTTTATAGGTGATTATGCCCCTTTTTACCCATTTTGAATTATATGTCCAATCCATATAAACATTATTTAAATTATATGTACTGGCATAGACAATTAATAGGCATAATAAGGTGGACATAAAAACAGATCTAGTGAAAAGGGTGATGATAAAACTAGATCCAATATAATTAGGATGAACAAATCCAAATAAGAATTTATATGTCCATTAATGGAAGATCTCAATTAATTACAATATGATGATTTAGATCTAAACAAAGGTTCAATTTTCCATATAATGATAATCCCAAATTAACCACAAACTTGACAAAGGTTCAAATCCATAAAGGTGATATGATAAACAAATCACATGTGAATTCGATATATAAAAATAGATCTAGCATAATAAAGTTTTAGATCCAAGAATAACATAGATTCATGATTCAAGACAGATCCAAATCACAGTACTACCGCGTTTTACTTTTAATCATTTAAATCTAAAAGTAACCTAGAAATCACAGTGTTTAGATTAAGAGAAAAGGTAGAAAATAGCTGAGGTTGGATCTACTCTCGAATCTCTAAGTTTGATTTGCAAAGTTGATCATTGTTGAGGAAAGGATCCGTCTCAGTTCGAACATCGGCAACATTTGGCCCCCATGATTTCCAATGAAGAAAACAAGAGAAATGGACACGTCAGCCCTAGGGGAGTCAACACCCCTGTAGGGGGGTCGACACCCCTTAAGGGGGGTCGACACCCCTTAAGGGGGGTCGACCACGGTGTCGACACCCCTCTAGGGGGTCGACCCCCTAAAATGGGAAATTTGCCGCCTCCTGAGAATTTGATTTTTGAACCCTTTGTGGATAAGGTTCCGACTCATATGTATATATATAATTCTTCTGCGCGTATACAAACTTAAAATCCTCATAACTTCTTCATACGGTGTCTGTTTTACGCAAACCTAATGTCTATCTTGACCAGAATTTCGAGATAGACGCAATGGCGTTGTCCATTTCCCTTAATTACGAATATTAAATTAATTATTATTTAATTTATCCTCGTTAATGTTAACAAAATTATGAGGTGTTACATATATAGTGTGGCATCTTTTATCGGTATCGGTCCATAGCCTATGTACTAGTGCCGATCCATCAGTTCAACTTAAATGGAGTCATGCTTTGTGTGTGTCATCCAGGTGCTTCGAGGAGGCTAAGGATGAAAGTTGGCTAGATATAGATAGGTCGAAGTTCAGAAACTTGACTGCATGAGGATGGACCGACATATAAAGCTTCAAGGAGGAGTTAGGTTATCCGAGTGGGCCACAGGGATGTACTTCAGATCTAGAAGGTGGAAGTGAATAAATGTAGTCATTTTTTACTGATTATATGGACCCGTATCAGTCCATAGCCTATGCGTCGACACCAGTCCATTAAATCAAGGTGTTTGGGGTCGGGGATCCTAAAGTGAGAAGCCAGAGTCTTTAGGAGCACGATATGGTCTTTGTTCGTCAATAGCATCTATAGAGGGGGAGGGAAGTTATCGTCTATGTGGTATTGATTCTTGACTGTGAGCCTATGCGTGAGAAGTCAAAGCTGCGATAGGCAGCTTAAGATCGAATGAGACTACATGATAATGGACTGATTAGAGTGAGACTCGAGTTAAGGATGGAGTTTTGGATAACTCATGTGATTGGAAGAGCAAAGAAATCATTGATATTTCAAAGGATTCTAGTGGACTCAAAGCAAGGGTATCGTGGGGATTCCTGTTAAGATCTAAGAGACTGTACCTTGGATCGCTTGGGAAGTGATCTAGTTATCTTAGAAAGACAAATGTACGTTGGACATACGGTAGTCCGACTAAAAACGAGGTCCTCCATTAGCCCTTGATTGATGCAAACAACCAGTAATTCAATATCAACATATCCAAGTCTTTAGTCGATGATAGCTAGGTTATTGCTTATTATAAATGCTATGGTTGCTTCATTGCTTGTATGCTCTATTTTATTTCTTTGGGTAGGCTATCACCGCGGGATACCGAAGAGAAGCAGGGATTGGTAATGCTAATCTACCTAGTGTATGTTTCTATGTCATTAAGTAGCATATTTTATGTGATTATCATGTGCTTACTTTTTGGTTGTAGAGATAGGTCAGGTAAGACTTTAAATGTCTAGTATTATATTATCTTGTATAGTTGTTAGTTATTTATCTCACATACCAAGCTGTTGTTAGACTCAAGGTTTTATGTCCTCTCTTATTACCTTAGGGTGCTCATCAACGATGTCGTTGAGTAGGCCGAGCAGCAGGTAGCATATTCGATGATGAGACAGCAGTACGATGATGAGCTGGAGGCTAATGTATTACTATCTTTATTTAGCTATTTGGATGACTTTCGTTGCTGAATATTATATACTCTGATGTGGGATGTAGTGAGGCTTGACGTATTCAGATGTTTAGATATTAGGATCTATTATGCATGATTTTTGAGATTTTTTGTGAAGATGAGATTTTCTAATATTTTTTTTTGAAAATGGGTTCTTTATTAATAACGAAAAAGAACACTAGGACCCTTGCCTCCTTAAAAAACCTTACCAGCGTAGTAAGGAAAAAGTGTGCAGCGAGTTCTATACATATTCTTACAAACAATGATAAAAACATACAGAAAGGCCGAAAATACAAACACCTCCAAACATATCAGAAATCTATCTGGCCCAACCCAACAACAAACAGAACAATCTACCACCCGATCCGTATGAAAAGTCAACCTCGATCAAAAGCAAGTAACCTCTAAAACAACTGCTTCTCCCTCTTCCAATCGACGGCCATGAAATTGACATTGTAAATCAATTAGAAACAGTTTCCATCTCGAGTTAACCTCCAGTTCTCTCCCTTAAAAGATCCTCCTATTTCGTTCTCCCCAATTTTGATGAATCAACGTTGAAAACCCAACGAAGAACACAGATCGGCAGATCCCTTTCCGATCAAATTTGAGCAATCCCGCTACAATTTGATGTTCAAGAGTGATGGAATTTTGCAGTGGAAGACCAACCCTGTCTCTAAACCAAACAATAGAGAATTACTATATGGGCAGGTAAAAAACAGGTGAGAATGATCTTCTTCTGTTGTTTTACACAACACACAACTTGCATCCGCAATTAATCCCCACGACTTGAGTCGATCTCTAGTAGATAGTTTAGACAAGCAAGCTTTGTAAGCTGTAAAACTTATTTTTCTAGCTGTTAAATGATGCCAGACCACTTTACACCAAGCCTGTACCGGGTATACTATTCTAATACTATTCCATATTTGTTTAAATCTGAAATTTGTGGATCCGGAAATCAGCCAGTAGTCTGCAATACCCGTAGAGTCAGTACAATTGTCCCTAACTTTAGATTGAATTTCTCTAGTAGAAGAGGGCAGATGAGGTTGAAATATACCTTCATGCAAAATACAATCCACCTTCATATTTCCTTCTGTGTGTAGATTAACCCTATGCCAGCCTACTAGATCAACCAGAGATTTATGGTTTATCCATGGATCAAACCATAGTGATGTAGCCTTTCCATCCATTATAACTCGTTCCATAATAATCCGAGCCTCATCTTAATGTCGAAGCATACACTTAAAAGCGCTGGAATAATTATTATTCAGCGCCATATGACAGAACTGTTTATTAGAGACATATCTACCTTTGATCCAGTTACTCCATAAATAGTCCTTGGAAAGGAAAGTCCAGATCAATTTGATCAGACATGTCTTCTTCGAATCCCGAAGCATTCTCAGACCTATGCCGCCCTCCGATTTCAGCCTGCACAGTAGGTCCCAAGCCACTTTATGATATTTACCACCCAAAAAAAATCTGAGCATAACTTTTCAATTTTCTGGATGAACCGAACTTGGAATCTGGAAAATAAGCAGCCAATATAAAACTATAGGAATAATCCTACTCGGAATAAGTTCCGCACGCCCCGCAGTAGAGAGTAGATCACTATCCCACCCTTCTATTTTCTCACAAACTTTAGAAAGTAAGGGAACACAGTCGCGTGCATGAACATAATCGCTGGATAGAGGGACGCTTAGGTACCTAATAGGAAAAAAACCCTCCTGCATACCAAGAATTTGTAAAATTTCAGGCTTGTTTGGAACATACTTGCTGAAAAAACCTTCGATTTTACTTGATTCAGTTGCAGCCCGATAGTTTGCTCCAGTTATTGAAAAATATTAGTCATTGATATAGCATTTGAAACTGTAGCACCTACAAAAATTAGGACATCATCCGCGTATAGCAAATGAGATATAGTGAGTTCAGAAGTAGATACTGGCTGAATTTGTTGTAGGAGAACAGCGTCTTCCATTTGCAAAGTAAAAAATTCCATAGCAATGCAAAATAAATAGAGAGACAAAGGGTCCTCTTGTCGTAATCCCCTAGTAGAGGTAATGAATCCGTGAGGAATACCATCAATCATGATAGAAAATGTAGGAATGTTGATACACTCGTATATCAATTTAATAAGAGAAATAGGAAACCCCATCGCAGACAACATATAGCAAACAAACTCTCTATTCACCATATCATACGCCTTCTTCAAATCAATTTTGATGCACATTTTAGGACGACCTCTTTTCTTAAAATCACGAACAATCTCATGAGCTAGTAAAATATTCTCCCCAATATTTCTATCTGGAACAAACGCCATTTGATTTTCTGTAATCAGAAAGGGGAGAAAATGCTTTATTCTAGAACAAATAATTTTAGAGATAATCTTGTAAAGAACATTAGCATAGGATATAGGTTGATAATCTAAAATATGTTGTGGCTTATCTGCTTTAGGTACAAGGGTGATAAAACTGTGATTCAGTCCACGTGCCAGACGCCCGGTTTGAAACACATAAGTAACAGCATCAAATAGGCAGTCTTTCAGCTATCCCAATGCAGCTTATAAAACTTTGCCGAGAATCCATCTCGTCCAGGACTTTTGTTATCATCAATGGAGAAAACTGCGTCCCTCAATTCCTCTACCGTAACTGCAGCAGATAAGAATTTTTTCCCTTCCTCTAAAATTATTTTTCTGGGTTCTACTGTCAACCTATTACACTGGGGAGAACCATTAAATAAATTAGTATAATATGAGATGTCCTGACCTATAATTTGCTCCTGGTCGTAGACATACCACCCTTCTATATTTAGGAGAGCATGAATTTTATTCCTATGTCTTCTCATAGACATCTTTGCGTAGAAAAACTTGGTATTAGAGTCCCCACTTTGTAACCATGCTATTTTACTTTGTTTCTTTTGTGCTTAATGTAGATCTTTCATCTTATCACTTATATTGATTTGTAGCTGTAATAATTTGTCGTACTTTTCTAGTTGGTCAGGATCGTCATCCACTTGCACAGAAAGATTATTATACTCCTCTTGAAGTTGTTGAATAGGGTTAAATTTCAGTCGGGTCCTATTCCAGTTTTTTCGCTTTCCTTTAACAACTTGTAATTTATGTATAAATATATGTAAGCTGGATCCCCATGTTGAAGCTTTTAGGCCATCCCACACACACTGATCATAACCGTTTTGCAAATACTAGTTGTTAACATACTTAAAAGGTCTACCTTTCATTTCAGCCTGCTTAGTAGGAAGATGAATTAGAATGGGGGTATGGTCACTTCTTGAATCCGGTATAACAATGGTAACTAAGTTTGGCATCTTAGACAACATATCATAATTCACAAGCACTTTATCAATACTAGTTGCTAAACCACGCCATCGCCATGTATACTTACAGCCCTATAAATTGGCCTCTACAAGCCCACTGTGCATCATACAATTTTTGAAATTTACAATATAGGACATGGGAATTGGCGGACCACCCTTCTTATCAGAAGGACTTGAGGCATTGTTGAAATCTCCCACAACTAGCCAAGGCAATCTCATGTCAACAGCAGTCATAACGAGGTACTCCCATAGAACATCATGATGTTTGAAAAATTACTAGCATACACAAATTTTAGCATACACTCAAAACCACCCCCGATTTATCATGTGAGCAGTAGTATGTTGATCACTACTATGTAAAACCTGGTAGTTCCATACCGCAGAGTCCACAATCACTAAAATACGGCCTTTACATCCTTGGTCAATGTTATGAATAAAGTGCAACCGGGGAGGGAACTGATGTCTAAATTGATCTATGGTGACAATATTCATCTTATTTTCCATAAGACTCATTATCATGAGTTTTTGGAAATACAGGAGGTTGATAATGTGACATTTCTTCCGATCGCAATTCAACCCCCTTACATTCCAAGACATAATGTTCATTTAATCACACTAGCGCTCCGTGTATGTATTTTAGGCGGAGCCAGGTTCACTGGAGTACCTTTCTTATGCTTTGCATCGTAGGTTGAATTGTTTCGAATCATATGATAAGCATTAACAGTCTTTACTTGTTTAGGTTGTTTCTTGACCTGAGAAGCTACCTGGTCTATAAACTCTTTTGTATGGTCAAAAGCATCAACGAAGTCAGAGTCATTCGATTTACAATCCTCTATTATAACATCATCTCTATCTGAATTAACCTTGTTTGTAGGAGATGTAGAAGCAGCATCAGACACTTGCTTTGGGATGGTTTGTTGAAATGGGTTAACAACATTACTCGGTTATGGATCAGCTTGCAAAACACTAAAGCGATTTTCCGTGGACACGCATCTGGATAAATCCAACTTTTCTTTACGTTTCAAGTTTCCTGCTTCCTTAGTGGAAACTTTTTGTGAATTAGTTTCGTGTACTGTATGTCTTTTATCTCCTTGGGTTAAAGCATGTGACTGTTTTTGTACTTTAGAACTAACCTCTTCAGCATAGTTATTTGTTGTCTGTTTATTTGCGTCATCAACATGTAATAACACTTGTGTATTTTTGGGAATCCAACGTTGCTCTGTATTTATGGAACAAAACTCTGTTTTATGACCATATGATTTACACACCATACACAACTGCGGTATATATTTGTATTCCAAATCAACTTGGTCAATAACTGAAACAACCTGGAAAATCAGAACCAATTAAAAATTTTTATTTTGGCAATTTTGATGAATTTTGATTATTTAAAATGATTTATTTTAAATAATAGCGACGAGAAATTTATTTTGAATAGAATTAGAACGTATATATTTATTTGAATCGAAGTTAGAATATAAATATTTATTTTAATTATAAATGGGATTGAAAATGGCGCGGTAGTTTGAAATTTGGATTTCAAATTTCAAATGAATGTACATGATTCAAAATAAACTGGATTTTAGCGAAACCAAAAATATTAGAATCTATTTGAAAATATCTTTCCAATGAAACTGAAAAATCAAAATTTCATAGCGGGAATAAAAAGTTATGTCCAATTGAAAATTCAAAATAGTCGCTACGGAAAGTATAGCCCTTAAAAATGGAAATTTTGCAAACGATCTCCGTTTTCGACGAAACCACTTTTGTTGGATCCGAGACGTCAAGTTATTGGTAGATTCCAATTTTCATAATTTTTGAAATCAATATGTGAGCGTGGCAAAGGGAAACGTGTTTTGATAGTTTAAGTCAATTTGGATCGACCAGAAAATGGCCATTTTTCAAACGGTCTTCAATTTTCATGGAATTAGTTTTGTTAGGACCGTATTGTCGAAACATAGCCAGATAAATTTTTCTGGAATTTTTAGGGTCAGTATGTGGCCCCGGTAAATTGAAAGGTACATTTAAAATAGAATATATAGATTTAAATTTTGATTTAAACGGAAACTGATTGAAATTGTCGAATCAACTTACGGGACATATCCCATTGTGTTCGGAATGGGGGTATTTAGCTAGAGTCGACAGTCGGTGGGTTCGATTTGGAATTTGAAACAAAAAGTTACTTTATGGAATTAAATAAATAAATAATATTATATATTATATACCCTCCTCTATCTCCCTTCATATTCTCAGTCAACGATCGATTTAAAAAAAAGAAAAAACCCACGCGTTCCCTCCCCGTCGCCCTCCTCTCAGGTCCGCGACAGCCACAGTCGATCCCTGCACCGACCTCCCCACCTCCGATTCCCCCCACCAACGGCCTCCTCCTCCTCCTCCGTTCATGCAGCCCAAGCCCTAGCCCCCTTCCAACCAAAAACCGCACCCCTCTGACCATCTGGGCCCGCCGCCTGCTAGGGCACCCGACCACCCACTTCGCCTGTTATCCCTCTTCCTTCCACCCGCGTCGAAGACAGCCCCTCCCACCCCACTGCAGCGGGCCACCAGCGACAGCGGAAGCCCCCTCTTCTCGGATTCGCTCTTTCTTTAGGGTGCTTCGATTTGGGAATTTCTTCGATCGAGAAATAAGTGAGTTTTCTGATTTTTTTTATTTTCGTTTATAGAAATACGAACTTTAGCTTTAGAAAAATACGATTTATAAGTATATAAAAATATGATTTTTAGTCGTAGAAAATTTGATTTTTATATGTAGAATGGCGAGATTTTTATTCATGTAAAGATTAGATTTTTATTCATGTAAAGATTAGACTTTTATCCATGTAAATATTAGATTTTTGTTATATATGAAGCGAAATAAAAATTCGATCTTTATATAAGAAGTAGAGATATAAAAATATAATTTTTATATAAAAAGAAACATTGTAAAAATATATGATTTTTATATATGAAGTGTCATTATAAAAATGTGATTTTAAAAATAAACATCATATTAAAAATGCGATTTTTACTATGAACAACAGGAAAAGATCGCATTGGAATTTTGGGCAAATCCGAACCGTTCAGAAATAGAGAATGGCGGAGTGGAAACCAAAGGTGAGAACTCTCTCGATGAATTTATTTATACAATTATTTATTTTATAACTACATATATGTATTGCTCCCCGTCGTCCACAGACCATGGATGACTTGTTTGGTTTGGTTGATTTGTTAGTTTGAATTGATTGTGATGTGTAATGGAATGTATATGAATAAAATAAATATTCATTTGCAAATTGAATGATTTGTTTATGTACACCCATTTGACTGATATTGATTGGGACGATAAATTTTACACATCGCCCAACTGCACAAATAATATTCAGTGTTTGTTGGTTGAAACCCCACACGTGTGTTGGGATGATATTTTAAGTACACTAATCCCAATTGTTTAGTTGTATGTTGATCGATTGGTTGACAGGCTGTTTTAAGCGTTAAATATTTATATTTAATGCTTACACAGTGTAGAATGCACTTTGGATGATGGATGATTGTTTATTATGGTTGTTATATACATGTATTGTATGAAATCCGTATAACCAACATTATATGGTAATTGACTGTGTCTGATTCCAGTTCAGAAAGAATGAATATTTTAAAATAATGAATATTTTAAAATAATATTCAGTAAAAGATCAAAATCTGATTTTGATGTCCGATTTGGGATGGGCACGAATATATTTAAATATATAAAGCTGTGTTGATTTAATTAACGTCAGTTTGACGTGAACGATATTTATATCGATTTTATTCATTTTTATAATAAATATTGAAAAGGAAGTGATTTTAAAATCTAAGGTTTTGAAAATATTATCATTTATATATTGATGATATGGAAAATTCAATTTTGATTTGAAATTGAATATGAAGTTGAAATCATTTTGAAAACGAATTTAAAATGATTTATAAAATACGTTTTAAATGGAAATCGACAAAATATATGTTATATATATTATATACGTAATATAATGGCCTAGATAGAACGCGCCGCGCTGCGGCAGTTCGCGAATTTCGACCATTGACTTCGAATGGACATTACGGGAGATCCGACTGTCGGATTCTCCTAAAACCGAAACATTGGGTTCGTATCGAAAAGAGCTTTCTAAAGAATATTAGAGGTTTGAAATCTAACGGTTGGATTTGGAATTATGTCCAAATTAAATTTGGAAAAAGTCGCTGTAAGTGTAGTTCGATGACCGTTTACGGAAATCGATGGCACGAGCCTTGATAAAATTATTAAAAATATCAATAATTGGTGTAAAATCATAAGAAATGATTTGGATAAAAAAAATCCATATTTGAAAAGATAAAAATAGATTTTTATCGAAATGAACTAGTTATGAACTAAAATTATAATCCAATTATTTTTAAATAAAATAAATTGGATATGAAATGGTTTTAAAAATAACCAGAATTTCAAATATATGAATTGGGATTGATTTGAATCGAAATTATCTTCGGAATATTTCGATATTGGATTCCGTGATAATACGGGCATTGTGAAGGAATTTGGAAGATATATATATCGTTATTCTAATAAGATGTTTGTTGGGTTCAGAATTCGATATTGAATATAAGCCGATATATTTTCTATTCAGGGCCTTGTATTTAATATCAAATGGGATTTTGGGTTTGTCGTGAACGGTGTCTTCAATAACACTGTTCTTAAACCCAATGGAGTTAAGGAAATTAGAAACTAACTGGAGGTTAGCTAAGTTGAATGTTTTCCTGGGTATTGATCTGATGTTGGTTTCGGCCTTCGGGATTAATACTTAGGGAATTGTTCTCTTACTAATTTACGGTTAGAGACTGATGGAATGGTGTCTTCATTAACACTGTTCTGAAACCCCTTGTGAAAAGAATAAGTTTTTAAACTAATATTCAAAGAAGAATTACCAATTAATGAACATTTAATTGGAATTGAAATGGAATGTGATTTTGGGTTTATCGTGAACTGTGTTTTAACGACATTCGTTCTTTAACCCGATTTGCAGTGAAATGTCATTTGGAATTTATAAATCTTTATTCTAAGATTTAATGGAATTTCCAAAGTAAAGTTTTCCACTTTAATAAAATAAATTGGAATGGAATGGGATTCGATTTGATAATAATCAAAATGAACTTCTGTGGAGGAAGATTGATAATATATATGGAATTTAAAAGGCTTTGCCGTTATTCCATTTATAATTTTAGTCAGATACGGAAATTGATATCGATTATATATTGGTTTGTTTTTCCATGAAAATTCCATAATTAATGGAATGTGATTTTGGGTTTATCGTGAACTGTGTTTTAAATGACATTAGTTCTTTAACCCAGTTAAAGACATGATTTATTTCCTGAATTGGAAAAATCATTAAGTAATGATAGTTGGAAATTAAAACTGAATTTGAGTTTTGACGTATCTTTAAATAGATTGAAAAGTGAATTTGATAACTAAAATTATCAAATCCCAGAAATGATCGAGAATGGAGTATCACTAGTTTTTCTCCAAGCGTTATTTAAATCTTTAATTAGATTTGAACGTGAAGTGGTGATTAATTTTACTGATAACACTATGGTGTTAGATATGAAGTATTACCAGTTTTACTTTATGGGATGAGTAGGTTGGGATTGGGAAATTTAAACAAATGATTACTTCGGTAAGGTTCGCTAATCCCGATTAGTTTGGAAAACCTTAAAATGGTTTGAATTGATATCCAAAGGAAGATTAAAGAATAAATTTAAAGAATTTATCTTTGATAAAATTAATGGGAACCTTTCCCGAAGTAAAAGAATATTTGAATAAAGGAGTATTATGGATTGGAATGAGGCATATGTTGTGTTTTTATAGCATTTGTTTATTATATACGCGAGTTATTCAAAAAGACCGGGTTTATCCAATTCTGAATAACTGATTTGATGATATATCGAGGATGAAGACAGTGGTTGAAGACCGGAGGTCTTCACATTGTTTGGATGATTACTGATGTCTTGATTGGGCTGTACACCCAAGACAAGGTAATAAGTGGTGATCATCCAGACGTACTTCGAGATCGACCGAATATGCGAGGACCTCTATCCTGTATTGGACATACGAGACGAGGAATAAGGTGCCTCCGGTTTCGTTCAGACCCGGAATGAACTTGTAAATGGATGTGTCTTTGACATCGGATTTCATTCTGTGTGATTGATAGACATCGGTTGCATAGCGTGAATTGCCTGTGTGGCATGCTGAGATGTAAATGATCAAGGCTTCTGTTGAAAAGCAAAGTCTTGCGGTTGATGATCGAAGCATGGCTTTAATATAGCATAGATTTGTGTAGCGTTATTTCGCGAGCCTCACACCCCGGTGTAAACCAGAAACGGGAGAGGACATCAGGGAGGACATGCGTTTCCTTCTAGCTAGGAGTGGTGTAGCGTTTTGCAAGCCCTGACGTTTTACTTATGTGGATGATGGATAGCAAGGCGCATCGGTTATTTCAGTCTCTATGGAGCCGATGGATGGTCTTTATACAGACCAGATTTACGCCCCATAGGGCGGGGAAACGCAGTGTTCAGGCATTTTAATCCCCTCCGTGTGGACCGACCCGGACGACCCAAGGGCCCACCTGAGTCTTGGTCCTGAGACACGGGCTAGAGCGTCTCGAAGCGGTAAGGACGATCCCTTGCCTTGGTTCACAGATGGAAATCCAACTTCCAATACATGACAATTGCGGTTTTGATTGTAGAGCCTAGTGTTGGCAACATGATATATGGTACCCATGCCGTCTAGGATTGATACATTTATATTTGAAGTTGTTTTATACACTATGCACTTATAATTGTATCAAATGATTTGTTTTAACGTACAAAGAATGTTTGGCTATTATAATGGAAAACCCAATCCTCCGGCTTGCGTTGCATTGTGTGATGGGACCTGGGTCTTATAATAGCTTTATTTTTCTAAAAAGCATTACGCTGTTTTGTTATATGCACTGGTATTCTTGGGAGGAAACCCGTTCCTTGTTATACGGCATGGTCCCTTGATATATCTGATTTTAAACTAAAGTTTTAAATAACTGTTTTAGTTCTCACACCAGTCACATGACTGACCTGGAGTTTATTGTTTTAAACTAAACTCTGGATGCCCTTATTTTCCACACGGGCAGCTAGTAGTTTTGGTTTTGCAGATTTATATTGATAGGATCCTGGTTTACAGCTGGAATGATATTCGGAAAGCTCTGTATTAGTTTATCTCTTTCAGTTGTGTTATGTATTATTTTCCGCTGCATTGTAACTTGTGAATCTCTGATATTTTTCTGATGTATAATATTTGTACATAATCTGTATATTCCTGTATTCTGATGCAAATTGTTGTAATAAGAAATGAAATGTTCTTCTGTTTGTGTTCTGATTTTTCGTGTTCTCAACTCAATCCAGGCTTTCCTTTACGGGGAAGTTCGGGTTGCTTCAGTTGTTATCAGAGCTTTGGTTTACAGAGCTCGGAGAACAAGGCACATTAGAACCAAACAAAAGAATTCATCAGAGATTGGATTAGTAAAATCCAATGGGAATGACTCGTTAGATATAGGATCAGCAGTATCCTAGAAAGAGTGTGAAGAGTAGTGTTTTTAAAACAAATTTTGTTTTTAAAACAAATTTTGTTTTTAAAACAAATTTTGTTTTGAAAATTTAAATCATATAATACATATTTGAATACTTTATTTATATTGATTTGGAGAATCGAGTATATGGAGATTTTGAATATACGCGTGATTGACATGTATTCAAAGCCTATATACTGGATAGATATAGAATCACGCTCTAGTCGCCCGGAGATGATCCTGATGATCGCTATAGCATCATCAGTGCTTGTGTTCGAGTTTCGAAAGCGGGATGTCTATATATCTCTAATTGACTGGTGTGAGAACCAAAATTTGATAGGATTATTTGTTGTGATTTGGCATAAAAAAAACATGATTTTGACTATATATGTAAAAGATACTTGTTGGAAAATCTAATCAACTAACTGATTGCTGGTTATGTTGTTTGATTATTAGTTTCACTAATTAGAGTAATGAAACCAATATGAACATGAACGGTAACTATAATCAAATTGTGTCGAATGTTGAACTGATTTGAATTTTTTTTGGAAAAATTGCATGCATATACATGTACATATATTGAATAGGTCATAGCAAGGAGGCTAGAACAGAGGAATTAAATTGTATGCCCGACAAATAGGTGCATGTTTACTAATTTATTGGGTTTGGATGCTTTTATGAGGCGACTGGCTAGCCGCTTGGCCTTTTCTTTTTCTTTTTGAGATGAGAGGGCCTGTGTGGCGGTTTGGGGATTTTCCCAGTGCTCCCCATACAAAGGAGGTTATGGCGAAATTTTTCGAAAATTTAGAGTGTTAGCAAAATTTTTGAAAAATTAGAAATTCTTAGAAACTGAAAAGTTGAAGAATGAAAGCTAAACTGAAAGTTGAGTTGATTAGTTAAACAACTTTCATCTCCATTTCTTTTCGAGGACGAAAAGATTTTAAGTGGGGGAGATTGTAACAAACCGGAAAATCAGAACTAATTTAAAATTTTTATTTTGGAAATTTTGATGAATTTTGAATACTTAAAATGATTTATTTTAAATAATAACGACGAGAAATTTATTTTGAATAGAATTAGAACTTATATATTTATTTGAATCAAAGTTAGAATATAAATATTTATTTTAGTTATAAATGGGATTGAAAACGGTGCGGTAGTTTGAAATTTCGATTTCAAATTTCAAATGAATGTACAAAATTAAAAGTAAACTGGATTTTAGCGAAACCAAAAATATTAGAATCTATTTGAAAATATGTTTCCAACGAATCTGAAAAATCAAAATTTCATTGCGGGAATAAAAAGTTATGTCCAATTGAAAATTCAGAATAGTCGCTATGGAAAATACAGCCCTTAAAAATGGAAATTCTGCAAGCGACCTCCGTTTTCGACGAAACCACTTTTGTTGGATCCGGGACGTTAAGTTATTGCTAAATTCCAATTTTCATAATTTTTGAAATCAATATGTCAGCGTGGCAGAGGAAAACGTGTTTTGACAGTTTTAGTTAATTTGGATCGACTAGAAAATGACCATTTTTCAAACGGTCTTAAAATTTGATGAAATTAGTTTTGTTAGGACCGTATCGTGAAAACATAGCCAGATAAATTTTTCTGGAATTTTTAGAGTCTGTATGTGGCCTTGGTAAATTGAAAGGTACGTTTAAAATAGAATATATAGATTTAAATTTTAATTTAAACGGAAACTGATCGAAATTGTCGAATCAACTTACGGGACATATCCCATTGTGTTCGGAATGGGGGGATTTAGCTAGCGGCGATAGTCGGTGGGTTCAATTTGGAATTCGAAACAAAATGTTACTTTATGGAATTAAATAAATAAATGAATAAATAATATTATATATTATATACCCTCCTCTCTCTCCCTTCATATTCTCAGTCAACGATCGATTTAGAAAAAAGAAAAAACCCACGCGTTCCCTTCCCGTCGCCCTCCTCTTTGGCCCGCGACAGCCACCGTCGATACCTGCGCCGCCCTCCCCACCTCCGATTTCCTCCACCAATGGCCTCCCCCTCCCTCCTCCGTTCGTGCAGTCCAAGCCCTAGCCCCCTTCCAGCCAAAAACCGCACCCCTCTGACCATCTGCGCCCACCGCTGCCGCCTGCTAGGGCACCCGACCACCCACTCCACCTGTTCTCCCTCCTCCTTCCACCTGCGTCGAAGACAACCCCTCCCACCCCCATTGCAGCGGGCCACCAGCGACGGCGGAAGCCCCCCTCTTCTCAGATTCGCTCTTTCTTTACGATGCTTCGATTTGGGAATTGCTTCGATCGAGAAATAAGTGAGTTTTCTGATTTTTTATTTCTGTTTATAGAAATACGAACTTTAGCTTTAGAAAAATACGATTTATAAGTATATAAAAATATGATTTTTAGTCGTAGGAAAATATGATTTTTATATATAGAAAGGCGAGATTTTTATTCATGTAAAGATTAGATTTTTATTCATGTATAGATTAGATTTTTATCCATGTAAAGATTAGATTTTTATTATATATGAAGCGAAATAAAATTCGATCTTTATATAAAAAGTAGAGATATGAAAATATAATTTTTATATAAAAAGAAGCATTGTAAAAATATATGATTTTTATACATGAAGTGCCATTATAAAAATGCATTTATTAAAATAAACATCATATTAAAAATGCGATTTTTACTATGAACAACAGGAAAAGATTGCATTGGAATTTTGGGCAAATCCGAACCGTTCAGAAATAGAGAATGGTGGAGTGGGAACCAAAGGTGAGAACTCTCTCACTGAATTTATTTATACAGTTATTTATTTTATAACTGCATATATGTACTGCTCCCCGTCGTCCATAGACCATGAACGACTTGTTTGGTTTGGTTGATTGTTTTTTTTGAACTGATTGTGATGTGTAATGGAATGTAAATATTCACGCGTTGAAATAAAATATTTTATCGTTAAAAATATAATTTTTACGTGTATATAATAAAATAAATATTCATTTGCAAATCGAACGATTTGTTTATGTACAACCATTTGACTGATATTGATTGGGATGATAAATTTTACACATCGCCCAACTGCACAAATAATATTCAGTGTTTGTTGGTTGAAACCCCACATGGGTGTTGGGTTGATATTTAAAGTACATTAATCCCAATTATTTAGTTGTATGTCGATCGATTGGTTGACAGGCTGTTGTAAGCATTGAATATTTATATTTAATGCTTACACAGTGTAGAATGCACTTTGGATGATGGATGATTGTTTATTATGGTTGTTATATATATGTGTTGCATGAAATCCGTATAATCAACATTATATGGTAATTGACTGTGTCTAATTCCAGTTCAAAAAGAATGAATATTTTAAAATAACGAATATTTTAAAATAATGAATATTTTAAAATAATATTCAGTAAAAGATCAAAATCTGATTTTGATGTCCGATTTGGGATGGACACAGAAATATTTAAATATATAAAGCCGTGTTGATTAGATTAACGCCATTTTGACGTGAACGATATTTATATCGATTTTATTCATTTTTATGATGAATATTGAAAAGGAAGTGATTTCAAAATCTAATGTTTTGAAAATATTATCATTTATATATTAATGATATGGAATATTCAATTTTGATTTGAAATTGAATATGAAGTTGAAATCATTTTGAAAACGAATTTAAAACGATTTATAAAACACGTTTTAAATGGAAATCGACAAAATATATATTATATATATAATATAATGGCCTGAATAGAATGAGCCGCGCTGCGGCAGTTCGCGAATTTCGACCATTGACTTCGAATGGACATCACGGGAGATCCAACCGTCGGATTCTCCAAAAACTAGAACCGTTAGGTTCGTATCGAAAAGAGCTTTCTAACGAATATTAGAGGTTTGAAATCTAACGGTTGGATTTGGAATTATGTCCAAATCAAATTTGTAAAAGGTCGTTGTAAGTGCAGTTCGATGGCCGTTTATGGAAATCGACTGCACGGGCCTTGATAAAATTATTAAAAATATCAATAATTGGTGTAAAAACATAAGAAATGATTTGGATAAAAATTCCATATTTGAAAAGATAAAAATATATTTTTATTGAAATGAACTAGTTATGAACTAGAATTATAATCCAATTATTTTTAAATAAAATAAATTGGATATGAAATGGCTTTAAAAATAACCAGAATTTCCAATATATGAATTGGAATGGATTTGAATCGAAATTATCTTCGGAATATTTCAATATTGGATTCTATGATTATACGGGCATTGTGAAGGAATTTGGAAGATATATATATATATATATATATATATATATATATATCGTTATTCCAATACGATGTTTGTTGAATTCAGAATTTGATATTGAATATAAGCTGATATATTTTCTATTCAGGGCCTTGTATTTAGTATCAAATGGGATTTTCGGTTTTTCGTGAATGTGTCTTCCGTAACGCGGTTCTTAAACCCAATTGAGTTAAGGAAATTAGAAACTAACTGGAGGTTAGCTAAGTTGAACGATTTCCTGGGTATTGATCTGATGTTGGTTTCAGCCTTCGGGATTAATACTTAGGGAATTGTTCTCTTACTAATTTACGGTTAGAGACTGATGGAATGGTGTCTTCATTAACACTGTTCTGAAACCCTGTGTGAAAAGAATAAGTCTTTTAACTAAGATTTAAAGAAGAATTACCAATTAATGAACATTTAATTGGAATTGAAATGGAATGCGATTTTGAGTTTATCGTGAACTGTGTTTTAACGACATTCGTTCTTTAACCCGATTTGCAGTGAAATGTGATTTGGAATTTATAAATCTTTATTCTAAGATTTAATGGAATTTCCAAAGTAAAGTTTTCCAATTTAATAAAATAAATTGGAATGGAATGGGATTCAATTTGATAATAATCAAAATGAACTTCTGTGGAGGAAGACTGATAATATATATGGAATTTAAAAGGCTTTGACGTTATTCCATTTATCATTTTAGTCGGATACGGAAACTGATATCGATTATATATTGGTTTGTTTTTCCGTGAAAATTCCATAATTAATGGAATGTGATTTTGGGTTTATCGTGAACTGTGTTTTAAATGACATTAGTTCTTTAACCCAGTTAAAGGCAGGATTTATTTCCTGAATTGGAAAAATCATTAAGTAATGATAGTTGGAAATTAAAACTGAATTAGAGTTTTAATGAATCTTTAAATAGTTTGAAAGGTGAATTTGATAACTAAAATTATCAAATCCAAGAAATGATCGAAATGGAGTATCACCAGTTTTGCTCCAAGCGTTAGTTAAATCTTTAATTGGATTTGAACGTGAAGTGGTAATTAATTTTACCGATAACACCGTGGTGTCAGATATGAAGTATTACTAGTTTTACTTCATGGGATGAATAGGTTGAGATTGGGAAATTTAAACAAATGATTACTTCGGTAAGGTTCGCTAATCCCTACTAGTTTGGAAAATCTTAAAATGGTTTGAATTGATATCCAAAGGAAGAATAAATTTAAAGAATTTATCTTTAATAAAATTAATGGGAACCTTTCCCAAAGTAAAAGAATATTTGAATAAAGAAATGTTCTGGATTGGAATGAGGCGTATGTTGTGTTTTTATAGCACTTGTTTATTATATACGCGAGTTATTCAGAAAGACCGGGTTTATCCCATTCCGAATAAATGATTCGACGATATGTCGAGGATGAAAACGGTGGTTGAAGACCGGAGGTCTTCACATCGTTTGGAAGATTACTGATGTCTTGATTATTGGGATGTACACCCAAGACAAGGTAATAAGTGGTGATCGTCCAGACTTACTTGGATACCGACCAGATATGCGAGGACCTCTCTCATGTATTGGACATACGGGACCATGAATAAAGGTGCCTCCGGTTTCGTTCAGACCCAGAACGAACTTGTAAATGGATGTGTGTCTGACATCGGATTTCATTCTGTGTGATAGATAGACATCAGTTGCATAGCGTGAATTGCCTGTGTGGCATGCTGAGATGCAAACGATCAAGACTTCTGTTGAAAAGTAGAGTCTTGTGGTTGATAATCAAAGCACGGCTTTAATATATGATAGCTTTGTGTAGCGTTAATTCGCGAGCCTCACACCCCGGTGTGAACCAGAAACGGGAGAGGACATCAGGGAGGACATTCATTTCCTTTTAGCTAGGAGTGGTGTCAGAATTTTGCAATCCCTGATGTTTTACTTATGTGGATGATGGATAGTGAGGCGCCTCGGTTATTTCGGTCTCTGCGGAGCTGATGGATGGACTTTATACAGACCAGATTTACACCCCATAGGGCGGGGAAATGCCGTGTTCAGGCATTTTAATCCACTCCGTATGGACCGGCCCTGACGATCCAAAGGCCAACCTAAGTCTGGGTCCTGAGACATGGGCTAGAGAGTCTCGAAGCGGTAAGGACAATCCCTTGCCTTGGTTCACAGATGGAAATCCAACTTCCAATATGTGACAATTGCGGTTTTGATTGTACAGCTTAGTATTGGCGACATGATATATGGTACCCATGCTGTCTTGGATTGATACATTTATATTTGAAGTTGTTTTATACACCATGCACTTATAATAGTATCAAATGATTTGTTTTAACGTACCAAGCATGTTTGGCTATTATAAGGGAAAACGCTATCCTCCGACTTGCGTTGCATTGTGTGATGGGACCTGGGTCTTATAATAGCTTCATTTTTCCAAAAAGCATTGCGTTGTTTTGTTTTATGCACTGGTATTTTTGGGAGGAAACTCGTTCCGTGTTATACGGCGTGGTCCCTTGATATATCTGATTTTAAAGTAAAGTTTTAAATAACTGTTTTAGTTCTCATACCAGTCACATAACTGACCTGGAGTTTATTGTTTTTACCAAAACTCTGGGTGCCCTTATTTTCCACACGGGCAGCTAGTAGTTTTGGTTTTGCAGATTTATATTCACAGGATCCTGGTTTACAGCTGGAACGATATTTGGAAAGCTCTATATCCATTTATCTCTTTCAGTTGTGTTTAGTATTATTTTCCGCGGCATTGTAACTTGTGAATCTCTGATATTTTTCTGATGTATAATATTTGTACATAATCTGTATATTTTTGTATTCTGATGCAAATTGTTGTAATAAGAAATGAAATGTTCTTCTGTTTGTGTTCTGATTTTTCGTGTTCTCAACTCAATCCAGGCTTTCCTTTACGGGGAAGTTCGGGTCGCTTAAGTTGTTATCAGAGCTTTGGTTTACAGAGCTCGGAGAACAAGGCACATTAGAACCAAACGAAAGAATTCATCAGAGATTGGATTAGTAAAATCCAATGGGAATGACTCGTTAGATATAGGATCAGCAGTATCCTAGAAAGAGTGTGAAGAGTAGTGTTTTTAAAACAAATTTTGTTTTGAAAATTTAAATCATATAATACGTATTTGAATACTTTATTTATATTGATTTGGAGAATCGAGTATATGGAGATTATGAATATACGCGTGATTGACATGTATTCAAAGCCTATATACTGGATAGATATAGAATCACGCTCTAGTCGCCCGGAGATGATCCTGATGATCGCTATAGCATCATCAGTGCTTGTGTTCGAGTTTCGAAAGTGGGATGTCTATATATCTCTAATTGACTGGTGTGAGAACCAAAATTAGATAGGATTATTTGTTGTGATTTGGCATAAAAAAACATGATTTTGACTATATATGTAAAAGATACTTGTTGGAAAATCTAATCAACTAACTGATTGCTGGTTATGTTGTTTGATTACTAGTTTCACTAATTAGAGTAATGAAACCAATATGAACATGAACGGTAACTATAATCAAATTGTGTCGAATGTTGAACTGATTTGAAAATTATTTGGAAAAATTGCATGCATATACATGTACATACATTGAACAGGTCATAGCAAGGAGGCTAGAACAGAGGAATTAAATTGTATGCCCCACAAATAGGTACATGTTTACTAATTTATTTGGTTTGGATGCTTTTATGAGGCGATTGGCTAGCCGCTTGGCTTTTTCTTTTTCTTTTTGAGATGAGACGGCCTGTGTGGCAGTTTGGGGATTTTTCTGGTGCTCCCCGTACAAAGGAGGTTATGGCGAAATTTTTCGAAAATTTAGGGTGTTAGCAAAATTTTTGAAAAATTAGAAATTCTTAGAAACTGAAAAGTTGAAGAATGAAAGCCAAACCAAAAGTTGAGTTGATTAGCTAAACAACTTTCAGCTCCATTCCTTTTCGAGGACGAAAAGATTTTAGGGGAGATTGTAACAACCCAGAAAATCAGAACCAATTAAAAAATTTTATTTTGGCAATTTTGATGAATTTTGAATATTTAAAATGATTTATTTTAAATAATAACGACGAGAAATTTATTTTGAATAGAATTAGAACGTATATATTTATTTGAATCGAAGTTAGAATATAATTATTTATTTTAATTATTAGTAGTTTTGAAAATGGCGCGGTAGTTTGAAATTTCGATTTCAAATTTCAAATGAATGAACAGGATTCAAAATAAACTGGATTTTAGCGAAAACAAAAGTATTAGAATATATTTGAAAATATCTTTCTAACGAATCTGAAAAATCAAAATTTCATAGCGGGAATAAAAGGTTATGTCCAATTGAAAATTCAAAATAGTCGCTATGGAAAATATAGCCCTTAAAAATGGAAATTTTGCAAACGACCTCCGTTTTCAATGAAACCACTTTTGTTGGATTCGGGATGTCAAGTTATTTCTAGATTCCAATTTTCATAATTTTTGAAATCAATATGTGAGCGTAGCAAAGGAAAATGTGTTTTGACAGTTTCAGTCAATTTGGATCGACCAGAAAATGGTCATTTTTCAAACGGTCTTCAAATTTTACGAAATTATTTTTGTTAGGACCGTATCGTCAAAACATAGCCAGATAAATTTTTCTGGAATTTTTAGAGTCAGTATGTTGCCCCAGTAAATTGAAAGGTACGATTAAAACAGAATATATAGATTTAAATTTTGATTTAAATGAAAACTGATCGAAACAGTCGAATCAGCTTGCGAGACATATCCCATTGTGTTCGAAATAGGGGTATTTAGCTAGTGGCGAATTTCGGTGGGTTTGAATTGGAATTCAAAACAAAAAGTTACTTTATGGAATTAAATAAATAATATTATATATTATATACCCTCCTCTCTCTCCCTTCATATTCTCGGTCAACAATCGATTTAGAAAAAAGAAAAAACCCACACGTTCCCTCCCCGTCACCCTCCTCCCTGGCCCGCGACAGCCACCGTCGATCCCTGCGCCGGCCTCCCCACCTCCGATTCCCCCCACCAACGGCCTCCTCCTCCCTCCTCTGTTCGTGCAGCCCAAGTCCTAGCCCCCTTCCAGCCAAAAACCGCACCCCTCTGACCATCTGGGCCCGCTGCTGCCGCCTGCTAGGGCACCCGACCACCCACTCAGCCTGTTCTCCCTCCTCCTTCCACTTGCGTCGAAGACAGCCCCTCCCACCCCACTGCAGTGGGACATCAGCGACGACAGAAGCCCCCTCTTCTCGGATTCGCTCTTTCTTTAGGGTGCTTCGATTTGGGAATTGCTTCGATCGAGAAATAAGTGAGTTTTCTGATTTTTTATTTTCGTTTATAGTGGCTTCAGAAAAATACGATTTATAAGTATATAAAAATATGATTTTTAGTCGTAGGAAAATATGATTTTTATATGTAGAAAGGTGAGATTTTTATTCAAGTAAAGATTAGATTTTTATTAATGTAAAGATTAGATTTTTATCCATGTAAAGATTAGATGTTTATTATATATGAAGCGAAATAAAAATTCGATCTTTATATAATAAGTAGAGATATAAAAATATAATTTTTATATAAAAAGAAGCGTTGTAAAAATATATGATTTTTATATATGAAGTGCCATTATAAAAATATGATTTTTAAAATGAACATCATATTAAAAATGCGATTTTTACTGTGAACAGCGGGAAAGGATCGCATTGGAATTTTGGGCAAATCCGAACCGTTCAGAAATAGAGAATGGTGGAGTGGAAACCAAAGGTGAGAACTCTCTCACTGAATTTATTTATATAGTTATTTATTTTATAACTGCATATATGTACTGCTCCCCATCGTGCACAGACCATGGATGACTTGTTTGGTTTGGTTGATTTGTTTGTTTGAATTGATTGTGATGTATAATGGAATGTAAATATTCACGTGTTGAAATAAAATATTTTATCGTTAAAAATATAATTTTTATGTGTATATGAATAAAATAAATATTCATTTGCAAATCGAACGATTTGTTTATGTACACCCATTTGACTGATATTGATTAGGACGATAAATTTTACACATCGCCCAACTGCACAAATAATATTCAGTGTTTGTTGGTTGAAACCCCACACGGGTGTTAGGATGATATTCGAAGTACACTAATCCCAATTGTTTAGTTGTATTTCGATCGATTGGTTGACAGGCTGTTGTAAGCATTAAATATTCATATTTAATGCTTACATAGTGTAGAATGCACTTTGGATGATGGATGATTGTTTATTATGGTTGTTATATACATGTGTTGTATGAAATCCATATAATCAACATTATATGGTAATTAACTGTGTCTGATTCCAGTTCAGAAAGAATGAATATTTTAAAATAAGGAATATTTTTAAATAATGAATATTTTAAAATAATATTCAGTAAAAGATCAAAATCTGATTTTGATGTCTGATTTGGGATGGACAAGAATATATTTAAATATATAAAGCCGTGTTGATTAGATTAACGCCATTTTGACGTGAATGATATTTATATCGATTTTATTCATTTTTATAATGAATATTGAAAAGGAAGTGATTTCAAAATCTAATGTTTTGAAAATATTACCATTTATATATTAATGATATGGAATATTCAATTTTGATTGTAATTGAATATGAAGTTGAAATAATTTTGAAAACGAATTTAAAACGATTAATAAAATCCGTTTTAAATGGAAATCGATGAAATATATATTATATATATAATATAATGGCCTGAATAGAATGCGCCGCGCTGCGGCAGTTCGCGAATTTCGACCATTGACTTCGAATGGACATTACGGGAGATGCGACCATCGGATTTTCCTGAAACTAGAACCGTTGGATTCGTATCGAAAAGTGCTTTCTAAATAATATTAGAGGTTTGAAATATAATTATTGGATTTGGAATTATGTCCAAATCAAATTTGAAAAAGGTCGATGTAAGTGTAGCTTGATGGTCGTTTATGGAAATTGACTGCACGGGCCTTAATAAAATTATTAAAAATATCAATAATTGGTGCAAAATCATAAGAAATGATTTGGAAAGGATTTGGATAAAAAATTACATATTTGAAATGATAAAAATAGATTTTTATTGAAATGAACTAGTTATGAACTAGAATTATAATCCAATTATTTTTAAATAAAATAAATTGGATATGAAATGGTTTTAAAAATAACCAGAATTTCCAATATATGAATTGGAATGGATTTGAAATGAAATTATCTTCAGAATATTTCGATATTGGATTCCGTGATTATACGGGCATTGTGAAGGAATTTGGAAGATATATATATATATATATCATTATCCCAATACGATGTTTGTTGAATTCAGAATTTGATATTGAATATAAGCCGATATATTTTCTATTCAGGGCCTTGTATTTAATATCAAATGGGATTTTGGGTTTGTCGTGAACGGTGTCTTCACTAACACTGTTCTTAAACCCAATGGAGTTAAGGAAATTAGAAACTAACTGGAGGTTAGCTAAGTTGAATGTTTTCCTGGGTATTGATCTGATGTTGGTTTCGGCCTTCGGGATTAATACTTAGGGAATTGTTCTCTTACTAATTTACGGTTAGAGACTGATGGAATGGTGTCTTCATTAACACTGTTCTAAAACCACATGTGAAAAGAATAAGTTTTTTAACTAAGATTCAAAAAGAATTACCAATTAATGAACATTTAATTGGAATTGAAATGGAATGTGATTTTGGGTTTATCGTGAACTGTGTTTTAACGACATTCGTTCTTTAACCCGATTTGCAGTGAAATGTGATTTGGAATTTATAAATCTTTATTCTAAGATTTAATGGAATTTCCAAAGTAAAGTTTTCCACTTTAATAAAATAAATTGGAATGGAATGGGATTCGATTTGATAATAATCGAAATGAACTTCTGTTGAGGAAGACTAATAATATATATGTAATTTAAAAGGCTTTGCCGTTATTCCATTTATAATTTTAGTTAGATATGGAAATTGATATCGATTATATATTGGTTTGTTTTTCCATGAAAATTCCATATTGAATGGAATGTGATTTTGGGTTTATCGTGAACTGTGTTTTAAATGACATTAGTCCTTTAACCCAGTTAAAGACATGATTTATTTCCTAAATTGGAAAAATCATTAATTAATGGTAGTTGGAAATTAAAACTGAATTAGAGTTTTGATGAATCTTTAAATAGATTGAAAGGTGAATTTGATAACTAAAATTATCAAATCTAAGAAATGATCGAGAATGGAGTATCACCAGTTTTGCTCCAAGCGTTAGTTAAATCTTTAATTAGATTTGAACGTGATGTGGTAATTAATTTTACCGATAACATCGTGGTGTTAGATATGAAGTGTTACCAGTTTTACTTCATGGTTTGAATAAGTTGGGATTGGGAAATTTAAACAAATGATTACTTCGGTAAGGTTCGCTAATCCCAACTAGTTTGGAAAACCTTAAAATGGTTTGAATTGATATCCAAAGGAAGATTAAAGAATAAATTTAAAGAATTTATCTTTGATAAAATTAATGGGAACCTTTCCCAAAGTAAAAGAATATTTGAATAAAGAAATATTCTAGATTGGAATGAGGTGTATGTTGTGTTTTTATAACACTTGTTTATTATATATGCGAGTTATTCAGAAAGACCTAGTTTATCCCATTCTGAATAACTGATTCGACGATATGTTGAGGATGAAGACGGTGGTTGAAGACCGGAGGTCTTCACATCGTTTGGATGATTACTGATGTCTTGATTGGGCCGTACACCCAAGGCAAGGTAATAAGTGGTGATCATCCAGACGAACTTGGAGATCGACCGGATATGCGAGGACCTCTCTCCTGTATTGGACATATGGGACGAGGAATAAGGTGCCTCCAGTTTTGTTAAGACCTAGAACGAACTTGTAAATGGATGTGTGTCTGACATCGGATTTCATTCTGTGTGATTGATAGACATCGGTTGCATAGCGTGAATTGCCTGTGTGGCATGCTGAGATGCAAATGATCAAGGCTTCTGTTGAAAAGCAGAGTCTTGTGGTTGATGATCAAAGCACGACTTTAATATAGCATAGCTTTGTGTAGCGTTAACTCGCGAGCATCACACCCTGGTGTGAACCAGAAACGGGAGAGGACATCAGGGAGGACATGCGTTTCCTTCTAGCTAGGAGTTGTGTCATCGTTTTGGAATCCCTGACGTTTTACTTATGTGGATGATGGATAGCGAGGCTGTAACACCCTGAATTTTCTTTGACTATTAAAAGAACGAATTTAAGAATACTTAATTGTTAAAGTGAGAATTAAGGGAAATGGGTTACGCCATTGCGTTCGTCTCGAAATTCTGTTTGGAATAGAGTCCAAGTTTTCGTAAATCGGACTTCGTATGAGGAAGTTATGGCCCTTAGAAGTTTCAGTAATTTAAATAAATTAATAACAGTTCAGAATTAAAATTCAAAATTCAAAATTCAAACGGGAAGCGGGCTGGGCGGGATTCCCCCCCCAAGGCCAGGTCGACTTGGGGGTCGACCTCCCCTATACAGGTCGACGAGGGGGTCGACCTACCCCCCGGGGCAGATCTGAAATCAGACGATTCTGACTTGTTGCTGAGTCTTTCTGACCTATTTCTGAGTCACTAGGGCATAGGTGGCAATTCTGGATAACTCTATCTAGTCTGGACGGTTACGATTGCTCCTATGATAATCTAACGGCTTATGTTGAATTAAACTTCTATATATGCACGCATAGTCTCAAGCCCTAAACCTAAACTAGATTAGTCTCTTGGCCTCCATGCTGCTGCTAGGATAGTTCTTCTTCCTAAATCTTAGGGATTTGCAAGTCAAAATTCTAATACAAACGACGAACGAATTATTCTCTTCTCTAACCTGCCTTTGTGAGTACAATTTCTTTCACAAAATAATTAATAAATTAATTATGATGAGTAATAATTGGGATTATGAGAACATGTCTGTTGAATCACGTGATGTTGCTTAACTTTGTTATCGTCTGTTGGTGAACATATTACAGTTTTGTTAACTTATGTTGGTTGATCTATTTTGTATGTCCAATCACATATGTTTAACTTGATTCATTTCATGACATTAGTTTATATGCAAGTTTGGGATGTAAATCATATGCTAGTTCGTATGTGAATCTTATGCCAGTTTGGGATGTTAAATCATATGCTAGTTCGTATGTGAATCTTAAGCAAGTTTGGGATGTTAAATCATATGCTAGTTCGTATGTGAATCTTATGCAAGTTTGGGATGTTAAATCATATGCTAATTTGTATGTGAATCTTATGCAAGTCTGTTTTAACATATGCTAGTTTGTATGTGAATCTTATGCAAGTCTATATGCGAATTATACACAAGTTTATATGTGAATCAAGTATATACATATGCTAGTTTATATGCAAAAACATGTGATATTAGCTTACATGTTTAAATTCATATGCAAGTTTGTAGGAATCCATATGCAAGTTTAGGTGAAAACTATATTCACATTTTTAGGTGAAAACTATATTCACATATGCAATTTTGGGTGAAAACTATATTCCATATATGCAAATTTAGGTGAAACCCATATTCATATATGCAAGTTCAAAATTTCATGTTTAGATCTATATTTAGATCCATGATAGTTTATGCAAATTTATGTTCTATATGTTCATTGCCTATGCAAGTTATTGACTATGCAAACTTATGTTATAATTCTTATTCGCAAGTTAGATCTATTTTATGTGTTATGCAAGTTGTGATGTTGCTTTTCTTTTTATGAGTTAGACTATTTGCGAGTCTAACATATTTCATGTTAAACGTACGAACGACGTGGGGATAATGGGAAAATATTAGTAATACATATTGTGAATTGGCATAAAATGGCTTTAAAGGCATATAATTAATTTGAGACATTAATTGGTATAATTTATATACCTAAAAAGTATGGACATAATTTAGGTGACAATTATGGACATAGTTAATTTGGAAATTATTGACAATTTGAATAGGGATAATTAATTCATATTGGGGTGAAATAATTATGTGCAATAATAAAAGCCTAAGACACGAGGTTAGACTCGTTTGTGGTGTAAGACTGCCCGGACCCACCCGGCAAATCCAGCAACCACAAATGACAGTCTAATGTGAGAGGTCGAAGGCATAAATTAAATGCGTAACAATTGTAAAGACACGAGGTTAGACTCATTTGCGGTATAAGACTGCCCGGACCCACCCGGCAAATCCAGCAACCGCAAACGGTAGTCTAATGTGGGAGGTCTTACAAGGTTACGGTTATAATGAATTAAGTAACACTTAACCAAGATAAACATGTGGTAGGACATAGGGGTTAAGTGGGTGACATGTGAAATATGATTAGAAACACGTAACCAAATTGAAACATGTAAGAAAACATGAATAAGAAGGGGTTAAGTGGGAAATTCTAGTGGGGACCAAGCATAGGTGGAAAGCTTGTGTGAAGCATGAGGGACCCTTTTCAAACCAGTAACCCATTAAGTATCTTTGTGAGCTCGAGTTAGATCGAGGACGAGACACGCTTACTGGGTTTGATTGTAAGAGGTCAAAACGGGTTAACGGTGGGAACGCAAGTCCAACGGGGTCATGTGCGTGAGTGGGCCCGGGCTGGTAGGTAAGAAGTTGTTGCATCGTGTAGATATAAGTCATGCATCCTTAGTGGTATCGAGTTGCCACTTTGGGGAGTGATACACCCCACTGTGGGACTAGCACGGGTATCTACGAATTAGGGAGCCAATCGCATGGGGGTAGTGGGTACAACTAGTGGAGATAGGGCAGGCGGCACCTATGAGAACAGCTAGGGGTACACAAAACTACCATTATGGTTATTATGTTCAGTATGCGAGATCAACTTTTTGGGTGAATAGTAATGGTGTAGTATAGTAATTATCCTATATTGATTAGGAGCGAGATTAACGCCAGAATATTCCTCTTGTTGGTTTTGTCTTGCCCACTTGTTTCACAATCATTCCTTGTTTTACCAGTTTATGCCTTATCCTAATTACTTTAATAATTATATTGTTAAAGTTATTGGACTCGCCAGACTTTATGTCTGACCCCCTTTGTTTTCGCCTCTTTTCTTCCCTTTCCCCCAGGTTCTCAGGGTGGGACTAGTGCTAATGGAGCTTGATTTGGATCTTTCTCTCTCTTTTGGAAGTGCTTGGATTGCTAAAAGTAAATTTCAGCTCATCTCTTTTATGGCTACTTATGTTGGGGTTATGCTTTTTTACTTTATGTACTCAGAAAATAATTTGTCAAGATGGATATTAAGTGTACTTGGTTTTATTGTTGGGTTTTGATGTTGTTGTAACCAAACTATTTCTCCGCTGCAATAAAAGTTGTTTTTAATTTTTCAAGTACCAATATATTTATCTGTCTTGTTATATTCTGTTCAATACACCAATAATACTCCATGAAAGTTAATGCATTCCCCTTGAGAGTGACATTAATGGACGTGGGGTGTTACAGAGGTGCCTCGGTTATTTCGGTATCTGATGAGCCGATGGATGGTCTTTATACAGACCAGATTTACGCCCCATAGGGCGGGGAAACGCAGTGTTTAGGCATTTTAATCCACTCCGTGTGGACCAGCCCTGACGATCCAAGGGCCCACCAAAGTCTGCTTCCTGAGACACGGGCTAGAGCGTCTCGAAGCGGTAAGGACGATCCCTTTCCTTGGTTCACAGATGGAAATTGTAACAACCCGTATTTTCAATAACCTGTTATAACATAAATGGAGGCAAAATTAAGCTGTAAAATCTGAATCAAGGGAAACGGGCTATGCCATTGCGTTCGTCTCGGAAAAATACGCGAAATAGAGTCCGAGATTTCGAAAATCGGAGTCCGTATGACCAAGATATGGCCTCACGAAGTTTCACGAAAAATTCCCAAATTAAAGTATACTTAATTAAGTGAAATGGGTTGCGCAGAGAAATATATATATATATATATATATATATAATTGAAAATTAAATAAATAAATATGCAAAAATGTTCAAAACAGCGAATTGGGAGAGGGGAATAACCGAACCGGCCGATTTTTGAGGTCGACCCAAGCCCGCTGGGTCGACTAGGGGTTAATCCAGGGTGTTTGGCTGTCAACCCGTGGGCCGATTCGCTCAAATGCAAATTTTGCATTTGGATGGTTCTCATGGTTCATCTTTAATCTAAAGGCCCTAGATGGTTCCTACACTTGACTTCTTCCCCAAGACATGCTTTGATGGCTTGGATTGAATCTAGGTTTAATCCTATGGCCTAAAACACTTGCCTAATCTATAAATAAGACCCTAACCTATCCTAAATCCTCATTATTCATTCATGCAACTAAACTATGGCAAAAAATTTACCTCTCATGGCCTCCACTCTCTTCATAAAATTTCTAAATGGTTTCTATGAGAGATTTTCCATGCATACAAGTGTTTTCAAGCTTGTATGAGTGTCATTAGCTTGCATTCAAGTCAAGTTTCTATCTTTGCATCATAAAGCAAGGGTTTTGATCATTTTGGCTCAAGGGTTTTTATGTTAGAGCTTGCATTTTGGGTCTATTTGATTGCATAAGGGCTTTGTCATATCTTTTGTGCCTTCATAGCAATGTAAGTCCTTTCCCTACTCTTAGATATTAACTATGAAGTTAAATGTTCATGTTGCAAGTTTGGGTTTGATCATTGAGTATGATACATGCTATCATGTCATGAAAGTTTATGAAGTCATTATCTTGATCTTGTGAGCTAAAAGCTACAACCTTTATGTTGAAATGTTGCATTAGGCAACATGAGAACCCTCATAACCTTTATGTCAACTTGCATATGAAGTCATAACCCTTATATGATGATATATGCGAGTTACTAGTCATCATTCCATATCTTTTGTCACCATGATTCGCTTATGTGCCAAGTTTGGGTTTATGCATGTTTTGAGGCTTAAGAATGTAACATGCAAGTTAATGAACACATTTGTGCCTCATTTGCCACCATGATTAACTTGTGGCTTAATATCCATTTTTGTCATGCCTTTGCCAAGTCTCTTCTTTTAATCCATTACGTTGTCGCGAACGTATATGCGAGTTTAAAAGCGTTGGGTTATGTTATGGGTAATTTCTAATGACATGAAAATACAACTTGAAAACATGACTTGAAATATAACATGGAAGTTGACATGTAAGTATGCATAAAAACATAAGCTTGGGAATTTACCTATTAAGTTAGGTCTACCCTTTGGGAATTTACCTATTAAGTTAGGTCTACCCAAATGCTTGAAAACTTGTAACATGTTTTGGGAAACATGATGGACATGACACTTAGATAATATAAGTGTGGCCAACTCGAGGTTGGGTTGAGTTTGCAACGTAAAACTACCCGGAACCGACCGGCCTAACTAGTAGTTGCAAACAATAGGACCCAATGTGAGAAGTTGGTCATGTTGTGCTTGAACCCGAGGTTAGACCAAGTTGTGGTGTAAAGCTACCCTGAACCGACCGGCTTAACTAGTAACCACAACAAAGTCTAATGTGAGAGGTGAAGGTGCATTAAGTAATTAATGCCACATGATAGGGTTAAGTTAATTTGATTAATGACTCTTAACCAAATATGACATGGACAAATGGGTTAAGTAATTTGATTAGGCTAATGATACTTAACAAAACATGACAAGGTTGGGTAGGTTAAGTAACTTGATTTGCCTAATGACACTTAACCATTTTTATATGACTAGTGGATGGGGTTAAGTTAACCAACACTTAATCAATCCAACGCGATAACTTGGTAAGGTTAAGTAAGTTTTCTTAATGACGCTTAACCGAAAAATACGGTTAACGAATGGGGTTAAGATTAGACTCAACTAGTCTAAACATGGAAATCGGATGGGGTTAAGTTAGCCTAGACTTAATTAATCCCACTTGGTAGTTTAATGGGGTTAAGTTAAACACTTAACTAATCTAAACATGATAAATTGATGTGGTTAAGTGACCTATACTTATCCAATCTAACTCGTTAATTTATTGTGGTTAAGTTAACCAATACTTAACCAATATAATGTGAAAACATGATAAGGCTAAGTCACGAATCGCTTGAATACACTTGACCGATTTGACTAAGTAAATTGATAGGGTCAAGTTAATATATACTTAACCAATCTAGAATGATAATTGGACGAGGTTAAGTCGTGAATTGCTTAATATACTTAACTAACTTGAGCATGGTTTGTAGGGTTAAGCCTTGAACTTGGATACTTAGCCAATTTTGATAGGATTTGTAGACGGGTTAAGTCATGAACTTAAGTGACACTTAATCCATTATGTAAACCCTAGTTCTGAGGATTAGGTGGATAACCGTAGTTAACAAGGATAACGGGAACAATGCTTAGTGGTAAACCTTAGTTGAAGAATAACTAAGTAATGATTCTTAGTCAAGGAAATTTAGACCAGTTCATAGATAGATGAGTAACCTGATACGGTAGGTCATCGTTTAAGTATACGAGTAGGAGCAAATATCTTATTTAGATAAAGGCTCCAGCGAACTGGGTAACGAAGCAGCGGCTTCGGGGAACGTGAGGATATTCTTGGTATCCCTCTATGAGCTGCCAGGTGATTATACTAGGCTCATGAGAGGTTAATGTCTGCGTTAGAAGAACCAAGAGTATACCTTGGTTGCTATACAAGCGACCTAAAGACGGGGATGGATAGGGGATAGTCGACGATACACGGTCGTACCCTAGATAGCATTTCGTCAGGCTACCTACCATCTTTGGTCAAGCGTGTACGTACGGAAAGGCAGAGAACACCCAAAAGACCATAATTGCTATTTAATTATGGTTGCGGTAAGGTTTGGATGTGGGTTGGCCAGTGTTGTGTTCTCATACAGGATTTATCCTGTCTTGTCTTTCACTAGTTGAGGGAGTGATCTCGTGGGACCATAGCCACGTATAAGAAAAACAGACCTTAGCATCTGCATCGGCAGATAAATCGAAAGCTCCCGACCGAGTCCTGTATTTCTTGATTTGCCCTGTGACAGGACTCGGATGGCACGATGTGATACATGTGCATACAGTCATGGAAAAGCGATTCACGATGAATGCGTGGGAAAAAGGGCGCGGTTGGAGGTTAGCGTAATCCCTAGTGGCCCTAGGTGGTTGAACCCAAACCGAGATACGAAAACGTGCAATAGGTAAGCATAATCCCTAGCAGCCCTAGGTAGCATAAGTCCTAGTTGTACAAACAATAATTCATGTTGGAAGACCCTAGCTAGGTTTAGGGTAACAGTCCAAACCGATCTTAAGGATCATGGAACTATGTTAAAGTAATATAGAATCTCATGGGAAAGCCCGTATGGTCTACGGCAAGGGACTGAACATTTACATGGAATAAAACATACAAGTTGAGTAACCTATATATGCGATATATTATGTTGACATGGACCATTACACGACTTTTGAGTGAGGGTCATTCTTGGTTAACACATGACACGGTGGGGATACTAGTACGGTAGGTGCAGAGCTAAAATACAGGATAGATATCACGGGGCGTTATACGTGACAGATATCTTGGGGATATTATACTTGATAGAAACCTGACGATGTGATACCTTGTTTTATCTTGACATCGTAATTTATCATGACACCTTAGTTTATCTGAGTTCAGTAGTTCATCCTGTTATTTTGATTTAGCTTATCTATCTTGTTATCATGCTTATGTTCATCTCAGTTTCTCGTGTCAGTTAACTTTACTAGTTTTTATGCTAATAGTAGATAGGGCTTACTCAGTCTTTTTGACTGACCCATTTTGTTTCGCCTCTTTTCTTCCGTTTCCCCCCAGGTTACAGGGAGGAAATACTGTTGTTTAGTTCAGACTTCTTCTGCTTGAAGGTCATCATGGATGGCTTGGACTTTTCTTGGCTAATGGCTACTTTACTGTTTTTACTTGGGGAATAATTTATGAAAATGTCTTTATGCTTCTTTACTATTGCAAGACAGGTTTTGATGTACTCTGATGTAAAAGGCTTTGGACCTTATTTATTCATGTTATGAAAGTTTGATTTTACTTCCGCTATTTTATATGTTCTGTCTTGTGATATTTCTGTGCATGTTTACCAATAATGCCCCTCTAAAGCTAGTGCATTCCTTTGCGAGTGACCCTAGCGGAGGCGGGGTGTTACACGTGGTATCAGAGCAGAAGGTTACCAGACTGGGCAAAAGTTTTTAAAGACCTTCTGAAAACTATTTGAAAAAAAACCGTTTACAAAGAAGCATTTTTCAAGAAAATTTTCTTTTAAAAGAAAAAGGCTATTCCCCAAAGGCCATTAGCACTATCCTTGTTTCCTTAATTGAGTCTCTTTTCCTTTCTTTCCTCCATCTGTAGTCACAGTAGTTTTAACTGCGACTAGTCTTTTCTACCTACGAAAGTGCTTTCCATACGATGGAGGTGGTTCTCGAGAGACCAGTGGCCGCGTTATAAGAAAGGATCGTGAGAAAGAAGGATAAAGGATACGAGCTTAAGGATGAGAAACTTGTTGGTATGGCTTAGTCCTCAAAGGAGGGAGAAAGATGAACAATGAAATCCATGATGAGAGAGTACCTTTGGCATGGTAAAACGGGGCGGATAGTTAAGTATTATGGGACAAGGACAAGATCATCGGGAGGGCAGTAGTATGCTCTCATTTCTAGAGTACCTCGGAAGGAGGGTAACGATCTTGTTAAAGGTTTAGCTTTTCTTCTCTATCATCCCGTTAGGACTTCGTTGTTCGTATCATTTAAGTCTGCTTCGATAGTTGAGTCTCTGCACCTTAAGTACTAGCGTAATAGAGAATCCCATTTTTGTCTCAAAGTCCTATTGGAGAATCAGTCCATTTATACATGACTTGTTTGGATTTGGGAATGTCTATGCCAAGTGTTGAGTTTGGAAATAATGCTTATGTTTATAAGCTATGGATGGATTCTAGGGATGAAGTGGTTATCCAGTAGGGGGTGCCCTCTCGGTTTTGATAGGAGGGTAGTTAGACCTTTTGACTAGCCTTGGTAATGCCCTCGAAGCATCGGGTAACCTTTTTGAGGTTCTGTCATGACTAGTTACTTAGAATCCCTTGATGCCTTTATTGGAAATTTGAAGCCCGATCGATTGGTGTTCGCCAATAAGACGGATGGTTTACTTCATTTATGCATGGGTTATAGTGATCACCCTAGTAAGTGCGCATGATAACCTGATTGACATCTGTTTACTTTCAAGAGAAAGTTCTTCTACAGGGAATGCCTTATAGTATATAAACGAGATCCAAGATTCACTAGTGAATTTTGGAAAGCTTGCATGAGATCATGAGTACGCAGTCATGTTTGCGTCAAGTATTCTAGGAAAAGGATAAGTGCAAGTGGAACGAGAGGCGACGAAGAAATGAGTTCCAGCTCATGTTATGGAAACAGGAATAAGAAGCTACAAAATCGCGAAGTTAAAAGACGACTTTGATGGTCAAAGACTAGATACGCGCATGATATATCTTTTTGGGAGTATATCCTTGATCCCTGTTTTCTGTAGAGCTTACTTGTAGGCTATCTTTTGTGGACATCCTCTCGGTCCTATTCTCCGTTACAAACCCTGTAAGGAGTTTGTCTTATTTATCTTCTCGACCTTGTTTCAGGGAATTCTAGGTAGAACCCTATGGATGTAAACATGTATTTGAAACATGTTATGATTGATATGGTTGCAAGTGGTTGCAAGTGGTTGCTCGTGGATGCGCGAATACACATTAGATACTATCTCGACTCGGTCACATTTCATATTGCATATGCACGAGTATTTATACTTGTTTATGGATGAAATCGAATGTATTATCATGCGGTTGTTGCATATGAATGAATGATTGTGCACGCATATAGTATCTATATGACTAGGACTATTTGCATACATGTTGGATTCATGGCACTATACATATTTTGCATTAGAAAGATTATTCAGGCATGATCATTAGCATTAGCTAAGGAACATGTACACACACGTTTTGCATATATTCATACAACATTAGAAATCATCTAAGGACAATGGTTGCTTGTGTATGATGTTTTGAGTAGATGGATGATGGATGGTAGGATATGTTCTTCCTAACTTGGAGATTTCGGGGACGAAATCCTAAAAGGTGGGGAGAATGTAACAACCCGTATTTTCAATAACCTGTTATAACATAAATGGAGGCAGAATTAAACTGTAAAATCTGAATCAAGGGAAATGGGCTATGCCATTGCGTTCGCCTCGGAAAAATACGCGAAATAGAGTCCGAGTTTTCGAAAATCGGAGTCCGTATGACCAAGATATGGCCTCGCGAAGTTTCACGAAAAATTCCCAGATTAAAGTATACTTAATTAAGTGAAATGCGTTGCGCAGAGAAATATATATATATATTGATATATATATATATATATAATTGAAAATTAAATAAATAAATATGCAAAAATGTTCAAAACAGCGAATTGGGAGAGGGGAATAACCGAACCGGCCGATTTTTGAGGTCGACCCAAGCTCGCTGGGTCGACTAGGGGTTAATCCAGGGTGTTTGGCTGTCAACCCGTGGGCCGATTCACTCAAATGCAGATTTTGCATTTGGATGGTTCTCATGGTTCATCTTTAATCTAAAGGCCCTAGATGGTTCCTACACTTGACTTCTTCCCCAAGACATGCTTTGATGGCTTGGATTGAATCTAGGTTTAATCCTATGGCCTAAAACACTTGCCTAATCTATAAATAAGACCCTAACCTATCCTAAATCCTCATTATTCATTCATGCAACTAAACTATGGCAAAAAATTTACCTCTCATGGCCTCCACTCTCTTCAAAAAATTTCTAGATGGTTTCTATGAGAGATTTTCCATGCATACAAGTGTTTTCAAGCTTGTATGAGTGTCATTAGCTTGCATTCAAGTCAAGTTTCTATCTTTGCATCATAAAGCAAGGGTTTTGATCATTTTGGCTCAAGGGTTTTTATGTTAGAGCTTGCATTTTGGGTCTATTTGATTGCATAAGGGCTTTGTCATATCTTTTGTGCCTTCATAGCAATGTAAGCCCTTTCCCTACTCTTAGATATTAACTATGAAGTTAAATGTTCATGTTGCAAGTTTGGGTTTGATCATTGAGTATGATACATGCTATCATGTCATGCAAGTTTATGAAGTCATTATCTTGATCTTGTGAGCTAAAAGCTACAACCTTTATGTTGAAATGTTGCATTAGGCAACATGAGAACCCTCATAACCTTTATGTCAACTTGCATATGAAGTCATAACCCTTATATGATGATATATGCGAGTTACTAGTCATCATTCCATATCTTTTGTCACCATGATTCGCTTATGTGCCAAGTTTGGGTTTATGCATGTTTTGAGGCTTAAGAATGTAACATGCAAGTTAATGAACACATTTGTGCCTCATTTGCCACCATGATTAACTTGTGGCTTAATATCCATTTTTGTCATGCCTTTGCCAAGTCTCTTCTTTTAATCCATTACGTTGTCGCGAACGTATATGCGAGTTTAAAAGCGTTGGGTTATGTTATGGGTAATTTCTAATGACATGAAAATACAACTTGAAAACATGACTTGAAATATAACATGGAAGTTGACATGTAAGTATGCATAAAAACATAAGCTTGGGAATTTACCTATTAAGTTAGGTCTACCCTTTGGGAATTTACCTATTAAGTTAGGTCTACCCAAATGCTTGAAAACTTGTAACATGTTTTGGGAAACATGATGGACATGACACTTAGATAATATAAGTGTGGCCAACTCGAGGTTGGGTTGAGTTTGCAACGTAAAACTACCCGGAACCGACCGGCCTAACTAGTAGTTGCAAACAATAGGACCCAATGTGAGAAGTTGGTCATGTTGTGCTTGAACCCGAGGTTAGACCAAGTTGTGGTGTAAAGCTACCCGGAACCGACCGGCTTAACTAGTAACCACAACAAAGTCTAATGTGAGAGGTGAAGGTGCATTAAGTAATTAATGCCACATGATAGGGTTAAGTTAATTTGATTAATGACTCTTAACCAAATATGACATGGACAAATGGGTTAAGTAATTTGATTAGGCTAATGATACTTAACAAAACATGACAAGGTTGGGTAGGTTAAGTAACTTGATTTGCCTAATGACACTTAACCATTTTTATATGACTAGTGGATGGGGTTAAGTTAACCAACACTTAATCAATCCAACGCGATAACTTGGTAAGGTTAAGTAAGTTTTCTTAATGACGCTTAACCGAAAAATACGGTTAACGAATGGGGTTAAGATTAGACTCAACTAGTCTAAACATGGAAATCGGATGGGGTTAAGTTAGCCTAGACTTAATTAATCCCACTTGGTAGTTTAATGGGGTTAAGTTAAACACTTAACTAATCTAAACATGATAAATTGATGTGGTTAAGTGACCTATACTTATCCAATCTAACTCGTTAATTTATTGTGGTTAAGTTAACCAATACTTAACCAATATAACATGAAAACATGATAAGGCTAAGTCATGAATCGGTTGAATACACTTGACCGATTTGACTAAGTAAATTGATAGGGTCAAGTTAATATATACTTAACCAATCTAGAATGATAATTGGACGAGGTTAAGTCGTGAATTGCTTAATATACTTAACCAACTTGAGCATGGTTTGTAGGGTTAAGCCTTGAACTTGGATACTTAGCCAATTTTGACAGGATTTGTAGACGGGTTAAGTCATGAACTTAAGTGACACTTAATCCATTATGTAAACCCTAGTTCTGAGGATTAGGTGGATAACCGTAGTTAACAAGGATAACGGGAACAATGCTTAGTGGTAAACCTTAGTTGAAGAATAACTAAGTAATGATTCTTAGTCAAGGAAATTTAGACCAGTTCATAGATAGATGAGTAACCTGATACGGTAGGTCATCGTTTAAGTATACGAGTAGGAGCAAGTATCTGATTTAGATAAAGGCTCCAGCGAACTGGGTAACGAAGCAGCGGCTTCGGGGAACGTGAGGATATTCTTGGTATCCCTCTATGAGCTGCCAGGTGATTATACTAGGCTCATGAGAGGTTAAGGTCTGCGTTAGAAGAACCAAGAGTATGCCTTGGTTGCTATACGAGCGACCTAAAGACGGGGATGGATAGGGGATAGTCGACGATACACGGTCGTACCCTAGATAGCATTTCGTCAGGCTACCTACCATCTTTGGTCAAGCGTGTACGTACGGAAAGGCAGAGAACACTCAAAAGACCATAATTGCTATCTAATTATGGTTGCAGTAAGGCTTGGATGTGGGTTGGCCAGTGTTGTGTTCTCATACAGGATTTATCCTGTCTTGTCTTTCACTAGTTGAGGGAGTGGTCTCGTGGGACCATAGCCACGTATAAGAAAAACAGACCTTAGCATCTGCATCGGCAGATAAATCGAAAGCTCCCGACCGAGTCCTGTATTTCTTGATTTGCCCTGTGATAGGACTCGGATGGCACGATGTGATACATGTGCATACAGTCATGGAAAAGCGATTCACGATGAATGCGTGGGAAAAAGGGCGCGGTTGGCGGTTAGCGTAATCCCTAGTGGCCCTAGGTGGTTGAACCCAAACCGAGATACGAAAACGTGCAATAGGTAAGCATAATCCCTAGCAGCCCTAGGTAGTATAAGTCCTAGTTGTACAAACAATAATTCATGTTGGAAGACCCTAGCTAGGTTTAGGGTAACATTCCAAACCGATCTTAAGGATCATGGAACTATGTTAAAGTAATATAGAATCTCATGGGAAAGCCCGTATGGTCTACGGCAAGGGACTGAACATTTACATGGAATAAAACATACAAGTTGAGTAACCTATATATGCGATATATTAGGTTGACATGGACCATTACACGACTTTTGAGTGAGGGTCATTCTTGGTTAACACATGACACGGTGGGGATACTAGTACGGTAGGTGCAGAGCTAAAATACAGGATAGATATCACGGGGCGTTATACGTGACAGATATCTTGGGGATATTATACTTGATAGAAACCTGACGATGTGATACCTTGTTTTATCTTGACATCGTAATTTATCATGACACCTTAGTTTATCTGAGTTCAGTAGTTCATCCTGTTATTTTGATTTAGCTTATCTATCTTGTTATCATGCTTATGTTCATCTCAGTTTCTCATGTCAGTTAACTTTACTAGTTTTTATGCTAATAGTAGATAGGGCTTACTCAGTCTTTTTGACTGACCCGTTTTGTTTCGCCTCTTTTCTTCCGTTTCCCCCCCAGGTTACAGGGAGGAAATACTTTTGTTTAGTTCGGACTTCTTCTGCTTGAAGGTCATCATGGATGGCTTGGACTTTTCTTGGCTAATGGCTACTTTACTGTTTTTACTTGGGGAATAATTTATGAAAATGTCTTTATGCTTCTTTACTATTGCAAGACAGGTTTTGATGTACTCTGATGTAAAAGGCTTTAGACCTTATTTATTCATGTTATGAAAGTTTGATTTTACTTCCGCTATTTTATATGTTCTGTCTTGTGATATTTCTGTGCATGTTTACCAATAATGCCCCTCTAAAGCTAGTGCATTCCTTTGTGAGTGACCCTAGCGGAGGCGGGGTGTTACAGAAATCCAACTTCCAATACGTGACAATTGCGGTTTTGATTGTAGAGCCTAGTATTGGCGACATGATATATGGTACACATGCCATCTAGGATTGATACATTTATATTTGAAGTTTGTTTATGCACTATGCACTTATAATAGTATCAAATGATTTGTTTTAACGTACCAATCATGTTTGGCTATTATAAGGGAAAATCCTATCCTCCGGCTTGCGTTGCATTGTGTGATGGGACCTGGGTCTTATAATAGCTTCATTTTTCCAAAAAGCATTGCGTTGTTTTGTTATATGCACTGGTTTTTTTGGGAGGAAACCTATTCCATGTTATACGGCGTGGTCCCTTGATATATCCGATTTTAAAGTAAAGTTTTAAATAAATGTTTTAGTTCTCACACCAGTCACATGACTGACCTGGAGTTTATTGTTTTAACCTAAACTCTGGGTGCCTTTATTTTCCACACGGGCAGCTAGTAGTTTTGGTTTTGCAGATTTATATTCGCAGGATCCTGGTTTACAGCTGGAATGATATTCGAAAAGCTATGTATCCGTTTATCTCTTTCAGTTGTGTTTTGTATTATTTTCCGCTACATTGTAACTTGTAAATCTTTGATATTTTTCTGATGTATAATATTTGTACATACTCTGTATATTCATGTATTCTAATGTAAATTGTTGTAATAAGCAATGAAATGTTCTTCTATTTGTGTTCTTATTTGTCGTGTTCTCAACTCAATCCGGGCTTTCCTTTATGAGGAAGTTCGGGTCGCTTCAATAACGTTATCCGACCGAACGATCTTCACTGACGCCGGATAATGGAAATCAGCATTCACTTCAACCAGAACTCTAGCATAATTCAAATGTAATTCATTTTTGGTGGTATTATCCATCTTAATAGGAATACCAAGTGCACTTGCCACCTGACTGATCCCCTCCATGCTCCAATAAATCAAATTCAAGTCTACCAAACTAATCCAGATCGGAATCGTTGAGAAATATTCTTTAGAAAACTTTGTACTTGGACTCCATTTCTTCAATATCAAAATTCTAGAATTATATGTATATGGCCCTCCTTTAAGAATTTCATCTACATCAGAACTAAGATAAAACTGTTAGGTTAATAGAATACTTCAAAGCCGGACGTTGGTTTCATCACACTTGCCACGAACTGCTTGAAATTTGCATAAGTAAGCCTACTTCCCATCACGTACACAACCAGAGTATTGGCCCATCTGCCCTCGTTTTCTTTCAGTACCTTCACTGGCATAAATACTGCAAGCATGACATCATCTTTCATTGTCTAGAAGAACTGCAAATCTGAGTATCTGAGTGGTGCCGGACAACATCAGCCCATGAACGTGATGGAAGAGGACGTTGTTCTTTGCTGACCAGATCAGGCGGTTTTGGTTCGCCTGTGGCAGTTACATGTTCCCCTGAGATAACCGTTTCCACTACTAATTCATTTTTTAAAGTAATCCTCAAGTTTATAACCATGAGATTTTCTATTTTTTCATGCTTCACTACTATATAATGTTGTATATTTTATTATTATATGCTATCCACGCACTGTAAGTTATACGACAAGTTCAGTTTCAGTTTAACTTCCTTGATCATCGTCCTACATCAGCATAAAACATCATGCAGTGCACTTTTCCTATAGTTTGGGGGCAATATCACAATTTACATTGCAAAAACACATTAGCTCATCCTATACGTATTGTATATTGTCCAAATATGTGCATATAATTATAACTTACATATATGTGTGTATGTATATACATGTGTGTATATGTGTATATATAAAAGCATCTAATAAATTACATATGCACATATATTACAAAAATTATCATATATAATTATATATGTACATACATACACGCTACATTCTGACTAGACCGACGGATTCCAAAGGGAATCATTCTCAAGAATTGTCTAAGACATGAGGTGATCATGCAAACTGGAATACCTATTACTAACCAGCCTTTTGGCAAGGTCTTCATGTAGGAAATCTCTCGAATATGAATTACTCAAGATGCGACCATCATTGAAGCCAAGACCCGAAGGCCTAAAATGAAATCATTTCAGGTTCAATAAGTTCCCGATTCATCCTTTTAAAATAAACATATAGAAGCATTCTTTTTGGTTCGGCACGTACCCTAGTTTGGCTTTCCCTAACTAGCCGTGAGCAAATATACTCTATCTCAAGCTCCCTCAGTTCAGCCATCTTCGGTTCGGGATCCTTAGAAAAAGCTAGATGTGGAGTCTCCCCGTATGTGATCGTTCCAGTTTGGCATGACCCATGCCAAACCGAGCTATATCAAACTGAAGCCAATGATGTGGTTGATGTAGCCTCATTCTCCACTACTTTCTACCGTACTTATAACTACTTCCGCTACCCTTAACAGTTCCCTCTAATGCTGTGCCGGACCAGATACAAATTTCCTTTATAAATATCCCTCTGGAAGACATTTGCAGGACTTCTTCCACTTTTGCATTATATGCTTCATTGTAATTTTCTATAATCTAGACTAACATTCTCTAACTTTGCAATCTCCAAAATAGTAAAATATTATTATAAGTTGTGAAGTGAACGTGGGAAAATTCATGCCAAACGATTATAATTGTTAGGTTCCTCATTTTCATTTATTTTTTCTTCACTTTTACCCTATTTTTCATACTTTTTGGGTGTTTGAGCCATTTTTGGATCAAACATTTTGGTTCTTTCATCGAGAGACTCTTGAATTCTTAATGTCAGGATCTTGAGCCATTTTTGGATCAAACATTTTGGTTCTTTCATTGAGAGACTCTTGAATTCTTAATGTCAGGATCTTTTAATCTACTTTTGGGATCATCAAGTCTTGAGATAAGATCCTTTCCTTCATTTCCTTTTGTAAACATGGTGCCAAAGAGAAATACAGCCTCCTCCAGGCCTTCAAGCCGTTCCCAAGGAGAGATTACTCAATAGGTTTCTTGTCAAGAAGCCAGTTCGGGTATAACGAACCAAAAACAAAACATACCCGTACGACCGCTCCTCCAGCTGCTATGGCTTCAGCCTCTGCATTCATGAACTGTGACAACTTCATAGGTCTTATGAAAACGCTGAATGACATGGCTACCATGCTGAATGAGCAGATGCATAATAGCTTTGAGGTAGGATATGAACATAATGATGGCATAATGGAATGATTTTAGGAACCAAAGAGCTCCTACTTCACACATAAGAATCGTCGTCATCAGGAAGAAGTAGAGAAGTAGTGCATCCTCAATAGTTTATTAGAACCAATAACATCCATGAGGTACGATCCTGTGACCTCCCAGTTTGGCATGCTAAACTAGCATGGATCGGCCATGCCGAACCCGGCAATGCCGAATAGAATGCTCACTCTCCAAGTAGTGCTCCTCCCCTACGCGATCAAAATACTCTTAGGATCTCTCACGCTGTCGTGCTTTCCCCCATGTCTTGTGATCGACCGGGACAAAAAGAGGCATAGAAAAACCGCTCGAACAACGGCCTATGCAAAGTTGCCTATAGTGAGAGAAGGACGGGTAAGACAAGATGAAAGTTCAAAACTTGAGTTTATTCTCAACTCTCTTGATTTGACTGCCATAGTATGGCAGATTATGAATGAAAATAGGGTTTATTGCAATAAAGACCGGGGAATTGACTGCAGTCATACGCCATTCACTTACGATATCCTACAAATGTTCCCCTAAAGTTTAACTTACCTCGAATGAATCATTATTCAGGCAAGACTGATCCTCGCCAGTAATTAATCAGATAAACTCGGTTTATAGATTTGGCTGTAGATCTAGATGCCATAAAGTGTAAGGCATTTCCTAATGATGGGTTGCACTTATATAGCTTATGCAATTGCCTTCAAGATCGATACCCATTTTCTAGGATTTGAGCGGGAAATTTGTGAATTAGTTCTGCATTCTTACGTGAAATCAAAGCATCTCATGACCCTCTCTCGAGTGAACTAAGCTCATAGGGAATTACTTAAGGATTATCTTGAATGCTTCAAAGTTGCCTTTATAAAAGTTAGTATTCCTAACGACAAGACAATATTGGTGGCATTGGTTGATGGTTGCGACCCTAACACTGAGTTTAGAAAATGGCTAACAGGAAAGCCTCCCTCTACTTTAGATCAATTCTATGAGAAAGCTAACCAGTTCTTGCGAATTGAGGAGGCGAAAAGTACTCGAAAGAGAAGGATTGGTGACACAGTGAATGAAGGCATTCAGAGTAATGTAGAGGTGAAATAATCTACAAAAAATTCAGGGAAAGTTTTGGTTAACATTCTAAGTTTGAATAAGAGGAATGACAAGTAATGTAGAAACGATATTGAAAGAGGCCGTAATAAGAAAAGGGAAGTTAGGAAGGGACCCACATTTTAGACTTTTGATAATAATACACCTTTAATGATTCTTTAAAGAACATATACGTGGACACCTAAAATGTGATGTAGTACAAGTACTGCTCCAAAGAAATCCATTGGAAAAGAGAAACAGATAGGGAAGTTTTGTTTGTTCCATGATATCTACGGCCATATGACTAATGAATGACCTTACCACTGGGATATCGTGGAGAAATTGACTAGAGAAGGAAAGTTAGATGAATATCCGGTAGCCCCATGAGACAGAAGGCAAAGGACTTAGACACCAATTGTCAAGGTATGGAAGCTCCAGAGCTTCCGCCCAGCAAAACAATAAAGAAATTGTTATCAACATCATCGTCGGAGGACCATAACCAGTTGGTTTTAGTCCTCGGACAATGAGGTAGTATGTGAATGCTGTGAAGCATTTCAAAGTTAAACATGCAATATTGATGAGAAGGCTGCTCCCATCAAGCTATGGAGGATGATGTTAGACGATGTCGTTTACAAAATAGAGATATGGATGGGTGGAGGCCCCAACTATTGACCCGTTGGTGATTTCGGCTATGATTGGCCCTGAATTGGTATGAAAGGTCCTTATTGACTGTGGGAGTTCCATAAATATTCTATTTAAAGATCCTACGACCAGATGATGTTGGAGGCAAATGACTTAAAGCTATGTAAGGCTAGAATACATGGCTTCAACGGCTCTGCGAATGAACCAGTAGGGATGGTTGAATTTTCGTTGGAACTGGCCAAAGAGACCTTAGGAGTGTAACGATCATCCTATTTTTTTATGTTGGACATTATCTCTCCATACAATGCGTTTTTGAGATGACCGACCCTTGCCATGTATAGATCCTTGGTGCTTGCTTTTGAAGTTTTCGGCTGAGAACTAGGTCGGAGTTGTATGACGAGATCAAGTAGTTGGACAGGAATGCTAGTTAGCTAAATGGAATGAATCCCATAGCAATGTGAAGAGAAAAGCTGTGGATAATTCCCTTCGCATCAGGGGGGCTACTACATAGCAAGTAAAGGGAAAATAATAGCCCAAACAATATGGTTGTCAATTCAAAGACATTGATCCAAGAAAATACGAGGAGCCAGGAAACTAACGGGAGATCCCTAATAAAACAACAATGGCGGTCTCGATTGATAATGATGACCATTATAAGGTCTTGAATATTGAACCCCATCTTGGACCCCTTCGGATGACGGAACTTACAATTTTTCTCCATGTAAATCTTGACATGTTTGCCTGGACCCATGATGACATGTTGGGGATATCACCAACCATCATGAGACGCTCACTCAACACTGATCTAAAATACGTCTCGGAGAAGCAAAAATGACATGTGGTCGGTCCCGAAAGGTCGACAACATTGAAGGATGAGGCAAAAAAGCTTAAGAGTAGTAGGTTTATCCCAGATTCTCTCTACCTCGACCAGGTGTTAAATTCGGTACACGTAAATAAGTCTAATGGAAAGTGGGGGACATGCATTGATGTCTCATACTTGAGAAGGGCCTGTTCCAATGGCAGTTTCCTACTTCTCACAATCGATCAGCTTGTAGCCTGAATAACTGGACATGAGGTTCTCTCCTACATGGATGCATACTCCAGATACAACTAGATTCCAATGCATATTCCTGACTGGGAACACATTAGCTTTATAACAGATCTTGGGTTGTCCTGTTATTTGGTCATGCCGCTTGGATTGAACAATGCCAGGGCGACATATAAATGGTTTGTTCACCACATGTTCTAGAATCAAATTGATAGGTTGATGGAACTTTTTGTAGATGAGATGCTCATAAAGTCATGACAATCGACTGTTAATTATTTAGCAAAAATGTTCTATATTCTCCAGCAATATAGGATGAAACTTAACCCTTTGAAATGTTCTTTTGGCGTTGCATAAGGAAAATTTTGGTTTTTATCATCAACTTTTGAGGGATTGAGGTCAACCCCGAACATATAAAATCCATATGGAACATTCAGGAGCTTCAGAAGATTAGAGATGTGCAGAGTCTAAATGGGAAGGTGGCAACTCTTAGTAGATTTATTGATAAGTGCATTCCCTTTGTTGAGCTGATAAAGTGAGGAAAGCACAACTTGTTTGGACACCAGACCATGTAAGGCATTTCAAAACTTGTTAAATCGCCTATAAAGACCTCCGATATTGTTGAAGCCAATCGATCACAAAAACTTATTCATGTATCCAGTCGTGTCCATGCATACCATTAGCTCAGCACTTATTCGTGAGTACAATCGGGTTCAATGACCAGTATATTATGTAAGCAAGAGATTGATGAGAACAAAGTGTAACTACCCAAAAACCGAGAAACTCGCTTACAACCTCCTAATAGCCTCAAGAAAGCTACGTCACTATTCCAAACCTATCTCATTAAGGTATATACTGACCAGCTGCTAGGATAGATCCTTCAGTGACTTGGAGCATCTGTAAGGTTGCTCAAATGGAAAATTGAACTAAGTCAATTCGATATTACATTCGTTCCTAGGAGAGCAATTGACGATGTGGGCATTGATAGACTTTATTGTGGAATTCATAGCTCCATATGATAACGCTGAAGAGGTTGATCCATCAACTTCCATACGGAAGCTATTCACCGACGGGGCTCGTAATGGTCAATGCTTTAGCACTAGAGTTGTTTTATTAACTCTTTAGGAGTGATCGATCTGTTATGCGTTAAGGTTGGACTTCCCGGTGATCAATAACAAAGCCGAGTATGAAGCTGTAATGACCAACTTTTTCCATATAAATCAAGAAATTACCCATAGGTCGGTTCTTATTAGCTTCGTGAACCGAAGTTGGTCTACTAAACGTCTTGGAAACTTTAATTGGCTCAGGTAATAATGACACCTCACTGCATATGTCTTTTCGGCTGATCTTGGCTCGATGGTAGCTTGACACATCAGCGAGTCTGATCCAATAGTCATGTCAATCGAATACGAATGGTCACCTCATTATATTATAAAAGGAAAACCCTCTTTACTTTTTTCTTTTTACTCTTTTACCGCAAAGACCGATTTACTGTTTTGGAAGAAGAAGAAAGATCACCTTCGTTTTCAACCAAGATCATCTTTTTTAGGCAAGAATCGATTTTTTTCATCTTTTTTTTAAACATTTCGATGTAGTCCTCGCGTACAATCTCTTCTTTTTCCACCTTCTTGTCGTAATTTGGGCTCGACATAATCCATAATTGGGATCACCAGCGTCGGATCACCAAAGTCAGTGGCTATGCGACTGTTCGTGGTGGTTCTGATACCACTGTAGTAAAATTCGATGGTGTTGGAGCTGCTAGTCTGAAATGGCATGGAGTTAGAGAGGTGTCCCTCCTTCTCAAAGTGTCTTGTGTATCGGGGTGTTGTTAAACCCTAAGACACGTGGTAGTGTTTGAGAGGGTGGTGATAAAGATAGCGATCTTTATACAGTCTGACATATGAGAACAAAAATGACTTTGTGGTTTGTCGTTTTTCGGGATAACACTGTAAAGTGGAACTAATCGCTTTCGAATCAATCTCCAATTTTAGCCTGATAACATCTTTAGTCGACAATGGTCAAGACATGATGCACTCATTGTTGGATCTAGAATAACCCTGGAGGGGGGGTGAATAGGGTTTATCACAGTTTTTAACTGGATTAAAAATCTAACGAGATATATATAATAATAAACAGATCACAGAGTATAGCAGAAACAAAAATGCAGAAAATAAATCACACACAGATATACCCAGCTTCGACAGAACCCTGCCTACTGCCGCATTTCTAAGGTTTCTACTAGGTGATAGAACAGTTCCCGCATACACGACCATGTACACTCGCAAACCCTGCTCCTATTCTAACCCTACGCTCAAAACCATAGACTGACCGATATCCCCTCGATCAGATTTCCCCTGATTACGACCCCGTAACCAGTAACCCAGATTTTATAGACTCTGTCAACTGTCAGTCAACACCTTGACTGAATCCTCCTAGATTTTACAGACTCTAGAACTGTTCGTTTGTTTTACAACTCGAAATAAAAAAACAATACAATAAATTAAAAACAAGAAAAAAAACCTTGTTTAAAAAGAATTTAAACCCTCCTTTAGAAATAGACTTGGCTTGACCAAGTGAAACATAGGCCGGCCCCTTCTCTTTTATTTTTCCCGATCTCTTTTGCTTTTGCAATGAAAAAAATGGCGGGTTAGAAAATAAACTAGGGTTTCTGATTGCTTTCCCAAATCGATCGGTTGATGTTGATTAACTGAAGTTGCGATTTCTATGATTGTTCCACTGCTTCGAGTTGCTCTCTCTCTCTATTGATTCGGATGCTCATCCGATTTGGGTTTTCTCTCTGGCTTGATTGAAGCTGTGAGTTTTTCTGAAATTTCTTGCTTTGAATTGCTTGAAATGATTTTGTGGGTTTTCGATGCTTCTTTTGCCAGTGATGATTGGTGTTAGAAATAGGATTTCAAATCCTTAAATTGCTCTGATTTCAATATATGGCTCGATCTGAAATCGCCCGATTTCCCCCTTTGACATTTTCGGTTTAAAAAGAATTCCTTGATTGAATTTGTATTCCTCTTATGACTGGCTGAATGTTGTTGTGTGATTTTTGGAAATGAATGTGGTCCTGTGGAAAATTCCTTTCCCCTTTTTGCTCGAAGATTCCTGGACATTAAATTTTTCTTGTTTTGTGCCACTGAGAAAATCTTGATCCCATACACAAATGCTTTCCCACATGATTGTCTTGCCATATATATTTGTCTACAATCGAATTTGCAATGAAATAATATTCGATTTTCTGGGAACAAATTGATACTTGCCTTCAAAGATTTTATTCAAGACTGGAGACATAAAAATGTTTTCCTTGCATGATCCTTTGCATGATTCAACTAATTTAGATTGTGTCCGAAAAACAAATGAGTACTGATTCCATTCTTTGGAGATGCATGAAACACTTATGTTAATTCAGGAAATATTAAATATCATTTGCGCATTTGTGTGCACTGTCTCCATTTAGATTTCATCTGTTTTTTGTCATACTTGTGTATGTGTCTTCCACCATTTCTGAAACCCTATTTTCTTCAATATACATGATGAAATATTCATACACCATTGCATATTCACCACTGTGTTGATCCATGCTGTGTCATGACCATATTTGTTTACCACTTGTTTAAAAACTGCTTGTGCATGCTCACATACATGTCTATGCTTTTGTATGTTGGTTGTTGAGAATACTTGCATGACTTCTGAAAGCATATTTTGCAGATTTGTTTGCTTTGTATAGCTCGACCATTATGACATGCTACTATGTCCATATTTAGTTGCTCACCGCTGTAAATATAACTTGAACATTTGCATGTTGTACTTGAACTTGAGCCATTCTTGTTTTATTGTTCCACCGCTAAACTTTGCTGAGCAGTTTATATTGAGTTGTGCTCGGCCACATTCTTGCTTCACCATACTGTTTTTTTATTGCTTAATTGATGCTGCCTTGAGTTACTTGCTATATATGTATATTGCTGTGTCCATCATGTTGGCATGATCATCATTCTGAACTGCTCTTATCACCTCTTGTGCCATCTGTTTCATGCTTGTATCACCATTTACTTGTTCACCATGAATGTTTGCTTGTCTGGATCACTTTAGCACTTGACCACTGTGTTGCACCATTTATGTTTACTGGCTTGACCATTTTGAATGCTCACTATATATGCTTGACACTGAACTTCTACTTGAGTTTGTACCATATTGTCATGTTCCACCATGGTATCATGCTGTGTTCACATTTGTACATGCATGCTGAAATAACTAGGCTGAACCATGTTGAGCTACCCATGTCCACATTTGTTTGAACTCATTTTTGTTGTGGCACTCATTAAACTCCTCGCCATTTTCTTTGCTGCACCATTGTTGCACTATCTCGACCATGCCATGTATGTATGTTTCCTCGGCCACTTTTGTTTTGTGTACATTTGCTTCATTTCACTGTTATGCTCTATCATGCCTTTATTTGTGCACTGAGTCGAGATGGTCTACGCGGCTACTCCTCGGTTGCACACTGGATTGGCGTGGCAGTGCACACGTGTATATACGTGTGTATATGCAGCCATCAGAAAATTTCCTGTCCCTGTACATATACATATTGTCTGTCTGGACACAGATGAATCAGGTCAAGTCATGAAAAATGATGAGAAACACACCAGAAATATGAGGCAAATAAAATTTTAAAAATAAAAATTTTATTTTCATGTATTCTGTTTCATTTCTATTGCAGTGTACTGTGTGTGTGTTTCATGTGACAGGTAAGCATGAAGGTGGCTGGACTAACTGGGAAGCAGGCAGGAGACGGAAGACAAGAAGACAGAAGGCAGAAAACAAGAACAGTGTGTGTAACAGTGAAAGTGTCTGTATTTGAGTCTCTGAGTGTATACATGAAAATGTGACTGACTGAGTGTGAGGAATTGTGTATGAAAATAAAAGTGACTTGAAATGTATACATGTTCAAATAGTGGAGTATAAAAATTTTGTACTGTTTGAATATTGGAATAAAATATTCTATTTAAATAAAATAATGTGTGAATATTTAAATTTCTGTACAATTGTATTTTATTTATACATAAATATTATATTCCTGTATGTTGTGTATATATAAAGCAGTATAGTACAAACACATTTATAATAATATACATTTGGTTGTTATCATCAAACAAAAATCATATAATTGTGTATACAACAACGTTATATACAACAATCTCCCCCTTTTGATGATGACAAACAAATATTTAAGATTTTGAATATAAATGTGTTTGAAAAATGAAATATATTACTCCCCCTATTTGAATGCTCCCCCTACAACAGAAACTCCCCCTAAACTGTGCATGAGTGAAATGAACTATGAACTGAATAATAATGAATTTTCAAAATTAAAAATATTTATAAAATATTCACTCATAAATCAAAATCTCAACCCATTCTCCCCCTTTTATTATCATCAAAAGGATATAGAATTTTAAAATATAAATGAAAAATGACTAGAAATATAATTTCAGCTTAAGAGGAAGAACGACCATCATAAATCTCAATCAGTCAAACAAAAATCATAATAAACTAAGAACTGGTGGCATATTTCACATTATAGAGAATGACGGATTTACGATGAATTTTATATAAAATGGAGAGAGTAACAAAAATATGATTTCCAGTTATTTTCAAAAAAAAATGTATAATTTAGCACAAAAACAGTGATGGATTTGGACTATAATTAATAATTCAATTTAAGTGACAAAATCAGATAATCTCAAATCCCAATAGCTATCAATCAACAAATCATAATACTTCATAAGATATTAACACATTTCACAGATTAGAACATGGATTGATTAGCTGGTTTTTACATGCCAAGGAGAATTTCAAATTAATTTCTATTCATAGCACATTATTTCCTTTTTCTTTTTAATTTTTTTAAGAGCACACTGACCATGCATAGCCAGAGCTTGGATTTTTAAATGTGGTCAGTTGCAGCTTAAATGATAAGTTGTCTCATAACCATGCAAAACCAGAGCTTGGATTTTTAAATGAGGTTAGAGACACACTTATGTATTAATTATATATTTTATCGTTTTCAGCTTTAAATAGAAAAACTCCTTGGTATATAAAACCAATATGAATGATAGAAATGTGGTTGGTACAGAAATGGACTGTGAAATAAATTTCTAAATTATTTATATTATGAAATATGCTTGACTGTACTGAGATCATTGAAAATTTTCAATTATCACTAATTCTGAATAACATAGTCCTATTTCTATCACAAATATTTCCACTGTTTATTCAAAAGGATTTTAAAACATATTAACTCTCCACATTAATATAAAATCATAATGGATGGTAGAAAAGTGGAAGATAAAGAAGATGGTCGTGAAATAATCGCCAATTCAAAGATATTATAATAACGGTTCAACCATCATGAAAATTCAAATAAAATCTCCTCTTGTTGTGAAATACACTGCAGTCACAATTCATCACAATTTCAAAAACCAATAATAATTTTGATGAATTATTAATACAGTTCAGTTTGGTTATTGATTTCAATTTCTGAATGAATAATAAATAAATAATTTTAAAATTAAAAAATCAAATACAAGAGGAATATGAAGAGCTATACGGCCAAAAGGGATAAGAAAAATATATACATAAAAATTCAGCAATTCTGATACCAATTGGTGTCCCTATTAATGAGGATTGTAACAAGACACAAAAGACGCTCAAGGGTATCACAGATAAAAGAAATTTAAGCCCAAGCAGACAGGCTTAACACATTAGAATGAGTAATCACAACAACAAACAGTTATTCATCAAGACATGCAGTTAAAAACAAACAGATATTTGAAAACATTTTTCAAAATCAGTATCGGAGCAGTACAAGAAAACAATTTCAAAGCAAACTTGTCAGGATGATGGTCACATAAGATGATTCATGATCCAATGATTAAAAATATCGTTTATTTGAAATCATTTGAGGAATATGAAACTCTCAAGATTCAGTGAATCAGTCACACCAGAATATTAATTTCAGATTCAAGATATGTGTGTGATTCAATAAATCAATAATTTCAAATGATTTTAAACAAAAAAATATTTAAATCAAATAATCATGAAATAAGAGTAAATTTTCAAGACCGGATTTTCAAAATATTTCTGACAAGCCAAGACTAATTTCAGATCATTTACATCAAACTTGAGTAATAATTCATGATCCATAAAATAGTGGTTTATTCAAAATCACTTGAATGAATGTACATCTTGAGATACAATGAATCAATCACACAGGATTAATAATTTTAGATCTGAGAGGTGTGTGAGATTCAAAATATCAGAAATTTTCAAGTGATCTCAAACAAAAAAAAACTAAACCAGATGATCATGAATAACAGTGAATATCAAGGTATAAGCAATGATTCAAGACAGATCAAAAATATCCAAGCTAATCTGAAAATCAATGAAATTATCACGACTGAGAAGTAGTAGTGTGCTGCAATGAGTATAATATTTCAAGCTTTTCTAAAATGAATTAGAAGAAACTCAAAACAGCAGTGGTGTGTGAAACTTCATCAAATTTTCAGATCTTCAAGAATTTAGAATTCTAATTAACAGTGTTCAAGATATGACAAGAATACATTAACACTGTTATGAATTCAGAGAAAAAATAAACTTCAAAACAATTGCAGGTATTTACAAGATTAAATTCAAGATCTGGAAAAAAATCAAAACATCAGAGTTCTATTCAACTAAAGCGAGTTTCCAGAAAATATGAGTTCTACAATTGGAAGTTAATGAAGCCCAGAAGAAGTTACAATGATATGGCAGTGATAAACCAAAACAAAAGAAAACAAAGAGAAAGAAAACAGAAGAGATAGAAGGAGAAATAATAAAAATAAAATATATTTACAAAGGTGAGTTTAGAGATCATACCAGAAACCAATGTACATCAGAATCTCTAACTCAACAGATTTTGGCTGAAGGAACTGTAGATGATACAGAAGTATAAACCAACTTGATTTCAAATTTATTTTCAGCACAGTAGTTCCTCAGCCATCCTTCGGTACCTATGAATTTATAGGATCGAGTGGTCTAACAAAATTTGCAAAACCACTCACAATTTTATTCACACATTTTGGTATCCATACTTGTTTATACAACAAACCATTCGAATCAATTTTTGTGCCTTTAGGAACGCATATTTGTTTGAAATTAACTGAATTCGTTTTATTTCCTTTTGTGGTCCAAATATGTTTAAATGGTTTATTATAAAACAAGTTTTTCTTTTGTTTTTGTTTCAAGAATCCTTTGGAATTTTCAAAGTTCATATTTTCAAGTCTATTCCTTTCAGAGCAGTTTGAGGAATTTTCAAAATAACAAGAATTTAGCTTTTCAAAATCATTTGTTTTCCCAAAACCAAGACCACGTTTATTTCCAATAGAAAATTGGTTTTTCAACAACATATTCAAAGATTTTTCACCGTTTGAAAATTTAGCCAAAATTGTTTCAAGTTGTTGAATTTCAGTTTTAAGATCACCGTTTTCTATTAATAAGTCTGAACAACGATTTTTAGTGATCTTACATCTTTCAAAATCAGATTTTAAAACCAAATTTTCATTTTTAAGAAAATTAACTTTGGTTTGGGACTCAGCAATCTCAGATTCAAAAAGTTTTGTTTTTCAAACTCAAATTTCTTAGATTTTTCAATCTCGTCCTCCAGTTCTTTCAAAATCAAATCGGATTTCAACAAATTCTCCTTTTCAGCAATTTCAAATTTGGAATATAAACCAGTCTTAAATTTTTAAATTCCTTTTGTAAAAAATTATTCAAACTTGATAACCCAATCTTGTTTTCTTTTAAGATGAGAATTTCTCTTTCAAACTTTTGATTATTTTTATTGAGATGAACAAGATTGGTTTTCTATTTCAATCAATTTTTGCAATCTGAATTTGAAGAATTTTTAAAATGTTAAAGTTGTGATTCCAAATCATCAATTTTGCTGGTCAACTCAGAATTCTTAGATTTCAGAGATTTGTTTTTAGATTGGAGTTTATCAACAGATTTAGTCAAATCAACGCACATATAAACTAAATCTTCGTATGAGAAATTTTCTGTTTCAGCATCTGTTGATTCTCCATCTGATCCTTATGAATTTTCATTTGTAAATCCTGTTAAACAGAACTGTGAATCTGAGTTGATTTTCTCGGGTTTTGAGCTACCGTTTTCAAATCTTCCATACTTCGTATTGCGAGTATCCCAGATTTCCTGTGCAGATAAACAATGGCAGATAAGATTAAACTGTTCAGTACTAAGATAATCAAATATAATTTTCATAGCACATGTATTGAAAGTAATATCTACACTATCAAATCCATTGATAACAAAATCCCAATATTTTATATTAACAGATTTTAAATAAAATTCCATTTTGAATTTCCAATTTAAAAAATCTGTTCCATTGAAAATAGTTGGAGATGAACTGGACTGACTCTCTATTGACTGACAGCTAGGAATTACCATTACTCTAGAGTTAACAAAATACCTGCTCTGATACCACTTGTTGGATCTGGATTAACCCTAGAGGGGTAGGGGGTGAATAGGGTTTATCACAGTTTTTAACTGACTTAAAAATCTAACGAGATATATATAATAATAAACAGATCACAGAGTATAGCAGAAACAGAAATGTAGAAAATAAATCACACACAAATATACCCAGCTTCGGCAAAACCCAGCCTACTGCTGCATTTCTAAGGTTTCTACTAGGTGATAGAACAGTTCCCGCATACAAGACCATGTACACTCGCAAACCCTGCTCCTATTCTAACCCTACGCTCAAAACCATAGAACGACCGATATCCTCTCGATCAGATTTCCCCTGATTACGACCCCGTAACCAGTAACCCAGATTTTACAGACTCTATCAACTGTCAGTCAACACCCTGACTGAATCCTCCTAGATTTTACAAACTCTAGAACTGTTCGTTTGTTTTACAACTCAAAATAAAAAAAACAATACAATAAATTAAAAACAAGAAAAAAAACCTAGTTTAAAAAGAATTTAAACCCTCCTTTTGAAATAGACTTGGCTTGACCAAGTGAAACATAGGCCGGCCCCTTCTCTTTTATTTTGCCCGATCTCTTTTGCTTTTGCAATGAAAAAAATGGCGGGTTGGAAAATAAACTAGGGTTTCTGATTGCTTTCCCAAATCGATCGGTTGATGTTGATTAACTGAAGTTGTGATTTCTATGATTGTTCCACTGCTTCGAGTTGCTCTCTCTCTCTATTGATTCAGATGCTCGTTCGATTTGGGTTTTCTCTCTGGCTTGATCGAAACTGTGAGTTTTTCTGAAATTTCTTGCCTTGAATTGCTTGAAATGATTTTGTGGGTTTTCGATGCTTCTTTTGCCAGTGATGATTGGTGTTAGAAATAGGATTTCAAATCCTTAAATTGCTCTGATTTCAATATATGGCTCGATCTGAAATCGCCCGATTTCCCCTTTTGACATTTTCGGTTTAAAAGGAATTCCTTGATTGAATTTGTATTTCTCTTATGACTGGCTGAATGTTGTTGTGTGATTTTTGGAAATGAATGTGGTCCTGCAGAAAATTCCTTTCCCCTTTTTGCTCGAAGATTCCTGGACATTAAATTTTTCATGTTTTTTGCCACTGATAAAATCTTGATCCCATACACAAATGCTTTCCCACATGATTGTCTTGCCATATATATTTGTCTACAATCGAATTTGCAATGAAATAATATTCGATTTTCTAGGAACAAATTGATACTTGCCTTCAAAGATTTTATTCAAGACTGGAAACATAAAAATGTTTTCCTTGCATGATCCTTTGCATGATTCAACTAATTTAGATTGTGTCCGAAAAACAAATGAGTACTGATTCCATTCTTTGGAGATGCATGAAACACTTGTGTTAATTCAGGAAATATTAAATATCATTTGCGCATTTGTGTGCACTGTCTCCATTTAGATTTCATCTGTTTCTGGTCATACTTGTGTATGTGTATTCCACCATTTCTGAAACCCTGTTTTCTTCAATATACATGATGAAATATTCATACACCATTGCATATTCACCAATGTGCTGATCCATGCTGTGTCATGACCATATTTGTTTACCACTTGTTTAAAAACTTCTTGTGCATGCTCACATACATGTCTATGCTTTTGTATGTTGGTTGTTGAGAATACTTGCATGACTTCTGAAAGCATATTTTGCAGACTTGTTTGCTTTGTATAGCTCGACCATTCTGACATGCTACTATGTCCATATTTAGTTGCTAACCACTGTAAATATAACTTGAACATTTGCATGTTGCACTTGGACTTGAGCCATTCTTGTTTTATTGTTCCACCGCTAAACTTTGCTGAGCAGTTTATATTGAGTTGTGCTCAGCCACATTCTTGCTTCACCATACTGTTTTTTTTTATTGCATAATTGATGCTGCCTTGAGTTACTTGCTTATATGTATATTGTTGTGTCCGTCATGTTGGCATGATCATCATTCTGAACTGCTCTTATCACCTCTTGTGTCATCTGTTTCATGCTTGTATCACCATGTACTTGTTCACCATGAATGTTTGCTTGTTTGGATCACTTTAGCACTTGACCACTGTGTTTTACCATTTATGTTTACTGGCTTGACCATTTTGAATGCTCACTATATATGCTTGACACTGAACTTCTACTTGAGTTTGCACCATACTTTCATGTTCCACCATGGTATCATGTTGTGTTCACATTTGTACATGCATGTTGAAATAACTAGGCTGAACCATGTTGAGCTACCCATGTCCACATTTGTTTGAACTCATTTTTGTTGTGGCACTCATTAAACTCCTTGCCATTTTCTTTGTTGCACCATTGTTGCACTGTCTCGACCATGCCATGTATGTATGTTTCCTCGACCACTTTTGTTTTGTGTACATTTGCTTCATTTCACTGTTATGCTCTATCATGCCTTTATTTGTGCACTGAGTCGAGATGGTCTACGCGGCTACTCCTCAGTTGCACACTGGATTGGCGTGGCAGTGCACACGTGTATATATGTGTGTATATGCAGCCATCAGAAAATTTCCTGTTCCTGTACATATACAAACTTTCTGTCTAGACACAGATGAATCAGGTCAAGTCATGAAAAATGATGAGAAACACACCAGAAATCTAAGGCAAATAAAATTTTAAAAATAAAAATTATATTTTCATGTATTCTATTTCATTTCTATTGCAATGTACTGTGTGTGTGTTTAATGTGACAGGTAAGCATGAAGGTGGCTGGACTGACTGTGAAGCAGGCAGGAGACGGAAGACAAGAAGACAAAAGGCAGAAAACAAGAACAGTGTGTGTAACAGTGAAAGTGTCTGTATTTGAGTCTCTGAGTGTATACATGAAAATGTGACTAACTGAGTGTGAGGAATTGTGTATGAAAATAAAAGTGACTTGAAATGTATACATGTTCAAATAGTGGAGTATAAAAATTTTGTACTGTTTGAGTATTGGAATAAAATATTCTATTTAAATAAAATACTGTGTGAATATTTAAATTTCTGTACAGTTGTATTTTATTTAAACAGAAATATTATATTCCTGTATGTTGTGTATATATAAAGCAGTATAGTACAAACACATTTATAATGATATACATTTGGTTGTTATCATCAAACAAAAATCATATAATTGTTTATACAACAACGTTATATACAACACTTATAAGTACAGGCCGGGTAAGGAATCGCTCCTCTCTATCAAGGTAGACAACACCTCTGAGTCTTTAGCTAGTTCTGAGTCTGGTTCTGATAATAACTCTCAAGGTCGACCGATGAGTTCACGACTTCCTCCTGAGTTTACGGTCGAGTCAAGTGAAGCAGCACCTGTACCGATAGCACCCGATATACTTCCAGGTGCATAAATTCTGAGAAACCCCCCGGACGATAATGAGTCTAAAATAACTCTCAAACGACTACAAAACCTGACCTCTAAGCATAACATTCCTTGGGGATATGTCCTTCTTTCCAAAGAAACTGATCGGCCTCACACTCCCCAAGAGGGCTACATGGAATTATCTCTTCCCATATATAATGTTGGAGTTATACCCCGTTTCTTTCATATATCATTAACTTCTTATTGCAGATGAATCTGGCCCCGATGCAGTTCCATCCAATTGCGTATGGCAACATGTTATCTTTCTATTACCGGTACATGAGGTATCTGGGCCACTATCCACCTTGATGACTTGGCCTTCTTTATTAATTTCAAGCACAACGAGAAGCAATCCCCTTCCCTTCTTTACTTCAAGGCTGTCCAAGGTTGAAAAATTATTGAAAAGGTCCCGGGCAAGGTGGGCGACCCAAAGTGGGAATGGTTTTACATTAAAGAGTAGCCGGGATGTGCTCAATATTGGCTCCAATGCAATAAGTTTCTTTGTTTCCCGATATATCCATAATGGAGTTCTTTACATCGACCATTTCTTTTGCAGGGGGTGAGCCAGTAAAGCCTGAGGAGAAAGTGTTTGAAGAACACTTCAGAAAGCTGGTTAAGTTAAAGCCTAGGCGGCGGAGGTTTTAGAAGTGTTTGTCTGACGATCATTTACATCAGTATTCTCTTCATAACGAGGGCAGAATATTTGTGCCTTAGAAGGAGGGGTCTGGATCGACAACACCGAGCCAGGGTGAGGTGCCTCGAACCAAAAGAAAATCAGATTGTACACAGGAAACCCATTTGGTCGGGAAATCTTCCGTCCATTCCTCGCTTGGGGAAAAAAGGAAATCCGTCCATTGGAAAGAAAACCTTCTTTCAAAAGATGGACTCGAGAGGCCGAACATCAAAAAGGCAGAAAGGTTCTGCCGTGGAAACTCCAAAGAATGTACAAGAGGGGTTAGCCGAGGAAGACCTTGTTAAGCTTCGCTCGAGAAAACCTGGGATTGAGAAAAATTCTTCTTCGGTTCATAGCTCGTAAGAAGAACAGGCCGTGTCCCCTCTATATGATTTAAATAAGCTGAAAATGCCGAAGACCATCCTTTCTCCATAGATCTTGGATCCGAACCAATTCTTTGCTAACCAGTCCGAGGAGATCTCTTCTCTGGTTGAACCAAAAGGCGCCGAAGGTATGAGTTTAACTTCAGTATAGGGTCAACCTAAATAATTTTCCATACAGCATTAGCACTGCACGTCACAATACCAATTTCCCTTGTGTAAATTGAATATTGACTACATTCATCATGGTTCCTCCTCCTTTCTCGAAGGAAATAAATGATGAGTTTTATGGCCATATTTTTGCCTCCATCCCGACAGAGGTCGGGACAGTCGAGCCAGCCTTGCAACAAGTTAGGCAAGGAGATGAGGATGGAGATGACAGCAACAAGAAGATGAAGGAGAATAAAGACAAAGAAAAAGAGAAAGAGAACAATCGAGAGCAACATGAGCAGAGGAAAAGAAATTTGGGTAAGCACAAGCGGGCACCGGAGAAGAAAGAATAATACGGAAGCAAGCCCAAGAACAAAAAAGAGCATAAGTCCCCTGAGCTTCGGTTTTGCCCCGGCCCTCAAGATAAGACCCCCAAGAGTGGTGATAAAGCTGAACATTCTCGGGCCATCCTAAGTCGCCTCAGACTCCGGGTCGACCATTCCTCCACTGATCGAATTAAAGAGCTAGAGCGAGATTTTCCTAATCTCATTTTTACTGTAATTGAACCTGCTCCTGAAATACAACTGCTCTCACAGAGTTTCCACCGATGAATTCGAAACAACCTTGACCATGATCTTTCCCAGTATGACGCGATGCACAAGTATGCCAAACAGAGGTATTGAAGGACAAGTTGACTGAGAATGTTGGTCTGAAGGGGGGTATGGATTGCAACAAGAGAACCTTCAGGTTCCTTGAGAATAAAAAAACAGACTATGCGTCATAGGCTGTGGCCCCTAATGAAAGGAACGAAAAGGCTGCTGAGGATCTGAATGCTTGTTTCTAGCTGAAAACCCAAGAGTGTGATTCTTTGAAGGGAGAAGTTGAAATTCTGAAGGGTGAGAAAGATCTGCTGGACCTAGAGGTGCAAAAACTCAAGGCCCTTCTTGACTCATCTAAGTTAGCCAAAAGACATGCCGAGGAGAATGCTACTATAGTGATCGAGTCCACTAACAATCTGAAGCTTCAACACAACATCGACGTTCAAAACATTAAAGCTGAGCATTCCCAGGAGATATCCGAAGCAGAGAAGGCACATGTACATCTAGGTCTTACATTCTTTTCTAGGGTCCTTCGTTACAGGAACTTGTCTTGGTTACCGAGATATTCCATGGTGTGGACCGATACATGGAAAATCATCTTGAAGGAAGAAAGAGATGCAGCAAAAGGGAATCCGGTGGATGAGGAAGCCTTGATGACTCGATTTTTGGGTGATAATGAACGAGCAGTGTTGGCTGAGGGAAAGGGCCAAGAGAAGGGAGCAGTAGAGGCTGAACATCGCAAAGCGAAAGCGAAGTCAGCCGTCGAAAGGGAAGTTGGCAGTAGTCGAACTAAGGCATCTCTTTCTTTCCCTTCCGCAAATGTGGAGATGGGTTCGATATCTGCCTCTCCCCCCGAATCATATATAGTCGTGGGGGAGCAGCCGACTATGATTTATATCTTCTATTGTAGGTACTTCATTGGTGAAGGAAGGTGTTGAGGAAGAAGCAGCGGTGGCAGAGAAGGATGAAGCTAGGGCAGCGCTTGAAGCCCTAGGGAGGAAAAGTGACGATAAAGATCCATCAAAGAACGATGAGCTTGAGTAGATAAAGGATTCCAAGAAAATCGATCTCCCATCCATGGCTGAGATGAAAGCTCAACACGAGAAAGACATTTCATCCATGAAGCCCGATCCATTTGAAGAACTATTGAACATTCGGCCCATCCAAGCCATCCCCCCGACCATCCTTTCTTCGATCGAGGTTCCTCCTTTCGTGGGCTTAATTATCTCATAAGAACAAGACTCAACACCAGTCCCTCGTTCCTTCGGAAGTATGCTTGGGGGATCGAGACGTAGGCCGACCACCGAGGAAAGGCTGGAAATGGTTAAGCAGAAAGACCTGGCAGAGATGATTGAGCGAGGAGAGATACCACCTCCGTTTTAGAGCTCTTTTGTTGTAAATTCACCTTTAGGCCCTTTGGAAATATTTTGCGATTGCGGCCCTTGCGCATTTATTATCGTCGAGTCTTGTATTTTGGTGGATGATATTTAAGTAGTATCTATATGCAGTAATATTTTGTGAACAAGCTATGTCGATGTAAATAAAAATCCACTTGCTTTTAAATACTTATGTTCATAATACGCTGAAATCTTGTAAACATGTAATCAACATCAGCATTCCAAAGATTTTTCTACCTCCAAGGGCTACATAAACATAGCCCTTGTTTGGGTCATTCATCGACCCTCTTGCCTCCAGTGTCGAGATATTTAGCTTGGTTAGCAAATTCTCTAGTCATACTTAAGGTGGACTTGACCCAGACTGGGATTTAGATGTCCTTAAGTATGAGTGTATTTTGTCCTTTATAATCATCCTCTAGTCGGTGAGGGTTAGAGTTCCAAGGATCGAGCGGTCTCCTGTCGGGAGCACCTTTCACATTCACCCATAGTTTTATACTCCTCCTCAAGTCATTAAGGTCAGAGTTATTCTAAACAGATAGTCATAATGTTTAAATTGGGACCATTTCACTTTCAGTTTCAAAAGGAGGTTCGAGGGCGTGCGCATCCACATTAGATTCGGAGTCATTCAACCTGGTCTATTTCTTATTCCCTAACCAAGTCAGTTCACAGAAATGTGGCCAGGTGAAGGGGTCATAGAATGAGCATTATATTGAACATATATCGGTTAGATCACAACATAGAGTCATAGTCGTTAGAACAAAGAAGGAAAGGAGATTTTATTTATAAATAACAACGGGTGATTGGTAACACTTTATTACAATAACTAAATAAAATAACTGAAAAATTGAAAATTCTAAGAAAAATAATTTCTCAAATGCTCAGCATTACATGCTCTTTAATACAGCTTGCCATCGACAGTTGATAGCCTGAAGCTTTCGTTATCAAGCTTTTGTTGAATGACGTATGGCCCTTTCCACTTGGGGCCCATATGGATAGGAGTTGGAAAGACCCATTTCAAAACAAGGTCGCCAATATTGAAGGTCTTCAGTCGGACCTTTTTTGTCATAATATCGTGCAACCCTTCAACTATGGGCTTCGGCACGAAGATTTGCCTCTTCTCTTTTTTTGTTAATCGTGTCCAACGATGTCAATAGAAGTGATTTATTAGACAATGGATCATAATAAGTCGTCCGATGATAAGGGACCTCGAGTTCTATCGGAAGAACAACTTTTGATCCATAAGACATGGAGAAAGGAGTATGACCAGTGGTTATCTTATGGGTAGTACGATATCCCCAAAGAGCTAGAGGCAATTCGTCGACCTCTTTACCCTTAGCTTGCTCTAATCTTTTCTTCAAAATGGTTTCAATAATTTTGTGTTGTTTTTTGCTCATAATGCGTGTCGACTTTTGTTTTACTGTTGGTTGACAGCTTCAACTTGTCCATTAGACTGTGGATGCGCGACCTATGTATACTTCTTTTCAATATGATATCGCTCGCAGAAGTTTCTAAATTCCGAGCTGTCAAATTAGGTCCCATTGTTAATGATAATCGTCCGAGAAACCCCATAGCGACATATAATATTCCTCACGATGAAATTGATGACACGCTTTGTAGTAATTGTGGTTAGCTTTCGGCCTCTGCCCACTTTGGGAAGTAATCCATAGCCACAATCGCATATCTGGCACCCCCTTTTGAGATTGGCAACGTCCCTATTATGTCGATTCCCCAAACGACAAATAGCCAAGGACTAGTCAACTAAGTAAACTCCGTGGTTGGAGCTCGAGGTATTTGGGTGAACCTCTGGCACCTAACACATCGTCTAGAGTAGTTTGCTGCATCTTTGCTGATAGTCGGCCATAAATACCCATATCTTAACACCTTCTTCGCTAAAGTTTGTCCACCCGTATGAGCATCGCATGCTCCTTCGTGAACCTCTCTGAGCACCTTCTTAATATCATCATTTGCCACACACTGAAACATTGGGACTGAGAAGCCTCTTCGATAAAGCTGACCTTGTTGGATAATATATCTGGAGGCTTGTCGTACAAGGGCGTGTCTCTCATTTTTTTCTCTCCGGGAGGGTCCCATACAGTTGGTAGTTTTTGATGGGGGTCATCTAGGATTCTCTTTCGAGATCTATCTCCGACCGATAAACCTCCATTTGATCTATACTCAGGATGTTCAAAGTTTCAATGGGGACTAATTCAGTTTCACTCGGGTTATCCCAGCTAGCTAATTTAGCCAGACGGTCCGCTTTATGATTCTCTTCCCTAGGGATATGGGTAATGTTAATGAACCCATTCAATAATGCTTCAACCTTTCTAAGATACAAGGCAAGCCGAGCCCACTAGTCTGAAATTCCTTCTTAACCTAAAACACTATCAATTGTGAATTGCAAAAGATATTAAGTGAGATTATTTTTAAATTCCTCGCAAGTTTGAGCCCAATGGTCAGAGCTTCATATTCAGAATCATTATTGGTAGCTATAAAGTTTAATCTCAATGCATAACAGATCGACCTCCCCTCGGGGGATAACAACGCTATCCCAGTGCTACAACGTCGATTGTTGTGGGCTCCATCGGCGTATAACTTCCAAACGTTGGATCTCAACTCTACTTCTGGGAGCTTGGTACCTTCTTCCACATTGTCGTCCTCCGGGATGGTAAACTTGGCTAGGAAATCAGCTAATGCTTGTCCTCGGATGGACTTTCTCGGAAGAAAGGTCAAGTCGAACTGCCTCAGTTCGATGTTCCATTTAAGCACTCGTCCACTAGCTTCGGACTGTTGTAGGACCGACCGAAGGAATTGATTCGTAAAGATTTTAACAGGATGAGCTTGGAAGTAATGACAAAGTGTAATAACCCAGAAATCTGAGCCAATTTAAATTTTTTATTTTGGCAATTTTAGCGAATCTTGATTATTTAAAACGAATTATTTTAAATAACAACGACGAGAAATTTATTTTGAATAGAATTAGAACGTATATATTTATATAGCTCGACGTTAGAATATAAATAATTATTTTAAATTATATAAGGAATTGAAAATGACGCGGTAGTTCGAAAATTCGATTTCAAATTTCAAATGAATGTACAGGATTCAAAATAAACTGGATTTTAGCAAAACAAAAAATATTAGAATCTAATTGAGGATATCTTTCCAACGAATCCGAAAAATTGAAATTTCATAGCGGGAATAAAAAGATATGCCCAGTTGAAAATTCAGAATAGTCGTTGTGGAATTCTGGCCCTTAAAAATGGAAATTTTGCAAACGACCTCGGTTTTCGACGAAACCACTTTTTTTGGATCCGTGATGTCAAGTTATTGCTACGTTTCAAAATTCGTAATTTTTTGAATCAATATGTGACCGTGGAAAAGGAAAATGCGTTTGACCAGTTTCAGTTGATTTTAATCGACTGGAAAATGGCCATTTTTCAAACGCTCTTGGAATTTGACGAAATTAGTTTTGTTAGGACCGTATTGTCAATACGAAGCTAGAAAATATTTTTCGGGAATTTTTAGAGTCCGTATGTGACCCCAATGAATTGAAATGTACGTTTAAATTGAATATATAATTATTTATATTTTAATTTTAATGAAAACTGATTGTAGCAGCCGAATTGTGTTACGAAACATATTCCATTGTGTTCAGAATGAGTGTAATTAGGTAGTGGCGACAGTCGTTAGGTTTGAATTGGAGTTAATTTGGTGTTCAGAGCCATTTCAAAGCAATTGAAAAATTAAAATATTATTTTGTATTATAATATATATAAATAAGAATTTCCTAACCCTAGCTCCCCACAACAACGTAAGCCGCCAACCTAAGCTTTCGACGATCAAAAACTTCCGGATTTCGATCCTTAAATTCTTTCCATACACAAAATAATTTGTAAAAATTATAAAACAAAATCAAAGAGGACTACGAGATCACCACGTTCAACGATCATGATGATGAGCAGCTTCCTCATTCGTGTGTATTTGGGGCTCGAAGGTTGTCAGTTCGCACGTGTTTATATAGAGCTCGGGGTCACCGTGGTCAACGCCATCACTGGCGCGGGAAGCGCGGGTCACGGCGCACGGGGTGAGGGCGTCGGATTCCGGTCCGATCAACTGGTGGTGCTGGCGTGGCAAACCCTAAAGGAGCGGATAGGTTACAGGCGCGTCTCTCTTTTTTTGGAAGAAGGTGAATTAGACAGTGAAAGGTTATGTAACACCCCGTAATTTGAACATAAAAATTCACAAATTAAAGTATACTTAATTAAGTGAAATGGGTTGCGCAGAGAAATATATGTATATTGATATATATATATAATTGAAAATTAAATAAATAAATAAGCAAAAATGTTCCAAACAACGAATTGGGAGAGGGGAATAACCGAACCGGCCGATTTTTGAGGTCGACCCGAGCTTGCTGGGTCGACTAGGGATTAATCCAGGGTGTTTGGCTGTCAACCCGTGGGCCGATTCGCTCAAATGCAGATTTTGCATTTGAATGGTTCTCATGGTTCAGCTTTAATCTAAAGGCCCTAGATGGTTCCTACACTTGACTTCTTCCCCAAGACATGCTTTGATGGCTAGGATCTAAACTAAGGTTTATCCTATGGCTAAAACTATCCTAGTCTTCTATAAAAAGACCCCTAACCTAAACCTAAATGCTCATTATTCAATCCTATAGCTAAACTATGCCAAAATGTTCTCTCATGGCCTCCACCCTCATCCTCTTGTCATAATCTCCATCTCTAATCATATGAGAGAGTTTCTAAAGAAGTATAAGAGTTCTTAAGCTTGCTTAAGTGTTTCTAAGTTTGATTTAAGGCTTTTCTTCATCAAAGCTAGGATCTTTATTATTGATTTGGCTCAAGGGTTTTCATTTGGAGCATTCTTATTTGGAGTTTTTGAGTTGATAGCTTAGTGGCTTCGTCTCAATCTTTTAATATATTCATAAGAAGGCTAATCAACAAGTTGTGAGTTTTCTATAGCCTTAATGACCAATTATTGAAGTGATTATGATAGGATATGATGAGGTTATGGCTATGAATGTGGATCAATGCATGTTATGCAAGTTATATGCTATGTGTTAATGATGTTATGCATGTTATGTTCTATATGTTCATGAAGTTATGCAAGTCATATGATACATGTTCATGATGTTATGCAAGTTATGCAAGTCATATGCTATGTGTTTGAGGTATTATGCAAGTTATGCAAGTCATATGATATATGTTCATGAAGTTATGCAAGTTATGCAAGTTATATGATACATGTTCATGATGTTATACAAGTTATGCAAGTCATATGCTAGGTGTTTATGATGTTATGCAAGATATGCAAGTCATATGAGAAACATTGATCCATTATGACACCATGATATGCAAGTTTGGTGTATGATTATATGCTAGTTCATACATGATATGTTATGCAAGTTTGGTGTATGATTATATGCTAGTTCATACATGATATGTTATGCAAGTTTGGTGTATGATTATATGCAAGATCATCTATGATATGTGTGCAAGTTTGGTGTATGATTATATGCAAGTTCACATATGACATGTTATGCAAGTTTGGTGTTTGAAGATATGCAAGTAACATGTGCAAGTTTACACCTTAGTATGATATGCATACATATGCAAGTTAACTCCTTTGTATGTCATACATACATATGCAAGTTTACCCCTTTGAATGATATAAGACACTTATGCAAGTTAACCTCTTTATGACATATGTGATTCATGCAAGTTTGGGTTGATTATTTATGCTAGTTGGGTTGATGCTATATGCATGTTGACACCTTTAAACCCATGTTGATGCTAATGTTATGCAAGTTGAACCCATTGTATTTGTGATGAATCTTCCCTTTTATGTCATGTTGGCGAATTACGTGGGGAACGATGGGGTTAATAAACATGTTAATGAAATGGTGTGAAGTTGGTATGATTATGCATACCATAAAGTGGATGGACATAATTGAGTCAATTATGTACATCGTTAAATTTGTAATTAATTAGGGATAATTAATACAAATTATGGGGGTGATTAATTAGGTGTAATTAATCGACTAAGACACGAGGTTGGACCCTTTTGTAGCATAAGACTGCCCGGAACCGACCGGCATATCCAGCGGCTACAAATGATTGGCCCAATGTGAGAGGTCTTAGGCACAAACTATATACGTGACAAGTGTAAAGACACGAGGTTAGACTCCGTTATGGCGTAAGGCTGCCCGGACCCGACCGACAAATCCAGCTGCCATGAGAGATAGTCTAATGTGAGAGGTCTCTACAACGGTTACGTTCTTAATCAATTAAGAAACACTTAACCATATTAGCATGTAGAGGACATGGGGGGGGGGGGTTAAGTGGGTGCCTTGGGTGGCATGTGGAAAGATCTAGTAGTTGCCTTGGGTGGCAATAGAAAATACGATTAGAATACTTAACCGAAGTGGAACATGTAATTAAACATGATTAAAGGGTTAAGTAAGTGCCTTGGGTGGCATGGGAAAATCTAGTGGTTGCCTTGGGTGGCAATAGAAGAAAAGATTAGAATACTTAACCAAAGGGGAACATGTAACTAAACATGATTAAAGGGTTAAGTGGGTGCCTTGGGTGGCATGTAGAAATCTAGTGGGTGCCTTGAGTGGCAATTAAAATATGATTAGATGACTTAACCAAACCTTAACATGTAGGTGGGCATGATTATGAAAAAGGGGTTAAGTGGGATGCACTAGATTAAATGACAAGCTTAAGTAGTAGCTTGTGGGGGCCTTGAGTGGCAATTGAAATAAGATTAAATGACAAGCTTAAGTAGTAGCTTGTGGGGGCTTTGAGTGGCAATTGAAATAAGATTAAATGACAAGCTTAAGTAGTAGCTTGTGGGGGCCTTGAGTGGCAATTAAAATATGATTAGATGACTTAACCAAACCTTAACATGTAAGTGGGCATGATTATAAAAAGGGGTTAAGTGGGATGCACTAGATAAAATGACAAGCTTAAGTAGTAGCTTGTGGGGGCCCATTTCAACCAGTAACCCATATGTATCTTATTGGGCTCGACCCAAGTCGAGGACGGGGCACGCGTACTGGGCTTGACTGTAAGAGGCCAAAACGGGGTAGCGGTGGCAACGCAAGTCCAATGGGTTTCATATGCGTGTGTGGACCCGGGCTGGTAGGTAAGACGTTGTTGCATCGTGTAGGTATAAGCCGTGCACCATTGATTATCGGGTTGCCACTTTGGGGAGTGATACACCCCACTGTGGGGCCAGCACGGGTATCTACGTTAGGGAGCCGATCGCTTGGGGAGTAGTGTGTACACCTAGTGGAGATAGGGGCAGACGGCACCTATGTAGTCAGCTAGGGGTACAAGAAACTACTGGGTAAAATTTCTAAGCACACTTAGTGGGATCAACCTTTAAGTAGGAATTACCCTTGGTAGGTAGAACTGGTGTGGTGCGGTGTAGGAATTACCCTTGGGTGGGTAGATATGGGGTGGTGCAATATAGTAATTATCCTTGAGTGGATAGGCGCGTCTTTACCATTATCTTATTTTATCCTAAGTCGAGTTGGCTACTTAGTGTAGTCATTTATCCCCAGTCGTACCGTACCAGGTTTATATCATACCCTTATTACTTTAATGATTGTATTGTTAAGGTTATAGGGCTCACTCAGACTTATGTCTGACCCCGTTGTTTTTATCTTTTTCCCCAACCCTCAGGTTCTTAGAGTGGGCCAGGCACTAGTGGGCTTTGATCAGATTGCTTTATGTATCTTTTGGAGCTTGGACTCTTGAAGAAAAGCTCGGTTATCTTTTCTATTATGGCTATTAGTATGTAGTGGGATTATGTACTTATATTTTAATGAGATGGATATTTTGTACTTGACTCTTGTTGGTTTTTGAGATGTAACCAAACATGTTTAACTTCTGCTGCAATGAAATGATGTTTTAAATTTCAAGTATTACATATATCTGTCTTGTTGTAATTTTTCAGTTCTATATTCACTTAAATACTCCACCGAAGCTAAGGCATTCCCTTTGTGAGTGACCTTAGCGGGTGTGGGGTGTTACACGTGGTATCAAAGCTCAAGGTTACCAGAACAGATAATTTTTTTAGAAAACTACTTTTCTAAAAACATTTTTGGAAGAAGTATTTTCAAAAACATGTCTTTTAAGAGAAAAGTTTTTGAAAGAAAAGCATAATCCCCAAATAGCCATATCTTTATCCTTCGGATTCTCCGTTTTGAATCTCTTCCTCTTTCTCTTTTTGAATTTTCCCTCCGCGAATAGATGTCTTTTTAAGATAAATAAGGACTTCCGCATGAAGGATGGAAGAACCACTTCAAGGGACTAAGACGTTTGCCAGGCTAAGAAGTTAGTCCAAGGAGGTGGAGGGCTTATGGGTACCTTTAAGATGGACGAGAGAGGAAGGTTCAAATAGCTATTAGGTAAATAAAGGACGAAACCTCATCGTGGTAAGAAGGCCACGAAAGGAGAATGTGAAGGGGAAGGCTAGTTGTTTTGGAAATAGGACACCTTGGGGTTGTCCAAAGAGGTAAGGACGGAGTACAGGATCTTCTGGAGGGTAGATGTATTCCCTCACGACGGGTATACCTGATGGGGGTAGGACCGTCTAAGTTGAAATTTGGTTCTCTCGATCATCCTGTTCGAACTTTATTCGACTCTGGCGCACCACATTCGTTTATCTCATCATCATTAGTTGAGTCACTGCACCTAGACACCAGTTTGGTAGATGATCCCGTGGTTGTTTCAAACCCAATTGGGAGGGCTCCACTTGTTTTTCCATGATATGTTTGGGTTTGAAGATTTCCATACTTAGCGTTGAGTGTAGAGGTGATGCTTTTGTTTGGGCTTCACGGGCTATGGGTTGATTTTGGGCATGGACTGGTTATCCAGTAATGGTGTCGTTCTTGATTGCGAAAGGAGAGTTGTTAGGCCCATGACCCGCTTGGGTAACACTCTCGAGATCTTGTGAAATCCCATAGATTCTGTTATGCTAAGTTATCTTGAATCGCTTGACGCTTCGGTCGAGAGTTTGCAATCTGCTAGAGTGGTCCGGGAATACTCGGATGTGTTTGAGGAGGCGAAGGGCTTACCTCCGAAGCGGGAGATAGACCTCCGAATATATCTGGAAGATGATGCTAAACCAGTATCTTTGTCAGTGCGCCACATGGCTCCTCGTGAGTGGAGGGAACTCCATAAGCAAGTAGGGGAGTTGCTTGAGAAGGGGTTCATAAGACGAAGTATATCGGAGTAAGGTGCTCCAGTAGTTTTTGCTACGAAGGCGGATGGGTCCCTCAGACTTTGTGTAGACTATAGAGAACTCAACGAGCTCACAAAGAAGAATAGACACACATTGCCAAGGATTGATGATCTTTTTGATCGGTTGGTTGGTGCCTCAGTGTTTCGCAGTGGGACTTGGCCACGGAGTTTCATCGGTTGGGAGTTACTGAGGATAGTATAGAGAAGACCGCCTTTAGGACTCCGGATGGTTTCTATGAGTGGCTTGTGATGCCATTTGGTTTGACGAACGCCCCCGCATATTTTGTTGATTTGATGAGTAGGGTGTTCAGGGAGTACCTAAACAACTTCGTAGTGGTATTTGTGGATGACATCTTGGTCTTTTCTAAAAGCGAAATAAGTTTTCGTGTGTGCTGAATAGGTTAAGTGAAGCCAGTTATTTGATCAATGGTGGTTTTGGAGCAAGATTAGCAAGGACATCCAGAGTTGGACAAAGACTTAATTATTCAGTCGTTTTTGCTAGTATCATCTCACGTAGGTCGTCTGAATTCGAAGGAGGTGTCCCTTGGGTGTTTGTCTGATATTGGTTTAGGCCTTTGGGGCTTGCACTTGGGAGATGTCGAGTTCGACTAGGATGGTCTGCGTGAGAGATGGATAGTTATGATGATTTTGTATGGGAGAATATCCTGGTTTTCTCCAGAAGTGGAGAAAAGCATGCCCTACATTTTAGGGAAGTATTGGAGACTCTTCAAGCGCATAGTCTTGAGACAGAAAAGGTGAATGGAGTTCTTAGCATCTTATGATTTCGAGATAGCATATACCCCTGGCAAGGGTAACATGGTGGCGGACGCCTTGAGCGGAAAAAGGTTGTCCTTGAGTCCATTGTTCGTGGAACAACGAAGCTTGGAATCTATCTCGATGTTTGATTTCAGACCTTCCGTTGACTATATACCCGGTTTGTTAGCATCCTTGGAGGTTAGACCTACTCTTTTGGGGCGGATTGGAGAAGCACAGAGGGATGACCCATAGTTGGTTGAGTCGGTAGAGAGGCTCATAAGGGGGGAGTCGTCCAGCCATTTGAGTAGGTACACCATAGACGATAGGGGGTGCTTGCGTAGAGACGGCAGACTTTGTGTACCGCAAGACGAGGGTTTAAGGAAGACTATTCTTGATGATGCGCATCGTTCTAGGATAACCATTTATCCCGGTGGGGACAGGATGTACCAAAACATGAAGCGAGTTTTCATTTGGGCCGGTATGAAGAAAGATGTGGCTGAGTATGTCGCCAGGTGCTTGGTGTGTCAACAGGTGAAAGCGGAGCAAAAGAAACCCGGTGGGTTTTTCACCCATTGGAAGTTCCGCAATGGAAGTGGGGTAGCGTCTCGATGGATTTTATTGATGGGTTACCTAGATCGAGGAAGGGTAATATGGGAATTTGGGTTATGGTAGATAGACTTACTAAGAGTGCCCATTTCATACCCGTGAAGAGCAAGAGGACTGTTCCATGTCTAGCTTCATTTTATATTCGAGAGATAGTTCGGTTGCATAGGGAACAGGACGTATTCCATGTGTCACATTTGAGGAAGTGCCTACATGAGACCGCAGAGGCGGTAGAGCCGAGCTTGCTTAAAGAAGTAAAGGTAGAGCGTGATGCGATTATTCGATGAGCTCCTTCCTGCATCCTTGGGTCAGAGATTAGGAAGTTGAGAAACAGAGAGGTTCGACTAGTCAAAGTGAAAAGGGGAGAAGGTGAGAGCAATGCTACTTGGGAGACAGAAGCGAAGATGCGTTCGTCATACCCATTCCTTTTTGAGGGTATGTCCTTTAAACGTCTCCTTTATCGTTTGTCTAGTGCTTATCTTATCTTTAGTATGTCCTCTCATTAGTACCTTTGACCTTTAGATAGGGTAAACCTATGGTTGAAACATGTATTTGAGACATGTTATGTTTGATGGATGCGTGTGGATGCAAGTGGTTGCTAGTGGTTGCTCGTGGATGCATATATACACACTCTAGGCACTAGATCGGCTCAATCACTTCATATTGCATACTGCATAAAATTGTGTGTAGGTAGCTATATTAATGGATGTATAATGGTTGTGTTATCACATGGATGATGCATTTTGGTGAATGATTGTGCACTCATGTAGAAATAGTATGTGTCGATAGGGATCTTTCGCATACATATTGGATGCATGGCACTATCATGGTTTGCATTAAGGAGGTCAATTAAATCAGTAGACCGCCTGATTTTGCATTAGACAAGGAATATATACACACACGCTTTGCATATGTTCATACAGCATTAGAAACTCTAAGGACAGTGGATGCCAGTGGTTGATGGTTCGAGTAGATGGTTGTTTGGATGGTAGGATACGTTCTTCTTGACTTAGAGATTTCGGGGACGAAATCCTTTAAGGAGGGGAGAATGTAACACCCCGTAATTTGAACATAAAAATTCATAAATTAAAGTATACTTAATTAAGTGAAATGGGTTGCGCAGAGAAATATATGTATATTGATATATATATATATATATATATAATTGAAAATTAAATAAATAAATAAGCAAAAATGTTCCAAACAACGAATTGGGAGAGGGGAATAACCGAACCGGCCGATTTTTGAGGTCGACCCGAGCTTGCTGGGTCGACTAGGGATTAATCCAGGGTGTTTGGCTGTCAACCCGTGGGCCGATTCGCTCAAATGCAGATTTTGCATTTGAATGGTTCTCATGGTTCAGCTTTAATCTAAAGGCCCTAGATGGTTCCTACACTTGACTTCTTCCCCAAGACATGCTTTGATGGCTAGGATCTAAACTAAGGTTTATCCTATGGCTAAAACTATCCTAGTCTTCTATAAAAAGACCCCTAACCTAAACCTAAATGCTCATTATTCAATCCTATAGCTAAACTATGCCAAAATGTTCTCTCATGGCCTCCACCCTCATCCTCTTGTCATAATCTCCATCTCTAATCATATGAGAGAGTTTCTAAAGAAGTATAAGAGTTCTTAAGCTTGCTTAAGTGTTTCTAAGTTTGATTTAAGGCTTTTCTTCATCAAAGCTAGGATCTTTATTATTGATTTGGCTCAAGGGTTTTCATTTGGAGCATTCTTATTTGGAGTTTTTGAGTTGATAGCTTAGTGGCTTCGTCTCAATCTTTTAATATATTCATAAGAAGGCTAATCAACAAGTTGTGAGTTTTCTATAGCCTTAATGACCAATTATTGAAGTGATTATGATAGGATATGATGAGGTTATGGCTATGAATGTGGATCAATGCATGTTATGCAAGTTATATGCTATGTGTTAATGATGTTATGCATGTTATGCAAGTTATGTTCTATATGTTCATGAAGTTATGCAAGTCATATGATACATGTTCATGATGTTATGCAAGTTATGCAAGTCATATGCTATGTGTTTGAGGTATTATGCAAGTTATGCAAGTCATATGATATATGTTCATGAAGTTATGCAAGTTATGCAAGTTATATGATACATGTTCATGATGTTATACAAGTTATGCAAGTCATATGCTAGGTTTTTATGATGTTATGCAAGATATGCAAGTCATATGAGAAACATTGATCCATTATGACACCATGATATGCAAGTTTGGTGTATGATTATATGCTAGTTCATACATGATATGTTATGCAAGTTTGGTGTATGATTATATGCTAGTTCATACATGATATGTTATGCAAGTTTGGTGTATGATTATATGCAAGTTCATCTATGATATGTATGCAAGTTTGGTGTATGATTATATGCAAGTTCACATATGACATGTTATGCAAGTTTGGTGTTTGAAGATATGCAAGTAACATGTGCAAGTTTACACCTTAGTATGATATGCATACATATGCAAGTTAACCCCTTTGTATGTCATACATACATATGCAAGTTTACCCCTTTGAATGATATAAGACACTTATGCAAGTTAACCTCTTTATGACATATGTGATTCATGCAAGTTTGGGTTGATTAATTATGCTAGTTGGGTTGATGCTATATGCATGTTGACACCTTTAAACCCATGTTGATGTTAATGTTATGCAAGTTGAACCCATTGTATTTGTGATGAATCTTCCCTTTTATGTCATGTTGGCGAATTACGTGGGGAACGATGGGGTTAATAAACATGTTAATGAAATGGTGTGAAGTTGGTATGATTACGCATACCATAAAGTGGATGGACATAATTGAGTCAATTATGTACATCGTTAAATTTGTAATTAATTAGGGATAATTAATACAAATTATGGGGGTGATTAATTAGGTGTAATTAATCGACTAAGACATGAGGTTGGACCCTTTTGTAGCATAAGACTGCCCGGAACCGACCGGCATATCCAGCGGCTACAAATGATTGGCCCAATGTGAGAGGTATTAGGCACAAACTATATACGTGACAAGTGTAAAGACACGAGGTTAGACTCGGTTATGGCGTAAGGCTGCCCGGACCCGACCGGCAAATCCAGCTGCCATGAGAGATAGTCTAATGTGAGAGGTCTCTACAACGATTACGTTCTTAATCAATTAAGAAACACTTAACCATATTAGCATGTAGAGGACATGGGGGGGTTAAGTGGGTGCCTTGGGTGGCATGTGGAAAAATCTAGTAGTTGCCTTGGGTGGCAATAGAAAATACGATTAGAATACTTAACCGAAGTGGAACATGTAATTAAACATGATTAAAGGGTTAAGTAAGTGCCTTGGGTGGCATGGGAAAATCTAGTGGTTGCCTTGGGTGGCAATAGAAGATAAGATTAGAATACTTAACCAAAGGGGAACATGTAACTAAACATGATTAAAGGGTTAAGTGGGTGCCTTGGGTGGCATGTAGAAATCTAGTGGGTGCCTTGAGTGGCAATTAAAATATGATTAGATGACTTAACCAAACCTTAACATGTAGGTGGGCATGATTATGAAAAAGGGGTTAAGTGGGATGCACTAGATTAAATGACAAGCTTAAGTAGTAGCCTGTGGGGGCCTTGAGTGGCAATTGAAATAAGATTAAATGACAAGCTTAAGTAGTAGCTTGTGGGGGCCTTGAGTGGCAATTGAAATAAGATTAAATGACAAGCTTAAGTAGTAGCTTGTGGGGGCCTTGAGTGGCAATTAAAATATGATTAGATGACTTAACCAAACCTTAACATGTAAGTGGGCATGATTATAAAAAGGGGTTAAGTGGGATGCACTAGATAAAATGACAAGCTTAAGTAGTAGCTTGTGGGGGCCCATTTCAACCAGTAACCCATATGTATCTTATTGGGTTCGACCCAAGTCGAGGACGGGGCACGCGTACTGGGCTTGACTGTAAGAGGCCAAAACGGGGTAGCGGTGGCAACGCGAGTCCAACTGGTTTCATATGCGTGTGTGGACCCGGGCTGGTAGGTAAGACGTTGTTGCATCGTGTAGGTATAAGCCGTGCACCATTGATTATCGAGTTGCCACTTTGGGGAGTGATACACCCCACTGTGGGGCCAGCACGGGTATCTACGTTAGGGAGCCGATCGCTTGGGGAGTAGTGTGTACATCTAGTGGAGATAGGGGCAGACAGCACCTATGTAGTCAGCTAGGGGTACAAGAAACTACTGGATAAAATTTCTAAGTACACTTAGTGGGATCAACCTTTAAGTAGGAATTACCCATGGTAGGTAGAACTGGTGTGGTGCAGTGTAGGAATTACCCTTGGGTGGGTAGATCTGGGGTGGTGCAATATAGTAATTATCCTTGAGTGGATAGGCGCGTCTTTACCGTTATCTTATTTTATCCTAAGTCGAGTTGGCTACTTAGTGTAGTCATTTATCCCCAGTCGTACCGTACCAGGTTTATATCATACCCTAATTACTTTAATGATTGTATTGTTAAGGTTATAGGGCTCACTCAGACTTATGTCTGACCCCGTTGTTTTTATCTTTTTCCCCAACCCTCAGGTTCTCAGAGTGGGCCTGGCACTAGTGGGCTTTGATCAGATTGCTTTATGTATCTTTTGGAGCTTGGACTCTCGAAGAAAAGCTCGGTTATCTTTTCTATTATGGCTATTAGTATGTAGTGGGATTATGTACTTATATTTTAACGAGATGGATATTTTGTACTTGACTCTTGTTGGTTTTTGAGATGTAACCAAACATGTTTAACTTCTGCTGCAATGAAATGATGTTTTAAATTTCAAGTATTACATATATCTGTCTTGTTGTAATTTTTCAGTTCTATATTCACTTAAATACTCTACCGAAGCTATGGCATTCCCTTTGTGAGTGACCTTAGCGGGTGTGGGGTGTTACAAGTTATTTTGAATATAAAAAGCATAGTTTTTTTAAAAAAAATCTAAAATTAATTTAAAATAATATTGTTTAAAAACCTATAATTTATTTATATAAGCATTGTTTTGAAATTAAATATCTTTGTTTTAAAAGTATGAATTTTTATAGAAATAACTTTATAATAAAAATAGCATTGTTTAAAATATGTTTTTATAAAATATATATAGGATATGTTTTTATTAAAAATAGATTTTCATATATGAGAAGTAGCGATAAAACATAGATTTTCATATATGAGAAGTAGCGATAAAAATTCGATCTTTACATAAGAAGCAGAGATATAAAAATATAGTTTTTATATAGAAAGAACCGCTGTAAAAATATATGATTTTAATATTTGTAGAGAAGAAAAGATATAATTCTTATATATAAGTTAGCGAGCTAAAAATATGATTTTTCATAAAAGAAAGATGAGATTTTTATATACATGAAAAGATTAGATTTTGTTCGTTAAAAGGGATTTGATTTTTAATAGAAATTTTCATTTTGAAAGTAGCGGTATAGAAATACGATTTTATTATGTGAGTAGCAATATTAAAAATGTGATTTTTAATATAAATTTCGTGAAACAGATCTCGCTGAAAATGAGACAAAGATTTTCTTCATATGAAGAGTCGCGACATTTGGTTTAGCTTCTAGGTGAGAACTCCTCGCCTTTAATTTATTTCTAGTTTGAAATATATACTGGGATGTAGACGGTGTTTAGTAGCACCCGACACCCGTCGTCCACAGACCATGGATGACTTGTTTGTTTGATTATTGTGTTGTGAAATTTGATTGTGTGATGTGGAATGAAATAAAATATTTTATAGTAGAGAATATTTTATAGTTAAAAATATGATTTTTAACGTGTATATAAAATAAATAGTAATAAACAAATCGGACGATTTGTTTATATACAGTGATTTGACTGATATTGATTGGGACGATAAATTTTGCACATTGCCCAACTGCACAAATAAAATTCTGTGTAGTTGATTTGAAACCCCACACGGGTATTGGGATGATATTTGACGTACACTAATCCCGATTATTTAGTTGTATGTCAATCGATGGGTTGACAGACTGCGTAAGCGTTAATTATTTATATTTAATGCATATGCAGTTGTATGGTGCACTCTGGATGATGGTTGATTATTTATTGTTACTGTTATATACATGTGTTGTAGGCAATCCATATAATTAACGTTATATGGTAATTGATTGTGCCTCATTCCAATTTGGAAAATAAAAAAATAAATATTCATGTGTTGAATAGAAAAATAAATATTCATGTGTTGAAGAAAATATTCATTTGTTGAATAGAATAATGAAGTTATTGAAATATATAAAGCTGTGTTGGTTAGATATGCGCCATTTAGATGTGAACGACATTTATATCTATTTTATTCATTTTTATAATGAATATATAAAAGAAAGTGATTTCAAAATTTAATGTTTTGAAAATATTATCATTTGTATATCGATGATGTGGAATATTCAATTTTGATTCGAAATTGAATATGAAGTTGAAATCGTTTTGAAAACTAATTTAAAACGATTTATAAAATACGTTTTAAAAGGAAATCGACAAAGTATATATTATATATGTCTTATACATATAATATAATGGCCTGAATAGAACGCGCCGCGCTGCGGCAGTTCGTGAATTTCGACCATTGACTTCATGTGGACATTACGGGAGATCCGACCGTCGGATTCTCCTAAAAATGGCGCAGTAGTTCGAAAATTCGATTTCAAATTTCAAATGAATGTACAGGATTCAAAATAAACCGGAATTTAGCAAAACCAAAAATATTAGAATCTAATTGAGGATATCTTTCCAACGAATCCGAAATATTGAAATTTCATAACGGGAATAAAAAGATATGCCCAGTTGAAAATTCAGAATAGTCGTTGTGGAATTCTGGCCCTTAAAAATGGAAAATTTTCAAATGACCTCGGTTTTCGACGAAACTACTTTTGTTGGATCCGTGATGTCAAGTTCATGCTAGGTTTCAAAATTCGTAATTTTCTGAATCAATATGTGAGCGTGGCAAAGGAAAATGCGTTTGACCAGTTTCAGTTGATTTTAATCGACTGGAAAATGGCCATTTTTCAAACGGTCTCGGAATTTGACGAAATTAGTTTTGTTAGGACCGTATCGTCAATACGAAGCTAGAAAATATTTTTCGGAAATTTTTAGAGTCCGTATGTGACCCCAATGAATTGAAATGTACGTTTAAATTGAATATATAATGATTTATATTTTAATTTTGATGAAAACTGATCGTAACAACCGAATTGGGTTATGAAACATATTCCATTGTGTTCAGAATGAGGGTAATTAGCTAGTGGCGACAGTCGTTGGGTTTGAATTGGAGTTCATTTGGTGTTCAGAGCCATTTCAAAGCAATTGAAAAATTAAAATATTAGTTTAAATTAATATATATATATATATATATATATATGTATATAAGAATTTTCTAACCCTAGCTCCCCACAACAACGTAAGCCGCCAACCTAAGCTTTCGACGATCACAAACTTTTGGATTTCGATCCTTAAATTCTTTCCATACACAAAATAATTTTTAAAACTTATAAAACAAAATCAAAGAGGACTTCGAGATCATCACGTTCAACGGTCATGATGATGAGCAGCTTCCTCGTTCGTGTGTATTTGGGGCTCGAAGGTTGTCAGTTCGCACGGATTTTTATGGAGCTCGGGGTCACCGTGGTTAATGCCATCACTGGCGCGGGAAGCGCAGGTCACGGCGCACGGGGTGAGGGCGTCGGATTCCGGTCTGATCAACTGGTGGTGCTGGCGTGGCAAACCCTAAAGGAGCGGATAGGATACAGGCGCGTCTCTCATTTTTTGGAAGAAGGTGAATTAGACAGTGAAAGGTAATTTTGAATATAAAAAGCATAGTTTTTAAAAAAAATCTGAAATTGATTTAAAATAATATTGTTTAAAAATCTATAATTTATTTATATAAGCATTGTTTTGAAATTAAATATCTTTGTTTTAGAAGTATGAATTTTTATAGAAATAACTTTAAAATAAAAATAGCATTGTTTAAAATATGTTTTTATAAAATATATATAGGATATGTTTTTATAAAACAAAGATTTTTATATATGAGAAGTAGCGATAAAACATAGATTTTCATATATGAGAAGTAGCGATAAAAATTCGATCTTTACAAAGGAAGTAGAGATATAAAAATATAATTTTTATATAGAAAGAAGCGTTGTAAAAATATATGATTTTTATATATGTAGAGAAGAAAAGATATAATTTTTATATATAAGTTAGCGAGTTAAAAAAATGATTTTTCATAAAAGAAAGATGAGATTTTTATATACATGAAAAGATTAGATTTTGTTCATTAAAAGGGATTTGATTTTTAATAGAAGAAAAAAATTGAATTAAATTTTCATTTTGAAAGTAGCGGTATAGAAATACGATTTTATTATATGAGTAGCAATATTAAAAATGTGATTTTTAATATAAATTTCGTGAAACGGATGTGAAAACCCGTAACTTCCCCGGTGAGGAAAGCGCGGATAGTTCGAGAACAAGCCACAACAGAACGCAGACGAAAGAACATTTCATAGTATATTACAACAATGCGTCAGATTGCAAGAATGTACAGAGTATAAATGAATATATATTACACAGAAATATCAGAGATTTAAATTACATTTAAATACATCGCAGCGGAAAATAATACAATACACAACTAGAAGAGATATACGGATACAAAGCTTTCCGGATATCGTTCCAGCTGTAAACCAGGATCCTGTGAATATAAATCTGCAAAACCAAAACTACTAGCTGCCCGTGTCAAAATAGGGGCACCCAAAGTTTAGGTTAAAACAATAAACTCCAGGTCAGTCATATGACTGGTGTGAGAACTAAAACAGTTATTAATCTTTATTTTTAAATTTAGGTAAATCAAGGGACCACGCCGTATAACACGGAACGGGTTTCCTCCCAAGAACACCAGTGCATAAAACAACAGCGCAATGCTAAATAAAGAAAAATGAAGCTATTATAAGACCCAGGTCCCATCACACAATGCAACGCAAGCCGAAGGATAGGGTTTTTACCTTATAATAGCCAAGAATGCTTGATACGTTTAAAACAAATCAATTGATACTATTATAAGTGCATATTGTATAAAATATCTTCAAATCATAAGTATCAATCATAGACGGCATAAGCGCCCCATCCCACTATGTCGCCATACTAGGCTCTACAAATAAAACCGAAATACACGTATCGGAAATTGGATTTCCATCATGGTGGCTCCTGATTCGAAAGATCGATCGCATAATGCAATTCCCCACGGCTTACGTCCCAACAAGAGAAAACACCGTCTGCACATCCGCACATTTAGGACCAGAGTACCACCGCGGCTTACGTCCCAGCGAGAGAAAACACCGCCTACTCTATATATCCCTGAGCACTAAGCTCATCTCGGTCGACCGAATCCACGACACCACTAAGGTGCCCATCCACTAAAAAGCATACTGATCAAACCATCAGTTTACCACCATACCGGGATGTGAGGCTCGCGAATCAACGCTATACACAAAGCCATGCTATATCAGCTGCGCTTTGATCATCATCCACCAAACTCTGCTTTTCAACAAAAGTCTGGGTCACTGCATCTCAGCATGCCACACTATCAATCCATATCGTACCACTGATTTCTACCAATATATAACCTCTGAGCTCGTATGTCTCAGAGAAGGCGTTAAGCAAGAGAATAAATTCTCCGCCGCCAAACAGATATATATTTAGCAGAGATCAACGAATACAATATAAAGGAATACAATGTCAGACACACCATCCATTTACAAGTTCGTTCTGGGTCTGAACGAAACCGGAGGCACTTTCCTCGCATATCCATCCATCTCCAAGTATGTCTGGACGACCACCAACTATTTCCATCCTCTTGGGTGTACAGCCCAATCAGGATCGTCAGTAATTATCCAATTCAATTCCAATTCGTTTTCAATTCAATTCAAATTCAAATTCGTTAACTATTTAATTTAATTCGAATTCGTTAACTATTCAATTTAATTCGAATTCGTTATTTATTCAATTCGAATTCAATTTGTTATTTATTCAATTCAAATTCAATTCAAATCAAATTCGTTTTCTATTCAATTTAATTCGAATTCGTTAACTATTCAATTTAGTTCGAATTCGTTATTTATTCAATTCGAATTCAATTTTTTATTTATTCAATTCAAATTCAATTCAAATCAAATTCGTTTTCTATTCTATTCAAATTCAATTGATTTTCTATTCGATTCAATTCAAATTGGTTTTCTATTCGATTCAATTCAAATTTCATTTCTATTCGATTCAATTCAAATTGGTTTTCTATTCGATTCAATTCAAATTTCATTTCAAAATATTCGATTTCGAAATCACTTTTCAATATTCATTTTAAAATGAATAAAATCGATATAAATATCGTTCACGTCAAAATGGCGTCAATCTAATCAACACGGCTTCATATATTTCTATTTTCAAATATTCTATTTCAAATATTTCCTTTTCAAACATTTCTATTTCAAATATTTCTACTTCAAATATTTCTATTTCAAATATTTCTACTTCAAATATTTCGTTTTCAAATATTTCTACTTCAAATATTTCGTTTTCAAATATTTCTACTTCAAATATTTCGTTTTCAAATATTTCGTTTTCAAATATTTCTACTTCAAATATTTCTATTTCAAATATTTCTACTTCAAATATTTCTATTTCAAATATTTCTACTTCAAATATTTCATTTTCAAATATATCTACTTCAAATATTTCGTTTTCAAATATTTCTACTTCAAATATTTCGTTTTCAAATATTTCGTTCAACACATGACTAATCTCAACGGATGAGTACGGTCAACACATGAACCTTTATTTTATAATATTCTTTATTTTTCAAATTGGAATGAGGCCCAATCAATCACCATATAATGTTAATTATATGGATTTTCATACATCACACGTATATAATAGCATTGAAAAATAATCAACCATCAACCAAAGTGCACTACACTGTATAAGCATTAAATATAGATATCTAACGCTTATAACAGCCTGTCAATCAATCGATCGACATATTTAATCAATTAGGATGATTGAACTTCAAATTTCATCCCAACACCCGTGTGGGGTTTCAAACAATCAAACATAGATTTTTATTTGTGCAGTTGGGCGATGTGTAAGATTTATCGACCCAATCAATATCAGTCAAATCAGTGTATATAAACAAATTGGCCGATTTGTTTATAGATATTTATTTATTCATATTCACGTTAAAAATTATATTTTTAACGATAAAATATTTTTAACTATATAAATATTTTATTTTCTTTCAACACATTAATTTTTAGTTCATTTACCCAATAAAATGATATTTTTGTTTTTCTAACTTATTTTAGAAAATTTCGGTGGCATAACGGCACGATACTAGAAACGGGACGAGGCCTAGCCTTATCCCCGGTCTAGTGAAGGCCCACGCCATTCACACATCGATCAAATCCATTCAATTCACCAAACAATTCAATTCAAACCAAATAATCTAACCAACTATACAACCAAACAAACAAGTCCATGGTCTGTGGACAATTGTGTCGGGTGCTACTAAGCACCGTCATCATCCTAGTATATATATATATAACTAGAAAAGAAATTGAAGAGTGAGAAATTCTCACCAATAGCTATCCTAACTCCACGGCACTTCCTTTGTAGAACATCTCCACCGTGCTCGCCTTTCTTCACTTTCGTTGCCCGTAGCCACTACATATATAAGAATCGAATTTTTACTTTGCTATTCAATATATAAAAATCGATTTTTTTCTTCGCTATTCAATATATAAAAATTGAATTTTTACTTCGCTATTCAATATATAAAAATAGAATTTTTTCTTCGCTATTCAATATATAAAAATCGAATTTTTCTTCGCTATTCAATATATAAAAATCGAATTTTTTCTTCGCTATTCAATATATAAAAATCATCTTTTTAATCTGCTATTCCTATTTTTAAAAACAATGTTAATTTTACTTTCAAAATCAATGCAAAATTCATTTTCAAAAAGAATGCAAACTTTGTTTTCAAAGCTAATTCAGACTTTGTTTCTAAAGCAAATTCATGTTTTGTTTTCAAAGTAAATTCATGTTTTGTTTCTTGTCAAACTGATTTTTAACAATGTATTAAATTAAATAAAAACTGATTTTTTTCAATGTATTAAATTAAATAAAAACTGAATTTTTTTCTTTCCAATGTATTTATATTAAACATTTACTAATATAATAATAAAAAAAATTAAATTAAATTAAATTTTACCTTCATCGTTCTGTACCTTCTGCTATAAAAAAAAACTGTGTTTCCCTCTTTGTATCTGCCTGTAACCCACGCTCGACATTGATCATCCGCCACCGCTCGTCCACGATGCCGCCTGGAACTGATCAGAGGGTACCACTCGAACCACCGTCAGTTCCTCTCCAGGCGCCATAAGTGGCGTGCGATTCGACGCTCCCTACTCCTCGAGATCTGGACCCATGCAGCGCCTCTTTGAAGCGAGACTCTGATCGATTTAGGTCCTGAAAACGAATCGTGGCCATCGAGAAGGAGAAGCTCCTCGAGCTGCAGAGGATGGCGGTTGAGTGCTTTGTTGATTACTCCTTGAGTGCTTTATCGTGAACATTGTTTTAAATAACACTTGTTCTTTTACCCGATAATTAATGAATGTGATTATGGGTTTTTCGTGAATTGTGTTTTAGATGACATTGGTTCTTTAACCCAGTTAAAGAAAGGATATTGATTTCTGTGAAGATTAAAACAAAGTGGGGTTTTAATGAATCTTTAATTAGATTGAAGTGATCGAGAATGGAGTATCACCAGTTTTGCTTCAGGTGATAGTTAAATCTTTAATTAGATTTTAACATGAAATGGTAATTGAATTTACCGATAACACTGTGGTGTTAGATATGAAGTATGACTAGTTTTACTTCATGGGATGAATAGGTTGGGATTGGGAAATAAAATAAATGATTACTTCGGTGTGGTTCGCTAATCCCGACTAGTTTGAATTGATATTCAAAAGAAGATTAAAGAATACATTTAAAAAATTTATCTTTGATAAAATTAATGGGAACCTTTCCCAAAGTATAAGAATATTTGAATAAAAGAATATTCTGAATTGGAATGAGGCGTATGCTGTGTTTTTGTAACACTTGTTTATTATATACGCGAGTTATTCAGGAAGACCGGGTTTATCCATTCTGAATAGCTGATTCGACGTGGTGTCGAGGATGAAGACGGTGGTCGAAGACCGGAGGTCTTCACGTCGTTTGGGTGATTACTGATGATCTTGATTGGGCCGTACACCTAAGAGGAGGGAATCAGTTAGTGATCGTCCAGACGTACTTGGAGATCGATGGATATGCGGGGTACTAGGTGCCTCCGGTTTCGTTCAGACCCAGAACGAACTTGTAAATGGACTGTGTGTCTAACATTGGATTTTATTCTGTGTGATTGATTTCTATTAAATATATATCTGTTTGGCGGCGGAGAATTTATTCTCTTGCTTAACGCCCTTCTCTGAGACGTACGAGCTCAGGGGTTATATACTGATGGATATCAATCGCATGGAGTGAATTGCTTGTGTGGCATGCCTAAGTGGCAAATGATCAAGGCTTTTGTTGAAAAGCAGAGTCTTGTGGTTGATGATCAAAGCACGGCCTGTGTGGCATAGCTTTTTGTAGCGTTGATTCGCGAGCCTCACACCCCGGTTGTGAACCAGAAACGGGAGAGGACATCAGGGAGGGCATGCGTTTCCTTCTAGCTAGAAGTGGCGTCAGTGGTTTTACACGCCCTGACGAGTTTGACTTATGTGGTTGTTGTTGTTGCAAGGCGCCTTGGATATATCGGTCGATCCGGGACCGATGGAGTCAGTGGACTCAATGACACCCCAAAGGGTGGGGAAACGCAGTGTTCAGGCATTTTAATCCACATCGGTGGACCGGCCCTGACGATCCAAGGGTCATTCGAGCTCTGATCCTGAGACACGGGCTAGAGCGTCTCGAATTCGGTGAGGACTATCTTTTGCCTCGGTTCACAGATGGAAATCCAACTTCCAATACGTGACATGTGCGGTTTTGATTGTAGAGCCTAGTATTGGCGACATGATATATGGTACCCATGCCGTCTATGATTAATACTTATGATTGAAATTGTTTTGACATTATACACTTATAGTAATAATAAAAGATGAAATTTAGCGTATCAAGCATTCTTTGGCTATTATAAGGTAAAACCCTATCCTCCAGCTTGTGTTGCATTGTGTGATGGGACCTGGGTCTTATAATAACTTCATTTTTCTTTATTTAACATTGCGCTATTGTTTTATGCACTGGTGTTCTTGGGAGGAAACCCGTTACGTGTTATACGGCGTGGTCCCTTGATTTACCTGACTTTAAAATAAAGATTGATAATTGTTTTAGTTCTCACACCAGTCACATGACTGACTTGGAGTTTATAGTTTTAATCTAAACTCTAGGTGCCCTTATTTTGACATGGGCAGCTAGTAGTTTTGGTTTTGCAGATTTTTATTCATAGGATCCTGATTTACAGCTGGAACGATACTCGGAAAGCTCTGTATCTGTGTATTACTTCTAGTTGTGTTTTGTATTATTTTCCGCAGCGATGTATTTAAATGTAATTTAAATCTCTGATATTTTCTGTGTAATATTTATTCATACTCTGTAATATTCTTGTATTATGATGGAATTGTTGTAATAAGCAATGAAATGTTCTTCTGTTTGCATTCGAATTTGTCTTGTCCTCAAAACAATCAGGGGTTTTGAACGGTCTTGGTCAGTTTAGCCACTGATTCAGATCGAGCGGAATTCCCAGTCGTCACATCGTGGTATCAGAGCTTTGGTTTACAAAGCTTAGAGAACAAGACACGTTAGAACCAAACGAAAGAATTCATCAGAGATTGGATTAGTAATATCCAATGGGAATGACTCGTTAGAGATAGGATCAATAGTATCCTAGAACGAGTGTGAAGAGTATATTTTTAAAATGAAAACAATTTTTGTTTTGAAAATTTAAATCAATTATTCGTATTTGATTATTTATTTTATATTGAATTTGGACAATCCAGTATATAAAGATTTTGCGTATACGTCTGATCCGCGTGTATTTGAAGTTTTAATATACTAGATAGATATAGAATCACACTCTAGTCGACTGGAGATGGTTCTGATGATCGCTATAGTACGTACATCATCAGAATTTATATTTGAGTTTCGAAAGTGGGATTTCTATATATTTCCAATTGACTGGTGTGAGAACCAAAATTAGATAGGGCCTATTGTTGTGATTTGGCACCAAAAATGTGATTTTTGACTATGTACCAAAATTATGAATTTGAAAAGCTAATTCACTAATTGATTGCTGGTTGTGTTGTTTGATTATTGTTTTGATTAATTGATTGTTGAACCTTTAGCCCAATTGATCAAATATTGAATTGTATTGAAAATTAGTCGCATTTGCATGCATATGCATGTACTTACATTGAACAAGTCATAGCAAAGAGGCTAGAGCAGAAGAATTAAATTGTTTGCCCGACAAATAGGTACATGTTTACGGTATTTCTTGGGGTTTTGATGATTTTATGAACCGATTGGCTGTTTCTTTTTCTTTTTGGATTGGTGAGGGCCATGGGAGGCTATTTGAAATATCCCGAAGCTCCCGGTGCAGAGGAGGTTATGGCGAAATTTTTCGAAAATTTAGGGTGTTAGCCAAATTTTTGAAAAATTTGAAAAGTTCTTAGAAACTGAAAAGTTGAAGAACTTAAGCCGTAATGAAAATAATGAAAGTTGATTTGTTAAACAACTTTCGGTTTCATTCCTTTTCGGGGACGAAAAGTTTTAAGTGGGGGAGATAGTAATAACCCAGAAATCTGAGCCAATTTTAAAATTTTTATTTTGGCAATTTTAGCGAATTTTGTTATTTAAAATCAATTATTTTAAATAATAACAATGAGAAATTTATTTTGAATAGAATTAGAACGTATATATTTATATAGCACGATGTTATAATATAAATAATTATTTTAAATTATAAAAGGAATTGAAAATGGCGCAGTAGTTCGAAAATTGGATTTCAAATTTCAAATGAATGTACATGATTCAAAATAAACCGGATTTTAGCAAAACCAAAAATATTAGAATCTAATTAAGGATATCTTTCCAAATTCCGAAAAATTGAAATTTCATAGCGGGAATAAAAAGATATGCCCAGTTGAAAATTCAGAATAGTCGCTGTGGAATTCTGGCCCTTAAAAATGGAAATTTTGCAAACGAACTCGGTTTTTGACGAAACCACTTTTGTTGGATCCGTGATGTCAAGTCATTGCTAGGTTTCTCAAAATTCGTAATTTTATGAATCAATATGTGAGCGTGGCAAAGGAAAACGCGTTTGACCAGTTTCAGTTGATTTTAATCGACTGGAAAATGGCCATTTTTCAAATGGTATCGGAATTTGACGAAATTAGTTTTGTTAGGACCGTATCGTCAATACGAAGCTAGAAAATATTTTTCGGGAATTTTTAGTCCGTATGTGACCCCAATGAATTGAAATGTACGTTTAAATTGAATATATAATGATTTATATTTTAATTTTGATGAAAACTGAACGTAACAGCCGAATTGAGTTATGAAACATATTCCATTGTGTTCAGAATGAGGGTAATTAGCTAGTGGAAATAGTCGTTGGGTTTGAATTGGAGTTCATTTGGTGTTCAGAGCCATTTCAAAGCAATTGAAAAATTAAAATATTATTTTAAATTATAATATATATATATATATAAGAATTTCCTAACCCTAGCTCCCCACAACAACGTAAGCCGCCAACCTAAGCTTTCGACGATCAAAAACTTCCCGATTTTGATCCTTAAATTCTTTCCATACACAAAATAATTTGTAAAATTTATAAAACAAAATCAAAGAGGACTTCGAGATCATCACGTTCAATGGTCATGATGATGAGCAGCTTCCTCGTTCGTGTGTATTTGGGGCTCGAAGGTTGTCAGTTCGCACGGGTTTTTATGGAGCTCGGGGTCACCGTGGTCAACGCCATCACGGATGCGGGAAGCGCAGGTCACGGCGCACGGGGTGAGGGCGTCGGATTCCGGTTCGATCAACTGGTGGTGCTGGCGTGGCAAACCCTAAAGGAGCGGATAGGTTACAGGCGCGTCTCTCTTTTTTTGGAAGAAGGTGAATTAGACAGTGAAAGGTAATTTTGAATATAAAAAGGATAGTTTTTAAAAAAAATCTGAAATTGATTTAAAATAATATTGTTTAAAAATCTATAATTTGTTTATATAAGCATTGTTTTGAAATTAAATATCTTTGTTTTAAAAGTATGAATTTTTATAGAAATAACTTTAAAATAAAAATAGCATTGTTTAAAATATGTTTTTATAAAATATATATAGGATATGTTTTTATAAAACATAGATTTTCATATATGAGAAGTAGCGATAAATCATAGATTTTCATATATGAGAAGTAGCGATAAAAATTCGATCTTTACATAAGAAGTAGAGATATAAAAATATAATTTTTATATAGAAAGAAGCGTTGTAAAAATATATGATTTTTATATATGTAGAGAAGAAAAGATATAAGTTTTATATATAAGTTAGCGAGTCAAAACTATGATTTTTCATAAAAGAAAGATGAGATTTTAATATACATGAAAAGATTAGATTTTGTTTGTTAAAAGGGATTTGATTTTTAATAGAAGAAAAAAAATTAATTAAATTTTCATTTTGAAAGTAGCTGTGTAGAAATACGATTTTATTATATGAGTAGCAATATTAAAAATGTGATTTTTATTATAAATTTCGTGAAACAGATCTCGCTGAAAACGCGACAAAAATTTTCTTCATATGAAGTGTCGCGGCGTTTGGTTTAGCTTCTAGGTGAGAACTCCTCACCTTTAATTTATTTCTAGTTTGAAATATATACTAGGATGCAGACGGTGTTTAGTAGCACCCGACACCCATCGTCCACAGACCATGGATGACTTGTTTGATTACTGTGTTTTGAAATTTGATTGTGTGAGGTGGAATGAAATAAAATATTTTATAGTGGAGAATATTTAAAAGTTAAAAATATGATTTTTAACGTGTATATAAAATAAATAGTAATAAACAAATCGAACGATTTGTTTATATACACTGATTTGACTGATATTGATTGGGACGATAAATTTTACACATCGCCCAACTGCACAAATAAAAATCTGTGTTTGTTGATTTGAAACCCCACATGGGTATTGGGATGATAGTTGACGTACACTAATCCCGATTGTTTAGTTCTATGTCAATCGATGGGTTGACAGACTGTGTAAGCGTTAATTATTTATATTTAATGCTTATGCAGTTGTGTGGTGCACTCTGGATGATGGTTGATTATTTATCATTGCTGTTATATACATGTGTTGTAGGGAATCCATATAATTAACGTTATATGGTAATTGATTGGGCCTCATTCCAATTTGGAAAATAGAAAAATAAATATTCATGTGTTGAATAGAAAAATAAATATTCATGTGTTGAAGAAAGTATTCATTTGTTGAATAGAATAACGAAGTTATTGAAATACATAAAGCCGTGTTGGTTAGATATGCGCCATTTAGATGTGAACGATATATATATATATATATCGATTTTATTCATTTTAATAATGAATATAGAAAAGAAAGTGATTTCAAAATTTAACGTTTTGAAAATATTATCATTTGTATATCGATGATGTGGAATATTCATTTTTGATTCGAAATTGAATATGAAGTTGAAATCGTTTTGAAAACGAATTTAAAACGATTTATAAAATAGGTTTTAAAAGGAAATCGACGAAGTATATATTATGTATATTATACATATAATATAATGGCCTGAATAGAACACGCCGCGCTGCGGCAGTTCGTGAATTTCGACCATTGACTTCAAGTGGATATTACGGGAGATCCGACCGTCGGATTCTCCTAAAACCAGAACCGTTGGGTTCGTATCGAAAAGTGCTTTCTAAAGAATATTAGAAATTAGAAATCTAACGGTTGGATTTGGAATTATGTCCAAATCAAATTTGGAAAAGGTCGCTGTAAGTTCAGTTCGTTGGCCGTTGATGGAAATCGACTGTACGGGCCTTGATAAAATTATCGAAAATATCAATAATTTATGTAAAATCATAAGAAATGATTTGTTAAGAATTGAGATGAAAAATCCCAAATTTGAAAAGATAAAAATAGATTTTTATCGAAATGAACTAGTTTTGAACTAGAATTATAAACCATTTATTTTTGAAATAAACCATTTATTTTTGAAATAAATAAAGTGGATTTGAAATGGTTTTGAAAATAACCAGGATTTCCAATAATTGAATTGGAATGGATTTGAATCGAAATTGTCTTCGGAATATTTCGATGTTGGATTTCGTGATGATACAGATATTGTTATGGGAATTTGAAAGATATATTTATATCGTTATTTCCAATACGATATTTGTTGGTCGTAGAATTTGATATTGAATATAAGCCGATATATTTTTTATTCAGAGCCTTGTATTTAATATCAAATGTGATTTGGGTTTGCCGTGAATGGTGTCTTCATTAACACTGTTCTTAAACCCAGTTGAGAAAAAGATTAAATCTTTTAATTTAGATTTAATGAAGTATACCAATTAAATGGTATTTAATTGGAATTGAATTTGAATTGATTTTTGGGTTTATCATGAACATTGCTTTAAATAACACTTGTTCTTTAACCCGATAATTAATGAATGTGATTTTGGGTTTTTCGTGAACCGTGTTTTAGATGACATTGGTTCTTTAACCCAGTTAAAGACAGGATATTGATTTCTGTGAAGAATAAAACTAAGTGGGGTTTTAATGAATCTTTAATTAGATTGAAGTGATCGAGAATGGAGTATCACTAGTTTTGCTCCAGGTGATAGTTAAATCTTTAATTAGATTTGAACGTGAAATGGTAATTGAATTTACCGATAACATCGTGGTGTTAGATATGAAGTATGACTAGTTTTACTTCATGGGATGAATAGGTTGGGATTGGGAAATAAAATAAATGATTACTTCGGTGTGGTTCGCTAATCCCGACTAGTTTGAATTGATATTCAAAAGAAGAATAAATTTAAAGAATTTAAAGAATTTATCTTTGATAAAATTAATGGGAACCTTTCCCAAAGTATAAGAATATTTGAATAAAAGAATATTCTAAATGGGAATGAGGCATATGTTGTATTTGTGTAACACTTGTTTATTATATGCGCGAGTTATTCAGGAAGACCGGGTTTATCCCATTCTGAATAGCTGATTCGACGTGGTGTCGAGGATGAAGACGGTGGTCGAAGATCGGAGGTCTTCACGTCGTTTGGGTGATTACTGATGATCTTGATTGGGCCGTACACACAAGAGGAGGGAATCAGTTAGTGATCGTCCAGACGTACTTGGAGATTGATGGATATGCGAGGTACTAGGTGCCTCCGGTTTTGTTTAGACCCAGAACGAACTTGTAAATGGACTGTGTGTCTGACAATGGATTTTATTCTGTGTGGTTGATTTCTATTAAATATATATCTGTTTGGCGGCGGAGAATTTATTCTCTTGCTTAACGCCCTTCTCTGATATGTACGAGCTCAGGGGTTATATATTGATGGATATCAATCGCATGGAGTGAATTGCCTGTGTGGCATGCCTAAGTGGCAAATGATCAAGGCTTTTGTTGAAAAGCAGAGTCTTGTGGTTGATGATCAAAGCACGGCCTGTGTGGCATAGCTTTGTGTAACGTTGATTCGTGAGCCTCACACCCTGGTTGTGAACCAGAAATGGGAGAGGACATCAGGGAGGGCATGCGTTTCCTTCTAGCTAGAAGTGGCGTCAGTGGTTTTACACGCCCTGACGAGTTTGACTTATGTGGTTGTTGCTGTTGCGAGGCGCCTCGGATATATCGGTCGATCCGGGACCGATGGAGTCAGTGGACTCAATGACACCCCAAAGGGTGGGGAAACGCAGTGTTCAGGCATTTTAATCCACATCGGTGGACCGGCCCTGACGATCCAAGGGTCACTCGAGCTCTGATCCTGAGAAACGGGCTAGAGCATCTCGAATTCGGTGAGGACTATCTTTTGCCTCAGTTCACAGATGGAAATCCAACTTCCAATACGTGACATGTGCGGTTTTGATTGTAGAGCCTAGTATCGGCGACATGATATATGGTACCCATGCCGTCTATGATTAATACTTATGATTGAAATTGTTTTGACACTTTACACTTATAGTAATAATAAAAGATGAAATTTAGCGTATCAAGCATTCTTTGGCTATTATAAGGTAAAACCCTATCCTCTGGCTTATGTTCCATTGTGTGATGGGACCTGGGTCTTATAATAGCTTCATTTTTCTTTATTTAGCATTGCGCTGTTGTTTTATGCACTGGTGTTCTTAGGTGGAAACCCGTTCCGTGTTATACGGCGTGGTCCTTTGATTTACCTAACTTTAAAATAAAGATTAATAACTGTTTTAGTTCTCACACCAGTCACATGACTGACTTGGAGTTTATTGTTTTAACCTAAACTCTGGGTGCCCTTATTTTGACACGGGCAGCTAGTAGTTTTGGTTTTGCTGATTTATATTCACAGGATCCTAATTTACAGCTGGAACGATACTCGGAAAGCTCTGTATCCGTGTATTACTTCTAGTTGTGTTTTGTATTATTTTCCGCTGCGATGTATTTAAATGTAATTTAAATGTATGATATTTTCTATGTAATATTTATTCGTACTCTTTAATATTCTTGTATTCTGATGGAATTGTTGTAATAAGCAATGAAATGTTCTTCTGTTTGCGTTCGAATTTGTCTTGTCCTCAAAACAATCAGGGGTTTCGAACGATCTTGGTCGGTTTAGCCACTGATTCGGATCGAGCGGAATTCGCGGTCGTCACATCATGGTATCAGAGCTCTGGTTTACAAAGCTCAGAGAACAAGACACGTTAGAACCAAACGAAAGAATTCATTAGAGATTGGATTAGTAATATCCAATGGGAATGACTCGTTAGAGATAGGATCAGTAGTATCCTAGAACGAGTGTGAAGAGTATATTTTTAAAATGAAAACAATTTTTGTTTTGAAAATTTAAATCAATTATTCGTATTTGATTATTTATTTTATATTGAATTTGGACAATCCAGTATATAAAGATTTTGCGTATATGTCTGATCCGCGTGTATTTGAAGTTTTAATATACTAGATAGATATAGAATCACACTCTAGTCACCCGGAGATGGTTCTAATGATCGCTATAGTACGTACATCATCAGAATTTATATTTGAGTTTCGAAAGTGGGATTTCTATATATTTCCAATTGACTGGTGTGAGAACCAAAATTAGATAGGGCCTATTGTTGTGATTTGGCACCAAAAATGCGATTTTTGACTATGTACCAAAATTATGAATTTGAAAAGCTAATTCGCTAATTGATTGCTGGTTGTGTTGTTTGATTATTGTTTTGATTAATTGAATGTTGAACCTTTAGCCCAAATTATCAAATACTGAATTGTGTTGAAAATTAGTCGCATTTGCATGCATATACATGTACTTACATTGAACAGGTCATAGCAAAGAGGCAAGAGTAGAAGAATAAAATTGTTTGCCCGACAAATAGGTACATGTTTATGGTATTTCTTGGGTTTTTGATGATTTTATGAGCCGATTGGCTAGCCGCTTGGCTGTTTCTTTTTCTTTTTGGATTGGTGAGGGCCATGGGAGGCTATTTGAAATATCCCGAAGCTCCCGGTGCTGGGGAGCTTATGGCGAAATTTTTCGAAAATTTAGGGTGTTAGCCAAATTTTTGAAAAATTTGAAAAGTTCTTAGAAACTGAAAAGTTGAAGAACTTAAGCCGTAATGAAAATAATGAAAGATGAGTTGATTTGTTAAACAACTTTCGGCTTCGTTCCTCTTCGGGGACGAAAAGTTTTAAGTGGGGGAGATAGTAATAACCCAGAAATCTGAGCCAATTTGAAATTTTTATTTTGGCAATTTTAGCGAATTTTGATTATTTAAAATGAATTATTTTAAATAATAACGACGAGAAATTTATTTTGAATAGAATTAGAACGTATATATTTATATAGCTCGATGTTAGAATATAAATAATTATTTTAAATTATAAAAGGAATTGAAAATGGCGCAGTAGTTCGAAAATTCGATTTCAAATTTCAAATGAATGTACATGATTCAAAATAAACCGGATTTTAGCAAAACCAAAAATATTAGAATCTAATTGAGGATATCTTTCCAACGAATCCAAAATATTGAAATTTCATAGCGGGAATAAAAAGATATGCCCGGTTGAAAATTCATAATAGTCGCTGTGGAATTCTAGCCCTTAAAAATGGAAATTTTGCAAATGACCTCGATTTTCGACGAAACCACTTTTGTTGGATCTATGATGTCAAGTTAATGCTAGGTTTCAAAATTCGTAATTTTCTGAATCAATATGTGGGCGTGGCAAAGGAAAATGCGTTTGACCAGTTTCAGTTGATTTTAATCGACTGGAAAATGGCCATTTTTCAAACGGTCTCGGAATTGGACGAAATTAGTTTTGTTAGGACCGTATCGTCAATACGAAGCTAGAAAATATTTTTCGGGAATTTTTAGAGTCTGTATGTGACCCCAATGAATTGAAATGTACGTTTAAATTGAATATATAATGATTTATATTTTAATTTTGATGAAAACTGATCGTAACAGCCGAATTGGATTATGAAACATATTCCATTGTGTTTAGAATGAGGGTAATTAGCTAGTGGCGACAGTCGTTGGATTTGGATTGGAGTTCATTTGGTGTTCAGAGCCATTTCAAAGCAATTGAAAAATTAAAATATTATTTTATATTATAATATATATATATAAATAAGAATTTTCTAACCCTAGCTTCCCACAACAACTTAAGCCGCCAACCTAAGCTTTCGACGATCAAAAACTTCCGGATTTCGATCCTTAAATTCTTTCCATACACAAAATAATTTGTAAAACTTGGGGTATCAAAGAGGACTTCGAGATCATCACGTTCAACGGTCATGATGATGAGCAGCTTCCTCATTCGTGTGTATTTGGGGCTCGAAGGTTGTCAGTTCGCACGGGTTTTTATTGAACTTGGGGTCACCGTAGTCAATTCCATCACTGGCGCGGGAAGCGCAGGTCACGGCGCACGGGGTGGGGGCGTCGGATTCCGGTCTGATCAACTGGTGGTGCTGGCGTGGCAAACCCTAAAGGAGCGGATAGGATACAGGCGCGTCTCTCTTTTTTTGGAAGAAGGTGAATTAGACAGTGAAAGGTAATTTTGAATATAAAAAGCATAGTTTTTTAAAAAAAATCTGAAACTGATTTAAAATAATATTGTTTAAAAATCTATAATTTATTTATATAAGCATTGTTTTGAAATTAAATATCTTTGTTTTAAAAGTATGAATTTTTATATAAATAACTTTAAAATAAAAATAGCATTGTTTAAAATATGTTTTATAAAATATATATAGGATATGTTTTTATAAAACATAGATTTTCATATATGAGAAGTAGCGATAAAACATAGATTTTCATATATGAGAAGTAGCGATAAAAATTCGATCTTTACATAAGAAGTAGGGATATAAAAATATAATTTTTATATAGAAAGAAGCGTTGTAAAAATATATGATTTTTATATATGTAGAGATGAAAAGATATAATTTTTATATATAAGTTAGCGAGTTAAAAAAAATGATTTTTCATAAAAGAAAGATGAGATTTTTATATACATGAAAAGATAAGATTTTGTTCATTAAAAGGGATTTGATTTTTAATAGAAGAAAAAAATTTAATTAAATTTTCATTTTGAAAGTAGCGGTATAGAAATACGATTTTATTATATGAGTAGCAATATTAAAAATGTGATTTTTAATATAAATTTCGTGAAACAGATCTCGCTGAAAACGCGACAAAGATTTTCTTTATATGAAGAGTCGCAACGTTTGGTTTAGCTTCTAGGTGAGAACTCCTCACCTTTAATTTATTTCTAGTTTGAAATATATACTAGGATGCAGACGGTGTTTGTAGCACCCGACACCCGTCGTCCACAGACCATGGATGACTTGTTTGTTTGATTACTATGTTGTGAAATTTGATTGTGTGATGTAGAATGAAATAAAATATTTTATAGTTGAGAATATTTTATAGTTAAAAATATGATTTTTAACGTGTATATAAAATAAATAGTAATAAACAAATCGGACGATTTGTTTATATACACTGATTTGACTGATATTGATTAGGATGATAAATTTTACACATTGCCCAACTGCACAAATAAAAATCTGTGTTTGTTGATTTGAAACCCCACACGGGTATTGGGATGATATTTGACGTACACTAATCCCGATTATTTAGTTGTATGTCAATCGATGGGTTGACAGACTGTGTAAGCGTTAATTATTTATATTTAATGCTTATGCAGTTGTATGGTGCACTCTGGATGATGGTTGATTATTTATCGTTACTGTTATATACATGTGTTGTAGGAAATCCATATAATTAACGTTATATGGTAATTGATTGGGCCTCATTCCAATTTGGAAAATAGAAAAATAAATATTCATGTGTTGAATAGAAAAATAAATATTTATGTGTTGAAGAAAATATTCATTTGTTGAATAGAATAACGAAGTTATTGAAATATATAAAGCCGTGTTGGTTAGATATGCGCCATTCAGATGTGAACAATATTTATATCGATTTTATTCATTTTTATAATGAATATATAAAAGAATGTGATTTCAAAATTTAACATTTTGAAAATATTATCATTTGTATATTGATGATGTGGAATATTCAATTTTGATTCGAAATTGAATATGAAGTTGAAATTGTTTTGAAAACGAATTTAAAACGATTTATAAAATACGTTTTAAAAGGAAATCAACGAATTATATATTATATATATTATACATATAATATAATGGCTTGAATAGAACGCGCCGCGTTGCGGCAGTTCGTGAATTTCGACCATTGACTTCAAGTGGACATTACGGGAGATCCAACCGTCAGATTCTCCTAAAACCGGAACCGTTGGGTTCGTATCGAAAAGAGCTTTCTAGCGAATATTAAAAATTAGAAATCTAGCGGTTGGATTTGGAATTATGTCCAAATCAAATTTGGAAAAGGTCGCTGTAAGTGCAGTTCGATGGCCGTTGATGGAAATCGATTGTACGGGCCTTGATAAAATTATTAAAAATATCAATAATTTATGTAAAATCATAAGAAATGATTTGTGAAGAATTGGATGAAAAATCCCAAATTTGAAAAGATAAAAATAGATTTTTATCGAAATGAACTAGTTTTGAACTAGAATTATAAACCATTTATTTTTGAAATAAACCATTTATTTTTGAAATAAATAAAGTGGATTTGAAATGGTTTTGAAAATAACCAGGATTTCCAATAATTGAATTGGAATGGATTTGAATCGAAATTGTCTTTGGAATATTTCGATGTTGGATTTCGTGATGATACAGATATTGTTATGGGAATTCGAAAGATATATTTATATCGTTATTTCCAATACGATATTTGTTGGTCGTAGAATTTGATATTGAATATAAGCCGATATGTTTTCTAGTCAGAGCCTTGTATTTAATATCAAATGTGATTTGGGCTTGCCGTGAATGGTGTCTTCATTAACACTGTTCTTAAACCCAGTTGAGAAAAAGATTAAATCTTTTTATTTAGATTTAATGAAGTATACCAATTAAATGGTATTTAATTGGAATTGAATTTGAATTTGAATTTGAATTGATTTTTGGGTTTATCGTGAACATTGTTTTAAATAACACTTGTTCTTTAACCCGATAATTAATGAATGTGATTTTGTGTTTTTCGTGAATCGTGTTTTAGATGACATTGGTTCTTTAACCCAGTTAAAGAAATGATATTGATTTCTGTGAAGATTAAAACTAAGTGGGGTTTTATTGAATCTTTGATTAGATTGAAGTGATCGAAAATGGAGTATCACCAGTTTTGCTCCAGGCGATAGTTAAATCTTTAATTAGATTTGAACGTGAAATGGTGATTGAATTTACCGATAACACTGTGGTGTTAGATATGAAGTATAACTAGTTTTACTTCATGGGATGAATAGGTTGGGATTGGGAAATAAAATAAATGATTACTTCGGTGTGGTTCGCTAATCCCGACTAGTTTGAATTGATATTCAAAAGAAGATTAAAGAATACATTTAAAGAATTTATCTTTGATAAAATTAATGGGAACCTTTCCCAAAGTATAAGAATATTTGAATAACAGAATATTCTGAATTGGAATGAGGCGTATGTTGTGTTTGTGTAACACTTGTTTATTATATGCGCGAGTTATTCAGGAAGACCGGGTTTATCCCATTCTGAATAGCTGATTCGACATGGTGTCGAGGATGAAGACGTTGGTCGAAGACGGGAGGTCTTCACGTCGTTTGGGTGATTACTGATGATCTTGATTGGGCCGTACACCTAAGAGGAGGGAATCAGTTAGTGATCGTCCAGACGTACTTGGAGATCGATGGATATGCGGGGTACTAGGTGCCTCCGGTTTCATTCAGACCCAGAACGAACTTGTAAATGGATTGTGTGTCTGACATTGGATTTTATTCTGTGTGATTGATTTCTATTAAATATATATCTGTTTGGCGGCAGAGAATTTATTCTCTTGCTTAACGCCCTTCTCTGAGACGTACGAGCTCAGGGGTTATATATTGATGGATATCAATCGCATGGAGTGAATTGCCTGTGTGGCATGCCTAAGTGGCAAATGATCAAGGCTTTTGTTGAAATGCAGAGTCTTATGGTTGATGATCAAAGCACGGCCTGTGTGGCATAGCTTTGTGTAGCGTTGATTCGCGAGCCTCACACCCCGGTTGTGAACCAGAAACGGGAGAGGACATTAGGGAGGGCATGCGTTTCCTTCTTGCTAGAAGTGGCGTCAGTGGTTTTACACGCCCTGACGAGTTTGATTTATGTGGTTGTTGCTGTTGCGAGGTGCCTTGGATATATCGGTCGATCCGGGACCGATGGAGTCAGTGGACTCAATGACACCCCAAAGGGTGGGGAAACGCAGTGTTCAGGCATTTTAATCCACATCGGTGGACCGGCCCTAACGATCCAAGGGTCACTCGAGCTCTGATCCTGAGACACGGGCTAGAGCATCTCGAATTCGGTGAGGACTATCTTTTGCCTCGGTTCACAGATGGAAATCCAACTTCCAATACGCGACATGTGCGGTTTTGATTGTAGAGCCTAGTATTGGCGACATGATATATGGTACCCATGCCGTCTATGATTAATACTTATGATTGAAATTGTTTTGACACTATACACTTATAGTAATAATAAAAGATGAAATTTAGCGTATCAAGCATTCTTTGGCTATTATAAAGTAAAACCCTATCCTCCAGCTTGTGTTGCATTGTGTGATGGGACCTGGGTCTTATAATAGCTTCATTTTTCTTTATTTAACATTGCGTTGTTGTTTTATGCACTGGTGTTCTTGGCAGGAAACCCGTTCCGTGTTATACGGTGTGGTCCCTTGATTTACCTAACTTTAAAATAAAGATTAATAATTGTTTTAGTTCTCAGACCAGTCACATGACTGACTTGGAGTTTATTGTTTTAATCTAAACTCTGGGTGCCCTTATTTTGACACGGGCAGCTAGTAGTTTTGGTTTTGTAGATTTTTATTCACAGGATCCTGATTTACAGCTGGAACGATACTCGGAAAGCTCTGTATCCGTGTATTACTTCTAGTTGTTTTTTGTATTATTTTCTGCAGCGATGTATTTAAATGTAATTTAAATCTCTAATATATTCTGTGTAATATTTATTCATACTCTGTAATATTCTTGTATTCTGATGGAATTTTTGTAATAAGCAATGAAATGTTCTTCTGTTTGCGTTCGAATTTGTCTTGTCCTCAAAACAATCAAGGGTTTCGAACGGTCTTGGTCGGTTTAGCCACTGATTCGGATCGAGCGGAATTCCCGGTCGTCACATCGTGGTATCAGAGCTTTGGTTTACAAAGCTCAGAGAAAAAGACACGTTAGAACCAAACGAAAGAATTCATTAGAGATTGGATTAGTAATATCCAATGGGAATGACTCGTTAGAGATAGGATCAGTAGTATCCAAGAACGAGTGTGAAGAGTATATTTTTAAAATGAATACAATTTTTGTTTTGAAAATTTAAATCAATTATTCGTATTTGATTATTCATTTTATATTGAATTTGGACAATCCAGTATATAAAGATTTTGCGTATACGTCTGATCCGTGTGTATTTGAAGTTTTAATATACTAGATAGATATAGAATCACACTCTAGTCGCCCGGAGATGGTTCTGATGATCGCTATAGTACGTACATCATCAGAATTTATATTCGAGTTTCGAAAGTGGGATTTCTATATATTTCCAATTGACTGGTTTAAGAACCAAAATTAAATAGGGCCTATTGTTGTGATTTGGCACCAAAAATGTGATTTTTGACTATGTACCAAATTTATGAATTTGAAAAGCTAATTCACTAATTGATTGCTGGTTGTGTTGTTTGATTATTGTTTTGATTAATTGAATGTTGAACCTTTAGCCCAATTGATCAAATATTGAATTGTATTGAAAATTAGTCGCATTTGCATGCATATACATGTACTTACATTGAACAGGTCATAGCAAAGAGGCAAGAGCAGAAGAATAAAATTGTTTGCCCGACAAATAGGTACATGTTTATGGTATTTCTTGGGGTTTTGATGATTTTATGAACCGATTGGCTAGCCGCTTGGCTGTTTCTTTTTCTTTTTGGATTGGTGAGGGCCATGGGAGGCTATTTGAAATATCCCGAAGCTCCGGGTGAAGAGGAGGTTATGGCGAAATTTTTCGAAAATTTAGGGTGTTAGCCAAATTTTTGAAACATTTGAAAAGTTCTTAGAAACTGAAAAGTTGAAGAACTTAAGCCGTAATGAAAATAATGAAAGTTGAGTTGATTTGTTAAACAACTTTCGGCTTCATTCCTTTTCAGGGACGAAAAGTTTTAAGTGGGGGAGATAGTAATAACCCAGAAATCTGAGCCAATTTTAAAATTTTTATTTTGGCAATTTTAGCGAATTTTGATTATTTAAAATCAATTATTTTAAATAATAACGACGAGAAATTTATTTTGAATATAATTAGAGCGTATATATTTATATAGCACGATGTTATAATATAAATAATTATTTTAAATTATAAAAGGAATTGAAAATGGCGCAGTAGTTCGAAAATTCGGTTTCAAATTTCAAATGAATGTACAGGATTCAAAATAAACCGGATTTTAGCAAAAACAAAAATATTAAAATCTAATTGAGGATATCTTTCCAAAATCCAAAAAATTGAAATTTCATAGCGGGAATAAAAAGATATGCCCAGTTGAAAATTCAGAATAGTCGTTGTGGAATTCTGGCCCTTAAAAATGGAAATTTTGCAAACGAACTCAGTTTTGACGAAACCACTTTTGTTGGATCCGTGATGTCAAATCATTGCTAGGTTTCTCAAAATTCGTAATTTTCTGAATCAATATGTGAGCGTGGCAAAGGAAAACGTGTTTGACCAGTTTCAGTTGATTTTAATCGACTGGAAAATGGCCATTTTTCAAACGGTATCGGAATTTGACGAAATTAGTTTTGTTAGGACCGTATCGTAAATACGAAGCTAGAAAATATTTTTCGGGAATTTTTAGAGTCCGTATGTGACCCCAATGAATTGAAATGTACGTTTAAATTGAATATATAATGATTTATATTTTAATTTTGATTAAAACTGAACGTAACAGCCGAATTGGGTTATGAAACATATTCCATTGTGTTCAGAATGAGGGTAATTAGCTAGTGGCAACAGTCGTTGGGTTTGAATTGGAGTTCATTTGGTGTTCAGAGCCATTTCAAAGCAATTGAAAAATTAAAATATTATTTTAAATTATAATATATATATAAATAAGAATTTCCTAACCCTAGCTCCCCACAACAACGTAAGCCGCCAACCTAAGCTTTCGACGATCAAAAACTTCCAGATTTTGATCCTTAAATTCTTTCCATACACAAAATAATTTGTAAAACTTATAAAACAAAATCAAAGAGGACTTCGAGATCATCACGTTCAACGGTCATAATGATGAGCAGCTTCCTCGTTCGTGTGTATTTGGGGCTCGAAGGTTGTCAGTTCGCACGGGTTTTTATGGAGCTCGGGGTCACCGTGGTCAACGCCATCACTGACGCGGGAAGCGCAGGTCATGGCGCACGGGGTGGGGGCGTCGGATTCAGGTTCGATCAACTGGTGGTGCTGGCGTGGCAAACCCTGAAGGAGCGGATAGGTTACAGGCGCATCTCTCTTTTTTTGGAAGAAGGTGAATTAGATAGTGAAAGGTAATTTTGAATATAAAAAGGATAGTTTTTTAAAAAAATTTAAAATTGATTTAAAATAATATTGTTTAAAAATCTATAATTTGTTTATATAAGCATTGTTTTGAAATTAAATATCTTTGTTTTAAAAGTATGAATTTTTATAGAAATAACTTTTAAATAAAAATAGCATTATTTAAAATTTGTTTTTATAAAATATATATAGGATATGTTTTTATAAAACATAGATTTTCATATATGAGAAGTAGCGATAAATCATAGATCATATATGAGGAGTAGCGATAAAAATTCGATCTTTACATAAGAAGTAGAGATATAAAAATATAATTTTTATATAGAAAGAAGCGTTGTAAAAATATATGATTTTTATATATGTAGAGAAGAAAAGATATAATTTTTATATATAAGTTAGCGAGTTAAAAATATGATTTTTCATAAAAGAAAGATGAGATTTTAATATACATGAAAAGAATAGATTTTGTTCGTTAAAAGGGATTTGATTTTTAATAGAAGAAAAAAATTTAATTAAATTTTCATTTTGAAAGTAGCGGTATAGAAATACGATTTTATTATATGAGTAGCAATATTAAAAATGTGATTTTTATTATAAATTTCGTGAAACATATCTCGCTGAAAACACGACAAAGATTTTCTTCAAATGAAGAGTCGCGGTGTTTGGTTTAGCTTCTAGGTGAGAACTCCTCACCTTTAATTTATTTCTAGTTTGAAATATATACTAGGATGCAGACGGTGTTTAGTAGCACCCGACACCCGTCGTCCACAGACCATGGATGACTTGTTTGATTACTGTGTTGTGAAACTTGATTGTGTGAGGTGGAATGAAATAAAATATTTTATAGTGGAGAATATTTAAAAGTTAAAAAATATGATTTTTAACGTGTATATAAAATAAATAGTAATAAAGAAATCGAACGATTTGTTTATATACACTGATTTGACTGATATTGATTGGGACGATAAATTTAACACATCGCCCAACTGCACAAATAAAAATTTGTGTTTGTTGATTTGAAACCCCACATGGGTATTGGGATGATATTTGATGTACACTAATCCCGATTGTTTAGTTGTATGTCAATCGATGGGTTGACAGACTGTGTAAGCGTTAATTATTTATATTTAATGCTTATGCAGTTGTGTGGTGCACTCTGGATGATGGTTGATTATTTTTCATTGCTACTATATACATGTGTTGTAGGGAATCCATATAATTAACGTTATATGGTAATTGATTGGGCCTCATTCCAATTTGGAAAATAGAAAAATAAATATTCATGTGTTGAATAGAAAAATAAATATTCATGTGTTGAAGAAAGTATTCATTTGTTGAATAGAATAACGAAGTTATTGAAATATATAAAGCCGTGTTGGTTAGATATGCGCCATTTAGATGTGAACGATATATATTTCGATTTTATTCATTTTTATAATGAATATAGAAAAGAAAGTGATTTCAAAATTTAACGTTTTGAAAATATTATCATTTGTATATCGATGATGTGGAATATTCATTTTTGATTCGAAATTGAATATGAAGTTGAAATCGTTTTGAAAACGAATTTAAAACGATTTATAAAATACGTTTTAAAAGGAAATCGACGAAGTATATATTATGTATACTATACATATAATATAATAGCCTGAATAGAACGCGCCGCACTGCGGCAGTTCGCGAATTTCGACCATTGACTTCAAGTGGACATTACGGGAGATCCGACCGTCGGATTCTCCTAAAACCAGAACCGTTGGGTTCGTATCGAAAAGAGCTTTCTAACGAACATTAGAAATTAGAAATCTAATGGTTGGATTTGGAATTATGTCCAAATCAAATTTGGAAAAGGTTGCTGGAAGTGCAGTTTGATGGCCGTTGATGGAAATCGACTGTACGGGCCTTGATAAAATTATCAAAAATATCAATAATTTATTTAAAATCATAAGAAATGATTTGTGAAGAATTAGGATGAAAAATCCCAGATTTGAAAAGATAAAAATAGATTTTTATCGTAATGAACTAGTTTTGAACTAGAATTATAAACCATTTATTTTTGAAATAAACCAATTATTTTTGAAATAAATAAAGTGGATTTGAAATGGTTTTTAAAATAACCAGGATTTCCAATAATTGAATTGGAATGGATTTGAGTCGAAATTGTCTTTGGAATATTTCGATGTTGGATTTCGTGATGATACATATATTGTTATGGGAATTTGAAAGACATATTTATATCGTTATTTCCAATACGATATTTGTTTGTCGTAGAATTTGATATTGAATATAAGCCGATATATTTTCTATTCAGAGCCTTGTATTTAATATCAATTGTGATTTGGGTTTGCCGTGAATGGTGTCTCATTAACAATGTTCTTAAACCCAGTTGAGAAAAAGATTAAATCTTTTTATTTAGATTTAATGAAGTATACCAATTAAATGGTATTTAATTGGAATTGAATTTGAATTGATTTTTGGGTTTATCGTGAACATTGTTTTAAATAACACTTGTTCTTTAACCCGATAATTAATGAATGTGATTTTGGGTTTTTCGTGAACCGTGATTTAGATGACATTGGTTCTTTAACCCAGTTAAAGACAGGATATTGATTTCTGTGAAGATTAAAACTAAGTGGGGTTTTAATGAATCTTTAATTAGATTGAAGTGATCTAGAATGGAGTATCACTAGTTTTGCTCCAGGCGATAGTTAAATCTTTAATTAGATTTGAACGTGAAATGGTAATTGAATTTACCGATAACACCGTGGTGTTAGATATGAAGTATGACTAGTTTTACTTCATGGGATGAATAGGTTGGGATTGGGAAATAAAATAAATGATTACTTCGGTGTGGTTCGCTAATCCCGACTAGTTTGAATTGATATTCAAAAGAAGATTAAAAAATAAATGTAAAGAATTTATCTTTGATAAAATTAATGGGAACCTTTCCCAAAGTATAAGAATATTTGAATAAAAGAATATTCTGAATTTGAATGAGGCGTATGTTATGTTTGTGTAACACTTGTTTATTATATACGCGAGTTATTCAAGAAGATCGGGTTTATCCCATTTTGAATAGCTGATTCGACGTGGTGTCGAGGATGAAGACGGTGGTCGAAGACCAGAGTTCTTCACGTCGTTTGGGTGATTACTGATGATCTTGATTGGGTCGTACACCCAAGAGGAGGGAATCAGTTAGTGATCGTCCAGACGTACTTGGAGATCGATGGATATGCGGGGTACTAGGTGCCTCCGGTTTCGTTCAGACCCAGAACGAACTTGTAAACGGACTGTGTGTCTGACATTGGATTTTATTCTGTGTGGTTGATTTCTATTAAATATATATCTGTTTGGCGGCGGAGAATTTATTCTCTTGCTTAACGCCCTTCTCTGAGACGTACAAGCTCAGGGGTTATATATTGATGGATATCAATCGCATGGAGTGAATTGCATGTGTGGCATGCCTAAGTGGCAAATGATCAAGGCTTTTGTTGAAAAGCAGAGTCTTGTGGTTGATGATCACAGCACGGCCTGTGTGGCATAGCTTTGTGTAGCGTTGATTCGCAAGCCTCACACCCCGGTTGTGAACCAGAAACGGGAGAGGACATCAGGGAGGGCATGCGTTTCCTTCTAGCTAGAAGTGGCGTCAGTGGTTTTACATGCCCTGATGAGTTTGACTTATGTGGTTGTTGCTGTTGCGAGGCGCCTCAGATATATCGGTCGATCCGGGACCGATGGAGTCATTGGACTCAATGACACCCCAAAGTGTGGGGAAACGCAGTGTTCAGGCATTTTAATCCACATCGGTGGACCGGCCCTGACGATCCAAGGGTCACTCGAGCTCTGATCCTGAGACACGGGCTAGAGCATCTCGAATTCGGTGAGGACTATCTTTTGCCTCGGTTCACAGATGGAAATCCAACATCCAATACGTGACGTGCGATTTTGATTGTAGAGCCTAATATTGGCGACATGATATATGGTACCCATGCCGTCTATTATTAATACCTATGATTGAAATTGTTTTGACACTATACACTTATAGTAATAATAAAAGATGAAATTTAGCGTATCAAGCATTCTTTGGCTATTATAAGGTAAAACCCTATCCTCCAGCTTGTGTTGCATTGTGTGATTGGACCTGGGTCTTATAATAGCTTCATTTTTCTTTATTTAGCATTGCGCTGTTGTTTTATTCACTGGTATTCTTGGGAGGAAACCTGTTCCGTGTTATACGGCGTGGTCCCTTGATTTACCTAACTTTAAAATAAAGATTAATAATTGTTTTAGTTCTCACACCAGTCACATGACTGACTTGGAGTTTATTATTTTAACCTAAACTCTAGGTGCCTTTATTTTGACACGGGCAGCTAGTAGTTTTGGTTTTGCAGATTTATATTCACAGGATCCTGATTTACAGCTGGAACGATACTCAGAAAGCTCTGTATCCGTGTATTACTTCTAGTTGTGTTTTGTATTATTTTCCGCTGCGATGTATTTAAATGTAATTTAAATCTATGATATTTTCTGTGTAATATTTATTCATACTCTGTAATATTTTTGTATTCTGATGGAATTGTTGTAATAAGCAATGAAATGTTCTTCTGTTTGCATTCGTATTTGTCTTGTCCTCAAAACAATCAGGGGTTTCGAACGGTCTTAGTCGGTTTAGCCACTGATTCGGATCGAGCGGAATTCCCGGTCGTCACACAAAGCTTTCGAGATGAAATCAGCAAACTATATGCGAGTTTCTCGATTTTCGGATAACTACGTTCTGCTCTAGTTAGCTTCTTTCTTACATAGTAAACTAGTCGTTGTATTCGATCCTCTTGCCGAATTAGAACCGAGCTAATTGCATGTGCGGAGATAGCAAGATACACAAACAGATCTTCATGGTCGATAGGTTTGTTAGGATGGATTTTTTTTTCCAAACGATCAAGAAAATTTTGGAAGGCTTTAACATAGTCGGGTGTCCAGGTAAAGTTCTTCTTCCCCCTCTTGATCAATTCAAAGAAAGGTAGACACTTTTCGGTGGCTTTGGATATGAATCGACCCATGGCCACTACTTTTCCTGCCAAACTTTGTACATCCTTAATCTTTTTTGGCTCTTGGATATTCTTGATAGCCGAGATCTGGTTGCGATTAATTTCAATGCCTCGAGAACTAACAATGAATCCTAAGAACTTTCCCATTGCCACTTCGAAGGAACATTTTAAGGGGTTAGATACCATACTTTCGCAAGATACAAAACATCTCTGATATGGTTGGATGATCGCTTTGACTTCACCAACATGTCATCAACATAAACCGCCATCGTTCTTCTAATTTGATCATGAAACATGCGATTGACCAAGTGCTAATATGTTGCCCACACGTGTTTGAACCCAAAGGGGATAACTACGTAACAATACAATCCAAGGTCAGTGATGAAGCTGTATGTTCCTGGTCGGGGACATGCATGGCAATCTGGAAATACCCCGAGTATGCGTCCAAGAACGATAGGAATTCGTGTCCAACGGTCGAGTCAACTAGTTGATCGATCCTAGGCAATGGGAAAATGTCTTTAGGGAAAGCTTTATTCAAGTCAAAAAAATCAATACATGTCCTCCGTTTCTCGTTAGCTTTCTTTACCAACACAGATTCGCTATCCATTTGGGATAAGTCGCATCTCAGATGAAGCCATTAAATTAGAGTTTTACAATCTCCTTTTTAAAGAGGTAGACCTCGCTGGGCCTAACATCCACCTTTTCCATTTTATTGGGGTATACCTGGGGTCGATGCTAAGAGCATGAGTCATGATGGAAGGCAAGATCCCACACATGTCAGCGTGGGTCCATGCGAATACCTCTAGATTAGCTCGGAGAAACTCCACTAACTTCCTCGTTCAGAGGGGGTCGAGATGGGATCCAATCTTCAAAACCCTCATGGAGTCATCATCGTCGACGGGTATCTCGACTGTAGTCTCATTCGGTGCTGCCTTCCTACATCCCAACTCTTCGTCCTCCCTTGGGTCGCTGTCCTTGAACCGACAAGGTGACAACCCCGACCGAGATGCTCTCTGTAATTGCTATGCTTCCTTCTCCTCTGAAGGAGGGTCGTCCTTTGATTGTTTGCTCTTACTTTGCAGTTCTTTCCACTCCTCCAGATAGCAAGCCCGTCCGGTCACTTAATCCCCTTGTACCGTTCCAACCCTTCCATCAGTTGGGAATTTCAATAGTAAACACCAGGGAGCGATATCAGCATTGAACTCCATTAAAGCCGGTCGTCCTAAATATGCGTTGTACCATGAGTTTATGTTCATCACAAAAAATGGTAGAAGTCGTACCTCGTACGATCATTGTCTCTCAATTCTATGAATAGCTTGATCAGTCCAATAGGCTCAGTGGAGGATCCATTGAAGTCGCGTATCTGGCCGGTGCACGACTCTAAATCTTTCAGTTCCAATTTCATCTGATCATAAGTCTGTTTGAACAATATGTTGATCAAACTACCATTGTCGATTAGAACCTTTCGCACTATTGCCGGACCTATGATTGCTATTATTACTAGTGGGTCAACTGTTGGAGCTTCTATGCTGATTGCTTCCCGTTCTCGGAAGATAACATCTTTTGCCTCTGTTTTCCTTTGCTTCATAGGGATTATAGCTTCAGGGATACTGGTCTCCGCAACATCAAGGTGCTTTGCGGAGTTTACATATTGCTTCATATTCCGGATGCTATACCCATCTGGATGTGGCTCTCCAACAATGGCATTAATGATTATTCCTTTCCCTTCTCCTAGGCGGTAGCTCGGGTCTCCGCTTGGCTTTTCGCAGGCACCAAGCTTCCTTGCCCTCTGTCTCTTGGGGTCATCTTGTATTCGTTGAGCTTTCCTTCCCGGATTAACTTTTCCACTAGGTCTTGCAAGTGTTGACACTCATTTGTTGAATGTTCGTAAATCTCATGAAAAAGACAAATTTCCCTGTCACACTTTCTTTCTCCATTGCCTCACGTAGGGGCGAATTTTTGTACTGGACAATACTACATGTATCTAGATAAATGTTCTCAAGTGTGTCATCCAATGTATTATAACTTTCAAAGACTTGGAACCGGGGTCGCTTTTTGGAATTCACTCTTTGTCCAGGGTTCCCATTAGCTTCCCTCGGTCCGTCACCGTTTCGGTTGCCACGGTTTCCGATGTTCACTTCTACCTTTCCTGAATTATCCCCAGATTGTTTGACCGCAACATTGCTCTGGATTGGTTTGGTAGATGCATCTTTTGGCCCATCCTCCTCATCTAGCTATGCTTCCTCTTTCCTCAGTCGAATGTTGGCCTTTTCATAGAATGTTTCAATCGATGTGGGCGGCTTCCCAATTAAATATTTTGCAAACTCGGTCCTCTTATCAATGCCATCAACCATGGCTATCTGGTTGGTTTCATGATTAGGATTGCTTACTTCATTGGTCGCTCGGTTGAATCGGTTTAGATAGTTTCTCAAGGATTCGCCTTTTCCCTGTTTGACCGCTGAGAGAGCGATAACATGCTTTGACTTAAAGGCATGGAGACGGAATTGATTCAAGAATTTCTTACTCAAGTCTTTAAAGCTTGGGACTGAACTTGCGGGTAGACGACGAACCATATTAGTGTTACCCCGCTCAAGAAGATTGGGAAGGCTTTACATTTGATGGTATCTGCTACTGCCACCTCCATATGCCAGGAGTATCTCATTAGATGTTGTTGCGGGTCAGTGGTCCCATCGTATGGTTCATTTAGGGTATATTGAACCTTCGGGGAATTCAACCCGCAAAATGTTGTTAGTGAATGGCGTATGGCTTCGGTCAACTCCTCAGTCTTCATTCTTGTGCCCCCTACTGTAATTCATGATCTATCGTACCTTGGCAGCCAAATATGGGGGAATGACCGTGTCTCGATCATAATTCTCAAATGACAGACCTCTCCAAGCTCGCTCTACAGGCAACGTCGCCTGATTGTTCGTTCGGGCAGTCCGTCCTCCTCTCCGGACATCTCAGTCAATCATAAGGTTCCATGGGTGAAGAATAGAGGCTTGATTTTCCCGGGTAGCATTTTGATGAACTGGAGGAGAGGCACCTCGGTTCGTTTGAGCCACAAGATCTATGGCTTCTGTTTCGGCATGATCTATCTGGGTTTTTTCCTTCTACCCCTAGTTGATCTAATCGTCCTTCCAGATGCAACTGACGGATGCTTTCGGCTCTTCCTAACGTTCGCCGAGCTGGAAGCCAGTCTCTGCTCCCCCCGGATGATGATAAGCTCTCCGAGTTTTGGTCTAGCCGATGAGGGGAGATTTGGTGATCCCTAAGCTCCCGAGTTTGATGATTCCTGAACTCCTCAAATTGCCTTGATATGCGGTTCATATCCTGTCGGATGGTAGCATTCTCTTGAGCATGGAATTTTAAGGCATCTATAGTTTCTCGGAGATGATTTAACACGGTCATAAATTCATCTCAGTTGGCGAAGGATGAGAACGGAGTTGGATCTGTTGCGGGGGGTAATGCAGGTTGATCCGAAGTAGTTTCAGAGGCAGCCGTCCACGGCCGCGTCCGAAGAGATCCCAACTTGCGGTTGTTTCCCGGTATTGCGAGTTGTCTTTCCATCCATAACTCAACAATATATAAAAAAGAAGGTAGGATTTCGTCTCGGAGTTAGTGATCCGAAAGTAGAGAAAAATTCATCTCATGTTGAGAATATCACTCCTCAGTGAAAGCACCAAAGTGTTGATACCAAAAATTGGCACAACACCTAAAGAAAGGGTTATGTAGAGAATAAATGAAGATTAATAATTGAAAAACTGAAAATAGAGGAAATCACACATAGGTTTATAATGGTTCAACATTAATGAGCCTCTTTATAACGTCTTATATATTCTTTAAACTATGAGACGAAATAGTTACAACGACGGTATAACAAGAGATTAACACAAATTTGAAAGCGAGAGCACTCAAACTTCCAAAAGTCCTTCCTTCTGAGTCCAAAAGTGGTATTTATAGATGATACAGTGCTTGAGCTGGCTTGGACACGCGTTGTATGATACAAAATAATAATTAAGCTTGAAGAAGTGTTATCCTCCTATATAATTGGCATTCTTTGAATTACCGGTGGTAGGTGGCAATCGATCTGGTCTATTCGGATGGCTTGGAATGGGCAAGGCTGGGCGAGAGCTATTCTTCAGGCGGACATTAGGTTTGTAACTAGGAGCGACCTGGATTAGTTGCTTTGATCACAATGGGCTTTAACTGGACTGCGTATGGCGTCAGTGATGAGCTTAAGTGATGGGCCTCGTTGATCGGCCTACTTCTTGACTTCAGCTATCTACTTCGGGTATCCGAGGCACGGGCTCATAGCATTGTCGAGCCTTGATAGGATAGCCAAAAGGCCCATCAATACTTAGGATGGGAGTCGATTATGGAAGATAATGGAAAAGTTCGAGAATTAGCTTAAAGTGGAGTCGTCGAGGATGATGGCTTAAAGGATTCGAAGTGCCAAGGAATCATTGGTTATCAAAGGTTCTAGTGGACTCAAAGCAAGGATATCGCGGGGATGCCCATTAAGATCAAGTTGGATCGTACACCCTAGATCGAGCTCTAGGAGTGATCTAGTTGTCTCAGATGATTGAGGCAAACATAGAGTTGATGATGTATGGCAATTTGATTAGAACCGGGTTTTTTCTATTGGCACTTGATGGACAATAACAACAGGTCATTCGGTGATTAATGTATTCAAGACTTTAGTTAGTGGTAGCTAAGGCAATGGATGCTATGGATGATATGATTGATTGTATGCTTTCTTATCTGTTTTCTGTGGGTAGAATATCATCATAGGTCGTCAAAGAGAAGTGGGATTGGGGACGTCCTTTCCTATTCTGAATGACATATGATAGACGGTTATTTTATGCTAATTAGTTGGTTGCAAAGACAGATCAGATGACTGAATCTTCTATACTCATATATCCCATGTAGCTGTTCTTAATTACTTTATCTCTCACTAATACTGTTGTGTGATTTAGGGTCTATGTTTCCCCTTTTATTACCTTGGGCTTCTTATTAACGATGGTGGTGAGCAGACTGAGATAACTGGTAGTAGGTTTACGGTGCCGTTGATGTTGTGCGACGATGAGCAAGAGGCTGGCGTATTACTTTCTTCTATAGAGATATTCACTGTTTCACCTATATATTGATGATTATTGATACCCCAAGAGATACATAGTGAGGATCGATGTATGAATTACTCATTTACAATGATGTTTTGTACTAGTGACTTTGAGTTGTTATTGAGATTGGGTTTTTCGTTCTAATATGCTTCACTATTATAATATGTGGTATATTTTCTATTATATTGTTATCCATGCGCTGTTAGTTATATGACAATTTTTTTAGAGTTATTCTTCCTTGGCGATTTTCCAATATCGACCTGGCACGTCATACATCACACTTCTTCTTAGTTTATTATAAGAGTTATGGGGCTTTCGTTATAGAAGTCTAGATAGTTGGGGTAAAGCTCACAAAGAAAGTGGGAGTTAGAGCAATAGACAATTTTTGTCCCTCATACGTCATTATATTTCAGGTAGGGAAGGAATACTAGGCAAAGGAGGCAATTTTTTGCCTATCTTGATGTGGATGAAGAGCTATTGGTTAAATTTGAATAATATTGTATATCGTACATCCCATGGAAGCAGAATGAGAAAGCTGACTTCTTGGCAAAGTTAGCTAGTCAGAGAATCTAATGTAGGCGGGGATGATCCCGATAAAGACATTGGTCATCTCGAGTATACATCAAATGGAGATCGAATGAGAGCTAGGTGTTGAACCTGAAAGGGAATCACATATGACTCTTGTCATGGACTTCCTAATGCATAGAACCCATCTTAAGTGGAAGAATGAGAAACCTTCTCTCTGACGTAAAGCTTCAAGATATATCATTCAGAGAGATACGTAATATCGAGAGGGTTTCTTCGTCCTTCTGTTCCGGGGTGTAGGTCACAACGACGCTAAATGCGTATTGCAAGAAGTGCACAAAGGCGAGTGTGGTGATCAAACCGAGGGGCAAACTTCGGTAAAGAAGGTATTTCAGTATGGCTATTTTTGTCCTACCATCAATCGAGATGCAGCTAATTATTCATGATGTTGCGATAAATTCTAGAGATTTTTTAAGATTTCAAAAGCTTTGCCAACTCAACTCGCCCAAATGGTACGCGATCATGGCAGTCGAATATTCACAAAGTGGGCTGAAGCTGAACCATTGACCATGATATCGACGAAGTGGGTGATCAAATTCATTATCAGGAACATCATCTGTCGATTTAGACTCCTTAGAACCATCCTAACTGATAACGAGACCAACTCGATATTTATAGTTTAAAGATCTCTATCGACATCATTGCATTGAGAAGAGATATAACACAGTTGCGCACCCACAACCAACTAGATAGGTAGGAGCTATAAATAAGATTATGCAGTCCATCTTCAAGAAATAATTGGAGAATACTAAAGGAAAATGGGTCAATGAGCTACCATTAGCCATTTAGGCATATCGAACAACTCATAAGTCAACGACTGGCTGCACACTTGAAGTCCCCTTTCATTGAAAGACGTACTATGATCCTTTGACCAACAAGGAACTTCTATTGGTGTAACGCCCTGGATTTTTGTTGTTTATTAATGAATGTTTAAATTAGCTTTAAATATTTAATTATGAATTTTTATATTGGATTTATCAATTTAATAATCAGTATACGATTTAATTTCGAACATATTGAATAACCGTATACGACAAACGACAATAACTGAATGCTAAGTTAAAATTAAATCAAAATAATTCTATCGATTAGTTTGGATTTTGTATTAAATTAGAATGATAATAAATTTTTATTATCAATGTATTTAACTATTTTAAAATCGATTTATATTTTAAGAAATTGAATTTAATACAAATTATCGATTCAAATTTGTTATCTTCTTCATACAGTCAAATTTAACTTCAGAACCGATTCTGTTGAATTCAAAATAGGAAATAATATTGGAGACAACTGTCATCACATTAAAATAGCGGTTCAGAGATTTACAAATAAGGGACCACAAAATAATTTGGTATATTATATAAATTAAAATTCAAATCAAATTATTATCAGTCTTTTACAGCCGACATCCTCCCTATACGCAAACCTATCCTGTGTCTCGAGCCGAAATATGTGCTTCCCACCTTCACTGCAAAGGAAAACAACAATTTAATGGTTGGTACCTTATGTCTTCCATCGCAACTATAAATTTAGCACTCGACCTTCGCATTTCTTTCCATCCCAAAAACCTGAATCAGTTCAAGTCCCATTCATTTATTCCCTTTGTTCCTTTTTCCTATGACAAAAGTAAATCGACCTCCAGGAAAAAAAGACGCAAATGGAAATCAAAATCGAAACCGCCGGACCTCTCGACACTGTTCTGGAGGCGCTCGCGAATAGGGAAGGGGGCGACTCGTATAGCTAGGGTTAAAGGCATTCAAAATTGGAATGGGTGTGATGTTTCCTAGCAGCTCGAGTAGGGTATTCGAAGTCATGGCTTAAGGTAGATCTCGAATCGGATCTGAGAGGCGTGACATTAACTGTTGCGATGACAGTTGAGGTCGTGATTTCAAAATGGGGGATTCCGACTGTAGTGGAGGTATAGGAGCGGAAGGAGGACAACTTTTTAATGGAGACTGATGTTTGTTTTGGAGATGATTTTGAAGAGTGCGACTTCAAATGGTTGAACTGGGGAAGGATCAACAACGTGATTGAGGAGTTGGGCATATGGATATGGGGTGCGATTTATGATTTTGTGGAGGTTGATGGTTTCGATAAAGACTGGGTATAGTGTATGCAATTTGTTTTTCCTAGTTGAGATGAACTAGTCTGGACGATAAGAGCATAGGAGTTGATGCGTTGTGTGGCATTGAAGTTGAGTAAGAGGTATTTCTGGATAGTGAATGCTGGCAAATTTGAAAGGAATGTAGTGGTGTTTGGACGGTGAAGCTAATGGCAAGAATGGGACTGTCAATTTGAGAAATTGTCTGCAGCGACAGTTGATGAGTTTGAGGCATTTCAGGTGAAGTTTGTTGAAGTGGCGTGAAGCTTTACAAAGGAGTCTGTAAAGATGTTTGGATTGTTTGGGATGGTGCAACAGTGACGCAACAGTATTGATACAATGGAGATTGAAATTTGTAGAACGTTGGATGTTGTAAGAAAGGGAGATTGGAAATAAGTTGGATGATGGAATGCCAAATGGATGATTGCTGTTTTTGGGTTGATTTTGATCCATTTGGTGCTGTTGGGATTTTGCTTCGTAATTGATCGATTTGTTTGCAAGGCAAAGAGGTTTTTTTACCAAAAATTTTAAATACTTAGAATTAGTTTAATTATTTGTTTAACTAGTTAATCAAATTGAATAATAGCAAAACCGATAATTAAATCAAATATCATAGGTGAAAAGTATTTTTCATTCAAGTTGATTCGGAGACGCGAAGATGTCATGTAAATGGATTCAAAACCAAGACGATAAGGAATTCTAAACAGATATTCATCAAATGAAAATCAGGTGAGTAAATCTCACTTAAAATTTTATTTTTATCATTAAAAATAAATTGTTGACTACTTGATTGCATTTATGAATTGTTTACTAGTCTTGGTTATTGCATATATTAGTTATATTAGGCTTGGTGATTGTGGCTATTATTATATATATTGGATATTGGATATTTCCAGCAGTACCATTAGCAGATGCCCGCAGTATCATTAAAGGATGACACTATTGCCCCACGATATATGAGTGGATGACCTTATATACCGCGATATCATGCCTTGAAGCAGGATTGGTATTATTTATGTTGTCTGACATCTATGGATGCAGGAAAAACAGGTTGGAGTAATCTAACTGGATTCCTTAAATTAATGTGCTATTGTTTACGTATTTATATACGTGTGATGTAACACCCCATGTATTCTATAACAGTGAAATTCACAAATTAAAGCATAACTAATTTCAAATCAAAGAATTAAGGGAAACGGGATACGCCATTGTGTTCGTCTCGGAAAAATACGCGAAATAGAGTCCGAGTTTTCGAAAAACGGAGTCCGTATGAAGAAGATATGGCCTCCGGAAGTTTTAGAATTCAGGTTAAAATTCAAACAGACGAAAACAGCTCAGAAAAACAAGTTTAAAATTCAAAATCGGGCCCAATTGGCCAGGGCGGGAAAATTCCCGCCTAAGGCACCCAGGTCGAGTTGGCAGTCGACCTGGGCTAGCCAGGTCGACAGGGCTGTCGACCTGGGTGTCGACTGGGCTGTCGACCTGGCCCCAGAGCCAGGTCGAACCCAGCCCATCCTGGCTGGCCAGGTCTGTGTTTGGTCGATTTTCTGAGCCTTGCCTTGTCACTAGGGCTAGGTGTCAGCTCCTGATTGGTCTCTCTTTCGAATGAATGGCTACGATTAACCCAAGCAACATCGACGGTCCTAATCAGTTCATAAACTCTATAAAAATGACCCTAGACTCTACCTAATCTATTCATTCAAAAATAAGAATGAGGCCATCATGCTGCTGAGGAACGACTAGGAGTAGCCACCAATTTGAGAGACAATTAGGAGACAAACTCTAAAGCATAAAGCAACTACAAGTTAAACTTAAACAAATCAAATCAACGCCTACATCAAAGGAATAGCATCTCCAAATCCAGAATTCAGATTCCTGAATTGAAGAATTCGTCACACGATTGTAAGTAGAGTACTATTCCGGTATGAATTAAATAACTGTCTTTGATTTGTGTAAAATGAGAATTACACTTGATTTGTGGTGATAGTAATTCATATTTGTGCGTTGCTATGATTCTAATCGATTTGGAATGTTGTGATATAACGATTGGATATTCGCAAGTATGTAATTCATGATAAAAACTACATGTTAGCGGTAGTTTATTTGAGGTTCATGCAAGTATACGATTGGATATTCGCAAGTATGTAATTCATGTTTGTGGTTGTTTAATTGAGATTCATGCAAGTATGTGGTTTTGCTACTATGCCAACATAATGTATATTTTTGTACAAAATCACTTTGTGTGTAATTGGATCAAATTTGGGGTATTATGATTCATATGAAATTATGTTGGAATTGGCATCATGATCTATGTATAAAACCATACTTTTGTATTAGAAACAAAAGTAAGCCTCTTTGTGAACTTATGTTGATTTTATGAATATGACTAGGCTATGTTTGGTATTATGCCTAATTGAAAAACATGTTAGGCCTATATTGTTAACAAGAATTATATGATAATATATGTGACACATAGCCAAGTTAGATTTACATTCCAATTGCAAGTTTGCATGAATAAAGTAAAAACCATGATTACATGTTTAGGAATATTTATGCCATGATTACATGAATAGATTAAAAACCATCATTTCATGTTTGGGTATATTTGTGCCATGATTATGTGAATAGATTAAAAATCATGATTAAGTTGGAATAATTCTAGTTGAACTATACTTTTGTATTAGTTACAAAAGTAAGCACCTTTGTAAACATATAGTAATTTTATAAACATGATTTGCTTATGTTTGACATTATGCCTAAGTAAAAATATAGGTTTATGTTGTAGTTAAGACTATGTGTCAATAATGATATCTAATTTAGTTAGATTCTTAACTTAACTGCAAGTTTACATGGTTTGATTCATGTCACTTATGCTTTATGACCAAAGTATATGTTACCACAATGCAAGTACACCAGTTTCTATTTTGTAGTTCCAACGTTATGTTGCAAGTTCATGCGCTCACATTCCCCTTTTTGTGTATATAATCACGTTTTAAGCCTCCCCTTTTTCACGTGGCTAAGTTGGGTTTAAAAGGCTAAGCCCAACATATATTATAATAAACGAACGTATTAAACGGGGGAAATAGCGTTGGGCCAAATTAATTAATAAATGAAAATATTAAAGTAGAGGGGCCCAAATTCAAGAATGGGTTGGGCCCATGATTGGTGTAAACCTTTACACCATTAGCTTAAATTGATTTTGAATAATGGGCCGCAAATATTTACATATAAGAAAATAAAGAAGAAAGACAAAATATGTAAATGTATAAAATACGATGTGTTTAACCCGAGGTTGGATTGAGTTGTGATGTAAACCTGCCCGGAACCGCCCGACTGTCCAGTAGTCACAACAATACCTATCCAACGTGGGTGGTTAAACACGGAGCCCAATAAGGACCCGAGGTTAGACTGAGTTGTGGCGTAAGACTGCCCGGACCCAACCGGCAACAGGCAGCCACAACAATACCTGTCTAATGTGAGAGGTCAAGGCTTTAATAAGGCAATTAAGGCTGAGTCAGGATTGATAGGATTAAGTAAATTATATTAATACTTAATCAAGATGGAACATGCTAAACAGACTGATTGGGGGTTAGGTTTATAACACACTTAACCAACTTAGCATGTTGGCTAGAAATAGAAAACCTAGTAGCGGAGGACCCTTTTCGCAGTAACCCTACAAGGTATCATGATACCCTGAAACTAGGCAGGGTTGGGCACGATTACTGGGCTGATTGTAAGAGGTCAAATCGACGGCGGTGGTGCAGCAGTGTAGGTTCTAACGGGGTGTGGGCGTGCACTCACTCCGGTGCAGAAAAATAAGGCATTGGGCACCAGTAGCATACCTGTGCATTCTAGGATTGTGTCGGGCCGCCACCATGGGACTTGATACACCCCATGGTGGGACCAGCATAGGTAACTACAACATCGGGGGCCGTAAGACACATGTAACTATGCGAGTAGGAGCCGATCAACATAAAATGGATCACTTCACCCTGATTATGGGGTGCCTGTTGGGAACTAGTTTATATGGGTACAGAGATTAATATGGGGTACGATAGTCTATTCGACCCTAGACAACTTAACTAATTATATGATGTTTTCCCATTTTTAGTTTATACTTATCATACCCAGTTCTTTATTCATAGACTGAATAGTCCTAGACTTACTCAGGCTTTATGTCTGACTCTACTTTTCTTTCGTCTTCTTTTCTTCCGTCCCCCCCCCCCAGGTCCACAGGGAGGGAATACCGCAGCTTGACCAGCCTTCATATCCAGCTTGAAGAGAAAGAATGTATTGCTTGGATCTTTTCGTTTTGGACTATGGCTTTGGACAGCAATTATGGGACTTTTGCAGTTTATTTATGTTTTCTTTATGCTTCTTTAAATAATGTAATCAAGACAGTTATGAAGATGTTATGTTTTTGGAAGTATTGTAAGACAATTATGGTATGGTTGTTGTAACACGTATTTTTAATGAAATAAAAGTTGTTGTTTTTCCGCTGTTCAAAAATATGTGTTCTTATATCTGTCTTGTATATCTGTGACTTATACTTATAAACCTCCACCAAAATTAGGGCATTCCCTTTGAGAGTGACCCTAACGGAGGTGGGGTGTTTCACTTGGTATCAGAGCATAGGTTTACCAGATAAGATAAAAAGTTTTGAAAATTTATTTTCAAAAAGGAAATTTAAAGAAGCATTTTTAAAAGAAAAATATTATTTTATTTTAAAAAGGCAAAGTCCCCCCCAAAGCCATAGGTACTATCTCTTACCCTTCGTTTTGAATCTATCCTTTCTGTTTCAGCATGTCTGGAGACCTTACTTCCCAGCTGCTGACGCTTTCACTCCTCCTCCTCCACGTGAACCAGCAAGCGGAAGAGTCCCAGAGTAGGGAGACGAATAATAGTCAAACAAGAAAGGATCGTAACAGTAATAATAAGAAACGAGAAAAAAGGAAATGCAATTTTTGTGGTACGGAAGGGCACATAGCCAAGGATTGTAGAAAAAGGAAAAGAAAGCAAGGAGAATGTTTTCATTGTGGGGAGACTGGACACATCAGCAAAGACTGCCCTGAGAAGACAGACTTTGAGAAGGACGGGAAAGACAACAAGTCCCGAGAGAAGAGGAAGTGTAAATTCTGTGGCAAAGTGGGGCACTTAGTGAAAAATTGCCGGAAAAAGAAGGCCAAGATGAATGGTGGGTGCTTTTCTTGCAGTGAAACAGGCCACATGGCTAGGGACTGCCCAAAGATACGAGGTATAAATACTTCTGTAGAAAGTGTAGTTTATCTTTATGATCACCCCGTTCGCACTTTATTTGATTCCGGCGCGTCACACTCCTTTATCTCGTCTGCTTTAGTTCGAATCTCTGCACCTAAAAACTAGTATGGTAGAGGACCCCTTAATTGTTTCAAACCCAATTGGGGGCCCAGCTCATTTGTCTATGATCTGTTTGGGATTGAAAAATTCTATTCTAAGCATAGAATTTCAATGTAGTGCCTTTGTTTTGGGCTTTTCGGGATATGGTTTTATTTTGGGCATGGATTGGCTATCCAGCAATGGGGCCATCCTTGATTGTGAGAAAAGGGTTGTCAAGCTCCTAACCCAGCTCGGTAACACTTTGGAAATTTCTTGTAATCCCTCGTATGCGGTTATGCTTAGTTATCTTGAATCTCTAGATGCCTCCGTTGAAAAATTTGCAATTAGTAAGAGTGGTCCGGGAATATTCGGATGTCTTCGAAGAGGTGAAGGGCTTGCCTCCGAAGCAGGAGATAGACTTCCGCATATACCTTGTAGATAATGCAAAGCCCGTTGCGTTGCCCGTTAGACACATGGCTCCACGGGAAAGGGAAGAGCTCAGTAAACAGATTAAAGAGCTTCTAGAGAAGGGGTTCATTAGAAGGAGCATTTCAGAATGAGGCGCTCCAGTAGTGTTCGCCACTAAGGCAGAAGGTTCATTTCGCTTATGCATGAGTCGTAAAGAATCACCTTAGTAGTTCATTTGGCAACATAGTTGACATTTGTTTATTTTCAAGAGATAATTCATCTATGTGGAATACCTTCTAGGAAGTGAACAAGATCCAAGATTCACTAGTGAATTTTGGAGAGCTTGCATGGAACCATGAGTACGCAGTTATGCTTGAGCCAAGTATACTAGAAGGAGAATAAGTGAAAGTGGAACGAGAGGCAACAGCGAAATAGGTTCCAACTCATATTTTGGAAACAAGAATTAAGAAGCTACGAAATGGTGAAGTTAAAGACGGACAAAGCATAATGGAGTTAAGCTCAAGGAAATGCGACTTAGAAGATTGAAGACTAGGTTCGTGCATCATATCTCTTCTTAAGAGTATATCTTTGATCCCTCTCTTCCTGTAGAGCTTACTTGCATGCTATCTTTTGTGTATATCCTCTCGGTCCCATTATCAATCCAATTTCTGTTGCAAACCCCATAGGGAGTATGACTCATCTGTTAGTAACACATGTTGGGGCTGGAGGGTGTTCGTTGGTTTGACAAAACTTTTTGGGTTTTATAGGATACGGGTTGGTCTTAGGAAGGGACTCCCTTGTGACCTAAAAGGAGTCCATCATGCTTAGTTCCCTAAAATCATATATAGTGGTTGGGTTGAGTAATTCTTTGGGTGTCAGTCTGATGTTGATTTCGGTCTTCGGGGCTGATGCTTAGAGAATTCTTCTCCTAGTCAATATATATATGGCATAGATTTCCAGTTTTGACATTACCTAATGGGCACAAAGTCTTTACTTACTTCTATCATTCGACTATACCTTTAGATAGGAACAATTGGGTGTAAACATGTGTTTGAGACATGTTATGATTGATGGTTGCAAGTGGTTGCAAGTGATTGCTAGTGGTTGCTCGTGGTTGCATATACACACACAATCTAGGTTTTAGATCGGCTCAGTCACTTCATATTGCATGTGCATATATGTTTGCATTCATATATGGTTGAACTTTAATGTGTTGTCATATAGATGTTGCATTTATATGATTGATTGTGCACTCATGTAGAATCATGAATAGGAAAAATTTGCATACATAATGGATTCATGGCACTTACATAATTCGCATTAAGGAGGTCAACTGAATCAGTAGACCGCCTGATTTTGCATTAGATAAGTACATGTACACACACACTTCGCATATGATCATGAAGCATTAGAAGTCTTTTAAGGACAATGGATGCTCGTGTTTGATGGATGAGTAGATGGATGTTTGGATGTTAGGATATACATTCTTCCTAACTTGAAGATTTCGGGGACGAAATCCTTTTAAGTGGGGGAGAATGTAACACCCCGTGTATTCTATAACAGTGAAATTCACAAATTAAAGCATAACTAATTTCAAATCAAAGAATTAAGGGAAACGGGATACGCCATTGTGTTCGTCTCGGAAAAATACGCGAAATAGAGTCCGAGTTTTCGAAAAGCGGAGTCCGTATGAAGAAGATATGGCCTCCGGAAGTTTTAGAATTCAGGTTAAAATTCAAACAGACGAAAACAGCTCAGAAAAACAAGTTTAAAATTCAAAATCGGGCCCAATTGGCCAGGGCGGGAAAATTCCCGCCTAAGGCACCCAGGTCGAGTTGGCAGTCGACCTGGGCTAGCCAGGTCGACAGGGCTGTCGACCTGGGTGTCGACTGGGCTGTCGACCTGGCCCCAGAGCCAGGTCGAACCCAGCCCATCCTGGCTGGCCAGGTCTGTGTTTGGTCGATTTTCTGAGCCTTGCCTTGTCACTAGGGCTAGGTGTCAGCTCCTGATTGGTCTCTCTTTCGAATGAATGGCTACGATTAACCCAAGCAACATCGACGGTCCTAATCAGTTCATAAACTCTATAAAAATGACCCTAGACTCTACCTAATCTATTCATTCAAAAATAAGAATGAGGCCATCATGCTGCTGAGGAACGACTAGGAGTAGCCACCAATTTGAGAGACAATTAGGAGACAAACTCTAAAGCATAAAGCAACTACAAGTTAAACTTAAACAAATCAAATCAACGCCTACATCAAAGGAATAGCATCTCCAAATCCAGAATTCAGATTCCTGAATTGAAGAATTCGTCACACGATTGTAAGTAGAGTACTATTCCGGTATGAATTAAATAACTGTCTTTGATTTGTGTAAAATGAGAATTACACTTGATTTGTGGTGATAGTAATTCATATTTGTGCGTTGCTATGATTCTAATCGATTTGGAATGTTGTGATATAACGATTGGATATTCGCAAGTATGTAATTCATGATAAAAACTACATGTTAGCGGTAGTTTATTTGAGGTTCATGCAAGTATACGATTGGATATTCGCAAGTATGTAATTCATGTTTGTGGTTGTTTAATTGAGATTCATGCAAGTATGTGGTTTTGCTACTATGCCAACATAATGTATATTTTTGTACAAAATCACTTTGTGTGTAATTGGATCAAATTTGGGGTATTATGATTCATATGAAATTATGTTGGAATTGGCATCATGATCTATGTATAAAACCATACTTTTGTATTAGAAACAAAAGTAAGCCTCTTTGTGAACTTATGTTGATTTTATGAATATGACTAGGCTATGTTTGGTATTATGCCTAATTGAAAAACATGTTAGGCTTATATTGTTAACAAGAATTATATGATAATATATGTGACACATAGCCAAGTTAGATTTACATTCCAATTGCAAGTTTGCATGAATAAAGTAAAAACCATGATTACATGTTTAGGAATATTTATGCCATGATTACATGAATAGATTAAAAACCATCATTTCATGTTTGGGTATATTTGTGCCATGATTATGTGAATAGATTAAAAATCATGATTAAGTTGGAATAATTCTAGTTGAACTATACTTTTGTATTAGTTACAAAAGTAAGCACCTTTGTAAACATATAGTAATTTTATAAACATGATTTGCTTATGTTTGACATTATGCCTAAGTAAAAATATAGGTTTATGTTGTAGTTAAGACTATGTGTCAATAATGATATCTAATTTAGTTAGATTCTTAACTTAACTGCAAGTTTACATGGTTTGATTCATGTCACTTATGCTTTATGACCAAAGTATATGTTACCACAATGCAAGTACACCAGTTTCTATTTTGTAGTTCCAACGTTATGTTGCAAGTTCATGCGCTCACATTCCCCTTTTTGTGTATATAATCACGTTTTAAGCCTCCCCTTTTTCACGTGGCTAAGTTGGGTTTAAAAGGCTAAGCCCAACATATATTATAATAAACGAACGTATTAAACGGGGGAAATAGCGTTGGGCCAAATTAATTAATAAATGAAAATATTAAAGTAGAGGGGCCCAAATTCAAGAATGGGTTGGGCCCATGATTGGTGTAAACCTTTACACCATTAGCTTAAATTGATTTTGAATAATGGGCCGCAAATATTTACATATAAGAAAATAAAGAAGAAAGACAAAATATGTAAATGTAGAAAATATGATGTGTTTAACCCGAGGTTGGATTGAGTTGTGATGTAAACCTGCCCGGAACCGCCCGGCTGTCCAGTAGTCACAACAATACCTATCCAATGTGGGTGGTTAAACACGGAGCCCAATAAGGACCCGAGGTTAGACTGAGTTGTGGCGTAAGACTGCCCGGACCCAACCGACAACAGGCAGCCACAACAATACCTGTCTAATGTGAGAGGTCAAGGCTTTAATAAGACAATTAAGGCTGAGTCAGGATTGATAGGATTAAGTAAATTATATTAATACTTAATCAAGATGGAACATGCTAAATAGACTGATTGGGGGTTAGGTTTATAACACACTTAACCGACTTAGCATGTTGGCTAGAAATAGAAAACCTAGTAGCGGAGGACCCTTTTCGCAGTAACCCTACAAAGTATCATGATACCCTGAAACTAGGCAGGGTGGGGCACGATTACTGGGCTGATTGTAAGAGGTCAAATCGACGGCGGTGGTGCAGCAGTGTAGGTTCTAACGGGGTGTGGGCGTGCACTCACTCCGGTGCAGAAAAATAAGGCACTGGACACCAGTAGCATACCTGTGCATTCTAGGATTGTGTCGGGCTGCCACGATGGGACTTGATACACCCCATGGTGGGACCAGCATAGGTAACTACAACATCGGGGGCCGTAAGACACATGTAACTATGCGAGTAGGAGCCGATCAACATAAAATGGATCACTTCACCCTGATTATGGGGTGCCTGTTGGGAACTAGTTTATATGGGTACAGAGATTAATATGGGGTACGATAGTCTATTCGACCCTAGACAACTTAACTAATTATATGATGCTTTCCCATTTTTAGTTTATACTTATCATACCCAGTTCTTTATTCATAGACTGAATAGTCCTAGACTTACTCAGGCTTTATGTCTGACTCTACTTTTCTTTCGTCTTCTTTTCTTCCGTTCCCCCCCCCCAGGTCCACAGGGAGGGAATACCGCAGCTTGACCAGCCTTCATATCCAGCTTGAAGAGAAAGAATGTATTGCTTGGATCTTTTCGTTTTGGACTATGGCTTTGGACAGCAATTATGGGACTTTTGCAGTTTATTTATGTTTTCTTTATGCTTCTTTAAATAATGTAATCAAGACAGTTATGAAGATGTTATGTTTTTGGAAGTATTGTAAGACAATTATGGTATGGTTGTTGTAACACGTATTTTTAATGAAATAAAAGCTGTTGTTTTTCCGCTGTTCAAAAATATGTGTTCTTATATCTGTCTTGTATATCTGTGACTTATACTTATAAACCTCCACCAAAATTAGGGCATTCCCTTTGAGAGTGACCCTAACGGAGGTGGGGTGTTTCATGTGATGTGTGCATTGAATGGATGATTTGTGTGTTTGGATATTAGAATATCAATGGCCTTAGATATTAATATTTAAAAATATCAAAAAAAGGATTTTTGGATTTTAAAGGAAAATTTTACTTTTTGAAATGGAAATGGAATTTCGAATGGATTGAGAAATATTAACTTGTTTTTAATTAAAAAAACAAGTAGCTGAATTTATAAATGGAAAGAAAATTTATCGTTTGAAAATATTAGATTTTTAAATTCAAGTTTGAATTTAAAAAGGAAAATTTATTTTCCATAACGTGGATTGGATTTCAAATAAGATTTGAAATAAGGACTTGTTTTAAATAAATTTAAAACAAGAAGTGGAATGTATAAACGATGTTTATAAACGAATAAAAATTATATTAACGTTGGATAATCTAGAAATGTAAATTCAAGCATGATTTTAAAAAGGAAAATTCATTTTCCAAAGTGGGTTTTCAAATGGAATTTGAAAGAGAAACTTGTCCTAATATTTAAACCAAGAAGTGAAATGTATAAACGACGTTTTAAAATGAATGTAAAAATTATCATTAGATAATTTATAAATTAACTTCAAGTGTGAGTTTAAAAGGTTAAATAGTATTGTTTTGAAAAGAAACAATGAATTTATTTCTGATGTTCAGAATGTAATCAAATTGAGATAAATCTATTTGGATTTATAGTTGGAATTCGAGCATGTCAAATTTATAGAAATAAATTTATTTCCAAAGGATATTGGAACTGTATTAAATAGAAAAATAGAATTTTAATATGAAAATAGATTTTATGCTTATATATACAAGTTAAAATAATAAAACATTTCAAATAAGGAATCGAGTTTAAATGGAATTTTAAATGGAAGCTTTTTAAATATAAAATAAGGAAGTTGATTTATAAACAATGTTTATAAATATATTAAAGTAATCTTCACTAGATAAATTGGAAATAGATTTTTCCAAATATAAAGGATGCCATTTAAAAGTCATATCTTTTAAATGGAATAGAAGATGGGATTTTTTACGATAAGTAACATCAGTGTTATATTACAAACTCTTATCTGTCTTAAGATAAGAAAGTTGTCGGTCAAGGTTTGAGAGGTAAATAAAATACCCTGTAACATCCCGTATTTTTTGTAACCAAATATTTTATTTAATTTATTATTTTAAATATTATATTTAGAATATTAATGGATTTTAATATTGAATTCGTTTATTTAAAACGACGTTTAAACGTTATAATTTATATAATTATAAAACGAGCTCGAAATGGCGCGACAGTTCGTAATATTGAATTCTGAACTTTAATCAAATATACAGGATCCGATATAAGTCAGATTTCTGTGAAACGAGAAACGTTGGAACCGTGTTGATGATAATTTTCATATGAGATAGAAAATCCAGATTTCGTGTTATAATTTGTTAGTTATGGCCAAATCAAATTTTAAAATAGTCGCTGTGGAAATCGTTATTAAAATATAGGCCTTTAAAATAGCCATTTCGCAACCGGTCTCTATTTTCGACGAAATCAGTTTCATTGGGACCGTAATGTTAAATTATTGCACGGTGTTTAATAGCATGGAAAACCGATGTCGTATGTGGCCACGGTAGTCGTAAACGCCCAGTTATTTTCTATAGCGCGTAATTAAATTAAATTAAATTAATAAAAGGATATTTGAGTGTAACATGAGCAGACGATCGAATTAAGCCACGAAACCAGTCCCGTTGAGTTTGTATCTTCGATTAGAGTTAGGATAGATATATAGTTTGTTATTTTTAGAGACCGACAAATTTGGTGTTCAGAATGGCATTGCGGTGCGCGTAAAAATAGCCTACCGGGGAAACAGTCTCAGAATGCGACGAAACTGGTGCCGTTGGGTTCGTATTGAAGAATTATTATAAGGTTGCAAGGTTTCAAGTTGGTTTGATCTATCTAGTGATCATGGAAAAATTAAACACGTGTTTATTTCTGATTTTATAAAGGAAATTTTTTCAAACGACTTCGGATTTTGACGAAAACTATCCCATTGGTTCCGGAATATTTTTTTATGTTAGAATTACCTTATTTTGTAGAAAAAGGAGGTTGTATGTGGTGATTTTTAACGCGATAACTCACACGCAAGTCCCATTATAACAAACTAATATTAAATTTATACTACAACTAAGTAATGCCTACGTAACCTTATATTTTTGATCAAAACACATTCAGAACTCAACAAATGAAATAGCCGCCATGTAAATAACCGACGTCTACCTTTTCTTGCGTGACACTGTTGCCTTGTGTTCCAAACAATTACTTTACTTGAGCACCAATCCATCCCATTACCTTGCCTACCACGTTCTTTTCGATATTCCCACCTACACTGTACAACTTTAGCAGACCTATATACATAAAGCTTGGATCACATGTATCTGCTTCGTTATATATACGCTCAAGAATGGATTCTCCTTCCAGACAATTTTGTGGCTTCAGTGCTTGGAAGTAAATTCAAAACAAATTATATAAGCTACTTTAAATCCAAGTAGTCATAACATCTATCTCGCACATACCTCCTCTCTACTCTATATGAAATTTTCAAGATACTGCTATATTTTTCTCCTGTAATACAAGAAGAGCAGAGACAGTTGTAGCTTCACGGCATACGTACGATGGAGCCAAGGGATCAGAAACTCAAGGCGAAGTCAGAAGGGGTCTCAGTACATGCTGGAGCGGTTACTGATCAACCTCCAATGCCGGCGTTTGGGTGTGGGAAGGTTTGAAAGCTTGGGGTGCGATCTGCATGGAAACAGGAACGAAGTTCTACAGTGAAGCAAAGGTGAGAAATGGGGCAAACCAAATGTTGTTTTGTGAACTGGGAATAAAGGCTTACGGCATGGTTTCAGTTCGTAAGTAAAGAAAAAGGAACGACACAAACTGTGGAGAAGTTTCATGGTGTTGGAAGCTTAGTTGAGCGGGAAAGGGGTGTTGAGCGGGTCAGAATGGACTGTTGAACGAAGCTGAGGTCGGAAGTGTTTGGATGGGAGGCTCGTGGAAGGTCAGTGACGTAGAGGAGGGATGCATCAGTGAGTTTACGTGTGAACTGGAGATGAGTCCACGAGTGTTCGAACAGTTGTCGAAGCATGGCAGCATGTATGGGTTGGAGTTGTACTTCGTGGGATCAGAAAGCTGGAGGTTCGAACAGGGATAAGAAGCATCACATGCGGTGGAGGGAAGAAGAATGTACAGTAAGCATTTTATTTATTTTGTCTAATTACTATATAAACGTGACGCAACATATACCATATTTACGTGCCCAATTCTCATTTTAAATGTGCCTAACCGCCTTTTATATATCTAACCATGTCCTTAATTAGGGTATTTAACTGACTTAAGTAGTTTATATATTTTATTAGGATATAAATAGTATACGATGAATAGTTTTACGGTGTATTGGAACAGATTCGAAGTAGATTAGGTACGTTAAAAATGGTTCTTGCCCTTCCGTTATTCCAGTTTTTTTTTTGACAATTTATAAATTCAATGGCCACTTGAATATATGAATTTATTGGCCCTGGCTTTTGTTTTGAGAAGATGTAACGGTCCTGTAAAAGTTAACAGTGTATCAGCAACGGTTGTGAAAGCAAACTATTTTATGTTATATCAACATATATTCAATTATAAATACTAGATAAAGGATATATATATAATTAAAAAAATATATTAGGATTTAATAATATCATTTTAACAGGTGAATAACGTAAACATTTATATCTCGATCATATAGCAGTGGAATTGGATGAAACAACTGACGTCGGAACCGTTTCGACGGGCACATAGTGATGAAGCTGGGTTAGACAAAGTTGGGCGCAGTTAAGGGTTATTAAACGAATTATTTCAACATCGAATGGAATCAAGGTGAGTTAAACTCACTCAGTTTTTCCCATTTATATTTTATATAAATTGGGTTTTTATTTTGTGTGCTCTACTTGCTGGTGGTTGCCTGTTTGCTGGTTATACATTTGTTTGTTGGTTTAACTGATGAAATTAAACTGTATTTTAATTTCAATAAAATACCAAATCGTTATTTTTAACGATTGGTTCCAATAAAGGTGACTCACCTTGATTGGTCACGTTTATAAAATAAAACGTGCTAAAATTGTTTGAATGGTTGAATTGCTGGTTGCTGTTGATGGTCGTTATTTATTATTTTCAGATAAACAAAACTGAATGATCTGTTTTGAGATAACCATTTGAATACAAGGAAGAACAGGTTGGAGGGACCCAACCGGATCCCTCAAATATATATTATTTATTTTCATATTATCATATATGGATTGTCATGTTTGGGTGATGGATTAGATTATTGATTATTGACTGAGAATTCAACCTGTGTTTGGTTAAACCAATGGGCAATATTGATTGAGTAATTTGCAGCATATGGCCTATAAAATCAATCGCTTTTGTTATATTAGTTCACCGTCAGGCAAACTGATAGAACTGAGATTATAAAATTTATTTTATAACTGGAGATAGATTTTGAAGTATATTATTTATAATAAAGGATTGTTTAAAAGGAAATAAATATTTATTACTTATCATTTAAGTTATAATTAATCGTTAATTGTTTTTATGAAGTAAAATCTGATGTTAATCAGATTTGTGAACAAGTGAATAGAAATTAACCTTAACGGCTCAAATTTGGATAATTGTTTTGTTAAAGAATAATTAAATGGAATTTATTTAAATTAATTATATAATTTAAAGGGAAACAAATTGGAATCGATTAACGAGATAACCGTGTTTTGAGTAACTAAGTCGACTGTTTTATCGGGAATTGATTATTGAATTGAGTTGATTTGAATTAGTCAAATAAACAGTTTAAAGAATATTGTTTTAATTTTAATGAGATTGGTAAAAGTGAATTTGGGTAAAGAAGTGGGTCGTAGGACTGTATAACCGAATCTAATTTATAATGGAATTTGTTTTGAGACTAGAATGGAATATTGGGTTTTGATTACAATTTATATTTATCTAAGGGTAAGAACGTTGTTGATCAAGGTCCGAGAGGTAATTAAAATACCCCAACTTGAACAACATCAGGATTACCTGAAGATGATATTAGTTGGTAATCGTAAAAGAGGTTAGTGAGGATTTATTCCATTAGAGAAATAATAATGCGATGATCAGTGAAAATTTGGAGAATGTACGAATTAAAGGAAATTAGTAGGAAGGGAATGTAAAGTTTGGTTTTATTTTATACTAATAAATATTAGTTATCGTTTCAAGAACGGGATAAACGATATTACGTAACGTTGATTATGAAATAATAAGTTGAATGGATTTTCCCAAATTTAAATAATAGAGAATGACGTAACATACATTTTGAAAGGAGAATTAAGTGAGGATTGAATATGATTATAAGTTATTTTACTACGTAATACAAAGAAATAGTTTTGAGAACATTTGTATATTTATTAAGGATCAAATATCGTATTTTTAAATATTAAAAGAGTAGAAGTTTTAATTAAACAGAAGTGAATCAGTTTAATTTAATTAAAAGGCTAAGTGATGCTGAATACTGAACCAGTGAACTCATTGGATTGTCATGATTGAATCACTATATATTTTGATAGTTAAATCACCGACTATCAAATCTGTCCAATACGATTGTTGGTACGGAAAGACCGGGATCGAAATTATATTCGAAAACCATTCCGACCAACAAATACGTGAAGATATCAGAAGATGATCAAGATGGAGCATTGAAGACTGTGGATTTTCATAAACGGAAGAACCACTAAGATTCTCTGCCTGGCAAGCAGAGATAAGCTGTGATTCTGTCGTGGTTGGAATCTACGAGTTGCTAGGACTTCTCGCTACTGATCCATAGGGTGATTCCTATATTGGATGCAGTAGGAGAGTGCCTTCGGTTCATCCTGTTCCTGGATGACTTGTATGGACGAATGTCTGACAGAGTATTTCCAAAGGGTCACGTACGTTGATTTCTTCAAACGTGCTATAGTTGTTGGTGGAGAATTGCCGTTTTCTTGGCTTAACTGCTAGAGTATTTTTGTAGACATCAATTAGTGATATCTGACGGATATGACGATGTGGCATTCAAAGTGAATGATGACCAGATGATTAAAAGTTAATCTAAACCTCAAGCCTCATCAACCGGGGATTGACGAAAATCGGGCAGGCAGCATGGCTATGTGGGTCGCTCCCATTAGGGTGTATAATCACCTATCTAGAGAAAATCCTTTTGCTTCTTTAATCTATTTCGATGCTGTCCCTTTTCGGGAAACGGTGGTTTGAGCCCAACCGTTGGTGATATACATTCAATACACTCAAGCGAAATGAGTGGTCGGTCATGTGAGGGCCGGGTTGCAAGACGTTCTTGTTGAACCCAGTGTATTCGCCTCTAGAGATACACTATCGGCAGGTGGTCCCATACCTTGTCATAGTCGGAATCCAATCTCCAATAAGCGCCCATGATTTTGTTTGTATACTATATATGTGGAGCGTGAGATGCAAGCGTTCCGCTAGATTGATAAGTACTTGTATTTAGACATTATTATAATATCAGAAAAGATATTGATTTCGAAAATATTTTGGGTTATCATAAGATAAAAACCGTCCGTATTTATGTGTGGATTTGGTCTTACGATTATCCTTTTCTTTCGAAAAGATTTTGACTTTAAATCGAGTTGTGTGATACCCTTAAACTTAGTGTGTTTATCTCACTCTGGTTCACCAGACTGACTCGGTGTTTTGTAAATGCTCGGGTTAGACCGGGGTGTACAGGTCCAGGTATCGGATGCTGCGAAGTCCAGAAACGAGCTGGAGGTATTCAGACGTATGATATTATATGTAGCTGCTATTCTGCTGTGTGTTGTATTTAAGGATAGGTCATTATAACTGTCCAGATGTGTGATGTACTCTGATATTGTAAGTATTTTCCAAAACTCTCAGTAAAGATTTATTTCTGTACTATATTTTGTTTCGCTGTGATGTGAGACTCTGTGTTGTGTTGTTTCTTCTTCTTCTTCTATTCTTATATTTCTTTCTTTCTTATCTTACCCTCTAAATTCTTTCTAATAACGTTCCAGTGTTTTCGGTGTTTGGAAAGTCGGCATGAGTTACGGTAAAGGTATTTATGTCGATTTTCGGAGCCGAAAATCCCTGAGTCGTTACATACCCCAACTTGAACGACTTCACTATTATCAAGGGAAGATATTAGTTTGTAATGTTAAGAGATGTTGAATTACTTAATTATTTGTATAAAGGAAATTTATAATTTGAATTAGATGATATCAATATTTTGTAAATAATCTAATTCCAGATGGATTAGACTTGAATATAGAAATTTGCGTTTTAAACTGATTTATGGATATGGAATATAATAATCGACAAGTTTTGTGAAATTGATTTGGATAACAGGTTTATTTTTAAACTATTGAAAATTGATTTGAAATTGAATTATAAACGAAGTTTTAAACTTTTATAGTTAAATTAAATTAAAACGAACTCGCGGCAGCGCGGTTATTCGTAAATTGGCAATTCAGACTTCAATTGAGTACATAACTCAATATAAGTCGGAATTCGATAAAACAAGAAACGCCCGGACTGATTAAATGATAGTTTTCAAATGAAAGAGGAAAATCCAGATTTCGTCATATAGATTTTGAGTTATATCAAAAATCAAATTTTAGAAAAGTCGTTGTAAAATCGTTATAAACCATAACGGTTTGTTTAATAAATAAAAAGGATTTTAAGTGAATAGAAATCCGATTTCTTATTTGAAAAATCCAGATTTGAGTTATCAAATATATATAAACCCAAGTAGAGTGAATGAAGTGATTTTTGATGTAAAAATCAGATTTTTGAAATATGGAATGATATTAACTAATCAACAAAAGAGGTTAGTTAATGGAAATTTGAATAGAACTTAACATGGGTCAAGTAAAATAGGATTTGTGAGGTAGAATTTGGAATCGAATATGAGACTTGAGTTACGAATGAATTTCGATTTATAAGTGGTTGAAATTATGTTTGAACATTATTGTTTCGAAGTATAAGCGAGGGAAGCGATTGAACTAATTAAAGTAATTAGTGGAATTGAATGCGATTTAACCAAAATAGTCACATGGACTGAAGTAAATGAAAATGTAGGTGCATGTATATTAGACAGGTATGGGATAAAGTGAATGAAGGGTATGCAGATTTTAATTTACGTGCCCAACAAAAAGGTACATGTTTAAATTTCCATATGAGGTTTTAGGCGCCGAATCAGCGGGCCGCTTGGCTTTTTTATTTTCTTTTTGAATGGAAAGGGCCTAGAGAGGCGAGTTGAGGTTTGAACGATTGACCGGTATAGGGGAGGTGCTGGCGAAATTTTCCAGAAATATAAGGAGTTGGAATATTTTTAATAAAATTTGAAAATAGAAATCAATATATCGAAATATATAGAATTCAATAAGGAAATTGGAAATATAGTTAATGAATGAATATTAATTAAAAGGGTCCAGTGATTTTTTGATTGTTGATGGATGTTTGTTTTTCCTTTGATAGTTAGATCACCGGCTATCAAAGAATTTTTGGACCATCGTTGTCAGTATGGAGAGACCGATTGGATTTAATACCCGAAAACCACTCCGTATTGGCATAGACGTTGCGAATTAGATTATGTTGAAGAAATTGAAGATGGAGTGAAATGCAAGGGCTGATCTGATTGTCCAGACCCAGGACAACTTGTATGGACGAATGTCTGACAGAGTATTCCTACCAGATCACATAAGACGATCTTTTCGAGATATTACGTTTGGAGGCGGAGGAATTCGTTTCTCTTAGCTTTTTATACCCGTTGTATTTTGGGAAGATCAACTAGTGATTTGATGGGTTTGACGATGTGACATTCAAATTGTATGGTGGCCAGATGTTCTAAAACAATAGATGTAGCCTCAAGCCTCACAATCGAGAAATGACAAAAATCGGGCAGGCAGTATGGCTAAGTGGGTCATACCCAAGTAGGGTATATTTGTCACCGTTCTAGAGAAAATTCAATATTCATTATGCTTTCGATTATGTATCTTACGAATTACAGTTGGACGGCCGATAACCATGGGTGACAATATATTCGCTACACTCAAGCTAAATGAGTGGGCTGTCATGTGTGGCCGGCTTGCAAGACATTCTTGCTGAACCCCAGTGTATCCCCTCTAGATTACACTGATCGAGAGGTGGTCCCATACCTTGTCATAGTTGGAATCCAATCTCCAATAAGCGCCCTGCGGTTTTTGATTTTATACTATGTATGTGGAGCGTGAGATGCAAGCGTTCTGCTATTTGGTTATTTATTTGATTAGACATTATTATAATGTCATTGGATTTTGATATCAAAAATGGTTTGGTTTTGTAAGGTAAAAACCGTTCGCGTTTATGTGTGGGCTGGTCTTACTATTACCTTTTCTTTCAAAGGATTTTTCAAAGTTAAACAAATTGGTTGGAATTTACTCACACTAGTCCCATGACTGACCCAGAGTTTATTTTGTTTTATTTTTCCTAAACTCTTGGGTGCCTAAATTTCTATGGGCAGTCAAGTGTTTCAGGCTTTTACAGATACACGAGGGGGGAGCTTGAAGCAGGAGGCTTCACCGTCAATTATTTAGAGTTACTTCCGCTATATCAAATGTTATGTTGTACTCCGGTATGGTATGTATATACAAAACAGATTTGTATTTCAAAGTTATGTTATATAATATATTTTATTCGTTCCGCTGTGAGGTTCTGTGTTGTGATTTCTGTTCTTCTATCTTTTCTATTTTCTTTGACCCTAATGAATCGTAATTCTGTGTTATTTGAGTTGGAAGTGTGTTGTATTAATCGGCTCAGATACTATGGATTTTTGGGCCATCAAACTTGGTATCGGAGCTTAGGTTGAGCGAACACCTAGGCTTTGGTGGGGTTTACTCATTAGAGATAGGGTCAGTAGTACCCTAAAATGAGTAGAATGTATATATGAGAGAGCTTGTAAATGGATATGAAAATTGTTTTATATTGTGTTGATTAGTTTGTCGAGTGGTTTATGAATTCTGGTCAATATAGAATGTACAACTGTATCGATAGGTGTTTCTAAACACTTGAACAGAATAATTCGACACAATATTATTTTCAAAGCTGGGTGAATGAAATAATTTTGCCCAAAAATATATTTTGATATAAAGTGAATAATTTTCTAAAATTATAATAGTATATGGATGTATTGGCTGAGATTATAAAATTGGAATGGTTATAAATATATATATATAAAATCAAATAGAATTTGTATATGAATAACATATACAAATGAGATGAATTCAAATTGGATTGAAACTAAAATTGGAATTTAAATCCCGGATGTTCGAAAAATATTTTCTAAAATAATATGGCTATGTTTTGGAAGGATTTTAAATAAAAATCATTTTGAATGGATTTTTGAAAGTGATAAAGCATTAAATTCACTTCGGACACTGGAAAATAATTCTAATGATGAAGCGCGCCATCATCGGTGTTCATTTTCGAGTTTCTAAGTGATGAATTGCTACCTTAGTAAGATTTCCAATGGAAATTTATTTTAGAAATCCAGTTGCTTTGGAAAATTCAAATGTTTTGAATTTGAGATGGTTATAAATAAATGTATATATGATTTCAATGGGATTTGAAATAAAGACCGGGCATTTGAATTTTGGAATTTAAATTTAACTTAAGCAAGTTAAATAAATCGAAATGATGGAAACCAGTTAAATAAACTGAAATTAAATATTCCCATGAAGACATAAAATTTTGTGGGACTTGAGTTATAAAATTTGAAATACTGAGTTATAACAAAGTGGGATTTTGAAAAGTTAATGGGTGTGTAGCATTTCTTCTACCATAGTAATTTCGGGGACGAAATTCTTTTAAGGGGGAAGGAATGTAACGCCCCAGATTTTTGTTGTTTATTAATGAATATTTAAATTAGCTTTAAATATTCAATTATGAATTTTTATATTGGAATTATCAATTTAATAATTAGTATATGATTTAATTTCGAACATATTGAATATACGACAAACGACAATAACTGAATGCTGAGTTAAAATTTAATCAAAATAATTCTATCGATTAGTTTGAATTTTGTATTGAATTAGAATGATAATAAATTTTTATTGTCAATGGATTTAACTATTTTAAAATCGATTTATATTTTAAGAAATTGAATTTAATATAAATTATCGATTCAAATTTGTTATCTTCTTCATACAGTCAAATTTAACTTCATAACCGATTCTGCTGAATTCAGAATAGGAAATAATATTAGAGACATCTGTCATCACATTAAAATAGCGGTTCAGAGATTACAAATAAGGGACCACAATATAATTTGGTATATTATATAAATTCAAATTCAAATCAAATTGTTATCAGTCATTTACAGCCGGCATCCTCCCTATACGCAGACCTATCCTGTATCTTGAGCCAAAATATGTGCTTCCCACCTTCACTACAAAGGAAAACAACAATTTAGTGGCTGATACCTTATGTCTTCCATCGCAACTATAAATTTAGCACTCGATCTTCGCATTTCTTTCCATCCCAAAAACCCGAATCAGTTCAAGTCCCCTTCATTTCTTCCCTTTGTTCCTTTTTCCTCTAACAAAAGTAAACCGACCTCCAAAAAAAAAGGACGCAAAGGGAAATCAAAATCGAAACTGTAGGACCTCTCGACACTGCTCTGGAGGCGCTCGCGAATAGGGAAGGGAGGCAACTCGTATAGCTAAGGTTAAATGCGTTCAAAATTGGAATGGGTGCGATGTTTCCTAGCAGCTCGAGTAGAGTATTCGAAGTCGTGGCTTGAGGTAGATCTCGAATCAGATTTGAGAGGCGCGACATTGACTGTTACGATGACAGTTGAGGTCGTGATTTCAAAATGGGGGGTTCCGACTGTAGTGGAGGTATAGGAGCGGAAGGAGTACAACGTTTTAACGGTGATTGATGTTGATTTTCGAGGCAATTTTGAAGAGTGCGACTTCAAATGGTTGAACTGGGGAAGGATCGACAATGTGATTGAGGAGTTGGGCATATGGATATTAGGTGCGATTTGTGATTTTGTGGAGGTTGATGGTTTCGATAAAGACTGGGTATAGTGTATGCAGTTTGTTTTTCCTAGTTGAGATGAACTAGTATGGACGATAAGAGCAGTAGGAGTTGATGCGTTGTGTGGCATTGAAGTTGAGTAAGAGGTGGAGAGGTATTTCTGGATAGTGAATGCTGGCAAAAAATTTAGCAATGTAGTGGTGTTTGGACGGTGAAGCTAATGGCAAGAATGGGACTGTCAATTTGAGAAATTGTCTACAGTGACAGCTGATGAGTTTTGAGGCATTTCAGGTGAAGTTTGTTGAAGGGGCGTGAAGCTTTACAGAGGAGTCTGTAGAGATGTTTGGATCGTTAGGGATGGTGCAACAGTGACGCAATAGTATTGTTACAATGGAGATCGAAATTTGTAGAACGCTGGATGTTGTAAGAAAGGGAGATTGGAAATAAGTTGGTCGATGGAATGCCGAATGGATGATCACTGTTTTTGGGTTGATTTTGACCATTTGGAGCTGTTAGGTTTTGCTTCGTGATTGATCGATTTATTTGCAAGGCAAAGAGGTATTTGTTTTTACCAAAAATTTTAAATACTTAGAATTAGTTTAATTATTTGTTTAACTAGTTAATTAAATTGAATGATAGCAAAATCGATAGTTAAAATTAAATATCGTAGGTGAAAAGTAATTTCCATTCAAGTTGATTCAGAGACGCGAAGATGTCATGTAAATGGATTCAAAACCAAGACGATAAGGAATTCTAAATAGATATTCATCAAATTAAAACCAGGTGAGTAAATCTCACTTAAAAATTTATTTTTCATTAAAAATAAATTGTTGACTCCTTGATTGCATTTATGAATTGTTTACCAGTCTTGGTTATTGCATATATTAGTTATATTAGGCTTGGTGATTGTGACTATTATTATATATATTGGATATTGGATATTTCCCGCAGTACCATTAGCGGATGCCCGCAGTATCATTAGCGGATGACCCTATCGCCCAATGATATATTAGTGGATGACCTTCTATACCGCGATATCCTGCCTTGAAGCAGGATTGGTATTATTTATGTTGTCTGACATCTGTGGATGCAGGAAAACAGGTTGGAGGAATTCAACTGGATTCCTCAAATTAATGTACTGTTGTTTACATATTTATAAATGTGTGATGTGTGAATTGAATGGATGATTTGTGTGTTTGGATATTAGAATATCACTGGCCTTAGATACTAATAATTTAAAATATCAAAAAAAGGATTTTTGGATTTAAAAGGGAAATTTTACTTTTTGAAATGGAAATGTGTGACGGCCCGCCCCGCACCAATCGACATTTACTCCAAAGGTGCGCTGTACACATGTCCAGTTAGCACGGGACGGATCGTCAGAAGGAAAGGGGAAGGAGGGAATGAACTAACAAGGAACCTGTAAAATGTCTCACAGCGCATGGAACAAAATATAATAACAACATACTTGACATATAACAGGTGAGACAGTGCATAAGCTGATAATAAACTAACATCGCAGCGGAAAATCCAAGTACAACTTATGATCCAGAGCTAATATTACAACTTTTCAAATTGTCTCAAAAGAAAAAGCAAGATAAAGGAGGTACATTACTAATGCCCAAGTAGCGACCACCAACGACACAGGGAGAATATCTATATATCATACGTGGAAGCCTCCTGCTCGCCTCCGAATCAGCTACTCGCGCATCACCAGCTAACATGTCTCTAGTCTGCTCGTGTGAGCACCCAGAGTAATAAGAGGAGACATAAAACTCTGGGTCAGACATAAAGCCTGGTATGAGCGATAAGCATCTAAACAGAACAATAATAGGTAGACTAAAACATACCTGAACCTGCAACCAAAGAGTTAGCACTACATACTGTACAACACTCTAAGGTGCCATTTCAAATGGTGTAAAGATAACGGGGGTGGGGGTGTGCATGTCATAGTGATGGCAAACAATCAAACATAGCATCCATCCTCACAACTCTCACTTAGTGCATAAAGCATATGATATTCACCACTTCGATCACCCAACATACCTTGCTACGATCACTTTGCCCCATGAAGTCATAAATGGCTTCACTGCACTGATAACGTAGCCACTAATCCTTTGCTATGTCCACTTTGCCCCATGGAGTCGCAATGACCCCCTGCACTGGCTCATAGCCTCACTAATCCTTTACTATGTCCACTCTGCCCCATGGAGTCACAATGACCCCACTGCACTGGCTCATAGTCTTACTACGCATCACTTTGCCCCTCGAGTCGTAATGACTCTACTGCACTGATAACTTAGTCTTGCTACCATCACCTTGCCCCTCGAGTCGTAATGACTCTACTGCACTGATAAGTAGCCCATCATCAATTTTCAGTGATGAATCGAAAGTTATGAACGTCGACAACTCCTTATCACACGTCCCGCAGCAAAGCCCAACCATGAAGTGAACTCATTGGTTCCCCATTGGATCCTGAGCTCTAACTTCCATTTGGACCACCTTTGCATCTCGGGTTATTGGTCAATGCTGGGTCGGGTCGGGTTCCCCTTCTAGCTATCGGTTCGGGTCGGGTCCTCTACTTTGAATTGGTTCGGTTCGTGGTCTTCCTCTGGTAACGATTCGGTTCGGGTTCTCAACGTTGCATCGGTTTGGGTCGGGTGTCCCCCTTCGGGTCAGGTCGGGTTGCCATCTCCCATCCAGTTCGTGCTCCAGCTCCTGTTGCCTCTTCTGGTCCCGTTCCCTATTCTAATCCGATCCGATCCCTTCGCCATACTCCGGTCCGAGCCCTTCGTCCTTAAGTCAATCCGATCCCCAGCTTAACCAACATGGCCTTCCTTTTTGCCAAGCTTCCCAAGTGTTAAGTTCTGATCCGATTCGGATGTCTTTGCCCGTCCACTTATCCGATCCGAGCCCCATATCCGATCCGATCCGGTTCAAAACCTGCACCTTTCCTGAGACTTTTCCAGCAAGTGTTTTACGCCATTCGACGACGTTTTCGACCATACTAACTATTGAAATCAATCACAAAGCATACCATACAGTCATAGCAACATGCGTAATCAACCACAAACATCAATATGATAGGTTAAAATGGATCAAACATACCCAAAACCCCATATTTCCCCTTAAGCATGTTTAGGTGAAACTAATGATGTGATTAGCAAAACTTAACCAAATTAACCCAAATTCATATCAGGGGTCTAAAACATCATTTCGGATTTTGTAAATATTTTCCGGAATTTTATCATGTTTAAATTCGCTAATTAACACTAATTACCCTTAATTAGCCATAATTAGTGAGGAACTATGCAAATCACTCACCTTAGCCACAAATAAACTTAAATCTGAAATAAATCTCTGATTTGATGCGAATTCCAATGCTAAACAGCAGCTCCAATGTTGATTTGGTGTAGATCTCCCTTGATTTGATGTTGCTAAGCTTAATCCTTGATTAGGAGATGATTTGGAGGTGATTTAGAGGTTGGAGGCCATTTTTAGGGTTTCTAAGAGGTAAGTGGAGGCTAGAAAACTGAAATGGAATGATTCTCTAACTCCTTTCAGCCTCCCCATAACCCTAATCCCGAAATGGGTTATGGGCCCATTCACTAATCACCCTATTTGGCCCGGTTAAGCAGTTTTTCACCTTCCAAACCTTATTTCAGCCATATCTCCCAAACGGTAAGTCCGTTTTTCACATGTGACCACTCTACGGAAAGGTAAACCATCAAACGAATCTAATGGAAGTGGTTTCAGGTCAAAATTCCTTTCCAGTCAAAAGTTATGGCCAAAACAAGATCAGCTAGGGGCAAAACAGTCATTTAAAAATCGACAAAAATCATGAACATAGGAAATGACTCTATTGGTTGTTTCCCAAAGTTACATGACCATATGATTTCATATGGGAAAGAAATAAATATTCTACAATCCTCCGATGTGTAGAATGCGGGTCGTTACATTCTCCGCCCCTTAAGAAATTTCACCCCCGAAATTCCCTAACCAAAACACACAAAGGGTCCCGCATGCTTATCAATCATAAAACAACAATCAAACATGCAAAACGAGCGAAACAAGTCTATCCTAGCATGCGGAATAACTAAATTACAAGGTAAATCTTACCAGGCAAAGAGTTCTGGATACGTCTTTCTAATGCTCTCTTCTGTCTCCCAAATACAGTCATTCTCGTTCTCGCCCCACTGAACCTTGACTAACTTCACCGCCTTCCTTCGAAGTTGCTTCGTATCGTGCTCGACAATACGGAACGGCTTGCGGTTCCGAACCGCCTCGGGTTCTACTTTGAAGTCCTCTAACTGATCAGGTGAAATAGTCATATCTGAGTCGTGAACGAACTTCCTCAGTTGGGAAACTTGAAATACATTGTGAACTCCCGCCATCTTCTTTGGTAAGCCAACTCTATATGCCAAATTCCCGACTAGTTCAAGAACAGGGAATGGGCCAACAAATCTTGGTGCCAATTTGCCTCTCCTGCCAAATCGTATCACGCTCTTCAACGGAGAAATCTTGACAAACACCAAGTCACCAACGGAGAATTTTATGTCTCTTCTCCTTTTATCAGCATAACTCTTCTGCCTATCTTGGGCAGCTTTCATTCGTTGTCGAATGATCTTAATCTTATCTGAAGTTTCCCTCACCACATCCGGTCCAAGCATAAACTTCTCGCCAGTCTCTATCCAACATGATGGTGAGTTGCACGGTCTTCTGTACAAAGCCTCATATGGAGCCATACCGATACTGGATTGGTAGCTATTATTATATGCAAACTCTACTAGATGCAAATGGTCGTCCCATGATCCAGCAAAATCCAATATACAAGCTCTCAAGAGATCTTCCAATATACGATTCACCCTCTCCGTCTAACCGTCGGTCTGAGGATGATATGCGGTACTGAGATGTAATTCTGACCCTAGAGCCTCTTGTAAGCTCTTCCAAAACCCAATAGTGAACAACGGGTCTCAGTCACTCACAATGCTTTTAGGTACTCCATGAAATCTCACTACCTATTTCATATACAATTCTACTAACTTAGCTGCCGTTCGGGTCGATTTGACTGGTATAAATCTTGCGCTCTTAGTCAATCGATCCACAATTACCCAAATGCTATCATGTCCCGATCTAGTCCTTGGTAAACCATCGATGAAATACATCGAGACTTGCTCCCATTTCCATTCGGGAATTTCTAATGGTTGCAACAAACCACTAGGCTTCTTTTGCTCAGCTTCAACTAGCTGGCAATTCATGCATTTGGATATAAACTTCCCAACGTCTCTTTTCATCCCTTCCCAGTAGTAAGTCTGCTTCATATCTCGATACATCTTATTACCACTGGGATGTATGGTCAGTTTTGAGTGATGACATTCTCTAAGCACTTCATCCCTCAAACCATTCACGTTGGGTACAACTAGTCTTCCATTCTTTCTAAGCTATCCATCTCGATCAAGCCCATACGAATTCATCTCCTCACTGTCGATGTCCATCTCTAACTTGGAGATGATTTCCAATAGATTAGGATCGTCCCTCTGGCTGGAACCAATCCGCTCTATCAAAGTGGGTCTGATCGCCAAAATGGCTAGCATTTCTGGATCCAATTCGCACTTTGGTCTGAAATCAAACCCCGCGATATACTCCAGTTGCTTCCATTCAAGAAACATAGCCCCTAAACTGGCATGTCTCCTACTCAAGGCATCGGCTACCGCATTACCTTTCCCAGGTGTATATGCGATATCAAAATCATACGAAGCCAAGAACTCTAACCATCTCTGCTGACGGAGATTTAGATCCTTCTGGGAGAAGAGATATTTCAACGATTTATGATCGGTAAACAACTCAAATCTTTCTCCCAAGAGATAATGTCTCTACATCTTCAGCGCAAACACAATCGCTGCTAATTTCAAATCATGGGTAGGATACTTCTTCTTATGCGGCTTTAGCTGTCGACTAGAATAAGCTACAACCCTACCTCCTTGCATCAAAACAACACCTAGTCCGGTACCACAAACATCCGTGTATACCGTCATCTCTTGATTCCCTCTAGGAATGACTAATACTGGCGCACGCGTCAACTTTTCCTTTAGACTCCTGAATGCATTCTCACACACTCCGTCCCAGACGAAGGACTGATTCTTTTTAGTCAACTGAGTCAACGGTGTTGCTATCTTGGAGAAGTCCTGGATAAACTTACGATAATATCCAGCTAACCCCAAGAAACTTCTTACATCTGTTGCATTCTTGGGCGTAGGCCAATCCTATACCGTAGCCACCTTCGCAGGGTCCACGGTAATACCATTCTCGGAAACAACATGGCCCAAGAATCTCACTTCCCTTCTCCAAAAGTGACACTTAGAGAATTTCGCTTTCAATTGGTGTTTCCTCAACACCTCCATCACTATCCTCAAGTGTCTCTTGTGTTCCTCCTCTGTCCTCGAGTAAACAAGGATATCGTCTACGAACACAAGAACAAACTTATTCAACTGATCTCTGAATACTCGATTCATAAGATCCACAAAATAGGATGGTGCATTGGTCAACCCAAATGGCATGACCAACCACTCATAGAATCCAGACGGCGTCCTAAATGCCGTTTTCGGAACACTCTCATCCGCTACTCGGAGCTGATGAAATCCTGTCGCGAGGTCCAACTGGGAGAACACTCTTGCTCCTTCCAGTTGATCAAACAAATCATCTATCCGCGGTAGAGGATACTTATTCTTCCTCGTTACCTTATTCAACTCGCGATAGTCCACACACAAACGAAGGGAATCATCTGCCTTAGTGGAAAACACAACTGGTGCTCCCCACTCGGAGACACTTCTTCTAATAAATCCCTTCTTCAAAAGATTGCTGACTTGCACCCCGAGCTCTCGCTGCTCCCTTTGTGCCATACGACGAAGTGACATCACTATAGGTCTGGCATCTTTCACTAAATCAATACAGAACTCAATCTCTCGATGTGGTGGAAGCCCGGTCACCTCCTCGAAGACCTCTGGATACTGGCCAACCACGGGCACATCTGACAGCTCATCCTGCGGGATGTCGAGGGAATTTATAAAACTAGCCATTACCCCATCACTAGGTAGACTACCAAACACTACCCTCCGCCCATCATCCTCCCTAACTGTCACCAAAAATCCCTCACAGTCTACCAACACCCCGTATCTTTGGAGCCAATCGACTCCCAATATAATGCCATACCCAGTAAAGCCCAAAAAAAAACAATCACAAACAAACATACATCCATGACTCGATAAGACCACATTTCGGCAAATCATACTAAGGCTAGTCGAACCACCAATCGGGTTCGTCACAACCAACGGTCTATCGACTATCTCGGGTTCCAGTCCCAACCTATCTACCAGGTCACTAGATATGAAGGAACGGGAAGCCGCAGTATCAAACAAAACTCGAACGGGTACATCATAAATAGAAAGCATACCTTGAATAACAACATTCTTTCCTTTCTCCGCCGCAGTTGGGGCATTCGACGAAGAAGGAACAACATCAATAGCATATGCTTTCACAATCTGCTTCTCCTTAAGAGGTTGCGGACACTTATCCTTATGATGTCCCACTTGGCCACAGTTGTAGCACTTCCTTTCCGCTGGCTTGGCCCGACATTCTTTAGCATAATGGCCCTTCTTACCACAGCTAAAGCACTCAACTTCTTTCTTGTTCTTTTTCTGGCCATCCTTAGATTGGCTCTGCTTCCTCTTATTTTGAGAGCTATTCTTGCCTCCACCGCCTGCTTGCGGCTTCATCCCTTCTGCAGATGCAGCCTCAGTCTTTGACTTAGGGTAAAGACTCTCTAATCTCAAAGCTTTCCCCACAATCGATTCAAAAGTCTCATCGATATGGTTGATAAGCCTTTCCCCCAAGTATCCATCCAAACCAGTAATGAACTTCTCATTATTCTTCTCAGGAGTATCGATAAGAGATAGTCCATACTTCGACAAAGTGTCGAACTCAGCAATATAGTTAGAGACTGCCCTACCATTCTGCTTGAGTTCCAAGAATCTCTTAAACAACACGGACTTCTAGGCAGCTGGAATAAACTTCTCGCTAAAGCGAGCCTTGAACTGATCCCAAGTAACCTGATCTTCTGGAGTAGCTGTTCTAATGGCATTCCACCAATTCATCGCTCGCCCTTGCAGCTGACGAGACGCTGGTCTTCTCTTCATCGCATCCTCAAGACCCAAATCGTCGAAGATACGATCACAGCTATCCATCCAATCTTGAACATCTGTGGCCGACTCCGTCCCGTGGAACGGTTTCCCACCAAGGTTAGTGTAATCCTTGCACAACTTAGCGAAATCGACCCTAGGCGCCTGCACTACTGGACCACCACCAATTCCAGGATTGGGAACTGCCCCTTGCACCTCCCTAAGCATGTCTCTCATGAGGTCAGTAAACATCGCCCTCATGTCACCAGCATTCCCATTATTGGCTGCCTTACCAGCAACTCTTGCATATCGGCTCATCGTCAATCTATAAAAGGGGAAACGATTAACGACCCCATAGTGGTGCTAGTGCAGTACAACTTCATTCTTATACTACTAATAGTATACATATATATATAGCTTTTGAAAACCAAAGTAATCACAAATACGCTCTCTTATATACGTACTATCTCTCCCTAGTGTCTTTCCCTAGGTTAACTACGCAACCTAGAGCTCTGATACCAAATGTGACGACCCGCCCCGCACCAACCGACATTTACTCCAAAGGTGCGATGTACACATGTCCAGTTAGCACAGGATGGATCGTCAGAAGGAAAGGGGAAGGAGGGAATGAACTAACAAGGAACCTGTAAAATGTCTCACAGCGCATGGAACAAAATATAATAACAACATACTTGACATAAAACAGGTGAGACAGTGCATAAGCTGAAAATAAACTAACATCGCAGCGGAAAATCCAAGTACAGCTTATGATCCAGAGCTAATATTACAACTTTTCAAACTGTCTCAAAAGCAAAAGCAAGATAAAGGAGGTGCACTACTAATGCCCAAGTAGCGACTACCAATGACACAGGGAGATTATCTATATATCATACGTGGAAGCCTCCTGCTCGCCTCCGAATCAGCTACTCGCGCATCACTAGCTAACCTGTCTCTAGTCTGCTTGTGTGAGCACCCAGAGTAATAAGAGGAGACATAAAACTCTGGGTCAGACATAAAGCCTGGTATGAGCGATAAGCATCTAAACAGAACAATAACAGGTAGACTAAAACATACCTGAACCTGGACCTGCAACCAAAGAGTTAGCACTACATACTGTACAACACTCTAAGGTGCCATTTCAAATGGTGTAAAGATAACGGGGGTGGGGGTGTGCATGTCATAGTGATGGCAAACAATCAAACATAGCATCCATCCTCACAACTCTCACTCAGTGCATAAAGCATACGATATTCACCACTTCGATCACCCAACATACCTTGCTACGATCACTTTGCCCCATGAAGTCATAAATGGCTTCACTGCACTGATAACGTAGCCACTAATCCTTTGCTATGTCCACTTTGCCCCATGGAGTCGCAATGACCCCACTGCACTGGCTCATAGCCTCACTAATCCTTTACTATGTCCACTCTGCCCCATGGAGTCACAATGACCCCACTGCACTGGCTCATAGTCTTACTACGCATCACTTTGCCCCTTGAGTCGTAATGACTCTACTGCACTGATAACGTAGTCTTGCTACCATCACCTTGCCCCTCGAGTCGTAATGACTCTACTGCACTGATAAGTAGCCCATCATCCATTTTCAGTGGTGAATCAAAGTTATGAACGTCGACAACTCCATAGCGAACGTCCCGCAGCAAAGCCCAACCATGAAGTGAACTCATTGGTTCCCCATTGGATCCTGAGCTCTAACTTCCATTTGGACCACCTTTGCATCTCGGGTTATTGGTCAATGCTGGGTCGGGTCGGGTTCCCCTTCTAGCTATCGGGTCGGGTCCTCTACTTTGAATTGGTTCGGTTCGTGGTCTACCCCTGGTAACGATTCGGTTCGGGTTCTCAACGTTGCATCGGTTCGGGTCGGGTGTCCCCCTTCGGGTTGGGTCGGGTTGCCATCTCCCATCCAGTTCGTGCTCCAGCTCCTGTTGCCTCTTCTGGTCCCGTTCTCTATTCTAATCCGATCTGATCCCTTCGCCATACTCTGGTCCGAGACCTTCGTCCTTAAGTCGATATGATCCCCAGCTTAACCAACATGGCCTTCCTTTTTGCCAAGCTTCCCAAGTGTTAAGTTCCGATCTGATTCGGATGTCTTTGCCCGTCCACTTATCCGATCCGAGCCCCATATCCGATCCGATCCGGTTCAAAACCTGCACCTTTCCTGAGACTTTTCCAGCAAGTGTTTTACGCCATTCGACGACGTTTTCGACCATTCTAACTATTGAAATCAATCACAAAGCATACCATACAGTCATAGCAACATGTGTAATCAACCACAAACATCAAAACATCAATATGATAGGTTAAAATGGATCAAACATACCCAAAACCCCATATTTCCCCTTAAGCATGTTTAGGTGAAACTAATGATGTGATTAGCAAAACTTAACCAAATTAACCCAAATTCATATCAGAGGTCTAAAACATCATTTCGGATTTTATAAATATTTTCCAGAATTTTATCATGTTTAAATTCGCTAATTAACACTAATTACCCTTAATTAGCCATAATTAGTGAGGAACTATGCAAATCACTCACCTTAGCCACAAATAAATTTAAATCTGAAATAAATCTCTGATTTAATGCGAATCTCAATGCTAAACAGCAGCTCCAATGTTGATTTGGTGTAGATCTCCCTTGATTTGATGTTGCTAAGCTTAATCCTTGATTATGAGATGATTTGGAGGTGATTTAGAGGTTGGAGGCCATTTTTAGGGTTTCTAAGAGGTAAGTGGAGGCTAGAAAACTGAAATAGAATGATTCTCTAACTCCTTTCAGCCTCCCCATAACCCTAATCCCGAAATGGGTTATGGGCCCATTCACTAATCACCCTATTTGGCCCGGTTAAGCAGTTTTTCACCTTCCAAACCTTATTTCAGCCATATCTCCCAAACAGTAAGTCCGTTTTTCACATGTGACCACTCTATGGAAAGGTAAACCATCAAACGAATCTAATGGAAGTGGTTTCAGGTCAAAATTCCTTTCCAGTCAAAAGTTATGGCCAAAACAAGATCAGCTAGGGGCAAAACGGTCATTTAAAAATCGACAAAAATCATGAACATAGGAAATGACTCTAATGGTTGTTTCCCAAAGTTACATGACCATACGACTTCATATGGGAAAGAAATAAATATTCTACAATCCTCCGATGTGTAGAATGCGGGTCGTTACAAAATGGAATTTCGAATGGATTGAGAAATGTTAGCTTGTTTTTAATAATACAAACAAGTAGCTGAATTTATAAATGGAAAGAAAAGCTATCATTTGAAAATATTAGATTTTTAAATTCAAGTTTGAATTTAAAAAGGAAAATTTATTTTCCAGAATGGGGATTCGATTTCAAATAAGATTTGAAATAAGGACTTGTTTTAAATAAATTTTAACAAGAAGTTGAAACACCCCACCTCCGTTAGGGTCACTCTCAAAGGGAATGCCCTAATTTTGGTGGAGGTTTATAAGTATAAGGCACAGATACACAAGACAGATATAAATACACATATTTTTGAACAGCGGAAAACAACAGCAATTTTTATTTCAATGAAATACGTGTTACACAAACCATGTCATAATTGTCTTACAATACTTCCAAAAACCATTACATTCTCATAACTGTCTTGATTTTATAACTTAAAGAAGCATAAAAACAAAAGTAAACTGCATAAGTCCCCATAGTTGCAATCCAAAGCCATAGTCCATAACGAAAGAGATCCAAGTAATACATTCTTTCTCTTCAAGCTGGATGTGAAAACTGGTCAAGCTGCGGTATTCCCTCCCTGTGGACCTGGGGGGGGGGGACGAAAGAAAAGAAGACGAAAGAAAAGTAGAGTCAGACATAAAGCCTGAGTAAGTCTAGGACTATTCAGTCTATGAATAAAGAATTGGGCATGATAAGTATAAACTGGAAATGGGAAAGCACCATAAACTAAGTTAAGTTGTCTAGAGTCGAATATACTTATCGTACCCCATATTAATCTCTGCATCCACATAAACCAGTTCCCAACAGGCACCCCATAATCAGGGTGAAGTGATCCATTTCTAATGATCGGCTCCTACTCGCATAGTTACATGTGTCTTACGACCCCCGATGTTGTAGTTACCTATGCTGGTCCCACCATGGGGTGTATCAAGTCCCATGGTGGCGGCCCGACACAATTCTAGAATGCACAGGTATACTACTGGTGCCCAGTGCCTTATTTTTCTACGTCGGAGTGTGTGCATGCCCGCACCCCGTTAGAACCTACACTGCCGCACCACCGCTGTCGATTTGACCTCTTATAGTCAGCCCAGTAATCGTGCCCCACCCTGCCTAGTTCAGGGTATCCTGATACACCTTGTAGGGTTACTGCTGAAAAGGGTCCCCCGCTACTAGGTTTTCTATTTCTAGCCAACATGCTAAGTTGGTTAAGTGTTTTGTAAACCTAACCCCCAATCAGTCTGTATAGTTTAGCATGTTCCATTTTGATTAATTATTAATTCAATTTACTTAATCCTATCAATCCTGACTCAGCCTTAATTGTCTTATTAAAGCCTCGACCTCTCACATTAGACAGATGTTGTTGTGGCTGCCTGTTGCCGGTTGGGTCCGGGCAGTCTTACACCATAACTCAGTCTGACCTCGGGTCCTTATTGGGCTCCGTGTTTAACCACCCACATTGGATAGGTATTGTTGTGACTACTGGACAGCCGGGCGGTTCCGGGCAGGTTTACATCACAACTCAATCCAACCTCGGGTTAAACACATCGTATTTTCTAAATTTACATATTTTGTCTCTTTTCTTTTTATATGTAAATATTTGTGGCCCATTATTCAAATTCATCTTTATTAGGTGAAATTAATTTACACCACTTAATTGTTTTTCAAGGTCGTTGGCATGCGTCAAACATGCCAACACATATGTTTTATATTTTAACCCAAACGTCACTACCCCCGTTTTATACGTTCGCTACAATATAACATATGTTGGGTTTAACATTTAAACCCAACTTAGCCACATGAAAAAGGGGAGGCTTAGAACATGGTGTTTATATATTCTAAGAAACATAAAAAGGGGAGTGTGAACGCATGAACTTGCAACATAGCGAACTAATTAACATAAATTTGGCACTTGTGAACTTGCATTGTAATAGCATATAGTCATGGCATAAACATACCTAAACATGAAATCATGGTTTTTGATCTATTCATACAATCATGGCATAAACCTACCTAAACATGAAATCATGGTTTTTGATATATTCATGCAAACTTGCAATTGGAATGTAAATCTAACTTAGCTATGTGTCACATATATTATCATATGATTTTTGATAACAATATAGGCCTAAAACATGTTTCCCAATTAGGCATAACACCAAACATAGTCTAGTCATGTTCATAGAGTCAACACAAGTTCACAAAGATGTTTACTTTTGTCTCTAATACAAAAGTATGGTTTTTACACTTGAATCATGATGCCAATTCCAACATAATTTCACATAAGTCATAATACCCAAATGGATCCAACTACACTAAAAGTGATTATAATATATATTATGTTGGCATAATAGTGAATCATATACTTGCATGAATCTCAAATAAACTACCACAAACATATAGTCGTTACTTTCAACAAGAATCATATACTTGCGAATATCCAATCGTTATACCACAACATTCCAAATCGATTAGAATCATAGCAACATACAAATATGAATTATTATCACCACACATCAAGTACAATTCTATTTCTCATTTTACACAAATCAAAACACAATTATTTATTCACATCGGAATAGCACTCTACTTACAACGTATGACGAATCTTCAATTCAGGAATCTGAATTCTGAATTTGGAGATGCTATCCTTTGTTGTAGGCGTTGTTTTGATTTAGTTGTCATTGCTTTTAGCTTTTGAATTGTCTCCTAATCGTCTCTCAATTTTGACGGCTACTCCTTGTCACTCCTCAACAGCATGACGGTCTCATTCTTATTTTTATTTGTATGAATTAGGGTGAGTCTTAGGTCCTTTTTATAGAGTTTGTGAATTGATTAGGACCGTCGATGGAGCTTGGATTAATATCAGCCGTTCATTTGAAGGAGAGACCAATCAGGAGCTGACACCTAGCCCTAGTGACAAGGCAAGGCTCAGAAATTCGACCAGACCCTGATCAGGCCAGCCAAGACCTGACCAGCAGGTCATTCTGACCTGGGCGCACTTGGCAGGTGCACCAGGCTAAAAATGTACTGGCGCACTTCCCAAGTGCGCCAGTTCATTTCTGTTCTGGCGCACTTCCCAAGTGCGCCAGTGCATTCTGACCCGTTTTCTGGTTTTTCGCCCAACTTCGTTCGTCCATATCTTCTTCATACGATATCCGTTTTACGCAAACTCGGACTCTATCTCAAGCAGAATTCCGAGACGAACGCAATGGCGTATCCCGTTTCCCTTAATTCTTTGATTTGAAATTAGTTATACTTTATCTTTGTGAAGCTTAACGTTATAGAATTCACGGGGTGTTACATTCTCCCCCACTTAAAAGGATTTCGTCCCCGAAATCTTCAAGTTAGGAAGAATGTATATCTTAACATCCAAACATCCATCTACTCATCCATCAAACACGAGCATCCATTGTACTTAAAAGACTTCTAATGCTTCATGATCATATGCGAAGTGTGTGTACATGTACTTATATAATGCAAAATCAGTCGGTCTACTGATTCAGTTGACCTCCTTAATGCAAATTATGTAAGTGTCATGAATCCATTATGTGTGCAAATTTTCCTATTCATGATTTTACATGGGTGCACAATCATTCACATATAAATGCAACATTCATATGGCAACACATTAAACTTCAACCATATACAAATATAAATACATATATGCACATGCAACATGAAGTGACTGAGCCGATCTAAAACCTAAATTGTGTGTGTATATGCAACCACGAGCAACCACTAGCAATCACTTGCAACCACTTGCAACCATCATCCATAACATGTTTCAATTACATGTTTTTATCCAAAGAGTTTCTACCTAAAAGATAAGGTCGAGGAGATATACCTAAAAAGATAGATAAAAGTGCAACTTAAGGAAAAAGAAAGATCAAAGATGTACCCTCGAAAAGAAAAGGGTAGTCAGCGCGTATTCTAGCTTCAGTTTTCCAAGTTGCGTCTCCCTCGGCGTCGCTCCACTGAACTTTGACGAGCTTGACTTCGCGGTTGCGTAGCTTCTTTACTTCCGTTCCTAATATGCGGGTTGGAACTTTCCTCACGATTGCTTCGCGTTCCTCTTCAGCTTCTTCTAGGATATTTGGGTCTACCACTTCAGCAGATTCATGTAGACATTTTCGGAGGTGCGAAACGTGAAAGACGTTGTGAATTCCGGCCAGCTTTTCGGGTAGCTCTAATCTATAGGCCATTTTCCCAATTTTCTCGATGATAGGAAATGGCCCTACGAACCTTGGTGCTTGCTTCCCTGTGGTTCCAAAACGAACAACATTCCTTAGCGGAGATACCTTAAGAAAAACTCTGTCCCCAACCTCAAATTCAAGGTCGGTCCTCCTCTTGTCGGCGTAGGATTTTTGCCTGTCTTGGGCTGTCTTCATTCTTCTCTTTGTTGTCTTTCCCACCCTTCTTAAAGTCTGTTTTCTTAGGCTGTAAACCCTCTTTCTTCCCTTGAGAGCTTTCCTCCTTTGTCTCCTTCTTGCCCTTATCCTCTTCGTTCAGCAATGCCATCTGCACCAACCTTTCATACGTAGCTCCCATGGGTATATGGGTCATGGCCAAACTGTGTAATGGCTCATTCAATCCTTTGACAAAGCGGAGAGCCTTCTTGTGTGGAGTGTTGACTAGGTCCAGTCCGAACCTAGCCAGCTGATCGAACTGATTAACATACTCTTTGACTGTCATATTCCCTTGCTTAAGAAATAAGAATTTTTCCAACTGAAGACTCCTTTCAGCTTCTGAGAGAAATTTAGCCTCAAACCTTTCCCTAAAGTCCTCCCATGTTTCCACTAGTCTTTCTGCATTGGTGACTTCCCACCGGTAGGAAGCCTCGCCTTTAAGTAGCCATACTGCCAGTTGTACCTTCTGCCTATCTTCTACCTCAAAGATGACGAATAAGTCCTCGGTTTCCTTCAGCCAATTCCTGGCTGCCACGAAGGACTCGGTTCCATGAAAGTCCTTTCCTCCCATAGCTTTGAAATCTTTACATATCTTAGCAAAAGTATTACCCCGCGGAGAAGGTGGAGGAAGAGGTGCTGCTGCAGCTGGATGATTTCCCGCAGCTGGGGGAGGGGGAACGGTAGGACCTGGCTGAGTGGCCCTCGCTTCTAAGAATCGTCTAAACCAACCAGGTATTGGTACACCCTCTGGCAAGTTAAGTTCTTCGGACATGCTGAAACAAAAAGGATAGATTCAAAACGAAGGATAAAAGATAGTACATATGGCTTTGGGGGAACTTTGCCTTTTTAAAATAAAATAACATTTTATCTTTAAAAACGCTTCTTTAAATTTTTCTTTTTGGAAATGAATTTTTCAAAACTTTTTATCTTATCTGGTAAACCTATGCTCTGATACCAAGTGAAACACCCCACCTCCGTTAGGGTCACTCTCAAAGGGAATGCCCTAATTTTGGTGGAGGTTTATAAGTATAAGTCACAGATACACAAGACAGATATAAATACACATATTTTTGAACAGCGGAAAACAACAACAATTTTTATTTCAACGAAATACGTGTTACACAAACCATGTCATAATTGTCTTACAATACTTCCAAAAACCATTACATTCTCATAACTGTCTTGATTTCATAACTTAAAGAAGCATAAAAACAAAAGTAAACTGCATAAGTCCCCATAGTTGCAATCCAAAGCCATAGTCCAAAACGAAAGAGATCCAAGCAATACATTCTTTCTCTTCAAGATGGATGTGAAAACTGGTTAAGCTGTGGTATTCCTTCCCTATGGACCTGTGGGGGGGGGGGGAACGAAAGAAAAGAAGACGAAAGAAAAGTAGAGTCAGACATAAAGCCTGAGTAAGTCTAGGACTATTCAGTCTATGAATAAAGAATTGGGCATGATAAGTATAAACTGGAAATGGGAAAGCACCATAAACTAAGTTAAGTTGTCTAGAGTCGAATATACTTATCGTACCCCATATTAATCTCTGCATCCACATAAACCAGTTCCCAACAAGCACCCCATAATCAGGGTGAAGTGATCCGTTTCTAATGATCGACTCCTACTCGCATAGTTACATGTGTCTTACGGCCCCCGATGTTGTAGTTACATATGCTGGTCCCACCATGGGGTGTATCAAGTCCCATGGTGGCGGCCCGACACAATTCTAGAATGCACAGGTATACTACTGGTGCCCAGTGCCTTATTTTTCTGTGCCGAAGTGTGTCCACGCCCGCACCCCGTTAGAACCTACACTGCCGCACCACCGCCGTTGATTTGACCTCTTACGGTCAGCCCAGTAATCGTGCCCCACCCTGCCTAGTTCAGGGTATCCTGATACACCTTGTAGGGTTACTACTGAAAAGGGTCCCCCGCTACTAGGTTTTCTATTTCTAGCCAACATGCTAAGTTGGTTAAGTGTTTTGTAAACCTAACCCCCAATCAGTCTGTATAGTTTAGCATGTTCCATTTTGATTAAGTATTAATTCAATTTACTTAATCCTATCAATTCCGACTCAGCCTTAATTGTCTTATTAAAGCCTCGACCTCTCACATTAGACAAATGTTGTTGTGGCTGCCTGTTGCTGGTTGGGTCCGGGCAGTCTTACGCCACAACTCAGTCTAACCTCGGGTCCTTATTGGGCTCCATGTTTAACCACCCACATTGGATAGGTATTGTTGTGACTACTGGACAGCCGGGCGGTTCCGGGCAGGTTTACATCACAACTCAATCCAACATCGGGTTAAACACATCGTATTTTCTAAATTTACATATTTTGTCTCTTTTCTTTTTATATGTAAATATTTGCGGCCCATTATTCAAATTCATCTTTATTGGGTGAAATTAATTTACACCACTTAATTGTTTTTCAAGGTCGTTGGCATGCGTCAAACATGCCAACACATATGTTTTATATTTTAACCCAAACGTCACTACCCCCGTTTTATACGTTCGCTACAATATAACATATGTTGGGTTTAACATTTAAACCCAACTTAGCCACATGAAAAAGGGGAGGCTTAAAACATGGTGTTTATATATTCTAAGTAACATAAAAAGGGGAGTGTGAACGCATGAACTTGCAACATAGCGAACTAATTAACATAAATTTGGCACTTGTGAACTTGCAATGTAATAGCATATAGTCATGGCATAAACATACCTAAACATGAAATCATGGTTTTTGATGTATTCATATAATCATGGCATAAACCTACCTAAACATGAAATCATGGTTTTTGATCTATTCATGCAAACTTGCAATTGGAATGTAAATCTAACTTAGCTATGTGTCACATATATTATCATATGATTTTTGATAACAATATAGGCTTAAAACATGTTTCCCTATTAGGCATAACACCAAACATAGTCTAGTCATGTTCATAGAGTCAACACAAGTTCACAAAGATGTTTACTTTTGTCTCTAATACAAAAGTATGGTTTTTACACTTGAATCATGATGCCAATTCCAAGTGTGAGTTTATAAATTAATGTGAAAATTATCATTAGATAATTATCATTTGATAATTTATAAATTAAGTTCAAGTGTGAGTTTAAAAGGGTAAATAGAATTGTTTTGAAAAGAAACAACGAGATTTATTTCCAATGTTCTGAATGTAATCAAATTGAAATAAATCTATTTGGATTTATAGTTGGAATTCGAGGATGTCAAAATTATAGAAATAAATTTATTTCCAAAGGATATTGGAACTGTATTAAATAGAAAATTAGAATTTTAATATGAAAATAGATTTTATGCTTATATATATAAGTTAAAATAATAGAACATTTCAAATAAGGAATCGAGTTTAAATGTAATTTTAAATGGAAGCTTGTTAAATATAAAATAAGGAAGTTGATTATAAACAATGTTTATAATTATATTGAAGTAATCTTCACTTGATAAATTGGAAATAGATCTTTCCAAATATAAGGGATGCCATTTAAAAGTCATATCTTTAAAATGGAATAGGAGATGTGATTTTTATGATAAGTAATGTCAGTGTTGTATTACAAACTCTTATCTGTCTCAAGATAAGAAAGTTGTCGGTCAAGGTCTGAGAGGTAAATAAAATACCCCAACTTGAACGACTTCACTATTATCAAGGTAAGATATTAGTTTGTAATGTTAAGAGATGTTGAATTAATTAATTATTTGTATAAAGGAAATTTATAATTTAAATTAGATGATATCGATATTTTATAAATAATCTAATCCAGGTGGATTAGATACACACTTAAAACGCTCCATAGAAGTTAATGCATTCCCTTTGTGAGTGACATTAATGGACGTGGGGTGTCACAAATCCCATTACATCAACGTGCGACTTAACATGGACATCAAACACTAACAATTACAAGCATGAACTACCATAAAGTCAAGAAACAAATGCTAGAAAGAGAAAAGGAATAAAGACAACACCACCAAAACTTAAAAACAGTGCCAAAAAACATGAGACGTCTTCTATGAGGTTAGGGTTCAAACGATTTTCACCTTTGACTAGCCATATCATGATAGAAAAATGCTCAATCTCGTATTGTAGACATTTCTGGTATTGTTGGAGGTCCCTACATCACCATCTCTTATAAGAGAGAATTTGTGATGACAAAGGAAACCTACCACAAAACCGACTTTTACGGAGATTCACCATTACCTAAAGACAAAAATGGATAGGTGACAATACAGAAAGTAACTCCATGAAACAATACATGAGAACGAAAAGCCAAATCAAATATGTTGCGGTGCTAAATGATCGTTAAGCCATCGATCGAAGAAAAGATTAATTTCCACAACATGAAACAAATCTAGTCGCAACTTCCCATCTTTGGATAAATGTGTTACGTGAGTTACACTTCTATATGGGTAGTTCGAACATAGATTTTCGAACTCAAAAACCGACAAAACGAGATCTGCTGTAAAATCTTCAAAGCCGGCCAAACCATAGATCATTCAAGTCCACGTAAGATACGGATGCCTCTAAAAATCTCCTCCTGTGAAAAACAATCCGAAAAAGCTCAATCTTCTCCTTCTAAACAATGATTTCCTTCGTCAAAAATCTATTCCAACAAGATATGGCAAAGGAAAATGCAACACAAACAATGACCCTACTCAAAAACTTCGAAGCAAAGAACTGGTGCAAGTCCAACTGCTATGACTAATTCTCTTAGCCCTAAAGCAATGAAACCTATAGTCAATCCAATCCAACCAACTCTCTCCCTATGAATGAGATTTAAATGGCACAAGAAAGATCTGATTATGCAAGTAGGTATTATAGGCTAAGAAATGATCGGAGAGAAAAAGTTGGGGCACTACTACAAAAGTGGGCATATTCGACACAAGTTTTATGTGGCCTTAGATCGAAAAAGTGTTGCATTTTCACCTTTTTCAAATAGGCAACACCGGGTCGGCGTGGCATCCGCGGTCGTTGCCTTAGCCCTCTAAGGCAATGCTTTAGCACATCTACTGCCACGGAAAGAAAGTGTTGCATTATAGACATAATGCAACACTATTTGTACGTAATGCAACAATATTCAGCATTGCTTGAAAATTAATTAGATCATGGGTACCAGGTCATGATAGCGGCGGCCACGTCAGCTGCCTATGTGTCACACGACACGTCAAATCTCCACGTCAGCTGCACACGTGTCACATGCCACGTCAGCTGTGGCGTTTACGTGCCATGTGGACTTACTACTATTTTATGTAATGCAACACCATTTTATTATGGAATGCGACACCATTATCTTGAAATACAACATCAGGAAAAAAGCAAATGCAACAGTAAAAGAAGGCATATACAACGCTTTAATTATGAATTTTGCAATATAAGTTTTGTACATAGAAGAAACACATCCGTTACATTCATCATCACATTCAATCCTTCAATACATACCACCTTCAATACATATGATCAAATACGTAATTCAATGCTTTAAATATGCTTTAAATATATAACACATGTTGTAACACCCCACCTCTGCTAGGGTCACTCACAAAGGGAATGCACTAGCTTTGGTGGAGCATTATCTAGGTAAACATACACAGAAATATTACAAGACAGAACATATAAAACAGCGGAAGAAAAAACAAATTTCATTTCTTTAAAATCTAGAAAGGTCTAAAGCCTTTTACATCAAAATGCCACTAAATCCATTACATCGAAATCTGTCTTGCAATAGTAAAGAAGCATAAAACCATAGTCATAAATCATTCCCCAAGTAAAACAGTGAAGCAAGCCATAGCCAAGAGAAATCCAAGCCGTTCGTGAAAGAGCCTTGGAGCTTGGTAAGATCCGAACTAAGTTGTATTCCCACCCTGCGAACCTGGGGGGGGGGGGGAGGACAGAAGAAAAAGAGGCGAAACAAAACGGGTCAGTCATAAAGACTGAGTAAGAACTAGTGACTTTCAGCATAGAAACAAGTAAAGATAACATGACATGTATAAACTAAAAGTAAACATAAGGATGATGACAAGATAGGCAAGTTAAACTAAGATGACAAGATAAACTATACTAACCAAATAAACTACGGTAACAAGATAAACTATGCAAACCAGATAAACTACGTATAGCATTGCATGTTTAACATTCTCTGCACCAACTTTACTAGTACCCCAACCCGTATCATCCTTTCCATGTATATGTACAGTCCCTTGTCGTATATCGTACGGGTTTCATCACGTATTTCTATACTACTTCAACGTAGTGCCACCATTCTTGAAATCATTTGGACTGCCACCCTTGTTCCGGCTAGGTTTCCTTATCATGAACTATTGCGTGTTCAACTAGGATTTATGCCACCTAGGACCACTAAGGGATTATGCTACCTATTGAACGTTTTCTAGATTCGATTAGGGTTTATGCCACCTAGGACCACTAGGGATTATGCTAACTAACGAACAACACCTTTTTTTTCATGTAACGATCTATTAATCGATCGGCCCCCTACAAGTCCTAGCTCGTTCATGTGTCTGTGTCATACAGCCCCATCACAAAATGTAGTCACCTGTGCTAGGTCCACAATAGGGTGTATCAAGCCCTAGAGTGCCAACCACCGACACGAATCAAGCACGCACAGTGTAAACCTACTGGTGCCCAATGCCTGCTTTTTCAACTCCGGACTACGTGCACGACCATAGTCCGCCTGAACCTACAATGGCGCACCAACTCAGTCGTCGTTCTGGTCGCTTACAATCAGCCCAGTTTTCATGCCCCACCCTGCCTAGTTCCAGGGTACTATGATACATCTAGTGGGTTACTGCTGAAAAGCACCGCGTAACTAGGGTTTCCGTCCAGCAGGTTAAGTGTTGTCATTTAAATTCGAGACTTAACCCCATCAGTCTAGCATGTCAAGTTGGTTAAGTGTGGTCATTCAAGTTCGTGACTTAACCCGTCTACGTGTCATGTCAAATTGGCTAAGTGTTGTCGTTCAAGTTCATGACTTAGCCCTACGAATCATATGTCAAGTTGGTTAAGTGTATTCAAGCGGTTCATGGCTTAACCCTACCAAATCATCGTGTCAAATTGGTTAAGTGTATTCAAGCGGTTCATGACTTAACCCTACCAAATCATCGTGTCAAATTGGTTAAGTATATTCAAGCGGTTCATGACTTAACCCTATCAAATCATCGTGTTAAATTGGTTAAGTATATTCAAGCGGTTCATGACTTAACCCTATCAAATCATCGTGTTAAATTGGTTAAGTATATTCAAGCGGTTCATGACTTAATCCTATCAAATCATCGTGTTAAATTGGTTAAGTATATTCAAGCGGTTCATGACTTAATCCTACCAAATCATCGTGTCAAAATGGTTAAGTATATTCAAGCGGTTCATGACTTAACCCTAACGAATCATCGTGTCAAATTGGTTAAGTATATTCAAGCGGTTCATGGCTTAACCCTATCATGTGGCATTAATTCATTAATGCACTCAACCTCTCACATCAGACCTGTTGTTGTGGTCACTGGATATGTCGGGCGGTTCCGAGCAGAATTACACCACACCTCAGTCTGACCTCGGGTTTTGTGACGACCCCATTTCCCGTACAGACGGAGACAAGGGTAATCTTTGGAATATAACACATAAACAGTTAATAGCAGAACAGAAATAAATAAATACACCAGATAATGCATAATACAATATACTGGATAAACGTAATCATCAGAGTTACACAGTATACGGATCTTACTTAGTACAAATACAGTTCAGCTATACATAAATGTCTACAGCGGAAATAAACGTAATGTACAATAGGAGCTGAACAGCATAAAAAGAGATAAATAATAGAATCCATCTTCAGCTCCAGCTATCCAGAAAGAGCCAGCTAAACCTGAATACAAGGCTGCCCGTGTAGAAAAAAGGCACCCGAGTTTGAAAGTGAAACAAACTACGAGTCAGTCATGGGACTGGTATGAGAAATCTACTCAACACATTTATAATATGGCTAATCACAGGACCACGCCACTTTCGTGGAACGGGTTTACTCCATTGAATTGACAATGCTTTAAAACAAATCATTCTTTTAAACAACGCAATGCTTTTTATAAAAATGAAGCCATTATAAGACTCAGTTCCCATCACACAATGCAACGCAAACCGGAGGATAGAGTTTTACCTTATAATGGCCAAAATATGGTTGATACGAATAAAACAAAAGCATTTGATACTATTACTAGTGTTTATATGTTTCAAAAACAATTTCAATCATAACTATCAATCATAGACGGCATTAATGCCCCATACCACTATGTCGCCATATATAGGTATACAATCAAAACCGCACAGTCACGTATTTGGAAATTGGATTTCCGTCATGAACCAAGGTAAAAGATAGTCCTTACCGACTTCGAGACTCTCTAGCCCGAGCCTCCGGAACAGCCGCAACTGCCCCTTGGAGCGACAGGGCCGGTCCACCCTAAGTGGATTATAGTGCCTGAACAATACGTTTCCCCGCCCTTTGGGGCGTAAATGAGCCAACGAATGACTCCATCGGACCCGGATCGTCCGATTAAACCGAGGCGCCTCGCAACAGCAACAACCACATAAGTCAAACTCGTCAGGGCGTGTAAAACCACTGACGCCACTTCTAACTAGAAAGAAACGCATGTCCTCCCTGAGGTCCTCTCCCGTTTCTGGTTCATACCGGGGTGTGAGGTTCGCGAATTCACGTTATACACAAAGCTACGCCACACAAGCGGGGCTTTGATCATCACCACAAGAATTTGCTTTTCAACAGAAGTCCTGATCACTGCATCTTAGCATGCCACACAGGCAATTCACACCGTGCAACTGATGGCTATCAATCACACAGAATAAATTCCAATGTCAGACACACTGTGCATTTGCAAGTCTGTTCTGGGTCTGAACGAAACCGGTGGCACTATATACCTCGCAAACCCATCGATCACCACGTATGTCTGGACGATCACCACTCATTATCCATATTTCGGGATGCCACCCAATCAGGACCTCGGTTACCATCCAAACGAGGTGAAGATCTCCGGTCTTCGACCACCGTCTTCATCTTCGATTTATTATCGTCGATTCAGTTATTCAGAATGGGATAAACCCGGTCTTTCTGAGCAACTCACGTATATGATAAACAAGTGCAACAAAAATACACATACGCATCATTTCAATTCATTAGTCGCTAACCGTCAATCAGTAAGAGAACGATTTCCCAAATATTAACCCCGAAGGCCGAAACCAACATCAGATCAACACCCAGGAAACCATTCGACTTAGCCAACCTTTAGTTAATTTCTAAATTTCACATCCATATCGTTTATAATATTTTATAACGATTTATTGCTATTTTTATTTATTTTAAAATAGCCATTTTATTCAAAACGACGCTTCGGGCCATAACGCGGCCGTGGCGCTGTTTTTCTTCAGATTTTATTTACACATATCTGAAAATCTAGCTGTGACGGCCTGGAATTTCGCTCGATCTGAATCAGTCGTTAAACCGATCTAGACCGTTCGAAACCCCTGAACGTTGAGAACATGACAAATCAGAACACAAACAGAAGAACATTTCATTGTATATTACAACAATGCATCAGATTACAAGAATATACAGAGTATAAATGGATAAATATTACACAGAAATATCAGAGATTTAAATTACATAACAGCGGAAAATAATACAAAGCACAACTGAAGGTGATATACGGATACAGAGCTTTCCGGATATCATTACAGCTGTAAACCAGGATCCTGTGAATATAAATCTGCAAAACCAAAACTACTAGCTGCCCGTGCGGAAAATAAGGGCACCCAGAGTTTAGGTTAAAACAATAAACTCCAGGTCAGTCATGTGACTGGTGTGAGAACTTAAAACAGTTATTAAAAGCTTTACTTTAAAAATTAGGTAAATCAAGGGACCACGCCGTATAACACGGAACGGGTTTCCTCCCAAGAATACCAGTGCATAAACAACAACGCAATGCTAAATGAAGAAAAATGAAGCTGTTATAAGACCCAGGTCCTATCACACAATGCAACGCAAGCCGGGGGATAGGGTTTTCCCTTATAACAGCCAAAGCATGCTTGATACGTTTAAAACAAATCATTTGATACTATAATAAGTGTATAGTGTCAAAACATTTCAATCATAAATATCAATCATAGGCGGCATAGCTACCATCTACTATGTCGTCATACTAGTTCTACAATTAAAGCCGAATTACACGTATTGGAAATTGGATTCCGTCATGAGTCGAGGCAAGGGGCAAGCTCCTCTTTGCGTTCGAGACACTCTAGCAAATGTCCCAGGGCTACGCAAGCTGGGTAACCCTTGGATCGGTTGGGCCGGTCCTCACTTACGTTAGAGGATTGGCAATTCCTGAACACACGTTTCCCGGTCCTTACAGACCTATAATCGAGGCGCCTCATTCCAACAACCACAAAGGTGAAAAGTATATAAATGTCAGGGCTGGTAAGTCACTGACACCACCAAAGCTAGAAAGAAACGTCGTGTTCTCCCAACAGCCCGTATCCTGTTTTTAACTCATACCGAGGTGTGAGGCTCGCGAATTCACGTTATACACAAAGCTGCCACGTAGGCGTGCTCTGATCATCATCCACAAGACTTTGCTTTTCAACAGAAGCCTTGATCATTGCATCTTAGTATGCCACACAGGCAATTCATGCAATGCGACTGATGTCCATCGATATACAACCTCTGAGCTCGTACGTCTCAGAGAAGGGCGTTAAGCAAAAGAATAAATTCTCCGCCGCCAAACAGATGTATATTTAATAGAAATCAATCAACACAGAATAAAATCCAGTGTCAGACACACAATCCATTTACAAGTCCGTTCTGGGTCTGAACGAAACCGGAGGCACTTTCCTCGCATATCCATTATCTCCAAGTACGTCTGGACGACCACCAACTATTTCCATCCTCTTGGGTGTACAGCCCAATCAGGATCGTCAGTAATAATCCAAACGATGTGAAGACTTCCGGTCTTCGACCACCGTCTTCATCTTCGACTTATCGTCGAATCGGTTATTCAGAATGGGTGTAAACCCGGACTTTCCGAACAACCCGCGTATATTAAAAACAAATGTTACGCAAACACAACATACGCCTCATTCCAATTCATTAGTCCCTAACCGCAAATTAGCAAGAGAACAATTTCCCAAACATTAACCCCGAAGGCCGAAACCAACATCAGATCAATACCCAGGAAACCATTCTTCTTAGCCAACCTACAGCTAGTTCCTAAATTTCACATTCTTAGGGAAATGTTCCCATTAATTTTATCCAAGATAAATTCTTTAAAATTTATCCTGTAATCTTCCTTTGGATGTCATTTAAAACCAAATTATGGTTTTTCCAACTAGTCGAGATTAGCGAACCGTATCGAAGTAATTATTTATTTTATTTCCCAATCCCAACCTATTCATCCCATGAAGCAAAACTGGTAATACTCCATATCTAACACCACGGTGTTATCGGTAAAATTAATTACCATTTCACGTTCAAATCTAATTAAAGATTTAACTATCGCTTTGGAGCAAAACTGGTAATACTCCATATCTAACACCACGGTGTTATCGGTAAAATTAATTACCATTTCACGTTCAAATCTAATTAAAGATTTAACTATCGCTTTGGAGCAAAACTGGTAATACTCCATTCTCGCTCATTTCTAAATTTGATAATTTAGATTACAAATTCACACTTCAATCTAATTGCAGATTCCTTAGAACTCCTTTTACTGGGTTAAAGAACTAGGTGTTATTTAAAACACAGTTCACGACAAACCCAAATCACATTCTATTTGTTATCGGGTTAAAGAACTAGTGTTATTTAAAACACCGTTCACGATAAACCCATTTCAAATTCAATCAAATATATTAGAAATTCGATTATTTAAAACCCCTTTTCAAATCTAATTCATTTATTTAAAAATAATTGGGTTTTAAATTTAGTTCAAAACTAGTTCATTTCGATAAAAACCCATTTTTATCTTTTCAAATATGGAGTTTTCCATCCCAATTTTTCCCAAATCATTTCTTATGATTTTACACAAATTATTAATATTTTTAATAATTTTATCAAGGCCCGTACAGTCGATTTCCAACAATGGCCATCGAACTGCACTTATAGCGACCTTTTTCGAATTTGATTTGGACGTATCTCCAAATCCAACCATTAGATTTTGAATTTCTAATATTCTTTAGAAAGCTCTTTTCGATACGAACCCAACGGTTCCGGTTTTAGGAGAATCCGACGGTCGGATCTCCCGTAATGTCCGTTTGAAGTTAATGGTCGAAATTCACGAACTGCCGCGGCGCGGCGCGTTCTCTTCAGGCCATTATATTATATATATAATATATATAATATATATTTCGTCGATTTCTATTTAAAACGAATTATATAAATAGTTTTAAATTTGTTTCAAGAACCATTTCAACTTCTATTTCAATCCAAAGCAAAATTGAATTCTTCTTTAAAAATTCGTTTTAAAATTCATTTCTATTCAATTCAAATTTCAATTAAATTTGAATTCATTTCAATTCGCTTTCTATTCAATTTGAATTCGTTTTCAATTCAATTCAATTCAAATTGGTTTTATATTCGATTTATTTTGAAATCGTTATATATTCAATTCATTTCGAAATCGTTTTATATTCAATTCATTTCGAAATCGTTTTATATTCAATTCATTTCGAAATCGTTTTATATTCAATTCATTTCGAAATCGTTTTATATTCAATTCATTTCGAAATCGTTTTATATTCAATTCATTTCGAAATCGTTTTATATTCAATTCATTTCGAAATCGTTTTATATATCGTTCGCGTCAAAATGGCGCATCACTATTCAACACGGCTTTATATATTCTATTTCAAATATTTCTTTTTGTCAACACACGACTAATCTCAACGAATGAGTACCGTCCATGTGTGACTATTTTTGTTAAAATACTTCGTTCAACACATGACTAATCTCAATGGATGAGTACTGTCAACACATGAACCATTATTTTATAATATTGATAAAGATGTAAATTTTATTATTAAAATATTTCGTTCAACACATGACTAATCTCAACGGATGAGTACAGTCAACACATGAACCTTTATTTTATAATATTGATAAAGATGTAAATTTTATTATTAAAATATTTCGTTCAACACATGACTAATCTCAACGGATGAGTACAGTCAACACATGAACCTTTATTTTATAATGTTCTTTATTTTCTAAATTGGAATGAGACCAAATCAATCACCATATAACGTTAATTATATGGATTTTCATACAACACATGTATATAATAGCATTGAAAAATAATCAACCATCAACCAAAGTGCATTACACTGTATAAGCATCAAATATAGATATCTAACACTTATAACAGCCTGTCAATCAATCGATCGACATATTTAATTAATCAGGATGAGTGGAATTCATATTTCATCCCAACACCCGTGTAGGGTTTCAAACAATCAAACACAGATTTTATTCGTGCAGTTGGGCGATGTGTGAAATTTATCGTCCCAATCAATGTCAGTCAAATCAGTGTACATAAACAAACCGTCCGGTTTGTAAATGAATATTTTATTTTATTCACTTCACGTTAAAAATTATATTTTTAACGATAAAACATTTTATTCAACCTATGAATTTCTATTCAGTTCATTTATTCAATAAAATGATACTTTTTATTTTTCTAACATATTTTAGAAAATTTCGGCGGCATAACGGCACGATACTAGAAACGGGACAAGGCCTAGCCTTATCCCCGGTCTAGTGAAGGCCCACGCCATTCACACATCAATCAAATCACTTTCGTTATGCAAACCACAAAATTTGGAGTAAGAGTCTAACCTAGCCTTACTCCCTCGCCTTATAACGGCGCACGTCTAATCCTAACCAATTTATCGATTCGATTTTTTTTCACACCACAAACCACATTCAAACCAATATCGCAATCAATCACCTAACAGCCAAACAAACAAGTCCATGGTCTGTGGACGATTGTGTCGGGTGCTACTAAACACCGTCTGCATCCTAGTATATATATATAACTAGAAAATAAATTGAAGAGTGAGAAGTTCTCACCGAAAGCTATCCTAGCTCCACGGCACTTCACTGATAGAAATCTTCATCGCTATCGCATCTTCGTCATCTTCGTTGCCCGTAGCCACTACATATATAAAAATCACACATTTTTATATTTCGATGTCTTTAAAATAAAAATCACATTTTTATTTGTTTACTTTCAATTTAAAAGTCATACTTTTATAATCACTTCATATATTTAAAAATCGAATTTTTACTATGTTATTCAATATATAAAAATCGAATTTTCACTTCGAAGTTCAATATATAAAAATCACCTTTTACTTCGAAGTTCATAGATAAAAATTATATTTTTACTTCGTTGTTCAAAGATAAAAAATATATTTTTATCACGCTATTTTCCATATAAAGATTTCGCCTTTTCAAATTTAAAGATTTCGCCTTTTTAAAAATAAAGTTTTCATCATTATAAAAATATAGATTTCATCATTATAAAAATTACCACTTTATCTCAACGTATATAAAATAAAAATCAGATTTTTATTTCGCTACATATACAAAGATGATATTTTTATAGTTCCTACTATGTAAAAATCATATTTTTACCTCTTCTATATAGTAAAGACTATATTTTTAATACTTTAAAAATATAAAAATCATATTTTTAATACTTTACATAAAAAAAATTTCATTTTTATCTTGCTACTTGAATAAAAATTGTATTTTTATCCTTTGTTTTCCTATATTAAAATCCGTTCTTTCTATATTTAAAAGTCCAATCTTTATATATGATAAAAATCACATTCCATTAATTGTCAAAACTATAATCTTTTACATCAAAGTTTTAATCTTTTCATCGTCAAAGTTATAATCCGACATATAAATCAAAATCATAATTTATTAACACCTTTATTTCTATTTAAAATATGAGTTTTTGAAATAATTTTCTTCCATATATAAAAAGCCGGTTTTTAAAACTAATTATTTTAAGTTAAAAATGGATAAAACTGAAAGCTTTAAATAAAACAAAATAAAATATAGTTAAAAACTTACAGGGTTTTTCTTCTAGAGGGAGGGGTTGTTCATTCGTGATTGGAGGGTCGGGACATGGTGGTTTGGCGGTGAAACAGGGTGGCGGTGGACGAGCAGGCGGATGCGGTGGTCGGAGGTTCGCCTGAGGGTGGATGTGGGTGCGGCGGCGGCTTAATTGGAAGAGGAGGGAGAATCGCGATGGGGGGGGGGGGGTTCGGGTCTCAACAGAAGAGGAGCGAGAAGGGAGCGAGAGGGGTGGAGGTGGCGGGCGACGCGAGGTGGGGCCCTCCGGCGGAGGCGCGGTGGAGATAGGGGGAGCGACGGGGTCAACGGTGAAAAGGAGGATCGGTTTTTAATTTTCAATTTCTTTTTCTGATTGGAGAATAAAAAAGGGGGGGTACGGGGTTTTATAATATATATATTTATTTAATTAAATTATTTTATTTTATTCTCCAAAAAGGCAACTTAAAATTTCGGACTCGAAACGGGACCCACCGCCTGTCGTCCATAGCGTTTCACCCCCATTCCGAACACAATGGGATATGTATCGTAAGCTGATTCGGCTGTTACAATCAGTTTTCGTTAAATTTACATTTAAATCACTATATTGAATTTTAAACGTACATTTCAAATTACCGGGGTCACATACTAACTAGAAAAATTCCAGAAAAATATTTTCTAGCTTCGTATTGACGATACGGTCCTAACAAAACTAGTTTCGTCGAATTCTGAGACCGTTAGAAAAATGGCCAATTTCCAGTCGATTAAAATCAACTGAAATGGTCAAAACACGTTTTCCCTTGCCACGCTCACATATTGATTCAGAAAATTATGAAATTTGGAATCTAGCAATAATTCGACATCACGGACCCAACAAAACTGGTTTCGTCGAAATCCGAAGTCATTTGCAAAATGTCCATTTTTAAGGGCCTGAATTCCATAGCGACTATTCAGAATTTTCAACTGGACATATCCTTTGATTCCCGCTATGAAATCTTGATTGGTCGGATTTGTTGGAAAGATATTCTCAATTAGATTCCATTATTTTTGGTTTCACTAAAATCCGGATTGTTTTGCACCCGGTACATTCAATTGAAGTTTGAAATCGAATTATCGAACTACCGCGCCATTTATAATTCTATTTATAATTATATATAATTATTTATATTCTAACGACGGCGTATATAATATATACGCTCGAATTCTATTCAAAATAAATTTCTCGTCGATATTATTTAAAATAATCTATTTTAAATATTCAAAATTCGCTAAAATTGCCAAAATAAAAATTTTAAACTGGCCCAGATTTTCCGGGTTATTACAATCTCCCTCACTTAAAACTTTTCGTCCCCGAAAAGGAACAAAGTCGAAAGTGGTTTGATTAATCAGCTCTACGTTCATTCTGGCTTCCATTCTCTAACTTTTCAGTTTCTGAGAATTTCTAAATTTTCAAAAATTTGGCTAACACCCTAAATTTTCGAAAATTTTCGCCATAACCTCCCCTGCACCGGGAGCATCGGGGAATTTCAAATAGCTTCCCCGGTCCTTCAGATCTCAAAAAGAAAAAGAAAAAGCCAAGCGGCTAGCCAATAGGCTCACAAAATCATCATCACCCAAACAAAACAGGAAATTATGTAGTAAACATGTACCTATTTGTCGGGCAAACAAATTTTATTCTCTGGCTCTAGCCTCCTTGCTATGACCTGTTCAATGTAAGTATATGTATATGCAAACAAATGCAACCAATTTTTAATACAATTCAATATTTGGTTATATTAGGCATAATGGTTCAAAATTAGCAAAAAAATAGGCAAACAACACAAACATCAATCAATTAGTGAATTAGAATTTCAAATTCATAATTTTGATACATATACAAAAAATCACGTTTTTGATGCCAATTCACAACAATGTGTTCTAGCTATATTAGTTTTGGTTCTCACGCCAGTCGAATGGAAATATTTCGATATCACACCTTCGTTACTCGAACATGAATACTAATGACAACTAGTCAATCATTTGAATCATCTTCGGGCCACTAGAGTATGATTCTATATCTATCCAATATATTAAAACTTCGAATATACGTTCATGACGCGTATACGCGAAATCTATATATACTCGATTGTCCATATTCAAAATAAATAAATAGTCAAATACGTTTTAAAATGGTTTAAATTTTCAAAACAAAATTGTTTTTATTTGGAAAATATACTCTTCACACCCGTTCTAGGATACTACTGATCCTATCTCTAACGAGTCATTCTAATTGGATATTACTAATCCAATATCTGATGAATTCTTTCGTATGGTTCCAATGTGCCTTGTTCTCGAGCTCTGTAAACCAAAGCTCTGATACCAAATGTGACGGCCTGGAATTTCGCTCGATCTGAATCAGTCGTTAAACCGATCTAGACCGTTCGAAACCCCTGAACGTTGAGAACATGACAAATCAGAACACAAACAGAAGAACATTTCATTGTATATTACAACAATGCATCAGATTACAAGAATATACAGAGTATAAATGGATAAATATTACACAGAAATATCAGAGATTTAAATTACATAACAGCGGAAAATAATACAAAGCACAACTGAAGGTGATATACGGATACAGAGCTTTCCGGATATCATTCCAGCTGTAAACCAGGATCCTGTGAATATAAATCTGCAAAACCAAAACTACTAGCTGCCCGTGCGGAAAATAAGGGCACCTAGAGTTTAGGTTAAAACAATAAACTCTAGGTCAGTCATGTGACTGGTGTGAGAACTTAAAACAGTTATTAAAAGCTTTACTTTAAAAATTAGGTAAATCAAGGGACCACGCCGTATAACACGGAACGGGTTTCCTCCCAAGAATACCAGTGCATAAACAATAGCGCAATGCTAAATGAAGAAAAATGAAGCTGTTATAAGACCCAGGTCCTATCACACAATGCAACGCAAGCCGGGGGATAGGGTTTTCCCTTATAACAGCCAAAGCATGCTTGATACGTTTAAAACAAATCATTTGATACTATAATAAGTGTATAGTGTCAAAACATTTCAATCATAAATATCAATCATAGGCGGCATAGCTACCATCTACTATGTCGTCATACTAGTTCTACAATTAAAGCCGAATTACACGTATTGGAAATTGGATTCCGTCATGAGTCGAGGCAAGGGGCAAGCTCCTCTCCGCGTTCGAGACACTCTAGCAAATGTCCCAGGGCTACGCAAGCTGGGTAACCCTTGGATCGGTTGGGCCGGTCCTCACTTACGTTAGAGGATTGGCAATTCCTGAACACACGTTTCCCGGTCCTTACAGACCTATAATCGAGGCGCCTCATTCCAACAACCACAAAGGTGAAAAGTATATAAATGTCAGGGCTGGTAAGTCACTGACACCACCAAAGCTAGAAAGAAACGTCGTGTTCTCCCAACGGCCCGTATCCCGTTTTTAACTCATACCGAGGTGTGAGGCTCGCGAATTCACGTTATACACAAAGCTGCCACGTAGGCGTGCTCTGATCATCATCCACAAGACTTTGCTTTTCAACAGAAGCCTTGATCATTGCATCTTAGTATGCCACACAGGCAATTCATGCCATGCGACTGATGTCCATCGATATACAACCTCTGAGCTCGTACGTCTCAGAGAAGGGCGTTAAGCAAAAGAATAAATTCTCCGCCGCCAAACAGATGTATATTTAATAGAAATCAATCAACACAGAATAAAATCCAGTGTCAGACACACAATCCATTTACAAGTCCGTTCTGGGTCTGAACGAAACCGGAGGCACTTTCCTCGCATATCCATCCATCTCCAAGTACGTCTGGACGACCACCAACTATTTCCATCCTCTTGGGTGTACAGCCCAATCAGGATCGTCAGTAATAATCCAAACGATGTGAAGACTTCCGGTCTTCGACCACCGTCTTCATCTTCGACTTATGGTCGAATCGGTTATTCAGAATGGGTGTAAACCCGGACTTTCCGAACAACCCGCGTATATTAAAAACAAATGTTACGCAAACACAACATACGCCTCATTCCAATTCATTAGTCCCTAACCGCAAATTAGCAAGAGAACAATTTCCCAAACATTAACCCCGAAGGCCGAAACCAACATCAGATCAATACCCAGGAAACCATTCTTCTTAGCCAACCTACAGCTAGTTCCTAAATTTCACATTCTTAGGGAAATGTTCCCATTAATTTTATCTAAGATAAATTCTTTAAAATTTATCCTGTAATCTTCCTTTGGATGTCATTTAAAACCAAATTATGGTTTTTCCAACTAGTCGAGATTAGCGAACCGTATCGAAGTAATTATTTATTTTATTTCCCAATCCCAACCTATTCATCCCATGAAGCAAAACTGGTAATACTCCATATCTAACACCACGGTGTTATCGGTAAAATTAATTACCATTTCACGTTCAAATCTAATTAAAGATTTAACTATCGCTTTGGAGCAAAACTGGTAATACTCCATATCTAACACCACGGTGTTATCGGTAAAATTAATTACCATTTCACGTTCAAATCTAATTAAAGATTTAACTATCGCTTTGGAGCAAAACTGGTAATACTCCATTCTCGCTCATTTCTAAATTTGATAATTTAGATTACAAATTCACACTTCAATCTAATTGCAGATTCCTTAGAACTCCTTTTACTGGGTTAAAGAACTAGGTGTTATTTAAAACACAGTTCACGACAAACCCAAATCACATTCTATTTGTTATCGGGTTAAAGAACTAGTGTTATTTAAAACACCGTTCACGATAAACCCATTTCAAATTCAATCAAATATATTAGAAATTCGATTATTTAAAACCCCTTTTCAAATCTAATTCATTTATTTAAAAATAATTGGGTTTTAAATTTAGTTCAAAACTAGTTCATTTCGATAAAAACCCATTTTTATCTTTTCAAATATGGAGTTTTCCATCCCAATTTTTCCCAAATCATTTCTTATGATTTTACACAAATTATTAATATTTTTAATAATTTTATCAAGGCCCGTACAGTCGATTTCCAACAATGGCCATCGAACTGCACTTATAGCGACCTTTTTCGAATTTGATTTGGACGTATCTCCAAATCCAACCGTTAGATTTTGAATTTCTAATATTCTTTAGAAAGCTCTTTTCGATACGAACCCAACGGTTCCGGTTTTAGGAGAATCCGACGGTCGGATCTCCCGTAATGTCCGTTTGAAGTTAATGGTCGAAATTCACGAACTGCCGCGGCGCGGCGCGTTCTATTCAGGCCATTATATTATATATATAATATATATAATATATATTTCGTCGATTTCTATTTAAAACGAATTATATAAATAGTTTTAAATTCGTTTCAAGAACAATTTCAACTTCTATTTCAATCCAAAGCAAAATTGAATTCTTCTTTAAAAATTCGTTTTAAAATTCATTTCTATTCAATTCAAATTTCAATTAAGTTTGAATTCATTTCAATTCGCTTTCTATTCAATTTGAATTCGTTTTCAATTCAATTCAATTCAAATTGGTTTTATATTCGATTTATTTTGAAATTGTTATATATTCAATTCATTTCGAAATCGTTTTATATTCAATTCATTTCGAAATCGTTTTATATTCAATTCATTTCGAAATCGTTTTATATTCAATTCATTTCGAAATCGTTTTATATTCAATTCATTTCGAAATAGTTTTATATTCAATTCATTTCGAAATCGTTTTATATTCAATTCATTTCGAAATCGTTTTATATTCAATTCATTTCGAAATCGTTTTATATATCGTTCGCGTCAAAATGGCGCATCACTATTCAACACGGCTTTATATATTCTATTTCAAATATTTCTTTTTGTCAACACACGACTAATCTCAACGAATGAGTACCGTCCATGTGTGACTATTTTTGTTAAAATACTTCGTTCAACACATGACTAATCTCAATGGATGAGTACTGTCAACACATGAACCATTATTTTATAATATTGATAAAGATGTAAATTTTATTATTAAAATATTTCGTTCAACACATGACTAATCTCAACGGATGAGTACAGTCAACACATGAACCTTTATTTTATAATATTGATAAAGATGTAAATTTTATTATTAAAATATTTCGTTCAACACATGACTAATCTCAACGGATGAGTACAGTCAACACATGAACCTTTATTTTATAATGTTCTTTATTTTCTAAATTGGAATGAGACCAAATCTATCACCATATAACGTTAATTATATGGATTTTCATACAACACATGTATATAATAGCATTGAAAAATAATCAACCATCAACCAAAGTGCATTACACTGTATAAGCATCAAATATAGATATCTAACGCTTATAACAGCCTGTCAATCAATCGATCGACATATTTAATTAATCAGGATGAGTGGAATTCATATTTCATCCCAACACCCGTGTAGGGTTTCAAACAATCAAACACAGATTTTATTCGTGCAGTTGGGCGATGTGTGAAATTTATCGTCCCAATCAATGTCAGTCAAATCAGTGTACATAAACAAACCGTCCGGTTTGTAAATGAATATTTTATTTTATTCACTTCACGTTAAAAATTATATTTTTAACGATAAAACATTTTATTCAACCTATGAATTTCTATTCAGTTCATTTATTCAATAAAATGATACTTTTTATTTTTCTAACATATTTTAGAAAATTTCGGCGGCATAACGGCACGATACTAGAAACGGGACAAGGCCTAGCCTTATCCCCGGTCTAGTGAAGGCCCACGCCATTCACACATCAATCAAATCACTTTCGTTATGCAAACCACAAAATTTGGAGTAAGAGTCTAACCTAGCCTTACTCCCTCGCCTTATAACGGCGCACGTCTAATCCTAACCAATTTATCGATTCGATTTTTTTTCACACCACAAACCACATTCAAACCAATATCGCAATCAATCACCTAACAGCCAAACAAACAAGTCCATGGTCTGTGGACGATTGTGTCGGGTGCTACTAAACACCGTCTGCATCCTAGTATATATATATAACTAGAAAATAAATTGAAGAGTGAGAAGTTCTCACCGAAAGCTATCCTAGCTCCACGGCACTTCACTGATAGAAATCTTCATCGCTATCGCATCTTCGTCATCTTCGTTGCCCGTAGCCACTACATATATAAAAATCACACATTTTTATATTTCGATGTCTTTAAAATAAAAATCACATTTTTATTTGTTTACTTTCAATTTAAAAGTCATACTTTTATAATCACTTCATATATTTAAAAATCGAATTTTTACTATGTTATTCAATATATAAAAATCGAATTTTCACTTCGAAGTTCAATATATAAAAATCACCTTTTACTTCGAAGTTCATAGATAAAAATTATATTTTTACTTCGTTGTTCAAAGATAAAAATTATATTTTTATCACGCTATTTTCCATATAAAGATTTCGCCTTTTCAAATTTAAAGATTTCGCCTTTTTAAAAATAAAGTTTTCATCATTATAAAAATATAGATTTCATCATTATAAAAATTACCACTTTATCTCAACGTATATAAAATAAAAATCAGATTTTTATTTCGCTACATATACAAAGATGATATTTTTATAGTTCCTACTATGTAAAAATCATATTTTTACCTCTTCTATATAGTAAAGACTATATTTTTAATACTTTAAAAATATAAAAATCATATTTTTAATACTTTACATAAAAAAAATTTCATTTTTATCTTGCTACTTGAATAAAAATTGTATTTTTATCCTTTGTTTTCATACATTAAAATCCGTTCTTTCTATATTTAAAAGTCCAATCTTTATATATGATAAAAATCACATTTCATTAATTGTCAAAACTATAATCTTTTACATCAAAGTTTTAATCTTTTCATCGTCAAAGTTATAATCCGACATATAAATCAAAATCATAATTTATTAACACCTTTATTTCTATTTAAAATATGAGTTTTTGAAATAATTTTCTTCCATATATAAAAAGCCGGTTTTTAAAACTAATTATTTTAAGTTAAAAATGGATAAAACTGAAAGCTTTAAATAAAACAAAATAAAATATAGTTAAAAACTTACAGGGTTTTTCTTCTAGAGGGAGGGGTTGTTCATTCGTGATTGGAGGGTCGGGACATGGTGGTTTGGCGGTGAAACAGGGTGGCGGTGGACGAGCAGGCGGATGCGGTGGTCGGAGGTTCGCCTGAGGGTGGATGTGGGTGCGGCGGCGGCTTAATTGGAAGAGGAGGGAGAATCGCGATGGGGGGGGGGGGTTCGGGTCTCAACAGAAGAGGAGCGAGAAGGGAGCGAGAGGGGTGGAGGTGGCGGGCGACGCGAGGTGGGGCCCTCCGGCGGAGGCGCGGTGGAGATAGGGGGAGCGACGGGGTCAACGGTGAAAAGGAGGATCGGTTTTTAATTTTCAATTTCTTTTTCTGATTGGAGAATAAAAAATGGGGGGGTACGGGGTTTTATAATATATATATTTATTTAATTAAATTATTTTATTTTATTCTCCAAAAAGGCAACTTAAAATTTCGGACTCGAAACGGGACCCACCGCCTGTCGTCCATAGCGTTTCACCCCCATTCCGAACACAATGGGAAATGTATCGTAAGCTGATTCGGCTGTTACAATCAGTTTTCGTTAAATTTACATTTAAATCACTATATTGAATTTTAAACGTACATTTCAAATTACCGGGGTCACATACTAACTAGAAAAATTCCAGAAAAATATTTTCTAGCTTCGTATTGACGATACGGTCCTAACAAAACTAGTTTCGTCGAATTCTGAGACCGTTAGAAAAATGGCCAATTTCCAGTCGATTAAAATCAACTGAAATGGTCAAAACACGTTTTCCCTTGCCACGCTCACATATTGATTCAGAAAATTATGAAATTTGGAATCTAGCAATAATTCGACATCACGGACCCAACAAAACTGGTTTCGTCGAAATCCGAAGTCATTTGCAAAATGTCCATTTTTAAGGGCCTGAATTCCATAGCGACTATTCAGAATTTTCAACTGGACATATCCTTTGATTCCCGCTATGAAATCTTGATTGGTCGGATTTGTTGGAAAGATATTCTCAATTAGATTCCATTATTTTTGGTTTCACTAAAATCCGGATTGTTTTGCACCCGGTACATTCAATTGAAGTTTGAAATCGAATTATCGAACTACCGCGCCATTTTCAATTCTATTTATAATTATATATAATTATTTATATTCTAACGACGGCGTATATAATATATACGCTCGAATTCTATTCAAAATAAATTTCTCGTCGATATTATTTAAAATAATCTATTTTAAATATTCAAAATTCGCTAAAATTGCCAAAATAAAAATTTTAAACTAGCCCAGATTTTCTGGGTTATTACACTAGCCGTTGGATCTTCACAAAATTTACATCATTAGAAAGATTTTTCAAAACGAATCCAACGGTTCTAGTTTCGGGAAAATCCGACGGTCGGATCTCCCGGTATAATCGTTTGAAGTTTCGATTTCAAAATACGAACTGCAACGTCGTTATTCGATTAAATATAATTATATTTATATATATATATATAATCGGTTCTGGCGCTGCTTTTCTTTAGATTTGAATTAAACATTCCAGACAATCCAACCGTTGGATCTTTAAAAAGTTGGTGCCGTTGGAAAGATATTTCCAAAGCGAACCCAACAGTTGCGGTTTCAGGGAAATCCGATGGTCGGATCTCCCAGTATAATCGTTTGAAATCACGGTTTCAAAATACGAACTACAGCTTCGTTATTCGATATATTTTAATTCTATTTATATATATATCGATTCTTCGATTTCAAAGCTATATTCTTTTCATACATTTGATGAAAATGATATTTTTATCTAACTGTCTTCTATTTCAACACTTCACTATATTTAACAATTCATGTATATAATAAAAATGTGATTTTTATTGTAAAACAATTCATTTCAAAACACTATTATTTTATATAGTTCATATAGGTAATAAAAATAGGATTTTTATTATAAAACAATTTCTTTCAAAACAAGATTATTTTATATAGTTCGTATAGATGATAAAAATGTGATTTTTATTATAAAACAATTTATTTCAAAATATGAATACCATTCAACACATGAATTTCAATTCAACGAATGAATATCGATTCAACACATAAATGTTTTCTATAGTTTATATAAATCGATAAAAAGGTGATTTTTATATTTAAAACACAAATACCATTCAACACATGAATTTCAATTCAACGAATGAATATCGATTCAACACATGACGGTTTTCTATAGTTTGTATATATAGATAAAAATGTGATTTTTATATTTAAAACACGAATACCATTCAACACATGAATTTCAATTCAACGAATGAATATCGATTCAACACATGAAGGTTTTCTATATTTTGTATATATAGATAAAAATGTGATTTTTATATTTAAAACACGAATACCATTCAACACATGAATTTCAATTCAACGAATGAATATCGACTCAACACATGAAGGCTTTCTATTCAACGAATAAATATAGTTTCAACAAATGAAAATAATTCAAACACATGAATATTATTCAAAATTTCGGCAGCATAACGGCAGGGTAGTTAAAACCGGGACCGTCCCTAGTACGGCTCCTCGCTCTACCTTAAAACCTCGCGGTTTTTGATAATGGGGAATCATGCATCTAGTTCGCACGCAGGCGGCATGTATATATATTTCATTTCCACAAACTAATCCTATGTGGTTTCAACCAAATATTTCTCAACCACAAACGGGTATTTTTCAACCACAATCAATCAATATCAACCACAAACAATTCCAATCAACCATTCGCTATCAATCAATTTTCACACCAATCACAACCAATAAATATCGTCCATGGTTTGTGGACGAGGGGCGTGTGTATATATATATATATATAGCAATTCACTTCTATTTCAACACATATATAATCTTTACAACGCATATACAACTTATACATCGAACGTACAACTTATACAACGCTTATACAAGAGGTGTACAACGCTTATATAACTCATACATCGATTATATAATTTATACATCATCGTTTTCCATATCGTTTATAAATTAGAAATCTCACATTGGGTTCCACTCCACCAAAAATAGCAGAAGGCTCAGAAAAATATGCGGTCTCTTCTAGAAGGTAGAAGACGTCCACACGAGTCCACTGTCTCTTGTTTTACTGGATTTCGACAAAAAACGAAAAAGATATGATTTTTCAAAGTTTGCAACGGTTTAAAGGTGTTAAAATAGTTTAAAATAAAACAAGCCGTTACCTTCAATAAAACGTTCAAAACTAGGTTTAAATTTTTCGATCAATCCGTGCAATGGTTCCACGATCGGTTTGCGCAGGGTCGAAGGTCTTCGAATGGCGCGCCAGGTGGTGGGGATCGCGTCAGGTGGTGGCGGCGGGGCTTCGAACGGCGCAACTTTGGGGCAGCGGTCCGTGCGATTCACGCGATGATACGGGGTGCAACAGGTATGGATTTGACGATCTCTCCGAGCTCTACAAAATCCTCAACAGGGTCGTGGTGTTTTATCGCGTGGATCGATCAGAATCGAGGCAAGAAGAAAGGAAGGGGGGCCGCCGTTCGTGTCTGATGAATCGGGGAGAGAGAGAGGAATGAGCCAATGATTTTTTTATATTTTATTTTATAAATTTTAAAATCTCTAAAATACACCTGTCACACACGAACACCAATTCGAACCCAACGACTGTCGTCCCTAGCGTTTTACCCCCATTCCGAACACAATGGGATATGTTTCGTAGGCCCATTCGAATGTTTCAGTCAGTTTTCCTTCAAATTAAAATATATAACATTCAATATTCGATTTGAACGTACATTTCAATTTGCCAGGGCCACAAACTGATTCGAAAAATTCCAAAAAAATAAATCTGGCTATGTTTTGACGATACGGTCCCAACAAAACTAGTTTCGTCGAATTCTGAGACTATTTGCAAAAAGGCTCATTTCTGGTCGATCCAATTTAACTGTAATTGACCAAAACACGTTTTCCTTTGCCACGCTCACATACTAGCTTCAAAAATTATGAAATTTGAAACCTAGCAATAACTTCACATTCCGGATCCAACAAAAGTGGTTTCGTCGAATTCCGAGGTCGTTTGCAAAATGGCCAATTTCGTGGGCTATATAAATTCCATAGCGACCTTTCTGAAAATTCATTTGGCCATAACTTTTGCTTTCCGCTATGAAACATTGATTTTTCAAATTCTTTAGAAAGGTATTCACTAACCGATTTAAATATTTTTGGTTTCACTCAAATCCGTTTTGTTTTGCACCCGGTACAGTCCGACAAAGTTTGAATTCAAATTTTGAAACTACCGCGCCATTTCAGGCCTTGTTTATAATTAGAATTAATTATATTCGTTTTCAATTGTCGATTCAAACTCACTTTTCATTGCTATTATTTAAAATATTAATTTTAAATATTTAAAATCCATTATTTTAGCCAATTTAAAATTTTTAAATTGGTTCAGATTTTCTGGGTCGTTACAGGTTTTCAAGTGCGATATGACCAACTACCCACATTGGATCCGATTGTTTGCAGTAACTGGATTTGCCGGGCGGTTCCGGGCAGAATTACACTGCAAACTCAACCCAACCTCGAGTTGGCCATTTTCAAGTTCATTCTAAGTGTCATGTCCATGTTCAATTTTCATGTCAAGTTCGTGTCAAGTTTCTAAGCGAGTTTCATGTCAAGTTCTCATATCAAGTTTTCAAGTTTCAACTTATGCCTATTATCAAGTTCATGATTCATATTCATAACCAATTCACGTTTCAAGTTCATAAGCATGTTTACGTGCCTTCTAAATGTCCAATATCAACTATCAAGTCATAGTCAATTTTGTATTCAAGTTATTCCCATCGTATCAATTTCATGCTATTTGTCGCGTTCCGCAATTACCTAAAAACATGGTTTGACTACCAGATTCTATTTTCTCTAATTACGTTCCGAGTTCACAATTCACATTCATGTCAATTATCAAGTTTACAATCGGTTTCGTGTTCAAGTTATGCCAATTCATGTCCAAGCTAATTCATGTCTAAGTGAATCTTCATGTTTTGCCAATATCCCCAAATCGTATTCCTACCGTGCGCGTATCGAGATTAATTCAAAAAGGGATAAACAAGGAAATCATGACAAAGATGGGCATGTGAATAGGCATGAGATTATAATCCAAATCATATGTTCAATAGAATTGGTGTATAATAGTTTAACACATCATAGGCATGTGAATAGGATCTATAACAACAATATGAAAACCAAGGTTTAGGAACATAGGTAGACTTGCATTAATCCAAATTCAAGATTCAAGAGAGAATAGGGTGAGAAAGTCTTATCATCAAGTCAAGGTCCAAGAATTCATATTATAATCTAGCGTTTAAATAATAAACTAGGTCCAACAACATGAATGGGCATGATTCATTCGATAAGGAATAACCCAAAATCCTAGATTCAAGAAGAAACAAGAACACGTCTAAATAGATAATTCAAGCTTAGGTCCAATTTCATTTTATTCCATGTCCATATTAAATTTAACCAGTTTCAATCTCAAAATAACTAGAACTTACAGAGCGTGGATCGAGAATTAGAGTGCAGAGATTTGATTCTGGAAACGGTTATTGCAGTTGTTGAATCTCTATTTTTTAGTCTTATTCTAGTTGAAAACCCCCAATTTGCAATTCCTAGATGTTGTCTTGACGAAGAAGAAGTAGTCTCTTTTAATTTTAATATTATCATTTTGATTTTCGCAGAGGTAACATAAGGACAGAATGAAATTGTGTAGAGAGAATGAGGCTAGGGGGCTGTTTATATAGGGTTAGGCAAACGAATCTGGTCACGAAACAAGTCTAAATACATCAGAATGCATCTGGTTCAGGAAATAGGTTCGGGAGGCAGGTCAACCCCCAGGTCGACTCCCCAGTCGACCTGGTCATTGGGAGGTCGACACCCCAGTCGACTCCCCAGTCGACCTGGTTGGGGGGGTCGACTCCCCAGTCGACCTGGGTATATGGGCGGGAATTTTCCCGCCATCCTTCTCTGGGTTTGAATTTCGAATTTCTGGCTTTATTTTCGAGCTGTTTTATTTTATTTAAATTCCTGAAACTTCTGAGGGTCATAACTTGGTCATACGAACTCCGATTTTCGAAAACTAGGACTCGATTTCATGTAGAATTTCGAGATGAACGCAATGGCGACACCCATTTCCCTTCGTTCTTATTTTAAAATTTAATTCTGCCTTGATTTATGGTTATAACACGTTATTAAAATACAGGTTGTTACATTCTCCCCTCCTTAAAGGATTTCGTCCCCGAAATCTCTAAGTTAGGAAGAATGTATCCTACCATCCATCATCCATCTACTCAAAACATCATCCACAAGCAATCATTGTCCTTAAAAGATTCCAAATGCTGTATGTATATATGCGGAAAGTGTGTGTATATGTACTTATCTAATGCAAAAGATCAGGCGGTTACTGATTTAGTAAACCTCCTTAATGCAAAGTATGCTTGTGCGATGAGTCCAACATGTATGCAAATTCCTATTACATTTCACAATTTCTACATGAGTGCTCAAACATTCATTCATATGCAACATCAAAATGATAGCATATCAAGTTTCCATCCATGTACAAGTATAAACATTCATGCATATGCAATATGAAAATGTGACTGAGCCAATCTAGTGCCTAATGTGTTATGCAACCACGAGCAACCACATGCAACCATTTGCAAACATCAACCATAACGTGTCTCAAACACATGTTTACACCCAATTGTTCCTACCTAAAGATATAGTCGAATGATAGAAGCAAGTAAAAATTTTGTGCCCATTAGGCAATGTCAAAACTGGAAATCTATGTCACATATATACTGATTAGGAGAAGGACTCCCTAGGCACCAACCCGAAGACCGAAATCAACATCAGGCTGACACCCAAAGAATAACTCAACCCAGCGGACACCCTCAAGCCCCAACATGATTACTAACAGATGATCCTTATGGGGTTTTGCAACAGAAATAGGATTGAGATTAGGACCACGAGGTTATACTTAAAAGATAGCATGCAAATAAGCTCTATAGGAAAAGAGGGATTAAGGATATACTCTTAAAAAGAGATATGATGCGCGTGTCTAGTCTTCAATCTTCTAAGTCATATTTCCTTGAGCTTAACTCCATTGTGCTTTGACCGTCTTTAGCTTCACAATTTCGTAGCTTCTTATTCCTATTTCCAAAATATGAGTTGGAACTCATTTCACTGTCGCCTCTCGTTCCACTTTCACTTATTCTTTTTCTAGTACACTCAGCTTAAACATAACTGCGTACTCATGGTTTCGTGCAAGCTTTCCAAAATTCACTAGTGAATCTTGGATCTCATTCACTTACTAGAAGGTATTCCAAAATGAATTATCTCTTGAAAATAAACAAATGCCAATCATGTTGCCAAGTGTACTTACTAAGGTGGCGAACACTACTCGAGCGGATTAATAAATGTATCAAGAGATTCTAGGTAACTAAGCATGGCAGAACCCTAAGGGTTGCACTAGACTTCGAGGGTATTACCGAGGCAAGTCAAGAGTCTAACTACCCTCTTTTCATACTCGAGAATGGTATCATTTCTGGATAACCACTCCATCCCTAGAAACAACCCATAGCCCAAAAACATAAGCATTACTTCTAAACTCAACACTTAGCATAGACATTCTCAAATCCAAACAAGTCATGAATAAATGAGACGATTACCCAACAGGACAAATATGGGACCCTCTACTACGCTAGTACTAAGGTGCAGAGACTCAACTATCGAAGCAGAAATAAAAAGGATGCGATGTACCATAATCAAAAAGGGTACGGACAGGATAGAAAGATAAACTAGGCTTTCCTACAGAAACATTTCTACCTTCTTGTTCTGATCCTCATTCGCCTTAACCATCCTTATCCCCTCTTATTTAACGTGTTAATAGGTCTCTCGAGAACTACCTCCATCGCACGGCAACCCTTCAAAGCTTGAAATAAGGTTAGTCGCAGATGGAACTAATGTGACTACAGATGGAGGAAAGAAAGGAAAAGGGATTCAAACAAGGAAACAAAGGATAATGCTAATGTCCTTTCGGGAATAGCCTTTAAAAATAAAACTTTTCTTGAAAAATGCTTCTTTGTAAATGGTTTTGAAAATGATTTCAAAAGGTTTTAAAAACTTTTGCCCAGTCAGGTAACCTTCTGCTCTGATACCAAATGTAACACCCCACCTCCGCTAGGGTCACTCACAAAGGGAATGCACTAGCTTTGGTGGAGCATTATCTAGGTAAACATACACAGAAATATTACAAGACAGAACATATAAAACAGCGGAAGAAAAACCAAATTTCATTTCTTTAAAATATAGAAAGGTCTAAAGCCTTTTACATCAAAATGCCACTAAATCCATTACATCGAAATCTGTCTTGCAATAGTAAAGAAGCATAAAACCATAGTCATAAATCATTCCCCAAGTAAAACAGTGAAGCAAGCCATAGCCAAGAGAAATCCAAGCCGTTCGTGAAAGACCCTTGGAGCTTGGTAAGATCCGAACTAAGTTGTATTCCCACCCTGCGAACCTAGGGGGGAGGACAAAAGAAAAAGAGGCGAAACAAAACGGGTCAGTCATAAAGACTGAGTAAGTCCTAGTGACTTTCAGCATAGAAACAAGTAAAGATAACATGACATGTATAAACTGAAAGTAAACATAAGGATGATGAAAGATAGGCAAGTTAAACTAAGATGACAAGATAAACTATACTAACCAGATAAACTACGGTAACAAGATAAACTATGCAAACCAGATAAACTACGTATAGCATTGCATGTTTAACATTCTCTGCACCAACTGTACTAGTACCCCAACCCGTATCATCCTTTCCATGTATATGTACAATCCCTTGTTGTATATCGTACAGGTTTCATCACGTATTTCTATACTACTTCAACGTAGTGCCACCATTCTTGAAATCATTTGGACTGCCACCCTTGTTCCGGCTAGGTTTCCTTATCATGAACTATCGCGTGTCCAACTAGGATTTATGCCACCTAGGACCACTAGGGATTATGCTACCTATTGAATGTTTTCTAGATTCGATTAGGGTTTATGCCACCTAGGACCACTAGGGATTATGCTACCTAACGAACAACACCTTTTTTTTCACGTAACGATCTATTAATCGATCGGCCCCCTACAAGTCCTAGCTCGTTCATGTGTCTGTGTCATACGGCCCAATCACGAAATGTAGTCACCTGTGCTAGGTCCAACATAGGGTGTATCAAGCCCTAGAGTGCCAACCACTGACACGAATCAAGCACGCACAGTGTAAACTTACTGGTGCCCAATGCCTGCTTTTTCAACTCCGGACTACGTGCACGACCATAGTCCGCCTGAACCTACAATGGCGCACCAACTCAGCCGTCGTTCTGGTCGCTTACAATCAGCCCAGTAATCGTGCCCCACCCTGCCTAGTTCCAGGGTACCATGATACATCTAGTGGGTTACTGCTGAAAAGGACCGCGTAACTAGGGTTTCCGTCCAGCAGGTTAAGTGTTGTCATTTAAATTCGAGACTTAACCCCATCAGTCTAGCATGTCAAGTTGGTTAAGTGTGGTCATTCAAGTTCGTGACTTAACCCGTCTACGTGTCATGTCAAATTGGCTAAGTGTTGTCGTTCAAGTTCATGACTTAGCCCTACGAATCATGTGTCAAGTTGGTTAAGTGTATTCAAGCGGTTCATGGCTTAAATCTACCAAATCATCGTGTCAAATTAGTTAAGTGTATTCAAGCGGTTCATGACTTAACCCTACCAAATCATCGTGTCAAATTGGTTAAGTATATTCAAGCGGTCCATGACTTAACCCTATCAAATCATCGTGTTAAATTGGTTAAGTATATTCAAGCGGTTCATGACTTAACCCTATCAAATCATCGTGTTAAATTAGTTAAGTATATTCAAGTGGTTCATGACTTAACCCTATCAAATCATCATGTTAAATTGGTTAAGTATATTCAAGCGGTTCATGACTTAACCCTACCAAATCATCGTGTCAAATTGGTTAAGTGTATTCATGTGGTTCATGACTTAACCCTATCATGTGGCATTAATTCATTAATGCACCCAACCTCTCACATCAAACCTGTTGTTGTGGTCACTGGATATGTCGGGCGGTTCCGGGCAGAATTACACTGCAAACTCAACCCAACCACGAGTTGGCCATTTTCAACTTCATTCTAAGTGTCATGTCCATGTTCAATTTTCATGTCAAGTTCGTGTCAAGTTTCTAAGCGAGTTTCATGTCAAGTTCTCATATCAAGTTTTTAAGTTTCAACTTATGCCTATTATCAAGTTCATGATTCATATTCATAACCAATTCACGTTTCAAGTTCATAAGCATGTTTACGTGCCTTCTAAATGTCCAATATCAACTATCAAGTCATAGTCAATTTTGTATTCAAGTTATTCCCATCGTATCAATTTCATGCTATCTGTCGCGTTCCACAATTACCTAAAAACATGGTTTGACTACCAGATTCTATTTTCTCTAATTACGTTCCGAGTTCACAATTCACATTCATGTAAATTATCAAGTTTACAATCGGTTTCGTGTTCAAGTTATGCCAATTCATGTCCAAGCTAATTCATGTCAATTACCAATTCATGTCTAAGTGAATCTTCATGTTTTGACCAATATCCCCAAATCGTATTCCTAACGTGCGCGTATCGAGATTAATTCAAAAAGGGATAAACAAGGAAATCATGACAAAGATGGGCATGTGAATAGGCATGAGATTATAATCCAAATCACATGTTTAACAGAATTGGTGTATAATCGTTTAACACATCATAGGCATGTGAATAGGATCTATAACAACAATATGAAAACCAAGGTTTAGGAACATAGGTAGACTTGCATTAATCCAAATTCAAGATTCAAGAGAGAATAGGGTGAGAAATTCTTATCATCAAGTCAAGGTCCAAGAATTCATATTACAATCTAGCATTTAAATAATAAACTAGGTCCAACAACATGAATGGGCATGATTCATTCGATAAGGAATAACCCAAAATCCTAGATTCAAGAAGAAACAAGAACAGATCTAAATAGATAATTCAAGCTTAGGTCCAATTTCATTTTATTCCATGTCCATGTTAAATTTAACCAGTTTCAATCTCAAAATAACTAGAACTTACAGAGCGTGGATCGAGAATTAGAGTGCAGAGATTTGATTCTGGAAACGGTTATTGCAGTTGTTGAATCTCTGTTTGTTTAGGCTTGTTCTAGTTGAAAACCCCCAATTTGCAATTCCTAGATGTTGTCTTGACAAAGAAGAAGTAGTCTCTTTTAATTTTAATATTATCATTTTGATTTTCACAGAGGTAGCATAAGGAAAGAATGAAATGGTGTAGAGAGAATGAGGCTAGGGGGCTGTTTATATAGGGTTAGGCAGACGAATCTGGTCACGAAACAAGTCTAAATACATCAGAATGCATCTGGTTCAGGAAATAGGTTCGGGAGGCAGGTCGACCCCTAGGTCGACTCCCCAGTCGACCTGGTCATGGGGAGGTCGACACCCCAGTCGACTCCCCAGTCGACCTAGTTGGAGGGGTCGACTCCCCAGTCGACCTGGGTATATGTGCGGGAATTTTCCCGCCAGCCTTCTCTGGGTTTGAATTTCGAATTTCTGGCTTTATTTTCGAGCTGTTTTATTTTATTCAAATTCCTAAAACTTATGAGGGTCATAACTTGGTCATACGAACTCCGATTTTCGAAAACTCGGACTCGATTTCATGCAGAATTTCAAGACGAACGCAATGGCGCAACCTGTTTCCCTTGGTTCTTATTTTAAAATTTAATTCTGCCTTAATTTATGGTTATAACATGTTATTAAAATACGGGTTGTTACACATATGATCAAATACATAATTTAAAAGTAGCAAAAGTGCCAACATGTACCACCTTCAATACAAGTGCCAACAAATGCGATCAGTGTGCATTCTACAAAGTAGCAATGCCATGAACCAGAAACTGTATCTCTCTGTGTCATTTCAGGTCCTCCACTTGCCAGCTGTATCTCTCCTCGTCATTTCAGATCCTATAATTTGAATTTACAAGTTATTTGATAAGTGCATATGTGTTGTGCACATGCATCTGTGCATTTGGCCATCTAATTAACTTATAAATCTTAGTGAGTTACGCATACAATTATAACAGTTGACCAATTAGCATTGGTCACTACGTGCCACCTCAGAAATAGAATTGAGTATGCATCGTCTTCTGTGCAAGCATTTCCAGTTCACATACCTGCCTGACACCATCCATCGTGTCCCTTGCACATCCTTTCAAGCGTCATAACATCATCTCCTCCATATCCCCTAAACCCCAATCTTCAAAATTTTAAAAAGAAAAAAGTAAAAAAAAACAATGGAGGACTCGTCTCTATACATCACAGCCACTGTTCTTAAGGGGCATTGGAATTTCGAAGCTGTGCAATATGCTCTTAAGGTGCCTCTCAATCATAATTCGTGGCCTTTACGGGTAATACCCAACAACTCTTTTCTAGTATCATGCCCATCGTACAGTATGCATGATCATGCCCTAATGTTGAAAGTTTTTACAAAAGCTGGTGGTGTTATTCAACCATGGTCTGATGAAGAATTTGAGCCCTCACCAGCGTTAGAAGTGGAATCATGGGCTAAAGTTGATGGCTCTCCCGAGTTCCTAAAGAGTAATGTTCCTGTTGTTGAAGAAGTAATGAAGCCAATGGAACGGGTGCTTGCAATTGACGACTGCTACTCGTCTTAGTATGACCATACATATTTCTACCTGAAAATGCAATTTTATGAAGGCATTTGCAATATCAATTCTTTTGTTGCTCAAATCAATAACAAGGTTTACTTCATTAAGGTTCATCATTGTACCCATGCTCATCCTGGGACAAGGCCTGAACTTCTTTTAGTGAGCAATAGGGAGGAAGAGGTGGTTCCATGTTTGCATCATTACGGATGGGAATGGGAAATGGATTTAGATGAAATATTTAATGCAATGATACAAGAAGCTGCTGAGCTACCCCCTTGCTAAGCTTATTTCCGGAAGCCACCCATGACATACATGTTGATAACCAAGCCCCAATGAACCAGAGGAATGATTAATGGGTAGATACAGAAGTTGATCAGGAATTTGACTGGCCAAACTACCTCACCCCAGGTTCATCACATGTTGCGGGTCCATTACATGCTGTGGGTCCATCACATGCGGCTGCTCACTTCGGACCAGCTTTCCCACAGCCGCAAAGCCCTAACGAATCAGTTGGAAGTTCCACAGCCCCGCGACCCTGATCTGGTATGAATTGATGCCACTATAATGTCATTTTTTGGATGTGTATGTATTAAGTTAACTTTATGATAATTTTGGATGTGGATGTGTATGTTGTTTTTTGGATATGTATGGTATGAATTGATCGATGCTGCATTATGATACTTGTGTGTGTGTGTATACTTGTGTGTGTATGGTATGAACCGATCGATGCTGCCTTATGATACTTGTGCATGTGTGTATAGTTGTGTGTGTATGGTATGAACTGATGTGTATTGTATGGACTGATGCTGCCTTATGATATTTGTGCGTGCGTGTTAGATACGGGTATTTGTATCACAAAACCACAGTGCATACACACCGCAGTGCTATACATGTATTTGTATGAACTTTATGGTACAAACACACCGTAGTGCGACACATGTATTTGTATCACAAAACCTCAAGCATACAGTTGTATGTCATTTTTGGATGTGTATGGTATGAACTGATGCAAAACTAAGCTTACGTTTCCAAAATCGAAACATTGAAATTGGTAGTTTCCAAAATCAAATGGAAAATACCTGTGTGTGTAAGATACGGGTGAACGACTCGTCCGGATCGAGAAATTGGTAGCCTCAAGCACACCGCAGTGCAAACACACTGCATGGCTACACATGTATCTGTATCATAAAACCTCAAGCATATAATTACATGTCAGTGTAAATGAACGCAAAGTGCAAATCAATTTCGACGGTAAATTCCCCATTAGCTCGACCTCTATAATAAACCAATGTCTTTATCGTGCCAATAGCCCGGTTCTCATGGCCCAAAAAGGTACCACTCAGTTTGGTGAAACCTAAATCCTGGTGGCAAACTCAAATCAATGGTCAAAGCGCCTTGTGATACTTGTACATGTATACTTGTGCGTGTATACTTTTGCGTGCGTGTATACTTGTGCGTGCCTTCAGATGCTGCCTTATGATACTAGTGCGTGTATACTTGTGCGTGTGTGTATACTTGTGCGTGTATACTTGAGCGTGTATACTTATGATACTTGACCGTGTATACTTATGATACTTTTGCGTGTATACTTGTGCGTGTATGCTTATGATACTTGTGTATATATACTTGTGCGTGTATGCACTGCGTGTATACTTGTGCGTGTATCACAAAACCTCAATGCATACACACCATAGTGCAAACACACCGCAGTGCAAACACACCGTAGTGCATACACACCGCAGTGCAAACCTCAAGCATACAATTGTACGTCATTTTTTGGTTATGTATGGTATGAACTGATGCATTGCGGTGCCTTATGATACGGGTGAACAACTCAGTGCTACACATGTATCTGTATCACAAAACCTCAAGCATACAATTATATGATAATGTAAATGAACGCAAAGTGCAAATCAGTTTCGAAGGTAAAGTCCCCATTCCTTAACTAGCCCGATCTCTATAATAAACCAATGTCTTTTTCATGCCAATAGCCCGATTCTCATGGTTTATTGTTGGGTATAATTTTCGAATAAACCTCAGCATAATCCCAAATCAATGGTCAAAGCGCAACTAATTACTCATAATCTAATCTTTCACCGACTAATCACTCATAAGCGAACGGGTTTTCCTAAGTTTGGGATGCCCAATCAACTAATTACTCATAAGCGAACGAGTTTTCCAAAATGTAACAAATGAACTACTTACTAATTACTCATAATCCAATCTATAATAAGCGCAACTAATTCGCAGTGCTATACAAACTGAACCTGAGGGAAAAACTGTCGATGTCAATGGCCTGAGCAATCAAAGCTAGAAAGCGTTTCAAAGCTTCAATATTTTCGGAATAGAATTTGCTGTCAAGGAGAGGAGCGATACTGACGTGAATTTAGGTTTAAATTTTTATCAATAGTAAAAAGGGGGAAAACGATTAGATGATAGAGAAGAAAACGATTTCGTGAAGGGAGAAAATTGCGCCAAAATTTCGTCAAAAGAATGCAATGACGTGGCTGTCAATGATTGGATGATGGCTAACGTTAAGATCATCAGACCCACAATTGGTTTGAACCGTTGGATTAATCTTGCATCTACGGTTGGGGTTTTAATATATTGATAACGTGGATCGCTGAGCTGAATTATATATACGTAATGCTACGCTTTTAGCTGGTTTTCCATGTCAAAACACTAGAATTTCCACCGCAACAGTGCATTCACGTATAATGCAACAACATATGAATAGTATTGCAGAAGATCAAAGAAAGCATAGCTTTCGCCACACTTTTCGTGCAATGCACACATATTAGTGTCGAATATGCCCACTTTTGTAGTAGTGGGGTTAGATCTTAGAGTGATAGTGGGGTGAGATCTAGGGTGCAAACTAGCGCAGAGACGAAGCAATGACAAAGAAAGAGAAGAATAAAAAGATGGTTCAACAAGATGAGGAAGGAACGGACAAAAGAAAGAACGAAGTTTATGGAGGAAAATTTTAATGCAAATTTTTACGGCTGAGTCCTAGGTTCAAGTTGTAACAAAACTCGTCAACCAGTTGACCACTTTAGGTATAACGCTAAACTATCAATTATTGAACGGGCTTAGGACAAAGGCTGAATCTTGAGCCTACTAGGGTCATATTAAAATATTAATCGCCTCGCATCAGCTCTTAAGATTTGACGTGAATCCGAAAAATGATTTTCCTCATCACGACGGTATTATAGACCGTAGTCAAACTCTGAACCATATTTAGAGATTGAAAGTATTCCCAACAAAAGACTGCGAACATACAACAAACGAATGAACTTCTAAACAAATAGAAATTCAGCTAAAGGTCCATAATAAAATTAAAATGGACTTTTTCTTTACCTAGCTGATAAGCAACTCGAACGATTTAAAATCAAAAACTCCAAACTGGGTAGAAATTTCCTCAGTCGTTCCCAAGTGAAAACTTCGAAAACCTTTCAAAATAAATTTATATGTATAAACTAAGGGTCTCGTAATATATATCTATTCTTAAAATTTTATATTCCAATTTATACAACGGAATGGAACGACCCTTTTATGCTTTGGATTGTCGGGATTTTTAGATCTCTAAAAGCTTATTTGTGATAATTTTACAAATCATCCAAAATATTCTAAACGAAGAATATTAAAAATCACGAGGAATGGGTAGTCATAGTTTCTGAATTTTCGAGGCTTATGCCTTATCATTTTCAAATTCCTTCTTTTTTGAACCAAAATGAATTGTTTACTAAAATTTCACAAAAACCAACGATCTGAAACATTGTTAGACTTAAATTTATAAGATTTATTTGGTTTACTCAAATCTTTATTTTTAAAACAATTTCTCCAATACCATTGTTTAAAATTTCTGAAACCCTTTCTTATTTCAGAAACAGTTTCAGAAACTAAAATCTCTCCAAATATAAGACTAAGGACTCAAACGAATAATTCTCTCTAGAGAGTATCTGGACTGTAATGACACATTAACACAAATTTTCCGTTTAAGACCAAAAAGAGGTCACCGACTGGAACTTCCAATGAAATCAAAAATAAGAAAACGCGACTATATCAGTTGTAGCTTGTTTTTCGTCCAATCACCAAAATCAAATCCATGGGACTTACCATGTGTCGTCCTCTTGCTCTTCAAAATAAAATCGCAAAATGCACCATGGGGTGAATCGGTATTATCCGAATACTCGAACTCAAAATACTTCTAACTCTTAGTCGTTTAAAACCTATCTTAATTAAATAGGCCCATGACTACCTCATCGTCGAAATAGTTTAGAGTTGAGTAAGGAAGATGGAAGAAAACATAAAATAAATTTGTATACTTCTCTCACTAATCCAAATTTATTAATTCCTCCGGTCATCTAAACCTAATGTCTAATACCAAATGTAATGGGCCGCATGACCCAATGCTTAAAGGGCATGGCCACAAATTTTCACTTATTTTATTGCCAAACTTTTTACTGCTTTCTAACCAGCCTATTCACTTGGGACATGTAGGGGTAAGAGACAAAGCTTCGCCACTGTTCATAATGCAAGAACCCCTATCATGCTAGGCACACAAGTCTAACAAGTTCTTGTGAATAGAGATGTACAACACTGTCTATAATATACAAATGTATCCCGTATGGTCAGAACCAAAACATATGTCTAACAAGGCTAGTAATTCTAACCTAACCTTCTAAAGTTTATGCATGACGACTAACCAACTTACCCAAAGCAGTATCCCCAAAGATTTTTTGCATAAGTATGAAGTCTTTAAACCACCATTCAACTACTTACCAAAGACTAAGAGGCGGGCTCCCAACCACTTTCTATTCCATATGGAGGTTAATTATTTCTATATAGCCACTTAAGACCTCACTAACATACAAGATAAGGGTGGATCCTTTCGATCGCTTAAGACCCAAGGTGGATCTATCAATTACTTAATACATAACACAATGGTTTACCCTATGCTAACATAAATTAGAGGGCACTAGCTACTAAGTCCTACTAATTTAAGGCTACCGTCATTCACGCATATGCTCAGAATCCTGTATAAGGCAAGAGATAGTAAGCAACCACTTATTACCTACATGATAGGTAGACGACATCTCATCATTTATGAACTTTTCTTAGTGGACCTCCGTGTTACTATCTTGTTGAGCTTATTAGATAATTCCTTAGCCACTTAATACTTCTCGCAGGATAGGGATACTCATGGTACCTCCACTTACTCCCAAGAGGAACTAGACTTACGCGGGGATTAACAAACTCCTACCTAATATCCATTTAATGTTTCTTATTTATGGGGAGGCAAGTAACATGGTCACTTAATACCCTTTTAAGGGTGAACTTAACTGCTTAGAACCTCTAATTCTGAAGCAGGCTAAGCTTACAAATTATTCCTTGGAGCTTTCTACTTTAGAAAACCTATTTTAGTAAATGATCCTCGCTACGCAATTGACTATTGTCATGGGTTCCTCTAGTTACTGATATCTCACATCAGCTATACTTGTATCCGACTACTAGAAAGTGCAGACTTCTATCGAATAAAGCTACCGACCTCGCATCATTAATCTATTAAGTCCGACTCTTATTTCTAATTATATTAATTCTAGATTAACTAGAATAAAAAATGAAAACCTATAACTTCTTATCCTAGGACATTTAATTATTTATTTCCTTATTGGACTTAACATTAACTGCGCCAATCAATCCCCATAATTCCTTTTTTTAATTCTATTTATTACTATTGTCTAGAAAATCCATCATTTATGACACTAACATTCATATTTCCTAAGGCATATTATCCTATTAAATTCCATTTATACTAGTCCTATTTAAATTCTCATCTAGTTGTTATAACTCCCAAATATTACTATAAATTTAATTCAATTTAATTCTTATTTGGATATATATGTAAATCAGTATTTATTTATATTCCTAGTTGGAGCAACAGTCTCTATTTCTAAACACTAATTTAATTGTAACCATTTAGGCGTATTTACCCTATTCAATACATTTCCCCAAACAAATATAGTTGCAATATTTATTGCTACATTTTTGCCCTTTTATTACGGTAACAAATTCCATGTTGATTGCTACAACGGTCACAAACGTTTAATTTTCATTTATTATGGGAGTTATTACCATACATTAATTTTCGTTTATTATAGGAGTTATTACCATACATTCATTCCAATAAAATGAAAACAATTCAAATTCAAACACACAATAACAAACGAACACTTATTTAATATAAATGTATCATTTATGTAGATTTGGACAGATAAAATTAATATTTATATTTATAATTTAAAGGCGGAGTTAACATAGTTACTAATTTGTACTTTGTTATCGTTTATTAATTATGCTCTGGTCTAAACTAGCAAACAAAACAACACTTTTGTGTTTAATCTTGTTATAAGCTTCAAAATCTTATTAAAGGTTTTTTATTGTAATTATTGTTAATTTTCTCAGACTATTTAAACGAGGAAAATTGATATTACTTCAAATCCCAATGAAATAAGTTAATATTTTATTTAGAATAGATGCTGCAAACTACGAAATAAATACGTGAATTTGCATATCTCTACTTATTTGATTCATTCACGTTTCTTGTAGATTTCAAATAATGCTTTTTATTGAAAAAGGACAAAAGGAACAAAATTCCAATAATCAAGTAAAACCACAAACATTATCAAGCACAATAAGATTGTTATTAGTATTATCATCATCATAACCCATACTGCATCAAAACTGCATAAACTACAAATCAACACACAATCCTATGAATATGGAATAAAACTACAAATATAATACTAGTTTTTGGGACTAATTTCCATATCTGAGGTGTTTACAATAACCACAAACAAATCTAAGAACTATTGTAGGGAAGATGGTGATATATTATAAAAAGGCCTACAATTCATACTTAACAATATTCATAATATTTCATCTTTGAAAAAATAAATAAATCTGATAACATTAAGCATATAATTCAAATTCAACACAATTATATAAGTTTGTTATAAATAATGTACATAATTTCCCCCTCACTTAAAAGCTATCCAAATCTGAATCCGACACAGCTTTTAGGCTTAAAATTCCCAAATCTTATAGATCTACAATTTATTTCGAAAAGGGATTTACAAACACAGATTTAAATTTAAAGATCTGAAAGAAGAATAGGAAAAGAAGAAGGAAATTCAATAATATAAATTACCTAACCTAATAACCACCTCTTTTTCATAGATCTAAATCTAATCTCTCCAATTCTTATTAATATGATTTGTATATGTTTATAATTTATATTTTGGAAGAAAGTGGAGGATTGAAAATGGAAAAGTTTCGCTACTGCCTCCAGAAATTATGAATAAGAGACTGGGGGTCTAGCCCTTTCTTTATAGGTGTAGAAATTACCCTAGACAGTTAGATTTAATTTAGAAAGATCCGTCCATTGATAAAATAAAATATATAAACAAATCCTTAGCCGCCACTTCCAGGTTCAACTAGCAGGTCGAACTAACAATCGACCACCCGGGTCGGGCTAGCAGTGGTAGGAGATGTGGGTTTTAGTGGAAATATTTATTACCTTATATAAATATCTTACTTTATTTGTTTTCTATCAATTTTCATATTTTATTTGTAACTTTTTCATATAGACTCCGTTTGCTGAATTCCAAACATGAAAGTTGACCATAATTTTGTCACGAATGCATTGGTGTAGGTTTGTATTCTTTGTCTTCAAATCTTAAATCAGAATTCCAAAAACTAATATATTCCTATTTCTGAAAGAGTTGGAGAAGAAAGAAAATGGCAGAGCCTTGACATCGTTTCAGAAAGTATGAATTGGAGGCTAGGCTCTGCTATTTTATTTAGAGTTGCACAGAAGATTCTAGTTCGTCGGATTAAATATAATAAAATCCGATCCATTAAAATTTAAAATTGATGTTAGTACCCAGTATTAGGTCGACCTTAACCCTTGGTGGGTCGACCCCTGGGTCAACCTAGTACTAGCATGGGTCAACCCACTTCCTAGGTCAATTACGTTGATTTTGCCTTTTATTAATTTCGGGTTTAGCATGACTGTACATTCGTTTTTTTACTAAATATTGTTATGTCAATTAATTTCTTTTATTATAAGGTAAGTTTAACATTTCAAATTCAAATTTGCACGTATATATTCCCATATAATCGCACAAACCTTTATCCATTAATAGCTGCACAATAAATGTTATCATTAATGTTATCAATTCATTGGTTCCTTCCTTTTTAATATATGTTCAAATTTCAAACGCAACTATTCTCTTGCTTATTTTTCAGTCATTTTCACATTTATTACTTTCCGTCTTAAGTTTACGCCTAATATTTCAGTTTTGAATCTATGTGTATATATTTATGCGCTGCTCCATTTATTTTCAAAGTTCAAACAGTGTTTTCCTGACATTTATTTCTTACTTATTTTTATTGATTGCATGTTACATTTGAATTTCATATTCATATATATATATATATATATATATATATATATATATATATATATATAGACACAAACACACACATATATATATATACATATATATACTCACCTATATATAATTTTTCCTTTTATGTACATTCATATATATTTTTCTCTTTGAACATGCATCCTTTTAGTTGGCCCTCTTAAAATTAAAAACATGACGTTGGCCGGACCTGAACTCCTCACCTCCACCTTAGGAAGTACATGCTTTACCAATTCACTTAACTTAGCTTTTGTTCAAAAAATAAAAACATTGGTAGCCATTTTTTCTTATTTATGTTTCTCTTATATCTTCTTTTTCACATTTGTTCTAAAACTTCATTTAAAGTCATCTTCCTCGTTTTAAATCCATTTTCTACAAATCATAGGTTTAAATTAATTAGAAAATCACTATGGATGTAATGACACTAGTTCCGCGATCAAATTCTAAAAAAATATTTTATTATTTAATTTAAAAATGCGGGGTGTTACATTCTCCGACCCTTAGAAAATTTCATCCTCGAAATTTGGTAAGCATAAAATTAAATAATTACTCGCATAGATTAAAACCATCATGTGTACATCCAATTTTGCAACTATTTAGGCACTTGTGCAAAGTGTAGTACAACATAATAATACATGAGTGCAATGGACGCCTAGGTGGAACCTTCTATATGAATGTAATTTTTATTTTGAAAACATGATGCACACATCCTATATATATACTAGCAATGTCTTTATAAATGTAATATTTTGAAAATAAAAAACTCTTTTTCAACCAATTTTTCCTACACTCAGAGAAAAAGCATAGTTCATCCAATTTTTGCATCAAAACCCTACCAACTAACTTTATATTTGCAAATTATAGAAAAGTCTAATTTTCTAAATTCGATTTCTTATGTCAGAAAGAGGTAGAGAATGGAAAATTACATATTTTCCATCCACTTTTGCGTACCTTTTCCCCATACCTCGAAAACTTAATTGCTAATTTTACAAATATTCCTATTTTTTATTCAAGGCACGGTTTGCATAAGAAAATTTTCCTCTTTTTCCAAACTTACTTTAAAAGAATTCTGTGACGACCCCAAAACCCCGTACGAACGGTGGCAAGGGTAATCTTTGGAATATAACACATAAACAGATACTAGCAGAACAGAAATAAATAAATACACCAGATAATGAACAAATAATACATTGGATAAACATAATCATCAGAGTTACACAGTATACAGGATCATACTTAGTACAAATACAGTTCAGCTATACATAAATGTCTACAGCGGAGAACAAACATAATATGTACAATAGGAGCTGAACAGCATAAAAAGAGATAAATGATAGAATCCATCTTCAGCTCCAGCTATCTAGAAAGAGCCTGCTAAAACCTGAATACAAGGCTGCCCGTGTAGAAGAGGGGCACCCGAGTTTGCAAGTGAAACAAACTACGAGTCAGTCATGGGACTGGTATGAGAAATCTACTTAACACATTTTATAATATGGCTAATCAAAGGACCACGCCACTTTCACGGAACGGGTTTACTCCATTGGATTGCCAATGCTTTGAAACAAATAAATCTTTTAAACATCGCAATGCTTTTTATAAAAATGAAGCCATTATAAGACTCAGTTCCCATCACACAATGCAACGCAAACCGGAGGATAGAGTTTTACCTTATAATGGTCAAATATGCTTGATACGAATAAAACAAAAGCATTTGGTATTATTATTAGTGTTTATATGTTTCAAAAACAATTTCAAATCATAAGTATCAATCATAGACAGCATGGGTACCATATATCATGTCGCCATATATAGGTATACAGTCAAAACCGCAAAGTCACGTATTTGGAAATTGGATTTTCATCATGAACCAAGGAAAATGATAGTCCTTACCGAATTCGAGACGCTCTAGCCCATGTCTCAGGATCAGGGCTTGAGTGTCCCTTGGATCGTCAGGGCCGGTCCACCAATGTGGATTAAAATGCCTAAGCACTGCGTTTCCCCTCCCTATGGGGCGTCAATGAGCCAACGAATGACTCCATCGGCTTCACATAGTCACCGATATATCCGAGGTGCCTCGCAACACCAACAACCACACAGGTGAAAATAATATATATGTCAGCCAGTTTAAGCACTGACACCACCTCTAGCAAGAAGGAAACGCATGCCCTCCCTGAGGTCCTCTCCCGTTTCTGGTCCATACCGGGGTGTGAGGCTCGCGAATTCACGTTATACACAATGCTATGCCACACAGGCAGTGCTTTTATCATAAACCACAAGACTTTGCTTTTCAACAGAAGCCTTGATCACTGCATCTTAGCATGCCACACAGGCAATTCACACCATGCAACTAATGGCTATCAATCACACAGAAAGAATTCCAATGTCAGACACACAGTCCATTTACAAGTCCGTTTTGGGTCTGAACGAAACCGGAGGCACTATATACCTCGCATATCCATCGATCTCTACGTACGCCTGGACGATCACCACTCATTATCCATATTTCGGGATGCCTCCCAATCAGGACATCGGTTATCATCCAACCGAGGTGAAGATCTCTGGTCTTCAACCACCGTCTTCATCATCGACTTCTTGTCGTCGATTCAGTTATTCAGAATGGGATAAACCCGGTCTTTCTGAGCAACTCGCGTATATAATAAACAAGTGCTACACAAACACAACATACGCCTGATTCCAATTCATCAGTCACTAACCGTAAATTAGTAAGAGAACGGTTTCCCAAATATTAACCCTGAAGGCCGAAACCAACATCAGATCAAAACCTAGAAACCATTCGACTTAGCTAACCTTCAGTTAGTTTCTAAATTTCACATTCTTAGGGAAAGGTTCCCATTATTTTTATCAAAGATAAATTCTTTAGTATAATTTTCATGTCGAACACCGTCAACCATCAAATTTCAAGCAAACCAAGTAAAATTGGTTTATTTCCATTCTATATCGTTTATAATATTTTATAACGATTTATCGCTATTTTTATTTATTTAAAAAATATAGCCAATTTCATTCAAACGACGCTTCAGGTCATAACGCGGCCGTGGCGCTATTTTTTTTCAGATTTGATTTACACATATCTGAAAATCTAACCGTTGGATCTTCACAAAATTTATATCATTAGAAAGATCTTTTCAAAAAGAATCCAACGGTTTCAGTTTCGGGAAAATCCGACGGTCGGATCTCCCGGTACACTCGTTTAAAGTTTCGATTTCAAAATATGAACTGCAGCGTCGTTATTCGATTTAATTTAATTATATTTATATATATATATATATAAATATAATCGATCCTGGCGCTGTTTTTCTTCAGATTTGAATTAAACATTCCAGACAATCCAACCGTTGGATCTTCACAAAGTGGGTGTCGTTGGAAAGATATTTCCAAGGCGAACCCAACGGTTGCGGTTTCGGGAAAATCCGGTGGTCGAATCTCCCGCACTAATCGTTTGAAATCACGGTTTCAAAACACGAACTGCAGCTTCATTGTTCGATTTATTTTAATTATATATATATATATATGTATATATATAAATATAATCTATTCTTCGATTTCAAAACCATATTCTTTTCATACATTTGATAAAAATGATATTTTTATCCAACAGACTTTTATTTCAACACTTCACTATTTTTAACAATTCATGTATATAATAAAAATGTGATTTTTATTGTAAAGCCATTGATTTCAAAACACGACTATTTTATATAGTTCATATAGATGATAAAAATATGATTTTTATTATAAAACAATTTATTTCAAAACACGACTAATTTATATAGTTCATATAGATGATAAAAATATGATTTTTATTATAAAACAATTTATTTTAAAACATGACTATTTTATATAGTTCATATAGATGATAAAAATATGATTTTTATTATAAAACAATTTATTTTAAAACATGAATGTCGTTCAACACATGAATTTCTATTCAACACATGAATTTCTATTCAACACACGAATATAGTTTCAACACATGAAAATAATTCTAACACATGAATATTATTGAAAATTTCGGCAGCATAACGGCAGGATAGTTAAAACCGGGGCCGTCCCTAGTACGACTCCTCGCTCTACCTTAAAGCCTCGTAGCTTTTGACAATGGGGATTTCATGCATCTAGTTCGCACGCAGGCGGCATGTTTAATTATTTTCTTTTCCACAAACTAATCCTATGTGGTTTCAACCAAATAATTCTCAACCACAATCAATCAATTTTAACCACAAACAATTCAAATCAACCATTCGCTATCAACCAATCTTCACACCAATCACAACCAATAAATATCGTCCATGGTTTGTGGACGAGGGGCGTATATATATATATAAGTAAATTTCACTTCTATTTCAACACACATATAATTTTTACAATGCATATATAACTTATACATCGAACATACAACTTATACAACGCTTATACATGAGGTGTACAACGCTTATATAACTCATACATCGACTATATAATTTATACATCGTTGTTTTTCATATCGTTTATAATTCAGAAATCTCACATTGCTTTTCGCGTTGCCAAAAATTGCAGAAGGCTCAGGAAAATATGGGTCTCTTCTAGAATGTAGAAGACGTTGCTACGGTCTCGATGTTTCCTGTTTCATCGAATTTCGTTAACGTAGCAAAAAGATATGATTTTTATACGATAAACCATCTTTGCAACGCTTTTAAGTGCTATAAACCGTTTTAATTAACACAGGTCGTTACCTCAGGTTAATCTTCGAATCTAGGTTTTCGATTTTTACCCAAACTGTTGCTCGCTGTTCCGATCAGGTTGTTGCACCTTGTAGGCGGTTGGAGGGCACCCAGACCGACGATGGAGCGGCCTACTCCGGTGGTCGGAGCTGACGTCGGCGGGAGGTAGAAGTTCGAAACTTTCGAACTTGATTTCTCCCCCAATTCTGAACGAAAAAATACAAACTATATATGGATTTGAAGGTGGAGAGGAGATCTACAATTTCTTCAACTGGAGGGAAGGCTATAGATGCGTGGATTTGGAGGAATCGAGGAGATAAGGGAAGAGGCGATTTCCGCCTTACGTCAATGTCAGGGAGAGAGAAAAGATGAATGAGGGCCAATCATATTTTTCCATTTATTTATACATTTTTAAATTTCGAAAATACCCCCTTTCACACACGAACCCCAATCCAGACCCAATGACTGTCGTCCCTAGCTAAATACCCCCATTCCGAACACAATGGGATATGTTTCGTAGGCCCATTCGACTATTTCAGTTAGTTTCTCTTCAAATTAAAATATAAAACATTCAATATTTAATTTGAACGTACATTTCAATTTGCCGGGGCCACATACTGATTCTAAAAATTCCAGAAAAATAAATCTAGCTATGTTTTGACGCTACGGTCCCAACAAAACTAGTTTCGTCGAATTCTGAGATAGTTTGAAAAATGGCTCTTTTTTGGTCGATCCAATTTAGTAGAAATCGACCAAACACATTTTCTTTTGCCACGCTCACATACTAACTTCAAAAATTATGAAATTTGAAACCTAGCAATAATTTGACATCCCGGATCCAACAAAAGTGGTTTCGTTGAATTCCGAGGTCGTTTGCAAAATGGCCATTTTCACGGGCTATATAAACTCTATAGCGACCTTTCTGAAAATTCATTTAGCCATAACTTTTGCTTCCCACTATGAAACTTCGATTTTTCAGATTCGTTAGAAAGATATTCACTAACAGATTTAAATATTTTTGGTTTCACTAAAATCCGTTTCATTTTGCACCCGGTACAGTCAGTCAAAGTTTGAATTCAATTTTTGAAACTACCGCGCCATTTCAGGCCTTGTTTATAATTAGAATTAATTATACTTATTTTCAAACGTCGATTCAAACTCACTTTTCGTCGTTATTATTTAAAATATTTGTTTTAAATATTTAAAATCCACTAAAATAGCCAAATTAAAATTTTTAAACTGGCTCAGATTTTCCGGGTTGTTACAAATTCAGTTTCCTTTATTTTTGCAGTTTCCATCATTATTTGTTTTCTTTTAGTTGTTTGTCCATCACCTTCCTTTTCATTGCAACATCCCATGTTTTTGCTCCTACCTAGTGATCACTACAGACACCTAGGAAGAAAATATCCAACTAAACCATTCTATTTTTTTTTAAAATAGGACATTACGTAGGAATGCAAGTCTATACTAAAAGAAATCTTTCCTATTTTCTCAAAGGGTGCTGAAAAGGATTTTCATTAATTACTTATCCTATCATAAATTTACTTGTGAAAACTTGAAGTTGTTTTTCTTCTAAATAGTGACCATTTGAAACATATTTCCAAAATTTCCTCAAACCTTTACTAACTGTCCATGCACACTAATGTAATCTCTTTCACTGCACGTTTTCTTGCTGCTTTAACAAAACATGTCCATTTTCAAGTTTATCGATTCATAAGAATTAATCAAATAATTCTTCTTATCCCAGAAAGTCAAAATGTGCCATAATTAGTCTTTTAAGAAAACATTGTGTTATATTTCACTCAAGGTCGCCTACGCACTCCCATAAGGCCAATTCATTTGCTTGTGCTTTCTCTTAACCACTTATATCGCTTAACCCTACAACTTGCTTGCACATTTAATGCTTTGAAAATAAGTTTGCATAATTACCTCAAAAATACCTTTTAAGTTTTACACTTACAATTTTTTTTAAAATTATATTAACATTTGCATTTTCCAAACTCTTTGCACGAAATTACATTTCTTCATCCTAAATTTCTTCTTTCATAATTTCTTCCAAACAGGGCGAAATTTCACTCTTTCTCCTGTTTCTTCATTCTCCGTTTAACTCCATCACTTCATCCTCTTGTTCTCTTCTAGCACTGATTTCGCCATACGTGGTCTTTCACCGTTTTTCGTGTTATGTATTTCCAGATCTAGCTTTTCAAGAGCAGATCTGAGATCTGTTTTGCCTAATTACTCTAGCCTCGTTACTTTTAGCTCGCAAGTCCACCTTTCCTCCACTGTTTAATGCTCCTCATCACCACGCTGTACTATTTCACGCAACGATTTCCCTTGTGGTAATTATTTAACTGGTAACTATGGTTTTTGATGTGGAATTTGGTACTGATATGGAGTATCTCGGTGAGCAGCAACTCTTAGTTTGTTGGATGGTTTTCGTGTCTCGACTGTAAGTTTGTGATGGTACCTTTCACTTATTGTGTATTCAATGTTTACTGTGATTTCATCCAGTTGGTAGATCATTTAATACAGTCTTGTGAATTGTGGGTTTTAGTATTGATTGTGGTGTTTGGCTTCTATTCAGTTGAACCTGATCTCAGATCTATGCTCTAGAACCTTGGTTCTTTGCAATTTTCGGATCTTACTTGTTAAGTCTGTTTATTGGATCTGTATAGTTGGTTTTTCTATGGAGCACAGGCAATACACGAGATGCATCAAGAACTGATCTTTGCCTTTGTTTTGCACAGATTTGACTGGCAGTGCAATCCATATTATGTAAGATTGCGGAATTATGCAATGTTTGGCGGATGATAAGGTTCATGTCACAACTGTTATGGATTGGCGTGGTGAACTGTTCATATATAATTTTGGTTTTGCACTAGATTTTGTCTTCGTTCAAGCTAGCTAACATGGAAGCTTTGCTCGTAATTTGTTGGTTTGGATTTTGATATTTCATGTGCCATCTACCTCATGACAGTACTGACACCAACGTGATGAGGGCTTCCCACTTCTCGAGGTAATCTACGATTGAATGGTTAATACAGCAGAGTATGATCACTGTATAGAGCTTCTGCTCTGATGTCAACTTTCGAGTCCACTGAACCTTCCTTGAATTAGGTTGTACAATTTATAGCTCATATGCAGTTCCTTGTATTTGTCTATTATGTATATTGTATTCGAAATGAAATAGCTCTTCTACACGAAGAACATAATGTAATATGTAAACAGTAGTCTAATAAGTTAAGCTAGCTCCTGTACTATATTCTAGTTTAGAATCAGTGGACGACCCACTATAAATGTCGTTGACGGTGGACGGTCCACCTTAAAAACAAAATTAGCTGACTGGTAACTACAGTCACCTGCATTGTATTGTATTTTATTATTAGTCATAATAAAAAAGTGTTACGGATCACTATAAAACCCGGTCGGCTATGCCACAAAAAAAAATCTTCCAAACTATGTCTGAACTGAAGAATAGACTAGCGCCCCTTTTACACCAAATGTGTCTGTACGTATGTGTGTGTGTGTATATATATATTCCTAATCCATTTTTCTCCTTCTTAATCTTTTCTCAATTTACGAGGCCTTACTGCCCAATTCACTAATTTGAAATACCAAAATTTCATACACTAACACATGGAATCACCTTTTTTTAAACATTTTCTACACTTTTCATCCACCCAAACAACTCATGGGTTTATAATCCTCAAACTTCATAACCATTTCCTAAGTGTAAAAAATTGACATCCAACTTCCTACATGCATCATTCACTTAATTAGTAGATTCCTCTATGGATATAGGTATATATAATATTTTATGCTTACTCACTATCTATATAGGAATCCTAAACCTGAGCTCTGATACCAGATGTAACAACTTGAATTTTGATAGACCAATTTTTTTCTAAAAATTCCACTCTATCGAAGCTCGAGTTAGCTTGTTGGGTATCTTGTAGAAAAGATATAGATAATAAATATAATAGAGCTCGATAAAACATCTCATAATAGTATGGATAAAATGTAATAATCAAATATAACCTTACCGAAATAATGACACTTCCTAACAAGTGTCCAAGTCTGCTAAATCTCAGCCATAAGTCTAACCTGCAAGTATGTTATGAGGATGGGGTATGAACATAAGTTCTAGTGAGATGACAAATTATACATTCTGAAATAACCCTACATATACCATTCAGTTACATTTTCTTAATTATTAGCTTATTAGGGTTTAAAGCGCTCCAGGCTCTGCACACATGTCGCACCCATCTACTCCCAAGTAGATTAAACCTAGTATAATATATATGTAGCTATACCGAACATTTCAAGGTAATCTCCATAGCCTCCTTGTATCGTCTTCGCCGTCGCACCATAGAAATATGCACAACCTCCATCCTATGCCAAACCACATACGGAAATTTATATCGTGATGCCACATAATCGCAATGAAACACCATTGCTACGCCACGTAAGCGTATGGATCCTCGTATCCAAACTCCTCGGCCGAATCAGTGTCAACACGGAGTAATTCCCTAACACCTATAATACACCACCCAATGCGTGTATCTGGACACTCACATGAACGTACTGCCTACTATAACCTGAATCCCGTAATAGGGCTGCATCCAATGCACGGAACTTAGTTGGGAGCTTTCGATATCTATAAAGGACAACATCGTTACTCTTACAATATAGATATTTAAATATGGTCTGTGCCTTTTCACGTTGGATATGGCCCCACCCCGGCCCCTTCGATTAATGAAAGACTAAATCAAGAGCTAACGACGTGCCCTAACAACCAATCTAGCATCCAATTTGGCGTGTCTCTCAACCAACGTCCCGATTGTGAAAGATCATTGGTATGTTGGATTAGCTCTTAGTCTATCTGCATCCCACTGATTGCCGATGACAGATGTTCGATGATTACTATCCTTAATTTGGTCCTAACCACCTCCTCCTAGAGTGAGACAAACAGCCAAATCACCCAATTCCATCTGCCACAGCCTTCTGACTGCCACACCATAGCTCAAGGTATATTCTAGATGGTGCAACAGACCTTCCTCTGAGCAATGGATTCATCCGGTTATTCCTTAAAGGGCCACCTACGGGTACCCCTCCACGTCCCCCAGAAGCCCCGTGCTTCCCTCTAGTCTTGTAGAATAACCAATTGGACGTGCTCCTCTCGGGTCTCCAGACACCGCGATGATCTACCCAGTTGGGTTTTTCATCTCTATACGTACGGACTAGTCCAAGCGCATTACGCCATCACGTTATTAGATCTTACGTCTAATCTTTTAATCACACGCTTACTTTAACTTATCACATTGCTAACTAACTTAATTATTTACACATTCATTATTTATACAAGTCATTGGTTTATTAGCTTACATGTGGCCGCTTATTTTCCCTAATCAGTCCCGTGCTGCTAGAACAGACACTATCTATGAGCCACTTATTATTACATTCATTAAACTTAATATTTTCCCATTCATAAGTTTACTAATAATAAGCCTCTTCTTTCTTTTAATTTTTTCATTTTATTTATGACTTCATGTTATGCCATTACCATAACCATTGGTGTGGGTTTACTTATTAACTTATTTCCCCTAACTAAGGTTTTTTTTAATAAGTTTTCATCTTATCTCTTATTATAACCCATGTTATATCGTTACCACAACCGTTGTTGTGGATTTACTTAATTACTTAGTTCCCTTAACTAAGGTTTGCTAACAAGTTCTCTTTTCATCATTAATTGTAACCTATATTATAATTCCACTTGTCCCTAAGACAAGCCTACCTATTTTTTTTTTTTGGCAAAGCCTATTATATTTTATTTTCATTCAAATAATTAATTATAATAGGTTATATTCCCCATTCATCATGTTTCCCTTGGTTCTTTGTTATTTAAGTAAACCTTTACTATTGTAACCTTCCTTTATTTACCCTCTTGTACATTTTTATTATCACAGGAAATATTTCACACACTTTATTAATTTGGTTGGTGGAAATGTATAAAATCTGTTTCCATAATATACGTCAATTAAGATACGCATTTGCAAGTTATTTCTTTTCATTACATCATGTGTGTGTGTATTTGATTAGTGTGTAATATGACAAAAACCTCTATTTCACACTAATCCTCATTACATTTCTTTTTCTTGCAACTATGTTCTCTATAATTTACCATACTGGTAATTATGGAAATGTATCCCTTTTCCACCCTCAATAAACTCAATCCACTACTAATTCTCTTTTTCTTTCTTAGTTATATTATTTCCTGTTTTCGTACATAATTCCTAATTTCAATTTAATCACGGTAAGTTTCTAATAAAAAATAGGCTTGCTAATTCTTTTTCCATTATTTCCACAATTTACTATAATTCTTTTTACAACATACCCAATTTACCATTGAATTACAATTTTAAGAATATATGCATAATCACTTTTAGATTCACAATTTTGATATTACAGTAATTCTCAAACCCAAATAGAAAGTTAATGGAATATATTCGTACAATGGTAACATTCATAACGTACTTAGGGAATGGATTATATCACAATTAACCACAATTTTAATTATTCATTATGTTAAGAATTATTGGGAATTAAACAATAAATATACCATTACCAAAAGGTATAATTTAAATCCACTCACCTGACTACTTTCCAATTCTTGAATCTAATTCAGCTTTGTTACCCTATGGTCTTCTTAATTGAATCTAATATTAAAATAATCGCGAATTTGAAATTTTGATGCTAAAAGTTTGAAAGAAATCGTAATAATTTAGATTCACATAATTTACCTCACGCAAACCCGAAATCTAAGCACTTATATTGTAAATTTATATTCTTTGTCTTCAAATCTTAAATCAAAATTTCTAGAATTTATATATTCCTATTTCAAAATGATTTGGTGAAGAAAGAAAATGGCAAAATCTTGACATCGTCTCAGGAAATATGAGTTAGAGGCTAGGCTCTGCTATTCTATTTAAAAGTACACAGAAGGTTCTTGTTCATCAGATTGAATATAATACATTTCAAGCCGTTTAAATTGAAAATCGACATCAGTTTACCTAGTATTGGGTTGACCTGGACTTCTGGTTCGACCCGCTTATGGTCAGGGTCGACCCACTTCCTAGGTCAATTACGTTGATTTTTTTAATTAATTTCTAGTTTAACTTTGCTATAACATTCTTTGTCTTACTAAATATTGTTATGTCAGTTAATCTCTTTAATTTATAAGGTACGTTTTACGTTTCAAATTCAAATTTGCACGTACATATTCGCGCATAATTTTGCAAACCTTTATCCATTAATAGCTACGCAATAAATGTTATTATTAACATTATCGATCCATTGATTCCTTCTATTTTAATATATGTTCAAATTTCAAATGCAGCTATTCTCTTGCATATTTTTCATTCATTTTACATTTATAGTTTTCTGTTTCAAGTTTACGTCCAAGATTTCAATTTTAAATCTATGCGTATATATTTATGCACAACTCCATTTATTTTCAAAATTCAAATGGTGTTTTCTCAACATTTATTTCTTACTTATTTTGATTGATTGCATGTTACTTTGGAATTCATATTCGTATATATACTTACATACACACATATAAGTATATATATATCTGTACTCACATATATATAATTTTTTCTTATATGTACATTCACATTTTTTTGCTTAGAACATGCACCTTTTGGTTGGCCCTCTTAAAATTAAAAATATGACATTGGCCGGAACTCCTGATCTCCACCTTGAAATGTGCATGCTTTACCTACTCACCAAACTTAGCTTTTGTTCACAAGACTAAAAATATTGGTTGCCATTATTCTTATAGGTGTTTCTCTTATATATATATATATTCTATTTCATGTTTGTTCTAAAACTTTATTGAAATAATTCTTCTTCGTTTTAAATCCGTTTTCTACAAACCATAGGTCTAAATTGATCGGAAAATCGTTGTGGACGTAATGACGCTAGTTCCATGACCAAATTCTGAAAATTTTACAAATTTTTATTACTTAATTTAAAAACATGGGGTGTAACATACCACGACCTCCAAACCCTCCCCTCCACAGCCCAAAGCCACGACCACCATCACCTACCACCATAGCCTAGCCTCCTTACCCCACATCACCACCAAACCCCATGCCTAGCACCCCAATCCCCACGGTCATACCCTCCACCTCTACCCCCTTGCCATGTCACCCTACCCTCTCATCCTTCCCAATTATATATATATAATAATATTTTTTATCGAAGAAGTCATTATGGAGTGAAAGTCAGTTCGGAGATAGCAGTTAACTGGGTTGTCCTACCGTCAAGTTAGGCAAAGTGGAAATGCCAGTAAGAAACTCTATTCACTTATATTTATTTATATTTAATTATAGTCATTAAATATATGCGTGTAATGTTCAATGAATGGTTGTATAGTTAGTTATACTTATACATTGATAAGCGTTGATTAACGTTACGCTTGTACGTAGTTAATAACATTTATTGATGATATTGTTGATGATTGTTATGGATGTTCATGTGTTTGTTATTATTGTTTGTATATCATCACACACTGATCACACCTTAATCATAGAATTATATTGGTGAATAGTTAAGTCTCTTTCCTATTAGGAAATGTAAACAGTTTTATATTAATTTAATATGGAAATTAAAGTTGAAAATGAAGTTTGCAGTCTGACATCCAAAATGGTTTGAAAATGAAATTAAAGTATATATGAATAATTTTTGTAAAGGTAAAAACGTACTGGAAAACGATTTTGACTATAAATAGTTACTTCAATTTTGAAATCGATTTTGAATAGTAAATTCCAAAAATGAATTTGAGTTATGTATATAAATGGTAGTTTAAACTCAAACCAATTATTTTGATAGTCTTATATAATATTTAGTTTGGTTTTTGCAAAGTTTAAGGTTCAGATTTGAAAAATAATAATATTTTATTAATATAATAACATTATAATATTCAATTTTGATTTCAAATTGAAATTGAAGCAAAATTTTGGAGAATATTATTTTTAATGAGTTCATATATGTTTATAATCATATTATAAGTTAATTGGATGACTTTCTGTCTAAAATCATAATATGGTCTGAATAGGACTAATCAGGCTGTGGCAGTTCGCGAATTTCGACCATACACTTTTAATGCTTATAACTAATGCAATTTAAATTCGATTTATCTGAAACAAAAAATATTTTATTTCTAATAATAATAGTTTTAAAATAGAGAAAGAAATTTTAAATTTCAATGTATATATTTCAAGCAATGTTCAAATATATTTTCAAATAAAATTGCGGTAATGTAGTTTGTTGACCATATTAGGAACAACTATTTTTAAATAATTAAAAATATGGAAAAAAACCAGTAAATATTAATAAATTATTTAAAAGTGATTTTAATTGGAAAAACATAGTTCTGAATGATATAAAGGTTATTTTGATCGAAAGTTAATACAATCTACTTTGTAACGCTTTTGCAACACTTTTCTAAAAATTGTATGTTTTAAATTTTAAACTACCTAACTATTATAAAAATCTTGAATAACCATTTTTAAATGATTAATGAAATATTTTTGGAATCTGAAAGTACTTAAACAAACTTGGGGATAAGTAAATTCAGTTTACATGAGATAAAAAGGTTTCCAATTAATTGGATATGGTTGAAAATAATTTTCGAATATTTGATATTAATGTCATGGATAGAACTTATTTTATTTGAGGAATTTAAAAGGTAGATATACCATTATTCTGCTTATAGTATCAATTGAATATGGGAATTGATATTAAATATAAGCTGATTCAATTTCTACCTTGGTCTTATATTCAATATCAACTAGTTTTAATTAATCTTTAATTAAGATAAAGGATTCCAAATTCAAACAAAATTGGTTTGAATATAAATAATTTTCGGATACTTGATATGAAATTCCATTGTTTGGACGTATACTATATGAAGAATTTGGAAGATGTTATATAATTATTCCGCTTATGGTGTTCGTTGATTATTCGAGTTGGTATTGAATATAAGCTAATATAATCTCTATGCAAATCTTATACTTAATATTAATCTGTTTTAGCCTGATTCTTGATTTCTAAAAAGGTTTTGTTATAAATTATGAATAGATCTTTTGATCTAATTTGGATTATGATTTAAAAGAAAGCTTTAGTTAAGATAAATGAAATTTTGGTTAAAAGATTTTGGATTAATGAGATATTAAACAAGGATTTTATTAAGAGAATCAAGAATGGTTTTAAAGAAAGGTTTTGATTAACCAAATATAAATGAAAGGAAACTTGATTAAGATCTGATATAATCCATAATTATTTTTAAATTGCGCTTATTATTTGAAAAAATTGCGATCGTATTTCTATCCGAAAATCATTTTGAATAATGATATGACGAAATGAAGCAAATATGAATATTGAAGACAATGGTTGAAGACCGAAGATCTTCACATCGAAATGGTCCATTTGTTGATGTCTCGAGCGGGCTGTACATCAACTATGAAATTATATTATTGCAGTGGTCCAAACGTACTTGGAGATTATCTAGATTTGCAAGGGTTTCTCTCCTTAATTGGACGAGGAATAAAGTGCCTTTGATTTGGTTCAGACCCAGAACAAACTTGGATAGATGTGTGTCTGACATTGTATTTTGTAATGTATTGGTTGGTTTTTACTAAACATATCTCTGTTGGTGGCGGAGAATATGTTCTCTTAACCTAACACTCTTCTTTGAGATGTACGAGTTCAAAGGTGATATAGTCAGTGATTATCAATTATATATTATAAAATAAAAGTGTGGCATACCAGGCAATTGAGCTATTGATGATCATCGCATGGCTTTAGTATAAGCGTAGTTTTGTGTAACGAGACTTTGTCAAGCCTAACTTCCCAGAAATGACCGAAATAGGAAAGATGCAACAAGATTATGGATATGTCATTTCCTTCTAGATAAAAAGTGTACTATGGTATGGAGCCCAGGTATTATTTATGTAAGAACATCTACATATGTGGTTGTTGATGATGCGAGCGCCCGCTTAAGGGTAAAGTCCGGGAGATAGCATACTCAAGCATGCTCTAAGTTATGCAGTTAAGGGATAACCAGACCTTGTGTTAGTAGAGAGCCAGTTGGTTCTAGGGACATCCCTCTAGAGGTGAACCCATCGGACAAGGAAGTTCCTTAGCATGGTCATTTGTTGGAAATCCATTCTCTGCTACGAGCCCATAAGATTTTAGTTGTATACTATATGTCAACATAATAGTATGGGATATTATGCTATCTAGAATTGATATATTTACTTGTGAAATTACTTTTCACACTATGCACTTATAATAATATCATAGGATTTTCCATGTATCAATCGTTTTTTGTTATCATAAGGGGAAACCTCACCAACATGTGCATTTGTATTGTGTGTGTACCGCGAGACCTTGTGGTAGCTTCATTTTCCAAAAAGCATTACAAATTTTCTGCCCTGTTCATAAGGGAAAAACATGTTCTATGTTATACAGTGTAGTCTTATAAATTACCTTTCTTTAAAATAAATATAACTATTTTTAGTTTCTCATACCTATCCCATGACTGACCTGGAGTTTATTGTTCTTCCACTTAGACTCTGGGTGCCCATAATTTTCTACATGGACAGCCTGGTAGTTATGGTTCGCAAATTAATCTTGGAGTCAGTTTAAGAGCATGTGTTGGATTTAGGGCAGGGGCTGATATTTGGATCAATATTTTTCCACTGAGCTTTGATATTTTCCACTGTGCGATCATCGTACTCTAATATACCTTGTAAATTTTCATCTAAAATTATTGTTGTACTGATACAAGTTCTTTTGTTTCTATTCTAATGTGTTAGTACCCCAATAACAATCTGTCTTTGTTAATGTTTTGAGTCGATTTAATTACCAATTTAAAATGCGCAAAATGGCATGTCGTTACACTTCTTCATAAGGATCGTAAGAGATAGAACAATGTGGGAAAAGTCTTGATTAATCGACGGTAATAACCCGCCAATCCATGAAAGCAACTGATCTCAAAAATAATTTCAAGCCTCTTCCAATTTTTAATTGCTTCGATCTTTGATGGATCGACCGAAATGCCATCAGAAGATACGACATGGCTAAGAAGCTTCACCTTATTCTCCTAGAAATTGAACTTGGAGAATTTGGCTTTAAGCTGATGTTGTTGAAAAATACTCAAGACTATCCTCAAATGATGTGCATGATCAACCTTTGACTTGGAATAAAAATAATGTCAATGATGAAAACTAAATTGAACTTACCAAGATTTTCTCTAAATACTTGATTCATGAGATAGACGAAATAGATCGGAGCGTTCGTCAAATAGAATGGCATAATAAGCCACTTGTAAGAACTGTATCGAGCAAGGAATACTGTAAGAGGAATGTTGTCCTTCGTAACCCGTAACTATGAAAGCCTATGGAGAGATCAATCTAGGACAAAACTTTTGTGTCACTTAATTGATAAAATATGTCGTCCATCCTAGCCAACCTAATAATTCTTTATGGTCAACCCGTTAGGCTTACGGTATCGACGCAAAGCCTTAGGCGCCATCAGACTTATTCACGAATATAACTGTGCCTTCCTATGGTGAAGAACTAGATTAGATAAACTGTTTGGATTCAAGTTCTAATAGTTGCTTCTTGAGTTCCTCATTTTCTTTAATAGACATTCACGTAGGAGGATGACAAACTGACTATGCACCGAAAATGAGATAGATGCAAAAATCGATCAGTTAGTTCAGTGGAAAACCCGAAACTGGCTCAAATACATTAGAAAAAACAAAAAAGAAAAGAATTTGAGATAGATCATTATCATCTCGTAACTCGAGATAAAATAGAGTTGCTTTGAAATCATAATCTACATCTTGAAGAATAAGAGATAGATGATTAGGCAAATTATGATGCCTATGATACAAAACTCCCTCGAGACAAAGGATTTTAGCATTGTATCGAACGAGCCAATCTATACCCAGTATCATGTCAAACCCAAGGAATTGAACAACGTGAAGATTCTCATGGAAAGAAAAGCCACATATAAAAATCTCTACATCAACAGATTACATGCTAGGTATAGAAGGTCCTCAGTAGGATTTATAATCCTCAACCAAGTCATAAGATAAGTCACTTTCAAGAAATAGCATCTCTGAGTTCCTTTGATGTTAATGAATGTGATGCATCCATGTCAAAGAGAACCTAAATGGAACGATCATGAAATAGTATAGAACCTTCAAGGATAGAAGGAAATGTACGGTAACGACCCAGATTTCGCCCGACCCGATCGATCGCAAAATCGACCAAGACCGTTCAAAACCCGAACACGTTAACTTTGGGAATACAACATCATCAGAACAACAACAACCGTAACATCCCATATTCTCTGTATATTTAATTTTCAATTTAAAATAAATAAAATAGGTTAATTTTGGGAAAATCAAATTTTGTTGATTTGTGATGAAGATAATTTTTGAATTGAGCATATATAAATGTTGTAATGTGAAATTTAATATTTTATAACAAATAAATTTGGATTGTCTAAGTTAAAATAGGAATTCAAATTTTATTTGGTAAATTCTGAAATTATGAGTTGATATTACAATTGTTAAGGATAATTCGAGTCCATTAATTTATAGTTGAAATATAAATTTAAATGGATAAGTATATTAATTCGAGAACATGAAACATGTGGTATTGATTTAGAAAATTTTATTTAAGTTATAAATGGATTTAAAATGGAAATTTTAAATATTTAAATTTGAATTTAAACAGTTAATCGAATAATTGAGTATTTTATTTATTTAATTGACGGTGAAATTTGACGATTATGGTAACTGTCTCGGAATTCGACGAAACCAGTCTCATCGGAACCGGAACAGTGAATCATGATAGGATTTCAATTTGCATTACAATCCGACGGGTAATTTGATCATACAAGAGAAAATGTGAAAGAAGTCAGTGTAATATGATAAATAGTTGTTTTCTAATATTGGGCCTCATGCATTATATAAATAAAACCCTTTTACCCCTCCATCTATTCATTCCTCACTTCACGTATATTTCATCTGCCTGTTCTTTTCTTCCATGGCAGAAATCAAATTTCTAAACCTAGTTCAAAATAAAAATCCAAGCTTTGAAAATCAAACATCTTCAAACCCTACCGTATTATATACCGATTCGAAGCTATCGACGATACAAACCTACGGGTGCACTCAGATTCGACATGCAGTGGATGGTTTCACTGGAAATCACGGTCAAAGTCTGTGTTTTTCGAAACCCTAAGATTTAAATTAGGGGTTTCTGATTTTTATGTTAATCGCAGAATCTAAGACCTGGGTTTTGTAGACCTCGGTCAGGGGAGTCGAGCCATGGTGTTCGGGAAGTCTGGAAGGCTTTGTGGTGGTCGAATTGGACGTTTCTACGTCGAAATTGTCTTCCGTTCAGTTCGACGAAGGGGGCCCCATGGTCCACCGGAGGCGACCGGACCAACGCTGGTGGGTGCGCCTCGGACCAGGAGGGCTAACGGCGGCGGTCTCGAGCCTTGATTCGGCCGGAGTTAACGGTTTGAGGCGGTCAAAGTTTTATCGATGGGTTATTTCTTCCGTCGGTTCACTGTAGCATATGGGTTGAGCGGGAAGATAGGTTCGGTGCTGACGTGGCACCTATTTAGTGGGTAAGAAATTTATTTAATTAATCTATATATATTCAAATCCAAATAGGAAAATGCTCATAACTTTCTCGTTTTAACTCGGATTTGGACGTAGCTTGTTGCATTGGGATCATGGCGAGATTGCGGACGTTTTGGCACTAACCGGGCTGCGTTTGGTGACTATCAAATTTTGGCCCTTAGTTGGACGTTCGATCAACTATGGACGCAAAGGTGAGTGATTCTTCGCTCACGAAATACTGAATTATTCCCATATTTATTGAATTAAATTATGAAGTAAGTTGGGTTGCATGGTTGTGTTGGATTGTTGATGTGTGGTTTAAAATTTAACATGCAAGTGTGTTAACATGCAATTTAAGTAATTGATTTGTTATTTAATTTAATTTAAATCTCTAGTTGAATTTGAACCCTTGTAAAATCCTGAAACAGTTTAATGCTGATCAGTTGAATGAAATGGTTGTGATGGATGTTGGTTGAAATTTATTACTGAATTTATAGTGACATTTTTATGCTCCTTATTCAGTATATTGTAATGCATGTTGATCTTTGACGATAAATCCCATTTACCCTTGATGTTGCGGGCATCTAATGAACCCAGGATTATCGATAAAATGAATTAAGAACACGGAGTGAAATGATAAATCTCTGTGATCCTGATTTGGATTGAAATGATAGATCCATCCCTGAAATATCGAGAAATTAAATTTAAAATCACTTGGCCATTGGATAGATAATTATATACAGACATCGGTTGGTTAAATGATTTTTAAATAATTGATTTTTTTTGGTAGAATTTCATTTAAAGAAATGTGCCAATACTCGATAATTCAATTCTTTAAAGATTCTGAACTGGGATGTTGATTTAAAAAGGGTTAAAGGAATTTTCCAAAACAAAGGGAAATATCTAAATTGGGATTTGAGTATGATTTAAATCTTTTCTAATTAAGAGTTTGGATTAGAAGGAAATAAATTCTTATGGAATCTAAATTTTGGGAAATTTGGAAATCAAGGGTATTTGAGTTGTTTTAACTCAGTTTGAATATATTTGAACTCTTGAAATCAAATGGTTGTTTTGAACGGGGTTGAAAAGAGATATGGAATTAAATGAACTTCGTTGAGACCGGAGGATAGATTCAAGTATTTGAAACTTGGAAGGAAGGAAAGATTTTGATTAGAGAAATTTATTTTAAATATATTTATGCATTTGATTCCAAATAATTATTCTTGCTTTAAATTGATTATTTACTTTTACTTATAACTATTGTATTTTAAATAATTTTCCTTATAATCCATTTTTCAAAATCTTCTTGTAAACCTTATTTATAAGTATATATAATATTTTAAATTACTGATTTATTTTAATTATTATATCCTATATATATATATCTATATAATTTATTTATATAAATTCATTATTATTATTATTATTATATAAACATTTAGTTCAAGTAGTTTGAAATTATAAATTTCTTCCGAATGGAAATGCTTGAGTTGAACCGTTGGTTCAAATGGAGTTGAGATAAGAATCCGTGATAATTTGAAATCTTTGAGGTAAATTGTATTTTTATTTGAATATAAGTCATTTTGAAATATTATATGATTATAATATAATGATATGAAACATATTCTAGTTTTAGAATATAATGGGTTTTGGTATGATTATGATATGTCGATATGAAAATTTTATTCGTTTGAATAAAAAAAAATTGGGTTAGAAACAAAAGATGATATTTTGATATGAAGCGAGCCTTTATCAAATATAAAAGAACCGACCGATGTAAAAGATGTAAGCGTTGGTTGTTAAAGAGACCGGAGTCGACATAAGGCATACTCTCTGTCAGTGTCGATACCACTTTGACAACTGTGAACGTTATGACATATCCAGAACGAGTATGATGACTTGGAGGCGATTATTGAATCGGAGAAGATGATCGATGACGAAATAGCCCTGACCTTCGGGTCAGAATTGAAATGACTAAAACAGGAGCTATACCGTGACTAACTGAGGTAGCACCTTTGATCGGACACACTTCTTCGATAATATTTCTATTACTATGATGATAATGATGATTTGGGCCCATCTATGACTTTGGGAGTGTGTTCCGAGGTGGGCGGTAGTAGCTGCTATGCGTTACCACCGGTCCGGGAGTGCAATTGGTAGAATCCTACCCTGGGCATTGCCTCGAGTGCCTTGTCATATATATCCATATCGAGCCCCATACGATTTTGATTTAGCATTGCCTTCTATGGAGTGCCCTCTAATAACACCAATACGGTGAATTTACGGTACTGTATAGACTGTTGGTGCCTATAAACGGCGTAAGGGTAATATGGTAATCCCGCTTACGCTATTTTCAGTATTTATACTTTACTGAGTAGACACTATCATAATAGCGTATTATCTATGTATGTATTAGTTTAACGGATCCTCAAGAGATAGAAAATCCCGTAATATCTCATGAGTTACTGCACCCATGATACTGATGTTATTTCGTAATTTAATTTGACTAATATGAGATGATTTAGTGCTGATCCGAGTGTTTGTTGTGTTTTCTTTTTATGCAATATGCTCGGGTCAGCAGATGTTGCAGTTAGCGAAGATTCCCTTACCTTGGAGGACGAAGATGAAGTTGGCGTATATATCTATTATGAGTATGGTTTAACCACTGCATTTATTTCCGCTGCTTATTATGTACATCCGTATGTATATGTAACTCTGATAATCATTGAATGTTATAATCTCAGTATACATTTCAACTTCTTGTAACTTTTATTTGTTTATTATATGTTGTCCTTCCGCTGTGAGATTCTGTTATTGTCTTTCTCTTCTTTCTTTCTTTTCTTCCTTTCCCAATAACTACCTGCATTTGTGATTTGTTTGGGTCGACATGTGTGTCTTATTGACGATGTTAAACGGTCAAAAATATGGGTCGTTACAGTTGGTATCAGAGCGATGGTTGACGACAACCTTGGCTCTATTGGGAATTTACTCATTAGAGATGGGGTTAGAAATGCCCTAGAATGAGTTTGAGTGATATGAGAGAGCGTACTTGTATTTTTGATATAAATTGGTTTGTATTGTGTTGGTTTGTTCTGTTGAATATTGATGGGTTTTGGTCGATATATGGGACGCCATATAATCGATAGGAATCTCTAAATAATCGAACAGAATGATCGACATAATATGGTTTTCGATTATATTTTATATATATTATATATACTATTAGTGGTTTAAGTGTAAAATCTTTGGTCGTTGGTAAGCAATAATATTAAGTTAATACCTATTACGATTAATTTGATAATAAATTTAAATAAGGAATTTAAATGGTCTAAGAAAACATATGAAAATGAAATGATACCTTTAAGTATAATTGGATGAGAAAAGTTTGTGATTAAAATAGAAATGAGATTGAAAACTTGATCCTGGGATACTCTTGAAGTAATTTTGTCGAATTTTGAAATAATATCGTATTATAAATATTTTCGAAAGGAATGGTTTAAAGGATTTTTTAAAAGAAATAAGTGTGTAATCCCTTCTCGGACATCAGAAATGACTTCGGTAATGAGTGCACGCATTATCGATGTTATTCCGAAGAGTCTAAGTGGGGGAGAGACCACTCAATAATTATAGAAATTGGTTTTGACAAAGGATTTTTGAATTTAACTCCATACGGTATAAAATTATAAATATAAAAGTATTGTTATATGTTATTTAGAGTCGAGTTTGAAATTTACCCAGGTATTGGAATTCCTAGGTTCTTTGATAATTCAGGAGTTGGATCTAGATTTATATATGGTATAAGGTATAGGTATATATTATTCTAGACTTCGTTTATAAACCCAGAATCTAAGTTCTGAGTTCGATTTAACAAATATATCAACTTAAGTGCTAAAGTAACTCGATTCCTGGAAATTTCAGGTTTTTAAATTGTGAAATGGACTTAGGTATTAAAAGGAGAGATATGGTCAATGGAACGATTAAGCATGAGAGAAAATTTATTGTAAACCAATTTCAATTTTGATTCTAGAAGTGTGAACCAAAGTTGAAATTTACCGTGAAACAAAGTTAATTGAAGTCAACTAAAATAAATTGGGAAAGTTTATTATATAAATTAATTGGCAATAGTTTGGGTTTGGAATAATTAATGAGTAGATTTAAAGAAATAAAAGAACATGGGTTAGTCGATAAATTGAAATAGTCGATAAATTTAAAATGATGGAATTAAGCGGTGAATTAGAGTACAAGTAGAATGAAGGTATAAGGATCTAAATGGATTAGACCCCATTTGGACAATATATCAAATATCAATCTAAGTACAAACCGTGAAGGAATAGAGTGTGAACCATTTTTGTCGAATGAAATATGATTTCATTTGAGAAAAGGAATCTAGTAAAATAAAGTTGACTTAGAAAATCGAATAATAATAAAGGAAGGAACTAAGTATAAAATTCGAGTTATGATCCAACCTTAATTCAGTTTGGAACTTGGAAGTCTAATTGATGAATTGAGTTAAAGGAATAAACCTCAATTTAAAACAAATAGGAATAAGTGGAAATGTTCAGATGATGAATAGAAACGCCAAACGAAAGAAATGAGATGCAAATATGTAATTTGGTTTATTCGGAATAAGATAATGGAGATATTGAAATGAAATATAAAATAAAACTTGACCCGAGTTGGATAGATTTAATAAGATAAAATCAACTTAGAAAAAATAAAATAGGTCGAATGAATTGGAATAAAGGGAAGTAAACTCGAGAAACTTTAATTGGCCGATTTAGAACTAAATTTAAATGAAAATTTAAAAGAATCGAATGAATAGTGGTTTAACATTTATAAAATGAACCCGCACTTGAAATTTTGAATAAGGCTAAATTTAGTCGGGAAAAGTGAATTGACTCGATGAGAGATAACTTAGAAGACAATATCGAGATCGATTGAGAATGGAGTACTTCGAAAAGAAATGAGTTATAAATTTGGCAAATAAATTCATGGTAATGAATTAATAGATCTAATAGGACCCGATTAGTTGGAAAATCTAAAGTGAAACCAAGTTTTATTTAAAGATTTAATACTTGAAATAAGTATGTAAACGAATAGGAATGGAATAAAAAATTGAATATGAAGCCATTGCTCGAATAATAAAGTAAATGCAAGGAATTTAATGAACGATAATAGAACGAGTAATGAAATAAAGCATATTTAATATACAAGTAAAATAAATATGGACATATTAAGTACAAAAAGGAAAATCGTATTTTGAGCAATGGGCGAAAATTCATTTTGATAGCTAAGACAATAAAGTTTGGAGTCCATTTCTCGGGTAAAGTAGTGATGACAAATTTGAAGTCATAACGAATTTACAAAAATTTTCTTTTCTGAAAGTTTGAACTCCAAATTTAAGTAAATCGACATATAGTCGATAAACTGAAGCTAAAATGACCATAACTTTTGAATGGATGGTCGGAATTTAACAATTCTGGACTTTTTGAAACGTTAGAAACTGAACTAATTTTTTTTTAATAGCGCCTTGCCTAATTTCCATGTTTATTAGTTTGGAATCCATGAATTAGCCGTAGTTGTATGCGCAGGAAATTAAAAAATCTGAACTGAATACCAATGTTGTTTTGGTCATAACTTCCTAACAGAGCGTCGGATTTCGATGTGCGAGTACAATTTGGAAAGCTCAGGATGTAAACTTAAACTTTTCCTTTATATGCTGGGTAGAATTTTGATGTTTAAAGAGTTAAAAACTGGGTTGAATAATTCAGACCTGCATTTTCAGAGTATGGGTTGAAGTGTTCGCCTTCACCAAAACAGTCCTAACTTTTGAACGAATTATCCGAATTCGATGAATCCGGGCAATTCGGAAAGCCTGAAGCATAAGCTACAACTTTCCTAGTGTGTTTCAGTCAGAGTCCGAATTTTAGTGGGAGAATATGTTGGATTGTAGTTGAAATGTTGATTGTATGTTGTGTAAATTGTGTATTGTTGCTATGTATTACTTATATGTTGAATTCTTTTGCGTGTGTGAGTTGTAGCAGGTGCAAAGAAGTTGCACTACACCTTGGAGCTCGCTTGCGCAAAATGCTAAATGCTAAATGCAAAGATAAATAAAAACCGCAAAATAAACGCTTAAAGAGGTACGTATTTGGGGTTGTATAAAGCTTGGTGGTTTGTTTTTGTTTTCCCCTGGTTCAGGGATGCCTCATCGTTGATGAGATGTATATTTTGGATTGATATATGTATCGAGATTTTTTCCTGGGGCTCTCCGTACAAAGGAGAAGCTGCCGAAATTTTCCGTGATTTCGGGAGTTAGAAAATTTATAAGATTTTTCAATCATATAGCTTATTTTATAAATATTATTCTATAAGTATGGATTTGAAAGTACGACTTGTTTAATACCTTATCTCGTTCCCTTTTCGAGGACGAAAAGATTTTAAGTGGGGGAGAATGTAACATCCCATATTCTCTGTATATTTAATTTTCAATTTAAAATAAATAAAATAGGTTAATTTTGGGAAAAATCAAATTTTGTTGATTTGTGATGAAGATAATTTTTGAATTGAGCATATATAAATGTTGTAATGTGAAATTTAATATTTTATAACAAATAAATTTGGATTGCCTAAGTTAAAATAGGAATTCAAATTTTATTTGGTAAATTCTGAAATTATGAGTTGATATTACAATTGTTAAGGATAATTCGAGTCCATTAATTTATAATTGAAATATAAATTTAAATGGATAAGTATATTAATTCGAGAACATGAAACATGTGGTATTGATTTAGAAAATTTTATTTAAGTTATAAATGGATTTAAAATGGAAATTTTAAATATTTAAATTTGAATTTAAACAGTTAATCGAATAATTGAATATTTTATTTATTTAATTGACGGTGAAATTTGACGATTATGGTAACTGTCTCGGAATTCGACGAAACCAGTCTCATCGGAACCGAAACGGTGAATCATGATAGGATTTCAATTTGCGTTACAATCCGACGGGTAATTTGATCGTACAAGAGAAAATGTGAAAGAAGTCAGTGTAATATGATAATTAGTTGTTTTCTAATATTGGGCCTCATGCATTATATGAATAAAACCCTTTTACCCCTCCATTTATTCATTCCTCACTTCACGTATATTTCATCTGCCTGTTCTTTTCTTCCATGGCAGAAATCAAATTTCTAAACCTAGTTCAAAATAAAAATCCAAGCTTTGAAAATCAAACATCTTCAAACCCTACCGTATTATATACCGATTCGAAGCTATCGAAGATACAAACCTACGGGTGCTCTCAGATTCGACATGCAGTGGATGGTTTCACTGGAAATCACGGTCAAAGTCTGTGTTTTTCGAAACCCTAAGATTTAAATTAGGGGTTTCTGATTTTTACGTTAATCGCAGAATCTAAGACCTGGGTTTTGTAGACCTCGGTCGGGGAGTCGAGCCATGGTGTTCGGGAAGTCTGAAAGGCTTTGTGGTGGTCGAATTGGACGTTTCTACGTCGAAATTGTCTTCCGTTCAGTTCGACGAAGGGGGCCCCATGGTCCACCGGAGGCGACCGGACCAACGCTGGTGGGTGCGCCTCGGACCAGGAGGGCTAACGGCGGCGGTCTCGAGCCTTGATTAGGCCGGAGTTAACGGTTTGAGGCGGTCAAAGTTTTATCGATGGGTTATTTCTTCCGTCAGTTCACTGTAGCATATGGGTTGAGCGGGAAGATAGGTTCGGTGCTGACGTGGCACCTATTTAGTGGGTAAGAAATTTATTTAATTAATCTATATATATTCAAATCCAAATAGGAAAATGCTCATAACTTTCTCGTTGTAACTCGGATTTGGACGCGGTTTGTTGCATTGGGATCGTGGCGAGATTGCGGACGTTTTGGCACTAACCGGGCTGCGTTTGGTGACTATCAAATTTTGGCCCTTAGTTGGACGTTCGATCAACTATGGACGCAAAGGTGAGTGATTCTTCGCTCACGAAATACTGAATTATTCCCATATTTATTGAATTAAATTATGAAGTAAGTTGGGTTGCATGGTTGTGTTGGATTGTTGATGTGTGGTTTAAAATTTAACATGCAAGTGTGTTAACATGCAATTTAAGTAATTGATTTGTTATTTAATTTAATTTAAATCTCTAGTTGAATTTGAACCCTTGTAAAATCCTGAAACAGTTTAATGCTGATCAGTTGAATGAAATGGTTGTGATGGATGTTGGTTGAAATTTATTACTGAATTTATAGTGACATTTTTATGCTCCTTATTCAGTATATTGTAATGCATGTTGATCTTTGACGATAAATCCCATTTACCCTTGATGTTGCGGGCATCTAATGAACCCGGGATTATTGATAAAATGAATTAAGAACACGGAGTGAAATGATAAATCTCTGTGATCCTGATTTGGATTGAAATGATAGATCCATCCCTGAAATATCGAGAAATTAAATTTAAAATCACTTGGCCATTGGATAGATAATTATATACAGACATCGGTTGGTTAAATGATTTTTAAATAATTGATTTTTTTTTGATAGAATTTCATTTAAAGAAATGTGCCGATACTCGATAATTCAATTCTTTAAAGATTCTGAACTGGGATGTTGATTTAAAAAGGGTTAAAGGAATTTTCCAAAACAAAGGGAAATATCTAAATTGGGATTTGAGTATGATTTAAATCTTTTCTAATTAAGAGTTTGGATTAGAAGGAAATAAATTCTTATGGAATCTAAATTTTGGGAAATTTGGAAATCAAGGGTATTTGAGTTGTTTTAACTCAGTTTGAATATATTTGAACTCTTGAAATCAAATGGTTGTTTTGAACGGGTTTGAAAAGAGATATGGAATTAAATGAACTCCGTTGAGACCGGAGGATAGATTCAAGTATTTGAAACTTGGAAGGAAGGAAAGGTTTTGATTAGAGAAATTTATTTTAAATATATTTATGCATTTGATTCCAAATAATTATTCTTGCTTTAAATTGATTATTTACTTTTACTTATAACTATTGTATTTTAAATAATTTTCCTTATAATCCATTTTTCAAAATCTTCTTGTAAACCTTATTTATAAGTATATATAATATTTTAAATTACTGATTTATTTTAATTATTATATCCTATATATATATATCTATATAATTTATTTATATAAATTCATTATTATTATTATTATTATATAAACATTTAGTTCAAGTAGTTTGAAATTATAAATTTCTTCCGAATGGAAATGCTTGAGTTGAACCGTTGGTTCAAATGGAGTTGAGATAAGAATCCGTGATAATTTGAAATCTTTGAGGTAAATTGTATTTTTATTTGAATATAAGTCATTTTGAAATATTATATGATTATAATATAATGATATGAAACATATTCTAGTTTTAGAATATAATGGGTTTTGGTATGATTATGATATGTCGATATGAAAATTTTATTCGTTTGAATAAAAAAAAATTGGGTTAGAAACAAAAGATGATATTTTGATATGAAGCGAGCCTTTATCAAATATAAAAGAACCGACCGATGTAAAAGATGTAAGCGTTGGTTGTTAAAGAGACCGGAGTCGACATAAGGCATACTCTCTGTCAGTGTCGATACCACTTTGACAACTGTGAACGTTATGACATATCCAGAACGAGTATGATGACTTGGAGGCGATTATTGAATCGGAGAAGATGATCGATGACGAAATAGCCCTGACCTTCGGGTCAGAATTGAAATGACTAAAACAGGAGCTATACCGTGACTAACTGAGGTAGCACCTTTGATCGGACACACTTCTTCGATAATATTTCTATTACTATGATGATAATGATGATTTGGGCCCATCTATGACTTTGGGAGTGTGTTCCGAGGTGGGCGGTAGTGGCTGCTATGCGTTACCACCGGTCCGGGAGTGCAATTGGTAGAATCCTACCCTGGGCATTGCCTCGAGTGCCTTGTCATATATATCCATATCGAGCCCCATACGATTTTGATTTAGCATTGCCTTCTATGGAGTGCCCTCTAATAACACCAGTACGGTGAATTTACGGTACTGTATAGACTGTTGGTGCCTATAAACGGCGTAAGGGTAATATGGTAATCCCGCTTACGCTATTTTCAGTATTTATACTTTACTGAGTAGACACTATCATAATAGCGTATTATCTATGTATGTATTAGTTTAACGGATCCTCAAGAGATAGAAAATCCCGTAATATCTCATGAGTTACTGCACCCATGATACTGATGTTATTTCGTAATTTAATTTGACTAATATGAGATGATTTAGTGCTGATCCGAGTGTTTGTTGTGTTTTCTTTTTATGCAATATGCTCGGGTCAGCAGATGTTGCAGTTAGCGAAGATTCCCTTACCTTGGAGGACGAAGATGAAGTTGGCGTATATATCTATTATGAGTATGGTTTAACCACTGCATTTATTTCCGCTGCTTATTATGTACATCCGTATGTATATGTAACTCTGATAATCATTGAATGTTATAATCTCAGTATACATTTCAACTTCTTGTAACTTTTATTTGTTTATTATATGTTGTCCTTCCGCTGTGAGATTCTGTTATTGTCTTTCTCTTCTTTCTTTCTTTTCTTCCTTTCCCAATAACTACCTGCATTTGTGATTTGTTTGGGTCGACATGTGTGTCTTATTGACGATGTTAAACGGTCAAAAATATGGGTCGATACAACAACAGACTTTTATAAAACATCATAATAATGTTACATCAGAGTATAGAATATCAGACTACATCGAATAAAATTACAGCGGAAGATAAATTACAACAGATACAATACAATGCAGCGGAAATAGAATAACTAAGGCAGCGGAAGACAACTATGCTCTGGACACAGCTTTAGGCTTTGATCCAGAATCCTGCTCAAAAGATAAATATCTGCAAAAAGCTACTCGACTGCCCATGTGGAAAAGAGGGCACCCGAGTTTGCAAAGGTGGAAACAAACAACGGGTCAGTCATGGGACTGGTGTGAAAATTCTTAACTAATAACTAATAGCAATAAGGCAAATCCAAGGACCACGCCGCTTATGCGGAACGCGTTTTATTCCAATGGATTGCCGGTGCATAATTAAAGTAAATCGTTAAACAACGCAATGCTTTTTAGAAAAATGGAATCATCATAAGACTCAAGTCCCATCACACAATGCAACGCAAACCAGAGGATAGAGTTATACCTTATGATGATTAAACATGCTTGATACGATAAAAACGAATTTGATATTATTATTAGTGTATATATGTTTCAAAAACATTTCAATCATAATGTATCAATCATAGACGGCATAGTACCCCATCCTACTATGTCGCCATACTAGTTCTAAAATCAAAACCACTGTAATAACCCGGAATTTTGGGACTAGTTTAAAATTTTTATTTTAGAAATTTTAATGAATTTAAAAGATTTAAATAATTTATTTTAAATAATAACGATCAAAAATTTATTCTAATTGAAGTTAAAATGAATAAGTTTAATTTAAATATAAAAGGAGTTTAAAATAGCGCTGTAGTTTGAAATTTTGATTTTTAACTATAACTGAATGTACAGGATTCAAAATAAATCAGAATTGAACAGTGTATATTCTTGTTAGGCCATATTTGTGCATACAATAAAATCCATATTTTTATTGTTTATATATATAACTAAGATGTTTCATGTTAAAAAAAATCATATTTTTATCTTTTATGTACAAAAAGGATGTTCATGTTAAGAATAAATAAAAAATTAACATTTTTATTGTTTAAAGAATAAAAAGAGTGGTATGCTAAGAAAATAAAAGAATTATCATTTTTATGTTAACATTTTAAAAATTTTCATTATAATGTTATCATAAAAGGGATTTCATTAAGGTTAGGAATGTATTGTCTAAATAAAAGCATCATTTATGTTAAAATTGCCAAGTTAGAACAACATAGACATTCTAGTTATAATTTGTCATGGTAGACAAAATAAACATTTTTCATTGTTAGACAAAATAAACATTTTAATTTTAATTTGTCATGTTAGAATTAAAAAGGAACATTTATGTTAGAATTCAAAAATGTCATTTATGTTAGAATTAAAAATGTCACTTTATTTAGAATCAGGTATGTTAATTAAAATGTCATTTATGTAGAGTAATGTTCGTTCATATTTAAAATGTCATTTTTGTTTGAAATGCTATAGTAAGTTAGTAATGTCATTTAATTATATTCAATTAAAATTTGTCATATAAAGATGTTACATTTCTTATGTTAGAAAAAAATGTTATTTCATGTTTGTCCATATACAATAAACATACAATAAACATATAACCATATTTGGATTGCTATTTTTTTAAACCTTGTAACTCATTGACATAATTAAATCAAACCAAATTTAGTGGAATTAAATATATAGATATATATATACTTAAAGAAATTTAATTACAATTGAAACCAAACACCGTAAATCGGTGTAATACCTAACTTGAATTTTGGTATGTGAATTTGTTTTAAAAATATCGTAAATGTTTGGCAATTATTTAAGTAATCAAAACGATATATATAGAATGTAGCACTTTGAAATAAACTTATATGGTTAAGATGATGACTGCAAATTATGAATGTAACATGTGTAAATACTAATTGTTCATATGATATTTGTGGTGTTGTAAAATCAAAGTATAACAATTCATTAGAAATTTAATTATAATCAAATGGGGATTGTTTCTAATGTGAATGTTAAATTTAAGGTAACGTATAATTAATGAGATGAACATAAATATAATTTAATGTAAATTGAGTAATAAAAGTGGTTTAATTTTCTTTTTGAAATAATGGAACTGTAATAAATGTTGAATCAATACAAGAATACAAACCATTTAATTTTATGATTGAAATATAATGTTGGAATTTAGTATAATGAAATTTTTGAATAGTTTAATTCGAGTATAAAAAGAAATTTGAAATGAGGCATTATGATAACTTTGTCATATTATATTTGGAAGGAATAATTAATGAATTGATTGCTCAATTAAAATTGTTAGAAAATTGAATTTGAGATATATAACATAGGTAATTTATTCCTATGTTGAATTAGGATTAGATGGGTAATGTTTTGAAATAGAATTAAAGACGAATAAATGAAATTAAATATTGCATTTGAAATCCTTTCCAAAACTCTAACCTAAATCAACCCTTTATCTATTCACTTCCTTTTTCCTATAGATATAGAGTGAGAGAACCCGTAACTTCCCCGTAAAGGAAAGCACGAATACTTTGAGAACAACACACAAAAGGACGCAGACGGAAGAACATTTCATTGTATATTACAACAATGCATCAGATTACAAGAATATACAGAGTATAAATGATTAAATTACATTCGACAAATATCAGAGATTACAATAAATTACAAAGCAGCGGAAAATAATACAAAATCACAACTAGAAGTGATACACGGATACAGAGCTTTCCGAGCATCGTTCCAGCCGTAAATCAGGACCCTGTGAATATAAATCTGCAAAACCAAAACTACTAGCTGCCCGTATGGAAAATAGGGGCACCCAGAGTTTAGGTTAAAACAATAAACTCCAGGTCAGTCATGTGACTGGTGTGAGAACTAAAACAGTTATCAATATTGGTTTTAAAGTTAGGTAAATCAAGGGACCACGCCGTATAACACGGAACGAGTTTCCTCCCAAGAATACCAGTGCATAGAACAAACAGCGCAATGCTAAATAAAGAAAAATGAAGCTGTTATAAGACCCAGGTCCCATCACACAATGCAACGCAAGCCGGAGGATAGGGTTTTTACCTTATAACAGCCAAAGCATGCTTGATACGTTTAAAACACATTATTTGATACTATTATAAGTGTATAGTGTCAAAACAATTTCAATCATAAATATCAATCATAGGCGGCATGAATGACCCATACCACTATGTCGCCATACTAGGTTCTACAAATAAAACCGAAACACACGTATTGGAAATTGGATTCCATCATGAGTCGAGGCAAGGGGCAAGCTCCTCTCCGCGTTCGAGACACTCTAGCAAATGCCTCAGGACCCCACTATGATCCTTTGGAACCTCCAAGGCCGGTCCTCTCTTACTTTTGAGGATTGGCAATTCCTGAACACACGTTTCCCGGTCCTTACAGACCTATATCCGAGGCGCCTCGTATCCAACAACCACACAGGTGAAAAGTATATAAATGTCAGGGCTGGTAGGTCACTGACACCACCCTAACTAGAAAGAAACGTCGTGCACTCCTTGGGTCCGTATCCCGTTTTTGACTCATACCGATGTGTGAGGCTCGCGAATTCACGTTATACACAAAGCTACGCCACACAGGCCATGCTTTGATCATCAACCACAAGACTTTGCTTTTCAACAGAAGCCTTGATCAATTGCCACTTACGCGTGCCACACAGGCAATTCATTCCATGCGACTGATGTCCATCGATATACAACCTCTGAGCTCGTATGTCTCAGAGAAGGGCGTTAAGCAAGAGAATAAATTCTCCGCCGCCAAACAAATGTATATTTAATAGAGATCAATCAACACAGAATAAAATCCAATGTCAGACACACACTCCATTTACAAGTTCGTTCTGGGTCTGAACGAAACCGGAGGCACTTTCCTCGCATATCCATCCATCTCCAAGTACGTCTGGACGATCACCAACTGATTCCCTCATCCTGGGTGTACAGCCCAATCAAGACCATCAGTAATCACCCAAACGATGTGAAGACTTCCGGTCTTCTACCACCGTCTTCATCTTCGACATCTCGTCGAATCGGTTATTCAGAATGGGTATAACCCGGCCTTTCTGAATAACCCACGTATATAATTAACAAATGTTACACAAACACAATGAACGCCTCATTCCAATTCAGAATATTCTTTTATTCACAAAATCACATTCTTAGGGAAAGGTTCCCATTAATTTTATCAAAGATAAATTCTTCTAAATTTATCCTATATTCTTCCTTTGGATATCATTTCAAACTAGTGGGGATTAACGAACCACACCGAAGTAATTATTTAGTTTATTTCCCAATCCCAACCTATATATCCTATGGAGAAAACTGGTAATACTCCATATCTAACACCACGGTGTTATCGGTAAAATTAATTACCATTTCACGCTCAAATCTAATTAAAGATTTAACTATCGCTTTGGAGCAAAACCGGTGGTACTCCATTCTCGATCACCTTTCAGATTTGATAATTTAAATTATCAATTCACATTTTTAATCTAATTAAAGATTCATTAAAACTCCACTTAGTTTTAATCTTCTCAAAAATCAATATCTTGCCTTTAACTGGGTTAAAGAACCAATGTCATCTAAAACACGATTCACGATAAACCCAAATCACATTTGATATTAAATACAAGGCTTTGAATAGAAAATATATCGGCTTATATTCAATATCAAATTCTGAAACCAACATATATCGTATTGGAAATAACGATATAAAATATATCTTTCAAATTCCCATAACAATATCTATATAGTCACGAAATCCAACATCGAAATATCCCGAAGATAATTTCGATTCAACTCCAGTCCAATCCACGTATTGGGAATATTGATTATTTTTAAAAATCACTTTCAAATTCAATTTATTTATTTCACTAATAAATTGATTTTAATTCTAGTTCAAAACTAGTTCATTTCGATAAAAATCTATTTTTATCTTTTCAAATGTGGAATTTTCCAGCCCAATTCTTTCCAATTCACATATTATAATTTTACACAAATTGTAGATATTTTTAATAATTTTATCAAGGCCCGTACAGTCGATTTCCATCAACGGCCATCGAACTGCACTTACAACGACCTTTTTCAAATTTGATTTGGACATAATTTCAAATCCAACCGTTAGATTTCAAATTTCTAATATTCATTGGAAAGCTCTTTTCGATACGAACCCAACGGTTCCGGTTTTAGGAGAATCCGACGGTCGGATCTCCTGCAATGTCCGTTTGAAATAAATGGTCGAAATTCACGAACTGCCGCGGCGCGGCGTGTTCTATTCAGGCCATTATATTATATATATAATATATATTTCGTCGATTTCTATTTAAAACGAATTTTATAAATCGTTTTAAAATCGTTTCAAAAGCAATTTCAACTTTCTTTTCAATTCAAATCAAAATTGAATTCTTCTTTATAAATTCGTTTTAAAATTCATTTCTATTCAATTCAAATTTTAATTCAATTTGAATTCATTTCAATTCACTTTCAATTCAATTTGAATTCATTTTCAATTCAATTCATTTCGAAATCGTTTTCAATTCAATTCATTTCGAAATCGTTTTCAATTCAATTCATTTCGAAATCGTTTTCAATTCAATTCATTTCGAAATCGTTTTCAATTCATTTCATTTCGAAATCGTTTTCAATTCATTTCATTTCGAAATCGTTTTCAATTCATTTCATTTCGAAATCGTTTTCAATTCAATTCATTTCGAAATCGTTTTCAATTCAATTCATTTCGAAATCGTTTTCAATTCAATTCATTTCGAAATCGTTTTCAATTCAATTCATTTCGAAATCGTTTTCAATTCAATTCATTTCGAAATCGTTTTCAATTCAATTCATTTCGAAATCTTTGATTTCGAAATCACTTTTCAATATTCATTTTAAAATGAATAAAATCGATATAAATATCGTTCACGTCAAAATGGCGTCAATCTAATCAACACGGCTTCATAAATTTCTATTTTCAAATATTCTATTTCAAATATTTCTTTTTTTCAAAATAGTTGTTATTATCAAAATATTTCGTTCAACACTTGACCAATCTCAATGGATGAGTACTGTCAACACATGAACCTTTATTTTATAATATTCTTTATTTTTCAAATTGGAATGAGGCCCAATCAATAACCATATAATGTTAATTATATGGATGCCATACAACACATGTATATAATAGCTTTGAAAAATAATCAACCATCAACCAAAGTGCACCACACAACTGCATAAGCATCAAATATAAATAATCGACGCTTACACAGTCTGTCGACCAATCGATCGACAATAATTAAATAATTGGGATTAGTGTACACCAAATATCATCCCAACACCCGTGTGGGGTTTCAAATCAACAAACACACATTTTTGTTTGTGCAGTTGGGCGATGTGTAAAATTTATCAACCCAATCAATATCAGTCAAATCAGTGTAAATAAACAAATCGGCCGATTTGTTTATAAATATTTATTTATTCACTTTCACGTTAAAAATTATATTTTTAACGTCAAAAATATTTATTTCAACACTTGAATTTCTATTAGTTCATTTACACAATAAAAATGATATTTTTATTTTTCTAACATATTTTTAGAAAATTTCGGCGGCATAACGGCACGATACTAGAAACGGGACGAGGCCTAGCCTTATCCCCGGTCTAGTGAAGGCCCACGCCATTCACACATCAATCAGATTTATTCCATTTCACCAAACAATTCAATTCAAACCAAATAGACTAACCAACTACACAATCAAACAATTTAACAAACAAGCCATCCATGGTCTGTGGATGACGGGTGTCGGGTGCTACTAAGCACCGTCTGCATCCTAGTATATATATATATATAACTAGAAAAAGAGAATTTAGAGTGAGAAGTTCTCACCGAAAGCTATCCAATACCACGACACTCCTATTGTAGAGATCTTCGTCGTTCTCGCCTTTTCCTCTTCTTTGTTGCCCCTAGCCACTACATATATAAAAATCACACATTTTTATATTTTGATGTCTTTAAAATAAAAATCACATTTTTATTTATTCACTTTCAATTTAAAAATCATATTTTATAATCACTTCATATATTTAAAAATCGAATTTTTCACAACGCTACTATATGGATAAAAATTATATTTTTATCTCGCTATTCTTCATATAAAGATCTCGCCTTTTCAAAAATATAGATTTCGCCTTTTCAGAAATATAGATTTCGCCTTTATAAAAATAAAGTTTTCGCCTTTTCTATTATTAAAATATCGTCTTTTTATTTTTAAAGATTTTACCTTTTCAATTTCATCCCTATAGAAATCACATTTTATTTTGCTACCTATAAAAAGATGATATTTTTAATATTCCTAACATGTAAAAATTATATTTTAATTCTTTAAAAATATAAAAATCATATTTTTACATCTTCTATATAGTAAAGATTATATTTTTATTACCTCAAAAATATAAAGATCATATTTTTATTACTTTAAAAATATAAAGATCATATTTTTATTACTTTAAAAATATAAAGATCATATTTTTAACTTCCCTATAATATAAAAATACGATCTTTTCTATTAAAAATTCAAATCTTTACTTTAGAAAAGTCAAACCTTTTACTTTCGAAGTTATACATATATAAATTTTATTTTAAAACTGAAAATACATTACCTAGTTTATGTATAAGTAAAAAGAAATAAAAACTAAAAATAGAAACTGAAAATCTTACTATGCTCGACGTAGAACAGAGAAGGAGAAATGATGCGCCAGAGTCGCGTTGTGGCCAGGGAAAGCTCACGGTTTGCTGTTCGACTTGGGGTGTGCCATTTTCGGAAGAGGTGGAGGTCGGGAAGCCTCTGGCCATCGCGCATCGGAGGGTGGAGGCTGAGGTCGCGGCGCCTTCTCCTGACATGGGGGTGACGGCAGGGTGTGGGCCCAGGGGTGCGGCGTCCGATTGAATTGGGCTAGGGTTTTGTTCCTCGGAGGGTGCGGTTAGAATGGAGAAGGGCTGGAGGAGGAGGGGAAGAAGAAGGGGAGGCGCAGGGTGGAGAGCGGCGCGGGATGACGGAGGGGCTGCGCGCCCGACGGCGGTTGGGGGGGGGGGAACCTCCCTCGTTCGTCGATTCGGGATATTTTTTTTTCTTTTCTGATGTGAAACGTGAGGGGGGGCCAACGAAATATAGAGAGAAGGGATATTTTTTTTATTTAATTATTTAATTCAATTTAAAGTTGACTTTCCGTTTTAACTCGAAATCAAGCCCACCGACTGTCGCCCCTAGCTAATTACCCCCATTCCGAACATAATGGGATATGTATCGCAAGCTGATTCGACTGTTTGAATCAGTTTTCGTTGAATTTACATTTAAATCACTATATTGAATTTCAAACGTACATTTCAAATTACCGGGGTCGCATACGAACTTTAAAAATTCTAGAAAAATATTTTCTAGCTTCGTATTGACGATACGGTCCTAACAAAACTAGTTTCGTCAAATTCCGAGACCGTTTGAAAAATGGCCAATTTCCAGTCGATTAAAATCAACTGAAACTGGTCAAACGCGTTTTCCTTTGCCACACTCACATATTGATTCGAAAAATTATGAAATTTGAAACCTAGCAATAACTTTACATCACGGATCCAACAAAAGTGATTTCGTCGAAATCCGAGGTCATTTGCAAAATGTCCATTTTTAAGGGCCTGAATTCCATAGCGACTATTCAGAATTTTCAACTGGACATATCTTTTGAATCCCGCTATGAAATTTCGATCTTTCAGATTCGTTGGAAAGATATTATCAATTAGATCCTAATGTTTTTGGTTTCACTAAAATCCGGATTGTTTTGCACCCGGTACATCCAATTGAAGTTTGAAATCGAATTATCGAACTACCGCGCCATTTTCAATTCTATTTATAATTATATATAAATATTTATATTCTAACGACGACGCGTATAAATATATACGTTCTATTATATTCAAAATAAATTTCTCGTCGATTTTATTTAAAATAATCTATTTTAAATGTTCAAAATTCGCTAATGTTGCCAAAATAAAAATTTTAAACTGGCCCAGATTTTCCGGGTTATTACAATCTCCCCCACTTAAAACTTTTCGTCCCCGAAAAGGAACAAAGTCGAAAGTGGTTTGATTAATCAACTCTACGTTCGATCTGGCTTCCATTCTCCAACTTTTCAGTTTCTGAGAATTTTCAAAAATTTCAAAAATTTGGCTAACACCCTAAATTTTCGAAAAATTTCGCCATAACCTCCCCTGCACCGGGAGCATCGGGGAATTTCAAATAGCTTCCCCGGTCCTTCTAATCTCAAAAAGAAAAAGAAAAAGCCAAGCGGCTAGCCAATAGGCTCATTAAATCATCATCACCCAAACAAAACAGGAAATTATGTAGTAAACATGTACCTATTTGTCGGGCAAACAAATTTTATTCTTCGGCTCTAGCCTCCTTGCTATGACCTGTTCAATGTAAGTATATGTATATGCAAGCAAATGCGACCAATTTTCAATACAATTCAATATTTGGTACAATTAGGCTAAATGGTTCAAAATTAGCAAACAATTAAACAAACAACACAAACATCAATCAATTAGTGAATTAGAGTTTCAAATTCATAATTTTGATATATATACAGAAAATCTTGTTTTTGATGCCAATTCACAACAATGTGCTCTAGCTATATAAGTTTTGGTTCTCACACCAGTCTGATGGAAATATATAGATATCACACCTTCGAAACACGAACATAAATACTGATGATGTGGCCACATCATCAGAATTACCCCCGGGTGTCTAGAATGTGATTCTATATCTATCCAGTATATTAAAACTTCGACTATACGTTCATGACGCGTATACGCGAAATCTATATATACTCGATTGTCCATTTTCAAAATAAATAAATAATCAAATACGTATAAAATGGTTTAAATTTTCAAAACAAAATTGTTTTCATTTGAAAAATATACTCTTCACACTCGTTCTAGGATACTACTGATCCTATCTCTAACGAGTCATTCTAATTGGATATTACTAATCCAATATCTGATGAATTCTTTCGTATGGTTCTAATGTGTCTTGTTCTCGAGCTCTGTAAACCAAAGCTCTGATACCAACTGAGAGAACCCGTAACTTCCCCGTAAAGGAAAGCACGAATACTTTGAGAACAACACACAAAAGGACGCAGACGGAAGAACATTTCATTGTATATTACAACAATGCATCAGATTACAAGAATATACAGAGTATAAATGATTAAATTACATTCGACAAATATCAGAGATTACAATAAATTACAAAGCAGCGGAAAATAATACAAAATCACAACTAGAAGTGATACACGGATACAGAGCTTTCCGAGCATCGTTCCAGCCGTAAATCAGGACTCTGTGAATATAAATCTGCAAAACCAAAACTACTAGCTGCCCGTGTGGAAAATAGGGGCACCCAGAGTTTAGGTTAAAACAATAAACTCCAGGTCAGTCATGTGACTGGTGTGAGAACTAAAACAGTTATCAATATTGGTTTTAAAGTTAGGTAAATCAAGGGACCACGCCATATAACACGGAACGGGTTTCCTCCCAAGAATACCAGTGCATAGAACAAACAACGCAATGCTAAATAAAGAAAAATGAAGCTGTTATAAGACTCAGGTCCCATCACACAATGCAACGCAAGCCGGAGGATAGGGTTTTTACCTTATAACAGCCAAAGCATGCTTGATACGTTTAAAACACATTATTTGATACTATTATAAGTGTATAGTGTCAAAACAATTTCAATCATAAATATCAATCATAGGCGGCATGAATGACCCATACCACTATGTCGCCATACTAGGTTCTACAAATAAAACCGAAACACACGTATTGGAAATTGGATTCCATCATGAGTCGAGGCAAGGGGCAAGCTCCTCTCCGCGTTCGAGACACTCTAGCAAATGCCTCAGGACCCCACTATGATCCTTTGGAACCTCCAAGGCCGGTCCTCTCTTACTTTTGAGGATTGGCAATTCCTGAACACACGTTTCCCGGTCCTTACAGACCTATATCCGAGGCGCCTCGTATCCAACAACCACACAGGTGAAAAGTATATAAATGTCAGGGCTGGTAGGTCACTGACACCACCCTAGCTAGAAAGAAACGTCGTGCACTCCTTGGGTCCGTATCCCGTTTTTGACTCATACCGATGTGTGAGGCTCGCGAATTCACGTTATACACAAAGCTACACCACACAGGCCGTGCTTTGATCATCAACCACAAGACTTTGCTTTTCAACAGAAGCCTTGATCAATTGCCACTTACGCGTGCCACACAGGCAATTCATTCCATGCGACTGATGTCCATCGATATACAACCTCTGAGCTCGTATGTCTCAGAGAAGGGCGTTAAGCAAGAGAATAAATTCTCCGCCGCCAAACAGAAGTATATTTAATAGAGATCAATCAACACAGAATAAAATCCAATGTCAGACACACACTCCATTTACAAGTTCGTTCTGGGTCTGAACGAAACCGGAGGCACTTTCCTCGCATATCCATCCATCTCCAAGTACGTCTGGACGATCACCAACTGATTCCCTCATCCTGGGTGTACAGCCCAATCAAGACCATCAGTAATCACCCAAACGATGTGAAGACTTCCGGTCTTCTACCACCGTCTTCATCTTCGACATCTCGTCGAATCGGTTATTCAGAATGGGTATAACCCGGCCTTTCTGAATAACCCACGTATATAATTAACAAATGTTACACAAACACAATGAACGCCTCATTCCAATTCAGAATATTCTTTTATTCACAAAATCACATTCTTAGGGAAAGGTTCCCATTAATTTTATCAAAGATAAATTCTTCTAAATTTATCCTATATTCTTCCTTTGGATATCATTTCAAACTAGTCGGGATTAACGAACCACACCGAAGTAATTATTTAGTTTATTTCCCAATCCCAACCTATATATCCTATGGAGAAAACTGGTAATACTCCATATCTAACACCACGGCGTTATCGGTAAAATTAATTACCATTTCACGCTCAAATCTAATTAAAGATTTAACTATCGCTTTGGAGCAAAACCGGTGGTACTCCATTCTCGATCACCTTTCAGATTTGATAATTTAAATTATCAATTCACATTTTTAATCTAATTAAAGATTCATTAAAACTCCACTTAGTTTTAATCTTCTCAAAAATCAATATCTTGCCTTTAACTGGGTTAAAGAACCAATGTCATCTAAAACACGATTCACGATAAACCCAAATCACATTTGATATTAAATACAAGGCTTTGAATAGAAAATATACCGGCTTATATTCAATATCAAATTCTGAAACCAACATATATCGTATTGGAAATAACGATATAAAATATATCTTTCAAATTCCCATAACAATATCTATATAGTCACGAAATCCAACATCGAAATATCCCGAAGATAATTTCGATTCAACTTTAGTCCAATCCACGTATTGGGAATATTGATTATTTTTAAAAATCACTTTCAAATTCAATTTATTTATTTCACTAATAAATTGATTTTAATTCTAGTTCAAAACTAGTTCATTTCGATAAAAATCTATTTTTATCTTTTCAAATGTGTAATTTTCCAGCCCAATTCTTTCCAATTCACATATTATAATTTTACACAAATTGTAGATATTTTTAATAATTTTATCAAGGCCCGTACAGTCGATTTCCATCAACGGCCATCGAACTACACTTACAGCGACCTTTTTCAAATTTGATTTGGACATAATTTCAAATCCAACCGTTAGATTTCAAATTTCTAATATTCATTGGAAAGCTCTTTTCGATACGAACCCAACGGTTCCGGTTTTAGGAGAATCCGACGGTCAGATCTCCCGCAATGTCCGTTTGAAATAAATGGTCGAAATTCACGAACTGCCGCGGCGCGGCGTGTTCTATTCAGGCCATTATATTATATATATAATATATATTTCGTCCATTTCTATTTAAAACGAATTTTATAAATCGTTTTAAAATCGTTTCAAAAGCAATTTCAACTTTCTTTTCAATTCAAATCAAAATTGAATTCTTGTTTATAAATTCGTTTTAAAATTCATTTCTATTCAATTCAAATTTTAATTCAATTTGAATTCATTTCAATTCACTTTCAATTCAATTTGAATTCGTTTTCAATTCAATTCATTTCGAAATCGTTTTCAATTCAATTCATTTCGAAATCGTTTTCAATTCAATTCATTTCGAAATCGTTTTCAATTCAATTCATTTCGAAATCGTTTTCAATTCAATTCATTTCGAAATCGTTTTCAATTCAATTCATTTCGAAATCGTTTTCAATTCAATTCATTTCGAAATCGTTTTCAATTCAATTCATTTCGAAATCGTTTTCAATTCAATTCATTTCGAAATCGTTTTCAATTCAATTCATTTCGAAATCGTTTTCAATTCAATTCATTTCGAAATCGTTTTCAATTCAATTCATTTCGAAATCGTTTTCAATTCAATTCATTTCGAAATCTTTGATTTCGAAATCACTTTTCAATATTCATTTTAAAATGAATAAAATCGATATAAATATCGTTCACGTCAAAATGGCGTCAATCTAATCAACACGGCTTCATAAATTTCTATTTTCAAATATTCTATTTCAAATATTTCTTTTTTTCAAAATAGTTGTTATTATCAAAATATTTCGTTCAACACATGACCAATCTCAATGGATGAGTACTGTCAACACATGAACCTTTATTTTATAATATTCTTTATTTTTCAAATTGGAATGAGGCCCAATCAATAACCATATAATGTTAATTATATGGATGCCATACAACACATGTATATAATAGCTTTGAAAAATAATCAACCATCAACCAAAGTGCACCACACAACTGCATAAGCATCAAATATAAATAATCGACGCTTACACAGTCTGTCGACCAATCGATCGACAATAATTAAATAATTGGGATTAGTGTACACCAAATATCATCCCAACACCCGTGTGGGGTTTCAAATCAACAAACACACATTTTTGTTTGTGCAGTTGGGCGATGTGTAAAATTTATCAACCCAATCAATATCAGTCAAATCAGTGTAAATAAACAAATCGGCCGATTTGTTTATAAATATTTATTTATTCACTTTCACGTTAAAAATTATATTTTTAACGTCAAAAATATTTATTTCAACACTTGAATTTCTATTAGTTCATTTACACAATAAAAATGATATTTTTATTTTTCTAACATATTTTTAGAAAATTTCGGCGGCATAACGGCACGATACTAGAAACGGGACGAGGCCTAGCCTTATCCCCGGTCTAGTGAAGGCCCACGCCATTCACACATCAATCAGATTTATTCCATTTCACCAAACAATTCAATTCAAACCAAATAGACTAACCAACTACACAATCAAACAATTTAACAAACAAGCCATCCATGGTCTGTGGATGACGGGTGTCGGGTGCTACTAAGCACCGTCTGCATCCTAGTATATATATATATATATAACTAGAAAAAGAGAATTTAGAGTGAGAAGTTCTCACCGAAAGCTATCCAATACCACGACACTCCTATTGTAGAGATCTTCGTCGTTCTCGCCTTTTCCTCTTCTTTGTTGCCCCTAGCCACTACATATATAAAAATCACACATTTTTATATTTTGATGTCTTTAAAATAAAAATCACATTTTTATTTATTCACTTTCAATTTAAAAATCATATTTTATAATCACTTCATATATTTAAAAATCGAATTTTTCACAACGCTACTATATGGATAAAAATTATATTTTTATCTCGCTATTCTTCATATAAAGATCTCGCCTTTTCAAAAATATAGATTTCGCCTTTTCAGAAATATAGATTTCGCCTTTATAAAAATAAAGTTTTCGCCTTTTCTATTATTAAAATATCGTCTTTTTATTTTTAAAGATTTTACCTTTTCAATTTCATCCCTATAGAAATCACATTTTATTTTGCTACCTATAAAAAGATGATATTTTTAATATTCCTAACATGTAAAAATTATATTTTAATTCTTTAAAAATATAAAAATCATATTTTTACATCTTCTATATAGTAAAGATTATATTTTTATTACCTCAAAAATATAAAGATCATATTTTTATTACTTTAAAAATATAAAGATCATATTTTTATTACTTTAAAAATATAAAGATCATATTTTTAACTTCCCTATAATATAAAAATACGATCTTTTCTATTAAAAATTCAAATCTTTACTTTAGAAAAGTCAAACCTTTTACTTTCGAAGTTATACATATATAAATTTTATTTTAAAACTGAAAATACATTACCTAGTTTATGTATAAGTAAAAAGAAATAAAAACTAAAAATAGAAACTGAAAATCTTACTATGCTCGACGTAGAACAGAGAAGGAGAAATGATGCGCCAGAGTCGCGTTGTGGCCAGGGAAAGCTCACGGTTTGCTGTTCGACTTGGGGTGTGCCATTTTCGGAAGAGGTGGAGGTCGGGAAGCCTCTGGCCATCGCGCATCGGAGGGTGGAGGCTGAGGTCGCGGCGCCTTCTCCTGACATGGGGGTGACGGCAGGGCGTGGGCCCAGGGGTGCGGCGTCCGATTGAATTGGGCTAGGGTTTTGTTCCTCGGAGGGTGCGGTTAGAATGGAGAAGGGCTGGAGGAGGAGGGGAAGAAGAAGGGGAGGCGCAGGGTGGAGAGCGGCGCGGGATGACGGAGGGGCTGCGCGCCCGACGGCGGTTGGGGGGGGGGAACCTCCCTCGTTCGTCGATTCGGGATATTTTTTTTTCTTTTCTGATGTGAAACGTGAGGGGGGGCCAACGAAATATAGAGAGAAGGGATATTTTTTTTATTTAATTATTTAATTCAATTTAAAGTTGACTTTCCGTTTTAACTCGAAATCAAGCCCACCGACTGTCGCCCCTAGCTAATTACCCCCATTCCGAACACAATGTGATATGTATCGCAAGCTGATTCGACTGTTTGAATCAGTTTTCGTTGAATTTACATTTAAATCACTATATTGAATTTCAAACGTACATTTCAAATTACCGGGGTCGCATACGAACTTTAAAAATTCTAGAAAAATATTTTCTAGCTTCGTATTGACGATACGGTCCTAACAAAACTAGTTTCGTCAAATTCCGAGACCGTTTGAAAAATGGCCAATTTCCAGTCGATTAAAATCAACTGAAACTGGTCAAACGCGTTTTCCTTTGCCACACTCACATATTGATTCGAAAAATTATGAAATTTGAAACCTAGCAATAACTTTACATCACGAATCCAACAAAAGTGGTTTCGTCGAAATCCGAGGTCATTTGCAAAATGTCCATTTTTAAGGGCCTGAATTCCATAGCGACTATTCAGAATTTTCAACTGGACATATCTTTTGAATCCCGCTATGAAATTTCGATCTTTCAGATTCGTTGGAAAGATATTATCAATTAGATCCTAATGTTTTTGGTTTCACTAAAATCCGGATTGTTTTGCACCCGGTACATCCAATTGAAGTTTGAAATCGAATTATCGAACTACCGCGCCATTTTCAATTCTATTTATAATTATATATAAATATTTATATTCTAACGATGATGCGTATAAATATATACGTTCTATTATATTCAAAATAAATTTCTCGTCGATTTTATTTAAAATAATCTATTTTAAATGTTCAAAATTCGCTAATGTTGCCAAAATAAAAATTTTAAACTGGCCCAGATTTTCCGGGTTATTACATAGAGATTAACAAAATCCTAATCTCATTCTCTTTTCTAAAAGCCGCCGCCTCCATCTTCTTCTTTTCAATGGCAGTAGCCGTTCTTCCTCTCTAAATGGCTCAATCCTTCCTCCTCTTTCTTCCAATTCCTTCATCAATTGAAAGCCCTTCCAACGCAAAAATGGTTCAACTCTTCATAACACACGGTGGCCAGGGCGGTAGCATGAAGTGGCAAGGTTCGGGGTTGGTTTTTGAGGGTGGACACAGCGACGAGTTGGCCGAGACCTGGGCGGCGGGTTAGCAAGTCGAAGGCGGTCGATGTGAGGTGCGCCATGATCGTGAGAACCGTGACTTTAAATACGACTTTTTTTTAAAAAAGGAAAGAAAGCTATTGGGACAAATTCTTATCCAATCAAGGTGAGAATTCTAATTTTTAAATTATTAAATTATTAATTAATTATTTTTCTCTCTTAAAAATGATTATGTATATGCTATCGATTCAGATCTGAAATATCTGTGATTTATGTGATGTTGTTTGTTGGTTGTGTTGCGATCTGTTGTTCATGTTGTATGAGATATGTGACGAAACACCATATGTGATGAAATTTTGTCTTGGGAGTGAAATTGGATCTGAACTTCTATTTATTTAAGATCCATTTGTTTTGATTTATTTTATATTATAGAATATCATTTTTATATAAAAAAATGAAGAAACAGCAAAGAATTGATTTACAAATAAAAACGTCATTTTTATTTGTTACATTAACAATGGAATTTGAATGATAAATAAAGCTTATTTTTATTTGTTAACCTTAAACGATGGAATTTGATGAGAAGTGAAATTTTATTGAAATAAAAACTGTGATACCTTTTTAGTTTGCAGTTCTTTGGCAAAATGGATGACAAAATTTAGGTAAAAGAAAATATACCTGTAATTTCATTTTTATTTTCTATAAAAAGAACCAGATATTGTTTTTTTTTTCTTTTTTTTTTTAAAAAAGATAAATTTTGTTTTATTATTATTTTTGTAACAAAAAGAATAGACTTTGTTTTATTATTCATTTTGTAAGCAAAAGACCTAATTTGTTTAAATAACATTTTATTTACAATTTATGTTAACATAAAAGAACAGAAAGTGGTTTAACACATTTTATGTTAAAATTAAAAGTTAGGAAATTATTTTGAACTTTTTATGATTAAAAGTATTGCAGGAAAAATGTTGTAACATGAAGTTACCTTTTTATGTTAAAATGTAAAGTTAAAAATGATTTAACATAAAATATTCTTTTATGTTTAAAATAAAAAGTTAAAAATAGTTTTAACATAAAAGTTTCTTTTTAAGTTAAAATAAATTGATTTAACATAAAGTTATTCTTTTTGTGTGAAACAACATGTTAAAGGATTTTAATATGAAGTTTTTCTTTTTATGTTGCAAATTAAGAAGGATATTTTTAGCATTGTTTGTTTAATTAAAGTACAAGGTCCAAAAATACATTAATTTGTTAATAAATATAAAGAGAAAAAGTGAAAGTAAATTTTATTTGGCATTTTATTTATTAAATAAAAGAATAAAATTTAGAAGAACATGAAAAGGGTCATTTTTGCCGCTTTTTTTTTTAACATTAAAAGAAATGTGTTGCAACATAAGTGTCATGTTATTTCATCTTGTTCAACATGAAAACTTGACATCGAATAGTTGAAACTTAAAATATGTGAGTATGCCAAATTATGTATGTTATGTATGTTTCTATTTAAGCACATGTATACACTGCCATTTACAAGTGACCTAACTTGTTTATGTGATTGGACGATCAATTTTCATACATCGTCCAGAAGCACAGTTTATTTTATTCGAACTTGTGTTGGTTGAAACCCCACACGGGTCAGAGGCTGACATTTGAATACACGTCACCCTTATGGTTAATTAGAAATGCACTTTGGCTGTTAATGGATGTTTGAAATTTTTTATGAGATAAATGAATGAAATCCGTATAATTGAATTATATGGAAATGGTGTGGGCCTCATTCCAATTTCGAATGAAAGAAGAAAAAAATTCATTTATTATTCAATTAATGGAATTGATTGACGTTTGAATTAAGGAAACTAAATTTCTATTATTTAGGAAGTTTTAATGAAATATTAAGTTAGCAAAATTACATTCCAAATATAATAAGAAGATTTGAATTGAAAAGCTTTCGTTTTTATGTTAACACTAAATTTTAAAAGATGTGATTTCAAAATTTAACATAAATGGATTGATGGGAAAAGATTACATTTGATGTTGGAATGGTAGGTTTTGATATCGTAATTAAAACCATTTTTGAAGTAATTATTATTATAATATTATTATAATATGGAAAGGTCGATATTTATTGAAAATTGGAAAGGCGATATAAAGAATATTTCAATGTAAAGTTATACTTTGGAACATATGACATTTTAGAAGTTAGATATTTTTAAAATATGAAATATTTTAAAATAACTTTTAAAAAAAAATTATAATTATAATTATAATTGTTCTTGGACACGAGGTTAGGTCACGTTTATGGCGGAAGTCTGCCCGGAACCAACCGGCATATCCAGCGGCCATAAATGTTGGGCCTAATGTGAGAGGTCCAAGTACACAAATACAAATTGGGTTTTGACTCGAGGTTAAGCCCAACTGTGGAATAAGTCTGCCCGGACCCAACCGGCATATCCAGCATCCACAAGTTGTAGGCCTAATGTGAGAAGTCTGGCCCATTATAAAACATAAATGGATAATATAACGAATTGGATTATTTGATCCATTTTAAATAGAAACATCATTTTAACCTGAATAAGTTTATTAACTTATATTATCCATTTTATAATGAATATTAAAAGAGTTAATTTCAAAATTAATATTTTGAAAATAACATTTTAATATGAGAAATGATATTTTGATCAGAATAAATGGTTTATTTATTTTAGAATAAATAATAGGAATTAAAAATGGTTTTATTATAACCACGGATTTGCAATGAAATTAGAATTTGGGTTTATCGTGAATTATGTTTTAAATAACATTTATCCTTTAACCCGGATTAATGAGGGGATTAATTTCCTAATTTTTGATTAATTATTTATTAATGACTTTGGAAGGTTAAAACGAAATAAGGTTTTAATTAAAACTTTAATTAGATTGGAGAGGAATTAAGTAAATAAAATTACTGAATTAAGGATCGAAAATGGAGTTCCACCAGTTTAACTCCATGCGTTAATTAAATCTTTAATTAGATTTAATTGGGTAATGGAAATTAAGTACTAGAACCAATTGGGATAAAAGATCGGGATGGGGATTAATTAATTTATAATTATTTCAATAAGGCGTAAATTCCGATTAGACTGGATAAACCATAATTTGGTTTAATATGGATAAATAAAGATTTAAGATTAAATTAAAAAGATTTATCTTTGATAAAATTAATAAGAATCTTTTAATACGAATATCTTATTAAAAGGATATCCGGAGTTGGAATGTGGCGTTGATGTGATTTTATAGCATTTGATTTTTAATCACAAAATACGCAAGTTACTCAGAATGACCGGGTTAAACCCATTCTGAGTAATCATCACGACAACCAAGAGTCGAAGATGAAGGTGATGGTTGAAGACCGAAGGTTTTCATATCGTTGGGATGATGATGACTGGTAGCTTGAATTGGGACTGGCCTCCCAAGGCAAGATATTTAGTAATGATCGTCCAAACGCATTTGGAGATCGACGGATTTGGCTTTTGCTCAGACCCAGAGCGGACTTGTAAATGGATTGTGTGTCCGACATCGTACTCCGTTAAATATCTTGTTATTGATTTTCTGTTAATGTATAAATGTTGGTGGTGAAGAATTTATTCTTTACTTAATACCCATTTATATGTTGATGGATGATCAATGGTACGGTATGGATTGACAATGTGGCACTCTAAGATGAAGATGATCAAGGCTTTGTTGAAAAGCAGGCCTTGTGGTTATAACGTTACTTCGCGAGCCTCACACCCTGGTGGAGTCTAAAACGGAGCAAGGAACGCAGGGAGTGCGCACGTTTCTTTCTAGCTAAAAGTGGTGTCAGTGACCTACCAGCACTGATATTTACTAAGTGGTTGTTGGATTGAGGTACCTCGGTTATTTTGGTCGCGACTGGCCAATTTAGAGATCCGTTAGGATCGGGAAACGTGTGTTCAGGCATTTCTAATCCACAAAAGTAAGTGTGGACCGGCCCTGCAGGATCCAAGGGTTGGACAGAGTACCAATCCTGGGGCATTGCTAGAGTGTCTCGAATCGGTAAGGATTTCGCTCCTAGCCTTGACTCAGTATGGGAACCCAACTTTCCAATACGACCCTTACGGACTTGATTGTATTACTAGTACGGAGGCATAATATATGGGTACCTATGCTTCCTAGGATTGATACATTATGATTGAAATGTTTTATTAAAACATATACACACTAATAATAATATCGTTTCATACGTATTTATCATCTTTTAATCACCATAAGGTAAAACTCTATCCTCTGGTGTGCGTTGCATTGTGTGATGGGACCCGGGTCTTATGGTGATTCCATTTTTCCAAAAGCATTGCGTTATTTCACAATTTACTTTAAGTTATGCACATCAATCCATTGGAGTAAACCCGTTCCGCTAACGCGGCGTGGTCCTTGGATTTGCTTTATTACTATTAGTTAAGTTAGTTAAGAATTCTCACACCAGTCCCATGACTGACCCGTTGTTTGTTTCCACCTTTGCAAACTTGGGTGCCCTCTTCTCCACACGGGCAGTCGAGTAGTTCGTCTACAGGTTTATCTCTCGAGCAGGATTCTGGATTGAAGTTTAAAGCTGTGTCCAGAGCTTAGTTATTTTATTTCCGCTGCACTGTGATGTATTATAATTTTTGTAAATTTTATCTTCCACTGTAATATAATTAGATGTACTCTGATGTTCTGTAATCTGATGTAAACATTTTGTACTGTTTATAAAAGTCGACTGTTATTTGTTCTAATGTTGTTGTATTCCCAAAGTTAACGTATGCGGGATTTGAACGGTCTTGGTCGACTTTGCGATCGATTAAGGGCGGGCAAAATCCGTATCATTACAGTTGGTATCAGAGCTCTGGTTAGCTCAAATCTTTGGGATACAACTCATTAGAACTGAACAAAAGACTCATCAGAGATTGGATTAGCAATATCCAATAAGAATACTCATTAGAGATAGGATCAGCAGTATCCTAGAATGAGAAAACTCATTAAAGATGGGGTTAGTAATGCCCTAGAATGAGTTCAGAGTGAAAAGCTTATGATATACGTATTTGTAATTATAATCCATTTTAGAAAATATGATTTTTGAGTATGTAAAAGTTATATATACTTGAAAGTTAATCAACAAATAAAATTATAGAAATGTATAGAAAAGAATTTGAGTAGGATAATTAATACACTTTTAACTTCGTTCCTTTTCGAGGATGAAAAGTTCTTAAGTGGGGGAGACTGTAATAACCCGGAATTTTGGGACCAGTTTAAAATTTTTATTTTAGAAATTTTAATGAATTTAAAAGATTTAAAATAATTTATTTTAAATAATAACGATCAAAAATTTATTCTAATTGAAGTTAAAACGAATAAGTTTAATTTAAATATAAAAGGAGTTTAAAATAGCGCTGTAGTTTGAAATTTTGATTTTTAACTATAACTGAATGTACAGGATTCCAAATAAATCAGAATTGAACAGTGTATATTCTTGTTAGGCCATATTTTTGCATACAATAAAATCCATATTTTTATTGTTTATATATATAACTAAGATGTTTCATGTTAAAAAAAATCATATTTTTATCTTTTATGTACAAAAAGGATGTTCATGTTAAGAATAAATAAAAAATTAATATTTTTATTGTTTAAAGAATAAAAAGAGTGGTATGCTAAGAAAATAAAAGAATTATCATTTTTATGTTAACATTTTAAAAAATTTCATTATAATGTTATCATAAAAGGGATTTCATTAAGGTTAGGAATGTATTGTCTAAATAAAAGCATCATTTATGTTAAAATTGCCAAGTTAGAACAACATAGACATTCTAGTTATAATTTGTAATGGTAGACAAAATAAATATTTTTCATTGTTAGACAAAATAAACATTTTAATTTTAATTTGTCATGTTAGAATTAAAAAGGAACATTTATGTTAGAATTCAAAAATGTCATTTATGTTAGAATTAAAAATGTCACTTTATTTAGAATCAGGTATGTTAATTAAAATGTCATTTATGTAGAGTAATGTTCGTTCATATTTAAAATGTCATTTTTGTTTGAAATGCTATAGTAAGTTAGTAATGTCATTTAATTATATTAAATTAAAATTTGTCATATAAAGATGTTACATTTCTTATGTTAGAAAAAAATGTTATTTCATGTTTGTCCATATACAATAAACATACAATAAACATATAACCATATTTGCATTGCTATTTTTTTTAAAATCTTGTAACTCATTGACATAATTAAATCAAACCAAATTTAGTGGAATTAAATATATAGATATATATACTTAAAGAAATTTAATTACAATTGAAACCAAACACCGTAAATCGGTGTAATACCTAACTTGAATTTTGGTATGTGAATTTGTTTTAAAAATATCGTAAATGTTTGGCAATTATTTAAGTAATCAAAATGATATATATAGAATGTAGCATTTTGAAATAAACTTATATGGTTAAGATGATGACTGCAAATTATGAATGTAACATGTGTAAATACTAATTGTTCATATGATATTTGTGGTGTTGTAAAATCAAAGTATAACAATTCATTAGAAATTTAATTATAATCAAATGGGGATTGTTTCTAATGTGAATGTTAAATTTAAGGTAACGTATAATTAATGAGATGAACATAAATATAATTTAATGTAAATTGAGTAATAAAAGTGGTTTAAAAAAAAATTTGAAATAATGGAACTGTAATAAATGTTGAATCAATACAAGAATACAAACCATTTAATTTTATGATTGAAATATAATGTTGGAATTTAGTATAATGAAATTTTTGAATAGTTTAATTCGAGTATAAAAAGAAATTTGAAATGAGGCATTATGATAACTTTGTCATATTATATTTGGAAGGAATAATTAATGAATTGATTGCTCAATTAAAATTGTTAGAAAATTGAATTTGAGATATATAACATAGGTAATTTATTCCTATGTTGAATTAGGATTATATGGGTAATGTTTTGAATAGAATTAAGGACGAATAAATGAAATTAAATATTGCATTTGAAATCCTTTCCTAAACTCTAACCTAAATCAACCCTTTATCTATTCACTTCCTTTTTCCTATAGATATAGAGATTAACAAAATCCTAATCTCATTCTCTTTTCTAAAAGCCGCCGCCTCCATCTTCTTCTTTTCAATGGCAGTAGCCGTTCTTCCTCTCTAAATGGCTCAATCCTTCCTCCTCTTTCTTCCAATTCCTTCATCAATTGAAAGCCCTTCCAACGCAAAAATGGTTCAACTCTTCATAACACACGGTGGCCAGGGCGGTAGCATGAAGTGGCAAGGTTCGGGGTTGGTTTTTGAGGGTGGACACAGCGACGAGTTGGCCGAGACCTGGGCGGCGGGTTAGCAAGTCGAAATCGGTCGATGTGAGGTGCGCCATGATCGTGAGAACCGTGACTTTAAATACGACTTTTTTTTTAAAAAGGAAAGAAAGCTATTGGGACAAATTCTTATCCAATCAAGGTGAGAATTCTAATTTTTAAATTATTAAATTATTGATTAATTATTTTTCTCTCTTAAAAATGATTATGTATATGCTATCGATTCAGATCTGAAATATCTGTGATTTATGTGATGTTGTTTGTTGGTTGTGTTGCGATCTGTTGTTCATGTTGTGTGAGATATATGATGAAACACCATATGTGATGAAATTTTGTCTTGGAAGTGAAATTGGATCTGAACTTCTATTTATTTAAGATCCATTTGTTTTGATTTATTTTATATTATAGAATATCATTTTTATATAAAAAAATGAAGAAACAGCAAGGAATTGATTTACAAATAAAAACGTCATTTTTATTTGTTACCTTAACAATGGAATTTGAATGATAAATAAAGCTTATTTTTATTTGTTAACCTTAAACGATGGAATTTGATGAGAAGTGAAATTTTATTGAAATAAAAATTGTGATACCTTTTTAGTTTGCAGTTCTTTGGCAAAATGGATGACAAAATTTAGGTAAAAGAAAATATACCTGTAATTTCATTTTTATTTTCTATAAAAAGAACCAGATATTGTTTTTTTTTCTTTTTTTTTTAAAAAAAAGATAAATTTTGTTTTATTATTATTTTTGTAACAAAAAGAATAGACTTTGTTTTATTATTCATTTTGTAAGCAAAAGACCTTATTTGTTTAAATAACATTTTATTTACAATTTATGTTAACATAAAAGAACAGAAAGTGGTTTAACACATTTTATGTTAAAATTAAAAGTTTGGAAATTGTTTTGAACTTTTTATGATTAAAAGTATTGTATGAAAAATGTTGTAACATGAAGTTGCCTTTTTATGTTAAAATGTAAAGTTAAAAATGATTTAACATAAAATATTCTTTTATGTTTAAAATAAAAAGTTAAAAATAGTTTTAACATAAAAGATTCTTTTTAAGTTAAAATAAATTGATTTAACATAAAGTTATTCTTTTTGTGTGAAACAACATGTTAAAGGATTTTAACATGAAGTTTTTCTTTTTATGTTGAAACTTAAGAAGGATATTTTTAGCATTGTTTGTTTAATTAAAGTACAAGGTCCAAAAATACATTAATTTGTTAATAAATATAAAGAGAAAAAGTGAAAGTAAATTTTATTTGGCATTTTATTCATTAAATAAAAGTATAAAATTTAGAAGAACATGAAAAGGGTCATTTTTGTCGCTTTTTTTTTAACATTAAAAGAAATGTGTTGCAACATAAGTGTCATGTTATTTCATCTTGTTCAACATGAAAACTTGACATCGAATAGTTGAAACTTAAAATACGTGAGTATGCCAAATTATGTATGTTATGTATGTTTCTATTTAAGCACATGTATACACTGCCATTTACAAGTGACCTAACTTGTTTATGTGATTGGACGATCAATTTTCATACATCGTCCAGAAGCACAGTTTATTTTATTCGAACTTGTGTTGGTTGAAACCCCACACGGGTCAGGGGCTGACATTTGAATACACGTCACCCTTGTGGTTAATTAGAAATGCACTTTAGCTGTTAATGGATGTTTGAAATTTTTTATGAGATAAATTAATGAAATCCGTATAGTTGAATTATATGGAAATGGTGTGGGCCTCATTCCAATTTCGAATGAAAGAAGAAAAAAATTCATTTATTATTCAATTAATGGAATTGATTGACGTTTGAATTAAGGAAACTAAATTTCTATTATTTAGGAAGTTTTAATGAAATATTAAGTTAGTAAAATTTCATTCCAAATATAACAAGAAGATTTGAATTGAAAAGCTTTCGTTTTTATGTTAACACTAAATTTTAAAAGATGTGATTTCAAAATTTAACATAAATGGATTGATGGGAAAAGATTACGTTTGATGTTGGAATGGTAGGTTTTGATATCGTAATTAAAACCGTTTTGAAGTAATTATTATTATAATATTATTATAATATGGAAAGGTCGATATTTATTGAAAATTGGAAAGGCAATATAAAGAATATTTCAATGTAAAGTTATACTTTGGAACATATGACATTTTAGAAGTTAGATATTTTTAAAATATGAAATATTTTAAAATAACTTTTAAAAAAAAATTATAATTATAATTATAATTGTTCTTGGACACGAGGTTAGGTCACGTTTATGGCGGAAGTCTGCCCGGAACCAACCGGCATATCCAGCAGCCATAAATGTTGGGCCTAATGTGAGAGGTCCAAGTACACGAATACAAATTGGGTTTTGACTCGAGGTTAAGCCCAACTGTGGAATAAATCTGCCCGGACCCAACCGGCATATCCAGCATCCATAAGTTGTAGGCCTAATGTGAGAAGTCTGGCCCATTATAAAACATAAATGGATAATATAACGAATTGGATTATTTAATCCATTTTAAATAGAAACATCATTTTAACCTGAATAAGTTTATTAACTTATATTATCCATTTTATAATGAATATTAAAAGAGTTAATTTCAAAATTAATATTTTGAAAATAATATTTTAATATGAGAAATGATATTTTGATCAGAATAAATGGTTTATTTATTTTAGAATAAATAATAGGAATTAAAAATGGTTTTATTATAACCACGGATTTGCAATGAAATTAGAATTTGGGTTTATCGTGAATTATGTTTTAAATAACATTTATCCTTTAACCCGGATTAATGAGGGGATTAATTTCCTAATTTTTGATTAATTATTTATTAATGACTTTGGAAGGTTAAAACGAAATAAGGTTTTAATTAAAACTTTAATTAGATTGGAGAGGAATTAAGTAAATAAAATTACTGAATTAAGGATCGAAAATGGAGTTCCACCAGTTTAACTCCATGCGTTAATTAAATCTTTAATTAGATTTAATTGGGTAATGGAAATTAAGTACCTGAACCAATTGGGATAAAAGATCGGGATGGGGATTAATTAATTTATAATTATTTCGATAAGGCGTAAATTCCAATTAGATTGGATAAACCATAATTTGGTTTAATATGGATAAATAAAGATTTAAGATTAAATTAAAAAGATTTATCTTTGATAAAATTAATAAGAATATTTTAATACGAATATCTTATTAAAAGGATATCCGGAGTTGGAATGTGGCGTTGATGTGATTTTATAGCATTTGATTTTTAATCACAAAATACGCAAGTTACTCAGAATGACCGGGTTTAACCCATTCTGAGTAATCATCACGACAATCAAGAGTCGAAGATGAAGGTGATGGTTGAAGACCGAAGGTCTTCATATCGTTGGGATGATGATGACTGGTAGCTTGAATTAGGACTGGCCTCCCAAGGCAAGATATTTAGTAATGATCGTCCAAACGCATTTGGAGATCGACGGATTTGGCTTTTGCTCAGACCCAGAGCGGACTTGTAAATGGATTGTGTGTCCGACATCGTACTCCGTTAAATATCTTGTTATTGATTTTCTGTTAATGTATAAATGTTGGTGGTGAAGAATTTATTCTTTACTTAACACCCATTTATATGTTGATGGATGATCAATGGTACGGTATGGATTGACAATGTGGCACTCTAAGATGAAGATGATCAAGGCTTTGTTGAAAAGCAGGCCTTGTGGTTATAACGTTACTTCGCGAGCCTCACACCCCGGTGGAGTCTAAAACGGAGCAAGGGAACGCAGGGAGTGCGCACGTTTCTTTCTAGCTAAAAGTGGTGTCAGTGACCTACCAGCACTGATATTTACTAAGTGGTTGTTGGATTGAGGTACCTCGGTTATTTTGGTCGTGAATGTCCAATTTAGAGATCCGTTAGGATCGGGAAACGTGTGTTCAGGCATTTCTAATCCACAAAAGTAAGTGTGGACCGTCCCTACAGGATCCAAGGGTTGGACAGAGTACCAATCCTGGGGCATTGCTAGAGTGTCTCGAATCGGTAAGGATTTCGCTCCTAGCTTTGACTCAGTATGGGAACCCAACTTTCCAATACGACCCTTACGGACTTGATTGTATTTCTAGTACGGAGGCATAATATATGGGTACCTATGCTTCCTAGGATTGATACATTATGATTGAGATGTTTTATTAAAACATATACACACTAATAATAATATCGTTTCATACGTATTTATCATCTTTTAATCACCATAAGGTAAAACTCTATCCTCTGGTGTGCGTTGCATTGTGTGATGGGACCCGAGTCTTATGGTGATTCCATTTTTCCAAAAGCATTGCGTTATTTCACGATTTACTTTAAGTTATGCACGTCAATCCATTGGAGTAAACCCGTTCCGCTAACGCGGCGTGGTCCTTGGATTTGCTTTATTACTATTAGTTAAGTTAGTTAAGAATTCTCACACCAGTCCCATGACTGACCCGTTGTTTGTTTCCACCTTTGCAAACTCGGGTGCCCTCTTCTCCACACGGGCAGTCGAGTAGTTTGTCTACAGGTTTATCTCTCGAGCAGGATTCTGGATTGAAATTTAAAGCTGTGTCCAGAGCTTAGTTATTTTATTTCCGCTGCACTGTGATGTATTATAATTTTTGTAAATTTTATCTTCCGCTGTAATATAATTAGATGTACTCTGATGTTCTGTACTCTGATGTAAACATTTTGTACCGTTTATAAAAGTCGGTTGTTATTTGTTCTAATGTTGTTGTATTCCCAAAGTTAACGTATGCGGGATTTGAACGGTCTTGGTCGACTTTGCGATCGATTAAGGGCGGGCAAAATCCGTATCATTACAACCGCATGGTGTCGTATTGGAAATTGGGTTTCCATCATGAGTCAAGGCTAGGGAGGAGCTCCTTACCGATTCGAGACACTCTAGCTAATGTCTCAGGATTCCCCGCAGTTAACCCTTGGATCCTGCAGGGCCGGTCCGCACATACGATTTTGCGGGTTGGCAATTCCTGAACACACGCTTCCCGGTCCTATATGACCTATCATCCGAGGTGCCTCATTCCATCATCCACATAAGTAAAATATCAGCCAGTTTAAGCACCGATACCACTTCTAGCTAGAAAGAAACGTGCTGCTCTCCTTGCGTTCCCTTCTCCCCTTTTAGACTCAATCAGGTTGTGAGGTTCGTGAACTAACGTTATAACCATAAGGCCTGCTTTTCAACAAAGCCTTGATCATCTTCATCTTAGCGTGCCACGTTGACAATTCACGCCATGCGATTTGATAACTATTAATACACAACCTCTAAGGGTGTTAAGCAAGAGAATAAATTCTCCGCCACCAACGGTCGTATATTAATAGAAATCAATTTACATAGAACAAAATTCAACGTCAGACACACATCCATTTATAAGCTTATGCTCTGGGTCTGAGCGAAAGCCAAATCCGTACAAATCAACACTACGTCCGGATAACTACCATCTTAGCCCCGTCTTGGGAGCAAATCAATCAAGGGCCTCAACACTAGTTACCCATTCGATGTGAAGATCGTCGGTCTTTAATCGCCGTCTTCAATTCTTCCATTTAAAACGTCGTATGATTATTTGAAATGAGTATAACTCGGTCTTTTCAAATAATCTTCGCATAGTTTTCCTTTAAATTATTTCATAACTTTATTACTTATCACTATTTTTATTTTGATAAAAGTAAATATAAATCATTCCATGTAGTCATTAACATATAATGGCAACGAATCAACCAAACAAACAGCGCACAATCATGTTCCTATCATACAATGATGTAATGTGACATGTTTATATCAAGATATCATGTTATATAAACAGTTCAATTCCCTTCCCTCATTTTATTTGTTAATAAACAACAACTAAAATGTTACTTTCAATTCATTTAATGCATAGAAAATGTCATTTAAAAACATTTCTTTTTCTTATTTATTTACACCATATGTGAATAAGTTTACTTTTCCTTATTCTTATTTATTTACCTAAATGTAAATAAATGTTATCTTTCACTTCTACATATCCTATTTACATGAAAATGAAAATGAAAGTGTCATCTAAAATAATTCTTTTTATTTACATAAGCAAATGAAAATTTCTATTTCATATTTTATTTACATTCTTTAATTACATTGAAAATGTAATATTTTATTTCTTTCTCTCATTTTATTGAAAATGTAATATTTTCTTCTTATTCTTTACACTATAGAAGAATGTGAATTCTCCTTTATAAAAATGAACACTTTCCTAGTTTCCTATTTTTCATAAAAAAAATGGGATTTTAATGTCAACATATTTTATTTCAAAAATATGGTCATTTTTCTATATTCTAACTTTACATTATAAATGAGATTCTTAATGTTAACATATTTTTAAAAATATGATCATTTTCCTATACATTAAAAATGAGATTTTTAATGTTGGCATATTTTTATTTTAAATATATGATCTTTTCCCTTCATTTAAGACTTGCATTAAAAATATATTCTTTTCTACCTAAAAAGAAGGTATTCTTTACTTTATTCTCTTTTATTACATTATAAAGAATGTAATTCTTCTAACTTCTTTTATTACAAAAAAAATGTAATTTTCTTCTGTTAATTCCATTAAAGAAAATGTAATTTTTCTTCTTTTGATCACATTGAGGAAAAGGTGATTTTTTTTTCCCTTTACAAATTCCCTTTATTATTTATTACATTAAAATGTAACATTCATTACGATGGTAAATTCTTATCTTATAATTACATTAAAAAAATGTAACTTCCCTTTTATAACAAACATGGAGGTGAAAATATTCATTTCATTATTAACACATAACGGTGTAAATAATGTCCATTTTCTATTTAACCGTTTATATTTTTAATATGGGCCAGACCTCTCACATTAGGCCTGCAACTTGTGGATGCTGGATAGGCCGGTCGGTTCCGGGCAGACTTATCCCACAAGTTGGGCTTAACCTCGTGTCTTGGCCCAATTTGTATTTGCGCACTTGGACCTCTCACATTAGGCCCAACATTTGTGGCTGTTGGATATGCCGGTCGGGTCCGGGCAGACTTCCACCACAAATGTGACCTAACCTTGTGTCCAAGTACAATTTTAATTAATCATTATAATTGTTCTACTAAAAATATTATTTTAAACTGTTTCTCATTTCAAAATATCTTAATTTTGGAATATTCTATATTTCCAAAATAACTTGATTTCAAATACTTTAACTTACCCTTTCAAATCTTAATAAAACTTGGGACTTTCTCAATTATTATATTAATAATAATAAACCTTTCAAATTGTCTAATTCTGAATCTAATCTTCTTATCTTAACATATTGACAGTAAAGATAGAATCTTTTTAATTGAATCCCTTTTATTGTAACTTTTAGACAATAAGGACATAATCTTTTTAAATCAATGTCAATTAATTCCATTAATTGAATTATAAAATATTCTTTTAATTCAAGATTGATAACCATAATGTTCATCTTTCCAAAACGTTTGGTTTTGAAAACAGATCTTCTTAATTTAAAAATGTAATTTATATTACAAGTCAAATCTTGCTCTTTAATTTGCAATGTAAATTTTATTGACTATGCAAATTCTTATTCTTTCATTACATATAAAATGTAATTTTACATTCAATGCAAATTCTTCTTCCTTAATTACCAAAAAAAATGTAATCAATTTTTCAGCGTCAAAATTTCATTCTTTAATTACATTAAGAATGTAATAAATTTTACGATGCCAAAATCTCTTTCTTTCATCACATGAAAAATATACTTGATCTTATGGTGTAAAAATCTTAACTTTCTAATTACATTAAAAATGTAATTTTTATTACAAAGTAAAAATATCCCTTTTAATTACACCAAAAATGTAATTAACCTTACGGTGTAAAATTCTTATCTTTTAATTACATTAAAAATGTAAAAATTCATATCTTAACTTAATTACATTAAAAATGTAAAAAAATTCATTCGTTCCTTATTACGTTGAAAACGTAATCATTTATTCATTTTAAGTTACATTAATAAAAATGTAAGTTTTCATTCACCTTAAAAAAATGTACATTATTTCATTTCCATTCTTTTACATTGAAAAATGTAAGTTATTACTCTACTTTAATTACATTAATAAAAATGTAAATTTTTATTCTACTTTAACTACATTAATAAAAACGTAAGTTTCATTCTACTTTAATTATATTGATAAAAATGTAAATTTTTATTACCGTACAAGATCATATCTTTAATTACACTTAAAAATCTCCTTTTTTAATTACATTAAAAAAAATGTAATTAACATTACATGTCAAATCTTTCCTTTTAATTTACCACGTAAAATCCTACTTTTTAATTACATTAAAAATGTAATTAACATTATGGTGAAAGAAATTCTATCTTAACGCATAACAGTGTAAATAATGACATTTTCTAACTTAACACATAACAGACGAAAGTTAATTCTTTTTAACAAACAAATGAAAGTTATCCTTTTTAACAAACAAATGAAAGTTATTCTTCTACATTAGGCAATGAAATATTATTCTTTTCATTTCAAATGAAAATAACAATGCCTTCTTTTACTTTTTTTTAAAAAAAACTAAAACGAAAATAAATGTTCATTCCAGTATTTCAACAAAATTGATATCTTTTTATATTAACAATAAAATGATACCTTTTCCATTACATAACAAAATGATACTTTTGTATTATAGACAAAAGTAACATCTCTTTCAATATAAATAAAAGTGAACTTTATGTATTTACAAACAAAAGTACAACCTTCTTATTTTACAAACAAAGATTTCAATTTTTAATAAAATCAAAGGTGAAGTCTTTTGAACAAAAGTAAAATCCTTTAATCATTAACCAAGTTACAATCTTTTAATTACGCAACAACGTTATAATCTTTTTAAATAACAAACAAGGTTAAGTTCTTTTCCATCAACAAACCAATGTTTTATTCCATTTATTTACCAACAAAGATGTTCATTTTCTGTGATGCCAAATTTACCTAAACAATAGTACTTGGCATGTTTGTGTCGATTTCCTAAAATCATAACATTGATTTACATGTCGGTGACAATTTCATAATAACACAACATCACCAAATTTACAGATCTACTCACAATCACAGATAAAATCATAATCAAAACAAACAAGAATTAACTACGCGTTTATGATAATACAATTAATATTATTTCTAATTATTTACGAAAGAAATAAAAATAAAATAGAAATCTCACCTTCTGTTCGTTCGGCTTCGCAAATTTGTCAAAGTTTCAAACTACTCGCAAATGTCCCCTTTTAGTCTAGGATTGTAGCTTCTTGTCGTACGATCTCACTAAATCTGAAATTGTTAATTTTCGTTGTCGTACGCATTTGTTATGTCCTAAATTTAGATTGATAATAATTTTTAAAATTAAATTAATAAAACAATTAAAGGATAACCTTCTTCTTCCTCTATCAAGAACTCGGCCATTAGTTTTGCCTTACTTTCAGAACTAGGTCTCGACTTCTCTTCCGATCCGCAGCACCAGAGGATGATCAGAAGGAGGTGTGTTGAAGAGCTACCATGGATAGAAAATCTCTATAGAAGAGCCTAAAGGAGTAGGGTCTGATGTGTGGAGGAGGAGGAGAATTTAGTGGAAGAAGGTAGAGGTGTTCTCTGCCATGGATGGAAGGTCAAGGCGGCGGCTACTATTTGATTGTATGAGGGTTTTGAGAAAAACATGTATTTTTATATAATTTTAATGTAAATTTTGCAAATAAGTCCATACGTTGTATGTTGCAATGGAAAATAAATTATTGACTAAGGCTGAGGTGGCATCTTATTTCTCATTTGAATTTTATTGCTTAGTTTAAATCCTGGTCATGCATTAAATGTTAGGAATCATTGATTACTTACCTCGTAAAATATGTATAAAAATATGAAAATGTGTTTCTTGCATCATGGCACCTGAAATACTTACATATAAGAATATTTATTCCTTTATTATCACTCTATTAAACATATAACATAACTATTTGAATTTTGTTTCATGATTATGATACCTAAAGATCCAAAAACAATGCTTCAAACCATACATTGTCTCAAGAATTTTTTTTCTTCTTTCAACCTAGAACATATATGTTTACATACACATTTTTTTCCCATTAAGTGCGCTTTTATTCTTTCCTTTAATCTATTGATGAAATTAAAAATTGTCATAAATTGCATTTTTAAATTCTACCTTCCCTTTTTGTCAACTTGTTAAAATATTTATTGAATCTTTTGTTTTAATGTTTCCCACATTACATTACATTATAGAATAAATTTTATTACATGCAAATTGTATATGCTCCGTATTTACATTAAAAAGAATATATTTAATTTTTTCAAAATAAATTATTTTATACAACCAAAACTCATTAAAATAACTTAAAATAAATTTTTAGATTTACTCCAAAATTCAGGGTTGTTACATGTACCTCGAGCTGAGAAGGTCCACTAGTAGCATCTGCTACATTAAGATTCACGGATGTGGACCCTTAAAAGACTTAGGGCATTTAAAGACCAATGTCCCTCATTTTTGCAATTGTAGAAAATGATAGGTTAGATACATTACTGAATAAATTATTCATGCAAACCACAGTTAAGACATGACTTTGAGTAGGACGAGTCACGCCAGAATGGGAGCAAGTGCTTAGTGGATTTTCTTCTTAAGTGGGAAGGACTTAGACTTATGGAAAGGGATGTTATTCTTATTTAGGCTCTTACAAACCTCAGTCTCATTACTACAGTCCTTCCCCTTCTCAACTGCCTCAAGATGAAGCGTCGAGTCAATAGTCTCCTCAAAATATAGCTTAAGTTGAAGCATTATTGATTTCTTCAAGTATTTCTTAAGGGTCGAAACAAATTTTAGATTCTTTTTGTAAAATGTATTGATATGTTTTAGACCATATTCAGATAAGATCTCAAAGGAAGCTACACACTAAGAAACTAATCAATTTCCTTGCTTCATGTCAAGGGAACAATGGGCTAAGACGGATTTCTCCGACTCGAGAACAAAATTGAGCTCAAAACACTCTCCGGACTACTTCCATTCAAGGATAGACTCATCAACCTCTGTAATAAGAAGCTTGTACCATTCCAGAGAACGTTCTTGCATCATGTTGGATGCTATAAGAATGTGGTGCTAGTTAGATAAATCTATGTGAGAAAAGATGCCCTCGCATATACGCAACCACGCCTGAACCTCAAAACAAACTCCGGGCCTTTAAAAGTCTTACCTCTTAGATGGGTGAAATCGCTACACATAAGCACAAATGTGGACTTGCACGGAGAAGAAGATCAAACTAAAGTTTGGGTACCATAGAATAGCTCCATAAACTGCTCGGTGGATATATAGACGCCCTCTAGGTGTGGGCCTCTAGTCTTCTCAGCACCAGAACACCACTGCCTTTTTCAACCACTGACTGAAAGATTAATAGGAGATATGGATTACTCACAAGGATAAGATATTATTAACTGAATTCAATATGGAATACTATTGAATTTAAACTGCATTCACAGACATATTCCCTATTTATATCCACCCTCAATGCCTTAAAATGTTAAGGACATGATTAAGGACAACATCGATTAGGGACTATATTAACACTTGCATTATACTTCGATGTACTGTAGTAATTGCACTATTATGTGTTTACCATATTTTGTTCTGAATTCAGTCTGATACCAAGCTATGAAGCCCCACCTGATACATACACAAATAAGGAGCAGTACTATATAATATTGTTTGATAGTGCAAATAATAGGGCTTGTTAGGAGCGACTCCATGAGACTTTTATTAAACAACTATCAATTGCGTCAATTTGATCCATTATATTCCCCAAATGGATCGACATACTCAATGGCTAATGGATCTTTAGAACAAAACATAACAATAGTAATAAACTTCATAGAACACCAAACCTAGCTATATACAGATACATCAAGTGCAAAACATATATAGATAGTGATGTACAACTACACAATGTATAAGATTTTCCTTTGACAACAAGTTACTAAATACGAAGGTTAAGCTAAATACATATATTCACATAACACATAGAAACAAGATGGAAACCACCACAACGTACACACGAAGAGCTCATTCAAGAGTTCAAAGCAGCATAAATGTAATCACCGTATATAATCAACATGATAGCTCTAAGGCTATAAACATTAATAAAAATTGTGAAAACATTCATAAATTATCAAAAATTTGAAAATAAAAGTAAGGAAATCTGGAGAAGAAACAAAATCAAGAATAGTACCAAACATCACAATGATTATCCTAATAATTATATAGACACACACACACACACACACACATATATATATATATATATATATATAGAGATGACCCAACAGTCTGCTAAGTACTATTTATAAAGAGACCTAAAAACCACAAATAGGACCTATTAGCCTAATGAATAACCAACATTGCTTTATATGAAGGATCTAACAACAGAAGTACTAGCAACAACAACAATAGGATGTGTCACAGACTTCCAATAGTAACTCGAACAGTGATAACTATGCATCCAACAGCATACGTTCTGACTTATTAGTTTACTGCAAGTTAGTCAATCCCCAGCAAAAAATAGCTTCAAACGAACAAGTCTAGAATTAACTGATTAATAAACCTATGTGTCCCGCACCGCAAGATTTACTAAGTTGCACTCTTATCCTCTCGAAAAGTACAAAAATGTGTAGTTTTATAGAAAAAATATTTTGAGAAAACGAGTTCTTTAAATGATTTAAAAAAATTATTCGAAAATGTTTCGTTAAAGATCTCATTGTTGTAAAGGTAATTATAGTTTTATAGATCGGTTTTGCAAAATATTTATCTTAAAACAGTAGTTTCAAATATTAAAAATCGTTTCAAAAGCGATTAATCAGCACGTGTACCTTGTAAGAAAATTCATGCAATGTTCAAGAAATCAACATACATAAATTCACATGGAAATTCATCAACATGAACACGAGTTAACTATAATTTGGCTTTGGATTAAGTCTATTGAAATCCATTCAAACTGCATGCCTCAAACACTCAAATGTAACCATTTGAAATCAACTAGATATAATGCAATATAACCTAGAAAAACAAGTAGGGAACGACACAAAAGATTTCTCGACATGGCAAGAAAATTCCTCAAGCTGGGTCGACCCATCTTTTGTACCATCCCCTGCTAGTTTTTCTAAGTTATTCCTCAATCCAGGATGACCCATCCTAGATCCCACATCGACCATCATGTCAAAACTGGCTCGGTTTAGGTCGACATTTATGATGGAAGTCCTACAAGCAGCGCAATCTTCTTTGATTTGATTTTTGCTTACAGTTTCGACAATATTCCAGCTGAATTCAAGCCTAATTTTTGACACGAACAAGAAAGACATATGGACAATAGTTCGGGATAATTTTAGCATGAATTTAATACATAATTAAAGAGCAATAGACTCACAAGATCTGGTGGAGATCAAACGAGTTACTGTAAACATGAAATCCAATTTTCATGTTTATAATAGACAAAAATTCATCAGAAACATACAAGAATCCAACACAAGACGGGTTTAGGTTAGAAATTGTGAGAGAAATTGCATTTGATTGAAGTTGCAGCAATGTTTTATATATTAAGCAAGAAGATAGAAGGTTGTGGCTTTTGAAAAGCTTCAAACACCTATAAGATATCAAAGCAGAAATACGAAGACATGGAAATAACTTACTATAAGCAAAAGTTCTCAATTTAAAGACTAAAATAAAATGTTTAGTGATTTTAGATGGATAACCTGTAGATTTATTCGATTAGAAACCTATTTCCCACTTTTAATCTTTAATTTAGGTTGAGTTTTGTTAATTCGGAAGAAGGAGATACTTAGTTTTTCTTTGTTACTTTTTCTCAAAAGGAAGAAGATATCTAGAAAAAGAATCATATAGTTTATTTATTTTTCTAGATATTTCCTTTATTAACTAAATAAGGGTAGTAGGCTTAATTAGGGTCCAATTAGCTAAGTACGAACAGATTATGCTACGAAATTACAGTTTACGCCATGTTTTGCCCAGAACACTTATATTTGTACACCATCAAGTCATATTTAACATCAAATGTTCGCATTTTCAAATTGTTTGAACTTACAAAAATTATATTGACATGTAAAATCTTTTTATACAATTTATACAGTAATATTATCATAAATATAGCGGCTTGCAAATCCGTACTATATGAGTTGACTAAAACAACACACGTAAAACCCAAATTGCATAGAAATACGAGTCACTAGGGTTAAAGAAATAGAAATAAATAGAAGATAAAACGAAAGAGAACATCAGAATCTCATAGCAGAACTGAACAAAATATAATATCATATATCATAACTTTGAAATACAAATTTGTATCGTATATTTATACCATATTAGAGTACAACACATATACATCATAGCGGAATATAACTCTAAATAACTAAGGGTGAAGCCTCCTGCTTCCTGCTCCTCCAAGTGTATCTATAAAATCCTGAAACACTTGACTGCTCGTACAAATTTGGGCACCCAATAGTTTAGGATAAAAACAAACAAAATAAATATTGGATTAGTCATGGGACTGGTGTGAGTAAACACCAACCATATTATTTAACTTTGAAAAATCTTTTTGAAAGAAATGGATAATAGAAGACCAATGCACACATAAACATGGACGGTTTTTACCTTACTATAACCCAAAACATTTTTGACATCAAAATCCGGTGATATTAAAATAGTGTCTAATCAAATAAATAACCATCTAGCAAAACGCTTGCATCCCACGTTCCACATACATAGCATGAAATCAAAAACTGCAAGGCGCTTATTGTAGATTGGGTTCCAACTATGATAAGGTATGGGACCACCTTCCGATCAGTGTACTCTAGAGGGGACACATTGGGGTTCAACAAGAACATCTTGCAACCCAACCACACATGACTAGTCACTCATTCAGCTTGAGTGTACCGAATGTATTATCGCACATGGTTGTCGGTCATCCAACCGTAACCCGTAAGATACAAGATCGAAAGAAGAATAGATGAAATTTTATCTAGATCAGTGATAATACATCGTGCTTGGGTATGACCCAACAAGCCATATTGCCTGCCCGATTTTTGTCATTTCCCAGTTGATAAGGCTTAAGGCTACAATATCTTTCCAGAACATCTGGCCACCATCACTTTGAATGCCACATCGTTAAACCCGTCAAATCACTAGTTGATCTTCTCAGAAATATTACGGGTATAAAAAGCTAAGAGAAACGAATTCCTCCACCACCAAACGTAATACCTTGAAAAGATTGTCTTATGTGATCTGTTAGGCATACTCTGTCAGATATTCATCCATGCAAGTTGTCCTGGGTCTAGACAAACCGAAGGCACTATCTTGTAACAGAACAGCCCTCATTTTACTCCGTCCTCAATAGTCGTCAGCATAATCTAAATCAAGACGCCTATGCCTATACGGAGTGGTTTTTGGAAAATAAATCCAACCGGTCTCTCTGTATTGATAACGATGGTCAAAAACATCGATAGTTGGTTTTTTAACTATCGAAGAGAAAAAAACAAACATCCATCCAAATTTATAATATCAAACAAATCACTAGCCCTTTTAATATTTCTTTATGTTCGTTTCCTAATCTAATTCTCTATATTGATTTCTAGTTACCAAATTTCTTAAAAATATTCTAACTCCTTAGATTTTAAGAAAATTTCGCCAGCATCTTCTTTGTACGGCTAAATCGGTACAACTACAACTCGCCTTTTTAGGCCCTTTCCATTCAAAAAGAAAATCAAAAAGCCAAGCGGCTTACCCTGTAGGCTGATAAAATCTCATATGGAAATTTAAACGTGTACCTTTTTGTCGGGCAATTTCAATCTCTGTTCCTACTCTTCGTCCCATACCTGACTATCATATATTCAACCATTTACAATTTATTTCAAATCAACTCAACACTTGTTTCTTTCCATTCGCTAATTAATTTTCTAATTAGCTCCTTTGCTTAATCTATTTTTAATTTGAACATATCACGTTCAAATATATTTGTATTCACTTAAACACAATTCAAACTCAATCTGCTTGCTCGTTTCCAAAATTCTAATGCAAGTTTCATATTCGAATTCCCAATTTTAATTAACAAATTCCATTTACTTAAACCAAATTAAGTTTGATCCAGAAACTCTAGTAACTAATTTCTTTTGAAATTAGTTAACTTCATTCGATAATTAAGAATATGATTTTTATTCCAAAAATCAATCCATTACTCCGCTTGAGTTTAAGTCTATTTTATAACTCATATCTGGATTTTTCTAATTGAAATTCAGATTTTTATTGACTAAAAATCCCTTTAATTAATTAATTAGATCATTATGGTTTCTAAACGATTTATCTGAAATTTCATTTTGACATTATAAGACGAAAATCTAGATTTTTCTCTTCCACTAGAAAATGATTATTCAATAGGTCCGGACGTTTCTTGTTTCATCGAATTCCGACTCATATTGATTTCTATATATTCAATTGAAGTTCAAAATGCCAAATTACGAACTACCGCGCTGCAGCAAGTTCGTTTTAATTGAATTAAATATAAATGTTTAAAACTTCATTTATTAAATAAATTTCAACTCCATTTTCAATATTTTAAAAATAAATTAAGCCTGTTATCCAAATCTAACTTCACAATTCAAATTATCCAACTCGTCGATTACTTTATGCCACATTCATAACTCAGTTATGAATTTATTCAAAACTCAGATATCTATATTCAAGTTCAATCCCATTGGAGTTAAATTATTTATAAAATTCAATATAATCGAATTCCAATTATAAATTCCTTTTATGGGATTAATCAATTAATTCAACATCCTTTACCATTACAAGCCAAAATCATCCCTTGATAATAGTGAAGTCGTTCATATTGGTGTATTTTAATTACCTCTCAAACCTTGATCGACAACGTTCTTATCTTGAGATAGTTAAAAGCCTGTAATACGAATACTCAATTCCCATTTTGGAATATTTTATTTTTATAACTTGTATATATATATATATATATATGAATTAACATGGAATCTATTTTTATATTTAAATTTTAGTTTCAATTCAAAATAATCCCAATATCTTTTCTGAAAATAATTTATTTATAATTTTAAATTAGACGTGGTCGAATTCATATCATAAATCCATCTGGATTTATTTCAATTTATTTTACAATTCCAAACATCGGAATAAATTTCATTGTTTCCTTTTCCTAAAAAGATTTCAAATTTTAAATCCCTTTTTAAATTCATAAATTATCAACTGAAAATTTCCTCTTTTAATTATAAATCATCGTTTATAAATCTCACTTCTTGTTTTAATTTTTTTAATACAAGTTTCTATTTGTAATCCAATTCCTGCTTCGCAAAATAAATTTTCCTTTTTAAATCTAAAAAGCTCCATTTTTAAGATATTTTTAAATATCAATATCTAGGGCTAGTGTTATTTAGACATCCAAATGTACAACCATCAATCCAATTCAATACTCATCACATATATAAACATATAAATAATAGTAATAAATTTTGAGGAATCCAGTTGGATCCCTCCAACCTGTTTCCTTGCATCCACAAATGTTAGTCAACATAAATAATACCCATCCTACTTCAAGGTAGGATACCGCGGTATAGAAGGTCATCCACGTAATATATCGTAGAATGATAGGGCCATACGCTAATGATACTGCGGGCATCCGCTAATGGTACTGCGGGAAATATCCAATATATATAATAGCCACAACCACCAAGCCTAAATATAACTAATATATATATAATTGCCACAATAATATTTCAATGCATCCAAATAACCAACAAAAAACAAATAAAAATTTTAAAATAAAAATTCATTTATAATAAAAATATAAATGAATCCAGAGAGTGAGTTTACTCACCTTGATTTTCGTTTGCTGAATATTCTGTTAATTTCCATATCATCGGCTACGAATCGTCTTGACTTGATTTTATACCTATGATTATTTAATTTTATTAAACAACTAAATGATTATTTATTTAAATTAAGCGAACTAATTGAATTAATTATTAAATTATACCTCAATCCATGTTAATTTCTCTCTATTCCTTTCCTGCATCCTCGCTTGTTACCACCAGTGTCCGAACTCAATGCAAACCAAACCACAACTAAAATCAAACACCTATTCAACATTCATACTTAGGAACCTACAGATACAATCCATTTCCATCACTCCTCACTCACATTACATCCTCCAACATCCACCACCGATGAATTCACCGCCGACAGCAAATTTGTGTTCCACTTGACCCAATCAAAACCCGATACTTCTCCTTTAATACTTCCAACGTCCCATGACAAAATTACTCAACTCCAATCAAAAACAACCATACACAGTCGTCCTTGTTCCAGACCAACTCCTCATTTACTTTTCAATCACGTAATTACCCAATCAAATCACCGTAGTGCCGAATTCCATCTCCACCATTACTTGAGCAACCTGGCCAACACCCATCGATCTCACGCCTCAACACGACGCATTGTTAGAAAAATAGTGACAATTTAAAATCTAGAATCCTACCAAATTCCATCCATCAGGGCGTCTCTTCACCACGAATCCAACGTCGCCAATCTCCAAACCTACCTCTCTATGAATCGTCGACGGTCCCCAACCCTAGCTATTGTTCTAAACCGAGATCCTCAGGCCCTCTTATCGCGTACATACCACGATTTAGATCTCTCACCTCCTCTTGTTATCGACTTAAAATGGTTCAATTCTGATCTTGATTTCATTCACGAATCTCGGCTCGCGGTTAAAATGGGTGGGTAGCGACGTAGAAAAAAAATCAAAGGTAAAGAAACTGAAAGAGTGGAAGAGAGAACGGAAATTGATTTTCCATTTCACTAAAGAACAAGATAAAGGGGTCGGCCTTGATGGATTGAATTTAAGAAGTGGCCATTTTTTTAACTGAACGAACTTTACTTATAGTGACGAAGAAATGGAAAAAGCGGTATGTCATGGTTTTAAAGAGGAAAAGGGGAAAAATTCGTACAAACAAATTAAAGGGATGTTTGCCTAAGTACAATACAAATCCCTTTTCTATTTTTTTAAAAAGACTTTATTTTTATTAATTTGATTTGATTTCGATTTAATCTGATTTGATTTCTAATTAATACGATTTGATTTTGATCTTATCCATTCAATTTTATAATAATATATTTCGAGGTTCTGAGCTCCAATTCGGTCATATCGAGAAGATATCAAATTAAATAGATGATTTAAATTAAATTAAATTAAATTATTTCTGATCTTTTTCTAATAACACGATCAAATGATAAGTCCAAGCGCAACAAAATTTGAAACTCGATAACAATACACTATTACGGATCTGATAGAACCAGTTTCAATGAATTCTGAGATTGTTTGAAATTATCGTTGTTTTACCGTATTATATAAATTGATTTAAAATATAAATCGATTTCAAAACAATTTAATTCGTCGATAATAAATTAGTATTATCGTTCTAATTCAATATAGAATTTATATTAATTGACTGAATCGTTTAGATTCAATTTTAACTTAGAATCCCATTATTATCGTTTCGTATTACGATAATTCAATATATTCAAATTAAATTGTATATCGATTATTAAATCGATAAATTCAATATAAAAATTCATTTATATTTCCAATTCAACATTTAAAATTAATTTAAATGTCTAAAATTCCAGTACGTTACATTCCTTCGCCTTAAAAGAATTTTGTCCCAGAAATTAGTAAGGCAGAAGAAATGCTACAAACCTGCTACCCTTCCAAAAGTCCACTTTGTTATAACTCAAAATTTCATATTTTATAATTCAAGTCCCATACAACTTTTAAGTTTTCATGGAAACATTTAATTTCCTTTTTCCCATTCAAAAACGTTCAAATTGAATTTAATTTGAAAAGCATCTCCTTTATCTTCATAAAAAAAAATCAAAACTTTTGAAAAAATATATTTAACTCCATATTTTTTGGTAGAATATCCCTTGTACGGAGGAGCTTTTGCAATATACCAGAAGAGAGAAAAAAAGTATACATTAACCCACATGGTCAAAAAACTGTTCATATATCCTAATTTGATATTTTTGTGCAGGCGTACCTTATATAAGCGTTTATTATGTGCATTCCCTTAGCGGTTATACAATCCACGCAACCAAAACTAAGCCAGGTGTCTCCATTTACGTGTACTTACTCAATTTCAATACATGAATGTGAAATTTCAATAACCTCCATTCATTTAAATGATCAAACACATGAATTCAATACCAAACAAGTCATATCATGTATATTTAGCATGTATATGCTAATACAAGTTCCAATATTTAGTATATATGTCAATTTATTCATATTACACAATATGTATACTCTTATTTATTTAATTCGAAGATTTACAACTAATTAATTTACATTCAACTCATATTCCATTCATATGCATTTAAACTCATTCAAATTTTGATTCAAATCAATTTATTTACTTTGTTTGCAAATAAACAAAAAAAATTCTATGCGTATTCGGTATTGCTTGGTTGATAAAATAACCAATTATATTTATAGTCAACTTCAATTGATTCCAAATCAATTTTTTTTTATTTCAATCCATTTATCCTGCTTAAGTTAAATCCCAAAATTCAAATTCCCTGTTTTTTTATTTCAAATCACTTTTGAAATCATATAAATATATATACATATATTTATTCCTATTTCAATTTCAAAACGTTTGAATTTTCCAAATAACTTGTTTTCTAAAATAAATTTCCATTTGAAATCTCACTATGGTAGTAGTCCATCACTTAGACACTCGAAAACGAACACTGATATGCAACAGTCATCATCAGAATTATTTTCCAGCGGCAGAAGTGAGTTCAATGCTTTATAACTTTTCAAAATCCATTTAAAATAATTTTTATTCAAAAACCCATCTAACAAAGCTATATTATTTTAATATACTTTGAAAAAATATTTTCAAACTTCCCAAGATTTAAATTCTAATCCTTTTTTGAATCCAATTCTTTCACCTTATTTGTATATATTATTCATATACAAATTCTTATTTGATTATATATAACCATTCCAATTTTATAATCTCATAATAGCAACCAACTCATCCATATATAAATAATTATGGAAAATTATTCACTTTTATATCAAAATATAATTTTGGATAAAATTATATCATTTATCGGCTTTAAAACAATATTATGACGAACTATTCTGTTCAAGTGCTTAGAAACTCCTATCGACGTCATAGCGTCCTACGATTCAACTAGAATTCATAAACTACTCAATAGACAAGCCAAAAAAATATAAAACAATTTCTATATCAACTTACAAATACACTCTCTCTCATATATATATATATACTCAACTCTTTCTATGGTACTACTGACCCTATCTCTAATGAGTAAACCCCCCACCAATGCCTAGGTGTTCGCTCAACCTAAGCTTTGACACCAACTGTAGCAGCCCGCAAATCTGTACTATCTGAGTTACTAAAACAACGCACGTCCAACCCAAATTGCACAGAAATACGAGTCATTAGGGTTTAAGAAATATAAATAGATAGAAGATAAAACAAACGATAACATCAGAATCTCACAACGAAACTGAACAAAATATAATATCATATATCATAACTTTGAAATACAAATATGTATTGTATATACATATCATATCAGAGTATAACACATATACATCACAGCGGAATATAACTCTAAATAACTAATTGAAGCCTCCTTCTTCAAGCTCCTCCAAATGTATCTGTAAAATCCTGAAATACTTGATTGCCCGTACAAATTTGGGCACCTAAGATTTTAGGGTAAAGCAAACAAAATAAACTCTGGGTCAGTCATGGGACTGGTGTGAGTAAACTCCAACCATATTATTTAACTTTGAAAAATCCTTTTGAAAGAAACGGATAATAGTAAGAACAACCCACACATAAACATGGATGGTTTTTATCTTAATATAACCCAAAACATTTCTGATATCAAAATCCAGTGATATTATAATAATGTCTAATCAAATAAATAACCATCTAGAAGAACGCTTGCTTCTCACTTTCCATAGACGTAGTATAAAATCAAAAACCGTAGGGAGCTTATTGGAGATTAGATTCCAACTATGACAAGGCATGGGACCGCCTTCCGATCAGTGTACTCTAGAGGGGATACATTGGGGGTTCAACAAGATCATCTTGCAACCGGGCCACACATGACCGGTCACTCATTCAGCTTGAGTGCACCGAATGTATTATCACTCACGGTTGTTAGCCGTCCAACTGTAACCCGTAAGATACAGAATCGAAAGAAGAACAGATGAATTTTTCTCTAGATCAGTGATAATACACCCTGCTTAGCTATGACCCAACTACCCATGTTGCCTGCCCGACTTTTGTCATTTCTCGGTTGATGAGGCTTGAGGCTATGTTATCTTTCCAGAACATCTGGCCACCATTCACTTTGAATTCCACATCGTTAAACCCGTCAAATCACTAGTTAATCTTCTCAAAAATATTATGGGTATAAAAAGCTAAGAGAAACAAATTCCTTTGCCACCAAACGTAATACCTTGAAAAGATTGTCTTATGTGATCTGTTAGGCATACACTGCCAAACATCGTCCATACAAGTTGTCCTTGGTCTGGATAAACCAAAGACACTATCTTGTGGTAGAACAACCCTCATTTTACTCCATCTTCAATAATCTTCAGCATAATCTAATTCAAGACGCCTATGCCTATACAGAGTGGTTTTTGAAAAAAAAATCCAACTGATCTCTCCGTATTGACAACGATGGTCAAAAATTTCGATAGTCAGTTTTTTAACTATCGAAGAGAGAAAAACAAACATTCATCCAAATTTCTAACATCAAACAAATCACTGGCCCTTTTAATATTCCATTAAGTTCGTTTCATTATCGAATTCTCTATATTGATTTCTAGATACCAAAATTCTTAAAAATATTCTAACTCCTTAAATTTTTGGAAAATTTGCTAGCATCTCCTTTGTATGGCTCAATTGGTACAACTACAACTTGCCTTTTTAGGCTCTTTCCATTCATAAAGAAAATCAAAAAGCCGAACGGCTTTCCCTATAGGCTCATAAAATCTCGTATGGAAATTTAAACATGTACCTTTTTGTTGGGCACTTAAATTATAATCTTCAAACTCTCTTCCTAATCTTTATCCCATACTCGTCTATCGTATACTCGACTATTTACAATTTATTTGAAATCAACTCAACACATATTGGTTTCCATTCGCTAATTAATTTTCTAATTAGCTTCTTTGCTTAATCTATTTTTAATTTGAACATATCACGTTCAATATATTCGTATTCACTTAAACACAATTCAAATTCAGTCTCCTTGCTCGCTTCCAAATTCTAATCCAAGTTTCATATTCGAATTTCCAGTTTTAATTAACAAATTCCATTTACTTAAACCAAATTAAGATCGATCCAAAAACTCTGACAAATAATTTCTTTTGAAATTACTCAACTTCATTTGATAATTAAAAATCTAATTTTTATTCCAAAAATCAATCCATTTACTCCACCTGAGTTCAAATCTATTTTATAATTCATATCTAGATTTTTCTAATTGAAATTCAAATTTTTATTCACTAAAAATTACTTTAATTAATTAATTAGATCGTTTTGGTTTTTAAATGATTTTACAACGACTTTTCTGAAATTTGATTTTGACGTAAGTCAAAATCTATAAGACGAAAATCTAGATTTCTCGCTGCCATTAGAAAATTATTATTCAATAGGTCCGGTCATTTCTTATTTCATTGAATTTTGACTCATTCTGAGTTCTATATACTCAATTGAAGTTCGAAACGCCAAATTACAAACTAACGCGCTGCGGCGAGTTCGTTTTAATTAAATTAAATATAAATGTTTAAAACTTCATTTATTAAATAAATTTCAACTCCATTTTCAGTATTTTAAAAATAAATTAAGCCCGTTATCCAAATCTGACTTCACAATACAGATTATCCAACTTGTTAATTACTTTACGCCACATTCATAATTAAGTTATGAATTTATTCAAAACCCAGATTTCTATACTCATGTCCGATCCCCCTGGAGTTAAATTATTTGTAAAATTCGATATAATCCAATTCCAATTATAAATTCCTTTTATGGGAATAATCAATTATTTCACCATCCTTTACCATTACAAACTAATATCATCCCTTGATAAGAGTGTAGTCGTTCAAGTTGGGGTATTTTAATTACCTCTCAGACCTTGATCGACAACATTATTATCTTGAGATTGATAAAAGCTTGTAATACAAAAACTCGATTCCCATTTTGGAATATTTTTTTATAAATTATATATATATATATATATATATATACATGAATTAACAAGGAATCTATTTTCAATATTTAAAATTTAAATTTTAGTTTCTATTCAATATAATCCCAATATCTTTTCGGGAAATAATTTATTTTAAATTTTAAATTCGACATGGTCGAATTTATACCATAAATCCGTCTGGATTTATTTCAATTTATTGTACAATACCGAACATCGGAATAAATTTCATCATTTCCTTTTCCTAAAACAATTTCAAATCTTTTTTTAAATTCATAAATTATCCGCTGAAAATTTCCTTCTTTTATTTATAAAACATCGTTTATAAATCTCATGTCTTGTTTTAAATATTTAAAACAAATTTCTATTTCAAATCCCATTTGAAATCCAATTTCTGCTTCGGAAAATAATTTTTCCTTTTTAATCTAAAAATCCATTTTTATGATATTTTTAAATATCAATATATAGGGCCAGTGTTATTCAAACATCCAAATATACAACCATCTATCCAATTCAATACTCATCACATATATAAACAGATAGATAATAATAATAAATTTTGAGGAATCTAGTTGGATCCCTCCAACCTGTTTCCCTACATCCACAGATGTTAGTCAATATAAATAATACCCGTCCTGCTTCAAAGTAAGATATCGTGGTATAGAAGGTCACCCACTCAATATATCGTGGGGAGCTAGGTTCTTTCGCTAATGATAATACGGGCATCCGCTAATGGTACAGAGGGAAATATCCAATATATATAATATCCACAACCACCAAGCCTAAATATAACTAATATATATATATAAATATATATATATACACACACATATATATATATATATATAATAGCCACAATAATATTTCAACACATCCAAACAACCAACAAACATCATATAAAAGTTATTTAAAATAAAAATTCGTTTATGATAAAATTATAAACAAATCCAAAGAGTGAGTTTACTCACCTTGGTTTTCGTTTGCCGAGTATTCTGTTAATTTCCATATCATCAGCTACAATAGTCTTGAATCGATTTTATAGCTATGATTATTTAATTTTATTAAACGACTAAACAATTATTTTTTAAATTAGTTGAACTAATTAAATTAATTATTAAATTATACCTCAATTCACGTTAATTTCTATCTACTCCTTTCCAGCATCCCCGCTAGTTATCACCAGTGACCGAACTCAATGCAAACCAAACCACAACTAAAATCAAACACCCCTTCATTTTTCATACTTAACAAACTATAAATATAATCCATTTCCTTCATGTCTCACTCACATCACATCCTCCAACATCCACCACCCATGAATTCACCACTTGCAGCAAATCTATGTTCCACCTGAACCAATCAAAACCCCTTACTTCTCCTTTAACACTTCCAACATCCCCAGACAAAATTACTCCACTCCAATCGCAAATAACCATACACAGTCGGTCTCATTGTTCCAGACCAACTCCTCATTTAATTTTTAATCACGTAATTACCCAACCAAATCTACCCAGTGCCGAACTCCATCTCTACCATTACTTGAGCAACCAGGCCGACACCCATCTATCTTACGCCTCAACACGATGCACTGTCAGAAAAACAACGACAGATTAAAATCTAGAATCCTTCCAAATTCCATCCATCAGCGCGTCTCTTCACCAGGAACCCAACGCCGCCCATCTCCAAAACTACCTCCCTCTGAATCATCGACGGTCCCCAACCCTAGCTGTTGTTCGAAACCGAGATCCCCAGACCCATTATCAAATACGTACCATGATTTAGAACACTCACCTCCTCTTGTTATAGATTTGAAATGGTTCGATTCTGATCTTGATTTCATTCGCGAATCTTGGCTTGCAGTTGAAATGGGTGGGTAGCGACGTAGATAGAATCAAAGGTGAAGAAATTGAAAGAATAGAAGTGAGAACGAAAATTGATTTTCCCTATTCACTAAAGAATGAGATAAAGGGATCGACCTTAAAGGATTGTATTTAAGCAGTGGCCATTTTGTTAACTGAACGAACTTGTTTGACAATGACGAAGAAATGTAAAAAGGGGTATGTCATGGTTTTAAAGATGCAAAGGGAAAAATTCATACAAACAAATTAAAGGGATGTTTGCCTAAGTACAATACAAATCCCTTTTCTTTTTTTAAAAAGATTTTCTTTTTATTAATTTGATTTGATTTCGATTTAATCCGATTTGATTTCTAATTAATACGATTCGATGTTGATCTTATCCATTCAATTTTATAGTAATATATTTCGGGGTTCTGAGCTCCAATTCGATCGCATGGAGAAGATATCAACTTAAATCGACGATTTAAATTTAATCCAGTTTAATTATTTCTAAACATTTTCTAATCGCACGATCAAATGATAAGTCCAAATGCTACTAAATTTGAAACTCGATAACAATACGCTATTACGGATTTGATAAACTGGTTTCGTTGAATTCTGAGATTGTGTAACGTCCCAGATTTTTCGGTTATTTAGATTTGAATATTTAAATTTGTTTTAAATATTTATTGAAAATATATACATAGTTTATTACTTAAACGATGATTAAGCATTTAAAATTTATATTTAATTTAAAACGAACTCGAAATGGCGCAGTAGTTCGTAATATTGGGTTTTGAACTTCAATTGAATACACGGAATCTGATATAAGCCAGAATTCTGTGAAACAAGAAACGCTGGAATCGATTTGATTATATTTTTCTGATGAAAGAGAAAAATCAAGATTTCATCGTATGGAATGCAAGTTATGTCTAATTCAAATTTTCAGAAAATCGCTATGGAATTGTTTATAAACCATAGCGATAATTAAATACTGGTTTTGAATTTGGACGAGATCTTTGAGACGTAGTTATAATTTAATTTTTAGAAATTTTCTTTAATTTTAAATTCGGAAAATACGCAACTTTTTATTTGGAGTATTTTGCACCCAATATCAGCATTTTGGGGTTTCACAATATAAGTTAACCTACCGATATTATTATATTTTTAGGATCGTGGGGGCATTACTCGTCATAACAGTATGTTTAGTTTCATTATTTTTGAAGACCGTGGGCGAGTACACCAAAATTTAAACATCGAACGCGTATTAAATGGGACAATGTTATACGTTTATTTTAAACTGACCAAGATCTTCCCTACCGTGCATTTCTTGGGTTCCAAAATTTCTCTACACTGTATATTTCTTGCGCCCCAAATTTTCTCAATTACTTGTGCCTCAAACCATCCAATTCCTTGCGTCCCAATTCTTTTACATACCGTGGGGAGCACGAATTATTTTGAAAATCACACCCTTAGCATACAACTACCAATCTACTTTCTGCAAACCTAAATAAAACAGCTTGCTACCCACGTTGCTTTCACTATATAAAGGTCTCTACTTCATTCGTTACCTCATCTTATTCCAGTAAGGAAAACTCCACTTCTCCCACGAAAAATAAATCAAACAATCCGAAATCAACTCCTTAAAATCCTGAAATCCAATTCCCTGATTTACCCTAACAGGGAGCTTCAAATTTATATTATTTTTCTTGACTTCGAACCCTTTCAGTTCGACACCCATTAATCGTCGTGACCCAAGCCCGCATTCAAAGAGCATGGTGTAACGATGTAGGCATTTGAATTTGTTTTCGGGATGAGCACATCATTTGGCACCTTTCCCCGAAGCCACGTGAGTTTCTAGAAGGATTCTGGATGGGGTTTTGGCACCTCGAGCACGTCATCGCAGTTGTGGGATGGAGCTGTTTCGTATTTTTCTAAGAATGAAATGGGTACGGTGGTAGAAACGAAACAGCAGGGGTGTTTAACTGTAGCGGTTTGTTTTTTCCTTGAATAAAGCTTCAGTTAAAACAACAAGAAGGAAAAAATGCAGTGGGGTTGAACGTGAGCTCAAGGGCATCTGGAGGAAAGGGACGTGGGAGAAACGAGAGCCCTGTAGCATTTTGGGATGAAATAGAAGATGGAGGAAGGGAGTAAGCGGTGGGCTGAGGTACTGGGCTTTAGGCCTTCTGGTAGCACTTGTAAATGTGCCTGTAGCCTTTCTTTTGTTGGAATAAAGCAATATGGGGAGGATATGCGAAAAGATAAGGAAGCATGGGAATAAGGTAGCACTTGGCAGGTGAGATAGTGATTTAATATACCTAATTATTAACTTGAAGGGGGCCTAATCATATTACACAAACCATGGGCCAATTTATGTTGAATATCTTAACATTGCCTATAAATTTTAGGATGTAAAGTTTTGAAACTACCTAAACTATATAATCTCAGTGCCTAATAATATTATTAGCATGACCTATTTTTATAAATTTAATCAACGTGGCCGGTTATTATTTTAAGAACCTAATTAACATTTAGTTAGGATTTAATTAAGTGTTAACTAAATTTAAATCTTTACCCGGGACGTAACATTTGTATAAATCGTTCATATGTCAACAGAATGGAACGAACCAAACGACGTTGAGGCTGTATCAGAGAGCACAACAGTTTGGAGATGGAGCGAACGGATTTGAAAGCAGCTGGAGTTTTTAATTAAATTAAATGCAAGTTTAATTTAATTAAATTAAACAGTTTTCACGACAAATGGAAATCTAGGTGAGTTCAATTCACTCAGTTATCCCACTTATATTTATTATAAGTCGGGTTTGTTGATTGTGTCCTACGATTGTTGGTCGTTGATTATGTGTTGATCGTTGTGATATATGCTGATATTTTTATACCCGATTTAAATTAAACGTTCATTTAATTTAATCGGAACAAAATCGTTATTTTTAACGATTATTTCCCATTAAGGTAACTTACCTTGATTTGTAACACCCCACACCCACTACGGACACTCACTAAGGGAATGCCATAGCATCGGTGGAGTATTTTAAGTGAATATAGAACAGAAAAATTACAACAAGACAGATATAAATAATACTTGAAAATCTAAAACATCATTTCATTGCAGCAGAAGATAAACATGTCTGGTTACAATACCAAAACCAACTAAACAAGAGTCAAGTACTAAATATCCATCTTAATAAAACATAAGTACATAATCCCACTACATAACTAATAGCCATAATAGAAAAGATAACCGAGCTTTACATCAAGAGTCCAAGCTCCAAGATAGATAAAGCAGTCTGGATCAAACTCCACTAGAACTAGGCCCAACCTGAGGACCTGAGGGGGGAAAAAGATAAAAACAACGGGGTCAGACATAAGTCTGAGTGAGCCCTATAACTTTAACAATACAATCATTAAAGTAATTAGGGTATGATATAAACTTGGTATGGTGAAGACTGGGGATAAATGACTACACTAAGCAGCCAACTAGACATAGGAAGAACTAAGATATCGGTAAAGACGCATCTACCCACCCAAGGGTAATTACTACACTGCACCACACCGGTCTTTCCTAACTTAAAGGTTGATCCCACCCAAGGACTTAGAAATTTCTCTAGTAGTTTCCTGTACCCCTAGCTGACCACATAGGTGTCGTCTGCCCCTATCTCCACTAGGTGTACCCACTACTCCCCAAGCGATCGGCTCCCTAACGTAGATACCCATGCTGGCCCCACAGTGGGGTGTATCACTCCCCCAAAGTGGCAACCCGATAACTTAAGAGTGCAAGGCTTATACCTACACGATGCAACAACGTCTTACCTACCAGCCCGGGTCCACACACGCATATGAAACCCGTTGGACTTGCGTTGCCACCGCTAACCCATTTTTGGCCTCTTATAGTCAAGCCCAGTATGCGTGTCCCGTCCTCGACTTGGGTCGAGCCCACAATGATACATATGGGTTACTTGTTGAAATGGGCCCCCACAAGCTACCCACCTAAGCTTGTCCCTTTTCTAGTGCATCCCACTTAACCCTTTAACCATGTTTAATTACATGTTTCCACTTGGTTAAGTATTCTAATCGTATTTTCTATTGCCACCCAAGGCAACCCACTAGATTTCCACATGCCACCCAAGGCACTTGATTTCCACATGCCACCCAAGGCACCCACTTAACCCCTCATGCCCCACTACATGCTTATCTGGTTAAGTGTTTCTTAATTGATTAAGACCATAACCTCTGCAAAGACCTCTCACATTAGACTATCTTTTATGGCAGCTGGATTTGCCGGTCGGGTCCGGGCAGGCTTACGCCATAACCGAGTCTAACCTCGTGTCTTTACACTTGTCACGTATTTAGTTTATGCCTAAGAACACTCACATTGGGCCAATCATTTGTAGCCGCTGGATTTGCCGGTCAGGTCCGGGCAGTCTTATGCTACAAAAGGGTCCAACCTCATGTCTTAGTCGATTAATTACACCTAATTAATCACCCTCATATTTTGAATTAATTTTCCCTAATTAATTCCAATTTAATGATGTACATAATTGACTCAATTATGTCCATCCACTTATGGTATGCAACATCATACCAATCTCACCACAATTTTGTTAACATGAATATTAACCCCATCGTTCCCCACGTAATACGCTAACATGACATACTTAAAAGGGAAGATTCATCACAAATGCAATGGGTTCTACTTAGCATAACATTAGCATCATAATGGGTTTTAAAGGTGTCAACTTGCATATATGACCATAGCATCAAACCCAACTAGCATAAATAATCAACCCAAACTTGCATGAATCACATATGTCATAAAGAGGGTAACTTGCATAGATGTTCATGTCATAGACCTATCATAAAGGGATAAACTTGCATACATGTCATAGGTCTAAAAGGGATGAACTTGCATATGTTACTCATATCATAAAAAGGGGTAAACATGCATATGTATGCATGACATACAAAGGGGTAAACTTGCATATGTATGCATATCATACAAAGGTGTAAACTTGCACATGTTACTTGCATATAATCAAACACCAAACTTGCATAACATGTCATATATGAACTTGCATATAATCAAACACCAAACTTGCATAACATGTCATATATGAACTTGCATATAATCAAACACCAAACTTGCATAACATTTCATATATGAACTTGCATATAAGCAAACACCAAACTTGCATAACATGATGTCATAATGGATCAATGTTTATCATAGTGATTTGCATAACTAGCATCATGAACACATAGCATAAAACTTGCATAACTAGCATCATGAACACATAGCATAAAACTTGCATAACTAGCACCATGAACACATAGCATATGATAACATAACTTGCATTGATCCACATTCATAACCATATCCTCATTATATCCTATAATAATTAGTTTAGCAATTGCTTGCTAAAGGCATAGAAACTCACAACTTGTTGATTAGCACTTCTATGAAGAAGATTAAGTTGCTAGAGTTGATTAGAAGTTGATTTGAGAAGCTATCTTCCTCTTTAATTTGTTGGTGGCTCCTTCTAGTTGCATTTTGACGGCATAACGACGTTGTCTCCAATTTTAGTATGAATTAGGGTAGTCTTAGGGTGTATTTATAGATTAGTTAAGTGTTTTAGGCCATTAGATTAACACTAAATTAGATTAGAGCCGTCAGATCTCGTCACTAGCCACCAAAACACAGCCCAAATCCCAAATCAGTGCACCCAGGTCACCTGGGCTTGACCAGGGAGGTCGACCCCCAGGTCGACACTAGGGTCGACACCCAAGTCGACCTGGTGGGAAGGTCGACCCCCAGGTCGACTCCCAGGTCGACCTGGTCTGGGCGGGAATTTTCCCGCCTAGCCCATATTCTGCATTTTTGAAATCTGTTTCGTTTTTTTATTTTTCGTGAAACTTCTAAAGGCCATATCTCAGACATACGGACTCCGATTCACGAAATTTCGGACTCAATTTCGCGTATTTTTCCGAGACGAACGCAACCGCGAAACCCGTTTCCCTTAATTCTTACATCTAAGATTAATTATTCATTAATTTATGAACATCACTGTCGTTAGAAAATACGGGGTGTTACATTCTCCCCTACTTAAGGGATTTCGTCCCCGAAATCTCTAAGTCAAGAAGAACGTATCCTACCAACCAAACAACCATCTACTAAACCATCAAACACGGGCATCCATTGTCCTTAAAGTTTCTAATGCTGTATGAACATATGCAAAAAGTGTGTGTATATGTTCCCTATCTAATGCAAAATCAGGCGGTCTACTGATTCAGTTGACCTCCTTAATGCAAACCATGATAGTGCCATGCATTCAATATGTATGCGAAAGAACCCTATCGACACATACTATTTCTACATGTGTGCACAACCATACACCACAATGCATCATCCATATGGTAACACAACCATTATACATCCATTAATAAAGCTACCTACACACAATTATATTCAATATGCAATATGAAGTGACTGAGCCGATCTAGTGTCTAAAGTGTGTGTATATGCATCCACGAGCAACCACTAGCAAACACTTGCATCCACACGCATCCATCAATCATAACATGTCTCAAACACATGTTTCAACCATAGGTTTACCCTATCTAAAGGTCAAAGGTACTAACGAGAGGACATACTAAAGATAAGATAAGTACTAGACAAACGATAAAGGAGAAGTTAAAAGACATACCCTCAAAAAGAAATGGGTACAGTGAACGCATCTTCGCTTCTGTCTCCCAAGTAGCATTGCTTTCATCATCTCCCCATTGCACTTTGACTAGTTGAACCTCTCTGTTTCTCAACTTCCTAATCTCTGACCCAAGGATGCGAGTAGGAGCTCGTCGAATCGTCGCATCACGCTCTACCTCCACTTCTCTAAGCAAGCTCAGCTCTACCACCTCTGCGGTCTCATGTAGGCACTTCCTCAAATGTGACACATGGAATACATCATGTACTCCACTAAGTCTCTCGGGCAACTCTACTCTATATGTCATCTGTCCAATCCTTTCCTTAATAGGAAACAATCCTACAAACCTTGGTGCTAACTTCCCAACGGACCCAAAGCGAACTATATTCCGTAATGGAGACACCTTAACAAAGACCATGTCCCCAACATCAAACTCAAGATCCGTCCTCCTCTTATCCGCGTAAGATTTCTGTCTGTCCTGCGCCGCTTTCATCCTTCTTCTAATCAAATCAATCTTTTCCGAAGTCTCTCTAACCATATCAGGCCCAAGCAAGATCTTATCCGTAGATTCCCACCAACATGTAGGTGACCGACAAGGCCTTCCATAAAGAGTTTCGAAAGGAGCCATGCCAATACTAGACTGAAAGCTGTTGTTATATGAGAACTCCACCAATGGAAGATGCTCTTCCCATGTACCTCCAAAATCCAAGATACATAAAAGGTCTTCTAGAACACGATTCACCCTCTCGGTCTGGCCGTCCGTCTGAGGATGATATGCGGTGCTCAAACACAACTGAGTCCCTACTGCCTCTTGCAAACTCTTCCAAAACTCGCTAGTGAAGATAGGATCTCGATCACTCACTATGCTAGAAGGTACACCATGCAACCGAACTATCTCTCGAAGGTAAACTGAAGCTAGCCATGGAGCAGTCCTCTTGCTCTTCATGGGTATGAAATGGGCGCTCTTAGTAAGTCTGTCTATCACAACCCAAATTCCCGTATTACCCTTCCTCGATCTCGGTAACCCATCAACAAAGTCCATCGAGACGCTATCCCACTTCCATTGTGGAACCTCCAATGGGTGAAGCAACCCACCGGGTTTCTTTTGCTCCGCTTTCACTTGTTGGCACACCAAGCATCTAGCGACATACTCGGTCACATCCTTCTTCATACCGGCCCAAAAGAAAACTCGCTTCATGTGTAACGACCCGCATTTTTCAGCGATATAATTAATTTATTTAATTCTTTGAATAATGGTTTGGTTATTTAAAATGACCAAAATTAAGTAATATTGAATATTTAATTAAAATAAATAAAATAATAATATAATTAATTCTGGAATTTTCAAAAATAGTGGAATTTCACAGTATTGTGAATTTAGATTATTTAAAGAATATATATTCTAGTTAGAATTGAATTATATTGGCAAAGATAGTAGATAACGACGGTTTGAATGTATAATTATAATTTAATTATAATCGAGCTCGAAAAAGTGCGGCAGTTCGTAATTTGGCGATTCGAACTTTAAACGAATATACATAATTCGTTTTAAGTCGGATTTCTGTGAAACAAGAAACGTCGGAATCTGTTGAACTGTATGTTTCTAATGGAAGAGAAAAAAATCATGATTTCGTCGTATAGATTGCAAGATATGTCCAATTCAAATTTTCAAATAGTCGCTATAGAATCGTTCGCCGACCATAACAGTTTATTTGAAATAGCTGCATACTGGATTCGAATGTAGACAAGGTTCTTTTGAGACATAGTGATAATTTAATTTTTAGAATTTTACTGTAATTTTTAATTAATTAAATAGGAAACTTTTTATTTGGAGTATTTTGCACCCTATATCAATATTTTGGGGTTTCACAATACGAGTTAACTTACCGATATGATTATATTTTTGGGATCGTGGCACCTCGCTGAACACGATGGTATTATTATTTCTGTCCATAACTCTCCATATGTGAACGAAGAAATTAAGTGCAATAGGGACTCTAAACCGTTACTTGGAAACGAAAATAATATATATATATATATATTTATATTTATATAACCCCTAAGTTTCAAATCAAAAAGAGATATACATATTCTCTATTTCTTTGCAAGGAAGGGTCGTACCCTCTCCTGCACCAACGCAATAAATGAATTGTCACCCTTCTTCCGAGCAGCTACCATATGAAAGGAAATAACATGCAGATCTACTGTTGTTGCTATCACAAATCCTATGTATAGATACGTGCGGACCTACACATAGCCATTATCTTCCTTTCTGCTGAAGTAACGCACGCATATGCCTATGGAGAGGAGCAGACCTACCAGCTACCATGATATTTTGTACCACAAACCTATGTTGTTCCTATGCTTCACGCTAGTACTGAATCACGCATTTAAACCCTAAAAAGAGAAATGGGTACGGTGCCTTCAAACCGTGGGGACAAAGGAAACCAATTTCAACGTCTACAGTCTACTACCTATATTGCACAATAACCTAATACTTGGCACCCAAGTTTACAATACTATAAATATACACCTAAAACACTACCGCTCTCGTCACTCTCCTCTCTGTAAACCAAATAAAGTTCCTCACTGAAAAACTCAAAACCTCATATACGAAACGCTTAATACTGCTCATCACTTTCGTGGCTCATTTCGAGGGGTTACAACGTGGAAGGTGAGCATGGCTTGGGACAGTTTGGGTAGGGAGAGGTACTGAAAGTCCAAAGTGAAGAAATGAGCAACGTTAGTATGAGGAAATGGTGAATAATACCTGACAGAGGAGCTTGCGGGTTTTACCGAATGAAAAGCAATTGTAGATGCGAGGGTGTTATCCGGAGTATGGTTTCATTGGACGGTGAAGGGAAGCTGATGAGGGTTTCACCGTGATTCATGCCTTGAGAGCGAAGTGACGCGGGAGCCTACTGTGAAGAAACTTACGGTATTTCTTTTGAAAGGAGCTGAGTTTCCATGGGAACAACTATAGCCTGATCTCGGTTTAAATTGTTTGGGCCGAGTAAAGTCGGTAAGCCCAAATTATATAATTGAATTTAAGTTTTGTGTTTAATTTAAATATGTGTTTACTTATAAAAATAACAACTTATCCACACGTCGTTATAATAACGAACCATCTATTGCGTTGGAATCGGGGGAGGACACAAGCTACACTATGAAGTTGGTTCAGAACCCTTCGGAGCTCGTTTGCATTTAGGGTGACATAATACGTCTGATATTGAACCATCGACCGTCTACCGTATTGACGGTAAACAACCAAGGTGAGTAAAACTCACTAACTCTTCTCAGTTATATTTTTATAACGTATTTTTAGAATTTATAAATGATGGTTGTTTGCTATGCGTTGGTTGTTTGGTTGAACTGTTAGTTAAATTGGTTGAAAATATCGATAACGATATATAAAAAAATCGTTAATCGAATGTTGATTATGTTTATCAGAATATTCCATTTTTCGTGTTATTTATGTTGATTAACATCGGTGGATGCAGGGAAACAGGATGGAAGGATCCAACTGGATTCCTCAACATTTATTTTACTACTTTTCATATATTATGATATATGACATGATTTATAAATCTGTTGCTGATTATGGATGTTTGGATGATATTGATCATCGCTATATGGTACGTTAAATGCCATAAGAAATACTAGAATGTACAAAAGGAATTTTCAAAGTATATATTAAATAAAGTGTTTATATAAAATCAATGGATTTTATAAAAAGGGGATTTATTTAAAGAAATAAAATGTTCATATAAATTAAACAGAATATTACAAAGGGAATATTTGGAAACCAAATAGAATTTTGGAAAGAATTATTTGGGAAATTTATAAGTATGAAAAGGGAAGTATACAAGGACTAAGTTTAGACCCGTGCCCCGCACACGGGTGTAACATGATATTGATTTAAAATAAATTTTAAATAGAAATCTGTTTTAACAGATAAGGTTGAGAAGATTAATTTATAAATAATATTTTATAAATTAAATAAAATATTTATCTTTGATAAATAAAAATATTCGTCTGAACTTATATAGAGAAGAGAAATCGGATTAACATCAACATTTTGATAGAACTTGAACATTTCGTTTATAAAAGGATTTTTATACGAGAGTAAAAGTGTTAAAAATAAAAAGGGAGTTTTCGTAGAGATAAATCCATGAATAGAAGTTGGAAATGAGATATTACTTTTGAAATACCAAATCAAACCAAATGGATTATATAAAGGAATATTTTTCACATTTAGTGTGAAAATGGATTTAGGTAAAGATTTTGCAAAGAAACGCATTTATAAAGGAAAATTGGGTTTTTGAAATAGAAGTTAAACAGAAAGGAAATTTCGAATGGTTAGAAATAAGGAACTTGTTTAAAAATAAAAACAAGTGCTGTGATTTATAAACAAACGTTTTAATATAAACTAAAATATAATTATCAGTGGATAATTGAGATTTCAAATTCAACAGTAAATGGGAAATGGCTAAATTAAAGATAATTTAATCTAAAGAAATAAATGTTGAATGATGATTGATCGATAGAATTTCCATCTGAAAATAATATCGTTGGTTGTACACTTATTTTTCTTTGATAGTTAAATCACCGACTATCGAAGTTTTTGACCAATTTTACGTCGTCAATATGGAGAGACCGGGATCAGATTCATTATCTGAAAACCACTCTGTATGGACGTTAGCATTGCGATCAAATATTGAAGACAGAGTTATGCAAGGACTATCCTATTTACAGAATAGTGCCTTCGGTTTGTCCAGTCCCAGGACAACGTGAATGGACGAATGTCTGACAGAGTATATCTAACGGATCACGTAAGTTGATCTCTTCAAACGTACTTACGTTTGGTGGCGGAGGAATTCGTTTCTCTTAGCTTTATACCCGTGGTATTTTTGAGGAAATCAATGTGTGATTTGACGGGTATGACGATGTGGCATTCAAAGTGAATGGTGGTCAAGTGTTTCAAAAGATGCGTAATGACCTCAAGCCTCATCAACCGGGAAATGACAGAAATCGGGCAGGCAGCATGGCTATGTGGGTCGCACCCATTAGGGTGTGCATCACCTATCTAGAGAAAAATCCATTTCATTCTATTGTCTATTTCGATGCTGTCCCTTGTCGGGAAGACGGTGGGTAGCTCCCAACCGTTGGTGATATACATTCGATACACTCAAGCGAAATGAGTGGTCGGTCATGTGCGGGCCGGGTTGCAAGATGTTCTTGTTGAACCCAGTGTATTTGCCTCTAGAGATACACGTTCGGCAGGTGGTCCCATACCTTGTCAAGGTCGGAGTCCAATCTCCAATAAGAGCCTGCGATTTTTGTTTGTATACTATATATGTGGAGCGTGAGATGCAAGCGTTCTGCTAGATTTTAATTACTTGTGATTAGACATTATCATAATATCAGAAAAATATTGATTTCAAAACTGTTTTGGGTTATCGTAAGGTAAAAACCATCCGTGTTTATGTGTGGATTGGTCTTACGATTACCTTTTCCTTTTGAAAAGGATTTTTGAAAAGTTAAACCGATGATTTGAGTTTACTCACACCAGTCCCATGACTGACCCAGAGTTTATTTTGTTTTGTTTTCCCTAAACTCTTGGGTGCCCAAATTTGTACGGGCAGTCAAGTAGTTCAGGTCTTTACAGATATACTTGGAGGAGCTTGAAGCAGGAGGCTTCAGGATTATGTATAGCTATTGTTATTTCCGCTGCGTGTAAGTGTTGTGCTTTGATAACGTTATTGTGTATATATACTGTTTTATTTCAAAGTTATGTTATAATATATTTTATTCGTTCCGCTGTGAGATTCGTATTACTCTGATTCCGTTCTGTGGTAATCTTCTTCTTCTATTCTAATTTTCTATCTTATCTATCCTCACCCTCTAATTTCTTTCTATAAATGATCTGGAATGTTCGATTCCTGAATAATTAACATGGGTTTTATGTTGATTTTCTGGGTCGAAAATCTCAGTTCGTTACAGTGGTATCAGAGCTGAAGGTTAAGTGATTACCTTGGCTCTGTGGCGTGACTCAATAGAGATGGGGTTAACAATACCCTAGATTGAGTTTGAGTGTATATATACGAGTGAACGTATTTTTAGATTTTATAAAAGTTGTTTTATATTGTGGAGATTTATCGGTTGAGTTGTTTATGAGTCCTGGTCGATCAGTTTGATCCACTGTATCGATAGGAGTTTATAAACACTCGAATACGATGGGTCGTCACAGTATGTTTTAAAGAGGGTAAATGAAATATTTTTCCCAAATTATATTTTGATATAAAGAAAGTATATATATTTGAACTATTATAGTATATTGGATGTGTTGGTTGATTATAATCGAAATGGTTATGTAAATAACCAAACAGAACTCGTGTAAGGGTAGTATATAAGAGCAGATAAATTAAATCTGAATTAAATTAGAATTGGAATCAAAATTCTGAAAACAGGGAGAAGTGTTTGTAAATGGATTTGAATTGAATATAAGAAAATTTTAAAATCCTGGGAGATTTTAAATTGTTTACAAGTATCGTGAATGATATTTTGAAAAAGATTTCAAATTGAAAATGTTTAGATATGGTTTTGAAAGTGATATAGTATTGATCTCACTTCGATAGCTGGGAAATGACTCTGATGATGCTGGCCACATCATCAGTGTTCATTTTCGAGTTGTAAGTGCCAGATTACTACCAAAGAGAGTGTTTTTGAATTGTTTTAAGAAAAAGGTTGTTGTTTGAATCCTGAAAAGGGATATTTGACATTTGAAAGAGCTAAGCTGTTTAAACTTTCCCAGGAAGATAGTATGAATTGAAAAAAAAAAAAAAAAAAAATTTTTTTAATAAAATTGGCGAAAGAAAATTGAAATTGAATTAAAACCAGAAATGGAAATCAAATAGAAATCTGGGAATGCAAACTGGAATTGAATAAAAACCAGTAAGGGAAAATTGAATTGAAATAGAACGATATCGAATAAAGTTGAAGTTGTGAGTTATGGATTTGTGTAAATATATTGGACGGAAAAACAAGGGTTGAAATTGGTAATGGAATTTGAGTTTGAGAATGAGATCTGGTTTGAAATAGGATGATTGGATTTGAGAACAGATGATTGGAGACTGATTGGGATGACGTTGGTATGTGCTGAATTGCCAGCAGAATGAAAGGATTTAATGATATTCCCAACAAAAAGGTACACGTTTATTTATATATGAGATTGGTGATCTTCTGAGCCAATTTGGCAAGCTGCTTGGCTGTGTTGTTTTCTTTTGGGTTGGAGGAGGCCTAGGGAGGCGAGTTGTCGTTGTACCGATTGAGCCGTACAGAGGAGGTGATGGCGAAATTTTTCGAAAATTTCGGGTGTTAGAAAATTTCCAGAATTTTTGAAAATTTTCGTTAATCGAAATAAATTAATTGAAATTAAATTAATTCAGTTGAAACTGAAATTAAAAGCGAATGGATAATTTTTAAACCAGTTAAATAGGGTCGGTCTTCTACTTTAGCAATTTCGAGGACGAAATTATTTTAAGGGGGGAAGAATGTAACGACCCGCATTTTTCAGCGATATAATTAATTTATTTAATTCTTTGAATAATGGTTTGGTTATTTAAAATGACCAAAATTAAGTAATATTGAATATTTAATTAAAATAAATAAAATAATAATATAATTAATTCTGGAATTTTCAAAAATAGTGGAATTTCACAGTATTGTGAATTTAGATTATTTAAAGAATATATATTCTAGTTAGAATTGAATTATATTGGCAAAGATAGTAGATAACGACGGTTTGAATGTATAATTATAATTTAATTATAATCGAGCTCGAAAAAGTGCGGCAGTTCGTAATTTGGCGATTCGAACTTTAAACGAATATACATAATTCGTTTTAAGTCGGATTTCTGTGAAACAAGAAACGTCGGAATCTGTTGAACTGTATGTTTCTAATGGAAGAGAAAAAAATCATGATTTCGTCGTATAGATTGCAAGATATGTCCAATTCAAATTTTCAAATAGTCGCTATAGAATCGTTCGCCGACCATAACAGTTTATTTGAAATAGCTGCATACTGGATTCGAATGTAGACAAGGTTCTTTTGAGACATAGTGATAATTTAATTTTTAGAATTTTACTGTAATTTTTAATTAATTAAATAGGAAACTTTTTATTTGGAGTATTTTGCACCCTATATCAATATTTTGGGGTTTCACAATACGAGTTAACTTACCGATATGATTATATTTTTGGGATCGTGGCACCTCGCTGAACACGATGGTATTATTATTTCTGTCCATAACTCTCCATATGTGAACGAAGAAATTAAGTGCAATAGGGACTCTAAACCGTTACTTGGAAACGAAAATAATATATATATATATATATATATATATTTATTTATATTTATATAACCCCTAAGTTTCAAATCAAAAAGAGATATACATATTCTCTATTTCTTTGCAAGGAAGGGTCGTACCCTCTCCTGCACCAACGCAATAAATGAATTGTCACCCTTCTTCCGAGCAGCTACCATATGAAAGGAAATAACATGCAGATCTACTGTTGTTGCTATCACAAATCCTATGTATAGATACGTGCGGACCTACACATAGCCATTATCTTCCTTTCTGCTGAAGTAACGCACGCATATGCCTATGGAGAGGAGCAGACCTACCAGCTACCATGATATTTTGTACCACAAACCTATGTTGTTCCTATGCTTCACGCTAGTACTGAATCACGCATTTAAACCCTAAAAAGAGAAATGGGTACGGTGCCTTCAAACCGTGGGGACAAAGGAAACCAATTTCAACGTCTACAGTCTACTACCTATATTGCACAGTAACCTAATACTTGGCACCCAAGTTTACAATACTATAAATATACACCTAAAACACTACCGCTCTCGTCACTCTCCTCTCTGTAAACCAAATAAAGTTCCTCACTGAAAAACTCAAAACCTCATATACGAAACGCTTAATACTGCTCATCACTTTCGTGGCTCATTTCGAGGGGTTACAACGTGGAAGGTGAGCATGGCTTGGGACAGTTTGGGTAGGGAGAGGTACTGAAAGTCCAAAGTGAAGAAATGAGCAACGTTAGTATGAGGAAATGGTGAATAATACCTGACAGAGGAGCTTGCGGGTTTTACCGAATGAAAAGCAATTATAGATGCGAGGGTGTTATCCGGAGTATGGTTTCATTGGACGGTGAAGGGAAGCTGATGAGGGTTTCACCGTGATTCATGCCTTGAGAGCGAAGTGACGCGGGAGCCTACTGTGAAGAAACTTACGGTATTTCTTTTGAAAGGAGCTGAGTTTCCATGGGAACAACTATAGCCTGATCTCGGTTTAAATTGTTTGGGCCGAGTAAAGTCGGTAAGCCCAAATTATATAATTGAATTTAAGTTTTGTGTTTAATTTAAATATGTGTTTACTTATAAAAATAACAACTTATCCACACGTCGTTATAATAACGAACCATCTGTTGCGTTGGAATCGGGGGAGGACACAAGCTACACTATGAAGTTGGTTCAGAACCCTTCGGAGCTCGTTTGCATTTAGGGTGACATAATACGTCTGATATTGAACCATCGACCGTCTACCGTATTGACGGTAAACAACCAAGGTGAGTAAAACTCACTAACTCTTCTCAGTTATATTTTTATAACGTATTTTTAGAATTTATAAATGATGGTTGTTTGCTATGCGTTGGTTGTTTGGTTGAACTGTTAGTTAAATTGGTTGAAAATATCGATAACGATATATAAAAAAATCGTTAATCGAATGTTGATTATGTTTATCAGAATATTCCATTTTTCGTGTTATTTATGTTGATTAACATCGGTGGATGCAGGGAAACAGGATGGAAGGATCCAACTGGATTCCTCAACATTTATTTTACTACTTTTCATATATTATGATATATGACATGATTTATAAATCTGTTGCTGATTATGGATGTTTGGATGATATTGATCATCGCTATATGGTACGTTAAATGCCATAAGAAATACTAGAATGTACAAAAGGAATTTTCAAAGTATATATTAAATAAAGTGTTTATATAAAATCAATGGATTTTATAAAAAGGGGATTTATTTAAAGAAATAAAATGTTCATATAAATTAAACAGAATATTACAAAGGGAATATTTGGAAACCAAATAGAATTTTGGAAAGAATTATTTGGGAAATTTATAAGTATGAAAAGGGAAGTATACAAGGACTAAGTTTAGACCCGTGCCCCGCACACGGGTGTAACATGATATTGATTTAAAATAAATTTTAAATAGAAATCTGTTTTAACAGATAAGGTTGAGAAGATTAATTTATAAATAATATTTTATAAATTAAATAAAATATTTATCTTTGATAAATAAAAATATTCGTCTGAACTTATATAGAGAAGAGAAATCGGATTAACATCGACATTTTGATAGAACTTGAACATTTCGTTTATAAAAGGATTTTTATACGAGAGTAAAAGTGTTAAAAATAAAAAGGGAGTTTTCGTAGAGATAAATCCATGAATAGAAGTTGGAAATGAGATATTACTTTTGAAATACCAAATCAAACCAAATGGATTATATAAAGGAATATTTTTCACATTTAGTGTGAAAATGGATTTAGGTAAAGATTTTGCAAAGAAACGCATTTATAAAGGAAAATTGGGTTTTTGAAATAGAAGTTAAACAGAAAGGAAATTTCGAATGGTTAGAAATAAGGAACTTGTTTAAAAATAAAAACAAGTGCTGTGATTTATAAACAAACGTTTTAATATAAACTAAAATATAATTATCAGTGGATAATTGAGATTTCAAATTCAACAGTAAATGGGAAATGGCTAAATTAAAGATAATTTAATCTAAAGAAATAAATGTTGAATGATGATTGATCGATAGAATTTCCATCTGAAAATAATATCGTTGGTTGTACACTTATTTTTCTTTGATAGTTAAATCACCGACTATCGAAGTTTTTGACCAATTTTACGTCGTCAATATGGAGAGACCGGGATCAGATTCATTATCTGAAAACCACTCTGTATGGACGTTAGCATTGCGATCAAATATTGAAGACGGAGTTATGCAAGGACTATCCTATTTACAGAATAGTGCCTTCGGTTTGTCCAGTCCCAGGACAACGTGAATGGACGAATGTCTGACAGAGTATATCTAACGGATCACGTAAGTTGATCTCTTCAAACGTACTTACGTTTGGTGGCGGAGGAATTCGTTTCTCTTAGCTTTATACCCGTGGTATTTTTGAGGAAATCAATGTGTGATTTGACGGGTATGACGATGTGGCATTCAAAGTGAATGGTGGTCAAGTGTTTCAAAAGATGCGTAATGACCTCAAGCCTCATCAACCGGGAAATGACAGAAATCGGGCAGGCAGCATGGCTATGTGGGTCGCACCCATTAGGGTGTGCATCACCTATCTAGAGAAAAATCCATTTCATTCTATTGTCTATTTCGATGCTGTCCCTTGTCGGGAAGACGGTGGGTAGCTCCCAACCGTTGGTGATATACATTCGATACACTCAAGCGAAATGAGTGGTCGGTCATGTGCGGGCCGGGTTGCAAGATGTTCTTGTTGAACCCAGTGTATTTGCCTCTAGAGATACACGTTCGGCAGGTGGTCCCATACCTTGTCAAGGTCAGAGTCCAATCTCCAATAAGAGCCTGCGATTTTTGTTTGTATACTATATATGTGGAGCGTGAGATGCAAGCGTTCTGCTAGATTTTAATTACTTGTGATTAGACATTATCATAATATCAGAAAAATATTGATTTCAAAACTGTTTTGGGTTATCGTAAGGTAAAAACCATCCGTGTTTATGTGTGGATTGGTCTTACGATTACCTTTTCCTTTTGAAAAGGATTTTTGAAAAGTTAAACCGATGATTTGAGTTTACTCACACCAGTCCCATGACTGACCCAGAGTTTATTTTGTTTTGTTTTCCCTAAACTCTTGGGTGCCCAAATTTGTACGGGCAGTCAAGTAGTTCAGGTCTTTACAGATATACTTGGAGGAGCTTGAAGCAGGAGGCTTCAGGATTATGTATAGCTATTGTTATTTCCGCTGCGTGTAAGTGTTGTGCTTTGATAACGTTATTGTGTATATATACTGTTTTATTTCAAAGTTATGTTATAATATATTTTATTCGTTCCGCTGTGAGATTCGTATTACTCTGATTCCGTTCTGTGGTAATCTTCTTCTTCTATTCTAATTTTCTATCTTATCTATCCTCACCCTCTAATTTCTTTCTATAAATGATCTGGAATGTTCGATTCCTGAATAATTAACATGGGTTTTATGTTGATTTTCTGGGTCGAAAATCTCAGTTCGTTACATCATGTCTTGGTACATCTTGTCCCCACCGGGATGAATGGTCATCTTCGAACGATGTGCATCGTCAAGAACAGCCTTCTTCAAACCCTCGTCTTGCGGTACACAAAGTCTACCGTCTCTACGCAACCACCCCTTATCAACTAGGGTGTACCTACTCAAATGGCTGGACGACTCCCCCCTTATGAGCTTCTCTACTAACTCAACCAACTGTGGGTCGTCCCGTTGTGCCTCGCCAATCCGTCCCAAAAGAGTAGGTCTGACTTCTAAGGATGCTAGCAAACCGGGTACAAAGTCAACGGAAGGTCTGAAGTCAAACATCGAGATAAATTCCAAGCTTCGTCGTTCAACGAACAATGGACTCAAGGACAACCTTTTTCTGCTTAAGGCGTCCGCCACCACGTTACCCTTGCCAGGGGTATACGCAATCTCGAAATCATATGATGCTAAGAACTCCATCCACCTTTGCTGTCTCAAGTTCAAATCCTTTTGAGAAAACAAGTACTTCAATGATTTGTGGTCAGTGAACAATTCGAACCTCTCGCCAAGAAGATAATGGCGCCAAGACTTAAGTGCAAAAACAATGGCGGCCAACTCTAGATCATGGGTAGGGTAATTTTTCTCATGCTTTTTCAACTGCCTTCCCCCATAGGCTATTACCCTTCCCTCTTGCATTAAGACTGCGCCTAGTCCTTTCCCACAAGCATCGGTATAAACAACAAATGGCTTACTCCCATCTGGCAACACTAAGACTGGAGCTGTGGTTAAAGCTCTCTTTAACTGTTGGAACGCATCATCACAATCTACGTCCCATGTGAAGACTAGATTCTTCTTTGTCAAGCGAGTTAATGGGGCTGATATCTTCGCGAAGTCCTTGATAAACTTCCTATAGTAGCCAGCCAACCCCAAGAAACTCCTCACCTCGGTAGCATTCTTCGGAACCTTCCAATCTTGGATGGACACTACCTTCGCGGGATCCACAGCTATCCCTTCCTTAGAGACCACGTGCCCTAAGAACCGCACTTCCTTCCTCCAGAAGTGACATTTAGAGAATTTAGCCTTAAGGCTATGCGCTCGAAGAGTCTCCAACACTTCCCTAAGATGTAGGGCATGCTCTTCTTCACTCTTAGAAAAGACTAAGATGTCATCCACAAAGACCACCACGAATTTATTAAGGTACTCCCTGAACACCCTACTCATCAAATCAACAAAGTATGCAGGGGCGTTCGTCAAACCAAAGGGCATCACCAGCCACTCATAGAAACTATCCGGAGTCCTAAAGGAGGTCTTGTCTATGCTATCCTCAGCCACTCTCAACTGATGAAACCCCGTGGCTAAGTCCAACTGCGAAAACACTGAGGCGCCAACCAACTAATCAAAGAGATCATCAATCCTCGGCAATGGGTGTCTATTCTTCTTTGTAAGCTTGTTGAGTTCTCTATAGTCTACACAAAGTCTGAGGGACCCATCCGCCTTCGTGGCAAAAACTACTGGAGCACCCCACTCCGATATACTTCGTCTTATGAACCCCTTCTCAAGCAACACCCCTACTTGCTTATGGAGTTCCCTCCTCTCACGAGGAGCCATGTGGCGCACTGGCAAAGATACTGGTTTAGCATTGTCTACCAGATATATTCGGAAGTCAATCTCCCGCTTCGGAGGTAAGCCCTTCACCTCCTCAAACACATCCGAGTATTCCCGGACCACTCTAACAGATCGCAAACTCTCGACCGAAGATTCAAGCGATTAAAGATAACTTAGCATAACAGAATTCATGGGATTACAAGAGATCTCGAGAGTGTTCCCCAAGCGGGTCATGAGCCTAACAACTCTCCTTTCACAATCAAGAACGGCACCATTACTGGATAACCAGTCCATGCCCAAAATCAACCCATAGCCCGTGAAGCCCAAAACAAAAGCATCACATCTAAACTCAACGCTAAGTATAGAAATCCTCAAACCCAAACATATCATGGACAAATAAGTGGAGCCCACAATTGGGTTTGAGACAACCAAGGGATCATCTACTAGACTGGTGTCTAAGTGCAGTGACTCAACTAATGATGATGAGATAAACGAATGCGATGCGCCAGAGTCAAATAAAGTACGGACAGGATGATCAAACAGAAAAACCAGACTTTCAACGGAAATAGTTCTACCTCTTTCCTGAATCGGTGGAACCGCGAGAGCCTGAACTTGTCCCCTTGCCTGACCTGGTGCCATAAGAGTTTGCACCTGTCCTCCTGAGGTAGATCCCGTCCTCTGCCCCTTCTTAGGGCAGTCCTTCACTAGATGCCCTGCTTCGCCACAGTGGAAGCAGCCAGCCTTCTTCTTCTTCCGACAATCTTTGCTTAGGTGGCCTGGTGTCCCGCAATTGAAGCACTTCTTCTTTCCCTTGCCACGGTTGCCTTTCCCACCCTTGTTTTGCTGTTGCTGTTGAGGTCTCTTCTGATCTCCTTTCTTCTCGGGTGCCTTATTAACATTGGGACCCTTCTCTTCCTCATGCATGAGTGCCATGTCTACTAGCTTCTCAAAGGTAGCCCCCATAGGGATGTGAGTCATAGCCAATCCATGCATCGGTTCATTCAAGCCTTTAACGAACCTCAAAGCCTTCTTCTCCGGTGTATTCACCATGTCTATGCCAAACCTTGCCAACTGATTAAACTTGTTGACATATTCCTTCACTGACAGGTTTCCTTGCTTTAGTGTCAAGAACCTTTCCATATACAGATTCTCTTCCGCCCTTGAGAGAAACCTTGCCACAAACCTTTGTCTGAAATCCGCCCAAGAGTCAACTAGGCGTTCTCCATTAGTGACCTCCCACCAGAACGAGGCCTCTCCCTTCATTAACCAAGCAGCTAACTTGACTTTCTTTCCTTCTTCCATTTCAAAGATATCTATCAATTCTTCCACCTCCTTAAGCCAATCTCTAGCTTCCACAAAAGTTTCTGATCCTTGAAAAGGCTTCCCTCCCATAGCCTTAAATTCCTTGCAAGTCTTAGCAAAAGTATCCGCGCGAGGAGGAGGAGGAGGAAGATCGGGTGCAACTGGTGGTGGAGGAACATCTGCTGGACCCGCAGTGGCGGCCCTAGCCTCCATCAACCTCCTATACCATACTGGTATCGCTACACCCTCCGGAAAGTTAAGATCTTCAGCCATGCTGAAACGAAAAAGGAAAGATTCAAAACGGAGAATTCGAAAGATAAAGATATGGCTATTGGGGATTATGCTTTTCTTTCCAAAAACATTTCTCTTAAAAGACATGTTTTTGAAAATACTCCTTCAAAAATGTTCTTAGAAAAATAGCTTTTCTAAAAGTTTTATCTGTTCTGGTAAGCTTAAGCTCTGATACCACGTGTAACACCCCACACCCGCTACGGACACTCACTAAGGGAATGCCATATCATCGGTGGAGTATTTTAAGTGAATATAGAACAGATAAATTACAACAAGACAGATATAAATAATACTTGAAAATCTAAAACATCATTTCATTGCAGTAGAAGATAAACATGTCTGGTTACAATACCAAAACCAACTAAACAAGAGTCAAGTACTAAATATCCATCTTAATAAAACATAAGTACATAACCCACTACATAACTAATAGACATAATAGAAAAGATAACCGAGCTTTACATCAAGAGTCCAAGCTCCAAGATAGATAAAGCAGTCTGGATCAAACTCCACTAGAACTAGGCCCAACCTGAGGACCTGAGGGGGGAAAAGATAAAAACAACGGGGTCAGACATAAGTCTGAGTGAGCCCTATAACTTTAACAATACAATCATTAAAGTAATTAGGGTATGATATAAACTTGGTACGGTGACGACTGGGGATAAATGACTACACTAAGCAGCCAACTAGACATAGGAAGAACTAAGATATCGGTAAAGAAGCATCTACCCACCCAAGGGTAATTACTACACTGCACCACACCAGTCTTTCCTAACTTAAAGGTTGATCCCACCCAAGGACTTAGAAATTTCTCTAGTAGTTTCCTGTACCCCTAGCTGACCACATAGGTGTCGTCTGCCCCTATCTCCACTAGGTGTACCCACTACTCCCCAAGCGATCGGCTCCCTAACGTAGATACCCGTGCTGGCCCCACAGTGGGGTGTATCACTCCCCCAAAGTGGCAACCCGATAACTTAAGAGTGCACGACTTATACCTACACGATGCAACAACGTCTTACCTACCAGCCCGGGTCCACACACGCATATGAAACCCGTTGGACTTGCGTTGCCACCGCTAACCCATTTTTGGCCTCTTATAGTCGAGCCCAGTATGTGTGTCCCGTCCTCGACTTGGGTCGAGCTCACAAAGATACATATGGGTTACTGGTTGAAATGGGCCCCCACAAGCTACCCACCTAAGCTTGTCCCTTTTCTAGTGCATCCCACTTAACCCTTTAACCATGTTTAATTACATGTTTCCACTTGGTTAAGTATTCTAATCGTATTTTCTATTGCCACCCAAGGCAACCCACTAGATTTCCACATGCCACCCAAGGCACTTGATTTCCACATGCCACCCAAGGCACCCACTTAACCCCTCATGCCCCACTACATGCTTATCTGGTTAAGTGTTTTTTAATTGATTAAGACCGTAACCTCTGCAAAGACCTCTCACATTAGACTATCTTTTATGGCAGCTGGATTTGCCGGTCGGGTCCGGGCAGCCTTACGCCATAACCGAGTCTAACCTCGTGTCTTTACACTTGTCACGTATTTAGTTTATGTCTAAGACCTCTCACATTGGGCCAATCATTTGTAGCCGCTGGATTTGCCGGTCGGGTCCAGGCAGTCTTATGCTACAAAAGGGTCCAACCTCGTGTCTTAGTCGATTAATTACACCTAATTAATCACCCCATATTTTGAATTAATTTTCCCTAACTAATTCCAATTTAATGATGTACATAATTGACTCAATTATGTCCATCCACTTATGGTGTGCAACATCATACCAATCTCACTACAATTTTGTTAACATGAATATTAACCCCATCGTTCCCCACGTAATACGCTAACATGACATACTTAAAAGGGAAGATTCATCACAAATGCAATGGTTTCTACTTAGCATAACATTAGCATCATCATGGGTTTTAAAGGTGTCAACTTGCATATATGACCATAGCATCAAACCCAACTAGCATAAATAATCAACCCAAACTTGCATGAATCACATATGTCATAAAGAGGGTAACTTGCATAGATGTTCATGTCATAGACCTATCATAAAGGGATAAACTTGCATACATGTCATAGGTCTAAAAAGGGATGAACTTGCATATGTTACTCATATCATAAAAAGGGGTAAACATGCATATGTATGCATGACATACAAAGGGGTAAACTTGCATATGTATGCATATCATACAAAGGTGTAAACTTGCACATGTTACTTGCATATAATCAAACACCAAACTTGCATAACATGTCATATATGAACTTGCATATAATCAAACACCAAACTTGCATAACATGTCATATATGAACTTGCATATAATCAAACACCAAACTTGCATAACATGTCATATATGAACTTGCATATAAGCAAACACCAAACTTGCATAACATGATGTCATAATGGATCAATGTTTATCATAGTGATTTGCATAACTAGCATCATGAACACATAGCATAAAACTTGCATAACTAGCATCATGAACACATAGCATAAAACTTGCATAACTAGCATCATGAACACATAGCATATGATAACATAACTTGCATTGATCCACATTCATAACCATATCCTCATTATATCCTATCATAATTAGTTTAGCAATTGCTTGCTAAAGGCATAGAAACTCACAACTTGTTGATTAGCACTTCTATGAAGAAGATTAAGTTGCTAGAGTTGATTAGAAGTTGATTTGAGAAGCTATCTTCCTCTTTAATTTGTTGGTGGCTCCTTCTAGTTGCATTTTGACGGCATAACGACGTTGTCTCCAATTTTAGTATGAATTAGGGTAGTCTTAGGGTGTATTTATAGATTAGTTAAGTGTTTTAGGCCATTAGATTAACCCTAAATTAGATTAGAGCCGTCAGATCTCGTCACTAGCCACCAAAACACAGCCCAAATCCCAAATCAGTGCACCCAGGTCACCTGGGCTCGACCAGGGAGGTCGACCCCCAGGTCGACACTAGGGTCGACACCCAAGTCGACCTGGTGGGCAGGTCGACCCCCAGGTCGACCCCCAGGTCGACTCCCAAGTCGACCTGGTCTGGGCGGGAATTTTCCCGCCTATCCCATATTCTGCATTTTTGAAATCTGTTTCGTTTTCTGATTTTTCGTGAAACTTCTAAAGGCCATATCTCAGACATACGGACTCCGATTCACGAAATTTCGGACTCTATTTCGCGTATTTTTCCGAGACGAACGCAACCGCGAAACCCGTTTCCCTTAATTCTCACGTCTGAGATTAATTATTCATTAATTTATGAACATCACTGTCGTTAGAAAATACGGGGTGTTACATGATTGGTTACAATAATATAAACATACATTATTGGAAGCTTGAACTGTTATCTTAGTCGACCAGTTGAACTGATTATTCGCGTTATCATCAAATTTATTGTTTATTTCCATATCATCATCATATGAACTGAGTGACAAATATGATTGGATTATTGAACTGATTATTGATTTGTTGAATCAAAATTCAACATTTGTCTATTATTAACCAATGGGTTATATTGGTTGAGGAATTATTAGCAGATGGCCCAAATATACAGTTTTATAAGAACTGATTTACCGTCAGGTAAAGCGATGAAAATGAAGTTATAAATATTATTTATAACTGAAGATGGATTTTAAATATATCATTTAAAAAGGGAAGGGAAATAATGTTTATTATTTATTATTTAAGTTTAAGGAAAATTATTGATTAGTTTTATAATGGAAATACTTACGTTATTGAGTGTTTAGAAACAAATGTAATTACATGGAAAGTGATTATTATTTACTTAATAATAATCAAAAGTAAACGAGATTTATTTAAATTAATTATATTTTAATATAAATGGAAAGACGAATTGGATTTGATTAACGGATTAATCATGTTTGAATTGACCGAGCCAACCGAGCTAACAAAATTGGATATTAAATTAGTTTACTAATTTAATGGAGATGTTGATGGAGAAGCAAACCCCATTTATTTTTAATAAATGTTGATATTTGATTATTATTTAATAATAATCAAAATAGTAAATCTTGGGATATAAAATATATGAATGGGGGTTTATAAAAATATAAGTCATATTTATAATTAAATGAAGTTTAAAAGTAAATTATGTTAATAGTAATACAAGTTAAGTTTGAATTTGGTTCTTATTGGAATTCTAATTAATCGGATTTTGTAAAACTCAAGTTGAACGAAGTTGTTATAAATCCCAAGTTTTATTTAAGATATGATTGGAACAAGTATTTGAAATTTTTTATGAATGTCATAAAGACCCATGATGTGAAAGTAAAAAATCAGAACCTAACCGGAGATCAGTTGAGATAAATGATTTTCTGAATATTGATCTGATGTTGGTTTCGGCCTTCGGGGTTGATGTTTAGGGAATCGTTTTCTTACTGATTCACGATTAGGGGCTAATGAGGGTATGGAAATTGAAATGGAAATCGAGTTGGAATTTAAATGGTGAGGCGAGTAAGTTATTAAGAAGCGATTTAAATTCGCGGTATTTAATAGGAAGTGAGATTTAATCGAAATATAACCAAATGGGTTTGGAATAAACTTATCAGAAGTTTATAAAGGAATTCTAATTATAATAGAATTAGGATGTGTATAGAATGTTACAAAGACTATGAAGTTAATAGAGGAGGTTAATAATAGTTTACTTAAAATTAAGTAAACGCGTTAAGATTGAAATGGGATTTCCAAAGGGAAGTGTGATATTAAAACTATGTTTTAAATCGAATGGTAAATGGAATATGTGGAATATTAGTGAAATGAGATTTCATTGATAAACTTCTATTTATTTTGAAGATAAGAATGGTGTTACTCAAGGTCTGAGAGGTAATAAAATACCCCAACTTGAATGACTTCATGATTATCCAAGAATGATATTAGTTTAGAAACGAGAGTGGTCGAGAGAAATAAAATTAGAATTTCGATGAGTAATATTATAAAATAAGGTTTGAAATGTTTTAAGATGATTTCGAGTATAATAGATATTTGAATAAGATAATTAAAGAGCTTTGTTCGAAATATTGGAAATTTAAAGGATTTGATTAACAAATTGAAATTTATAAAAGGGCCAAGTGATGCTGAATACTGAACCAGTGAACTCGTTTTATTTTCATGGTTGAATGATTGTTTATTTTGATTAATTAAATAACCAACTATCAAAAATCTGACCCATACGGTTGTTGGTACGGAAAGACCGGGATCGAATTTATATTCGAAAACCATTCCAACCAACAAATACGTGAATATTGAAGATATCAAGATGATGATCGAATCAGAGCACTGAAGATTGTGGATCTTCATAAGCGGAAGAATTACTAAAATTCTCTGACTTGTAACCGGGGATAAACTGTGATTCTGTCGTAGTTGGAGTCTATGGATAGCAAGGACCACTCGCTACCAATCTATAGGGTGATTCCTAGAATGTGTTAGGAGGGTGAAACGACCAGAAATCCCCCTTACGGGAAATCACGGATTGAGTCGAGGACAAGCCACAAAATAGAACGCAGACAGAAGAACATTTCATTGTTTATTACAACAATTCCACCAGAATACAAGAAAATACAGAGTATGAATAAATATTACACAGAAAATAACAGAGATTTAAATTACATTTAAATACATCGGAGCGGAAAATAATACAAAACACAACTAGAAGGAGATATACGGATACAAAGCTTTCCGGATATTGTTCCAGCTGTAAATCAGGATCCTGTGAATATAAATCTGCAAAACCAAAACTACTAGTTGCCCGTGTCAAAATAAGGGCACCCAGAGTTTAGGTTAAAACAATAAACTCCAGGTCAGTCATGGGACTGGTGTGAGAACTAAAACAGTTATTTATCTTTATTTTAAAGCAGATATATCAAGGGAGCACGCCGTATAACGCGGAACGGGTTTCCTCCCAAGAATAATAGTGCATATAACAAAACATCGCAATGCTTTTTGGAAAAATGAAGCTATTATAAGACCCAGGTCCTATCACACAATGCAACGCAAGCCGGAGGATAGGGTTTTCCCTTATAATAGCCAAACAAGCTTAGTACGTTTAAAACAAATCATTTGATACTATTATAAGTGCATAGTGCATAAAACAACTTCAAATCATAAGTATCAATCATAGACGGCATGGGTACCATATATCATGTCGCCATACTAGGCTCTACAATCAAAATCGCAAAGTCACGTATTTGGGAATTGGATTTCCATCGGTGAACCGAGGCAAAAGATAGTCCTCTACCGATTCGAGACTCTCTAGCCCGATCCTCAGGACCCAGACTCAGGTGGGCCCTTGGAGCGACAGGGCCGGTCCACCGATGTGGATTAAAATTCCTGAACATTGCGTTTCCCCGCCCTTTGGGGCGTAAATGAGCCAATGAATGACTCCATCGGCTTCACATAGTCACCGATATATCTGAGGCGCCTCGCAACAGCAACAACCACATAAGTCAAACTCGTCAGGGCGTGTAAAACCACTGACGCCACTTCTAACTAGAAAGAAACGCATGTCCTCCCTGAGGTCCTCTCCCGTTTTTGGTTCACAACCGGGGTGTGAGGCTCACGAATCAACGCTACACAAAGAAATGCCACACAGGCGGTGCCTTGATCATCAACCACAAGACTTTGCTTTTCAACAGAAGCCTTGATCAATTGCCACTTAGGCATGCCACACAGGCAATTAACTCCATGCGATGAATATCCATCAATATATAACCCCTGAGCTCGTACGTCTCAGAGAAGGGCGTTAAGCAAGAGAATAAATTCACCGCCGCCAAACAGATATATATTTAATAGAAATCAATCACACAGACTGAAATCCAATGTCAGACACACAGTCCATTTACAAGTTCGTTCTGGATCTGAATGAAACCGGAGGCACCTAGTACCTCGCATATCCATCGATCTCCAAGTACGTCTGGACGATCACTAACTGATTCCCTTCTCTTGGGTGTACGGCCCAATCAAGATCATCAGTAATTATCCAAACGATGTTGAAGACCTCCGGTCTTCGACCACCGTCTTCATCCTCGACACCACGTCGAATCAGTTATTCAGAATTGGATAAACCCGGTCTTTCTGAATAACTCGCGTATATAATAAACAAGTGTTACACAAACACAACATACGCCTCATTCCAATTCAGAATATTCTTTTATTCCAATATCCTTATACTTTGGGAAAGGTTCCCATTAATTTTATCAAAGATAAATTCTTTAAATTTATTCTTTAATCTTTTTTGAATATCAATTCAAACTAGTCGGGATTAGCGAACCACACCAAAGTAATCATTTATTTTATTTCCCAATCCCAAACTATTCATCCCATGAAGTAAAACTGGTCATACTTCATATCTAACACCACGGTGTTATCGGTAAATTAAATTATCATTTCACGTTCAAATCTAATTAAAGATTTAACTATCGCCTGGAGCAAAACTAGTGATACTCCATTCTCGATCTTTTCAATCTAATTAAAGATTCATTAAAACTCCACTTAGTTTTAATCATTAACTGGGTTAAAGAATCAGTGTCATTTAAAACACGGTTCACGATAAACCCAAAATCACATTCCATTTCAATCGGGTTAAAGAACAAATGTTAATTAAAACACTGTTCAAGATAAACCCAAAAATCAATACCAATTCAACTCCAATTAAATATCATTTAATTGGCACACTTCATTAAATCAAAATAAAAAGATTTAATCTTTTTTTTCTCAACTGGGCTTAAGAACAGTGTTAATGAAGACACCATTCACGACAAACCCAAATCACATTTGATATTAAATACAAGGCTCTGAATAGAAAATATATCGGCTTATACTCAATATCAAATTCTACGACCAACAAATATCGTATTGGAAATAACGATATATATGTATATCTTTCAAATTTCCCTAGCAACATCTGTATAATCACGAAATCCAACATCGAAAAATTCCGAAGACAATTTCGATTCAAATCCATTCCAATGCAATTATTGGAAATTCTGGTTATTTTCAAAACCATTTCAAATCCAATTTATTTATTTTAAAAATAAATAAATTCTTATTCTAGTTCAAAACTAGTTCATTTCGATAAAAATCTATTTTTATCTTTTCAAATAGAAAGTTTTTATCCCAATTCTTCACAAATCATTTCTTATGATTTTACACAAATTATTGATATTTTAAATAATTTTATCAAGGCCCATACAGTTGATTTCCACCAACGGCCATCGAACTGCACTTACAGCGACCTTTTCCAAATTTGATTTGGACATAATTCCAAATCCAACCGTTAGATTTCAAATTTCTAATATTCGTTAGAAAGCTCTTTTCGATACGAACCCAACGGTTCCGGTTTGAGGAGAATTCGACGGTCGGATCTCCCGCAACGTCAATTCGAAGTCAATGGTCGAAATTCACGAACTACCGCAACGCGGCGTGTTCTATTCAGGCCATTATATTATATATATATATAATATATACTTCGTCGATTTCCTTTTAAAACGTATTTTATAAATCGTTTTAAATTCGTTTTCAAAACGATTTCAACTTCATTTCAAATTCAAATCAAAATTGAATTTTTTCTCATAAATTCGTTTTAAATTTATTTCAAATTGATTTCAATTCAAATCGATTTTTAATTCAATTTCAATTCATTTTCAATTCTATTCAATTTCTATTCGATTTCTATTCTATTCAATTTCAATTCGAATTCAATTCTATTCAATTTTAATTTGAATTCTATTCTATTCAATTTTAATTCGAATTCAATTCTATTCAATTTTAATTTGAATTCTATTCTATTCAATTTCAATTCGAATTCTATTCTATTCAATTTTAATTCGAATTCTATTCTATTCAATTTCAATTCGAATTCAATTCTATTCAATTTTAATTCGAATTCAATTCGTTTCAAAATATCAGAAATTGAAATCACTTCCTTTTCTATATTCATTATAAAAATGAATAAAATCGATATAAATATCGTTCACGTCAAAATGGCGTCAATCTAATCAACATGGCTTCATATATTTCTATTTTCAAATTATTCTATTTCAAATATTTCTTTTTCAAATATTTCTATTCAAATATTTCTATTTCAAATATTTCTATTTCAAATATTTCTATTTCAAATTTTTCTGTTCAAATATTTCTATTCAAAACTGGAATTAGGCCCAATCAATTACCATATAATGTCAATTATATGGATTTTCTACAACACACGTATATAACAGCAACGATAAATCATCAACCATCATCCAAAGTGCGTTCTACACTGTATAAGCATCAAATATAAATATTTAACGCTTATAACAGTCTGTCAATCAATCGATCGACAAACAACTAATTATTGGGATTAGTGTATGTCATATATCATCCCAATACCCGTGTGGGGTTTCAAATAATCAAACGCAGATTTTATTTGTGCAGTTGGGCGATGTGTAAAATTTATCGTCCCAATCAATATCAGTCAAATTTGTGTATATAAACAAATCGTCCGATTTGTTTATATTTGTTTCATTTTAAATTCACGTTAAAAAATCTATTTTTAACTATAAAATATTTTTAACTATATAAATATTTTATTTCATTTCGCATCACATCACACAATCAACTACACATCAAAATCAAACAAACAAGCATACAAGTCGTCCATGGTCTGTGGACGACGGGTGTCGGGTGCTACTAAACACCATCTACATCCTAGCATATATTTTAACTAGAAAAAATAAATTAAAGGTGAGAAGTTCTCACAGGCTAGCTAATCCAATACCACGACTCTGCATATGTAGGAAATCTTCATCGTTCTCCTCTTGTCACTTTCATCGTCCGCATACGCTACATATATGAGGATCACATTTTTATATTCTTGCTATGTATATATAAATCACATTTTTACACCGCTACTATATAGATAAAAATTCTATTTTTATAACGGTGTTCGTATAATATAGATTATATTTTTATAACGCTCCTCTCTTTACGAAAATTATATTTTTATATTTCTACTCCTTATATAAAGATCGAATTTTTATATTAAATCTCCATACGTAACAATCGTATTTTTAAATCGATGAATGCACTATAAAAATCTAATCTTTCTATTTTAAAAAACCTCGCCTTTTATATTTTAAAAATCTCGTCTTTAGCTAAACAAAAAAAAAACCTAACCTTTTCTTCAAAAATCAAGTCTTTATAAAAAAAGAATATATATTTTTATTCTGAAATAAGTAAAGATAAAAATAGAAAAATAATCTTTACTATGTTAAAATCACTATGCTATTACATTTTACAAAATTCAGTTTTACATATAAAAATCTTATTTTTATTATCTACTTTATATAAAAATCATATTTTTATTATTTAAACCCATACTATTTTTAAATTTTCAAAACTAATTACTTTGAAAACAAACAAATAAATAAAATAAAATAAGCTCACCATATTTTTGTAAATAAAAATCATATACCTTTATCCTAAATTTTATATAATAAAACCCTAAGTTTCATATAAATAAAAACTAGATTTTTATGTAAATAAAACTGTAAAACTCACCGCGTTTATTGGAGGAAGGAGGGGCCAGCTTGGTGGTTCGATGGCTATCAGGCGGTGGCGGGGTCGGAGGACTGGCGCGGTGGAGCATCGGCCAGAGGCGGAAAAGAAAGGGGGCAACGCTGGTTCTTCGCGGTTTGGGGTAAGGTTTGGGCTCGATCAATTGGAGGAGAGGCAGGAGAAGGGGGCGCGGGGAGAGAGAAGAGGAGGGGATGCGAGGGGGGGAACGGAGGCGGCGGGCGTGGGCTGTGGTGGCGCGGCGTTCATCGACGGTGGTCGGATCGAGGGGGTGAGGCGTCACTGATTTGAGCGGGATTTTTTTTCTTTATTTTCTTCCTTCGTTGACCTTCTGAGGAGAAAAAGGGGCAAGGGGCTTTTATATAAAAATATATTTAATTATTTAATTCAAAGAAAAAGTAACTTTTTATTTCGAAACCGGAATCGAACTCAACGACTGTCGTCCCTAGCATATTACCCCCATTCCGAACATAATGGAATATGTATCGCAGGCCAATTCGACCGTTACGTTCGGTTTTCATCAAAATCAACATATAACTCTATATATCGAATTTGAACGCGCATTTCAATTTACCGGGGCCACATACTAGCTCGAAAAATTCCCGAAAAATATTTTCTAGCTTCGTATTGACGATACGGTCCTAACAAAACTAATTTCATCAAATTCTGAGACCGGTTTAAAAATGGCCATTTTCCAGTCGATTAAAATCAACTGAAACTGGTCAAACGCGTTTTCCTTTGACACGCTCACATATTGATTCGAAAAATTATGAAATTTGAAACCTAGCGATAACTTGACATCACGGATCCAACAAAAGTGGTTTCGTTGAAATCACAGGTCGTTTGCAAAATTTCCATTTTTAAGGGCCAGAATTCGATAACGACTATTCTGAAAATTAGACTGGACATAACTTTTGATTCCCGCTATGAAATCTCGATTTTTCGGATTCGTTGGAAAGATATCCACAAATAGATTCTAATATTTTTGGTTTCACTAAAATCCGGTTTATTTTGCACCCGGTACATTCATTTGAATTTTGAAATCGACTTATCGAACTACCGCGCCATTTTCAATTCCTTTTATAATTTAAAATAAATATTTATATTCTAACGACGATCTATATAAATATACAAGTTCTAATTCTATTCAAAATAAATTTTTCGTCGTTAATATTTAAAATAATTCATTTTAAATAATCAAAATTCGCTAAAACTGCCAAAATAAAATTTTTAAATTGGCTCGGATTTCCGGGTTATTACAATCTCCCCCACTTAAAACTTTTCGTCCCCGAAAAGGAACGAAGTCGAAAGTTGTTTAACTAATCAACTCAACTTTCATATTTTCCTTACGGCTTAAGTTCTTCAACTTTTCAGTTTCTAAGAACTTTTCAAATTTTTCAAAAATTTGGCAAACACCCTAAATTTTCGAAAAATTTCGCCATAACCTCCCCTGCACCGGGGACTTCGGGATATTTCATATAGCCTCCCATGGCCTTCTTCAATCCAAAAGAAAAAGCCAATCGGCTCATAAAATCATCATCACCCAAACAAAACAGTAAATTATGGTAAACATGTACCTATTTGTCGGGAAAACAATTTTATTCTTCTGCTCTAGCCTCCTTGCTATGACCTGTTCAATATAAGTACGTGTATATGCATGCAAATGCGACCAATTTTCATACAATTCACTATTTGGTTCAATTTGGCTAAACGGTTCCACATTTAATTAATTCAAACAATAATCAAACAACACAACCAGCAATCAATTAGTTGATTAGCTTTTCAAATTCATAATTTTGATACATAGTCAAAAATCACATTTTTGGTGCCAAATCACGACAATAGGCCCTATCTAATTTTGGTTCTCACACCAGTCTAATGGAAATATATAGATATCACACCTTCGAAACACGAATATAAATACTGATGATGTCCGGACATCACCAGAATTATCCCCGAGCGACTAGAGTGCGAATCTATATCTATCCAGTATATTAAAACTTCGAATACACGCGGATCTGACGTATATGCAAAATCTATATATACTGGATTGTCCACATCAATATAAATAAATATTCAAATACATATAAAAGGATTTAAATTTCAAAACAAAATTTGTTTTCATTTTCAAAAATATACTCTTCACACTCGTTCTAGGATACTACTGATCCCATCTCTAACGAGTCATTCTCATTGGATATTACTAATCCAATTTCTGATGAATTCTTTCGTAGGGTTCTAATGTGTCTTTTCCTCTGAGCTTTGTAAACCAAAGCTCTGATACCAAAGGAAACGACCCGAAATCCCCTTACGGGAAATCACGGATTGAGTCGAGGACAAGCCACAAAATAGAACGCAGACAGAAGAACATTTCATTGTTTATTACAACAATTCCATCAGAATACAAGAATATATAGAGTACGAATAAATATTGCACAGAAAATAACAGAGATTTAAATTACATTTAAATACATCGCAGCGGAAAATAATACAAAACACAACTAGAAGGAGATATACTGATACAAAGCTTTTCGGATACCGTTCCAGCTGTAAATCAGGATCCTGTGAATATAAATCTGCAAAACCAAAACTACTAGCTGCCCATGTCAAAATAAGGGCACCTAGAGTTTAGGTTAAAACAATAAACTCCAGGTCAGTCATGGGACTGGTGTGAGAACTAAAACAGTTATTTATCTTTATTTTAAAGCAGATATATCAAGGGACCACGCCGTATAACACGGAACGAGTTTCCTCCCAAGAATAACAGTGCATATAACAAAACAGCACAATGCTTTTTGGAAAAATGAAGCTATTATAAGACCCAGGTCCTATCACACAATGCAACGCAAGCCGGGAGATAGGGTTTTCCCTTATAATAGCCAAACATGCTTAGTACGTTTAAAACAAATAATTTTATACTATTATAAGTGCATAGTGCATAAAACAACTTCAAATCATAAGTATCAATCATAGACGGCATGGGTACTATATATCATGTCGCCATACTAGGCTCTACAATCAAAATCGCAAAGTCACGTATTTGGGAATTGGATTTCCATCTGTGAACCGAGGCAAAAGATAGTCCTCTACCGATTCGAGACTCTCTAGCCCGAGCCTCAGGACCCAGACTCAGGTGGGCCCTTGGAGCGATAGGGCCGGTCCACCGATGTGGATTAAAATTCCTGAACACTGCGTTTCCCCGCCCTTTGGGGCGTAAATGAGCCAACGAATGACTCCATCGGCTTCACATAGTCACCGATATATCTGAGGCGCCTCGCAACAGCAACAACCACATAAGTCAAACTCGTCAGGGCGTGTAAAACCACTGACGCCACTTCTAACTAGAAAGAAACGCATGTCCTCCCTGAGGTCCTCTCCCGTTTCTGGTTCACAACCGGGGTGTGAGGCTCGCGAATCAACGCTACACAAAGCAATGCCACACAGGCGGTGCTTTGATCATCAACCACAAGACTTTGCTTTTCAACAGAAGCCTTGATCAATTGCCACTTAGGCATGCCACACAGGCAATTCACTCCATGCGATAGATATCCATCAATATATAACCCTTGAGCTCGTACGTCTCAGAGAAGGGCGTTAAGCAAGAGAATAAATTCTCCGCCTCCAAACAGATATATATTTAATAGAAATCAATCACACAGACTGAAATCCAATGTCAGACACACAGTCCATTTACAAGTTCGTTCTGGGTCTGAACGAAACCGGAAGCACCTAGTACCCCGCATATCCATCGATCTCCAAGTAAGTCTGGACGATCACTAACTGATTCCCTCCTCTTGGGTGTACGGCCCAATCAAGATCATCTGTAATTATCCAAACGATGTTGAAGACCTCTGGTCTTCGACCACCGTCTTCATCCTCAACACCACGTCGAATCAGTTATTCAAAATGGGATAAACCCGGTCTTTCTGAATAACTCGCGTATATAATAAACAAGTGTTACACAAACACAACATACGCCTTATTCCAATTCAGAATATTCTTTTATTCCAATATCCTTATACTTTGGGAAAGGTTCCCATTAATTTTATCAAAGATAAATTCTTTAAATTTATTCTTTAATCTTCTTTGAATATCAATTCAAACTAGTCGGGATTAGTGAACCACACCGAAGTAATCATTTATTTTATTTCCCAATCCCAACCTATTCATCCCATGAAGTAAAACTGGTCATACTTCATATCTAACACCACAGTGTTATCGGTAAATTCAATTATCATTTCACGTTCAAATCTAATTAAAGATTTAACTATCGCCTGGAGCAAAACTGTTGATACTCCATTCTCGATCTTTTCAATCTAATTAAAGATTCATTAAAACTCCACTTAGTTTTAATCTTTAACTGGGTTATAGAATCAGTGTCATTTAAAACACGGTTCACGATAAACCCAAAATCACATTCCATTTCAATCGGGTTAAAGAACAAATGTTATTTAAAACACTGTTCAAGATAAACCCAAAAATCAATACCAATTCAACTCCAATTAAATATCATTTAATTGGCACACTTCATTAAATTTAAAAAAAAAGATTTAATCTTTTTTTTCTCAACTGGGCTTAAGAACAGTGTTAATGAAGACACCATTCACGACAAACCCAAATCACATTTGATATTAAATACAAGACTCTGAATAGAAAATATATCGGCTTATACTCAATATCAAATTCTATGTCCAACAAATATCGTATTGGAAATAACGATATATATGTATATCTTTCAAATTTCTCTAGCAACATCTGTATAATCACGAAATCCAACATCGAAAAATTCCGAAGACAATTTCGATTCAAATCCATTCCAATGCAATTATTGGAAATTCTGGTTATTTTCAAAACCATTTCAAATCCAATTTATTTATTTTAAAAATAAATAAATTCTTATTCTAGTTCAAAACTAGTTCATTTCGATAAAAATCTATTTTTATCTTTTCAAATAGGGTGTTTTTCATCCAAATTCTTCACAAATCATTTCTTATGATTTTACACAAATTATTGATATTTTTAATAATTTTATCAAGGCCCATACAGTCGATTTCCACCAACGGCCATCGAACTGCACTTACAGCGACCTTTTCCAAATTTGATTTGGACATAATTCCAAATCCAACCGTTAGATTTCAAATTTCTAATATTCGTTAGAAAGCTCTTTTCGATACGAACCCAACGGTTCCGGTTTGAGGAGAATCCGACGGTCGGATCTCCCGCAACGTCAATTCGAAGTCAATGGTCGAAATTCACGAACTGCCGCAGTGCGGCGCGTTCTATTCAGGCCATTATATTATATATATAATATATACTTCGTCGATTTCCTTTTAAAACGTATTTTATAAATCGTTTTAAATTCGTTTTCAAAACGATTTCAACTTCATTTCAAATTCAAATCAAAATTGAATTTTTCCTCATAAATTCGTTTTAAAATTTATTTCAAATTGATTTCAATTCAAATCGATTTTTAATTCAATTTCAATTCATTTTCAATTCTATTCAATTTCTATTCGATTTCTATTCTATTCAATTTCAATTCGAATTCAATTCTATTCAATTTTAATTCGAATTCTATTCTATTCAAATTTAATTCGAATTCAATTCTATTCAATTTTAATTCGAATTCTATTCAATTTCAATTCGAATTCAATTCTATTCAATTTTTATTTGAATTCTATTCTATTCAATTTCAATTGGAATTCAATTCTATTCAATTTTAATTCGAATTCTATTCTATTCAATTTCAATTCGAATTCAATTCTATTCAATTTTAATTCGAATTCAATTCGTTTCAAAATATCAGAATTTGAAATCACTTCCTTTTCTATATTCATTATAAAAATGAATAAAATCGATATAAATATCGTTCACGTCAAAATGACGTCAATCTAATCAACACGACTTCATATATTTCTATTTTCAAATTATTCTATTTCAAATATTTCTTTTTCAAATATTTCTATTTCAAATATTTCTATTTCAAATATTTCTATTCAAATCTGGAATGAGGCCCAATCAATTACCATATAATGTCAATTATATGGATTTTCTACAACACACGTATATAACAGCAACGATAAATCATCAACCATCATCCAAAGTGCGTTCTACACTGTATAAGCATCAAATATAAATATTTAACGCTTATAACAGTCTGTCAATCAATCGATCGACATACAACTAATTATTGGGATTAGTGTATGTCATATATCATCCCAATACCCGTGTGGGGTTTCAAACAATCAAACACAGATTTTATTTGTGCAGTTGGGCGATGTGTAAAATTTATCGTCCCAATCAATATCAGTCAAATTTGTGTATATAAACAAATCGTCCGATTTGTTTATATTTATTTCATTTTAAATTCACGTTAAAAATTCTATTTTTAACTATAAAATATTTTTAACTATATAAATATTTTATTTCATTTCGCATCACATCACACAATCAACTACACATCAAAATCAAACAAACAAGCATACAAGCCGTCCATGGTCTGTGGACGACGGGTGTCGGGTGCTACTAAACACCGTCTACATCCTAGCATATATTTTAACTAGAAAAATTAAATTAAAGGTGAGAAGTTCTCACAGGCTAGCTAATCCAATACCACGACTCTGCACATGTAGGAAATCTTCATCGTTCTCCTCTTGTCACTTTCATTGTCCGCATACGCTACATATACGAGGATCACATTTTTATATTCTTGCTATGTATATAAAAATCACATTTTTACACCGCTACTATATAGATAAAAATTCTATTTTTATAACGGTGTTCATATAATAAAGATTATATTTTTATAACGCTCCTCTCTTTACGAAAATTATATTTTTATATTTCTACTCCTTATATAAAGATCGAATTTTTATATCAAATCTCCATACGTAACAATCGTATTTTTAAATCGATGAATGCACTATAAAAATCTAATCTTTCTATTTTAAAAAACCTCGTCTTTTATATTTTAAAAATCTCGTCTTTAGCTAAACAAAAAAAAAACCTAACCTTTTCTTCAAAAATCAAGTCTTTATAAAAAAAGAATATATATTTTTATTCTGAAATAGGTAAAGATAAAAATAGAAAAATAATCTTTACTATGTTAAAATCACTATGCTATTACATTTTACAAAATTCAGTTTTACATATAAAAATCTTATTTTTATTATCTACTTTATATAAAAATCATATTTTTATTATTTAAACCCATACTATTTTTAAATTTTCAAAACTAATTACTTTGAAAACAAACAAATAAATAAAATAAAATAAGCTCACCATATTTTTGTAAATAAAAATCATATACCTTTATCCTAAATTTTATATAATAAAACCCTAAGTTTCATATAAATAAAAACTAGATTTTTATGTAAATAAAACTGTAAAACTCACCGCGTTTATTGGAGGAAGGAGGGGCCAGCTTGGTGGTTCGATGGCTATCAGGCGGTGGCGGGGTCGGAGGACTGGCGCGGTGGAGCATCGGCTAGAGGCGGAAAAGAAAGGGGGCAACGCTGGTTCTTCGCGGTTTGGGGTAAGGTTTGGGCTCGATCAATTGGAGGAGAGGCAGGAGAAGGGGGCGCGGGGAGAGAGAAGAGGAGGGGATGCGAGGGGGGAATGGAGTCGGCGGGCGTGGGCTGTGGTGGCGCGGCGTTCTTCGACGGTGATCGGATCGAGGGGGTGAGGCGTCACTGATTTGAGCGGGATTTTTTTTTTCTTTATTTTCTTCCTTCGTTGACCTTCTGAGGAGAAAAAGGGGCAAGGGGCTTTTATTTAAAAATATATTTAATTATTTAATTCAAAGAAAAAGTAACTTTTTATTTCGAAACCGGAATCGAACTCAACGACTGTCGTCCCTAGCGTATTACCCCCATTTCGAACACAATGGGATATGTATCACAGGCCGATTCGACCGTTACGTTCAGTTTTCATCAAAATCAACATATAACTCTATATATTGAATTTGAATGCGCATTTCAATTTACCAGGGCCACATACTAGCTCGAAAAATTCCTGAAAAATATTTTCTAGCTTCGTATTGACGATACGGTCCTAACAAAACTAATTTCATCAAATTCTGAGACCGGTTTAAAAATGGCCATTTTCCAGTCGATTAAAATCAACTGAAACTGGTCAAACGCGTTTTCCTTTGCCACGCTCACATATTGATTCGAAAATTATGAAATTTGAAACCTAGCGATAACTTGACATCACGGATCTAACAAAAGTGGTTTCATCGAAATTCGAGGTCGTTTGCAAAATTTCAATTTTTAAGGGCCAGAATTCGATAGCGACTATTCTGAAAATTAGACTGGACATAACTTTTGATTCCCGCTATGAAATCTCGATTTTTCGGTTTCGTTGGAAAGATATCCACAAATAGATTCTAATATTTTTGGTTTCACTAAAATCCGGTTTATTTTGCACCCGGTACATTCATTTGAATTTTGAAATCGACTTATCGAACTACCGCGCCATTTTCAATTCCTTTTATAATTTAAAATAAATATTTATATTCTAACGACGATCTATATAAATATACACGTTCTAATTCTATTCAAAATAAATTTTTCATCGTTAATATTTAAAATAATTCATTTTAAATAATCAAAATTCGCTAAAACTGCCAAAATAAATTTTTTAAATTGGCTTGGATTTCCGGGTTATTACAGAGGGTACCTTTGGTTTGTCCAGTCCCAGTACAACGTGTATGGATGGATCTGATGATGTAGCGTTCAAAGTGAAGGATGGCCATATGTTCCAAAAGAAGATTATAACCTCAAGCCTCACAACTGGGAAATGACAAAAATCGGGCAAGCAGCATGGCTATGTGGGTCGCACCCATTAGGGTGTATTGTCACCATCTAGAGAATATTCATATTTGTTACTTCTTTTCAATTCAGTATCTCCCGGGAAAACGGTAGCTGCGCAGCCATGTGGTGACAATATATTCGATACACTCAAGAGAAATGAGTGGTCGGTCATGTGTGGGCCTGGTTGCAAGGCATTCTTGTTGAACCCAGTTTATTCGTCTCTAAAGATACACTATCGGCAGGTGGTTCCATACCTTGTCATAGTCGGAATCCAATCTCCAGTAAGAACCCGCAATTTTGATTGTATACTGTATATGTGGAGCGTGAGATGCAAGCGTTCTGCTAGATTGCTATTTATTTGTATTTAGACACTATCATAATATCAGAAGAATATTGGTCTCAAAAATGTTTTGGGTTATCGTAAGGTAAAAATCGTTCGTATTTATGTGTGGATTTGGTCTTACGATTATCCTTTTCTTTCGAAAAGATTTGAACTTTAAAATCAAGTTGGATGATCCCCCTTAAACTGTGCGAGTTTTTCTCACTCTGGTCCACCAGACTGACCAAGTATTTGTAATGCTCGGGTTAGACCGACTTGTACAGGTTCAGGTTATTGGACACTACGAAGTTCAGAAGACGTGCTGGAAGAGTTCAGACGTATTAGTATTTATTCTGCTGTGTATTGTATACAAGGACAGATTATTATAACTGTCCAGATTTGTCTTGACAGATGTACTCTGATTGTAAGTATTATTTCAAGTTTCAATAAAGTTATTTATATATTATATTTTGTTCTGCTGCGATGTGAGACCCTGTGTTGTGTTGGTTCTTCTTCTTCTATTCTAACTTTCTTCCTTTCTTTTCTCACCCTCTAATTTCTTTCTAATAACTTTCTAGATGTTCGGTACTCGAGTTTGGACACTAGATGTGTTTGTGTCGAAAATTCGAGCATTGAATTTTCCGGTTCGTTACAGATTGTTTGAAATTATCACTATTTAAACATATTATATAAATTGATTTAAAATATAAATCGATTTCAAAACATTTTAATTTATCGATAATAAATTATTATTATCGTTCTAATTCAATATAGAATTCATTTTAGTCGACTGAATCATTTAGATTCAGTTTTAACTTTGAATCCCATTATTATCGTTTCGTATTACGATAACTCAATATATTCGAATTAAATTGTATATCGATTATTAAATCAATAAACCAATATAAAAATTCATTTATATTTCCAATTCAACATTTAAAATTAATTTAAAATTTCAATATTAAATTTCTAAAAATCCAGGACGTTACAATAAAAATTTTTAAATTTAATTTTTGGATTAAAGCACTTATCATACATCACGTTTATCTAAAACTTACAATTTTAACATTAATATTACACAAATTGTAACCAAATAAATACCCAAACCATTTTAAAAAATTTACAATATCTAATATTGATTTTTAATCAATATTTTACATCTTCATTTGCAACTTAATAAATTCATAAAACACAATTTTACATCGAAATTTATTTTTTGATCATACGTTGTAATTTATTGCAATAAAACACATAAGAATCTTTTAAACACGCATTTTATAACAAAGTTCATTATAAAGTTTTGTTAAACTTTATTTTCCACATACTTAAATTTATTTAGGAACTTAAAAATGAATTTAATCCTTTTATTTATTCGATATAATTCACTTCAACCTCATTTCCACTTAATTACCTAATTACCACAAGTTAATAAAAAATTCATTAATTAATCGACTTAATGATTAATTAAGTTATTTTCCGCAATTATATATTTATTTTTATTGATTAAGAAGTCAACTTTGTATTGAATTGCTTATGATGACACGGTTTAACTCAACTCAACATATTCACACATTATTGACTCCAAAATCCTTAGATTATACAACTTGAGGATTTTACGAGTTATCCTCCCCAAATCTAGTTTAATTCCAGTTAACCAATTATAAACACTGTTTAATTAATTATAATGGAAATAAAAAAACCAGGGTCGTTACATTTTGTTCGTTTATTGGCTAAGAATTGTTATGCTAAATTAAATTAAAGCACCACTGAGCTAATATATTCATTCGATTGCATTAGTTTGATGCATACAAAAAAAAAGAAAAAAGAAAAATAAAAATATAAAAATCATTATCTTTTAACCATATACTTTTTCAAAAAAAAACCAAATTTCTTTGTTTAAAGGAAAACCAAGAAATAAAATTAATTTTTTTCTTAGTGGAAAAAAATAAAAGATTTTTTCTCACTATATTTCTATTCATTATCCCTTGTTTTTCACCTGTTTTTCTCCTTATTTTTTTTTCCCTCGTATGCATGAGCATTTGGACTAGTGATACTCCAAAAAAACCACGTAATTCGAATAAACAATTCTTCCAAAATAGCAAACGAAAATCCTTCTTAAGCTCCTATGGATATAATCCTCCCCAACCGAGTTTCTATCCATTCTTGCCTCATTTTTTCTATACCAAGGGAAATCATATTGGAATCCATTCAAAATCACATAAACACAGTTTCAAAATTTAGTAATTTTAAGCATGACGATCCTTATATTTTTTTAACGAAAACTTCAACAATTATGTGATAATGTAATCTAGTTTAATTCCATTCACACTTACCGATTACATTGAATAATGGTTGTACAACTTGCCTTAGAGTTCGATCAAAATTTTGGATGAATTTGTAAAAGTTTGCATAAGGAAGTTTTACCCCTTGGAAAAAGCAAACAAATTTTGAAATGAGATTGCAAATTTCCATCAATTCAGGGGTGAATCATTCGGCAAACACTTGAAAGATTTAAGAAGATTAAGGTAAAATATCCACATCATTGTTTTTAAAATAAAACTTCACAACACTATAATTCACGGTTGCTGATAATTATAACTTATGAAAAAATTTTATAGTAGTTATAACCATTATAAATAGGTATGCGACAAAATTTGCAACAACATACCAACAGTTATAATCGTTGGAGTAGTTCACATTCCCAATGGTTATAACCATTGAATTTTTTTCATATTACTAACGGTTACAACCATTGGGATGTTCAATATTCCCAACGGTTATAATCATTAGCAAATCATGGTATTTGCCAATAGTTATAACCAATGTAAACATGTTACTAACATATATCATTTAACAATAGTTGAAACCATTGATAAATACATGATTAATTGCCGCTGTAACCGTTAGCATTTCTATCAGTAGCACTTTATCGTAGCAAAATTGATATATCTAACCCATATCATAGAATTAAACATATTTTATTCAACAAGGCAACCTCAAATTTGTAGTAACGTGTAACTAAATTTCAAAACCAACATTATATATCCTAAATACCTCATAAAAACTTTACAAAAGTCATTGCATGATAACTTTGCATTTTACTAGTGCAAAATGTATAAATTCTTACAAGCACGAACGCTGCTTTCCGACCAAACTACAAAATCTCCATCAACCTAGCCAAATTTTACTTGCTTTTATTTTTTCTTTATTTCTTTTCTTCTGCAACTTTTATTAAGTCTTGCATATTCGAAAACAATGTTTAGTTTATGAGACAACCAGAAGGAAAGCTTCATCATGCTGAAAATAAAATTGCACCATATATGAGCTTTATTGCTCAATCTATAAACTAGCTTAAGCTCAGTTATTTAATGGGCTTACTGCTCAGGTTTATAACTGAGAAAAGAGCTCAGCCTATAACCGAGCTATTATAGTTTACTGAGCGGCCGTTCAATTTGTAACTGGCCAATTGAGAAACTGAGCAGTAAGCTCAAACAATAACCCAACTCTTGTAGTTTTAAAAATCCAAGCTCGCACACTTACAGAACTAAGCTATACTCTCAGTTTACAAATTGAGCAAAAATGTCTATAAGTTGAGCTTACTTCCCATTTTGTAACCGACATTAGGCCATAAATGGCCTTCTGCAACACAAAAAAATGTTGGTTCAAGCCCAAAAAATGTTTCTATATGACTTTGACAACACTTATCCAATGTTGCAATTTTTGTCTTTGCCTTAGACCTCAAAGACAACATTTTGACTATCTAAGACAATGTAAGAAATATTATTGCAATAGAACCCTTTTTGGGTCTATAGCAACATCCATAGGTGTCTGTATCAACATTCCAAAAATGTTGCTATACATATTAATTTTCCGAATTTGTTTGGGTCCACATCTTGAGTACTATACTATTTTTCATCTCATATAATAATATATATTGATATTGAATAATAATACCATTGCAAAAAAATTTAAATGATTTAAACAGTATTTTATTCAATATAATATTTCAACATTTAAGTAGTACAATATTTTGCATCTCTCTATAATACAAGTCACATTCACACCTCACTACATACACTCAATACACTGTTTGTCTTTATATTTTCTCCACGCTTCTGGTCCAGCTCTTGCTTTCACTCTGTCTCCTGTATTCCTGTACAATAAAAAACTAGAGAAGTAATCTGAAAATAAACAAATTTAATTTCGCAAAAATTTAAATTTGTTTGTGTATTTATTTTCCTGGGTATTTAGGTCGTTTGTCATCATATTTTGATTGTGCAATATTTGTTTCTTTATCAGTATTTACATGGTCAAACGAATCTCAGGAGCATGCACATATACACATGTATATGTACACATGTATACTGCCACAACATCCCATAATAATTCTGATGGTAGTGTAAACAACTCAGGAGCGGTCAGGTGGACCAACTCAACCCAGTGTCTTCCTGCTCATGCAAAACAAGAACAAGTTCAGGTTTATAAAACATCAAGAATGTGATTCAATCTCAGGTTCAATTCAAGTATGCAAAGCTATATATACCAAGACAAATGCAATTCAGCCAAACAAGTCAAAGAATTACCAAATGCAACAGGTCAGGAAATTCTTTCGACAGAGAAATCAAGGCATTTCCAATGAATTCAAATTGCGTTAAGATCAATTCAAGGTCGTATGTTAAATCATATATGCTGTAGGTTTTTTGAATAGCAGAAAAAAAATCAAGGCCGAAATTAACAAATTAACAATGATAATAAATAAATCAATCAAGGCCAACTTTTAGGGAAAATCGTGGCAACCAAAATTAGACAGTATAGGATTTTTTTATCCTATAAATTAACCCACTTTTATCGTCGACAAACATCACAAGACTAGTCGAGAAAAGAAGAATTGAAAACAGAGAATTTCGCATACCACAGATCTTGACAAACATCACCGCTACCTCTTCCTTACCACCATCCAATAACAAGTCTGCTATTCAGAACTGCTACCTTAAACGAACACTACTTGAGATTAAATTAAGCAAAATATGTTAGTAGACGCAAACCTAAAAAAAATCAACCCATGCTAAAGCCACTTTCTCCCCTCCTAAGTGCATCCCTCTGCGCTTCGATTCAAAAGTAGGTACTCTATATCAATGCACAATCACACCACTCAATCCTCAAATACGTTCTATTGCACCCAACATTGATTCATTTTGGTTAACTAATTTCAAGAATGCACTTCCTTGATTCTATAATGCCTCACGTACTATTGTGCTCCATTCATGAACATTAATTGTACTAATGCTAATAAAATGACAACTAAAACACAAAAAGTGACCCAATCTTCACACATGATATCTAAAACTGCTTCTCAACACCACAGATTTGGTATACTGAGTTTGAGCGAGCAAGAATTATAAAATCATCTTGGAACATTTTTTATTCTACTTCTGTAATGTCAACATCTACACTTAAGATTCAAAGTGAAAAATAAACACGGCCTCTTCCTTAAAGTAAATAGTAGATTATAGATCAAAAACAATGTAACCAATAAATCACATCAGGCAAAAAAATTTGAACTTAAAACTTGGGAATGAAGACTAGAATTTATCAACATAGACTTCCCGTTTAACCTAAGTTTTAGGTGTCTGATTAAGAACTGTAACCCCAGCTTAATGATGTTCTTGATATTTGTAGCAGAAACTGATAGTACATCATCATGGTTTCATCATGAGACGACCCCAAACCCCGTACTGACGGTGGCAAGGGTAATCCATGGAATATAACACAGAAACAGATAATAGCAGAACAAAATTAAATAAATACACCAGATAATGAACAATAGAATATACTGGATAAAAGTAATCATCATAGTTACACAGTATACAGGATCTTACTTAGTACAAATATAGTTCAGCTATACATAAATGTCTACAGCGGAAAACAAACAAATATGTACAATAGGAGCTGAACAGCATAAAAAGAGATAAATGATAGAATTCATCTTTAGCTCCAGCTATCCAGAGGAAGAACCAGCTAAACCTGAATACAAGGCTGCCCGTGTAGAAAAAGGGGCACTCAAGTTTGAAAGTGAAATAAACTACGAGTCAGTCATGGGACTGGTATGAGAAATCTACTCAACACATATATAATATGGCTAATCACAGGACCACGCCACTTTTGTGGAACGGGTTTACTCCATTGGATTACCAGTGCTTTAAACGAATCATTCTTTTAAACATCGCTATGCTTTTTATAAAAATGAAGCCATTATAAGACTCAGTTCCCATCACACAATGCAACGCAAACCGGAGGATAGAGTTTTTACCTTATAAAGGCCAAAATATGCTTGATACGAATAAAACAAAGGCATTTGATATTATTGCTAATGTTTATATGTTTTGAAAACAATTCCAAATCATAACTATCAATCATAGACGGCATTAATGCCCAATACCACTATGTCGCCAGATATAGGTATACAATCAAAACCGCACAATGTCGTATTTGGAATTTGGACCTCTGTCCTGAACCAAGGCAAAAGATAGTCCTTACCGAATTCGAGACGCTCTAGCCCGCCCCTCAGGCAAGTACTCAGTCAAGCCTTTGGATCGTCAGGGCCGGTCCACCGATGTGGATTAAAATTCCTGAACACTGCGTTTCCCCACCCTTTGGGGTGTAAATGAGCCAACAAATGGCTCCATCGGACCCGGATCGTCCGATCTAACCGAGGCGCCTCGCAACAGCAACAACCACATAGGTGAAAAGTATATAAATGTCAGGGCTGGTAGGTCACTGACACCACCCTAGCTAGAAAGAAACGCATGCCCTCCCTGAGGTCCTTCTCCCATTTCTGGTTCATACCGGGGTGTGAGGCTCACGAATTCATGTTATACACAAAGCTACGCCACACAGGCAGTGCTTTGATCATCACCACAAGACTTTGCTTTTCAACAGAAGCCCTGATCACTGCATCTTAGCATGCCACACAGGCAATTCATGCCATGCGACTGATGTCCATCGATATACAACCTCTGAGCTTGTGCGTTTCAGAGAAGGGCGTTAAGCAAAAGAATAAATTCTCCGCCGCCAAACAGATGTATATTTAACAGAGATCAATCAACACAGCATAAAATCCAATGTCAGACACACAGTCCATTTACAAGTCCGTTCTGGGTCTAAACGAAACCGGAGGCACTAAATACCTCGCAAACCCATCGATCACCACGTACGTCTGGACGATCACCACTCATTATCCATATTTCGGGATGCCTCCCAATCAGGACCTCGGTTACCATCCAAACGAGGTGAAGATCTCCGGTCTTCGACCACCGTCTTCATCTTCGACCTTCAATCATCGGGCAATTATTTGAAATGAGAATTAACTCTTCGACAACACCAATTTTGTTCTTTAATGTAATTTTCACACCAAACACATTCAACCATCAAATACCACATAAATCGAGCAAATTCAGTTTATTTTCATTCCATATCGTTTATGATATTTTATAACTATTTATCGTTATTTTTATTTATTTTAAAATAGCCAATTTATTCAAAACGACGCTTCGGGCCATAACGCGGCCGTGGCGCTGTTTTTCTTCAGATTTAGTTTACACATATCTAAAAATCTAACCGTTGGATCTTCACAAAATTTACATCATTATAAAGGTCTTTTCAAAACGAATCCAACGGTTCCAGTTTCGGGAAAATCCGACGGTCGGATCTCCCGGTACAATCGTTTGAAGTTTCTATTTCAAAATACGAACTGCAGCGTCGTTATTCGATTTAATATAATTATATTTATATATATAAATATAATCGTTTTTGGCGCTGTTTTCTTCAGATTTGAATTAAACATTCCAGACAATCCAACCGTTGGATTTTTACAAGGTTGGTGTCGTTGGAAAGATATTTCCAAGGCGAACCCGACGGTTGCGGTTTCGGGAAAATCCAATGGTCGGATTTCCCGCACTAGTTGTTTGAAATCACGGTTTCAAAACACGAGCTACACGGCCATGTTTCGTTTTAATTTTATTTATATTTATATATTTATATAAATATAGTTCATTCAACAATTTCAATATCGTTTTCACTTCAAATATTTCACTAACGCCTTTAAATTTTGGAAAATTTCGCCATAACCTCCTTTGTATGGGAGGGGCTGGGAAAATTCCCAAATAGCCACACGGGTGTCTCATGTCAAAAAGAAAAAGAAAAAGCCAAGCGGCTAGCCAACAGGCTCATAAAATCATCACCCAAACAAAACAGTAAATGTGTACCTATTTGTCGGGCACAAAATTTTATTCCTCTTCTCTAGCCCCTTTGCTATAACCTGTTCAATAAATATGCATGTACATATATACAGTTCTTTTCATTTATCATTTTCCATTCTACTTCATATTTGATTCCATTTGGTTTAAAAACACCTTTCATTCTAATGTTGCATGCATAGGTAAAAATCACATCAGTAGCTAATTAATGAATATTTCGACTCATGCATATTTATTTGAACGAGTTGCTATTTTTAACACTTCACATTTCAACAATTCATGTATGTAATAAAGATGTGATTTTTATTGTAAAACAATTCTTTTAAAAACACTATTATTTTATATAGTTTATATAGGTGATAAAAAGGTGATATTTATTATGAAACAATTTATTTCAAAATATGAATACCATTCAACACATGAATTTCTAATCAACGAATGAATATCGACTCAACACATGAAGGTTTTCTATAGTTTATAAACATAAATAAAAATGTGATTTTTATATTTAAAACACGAATACCATTCAACACATGAATTTCTAATCAACGAATGAATATCGATTCAACACGTGAAGGTTTTCTATTCAATGAATAAATATAGTTTCAGCAAATGAAAATAATTCAAACACATGAAGGTTTTCTATAGTTTATATATATAAATAAAAATGTGATTTTTATATTTAAAACACGAATACCATACAACACATGAATTTCTAATCAACGAATGAATATCGATTCAACACGTGAAGGTTTTCTATTCAATGAATAAATATAGTTTCAGCAAATGAAAATAATTCAAACACATGAATATTATCCAAAATTTCGGCAGCATAACGGCAGGGTAGTTAAAACCGGGACCGTCCCTAGTACGGCTCCTCGCTCTACCTTAAAACCTCGCGGTTTTTGACAATGGGGATCATGCATCTAGTTCGCACGCAGGCGGCATGTATATATTTATTTCATTTCCACAAACTAATCCTATGTGGTTTCAACCAAATATTTCTCAACCACAAACGGGTATTTTTCAACCACAATCTATCAATATCAACCACAAACAATCCCAAACAACCATTCGTTATCAATCAACTTTCACACCAATCACAATCAATAAATATCGTCCATGGTTTGTGGACGAGGGGCGTATATATATATATATATATATATATTTATATATAGCAATTCACTTCTATTTCAACACATATATATAATTTTTACAACGCATCTATAACTTATACATCGAACGTACAACTTATACAACGCTTATACAAGAGGTGTACAACGCTCATATAACTCATACATCGACTGTATAATTTATACATCGTCGTTTCCATATCGTTTATAATATTAGAAATCTCACATTGGGTTCCACTCCACCAAAAATAGCAGAAGGCTCAGAAAAATATGCGGTCTCTTCTAAAATGTAGAAGACGTCCACACGGTCACGATGTTTCCTGTTTCATAGAATTTCGTTAACGAACGAAAAAGATATGATTTTTCAAAGGTTTGCAACAGCTTAAAGGTGTTGAAATCAAATTAAATAAAATCAGCCGTATACCTTCCTTTTGATTCAAAACTAGGTTTTGAATTATCGCGAAATCCGTGAAGCTAGAGGACGATCGGGTGCTGCAGCATCGAAGAGCTACGAACGGCGCTCAGATCGGTGGTAGGCACGACCAGTCCGGTGGTCGGAGGCGGGAGATCGACGTCAGGGAAGGTGCCGACTTCACGGGGCTCGTTCTCGCAGGTGGCGCGATGGGAGGTGGTGGGACTTGGTTGGATTTGAAGAGGAGGGAAGGGGCTTTCGAACGTGGGTGGTGGCGAAGCCTGGCGTGGACGGTGGCGGCCGAAATCGGAGGGGGAAGCTTCGATCCACTTCCGCCGTATATCGCTTCAGCGGGGAGAGAGAAACGATTTTTTTTATAAAGAAATTATCCTATTGGCCAAGGTTATATTAAATTCAAAAATTGGGGTTTTCTTAGACGAACTCGAAATCAAACCCAACGACTGCCGTCCCTAGCGTTTAACCCCCATTCCGAACACAATGGGATATGTTTCGTAGGCCCATTCGACTGTTTCAGTCAGTTTCCATTCAAATCAAAATATAAAACATTCAATATTTAATTTGAACGTACATTTCAATTTGCCAGGGCCACAAACTGGTTCGAAAAATTCCAGAAAAATAAATCTAGCTATGTTTTAATGATACGGTCCCAACAAAACTAGTTTCGTCGAATTCTGAGACCGTTTGCAAAAAGGTCCATTTTTGGTCGATCCAATTTAACTGTAATTGACCAAAACACAATTTCCTTTGCCATGCTCACCTATTAGCTTCAAAAATTATGAAATTTGAAACCTAGCAATAACTTCACATCCCGGACCCAACAAAAGTGGTTTCGTCGAATTCCGAGGTCGTATGCAAAATGGCCAATTTCACGGGCTATATAAATTCCATAGCGACCTTTCTGAAAATTCATTCGGCCATAACTTTTGCTTTCCGCTATGAAAATTCGATTTTTCAGATTCGTTAGAAAGGTATTCACCAACAGATTTAAATATTTTTGGTTTCGCTAAAATCCGTTTTGTTTTGCACCCGGTACAGTCCGACAAAGTTTGAATTCAATTTTTGAAACTACAGCGCCTTTCCAAGCCTTATTTATAATTATAATTAATTATAATCGTTTTCAATTGTCGATTCAAACTCAGTTTTCATTGACATTATTTAAAATATTTATTTTAAATATTTAAAATCCATTATTTTAGCCAATTTAAAATTTTTAAATTGGTTCAGATTTTCTGGGTCGTTACACATCATAAGCTTCAGAAACTCAGAAGCGATTTTTACCATTGAAACTAAATAGCCCAAATAATATTTACCATTAAAATCACGGGCGGTAGAACAGTATAAATAACACCCAAATCAAATGCCTTGAACTAAATTCTTACCCTTATAAAAATCGATTTGAAGCTTGAACTCTAAATATGATCGAACAAAGTGTTGTGCAAAAATGCTCTGATACCAAACTGTTGGAGTTTTGTGCGCAGCGGAAGTTTGACAAAACGCCAAGAAAAATAGGATATTTATCACCCAATCACTTGAAGATTAATTTGATTGAAAATAAACAACAACACAAAATATCGAAAATATGAACACATTATATTCCACCCAACCACCCTTTTATAGATTTACTAATAAAAAATTATTTACAATTGATCTCAACTATTGTTACAAACAATTACAACTTGAACCAATAAGCTTATTGAGATAGGCAAAGAATATCTAGATTACTACAAACATTGTTGGAGTAGAAGAGCGATGAAGAACGACGACAAACCCTTCGACATTCTGGAGGCACCAACTGCATCTTTCAGCAGTAAATAGGAATAGCTACCTTCAGCCCAAATTCCTACATCTTCCTCTCCAGGGCGCAAGCCCATGGAGGCAAAAAACCTCACCAGATATTCTCACGTGGTTTCTTGTTCTTTGTTCGCAATATAACCAAGAAGGCTGCATATATATAGGAGAATCAAATATCCAAGTTGCCCCTTTAAGATATCTCCAAAATATAACCATTCATTTCTTTCCTTCTATGATCAAATCAATCAATTACCAATAAATCAATCAATCAATCAATTAAACAACCAGTTAGTTAATTAATCAATCAATCCAGTCAATCAATCATTTAATTGATTACATCCTCTTCATAAAATATTTGAATCAAAAAATTCAACACTCCATCTTGATTCAAATATCACATATCTTCAACAATCCACAAACAAGTCAACCTAGCTCTTTCAACAACACCTACTCTAAATTAAAACCAACCTCGATTTCAAGGCAACGAGATATACCCCAATCGATTTGAAAGGACTACGACCACACCTCAATTACAAACACAACCCATCATCTGCAAAAGATGCATCTACCATCTGAGCTACACCACATAAAAACCAACGGTCTAAAAAGTGTTTGCAATACCACAAGATCTCCATCGTCTTTGTGGATTTCAAAACTTGACATTCATCTTCCATTTGACATGACCTCTTCATCTTTGGGATCCCTCGAGCATCATCAACATCTAGACCCTTGTCGATACCGTGATCCTCTACCTTAGGACCATAAGCAGTGACTATATTAACCTCTCCACCTTGTTGTGGACTAGGTTCTTCAACCTTCTTCTTCGTCTTCTCCGTCTTCTTCCATCTTCCCTCATCTATATCAGAGGGCTTCTTCACATCTCCATCAATTGGACCATTGAGGCATGGAACATCCACCATTATAGGCTTTCAAATTCCCTCAATATCTACCATCAAAAATAGTCATCCATGAAAGCAACATCATCTCTGACATCTACAATCTTCAATCCAAAATCACTCCAAGCTATGCGATGAACTAAGCTCCGATACCAAATTGTTGTGCAAAAATGCTCTGATACCAAACTGTTGGAGTTTTGTGTGCAGTGGAAGTTTGACAAAACGCCAAGAAAAATTGGATCTTTATCATCCAATCACTTGAAGATGAATTTGATTGAAAATAAACAACAACACAAAATATCGGAAATATGAACACACTATATTCCACCTAACCATCCTCTTTATTGATTCACTAATAAAAAATTGTTTACAATCGATCTCAACTATCGTTACAAACAATTACAACTTGAACCAATAACCATATTGAGATAGGCAAAGAATATTTAGATGACTACAAATATTGTTGGAGCGGAAGAGCGATGAAGAACGACGACAAACCCTTGGACAATCTGGAGGTACTAACTGCATCTTTCAGCAGTAAATAGGAATAGATACCATCAGCCCAAATTCCTACGTCTTCCTCTCCAGGGTGCAAGCCCATGGAGGCACACAACCTTACCAAATATTCTCACATGGTTTCTTGTTCTTTGTTCGCAATATAACCAAGAAGGCTGCATATATATAGAAGAATAGAAAGCGTAGACAAATATCCAAGTTGCCCCTTCAAGATATCTCCAAAATATAACCATTCATTTATTTCCTTCTATGATCAAATCAATCAATTAACCAATAAATCAATCAATTAATCAATCAACCAATTATCAATTAATTAATCAATCCAATCAACCAATCATTTAATTGATTACATCCACTTCATAAAGTATTTAAATCAAAAAATTCAACACAAAGATCGGTTGGAAGAACTAACAAATCAGCAACAGATGTGAAAATTTAAGATCGATTTTCGCCAAAATGACTGGCTTTTTGATGGCTTGATCTTGTCGAATATATAGCAGTTTCTACATCCAATTAGTGGAAGGGTGAACTAAATTTGATCTACAACATATAAGACCTGGAATTAGCTAATATGAAGATTTTCTAAAACTCCAGTATTTAACACATATCTTTTGATGAGAAACAGTTTTGAGGCTTCGAATTTTGGCAGTGAAGAATTGCCTCTCCCCCGCCCCCATGGGGAGTGAAAACCGTTTGCTCTGAACGGGATCTGAAAATGAGAAAACTTGGTATTGATTCAAGTAAAACAACGGGTAAATGAAAATTAGGGATCGGAATGTTTGTGGAAATAAGGAGGTGAAAATAAAATGAAAAGGTAAGCGGGTGAATGAAAATAAAAGTGGAAATAAAAACAACTGAGGTATGGATTGATGGTTGAGATTTTATTTTAAATGATGGTGTGGATCGTTGAAGTGTAACTTTTGTTTTGAATATATTTATAGCTATTGTAACATCTTGTTGATATTTATGCTTACACCTTGAAGCGGATGTTGTAATAGACAAAACTGAGCATAGCTATCGTTATATTGTAGCTAGCAATATCTTGTAATTTGGTTGCAATAGGACATCTATGTTGCAGTGTGAGGAAAAGCGATTAGTTTACTACCACTCAACTTGTATTGTGACGACCCAAAAACCCCGTACGACGGTGGCAAGGGTAATCTTTGGAATATAACACACAAACAGATAATAGCAGAATATAAATAATTAAATACACCAGATAATGTACAAATAATACACTGGGTAAACACAATCATCAGAGTTACACAGTATACAGGATCATACTTAGTACAAAATACAGTTCAGCTATACATAAATGTCTACAGCGGAAAACAAAACATAATATGTACAACAGGAGCTGAACAGCATAAAAAGAGATAAATGATAAAATCCATCTTCAGCTCTAGCTATCCAGAAAGAGTCTGCTAAAACCTGAATACATGGCTGCCCGTGTAGAAAAAGGGGCACCCGAGTTTGCAAGTGAAACAAACTACGAGTCAGTCATGGGACTGGTATGAGAAATCTACTTAACACATTTTATAATATGGCTAATCATAGGACCATGCCACTTTCGTGGAACGGGTTTACTCCATTGGATTGCCAGTGCTTTAAAACAAGTAAATCTTTTAAACATCGTAATGCTTTTTATAAAAATGAAGCCATTATAAGACTCGGTTCCCATCACACAATGCAACGCAAACCGGAGGATAGAGTTTTACCTTATAATGGCCAAAATATGCTTGATACGAGCAAAACAAATCATTTGATATTATTATTAGTGTTTATATGTTTCAAAAACAACTTCAATCATAAATATCAATCATAGACGGCATGGGTACCATATATCATGTCTCCATATATAGGTATACAATCAAAACCGCAAGGTGTCGTATTTGGGAATTGGATTTCCGTCATGAACCAAGGAAAAAGATAGTCCTTACCGAATTCGAGACTCTCTAGCCCGAGCCTCAGGATCAGAGCTCGAGTGACCCTTGGAGCGACAGGGTCGGTCCACCGATGTGGATTAAAATGCATGAACACTGCGTTTCCCCGCCCTTTGGGGCGTAAATGAGCCAAATGACTCCATCGGCTCCACATAGTCACCAATATATCCGAGGTGCCTCCCAACAGCAACAACCACACATGTGAAAATAATATAAATGTCAGGGCTGGTAGGTCACTGACACCACCCTAGCTAGAAGGAAACACATGCCCTCCTTGAGGTCCTCTCCCGTTTCTGGTTCATACCGGGGTGTGAGGCTCGCGAATTCACGTTATACACAAAGTTATGCCACACAGGCCGTGCTTTGATCATCAACCACAAGACTTTGCTTTTCAGCAGAAGCCTCGATCATCTGCCACTTAGGCATGCCACACAGGCAATTCACTCTATGCGACTAATTTCTATCGATATATAACCTCTGAGCTCGTACGTCTCAGAGAAGGGCGTTAAGCAAGAGAATAAATTCTCCGCCGCCAAACAGATATATATTTAATAGAGATCAATCAGCACAGAACAAAATCCAATGTCGGACACACAGTCCATTTACAAGTTCGTTCTGGGTCTGAACGAAACCGGAGGAACCATTTACCTCGCATATCCATCGATCTCCAAGCACGTTTGTACGATCACCACTTATTATCTATATTTCGGGATGCCTCCCAATCAAGACATCAGTTATCATCCAACCGAGGTGAAGATCTCCGGTCTTCAACCACCGTCTTCATCATCGACTTCTTATCGCCGATCAATTATTTGAAATGAGATTTAACTCAGCCTTTTCAAATAATTCACGTATATTTAGAATTTAAATCAATTCATTTCAATGGTTAAATTATTCGACATCAATAATTATATTTTTAAATGTAATTTTCATGCCAAACACATTCAACCATCAAATATCTAATAAACCGGGTAAATTCGGTTTATTTTCCATTCCATATCGTTTATAATATTTTATCACGATTTATCGCTATTTTTATTCATTTAAAAATAGTCAATTCATTCAAACGACGCTTCAGGCCATAACGCGGCCGTAGCGCTGTTTTTCTTCATATTTGATTTACACATATCTGAATATCTAACCGTTGGATCTTCAAAAATTCTATATCATTAAAAAGATCTTTTCAAAACGAATCCAACGGTTTCAGTTTTGGGGGAATCCGACAGTCGGATCTCCCGGTACAATCGTTTGAAGTTTCGATTTCAAAATACGAACTGCAGCGTCGTTATTCGATTTAATTTAATTATATATATATATATATATATATATATATATATATATAATCGATTTTGGCGCTGTTTTTCTTCAGATTTGAATTAAACATTCCAGACAATCCAACTGTTGGATCTTCACAAAGTGGGTGTCATTGGAAAGATATTTCCAAAGCGAACCCAACGGTTTCGGTTTCGGGAAAATCCGATGGTCGGATCTCCCGCACTAATCGTTTGAAATCACGGTTTCAGAACACGAACTGCAGCTTCGTTATTCGATTTATTATATATATATATATAATTCATTCTTCGATTTCAAAACCATATTCACTTCATATATTTGATAAAAATGATATTTTTATCCCACAGATATTTATTTCAACACATCACCATTTTTAACACTTCATATTCACAATAAAAATGTAGATTTTATTGTTCAATCTATATAATCAACACATGAATGTTTTTGACTTCGCACATACGATAAAAATATGATTTTTATCGTTCTATTCCTTTATTCAACACATGAATATTTTCTATAGTTCATATATATAATAAAAATGTGATTTTTATCTTTCAAACAAATTTACTCAACACATGAGCTTCATTCAACACATGAATGTTTTTCAACACATGAATTTTATTTCAACATTCAACACATGAATTTCTATTCAACACATGAATTTTATTTCAACATTCAACACATGAATTTCTATTCAACACATGAATTTTATTTCAACATTCAACACATGAATTTAAATCAAACACAGAAATATTTCAGAAAATTTCGGCAGCATAACGACAGGGTAGTTAAAACCGGGACCGTCCATAGTACGGCTCCTCGCTCTACCTTAAAGCCTCGCAGCTTTTGACAATGGGGATTTTCAATATCTAGTTCGTACGCAGACGAATTTTCCCATATACTAATCCTATTGGGATTTCAATCACAATCAATCATTTCAAACCAACCATTCATGATATTCACCAAATTTTCACATCAACCAATAATCCAAACAATATCACAACCAATATATATCATCCATGGTCTGTGGATGAGGGGAGTGTGTGTGTGTATATATATATATATATGTATATAACTATATTTCGATTTCATTTCAATTTATTTCAACGCACATATCATTTTTACAACGCATATATAACTTATACATCGAACATACAACTTATACAACGCTTATACATGTGGTGTACAACGCTTATATAACTCATACTTCGACTATATAATTTATACATCGTTGATTCCATATCGTTTATAATTCATAAATCTCACATTGGGTTCCACTCCACCAAAAATAGCAGAAGGCTCAGAAAAATAGTGGTCTCTTCTAGAATGTAGAAGACGTCCACACGAGTCCACTGTCTCTTGTTTCACTGAATTTCGTCAACAAATGAAAAAGATACGATTTTTAGAAGTTCGCAACACTTTAAGTGTTATATTCAGTTCAAAATAGTCAAGGCCGTACCTTTCTCTAATCAGTTCGAAACTAGGGTCGGATTTTCTGGCCAAAGCGTGTAGCGTGGTGACGATCAGGATACGCAGCGTCGAAGAGCTTGGAAGGAGCTTGTCGCGCCTGGTGGTGGTGCCAAGACCGGTGCACTGTAGCGAGCACGGAGGCGGTCGAAAGTACTGAACTTTGGAGGCGCGATTCTCACAAAATACGAGACGATAAATCACAAATTCTATATGGATGTGTAGATCTTGAAGAATACTACAAAATCCATAACAGCGGTAGTGGATTTCGTGAAGTGGATCGGGAGATTTTGAAGAGAGAAGGCCTTGATATGTTTCCATTGTGCGTAGCTGATGGTATCAGGGAGAGAGAATTGAAATGGAAGATTATGATTGGCCCTCTCTTTTTTTATATTTATTTAATTCTTTAAATTCAAAAATACCCCTTTCTCCATACGAGCACCAATTCAAACGCAACGACTGTCGCCCCTAGCTAAATACCCCCATTCCGAACACAAAGGGATATGTTTCGTAGGCCCATTCAACTATTTCAATCAGTTTTTCTTCAAATTAAAATATAAAACATTCAATATTCGATTTGAACGTACATTTCAATTTGCCGGGGCCACATACTGATTCTAAAAATTCCAGAAAAATAAATCTAGCTATGTTTTGACGATACGGTCCCAACAAAACTAGTTTCGTCGAATTCTGAGACCGTTTGAAAAATGACCATTTTCTAGTCGATCCAATTTAACAGAAATTCACCAAACACATTTTCCTTTTCCACATTCACATGTTAACTTCAAAAATTATGAAATTTGAAACCTAGCAATAATTTGACATCCCGGATCCAACAAAAGTGGTTTCGTCGAATTCCGAGGTCGTTTGCAAAATGTCTATTTTCAAGGGCGATATATTCTCTATAGCGACCTTTTTGAAAATTCATTTGGCCATAACTTTTTATCCCCGCTATGAAACTTCGATTTTTCAGATTCATTAGAAAGATATTCACTAACAGATTTAAATATTTTTGGTTTCACTAAAATCCGTTTTATTCTGCACCCAGTACAGTTAGTCAAAGTTTGAATTCAATTTTTGAAACTGCCGCACACTTTTAGGCCTTGTTTATAATTAAAATTAATTATATTTATTTTCAAACATCGATTCAAACACACTTTTCATCGTTATTATTTAAAATATTTATTTTAAATATTTAAAATCCACTAAAATAGCCAATTAAAAATTTTCAAACAGGTTCAGATTTTCCGGGTTGTTACATGTATGCATTTTAAAATATCCAAAATCATATTTATATGGCTAGTCTAAACATGTTGCATAAATATGATCAGAGATGAAAAACAATGAAAATGAAACAAATATTACCATATTGCTTCCACTTCCATCACTATGAATATGCACGTGCATGTAATCAAATTTGTCGTTGAAGTTGGCCTACAAACAAAATAATTCATTTTAGTTATAAACTCATGTTTCTGAGAAGAAGAAAAAGGCTAGTTTAAAATAGACGCTAGGGTTTGCAACTCATAAGTAAATAGTCGAAAACCCTTTAACTTAACCGTTTCCACATCAAGTGAATCATAGATGATAGGTTCACACGTTATTTTACCTATATAACAAGTATAAAATTGATATAATTTGTATTGTTATTACCACACCTTGATGGCTTCTATGATCTTGTTGAATCCCAATTTACCTTCATTTTTTTCAGTAGAAAGTACATCACTGAGGTTGCCTTCTTATGTACAACCTGTTTCCATTAAAACAAAATTAATATTAGAGTTATGATCATGTCCATTTACCAAAAATGGAAACAAGGTTTTCTTTTAGTAAAAAGGGTGAAAAATAATTCTAACGCTGAATTTAGAGAAAATCACTCATGAGTAGTTATCTGATTACAAAATTGGTGGTAAAGCTCATCGTTTTAATCAATCATGGTTTAATGATTACAAAAATTGGTTGGAATATAGTGAGAAAGAAGATGCTATGTATTGCTTGCCTTGTTATTTATTTCGTCCTCAATCAATGAGTAGAAATACAAGTGACGCATTTATCCAAGGTGGGTTTAAAAACTGGAAAAACTATAAAAGGCTTCAAGTTCATGCTAATGTGGATGCTCATATTGCTGCATACATGAAGGGTGAGAACTTAATGAATCAAAACCAACATATCGAGATGGTAATTGAGTGACAATCAACCCAAAGTCAAATTGATTATCGAATTCGTTTAGAGTCAACTCTTTCTTACATTCGATATCTTTTACATCAAGGTTTGTCATTTCCGGGTAATGATGAATCCGATGAATCAATGAATAAGGGAAATTTTCTTGAACTTCTACAATGGTTAGCTAATGAAAAAGCCATGGTCAATGCGGTTGTGTTAAAAAATGCAACACCAAATCTTAAAATGACATCACCGGATATTCAGAAGGATATTGTGAATTGTATTGCAGTTGAAGTTGTAGATGTTATTTTAAAGCAACTTTCTGAAGGATTATTTGCATTCCTAATTGATGAAGCTCGTGATTCTTCAATTAAAGAGCAAATGGCAATTGTCTTGCGATTTGTGGATGAAACGAGAAGTGTTGTTGAAAGATTTACAGGCATGGTTCATGTTCCTAATACAACATCAATTTCTCTTAAAACATCACTTTGAAGAATTTTTTTGCAAAAATAAACTGAGCATGATAAGATTACGTGGTCAAGGTTATGATGGTGCAAGTAATATGCAAGGTATGTTCAATGGTCTTAAAACATTTATTTTGAATGAGAACAAATCCGCATTTTATGTTCACTGTTTTGCACATCAACTCCAGTTAGCACTTGTAACACCCCATAAATTCAAATATTAAAGTTAAAAAAATTAAAGAATACTTAACTTTAAATGTAAGAATCAAGGGAAACAGGTTACGCCATTGTGTTTATCTCGGAATTCTTGTTGAGATAGAGTCCGAGTTTGCGTAAATTGGACTTCGTATGAAGAAGTTATGGCTGTCGGAAGTTTCCAGAAAATTCAAATAATTTAAAACAGCACGAAAACAGATTCAAATTCAAATCAGAAGTCAGAAGCGGGCTGGGCAGGAAAATTCCCGCCCAGGACCCAGGTCGACCCTCGTGTCGACCTCCCCCCTACAGGTCGACCTAGGGGTCTACCTAGGAGTCGACCTGCCCCTCCCCCTCCCCGCGGGCAGAAATGAAAGATGACGATTTATGACTTGTTGCTGAGTCACTAGGGTTTCTGGATAGTTTTGATCTGGTCTGAATGGTCTTGATTGATTCTAGGTTGATCGGATGGCCTAAATTAATCCTAAATTCTATATAAACACATGTAGACTCAAACCCTAAAACCAAATAAAAATTAGAACCATGGCCGTCATGCTATCACCTTGCAACCTAGAGTAGCCGCCACCAACTAGAGAGAAAGTGAAGCTAATCGACTCAATTCAACTCAAATTTATAACAACAACAACGAATTTGTCTTCTTCAAAGGCGAGCTAAATCAATTTCAGAACTTAGATTCTAGAACTCAAGACCTTCTTTGAGTTGTGAGTTCAATTTCTTTAATAAGATAATTAACAAGTTAATTGGGTTGAGATATAAATTGGGTTATATGGCTATGTTTGTGAAACATTGGAAATTGTGGTATTTTGTGAATATATGCTAGTTGTTCATAATGACAGTTTTTGTTGTAGATTCCTTTGTATATGCCCAATCACCTATGTTCAACTTGATTCATGTTTGACATCATTCTATATGCAAGTTTGGGTGTAGATTATATGCTAGTTTCTATATGAATTGTACACAAGTTTACATGTGAACCAAATAAAGTGACTATATGCAAGTTTAGGTAGGAATTGGATTCACATATATGCAAGTTTACCCCTTTAGATTTAGATCTATGACATACATAATTTTATGCAAGTTGTGACTATGGCCTATGCAAGTTTTGGATGAAAAACTATATTCATATATGCAAGTTTTAGGTGAAAAACTATATTATATATATATATATATATATATATGCAAGTTCGCACCTTTAGGCCAATGTTTAGATTCATGAAAATACAAAGTTTATGCAAGTTATGTAGTAATCCTTATTTGCAAGATTAGATCCATTTTATGTGTTATGCAAATTTGCGATGTTTCTTCCCTTTTATGTGCTAGACAATTTGCTAGTCTAATATACATATATGTCATGATAAACGAACGAACAACGTGGGGACGATGGGGACAATATTGAATATACACATATTGAGAATTGGCATAAAGGCCTTGAAAAAGGCATATAATTAATTAAAGACATTAATTGGAAAAAATTGGAATTTATGGACATAATTGAGACAATTATGGACATAAGTATATTTGGGATTTATTTACAAATTTTGAATAGGGATATTAATCCACTTTGGGGTTAAGTAAAGATGTGTAATAATAAACCGCCGATGACATGAGGTTAGACTCGTTTGTGGTGTAAGACTGCCCGGACCCGCCCGGCAAATCAAGCACCCACAAATGCCAGTCTAATGTGAGAGGTCAAAGGCATGAATTAAATGCGTAGCAGTTGTAAAAACACGAGGTTAGGCTCGTTGTGGTGTCAGACTTCCCGGACCCGCCCGACAAATCTAGCTGCCACAAATTCCAGTCTAATGTGGGAGATCTTTACAAGGTTACGGTCTTAACGAATTAAGAAACACTTAACCAGATAAACATGTGGTGGGACATTGAGGGGGTTAAGTGGGTGCCCTGGGTGGCATGGGAAATTAAGAGGGTGCCTTGGGTGGCATGTGAAATACGATTAGATGCACTTAACCAAGATTGAAACATGTAAGAAGACATGGATAAGAATGGGGTTAAGTGGGGAAAACCCTTGGGGGGACCAAGCATAGGTGGAAAGCTTGTGTCATGCATGGGGGCCCTTTTCAAACCAGTAACCCATTAAGTATTTTTGTGGGCTCGACCCAAGTCGAGGACGGGACACGTGTACTGGGTTTGATTGTAAGAGGTCAAAACGGGTTAGCGGTGGCAACGCAAGTCCAACGGGGTCATATGCGTGTGTGGGCCCGGGCTGGTAGGTAAGACGTTGTTGCATCGTGTAGGTATAAGCCGTGCATTCTTGGTGGTATCAGGTTGCCACTTTGGAGAGTGATACACCCCACTGTGGGGCCAGCACGGGTATCTACGAGTTAGGGAGCCGATCGAATGGGGGTAGTGGGTACACCTAGTGGAGATAGGGGCAGACAGCACATATGAAGGCAGCTAGGGGTACACGAAACTACCATTGTCAGTATTAAGTTCTGTAGGCGGGATCAACTTTTAGGGTGTTTGGTGTGGTGCAGTGTAGTAATTATCCTATAGTGATTAGGTACGCCTTATGCCTTATCCTAGTTACTTAATGATTATATTGTTAAAGTTATTGCACTCGCCAGACTTTATGTCTGACCCCTTTTATTCCACCTCTTTTCTTCCTTTCCCTCCCCCAAGGTGCTCAGGGTGGGCCTAGTACTAGTGGAGCTTGATTTGGACAGCTTTATCTCTTTCTTTTGGAAGTTGCTTGGATCGCTGAAGTAAAAATTCAGCCTATCTTATTTGTTTATGGCTATTTTATGTTGGGGTTATGTCGTCCATTTTCATGTACTCTGATTTAATCAAGATGGATATTATTTACTTGACTCTAGTCTTTGGTTTTTGATGATGTAATCAAACTTATTTGTTTACCACTGCAATGAATGAAATTTTAAAATTTTAAGTACTGTTTTATATCTGTCTTGTTGTTAAGTTTTTGTTCTATACACACTTAAAACGCTCCATAGAAGTTAATGCATTCCCTTTGTGAGTGACATTAATGGACGTGGGGTGTCACACGTGGTATCAGAGCTGAAGGTTACCAGAACAGATAAGATATTTTGAAAAACTATTTTTCAAAAGCACTTTATAAAGAAATATTTTCAAAAGTATGTTTTAAGGAGAATATTTTAAAGAGAAAAGTTTATTTTAAAAACATAACCCCAAAAGCCATATATCTTTCTTTCGAATTTTTCATTTGAATCTCTTCATTTTCTTTTCAACATGTCTGGAATTCCCGAGATACCCGAGGGGATACCGATACTAGGATGGTTTAGAAGGTATCTAGAAGCTAGGGCCCATGTCGCAAGCCCAGCAAATGCTCCTCCACCTCCTCCTCCCCGTGTTGACACTTTCGCAAAGATATGCATGGACTTTCGGGCAATGGGTGGGAAACCTTTTCACGGGTCGGAAACATTTGTTGAAGCTTGAAATTGGCTAAAAGAGGTGGAAGAATTGTCTGGAATCTTTGAGGTAGAAGACGAAAGAAAGGTCCAGCTAGCTGCCTGGTTAATGAAGGATGAGGCCTCGTTTTGGTGGGAGGTCACTAATGGAGAGCGTCCAGTTGATACATGGCCGGATTTCAGGCGTAGGTTTGAGGCAAAGTTTCTCTCACGGGCTGAAGAGAATCTATACATGGAAAAGGTTTTTGGCATTGAGGCAGGGGAATCTATCAGTGAAAGAATACATCAACAAGTTCAATCAGTTGGCAAGATTTGGCTTGGACTTGGTGAATACACCCGAAAAGAAGGCCCTGAGGTTTGTTAAGGGTTTGAACGAGCCGCTACATGGGTTAGCTATGACCCACATCCCTATAGGGGCCACGTTTGAGAGAGTAGTTGACATGACGCTCATGCACGAAGAGGAGAAAGGCGCCAATGCTAATAAGGCACTGGAGAATAAAGGGGATCAAAAGAAACAGCAACAGCAGAAAAAAAGGGTGGTAAAGACAACAATGGTAAGGGAAATAAAAGATGCTTTAGCTGTGGGACCCCATGCCATCTAAGCAAAGATTGTAGGAAGAAGAAGAACACTGGTTGTTTCCACTATGGCGAGGCAGGACATCTGATTAAGGACTGCCCAAAGAAAGGGCAGAGGGAAGGGCCTACCTCTGGAGGGCAGATACAGGCTCTCATGGCACCAGGGCAGGCAAGGGGGCATGTCCAGGCTCTCATGGTCCCACCGCTGCAAGAACGAGGTAGAGCGATTTCCGTTGAAAGTTTAGTTTATCTTTTCGATCATCCTGTTCGCACACTCTTTGATTCTGGCGCATCACACTCTTTTATATCCATTGCTTTAGGTGAGACACTACACCTAAACACCAATATAGTAGAGGATCCCTTAGTTGTTTCAAATCCAATTGGGGGCTCAGCCTATTTGTCGATGATTTGTTTGGATTTGGAAATTTCTATACTTAGCGTTGGGTTCAGATGTGATGCTTATGTTTTGGGCTTCACGGGCTATGGGTTAATTTTGGGCATGGATTGGCTATCCAGTAATGGAGCCATCCTAGATTGTGAAAAGAGGGAGGTTAAACTTATGACTCGTTTGGGCAACACTCTCTAAATCTCTTGTAATCCCATGAATTTTGTTATGCTAAGTTATCTAGAATCGCTTGACGCGTCTGTTGAGAATCTACAGTCTGTTAGAGTGGTCCGTGAATAATCGGATGTCTTCGATGAAGTTCGAGGTTTACCCCCGAGGCGTGATATAGACTTTCGAATATACTTAGTAGATAACGCAAAGCCAGTTGCATTACCAGTACGCCACATGGCTCCGAGAGAGAGAAGAGAACTCGGTAAGCAAGTGAAAGAATTACTTGAGAAGGAGTTCATAAGAAGAAGTATTTCGGAGTGGGTTGCTCCAGTCGTCTTTACTACGAAAGCTGATGGTTCACTTAGATTGTGCATGGACTATAGAGAGCTGAATAAGCTAACAAAGAAGAACAGACACCCGTTACCGAGGATAGACGATTTATTCGATCAGTTGGTAGGAGCTTCGGTTTTCTCACAACTGGATTTAGCTACAGGGTTTCATCAGCTAATGGTGGCTGAATATAGCATCGATAAGACTGCATTTAGAACTCCTGATAGTTTCTTCGAGTGGCTTGTCATGCCTTTTGGTTTGACAAATGCACCCGCATACTTTGTTGACTTAATGAGTAGGGTGTTTAGGGAGTTTCTGAACAAGTTTGTGGTAGTCTTTGTAGACGATATTCTGGTTTTCTCTAAAAATGGAGAAGAGCATGCCCTACATCTTAGGGAAGTCTTAGAGACCCTATGAGCACATCAGCTAAAGGCTAAGTTCTCCAAGTGCCATTATTGGAGAAAAGAAGTAAGGTTCTTAGGACACGTGGTCTCTAAGGAAGGGATAGCTGTGGATCCTGCTAAGGTAGTGGCAATCCAAGATTGGAAAACGCCTAAGAACGCAACCGAAGTAAGAAGCTTTTTAGGGCTAGCTGACTATTATAGGAAGTTCATTAAGGACTTCGCGAAGATATCAGCCCCTCTCACTCGATTAACGAAGAAGAATTTGACTTTTACTTGGGACGTTGACTGTGACGATGCTTTCCAACGTCTGAAGAAAGCTTTGACGACCGCTCCAGTTTTAGTTTTGCCAGACAGGAGTAAGACATTAACTGTATATACCGATGCTTGCGGGATAGGGCTTGGCGCAGTTTTAATGCAAGAGGGAAGGGTGATATGCTATGGTGGAAGACAGTTGAAAACCCACGAGAAAAATTACCCTACCCACGACTTGGAGTTGGCGGCCATAGTTTTTGCGCTTAAGTCCTGGCGTCATTATTTGCTTGGCGAAAGGTTTGAGTTGTATACAGTGTTGTATATAACAGTGTTGTATACACAATTATATGATTATTGTTTGATGATAACAACCAAATATATTTTATTATTGAATGTGTTTGTAACTGTACTGGTATACTACACAACAGATAGGAATATAATATTTCTATTTAAATAAAATACAACTGTACAGAAATTTAAATATTCACATAGTATTTTATTTGAACAAGAATATTTTATTTCAATATTTAAACAGTACAGATTTACAACTTCACTATTTGTATATACATCACTGATATACATTTCAAAATTTTCAATTTGATACTCAGCTCCTCTCAACAACACTTACACTTTCATATACACTACACTCACTACAGATCACTCAACAGTCGTTTACATTTCTATACAGTTCACTCATATATACTGACACATATGAACATCATCATCTTCAGTCTTCTTGTCTTCACAGCATTCCACAGTCAATCCAGTTCATCATCTGCTCACCTATCACATAAAACAAGAACACACACAGTAGACTGCAACAAAAATAAAATTATAAACAAACAAATAAAAATTTATTTTTAAATTTTATTTGCCTCAGAATTATGTTGTGTTTCTCATCATTTTTCTAGACCTGGTCTGATATGCAGGGACAGAAAAACTCGTCTAATGGCTGCATGTACACATGTGTATACACGTGTGCACTGCCTCGCCAATCAGTGTGCAACTGAGGAGTAGCCACGTGGACCTTCTCGACTCAGTGCAAGTCAGTGTGCAAATGGTCGAGCCAAAAGTGAAAATCAAGGCAGAAACTGTCTTTATCTTTTAAAAAAAACCATTTTTTTAGCAAAAGCACAAGTGCAGTATCAATTCAATGGACAAGTATAACATGAATGGCCGATGCAACATGGCATAGCAATGGTCCAGTATGCAAGACATTAACAAATATACAGGTGGGTCAAGCATTAGAGCATGGGTTCATCTCAGCATGGTTCAAATCAAATGAGACAACAATGGATATAGGCATGAATATAAAGTAGCATATGGCATGTCAAAGCTCAAGACAATGATATATACAGTGTACAAGGTAGTGGTTCAAGTTCACTCAGCATTAAGACAGGGGTCCACCATTAAAGTTCAAGTGCACTACAAAATATATGTCAAACAAATAAAAGTGCACAGACTAGTCATGGTGGTTCAGCAATATAAGAAGGGAAAATCTATTCAGATACAAATTTTTAACACAAATGGTGACACAATTGATTTGCACCATTGGAACACCCCATGAATTCCACCTCTCCATGTAAAGACAAAAGGATCCAACGGTTGAGGCTTTGTGTCCTACATTTTGTGTTTAATTTTGTGTCCAAATAGCCGACCCCATATAAGAATGATCAACATATACAATGGTCGAAACAACTGAATGGAAAGTGATCAAGTGGTGTAGCAGAAATGACAAGCAGCATGAACAACATGGATGAGCAAGTTTCAAACCAGACATAATGACAGAACAAGTTAACATAGTGCATAATCAAAACAGTTCGTGTTGACACAAGAAAATGGAGTATCAATGTTAATTCAAGTGATCAACATAAGTCAAAAGGGTATGCAGGAAATACATATATGGTGCAGTAGTGAATTACATAGGAATTGAAGTGTACAAGTGCAAAGAGCAAGTGTTCAATGCAAACTTATGCCAAGACTGTGTGACACACAACACATGATTGGCTGAGCATATATATACATGGAGACAACATTCAATATAAGTCTGGTCAAAAGGGGAGCAAATACATTACTATAGCAGCAACAATCATGTAAACTGGTGATACACAGCAGCACTCAAGAATGATATATATACAAGGGCAGTTTCATATGCATATGAGTATCAATGATTATACTGCTACGCCATTACTATGGATCAAAAATTTAAGCAGCTGGTTTCATTTTTATACGTGCATACAAACAGGTAATGTGTTTTGTGTATGGTGGCAGTAACAACTAAAATGGAGCAGGAAGTATTAAAGAGCAGAATCAAGTTCGTGCCGAAGTTTATAGGTCATGGTAAAAAGGCATGGTATACAAATACCAATATATATATACACACAAGTGACTGCAAGTATCTGTTCAGTTTTTTTTAATCAGCAGGAAGTTAAACAGAAGGTGCATACAAGTTTGAACATCAACAAGTAAAACATCAGTTTAAGAACTCAAGAGAAGTTCAACTAATGACTGTTCTTATCACAAGGCATAATCAAATAGAGTATCAGTTCGTATCAATTTATTTTTGTATCAGAAAAATCAAGAGAATGAAATTCAAGTAATGTGGCAAATAAAGTATAATATCTTCTCAAGTTTGTCAGCCAGAAAGAACCCAACAATTCACGCAAATATCAAACCAAATAAAATATATGATATCAGAGCAAAAATAGGATCTGAAATCCTATTTAACACGCAAGTTTTTTTAGGATTTATCTCACAAATTAGTTTCTGAGATTAAGGGATTGTAATGACCCGCATTTGCAGAGGTATTATAATTAATTTATTTAATTATTTAAAAAGGTGATTAAAGGATTTAATGGTCGTGGAATTAAATAATGGTGGATATTTAATTAAAATAATAAATTAAATAATATATTTAATTCTGAAATAATCAGAATTGGCTGAAATGGCGATATGGTGTGAACTGGATCATCTGTGATATTTAATTCAGCTTGGAATTGAATTTGAATAACGAATATATTATATAAACGACAGTTTGAACGTAGAGTTATAATATAAGTAAAATCGAGCTCGAAATGGTGCTGCAGTTCGTAAATTGGCGATTCGAACTTCAAACGAATATACAGAAGCCGTTTTAAATTGGATTTCTGTGAAACAAGAAACGTGTGGAGCTGGTGGAGTATATCTTTCTAGTGGAAGAGAAAAATCAGGATTTCGTCGTGTAGATTTTGATGTATGTCCAAATCAAATTTTAGAAAAGTCGCTGTGGAATTCCTTTATAATTTATAAAGGAATTATTTATATTTTAAAAAGGAATTTCAATATAAATCGAATATCGGGTTGACCCAGAAGTGAATATCGAGTTAGAAACCAATATAGGAATATTCTGAAGCTGTATGGTATTCCTCTGCGAACATAGACAATAATATTTTTTCATTTAAATATTAAAATTTATTTATATTTAGATATATTTATATATTTAAATGGGTCATTCAGCGCTTTAAAAATAGCTGGTTTTGCAAACAAAGTCGGAATTCGATGAAACTAATTTTGTTGGATCCGCAATGTCAAATAGTTGTTAGATTTCCAGTTTCGTGATTTTTAGAGTCACTGTGTAGTCGTATGGATTTTTAGAGTGAGAAACAGTCAGTATTTCGATGGTTAAAAATACGCTGTGTGAGCATACGGAGTCGGAATTCGACGAAACCAATTTCGTTGGGACCGTAATGTCGAACTATAGCTGCATGTCCAGTTTCGTAATTTTCGGGTATCATATGTGATCATAAGAAATTTATTTCGAGAAGAACACATAGCGATATAATAAAAATGGAATATGCTAATGGAATATTCCAATCTCTAACTCTATAAATACCTCCACTACCTCCCTTAACCTAGTTCAACTCCTCCAGTAGTCAACAAAAATCCACCGCAAGTCTTTTTGTTCTTCCAGTCAAATTTTTGATCTTCAAAAAATTCAAAACTAATCCTATAAAATTCCTTAAATCTCAAATGATATATGGTTGGATTTGTTTTGAGATGACCTTCCATCCTATAGCCAATTTATAGGGTGCACACCAGTTTCCGGGATGTCGACTTCGGAACAGCAATGCTAGGGTTGGGTCGAGACGAAAATTTAAGGTTTGATTCGAGTTTCGATTGTTGGATTTGGGATTGTGAAGGAATTCCGCACCTTTTGTGATTTTTTGGTGGATTTCTGTTGAAATCTTTGTCGATCCCTGAACTGAATTTGGTCGCGTCAAGGACCTGGAGACGCGGATACGGGTGGTGCGAGTTCGGTCCAAAGGGTATGGTGAGGAGGAGATTGAGATGACGAGTATTGTGATGATTTTTGGGTGATTTTTAGGAGAGAGATGGAGGAGCGGTTTACGGTGGAAAGATGGGAAATGTCGTGGCTGGAGCTCGACCGAGGAATCGGGGAAGAAGCTAAATGAAGCGGACGGGTTTTAATTGATGGAGTTGGGCCAGATTGGTGGTAAGGCCCGAAGCAATTTGTTTAGTTAAATTTTAGAATAAATTATATATGAACTTCGAAAATACATAATTTATTCATACGTGATCGAAACTCAGCGAAATAAGATCCGACAGGATCGTATGGACGGACACTACCTAATGGAACTAACTGGGAGTGGAGTGGAGCTCGTTTGAATTTATGGCGGAATAAATTATTTGATTCAAATCAAACAACATTTTATCATTCTTTAACGATGAACTGCCAAAGTGAATAAATCTCACTAACTCTGAACAGTTTATAATTTCATGTTGTATTTTTAGAACTGTTAGATATTGGCTGATTGACTGTGTGTTGATTGTTTGATTGAACTACTAGTCAGTTAGTTGAATTTCTATATTGATTTTGTTTAACAGAATATATCATATGGAACTGGAAGTGGTGTTGATTTTATATTGTATAACATCTGTGGATGCAGGGAGACAGGTTGGAGGAATCCGCCTGGATTCCTCAACATTTATTTACTGTTTTCATATATTGTGATATATGATGTGATGTATATCTGTTATGGATTATGTGTGTTAGAATGATGTTGATCATTGTTATTCGATATTTTAAATATCATAAAAACCCTGGGATGTAAAAAGAATTATTTCAATGTATATTGAAATAAAAGGGATTTTATAAAGTCAATAGATTTTATAAAAAGGAAATATTTCGAAAGTAAATAAAAGGGGAAATGTTTATAAAACGAATAGAATTTTATAAAAGGGAAATCATTTGTAAAGTGAAGAACCGTTACTAAAAGTAAATCTTTATAAATGAATAGTTTAATCGAGTTAAAAGGAGTTAATCGATGTTAGTTTAATCGAATTAAAATGAGTTAATCGAATATAGTTTATTCGAATAGAAAGTAAAAGGAGTTAATCGAATATAGTTTATTCGAATAAAGTAAAAGGAGTTAATCGAATATAGTTTATTCAAATAGAATAAAGGAGTTAATCGAATATAGTTTATTCGAATAGAAATTAAAAGGAGTTAATCGAATATAGTTTATTCGAATAAAGTAAAAGGAGTTAATCGAATATTGTTTATTCAAATAGAATAAAGGAGTTAATCGAATATAGTTTATTCAAATAGAATAAAGGAGTTAATCGAATATAGTTTATTCAAATAGAATAAAGGAGTTAATTGGATATAGTTTATTCGAATAGAGTAAAAGGAGTTAATCGAATATATAGTTTATTCAAATAGAATTAAAAGAGTTATCGAATATAGTTTATTCCATAGGAGTTAAGTGAATAGAGTTAGAGTTAAATCAAAAGAGTTAAGTGAATAGAATAAATTGAATTGAGTTATCGAATATACCTTATCGAAGGAAAGAATTATCGAGTAGAAAAGATTTGAAAGAGAGTTACGTAAGGAAGTTTGTAAAAGAATTAGAAGGGGGAACTTTGTCTATTTCAAGGTTAGAAACGTTGTTCAGTTAAGGTCTGAGAGGTAGTATTACCCCAACTTGATTGACTTCATTTTTAACTAAGGAATGGTTAAGGTTCGATAGTAAAGGATGGTTAAGTGAATTTAGTAATTAAAGGAAATGGTTTGAGTTGGCATCGCGATGGTTTGTTTAAACATCTGTCTAAGTCCAATTAATAAGCTTTGGAAATGTTTTCCAAAGAAGAAACCAGAAATGTTTTCTAATAAAGAAAACAAGAAATGGAAATGTTTTCCATTGTTAATAACGTATATTTTCCAAATTTAGAAAATAAGAAATATTGAACATAGGGAAACAGGAGATAAGTAAATTAATGAAATAAAGAGATAAATGTTGAATGATGTTTGATAGATATAAATTTCCATTTGGAAATAATATCGTTGTTTGCACACCTGGTTTTCTTCGATAGTTAAATCACAGACTATCGAAGTTTTGACCATTTTAACGTTGTTAATATGGGGAGACCGGTTGGATTATTATCCAAAGAACCACTCTGTATTGGCCTAAGCGTTGCGAATCATATATGCCAAAGGAAATTGAAGACGGAGTTATGCAAGGGCTATCCTGTTTATAGAATAGTGCCTTCGGTTCATCCTGTTCCTGGATGACTTGTATGGACGGATGTCTGACATAGTATTTCCGGACGATCATGTATATTGATTTCTCCAACCGTACCAAGAGTGGAAGCGGAGAAGGAAACTTCTTTTAGCTAACACATAATGTATGGTTGAGGACGTCAATCGGTAATTTGATGGATTTGACGATGTGGCATTCAAAGTGAATCTGGTGTGATGATAAAGCGTAGCTTCTAGCCTCACATCCGGTAAATGAACGAAATCGGGCAGGCAGCATGGCTAAGTCGGTCGCACCGAAGTAGGGTGTATAATCACCTGATCTAGAGTTTCATTTACTTCTAAAAATCTATTGTTGATGTTGTCCCATTCGGGAAACGGTTGCTGATCCCAACTGTTGGTGATATACATTCGATACACTCAAGCGAAATGAGTGGACGGTCATGTGTGGCCGAGTTGCAAGATGTTCTTGATGAACCCAGTGTATTCCTTTCTAGAGATACACTAGCGAAAGGTGGTTCCATACCTTGTCATAGTTGGAAATCCATTACCCAATACGTGCTTGCGGTTTTGATTGTATACTATATATGTAGAACGTGAGATGAAATCGTTTCTGCTAGATGATTATTATACTGTGGTTGAAAGACATAATTATAATATCAAAGGATTTTTGATATAAAGATAATTTGGATTCTCATAAGGGAAAAACCCGTTCCGTTATACGGCGTGGTCTTATGAGATATCATTTATTTGTTCAAATTTTTTTAAACTGTTTTACTCATACCTGTCCCATGACTGACCCGGAGTTTATTTGTTTGTTTCCCTAAACTCTTGGGTGCCTAATTTTGTACGGGCAGTCAAGTAGTCGGGATTTACAGATATACTGGAAGAGCTTGGAGCAGGAGGCTTCAGGATTATATAGCTATAGTTATTTCCGCTGTGTTGTAAGTGTTGTACTTTGATAAATGATATGTATATTCAAGTATAGGTTCGTATTTCAAAGTTATGTTATGAAATATGTTTATTCGTTCCGCTGTGAGATTCGTGTTACTCTGATATTGTGTTCTTCTTCTTCTTTTATTCTAAGTTTCTATCTTATCTTTCCTCATCCTCTAATTTCTTTCATTAATGATCGGTATATTTTCGATGTTTGGTTAGTCGTCATCGAGTTTATGTCGATAACCAAAGTCGCTAAAAATCTGGGTCATTACAGTTGGTATCAGAGCTTAAGTTAAGTGAATTACCTTGGCTCTGTGGTGTGACTCAGTAGAGATAGGGTTAGTAATACCCTAGATTGAGTTTGAGTGTATATATACGAGTGAAAGTATTTGTTATTCGATATAAAATAATTTTATATTGTGGAGATTCATTGGTTGAGTTGTTTATGAGTTCTGGTCGATCAGTTTGATCCACTTTATCGGTAGGAGTAAATAAACACTCGAATACGATGGGTCGACACGGTATGTTTTGAAAAGAGGGTAAACAGAATAAATTTACCCAAATTATATCCTGATATAGAGGAAATATACATATTAGATATATTGGTTGTTATTATAATCGAGTAAGATTATAAATTAAATGGTTATGTAAATAACCAATCAGAATTCATATAAGTGAAATACGTGAAATCAGATGAGTTAAATCTGAAATTTTAAACCAGAAATTGAATTAAAACTCTGGAGAATTAGATAAGTGTTTGTAAATGGATTTGGATTAAAAATAAGGAAAATTTAAGATCCTGGGAGATTTTAAATTGTTTTACAAGCAGTGTGAATTATATTTTGAAATGAATTTCAAAGTGGAAATGTTTAAAAATGGTTTTATAGTATTGAACTCACTTCGATCGCTGGAAAATAGATTCTGATGATGACAGCTGCATCATCAGTATTCATTTTCGAGTTGTAAGTGACGAATTACTACCAGAGATACTGTTTTGAATTTGTTTGGGAAAGACAAGTTGTGTTGAATTTCAAAATGGGATTTATAATAAAGAATGAAATTCAATGGAATTGAAATAGAAATTGAATATAGAAATTCAAACGGAGTTTGAATATATGAAATTCAATGGAATTGAAATAGAAATTGAATATAGAAATTCAAAGGGAGTTTGAATATATGAAATTCAATGGAATTGAAATAGAAATTGAATATAGAAATTCAAAGGGAGTTTGAATATATGAAATTCAATGGAACTGAAATAGAAACTGAATATAGAAATTCAAAGGGAGTTTGAATATATGAAATTCAATGGAATTGAAATAGAAATTGAGTATAGAAATTCAAAGGGAGTTTGAATATATGAAATTCAATGGAAGTGATATAGAATTTGAATATAGAAATTCAAATGGGGTATGAATATAGAAATTCAAATGGAATTCAAATATAGAATTTGAATATAGAAAATATAAAGGAATTCAAATATAGAATTTGAATATATGGAATTTGAATATAGAAATTCAAATGGGATTTATAATATGGAATTTGAATAAAGAATTTGATATATAGATTTGAATAATAGAAGTAATATAAAATTTGAATAGAATTAACTAAGTCGAAGAGGAATTAGTTAATCGAGTTTTGAATTTGAAGTTGAACTTTGAAAGGTGAATTGGATTTGTAAATGGATATTCGAAATCGAATATAGAACTTAAATTTGAAATTTGGATTCAAATTAGTTAATAAGCAAGTTAAAATATATTTGAACATGTCATGTTCAAATATAAAAGTGAAATAGACTAAAGAGTTAATTAACAAATTAATTAACGAATTGAGTTAAAACGATCAGGTATAGTTAAAATAGATTGGGCAGGTATAAATATACATGAGATAGGTATGGATAAGGTATGAAGGTATATAAATAGAATGCTCGACGAAAAGGTATGTATTTAATTCATATATGAGATTTTATGCGCCGTATCGGCTAGCCGCTTGGTTTTTTCCTTTTTCTTTTGGATTGGTGAGGGCCATGGGAGGCTATTTGAATTATCCCGATGCTCCTGGTACAAAGGAGGTTATGGTGAATTTTTCCGGGAATTTAAGGAGTTAGAATATTTTTAAGATAATTTGATAGTTAGAAATCAACATATCGATATATATATAGAAGTCGATAAGGAAATGAACTTAGAAATAAAATAGTAAAAAAATCAAAAAGGAAGACTAAGAATAAAGTCTAGTAAGAATAGAAAGAGGAAGCGTATACATGTTTAAAAGTGAATAAGTAGTTGTATGGTATTGATTATTCGAGTAAGTAGTCATATCTGTTTTGACATTATAAATGTTATTCAGTCAAGGTCTGAGAGGTAGTTATACGCCAACTTGATTGATGTCATTATTAAAAAATAAATAGTAAGATTTCATGCTCGAAGATCAATGATGAATAAGAGTTAGTTGAATATAGTATTTGGATTGTCGTAACGATGTTTTACACAACATCCGTTTTAACCCAAATAAGTGTAAACTTGGAAATAGAATAATAAATATTTCCTAAGTATAGAAATAAACGAGATCGAAAAAGAGATAAGTAATTGGAGTATTTTCCAATTATAAATAACATATATTTTCTAAAGTTTAGAAAATAAAGGAAGGCGATATTCAGAAATGTTTTCCAAATAACATAAAAGGCCAATATGGTTATTGAAAATATTTGGTTAACAAATATTGATAAAGAAATAGAGAAGTGATTTAACTAATGGAATATTAATTAAGGGCTCAGTGACATATTCAAAAGGAAAATTTGATTTTTGAAAAGAGTAAACTATTTAAAAACTCCCAGGGAAAGACTGTTTGAATTAAAAACAAATTTAACAGAAATTTGTGAAAGCAAATTTGAATTAAAGTAAAGCCAGTAAAGTGGTAACTGAGATTGAATTAGAATGATATCAAGACAAATTGGATTGTGAGATTCAAATTTGAAGTGTAATGTGATAATCAAGTTAAGAGTTGGGAATCGAGAAGAAACTCGAGTTGAAATGATATTTGGCTCGGATATAAGCGAATGGTTGTGTTGTGGATAAAAGCAGATTGGAATTTGATTGGGATGACCCTTGTATCCGCTGAATTGATAACAGGTGGAAAGGATATAACGATATGCCTACAAAAGGTACAAGTTTATATTTCTATTGGATATAAGATTTATGAGCCGAATTGGCAAGCCGCTTGGCTGTTTGATTTTCTTTTGGGATGGAGATGGCCCAGAGAGGCGAGTGGTGGTTTGACGTATTGACCAGTACAAAGGAGATGTTGGCGAATTTTTCGAAAAGTTAAGGAGTTGGAAAATTTTCAGGATTTTTGAAAATTTTCGTTGATAAGGATTAATTAATATTTTAATTAAAATTAAATTGGTTCAGTAGAGATTAAAGTTAAAAAGTGAACAAATAAGTTCTAACCAGTAGATAGGGTCGTCTTCTAGCTTTAGCAATTTCGAGGACGAAATTATTTTAAGTAGGGAAGATTGTAATGACCCGCATTTGCAGAGGTATTATAATTAATTTATTTAATTATTTAAAAGGGTGATTAAAGGATTTAATGGTCGTGGAATTAAATAATGGTGGATATTTAATTAAAATAATAAATTAAATAATATATTTAATTCTGAAATAATCAGAATTGGCTGAAATGGCGATATGGTGTGAACTGAATCATCTGTGATATTTAATTCAGCTTGGAATTGAATTTGAATAACGAATATATTATATAAACGACAGTTTGAACGTAGAGTTATAATATAATTAAAATCGAGCTCGAAATGGTGTTGCAGTTCGTAAATTGGCGATTCGAACTTCAAACGAATATACAGAAGCCGTTTTAAATCGGATTTCTGTGAAATAAGAAACGTGTGGAGCTGGTGGAGTATATCTTTCTAGTGGAAGAGAAAAATCGGGATTTCGTCGTGTAGATTTTGATGTATGTCCAAGTCAAATTTTAGAAAAGTCGCTGTGGAATTCCTTTATAATTTATAAAGGAATTATTTATATTTTAAAAAGGAATTTCAATATAAATCGAATATCGGGTTGACCCAGAAGTGAATATCGAGTTAGAAACCAATATAGGAATATTCTGAAGCTGTATGGTGTTCCTCTGTGAATATAGACGATAATATTTTTTTCTTTTAAATATTAAAATTTATTTATATTTAAATTTATTTATATATTTAAATGGGTCATTCAGCGCTTTAAAAATAGCCGGTTTTGCAAACGAAGTCAGAATTCGCTGAAACTAATTTTGTTGGATCCGTAATGTCAAATAGTTGTTATATTTCCAGTTTCTTGATTTCTAGAGTCATTGTGTAGTCGTACGGATTTTTAGAGTGAGAAACAGTCAGTATTTCGATGGTTAAAAATACGCTGTGTGGGCATACGGAGTCGGAATTCGACGAAACCAGTTTCGTTGGGACCGTAATGTCGAACTGTAGCTGCATGTCCAGTTTCGTAATTTTCGGGTATCATATGTGATCATAAGAAATTTATTTCGAGAAGAACACATAGCGATATAATAAAAATGAAATATGCTAATGGAATATTCCAATCTCTAACTCTATAAATACCTCCACTACCACCCTTAACCTAGTTCAACTCCTCCAATAGTCAACAAAAATCCGCCGCAATTCTTTTTGTTCTTCCAGTCAAATTTTTTATCTTCAAAAAATTCAAAACTAATCCTATAAAATTCCTTAAATCTCAAATGATATATGGTTGGATTTGTTTTGAGATGACCTTCCATCCTATAGCCAATTTATAGGGTGCGCACCAGTTTCTGGGATGTCGACTTCGGAACAGAAATGCTAGGGTTGGGTCGAGACGGAAATTTAAGGTTTGATTCGAGTTTCGATTGTTGGATTTGGGATTGTGAAGGAATTCCGCACCTTTTGTGATGTTTTGGTGGATTTCTGTTGAAATCTTTGTCGATCCCTGAACTGAATTTGGTCGCGTCAAGGACTTGGAGACGCGGATACGGGTGGTGCGAGTTCGGTCCAAAGGGTATGGTGAGGAGGAGATTGAGATGACGAGTATTGTGATGATTTTTGGGTGATTTTTAGGTGAGAGATGGAGGAGCGGTTTACGGTGGAAAGATGGGAAATGTCGTGGCTGGAGCTCGACCAAGGAATCAGGGAAGAAGCTAAATGAAGCGGACGAGTTTTAATTGATGCAGTTGGGCCGGATTTGTGGTAAGGCCCGAAGCAATTTGTTTAGTTAAATTTTAGTTTAAATTATATATGAACTTCGAAAATACATAACTTATTCATACGTGATCGAAACTCAGCGAAACAAGATCCGACAGGATCGTATGGACGGACACTACCCAATGGAACTAACTAGGAGTGGAGTGGAGCTCGTTTGAATTTATGGCGGAATAAATTGTTTGATTCAAATCAAACAACAATTTATCGTTCTTTAACGATGAACTACCAAAGTGAGTAAATCTCACTAACTCTGAACAGTTTATAATTTCATGTTGTATTTTTAGAACTGTTAGATATTGGTTGATTGACTGTGTGTTGATTGTTTGATTAAACTGCTAGTCAGTTAGTTGAATTTCTATATTGATTCTGTTTAACAGAATATATCATATGGAACTGGAAGTGATGTTGATTTTATATTGTATAACATCTGTGGATGCAGGGAGACAGGTTGGAGGAATCCGCCTGGATTCCTCAACATTTATTTACTGTTTTCATATATTGTGATATATGATGTGATGTATATCTGTTATGGATTAAGTGTGTTAGAATGATGTTGATCATTGTTATTCGATATTTTAAATATCATAAAAGACCCTGGGATGTAAAAAGAATTATTTCAATGTATATTGAAATAAAAGGGATTTTATAAAGTCAATAGATTTTATAAAAAGGAAATATTTCGAAAGTAAATAAAAGGGGAAATGTTTATAAAACGGATAAAGTTTTATAAAAGGGAAATCATTTGTAAAGTGAAGAACCGTTACTAAAAGTAAATCTTTATAAATGAATAGTTTAATTGAGTTAAAAGGAGTTAATCGATGTTAGTTAAATTGAATTAAAATGAGTTAATCGAATATAGTTTATTCGAATAGAAAGTAAAAGGAGTTAATCGAATATAGTTTATTCGAATAAAGTAAAAGGACTTAATCGAATATAGTTTATTCAAAAAGAATAAAGGAGTTAATCGAATATAGTTTATTCGAATAGAAAGTAAAAGGAGTTAATCGAATATAGTTTATTCGAATAAAGTAAAAGGAGTTAATCGAATATAGTTTATTCGAATAGAATAAAGGAGTTAATCGAATATAGTTTATTCAAATAGAATAAAGGAGTTAATCGAATATAGTTTATTCAAATAGAATAAAGGAGTTAATCGGATATAGTTTATTCGAATAGAGTAAAAGGAGTTAATCGAATATAGTTTATTCAAAGAGAATTAAAAGAGTTATCGAATATAGTTTATTCCATAGGAGTTAAGTGAATAGAGTTAGAGTTAAATCAATAGAGTTAAGTGAATAGAATAAATTGAGTAGAGTTATCGAATATACCTTATCGAAGGAAAGAATTATCGAATAGAAAAGATTTGAAAGAGAGTTACGTAAGGAAGTTTGTAAAAGAATTAGAAGGGGGAACTTTGTCTATTTCAAGGTTAGAAACGTTGTTCAGTTAAGGTCTGAGAGGTAGTATTACCCCAACTTGATAGACTTCATTTTTAACTAAGGAATGGTTAAGGTTCGATAGTAAAGGATGGTTAAGTGAATTTAGTAATTAAAGGAAATGGTTTGAGTTGGCATCGCGATGGTTTGTTTAAACATATGTTTAAGTCCAATGAAGAAGCTTTGGAAATGTTTTCCAAAGAAGAAACTAGAAATGTTTTCTAATAAAGAAAACAAGAAATGGAAATGTTTTCCATTGTTAATAACGTATATTTTCCAAATTTAGAAAATAAGAAATATTAAACATAGGGAAACAGGAGATAAGTAAATTAATGAAATAAAGAGATAAATGTTGAATGATGTTTGATCGATATAAATTTCCATTTGGAAATAATATCGTTTTTTGCACACCTGTTTTTCTTCGATAGTTAAATCACAGACTATCAAAGTTTTGACCATTTTAACGTTGTTAATATGGAGAGACCGGTTGGATTATTATCCAAAGAACCACTTTGTATTGTCCTAAGCGTTGCGAATCATATATGCCAAAGGAAATTGAAGACGGAGTTATGCAAGGGCTATTCTGTTTACAGAATAGTGCCTTCGGTTCATCCTGTTCCTAGATGACTTGTATGGACGGATGTCTGACAGAGTATTTTCAGACGATCACGTATATTGATTTCTCCAACCGTACCAAGAGTGGAAGCGGAGAAGGAAACTTCTTTTAGCTAACACATAATGTATAGTTGAGGACGTCAATCGATGATTTGATGGATTTGACGATGTGGCATTCAAAGTGAATCTGGTGTGATGATAAAGCGTAGCTTCTAGCCTCACATCCGGTAAATGACAGAAATCGGGCAGGCAGCATGGCTAAGTCGGTCGCACCGAAGTAGGGTGTATAATCACCATATCTAGAGTTTCATTTACTTCTAAAAATCTATTGTTGATGCTGTCCCATTCGGGAAACGGTTGCTGATCCCAACCGTTGGTGATATACATTCGATACACTCAAGCGAAATGAGTGGTCGGTCATGTGTGGCCGGGTTGCAAGATGTTCTTGTTGAACCCAGTGTATTCCTTTCTAGAGATACACTAGCGAAAGGTGGTTCCATACCTTGTCATAGTTGGAAATCCATTACCCAATACGTGCTTGCGGTTTTGATTGTATACTATATATGTAGAACGTGAGATGAAAGCGTTTATGCTAGATGATTATTATACTGTGGTTGATAGACATTATTATAATATCAAAGGGTTTTTGATATAAAGATAATTTGGATTCTCATAAGGGAAAAACCCGTTCCGTTATACGGCGTGGTCTTATGAGATATCGTTTACTTGTTCAAATTGTTTTAAACTGTTTTACTCATACCAGTCCCATGACTGACCCGGAGTTTATTTGTTTGTTTCCCTAAACTCTTGGGTGCCTAATTTTGTACGGGCAGTCAAGTAGTCGAGATTTACAGATATACTGGAAGAGCTTGGAGCAGGAGGCTTCAGGATTATATAGCTATAGTTATTTCCGCTATGTTGTAAGTGTTGTACTTTGATAAATGATATGTATATTCAAGTACAGATTTGTATTTCAAAGTTATGTTATGAAATTGATTTATTCGTTCCGCTGTGAGATTCGAGTTACTCTGATATTGTGTTCTTCTTCTTCTTCTATTCTAAGTTTCTATCTTATCTTTCCTCATCCTCTAATTCGGTATATTTTCGATGTTTGGTTAGTCGTCATCGAGTTTATGTCGATAACCAAAGTCGCTAAAAATCCGGGTCATTACAGGGATTAACTCAAAGTCAAAATATCCAAGACCAATTCAAAGCCGAGAAAGTTTCAAGTCAAGATTCATGCATATTTAAATTTGAAGAATTCTCCAGAATTTCAGAAGAAATCAAACCCCAAAAATTCATGAATATATCATGAACCAAGTGTAATACGAAATCAGAGAATATCGTATTTTCAATCCTATTTAAACACCAATCCTCATCGGCAATTATTCATCCAAGTTCTAGCACCAATTAAAAACTGAATCTCAAATTAAAATCATACCAGGAAAGGAGAAAGCTTGGATCGAGAATTCAACATCAAATCGAAGAGGATAGCCTTTGAATAACTCGAGATCATCACACGACAGAGCGGCAACCTTCAGATTGAAAATCTGCGATATATCTGTGTGTTATTTATTTTCTGCATTTATTCTGATTATTATCTGTGTTGTTATTATTTAATTACTCTGTGAAAATCTGCGATAAACCCTATTCACCCCCCTCTAGGGTTAATTTAGATCCTACAAGTGGTATCAAAGCAGGTATTTTTTAACTCTAGAGTCATGAATCTGTCTAATAACGCGTTTTCTGAGGGTCAGTCCATATCTAGGCCACCAATGTTTAATGGAACTGATTATGCATTTTGGAAAGCTAGGATGAAAATTTATATGAGTTCAGTCGATTATGATGTGTGGGATATTATTGAAATGGGTTATAGATCTCCCACTGTTATTGTTAGTGGTGTTGAAATTCCGAAATCAAAAGATAGGTGGGATGCTAATGATAAAAAATTATTTTCAACTAATGCCAAAGCGATGAATGCTTTAATCTGTGCTCTTGATAAAACTGAATTTAATCGAATTTCTCATTGTGAGACTGGGCAGGAAATATGGCATACATTGGAGGTCACACACGAAGGTACATCTCAAGTGAAGGAATCTCGTCTCGCTCTACTCAGCAACGAATATGAAAATTTCTCTATGCAAGGAGACGAAGATATAAAAGAGATGTATGGACGCTTCTCATCACTAGTCTACAATGCAAAAGCTCTTGGAAAAACCTATACTGAATTGGAATTGATCAGAAAAATATTGAGAGTGCTACCGATGAATTTTGAAGCTAAGGTGACAGTGATACAAGAATCAAAAGATCTGAATAAAGTAATCATGGAAGAGTTGATCGGATATCTGATTACTTACAAGATGGAGTTAAAAGCAAGAGAAGAACGAAAGGATTCTGAATCAAAGAAAAAGACGATCGCTCTAAATAATCCTGTTGAAAGTAATGATGATGATCCTGCTGAAGAGCTAGCCATGGTCTTGAAAAAGTGGGCCAAAGGAAAATACAAACCACGAAAGAAGAATTCAAAAACCGACAAGTCTGAAAGTTCAGAAAGTTCAGATAGTTCAGACGATGATGTGTTTTGCTACAATTGCAAGAAACCCGGACATATCAAACCAAATTGCCCACAGCTTAAAAATGAAAAGAGGAAGAAGTTCAGAAGGAAGAAGAAGGCTTTTGCTGCTACATGGGATGACGAGGAAGGAGAAGAAGTTTCTGAAAGTGATGAAGAGGAAGCTAATTTGTGTCTTATGGCTCAATCTGATTCAGAAGGTAGTAAAGAGGATTCTAGTGAGGTATCGAATTTTACCTATAAAGAATTAATTTTAATGTGTCACAACCTCACAAAAACCGTTGATTCTCTTGAATTGAAAGTTAAGAAATTGAAATCTGATAGGTCAAAACTAGTTCAAGAAAATAACAATTTAGAAAGAAAACTTGAAAAGTTCAGAATTCACCATTTTTAGAATGCGAAAAATGTCAATTTTTGAGTAATGATCCTTTGAAATTCAAAACTGATTTTGAATTACTCAAAAGTGAAAACGTGAATTTGAAAAATGAAAATCATGATTTTGAGAAGGAAATTGAAAAGCTTAGAGAATCTGAAAAACTTGTTTTTGAAAAGCGAAAACAATTTGAAATTTCTAAATCCAATGCTAAAATCAAAGCACTTGAAAACGAAAATTTGATTTTAAAACAAACTGATGCTGAAAAGAGGAAAATCGCTATTAATCGTTGTTCAAATTTAATGAAAGAAAATAGCGATCTTAAATTTAAAATTCAACGACTTGAGTCAGATTTGACTAAATTTTCTAAAGGAGAAAAATCGTTGAATATGTTGTTAAAAAATCAATTTTTTGTTCAGAATAAAAAGGGACTTGGTTTTGGATTTGATTCAGTTGAAAAAAAATCTAATGATTTTAAAAATCCTTTAAATGGCTTTGAAAACGATCAAATTAGAATTTTGAAATCTAATAATTTCAAAAGTTTTTTTAATCATAAACAAAATGATAACTCGTTTAAAAACAATTCATTTAAACCTGTTTGGATTCCAAAAAATAAAAAAAATTGAATAAATCTAAACGAATTTGGGTTCCAAAGGGTACACTAGTGAATAGTAATGGATTGTTATATAAACGGGTTTGGGTACCAAAACGTGTAAACGAAGATAAGAGTGGTAAAACAACTTTTGTTAGACCACTCGATCATATAATCATTTAGGTACCGAGGGAGGCTAAGGAACGACTGTGCTTAAAAGAGATATAATTCAAGTTGTTCCACTTTATTGAATTGTTTGAAGTTCCTTAGCCATATATTCAGAGTTGGAGATTCATTGGATCACATTGATTATGGTAAGTCAGGTATGATCTCTAAACTCATTTTTTATTCCTTTTTAGTTTATTTTTTTAGCTTTTATTTCTTTTATTTTCTTTAATTTTTACTTGGATGTTTTTGAAATCATTTGTTATGGATTGTTGAAATTCTTGGATTATCAAAATTGATTTTTTTTCCTTAGGTGATTTCAAATAGTTATCTTTAGATTTGATCGTTGACTGTTTCTTGTGTTTGTCTTAAAATTCTCTGAGAATGTCAATTGTGATTCTTGCTTCGAAAATGATCTTGTGCTGCACTGATAAGGAAATTGATTTGATTTAGTGATTGAACGATGAGTTAAAAAATCAGTGATAAAATATCTTTAATTTCCATAGACAATTTGAATTAAATATATAAGTGTCTTTAAAAATTGTCTAGGAACAATCAGCATTAAAATCATTAGAAAAATTTCATATTCTACTGATTATTTTTTAAACTGATTTTCAAATTTGCATTGATATTTTCAAAAACTCCTTTTGAAATTGATATTTTCAATTTTTAAAATTATTTATTCAAAAATTGAAATTATTCATTAATTTGAACCGTTTTGAGACTCATCAAAATTATTGATAGATTTATGAAATTGTGATGAATTGTGACTATGGTATAATTCATAATTAGAGGAGATATTATTTTAAATCCCATGATGATTGGACAGATTTTATAATATCTTTGAATTAGAGCTTATTTCACGACCATCTTCTATGTCTACCATATTTCTGTCATTCATCATGGTTTTATTTAATTTGGGGAGTTCTAATTATTCTTGGAATTAAAAATAAAATAAAATAATAAATAAATAAATTATCTGTTGGCTAGCTTTTTGACCAAGCCACCCAGGATCATTCATAAGAAGAAAGCATGAAACCACGTTCTCTAAGAACATGAAGGAATGGATCGCATTATCGACTCGCCCGATATCGGATCTCACACTATCGACTCGTCCACCATCGGATCGCGTCTCGACGGATCGCCCCCATTCCATCAGCGGAACGAAACCTCTATGCGGCTCGATCCGAACCTATATTGTTGCCCAGATTAGACCGATCCGATCCCCTGATGCATGGCTAACCCTCTGACCCGTTCAAGCGTGAGCTAGTCTTCAGCGATCCGAGACGCACGGATCTAGCGACACGTGTCCCTAACCGTCATTCTGACCGATTCTCCCCATCTGCACGATCCGATTTTCAAGGGGATCACGACACCTGTCCACAACGGCTAATTTGACTATTTCCTCGACGGTGGCGATGCGATATGACGTTCTCGGGATTCGTGCCACGTGTTACCACGACCCGCCTGACAAAATCAGCTATAAATAGCCCGGAGCTTGGCATTTTTTGGGATATTTTTGGCAATATTGAGTACTGAATCCGCCATTATTGTCAGACTACTAGAGTATTGAGAGAAATCCTTGATTGTATTAGCTTGCAAAGTATAATCAATAATATATAAAGTGGACGTAGGCTCGTTAACGCCGAACCACTATAAATTCTGTGTGTTAATTTCTTTTTCCTCATTCTTCAGTTGAAACTCTATAACATTCTGAACAATTTGGGTGTTAGGTCCAAATTTTGATCTAACATTTTGGTGCTTTCACTGAGAACAATCCTAAAGTTTCACTATTCGGTTCTTTGAAGATTCAAGCGATTCGGATATCATGGCTGGAAAAAGATCTAAAGCTTCGCAAACCAATGAAACAATTGAAGAAAGTGTGCACGAGCTAGGCAATGAGGAGACTCTGGATCGCGGAGCGCAGGGGGCGAACCGATCCGATGAAGACACCACGCTCCGAGTCGACGAGAACGAGGCGATCCGGACTGCTGAAGGGGTTGTTACTCGATCCTGAGGCAACGTCTCGAATCCTCCACGCACCGCGATCGCGAATCGATCTCAGGGGGGCGTTGCGAGCCGCCATCCTCGAACCACAGCGATTCGAATTGATGATCAGACTACAACTCGACCTGGAAAGGAGCCTATGGCTCGCTCCTACTGTCCTGGCCCCTCCGCTTGACCTGGCTCAAGCTCTTTGCGCATAAGAGAAAGTGATGATGATCAATATGATCCTGCTGCTCCCGTTACCAAGGGGGATCTCTCTCGCTTTTCCGAAATGTGGGAGAGGCTGTTTGATGAATTGGCTGCCCAAAGGCAGGAAAGCTCCGTCCTACGACAAAATTTGACTGCTATGTATAGAAGACTTGATGAGCTTGCAAGGCAAAGAACGCCGCCGGTTCGTCCACTCACTCCAGGATATTCTTCTTCGTCTGAGGAATCGCCAAGACCTCCGCGACGACCGTATGAGAGAGTCGAAAACATAGAGCAGCTTCGGTTCGGAACCCTGCCATCACAGGAAGAAGAAGCGCTGGGGGCGGGGCCCTCAAACCGTAATGTGAACGATCAAGCCACAGCTCCCAGGACTCGAGATGTGGAAAGTCCTGTGCATAACAGATTACCTCAGCCCCGTCGCCCCGCACATGCTCATGGTAACAGGGGGCAACGGAGCCCTATCCGAGCCCCGGATTTTGTGACTGCTCCCAGAAGAGAGATTAGAGAACCTCCGCTAACCAGTGCAAATGTTGCAGCCATGATCCATCAGACTCTGGCGGATAGCCGTGGACAACGGAACGAAGATTGGGGAATTGACCGCAGTCACACCCCTTTCACTGACGATATTTTGGATGCGACTTTGCCGAGGCGTTTCAACATGCCACAAATGAACCGATATGCGGGTAGGTCTGATCCTGTCCAGCATCTGATGAGATATTCTTGGTCAATGACCGCTGCCGCAGCCTCTGACGCAGTCAAGTGCAAAGCGTTTCCCATATTCTTGGAGGATGTAGCATTGTTATGGTTTACTCGCTTGCCAGCAAGATCGATTTCTAGCTTCAGGGAGTTGAGTGAGAAGTTCGTAGAACAATTCCGTATCTATGCACAAAAAACAAAAAGTGTGATTGACTTGTTCCTTGTCAAGCAGCGACCAGGCGAGAGTTTGAGGGTGTATCTGGATCGTTTCAATTTGGCCGCTACTGAGGTTAAAGATCCCCATGAACCGACTGTTGTCGCGACACTGATTGACGGAGTAGATAAAGACACTGAATTCGGGAGATACCTGGCCGGCAAGCCGCCCCATACTAGAGAATTATTCTACGAAAAAGCCAACGTACACTTGCGCCGGGAAGAAGTATATGCTAACCGAAAGGCAAAAACGACCGATAAAGAGGAAATCCAGAGCAATGTCGCCATTAAGCAGACAGGAGACAGCTCGGGGAAAGTCGAAGTTAATGTCGGAAATCGGAATCAGGGTGGTCGTCAGTCAGGGAACAATGATAATAATGGTAATGGCAACAACCGGAAGAGGAACCGAGGGAACAACTCCTAGAGAAGGACTCGTCCCAGGGCCTTTGAGAGTTATACGCCACTAAATGATACTCTGAAAAACATCTTCATGGATTCTTACAACGTCCTCCAGAATAAGAGGCCACCTCCCAGAGAGTCGACAGAAAAAGAACGTGAAACGGGGAAGTTTTGTCTCTTTCATCAGATCCATGGCCATTCGACAAATGAACGCCGTCACCTAAGAGATGTGGTCGAGAGGCTTCTTCAAGAAGGAAAATTAGATGAATATAGAGTAACACCCAGAGACAGGGGGCAAGCAGTACAGGCCCCGAATCAGAACCAGAATCAACTTGCTGTTAGGCCGACTGCCCAGCAAAAGGGAAAGAACATTGTTATCAATACCGTGATCGGAGGACTCTATCTCGCCGGACATAGTTCCAAGGCATTAGATCAATATGTCAATGCAGCCAAACAACACCTCGAGGTAGGGGAGTGTAGCAACCCTGAGTACAATATCCCGGTAAAGCAACAAAAGATGATGACCGACGATGTAGTTTTCCGAGAACGAGAAAGCATTGGAGTCCATGCTCCGACAGAAGATCCATTTGTAATTACAGTACCTATTGGACCAGCCACTGTTCATAAGGTTTTAGTGGACAACGGGAGTTCTGTCAACATTCTTTTCAAAAGGACATTTGACCAGATGAATCTCGAAATAAAAGACTTGAAGCCCTGTCAAGGATGGATCCGTGGATTCAACGGAGCATCTACCGCTCCAATGGGTTATGTAGAGTTACCAGTTACACTTGGGGAAGGAGAACGCCAGAGAGTGAGAATCCTTCCCTTTGTGGTTTTGGATGTTGAATCGCCCTACAATGCCTTCTTGGGCCGACCGGCCCTCGCAAAGTTTAGAGCCTGTATAGCCCCCTGGTGCTTGTTGTTGAAATTCCCCACAGAAGATGGCATTGGTATCGTCAGAGGGGATCAGGTTGCTGCGCGAGCATGTTATGTTGCCGAACTAAAGTTACTTCGCAATGGAGGGGATATTGAAACTAAAGGCGCTTCTCCCCCTACGGGGGCAGAGACCTTATAGCAACCAAAGAGGATAGTCGTTGGAGAGTCGCCCAGAGAGATGCCCGAGGATATAGATCCCATAGAGGATCAAGAACCCGGGGGCAGAATGGCAACTCCCAACGAGACAACTGTGGATGTACTGATCGATGACAGTGACCCGGAGAAGATCCTTAAGATTGGATCCCAGTTAAATCCGAATCTCGCTAAAGAATTGACGGATTTCTTAAAAAACAACTTGGATGTATTTGCTTGGACCCACGCGGACATGTGAGGGATATCTCCATCAATCATGAGCCATTCATTAAGCATTGACCCTAAACATCCTCCAGTAAAGCAAAAAAGGCGAATGTTGGGCCCAGAGAGGTCCGCTGCCTTGAAAGAAGAAGTTGGAAAGCTAAAGAGTAATGGATTTATCAGAGACTCGACCTACCTAGACTGGATTTCGAATCCAGTCTTGGTAAGGAAGGCCAACGGGAAGTGGCGAACGTGTATCGACTTCTCGGATTTGAACAAAGCCTGTCCAAAAGATAGTTTCCCGTTGCCACGGATTGACCAGTTGGTAGACTCGACGGCGGGTCATGAGCTTCTTTCATTTATGGATGCTTATTCAGGATATAACCAGATTCCGATGCATGTTCCAAATCAAGAACACACTAGTTTTATCACGGATCTGGGATTATATTGTTATGTGGTGATGCCCTTTGGCTTGAAGAATGCGGGCGCTACATATCAACGTTTAGTCAACAGAATGTTTTATAACCAGATCGGGAAAACAATGGAAGTATACATCGACGATATGTTGGTTAAGTCCAAGCAATCTTCTCAACACACTACTGACTTGGCAGAGATGTTCGGCATTCTTCGGAAGTACGGAATGAAACACAACCCAACCAAATGTTCGTTCGGTGTTGCCTCCGGAAAATTCTTGTGATTCATCGTCAGTTCCCGTGGTATTGAGATTAATCCAGACCAGATCGCAGCAATCAGAGACATTCAGGAACCTAGGCAAATTAGGGATGTGCAAAGCCTTGCCGGAAAAGTGGCCGCACTAAGCAGATTTATCTCCAGGGCTACGGATAAGTGCATCCCATTCTTTGAATTAATAAAGCGAGGGAAACGCCACTTCAAATGGACACCCGACTGTATAGAAGCGTTTCAGAACTTACTCAGGGACCTAGAGAAACCTCCGATATTATCTAAGCCAATGGATCACGAGGACTTATTCGTGTATTTGGCAGTGTCATCCCATGCGATCAGCTCAGCGTTGGTAAGAGAAGAGGATAAGATCCAAAGACCTATGTATTACGTGAGCAAAAAATTAATGGCATCATAGCGTAATTATCCCAGGACAGAAAAGTTGGCGTATAGTTTACTGATCGCCTCTAGAAAGCTTCGACATTATTTTCAGGCACATCCCATTACCGTATACACCGATCACCCACTCAAGCAAGTCCTACAGAGACCAGAGGCATCTGGAAGGTTACTCAAATGGAATATTGAGTTAAGTCAATTTGATTTGAACTTTCAGCCCAGACGGTCAATTCGGGGGCAAGTGATAGCCGACTTCATAGCAGAGTTCACTGTCCCTGAGGAAGATATAGTAAACGAAGAAGTTGATCCTTCAAAGATACTTCTCGATCCCAATGCCAGGGGATTGTATACTGATGGCGCTAAGAATGATGAAAGATCCGGCGCTGGAATAGTGCTTGAAACTCCGGAGAAACAATTGATATCCTATGCTATCCGGATGGAGTTTCATGCCACTAACAACGATTCCGAATATGAAGCTCTGATAGCTGGATTAAGGATCGCAAAGGAATTAGAAGTCACAAAGCTGAACATCTTCTGCGACTCCAAGTTAGTTGTGAACCAAGTTACTGGAAAATTCCAAGCTAAAAGTGCAAGATTAATTTTATACTTAAAGAAAGTAAAAGAGTTGCTGAACGATTTTGATCACTACTGCATATCTCATATTCCGCGGTCAGAGAATCAGCGGGCGGATAAGTTGGCAAAGATGGCTAGTTCCGACGATCCTGAAGTGACTGGGCTAGCCCCTGTTGAAGTACTTCGGTCCCCAAGCATAGATCAAATGGAAATCGACCTAATTCTAGAGACGGAGCCAGAAAGGGAGTCCTGGATGACCCCTCTAAAGAATTTCCTGATGAATGGAACGCTTCCGACCAAGAAAAGCGAGAGGCGTAAGGTAATTCGTAAAGCCGCCCGATATGTTATGCAAGGCGGAGTTCTTTACATACAAGGGTTTTCGATGCCCCTCCTTCGGTGTATAGCCCACGATGACATCAAACGTGTGCTGCAAGAGGTCCACGAAGGCGAATGTGGCGACCACACTGGAGGGCAAACTTTAGCAAAAAAGGTGTTGCGGCATGGTTATTTCTGGCCTACCATAAACAAGGATACAGCAAGATACGCACGACGGTGTGATGCATGCCAGAGATTTTCAAAGATACCAAGAGCACCTCCTAACTAGTTAAAAACAATGATGAGCCCATGGCCTTTCGCTATGTGGGGAATTGATATCATTGGAAGCCTCCCCATAGCAAGGGGCGGAGCAAAGTTTGTTATTGTGGCCGTGGATTATTTCACTAAGTGGGTCGAGGCTGAACCATTAACTATAATCACTACCAAATGAGTGATCAATTTTATCGTTCGAAACATCATTTGCCGATTTGGGATTCCAAAATTGTGATAACGGATAACGGAACTCAGTTCGATAGCGCGGAATTCAGAAATTTCTGCCAAAAATATCACATTGAGAATCGATACACTTCTGTGGCGCACCCGCAATCGAACGGACAAGTCGAAGCGGCGAATAAAGTGATTAAGTCTATTCTGAAAAGAAGACTGAAGCGGTCTAGAGCCATGTGGGCTGATGAATTGCCCTTGGCTCTATGGGCCTACAGGACAACATATAAATCGGCAACAGGACATACCGCGTTCTCCCTTGCCTTTGGAACGGAACCAGTCATCCCGGTTCAGATAAAGGTACCTTCTCACCGGGTGACTTATTATGATCCAATGACCAATAATGAATTGCTCCTTGAATCCCTAGATATGATCGAAGAAAAGAGGGATGAGGCGGACCTGCGCGCCTTGAGATGCAAGCAACATATCGCTCGATATTATAACAAAAAGGTTCGAGCCCGAACCTGGGAACCCGGAGACTTGGTTCTGAAACCTGTCTTTCCACCCCCAACTCATATGGGAGCGAAGTGGGAAAGACCGTACTCCATTCTGAGCAAGCTTGATAATGGAACCTTCAGGCTGGCAACCGTAGATGGAAGGGAAATCCCCAGAGTGTGGAATGCCCAACATTTGCGACCATACTTAGCATAAAAGCTTCAAATCTGTTCCTTTGCTTTGTTGAAAACCATGTATAAGGCACGACTAGCCTAGAATAGTTTGATTCCTTGAAGCAAAAAATTATAAAGTGGACGTAGGTCATGATTCGACCGAACCACTATAAAAATATTGTGTGTCATTTACCCTTATTGCATCTTTATTTATTTACCTGTCTATTTTTATGGAAATTGGTGTGGATAATGCAGGTGCCCGAAGTCTGGTGCCAACCATTCCTCCCGTATACTGTTCGGAGGAATTCAAAGCTTTGGCAAACGCTCCAACTAATTGTCCGACTGTCTTTAATCCTCAAAGCTTGGATTAAAATGTAAACCTAGGACGAGTTGGATGAGCGTGCATAGTTGCAGACCGTTTGATCCGTGACTCTAACTCTCCAGAGCTGAGAAGGAGTAATGCAAAGATGACATCCACAAGGCATGGCGGTATACCATGATCGGAGCCGCCTGAGCGAAAGTCTAACCTTGGCGACCGCTAGGAGAATATAAAAGCGTCCATGATTTGGCGCTGAGAAAGGATTCTTACCCCGCTGAAGGATCGGGGAGCGATGGAATGGCTAAGTCCCAACTCTAACTCTCCGGAGAGAGAAAGAGTATAAAAGCGTCTCTGATTGAGCGCTGAGAAAGAGCTCCTTCCCCGCTGAAGGATCGGGGAGCAAATGAATCGCTGATCTCGAACTCTAACTCTCCAGAGAGAGAGTATAAAAGCATCTCCGATTGAGCGCTGAGAAAGAACTCCTTCCCCGCTGAAGGGTCGGGGAGCGAATAAATCCCTGAGCTCGAACTCTAACTCTCCAGAGAGAGAGAGAGAGAGTATAAAAGCGTCTCCGATTGAGCGCTGAGAAAGAACTTCTTCCCTGCTAAAGGATCGGGGACCGACTGAACTACTGAATTCAAACTCTAACCTTGGCAACCGTCAGGAGAGTATAAAGAAGTCTATGATTAAGCACTGGGAAAGGTGCCAGAAATTCGGTACCACAAGAACAGTCATCCCATGAAATCTTCTAAGTCCCCCATATTCAGAAATAGGGGGCAACCTGCCGACAATACTAACCAATCCTTAGTAAACCCCAGTCAGGCGCTATGATAACAACTGATTGGGGGCACATACACTCATATACATATACTGAACTTTAATACAGCAACGCAGCACAAAAATTCTTTCTTTCTGTTGTTTGACTGATTTGTAATTAGATGGCCTATGACTAAACATGGAAAGTTTATTTGAATACAGGTACACGATGATGCAAAAAGAGATAAACTTTCATTTATGTACCACAAATCAACAAAGTGAAAAACAACCTAGAAAGGAAAGCGAGGGCCAGTCTCATAATTACACTTCCTGGCCAGTGGAAAACCTAAAGACAAAATATCAACAAGCAACAATATCCTATTTACGCTTTGGCCTCTTCTCTTGCTTCTGTCTCTCCAGCTTCGCCTTGTCGGCCTTAGACTGATCCCCTTTCTTCCTCTTCCTTTTGTCTATAAGGGGAACATCCGACTCTTCTGAAGATTCCTCTTCCACCTCTTTTCTCTTCCTTCTATCAGAAAGGGAAGCCGGGTAGTCATCGGGATTTGCAAAATGAAGCTGTCGGCTGATGGATTTGGGCTGGATTTTCACAATCATCCCAGTTTTGGGATCGAATTCTGCAAGAGGGACTACGTCCAAAGCCTCATCTCCCACCTTCTTCGAAGCCACCTCTTTCTCCTGCCTAGCCTTTCGGCTGGCCAAAGTTTCGTCGTCGTCGTCGTCGGTCTCTTTGGCCCCAATAATGTCTTCTTCATCATCTACATGGCGCCCATCCATGTCTTTCAAGGCTTCGATGGTCTCAGCATCTTTGGGGACGTCAGTACTGGGCACCGGGATGCTTCTTTCTGTTGTTGTGACCTCGGCCTGCTTTGATATATCAATACCAGCACCTGGCGAGACAGCCTCCTTCTCCACTTCCTTTTCTTTTTCAGCACCCTTGTCGACGGGCTCGTCACCTGTATCAGGAGGAACACACATTACTAATTCAATTGGTTGTTCTACCAGACGACGACAATTCACAATTGCTTTGACAAATTGTGGGGAAAAGAGAGAGATACCTTCAGCAGATGCTCCCTCTTGAGTAGTTGCAGAGGCTCCAATGACCACGGGAGTTAGACCCAAAGGAATTAATGGATCGTCGGGATGGTATTCCTCAACCCCGGAGGTCTTGGGCTCCACAGCCGAACTCTAACCCTCGTCAGCTTTGCCTTTACCCTTAGCCAGGGCCCTCTCCTTTTCCATCTCCGCTAGAATCAGACGATGACCCTCTGCTAGGTCCTCAGGCTCATTATCCCTTAAGATGCTCTTCATCAAATCATCCTCATCAATTTCTTCGACCCCCAATCTATGTTTTCACCCTCAACAATGGCATCCCATAAATTGGCCAAAGTAACGTGGTAATCCGGGATCCACGAGATGTTGCGAGTTTTGAGAACCTGGCCAAGGAAATCGAAAATCATCTCTTCAAACCCCTCGATCTCCTTCTCTCTTTCGAGGAGCTTGTTGTTAGAAGCAGTGGCCAGTTCGATGGCACTTTCAACGTTCTTTTCGGCGAGAGCTGCCCGTCTCTCCACGTCCGCAACCTGATCATTTAAAATCACCTTTTCTGCTTTAGCCAAAGCCAAACTTTCTTTTAAACTCGCTTTTTCTGCCTCCCAAGCAGCCCTCTCAGCTTCAAAATGGCCTTGTGCTGTTTTCAACTCGATGTTGGCCAATTTGAGATCTTCAACTTCCTTCTTTAAGGCCATTTTCTCTTGGCTATTGGAGTCAAGTTCCGAATGAAAGCGTTGCTTAGCATTCTCTAATTCAATCTTATAATTTTCAACGTCCCTCCATGCTAAAGCAAGCTGGGATTGAGCATCTTCCAGGTCCTTCTCCATCTTTGTCCTGGCCCTCTCGTTGTTTTCAAGTTTCGCCTTAGATCTGTGTGCTTCTATTTCAAGCGATCGGATGACTTCTGAAAGGTTAACTGCATGTTTTTTCATCATCTCATATTGCCTGGCAACATGGCGGATGTGCCCGACAACTTCGCTATCCAAGTTCTTGGGGACCAGTTCCAAGGCTGGAACAAATGTCATCCGGTCAAAGAATATGTCTGGGAATTGTTCCCGCAGCTTTTCCAGCCTATCTTGAATCTCGGGACCATGCATGTAATCCCATGACCCGGGGGGAGCCAACTCTGGTTGGCTGGAAGGGACGATGTCACTCCTCTCCTTTTCAGACTCTTTGGATGCATCCTTGCCCTTATCTTTAGACTCGTGATGCCTTTTTGACGACCGGCTGTGGGAAGGTGCAATCTTTGGAGGAGTTAACTCTTTAGGAAGTTTCTTTCCCCCTGCAGGAACTGCCGGACAACTGGAGGGCTTGGTAGAGGAAGATTTTGGTGGAGACCGAGGTTGCGAGGAAGTCGGCCTGTGAGAAGGGCCACGAGAGCGCTCAGTACCCGGATGAAGGCTGGGTGTGCCCTCACGAAGAGAACGATATGGGTAAGATTTCCTGCGGGACATCGTTCCTGCAAAAAAGAGAAGAGCATATTAAAACTTTGAATACTCACGATATAAGAGTGCAGGGTCAGATAGTGTGTGTGATTTGTGCATCCCATATAATCCCTACTAACAGACCCAGGCCTGAAGACAGGCTCATCTGACCAGTTTCTTGTTCTCTAGTTGGAGCGATGGTCTCCTCAGAAGCATGGAAGAAAGGCCCCCCATCAAAATCCTTCTCTGTATATACATCATAGGGTAGAGGAATTTTATTCAGTTCGTCAAATAACTGCTCTTCTATCAAATCACCCTGAGCAGCGGTTTCGATTGGAGTAGAAATCGGGATTTCCTTGGACACGTCACCGCGGACCTCATCCCCTCTGTATATGTTCAAGTCCTCATCGTCTTGGTTGACTATCGGAGAAGGACTCTTGCGAAACTTAGTTGTTCCTACCGCTTGCGAAGTTCCCTCTCCTTCCGTTAGGGGCACATACTTATAAGGTCTGCCGCCCGTGCCAAGTCCAAATCTTCTATCCAGAAGACGATGCTTATGAAGATTGTCATCAGTAATGCATTTTTTAATCCTTAGAAAGTCGGATCTGCTTTGAAGAAGAATGGACAATCGATTGTTGTATAGTGGACCCTCCGTTTTCGGGAAGACGTGATTTGTTTAAGACAAAGAAAACGGGGGGAGAATGTTAACGCCTAGACTTCTTGAACAAGATATTCGATTAGAAGCTTAAAGTTTACTTGATTTGAGCCATCTTCGTGAACATCCGGCCTGTTTCCTTATATAAAACCAATCAGACTTAGGATCCCCTATATTGCTATATCCATCGTACAGAACCTTCCTATTCGCCACCGATTCAAAGAAAGAGAAATTTGGAGTTGCCGAAGAACGGTGCTTGAAAAGAAAGAAGAATGTCAAATCTCTGAATTTAAGTTCGGCGTGTAGGATCTCCGCGTATGCAACATATAGGGTGTATAGAGATGCGTAGGCGTTAGGATGAAGCTGCATCGGAGCAATGCCCAGTCGTTTTAAAGTCTCGAGGGCGATCAGAGGAAACGGAGGAATAGCTCCTACCAAGCACATGGTTCGACTGATAGCCATATATCCTTCCGGAGCTAAGTGGGGTCTATCTTCGCTACCGGGTGTCAAGACATCATCCCAAGGTATCCCGTGTCTCAAGCAGATTCTTTTAAGCTTTATATCGTCGAGCTTAGAGGCTAAAGAATCAGAAAATTTATCTATCCCGAGCGCGCCAGGAATCTCGTCGGGAGCTCGCCCATCTATCTCAGACTCTTCGCTAGATGAAGTACTTTCGGACGGATCTGATTCCGTGGCCTCGTACTCAGATCCAGAATCTTCACCTCCTAGATTAATTGGAGGAATCTCGGGGTTGTATTGCTCAGGAACCTCGGATTCCGCTTCTGTTGCGGATCTTGAAGAAGATTGATTATTCGACATTACTACTAGGACGAGAAAACATGAACAATGAGATTAATACTACCCGTCCCCCGTGTGTGCAAGTGCCGGTGTGTGTGCTTGTGTGTGCATTAAAAATAAAGCGTGAAAGCTATCAAGATCATCAGAATATTAGTCGTCATATGCAGTCAAATTATGTGGTCACTTAGTCCAGAAAGTCCAACATCAAGGCCCTAGCCTAACTGTTCAGAATTTTATGGTGACAAGGCATCGTTTAAAGTTTGAAATTTCTTTGGATCGTGAACTACGAGTCGGATCGCCATGTAGAGGGATCGCCCTGCTTCGGATCGCGGGGCAAAGGGATCGCCCCTTCACGGATCGTGAAATTAAGGGATCGAGGTCTTTGCCGAATCGTTGCAGCCCCCCACGATACGCTCCTCTGCCGTCACCACGACCCTCCGTCTCGCCACTCGCCTTCATCTTCTTCCTTTCCTCTCCTTGCCTATGATCCGAACCGGCCTTCCCTCTTCTCCTTCCTCCTTCGTCTTCCTCCTCTCCTTTTCATTTCCGAACTCCAATCTCTACGTCCATCAGCCATGGTGCCTCGCTTGTTCCCCAGAAAATCGCAAAATTCCATCGTTTCTCCCTCAAACCAGTCGAAAAAATTCATAAAACAACAGCGTTTACGAATAAGGGTGCTTTCGGTGGAATTACCTTTCTAAAAATTGGGAAAGTGATCGGATTTTTGAAGGTTTGAAAAACTAGGGTTCGTTCCTCAACAATGCAGGCGAAACGATACGACAAGAAAAAAGAAGGAAGAAAGTGAAGAGGGGGGGTCGGCTTATATAGGCAAAAGGGTGACCGTTTGTCTCCCCTTCTTTGTCCTATTCGATCCACGAAAATCGGCGGGCCGCGAACCAAAAGCCCACCACGACTCGAGGAGGAGCCTCTTTCGTTCCGAGGCCCAAATGCACACCAAAGAACGAAACGAATGTCTTGCTAACGAACCGCGACTCGATCCCGCGATCCGAATCGATAAATTCAGTAATGAAGACTCTGAAAAATCCCAGAAAGAGAATTGTTCACTGATTCGCGACTCGCTGTGGAAAGACGATTCTATAGCTTCGAAGCATGTTCCATCATCGATAAAACATACTTCGAGGGGGCAAAATGTTGGCTAGCTTTTTGACCAAGCCACCCAGGATCATTCATAAGAAGAAAGCATGAAACCACGTTCTCTAAGAACATGAAGGAATGGATCGCATTATCGACTCGCCCGATATCGGATCGCACACTATCGACTCGCCCACCATCGGATCGCGTCTTGACGGATCGCCCCCATTCCATCAGCGGAACGAAACCTCTATGCGGCTCGATCCGAACCTATATTGTTGCCCAGATTAGACCGATCCGATCCCCTGATGCATGGCTAACCCTCTGACCCGTTCAAGCGTGAGCTAGTCTTCAGCGATCCGAGACGCACGGATCTAGCGACACGTGTCCCTAACTGTCATTCTGACCGATTCTCCCCATCTGCACGATCCGATTTTCAAGGGGATCACGAAACCTGTCCACAACGGCTAATTTGACTATTTCCTCGACGGTGGCGATGCGATATGACGTTCTCGGGATTCGTGCCACGTGTTACCACGACCCGCCTGACAAAATCAGCTATAAATAGCCCGGAGCTTGGCATTTTTTGGGATCTTTTTGGCAATATTGAGTACTGAATCCGCCATTATTGTCAGACTACTAGAGTATTGAGAGAAATCCTTGATTGTATTAGCTTGCAAAGTATAATCAATAATATATAAAGTGGACGTAGGCTCGTTAACGCCGAACCACTATAAATTCTGTGTGTTATTTTCTTTTTCCTCATTCTTCAGTTGAAACTCTATAACATTCTGAACAATTTGGGTGTTAGGTCCAAATTTTGATCTAACATTATCCTTGGTATTCACTCCCATTTAAAAGTCCTCGCGGTTATGCATGGGTGAATTACCTTAATCTTTATGTGCTTCCATTCTCACTTAAAAGACCTTTGGGCTGTGCATGGATGGAACTCATTAGAGAGGATAAAGTTAAGTTACTACTAACCCCATTTAAAAGACCTTTGGGCTATGCGTGGTTAGAAAGTGCTTAACACAATTTGAGCGTTTTTAAAATCTTTAAAATTCATATTCATATATTCAATTTTTTATCGAACTCTCCTTATTCAATAAAATTCAACGTAAATCCATTCATTCTGAAAGTGAAATTTTGCTTCTGATTTAAAGATTGTTATGATTTTTGTTTGATTAAATGGGTTTTACGATATATATTCTCTCTCTTGATTTAAATATATATTTTTAGTCTATATTCATTATTGTTTCGATTTCTATTATCCTTTTGATGATAACAAAAGGGGGAGAATTGTCAAGATTTTGATTGATGAGTTTTTAATTCGAAAATATTTTAAGATTTGAAATTAAATATCTAAAGGGAGAAAGGTCAATTGGATTTCATCATTCATATTTTTTCACATATATAAGGAGAGTCTAGTTGTGGTGGTTTAGCAATATAAGAATGATCAACATATACAATGGTCGAAACAGCTGAATGGAAAGTGATCAAGTGGTGTAGCAGAAATGACAAGCAGCATGAACAACATGGATGGGCAAGTTTCAAACCAGACATAATGACAGAACAAGTTAACATAGTGCGTAATCAAAATAGTTCATGTTGACACAAGAAAATGGAGTATCAATGCTAATTCAAGTGATCAACATAAGTCAAAAGGGTATGCAGGAAATACATATATGGTGCATCAGTGAATTACATAGGAATTGAAGTATACAAGTGCAAAGAGCAAGTGTTCAATACAAACTTATGCCAAGACTGTGTGACACACAACACATGAATGGATGAGCATATATATACATGGAGACAACATTCAATACAAGTCTGGTCAAAAGGGGAGCAAATACATTACTATAGCAGCAACAATCATGTAAACTGGTGATACACAGCAGCACTCAAGAATGATATATTTACAAGGGCAGTTTCATATGCATATGAGTATCAATGATTATACTGCCAAGCCATTACTATGGATCAAAAATTTAAGCAGCAGGTTTCATTTCTATACGTGCATACAAACAGGTCATGTGTTTTGTGTATGGTGGCAGTAACAACTGAAATGCAGCAGGAAGTATTAAAGAGCAGAATCAAGTTCGTGCCGAAGTTTATAGGTCATTGTAAAAAGGCATGGTATACAAATACCAATATATATATATATATATATATACACACACACAAGTGACTGCAAGTATCTGTTCAGTTTTTTTTAATCAGCAGGAAGTTAAATAGAAGGTGCATACAAGTTTGAACATCAACAAGTAAAACATCAGTTTAAGAACTCAAGAGAAGTTCAACTAATGACTGTTCTTATCACAAGGCATAATCAAATACAGTATCAGTTCGTATCAATTTATTTTTGTATCAGAAAAATCATGAGAATGAAATTCAAGTAATGTGGCAAATAAAGTATAATATCTGCTCAAGTTTGTCAGCTAGAAAGAACCCAACAATTCACGCAAATATCAAACCAGATAAAATATATGATATCAGAGCAAAAATAGGATCTGAAATCCTATTTAACACGCAAGTTTCTTTTCCAGGATTTATCTCACAAATTAGTTTCTGAGATTAAGGGATTAACTCAAAGTCAAAATATCCAAGACCAATTCAAAGCCGAGAAAGTTTCAAGTCAAGATTCATGCATATTTAAATTTGAAGAATTCTCCAGAATTTCAGAAGAAATCAAACCCCAAAATTCACGAATATATCATGAACCAAGTGTAATACGAAATCAGAGAATATCGGATTTTCAATCCTATTTAAACACCGATCCTCATCGGCAATTATTCATCCAAGTTCTAGCACCAATTAAAAACTGAATCTCAAATTAAAATTCATACCAGGAAAGGAGAAAGCTTGGATCGAGAATTCAACATAAAATCGAAGAGGATAGCCTTTGAATAACTCGAGATCATCACACGACAGAGCGGTAGCCTTCAGATTGAAAGAGAATCAAAACCCTAAATTCAATCGTCACTTTAATCTTCAATTTCAAGGAGGAAAGCAAACCCTAGACATTATCGCAGCCGCCATTTTCATTTCAGAGAAAAAGAGATCGGGATAAAAGAAGTGGTGAATCAACTTTGAAAAGGAGCCAGCCTACTTAGTTTTTAAAAGGGGGATAACCCTAATTTAATCTCCTAAGGGTTTCTAAGTTTATAAGGATTTCAAATTGTTTTATTCATTTTTTAAATTTCCAATTTGTAATCGAGTATAGTTTTCTAGCTTGTCTCTAAAACTAGGGAGACGAATTACAGAGTTTGTGATTCGGGGAAATCTGGTTTCGGGGATAGAAACCAATGCAGGGTTTTGAGCGTAGGGTTAAGAACAGTTGGGAGCGAGTGTCGCGAGTTTACAGGGGGTTGTAAGCGTAGAGATTGTTTTAACTCCTAGTAGAAACCTTGGGGAATGCAGCAGTAGGCAGGATTTTGCCAAAGCTGGGTATATCTGTGTGTTATTTATTTTCTGCATTTATTCTGATTATTATCTGTGCTGTTATTATTTAATTACTCTGTGAAAATCTACGATAAACCCTATTCACCCCCCCCCCCACCTCTAGGGTTAATTTAGACCCTATATACAGACCATAAGTCGCTAAAGTATTTATTCTCTCAGAAGGACCTAAACTTGAGGCAACAGAGATGGATGGAGTTTTTGGCATCCTACGATTTTGATATCGCATATACCCCTGGCAATGGTAACGTTGTAGCTGACGCCCTAAGTAGAAAGAAGTTAACTTTAATTCCTTTGTTTGTAGAGCGGTAGAGTTTGGAGTATATATCTTCCTTTGACTTCAGACCCTCTGTCGATTTTGTACCCGGATTGTTGGCATCATTAGAGGTGCAACCTACACTTTTGGGTCGAGTATGAGAGGCACAGTAGAACGACCCACAGTTGGTTGAGATAGTAGGCAAGCTTATAGGAGGGGAGTCCTCGACATCTGGATAGATATGCTATAGATGAAAGAGGTTGGCTACGTAGGGATGGAAGGCTTTGCGTACCACAAGACGAAAGTTTGAAGAAGGCAATTCTTGAAGACTCACATCGCTCTAAGATGACCATACATCCTGGTGGTGATAAGATGTATAGGGATATGAAGCAAGTTTTCTTTTAGGCCGGAATGAAGAAGGACGTGGCCGAGTTCGTTGCTAGATGCTTAGTGTGCCAGCAAGTCAAGGCGGAGCAAAAGAAGCCCGTAGGTTTGCTCCATCCCTTAGAGATTCCGCTTTGGAAATGGGAAAGCATTTCCATGGATTTTGTAGATGGGTAACCAAAATCAAGAAGGGGTAATATGGGGATTTGGGTAATTATAGACCGACTTACTAAAAGTGCCCATTTTATTCCCGTTAAAAGTAGAAGGACCGCCGCATTGTTAGCATCCGTTTACCTTCGAGAGATAGTCCGCTTGCACGGCATACCCTCCAGCATTGTGAGAGATAGAGATCCTATTTTCACAAGTGAATTTTGGAAGAGCTTACAATAGGCGGTTGGAACGCAATTATGCTTAAGTACCGCTTATCATCCTCAGACGGACGGCCAGACCGAGAGGGTGAATCGGATTCTAGAAGACCTTCTGAGGCTATGCATTCTAGACTTTGGAGGAACATGGGAAGAACACCTTCCACTAGTAGAGTTCGCCTATAATAATAGTTTTCAGGCTAGCATTGGCATGGCACCTTTTGAGGCTCTTTATGGACGACCATGCCGATCACTTACATGTTGGTGGGAATCCACGGATAAGGTTTTGCTTGGACCCAACATGATTAGGGAGACTTCGGAGAAAATAGACCTGATTCGACGGCGAATGAAGATGGCACAGGACCGACAGAAGTCATATGCTGATAGGAGACGAACCGATCTTGGGTTCGATGTTGGGGACATGGTTTTTATTAAGGTGTCACCATTGAGAAACGTAGTCCGCTTTGGATCAGTAGCGAAGTTGGCACCAAGATTCGTAGGACCCTTTCCAATTGTAGAAAGGATTGGGCAGATGGCGTACAGAGTCAAGTTACCAGAGAAGCCCAGCGGAGTTCATGACGTGTTTCACGTTTCACATTTGCGTAAATGTTTACACGATATAGCGGAAGTGGTAGAGCCGAGCACGCTCGAAGAGGTGGAAGTAGAGCGCAATGCCACGATCAGACGAGCTCCTTCACGCATTCTCGGATCGGAGGTCAAAAAGCTTCGCAACAAAGAGGACAAGTTGGTAAAAGTACAATGGGGAGATGATCAAAGAGACGCGACTTGGGAGACGGAAGATAAGATGCGTATATTGTACCCTTTCCTTTTTGAGGGTATGTTTTGATTTCTCCTTTTTCTACCGCTTTGTTGATACTTGTCCTATCTTTTAGTATTATCTTTGCGATGACATCTTCGATCGTTAGTTAGGAAGAACCCTATGGTTGAAACATGTATTTGAGACATGTTATGACTGCTGGATGCAAATGGATGCAAGTGGTTGCTAGTGGTTGCTCGTGGATGCATATACACACACCTTAGGCACTAGATCAGTTCAATCACCTTCATGTTGCATATAAATGTGTGTGTGTATTTAATGGATGTATAATGGTTGCGTCATCATATGGATGCTGCATTTTGATGAACGGATGTGCACACATGTAGAAATAATATGTATCGATAGGATTCTTTCGCATACATAATGGACGCATAGCACTATCATGATTTGCATTAAGGAGGTCAACTGAATCAGTAGACCGCCGGATTTTGCATTAGATAAGGAACATATACACACACTTATTGCATATTTTCATACAGCATTAGAAACTTTGTAAGGACAATGGATGCCTGTGGTTGATGGTTGAGTAGATGGATGATTGGATGTTAGGATATGCATTCTCCTTAACTTGGAGATTTCGGGGGCGAAATCCTTTAAGGAGGGGAGAATGTAACACCCCGTAAATTCAAATATTAAAGTTAACAAATTAAAGAATATTTAACTTTAAATGTAAGAATCAAGGGAAATGGGTTATGCCATTGTGTTCGTCTCGGAATTCTGGTTGAGATAGAGTTCGAGTTTGCGTAAATTGGACTTCGTATGAAGAAGTTATGGCTGTCGGAAGTTTCCAGAAAATTCAAATAATTTCAAACAGCTCGAAAACAGATTCAAATTCAAATCAGAAGTCAGAAGCGGGCTGGGTGGGAAAATTCCCTCCTAGGACCCAGGTCGACTAGGGGGTCGACCCTAGTGTCGACCTCCCTCCTACAGGTCGACCTGCCCCCCCCCCCCCCTCGCAGATCTGAAAGATGATGATTTATGACTTGTTGCTGAGTCACTACGGTTTCTGGATAGTTCTGATCTGGTCTTGATTGATTCTAGGTTGATCAGATGTCCTAAATTAATCCTAAATTCTATATAAACACATGTAGACTCAAACCCTAAAGCCAAATAAAAATTAGAACCATGGCCGTCATGTTATCACCTTGCAACCTAGAGTAGTTGCCACCAACTAGAGAGAAAGTAAAGCTAATCAACTCAATTCAACTCAAATTTATAACAACAACAACGAATTTGTCTTCTTTAAAGGCGAGCTAAATCAATTTCAGAACTCAGATTCCAGAACTCAAAACCTTCTTTGAGTTGTGAGTTCAATTTCTTTAATAAGATAATTAATAAGTTAATTGGGTTGAGATATAAATTGGGTTATATGGCTATGTTTGTGAAACATTGAAAATTATGGTATTTTGTGAATATATGCTAGTTGTTCATAATGACAGTTTTTGTTGTAGATTCCTTTGTATATGCCCAATCACCTATGTTCAACTTGATTCATGTTTGACATCATTCTATATGCAAGTTTGGGTGTAGATTATATGCTAGTTTCCATATGAATTGTACACAAGTTTACATGTGAACCAAATAAAGTGACTATATGCAAGTTTAGGTAGGAATTGGATTCACATATATGCAAGTTTACCCCTTTAGATTTAGATCTATGACATACATAATTTTATGCAAGTTGTGACTATGGCCTATGCAAGTTTTGGATGAAAAACTATATTCATATATGCAAGTTTTAGGTGAAAAACTATATTATATATATATATATATATATATATGCAAGTTCGCACCTTTAGGCCTATGTTTAGATTCATGACAATACAAAGTTTATGCAAGTTATGTAGTAATCCTTATTTGCAAGATTAGATCCATTTTGTGTGTTATGCAAATTTGCGATGTTTCTTCACTTTTATGTGCTAGACAAAAAGCTAGTCTAATATACATATATGTCATGATAACGAATGAATAACGTGGGGACGATGGGGATAATATTGAATATACACATATTGAGAATTGGCATAAAGGCCTTGAAAAAGGGATATAATTAATTAAAGACATTAATTGGAAAATTTGGCATTTATGGACATAATAGAGACAATTATGGACATAAGTATATTTGAGATTTATTTACAAATTTTGAATAGGGATATTAATCCACTTTGTGGTTAAGTTAAGATGTGTAATAATAAACCGCCGATGACACGAGGTTAGACTCGTTTGTGGTGTAAGGCTGCCCGGGCCCGCTCGGCAAATCCAGCAGCCACAAATGCCAGTCTAATGTGAGAGGTCAAAGGCATGAATTAAATGCGTAGCAGTTGTAAAGACACGAGGTTAGGCTCGTTGTGGTGTAAGACTGCCCGGACCCACCCGGCAAATCCAACTGCCACAAATGCTAGTCTAATGTGGGAGGTCTTTACAAGGTTACGGTCTTAATGAATTAAGAAACACTTAACCAGATAAACATGTGGTGGGACATTGAGGGGTTAAGTGGGTGCCTTGGGTGGCATGGGAAATTAAGAGTGTGCCTTGGGTGGCATGTGAAATACGATTAGATGCACTTAACCAAGATTGAAACATGTAAGAAGACATGGATAAGAATGGGGTTAAGTGGGGAAAAACCTTAGGGGGGACCAAGCATAAGTGGAAACCTTGTGTCATGCATGGGGGCCCTTTTCAAACCAATAACCCATTAAGTATCTTTGTGGGTTCGACCCAAGTCGAGGACGGGACAAAATCTCACGTACGGTTCTGGAGCGGAGATTTTTTGAATAAAATAAATGAACGACCGTAACGGATGTCAGCTCAATCCGAAGGAAATTATGCAGAAGCTTTACAGAATTATTATGAAGCTACGCGATCAGAAATTGATCCCTATGATCGAAGTTATATACTTTATAATATAGGCCTTATACACACAAGCAACGGGGAGCAGGGCCCGGGCTGTTAGGTAAGACGTTGTTGCATCGTGTAGGTATAAGCCGTGCATTCTTGGTGGTATCAGGTTTCCACTTTGGCAGTGATACACCCCACTGTGGGGCCAGCACGGGTATCTACGAGTTAGGGAGCCGATCGAATGGGGGTAGTGGGTACACCTAGTGGAGATATGGGCAGACAACACCAATGAAGGCAGCTAGGGGTACACGAAACTACCATTGTCATTATTAAGTTTTGTAGGCAGGATCAACTTTTAGGGTGTTTGGTGTGGTGCAGTGTAGTAATTATCCTATAGTGATTAGGTACGCCTTTAACGTTATCTTTGTTCATCTTATTTCCTTTGTTTGCTCTGTCATACCCATTTGTTCACAGTCATTTCCTTATTTTCCAGCTTATGCCTTATCCTAGTTACTTAATGATTATATCGTTAAAGTTATTGCACTCGCCAGACTTTATGTCTGACCCCTTTGTTTCCACCTCTTTTCTTCCTTTCCCTCCCCCCAGGTGCTCAGGGTAGGACTAGTACTTGTAGAGCTTGATTTGGACAGCTTTATCTCTTTCTTTTGGATGTTGCTTGGATCGCTGAAGTAAAAATTCAGCCTATCTTATTTGTTTATGGCTATTTTATGTTGGGGTTATGTCTTCCATTTTCATGTACTCTGATTCAATCAAGATGGATATTATGTACTTGACTCTAGTCTTTGGTTTTTGATGATGTAATCAAACTTATTTGTTTACCGTTGCAATGAATGAAGTTTTAAATTTTTAAGTACTATTTTATATCTGTCTTGTTGTTAAGTTTATGTTCTATACACACTTAAAACGCTCCATAGAAGTTAATGCATTCCCTTTGTGAGTGACATTAATGGACGTGGGGTGTCACAACACTTTTTCGTGTTGCTAAAGATATAGGTCACATCTCCGAGTTTTTTTACTTAGTTAATAATTTGGTTAACCTTGCCGGAACATCATGCAAGCGACGAGACATTCTTAGAGACAAAGAAGCAATTAGAATATTTAGTCAGCTAGAAAGTGGTGAATATCTAGTGGGCGGGGGTTAAATCAAGAGCAGAGTTTGAAACGACCGGGTGATACACGTTGGGGATCACATTATGGTACATTACTTAATTTGATTGTTATGTTTCCTTCGGTAATTGATGTCCTTATGGATCTTGTAGATGATTTGTCCGGTGATAAAAAAGGAGAACCTTTGAATTTGATAAAAGTGCTACAATCTTATGATTTCCTATTTATTTTGCATTTGATGAAGAATGCACTTGTCATTACTAATGATATTTCCAAAGCATTACAACAAAAAGATCAAGATATTGTAAATGCTTTGATGTTGGTAAAAATATCCAAGCAACGCTTGCACAAAATGAGAGATGATGGATGGAATATTCTTTTGGATGAGGTGGTATCTTTTTGCAGGAAATATAATATTCCCATTTCAAATATGGATGACGATTATCTTCTTTTGGATAGATCAAGAAGAGATTTGGTGATTAAAAACTTACATCATTATCGAGTTGATTTGTTCTACCTATGTTTAGATAAGCAAATCGTTGAACTTAATAATCGTTTCGATGAAGTGAATTCTTAGCTTCTTATTTGTATGTTGGTACTTAGCCCGGTTGACACATTTGCTGCTTTGGATAAAGTAAAGTTGGTTCGTTTATCCGAATTTTATTTAGATGATTTTTCAGAAAGCGGAGCGCATGGATTTTTCTAATCAGCTGGAAATTTATGAGATTGATATGAAGTCCAATGATATATTCAAATATGCAAAATGCATTGGTGATTTGGCTAAGATAATGGTATTAACGAGAAAAAATGTTGCATACAAATTTGTGTACAAGCTCATAACTTTGTCGCTTATTCTGCCAGTTTCTACCGCAAGTGTGGAGAGAGCATTTTCTGCAATGGATATAGTGAAAAACGATCTACATAATCGAATGGGAGATGAATGGTTAAATGATAGTTGTGTTGCATACATTGAGAAAGATACATTTAATCAAGTTAGTAATGATGCAATTATCAATCGTTTTCAAAACATGAGAACTAGACGTGGACAACTTTAAATTATCAGAACATTTTGTGTAGTTGTTTTGTTTGAAAAGACCAATAGCTGTCGTTTTTGTAATAGAATATTATTATATGAATATCAAATATTATTTATAGCTTTTAGTACGTTTGTTGTGAGTTTCAGTTTTGATTCAAACTCATTGTAGATGTTCATGTCATGACATTTTGATTCTGGCTCATAAACTAAGTGGTAAGTGCTTTCTTATTAGATATTTTTTTCATTTATAATTAGCTTTTCGTTCAGAGAATTATGTTTTTTTCCAGATTGTTGAAAAGAAAGATACAATATTGTGCATATCAGAAGAAGAAATGTAAGTAATTGTACATGTTATACTATCTGTTATATTTTACTGTAAAAAAAATTTCGGGGCTATCTCCCCCGAACCCCCATCATTTTTCCCACTTGTGACCTCACCAACAATTATTCCTGGCTCCGCCAACTGCACAGGTATAATGACGAGAGGGTCTGCTTTTCGGGTTGACAAACCAACTCAGATAGTGTGCTACACTAGAACAAAAAAGTTGCATGCTACCAACCAAAAAGCATTAAGGCACTTCATGTGTCAAGAGTAGTTACCTTTTTTTTCGTTTCTTATCTTTGTATGTCGCATAATATACTCTGTTTGTTTTTCATTTGCAATATAATGGAGTGGTAGGCTTTTCAATACGCATATGTTAAGGTTTTATTTACATAAGAAAGGCAGATATTTTAAACACAAGACTGACCTTGCAATCTACATTTATTAGTTGCGACGATCTAGGATAAAAATGTAAATGAATAAAATTGGCACTTGTTACCATTATTCACATATTTATTTCCCTCATTTAACAAAATGATCTATAACAATGCAAGTTACAATGGGGAATATTGAATTATCATGACTAGTCCCTTTGTTAATTTACAGTACAATGAACTAGAAATTTAAGTTAACATTAACGGGTATAAACTATAAAGATTAAACACTATAGTTGTTGTTGACTGTTTAAAGCTGTAATGGTAAAATAGTTCTACCATGACCGGTCCCTTCCCTCAAAATCAGATAGGCTTACAATTGTTACTGATTGTACTCGTTACACAATCAATAGTAAAATCATTGATTACAATGTCAGTTACAAAGATAGTGAGACTAATTATACGACTGTAATTCTCACTCTGAATTATAAACTGTCTCTATATTTAACGACCACAGAAATTATATTTTTCATTCTGAAAGCTGCCTAGATCTGCTTTTACAACATCGATGTTTACGTTTATATTGACTTTTGTAGATGCCTCATGAACACTGCATTGGTGATCCAACGTCCTAGAACTGATGCACATATGTATACAGAAGGAAACTAAAAGTTTGAAGTGGTCGAGGCCTTAAATAAAAATATAATGAAACAATAAGAAAACATAATGTAAGAAAAAAGAAATTTAAAAATGTTTAGATTGAAATCTAGCATAACATAATTAGTAGCTTTAGCTTAGATCTTGATGCATACATAAGAGCGTACTTCTTTTACTTCAATTTTTCGGTCAATTACTGCAGCAGCCTTTCTTCCAAGGTCATTCAGCAAAGGAGTCAGTGGCACTGAAAGCACAACTACAATAATTAGAAGTTTGCTCAACTCAAGCGGCAATACTCCATCAACATTCAGATAACTGAAGAAGTTGTAATAAGCTTCGAATTTACGTCACTGCTCAGCATGCAAAAGAGATGCTCATTGTCCCACTTCATCCTTCAACTTAACCTGCAACAAAATAAAATGCAAGCACAAATTATAATCAACTTACAAGTATAGAAAAAGCTAATCGATTGGAACGTATATTTAATGGTTGTTGAACTTAGAATAAGATTGATTTAACATTAAGACAGAGGTCATCGTCTCTAATGAGAATAATGAATAAATAATGTTCTATGTATTATATCTGTATATGGCTGTACATATATTTTGTAAGTGGGCTTCAGCGCTATGGGCTAAGCCAAGGCACACATATATATTTTGCTATATGTACGTGGCGTATTCTACCTGTATCGTTATTCAGTTCATTCTGAATAAAGTTCAAAGTCTTCATTTACAGTTTTCTCTCAATTTACAATATTTCGACTATTCCAACTTGGTACAGAGCTTCTTTGTGTGTTACTGCATCGCTGATCAAGATAGCCATCTGATATTCACGGTGGTTGATCAAAGTTCGGTGTCCATCAGTTTTGTTTCATCATTTGGACCCTCTCATCAAAGATCCATTGATCTTCTCCCTTGAGAGTTGCTGCTCGGTCGGAAAAACTGTACCTCGCCTACACATTGTGGCTGCATCAATTTTACAGCCTGAATTTTTCATCGTAGACGATACGAAACTCAAAGAAATTCGATCAAAAAATTTCAAGAAAGCAATTCTGTTGATAAAGTACTGTCCAGGATCGCATTTCAGTTAAAATTCTTTGTATTTCAAAGAAAATAGTCTTATCATATAAGCAATCAAGGTTGCAGCGCTTGTCAACTGTAAAAGTTCTTGTAAAATCCCAATTCAATACTTTCTTGAGTTTATACCGTCATACCTTATCATTTCTGAAGTTTTTTCTTCCTGACTAACCAAGGAGGAGACTCTGCAAGTCCTCATGTATTAAACAACAAAACATCCCAATCTCAGATTGATCCCACTTATGATTTGATGAAGGCAATCATCAAGCCACAAATTCAGATAATCTCCATATATCTTGATGAATCAAATTTTTTGATGTGGAAACTGCAAATAGAAACAACAATCAGAGGCTATGGATTAGATGATTTTATCTTTGGAACAAAAATTGTTCCACCGAAATTCATTAGAGATAATGAAGAAAAATTGATTCAAACTCCCGAATATGTAGCATAGGTGAGACAAGATAGTCTTTTTTGTGCTTGGATGATGTCATTCATTGGAGCTAGAATTCTACCACAGCTAATTGGCTGCAAAACAGCTCAGGAAGTATGGTCAACAATCGAAAGAAATTTCAACTCTCAGTCATCTGCAAAGACCATGCACAACAGAAGGAAATTGCAAAGTATCACAAATGATAATTCATTAATGAATGAGTACTTTCTCAAGATCAAAAATATATGTGACCAACTTGCTTCTACTGGTCAAAAAATATCTGAATCATAACATGTTCTATTAATTGTTAGCGGTCTTGATGATGAATATGAAGCACTTACTGCAATTATTTTATCAATGGAACATACTCTATCCTTGCAATGTGTTTACTCTATTCTACTAGCCCACGAAGGCAAATTGAACACAAGAAAAGCACTAATTCTGATCCTTTGGTAAACTACACCAACTTCAACAGAGGAAAGAATCAAAGAAGTGGTCCAAGAAACCAACCCAACAGTCAAAGTGGTGGCCAGTTTAACAGGAATAGAGTTAGAGGAAGAAATAATACTAGCAGAATCAGGTGCTAGATTTGTGAAAAAATTAGACATAGTGCAAATAAGTGCTACTTCAGATTTAAAAACAAATATACACTCACATAACAGAACAACAATTCAAGTGCCAACATGGTGAACATGCAAAATGACAACAACAGCAGCAAAGGTCAAGCAGATATTCTGAATACTAACACAACCAAAATTGAAGATATAACTGATGATTGTTGGTACCCTAACTAAGGTGCAACAAATCATGTTACCAACAACCTCAACAACTTAAATTTAGGAAACAAAGAATACAAAGGTATGCAAAATCTCTCTATAGGTAATGGTAAAATTGCTCACATCACACATACTGGAAATGCAAGTATCAAAGGACCCAAACAGTTACTTCTAAAGAACTTGTTAAGGGTACCATCTGCTAAGAAAAATCTAATGAGTGTTTCTCAATTTGCCAAAGATAACAGTGTTTATTTTGAGTTTTACCCCAACTCTTGCATATTAAGAGATATACTGACTCATGAAATTATTTTGCAGGGTAAAGAATATAAGGAACTTTACAAATTTGATGTTTCTAGTTCTAAATACCCTGAAAATAAGGGAAATGCTTGTGTGTTGACTGTTACAATTAATCCTGAAAATTGCAAGCAATTTGATTTATGGCGTAGTAAACTGGGTCATCCCAGTCCAAAAATAGTCAAACACATTGTTGAAAGAAGTAATATTTCTATTGATAAACTTTCTACTTCATACATATGTACTTTTTGTCAAATGGGAAAGAGTCGTAAACTTGCATTTCCAGACTCACAAACCACATACACTAAACCATTGTAACTAATAGCTAATTATCTTTAGGGACTAGCACCTATAAATTCTGATTATGGCTATAAATATTATATATCATTCATTGATGCATATTCTAGATTTGTTGGGATATATATGTTAAAATCCAAGTTTGGAACATAAAGTACTGTCAAGAAATTGCTAAAAGTTGAAAATATGACAGGAAACAAAGTAGGCATTTTTCAAATTGATGGTTGTAAAGAATTTCTACCACTTAAACAATTCTTTGAATCAAAAGAAATTTCACACAGATCTACATGTCCATACACTTCTGAGAAAAATGGTATTATAGAAAGAAAGCATAAACATATAGTAGAAACTGGATTAACTTTATTAGCTCAAGCTTATATGCCACTGAAATTCTGGCCAGAAGCATTCACAACTGATGTACGTTTGATTAACTTACGACCAATAAAGGTACTTAAGTATAAATGTCCACAAGAGGTGCTTACTAAAGTTAAACCAGATTATAATCACTTGAAAGTCGTTGGATGTCAATGTTTTCCATATTTAAGGCCATGTAACTCACAGAAACTAGATTTTAGATGAACATCATGCACTTTCTTGGGATACCGTACTAACCAAAATGACTACAAGTGTATTGACAACAAGGGTAAAGTATACATATCTAGGCATGTTGTGTTTAATGAGAATGTATATCCATTCAATAATGTTGAAATAAAAACCACTAAGAAAGCGGTAAATCCAAGAGTGTCATTACCTGATATGCCTGATGAGTTTGAAGTAATGGTGCCAATTCAACAACACAAGGAAGCCATCATCACTGATCCTTAGCTCAAAATACCCATGATAGAATCTGGGTCAGGCAAAGGATGTGAAGGCACACAAGACAACAACATTGATCAACATAATCTGGACATCAGTCATGGTAATACCAGAGTTGATCCAATTCTTGAAACCTAATCATCAAATAGCAGTCATGATAGCAATGTAAGAGATACTACTAACAGACATCCAATGCTCAGCGGAGCCAAATGTGGTGTATTTAAACCGAAAACCATTTATATTGCTATAGTGCATGAAGAACCATCTTCATACACTGAAGCAGTTCAATGTGAATATTGGAAGGTTGCTATGATTGAAGAGTACAATGCTCTTACTAAAAACAAAACTTGAACTTTAGTTGAAAAGCCCATTAACAAAAACAGTGTTGGATGTAAATTGACTTTCAGACTAAAGAAAAACCCCGATGGCTCAATTTCAAAACATAAAGCCAGACTGGTTGCAAAAGGATATTCACAACAATATGGTTTTTATTTTTGTAAAACTTTTTCACCTGTTGTGAAACCCCCTTCAATCAGAATCATTCTAACTATTGTTTTATATAGAAATTAGAACATCAGATAATTAAATGTAAATAATGCATTTCTTAATGGTGTTTTACATGAAGTATTGTTTATGGAATAGCGTGAGGGTTTCAATAAAAATGGAGACAAAGAACTTGTGTGCAAACTCAACTAAGCAATTTATGGCTTAAAACAGGTGCCTAGAGTGTGGTTCGACAAGCTGAATCAACACTAATTAAACATGGATACAGCTCCCCGAAATCTGACAACTAAATATTTATCAAATTCACTAATAACTATGTAACATACATTTTGATATATGTTGATGATTATATCATTACAGATAACAGTATGCAGGAACTCAACAATGTTAATGGAATGCTAAACTCAGAATTTTCCATTAAGGATCTTGGAAACTTAAATTACTTCCTTGGGATTGAAGTAAAAAGAACAGCAAATTTAGAGATGCATCTTAATTAAAGAAAATACATCTCAGAAATACTGTCTAATGCCAACATGAACAATTCCAACTCTCTTCCTAGTACAATGATCACAAGTAATCAACCGTCAAAACACAAAGGAGATTACATCCAAAATGACAGACAATACAGGATCATAGTTGGATCGAGCTCTGTAATATGCAACTATGACTAGATTAGACATTGCATACAGTGTAAATAAGGTCAGCCAGTACATGCAAAATCCACTTAACAATCATTCGAAAGCAGTCAAAAGAATTCTTAGATATCTCAAGGGGATTATCAATCAAGGAATAATTCTTAAAGCAAGTCAAACACTAATAAAATGCATATGCACACGCAGATGCAGATTGGGGAACTGATCAAGATGACAGAAAATCTACATCTGGGTATTGTATCTACCTAGGTAAAAATCCTATTTCATGCTGTGCAAAGAAAGAAACAACAGTAATTAGATCCAACACTGAAGCTGAATTCAGAATTGTCGCAAATACAGCAGCAGAAATACCGTGGATTGAATCTCTACTCAGCGAGCTCAAAGTTAAATCTAATAAAATTCCGACTATTTGGTGTGACAATGTTAGTGTTATATCCCTAACTGCTAACCCAGTATTACACTAAAAAAAACAAAGCATATTGAACTGGATCTATACTTTATTAGAGAACAAGTGATTAATAGAAAACTTAAAGTAGGATACATAGTGACAGCTTACCAAAATGCTGACTTACTTACTAAACTACTTTCAAAGCCTTGATTCACATGCCCAAAGAACTATATGAATCTTGATGAAGAATATCCGAAGCTAAGAGTGAAGAACTTATCTTACATTCCTGAATAAGCTTTTCGCTTGCTCATCGTTCATCTTACAGCAAGGATGTGGAGAGGTTCAAAGTCAAAAGATGTTAATTCTTTATTCTTCTCTCTAAATTGTCGAAGTTTAAATCATTATTTCAAATAGCCGCAAACCCTAAACCTAGACGGGTTTGAGAGGGGGTAACAAGAATAACGAATAAGTCGGCAACATATTCTATGTATTATATATGTACATATTCGCTTGTGGGTTGTACATATATTTTGTAAGTGGGCTTTAGCGCTATGGGCTAAGCCAAGACCACACACACACACATACACACACACACACACACATATATACATATATATATATGTGTGTGTGTGTGTGTGTGTGTGTGTGGAGTATTCTACCCTGTATCATTATTCAGTTCATGCTGATTAAAGTTCAAAGCCTTCATTTACATTTTTTCTCTCAATTTACAATATTTCGATTATTCCATCTCTTTGAAAAATTATAGTAAATTACAAGGTTTTAAATCTCGGATATCGATCACGTTTTGTCTTAGGGATTTAATAGACTTGATCTCATATCGAGGGAGATCTCGGATGAGATGGGTCTAACTTGGGAGTTCGTCTCAGATTTCCATCTCGGGTCTAAAAATTCATATCGGAATAATCACGAGGAACATGATGTGTTAAAAAATGATATTTCTACAAAATGATTTTTATGAATGTTATTAAAAACATAGTAACTTAAACTTGAATTGCAAAATAACTTTATTATTCTTTATTTTGCGAATGAACATTCATACTCTAAATCGTAATATGCTTGAAACAGAAATATTGTTAGAGATGAAACATTAAAAGGATCCAAAACATTAAAAAAGCATAAATAGACCATAAAATACATAATTTATGTTACGTAAAAAAGACGAATACGAAAATCATTAGCATTGCAGAATATATATATATATATATACACACATACGAACAAACAATACAGTTATTTAACATGCAAAATGTGAAATAACAAAAGACTATCATGGCTAGATTTGATTTTTTTAATTATTGTTCTAGTTCAGGCAAAGATTTGAATTTTAACCAAAAAAACTAAGATCTCGGACGATATTCCAGTACTTCGTCTCGGTCGATATATCGTTTGATATTGCAATATCTCAGACAATATATTCGAAAGGAGATTTAGAGTGATATTTGTTGTTTCATTTGGAAGAAGTCCAAAACGAGATCTTGGAGGAGATCTCGAGCGATATTTGCGAGATTTGAAACAGTGGTGAATTATTAATCAATAGTTCATCTTTCCCTTTAAGAGCGCAAATCTGTCCAAAACATGTTATAAAGAGGTAGTATTTGTAACAGGAGAATAGCGTGAAGGACAAAATGAACAAAAAATTATTCCATAAGGACAAGGGGCTACAATTTTATCCATAAGGACGAATTTTAGTGTAAAGGTGGAATTATAATGGGCCCCTGAATTCCTCCCTTTACACTAAAATTTGTCCTTATGGATAAATTTTAGCCCCTTGTCCTTATGGAACATTTTTTTGTTTATTTTGTCCTTGAGGGTAAAAACCCTGTAATTTGTAAATAAAATTTCTCATTACATAAATTATGCATGTGAACTAACAATTTAGAATTTGAATTTTGGTTCATATAGAAAATGGTTGTACACTGAAAATATTACTTTATAGTCTCAAAACCACTAATTAGAATATTTTTGCTTGTTCACCTGTATTATATATTTATCGCTAGATGTTCTTTTCTCTTCATTAAATTTACAATCGAAAATGAAAAAAAATATGACATGTACTTTCAGAATTGTCAAATGGGATTTTATCTTATAAGGATTTTCAAATTCACACTTAGTTAATGACAAAAGCAGGTTTGCATTTAGTGGTATTTGAAAATGTTCCATTTAACCAACTTCACCTAACATATTGTAGTTTCTTTGAAATTTACAAATTCTTTCCTTACTTTCATATGAGCTAAACAGATTTCAAAACTAATTCAAATAGCACAACATGCACATGTTTTTGTTAGAAATAAACTAAGAAAAGGACAAAATTTTAAAATAGACTACTTTTTAAAAGTAATGGCAAAAATAGGCCAGGTTTCAAACAAATTGCTAATGTAGGCCAGTGACTAGCTCAACGATGAGCTGGCCCTTTTTAAAAAAAATATAGAGCCCATTTTGCAAATGTGCCCCTTTCAATTTAATTTGGCGCGTTTCGTTAATATGTCAGTCCATAATTCCAGAAAAAACCTTTGTAGCAAACTGCAATATAAGTACACACAAAAATCACAAGTCCAAATGCACAAAATACAGATAACAATAAACGTTTATCTACATCAAAACCAACAAATAAAACTTCCATTGCATAAATTCAAGCACAACGTAATTAAAATTCGATTACATTCGCATAAAATAGAAGTTGTAGTTTGATTACAAAAGCGCACAAATATTAAACTAGACACAAGAATAATCAGAATTAAATTGGATCATTTTGAGTGGTGGAGGTTAAGAAGATTCAGCGGGTTGCAATTGTTGTGTAGCATGCCTTCTTTTAGTTCTTTGCTTGGAATTTCTTGGGCGTGCTAATCGATTTCTAAAAAGAAGTGTGTCAATAAGTTTCTTGAAATCAAGACACCGAAGTTGGACTTCTTGCTCGGGTACTTTACCATGTCCGATATCCTCCAATCCTCTTTCTATCGTCTCTAGTACATTGACCTGCAAAATTTTACTATTTAATCAAAAATGGAAACATAATTTAAGTGAACGAACAATTTAAGTCAAAAAATTTAAAAAAAAAAATCATGCGCATGTGAAGATTCACCACATCCCGCTCAAGCGGTGCACAAGCGGTATATGCTCGTTCGTGAGAACTTCGATCTGCAACAATGAATCTTCGAGTAATCGACCAATACCAAATAATGTAACACGAAATAGGAATGATAGTAATCTGTTGGTGTACGGTACGGTTATCTATCATTCCACTGAATGATAGAAAACTCCAAATCTGGCTTTGGTTCGCATGGATGAGGTATGTGTTGATGAAGACCAAATTGTCGCATCACTTGATCAAGATTATACATTTCTACATCTTGCTTGCATATGATAGATATCTTACAAATCCAACTATATGCATTCCACTTAAACATATTTGTGGAAGATCGACTAGCACATCGTGTGTGTATGGATTCCGTGTAATAGCTTCATATGTTAACATATCGAGTTGGTCACGATAGTAAGTAGTCACCTGCTTTGGAGACTCAATCCAACTCCTTGAACCAAACCACCTATATAAATAGTTGTGTAATTAGATTTTTATTTGCACAAAAAATACAAATATGTAAATGTAGTTGGAAATTAACTATCTTGCACTATAAAGCAATGTCCTGTCAATTTGCATGGATAAAATCACATTTGAACGACTAATGGGAAGATGTGTCCATGATCAAAGCTGTAAAATCATTCAAGAAACTGATTACATAAGAATTGCATATTACATATGTGTGTATAACAATTATACATATTTATATTACTTGTAAAAACGATAGACAACCAGCTATCGATTTGGATTTCATGAGTGCAACATTTGTTAACTCATTATATATTCTTGCCAATACATCATTGCCCCAAGAATATCGTGCATACTCATCCAAATTTCACAAAAAAAGGTTTAATCATCCTTTAGAATGATCACGAAATAGATGATAAGATATCAAATGTAGAATAATAGCTCTCGCATAATATCCAATTTCTACATTCGAAGCATTCCGTGATAGCTCATGTGCAAGCGTATCCCGAAGCCAAGTCAACTTAATTGTTTCACCCCTTACTTCACTTCGACGTGGAATCACACCTAAACACTCTTAGAAGATATCTTCGTAATTATTTAGTTGTCTAACAGTAAAAGAATTTCCTTCGACTGGATCACCTAGAAGGCAAACAACATCTGCTAATGTGATAGTAATTTCACCAGTCGGAAAATGGAAGGTTGAAGTCTCTGGTCTCCATCTATTTATCAATGAAGTAATCAACGCATGATCTATTTTGAAAAACCCCCAATTTATATATTTTCCTGAATCCAGCTCTCTGTAATGCAAGTTGAACTTATGAAGTGTTAGATGTGACAAATTTTAATTTGCTTGAATGATCATGATACTCAACTAACCCATCGCTCTGCACATTCAAAAATGATCAAGAGTAATTAATCTAGAAGACACAAAATACTTGGCCTTCAAGTGAAAAAGAGACGACAAGTTCTGTGTTTTTATTTTGTTCATAAATGACGATTAATTAAAAGAGGTCCATTTGAGAATCATTGAAACAAATATAGCTAAAATGCAGTAATAAGCATAGATAAGTCTTATTTGTAAATTTTATCCTAATAAAGAAATATTGTAAAGATTAGAGATATATTTATATAGTATTTTGTCCTAATGAACCAATATTAGAAATGCAGACAATCTTTTCTAATAAAAACCAATGTTATATATAATGTTGATTATGCACATCATATTCGATTGGAAATGCACAAATGAATTGAATGATGCAAGAGTTTTTGCCCAAAAGAGGTACTTTATATAGCCTACTTTTTGTTGAACAATGCTAATGGTCATGCTTTTTTAATGAGACTGAGAACTTTCTAATTCAATGATGGATTTTACTTTGGTAAACTATGCTAATGTTCGTGCCTTTTTAACGAGACAAAGAAACTCTAGAACATCTTCGTATTTATGCATCTTTGGTGTGATTTTGGTTAACTATTCATCTTCTAGAAATGTAAACAAAGATGTTTGAAAATAAAATTACCTTCATCAACTCCCTCCTATTGCTTCGATGCTCACTTTAAAGATACAAAACAATTGCATTCTCGGGACCGGGTGCCAACTCTATAAGGAATTTTCAAGGAAAATTTTAATGAAGATTTTACCTCAAATTTGAGAAGATGTTGATGATCCTTCCATTTTCTAGTGAATTTGATGAAGATATGATTATAAATGATGTTGGATGGTGAATTCAGAAAATTTGGGGGTTTAGGGCGTTTGGGTTGGAAGTAGGAATGAAGACAAGTTAAGAAAAAGAGGTGGCTGGCTGTGTAAATACACAGCACAAGGCACATCTGCAGAATGTGCCCTAACAAATTTTCAAGGGTACATCTGTAGAATGCACCCCAGTAGTATTTTTTTTACATGGGGCACATTTGTCAAATGCGCCCTCATGAATGTACAAGGGCACATCTGCAAAATGTGCCCCAAACTGAGAGCATTTCCACAGTTCTGTTAGCAATGCAAGTCATGATACGTATCATTTACACAGCCTCAAACAAAATATCCAAATAAAACACAATATAAATCACATATACTAGCCATAACAATGCAAGATAATTATCACCTAGTAGAAAAACATCCAAACAAAATATTAATACATCTAAATGACACATTACATAGACCCAAGAAGCTAAACATAAATCAAATACAAATGATTTTGATGGATAAGTTGATCTTTTATGTCCTTTTTGACAACATTTTCTACAAGTAATTTGTTTACTTCCTTTCAATTTATCCATCATGCTTTTAAGTCTTGTCGAACGTGGATGTCCCGTCTTTCTTTTTGTAGGCGGCGGCAATGTGGGCGGACCGCAAAATCTACTATCTGGAATAGGATGAAAACTTGGAGCGTAACTTGCTTTATATATTTCGACTGAAAACCATATTGAACATTAATCGTAATACGATATATTCACTCCTCTAATGGTTCGATCACAAGTGACCATCATATGAAAACATTACAACTTTTGTAATAAAGAAATGTTGCAAGTACAACTACATATATCATTATGTAGTGTCACTGTATATGCTCTTCCAAATTGATCATTCACTTTCCATTTGGTTTGATTGAATCTAACAATTCCACGATATCTTGCTTTCGCTAAAAGATTTTCAACTCTTGGACTCGTCTGTATTTCAAATCCTTCGGCATCAGAATGACATTTCGTTAAATATCCGTTTAAACGATAAAACGTTCTTGCTACTAATGGCCTGACCGGAAAAGCTGGAACACCTAATAGAACTACACTAAAAGTTTCAGGGGTTTTCATCATCATAAATCTTCCACCATTACCCATGCACTGACCCTAATTTTCTTTCGCACCTCCTAAACTCTTTTCAATACAAGCATGTGCATCTGGGGCAATAGTTTTCAAATATCCCCTTAACTCTTTATACTACAAAACTTCTGCAGCACTAGCACATGAATAAAACAAGTCTACTAATTTTTTTGAGTAGATCCATCAACATGGAAGTTAAACTTGGGTTGTCTAGCACAAAAGCGTTCTTCTGGCCAATTATCTAATGCTCTCGGAATACCTTTCATTCAATCATATATGACAGTTAAACACCTATTACGAACACTATGTTTTACTAGTATATGCATTTAAAAAACCAATCCCAACTATATTTTGATTCAGAGTCTACAATTTCATATGATAATAGAAATATACCATTATTTGCATCTACTCCTGTCGCTACGAGCAAGGTACTTTGATATTTTCCATATAAATGAGTGCCATCAATGCAAACCAATGGTCGACAATGTGCAATACCCTCAATGGATGCATTGAATGCCAAAATGCACTTTAAAAAGAACTTTATCATTGGCGATTCTTTCAAAATCAACTTTAAAGACTATCCCCGGATTATGTTTTTTAATAGTAGCTAAATATTATGGTAACTCAGCATATTATGTATACCAGTCTTCAAACACTCTCTTAAGTGCTTTACGCAATGCTTTATACACCTTGAAATTGCTGATTTTGATAAAGAATGTTTCCGACATTAAAATGTGAATCATAGGAGTGGTTTTCAAATCCAATTTCAAAAAATAAAGTATTTGATTAGCAATAAATCTACTTGTAGCTTGTTTATGATTTGAATTAATAAATGGATTAACACAAGAATGATTTCCATCATATTTTCTAATTTCACACCAAACCATCAATGATTTTTTAGGGACAATTGCATGTATTCTCCAACGGCATTTTTTATCAACATTACAAATCGCAGTATATTCTATTTTGCATGATTTTATGGGTTTAAAAGAAACAAAGTTCTTGATGGATAACTCACTTAATTGTTGAAGAAGCATTTTCTTTGTTTGAAACTGTTTTCTCGTTTGAATCTCATAGTCAACACAATCTGCAGTAAATATGTCTCTAATAGGAGTAACATTTCCAATCGATGATGCTACCATAATTTTCACACTACATATATCATCTGACAATAACATCTCAAATTCCATATGTTCATCATTATCGTTTACATTTTCTTCTGCCAAAGATGTTTCATTTTTTTCTTTCTCATGATCAATTTCAAAATCTACAGCATCATTACCAACTTTCATATCATCTATCCATGACATATCATTAACATTGAAGCAATTTGCATGTTATCTATATGAGATGATCTACGGCCTCCGTCATCATTGTTGAAAGCATCTCTAGCATTTGAAGGTACGAAGTATTAAAATTCATCATTTGTCGGTCTACAACTTGAACCACCCGGATGCTCCATAAAACTACAAAAAAAGAGTAGGAGACCAAAAAAATATAAATTTCAACTACTCAAATGTAAATACCTTAACAAATTATTTTACTTTGTATTTTCACATAGGAAAGAGTGGACTTAGATTGCTTCGATAAGGATAATTCGAAACAGTATTAAGAATTTGAGTAGAATGTTGGTTCAAACTAGTAGCAATTGCCTCTTCAAAATGTCTCAATTTCTACTTTATTACAAAAATCCAATTACTTTCATATTAAAGGAAAACATAACATCGGAATCTTCATCATCATTTACGTCGATAATAGAAGATCCAGAACCCATTACCCACTTAATTATAAATTTTACATCATACTCTTATAAATCAATTTTTGTAATCCTAAACCCTGTTTCTTTTAATTCATGATAGGAGCAAAAAAAATTAACCTTTGAACACTTTTGTTTATCCCCAACATATACCAATATATTTTTTTCTTTCATAGTCAATTTTTCATCAAAGTAGAAAATAATTGGGATGAAATCCGACATACTTCTAAAAAGAGAAATATAACTAATTTTAGAACAATGAATTGCTAAAGAAATAATAACGATGTAATAAAGAACAAAAATAAGATAATAGAGTTGTAAAAAAAAAATATGAAAATACCTAAAAATGAGTTAGAGCTTGAGTTTAAATCAGAATTATACCTCCAAATTGATGTCAAATAGCTGACAGAAGTAATCCGACTAGTAATTTCTGTATACTTTTAGATTTTAAGGAGATTTTGATGAATTTTAAGGTGAAAGGAAGAAAGAAATGAAACTATACTTTCTACCCCAAATTTGATATAAGAAAATAGATAAGAGTACTTGCAGGTAAAATTGGGATGAATGAAAATTTTAAACTGGCGCATTTGTGAAATGCATCAGATTAAATTACAAAGGGCGCATTTCACAAATGCGCCAGTATTTTCAAAAAGAAAGTGTCAGCTCATCGCTAATTTGGCCGAAATTTGCAAATTGTTTTAAATTTAACCTATTTATGCCATTACTTTTAAAAAGTAGTATATTTTGAAAATTTGTCCGTAAGAAAATATTTGGTAAAGGAAAGAGAAAAGAGGGTTCTCAATTTTTAAATTTATTCTTCTTATTTCATTCTTCTGTATTCTTATAGTAGAAATATAAGTCTGCTTATACACTTCTAAAAGCACCCGAGCATAGAAATCTAAGGAGCAACAAATAATTATGACCCTTGTTGATACGAAAATTTCTATAAACTGCTAGATTTAGAAGCAACTGTTTAAAATATTGTAGAGATGCAAAGATCAAAAATCATTTGTTCCCTAGTTTATAAGAAATGATCAAACTATATACCGTATCATTCTTCATGGAGTTTGAATCACATAAAGTTAATGCTTACAAAAGCCTAGATCAAAAATCAAAAAAAAGAAAAAGCTAATACAAATCAAAATCGTGTTCAATGTCTATCGAATTTGAATATACCTTAATCTTTTTGTGAAGATTGGTTACGAACTTGAACCTTAGATCTAGACGTGAACGGTGATACCTTCTCCAACCTGGTTGTAGACATGAACCTTAGATTTGAGTATGAACCCTAATCGTCGATGTGAACCATAGGTCCCAATGCGAATATAAGGGATCCTTTGAAACAAGAAATTATGAATAGGAGGAACCGCAAATCTGGTGGAATGCGTTAGACATAGAGAAAAGACGGATTGAGTAACAGGAAAAAATGGTAATTCCAAAGCTCCCCTTAGAGGGTCTAAGTATTTACAAAATAATGAGAAGCTATGACGATTTTAAATGCGAGTTATGCTTCACGGTTATTACCATGATAAATAGAGATAACAAACGTGACAAAACAACATGTTTGGTATTGTGCTTTTTGCGATATTAGCCCTTGAACAATGCTTGAACCTGTGTGCCAAGGAAACTTTCTAGCACAATATCATTATGCCGCTTGGAAATTTAGTGAAAGCTTAGATGAAAAATAAATTCAATGGAAACAATCTAATAAGAAATCAATCTATTCATGATCAAGCGCCCATCTGATGGGATCTTCTCTAGTTTTGAAGCAAAAGTAGATGCAAAGTAAACCAATCAGAAGACCCGAAGATTCCTATGGCCGAGAATTCACCCGCACCATAGAAACAACCAAAGAAGCCAAGGACAAAGAAATTAAATTGTGAGAAAAGAAAGAAAGAAGGTTTAAAACAAAAGAAAAAAGAAGAAGAAGAAGACAACAACAAAATCAGAGTAAATACTGAATCGTACAATGGAATGAGAAAATATAATATAACAAACATTCTTTTCCATAAAAGAGTAAAACATATATATGCTCATACATATATACAATTATACATAATCATAGTTCAACATATAAATCAACCTAGATAGTCATGCTAAGGAGATGTCCTCACAATTACTGATACATTAAGTAAAAACAACGCTCGAATCAATCTAGAATACCAAAGTAAGAAAACTCACATCACGAACAACTTGCTTAATTTTAGAAAATCTTTTAAAAGAATGGTACTCTTGTAAGACACGACCACACATAAACATGACACATGTTTTACCTGATGATAACCGAATCATTTATATCAAATCAAGTGGTATTATTGTAATGTCTATCTTAGAATAAAATCTAGTAAAGTAAATCAAATCAAAAGGCGAAATTATTACCATTATTAAATTTTGCACCCCTATCGAGGCTCTACAATAGAAACTGGTTAGTTCATATTGTAGAATGGATTCTATACAATGGCTGGTAAGGGACTACCTTCTGAATAGTACACCTTTAAAGGAACGTATTCAGGGCTTAACCCTCCACTCTAGGAAAGACCGGTCCAACTACACATGCCCGAAGGTAGTGCACCATCCCAAATATGACATCTCCTCGGTCTCCCAAGCTACTCGAGCGTGCTTAACATCATCATACTCAACATATAGAGAGTATAGTATATAGAAAGGTAATGAACATATCCTAATGAGCGTGACTCACAGAGCCTTCATGTCGGCCCTTTTTTGCCATTTACAGGGTAATGAGGCCGAAGGTTGCGTATTCTTTTCATATCATAGCACATACCATCTTTGGATGCCACTTTGTCCTTTCATACATCACTAATTGATGTCTACAAAAGCACAACCCTTGAGCTCATAAGTCTTAAAGAAGGATGTTAAGCTAAGAGAAGTTGCCTTCTCCACCACCAAACAGATGCATGTTTGTAGAAATCAATGTACTTGATCTAAGAAATGCAATGTCAGACATTCACCTATGTAAGTTTTCCATGGATATGACAAACCAAAAGAAATATTTCACCACATCCTATCGGGTATATCCCTTAGGAAGACTAACAAGAAATCCTCGCACATGCAGATTTCCAGAATGTTGGGACCACTGCTAAAAGTATAGTATATAAAACTGGTATCTAACCAGGATATCAGCTGGTAGTCCTTCCATTCTAAAGGCCTGCGCCTTCACATCATAGTCATCAAGATGCCTGCATATAAGTTTCGAATGCCAAACCAGTTTGAAGTGGTTTCGGATCCGTTTGGATCTTGATTTCTCGAACCGACACATTGTAATATAAAAAGGAATTCAGGTGATAGTCGGTTATTTAACCATCAAACATATTCGTATAGTCAAAATATTAGCACCATAAGTGCTTTCAGCTAAATTATTTATTAAAACTATTTCATTTATTCTTAAAAATCAATTCCATATATGAAACGACCCAAACTTCCCCTTATGGGAAAGCCCAGATTGAGTTGAGAACAGGACTCATCGGAACATAAACCACAGAACATTTCATTGCTATTATAACAATTACATCAGAGTACAAGATATCAGAGTTCCAATAAATAATTTACAACACAAAAGATCAGAGTATTACAAATTATAAAGCAACGGAAATTTAAAGTATAAATACAATGCGCAGCGGAAAATACATTAACAACACAACTGAAAGAAATACACGGATACAAAGCTTTTCGAATATAGCTACAGCTGTAATATAGGATCCTATGAAAAGAAATATCTGCAAAAGACCAAAACTACTAGCTTCCTGTGTGGAAAATACAGGCACCCAGAGCTTAGGTAGAAACAATAAACTCCACGTCAGTCGTGGGACTGGTGTGAGAACTAAAACAGTTATTAAATCTTTACTTTAAAAGTTGGGAAATCATGGGACCACGCCGCATGTCACGGAACGGGTTTACTCCACATGAATCTTAGTTTAAAATAAAACAACGCAATGCTTTTGGAAAAAATGAAGCTATTATAAGACTAAGGTCCCATCACACAATGCAACGCAAGCCGAAGGATAAAGTTGTCCCTTATAATAACCAAACATGCTTGGTACGTTTAAAACAAATCATTTTGATATTACTATAAGTGTATAGTGTCAAAATCAACTTCAAATATAAATGTATCAATCATAGACGGCATAGGTACCATATATTATGTCGCCATACTAGTTTTATAATCAAAACCGCACAATGTCGTATTGGAAATTGGATTTCCGTCATAAACCAAGGCAAGGGATCGTCCTTACCGAATTCGAGACAATCTAGCAAATGTCTCAGGACTCGTACTCAATCGAGCCCTTAGGAGTGCCAGGGCCGGTCCACACATACTTTAGTGGATTGGTTATTCCAGAGCAATACGTTTCCCCGCCCTATGAGGCGTAAATTTGGTCTTTATGTCGACCGTATCAAGAGCCACTAGGAACTCAAATCTGAGGTACCTTGCTTTCCATCATCCACATAAGTAAAATGTCTGGGCTCCATACCATGACACCACTCCTAGCTCGAAAGAAACGCATGCCCTCCCTGCTGTACTTCATCCTATTTCTGGTTCATACCGGGGTGTGAAGCTCGCGAATTAACGCTATACACAAAGATATGCTAATTAAAGCTGTGCTTTGATCATCATCCACAAGACTCTGCTTTTCAACAAAAATCTTGTTCATTTGCATCTTAGCATGCCACATTGACAATCCATGCCATGCAACTGATGTCTATCAATATATAACCTCTAAGCTCATATGTCTCAGAGAAGGGCATTAAGCAAGAGAATAAATTCTCCGCCGCCAAGCTGATATGTAACGAACCGCAAATCCGTACTACATCAGTTGACTACATACATCACACGTCCAACCCAAATATCACAAAAATACGAATCCTTTTTTTAGAAGAAAAAGTAGAAGAAGAACAAAATAACAACACAGAATCTCACATCGCAGCGGAACAAAATATAATATATCATAACTTTTGAAATACAAAATTTTAACTATATAACATACGATTGTCAAAGTACAACACTTACAACACAGCGGAAAAACAATAACTAAATACGTTGAAGCCTCTTGCTACAAGCTCCTCTAGATAAATCTGTAAAATCCTAAACTACTTGATTGCCCGTACAAATTTGGGCACCCAAGAGTTTAGGGAAAACAAACAAAATAAACTCCGGGTCAGGCATGGGACTAGTATGAGTAAACAATTTAAAACAGTTTAAGAAAATAAATGATATCTCATAAGATCATGCCGTATAACACGGAACGGGCTTTTCCCTTATGAGAATCCAAAACACTTGATTTAACTTTCAAATCCTTTTCGAAAGAAAACGATAATCTTTATATCAAAACTCCTTTGATATTATAATAGTGTCTAAATCAAATAAATAGAAATCTAGTGGAACGCTTTCATCTCACGCTCCACATATATAATATACAATCAAAACCGCGAGCACTTATTGGGTAATGAATTTCCAATTATGACAAGGTATGGAACCACCTTCCGATAGCGTATCTCTAGAGGAGAATACACTGGGTTCAACAAGAACATCTTGTAACCCGGCCACACATGACCGACCGCTCATTTCGCTTGAGTGTGCCGAATGTATATCACCAACGGTTGGGATCAACAACCGTTTTCTCGAATAGGACAGCATCGAATAGAATAAAGAATGAAATGAATTTCTGTAGATAGGTGATAATACACCATAATTGGGAGCTACCCACTTAGCCATGCTACCTGCCCGATTTTTTAATTTCCCGGTTGTTGAGGCCGGAGGCTACGATTACTTACCACTCATTGATAGCACAATCACTTTGAATGCCACATTTTCAGGTTTGTTAATCATTAATTGATTTGCACAAATATATTTTGGATATTATCCTAAGAGAATAAATTCTCCGCCACCATATATATTTGTACAGAACAACATATGCGATTATTGGAAATACTCTATCAGACATTCGTCCATATATGTGTTCGTTCTGGGACCGAACAAAACCGTAGGCACAATTTCCATTAATAGAAAAAGTCCTTGCACTTTACTCCATCTTCAATTATCTTCATATAATCTGATTCGCAAGCCTACTGCCAATACAGAGTGGTTCACGGATAATAATCCAACCTTTCTCTCCATATTGACAACAATATTGGCAAATACTTCGATAGTCGGTTATTTAACTATCGAAGAAAAACAAACACTCATTCAAAGCATCAAACAATCACTGGACCCCTTAATTAATATTTCGTTAATTAAATCACTTCTCCATTTCTTTGTCAATATTTGTTAACCAAATATTTTTAATAATCATCTTGGCCTCTTATGCTATTTAGAAAACATTTGCATACATCTCCTTCTTTTATTTTCTATACTTAGAAAATACCTTCTATTTATAATTGGAAAATATTCCAATTACTTATCTCTTTCCCGAACTCAGTTATTTTCATACTTAGGAAATATTTATGACATATTTCCAAAATTCCACTTACTTGGGTTAAAACGAATGTTGTGTAAAACATCGTTACAACAACCCAAAATATTTCATTCAACTAAATTTCTTTAAACATTTATCTCCAAGACTGAATCCTCCTTTTTATCGATTAATAATTAAATCATTCAAGTTGGGGTATAATTACCTCTCAGACCTTGACTGAAATCATCATTAACTTCAAAAAAGAAAAGACCGCTTACCTTCGAATAATCAACACCATACAAATCAATTATTCATTTTTAAACTCGTACATGTTTCTCTTTCTAATTTTACCAGATTTAATTAAAAAAATTCTTTTTGTTTATAATTTTCTATTTTTAAGTTCATTTCCTTATCGAATTCTCTCTCTCTCTCTCTATATATATATACATTGATTTCTAACTATCAAAATTTCTTAAAAATATTTTAACTTCTTAAATTTCCAGAAAATTTTGCTATAACCTCCTTTGTACGGGTCACTTGGTACAACTAAAAAAGGCCTCTCTGGGCCCTTTCCATTCAAAAAATAATAATCAAAAAGCCAAGTGCCTTGCCGATTCGGCGCATAAAATCTCATATTAAATTGAATATGTACCTTTTGGTCAGGCATTTCAATTTATATCTCATTATATACTTCATTCCAAATCTGCTTAACACATATCCAAATATTCCCATTTGGTTTCAACTCAATCCATTCGTCTTAACCCGATATGCTAATTTATTTTCTAATTAGCTATTTTGCCTTTTTCACTTCTTTGTTTGAACATAACATGTTCAAATATAATATTAACTTGCTTATAAACAAATTGAATTCCATTTTCAATTCATGTTTCCTTTTTGATCTCGAATATGATTTCTCAAATCACCTTTACTTATTCAAAGTCCAATTTTGTATCAAATTTTGGTTAACTAATTATTATTCAAATTACTTAGTTCTATTCAATAACTAAAATACGAATAATATGATATAATTTTTAAAATTAAATTCGTTTTCATAAATGATACACTTCTAACTCATTCTAGGACATTACTAACCTTGTCTCTAACGAGTTATTCTTATAGGATGTTACTAATCCTATCTTTAATGAATTCTTTCCTTTGGTTCTAACGTGTCTTATTCTCGTGCTTTGTAAACCAAGGCTTTGATACCATAATGAAACGACCCAAATTTCCCTTACGTGAAAGTCCGGATTGAGTTGAGAACAGGACTCATCGGAACACAAACCACAGAACATTTCATTGCTATTACCACAATTACATCAGAGTACAAGATATCAGAGTTCCAATAAACAATTTACAATAGAAAATATCAGAGTTTTACAAATTACAAAGCATCGGAAATTTAATTGTTTAAATACAATGCACCGCGGAAAATACACCAACAACACAACTGAAAGAAATACGCGGATACAAAGCTTTCCGTATATAGCTGCAGCTGTAATCCAGGATCCTGAGAAAAGAAATATTTACGAAAAACCAAAACTACTAGCTGCCCGGGTAGAAAATAGGGGCACCCAGAGTTTAGGTAGAAACATTAAACTCTGAGTCAGTCATGGGACTAGTGTGAGAACTAAAACAGTTATTAAATCTTTACTGTAAAAGTTGGGAAATCATTGGACCACGCCGCATGTCACGGAACGGGTGTGCTCCACATGAATCTTAGTTTAAAATAAAACAACGCAGTGCTTTTGGAAAAATAAAGCTATAATAAGACTCAGGTCCCATCACACAATGCAACACAAGCCGAAGGATAGGGTTTTCCCTTATAATAGCCAAACATGCTCGGTACGTTTAAAACAAATCATTTTGATATTACTATAAGTGTATAGTGTCAAAATCAACTTCATATATAAATGTATCAATCATAGACGGCATAGGTACCATATATTATGTCGCCATACTAGTTTTACAATCAAAACCGCACAATGTTGTATTGGAAATTGTATTTCCGTCATGAACCAGGAAAGGGATCGTCCTTACCGAATTCAAGACAATCTAGCCCATGTCTCAGGACTCGTACTCAGTCGTGCCCTTAGGAGCACCAGGGTCCACATATACTTTAGTGGATTGGTTATTCCTAAGCAATACGTTTAACCGCCCTATGGGGCATAAATTTGGTCTGTGTGTCGACCGTATTAAGAGCCACTAGGGACTCAAATCCGAGGTACCTCGCTTTCCATCATCCACATAAGTAAAATATCTGGTCTCCATACCATGATACCACTCCCAGCTAGAAAGAAATGCATGCCCTCCCTGCTGTCCTTCTTCCCATTTCTGGTTCATACCGGGGTGTGAAGCTCACAAATTAAAGCTATACACAAAGCTATGCTTTGATCATCATCCACAAGACTCTGCTTTTCAACAAAAGCCTTGTTCATTTGCATCTTAGCATGCCACATTGACAATCCACGCCATGCAACTGATGTCTATCAATATATAACCTCTAAGCTCATATGTCTCAGAGAAGGGCGTTAAGCAAGAGAATAAATTCTCCACCGCCAAACAGATATATATTTAATAGAGATCAATTAACATAGAATGAAATCCAATGTCAGACACACATCCATTTACAAGTCCGTCCTGGGTCTGAACGAAACCCGAGGCACCTTATTCCTCGTCACATATGTCCAATACAGGAGAGAGGTCCTCGCATATCCGGACGATCTCCAAGTACGTTTGGACGATCACCACTTATTACCTTCTCCCGGGTGTACAGCCCAATCAAGACATCAGTAATCATCCAAACGATTTAAAGATCTCTGGTCTTCAACCACCATCTTCATCGTCGACTTTTAGTCGTCGTAACAGTTATTCAAAATGGGTTAAACCTGGTCTTTCCGAATAATTCGCGTATTTTATAATCAAGTGCTATAAAAACACATCATACGCCTCATTCCAATTCAAAATATTCGTTTATTCAAGTATTCACATTTTTAGGGAAAGGTTCCCATTAATTTTATCAAAGATAAATTCTTTTAAATTTATTCTTTATTCTTCCTTTGGATATCCACTTCTAAGGATTTTATTTTACTTATCCACAATTCTAAACCAAATTAAGGTTTATAAAACTAGTCGGGATTATCGAGCCTTACCGAAGTAATCATTTATTTATTATTCCCATTCCCAACCTATTCATCCTATGGAGCAAAATTGGTAGTACTCCATATCTAACACCCACGGTGTTATCGGTAAATTTAATTACCATTTCACGTTTCAAATCTAATTCAGGACTTAACCATCACATGAAGTAAAACTGGTGATACTTCATTTTCGAACACTTCTCAAATTTGGAAAATTTAATTACACATTAACCTTTCAATCTAATTAAAGATTCATTAAAAATCCACTTAGTTATAATCTAAAAAAATCATCACTTTATGATCATTTAACTTTAAGAAATTAATCTTATCTTTAACTGGGTTAAAGAACCAGTGTTATTAAAAACACAGTTCACAATAAACCCAAATCAACTTCCATTAACTATGGAATCTTCACGGAAAACAGATCAATATATAATCGATATAAATTTCCATATCATACTAATAATATAAATGGAATAACGACATAGCCTTTTAAATTCCATATATAGTCAGGTCTTCCTTCACAAAGGCTCATATCGATTTTTACCAAATCGAATTCCATTCAATTCCAATTTAATGTATTAAATTGGAAAACTATACTTTGGAAAATTTATAAACTCCAAATCATCTTTTCACTGTTAATTGGGTTAAAGAACAAATGTTTTAAAACACCGTTCACGATAAACCCAAAATCCAATTAAATATTAATTAATTGGTAAATTTCGCTAAATCTTATTTAAAAGATTTATTCTTTTCTCATCGAGGTTTAAGAAAAGTGTTAATAAAGACACCATTCACGACAAACCCCAAATCCAATATGATATTAAATATATGACTCTGAATAGAAATTATATCGGCTTATATTCAATATCAAATTCTGAAACCAACAAATATCGTATTGGGAATAACGATATATATATATATATCTTCCAAATTCCTCAATAATATCCGTATAATCACGGAATCCAATATCTAAATATTTCGAAGATTATTTCCATTCAAATCCATCCCAATTCATTCGTTGGAAAATTCTGGTTATATTAAAACCCCTTTTTCAATCCAATTTATTTATTTAAAAACATTGAGTTATTATTCTAGTTATTAACTAGTTCATTTCGATAAAAATATATTTTTATCTTTTCAAAACTGGAATTTTTCACCCAAAATCTTTCCAAATCATTTATTATTATTTTACATAATTTTTCCATATTTTTAATAATTTTAATATCGCCACTTTAGTCGGTTTCCAATAACAGCCACTGAACTGCGTCCATAGCGACCTTTTCTGAAATTGATTTGGACATAATTTGAGATCCAACCATTCAAATTTAAATCTCTTATATTCATTGGAAAGCTCTTTTTGATACGAACCCAACGGTTTCATTTTTAGGAGAATTCGACGATCGGATCTCCTGTTACATCAATTTGAAGTCAATGGTTGAAATTTGCGAACGGTCGTTATGCAGCGCGTTCTATTCATGCCATTATATATATAATATATATATCATCAATTTCCGTTTAAAACGTATTTTATAAAATATTTATAAATTCGTTTTAAAATAATATTAACTTCGTTTTCAATTTTAAATCAAAATTGAATATTCTATATCATTATAACATTAAAATGATAATATTTTCTAAATAACTGATTTTGAAATCAAGTCTTTTCGATATTATTTTTAAATGAATAAAATCGATTGACAAACCCGTTTGGGTTAAAATAGCGTTGACTACTTAACTCGGCTTCACACTTCAATATTTTCATGTCCATCCAAAATTGGACTTCAAAATCACATTTTGATTATTCACTGAATATTATTTTAAAATATTCGTTATTTTAAATTATTCTTTATTTCTGAATCGGAATGCGACTCAACTAATTTCCATATAATTTCAGTTATATGGATTTCATACATCACATGTATTCAACAATAATGATAAATAATCATTCAACATTCAAACATCATTCAGAGTGCAATTTACCACTATATAAGCATTAAAATAAATAAATAATGTTCATCACAGCCTGTCAACCCATCGATTGACATACAACTAAATATTGGGATTAGTGTATGTCAAATATCATCCCAATACCCGTGTAGGGTTTTCAAACAACAAATACTGATTATTATTTGTGCAGTTGGGCGATGTGTAAAATTTATCGTCCCAATCAATATCAGATAAATAGTTGTACATAAACAAGCCGTCCGACTTGTAAATAAATATTTATTTCGATTTCTTTTTATGAAAATTTTATATACCTTTTATATAAATAATTTATACATTTTAGTTTCACAGAAATTCGGCATTATAACGGCGCGATATTAGAACCGGAATAATGTTTAGCATTATCCCTCTCTTGATACTGGCTCGCGTCATACACAACAATCAATTAATCCAATAATACCATAATACAATCAATTTTTCCACAACACAATCATATCACACAAATCATCCAAGGTTTGTACAAAAAGTAGTGTCCGGAGCTACTAAGCCCCATCTGCAACCTAGGATATAATGACGTAACAAAAATGATTTGAGTGAGAGAGTTCTCACTTTGGGTTCCACTCCGTCAGTCTTTAACTAGCGATTTTGGTACCGTTCGGGTTTGTATGTACCCCATATTCCAACTTGCCTCAAATTGGACCCAGTTAGTCTTGTTGTGAAGCTGTTGACTCCATGATCACAACGGATCCAGTTTCATGCAAATCAAAGTACGATACAAAAAGTTATTAACATATAAAGTTTGATTACATAAATTAAAAAAATAACTCTTCAATGTTGTTCACCACCACTGTCGTGTTGCCACCGACTGCTAGAGGCCACCTGGACGTTGACCATCACCACCGTCGTGCTCCCCCTTCCACGCCGCGCCTCCACCCGGAAATCCGCCTCCTAATTCGCCTCCGTTCATCTGTAATTCCCCATGCCCCCAAATCTGCCTCGCACGAAATTCCGGCCACCTCCAACCACCAGAAAACCGCGCAAGATCCCCATCAGACGCACCTCGCCACGCTCTTCCAACCCTCTTCAGACCCCAACACCTGGAAACCACCCACTTCACCGGAAAATGGTGATATACATTTGCTGCGTCGCCAGAAATCTGCTCGACGTTGAACTCTATATTCCGGCAACCACGATTGATTTCAGACCAAACACCCAAAGACAATGTTGTTCATTTATCTCTCCTCTACACAATTCTCTTTGCTATCATCAAATTCTTTATGGTTTGGTCAGAATTTAGCCAAAATCGAAACTGATTTTCAGGCGTTGACCATTGATTTCTCCCAATCCATGCAACGATAGGTGCTGAGATTTTGGTGGTAGGTAGAGATCATCTTGATCTGCAATATCCAGAAACCGTTTTGGATAATTGTTTACTGATTGAGAGATATAAATTGTTCGGTGTTCGGGGGCTTTTTGTAAAATTCTCAGAGGGAGGAAGGGTTGGCTGCCAAAAGTGAATAGAAGTGAGGGTTTGGGGAGAAAGAGACCTTATATAGTGGTGGGTTATGATTTTTATTATTTTATTTAGTTCACGCTTTCTTCGATCGACGTTTATCGATGCCACGGGCATACACGAGCTCCGTTGGTGACAAAAATTGACATGCTATTATGTCTTGACATTACAGTCCCAACAAAACTGGTTTCGACGAATTCTAAGTCTGTTTGCTCAAAAAGCCATGTTTCTGGCTTAAATGGCTGATTGATTCACAATTTATTGTGCATGACCACGTACTAGCTCTGAAAATTACGAAATTTGGAATTCTCACTATGTTTTTCAAATACGGTTTCAACGAAACTAATTTCATCGAATTTGGAGACTGTTTGAAAAATGGCCTTTTTGACTAGTCGATTTAATTCAAATTTAAATTGAAAACACACTTAAATTTATTGTGTTCACATATTAATTCAAAAAATTACGAAAATTGGAATCTAGCTATAATTTGACATTCTTGATCCAACAAAAGTGGTTTCGTCGAAAACGGAGGTCATTTGCAAAATGGCTATTTTTAAGTGTTATATATTGTATTAAAATATATATAAATTCCATAGCGACTATTTTGAATTTAAAACTGGACATAACTTTCAATTTATATTGTGAAATCTCAATTTTTCACATTCGTTAGAAAGATATAACTGAACAGATTCAAATGTTTCTAGTTTTACCAAAATACGATTTGTTTTGAATCTTGTACATTCATTTGAAATTTAAAATCGAATTTTCAAACTACCGCGCAATTTCAGGCTTGTTTTATAATTAAAATAAATTTATACGTTCTAACTTTGATTTAAATAATTTTTAGTTGTTATTATTTAAAATAAATCATTTTAAATATTCAAAATCAATTAAAATAACTAAAATAAAATTTTTAAATTGATTCAGAAATTCCGGGTTGTTACAATATACCTGTCTCATTAGAATTAGCATATTCATAAATCTCTTCATTTTATGCTTAAACATCATATCCATACACTTATCTCAATAGGATAAGCATATCCGCAAATCATAGTTTTCATACTTAGAAAACACGTCTATACCTAACACAGAGGTATAAGTACGATCATAAATGATAGGTAGGTTAAAACAATGTCATGATATGCATTGTTTCTTATAAAACATAAAGCTATTGGTATTAAGTACAAAAATGAGTTAAGTGAGAATGATCATACTCAATCCCAACCTCCAAAATTCCACCCATATTATTCATCGAATAATGGGGATAACACCTTCCAAATTCATATGATAGTACGTGTTCTGTATTCATAATTCAAAATAAGTCAAACCAGAATATTATAAATATTTTATATTAGAACACGTTGACTCTTTGAAACTTAAATTTTATTTTCAGTCTTACAAAATCCTGTTTGATTAGAAATCAAATAATTTATAACTTTGTTTATTAAACCATTATTTCAGGATTTAGCTTATAAAGCACATTGTTTAGAATCTTCATTTCAATTCTTTGAACTTAAATAAAATACTTCTTAAGTTATGAAATCCATTTATAAATCATTTAACAAGTTCAATAGTTCATTTCATAAATATTATTTCAAAACAGTTACAAATCGATTACAAAACTTATTCATTAATTAAATCTTCATTTATAGCTTCATAAAACTTTATCTTAATACTCAATTAAATATGAACACTTGAAAATCTTATTTATAATTTTTTTCTATATAATAAGATTTCATTATAAAATCATTTGTAAAATGTATAATAAAATCCGATTATAAAATTTTGGCTTGTTTGTAAAACTTTATTTTATATATCTTATATAAAGTTAGTTCATAATCTTGATTTTGTTATAAAACAGTTCTATGATTTCAAAGTTGAGAAATTGGCCTTATGACAAACAAACATATTCAAAATGCTAAATTGAGAACATATACCACCAATAATTTAACCAATATTGTTTACTGATTAATAACATAGCAATGTTGAATTTAAATCAGCAAACATCATCCAAATCGGGTTTTAGTAGTACTTAGATTAGACAGTTCATAGGTATATAAAATGAAAGTGAGTAATGTCAAAAACACTAAGGAATCCTACAGGATCCCTCCCGTCTATCTCCATGCATCACAGCTCAGATACCAGCAGATATATGCATAATAATTAGATAATAACATCAAATTTATACAAGATGAATCTTTTGCTTAAAAGCAAGTAGTGTCAAAGTTCATCTACTCCATGAGCCGGAATATATAAATAACCCAAACCAACTAAATCAACAATAAATCATTCAAACGTCCAACCATACAACAAATATGTATACAATAGAGGATATTAATATATGGTACAGTAATATCCCAGAAAAAGTGGGTTTTAACTCATGATATAAAGTGGGTGTGTGAGAGTTTACTTACCATCCAATCTAGGTCCAAATCAACTATTTTTGGCCATTTTATCTAATTTCAAGTAGGCATTTGAAATTATCTAAATTTACAAATAGCTTCAAATCAGACCAACTAAGACGACCCGAACTTCCCCGTGAAGGAAAGAACGGATTGAATTGAGAACACGATGAATTAGAACACAAACAGAAGAACATTTCATTTCTTATTACAACAATTTCATCAGAATACAAGAATATACAGAGTATGAATAAATATTACACATTTACTAAATATCAGAGGTTTACAAGTTACAATACAGCGGAAAATAATACAAAACACAACTGAATAGAATATACGGATACACAGCTTTCCAAATATCATTCCAGCTGAAAACCAGGATCCTGTGAATATAAATCTACAAAACCAAAACTACTAGCTGCCCGTGTGGAAATAGAGGCACCCAGAGTTTAGTTTAAAACAATAAACTCCAGGTCAGCCATGTGATTGGTGTGAGAACTAAAACAGTTATTTAAAACTTTACTTTAAATCAGATATATCAAGGGACCACGCTGTATAACACGAAATGGGTTTCCTCCCAAGAATACCAGTGCATATAACAAAACAACGCAATGCTTTTTGAAAAAATGAAGCTATTATAAGACCCAAATACTATCACACAATGTGACGCAAGCCAGAGGATATGGTTTTCCCTTATAATAGCCAAACATGTTTGGTATGTTCAAATACTATAAGTGCATAGTGTATAAAACAACTTAAAATATAAATGTATCAATCCTAGGCGGCATGGGTACCATATGTCATGTCGCCAATACTAGGCTCTAAATCAGAACCGCAAAGTCACGTATTGGAAGTTGGATTTCCATCTGTGAACCAAGGAAAGGGTTCGTCCTTACCGCTTCAAGACTCTCTAGCCCGAGCCTCAGGATCAGAACGCATCGACCTTTGGATCTTCAGGGCCGGTCCACACGAAGTGGATTAAAATGCCTGAACACTGCGTTTCCCCGCCCTATAGGGCATAAATGAGCCAAATGACTCCATCGGCCCAGGATCAACCGATATAATCGAGGCGCCTCGCTATCCATCATCCACATAAGTAAAATGTCAGGGCTTGTAAAACGTTGACACCACTCCTAGCTAGAAAGAAACGCATGCCCTCCGTGCAGTCCTCTCCCGTTTCTGGTTCACACCGGGCTGTGAGGTTCGCGAATTAATGCTACACAAAGCTACGCTATATTTAATCCGTGCTTTGATCATCAACCACAAGACCCTGCTTTTCAACAGAATCCTTGAAAATTTGCATCTCAGCATGCCACACAGGCAATTCACGCTGTGCAACCGATGTCTATCAATCACACAGAATGAAATCCGATGTCAGACACACATCCATTTACAAGTTCGTTCTGGGTCTGAATGAAACCGGAGGCACCTTATTACTCCCCCATATGTCCAATACAGGGGAGAGGCCCTCGCATATCTGGTCGATCTCCAAGTACGTCTGGACGATCACCACTTATTACCTTGCTTTGGGTGTACAGTCCAATCAAGACATCAGTAATCATCCAAACGATGTGAAGACCTCCAGTCTTCAACCACTGTCTTCATCCTCGACACATCGTCGAATCAGTTATTCAGAATGGGATAAACCCGGTCTTTCTAAATAACTTGCGTATATAATAAACAAGTGCTATAAAAACACAATGTACGCCTCATTCCAATCCAGAATATTTCTTTATTCAACTATTTTTATGCTTTGGGAAAGGTTCCCATTAATTTTATTAAAGATAAATTCTTTAAATTTATTCTTTAATCTTCCTTTGGATATCACTTCAATCTAATTAAAGATGCATTAAAACTCCACTTGGTTTTAAACTTCCCAAAAATCAATATTAACGATTATTTAACTTGGGAAACTGTAACACCCCGAATTTTGAATAATTGAATTAACTAAATTTAAGAATATTTAATTTATAATGTGAGAATTAAGGGAAACGGGTTGTGCCATTGTGTTCGTCTCGGAATTCTGGTTGAGATAGAGTCCGAGTTTGCGTGAATTGGGCTTCGTATGAAGAAGTTATGGCGATCGGAAGTTTCAGAAAAAATCAAACAGATTTCAAAAATTCGAATTCAGACTCAGATTGGGCTAGGAAGGAAATTTCCCACCAGGGCCAGGTCGACCTGCCCCCCCCCCCCCCCCCGAGCAGATTTGAAAGATGACGATTTGGTGATTATTTGTTGAGTCATTAGGGTTTCTGAGCTCACCTGAATGGCTGAGGTTAATTCTGGGTTGATCGGATGGCCTAAATTAATTCTAAACTCTACATAAACACATGTAGACTCAAACCCTAAAATCAAATAAAAATTAGAATCATGGACGTCATGCTATCACCTTGCAACCTAGAGTACCCGCCACCAATTAGAGAGGAAGAAAAGCTAATCAATTCAATTCTATTCAACTCAAATCTAAACAACAACGAATTTGTCTTCTTCAAAGGAGAGATAAATCAATTTCAGAACTCAGATTCCAGAACTCAAGACCTTCTTTGAGTTGTGAGTTCGATTTCTTTAATAAGATAATTAACAATTTAATTAGGTTGAGTTATGATTTGGGTTATATGGTTATGTTGTGAATCATTGACCGTTATGTTATTATCTATGTTGTAAATCTATGATGTTATTATCTATGTTGTAAAGATGTGATGTTATTATCTATATTGTAAATCTATGTTAATTGTTGGCTTATGTACAATCAATTCATAATGATGCTTCATATGCTTGTTTGGTTATGCCGTTGGAACTAATTCATATGTTAAATCATATGTAAGTTTAACTTGATAATTCTATATGCAAGTTTGGATGTTAATTTAGATATGAATCATATGCAAGTTAATGAGAATCATATACCACCTTACATGTTTCATGACATCTATTTTATGTGTAAGCTTGGATCTAAAGTTTAGGCTAAGACATGTGTGAGTTATATGCTAGTATACAAAATTCTATATGCTAGTTTACATGTAGATCTTAATTTACATGTTTAGATGCAAGTTTACACCATAGTTTATGTTGCATAAATCACATATGCAAGTATATATATGTTGGAGTATGAATCATGTAATGTAAGTTTGTGACTATTGCCTATGCAAATTTACACCTTATGATTAGATCCATGACATCCATAGTTTATGCAAGTTTGTGATTTTGGCCTATGCAAGTTTTAGATGAAAAAAAACCTTATTCACACATGCAAGTTCACCCCTTATGTTTAGATCTAGTTTTTATTTTATGCATGTTGTGATGTTTTCTCTTTATTCCATAAGTTAGACTATTCGAGTCTAACGTATATTTCACGTTAAACGAACGAACGTACAACGTGGGGCAATGGGATAATATTAAAAGATTTAATATTGAGAATTGGCATAAATGCCTTAAATGTGATGATTAATTGGTATAATTTTATATACCATAAATAGATGGACATAATTAAGGTGTTAATTATGGACATAGTTAAATTTGTAATTGATTGACAATTTGAATAGGGAAATTAATTCAAATTGGGGATAATTAATTATGTGTAATAATAAACCGCCTAAGACACGAGGTTAGACTCGTTTGTGGTGTAAGACTGCCCGGACCCGCCCGACAAATCCAGCTGCCACAAATGCCAGTCTAATGTGGGAGGTATTAGGCATAAATTAAATGCGTAACAGTTTTAAAGACACGAGGTTAGGCTCGTTTGTGGTGTAAGACTGCTCGGACCCGCCCGACAAATCCAGCTGCCACAAATGCCAGTCTAATGTGGGAGGTCTTTACAAGGTTACGGTCTTAATGAATTAAGAAACACTTAACCAGATAAACATGTAGTGGGACATGAGGGGGTTAAGTGGGTGCCTTGGGTGGCATTTGAAATACGATTAGATGCACTTAATCAAGATTGAAACATGTAAGAAGACATGAATAAGAATGGGGTTAAGTGGGGGAAAAACCTTAGAGGGTACCAAGCATAGGTGGAAAGCTTGTGTCATGAATGGGGGCCCTTTTCAAACCAGTAACACATTAAGTATCTTTGTGGGCTCGACCCAAGTCGAGGACGGGACACGCGTACTGAATTTGATTGTAAGAGGTCAAAACGGGTCAGCGGTGGCAACACAAGTCCAACGGGTTCATATGCGTGTGTTGGCCCGGGCTGGTAGGTAAGACGTTGTTGCATCGTGTAGATATAAGCCGTGCATTTTTGGTAGTATCGGGTTGCCACTTTGGGGAGTGATACACCCCATTGTGGGTCCAGCACGGGTATCTACGAGTTAGGGAGTCGATCGAATGGGGGTAGTGGGTACACCTAGTGGAGATAGGGGCAGACGGCACTTATGGAGGTAGCTAGGGGTACACGAAACTACCATTAGCAGTATTAAGTTCTGTAGGCGGGATCAATCTTTAGAGTGACTAGTGGTGGTGCAGTATAGTAATTATCCTATAGTGATTTGGGGCACCTGTAACGTTATCTTTGTTCGTCTTATTTCCTTGTTTGTTCTGACATACCCAATTGTTCACAGTCATTTCCTTATTTTCCATCTTATGCCTTATCCTAGTTATTTTGATAATTATATTGTTAAAGTTATCGCACTCGCCAGACTTTATGTCTGACCCCCTTTTCTTTCCACCTATTTTCTTCCTTCCCCCCCCCCCCCCGGTTTGCAAGGAGGGAATACTAAAGCTTAGTGCCGATTTCTTTCAGTTGCTTGAAGAGAGTAGATGTATCGCTTTTGACTCTCTCATCTTTATGGCTTTGCTTATGTTCAGTGGGGATTTATGCATTTATGTTATTTAAGTATTTGCTTCTTTATGTACTTTGAAGTTTTTGGAAAAGACTATTGATCCTGTTGTAATGGTTTTTGGAGACTACTTATGTAAACTCGTTTTGAGTTATGATGAAATGAAATAAGTTTTACCTTCCGTTGTTTTGTTTTATTTACTTGTTCTTGTAGTTTATCTGTTCTATACAACAATAACACTTCATGGACATTGATGCATTCCCTTTGTGAGTGACATTAATGGACATGGGGTGTTACACGTGGTATCAGAGCTATGGTTATAAGAACAGATAAAAAGTTTTGAAAAGTGTTTTCAAAAGTATTATTTTCCTAGAAAGTATTTTCAAAAACTTGTTTTAAAGGAGCTATTTTCAAGGAAAGTTTACTTTAAAGAGCATAATCCCCGCAAGCCATACATCTCTCTTTCGCTTCCCTTGTTTTGAAACTTTTTCTTTTTCTTTTCAGCATGTCTGGAGCATCTAAGATACCAGAGGGTGTTCATGTACCCGGTTGGTTTCGTCAATATCTCGAGACTAGGGCCGCTGCCGCGGGTCCGGCCAACGTTCCTCCTCCCCCAGCTCCAGTCATTCCTCCGCGTGGAGATACTTTCTCCAAGATATGTAAAGACTTTCGTTCGATGGGTGGAAAATCTTTTAGTGGGACTGAAACGTTCATTGAAGCTAGAAATTGGTTGAAAGAAGTGGAGGATCTGTTTGGCATTTTCGATTTGGACGATTGTAAGAAGGTCCAATTGGCTGCTTGGTTGATGAAGGACGAAGCTTCGATTTGGTGGGAGGTCACTAATGGAGAGCGCCCAGTTGATACATGGCCAGATTTCAGGCGTAGGTTTGAGGCAAAGTTTCTCTCACAGGCTGAAGAGAATTTATATATGGAAAGATTTTTGGCGTTGAAGCAAGGGAATCTATCAGTGAAAGAATACATCAACAAGTTCAATCAATTGGCAAGATTTGGCTTGGACTTGGTGAATACACCCGAAAAGAAGACCCTGAGATTTGTTAAGGGTTTGAACGAGCCATTACATGGGTTATGTAACGACCCGCATTCTACGCATCATAAGATCGTGGAATATTTATTTCTTTCACATACGAAGTCGTATGGTCATGTAACTTTGGGAGACGACTATTGGGGTCATTTACCATGTTCACGATTTTTGTCAATTTTTAAATGACCATTTTACCCCTAGTTGGTACTGTTTTGGCCATAACTTTTGACTGGAAAGGAATTTTGACCTGAAACCACTTCCATTGGCTCCAAATGATGGTTTACAATTCCGTAGAGTGGTCACATGAGCCAAACGGACTCACCGTTTGGGAGATATGGCTGAAACAAGTTTCAGATAGTGAAAAACAGCTTAATTGGGCTTAATCGGGTAATTAGCAGCTAGGCTCAAAGGGGATTTCGGGATTGGAGATGTATAGGGGCTGATTAGGGTTAGAAAACATTTCTTTCAGCCGCCACTTTCATTCTTGGAACTCCAGCAATGGCCTCCAACACCCAAATCACCTTCTAATCACTTTCTAATCAAGTTTTGGCTTAATCTACATCAAATTAAGAAGAGAAAACACGAAAGCAAGGTTAGAGCTGCTGTTAGACATTAATATTCACCCAAATCAGCGAGGTTTCAGTTCTAAGAATCTTATTTGTGGCCAAGGTGAGTGATTAGCATTGTTTTGACACTAATTACAGTTAATTAAGGATAATTAGTGAAGATTAGCGAATTTATACACTAATAAATTCTGGAAAAATATCTATAAATTTGAAAATAGTATTTTATGCCTCTGGTAGAAATTTGGTTTAATTTGGTTAAGTTTTGTTAACCCTATAATTAGTTTTGCTTAAACATGCTTAAGGGAAATTATGGGGTTTTCGGTATATTTGATCCATTTTGACATATAAATTCATTGTTTTGGTGTTTGTGGTTAGTTTACTATGTTGCTATGACTGTTTGAAATGATTTGTGGTTGATTAGTATAGTTAGATTGGTCAAAAACGTCGTCGAATGGCATAAAACACTTGCTGGAAGAGTTGCAGGAAAAGTGCAGGCTCTGGACCGGATCGGATCGGATATGGGGGCTCGGATCGGATAAGTGAACTGGGCAAGGGATTCGATCGGATCGGAACTTGACACTTGAGAAATCTGGCAGAAAGGAAGGCCATGCTAGCAATATTGGGATCGGATCGGATAAAGGAGGGGGATCGGATCGGCTAAAGGAGGAGGATCGGAGCGGCTAAAGGAGGAGGATCGGATCAGATCGGAACAAATGAAGGGCGAAGGAGCTAGATGGGAGATGGCACCCGACCCGACCCGAAGTGAGACACCTGACCCGACCCGAAGTGAGACACCCGACCCGAACTGATGCGATGGAGTGGACCCGAACCGAACCGTACCAGAGGAGGACCATGAACTGACGCAACAGAGCGAACCCGACCCGAACCGATGACTTGAAGGGGAATCCGACCCGACCCAGTATTGACCAATAACCCGAGATGCAAAGATAGTCCAAATGGGAAGTTAGAGCTCAGGATCCAGTTGGGAACCAATGAGTTCACTTCATGTTGGGCTTTGCTGCGGGACGTGTGCAAAGGGGTTGTCGGTATTTATAACTTTGGTTCACCACTGAGAGATGGATGGTGGGCTTGTAGTGATAGTTACACGGGATTGGATTCCGTCATGGCCCAAAGTATTAGATGACCAAAGTAGTGGATATCGTATGCTTTACGCATTGAGTGAGGGATGTGAGGATGATTGCTATGCTGATTGTTTGACACCACTATGACATGCACACCCCCACCCCCGTTACCTTTACACCATTTGAAATGGCACCTTAGAGTGTTGTACAGTATGTAGTTCTAACTCTTTGGTTGCAGGTCCAGGTTCAGGTATGATTGGATTATACCTGTTATTGTTTTGTTTAGATGCTTATCGCTCATACCAGGCTTTTTGTCTGACCCAGAGTTTTATGTCTCCTCTTATTACTCTGGCAGCTCACACAAGCAGACTAGAGACAGGTTAGCTGGTGATGCACGGGTAGATGATCCAGAGACGAGCAGGAGGCTTCCACGTGTGATATATATATATATATAGTATTCTCCCTGTGTTGTTGAAGATCACTGCTTGGGCATTAGTAGTGCATCTCCTACTTCAGCTTTCTTTTGTTTTAGAGACAGTAAATTTGGAAAGTTGTAATAAGCTGTATTTGGATTTCCGCTGCTCTGATGTTGATGTTAGTTTTAGTTATCGGCTTATGCACTGTCTCACCTGTTTTATGTCAAGTATGTTATTATTATATTTTATTCCATGCGCTGTGAGACATTCTACAGGTTTCTTGTTAGTTCATTTCCTTCTACCCTTTCCTTCTGATGACCCGTTCCGTGCTAGTCGGGCATGTGTACAGCGCACCTTTGGAGTAAATGTAGGCTGGTGCGGGGCGGGTCGTCACACTTGGTATCAGAGCTCTAGGTTGCGTAGTTAACCTAGGGAAAGACACTAGGGAGAGATAGTACGTATACAAGAGCGCGTATTTGTGATTACTTTGGTTTTCAAAAGCTATATATATATATTATTAGTAGTATAAGGATGAAGTTGTACTGCACTAGCACCACTATGGGGTCGTTAATCGTTTCCCTTTTTCAGATTGACGATGAGTAGAGACACCAGGGGTGCTGGTAGAGGGACCAACCATGGGAGTGCTCCTGACATGAGGACAATGTTCACTAACTTCATGAGGGAGATGCTTAGGGATGTTCGGGGAGTAGTTCCCAATCCCGGAAATGGTGGTGGTCCAGTAGTGCAGGCACATAGGGTCAATTTCGCCAAGTTGTGAAAGGATTACACTAACCTTGGTGGGAATCCGTTCCACGAAACGGAGTCGGCCACAGATGTTCAGGATTGGTTGGATAGCTGTGATCGTATCTTTGACGACTTGAGTCTTGAGGATGCGATGAGGAGAAGGCCAGCGTCTCGTCAGCTGCAAGGGCGAGCGATGAATTGGTGGAATGCCATTAGAACAGCTACTCCAGAAGATCAAGTTACTTGGAATTAGTTTAAGACTCGCTTTTGTGATAAGTTTATTCCAGCTGCTCATAAATCGGAACTGTTCAGGAAGTTCTTGGAGCTTAAGCAGAATGGCAGAGCAGTCTCGGAGTATATCGCTGAATTCGAAACTCTATCGAAATATGGATGGTCCCTTATCGATACAGTCGAAAAGAAGAACGAGAAGTTCATAACTGGCTTGGATGTGTACTTGGGGGAAAGACTTATAAACCATATCGATGAGACGTTCGAGTCTATTGTAGGAAAGGCATTAAGGTCAGAGAGCCTTTTCCCTAAGTCGAAGACCGAAGTTGCTATTGCATCTACAGAGGAGCCAAAGCCGCAAGCAGGCGGTGAAGGCAAGAAAAATTCTCAGAGAAAGAGGAAGCAGAACCCGACCAAGGATGGTCAGAATAAGAAAAATAAGAAAGATGGCGAATGCTTTAGTTGTGGCAAGAAGGGCCACTATGCCAGAGATTGTCGAGAAAAGCCTGGGGAAAGGAAGTGCTTTAACTGCGGCCAGGCGGGACATCACAAGGATGATTGCCCACAACCTCCTAGGGAGAAGCAGATTGTGAAAGCATATGCTATCAACGCTGTTCCTTCTTCGTCAAATGCCCCAACTGCGGCGCAGAAGGAAAAAGGTGTCGTTATTCGAGGTATGCTTTCTATTTAAGATGTTTTGATCGGGTTTTGTTTGACAAACCTGAGTTAGTCGATGGACCTTTAGTAGTGACGAACCCGATTGGTGGTTCGACTAGTTTTGGCATGATTTGTTAATGTGGTCTTATCGAGTCATGGATGTATGTTTCCTTGTGATTGCTTTGTTTTGGGCTTTACTGGGTTTAGCATTATTTTGGGGAGTCGATCTACTCCAAAGGAATAGGGTGGTATTAGGTACCTACCTAGTGATGGCGATAGTAACTGGAGTTAAGGAAGCTAAGAGGTTATCGTTGTAATAAGTTCTAGTTGTCTTTGGGAGGCAAATGAGTACTCCAGTGCTAGATTGCTTTGCTAGTATCACCTCACGTGGGTTGTCCGAACTCGGAGGAGATGTTCCTTGGGTGCTTGTCTGATATTGGTTTAGGCCTTTGGGGCTTGTGCTTGGGGAATGTCGATTTCGACTAGGATGGTTTGCGTGAGGGGTAAATAGTTGTTGTGATTTTTCATTGGATGATATCTTGGTTTACTCGAGGAGTAATGGGCAGACGGAACATGGTGAGACTGTTCAATGGTATAGACTGCCCAGAGTTAGACTCGATAGGGTTATGAGATTGCTCGAGTGGGACTCGGGAAAGATGCAAAGTAATGGATTGTTTAGGACCCTATGTTGATGTTCTCTATTGGATAGTAGAACTTTGAAGAAATAGGATGTGTTCGTTGATCATGGAGGATACAACGAAGATTAGGGCGATTCAAGTTGGACTTGAACTCGTAAAAGAAAATGGGTGCTCGTTGATCTTGGAGATGCAACGAATAGGGAGACGACTCATGTTGGACTAGAGTTTGTCACTAATGGATACTCAAGACTGGGTCTGAGTTATAGATTGACTCGAGTTGGACTCGAGAAGGCTGCAAGGATTTGGATTCAGCTCGAGTTGGACTCGAGAGGGCAGCAAGATAATGGATAGACTTGGGTTGGACTCAAGTATTTTAGGAGGACTAAAAGAAGGGGTATCTGGGGATGCCCGTTACCTTGGATCTGTTGGACGTGATCTAGTTATCCTTGTAGGATAAACGTACGCTGGACGTACGGTAGTCCGATTGGAGGCTGGGCTTCCATTAGTTTAATTATCCTTGGAGGATAAACGTACGTTGGACGTACGGTAGTCCGTAGGGAGGCGGGGCTTCCATTGGCCTGGGATTGGTTAGACTAGTCAAGTAGGCATCGGTGTATGTATGGAGGCTGGGCTTCCATTAGTTATTGATGTTGGTTGGACCAGACATACTAGAATCGACATATTGGGATTGGTTAGACCAGTCATGTAGGTGTCGATGTGTTTATCAATTTAGCAAGTGATAGGTAGGACTTGTTTGATGGATGTTATGGTTGCTATGTTGTTCCTATTTTCTTCCCTTGAGTAGACTATCACATGTAGGGTTCCAGCGATGGGGAACAAAGTGATTGTAGTAGAACTATGAGCCAGTGCAGTAGAGTCGTCATGACTCGAGGGACAAAGTGGACATAGCAAAGGATTAGTAAGGCTATGGATCAGTGCAGTGGAGTCGCCATGACTCCATGGGGCAGAGTGATCATAGTAAAGGATTTGGGCGCGGTAATAGTTGCATTGAGTAGGAGACATGCCAGTTTAGGGGTTTTTGTCTCTAGGATGGAAGCAACTAAAGTACATCACAGGATATGATTTCGGGCCCAAGAGTGAATTGGATTCAGAAACACTAGTAAGCTTGACTATTAGATCGATTTTGATTGAGTGGATTGGTTCCAGTTAGAAGGACGATCCTAATCTATTGGAAACCATCTCTAGGGTAGAGATGGGTATCGATGGAAAGAGAATGATCAAGTAAGGATTTGATCAAGAAGGGTGGCTTCGAAAGAATAAGGGACTAGTTGTACCCAACGTGGATGGACTGAGAGATGAAATGCTTAGAGCATATCATCGCTCGAAATTGACTATGAATCCCGGTGGTAACAAAATGTATTGAGACATGGATTAGACCTACTACTGGGAAAGGATAAAGAAAGACGTTGGGAAGTTTATGTCCAAATGCATAAATTGCCAGTTAGTAAAGCTGAGCAAAAAGAAGCCTAGTGGTTTGTCACAACCGTTGGAAACAAGTCTCAATGGATTTCATTGATGGTTTACCAAGGACTAGGTCAGGTCATGATGGTATTTGAGTGAATTGTATATTAGAGAATGAAGGCTACCCAAGATAGGCAGGAGACTTATCTCGATAAGAGACGAAAAGATTTGGAATTCTTCGTTGACGACTTGGTGCTCGTCAAGATCTCTCCATTGAGAATGTGATTCGGATGGGTTGGAGAGGTAAGTTAGCACCAAGATTTGTTGGCCCATTCCCTGTTCTTGAACTAGTCGGGAATTTGGCATATAGAATTGACTTACCAGAGAAGATGGCGGGAGTTCACAATGTATTTCATGTTTCCCAGTTAAGGAAATTCGCGCACGACCCTAGTGTGGCTATTTCACCTGATAAGTTGGATAACATCGAAGTTGAAGTCGAGGCGGTTGGGAACCGCAAGTCTATGCATATTGTTGGGAACGATACGAAGCAACTTCGAAGGAAGGTGGTGAAACTAGTCAAAGTCCAATGGGGTGAGAATGAAAAAGACTGTACTTGGGAAACAGAGGAGGATATAAGGAAGAAGTATACAGAACTCTTTGCCTAGTAAGGTTTTGGTAGTGATAGTTTCTTCCCTTGTTAGTAAACCGCATGCTAGGATAGACTTGTTTTGCATGTTGATTGTTGTTTTATGGTTGATAGGAATGCGGAACCCTTTGTGTGTTTTGGTTAGGGAATTTCAGGGGCGAAATTTCTTAAGGGGGGGAGAGTGTAACGACCCGCATTCTACGCATCATAGGATCGTGGAATATTTATTTCTTTCACATACGAAGTCGTATGGTCATGTAACTTTGGGAGACGACTATTGGGGTCATTTCCCATGTTCATGATTTTTGTCGATTTTTAAATGACCATTTTACCCCTACTTGGTATTGTTTTGGCCATAACTTTTGACTGAAAAGAAATTTTGACCTGAAAACACTTCCATTGGTTCCGGATAATGGTTTACAATTCCGTAGAGTGGTCATATTAGCCAAACGGACTCACGGTTTGGGAGATATGGCTAAAACAAGTTTCAGATAGTGAAAAAACAGCTTAATTGGGCTTAATCGGGTAATTAGCAACTAGGCCCAAAGGGGATTTCGGGATTGGAGATGTATAGGGGCTGATTAGGGTAAGAAAACATTTCCTTCAGCCGCCACTTTCATTCTTGGAACTCTAGCAATGGCCTCCAACACCCAAATCACCTTCTAATCACTTTCTAATCAAGTTTTGGCTTAATCTACATCAAATTAAGGAGAGAAAACACGAAAGCAAGGTTAGAGTTGCTGTTAGACATTAGTATTCACCCAAATCAGCGAGGTTTCAGTTCTGAGAATCTTATTTGTGGCCAAGGTGAGTGATTAACATTGTTTTGACACTAATTACAGTTAATTAAGGGTAATTAGTGAAGATTAGCGAATTTATACACTAATAAATTCTGGAAAAATATCTATAAATTCGAAAATAATATTTTATGCCTCTGGTAGAAATTTGGTTTAATTTGGTTAAGTTTTGTTAACCCTATGATTAGTTTTGCTTAAACATGCTTAAGGGAAATTATGTGTTTTTGGGTATATTTGATCCATTTTGACATATAAATTCATTGTTTTGGTGTTTGTGGTTAGTTTACTATGTTGCTATGACTGTTTGAAATGATTTGTGGTTGATTAGTATAGTTAGATTGGTCGAAAACGTCGTCAAATGGCGTAAAACACTTGCTAGAAGAGTTGCAGGAAAAGTGCAGGCTCTGGACCGGATCGGATCGGATATGGGGGCTCGGATCGGATAAGTGAACTGGGCAAGGGATTCGATCGGATCGGAACTTGACACTTGAGAAATCTGGCAGAAAGGAAGGCCATGCTAGCAATATTGGGATCAGATCGGATAAAGGGGGGATCAGATCGGCTAAAGGAGGAGGATCGGAGCGGCTAAAGGAGGAGGATCGGATCGGAACAAATGAAGGGCGAAGGAGCTGGATGGGAGATGGCACCTGACCCGACCCGAAGTGAGACACCCGACCCGACCCGAAGTGAGACACCCGACCCGAACTGATGCGATGGAGTGGACCCGAACCGAACCGTACCAGAGGAGGACCATGAACTGACGCAATGGAGCGAACCCGACCCGAACCGATGACTTGAAGGGGAATCCGACCCGACCCAGTATTGACCAATAACCCGAGATGCAAAGGTAGTCCAAATGGGAAGTTAGAGCTCAGGATCCAGTTGGGAACCAATGAGTTCACTTCATGGTTGGGCTTTGCTGCGGGACGTGTGCAAAGGGGTTGTCGGTATTTATAACTTTGGTTCACCACTGAGAGATGGATGGTAGGCTTGTAGTGATAGTTACACAGGATTGATTCCGTCATGGCCCAAAGTATTAGGTGACCAAAGTAGTGGATATCGTATGCTTTACGCACTAAGTGAGGGATGTGAGGATGATTGCTATGCTTGATTGTTTGACACCACTATGACATGCACACCCCCACCCCCGTTACCTTTACACCATTTGAAATGGCACCTTAGAGTGTTGTACAGTATGTAGTGCTAACTCTTTGGTTGCAGGTCTAGGTTCAGGTATGATTGGATTATACCTGTTATTGTTTTGTTTAGATGCTTATCGCTCATACCAGGCTTTATGTCTGACCCAGAGTTTTATGTATCCTCTTATTACTCTGGGTGCTCACACGAGCACACTAGAGACAGGTTAGCTGGTGATGCACGGGTAGATGATCCGGAGACGAGCAGGAGGCTTCCACGTGTGATATATATATAGTATTCTCCCTGTGTTGTTGAAGATCACTGCTTGGTCATTAGTAGTGCATCTCCTACTTCAGCTTTCTTTTGTTTTAGAGACAGTAAATTTGGAAAGTTGTAATAAGCTGTATTTGGATTTCCGCTGCTCTGATGTTGATGTTAGTTTTAGTTATCAGCTTATGCACTGTCTCACCTGTTTTATGTCAAGTATGTTATTATTATATTTTATATTATGCGCTGTGAGACATTCTACAGGTTTCTTGTTAGTTCATTTCCTTCTTCCCTTTCCTTCTGACGACCCGTTTCGTGCTAGTCGGGCATGTGTACAGCGCACCTTTGGAGTAAATGTAGGCTGGTGCGGGGCGGGCCGTCACATATTAATTATGACCCACATCCCTATGGGGGACACCTTTGAGAGACTAGTTGACATGGCGCTTATGCATGAAGAGGAAAAGGGCGCCAATGCTAATAAGGCACCCGAGAAGAAAGGGGATCAAAAGAAACCGCAGTAGTAACAACAGAACAAGAAAGGGGGTAAAGGCAATAATGGAAAAGGAAAGAAGAAGTGCTTTAATTGTGGGACAGCAGGCCATCTGAGTAAAGACTGCAGGAAAAAGAAGAAGACTGGTTGTTTCCACTATGGAGAGGCAGTCCATGGAGTTAAGGACTGCCCAAGGAAACTGGGACAAGGGCAAAGAACTTCTGGAGGGCAGCTTCAGGCTCTCATGGCACCGGGGCAGGCAAGGGAGCAGGTCCAGGCTTTCGCGGTCCCACCGCTGCAAGAACGAGGTAGAACCATTTCCGTTGTGAGTTTAGTTTTTTTGTTTGATCATCATGTCCGTACTTTATTCGATTCTGGCACATCACATTCGTTTATTTCTACATCATTAGTTGAAACACTGCACTTAAATACTAGTCTTGTTGTGGATCCCATTGTAGTCTCAAATCCTATTGGTGGGTTGGCTCATTTATCCATGGTTTGTAGGGATTTGAGATTGTCTATCTTAGGCGTTGGTTTTGAATGTAATGCTTCTGTGCTTGGTTTCATGGGCTATGGGATGATCTAGGGATGGATTGGCTAGCCAGATATGGTGCCATCCTAGATTGTGAACGAAGGGTAGTAAAATTGTTGACTCATAGTGGAAAGACCCTTGATATTTCTTGTGACCCTAGAGGATCGGTGATGCTTAGTTATCTTGAGTCACTTGATGCATCCAACGATGATTTACATTCTGCTCGTTTAGTCCATGAATATGTTGATGTCTTCGATGAGGTGAGGGGTCTACCCCCAAAATGTGAGATAGACTTTCGTATTTATCATGTAGACAATGCAAAACCAGTATCTCTGCCAGTACGCCACATGGCTCCTCGTGAGAGGAGGGAGCTCAATAAGCAAGTAGGGAAGTTGCTCGAGAAGGGGTTCATAAGACGTAGTATATCGGAGTGGGGTGCTCCAGTAGTATTTGCCACGAAGGCGGATGGGTCCCTTAGACTTTGTGTGGACTATAGAGAACTTAATATACTTACTAAGAAGAATAGGCACCCACTGCCGAGGATTAACGATCTCTTCGATCAGTTAGTTGGCGCCTCAGTGTTTTCGCAGTTGGACTTCGCCACTGGTTTCCATCAGTTGAGAGTGGCTGAGGATAGCATAGACAAGACTGCCTTTAGGACTCCGGATGGTTTCTATGAGTGGCTTGTAATGCCCTTCGGTTTGACAAACGCCCCCGCATACTTTGTTGACTTGATGAGTAGGGTGTTTAGGGAGTACCTTAATAAATTCGTGGTGGTCTTTGTGGATGACATCTTGATCTTTTCTAAGAGTGAGGAACAACATGCCCTACATCTTAGGGAAGTGTTGGAGACCCTTCGAGCGCATAACTTTAAAGCTAAATTTTCTAAATGTCACTTTTGGAGGAAGGAAGTGCGATTCTTAGGGCACGTGGTTTCCAAAGAAGGGATAGCTGTGGATCCCACGAAGGTGTTGGCCATCCAAGATTGGAAGCTCCCTAAAAATGCTACCGAGGTGAGGAGTTTCTTGGGGTTGGCAGGCTACTATAGGAAGTTTATCAAGGACTTCGCAAAAATATTAGCCACATTGACACGCTTGACGAAGAAGAACCTAGTTTTCACGTGGGACATAGATTGTGATGATGCGTTCCAACGTTTAAAGAAAGCTTTGACCACAGCCCCAGTCTTAGTGTTTCCAGATGGGAGTAAGCCATTTACTGTTTATACCGATGCTTGTGGGACAGGACTAGGCGCAGTCTTAATGCAAGAGGAGAGGGTAATAGCCTATGGAGGAAGGCAGTTGGGAGTGCATGAAAAAAATTACCCTACACATGACCTAGAGTTGGCCGCTATTGTTTTCGCGCTTAAGTCTTGGCGCCATTATCTTCTTGGCGAGAAATTCGAATTGTTCACAGACCACAAATCGCTAAAATACTTGTTCTCTCAGAAGGACCTGAACTTAAGGCAGCAAAGGTGGATGGAATTCTTAGCGTCCTATGATTTCGAGATAGCATACACCCCTGGCAAGGGTAACGTGGTGGCAGACGCCTTAAGTAGGAAAAGGTTGTCCTTGAGTCCATTTTTTGTTGAGCGGCAAAGCTTAGAGTTCATCTCTATGTTTGACTTTAGACCTTCCATTGACTTTGTACCCGGTTTGCTAGCATCCTCATAGGTCAGACCTACGCTTTTGGGACGGATTGGTGAGGCACATCGAGATGACCCACAGTTGGTTGAGTTAGTAGAGAGGCTCAAAAGGGGGGAGTCATCGAGCCATCTCAGTAGGTATACCCTAGATGATAAGGGTTGGTTACATAGGGACGGTAGACTTTGTGTACCACGAGATGAGAACTTGAGGAAGACCATTCTTGATAATGCACATCATTCGAAGATGGCCATTCATCCCGGCGGGGACAAGATGTACATGGACATGAGACGAGTTTACTTTTGGGCCGGCATGAAGAAGGATGTGGCCGAGTTTGTCGCTAGATGCTTGGTGTGCCAACAAGTAAAAGCAGAGCAAAAGAAACCCGGTGGGTTGCTTCACCCATTGGAGATCCCACAATGGAAGTGGGAGAGTGTCTCGATGGACTTTGTTGACGGGTTACCGAGATCGAGGAAGGGTAATACGGGGATTTGGGTCGTGGTAGACAGACTTACTAAGAGCGCCCGTTTCATTCCAGTGAAGAGTAATAGGACTGCTCCATGGTTAGCCTCCGTATACATTCGAGAGATAGTTCGTTTGCACGGTGTTCCTTCTAGCATAGTGAGCGATCGCAATCCTATCTTTACTAACGAGTTTTGGAAGAGTTTGCAAGAGGCGGTAGGGACTCAGTTAAGTTTGAGCACCGCATATCATCCTCAGACGGATGGTCAGACCGAGAGGGTGAATCGTATTCTAGAGGACCGTTTGAGGCTATGTGTTTTAGACTTCAAAGGTACATGGGAGGAGCATCTTTGTAATGTCTCGAATTTCCGTACTCTTTGAGTCGACTAATAACACCACACATCCAACCCAAAGTGCACCGAAATACGGATCATTATTAGAAAGAAGTCAGAGTTTGAGAAATAGAAAGAAAGGTTAGAATAGAAGGAAACGAAGGACACAAATCTCACAGCGGAACGAATAAAATATATTATATAACATAACTTTTGAAATACAAATCAGTAACTGTATATACATACCATCATCAGAGCACAATTGTTATTCCTGGAACAGTTATAAACACCTGTTTCCAGATACAACATAGTACACAGCGGAAAATATGACAGTCTATAGCTAACAGGTGAAGCCTCCTGCTTCAAGCTTCTCTGAAATGAATCTGTAAAATCCCGACTACTTGACTGCCCGTACAAATATGGGGACCTAAGAGTTTAGGGAAAACAAAACAAAATAAACTCTGGGTCAGTCATGGGACTGGTGTGAGTAAACTCCAACCATTTGTTTAACTTTAAAATCCTTTCGAAAGAAATAATAATCGTAAGACCCATCCACACATAAACACGGATGTTTTTTACCTTACGATAACCAAAAATATTTTTGATATCAAATCCAGTGATATTATAATAATGTCTACATCAAATAAATAGAAATCTAGCGGAACGCTTGCATCTCAAGCTCCATATATAATATTAAATCAAAACCCGCAGGGCGCTTATTGGAGATTGGTTTTTCAACATGACAAGGTATGGGACCACCTTCCGATCGCTTAATTAAGTTTTCAACAACTGTTTGTCGAAACAATACTTATCAATTTAATTGAAACAAATTCATTTAATAATCAATTTAATTAGAATGATTGACTTGGTCGACTCGAAATATAGTTATCTGATTAACTACTTCCAATCATTATTTGAATTCAGTTTCCAAAATTTAAAATTTTATTCCATTTATAAACATTGTTTATAATCAACTACTCGTTTATCCGTCTAAACGAGTCTCTATTTCAAGTCCATTAAACTAATTTACTTTCTACTTTGGAAATAAGTTTTCTTTTTAAAACTCAAATTTCTTTTTCTATATAAATTCATTTTTCCGGTATTTTAATAAAACTAACATTCTAGGGCCAAGGCAGTCCAAACACAACATAATCAATAATACATCATATAGCACAAATAAATAACACCGTAACATAAATGTTGAGGAATCCAGTTGGATCCCTCCAACCTGTTTCCCTGCATCAACAGACGTTAATCAACATAAATAATTTCACATCAATGTGAAATATCATGGTGAATCAGAATTAATGATCAACGATGTAAATATATCAACCATTTCAACAAATTTTACCAACCATTCATCCAAACAATCATCACATGGTATAAAATTTCTATAATTATTTTAAAACTCGTTTATATAAAAAGCATAAACGAGGCAGAATTAGTGAGTGTACTCACCTTGGTTCGTAGTTGACGATTTTGCATTTTTTTTCATTTAAAATCAAACAAACATTTGATTTTATCACGAAATCCCAATAGATCCATTCTCAATCAGGATAGTTCCATAACGTAGAGTTCCTCAATACGATTCCAACGCCGCTTGTCGCGTTCCATTTTGTTGACGAACGAACAACTTACGGTGGTTATAAGTTTTAAGTAAATTAACCTTCCTTAATTTTTAATTCAAAATAAATTAGTCAACATTATACTGTTAATAAAGTCAATAACGTGGTCAAATCTTCTCCCCATCACGTGTTTCCTCCTTTCCCAGTCAAAATACCTCGATGCCCTCTTTCAACATTCCACAGAAAGCTTCGACATCAGGAAATCGCCATCGCTGCCAAACTCAGGTGACCGGACCCCCACTCTCGACGCCGTTGGAATCACCTCCCCCAAAACCTTCACTCCTGTGAACGCCGCCCCTCCACGACACCCAGATCGCCAACAAAACCCAAAAATCATGGAACCTTATAACTTGCCAGAACTCCCTCTTTCGGTCGTCGTAGAGGGCAGTACCACCACCGGTTGGTGTACCTCACCATCCTCGACAAACTCCCTTCAGGCTCCACCGCCTACCAATCAACGACGATGGCCATAAACTTTAAAACCCAAAAACTGAAATAATTGCTACGGTCAACTCCAAACCTCGATTACTCCATCCTCATGCCACTGTAAAACCAGCGACCATTACCGGTTCGAAGGCTTGACTCCCATCCCCAATTCTCATGTTGGACTCAATTGCTGATACTCAGACATTTGGGAAATACGATCAATTCAAAGTGGAAGGTCACTGCGTCATTTAGAAGAGAAAAAGAATTTCGTTTTGGCTTTTTTTGTTTGGGATTGGGGAACGCTGTTGAACAAAATGAAAATAATTTGTGTGTTAGGAATTTGGGTTCGATTCTGATTTTTGAGGGAAGGAGCTTCTATCTACATAGGAGAAATAAGAAAGAGATCTGAAACTAAGGTGAATAGGTACATTATTTATTGGGGCAACAACTTGAGAAACACGTAGTTGAATTACTTAGGGCTCATGATGTATGAATTGGCTTGGATAGCACGGTAGGAAAAACATGGAGAGCACAGTTCTTAAAAGCCTTGGAAAGCACGGTACTGAGAGATGTGGGGAGCACACTGTTCAAATTTTTACACTGTAAGGTAGTATATTTTATTTTTTATTTCTTTCTTGTAGTAAGGTATAATTTGGAAGCAGTGGTTAAAACTATATATAGTGTATACACTGGTGCTATGTAGTAATATATGAGTGTGTTTCCTTCATATGTTGTAGAACGTCAACTATGAAACTGCATATAATCCATTAACGATCTTCTAAATTCTGGTGCTCACAATTATTGATCCTTTAAATACCATCGGTCTTCCTATAAGAAACACATTTAAACCATCCACTAAAGTAGATGCTAAGCATTTGTGCATAAGGACTTGAACAAAATCACTCAATCCTATAAAAGCACAATCATTGACATTGTATTGTCAGTTAAGTTTTTCTTTGATATAAACTTATTTTCAGAAGTTGAATTGTCTTGGTTTGAACATAATCCCTCAAATGCACCTCAAAAATTAAATCTTAGTCCTTTATTTCTTCTCTACAATAAAAGTGAATGTACGATTATGAATGAAAATTTGACTCCTGCGAAAAATGCTTCATTGTCTAAAATTACGTTCATATCTGAGCCGTTACGGACAGAAGTAAGAATGTGATCGTGTCCAGTGAGGTGTCGCGATCCCAAAAATATAATGATATCGGTAGGTTAACTTATATTATGAAACCCCAAAATATTGATATAGGGTGCAAAATACTCCAAGTAAAAAGTTGCATATTTAATTAATTAAAAATTACAGTAAAATTCTAAAAATTAAATTATAACTACATCTTAACAGAACCTTGTCCAAATTCAAATCCAATATTTAATTATATTAAATAAACCGTTATGGCTTATACACGACTCCACGGTGACTTTCTGAAAATTTGATTTGGACATAACTCCCAATATATAAGACGAAATCTCGAATTTTCTCTTTCGTTTAAAAAATATAGTTAAACAGAACAGAACATTTCTTGTTTCAAAGAAATCCAACTTATATTGGGTTATGTATATCAAATTGAAGTTCAAAACGTTAAATTACGAACTGCCACAACATTACAAGCTCGTTTTAAATTATATTATAACTATATGTTTAAATATCATTTTATAAATAAATTCCTTATAAATTCCTGTATATAATTCAAATTAAATATTTAAAACAAATTTAAATATTCAGAATTCAACGGCTGAAAATCCGGGTCGTTACATTCCTTCCCCTTTAAAATAATTTCCTCCTCGAAATTGCTATGTAGTAAAAATGCTATAACTCTAACTCCGAATAACCTGCTTAGTTGAAATCATATCTTATAACTCAGTTCTTACCCAACCTTTGAATTCTCATACAAATACTCGACCATTCACATTCTTTCCAAATGATCTGTCCGCCATTTTTTGACAATCCACCATCCCTCTCTTATCTTCAATTCATATGCTTTTCTGCATATCCACACCTATTCCAATTGATTCTAAATCCATTTATCGACTTCATTATTCCACTTGAAATTTTATTAACCAATTCTGGTTTTCTTATTTCAATTATAATTTACAACACGATTTTAAATTATCAAAATTTTCTTGAAAATTTTCTAACTCTTTAAATTTTCGAAATTTTTTGCCAGTATCTCCTTTGCATGGCTCAATCGATACAACCACAACTCGCCTTTCTAGGCCTTCTCCAATCCAAAAGAAAATCAAAGAGCCAAGCGGCTAGCCCCATAGGCTCATAAAATCATCAAACCCAAGTAATATTGTAAACATGTACCTTTTTGTCGGGCATAAACTATATCTCTTGCCTTTGCTTCCGTTCAATATCTGCTCAGCATACATATATCCATTTCTAGTTGGTTTCAAATCAATCCAACTTCCAGTTTTTTTTAACTCTTTAATCAACTTCAGAGTAGTTCATTTCCATCTACCAATTCAATTCGATTTTTATTCCAGGAATAAATCCACTTACTCAGTTTGAGTTTTCAATTCCCATTCACAATTTAATTCCAAACCACAATATCCAATATATATTCAAATTACTTATTCATAAGTCGAATTCGTATTAATAATTTGAATCCCAACATTCCTCTTTATTTAATTTCATTCGAAATTATTTCATTCATTTGATACATTTTTACCATTTTAATATATTCAACTTATACAAGTTAAATTTTAATTTCAAAATTCAAATTCCCGGGTTTTATTTCAAATTAGTTTGAAATCATATATATTTATATACATATATTTATAATCAACTCAATTCAAAACATTTGAATTTCTAAAAACCTTTCAACCAAATTTTCCATTAATGAATTAATACGGTAGCAATCGATCACTTAGAAACTTGAAAATGAATACCGATAATGTCGCGACCCATTATCAGAATTATTTTCTCGCCACTGAAGTGGTTTCAGTGTTTAAGCACTTTAAAAAAAATCATTTAAATCAATTCTATTTCCAAAATCCCTTCAAAATAATGCAATATTACCTTTGAAAATAGTTTAGAAAATATTTCTAATTATCCGGGATTTAAATTCTGATTCTGAACTGAATCCAATTGTAATTCATCTTATTTGTATATTCCATTCTTATACAAATCCCATTTGATTATATATACACTCATCTCAACATTATAATCTTATTTAATTATAATGATAACAACCAATAATTCTAGAAAATTATTTCTTTATATCAAAATAATCTTTAGGTAAAATTATTTCATTTATCCTGTTTTAAAAACAATACTGTATCGAATTGCTTTGTTCGAGAGTTTAGAAACACCTATCGATACAGTTGTACATTCTGTATCGATCAGAATTCATAAACCGCTCAACAAACCAGCCAACACAATATAAAACAATTTTATATCAAATCTACAAGTACGCTCTCATATATATACACTCAAACCCAATCTAGGGTATTACAAAACCCGTCTCTATTGAGTCACGCCACAGAGCCAAGGTTACTACTCAACCTTCGGCTCTGATACCAAATGTAATGTCCCTAATTTCCGTACTCTTTGATTCGACTAATAACACCACATGTCCAACCCAAAGTGCACCGAAATACGAATCATTATTAGAACGAAGTCAGAGGATGAGAAATAGAAAGAAAGGTTAGAATAGAAGGAAACGAAGGACATAAATCTCACAGCGGAACAAATAAAATATATTATATAACATAACTTTTGAAATACAAATCAGTAAATGTATATACATACCATCATCAGATCCCAATAGTTATTCCTGGAACAATTATAAACACCTGTTTCCAGATACAACATAGTACACAGCGGAAAATATGACAGTCTATGGCTAACAGGTGAAGCCTCCCGCTTCAAGCTTCTCCGAAGTGAATCTGTAAAATCCCGACTACTTAACTGCCCGTACAAATATAGGCACCCAAGATTTTAGGGAAAACAAAACAAAATAAACTCTAGGTCAGTCATGGGACTGGTGTGAGTAAACTCCAACCATTTGTTTAACTGTAAAATCCTTTCGAAAGAAATAATAATCGTAAGACCGATCCACACATAAACATGGATGGTTTTTACCTTACGATAACCAAAAATATTTTTGATATCAAATCCAGTGATATTATAATAATGTCTACATCAAATAAATAGAAATCTAGAGGAACGCTTGCATCTCACGCTCCATATATAATATTAAATCAAAACCGCAGGGCGCTTATTGGAGATTGGTTTTTCAACATGACAAGGTATGGGACCACCTTCCGATAGTGTATATCTAAAGGCGAATAAACTGGGTTCAACAAGAACGTCTTGCAACCCGACCCTCACATGACCGACCACTCATTTCGCTTGAGTGTATCGAATGTATATCACCAACGGTTGGGATCAGCAACCGACCCCCGAAAGGGACAGCATCGATAGATTAAAGAAGTAAATGAAATTTCTCTAGATAGGTGATTATACATCCTAATGGGAGCGACCCACATAGCCATGCTGCCTGCCCGATTTTTGTCAATTCCCAGTTGTGAGGCTTGAGGTTTGAGTTATCTTCCAGAACATCTGGCCACCATTCACTTTGAATGCCACATCGTCAGATCCATCGGAAATCACTAATTGATTCCCACAAAAATACTCATATTCTTAAGCTATAGAAGTTTCCCTTCTATGCCACCAACTTCGTACGTTTGAAGGAATCAACGTACGTAATCCCTTTGGAAATACTCTGTCAGACACTCGTCCCTACAAGTTGTCCTAGGTCTGGACAAACCGAAGGCACCATTCTATTAATCCATCTTGGGCAATTTCTGCCTAGGGTTAACAGAACAGCCCTTGCATTTTACTCCGTCTTCACTTATCTTCAGCATAAGTTGATTCATAACTCTTATACCAATACGGAGTAGTTTTCAGATATTAAATCTGATCCCGATCTCTCCATATTGACAACGGAGGTATAAAATAAATCAAAACTTTGAAAGTCGATGATTTAACTATCAAAGAAACATCCATACAAATCAACGGTCCTATTTCCAATGGGAAATTCTACCGATCAAGCATCAAACAACACTGGGCCCCTTTTTAATTTAATTTCTTATTTAATTATTATTTCCCATTCCCTTTTCTTAATTCCTCATTTTATTTGGGGAAAAACATCGTTATAATAACTCCAACCACTAATCATTTATTAGCTAACCATATTGCTAACCAAGTTTCACTATCGAACCTCAACCATTCCTCCATCGATCATGAAGTCAATCAAGTTGGGGTATAATTACCTCTCAGACCTTAATTGAACAACATTCTCAACTTTGAAATAGTCAAAGCTCACAACTTTAAGCAAAACGTCGCTTACACGACTCTCGGATTCGATCTAAGAACACACTCCCTTTACAGAAAAATATTGATTTTTACGGTAGCGTTATAATCGTTGTCTCCAAATATTTGATTTATAAAACATTGCTTTTAACAACATCGTTACAATCACTGTCTAGAATTATAGAACATTTATTATAGCAATAGCGTTAAGATCGCTGTTTAGATTTACAAAACATGTATTATAACGGCAGCGTTAAAATCGCTATTTATATTTATAAAACATTTATTTTAACAACAGCGTTAAAATCGCTGTTTAGAATTATTTGGTTTATAAAACTATAACTTGTACTTATTCATTTCAATAAATAGATAAATAATTAAATTTGATTCAAACCGGAAAGTAAAAAAATACTACTTCCCTAAATTCAATATAATCGAATTTCAATAAATAACTCTCTCTCGAATACTCTATATTCGATTTATATTCCAAACTTCGGAATTTACCTACCATCTCAGGTTACTTCAAATTCCAAATTCACTTTCTCGTATTCCAAGATTTAATTCTCCAATTTGATTTCACTTTCTAAACCCTTTGGTTACAAATCCTTATCGATTAAAAATCCATACTTTGCATAGCAAAGCAAGTTATTTAAATTTCCTTTATAAACTTCGTTTATGTATTTGAAACCCATTTACAAAATCCTTTGGAAGGGATTCAATCAAATCTTAATACGAACCGAAAAACTTCTTAATTTAATTCCAATTAAGAAATTATCGCTTTAGTAATTAATAGTTAAATATTAATCACAGTAAAAATGGTTTACTTCATTATTAGTCAAGTATAAATAGTTAATTCTTTCAAAGGTTATTACTCTACTCATTAACGTTACTAATAATTTTCTACTCGACGATTAGTTTCAAACATAATCAAATAAGGATTTGTCATCCTTATGACTTCATTAAGTTTTCAAGTTTTCAACAACTGTTTGTCGAAACAATACTTATCAATTTAATTGAAACAAATTCATTTAATAATCAATTTAATTAGAATGATTGACTTGGTTGACTCGAAATATAGTTATCTGATTAACTACTTCCAATCATTATTTGAATTCAATTTCCAAATTTTAAAATTTTATTCCATTTTTAAACATTGTTTATAATCAACTACTCGTTTATCCATCTAAACGAGTCTCTATTTCAAGTCCATTAAACTAATTTACTTTCTATTTTGGAAATAAGTTTTCTTTTTAAAACTCAAATTTCTTTTTCTATATAAATTCATTTTTCCAGTATTTTAATAAAACTAACATTCTAGGGCCAAGGTAGTCCAAACACAACGTAATCAATAATACATCATATAACACAAATAAATAACACTGTAATATAAATGTTGAGGAATCCAGTTGGATCCCTCCAACCTGTTTCCCTGCATCAACAGGTGTTAATCAACATAAATAATTTCACATCAATGTGAAATATCATGGTGAATCAGAATTAATGATCAACGATGTAAATATATCAACCAGTTGGATCCCTCCAACCTGTTTCCCTGGATCTACAGGGCTGGTCCACACGAAGTGAATTAAAATGCCTGAACACTGCGTTTCCCCGCTCTATGGGGCATAAATGAGCCAAATGACTCCATCGGCCCCGGATCGACCAATATTACCGAGCCACCTCGCTATCCTTCATCCACAAAAGTAAAATGTCAGGGCTTGTAAAACACTGATGTAACGACCTGCATTCTACGCATCATAGGATCATAGAATATTTATTTCATCATCATAGAGAGTCGTATGGTCATGTAACTTTGGGAGACGACTACTGGGGTCATTTCCCATGTTCATGATTTTTGCCGATTTTTAAATGATCGTTTTGCCCCTAGTTGATCTTGTTTTGACCATAACTTTTGACTGGAAAGAAATTTTGACATGAAACCACTTCTATTGGCTCTGGATGATGGTTTACAATTCCGTAGAGTGGTCACATTAGCCAAACGGACTTACCGTTTGGGAGATATGGCTAAAACAAGTTTCAGATGGTGAAAAACTGCTTAATTGGGCTTTACCGGGTGATTAGCAGCTAGGCCCAAAGGGGATTTCAGGATTTGGAGTATTTAAGGGCTGTTAGGGTGAGGAATTTCGGTTTTTCTCATTTCCCAGCCGCCACCTACATCTTAGAAAACCCTAACAATGGCCTCCAACATCTTAAAACACCTCTAATCACTTCTTAATTAAGTTTTGGCTTAAACCACACCAAATTAAAGAGGAATAACACCAAAGCAAGGTTAGAGCTGCTGTGTCGCATTGGGAACAGCGCCATAACAGTAGATTATTTCAGATCTAAAGTTCATTTGTGGCCAAGGTGAGTGATTTGCATAGTTTTGCACTAATTACGGTTAATTAAGGGTAATTAGTGAAGATTAACGAAATTAGACACGATAAAATTCTGAAAAAATATTTATAAATTCGAAAATAATGTTTTATACCTCTGTTAGAAATTTAGTTTGATTTGGTTAAGTTTTACTAATCATATCGTTGGTTTTGCCTAAACATGCTTAAGGGAAAATATGGGATTTTGGCTATGTTTGATCCGTTTTGACCTACCAAATTATTGTTTTGGTGTTTATACATGTTGCTATGACTGTATGGTATGCTTTGTGATTGTCTAGAAGTGATAGATTGGTTGAAAACGCCGTCGACTGGTGTAAAACAGTCGCTGGAAAGTTGCAGGAAATGTGCAGGGTTTCAAACCGGATCAGATCGGATTACTGGGCTCGGATCGGATAGGAGAACCGGGCAAGTGGACTCGATTTGGATTGGAACTTAGCATAAGGGGCTTGGCGAGAAGGAAGACCATTTTCTTAGAGTTGGAGTTGGGCAGAGGACCGGATCGGAGAGACAAAAAGGGGATCGGATCGGAGCTAGGGCATGGGATCGGATCGGCTACCGAACCGAACCGGAGCTGGCATCTTCTGAGGCGTGCAAGCGAAAGAGACAACAAGGAAGGTTGGATCGGATCGGAACTTGACACTATAAGGAGGACCTTCGCACTTTACCACCGGACCGGACCGAGCCACATGTGAGAAGCTGAACCGAACCGCATGGAGGAGATGAACCCGAACCGAACCGAGCATGGGTGACCGAACCGAACCGGATGTGTACTTCTATTTCTACATGACGACTCTTCTGAAGGCCAACTCCAATTCGACCAAAACCCGATATGCAAAGGAGGTCCAAATGAGGAGCTTTGACTCAGGATCCAGATGGGAACCAATGAGTGAGCTTCATGATTGGGCTTTGCTGCGGGACGTGTGCTAAGGGGTTGTCGATGTCTGTAACTTTGAATCTCTATGTGTAGGGAGTACGTGAACGAATTCAGGGCCACAGTGGCCTAGGTACGACTAAAGATCTATAGACCAATGAAGTGGGGTCATTTGTAAAGATTTGGTCATGACTCCATGAGGTGAGCTTGGTAGTAGCAGTAGTTGTACAAGTCGAACTCCGTCACTACTTCGATGGGTCTAGTGATCGAAGCGATAGATATCGTATGCTTCACGCACTGAGTGAGAGATGTGAGGATGGTTGCTATGTTTTATTTGTTTGCCATCATTATGACATGTACACCCCCAGCCCCGTTATCTTTACACCATTTATTCAATGGCACCTTAGAGTATTGTACGACATGTAGTGCTAACTCTTTGGTTGCAGGTCTAGGTTCATGTATGGTTTAGTACACCTGTTATTGTTCTGTTTAGCTGCTTATCGCTCATACCAGACTTTTTGTCTGACCCAGAGTTTTATGTCTCTTCTTATTACTCTGGGTGCTCTCACGAGTAGACTAGAGACAGGTTAGCTGGGTATGCACGAGTAGTTGATCCGGAGACGAGCAGGAGGCTTCCACGTATGATACATATAGATATTCTCCCTGTGTTGTTCAAGATCGCTGCTTGGGCATTAGTAGTGCAACTTCTCCTTTAGCTTTCTTTTGCTTTAGAGACAGTTTAAAGTTGTAATAATGATGTTGGATCATAAGCTGTATTTGGATTTTCGCTGCTATGTTGGTTTAATTTTCAGCTTATGCGTTGTCTCGCCTGTTTTATGTCAAGATTATGTTATTATTATATTTTGTTCCATGCGCTGTGAGACATTCTACAGTTCCTTGTTAGTTCATTCTCTTCTTTCGTTTCTTTGGCGACCGTTCCATGCTAGTCGGGCATGTGTACAGCGCACCTTCGGAGGAAATGCAGGCTGGTGCGGGGCGGGCCGTCACAACTGACACCACTCCTAGCTAGGAAGAAACGCTTGCCCTTCCTGTAGTCCTCTCCCATTTCTGGTTCACACTGGGTTGTGAGGCTCGCGAATTAACGCTACACAAATCTATGCTATATTAAAACCGTGCTTTGATCATCAACCATAAGACCCTGCTTTTCAACAGAAGCCTTGATCATTTGCATCTCAGCATACCACACAGGCAATTCACGTTATGCAACCGATGTCTATCAATCACACAGAACGAAATCCGATGTCAGACACACACATGAGAAAGATTAGATTTTTCATTATGTAAAGGTTAGATTTTTAATAACGTAAAGTTATGATTTTTAACATGAGAAAGATTTCATTTTTAACATGAGAAAGATTTCATTTTTAATTAGAGAAAGATTTCGTTTTTTAATTAGAGAAAGATTACATTTTTTAATTAGAGAAAGGTGAGATTTTTATATGAAGTGATGATAAAAATTCAATTTTTATATATATGAAGTGAAGATAAAAATTCGATTTTTATATATATGAAGTGAAGATAAAAATTCGATTTTTATATATATGAAGTGAAGATAAAAATTCAATTTTTATAAATATGAAGTGAAGATAAAAAATTCAATTTTTATATATATGAAGTGAAGATGAAAATTCGATCTTTATATAAGAAGTAGAGATATAAAAATATAATTTTTTTATAGAAGGAATCGTTGTAAAAATATATGAAGTAGAAATAAAAATATGATTTTTACTATGAACAGCGTGAAAAGAATTGGGATGGAACTGGTGGAAAACGAAGTCCGAACCGTTCAGAAATAAAGAATGGCAGAGTGGAACCCTCTGTGAGAACTTCTCACTTTAATTCTTGTTTTCTAGTTAAAATTATATACTAGGATGCAGACGGTGCTTAGCAGCACCAGACAGCCGTTGTCCATAGACCATGAACGACTTGTTTGATTTTGTTGTGTGGTGAAAATTGATTGTGCGATGTGGAATGAAATAAAATATTTATATAGTTAAAAATATTTTATCGTTAAAAATATAATTTTTAACGTGTATATGAATAAAATAAATATTCATTTACAAATCAGACGATTTGTTTATGTACACCCATTTGACTGATATTGATTGGGACGATAAATTTTACACATCGCCCAACTACACAAATAATATTCAGTGTTTGTTGATTTGAAACCCCACACGGGTATTGGGATGATATTTGGCGTACACTAATCCCAATTATTTAGTTGTATGTCAATCGATTGGTTGACAGACTGTGTAAGCATTAATTATTTATATTTAATGCTAATGCAGTTGTGTGGTGCAATTTGGATGATGGTTGATTATTTATCACTGCTATTATATACATGTGTTGTATAGAATCCATATAAATAACATTATATGGTAATTGAGTGGGTCTCATTCCAATTTAGAAAATAAATTATATTCATGTGTTGAATAAACAAAATAGTCATGTGTTGACAATACTCATGTGTTGAGAATATTCGTGTGTTGAAACCATTCATGTGTTGAAAATATTCATGTGTTGAGCAGAATATTTATACAATAAAATTCACATTTTAATTGTAAGTAAGAATTAATAAATATTCATGTGTTGAATAAAGTATATATTCGTGTGTTGAAGAAAATATTCATTAGTTGAATAGAATAACGAAGTTATTGAAATATATAAAGCCGTATTGATTAGATTTGCGCCATTTTGACGCAAACGATATTTAAATCGATTATATTCGTTTTTATAATGAATATAGAAAAGGAAGTGATTTCAAAATCTAATATTTTGAAAATATTATCATTTATATATTAATGATATGGAATATTCAATTTTGATTTAAAATTGAATATGAAGTTGAAATTGTTTTGAAAACGAATTTAAACGAATTATAAAATATGTTTAGAATTGAAATCGACAAAGTATATAATATATATATATATATGTATATATATATTAAATGGCCTGAACAGAACGCGTCGCGGCAGTTCGCGAATTTCGACCTTTGACTTCGAATTGACGTTATGTGAGATCCGACCGTCGGATTCTCCTGAAACTGGAACCATTGGGTTCGTATCGAAAAGATATTTCCAATGAATACTAGAAATTTGAAATCTAATGGTTGGATTTGGAATTATGTCCAAATCAAATTTGGAAAAGGTCGATGTAAGTGCAGTTCGATGACCGTTATTGGAAATCGACTGTACGGGCCTTGATAAAATTATTAAAAATATCAATAATTTGTGTAAAATCATAATAAATGATTTAGAAAGAATTGGGCTGAAAAAATCCCATATTTAAAAACAGATAAAAATATATTTTTATCGAAATGGACTAGTTATGAACTAGAATTATAATCCAATGTTTTTGAATAAATAAATTGGATTTGAAGTGGTTTTAAAATAATCAGAATTTCCAATATATGAATTGGAATGGATTTGAATCGAAATTATCTTCGGAATATTTCGATGTTGGATTTCGTGATTATACAAATATGGTTGTGGAAATTTGAAAGATATAATTATATCGTTATTTCCAATACGATATTTGTTGGTTTCAGAATTTGATATTGAATATAACCGGATATATTTTCTATTCAGGGCCTTGTATTTAATATCAAATGGGATTTTGGGTTCGTCATGAATGGTGTCTTAAATAACACTGTTCTTGAACCCAGTTTAGAAAAGAATAAATCTTTTAATTAAGATTTAGTGAAATTGTCCAGTTAATTAGTATTTAATTGGAATTTAATTTAAATTGGTTTTTGGGGTTTATCGTGAGCGGTGTTTTGAATAACACCTGTTCTTTAACCCGATTAATAATGGAAAGTAATTTTGGGTTTATTGTGAACCGTGATTTAGATGACATTGGTTCTTTAACTCAGTTAAAGACATGATATTGATTTTTGGGAAGATTAAAACTAAGTGGAGTTTTAATGAATCTTTAATTAGATTAATGTGATCGAGAATGGAGTATCACTTGTTTTGCTCCAAGCGATAGTTAAATCTTTAGTTAGATTTAAACGTAAAATGGTAATTAATATTTACCGATAACACCGTGGTGTTAGATATGGAGTATCACCAGTTTTGCTCCATGGGATGAATGGGTTGGGATTGGGAAATAAAATAAATAATTACTTCGGTGTGGTTCGCTAATCCCGACTAGTTTGGAAAACCTTAACATGGTTTGAAATGATATCCAAAGGAAGATTAAAGAATAAATTTAGAAGAATTTATCTTTGATAAAATTAATGGGAACCTTTCCCCAAGAGTGTGAATATTTGAATAAAAGAACATTCTGAATTGGAATGAGGCGTATGTTGTGTTTGTGTAACACTTGTTTATTATATACGCGGGTTATTCGGAAAAGCCTGGTTTATACCCATTCTGAATAACCGATTCGACGATAAGTCGAAGATAAAGACGGTGGTTGAAGACCGGAGGTCTTCACATCGTTTGGATGATTACTGATGATCTTGATTGGGCTGTACACATAAGAGGAGGGAATCAGTTGGTGATCGTCCAGACGTACTTGGAGATCGATGGATATGCGAGGAATAAGGTTCCTCCGGTTCCGTTCAGACCCAAAATGAACTTGTAAATGGACTGTGTGTCTGACATTGGATTTTATTCTGTGTGATTGATTTCTATTAAATATATATCTGTTTGGCGGCGGAGAATTTATTCTCTTGCTTAACGCCCTTCTCTGAGACGTACGAGCTCAGAGGTTGTATATTGATGGATATCAATCGCATGGCATGAATTGCCTGTGTGGCATGCCGAAGTGGCAGATGATCAAGGCTTTTGTTGGAAAGCAAAGTATTGTGGTTGATGATCAAAGCACGGCCTATGTGGCATAGCTTTGTGTATAGCGTTAATTCGCGAGCCTCACACCTCGGTATGAGACAAAAACGGGATAAGGACCCAAGGAGTGCACGACGTTTCTTTCTAGCTATGGGTGATGTCAATGACCTACCAGCCCTGACATATATATTATTTTTACCTGTGTGGTTGTTGGAATGCGAGGCGCCTCGGATATAGGTCCTATAGGACCGGGAAACGTGTGTTCAGGAATAATTAATCCTCAAAAGTAGGAGAGAACCGGCCTTGGAGGTTCCAAGGATCGCTGTGTGTGGTCCTGAGACATTTGATAGAGTGTCTCGAACGGAGAGGATCTTGCCCCTTGCCTCGACTCATGATGGAATCCAATTTCCAATACGTGACAATTCGGTTTTATTTGTAGAGCCTAGTATGGCGACATAGTGGTATGGGGCACTTATGCCGTCTATGATTTATACATTATGATTGAAGTTGTTTTCTTCACTTATAGTAATAATAAAAGATGGAATTTAGCGTATCAAGCATTCTTTGGCTATTATAAGGTAAAACCCTATCCTCCGGCTTGCGTTGCATTGGTGATGGGACCTGGGTCTTATAATAGCTTCATTTTTCTTTATTTAGCATTGCGCTCTTTGTTTTATGCACTGGTATTCTTGGGAGGAAACCCGTTCTTATACGGCGTGGTCCCTTGATTTACCTAACTTTAAAATATAGATTAATAACTGTTTTAGTTCTCACACCAGTCACATGACTGACCTGGAGTTTATTGTTTTAACCTAAACTCTGGGTGCTCTTATTTTCCACACGGGCAGCTAGTAGTTGGGTTTTGCAGATATTATATTCACAGGATCGTGGTTTATAGCTGAAGTGATATTCGGAAAACTCTGTATCCGTGTATTCCTTTCAGTTATGTTTTGTGTTATTTTTCCGCCATAGTAATGTAATTAAATCTCTGATAATTATCAAATGTATATTATTTATTCATACTCTGTAATCTTCTTGTATTATGATGGAATTGTTGTAATAAACAATGAAATGTTCTTCTGTTTGTGTTCTGATTTGTCGTGTTCTCATCTCAATCCGAGCTTTCCTTCGCGGGGAAGTTCGGGTTGTTATATATAATATGCGCCGAGGCCCTTCCAAGCACACCTTTGGCTCAACATCCTTGTATAACCTGACATGTGATATAGTCTACTCATCGATAATGTCAACCAGCCCATGATAATGCAGAAGAGCACCGAAGATATTATGAGTGGACATAAAACTTTGGGTCAGACAACAGTCAGGTATGAGCGATAAGATCTATTAAATGCTATAATACAAAATATGGAAATGGACAGGTTAAATCACATACCTGACCTGTCTCAACAACCAACGAGTCAGCACATAATAACAAAATAATACATGCTATTCAAAATGAAAAATAGTAGAAATGGGAATAATATACAAAGAATATGTATACAACTTGCCTTAGGACTCGATCAAAATTTTGGATGAATTTGTATAAGTTTATTTAAAGAAGTTTTACCCCTTGGAAAAAACAACCAAAACTCGAAACAACATTGTTATTGTTCATCAATTCAGAATCTTTAGGCAAGCACTTTGAAAGATTTAAGGATATTTTGGTAAAATTTCCATACCATAATTTAAAAAATGACCTTTTTTCCAAATTCTATATGATGGTCTCGAAAATAACTCTTGAATGATGCTTGAACCTATATGCCAAGGAAAATTTCTAGCATAATATCATGATGCCACTTGGAAATTTCTTGAAGGCTAAGTTGAAAAATCAACTCAATATGATCGATCTAACAAGAAATCAATTTATTCACGATTAATCACCTATTCGATAGGGTCATCTCTAGCTTCGAAGAAAAAATTGATTTCATAGTAAACAAATACGACAATGTTATTAACCAATGAAACGATTTAATATCTATCATTTGGATGAAATGGGCGTGATGGATGTTTTTGTTTTGAAATTTGTTGCTGCACTGATATCGACACCGAAATGTATAATTAAATTGTTAAGGCGATTATTCCAAATAAATGGGAATTTGGGGGATGGGATTTAGATACGATTTGATTACTCAAAAAATTTAATTTGTTTAAAGCTGAAATTAATAATTCTCTTAGATTTAATTTTAAGAGTATTCGACGATTTTTGGAAGTGTTCGAGATTTGGGATTTAAATATGATTTTGATTTCTCAAATTTGAAGCTAAATTTAGTAATTCTCTTTAAGTTTAATTTAAAAATAAAAATAAAGAAAACATTCGAAGATATTTGAAATTGTTCGAGATTTAGAGTGAATACGAATTTAAAAGCCCTTTTATTTAAAAGGTTAATCTGAATGTTATTTGAAATCGATTTATGGAAACGAAATAAATTATATTATATTTATTAAAATTATGTCTTGAAATTAGTTAGCTATAAATATATACACACTATGGATTTTTAAATAAATTATATTATATTTATTATTAAATATTATTTTTGTAAAGCATTTAATGTATATATACCTATAATTTGAAATAAAATAAATCATATTATATATTTTTATATATTTAAAGTTTTTTTTGTAAAGCATTTAATAGATGTGATTTAATTATTTTATCTAATTATTTTATTATATCTAAAATTTTTTATTTATAATCATCTATTTTTTTCAAGTTAATTAAATATTTATAATGGTTATTAAATTGGAATATTTCTCGAAAACCATTGATTCAGACTGAGTTTTAAAATAAAAAATTTCCCTTTTGAATAAAAATCAAATAATCGTGACATTGATATGAAATTTCATTCTAATTTGAATATGAATTTGGAGGAGATTTAAATGAGATATCCGTAATGATCAATAACTATTGTTTTAAAAATGTGCTTATTATTTGGGATGACCGGGATCGAATATATGTTTGAAAACCATTCCAAGTAATAATACGACGTGATAAAGAAACTAAAGACTTGGAAATCGATAAGCGAAGGACGAGAATCCTTGAATAGTTTGGATTGACTGATGATGTCTCGATTGGGTCGATCACCCAATACGAGGTTATAAGTGGCACGAGATCTAAATATATTTAGAGATTTTTGGATTTTGTTTCGTTCAAACCCAGAACGGACTTGTATGGATTGTGTGTTTGACATTGTAATTGAGTGCGTAGCACTGATTTCTATTAATATATATATCGGATTGTGGCAATTAATTATTCCCGTCTCTAAGTTTTACGTGCTTAGAGGTTATGTATTGATAGAAATCAATGACATGTTGTAAATTGACAATGTGGAATACTAAAGTCATGAAGTGAGCTAGTGGTGATAGCATTGTGTAAATCGTGACTTCGACGAACCTCACACACCGGATTGATGGTAAACTGGTAGTTAGGTTGTATGTATATATATAGACATATATATATATATATATATAGAAACTCGAAAGTTTCGGCGGTATATTTACTTCGAAACCTGGGGAAAATAAAGAGTATGTTCAGTGTCCGTGTCTGGATGTTAACCGGTGATTTACCTGGTGTTTGGTGTCCGAGTCTGGATGAAAACCGTGAACCGTGAGGTTGCACCTTGTTCCTGATTGATCTTTCGTGTCAGGAACCATATATTGGAACCCAACATCCAATATGAGTCTTTCGTTTTGTTTGTTAACTATTTATGTGGGCATAGCCACTATGCTTCCTAAGTTAATATATTTATGTACGGAATGGTTTTCAACACTGCACTAATAATAGTATTAAAAGAAGATTTTCATGTATGAAAGCATGTTTGGCTATTATATGACAAAAATAGCCCATTTGGTGTGCGTTTGCATTGTGTGATGTGGGACGAGCTTATGATAGCTTCATTTTTTCCAAAATCATTTGCGAATTTTCCACAATACTTCTATAGATTTCTGCACTCATAACACTCACGTTATTTCGTATTTTAATTTGACTAATATGTGAATGATGTAGTTCTGATCCGAGTGTTTGTTGTGTTTTCTTTTTATGTAGTACGCTCGGGTCAGCTTGAGTTTAAGTTATCGAAGACACCGTTTTGAAGATGAAGATGGGGTTTGCCAGAAGTATTATTATTTATTTCCGCTGCAAATATTGGTATGATTATTATAGTTAACTCTGATGATCATTGTAAAGTATAATCAAACATATGTTTTAACAGCTTCATGAATTGTTATTTATTTATAATATTTTGTCCGTCCGTTGTGAGATTCTATCATTGTTTTTCTTATTTCTTCTTTTTCTTTTTTAATCCCAATAACTATCTGTATTTTTGTTTTGTTTAAGTCAACATTAGGGATCATTGTCGATTTGAACAGTCAAAAATCTCGAATGTTACAAAAGAAGACTCCAAATAGAATCTCACGGCAGAATGAAAATTTATAATATAATAATAATCTTTATACAAATAGTTAATGTAAATTTGATAAATACATCAGAAAATAAATCTATAAATTAGTTTGGAGAATTATAACAACCTATCCGAACAACTGATGAAGAATACAACATACTGACGTAGTGGAAAAACAAAGAAATTTAAGATAATATGTCTTGGCCCTTTAGTTCTTCTCCTGAAGCTTCAAAGAAAATCGAATCTAGCATAAATTTAAAATGTACTTGGTTTGACATGAGTATTATAATAAATTACACTCAGAATAGTCTGGTAATCTAGCATTAGCAAACTTTGAGCACATGCAATTTATTCTTAACTTATAAATTTTTAAGATCAATGGTATCTCACAAGACCACGTCGCAAATAAACATAAATGGGTTTTACCTTACGATAACCGAAAAAATTCTATTATAAATTTCATAATATTATAATATTGTATATAATCCACAAATAAATATATTAGAATAGCTAAAATGCTTGCATTTCTTGTTTCGACATAATTGATACACAATTAAGTCTGAAGGTTTGCATTGGTGAATGGATTCCAACTATGAGAGGGTCATGGCCTACCAGTTGAGGAATGCAGATTAAGGATATTAAGGTAAACTAAACACTAGAGGAGGGGTGAATAGTGTTTAAGGGAATCTTGTAGTTTTTATGAAATCTTTTTGAATTAATCAGGAATGGATGCAAATCACAAATAAATAAAAATCATAGAATCAAACATAGATGCAGAATAAAAAGTAAAAGCGGTAAAAGGAAAGAACAAACTAGAATTTTTATACTAGTTTGGAGTTACCCTACATCCAGTCCCATAGAACTCTGGGTTGATGTGGATTTCTTTTCAATAATAATCTTCAAGTACAATCCTTGATTTCACCGGCCATAAGGTACAACCCACCTACTTCCAAAGTACAGTGAGGCTCAATTGATTTTCGGACTACAATCATACCTTTTCAATATTGGTTTTTGGAAAGATGACTCGATAGAACAAGATCTTGCAATCTTTGATTATAGAAACTCCTATAACTCCGAATAGCACTTGAAATCTTGAGAGAGTTTGATAGAGAATCAATCTAAAATAGAATTGATGTGATTCTCTTTGAAAATTACCAGAGTTTGATTACAGAAATTAAGAGTAGAAATTGAGAGAAGAAAGGAGAGAAGAAAATAAATGAAAAGTAATTATAAAATTCGAATTTAGAAGCCTATTTGTAGATGTCCAACAGTCATAAACTTTAAAGAAAAGTTTCAAACCAACAGATACAACTTTTGAAATTCAAATTTTAAAAATAACGGTCAACATGTCGACATCCTTGGTACCCCATGTCGACATCTCTTAGAAAAAAATTGAAATTTGAATTCTTTTGAAAATAATGTAAAGGATATTGAAACAAATCAATTTAATTCTGGAGTTTAAACATATTATTGCTCTATATAATATAGTAAAAATGTACAAACTAAAAACTTTTAATTATAATTTATAAAATTTATATAAAAGTCAATTCAATATTATAAGTATAAATATAAAAACCTTTAAAACTAAATATTCAAAGTAAATATAAAAAACTTTAAAACTAAATATTCAAAGCTATAGATAAATAAGAAACTTATAAAAACTTAATATATAAACCTTATAAATATAAGAAAACGGTAATAATAAAACTTAAGTAATCACACACAATTTAAACTTAAAATATAAGTAATAAAATCTAAAATATTTAAATTAGGAGTTAGATTTAAAATTCAAGAAATATTAAAAGATAATTTTTTTATAAATAGGAAGTAATTTTGAAATCAAATTTGAAAATTGGAAGATTTAAAAATAAGTTAAAAATGATAATAGATTTGGAAAAAAGTTTCAATGCTATTTCGGAATTTTAAGAATAATATCTGGACTCTATGACTTATCCTGTTTTCTTGAACTCTTGTTACTCATGAGTCTTCAATCTTGAACTCTTCTCATCAAAATCTTTAATCTTGAATCTTTAAACTGTATAATCTTCAAATCAATACATGTATATAACTCCTACATATACACTTATATATGTATTTCTAGATAAAAGGTGTTCGTATATATTTTAAAACAATAATAGTTAAACTAAGGTTATTGTCATCAAAACCATCATCATCAATATCTCAGTCCCTAACAATATCCCTTTTTTTATGATGACAACTTTTGTTTATAAAAACACATACCTAATGCCTTGATACTTCAATTACTCCCTCATACTCCAATAACTCCTTTCGAAACTTTTAACTCCTCCTTACTCTAAGATTTTTTATAATTATCCCCCTTACTCTAAGACAATTTTATAGTTCTCTCCCTTTTTCATCAAACTAAAACCATATACTTGTAATTAATTTATAAAACTCGCCATTAAAGTAATACAAGTCTATACCTAGCCTAAGAACTAACTTTAATACTCTTTGAACTAAGATATAACTGAATAAAACAAATACAAGACATGCAATATTAAGGCTTAAAAAATTAATATCTGAACCATAAGTCAAATTATCAAACAGTCATTTTAAACTATAATTCTATCCAAATCATCAAACAATTAATACAAACTATCTTAAATTGTGTTATTACAAATCATAACTCCAATCAAATTCAATATTCGAATTCATCCAAACACATCACACCAAATTTGAAATGTGAATTCATGCATCTCTTGGAACTTCTACCCATCCTTCTTCTTTGAAGGTTGGATCAGCCTTTAGAGCTGAAACGACCCGCAAATCCGTGCTATCAGAGTTGACTAAATACACCACACGTCCAACCCAAATAACACAGAAATACGACTCATTATTAGAAAGAAGTTAGAGGATGAGAAATAGAAAGAAAGAAATATTAGAATAGAAGAAAAACGAAGATCACAACTCACAGCGGAACGAAGAAAATATATTATATAACATAAGCTTCGAAATACAAATCTGTTTTGTACATATATACATACCATCATCAGAGTACACATAACATTTGGTTCAGCGGAAGTAACTCTAAACAACTAACGTTGAAGCCTCCTGCTTCAAGCTCCTCCAAGTGTATCTGTAAAAGCCTGAAACACTTGACTGCCCGTACAAATTTGGGCACCCAAGAGTTTAGGGAAAACAAAACAAAATAAACTCTGGGTCAGTCATGGAACCGGTGTGAGTAAACTCCAACCACTTGTTTAACTTTAAAAATTCTTTCAAAAGAAAAAGTAATAGTAAGACCAGCCCACACATAAACACGGACGGTTTTTACCTTACTATAACCCAAAACACTTTGATACGAAAATCCAGTGATATTATAATAATGTCTACATCAAGTAAATAACCAAATAGTAGAACGCTTGCATCTCACGCTCCACATATATAGTATATAATCAAAAACCGCATGGCGCTTATTGGAGATGGGATTTCCAACATGACAAGGTATGGGACCACCTTCCGATGATGTATCTCTAGAGGCGAATACACTGGGTTCAACAAGAACGTCTTGCAACCCGGCCCTCACATGACCGACCACTCATTTCGCTTGAGTGTATCGAATGTATATCACCAACGGTTGGACTCAAACCACCGTTCCCGAATGGGCAGAATCGATAGATTTAGAAACAAAAGGAATTTCTCTAGATAGGTGATTATACACCCTAATGGGTGCGACCCACATAGCCATGCTGCCTGCCCGATTTTTGTCCTTTCCCGGTTGTTGAGGCCTGAGGCTACGAATACTTACCATTCATTGGTAGCACAATCACTTTGAATGCCACATTGTCAGATCCGTTGATCACTAGTTGAGTTTGCACAAATATCCTGGATATTATGCTAAGGGATAAATCCGTTGCAACCATATATATTTATACAGACCAACCCTTTTGATCATTGGAAATACTCTGTCAGACATTCGTCCATTTACGTTTGTCCTGGGATTGAACGAAACCGAAGGCACTATTTCTATAAATAGAAAAGCCCTTGCACTTTACTCCGTCTTCAATATATTCAGCATACTTGGTTCGCAACGCTTATGCCGATACGGAGTGGTTCTTCGGATAATAATCCAACCGGTCTCTCCATATTGACAACGATGGTCAAAACTTCGATAGTCTGTGATTTAACTATCGAATAAAAACAAGTGTTCATCCAAACATATCAACAAATCACTGGGCTCTTTAATTAATATTCATTAATTAAATCTCTTCTCCATTTCCTCTATCAATATTTGTTAACCAAATATTTTCAATAACCATATCTTGGCCCTTTACGCTATTTTTGATTTCGTTTCCTTATCGAATTCCATATATATCGATATATAGATTTCTAATTTGTCAAATTTCTTAAAAATATTCTAACTCCTTAAATTCCCGGAAAAATTCGCCATAACCTCCCCTGTATCGGGAGCATCGGGAAATTTCAAATAGCTTCCCGGTATCTTCCTCAATCAAAAAGAAAAAGGAAAAGCCAAGCGGCTTGCCGATACGGCGCATAAAACCTCATATATGAATTAAACATGTACCTTTTTGTCGAGCACATAAATTTAAATCTTCATATACTCCATCCCATATCTGTTTAACACCTGTTCACCTGTTTCCAATTCAATTCAACTCAATCCATTCGTTTGAATTCAATTTTGAATCGTTTGAATTCAGTTTCGCTCAATTTTTCTTTAATTAGCCCTTTTGCCTATTTCACTTCTTTGTTTGAACATAACACGTTCAAATAAAATGTTTAATTAACTTATATCCAAATTGAATTTCAAGTTTCCAATTCTAGCTTCCCTTTTTGATTTCGAATATAAATTTTCAAATCGAATTCACTTATTCAAACCCCAATATCCATTCGAAATCTTATTAACTAATTTCTATTTCAAATTAGTTAGTTCTATTCAAAGTCAAAAATCTGATTTCTGTTTCAAAATCATATTCATTTACACAACTTGAATTCGCATATACTTTACAACTCAACCCCGAAATTTTCTAAATAGAACTTCAGATTTTATTTGCTTAAAATCCTTTTATAACATTAAAATAAACCATTATGGTTTTAAAACGATTCTGGCGCTGTTTTTCTGAAAATTTGATTTTGACATAACTCAAAATCTAAACGACGAAATTCAGATTTTTCTCCTTCATTAGAAAGCTATTATCAAACTGGTCCTGACGTTTCTTGTTTCGAAGAATTCCGACTCCAATTGAGTTCTGTATACTCAATTGAAGTTCAAATTGCCAATTTACGAACTGCAGCGCTGCGGCGAGTTCGTTTTAATTATATTTATAAATATAAACTTTTAAACTTTCGTTAAATGAGTTCAACTCCCTTCTAATATATATATATAGATATATATATTCCAAATTCCATTTGAATCTTTACATTTCAAATTCCATAGTTTTAAATCCTGTATTCAAATCCCATTTGAAATCCTTTATTCGAATTCCATTTCAAATTCTTTATTCGAATTCCATTTCAAATCCTCTATTCGAATTCCCACTTTAATTCAACTCCTTTTTGAATTTCTATATTTGAAATTCATACTTGAATTTAGATATTCAACTCCATTTTGAATTCCCTTTTGAAATTCAAATATTCAAACCCCATTTGAATTTCTATGTTCAAATCTATTTCCAACTCTATTTGAATTAAAATATTCCAATTTTCTTTCAAACACCATTGAATTCTAAATTCGAATTCATTTACAAATACCATTTGAATTCTAAATTCAAATTCATTAGTTAAATTCCACATTTCATTTTCTTGAATCCCAATACCTTAATTTATTCCTTTGAATTAAATTCCACTTTAAATTCTATAATCAAATCCCTTTTGAATGGTTATATTTGAAAATCATATTTGAATTTAAATATTTAAACTTCATTTAAATTTCTATTTGAAATCTTATATTTTAATCCCATTGGAATTTCTTTATTCAAACCCATTTGAATTTCATATTCAAATCCCATAGATCAAATCCTATTTGAATACAATTTGAATCTCTTATATTCAAATTCCATTTTCCTTTTCCATTTGAATTCTAATATTCAAATTCATTTCCAACCCCATTTGAATTCTAATATTCAAACTTATTTTTACACCATTTGAATTTCTTCACTCAAATTCATTTGAATTCCCTTGAATCCAAATTCCATTTCAAAACCATTTGGATTTCCTATTTTGAAATCCTATTTGAAATTCTATTTCCAATTCTACTTTGAAAATTCTATTTCAAAGTTTATTTCAAATTCTATTTTGAAATCTCATATTCAAATTTCTACTCGAATTTCTTTATTCAAATTCCTGTTCAAATTTAATACTTGAACTTCTATTCAAATCTCTATTCAAATCTCATGTTTGAATTCCATTCAAATCTCTATTCAAATCTCACATTTGAATTCTTCTTTGAAATTCTATATTTCAAATTCTATTCAAATTCTTCTTTGAAATTCTATATTTCAAATTCTATTTAATTCTTCTTTGAAATTTTATATTTCAAATGCTATTTTCTATTTGAACTCTTATATCCAATTTCTTTAACCAAGTCTCGACTTCAATTCCTTTTGAAATCGATATTTCTATTTTTCTTTTGACGATAGATTTCTCATTCAAATTTCACACTTGTATTTCTATTTCTGAATTATCAAACGATAATCCTTTTCTCTTCATTTTATAACTTCGTTATAAAAGAACTATTTATAAGCTTCGTTTATAAAGGAACTACCTGTTATATTTTTCAAAAACAAGTTTTATATTTTTATTCCATTAAAAATTCAAATTCTATTTAAAAATAGAAATTTCCCTTTTTAAATCTCAAATATCCTTCCACGATATTTTAAATACCATTACTTAAGCCCAGTGATATTAAACACACAAAGCAACGAATTATTTATTTTTCTAACACATCATATATATAACAATATATATGCAACCAAATAACAAACAGATAATATATTTTTGAGGAATCCAGTTGGATTCCTCCAACCTGTTTTTCCTGCATCCACAGAATGTTAGCACATAAATAATACCCATTCTGCTTCGTGGCAGAATATCGCGGTATAGAAGGTCATCCACTAATCATAGCGTGGGGCGTATATAGGGTAATCATCCGCTATGAAACTGCGGGCATCCGCTAATGAGACTGCGGGAATCCAACCAATCAATCAACCCAATATATATATATAATAGCCTAAATAACTAATATATATAAACAAGCAGAAAAATCCAAACAAGCAACAACAATTATTTTTAGTGAAATAAAAATAATTCTAAAGGTGAGTGAGATTTACTCACCAGGGCTTTTATTTGTGCTGAATACCCGATGAAGTCTATTATGTAGGTTTTACAGTGGTTCCTCCATTTCACTGTTTTTTTTTCCACTGTAAAACAAAAATAAATAAAATTTTAGTTATCTAATATATGTGAATGAAATTTTATTTAATTACTCTCGTGTAAACTAGATTCCAATTTAAACCTTAACTAATATGTCTACAGATTTTATTCCTTACTAACTAATTTCTATATATATTTTTAATCAAATTTCAACTTAAATAAACTAATTTACTTTAAATCAAATTCTAATTATATAAGCAGTTTTCCTTGCATTTAGATATAAATTACTCTACACTAATATAACACTTAAGTTAACTACCCATTTTAAATTTTAATTCATACCTTAATCACTCAATCAGAAATCTGAATCTCCTTCTTCACCGTAAAGAAAAAGGACGTGTCCTTTCTTTGGTATTTCACGTCCATTGCTGAACTGCCATCAGAAATCGCACCCTCAAACACCTCCTCGTCTTCACGTTTACTTTTCCCCAAATCCTCCAATTTCGAGCAACCCAGACCTTTCACCATTGAAGCCAAACTTCACAGGTTGGGCGATTCAAATCGCAGTCCCCCTTTTTCATCGCGAACACCCAAATTTTGGACTTCGAACTTCAATATAACATCAGTAAAATACCCACTACGCAACTCGCATCCTCAAATCTCGTCATCACCAGAATCGCTCGCGACGACCCTCCATGTTGAGCGCGGTCTTCAAACAAATCACGATGACGCCAGCCCTCACTCGATGTCGCGCTGCCATGTTTGCTCACGAATCTCGCCTCAGGGTTCGAATTCGATTCGCTTGAATGAGGATGGAAGGATATCGGTTTCGACTTATTTAGGGAACAGGTATTTATTTTTATTTTATTTTTGAAGATTTCGATTTATAAAGAAGTGTAACGGCTGCCATTTCTGAAGCTCGGGTTTTGTTTTTCTTTGTTAAGGAAATGAAAATGAACGAAGTAAAGGAGTTGCGATCTATTTAAAAGCCAACGAAGGGGACATGAGTACGAAGGCATTAATATTGTGTTTCCTTGCTATTGAAGATCACCGACAGATTTTTTTGGCTCGAGGGAAGTAGTGTTTGAGTTTTTCAAAGAAGGTAGGTCGGCTTGTTGGCTTAAGTACCAACATGATAAATATAAATTAATTTTTGATTTTATTTAAATAACTTAAAATATCTCACGGTCCCCGGACCGCTATGAAACATAACGAACGAACGACGTTACTAGATTATAATATAATTCTAGGCTCAATGGAAAAGGTTCTGAGATTTTATTTGATCGTATGGAAAAGATAACAAATTTAACTGACAACTAAATTAAATTAAATCCAATTATTTCCAAGCATTTTTATATGTTATATTAAATAGTTTCAAATTTAAATTGATTTCAAATAATTTAAATTCATCGATAATATATTATTTTTATCGTACATGTTCAGACAGAACTGACACTGATCATTTGAATTGTTTTGATTCTTTTAACTTCGTGTTCAGTTATATTTTGTTCTCGTATTTCGATTATTTGATCGATAATTCACTATAAAAATTCTTTTATATGGTTAATCCAATATTTAAACGATACTAAATATTTAAAATACTGTTCGAAAAATCCGGGTCGTTACATTCTTTCCCCCTTAAAATAATTTCGTCCTCGAAATTGCTAAAGTAGGAAAATGGTACAAACCTATTACTTTTCAAACTCCTTTATGTTGAAACTCACCTCCTTATATTTCAACATATTTAATTTCACCAAAACTTTTGGTCTTCACACATTTGATTCGAATGATCTACGATCAATCCATTTATATCCAATCTATATTCCAATAAACCTATTCAAATTGATTCTAATCAATTCATTCACTTCGACCCATTTAACTTGTTTAAGTTAAATTTAAATTCCAGAATTCAAATCCCTGGGTTTTCTTTTCCAAATCCTTCCGAAGTCACATAAATATATATACATATATTTATTTCTATTTTAAATTCAAAACATTTGAATTTTTCCAAAACAACTTGTTTTCTTTCAAACAAATTTCCATCAAAAATTTCTAAGGTAGCAATCCATCACTTAGAAACTCGGAAATGAACACTGATGATGTTGCAATCATCATCAGAATAATTTCCCAGCCACTGAAGTGAGTTCAGTGCTTTATCACTTCTAAAATCCATTCAAAAATGGTATCTATTCAAATCCTTTACAAAACAAGGCTATATTATTTAATATACTTTGAAAAATATTTTCAACTTCCCAGGATTTTGAATTCTTAACTCTGGTTTGAATTTAATTCTAATTCATCTCATTTGTATATTTTTTTTCTTATACAAATTCTATTTGGTTATCAATAACCGTTCTAATTTTATAATCTCATTTGATTATAAAATCAACATCCAACACATCCATATAATAATAATTCTAGAAAATTATTCTTTCTATATCAAAATAGAAATTTTGGGTAAAATTATTTCATTTACCCACTTTAAAACAATACTGTGTTCAATCTTCTGTTCAAGTATTTAGAAATTCCTATCGACTTCGTGGCGTCCCACGATTCGATCAGAATTCATAAACCACTCAACAGACTAGCCAACACAATATAAAACAACTTTTATATCAATTAACAAATACGCTCTCTCGTATTTATACACTCAACTCATTCTAGGGTACTACTGACCCTATCTCTAATGAGCACATTCCACACAAGCCTAGGTATTCGCTCAACCTAAGCTCTGATACCAACTGAAACGACCCGCAAATCCGTGCTATCAGAGTTGACTAAATACACCACACGTCCAACCCAAATAACACAGAAATACGACTCATTATTAGAAAGAAGTTAGAGGATGAGAAATAGAAAGAAAGAAATATTAGAATAGAAGAAAAACGAAGATCACAACTCACAGCGGAACGAAGAAAATATATTATATAACATAAGCTTCGAAATACAAATCTGTTTTGTACATATATACATACCATCATCAGAGTACACATAACATTTGGTTCAGCGGAAGTAACTCTAAACAACTAACGTTGAAGCCTCCTGCTTCAAGCTCCTCCAAGTGTATCTGTAAAAGCCTGAAACACTTGACTGCCCGTACAAATTTGGGCACCCAAGAGTTTAGGGAAAACAAAACAAAATAAACTCTGGGTCAGTCATGGAACTGGTGTGAGTAAACTCCAACCACTTGTTTAACTTTAAAAATTCTTTCAAAAGAAAAAGTAATAGTAAGACCAGCCCACACATAAACACGGACGGTTTTTACCTTACTATAACCCAAAACACTTTGATACGAAAATCCAGTGATATTATAATAATGTCTACATCAAGTAAATAACCAAATAGTAGAACGCTTGCATCTCACGCTCCACATATATAGTATATAATCAAAAACCGCATGGCGCTTATTGGAGATGGGATTTCCAACATGACAAGGTATGGGACCACCTTCCGATGATGTATCTCTAGAGGCGAATACACTGGGTTCAACAAGAACGTCTTGCAACCCGGCCCTCACATGACCGACCACTCATTTCGCTTGAGTGTATCGAATGTATATCACCAACGGTTGGACTCAAACCACCGTTCCCGAATGGGCAGAATCGATAGATTTAGAAACAAAAGGAATTTCTCTAGATAGGTGATTATACACCCTAATGGGTGCGACCCACATAGCCATGCTGCCTGCCCGATTTTTGTCCTTTCCCGGTTGTTGAGGCCTGAGGCTACGAATACTTACCATTCATTGGTAGCACAATCACTTTGAATGCCACATTGTCAGATCCGTTGATCACTAGTTGAGTTTGCACAAATATCCTGGATATTATGCTAAGGGATAAATCCGTTGCAACCATATATATTTATACAGACCAACCCTTTTGATCATTGGAAATACTCTGTCAGACATTCGTCCATTTACGTTTGTCCTGGGATTGAACGAAACCGAAGGCACTATTTCTATAAATAGAAAAGCCCTTGCACTTTACTCCGTCTTCAATATATTCAGCATACTTGGTTCGCAACGCTTATGCCGATACGGAGTGGTTCTTCGGATAATAATCCAACCGGTCTCTCCATATTGACAACGATGGTCAAAACTTCGATAGTCTGTGATTTAACTATCGAATAAAAACAAGTGTTCATCCAAACATATCAACAAATCACTGGGCTCTTTAATTAATATTCATTAATTAAATCTCTTCTCCATTTCCTCTATCAATATTTGTTAACCAAATATTTTCAATAACCATATCTTGGCCCTTTACGCTATTTTTGATTTCGTTTCCTTATCGAATTCCATATATATCGATATATAGATTTCTAATTTGTCAAATTTCTTAAAAATATTCTAACTCCTTAAATTCCCGGAAAAATTCGCCATAACCTCCCCTGTATCGGGAGCATCGGGAAATTTCAAATAGCTTCCCGGTATCTTCCTCAATCAAAAAGAAAAAGGAAAAGCCAAGCGGCTTGCCGATACGGCGCATAAAACCTCATATATGAATTAAACATGTACCTTTTTGTCGAGCACATAAATTTAAATCTTCATATACTCCATCCCATATCTGTTTAACACCTGTTCACCTGTTTCCAATTCAATTCAACTCAATCCATTCGTTTGAATTCAATTTTGAATCGTTTGAATTCAGTTTCGCTCAATTTTTCTTTAATTAGCCCTTTTGCCTATTACACTTCTTTGTTTGAACATAACACGTTCAAATAAAATGTTTAATTAACTTATCTCCAAATTGAATTTCAAGTTTCCAATTCTAGCTTCCCTTTTTGATTTCGAATATAAATTTTCAAATCGAATTCACTTATTCAAACCCCAATATCCATTCGAAATCTTATTAACTAATTTCTATTTCAAATTAGTTAGTTCTATTCAAAGTCAAAAATCTGATTTCTGTTTCAAAATCATATTCATTTACACAACTTGAATTCACATATACTTTACAACTCAACCCCGAAATTTTCTAAATAGAACTTCGGATTTTATTTGCTTAAAATCCTTTTATAACATTAAAATAAACCATTATGGTTTTAAAACGATTCTGGCGCTGTTTTTCTGAAAATTTGATTTTGACATAACTCAAAATCTAAACGACGAAATTCAGATTTTTCTCCTTCATTAGAAAGCTATTATCAAACTGGTCCTGACGTTTCTTGTTTCGAAGAATTCCGACTCCAATTGAGTTCTGTATACTCAATTGAAGTTCAAATTGCCAATTTACGAACTGCAGCGCTGCGGCGAGTTCGTTTTAATTATATTTATAAATATAAACTTTTAAACTTTCGTTAAATGAGTTCAACTCCCTTCTAATATATATATAGATATATATATTCCAAATTCCATTTGAATCTTTACATTTCAAATTCCATAGTTTTAAATCCTGTATTCAAATCCCATTTGAAATCCTTTATTCGAATTCCATTTCAAATTCTTTATTCGAATTCCATTTCAAATCCTCTATTCGAATTCCCACTTTAATTCAACTCCTTTTTGAATTTCTATATTTGAAATTCATACTTGAATTTAGATATTCAACTCCATTTTGAATTCCCTTTTGAAATTCAAATATTCAAACCCCATTTGAATTTCTATGTTCAAATCTATTTCCAACTCTATTTGAATTAAAATATTCCAATTTTCTTTCAAACACCATTGAATTCTAAATTCGAATTCATTTACAAATACCATTTGAATTCTAAATTCAAATTCATTAGTTAAATTCCACATTTCATTTTCTTGAATCCCAATACCTTAATTTATTCCTTTGAATTAAATTCCACTTTAAATTCTATAATCAAATCCCTTTTGAATGGTTATATTTGAAAATCATATTTGAATTTAAATATTTAAACTTCATTTAAATTTCTATTTGAAATCTTATATTTTAATCCCATTGGAATTTCTTTATTCAAACCCATTTGAATTTCATATTCAAATCCCATAGATCAAATCCTATTTGAATACAATTTGAATCTCTTATATTCAAATTCCATTTTCCTTTTCCATTTGAATTCTAATATTCAAATTCATTTCCAACCCCATTTGAATTCTAATATTCAAACTTATTTTTACACCATTTGAATTTCTTCACTCAAATTCATTTGAATTCCCTTGAATCCAAATTCCATTTCAAAACCATTTGGATTTCCTATTTTGAAATCCTATTTGAAATTCTATTTCCAATTCTACTTTGAAAATTCTATTTCAAAGTTTATTTCAAATTCTATTTTGAAATCTCATATTCAAATTTCTACTCGAATTTCTTTATTCAAATTCCTGTTCAAATTTAATACTTGAACTTCTATTCAAATCTCTATTCAAATCTCATGTTTGAATTCCATTCAAATCTCACATTTGAATTCTTCTTTGAAATTCTATATTTCAAATTCTATTCAAATTCTTCTTTGAAATTCTATATTTCAAATTCTATTTAATTCTTCTTTGAAATTTTATATTTCAAATGCTATTTTCTATTTGAACTCTTATATCCAATTTCTTTAACCAAGTCTCGACTTCAATTCCTTTTGAAATCGATATTTCTATTTTTCTTTTGACGATAGATTTCTCATTCAAATTTCACACTTGTATTTCTATTTCTGAATTATCAAACGATAATCCTTTTCTCTTCATTTTATAACTTCGTTATAAAAGAACTATTTATAAGCTTCGTTTATAAAGGAACTACTTGTTATATTTTTCAAAAACAAGTTTTATATTTTTATTCCATTAAAAATTCAAATTCTATTTAAAAATAGAAATTTCCCTTTTTAAATCTCAAATATCCTTCCACGATATTTTAAATACCATTACTTAAGCCCAGTGATATTAAACACACAAAGCAACGAATTATTTATTTTTCTAACACATCATATATATAACAATATATATGCAACCAAATAACAAACAGATAATATATTTTTGAGGAATCCAGTTGGATTCCTCCAACCTGTTTTTCCTGCATCCACAGAATGTTAGCACATAAATAATACCCATTCTGCTTCGTGGCAGAATATCGCGGTATAGAAGGTCATCCACTAATCATAGCGTGGGGCGTATATAGGGTAATCATCCGCTATGAAACTGCGGGCATCCGCTAATGAGACTGCGGGAATCCAACCAATCAATCAACCCAATATATATATATATAATAGCCTAAATAACTAATATATATAAACAAGCAGAAAAATCCAAACAAGCAACAACAATTATTTTTAGTGAAATAAAAATAATTCTAAAGGTGAGTGAGATTTACTCACCAGGGCTTTTATTTGTGCTGAATACCCGATGAAGTCTATTATGTAGGTTTTACAGTGGTTCCTCCATTTCACTGTTTTTTTTTCCACTGTAAAACAAAAATAAATAAAATTTTAGTTATCTAATATATGTGAATGAAATTTTATTTAATTACTCTCGTGTAAACTAGATTCCAATTTAAACCTTAACTAATATGTCTACAGATTTTATTCCTTACTAACTAATTTCTATATATATTTAATCAAATTTCAACTTAAATAAACTAATTTACTTTAAATCAAATTCTAATTATATAAGCAGTTTTCCTTGCATTTAGATATAAATTACTTTACACTAATATAACACTTAAGTTAACTACCCATTTTAAATTTTAATTCATACCTTAATCACTCAATCAGAAATCTGAATCTCCTTCTTCACCGTAAAGAAAAAGGACGTGTCCTTTCTTTGGTATTTCACGTCCATTGCTGAACTGCCATCAGAAATCGCACCCTCAAACACCTCCTCGTCTTCACGTTTACTTTTCCCCAAATCCTCCAATTTCGAGCAACCCAGACCTTTCACCATTGAAGCCAAACTTCACAGGTTGGGCGATTCAAATCGCAGTCCCCCTTTTTCATCGCGAACACCCAAATTTTGGACTTCGAACTTCAATATAACATCAGTAAAATACCCACTACGCAACTCGCATCCTCAAATCTCGTCATCACCAGAATCGCTCGCGACGACCCTCCATGTTGAGCGCGGTCTTCAAACAAATCACGATGACGCCAGCCCTCACTCGATGTCGCGCTGCCATGTTTGCTCACGAATCTCGCCTCAGGGTTCGAATTCGATTCGCTTGAATGAGGATGGAAGGATATCGGTTTCGACTTATTTAGGGAACAGGTATTTATTTTTATTTTATTTTTGAAGATTTCGATTTATAAAGAAGTGTAACGGCTGCCATTTCTGAAGCTCGGGTTTTGTTTTTCTTTGTTAAGGAAATGAAAATGAACGAAGTAAAGGAGTTGCGATCTATTTAAAAGCCAACGAAGGGGACATGAGTACGAAGGCATTAATATTGTGTTTCCTTGCTATTGAAGATCACCGACAGATTTTTTTGGCTCGAGGGAAGTAGTGTTTGAGTTTTTCAAAGAAGGTAGGTCGGCTTGTTGGCTTAAGTACCAACATGATAAATATAAATTAATTTTTGATTTTATTTAAATAACTTAAAATATCTCACGGTCCCCGGACCGCTATGAAACATAACGAACGAACGACGTTACTAGATTATAATATAATTCTAGGCTCAATGGAAAAGGTTCTGAGATTTTATTTGATCGTATGGAAAAGATAACAAATTTAACTGACAACTAAATTAAATTAAATCCAATTATTTCCAAGCATTTTTATATGTTATATTAAATAGTTTCAAATTTAAATTGATTTCAAATAATTTAAATTCATCGATAATAGATTATTTTTATCGTACATGTTCAGACAGAACTGACACTGATCATTTGAATTGTTTTGATTCTTTTAACTTCGTGTTCAGTTATATTTTGTTCTCGTATTTCGATTATTTGATGGATAATTCACTATAAAAATTCTTTTATATGGTTAATCCAATATTTAAACGATACTAAATATTTAAAATACTGTTCGAAAAATCCGGGTCGTTACAAGAGCCACCCATTATTGATTCTCTTTGATAAAAGTTCCTTTTGGCTCATTATTATCTACTTCTTTGTCGATTGTAGAGATCATCCAACGGATATTATCAAAATGCCTCTCTTGATTCCTAATCATCTGCATTTGACTCAACTTTAAGTGTCACTGATTAAGGAGGATGATAGATAGAATATACTTGAAGGAATTAAGATTTTATTCTAAATTCTCACTTAAACTATGTATTGCAGAAGCCGTGGAATGAAAGAATTGAAAATATAATGAATGGATATAAAGGATGAATGAAATGGTAAGTTTTTCTGGAAGAAATAGATATTTATAGGCTATGAAATTCATTTGAAATAAATAGACATAAGTTGCTTGAGGTAGTTTTTAAATTCAAATAAATTGAAAATTGGTTTGTTTTACGTCAACATGCCTAGTATTCCATGTCAACATGTCTCTTGCCGAATTTGAATTTTGAAATTATTGTGAGTTTTGTTAAGGTTTTGTTTATATATTCTTGTTTTTATTACTCTAATGTTTATTGTAGAGATGTTTAAGAGGTAATAAACAGTAATATAAGTATTCCATTGATAATTTTTATAATGGTACATAAAGATGATACATAACAATAAATTGAAATGTAATAATTAAAATAGAAACTACAACAACAAGGAAATAAAATTAAAATTCAGCGGAGGATGATGAAGATAAAGATAGTCCAAGTTTACGACTAACTTTCCCGAAGAACTTGCTCGTTTTTAAAGAGATCTTGTACATTTTCTTACTAAATGATCTTTTTAGAATCTTTTGATTTTCCACTATTATCTTTTGGTTTTTAAGAAGGATTTTATTAGATGGATTTGAGGTATTAGCAGGGTATTCAACACTTTCTAAGGAAGTGTTTTTCATCTTTTTCCTCTTTGTCGATTTCCATTCCTTCTTCATCATCTTCTTCTTTACGAGCCATCCTTTCTTCTTTTATCGAAAGCATTTCATATGGTTGAAATACTAACAGGATCTTTATAAGAGATATGTTACGGAATCAAACACCTTTTTAGAAATAAACTCTTCTCCTTTGAAATCAACTCCAAAACAATTGAAAATATGTGTAAGGTAAATTCCATGCAAAAGCATATTATCACTTATTTGAAAATATTTAGGTGAAATTCGTCCAAAATAAGTTGAGCCCAATTAATGACATAATTTCCAAAATAGCAAAATGAGCTTTGCAAACTTTCATTGCAGGGTTGTTGAAATTTTCCGAACGGGGCGTGATGGTATGTTAGAGAAGAAGATTAACAATTTTTGTTTTTGGTAGAAAATATCGGTTTTTGAATTCCAAAAGTTCATTATTCTCAAAAATATAGTGAAAGGTTCCATGGTCATGTTCATTAATTCTGAAATATGAGAGATCCATTCCCATGTTCTTACAACCCAAAATATTTCCAGTACTTCGCAATCCAAAATCTAGTGTCGTTTACACTACTCCAAATTTTAATTTCATTTCCTTCGTAAAAACATCGATTTAAATTGGCATAAAACATCTTAACAAGATTGAGATAGGAAACAAAACCATTTCCCCAAGAATCAAACAAACTAAGAACACCATTTTGAGTAAAGAGAATTTCAAGTTCATAAGATCGAAAATCATCGAAAATAGCAAATTTTCCTGTATCGATTTTACCTAGGGCAGTCAATGGATGCTTTCGAATATGGATAGTGCCATATCTGTATCCATATTCGAAATCATTTTCAGATATCTGTATCCTCTTAATTTTCGGAAATGGATGAATATCGGATATTTATCCACTCCGCGTCTAATTAATAAATTTAAGAGTATGAATAAAAAAGTTTGGATCAACATAAAATAATTTTTGTATTAGTGTTTCTAATAAACAAGGAAATAAAGAAGTAAAATGAGGAAATATTGTTTTATACCAATATCCATAAGCATATCCAAAAATATTCCAAAATTAAAGACTAAACTACCATTTTTCACTAAAAATGGACAAAGAATTATATCATAGTAACATCCAACAATTACAAAATAATTATTAACTCTATTTTTCAGTTTTGAGTTATATATATTACATCAATGAGTCGGACAGATATTTTTCGGATATGGATATTACTATAACCATATCCATATCCGAAAAGCTTTTCGGATATCGGATATTCGTATCCACTTTTCGGATAATTCCAGATAACGAATATTTCGGATACGGATTCGGATGGATATCGGATTTTTTGGGTATTCATTGACAGTCCTAATTTTACCAAAGTTTACATATTTGATGTAATCTTTGATAGCTTCCAAGTTGTCGAAAAGAAAGTCTTTGTTGGCCTTCGACAGCCTCATAGTGCTTGGAGTGCTTGCGGAAGTCATTAGAGAGTTTTAATGAAGAGTATAAGATAACGAAGATAAGTTTGAATTTTGAAATAAAGGTGAAAAAAGATGATATAAATAAATGAATAAATATACAATTAATTGACATGTTCTTTCATAAAAGAACATTTTTTTAAGTACATTGTAGTTGGTGAAAAGGTGGGGGAAATTCAAAAGTTTAAATTAAAAATTTGATTTCAGGAGACATGTAGGGTAGGGCATGTTGGCATATCTTTTCTTTTTTCAAAAGACTTGTGTCTTTTCAATATGAACTATTTATATTTTTATATTTATATCCTATATTCCTAATTTATATGTTTCAAGATATACTATTTAATATAATATTGTTTTTATATTCATATTTTATCAACATTTTATTAAAATAACATTGTTTTAAATTTGAAAATTCAAATTTTAGATATTGATTTTGAATTTTAAATTCAAAAAAATTCAAACAAGGCAAGCAAAACAGACAATCATTCAAGCAAATAATTTCAACCAAAATTAATATTAATGCGTACCTATTTTTAAATCCAATTTCCAGTATCTTCTGAATCATGAAAAGCCGTGAAGCACATAATTGAATTTTTTGTTTCCTGTCCTTCATCATTGGAGGATGAATCAGAATCGTCTAGTGTGGAAGTGCAAGCCCTTTTTTTTTGATGAATTACTATTTGAAGGATGATTTTGTTTTTCTGGATATAGACAATCTCCTTTTCTTTTCCTTTTTCTGGTAAAGCCAGCAAGGTTAAATGGCCCCTTCCCTTTATTTATATCATAAATTTGTAACATACAATATAAATGAGAGTCTAGGAAAAGAAAAATACATAGAGACAAGGCAAGTGAAGGGGTAAGGGAAATTTTATATCCATCTAACATATGACAGAGCATCAAAACCATAAGATGACATTTTGATCTCGTTGTCCATGGAGCTACAAATTACATGGTACAATTACGCTTTGCTTTTGGTCTTATTATAAAAGATCCTTTGGTTTCTTTCATTCCAAATTTCCTTCAGTGCTACTTTTAACAGTATAAGCATCGCACAAGTTGCTTCTTCCTTCCTGTAACAACCTGAAATTTCTGAACTAATTTTAAAAAATTATTTTTGCTATTTTAAAAGATTTTGAATATTTAAAATGATTTATTTTAAATAATAATGATTTAAAATTTATTTAAATAGAAGTTAGAACGTATAAATTTATTTTAATTATAAAAACGAACTTGAAATGGCGCGGTAGTTCAAAAATTCAATTTTATAATTCAATTGAATGTATAGAAATTAATATAAATCAGAAGAAACACGAAATATTTGAATTTGTTTAGCTACATCTTTCTAACGAATGTAAGAAACTGAGATTTCACTTTATAAATTGAAAGATATGGCTAGTTTAAAATTTAAAATAGTCGTTATGGAATTTTTATATATATTTTTAAATAGTATATAGCCCTTAAAAATGGCCATTTTGCAAATGACCTCCATTTTCGATGAAACCCCTTCTATTGGATCCAGAATGTCAAATTATTGTTAGGTTTCAAATTTCATAATTTTTGGAATTAATATGTGAGCATGGTGAATTTAAACATGTTTTGTCAATTCAGTTTGAATTTAATCGACTGGAAAAAGGCCTTTTTCAAACGGTCTCCAAATTCGACGAAATTAGTTTTGTTAGGACAGAATCGTCAAAACATAGCTAGATTTATTTTTCTGTGATTTTTGGAGTCAGTAGTATGTGGCCTCGGTAAATTAAAATGTACGTTTAAATTCAATATATATTGACTTATATTATAATTTTGAGAAAAACTGATCGAAACAGTTGAATTGGCTTACAAACCATATTCCATTTTGTCCAGAATGTAGGTATTTAGCTAGGGATGACAGTCGTTGGGTTTGATTTGGAGTTTGGATGAGAAATTCACTTTTGAAAAATATTTTGAATTAAATATTATTTAAATTATATATAAATAACCCCTTTTTCTAAAAACCCTAATTCACTTTTACTCAAAGCTGTCGTCACTCTTTAATCAATGGCCAAAGTCATTCCATTTTTTTCCTCTTAATCACGAAATTCAAGCACCAATACACGAAATTCTCAATAGGAATATTGGAGAGGACATCGAGTTCTAGGAGACTAACGGCTATGATCGGGAATCATGTAATATCGTGTTCAAAATTGGGGCTTAAACGGAGGTGGATCGCATTGGATTTGCGGGGCCAGGGAGGGACCAGACTTTGAGGGATCGCCGGCGTTGGTGGCTTGCGCATAGGTACACCCCGTGGTGGCGCTCGATCAATGGTTAACGATGTGGTGGAGGCTCGGCGTGTAACCGTAAATGTCGAGCTTTGTTTTCTTCAATTACGGGAAGACTGGAACGATACTGAGAAGATGTAATTAGGATATGTTAATTAGTTTAATTATTATTTAATTATTTAATTATTGCAGTCAATGTATATAATGTTAATACTTCTTCATACGAGGTCTGAATCCAACGATTTCAGCTGCGTTGGATTCGCAACAACGAACACTATAACATGGAACTGACCAGAATGGAAACGGAACAAACTAAAATTTGAGGCAAATTCAAATTAAAACCGTACTAAAATCTCCAAATAAAGAATGACGGAGTGGAACCCAATGTGAGAACCCCTTCTCACTATATTATATTTTATCATGTTATTGTATTCATGTATAAAAATATGTAGAATTGCCAGTGTAAATTTTTATCAGTTTTAATCATTATAAATTGTATACGATGCCTGTTAGCTCACTTCCCTTGTCCACAGACTATGGACGATTTAATTGTGTGTTGATTGTGTTGTTAAAATGCTTAACGTATTAAAAATAATGTTAATATTATTGTGATAGTAGAAATTAAATTATAAATATCTATTGATAATTTAAACAGTAAAATTGGCTAATTAGAAAAATAATTCAAACCGAATTAGAATTGGTTAAATTTGTTAACCAGTAACTTATTTAAATAAACTGTCATTGTTTGAAAAACCCACACGGGTCTAGGGATGATAATTTATTCACATCTCCCCTGAATTTAATTATATGTCAATCGATGGATCGACATATACTTATTTAATGCTTATACAGTATTAAATTTCACTCCGGGTGTGAATTGGCTGTTTAATAGTTGTTTATCACCATTTTTGAATACATGTGATGTATGAAATCCATATAAATAAAATTATATGGTAATTGATTGAGTCTGATTCCGATTCAGAAATAACGAATATTTTAAAATAACGAATATTTTAAAATAAGGAATATTTTAAAATAATATTCAGAAAATAAATTAATATTTTAGAATAATATTCAGTGAAGATTGAAAATATGGTTTTGATGTCCGATTTTGGATGGACACAAAATATTGAAGTATATGAAGCCGAGTTAAGTTAATATACGCTATTTTGACTCGAACGGATTTTTATATCGATTATATTCACTTTATAATGAATATCGAAAAGAAGTGATTTCAAAATCTATTATTTGAAAATATTATCATTTTAATATTATAATGATATGGAATATTCAATTTTGATTTAAAATTGAAAATGAAGTTGAAATCATTTTGAAACGAATTTATAAACGAATTTATAAAATAAGTTTTAAATGGAAATCGACGAAATATATAATATATATTATATATATTAAATGGCCTGAATAGAACGCGCCGCGCAACGATCATTCGTGAATTTCAACCATTGACTTCAAATGGATGTAATGGGAGATCCGACCGTTGGATTCTCCTAAAACCGAAATTGTTGGGTTCGTATCGAAAAGATCTTTCCAATGAATATAAAAGATTTAAATTTGAATGGCTGGATTTCAAATTACGTCCAAATCAATTTCCGAAAAGGTCGCCATGGATGAAGTTCGGTGGCCGTTATTGGAAACCAACTGTAAGGGCCTTATTAAAATTATTAAAAATATGGAAAAATTGTGAAAAGTCATAACAAATGATTTGTAATAATTTTGGATGAAAGACTGCAAGTTTGAAAAGATAAAAATATATTTTTATCAAAAAGAACTAGTTATTAACTAGATTAATAATTCGATGTTTTTAAATAAATAAATTGGACTGAGAAATGAGTTTTAAAATAACCAGCGTTTTCCAACAAATAAATGGAATGGGTTTGAATGGAAATTATCTTTGGATATTTCGATATTGGATTCTGTGATTTATACGGATATTTTTTTGGGAATTTGAAAGATAAAGATATCGTTATTGCCAATACGATATTTGTTGGTTTCAGAATTTGATATTGAATATAAGCCGATATTATTTCTATTCAGGGCCTTGTATTTAATATCATATTGGATTTTGGGTTTGTCGTGAATAGTGTCTTTAATAACAACGTTCTTGAATCCCGTTGAGAAAAGAATAAATCTTTTAATTAAGATTAATGAAGTTTTTCAATTTATAATTATAAATTGGAATTAAATGGAAGTCGATTTTGGATTCACTATAAACGAAGTTTTAAATAACATTTGTTCTTTAACCCATTAATGGTGAAATTATGATTTGGAATTTATAATTTTTTAATTAAGATTTATGGAAATTTTCCAAAGTAAAGTTTTCCAATTTAATATATTAAATTGGAATTGAATGGAATTCAATTTGATAATAATCGCGATGAGCTTCTGTGAAGGAAGACCGTTTCTATATATGGAATTTAAAAGGCATTTCCATTATTTCATTTATATTATCGGTCTAATACGGAAATTTATATCGATTATACATTGATATGTTTTCCGTGAAGATTCCATAGTTAATGGAATTTATTTGGGTTTATCATGAACTGTATTTTAAATGACATTGGTTCTTTAACCCAGTTAAAGACAAGATTAATTTCATAAAGTTGAGTGATCATTAAATAATGATTTTCAGCAGATTAAAACTAAATGAAGTTTTAATGAATCTTTAATTAGATGAAATGAGAATGGGATAATTAAATTATTGAATTCGTGAAAGGATCGAGAATGAAGTACCGCCAGTTTTACTCCAGGCGATAGTTAAATCTTTAATTAGATCTGAATGTGAAATGGTAATTAAAATTTACTGATAACACCATGGGTGTTAGTTATGGAGTACTGCCAGTTTTGCTCCATGGGATGAATAGGTTGGGACTGGGGTAATAAAATAAGTGATTACTTCGGTAAAGTTCGCTAATCCCGACTAGTTGATAAACCTTAATTTGGTTTAGAATTGATAAAGGATCAAATCAAATCTTTTGAATTGTTATCAAAAAGGAAGATTAAAGAATAAATTTAAAGGATTTTATCTTTGATAAAATTAATGGGAACCTTTCCCTAAAGGTGTGAATATTTGAATAAAAGAATATTCTGAATTGGAATGAGGCGTATGATGTGTTTTTATAGCACTTGTTTATTGATTGTAAAATACGCGAGTTATTTGGAAAGACCGGGTTTATCCCATTCTGAATAACTAATACGACGACTAAAACTCGACGATGAAGACGATGGTGGAAGACCGGATATTTTCACATCGTTTGGATGATTACTGATGTCTTGATTGGGCTGTACACCCAAGACAAGGTAATAAGAGGTGGTCGTCCAGACGTACTTGGAGATCGACCGGATATGCGAGGACCTATCTCCTGTATTGGACATATGGGACGAGGAATAAGGTGCCTCCGGTTTCATTCAGAACCAGAACGGACTTGTAAATGGATGTGTGTCTGGCATTAGATTTCATTCTGTGTTAATTGATTTCTATTAAATATATATCTGTTTGGTGGCGGAGAATCTATTCTCTTGCTTAACACCCTTCTCTGAGACGTACGAGCTTAGAGGTTATATATTGATAGACATCAGTTGTATGGCGTGAATTGTCGGTGAAGCATTCTAAGATGCAAATGATCAAGGCTTTTGTTTAAAAGCAGAGTCTTGTGGATGATGATCAAAGCACGACTTTAATTTTCATAGCTTTGTGTATAGCGTTAATTCGCGAGCCTCACAACTCGGTATGAGTCAAAAAGGGGATCGTGATTGCAGGGAGTGCACGACGTTTCTTTCTAGCTAGGAGTGGTGTAATGGTACGGAGCCCAGACATTTTTACTTATGTGGATGATGAAATGAGGCGCCTCGGATATTGAGTCACTTTGGGGCTTAGAGATAGGTCCGATAGGACCGGGAATTGTCTGTTCAGGAATAATTAATCCACTAAAGTGTGTGTGGACCGTCCCTGAAGATCCAAGGGTCTGCCAGCATCTGAATCCTGGGGCATTTGCTAGAGTGTCTCGAATCGGGAGGAGCCATCCCTCGCCTCGACCCATTAATGGATATCCAATTTCCAATACGACACTTTATGGTTTTAATTGTAAAACTAGTATGGCGACATAGTATGTAATGACCCGCATTTCCAGGGGTATAATAATTAATTAATTTAATTATTTAAATAGTGGTTTAGAGAATTAAATGGTCGTTAATTAAATTTTAGTGAATATTTAATTAAATTAAATAATAGAATAATATATTTAATTCAGAAATACTCAAAAATAGTGGAATTCAGAATACAGTGTGAATTGGATTTTATATAAGGTATAATTCAGTTTAGAATTGAATTAGATTAACGAATATAATTAAATAACGTCAGTTTGAACGTATAATTATATTATAATTAAAATCGAGCTTGAAATGGCGCTGCAGTTCGTAAATTGGTGATTCGAACTTCAACTGAATGTACATGATTCGTTTTAAGCCGGATTTATGTGAAACAAGAAACGTGTGGAGCTGGTGGAGTATATCTTTCTAGTGGAAGAGAAAAATCGGGATTTTGTTGTATAGATTTTGATTTATGTCCAAATCAAATTTTAGAAAAGTCGCTATGGAATTCCTTTATAATTCGTAACGCTTTATATACGTTATAAAAGAGAATTTCAATATAAGTTGAAATTCGATTCAACCTGGACTTGGAATATCGAATATATAATTACCCGGGAGATGTATGATATTCCACTGTAAATATACACGATAATATAAATTAATTTATATTTAATGTAATTATATTTAAATATATTTATATATTTAAATGGGTCATCCAGAGCTTTAAAAATAGCCGGTTTTGCAAACGAAGTCGGAATTCGACGAAACTAATTTTGTTGGATCTGCAATGTTAAATTGTTGTTAGATTTTCAGTTTCGTGATTTTTAGAGTTACTGTGTGGCCGTACGGATTTTTAGACTGAAGAACAGTCGATAATTTGACCTTTAAAAATACGCTGTGTGAGCAAACGAAGTCGGAATTTGACGAAACCAGTTTCGTTGGGACCGTAATGTCGAACTATAGCTGCATGCCCATTTTCATGATTTTTGGGTGTCGTGTGTGATCATATGGATTTTTAGAGGATAAGTACAAACAAAGGTTGGTTATAAATGAATATAATAATCAATAAAAATATATTTTTATTCTCCTATAAATAACCCTTAAAAATTTCCTAACCTAATTTCATTTTTGTTGGTCAACAGCAAGTAAAAATGCGCCGCATCCATTTTCCATTTTTCCAGTAAAATCTCGATCCAAAATAAAATCAAAACAAAGGAAATCAAATACTATAAATTCTACAACCAACATATTTGTGATCGTAGTGAATGGAGCTTCAAGATGAGGTCGGTTTCACAGGGTACGATCAACATTTTTGGGGTTCCCTTTTTAGCAGCTTTGCTAAGGTTCGAATTTCTGTCTGATTGGGTCATCGCGAGGCCTCGAAGTTGGTGAAATTGGTTTGCTCGGTTGGAGGAGCACCTAGATTTGGGTTTATACGCAGTGCGATGGAGTAATGGGTGGTGCGACTTCATGATACCGTGGTTGAGAGCCTGACACCGCGAGTGCAGGTGGTCGTCGAGTGGTACTCGAGTTCAACGTGATGGAGTTGGGGATGTTGAGGAGTTAAAGAGATACATTTACGTGTATTCAGTTTGGTTTAATGGTGGAAGAATGAGGAGGTAGGAGCAGGGAATGGTCGGATAATGGGGTGTTCAACTGGAGGAGCCGACTTGTTTGCTCGTTCAGGAAGAAAAGGTGAAGAGCGGGTATGGGCCTTTATGGGAAATGGGCTGGTATTTTAAAAGGGGTAAGGCCTAGTTGAAAATAGATTTGAGTTTGTTTTTAATATAAAAGTGTATGAACCTGTAACTTTAATATCTATTACATACATTATCAGAATTTTGAACGGTTGGATCCATTGGGATCGTATGGACGGTGGCTCCACAATGGAACTGACTGGGAGTGAATTGAAGCTCGTTACAATTTATAGCAAAATAAATTGTCCGTCTGAATCGAGCGATGGTTATCGTTATTAACGATGATCGTCCAATGTGAGTAAAACTCACCAACTCTGAATAGTTATTTTTATAACGTATTCATAGAACTGATAATTATCTGTTGATTGCTGTGTGTAGATTGGTTGATTTAAATGCTAGTCAGTTAGTAGAAATTATATATATACCATTAAATATCGATGTTGCTTATCAGAACATTTCATACTGAATGAAGTTGATGTTAATTATATGGTTTAACATCTGTGATGTAGGGGAACAGGTTGGAGGGACCCAACTGGGTTCCTCAATATATAGAATAATGTTTGTTTCATATACTATGATATATGATGTGATATATAATCTGTTATTGATTGTATATGGTTGGATGATATTGATCACTATGATTGGGTATTTAAATACCATAAGGAATACTGAATATAGAAAGAGGAATTTTCAAAGAGGTATTGAAAATGAATTATTTATAAAATCGAAGGATTTTATAAAAGGAATATTTATTTAGAAAATAAATAGAATTTAAAAAGGAAATCATTTATAAAGTGAAGAACCGTTACTAAAAGTAAATCTTTATAAATGGATAAAAGTTATTTAAAGTGAGTTAATCAAGTTGAGTTATTTAAAGTGAGTTAATCAAGTTGAGTTATTTAAAGTGAGTTAATCAAGTTGAGTTATTTAAAGTGAGTTAATCAAGTTGAGTTATTTAAAGGGAGTTAATCAAGTTGAGTTAGTAAAGTGAGTTAATCAAGTCGAAATTTGTCGAGGCAAGTTAGTCAAGTTGAGTTAGTCGAGTCGAGAGAGTCGAGTCGAGTTAGTCGAATAAGAGTTAATCAAATAGAGTTAAACAAAAATTAGAAACTGGCTAGAGATTAATAAGTTGAATGGTTTCTTAAGTATCGATCTGATGTTGGTTTCGGCCTTCGGGGTTTATACTTAGGAAGTTGTTCTCTTGTTAGTTTATAGTTAGAGTCTGATAGATGTGGAAGAATAGGGATACGTAATTAAGCCATGGAAATGTTTTCCAGTGTTAATAACGTACATTTTCTAAACATAGAAAATGAGGATATATATATATATATGTTTGATGATTTGATCGATAATTCCATTTGGAATTAAGATCGTTGTGTGAACACCGACATGTTTTCATTTGATAGTTAAATCACAGACTACCAAAGTTTTGACCATTTTAACGTTGTTAATATGGAGAGACCGGTTGGATTCTTATCCAAAGAACCACTCTGTATTGGCATAAGCATTGCAAATATGCCAAAGAAAATTTGAGACGGAGTAAAGTGCAAGGGCTGTTGTATAAGTCCTAGGTAGAGATTGCCTAGGATGGATGTACTGAATAGTGCCTTCGGTTTCGTTCAATCCCAGAACGAACGTAAATGGACGAATGTCTGACAAAATATTTCCAATGATTGAATGGGTTGGTCTGTATAAATATATATGGTGGCAACGGATTTATTACCTTAGCATAACATCCAGAATATTTGTGCAAATCAATTAGTGATTAATGGATCTGACAATGTGGCATTCAAAGTGATCGTGTTATCAATGAATGCAAAGTAGTCGTAGCCTCTGGCCTCAACAACCAGTAAATGACAAAAATCGGGCAGGCAGCATGGCTAAGTCGGTCGCACCGAAGTAGGGTGTATAATCACCAATCTAGAGAATATTCATTTGCTTCTTTAATCTATCAATGCTGTCCCATATATATATATATATATATATATATACTGGAAAACGGACGTTGATCCCAACCGTTGGTGATATACATTCGATACACTCAAGCAAAATGAGTGGTCGGTCATGTGTGGTTGAGTTGCAAGATGTTCTTGTTGAACTCCAGTGTATCGTTCCTAGAGTACACTGATCGGAAGGTGGTTCCATACCTTGTCATAGTTGGAAATCCATTACCCAATACGTGCTTGCGGTTTTGTTTGTATAATATATATGTACAACGTGAGACAAAAGCGTTTCTGCTAGATGATTACTATACTGTGGTTGATACACATTATTATAATATCAAAAGGTTTTGATATAAAGATATTTTGGATTCTCATAAGGGAAAAACCCGTTCCGTTATACGGCGTGGTCTTATGAGATATTGTTTACTTGTTCAAATTGTTTTAAACCGTTTTACTCATACTAGTCCCATGACTGACCCGGAGTTTACTTTGTTTTTTTCTACCTAAACTCTTGGGTGCCTAAATTTGTACGGGCAGTCAAGTATTTCAGGATTTTACAGATACACTTGGAGAGCTTGGAGCAGGAGGCTTCAAGATTCTATAGCTATTATTATTTCCGCTGTTGTTGTAAGTGTTGTACTCTGAAATGTTATTGTATACATATACTGTTTGTATTTCAAAAGTTATGTTATATTTTATTCGTTCCGCTGTGAGATTCGTGGTTTCTCTGATGATGATGTTCTTCTTCTTCTTCTATTCTAATAGTTCTATCTTATCTATCCTCACCCTCTATCTTCTTTCTATTAATTTCTTGAATTTCCAGTGCAATTTGGGGTTAGACTTGTGTTATTTGGTCAGCTCAAATTCTACCGGATTTTCAGGTCATTACAGTTGGTATCGGAGCTTAAGTTTAGTTATTACCTTGGCTTTGTGGCGTGACGCAGTAGAGATAGGGTTAGTAATGCCCTAGATTGAGTTGAGTGTACATATACGAGTGAACGTACTTGTTATTTGATATAAAAATTTGTTTTATATTGTGGAGCTTTATTGGTTGAGTGGCTTATGAATTCTGGTCGATGGTGGGGCACCACAATATCGATAAGGGTTTCTAAACACTCGAATACAATGGGTCGGCGCGGTATGTTTTGAAAGCGGGTGAATGAAGTAATTTTACCCGAATTATATTTTGATATAAAAGAATGTTTAAGATTTGAATCATTATAATATAGTGGATGTGTTGGTTGTTATTTAATCGAATGAGATTATAGTTGAAATGGTTATATAAATAACCAATTAGAATTCATATAAGTATAATATATGAGAATTTTAAAATCCTGGGAGATTTTAAATGTGTTTACAAACATTGGAAGGATATTTTGAAATGATTTCAAAATGGGAAATGTTTAAGAATGGTTTTGAAAATGATATAGTATTGAACTCACTTTTATAACTGGAAAATAACCCTGATGAGTGTGGCCACATCATCAGTGTTCATTTTCGAGTTGTTAAGTGACGGATTACTACCAAAGATTTTGTTTTTGAAATGTTTTGCGAAAACAAGTTGTTTAGAAATTCAAAGGTTTTGAATTGGCGTTATGATTCCAAATTGATTTGAAATAAACCCAGAAATTTAAATTCTGAAATTTAACTTAACTTATGGAGTTAAATAGATGGAGATGGTAAAAGTGAATAATAAACCAAAATTTAACTGGAACTAAGTTAAATAAAATTGAATTTGATTAATGAATAATCTGGAATGGTATTGGAATTGGTGAGTTAAAATTTTGAAAATCGAGAATGGAACTCGAGTTAAGAATGAGATGTGATTTGAGGATATAAACTGTTTGGAGTTGATTGGTATGGCATGATATATGCAGAATTGGTAACAGATGCAAAGTGATATAATGATATACCCGGCAAAAAGGTACAAGTTTATATTTCATATGAGTTTGGTGATTTATGAGCTGATTTGGCAAGCCGCTTGGTTGTTTGATTTTCTTTTGGTTGGAGACGACCTACATAGGCAAGTTGGAGTTTTACCGATAGGGCTGTACAAAGGCGGTTATGGCGAAATTTTCCGAAAAATTTAAGCGTTAGAAAATTTTCAGAATTTTTGAAAATTTTAGTTAATCGGAATAAATTAATATTTTAGTCAATATTAATTGGTTTAGTTGAAACTAAAGTTAAAGGGTAAACCGATAAATATTTACCCAGTAGATAGGGTCGTCCTCTACCTTAGCAATTTCGAGGACGAAATTATTTCAAGTGGAGAAGAATGTAATGACCCGCATTTCCAGGGGTATAATAATTAATTAATTTAATTATTTAAATAGTGGTTTAGAGAATTAAATGGTCGTTAATTAAATTTTAGTGAATATTTAATTAAATTAAATAATAGAATAATATATTTAATTCAGAAATACTCAAAAATAGTGGAATTCCGAATACAGTGTGAATTGGATTTTATATACGGTATAATTCAGTTTAGAATTGAATTAGATTAACGAATATAATTAAATAACGTCAGTTTGAACGTATAATTATATTATAATTAAAATCGAGCTTTAAATGGCGCTGTAGTTCATAAATTGGTGATTCGAACTTCAACTGAATGTACAGGATTCGTTTTAAGCCAGATTTATGTGAAACAAGAAACGTGTGGAGCTGGTGGAGTATATCTTTCTAGTGGAAGAGAAAAATTAGGATTTCGTCATATAGTTTTGATTTACGTCCAAATCAAATTTCAGAAAAGTCGCTGTGGAATTCCTTTATAATTCATAACGCTTTATATACGTTATAAAAGAGAATTTCAATATAAGTTGAAATTCGATTCAACCTGGACTTGGAATATCGAATATATTATTACCAGGGAGATGTATGATATTCCACTGTAAATATACATGATAATATAAATTTATTTATATTTAATGTAATTATATTTAAATATATTTATATATTTAAATGGGTCATCCAGAGCTTTAAAAATAGTCGGTTTTGCAAACGAAGTCGGAATTCCACAAAACTAATTTTGTTGGATCCGCAATGTTAAATTGTTGTTAGATTTCCAGTTTCGTGATTTTTAGAGTCACTGTGTGGCCGTACGGATTTTTAGAGTGAAGAACAGTCGATAAATTGACCTTTAAAAATATGCTGTGTGAGCAAACGAAGTCGGAATTCGACGAAACCAGTTTCGTTGGGACCGTAATGTCGAACTCTAGCTGCATGCCCATTTTCATGATTTTTGGGTGTCGTATGTGATCATAGGGATTTTTAGAGGATAAGTACAAACAACGGTTGGTTATAAATGAATATAATAATCAATAAAAATATATATTTTTTCTCCTATAAATAACCCTTTAAATTTTCCTAACCTAATTTCATTTTTGTTGGTCAATAGCAAGTAAAAATGCGCCGCATTCATTTTCCATTTTTCCAGTAAAATTTCGATCCAAAATAAAATCAAAACAAAGGAAATCAAATACTATAAATTCTACAACCAACATATTTGTGATCGTAGTGAATGGAGCTTCAAGATGAGGCCGGTTTCACAGGATACGATCAACATTTTTGGAGTTCCCTTTTTAGCAGCTTTGCTAGGGTTCGAATTTCTGTCTGATTGGGCCATCGCGAGGCCTCGAAGTTGATGAAATTGGTTTGCTCGGTTGGAGGAGCACCTAGATTTGGGTTTATACGCAGTGCGATGGAGTAATGGGTGGTGCGACTTCATCATACCGTGGTTGAGAGCCTGACACCGCGAGTGCAGGTGGTCGTCGAGTGGTACTCGAGTTCGACGTGATGGAGTTGGGGATGTTGAGGAGTTAAAGAGATACATTTCTGTGTATTCGGTTTGGTTTAATGGTGGAAGAATGAGGAGGTAGGAGCAGGGAATGGTCGGATAATGGGGTGTTCAACTGGAGGAGCCGGCTTGTTTGCTCGTTCAGGAAGAAAAGGTGAAGAGCGGGTATGGGCCTTTAAGGAAAATGGGCTGGTATTATAAAAGGGGTAAGGCCTAGTTGAAAATAGATTTGAGTTTGTTTTTAATATAAAAGTGTATGAACCTGTAACTTTAATACCTATTACATACATTATCAGAATTTCGAACGGTTGGATCCGTTGGGATCGTATGGACGGTGGCTCCACAATGGAACTGACTGGGAGTGAATTGAAGCTCATTACAATTTATAGCAAAATAAATTTTCCGTCTGAATCGAGCAATGGTTATCGTTATTAACGATGATCGTCCAATGTGAGTTAAACTCACCAACTCTGAACAGTTATTTTTATAACGTATTCTTAGAACTGATAATTATCTGTTGATTGCTGAGTGTTGATTGGTTGCTTGAACTGCTAGTCAGTTAGTTGAAATGATATATATACCATTAAATATTGATGTTGCTTATCAGAACATTTCATACTGAACGAAGTTGATGTTAATTATACGGTTTAACATCTGTGATGCAGGGGAATAGGTTGGAGTGACCCAACTGGGTTCCTCAATATATAGAATACTGTTTGTTTCATATACTGTGATGTATGATGTGATATATAATCTGTTATTGATTGTATATGGTTGGATGATATTGATCACTGTGATTGGGTATTTAAATACCATAAGGAATACTGAATATAGAAAGAGGAATTTTCATAGAGTTATTGAAAATGAATTATTTATAAAATCGAAGGATTTATAAAAGGAATATTTATTTAGAAAATAAATAGAATTTAAAAAGGAAATCATTTATAAAGTGAAGAACCGTTACTAAAAGTAAATCTTTATAAATGGATAAAAGTTATTTAAAGTTAGTTAATCAAGTTGAGTTATTTAAAGTGAGTTAATCAAGTTGAGTTATTTAAAGTGAGTTAATCAAGTTGAGTTATTTAAAGTGAGTTAATCAAGTTGAGTTATTTAAAGGGAGTTAATAAAGTTGAGTTAGTAAAGTGAGTTAATCAAGTCGAAATTTATCGAGGCGAGTTAGTCAAGTTGAGTTAGTCGAGTCGAGAGAGTTGAGTCGAGTTAGTCGAATAAGAGTTAATCAAATAGAGTTAAACAAAAATTAGAAACTGGCTAGAGATTAATAAGTTGAATGGTTTCTTAAGTATCGATCTGATGTTGGTTTCGGCCTTCGGGGTTTATACTTAGGAAGTTGTTCTCTTGTTAGTTTATAGTTAGAGTCTGATAGATGTGGAAGAATAGGGATACGTAATTAAGTCGTGGAAATGTTTTCCAGTGTTAATAACGTACATTTTCTAAACATAGAAAATGAGGAAATATGTGTATATATATATATATACTTGTTTTATGATTGGATCGATAATTCCATTTGGAATTAAGATCGTTGTGTGAACACCGACATGTTTTCATATGATAGTTAAATCACAGACTATCAAAGTTTTGACCATTTTAACGTTGTTAATATGGAGAGACCGGTTGGATTCTTATCCAAAGAACCACTCTGTATTGGCATAAGCATTGCGAATATGCGAAAGAAAATTTGAGATGGAGTAAAGTGCAAGGGCTGTTGTATAAGTCCTTGGTAGAGATTGCCTAGGATGGATGTACTGAATAGTGCCTTCGGTTTCGTTCAATCCCAGAACTAACGTAAATGGACGAATGTCTGACAAAATATTTCCAATGATCGAATGGGTTGGTCTGTATAAATATATATGGTGTCAACGGATTTATTCCCTTAGCATAACATCCAGAATATTTGTGCAAATCAATTAGTGATTAACAGATCTGACAATGTGGCATTCAAAGTGATCGTGTTATCAATGAATGCAAAATAGTCGTAGCCTCTGGCCTCAATAACCAGTAAATGACAAAAATCGGGCAGGCAGCATGGCTAAGTCGGTCGCACCGAAGTAGGGTGTATAATCACCTATCTAGAGAATATTCATTTGCTTCCTTAATCTATCAATGCTGTCCCATATATATATATATATGGGAAAACGGTTGCTGATCCCAACCGTTGCTGATATACATTCGATACACTCAAGCGAAATGAGTGGTCGGTCATGTGTGGTTGAGTTGCAAGATGTTCTTGTTGAACTCCAGTATATCGTTCCTAGAATACACTGATCGGAAGGTGGTTCCATACCTTGTCATAGTTGGAAATCCATTACCCAATACGTGCTTGCGGTTTTGATTGTATACTATATATGTACAACGTGAGATGAAAGCGTTTCTGCTAGATGATTATTATACTGTGGTTGATAGACATTATTATAATATCAAAAGGTTTTGATATAAAGATATTTTGGATTCTCATAAGGGAAAAACCCGTTCCGTTATACGGCGTGGTCTTATGAGATATCGTTTACTTGTTCAAATTGTTTTAAACCGTTTTACTCATACCAGTCCCATGACTGACCCGGAGTTTACTTTGTTTTTTTCTACCTAAACTCTTGGGTGCCTAAATTTGTACGGGCAGTCAAGTATTTCAGGATTTTACAGATACACTTGGAGAGCTTGGAGCAGGAGGCTTCAAGATTCTATAGCTATTATTATTTTCGATGTTGTTGTAAGTGTTGTACTCTGAAATGTTATTGTATACATATACTGTTTGTATTTCAAAAGTTATGTTATATTTTATTCGTTCCGCTGTGAGATTCGTGGTTACTCTGATGATGATGTTCTTCTTCTTCATCAATTCTAATAGTTCTTCCTTATCTATCCTCACCCTCTATCTTCTTTCTATTAATTTCTTGAATTTCCAGTGCAATTTGGGGTTTGACTTGTGTTATTTGGTCAGCTAAAATTCTACCGGATTTTCGGGTCATTACAGTTGGTATCAGAGCTTAAGCTTAGTTATTACCTTGGCTTTGTGGCGTGACTCAGTAGAGATAGGGTTAGTAATGCCCTTGATTGAGTTGAGTGTATATATACGAGTGAACATATTTATTATTTGATATAAAAAATTGTTTTATATTGTGGAGCTTTATTGGTTGAGTGGCTTATGAATTCTGGTCGATGGTGGGGCACCACAATATCGATAAGGGTTTCTAAACACTCGAATACGATGGGTCGGCGCGGTATGTTTTGAAAGCGGGTGAATGAAGTAATTTTACCCGAATTATATTTTGATATAAAAGAATGGTTAAGATTTGAATCATTATAGTATAGTGGATGTGTAGGTTATTATTTAATCGAATGAGATTATAGTTGAAATGGTTATATAAATAACCAATTAGAATTCATATAAGTATAATATATGAGAATTTTAAAATCCTGGGAGATTTTCAATGTGTTTACAAACATTGGAAGGATATTTTGAAATGATTTCAAAATGGGAAATGTTTAAGAATGGTTTTGAAAATGATATAGTATTGAACTCACTTTTATAACTGGAAAATAACCCTGATGAGTGTGGCCACATCATCAGTGTTCATTTTCGAGTTGTTAAGTGACGGATTACTACCAAAGATTTTGTTTTTGAAATGTTTTGCGAAAACAAGTTGTTTAGAAATTCAAAGGTTTTGAATTGGCGTTATGATTCCAAATTGATTTGAAATAAACCCAGAAATTTAAATTCTGAAATTTTACTTAACTTATGGAGTTAAATAGATGGAGATGGTAAAAGTGAATAATAAACCAAAATTTAACTGGAACTAAGTTAAATAAAATTGGATTTGATTAGTGAATAATCTGGAATGGTATTGGAATTGGTGAGTTAAAATTTTGAAAATCGAGAATGGAACTCGAGTTAAGAATGAGATGTGATTTGAGGATATAAACTGTTTGGAGTTGATTGGTATGGCATGATATATGCAGAATTGGTAACAGGTGCAAAGTGATATAATGATATACCCGGCAAAAAGGTACAAGTTTATATTTCATATGAGTTTGGTGATTTATGAGTCGATTTGGCAAGCCGCTTGGCTGTTTGATTTTCTTTTGGTTGGAGAAGGCCTACATAGCCAAGTTGGAGTTTTACCAATAGGGCTGTACAAAAGAGGTTATGGCGAAATTTTCCGAAAAATTTAAGCCTTAGAAAATTTTCAGAATTTTTGAAAATTTTAGTTAGTCGGAATAAATTAATATTTTAGTCGATATTAATTGGTTCAGTTGAAACTAAAGTTAAAGGGTAAACCGATAAATATTTACCCAGTAGATAGGGTCGTCCTCTACCTTAGCAATTTCGAGGACGAAATTATTTCAAGTGGGGAAGAATGTAATGACCCGCATTTCCAGGGGTATAATAATTAATTAATTTAATTATTTAAATAGTGGTTTAGAGAATTAAATGGTCGCTAATTAAATTTTAGTGAATATTTAATTAAATTAAATAATAGAATAATATATTTAATTCAGAAATACTCAAAAATAGTGGAATTCAGAATACAGTGTGAATTGGATTTTATATAAGGTATAATTCAGTTTAGAATTGAATTAGATTAACGAATATAATTAAATAACGTCAGTTTGAACGTATAATTATATTATAATTAAAAGCAAGCTTGAAATGGCGTTGTAGTTCGTAAATTCGTGATTCGAGCTTCAACTGAATGTACAGGATTCGTTTTAAGCCGGATTTATGTGAAACAAGAAACGTGTGGAGCTGGTGGAGTATATCTTTCTAGTGGAAGAGAAAAATCGGGATTTCGTCGTATAGATTTTGATTTACGTTCAAATCAAATTTCAGAAAAGTCGCTGTGGAATTCCTTTATAATTCGTAACGCTTTATATACGTTATAAAAGAGAATTTCAATATAAGTTGAAATTCGATTCAACCTGGACTTGGAATATCGAATATATAATTACCCAGGAGATGTATGATATTCCACTATAAATATACACGATAATATAAATTTATTTATATTTAATGTAATTATATTTAAATATATTTATTTATTTAAATGGGTCATCCAAAGCTTTAAAAATAGCCGGTTTTGCAAACGAAGTCGGAATTCGACGAAACTAATTTTGTTGGATCCGCAATGTTAAATTGTTGTTAGATTTCCAGTTTCGTGATTTTTAGAGTCACTGTGTGGCCGTACGGATTTTTAGAGTGAAGAACAATCGATAAATTGACCTTTAAAAATATGCTGTGTGAGCAAACGAAGTCGGAATTCGACGAAACCAGTTTTGTTGGGACCGTAATGTCGAACTCTAGCAGCTTGCCCATTTTCATGATTTTTGGGTGTCGTATGTGATCATAGGAATTTTTAGAGGATAAGTACAAACAACGGTTGGTTATAAATGAATATAATAATCAATAAAAATATATTTTTATTCTCCTATAAATAACCCTTAAAAATTTCCTAACCTGATTTCATTTTTGTTGGTCAACAGCAAGTAAAAATGCGCCACATTCATTTTCCATTTTTCCAGTAAAATTTCGATCCAAAATAAAATCAAAACAAAGGAAATCAAATACTATAAATTCTACAACCAACATATTTGTGATCGTAGTGAATGGAGCTTCAAGATGAGGTCGGTTTCACAAGGTACAATCAACATTTTTGGAGTTCCCTTTTTAGTAGCTTTGCTAGGGTTCGAATTTCTGTCTGATTGGGTCATCGTGAGGCCTCAAGGTTTGTGAAATTGGTTTGCTCGGTTGGAGGAGCACCTAGATTTGGGTTTATACGCAGTGCGATGGAGTAATGGGTGGTGCGACTTCATGATACCGTGGTTGAGAGCCTGACACCGCGAGTGCAGGTGGTCGTCGAGTGGTACTCGAGTTCGACGTGATGGAGTTGGGGATGTTGAGGAGTTAAAGAGATACATTTCTGTGTATTCGATTTGGTTTAATGGTGGAAGAATGAGGAGGTAGGAGCAGGGATTGGTCGGATAATGGGGTGTTCAACTGGAGGAGCCGGCTTGTTTGCTCGTTCAGGAAGAAAAGGTGAAGAGCGGGTATGGGCCTTTAAGGGAAATGGGCTGGTATTTTAAAAGGGGTAAGGCCTAGTTGAAAATATATTTGAGTTTGTTTTTAATATAAAAGTGTATGAATCTGTAACTTTAATATCTATTACATACATTATCAGAATTTCGAACGGTTGGATCCGTTGGGATCGTATGGACGGTGGCTCCACAATGGAACTGACTGGGAGTGAATTGAAGCTCGTCACGTCTGAATCGAGCGATGGTTATCGTTATTAACGATGATCGTCCAATGTGAGTAAAACTCACCAACCCTGAACAGTTATTTTTATAACGTATTCTTAGAACTGATAATTACCTGTTGATTGCTGTGTGTACATTGGTTGATTGAACTACTAGTCTGTTAGTTGAAATTATATATATACCATTAAATATTGATGTTGCTTATCAGAACATTTCATACTGAATGAAGTTGATGTTAATTATATGGTTTAACATCTGTGATGCAGGGGAATAGGTTGGAGGGACCCAACTGGGTTCCTCAATATATAGAATACTGTTTGTTTCATATACTGTGATGTATGATGTGATATATAATCTGTTATTGATTGTATATGGTTGGATGATATTGATCACTGTGATTGGGTATTTAAATACCATAAGGAATACTTAATATAGAAAGAGGAATTTTCAAAGAGTTATTGAAAATGAATTATTTATAAAATCGAAGGATTTTATAAAAGGAATATTTATTTAGAAAATAAATAGAATTTAAAAAGGAAATCATTTATAAAGTGAAGAACCGTTACTAAAAGTAAATCTTTATAAATGGATAAAAGTTATTTAAAGTGAGTTAATCAAGTTGAGTTATTTAAAGTGAGTTAATCAAGTTGAGTTATTTAAAGTGAGTTAATCAAGTTGAGTTATTTTAAGTGAGTTAATCAAGTTGAGTTATTTAAAGGGAGTTAATCAAGTTGATTTAGTAAAGTGAGTTAATCAAGTTGAGTTATTTAAAGGGAGTTAATCAAGTTGAGTTAGTAAAGTGAGTTAATCAAGTCGAAATTTGTCGAGGCGAGTTAGTCGAGTCGAGAGAGTCGAGTCGAGTTAGTCGAATAAGAGTTAATCAAATAGAGTTAAACAAAAATTAGAAACTGGCTAGAGATTAATAAGTTGAATGGTTTCTTATGTATCGATCTGATGTTGGTTTCGGCCTTCGGGGTTTATACTTAGGAAGTTGTTCTCTTGTTAGTTTATAGTTAGAGTCTGATAGATGTGGAAGAATAGGGATACGTAATTAAGCCATGGAAATGTTTTCCAGTGTTAATAACGTACATTTTCTAAACATAGAAAATGAAGATATATATATATATATATTTGTTTGATGATTGGATCGATAATTCCATTTGGAATTAAGATAATTGTGTGAACACCGACATGTTTTCATTTGATAGTTAAATCACAGACTATCAAAGTTTTGACCATTTTAACGTTGTTAATATGGAGAGACCGGTTGGATTCTTATCCAAAGAACCACTCTGTATTGGCATAAGCGTTGCGAATATGCCAAAGAAAATTTGAGATGGAGTAAAGTGCAAGGGCTGTTGTATAAGTCCTAGGTAGAGATTGCCTAGGATGGATGTACTGAATAGTGCCTTCGGTTTCGTTCAATCCCAGAACGAATGTAAATGGACGAGTGTCTGACAAAATATTTCCAATGATCGAATTGGTTGGTCTGTATAAATATATATGGTGGCAATGGATTTATTCCCTTAGCATAACATCCAGAATATTTGTGCAAATCAATTAGTGATTAACGGATCTGACAATGTGGCATTCAAAGTGATCGTGTTATCAATGAATGGAAAGTAGTCGTAGCCTCTGGCCTCAACAACCAGTAAATGACAAAAATCGGGCAGGCAGCATGGGTAAGTCGGTCGCACCGAAGTAGGGTGTATAATCACCTATCTAGAGAATATTCATTTGCTTCCTTAATCTATCAATGTTGTCCCACATATATATACGGGAAAACGGTTGCTGATCTCAACCGTTGGTGATATACATTCGATACACTCAAGCAAAATGAGTGGTCGGTCATGTGTGGTTGAGTTGCAAGATGTTCTTGTTGAACTCCAGTGTATCGTTCCTAGAGTACACTGATCGGAAGGTGGTTCCATACCTTGTCATAGTTGGAAATCCATTACCCAATACGTGCTTGCGGTTTTGATTGTATACTATATATGTAGAACGTGAGATGAAAGCGTTTCTACTAGATGATTATTATACTGTGGTTGACAGACATTATTATAATATCAAAAGGTTTTGATATAAAGATATTTTGGATTCTCATAAGGGAAAACCCCGTTCCGTTATACGGCGTTGTAACGGCCGGGAATTCACCATACTTGAATTTTCAACAGTAATACGAAATCCTGTATTACTCGTCGAACAAAACCAAGTATTGAACTCCTGACTGTTAATAGAAAGAATTTAGAAGGTGAGATAGAAGAGGTAGAACTAATAGAATAGAAGAGTAAGAAGATATCAGAGTCTCACAGTGGAAATAATCTCACAGCGGAATTTCACAAAATATATATAATATTACATATCAGAGTTTGTTACATCAGAGTACATCATCATAATACATCATCATCAGAGTTTAACAGCATAATTATACATCATGACTTAGAATAATACAGATGTGGATATAATACTGGTCTTGGCCTTGACTTCATCAGGTTCCACTTGCCTACCTGGACTACTTGTCTACTCATAATAAATATTATGAGTACCCAAGAGTTTAGGAAACACAGAAAATAATCTCTGGGTCAGTCGGGGGACTGGTGTGAGTAAACATAGATAAGAAATGTAAACAAGGAATAAGGATTTAGGTTTTTCATGTTGACAGGTTTATTTATTTTAGAAGTCATTAGATCAATCCATGTCTAATATCTGGATAATGATCTAAGTATTTTATATCAAAACGTGTGATATTATAATAGTTTTTATCAAATAAATAACCATCTAGTGAAACGCTTGCATCTCACGTTCACATATAGTATAAAATCGAAAACCGCGGAGCGCTTAGTGGAGATTGGATTCCAACACACAAGGTATGGGAGCACCTACCGATCAGTGTACTCTAGAGGGTATACACTGCAGGTTCAACAAGAACGTCTTGCAACCCGGCCACACATGACCGTCCACTCATTTAGCTTGAGTGTAACGAATATATTATCACCTCCACGGTTGTGATCAGCAACCGCTACCGAATGCTGCAGCAGTGAAATATAGATGAGAAGACAAAAGGAATTTCTCTAGATGGTGATAATACACCCTGCTTGGGTATGACCCAACTAGCCATGCTGCCTAGCCCAACTTTTGTTACTTCCGGGTTGTGAGGTTCTGAGGCCACGTTTATCCTTCTGACAGATTTCTCTTCAATTACTTTGAATGCCACATCGTCATATCCGTCAGAAACACTCATTCGATTACCCAAATATATTGCGGGCAATGAGGCTAAGAGAAACGAATTTCTCCGCCACCAACGTAATATACTTACGTAAATTCGATGCGTAGAATCTAACTGATATACGTTGTCAGACACTCGTCCATTCGGGTTTGTCCTGGGACTGAACAGACCGAAGATACTTTGGTCTTTACATATCGTTGTCTTCAGTATTCTGATATGCGTCGTATAAATCGAGTCGAAGTGGAATGTTTATTCCGGACTCTTCGAAACGATGTACGTAATGTCTTTTACAGTCGATAAATAATTGTCAGCTTAATCTGATTATAATTCAGTTTACACATTATTTATCATCACACAAACAATATATGTTTCCTTTGTTCATATAAGGAAATTTAATTATCTTTTAAAATTAATCAGTTAAAGTGTGAGCGTTGCACATGGTATTTATTTCGGTTTTTGAGCATCATTTACAAACGAGCGAAGTAAGCGTGTGCGTCGCACACGGTGTTATGCTTCGTTTATTATCGGTGTTTTAGACGATGTTCAATACTCCCGTTTCTTTTGTAAAATAATTCGTTACATTTTATTTATCATAACTAATTTAAGTTAACAATTTAAATTAATTATTTCTTTTTATTTCTATCTTTATAGTTGTCGAACTTCTACAGTCGATCTTCTCCATTTCGATCTTCTGGCTACTGTCATTCTTCTTTCCATGTCTGATCATCGGCTTCTCGTCTTGCATCCAGCGTTCAAAACGTTATCACTTCATTACCCTTTGTTTTTCCCCTTTCCTAAAGCCTAAGCATTCACACAGCCGGCCTGCACCATGCATTCACCACGCAAGCTACACGTTTTACAGTAAGCCTTCCCCACTATTTCCCTTTTCTTTTATTGGTTTTATGTTCTCTCTTTTTTTTGGTTTCTTATTCTGTTTTTGCTGTCCTCCTTATAATTCCTTTGCCCATATAAACCTTTTCTTGCTGCTCCAACTAGTATCAAAGAGGAAACAATGCAAATTCTAGAGATGCAGCAAAGAAGCATTATTCACGTGCAACGTTACAAGTATAACATAACCGGTTATAATAGAGTTATTCTTTTCTTTTTGCTCTTATTACTGTTTCCTCCTCATTCATTATTTCGGCTGTCACTTACCTCTTCTTTTCTCTTGTTTTTGCTTAAACTTTCATATAACAGCATGTCCCTCTCCTTTTGGTTTCCTTTACTACACTTCCCTGCTTCATATTCTTGTATGCCACAAGTAAAGGTTTTAACAGTTTTCTTTTTCTTCCTTTTGAAACAAACTGTTGCTGCAAGCTTACTTCTCTTCTTTACTTTGTTTTAACGTTGCGCCATTTTCCTTTTTTGTTTTACCACTTTTTCTTTTGTTTATTTTTATTTTTAAGGACTGACATACCAGCTAGAAAGTATTGAATAATTCTAAAAATAGTAGGATCATCCAAACTTGGTCAATATCTTACGTCCTTAGATGCAGCACCAATTGTTCTGTTTTGCTCTAAAACAATCTCCTTAATCATAGCACCTCACAAATGCCAAGCCACGCAGAAAAGACATTTGTTAAAATTTCCAAATTACTTCCAATTTTCTTGCTTTGGTAACCTCCCTAGTGCACACATCTGCCGGGTGCACATGCACAGGCCCCTTAGTCCCAAGTCCAGATGAACGGTACCAAACAGTACTTTATTTTTCTTTTATATATGCTATGGTATTTATTTTAAACTTAAATTGAACTTCTTTATTTTTATATTTAGGAACACTCCTTATCAGAAGAACTTGCCAATGCCTACCGCACAGCAGCAAATATGATGCGTCATAAGTGTAAGGTAAAATGGGAGGATCGGAGAAGGTGACAGCTTATTACCGCAACTTTATCAACTCTAAAGTCAAAGATAATGTTATAAATAATGTGCTAGATGAAGTGTCTCAGTCTTTTGTTAAACACTTCTTTGATATTCTTGGAAGTGCAGGGAATAAGAACATTCAACTTCTGATTTTCTTGTTTGCAACTCCTGCTTCTATCTTTCTTAATCCTATTATGCCACTTGATTTTTACGTGGCCTTCCCTTCTTGTTTGAATTACTACAACAGCCCAAAATGCGTCAATACCCTACTTCTCTCCTTCCTGTTGTTGCTCTTCAATCCGTTCTTTCTTTTAATACTTCTCCCTTTCATAAATCCTTTGCTGCTATTCTTTTCTTTGTTTAGTTTCAAAGAACACACACATCTTAATCTCAGTTTTGGCGAATATAAATCTTAGTTTTGGCACACATCTAATCTCAGTTTTGGCGACCTATAACATTAATTTTTGGCTGACTTAAATCTCAGTTTTAGCACATCTTAATCTCAGTTTTGGCGAATATAAATCTCAGTTTTGAATCTCAGTTTTGGCAACATATAAATCTCAGTTTTGGCGAGTATAAATCTCAGTTTTGGCGAGTATAATTCTCAGTTTTGAATCTCAGTTTTGGCGACATATAAATCTCAGTTTTGGCGAGTATAAATCTCAGTTTTGGCGAGTATAATTCTCAGTTTTGGCGAGTATAATTCTCAGTTTTGAATCTCAGTTTTGGCGACATATAAATCTCAGTTTTGGCGAGTATAAATCTCAGTTTTGGCGAGTATAATTCTCAGTTTTGAATCTCAGTTTTGGCGACATATAAATCTCAGTTTTGGCGAGTATAAATCTCAGTTTTGGCGAGTATAATTCTCAGTTTTGAATCTCAGTTTTGGCGAGTATATATGGTAACACAATCAACATACTTGCATCATTTAGTTCCAACCAAAGAAATGTTTTAAATAGAGATTAAAAGAGTTTTACTCACTGAGATGTAACCGCCTAAACACAACCATGTCTATCCTATTATATGCATGTGTATATCAATGCATAAAAGAAGATAAAAAGGATAGTTTACTCACTGAGATGTAACCGCCTAAACACAACCATGTCTATCCTATTATATGCATGTGTATATCAATGCATAAAAGAAGATAAAAAGGATAGTTTACTCACCACAATGCTATCCAAATGATCCAGAAAATGCTTCAGATCTGAGAATGGGAATTCAGTTTTGTTTGTGATGAAAATGTGAAGGAATTGAGTGGTATTTATAGGTAAATTCATGCATTAGAATATGAATTCCTGTGCACAATTTCCAACAGCAAAACCCTTCTAGCCTCACCCCTCTTCTATATCACCTACGGCACAAAATGAGGAGAACATGGTTTCAAATTTTGTCTTACTTAGGCTTGTAGCCAATGACATGTCCCTATGTGATGGCTTCTAGAAGATGAACCTTAACTTCATTAAATGCAATGACCCCTTTTTGGAATTTTATGGCCTTAAACAAATGTTTCCATTTGATTTTACTTGCTGAGGTGTTCATGCTATCTACACTATAGGATTTAGAGAAATGGTTTGCTAATCTTTAGTGTTACTATTTAGGGTATGTTTCATTTAATGCTTTCACATGGTTTAGATTTGTTAGATATTATTTAGGATCCTTAGGTGATGACTCCTCATATATTAGCCATATTATCATATCTTTGTTCTTGTCTTATCTTGTATGCTATTTTCTATACTAGATTTATAGAATCCTAAATTAATATTTTTGTCTTGCTTTGTTATATGTATGTTGGGTTGTTTTTGTCCGAAGGTCCCTCTTTATCTTCCAAGTGAATAAAATACCCTTTCAATGATTCATGTTCTAGGCTTTTTGTTTTTAAATCCTTACTTCGTTAAATGGTCAAACTATGAACCATTATGTTCTTGTATGTATTTTTATTTAAGTTTTCAACTTAAATGTTTTACACTTGTTTTTTCCTTTTTCAAGATTAAATCAAGTCTATACATACATGTGCTTATCCATATATATATTTGTTTCAAAAAATCTCTTTAGTTTGATTTTAAATAGCAAATCTCATTTTAATTACTTATTAAAATGATTTAAAAGTCGTCAGAAAAGTCGGGACATTACAGTCCACCCCCCTTATAAGAATTTCGTCCCCGAAATTAAAGTAAGAAGATAGAAAGATTTTCCCAAAGATGATATTCCATATCATAATTACTTCATACACTCTAATTATACATTAGATTCAAAGTCGTACTAGGCATACATATCATATTACCATCTAGGCATACATATCATATTACCCTACTAGTGCTATACTTGACTGATTCAAGTTGTAGACTATCATATCATATATATAGATATATATATATATATATATATATAGCCCAACTCATTTCTCCATCCTACTGCTCTGACACTGTGTAGGTACTTTTCATGATCCCTTTTTCCTTCGTGTCCCCAGAAGTTGACGGTTCATTCATGATAGCGTAAACATTAGGCTGTGGTGCCTTCTTCATCAGTGGGCAGTTCCTGATCATGTGTCCAGGCTGATGACAGTTGAAACAGAGGTTCTTTGCCACCATCTCATTCCTTTGATTCTGATTCTGCTGCTGTTGATGTTGTTGAGGTTTCTGCTGCTGTTGGAGTTGTTCTGGTTCCTTATCCTTTGACTCCTTACAGTACCTAGCGATATGTCCCTTCTGTTTGCAGTTGTGACACAGAAGATTCTTGAAACGATTTTCATACTTCTCCTCCCCTGTACTTCCTTTTTCTTTGTTCTCCCAATTCGGATTGAATTTCCTCTTCCGGGAGTTCTCGCCATTGATTTTTCCAGTCTGATCCTTTGCTGTTGTGGGTTTCTTAGCATCCAAGGCTTCATACCTGAGTGCTAAATCCACTAATTCGACAAACGGGTCCTTTAAATGTCCCATCATCCTTCCTTGCAGATTATCCTTCAGTCCAGCTACAAACATCTCGTTCTTCTTCAGTGGGGTATTTACCAACTCTGGTCCAAAGCTTGACAGTGCATTGAACTTGTTTTCATATTCGGTAACAGTCATGCCTTCCTGCTTTAGATCGATAAAGTCCCGGTACATCCTTGTCTTCCCAGTGGCTGGAAGATACTGGGCTTCAAAAGCTTCTTTGAACTTCTCCCAAGTAAAATCTTCCTCCGGAGTGTTTGCAGTCTGAGCGTCCCACCAGATTGCTGCGGCTCCCTCCAGATTCCATGAAGCCAAGAGACGTTTGTATTCGTCATCTAACTTCAGTCCCTTAAAAATCTTCTCACATGATCTAATCCATGCTTGGACATCAACCAGTGATTCAGTTCCTTTAAACGTCTTTCCTCCCAGAGTAGTGTAGTTTTTGCAGATCATTGCGAAGTTTGGCTGCGTTGGAGCTTGGACCACTTCAGTTGTTTCCACTTGGGTTTGATTCACAGTGTGCCCATTGGTTGTGGTTGCCCTGCTTGCTCTTCGGCCTCGTCTTCCTTGAGAACTCATTTTCTGAGTATATGATTTGAAAGTCAATACTCAACCAGAAGATATTCCTAGGGATAATCTTAAGTTAATAACTAGGGTTGATAGCTATGGACGACCTATATAAAAATAGTTTTTAGTAAAAATACGCTCTCACGATACTTACCCAACTCAATCTAGGGTGTTACTAACCCTATCTCTACTGAGTTACGCCACAGAGCCAAGGTTACTACTCAACCAATAGCTCTGATACCAACTGTAACGGCCGGGAATTCACCATACTTGAATTTTCAACAGTAATACGAAATCCTGTATTACTCGTCGAACAAAACCAAGTATTGAACTCCTGACTGTTAATAGAAAGAATTTAGAAGGTGAGATAGAAGAGGTAGAACTAATAGAATAGAAGAGTAAGAAGATATCAGAGTCTCACAGTGGAAATAATCTCACAGCGGAATTTCACAAAATATATATAATATTACATATCAGAGTTTGTTACATCAGAGTACATCATCATAATACATCATCATCAGAGTTTAACAGCATAATTATACATCATGACTTAGAATAATACAGATGTGGATATAATACTGGTCTTGGCCTTGACTTCATCAGGTTCCACTTGCCTACCTGGACTACTTGTCTACTCATAATAAATATTATGAGTACCCAAGAGTTTAGGAAACACAGAAAATAATCTCTGGGTCAGTCGGGGGACTGGTGTGAGTAAACATAGATAAGAAATGTAAACAAGGAATAAGGATTTAGGTTTTTCATGTTGACAGGTTTATTTATTTTAGAAGTCATTAGATCAATCCATGTCTAATATCTGGAAAATGATCTAAGTATTTTATATCAAAACGTGTGATATTATAATAGTTTTTATCAAATAAATAACCATCTAGTGAAACGCTTGCATCTCACGTTCACATATAGTATAAAATCGAAAACCGTGGAGCGCTTAGTGGAGATTGGATTCCAACACACAAGGTATGGGAGCACCTACCGATCAGTGTACTCTAGAGGGTATACACTGCAGGTTCAACAAGAACGTCTTGCAACCCGGCCACACATGACCGTCCACTCATTTAGCTTGAGTGTAACGAATATATTATCACCTCCACGGTTGTGATCAGCAACCGCTACCGAATGCTGCAGCAGTGAAATATAGATGAGAAGACAAAAGGAATTTCTCTAGATGGTGATAATACACCCTGCTTGGGTATGACCCAACTAGCCATGCTGCCTAGCCCAACTTTTGTTACTTCCGGGTTGTGAGGTTCTGAGGCCACGTTTATCCTTCTGACAGATTTCTCTTCAATTACTTTGAATGCCACATCGTCATATCCGTCAGAAACACTCATTCGATTACCCAAATATATTGCGGGCAATGAGGCTAAGAGAAACGAATTTCTCCGCCACCAACGTAATATACTTACGTAAATTCGATGCGTAGAATCTAACTGATATACGTTGTCAGACACTCGTCCATTCGGGTTTGTCCTGGGACTGAACAGACCGAAGATACTTTGGTCTTTACATATCGTTGTCTTCAGTATTCTGATATGCGTCGTATAAATCGAGTCGAAGTGGAATGTTTATTCCGGACTCTTCGAAACGATGTACGTAATGTCTTTTACAGTCGATAAATAATTGTCAGCTTAATCTGATTATAATTCAGTTTACACATTATTTATCATCACACAAACAATATATGTTTCCTTTGTTCATATAAGGAAATTTAATTATCTTTTAAAATTAATCAGTTAAAGTGTGAGCGTTGCACATGGTATTTATTTCGGTTTTTGAGCATCATTTACAAACGAGCGAAGTAAGCGTGTGCGTCGCACACGGTGTTATGCTTCGTTTATTATCGGTGTTTTAGACGATGTTCAATACTCCCGTTTCTTTTGTAAAATAATTCGTTACATTTTATTTATCATAACTAATTTAAGTTAACAATTTAAATTAATTATTTCTTTTTATTTCTATCTTTATAGTTGTCGAACTTCTACAGTCGATCTTCTCCATTTCGATCTTCTGGCTACTGTCATTCTTCTTTCCATGTCTGATCATCGGCTTCTCGTCTTGCATCCAGCGTTCAAAACGTTATCACTTCATTACCCTTTGTTTTTCCCCTTTCCTAAAGCCTAAGCATTCACACAGCCGGCCTGCACCATGCATTCACCACGCAAGCTACACGTTTTACAGTAAGCCTTCCCCACTATTTCCCTTTTCTTTTATTGGTTTTATGTTCTCTCTTTTTTTTGGTTTCTTATTCTGTTTTTGCTGTCCTCCTTATAATTCCTTTGCCCATATAAACCTTTTCTTGCTGCTCCAACTAGTATCAAAGAGGAAACAATGCAAATTCTAGAGATGCAGCAAAGAAGCATTATTCACGTGCAACGTTACAAGTATAACATAACCGGTTATAATAGAGTTATTCTTTTCTTTTTGCTCTTATTACTGTTTCCTCCTCATTCATTATTTCGGCTGTCACTTACCTCTTCTTTTCTCTTGTTTTTGCTTAAACTTTCATATAACAGCATGTCCCTCTCCTTTTGGTTTCCTTTACTACACTTCCCTGCTTCATATTCTTGTATGCCACAAGTAAAGGTTTTAACAGTTTTCTTTTTCTTCCTTTTGAAACAAACTGTTGCTGCAAGCTTACTTCTCTTCTTTACTTTGTTTTAACGTTGCGCCATTTTCCTTTTTTGTTTTACCACTTTTTCTTTTGTTTATTTTTATTTTTAAGGACTGACATACCAGCTAGAAAGTATTGAATAATTCTAAAAATAGTAGGATCATCCAAACTTGGTCAATATCTTACGTCCTTAGATGCAGCACCAATTGTTCTGTTTTGCTCTAAAACAATCTCCTTAATCATAGCACCTCACAAATGCCAAGCCACGCAGAAAAGACATTTGTTAAAATTTCCAAATTACTTCCAATTTTCTTGCTTTGGTAACCTCCCTAGTGCACACATCTGCCGGGTGCACATGCACAGGCCCCTTAGTCCCAAGTCCAGATGAACGGTACCAAACAGTACTTTATTTTTCTTTTATATATGCTATGGTATTTATTTTAAACTTAAATTGAACTTCTTTATTTTTATATTTAGGAACACTCCTTATCAGAAGAACTTGCCAATGCCTACCGCACAGCAGCAAATATGATGCGTCATAAGTGTAAGGTAAAATGGGAGGATCGGAGAAGGTGACAGCTTATTACCGCAACTTTATCAACTCTAAAGTCAAAGATAATGTTATAAATAATGTGCTAGATGAAGTGTCTCAGTCTTTTGTTAAACACTTCTTTGATATTCTTGGAAGTGCAGGGAATAAGAACATTCAACTTCTGATTTTCTTGTTTGCAACTCCTGCTTCTATCTTTCTTAATCCTATTATGCCACTTGATTTTTACGTGGCCTTCCCTTCTTGTTTGAATTACTACAACAGCCCAAAATGCGTCAATACCCTACTTCTCTCCTTCCTGTTGTTGCTCTTCAATCCGTTCTTTCTTTTAATACTTCTCCCTTTCATAAATCCTTTGCTGCTATTCTTTTCTTTGTTTAGTTTCAAAGAACACACACATCTTAATCTCAGTTTTGGCGAATATAAATCTTAGTTTTGGCACACATCTAATCTCAGTTTTGGCGACCTATAACATTAATTTTTGGCCGACTTAAATCTCAGTTTTAGCACATCTTAATCTCAGTTTTGGCGAATATAAATCTCAGTTTTGAATCTCAGTTTTGGCAACATATAAATCTCAGTTTTGGCGAGTATAAATCTCAGTTTTGGCGAGTATAATTCTCAGTTTTGAATCTCAGTTTTGGCGACATATAAATCTCAGTTTTGGCGAGTATAAATCTCAGTTTTGGCGAGTATAATTCTCAGTTTTGGCGAGTATAATTCTCAGTTTTGAATCTCAGTTTTGGCGACATATAAATCTCAGTTTTGGCGAGTATAAATCTCAGTTTTGGCGAGTATAATTCTCAGTTTTGAATCTCAGTTTTGGCGACATATAAATCTCAGTTTTGGCGAGTATAAATCTCAGTTTTGGCGAGTATAATTCTCAGTTTTGAATCTCAGTTTTGGCGAGTATATATGGTAACACAATCAACATACTTGCATCATTTAGTTCCAACCAAAGAAATGTTTTAAATAGAGATTAAAAGAGTTTTACTCACTGAGATGTAACCGCCTAAACACAACCATGTCTATCCTATTATATGCATGTGTATATCAATGCATAAAAGAAGATAAAAAGGATAGTTTACTCACTGAGATGTAACCGCCTAAACACAACCATGTCTATCCTATTATATGCATGTGTATATCAATGCATAAAAGAAGATAAAAAGGATAGTTTACTCACCACAATGCTATCCAAATGATCCAGAAAATGCTTCAGATCTGAGAATGGGAATTCAGTTTTGTTTGTGATGAAAATGTGAAGGAATTGAGTGGTATTTATAGGTAAATTCATGCATTAGAATATGAATTCCTGTGCACAATTTCCAACAGCAAAACCCTTCTAGCCTCACCCCTCTTCTATATCACCTACGGCACAAAATGAGGAGAACATGGTTTCAAATTTTGTCTTACTTAGGCTTGTAGCCAATGACATGTCCCTATGTGATGGCTTCTAGAAGATGAACCTTAACTTCATTAAATGCAATGACCCCTTTTTGGAATTTTATGGCCTTAAACAAATGTTTCCATTTGATTTTACTTGCTGAGGTGTTCATGCTATCTACACTATAGGATTTAGAGAAATGGTTTGCTAATCTTTAGTGTTACTATTTAGGGTATGTTTCATTTAATGCTTTCACATGGTTTAGATTTGTTAGATATTATTTAGGATCCTTAGGTGATGACTCCTCATATATTAGCCATATTATCATATCTTTGTTCTTGTCTTATCTTGTATGCTATTTTCTATACTAGATTTATAGAATCCTAAATTAATATTTTTGTCTTGCTTTGTTATATGTATGTTGGGTTGTTTTTGTCCGAAGGTCCCTCTTTATCTTCCAAGTGAATAAAATACCCTTTCAATGATTCATGTTCTAGGCTTTTTGTTTTTAAATCCTTACTTCGTTAAATGGTCAAACTATGAACCATTATGTTCTTGTATGTATTTTTATTTAAGTTTTCAACTTAAATGTTTTACACTTGTTTTTTCCTTTTTCAAGATTAAATCAAGTCTATACATACATGTGCTTATCCATATATATATTTGTTTCAAAAAATCTCTTTAGTTTGATTTTAAATAGCAAATCTCATTTTAATTACTTATTAAAATGATTTAAAAGTCGTCAGAAAAGTCGGGACATTACAGCGTGGTCTTATGAGATATCGTTTACTTGTTCAAATTGTTTTAAACTGTTTTACTCATACCAGTCCCATGACTAACCCGGAGTTTACTTTGTTTTGTTCTACCTAAACTCTTGGGTGCCTAAATTTGTACGGGAAGTCAAGTAGTTCAGGATTTTACAGATACACTTGGAGAGCTTGGAGCAGGAGGCTTCAAGATTCTATAGCTATTATTATTTCCGCTGTTTTTGTAAGTGTTGTACTTTGAAATGTTATTGTATGCATATACTGTTTGTATTTCAAAAGTTATGTTATATTTTATTCGTTCCGCTGTGAGATTCGTGGTTACTCTGATGATGATGTTCGTCTTCTTCTTCAATTCTAATAGTTCTATCTTATCTATCCTCACCCTCTATCTTCTTTCTATTAATTTCTTGAATTTCTAGTGCAATTTGGGGTTGGACTTGTGTTATTTGGTCAGCTCAAATTCTACCAGATTTTCGGGTCATTACATAGTAGGATGGGGTACTATGCCGTCTATGATTGATACATTTATGTTTGAAATTGTTTTGACACTATACACTTATAGAAATAACAAAAATGATTTGTTTTAAATGTACCAAGCATGTTTGGCTATTATATGCGAAAACTCTATCCACTAGCTTGCGTTGCATTGTGTGATGGTACCTGAGTCTTATAATAGCTTCATTTTTCAAAAAACGTAGCGTTATTTTATTTTAAACTTGGATTCGTGTGGAGTAAACATGTTCCGTGTTATACGACGTGGTCCCATGATTTCCAACTTCTAAATTAAAGATCTAATAACTATTTTAGTTCTCACACTAGTCCCATGACCGATTCAGGGTTTATTGTTTTCTACCTAAACTCTGGTTGTCCATATTTTCCACATAGGCAGTTAGTAGTTTTTTTTTCACATATAATTCTTTCATAGGATCTTGGATTACAGCTGGAGCTATATTCGGAAAGCTTTGTATCCGTGTATTTCATTCAGTTGTGCTAGTTGATGTATTTTCCGCTACACATTATATTTATGTATTATTTTCTGCTGCTTTTATAATTTGTTAATCTCTGATGTTGTATTTCCGATGTGTAATATTTATTCATACTCTGATATATTCTTTTACTCTGATGTAATTGTTGTAATAGCAATGAAATGTTCGATTGTTTGTGTTCTGATGCGTCGTGTTCTAAACTCAATCCGGGCTTTCCCGTAAGGGGAAGTTTGGGTCAATTCACTTCCATCTTGTGGCCTTGTAAATATTAAACCATTCCTCACCATTGTCCTTTCTAGACAGTGATAGACCACACCTCTGCCTAATTTTACCCCACATAAAGTAGGAGAAAGGGCGACCAAAGTATAGATGCTTTATGTCTTCAGAGGTTGGTCGATACGGGGAACTTATATTGCTTACATTTATTCCTTTGCTTTGAAGTTTTGACATGGAATGCATATCATTGTGTCGGACTCTCCAATGATGAAAATTCAAATCTCTGTCATTTTGTTGTTCCATATTCTTTTGAGCCACTTTATCTTATCATTCTATCCTCACCAGACATGAGTGAGTATACCAGATTTGTTGAGTGTTTCTTCTTTTGTTCAGACCAACCGTATTTTTCTTGCTGACAATAGGCATAGGTAGTATTGTTATATTTTTCATCAAACGATTTATTGCACTATTACTGCTACTAGGTAGTCTGGCCTTGCCATCAATGATATAGTTAGTTGCTCTAGCATTTATAGGTATGCCACTTTACATGATATCTTCATATGACAGCCGGTTCAGTAAGAGGACTCCAGTATGCAGCCATGGCGTATGCCAGAATTTTACTGCGCTTTCATTGGTTAGTTGCACTATAGAATATGGCATCACTCTATCTCTTGTTTTCAACATTGTTTTCCATACCCAACTGCTAGTAGGCTTTGTAACGACCTGGAATTTTCGACCCCGAAAATCGACGTAAAACCCATGTCAACTATTCGAGCATTGAACATTTCAGATCATTAATAGAAAAAAGTTAGAGGGTGAGAAACAGAAAGAAAGAAAGTTAGAATAGGAGAAGAAGGATATAAATACAACATCAGATTAAACATGAATCTCACAATGGAACGAATAAATATATTATATAATATAACTTTAAAATAAAACCAGTATTTGTATACAATACCATTATCGGAGTACAACACTTACAACACATCGAAAATAAACAATAGCTATATAATCCTGAAGCCTCCTGCTCCAAGACCTCCAAGTAAATCTGTAAAATCCCGACTACTTGACTGTCCGTACAAATTTGGGCACCCAAGAGTTTAGGTTAAAACAAAACAAAATAAAATCCGGGTCAATCATGGGACTGTTATGAGTAAACTCCAATCATTTGATTCAAATTTTAAAAATCCTTTATAAAAGAAAGGACAATCGTAGGATTGATCCACACATAAACATGGTTGCTTTTTACCCTACGACAACTCAAAATATTCTTTGTATCAAAACTCTGCTGATATTACAATAGTGTCTAAATCTAATAAATAGAAATCTTGTAGAACGCTTTCATCTCACGTCCACATACATAATATATAATCAAAAACCATGGGCTCTTATTGGGTAATGGATTCCAACTGGCAAGGTATAGAACCACCTTCCAACAGTGTATCTTCAGAGAGGAATACACCAGGTTCAACAAGAACATCTTGTAATCCAGGCTAAACATGACCGGTCACTCATTTTGCTTGAGTGTACCGAATGTATTATCATCAACGTTTGGAATCAACAACCGTTTCCCGAAAGGGACAACATCGAAATAGGTTAAAGAAGTAAATGAAATTTCTCTAGATCAGGTGACAATACACCCTAATTGGGATCTACCGACTTAGCCAAGCGGCCTACCTGATTTTATACCAATTCCTGGTTGTGAGCCTTGAGGTCATAACATACAGATCACACCATTCTTTACTTTGAATGCCACATCATCATACCTGCCAAATCACAAATTGATTTCTCCAAAAATACCATGGGTATACAGCTAAGAGAAACGAATTCCTCCACCACCAAACATAAATACGTTTGAAGAGATCAACTTACGTGATCTATTAAATATACTCTGTCAGACATTCTTCCATACAAATTCATTCTGGGACTGAACAAACCGAAGGCACTATTCTGTAAACCCATCTTCGGCAATTTTTACCTAGGATTTGCCAGAACATCCCTTGCATAAATTCCTCTTCAATTATCTTCATCATATTTGATTCGCAACCCTAATGCCCATACAAAGTGGTTTTCAGATAATAAATCTGATCCCGGTCTCTCCGTATTGACGATGGAAAAATGGTCAAAACTTTGATAGTCAGTTATTTAACTATCAAAGGAAAACATCCATACACACAACGATCTTATTTCCAAATGGAAATTTATCAATCAATCATCAATCAACATTTTTTACTTTTTAAATTAATTTATCATTAATTTATTCATTTCCCCATTTCCCGTTTCCATATATTCGTAAATCCTTATTTTCTAAATTTAGAAAATATAAGTTATTAACATTGAAAAATATTTCCATTCCTTATTCATGCATCACCCCTCTTCCCCTTTATCAGTTTCTAACTGTAAACTAGTAAGAGAACAACTTTCTAAGTATAAACCCCGAAGGCCGAAACCAACATCAGATCGACATTTAGAAAGCCATTCAACTTAACTAATCTCCAATCAGTTTCTAATTTCCCAAACTTCATTTTTAACTTCAAATCATTTCAAAACCCAATTTCCTTTATATAGGTTTTTATTTGCAAATATTTACTTAAATCCATTATTCACATCGAATGTGAATAATATTTCTTTTATATAATCAATTCAGTTTGATTTCATATTTTCAGAATGATATCCCATTTCCAAATTCTATTTATACATCTATTTATAGAATTTTCAATACAAAATCTCCTTTCAACTTCTAAAACACTTATAATCTCATTTATAATTCTCTTATAAATGCTAAGTTCAAATTCCATTAAAATTATCGGTTTTAGAATCGATTTCTACTTCTCTATATAAATTAAGACTTATAATTTAATTTATCCAGTGATAAATATTTTTACTTAATTTATAAACATCATTCATAAATTAAACTTATCGATTTATCTGTTTAAACAGATTTCTATTTAAATTCTACTTTTATCAATTTTCCCATAATTTTTTATAACTAGTAATTGCCTTTTAAAAATTCTATTAATTTCCAAATATTATATTTACTCCATATACTCATTTATTTACCTCTTATTACCTTCATTCAGTATTTATACCATAACGGCCTTTTAAAACTTCCATATAACTATTAATAATTTCTATACAGAAGTTCTTATTTAATTTCCCAAATAACTTCTTTTTATAAAATCCATTGACTTAATATAAATATTTTATTTCAATATACACTTTGTAAATTCCCTTTACACATTCCAGTAATTCTTATGGTATTTAAAATACAAGATAATAAGACCAGTTTCATCATAATCAGTCACATATTATATATCACATCATATATCACAATATATAAAAAAACAATGTTATAAATATTGAGGAATCTAGTTGGATCCCTCCAACCTATTTCCCTGCATCCTCAGATGTTAAACAATATAAATAACATCAATTTCATTTCAATATGAAATATTCTGATAAACAGAATCAATATTTGATTAACGATATATATATCGTTATCTATATTTTCAACCAATTGTTTAGCAATTCATCCAAACAACCATCACACATATAGCATCATCATTTATCAATACTAAATTACGTTTATAAAACAATAAACTAGACAGAGTTAGTGAGTTTTACTCATATTGGACGTTTATCGTTAAATAACGATAAATTGTCGTCGATTCAGACAAACGTTTAATTCTGTCATAATTTGTAATGAGATCCAATTCACTCCAAATCAGTTTCATGGTGTAGCCCTCTTCCATACGATCTCAACGTATCCAAATTTGTGCAATTCTAACATGTATGAGAAATTTGTTGATTTTACAAATTTCGGTACATTTTAAAAGTCACTAATCATTACTTAATAATATAATTATAGCCTAATCACTATTATAAGCTGCTAATTTTACCTGCTCATTACCTTCTCCTACAGTACATCGTTTCCGGGCTTCCTCTATGGTCAGTCAAGCAAGAAACTCCACCACGTTCTCGATCTATACATCATTAAAAATCAATTAAAAATATCCAAAACTCCTCACTTCAAATTCTCTACATCATTATACCCTAAAATGCTTACTCCCCTGCTTCATTGGATTCGCGATGAACAACCCATGATGCTCGCTTAGATACAGGCGTGCATGACTTTCTGTCATGAATCTTCCCCAACAATTGCCAATATATGCCAAACTTCTCCACAAATTCAACTACGCTACTCATTTTTCACTTTGACGATCCTACGCCTCAAAATCATTAACCCTAGGACCGCTATCATTTTTTCCCAACCACAGAATATGGCGCGCACCCTATATAATTGATATAGGATCGAAACTCATCTCAAAACGAATCCAAAGATATATAATTTGAGATTTTAGGATTTTAACTTGAATTTATATAAATTTTTGAAGTCGATCCTTAGTTACTATAATTGTAGATGGCGGCTGAGCGAGTTTGACCACAGAAGAAAATAGGTTAGGGTATGGAATGTAAAGGAGTATTTATAGGATAGTAATATTGTAATAACCCAGAAAATCCAATTACTCCATGTAGCTTATGTCACTACGAGTGCAACAGTGTCAGTAATGCCTTGATTGGACCCTATATGAGAGAGTTATTGTAGTTTAAGTTATATGGATTTTAATAATACAATTAACACACTAGTTACATGTTTAATTTACCAATTACTCTTAATCAACTTCCTCTTTCCCTCTAATTTTATTCCTTCCGACTCTACACAGTTCACCATTATCGTTCACATCCCCATCTCGACATGGAGCTATTCTCTACCATTCGAAGAACGGTAGGTTCCATTGAACTCCACTTTGCACTCTCCTTTCGATCGACCCAAACACACTAACTCCGGCCTCCTCATGTCAAAAGATACACTTATAACCTCCACCGCATAGCTACAGGTCGTTGTCGACGACTGTGAACCACAATACCTCAAAGACCTTCCACTTGAGCTCCTCAATGCTACAACTAATAATCCTTCTTCCATTGAGCCTCCTAATATCGGTAGTTTGACAAAATTCAAACTCTAGTTGATATGAAGGATCTGTCTTCACAATCAAACTGTTGATCCTTTGGAAACCCAACTACATGAAGATTGAAGCGTCCCTAATCCAAAGATCAAAGATTTACATTTACTGGTTTTTTCATGAATTGATAATGATTTTAATTTAAAAAGGATGCTCATTTGTTCTAGTTTTTTTTAAGTGTGTGCTATTGCCACCCCATTTCCCTCTTCTGGCCACCTTTACAAATTTAATAGATAGGATTATTTTTTCCCTACTTCTGGCCACTTATTCTTTTCTTCTCACTCATTCATTCACAATTGTTTTGCTTACTTAATATTTCAGGTATCATACCCTAAACCCGTAAAAGAAAAAGAAAAATATTTCTTACTGAATAAACGATGAAAGATAAAGCTAAAAAAGAGTTTAGTTTTTCCTATCGTCCAATATATTCTATTCTATTGTTTGTTAGAATTTTTTGTGCAGGGTTTTCTATTATTTTTTGTAGGCAATCTCTGGCTATTCCAAGCTTGGAGAATATAAAATTTGATGACATCATAATAGAAAATGGAAGTGTAGGTTGTTGAGCTTTAAGTTTTTTCTAATATGACAACATTTATTTCCATATTTTACAAAATTTTACACCTAAATTGTTTCTTTTTTCATTTTGTAGAATGAAAAAGAGAATGATGATAAATTTGAGGGTGGTCTTATTGTTTCAACCGAGACTAATGTGGATGATAGCAATAGGATGCAAGATGATCGATCAAATGACTTTAAAGACATAAAAATTGATTTGACAAATCATTTTACAACCAATAATATTGTGATGGCCCGCCCCGCACCAGCCTGCATTTCCTCCGAAAGTGCGCTGTACACATGCCCGACTAGCACGGGACGGTCGTCAGAAGAAAGGAAGAAGGGAATTAACTAAACGAGGAACCTGTAGAATGTCTCACAGCGCATGGAATAAAATATAATAATAATATACTTGACATAAAACAGGTGAGATAGTGCATAAGCTGATAACTAATAATCAATATCAACATCAGAGCAGCGGAAATCCAAATACAGCTTATTACAACTTTCCAAATTTACTGTCTCTAACAAAAGAAAGCTAAAGTGGAAGATTCACCACCAATGCCCAAGCAGTGATCTTCAACAACACAGGGAGAATACTATATATATGTATTACGTGGAAGCCTCCTGCTCGTCTCCGGATCATCTACTCGTGCATCACCAGTTAACATGTCTCTAGTCTGCTCGTGTGAGCACCCAGAGTAATAAGAGGAGACATAAAACTCTGGGTCAGACATAAAGCCTGGTATGAGCGATAAGCATCTAAATAGAATAATAACAGGTATACTAAACCATACCTGAACCTGGACCTGCAACCAAAGAGTTAGTACCACGTACCGTACAGTACTCTAAGGTGCCATAATAAATAGTTTAAAGAATACGGGGGTGGGGTGTGTATGTCATAACGATAGCAAACAAACCATCCATAGCAACCATCCTCACATCTCTCACTCAGTGCGTAAAGCATATGACATCTACCACCTTGGAATACTAGACAAATTGAGGTAACAACGGATCCCGACTTGTAGAAACCCTGCTGTGACCAAGCTAAACATATGGAGTCATGACCAAACATTTCAATGACCCATTCCATTGATCGTAGCCCTTGGTTCTACCAATGCCATGATGGCCCTGAATCCGCCTTCGTACCTCCTACCATAGTAGTCCAAAGCTATAGACATCGATAACCCCTTAACACACGTCCCGCAGCAAAGCCCGATCATGAAGCGAACTCGTTGATTCCCATTTGGATCTTGAGCTCTAACTTCTCATTTGGACTTCCTTTGCATCTCGGGTTTGGTCGAATTGGAGTGGGTCTTCAGAAGAGTTGTCGCGCAGTAACAGTCCTATAATTCGGTTCGGTTCGGTAGTCATCACCCTCGTCGGTTCGGTTCGGTGGTCATCTTTTCATTCGGTTCGGGTCGGATACTCCACTTCGGGTCGGGTCGGTGTCCTCCTCCGGGTCGGGTCGGGTTGTTGTCTTCCTTCTCGTGTTCCGATCCGCTCCCACGTTTCTTCACGTATTCCGATCCGATCCCCACTTGTTGTCTGATCCGCGTGGCTTTCCCTCTTGCTAGTCCTCCAAAGAGTTTACTTCCTATCCGAGCCCTGCGTCTCCAAGTCGATCCGATCTGGCCCCCATTATTCTTCCGATCCGATCCCCTTTTGTGCACTCCAACTCTAAGTAAATAGCCTTCCTTTTTGCCAAGTCTCCTATGTGCCAAACTCCAGTTCGGGTCGGGTTTTCTTGCCCAGTTCACATATCCGATCCGAGCCCTCATCCGATCCGATCCAAAGCCCTGCACAACCTTCTGCAACTTTTCCAACAACTTGTTTACGCCGTTCGACGACGTTTTTGACAAATCTAACTATTCTAACCAATCACAAATCATGTCAAGTAGCCATAACAACATGTAAGAGCAACCACAAACATCAAACAACAATTCAAATGAATCAAAATGGATCAAAAGTGGCCAAAACCCCACATTTTCCCATAACCCCTCTTAATCATGTTTAGGCACATACTTAGTAAAACTTAATCAAATCGTCTAAATTTTCTAACAGAGGCATAAAATATTATTTAAGAATTTCTAAACATTTTTCCAGAATTTATTAGTGTATCAATTCGCTAATCTTCACTAATCACCCTTAATTAACTGTAATTAGTGTCAAAACGATGCTATCACTCACCTTTGCCACAAAATAAGACACCAAATCTGAAATACTCTCTATTTGGGTCGAATTCCTATGTATAGCAGCAGCTCCAACCTTGCTTTGTTGCTATTTGGCCTTGCTTTGATGTAGTTTAGGCTTAATCTTCACTAAAAATGTGTTTTGGAGTGGTTTTAGAGGATGGAAGCCATTACTAAGGTCTCAAGAAGGTTTGTGGCGGCTCAAAACTGAAATGAAAGTGATTTCTTAACCCTAATCAGTCCTCCTATACCTCTAAACCCGAAATTCCCCTCTGGGCCTAACTACTAATCACCCGGTTAAGCCCAATTAGGTTGTTTTTCACCATCTGAAACTTGTTTCAGCCATATCTCCCAAACGATGAGTCCGTTTGACTAATGTGACTACTCTACGGAAGTGTAAACCATCATCCGAAGCCAATGGAAGTGGTTTCAAGTGAAAATTCCATCCCAGTCAAAAGTTATGGCCAAAACAGTACCAACTAGGGGTAAAATGGTCATTTAAAAATCGGGAAAAATCATGAACATGGGAAATGACCCCAATAGTCGTTTCCCAAAGTTACATGACCATACAACTTTTTATGTGAAAGAAATAAATATTCTACGATCCTATGATGCGTAGAATGCGGGTCGTTACACTCTCCCCCCCTTAAGAAATTTCGTCCCCGAAATTCCTTAACCTAAAACATAAAGAGGATCCCGCATGCCTAACAACCACATACAACAATCAAACATGCAAAAACAAGCAAAACAAGTCTACCCTAGCATGCGGAAAACTAAATTACAAAGTAATTCTTACCAGGCAAAGAGTTCTAGATAAGTCTTCCTAATGTTCTCCTCTGTCTCCCAAGTACAATCATTCTCATCCTCGCCCCACTGAACCTTGACTAGCTTCACCGCCCTCCTTCGAAGTTGCTTCATGTCGTGCTCGACAATACGGGCCGGCTTGCGGTTCCCAACCGCCTCGGGTTCTACTTCGAAGTCCTCCAACTGATCAGGTGGAACAGTCATGTCTGGGTCGTGAACGAACTTCCTTAGTTGGGAAACATGAAATACATTGTGAACTCCCACCATTTTCTCTGGTAAGTCAACTCTATATGCCAAATTCCCGACTAGTTCGAGAACAGGGAATGGGCCAACGAATCTTGGTGCCAACTTGCCTCTCCTGCCAAATCGTATTACTCTCTTCAACGGAGAAATCTTGACAAACACCAAGTCGCCAACGGAGAATTTTAAGTCTCTTCTCCTCTTATCAGCATAACTCTTCTGCCTATCTTGGGCAGCCTTCATTCGTTGTTGAATGGCCTTGATTTTATCTGAAGTTTCCCTCACCACATCTGGTCCAAGCATAAACTTCTCGCCAGTCTCTATCCAACATGATGGGGAGTTACATGGTCTTCCGTACAAAGCTTCAAATGGAGCCATACCGATACTGGATTGGTATCTATTATTATATGCAAACTCCACTAGATGCAAATGGTCATCCCATGATCCACCAAAATCCAATATACATGCTCTCAAGAGATCTTCCAAAATACGATTCACCCTCTCCGTCTGACCGTCGGTCTGAGGATGATATGCGGTACTGAGATGTAACTCTGACCCTAGAGCCTCTTGTAAGCTGTTCCAAAACCAACTGGTGAACAACGGGTCTCGGTCACTCACAATGCTTTTAGGTACTCCATGAAATCTCACTACCCACTTCATATACAATTCTGCTAACTTAGCTGCCGTTCTGGTTGATTTGACTGGTATAAATCTTGCACTTTTAGTCAATCGGTCCACAATCACCCAAATGCTATCATGTCCCGATCTAGTCCTTGGTAAACCATCGAGACTTGCTCCCATTTCCATTCGGGAATTTCTAATGGCTGTAACAAACCGCTAGGCTTCTTTTGCTCGGCTTTAACTAGCTGGCAATTCATGCATTTGGATATAAACTTCCCAATGTCTCTTTTCATCCCTTCCCAGTAGTAGGTCTGCTTCATGTCTCGATACATCTTATTACCACCAGGGTGTATAGTCAGCTTTGAGTGATGACATTCTCTAAGCACTTCATCTCTCAATTCATTGACATTGGGTACAACAAGCTTTCCATTCTTTCTAAGCCATCCATCTCGATCAAGCCCATACTTGTTCATCTCCTCATCGACATCCATCTTTAACTTGGAGATGATTTCCAATAGGTTAGGATCGTCCCTCTGACTAGAGCCGATCCGCTCAATTAAAGTGGGTCAGATCGTCAAACTTGCTAACATTTCTGGATCCAATTCGCACTTTGGTCTGAAATCATACCCAGCGATGTACTCTAGTTGCTTCCATTCTAGAAACATGGCCCCTAAACTGGCATGTCTCCTACTCAATGCATCAGCCACCGCATTGCCCTTTCCTGGTGTATATGCGATGTCAAAATCATAGGAAGCTAAGAACTCTAACCACCTTTGTTGCCGGAGATTTAAATCCTTCTGGGAGAAGAGATACTTCAACGACTTATGATCTGTAAACAGCTCAAATCTTTCTCCCAAGAGATAGTGTCTCCACATCTTCAATGCGAACACGATCACTGCCAATTCTAAATCATGGGTAGGGTATCTTCTCTCGTGCGGTTTCAATTGCCGACTTGCATAAGCTACAACCCTACCGCCTTGCATCAATACAACACCCAGTCCGGTACCACAGGCATCCGTGTATACCGTCATCTCTTCATTCCCCTTAGGAATGACTAACACTGGTGCGCTTGTCAACTTGTCCTTTAGACTCTTGAATGCATTCTCGCACCTTTCATCCCAGACAAAAGCTTGATTCTTCTTAGTCAACTGGGTCAATGGTGCTGCTATCTTGGAGAAACCTTGGATAAACTTACGATAATATCCAGCTAATCCCAAGAAACTTCTTACATCTGTTGCATTTTTGGGCGTAGGCCAATCCTGTACCGTAGCCACCTTTGCCAGGTCCACCGCAATATCATTCTCTGATACAACATGACCCAAGAACCTCACTTCCCTCTTCCAGAAGTGACACTTAGAAAACTTTGCTTTCAATTGGTGTTTTTTCAACACCTCCATCACTACTCTTAAATGTTCCTTGTGTTCTTCCTCTGTCCTTGAATAGACCAAAATATCATCAACGAACACAAGGACAAACTTATTCAACTGATCTCTGAATACCCTATTCATAAGATCCACAAAATATGCTGGGGCATTGGTCAGCCCGAATGGCATGACCAACCACTCATAAAATCCAGACGGCGTCCGAAATGCCGTTTTAGCTATACTCTCAGCTTCCACTCTAAGCTGATGAAAACCTGTCGCGAGATCCAACTGAGAAAATACTCTCGCGCCACTCATCTGATCGAACAAATCATCTATCCGCGGCAGAGGATACTTATTCTTCCTCGTCACTTTATTCAACTCGCGGTAGTCTACACACAAACGAAGGGAACCATCCGCCTTGGTAGCAAACACAACTGGTGCTCCCCATTCAGAAACACTCCTTCTGATAAATCCCTTCTTCAAAAGATCGCTGACTTGCACCTCGAGCTCTCGCTGCTCTCTTGGTGCCATACGACGAAGTGGCATCACTATAGGTCTGGCATCTTTTACCAAATTAATACGGAACTCAATCTCTCGGTGTGGTGGAAGTCCGGTCACTTCTTCGAAAACATCCGGATACTGGCCAACCACGGGCAAACCTGACAACTCACTATGCGGAATGTCAAGGGAGTTTAGAAAACTAGCCAATACCCCCTCACTGGGTAGACCACCAAACACTATCCTCCGCCCATCATCCGCTCTAGCTGTCACCAAAAAGCCCTCACAGTCTACCACCACCCCGTATCTTCGGAGCCAATCTACTCCCAAAATAATGCCAAACCCAGTAAAGCCCAAAACAAAGCAATCACAAACAAACATGCATCCATGACTCGATAAGACCACATTACGACAAATCATGCTAAGGCTAGTCGAACCACCAATCGAGTTCGTCACTACTAAAGGTCTATCAACAATCTCGGGCTCCAATCCCAACCTATCTACCAGGTCACTAGATATGAAAGAACTGGAAGCCCCGGTATCAAACAAAACTCTAATAGGAACATCGTAAACAGAAAGCATACCGTGAATGACGACATTCTTTCCCTTCTCCGCCGCAGTTGGGGCATTCGACGAAGAAGGAATAGCATTAAGGGCATATGCTTTCACCATTTGCTTTTCTTTAGGGGGTTGCGGACACTTGTCCTTGTGATGTCCCATTTGGCCACAATTGAAGCACTTCCTATCCGCTGGCTTGGCCCGACAATTACTAGCATAATGGCCCTTCTTACCACAGCTGAAGCACTCAACATCTTGCTTATTCTTTTTCTTATGGCCATCGTTAGCTTGGTTCTTCTTTCTCTTATTCTGGGAACCACCCTTGCCTCCACCACTTGCTTGTGGCTTTGTCTCATCTGCGGATGCAACCTCAGTCTTCGGCTTAGGGTAGAGACTCTCTGATCTTAATGCTTTCCCCACAATCGACTCAAACGTCTCATCGATGTGGTTAATAAGCCTTTCCCCTAAGTACTGATCTAACCCAGTTATGAATTTCTCATTCTTCTTCTCGGCAATATCAACAAGAGATACCCCATACTTTGACAAAGTGTCGAATTCAGCAATGTACTCCGAGACAGCTCTGCCATTCTGCTTGAGCTCCAAGAATTTCTTAAACAGCACTGACTTCTGAGCAGCTGGAATGAACTTCTCGCTAAAGCGAGCATTAAACTGCTCCCAAGTAATCTGATCTTCGGGAGTAGCTGCCTTTATAGCATTCCACCAATTCATTGTCCGCCCTTGCAGCTGACGGGACGCTAGCTTTCTCTTCATCGCATCCTCGATACCCAAATCCTCGAAGATACGTTCGCAACTATCCAACCAATCCTGAATATCTGTGGCCGACTCCGTTCCGTGGAACGGCTTCCCACCAAGGCTAGTATAATCATTATTCAGCTTGGCGAAGTCGACTCTTGGCACCTGCACTATTGGACAACCACCATTTCCACCATTGGGAGCTGCCCTCCATACATCTCTAAGCATCTCTCTCATGAGGTCAGTAAACATCGTCCTCATGTCGGCAGCATTCCCTTTATTGGCTCCCCTACCAGCACCTCTAGTATCTCGGCTCATCGTCAATCTGGAAAAGGAAACGATTAACGATTCCATAGTGGTGCTAGTGCAGTACGACTTCATCCTTATACTAGTAATAGTATATATATATATATAGCTTTTAAAAACCAAAGTAATCACAAATACGCTCTCTCGTATACGTATATTATCTCTCCCTGATAACTTCCCTAGGTTAACTACGCAACCTAGAGCTCTGATACCAAGTGTGACGGCCCGCCCCGCACCAGCCTGCATTTCCTCCGAAAGTGCGCTGTACACATGCCCGACTAGCACGGGACGGTCGTCAGAAGAAAGGAAGAAGGGAATTAACTAAACGAGGAGCCTGTAGAATGTCTCACGGCGCATGGAATAAAATATAATAAAAATATACTTGACATAAAACAGGTGAGACAGTGCATAAGCTGATAACTAATAATCAATATCAACATCAGAGCAGCGGAAGTCCAAATACAGCTTATTACAACTTTCCAAATTTACTGTCTCTAACAAAAGAAAGCTAAAGTGGAAGATTCACCACCAATGCCCAAGCAGTGATCTTCAACAACACAGGGAGAATACTATATATATGTATTACGTGGAAGCCTCCTGCTCGTCTCCGGATCATCTACTCGTGCATCACCAATTAACCTGTCTCTAGTCTGCTCGTGTGAGCACCCAGAGTAATAAGAGGAGACATAAAACTCTGGGTCAGACATAAAGCCTGGTATGAGCGATAAGCATCTAAATAGAATAATAACAGGTATACTAAACCATACCTGAACCTGGACCTGCAACCAAAGAGTTAGTACCACGTACCGTACAGTACTCTAAGGTGCCATAATAAATAGTGTAAAGAATACGGGGGTGGGGTGTGTATGTCATAACGATAGCAAACAAACCATCCATAGCAACCATCCTCACATCTCTCACTCAGTGCGTAAAGCATACGACATCTACCACCTTGGAATACTAGACAAATTGAGGTAACAACGGATCCCGACTTGTAGAAACCCTGTTGTGACCAAGCTAAACATGTGGAGTCATGACCAAACATTTCAATGACCCATTCCATTGATCGTAGCCCTTGGTTCTACCAATGCCATGATGACCCTGAATCCGCCTTCGTACCTCCTACCATAGTAGTCCAAAGCTATAGACATCGATAACCCCTTAACACACGTCCCGCAGCAAAGCCCGATCATGAAGCGAACTCGTTGATTCCCATCTGGATCTTGAGCTCTAACTTCTCATTTGGACTTCCTTTGCATCTCGGGTTTGGTCGAATTGGAGTGGGTCTTCAGAAGAGTTGTCGCGCAATAGAATTCGGTGCGGTTCGGTAGTCATCACCCTCGTTGGTTCGGTTCGGTGGTCATCTTTTCATTCGGTTTGGGTCGGATACTCCACTTCGGGTCGGGTCGGTGTCCTCCTCCGGGTCGGGTCGGGTTGTTGTCTTCCTTCTCGTGTTCCGATCCGCTCCCACGTTTCTTCACGTATTCCAATCCGATCCCCACTTGCTGTCTGATCCGCGTGGCTTTCCCTCTTGCTAGTCCTCCAAAGAGTTTACTTCCTATCCGAGCCCTGCGTCTCCAAGTCGATCCGATCTGGCCCCCATTATTCTTCCGATCCGATCCCCTTTTGTCCACTCCAACTCTAAGTAAACGACCTTCCTTTTTGCCAAGTCTCCTATGTGCCAAACTCCAGTTCGGGTTTTCTTGCCCAGTTCACATATCCGATCCGAGCCCTCATCCGATCCGATCCGAAGCCCTGCACAACTTTCTGCAACTTTTCCAACAACTTGTTTACGCCGTTCGACGACGCATTTTACAAATCTAACTATTCTAACCAATCACAAATCATGTCAAGTAGCCATAACAACATGTAAGAGCAACCACAAACATCAAACAACAATTCAAATGAATCAAAATGGATCAAAAGTGGCCAAAACCCCACATTTTCCCATAACCCCTCTTAATCATGTTTAGGCACATACTTAGTAAAAGTTAATCAAATCGTCTAAATTTTCTAACAGAGGCATAAAATATTATTTAAGAATTTCTAAACATTTTTCCAGAATTTATTAGTGTATCAATTCGCTAATCTTCACTAATCACCCTTAATTAACTGTAATTAGTGTCAAAACGATGCTATCACTCACCTTTGCCACAAAATAAGACACCAAATCTGAAATACTCTCTATTTGGGTCGAATTCCTATGTATAGCAGCAGCTCCAACCTTGCTTTGTTGCTATTTGGCCTTGCTTTGATGTAGTTTAGGCTTAATCTTCACTAAAAATGTGTTTTGGAGTGGTTTTAGAGGATGGAAGCCATTACTAAGGTCTCAAGAAGGTTTGTGGCGGCTCAAAACTGAAATGAAAGTGATTTCCTAACCCTAGTCAGTCCTCCTATACCTCTAAACCCGAAATTCCCCTCTGGGCCTAACTACTAATCACCCGGTTAAGCCCAATTAGGCTGTTTTTCACCATCTGAAACTTGTTTCAGCCATATCTCCCAAACGGTGAGTCCGTTTGACTAATGTGACCACTCTACGGAATTGTAAACCATCATCCGAAGCCAATGGATGTGGTTTCAGGTCAAAATTCCATCCCAGTCAAAAGTTATGGCCAAAACAGTACCAACTAGGGGTAAAATGGTCATTTAAAAATCGGGAAAAATCATGAACATGGGAAATGACCCCAATAGTCGTTTCCCAAAGTTACATGACCATACAACTTTGTATGTGAAAGAAATAAATATTCTACGATCCTATGATGCGTAGAATGCGGGTCGTTACAAATATATTCATTTAGTGCTTAATTTTCAATCTTTAATTACAAAAATGAACTATGCTAAAAAAATGTTAAACTAATTAATTTCAGGTATATGATTTGCAAAACCTTGATCCAATGGTGTAAGATAACAGGGCAAAAGTTGAATACCGTTGTCGCAATTTAAAGTCCGATAAATTAGGGCCCGGAAGAAAACCTAGGTTGCAATTGGGGTGTGAAAGAGTTGGAATTTATCATAGTCATTACAAAAAGTGAGATGACTCGATATCCCGTTCAGACGGAAACAAGGGTTATCTTTGGAATATAACACAGAAACAGATAATAGCAGAACAAAATTAAATAAATACACCAGATAATGAACAATAGAATATACTTGATAAAAGGAATCATCAGAGTTACACAGTATACAGGATCTTACTTAGTACAAATACAGTTCAGCTATACATAAATGTCTACAGCGGAAAACAAACAAAATGTACAATAGGAGCTGAACAGCATAAAAAAAGAGAGATAAATGATAGAATCCATCTTCAGCTCCAGCTATCCAGAAAGAATCAGCTAAACCTGAATACAAGGCTGCCCGTGTAGAAAAAGGGGCACCCGAGATTGAAAGTGAAACAAACTACGAGTCAGTCATGGGACTGGTATGAGAAATCTGCTCAACACATATATAATATGGCAAATCACAGGACCACGCCACTCTCGTGGAACGGGTTTACTCCATTGGATTGCCAGTTCTTTAAAACAAATCTTTCTTTTAAACATCGCTATGCTTTTTATAAAAATGAAGCCGTTATAAGACTCAGTTCCCATCACACAATGCAACGCAAACCGGAGGATAGAGTTTTTTCCTTATAACGGCCAAAATATGCTTGATACGAATAAAACAAAGGCATTTGATATTATTGCTAGTGTTTATTTGTTTCAAAAACAATTTCAAATCATAACTATCAATCATAGACGGCATGGGTACCATATATCATGTCGCCATATATATATGCAATCAAAACCGCACGATGTTGTATTTGGAAATTGGACTTCCGTCATGAACCAAGGCAAAAGATAGTCCTTACCGAATTCGAGACGCTCTAGCCTGTGTCTCAGGCAAGCGCGCAGGCAAGCCTTGGATCGTCAGGGCCGGTCCACCGATGTGGATTATTATGCCTGAACAATACGTTTCCCCGCCCTTTGGGGCGTCAACGAGCCAACGAATGACTCCATCGGACCCGGATCGTCCGATCAAACCGAGGCGCCTCGCAACAGCAACAGCCACATAGGTGAAAAGTATATAAATGTCAGGGCTGGTAGGTCACTGACACCACCCTAGCTAGAAAGAAACGCATGCCCTCCCTGAGGTCCTTCTCCCGTTTCTGGTTCATACCGGGGTGTGAGGCTCGCGAATTTACGTCATACACAAAGCTACGCCACACAGGCGGTGCTTTGATCATCACCACAAGGCTTTGCTTTTCAACAGAAGCCCTGATCACTGCATCTTAGCATGCCACACACGCAATTCATGCCATGTGACTGATGTCCATCGATATACAACCTCTGAGCTCGTGCGTTTCAGAGAAGGGCGTTAAGCAAAAGAATAAATTCTCCTCTGCCAAACAGATGTATATTTAACAGAAATCAATCAACACAGAATAAACTCCAATGTCAGACACACAGTCCATTTACAAGTCCGTTTTGGGTCTGAACGAAACCGGAGGCACTAAATACCTCGCAAACCGATCGATCACCACGTAGGTCTGGACGATCACCACTCATTATCCATATTTCGGGATGCCTCCCAATCAGGACCTCGGTTACCATCCAAACGAGGTGAAGATCTCCGGTCTTCGACCACCGTCTTCATCTTCGACTTTCAATCGTCGGTCGATTATTTGAAATGAGAATTAACTCGGCCTTTTCAAATAATTCACGAATATTTAGAATTTCAAATCAATTTATTCCAATGGCTAAATCATTTGACAACACCAATTTTGTTCTTTAATGTAATTTTCACACCAAACACATTCAACCATCAAATACTACATAAATCGGGCAAATTCAGTTTATTTCCATTCCATATCGTTTATGATATTTTATAATGATTTATCGCTATTTTTATTTATTTTAAAATAGCCCATATATTCAAAACGACGCTACGGGCCATAACGCGGCCGTGGCGCTGTTTTTCTTCAGATTTGATTTACACATATCTAAAAATCTAACCGTTGGATCTTCACGAAATTTACATCATTAGAAAGGTCTTTTCAAAACGAATCCAACGGTTCCAGTTTCGGGAAAATCTGACGGTCGGATCTCCCGGTACAATCGTTTGAAGTTTCGATTTCAAAATACGAACTACAGCGTCGTTATTCGATTAAATATATAATTATATTTATATATATAAATATAATCGCTTCTGGCGCTATTTTTATTCAGATTTGAATTAAACATTCCAGACAATCCAACCGTTGGATTTTTACAAAGTTGGTGCCGTTGGGAAGATATTTCCAAGGCGAACCCGACGGTTGAGGTTTCGGGAAAATCCAATGGTCGGATTTCCCGCATTAGTTGTTTGAAATCACGGTTTCCAAAATACGAACTGCACGGCCACGTTTCGTTTTAATTTTATTTATATTTATATATTTATATAAATATAGTTCCTTCAAAAATTCCTATATCGTTTTCATTTCAAATATTTCACTAACGCCTTAAAATTTTGGAAAATTTCGCCATAACCTCCCCTGCACCGGGAGCATCGGGAAATCTCAAATAGCTTCCCCGGTCCTTCTAATCTCAAGAAGAAAAAGAAAAAGCCAACAGGCTCATAAAATCATCACCCAAACAAAACAGTAAATGTGTACCTATTTGTCGGGCACAAAATTTTATTCCTCTTCTTTAGCCCCTTTGCTATAACCTGTTCAATGAATATGCATGTACATATATATAGTTCTTATCATTTATCATTTTCTATTCAACTTCATATTTGATTTCTATTTGGTTTAAAAACACCATTCATTTTAATGTTACATACATAGGTACAAATCATATCATTAGCTAATTAATGAATATTTCAACTCATATATATATTTATCTGAACGAGTTGCTATTTTTAACACTTCACATTTCAACGATTTATGTATATAATAAAAATGTGATTTTGATTGTAAAACAACTCATTTCAAAACACTATTATTTTATATATTTCATATTGGTGATAAAAATAGGAGTTTTCTTATAAAACAATTTCTTTCCAAAATATGAATACCATTCAACACATGAATTTCAATTCAACGAATGAATATCGATTCAACACATGAAGGTTTTCTATAGTTTCTATATATAGATAGAAATGTGGTTTTTATATTTAAAACGCGAATACCATTCAACACATGAATTGCTAATCAACGAATGAAATATCAATTCAACATATGAAGGTTTTCTATAGTTTCTATATATAGATAGAAATGTGATTTTTATATTTAAAACGCGAATACCATTCAACACATGAATTGCTAATCAACGAATGAAATATCAATTCAACACATGAAGGTTTTCTATAGTTTCTATATATAGATAGAAATGTGGTTTTTATATTTAAAACACGAATACCATTCAACACATGAATTGCTAATCAACGAATGAAATATCAATTCAACACATGAAGGTTTTCTATAGTTTCTATATATAGATAGAAATGTGATTTTTATATTTAAAACGCGAATACCATTCAACACATGAATTGCTAATCAACGAATGAAATATCAATTCAACACATGAAGGTTTTCTATTCAATGAATAAATATAGTTTAAGCAAATGAAAATAATTCAAACACACGAATATTATTCAAAATTTCGGCAGCATAACGGCAGGGTAGTTAAAACCGGGACCGTCCCTAGTACGGCTCCTCGCTCTACCTTAAAACCTCGCGGTTTTTGACAATGGGGATCATGCATCTAGTTCGCACGCAGGCGGCATGTATATATTTATTTCATTTCCACAAACTAATCCTATGTGGTTTCAACCAAATATTTCTCAACCACAAGCGAGTATTTTTCAACCACAATCAATCAATATCAACCACAAACAATCCCAAACAACCATTCGCTATCAATAAATTTTCACAACAATTTCAACCAATAAATATCGTCCATGGTTTGTGGACGAGGGGCGTATATATATATATATATATATATATATATATATATATATATATATATATATATATATATAGCAATTCACTTTTATTTCAACACATATATAATTTTTACAACGCATATACAACTTATACATCGAACGTACAACTTATACAACGCTTATACATGAGGTGTACAACGCTTATATAACTCATACATCGATTATATAATTTATACATCGTCGTTTTCCATATTGTTTTTAATTTAGAAATCTCACATTGGGTTCCACTCCACCAAAAATAGCAGAAGGCTCAGAAAAATATGCGGTCTCTTCTAAAATGTAGAAGACGTCCACACGGTCACGATGTTTCCTGTTTCATCGAATTTCGTTAACATAGCAAAAAGATATGATTTTTCGAAGTTTGCAACGGTTTTAAACTGTCGAAATTAGTTAAATAATTAACAGCCGATTACCTTTCAGAATCTTCAAAACTAGGTTTTGATCTTTCAGGCAATCCGTTGATTGTTGCTTCGATCGGCCAGCGCCACCTTGTCGGGCTAGGAGAGGCGCACGTGCGCCAGGGAGGAGGTCGAGCTCGATGGTCCCCAGGCGGCGGAATCGGGGTGCGAACGGCCGAACTTCTCGAGGGTGGTTCTCCCTCTACAGGCCACGAAAAAATCCAATACCTATATGGATTTGAAGATCACGAGAAGTACTACAAAAACCTCAACTATGGCATTGGATTTCATTGAGCGGATCAGAAGAAAAAGAGGAGAGAAGGGAGCGGCCAATTTCCGCCGTTGCTCGAGTCGGGGAGAGAGAAAATCGGGGGGGGGGGGTTGCGTTCTTACGTGGCCCAATCATTTTTTTATATTTATAAAGTTTTAAAAATCCGAAAATACCCCTTGCCTCTCGCGAACCCCAATCCAAACCCAACGACTATCGTCCCTAGCGTTTTACCCCCATTCCGAACACAATGGAATATGTTTCGTAGGCCCATTCGACTGTTTCAGTCAGTTTCCATTCAAATCAAAATATAAAACATTCAATATTTAATTTGAACGTACATTTCAATTTGCCAGGGCCACAAACTGATTCGAAAAATTCCGGAAAAATAAAACTGGCTATATTTTGACAATACGGTCCTAACAAAACTAGTTTCGATGAATTCTGAGACCGTTTGCAAAAAGGCCCATTTTTGGTCGATCCAATTTAACTGTAATTGACCAAAACACGTTTTCCTTTGCCACGCTCACATACTAGCTTCAAAAATTATGAAATTTGAAACCTAGCAATAATCTCCCATCCCGGATCCAACAAAAGTGGTTTCGTCGAATTCCGAGGTCGTATGCAAAATGGCCATTTTCACGGGCTATATAAATTCCATAGCGACCGTTCTGAAAATTCATTCGGCCATAACTTTTGCTTTCCACTATGAAAATTCGATTTTTCAGATTCGTTAGAAAGGTATTCACTAACAGATTTAAATATTTTTGGTTTCACTAAAATCCGGATTGTTTTGCACCCGGTATAGTCCGACAAAGTTTGAATTCGATTTTTGAAACTACAGCGCCTTTTCAAGCCCTGTTTATAATTATAATTGATTATATTCGTTTTCAATTGTCGATTCAACTAACTTTTCATTGCCATTAGCTAAAATATTTATTTTAAATATTTAAAATCCATTATTTTAGCCAATTTAAAAAATATAAATTGGTTCGGATTTTCTGGGTCGTTACAATCTCCCCCACTTAAAACTTTTCGTCCCCGAAAAGGAACAAAGTCGAAAGTGGTTTGATAAATCTACGATCACACAATACAACAACTAATCAAATTGTTTTAACCTTTCAAAAATATACCGATTAATCCCTATACTCTTTTAAATCATTCAGACTAAAGAATTAAAAGTGCACATCCATGGAAAGAAAATAACAATAGAGTAGAGAATTGAATGGTAATGCAAAGTAGGGTAAATGTACCTTGCACCGGAGTCAATCAGAGATATCTACTCGACATCTAGGATAAGCTTTCTGAATGCTCTCCTCAGTTTCCCAAGTACAATCTAGCGGATCTCCACTCCATTGCACTTTGACTAAGTGAACCTTCTTATTCCTCAGCTCTTTGGTTTCTTTGCCTATAATCTTTAGTGGCTCACGTCTCACGGCTAATTCTGGAGTAATTTCAATGTCATATTGAGCTGCTTCTTCCACGATCAAGTCTGGATCATGAACGTGCTTTCGAAGTTGAGATATGTGAAATACATCATGAACTCCAGGCAACCAATTAGGCAGTTTGACCCTATAAGCGAGAGTTCCGATCCGTTCCAGAATAGGAAACGGACCTATGAATTTGGGCGCTAACTTTCCAGTTTTACCGAACCGGATAACTCCTCTCATCGGCGATACTTTCAAATATACATAGTCGCCAACTTCAAAGGATATATCTCTTCTTCTTCTATCGGCATAGCTCGTTTGTCGGCTTTGAGCGGCGAGTAATCGCTTCTTAATAAAATCGACTTTGTCGACAGCTTCGCGAATCATATCAGGCCCTAACACAAGTCTATTTCCAGGTTCGACCCAACAAGCAGGAGATCGGCACGGTTTACCATACAATGCTTCGAATGGCGACATTGTCAGACTCGCCTGGTAGCTATTGTTATATGAGAATTCAGCCAAATGCAGATGGTCTTCCCATGATCCACCGAAATCTAGAACACAAGCCCACAATAGATCTTCTAAAATGCGATTCACCCTCTCAGTCTGACCGTCTGTCTGAGGATGATAAGCGGTGCTTAGGTTTAACTTCGTTCCCAGCTCGACTTGAAATGCCTTCCAGAATTTGCTAGTGAATATTGTATCTCTATCACTGACTGTACTGAGCGGCACTCCATGTAGTCTAACTATTTCCCTGAAGTATATCTGCGCCAGACTCTGAGCAGTTCTGTTTGATCTGACAGGTATGAAATGGGCGGTCTTCGTGAAGCGATCTACGAACACCCAAATACTGTCATTCCCTTTTCTGGTTCTGGGCAGACCATCTATGAAATCCATAGAAATATGTTCCCACTTCCAAATAGGAACTTCAAGCGGTTGCAACAATCCAGCAAGTTTCTGTTGGTCGCTTTTGACTAGCTGGCAAGTAGGGCATCGGCTAACATATAAGGAAATGTCCCTTTTCATCGACTTCCACCAGAAAGTGCGTTTGATGTCATTATACATTTTGCTTACTCCCGGATGGATACTGAGTTTTGAATTGTGGCATTCATCCAGTACTTCCTTTCGAAGTTCAGGAATGTTAGGGACACAGATTCGACCTTTGAGCCTTAAAATCCCATCATTATCAACTTGAAAACTCGAGGGTTCGCCCTGTTGAATTATCTCCTTGATCTTCTGAATGAAGTGATCATCCTCCTGAAGAGCAGATATTTTATCTATCAATGAAGTCGTGATAATAAAACTGGCGATCATTTCATTCTTTCGGCTTAACGCATCGGCCACGACATTGGCTTTTCCTGGAGTATATATAATTTCAAAGTCATATGCTGCAAGAAACTCCAGCCAACGTTGCTGCCTCAAATTCAAGTCCTTCTGAGTGAACAGATACTTTAACGACTGGTGATCTGTAAACAGTTCAAATCTCTCGCCCAGAAGATAGTGTCTCCAGATTTTCAAAGCGAATACTATCGCCAATAACTCAAGATCGTGAGTGACGTAGTTTTTCTCGTGCGGCTTCAGTTGACGGCTAGCATAAGCAATCACTTGACCCCTTTGCATTAACACTGCCCCAAGACCTTCTCTAGAAGCATCAGTCCAGACTTTCAAATCTTGGTTGCCATCGATGATGGTTAACACTGGAGCTGTCGTTAATCTTAACTTTAGCTCTTCGAAAGCCTCCTCACTTTCTGGAGTCCATTTGAATTTAGAATGCTTCTTTGTAAGCTTCGTTAGGTGGCCAGATATCTTCGAAAAGTCTTTAACGAATTTCCGGTAATAACTAGCCAATCCGAGAAAACTGCGGACTTCAGTGGGGGTACTGGGATGTTTCCAATTCTGAATAGCTGTGATTTTACTTGGATCCACAGTGATTCCTTCTTTCGATACGACGTGGCCCAGAAATTTTACTTCATCTTGCCAGAAGATACATTTGGAAAACTTGGCTTTTAATACATTCCGTCTCAGAATTTCTAGAACCTGTTCCAGATGCTTTTCATGTTCGGCCTTTGATTTAGAGAAGATTAGAATATCGTCAATGAAAACCAGAACAAATTTATTCAATACTCCTCTGAATACTCTGTTCATTAGATCGACGAAGTAAGCTGGAGCGTTACATAAGCCGAACGGCATTACTAACCACTCATAGAATAAGTCGGGGCCTCTGAACGCTGTCATTGGAACACACTCTTCGGCAATTCGAAGTTGATGAAAGCCTGTAGCTAGGTCCATTCGTGAGAATACTTGTGCTCCATTTAATCGATCCAACAAATCATCTATTCGTGGCAATGGATATTTGTTCTTTATTGTCTGCTTATTCAGATCACGATAATCCACACATAGACGTAGAGTACCGTCAGATTTTGGGACAAATACCACAGCTGCACCCCAATCAGAGAAACTGGGCCTGATCAGACCTTTCCATACTAGCTGTCTTGTTTGATTGTCTAATTCCTCCTTCTCTTTCAAGGACATTCTTCGAATAGCGTGAACTACCGGCCTTGCATTCGGAATTAAAGCAATTTTGAAATCTATTTCTCTCTGCGGAGGTAAGCGAACAACTTATTCGAACACATCCGCATAGTTTTTGACGACAGGAATGTCTTTGATGAGGTCAGGAATATTCTCTGTGACTTCAGGGACATTTTCTATTTGGGCTGGAGAAACATTCAAAGCTGCCCAGAAGTCCTTCCTATTAGCATTCTGACCTTCACAGGGAATGGTTATATAATCACCTGATTTAATCTTCGCCTTTACGACTCTGTCGGCGCATTTAACTTCAGCTTCATATTTGGTCAACCAGTCTAACCCCAAGATAAGATCAAACTCTTTAAAATTCATGACGACTGCGATGTTAGGAAACCGGTATCGAGAGAAAGAAACCGGCACTCCACAAACCCAACTGAGATCAATTGAACCCCCAACCGGATTCTGGACAGTCATTGGTTCCTTGTGATTTTTCAAATTCAAATACAGTTTCTTAGCTGCCTCCTTGGAAATGAAGCTTCGTGACGCGCCTGTGTCAAACAGTACTTTGACTGGAATGTTTTTGACAGTAAGCGTTCCTTCTAAAACATCAGCCCTTTCCTGATCAGGCGAAGATGCAGGCAATTCGGCCACTTCATTTACCTGAGCTTCTTTGGCCCTTTTTAACAGCCAGCAATCTCGCTTTATATGACCGGACTGATGGCATAGATTGCATTTTCTATTCGCTTGAAATCCTTCTTTGGATCGAAGTCCACCTTTTAATTGCTTCTTTAAAGGCCCGCAGTTTATCGACAAATGCCCTTTCAGATGGCAGTTATTGCATACGGTGGTCGTTACCGGTTCTTTCCCAGATTCAGCCCTTTTTCTCTTGGCACTGGGCTTCTTATTTGCCCCAGACCCCGTACTAGCTTCTGGAATATCAGCTTCCGATTCTTCTTTGTCACTACAACGAACTTCTTCTTCGTCGCGCAACATTCCTTTCTTATGGAGATCTTCATACTGATAAGCCATGTATATCATTTCAGAAAAAGGAAGCTTCACATTCCTCATTACACTATTCTGATATCTCCTTTGCAGGCCATGAATAAATCTCAGATTTTTCCTCTTTGGATCTTGAATCAGATGAGGAGCAAAGTGAGCAAGTTCACTGAATTTCTTATGATATTCGGGAATGGTCATGTCACCTTGTATTAGATAAGAAAATTCATCACAAAATCTCTCGGTTGCTTCGGGAGGAGTAAATCTTTCTAGGAAAATCACTTTGAATCTGTCCCAGGTGATATCACCTTCTGGATGATCTTTGATGATTGTTTCCCACCAGATTAAAGCTTCTTCTTTGAGCGCCCAAGATGCTACTAACCGTTTCTGGTCATCCCTCAGCTGGATACGCTCAAAAATTCTTTCGACAGAACTCATCCAAGCTTGAGTTTGAATTATAGATTCATTGCCCGAGAACTGTGCTCCGTTCAGATTTCGATATCTCTTTAATAGAGCCTCTAGATCGGGTTCTGTATTCCTTCTGTTTCTAGCACTCATTTTTCTAGTACTTCTGCAATTAGCAGATCAAGTGTCAGGTCACAGAAAAGAAAACTTTCAAACATAGAAACATATACTTCAAGTGTAAATGTGTCTATCGAGGTGTAATTTCATTCTGCTTTACTCATACTAGGACATTGCTGATCCTATCTGTATAGAGTTACCCGTCCTAGAACACTACTGGTTCTATTTCTGACGAGTTCGTTCAAATGTTATATTCCAGAACTAAGCTTAACCAAAGCTCTGATACCACGTTGAGACGACCCGAAATCCCGTTCAGACGGAAACAAGGGTTATCTTTGGAATATAACACAGAAATAGATAATAGCAGAACAAAATTAAATAAATACACCAGATAATGAACAATAGAATATACTGGATAAAAGGAATCATCAGAGTTACACAGTATACAGGATCTTACTTAGTACAAATACAGTTCAGCTATACATAAATGTCTACAGCGGAAAACAAACAAAATTTACAATAGGAGCTGAACAGCATAAAAAAAAAGAGATAAATGATAGAATCCATCTTCAGCTCCAGCTATCCAGAAAGAATCAGCTAAACCTGAATACAAGGCTGCCCGTGTAGAAAAGGGGCACCCGAGTTTGAAAGTGAAACAAACTACGAGTCAGTCATGGGACTGGTATGAGAAATCTGCTCAACACATATATAATATGGCAAATCACAGGACCACGCCACCCTCGTGGAACAGGTTTACTCCATTGGATTGCCAGTGCTTTAAAATAAATCTTTCTTTTAGACATCGCTATGCTTTTTATAAAAATGAAGCCGTTATAAGACTCAGTTCCCATCACACAATGCAACGCAAACCGGAGGATAGAGTTTTTTCCTTATAACGGCCAAAATATGCTTGATACGAATAAAACAAAGGCATTTGATATTTTTGCTAGTGTTTATTTGTTTCAAAAACAATTTCAAATCATAACTATCAATCATAGACGGCATGGGTACCATATATCATGTCGCCATATATATATGCAATCAAAACCGCACGATGTCGTATTTGGAAATTGGACTTCCGTCATGAACCAAGGCAAAAGATAGTCCTTACCGAATTCGAGACGCTCTAGCCCGTGTCTCAGGCAAGCGCGCAGGCAAGCCTTGGATTGTCAGGGCCGGTCCACCGATTTGGATTATTATGCCTGAACAATACGTTTCCCCGCCCTTTGGGGCGTCAACGAGCCAACGAATGACTCCATCGGACCCGGATCGTCCGATCAAACCGAGGCGCCTCGCAACAGCAACAACCACATAGGTGAAAAGTATATAAATGTCAGGGCTGGTAGGAAAACTAATGGTCGGATTTCCCGCATTAGTTGTTTGAAATCACGGTTTCCAAAATACGAACTACACGGCCACGTTTCGTTTTAATTTTATTTATATTTATATATTTATATAAATATAGTTCCTTCAAAAATTCCTATATCGTTTTCATTTCAAATATTTCACTAACGCCTTAAAATTTTGGAAAATTTCGCCATAACCTCCCCTGCACCGGGAGCATCGGGAAATTTCAAATAGCTTCCCCGGTCCTTCTAATCTCAAAAAGAAAAAGAAAAAGCCAAGCGGCTAGCCAGCAGGCTCATAAAATCATCACCCAAACAAAACGGTAAATGTGTACCTATTTGTCGGGCACAAAATTTTATTCCTCTTCTCTAGCCCCTTTGCTATAACCTGTTCAATGAATATGCATGTACATATATATAGTTCTTATCATTTATCATTTTCTATTCAACTTCATATTTGATTTCTATTTGGTTTAAAAACACCATTCATTTTAATGTTACATACATAGGTACAAATCATATCATTAGCTAATTAATGAATATTTCAACTCATATATATATTTATCTGAACGAGTTGCTATTTTTAACACTTCACATTTCAACGATTTATGTATATAATAAAATTGTGATTTTTATTGTAAAACAACTCATTTCAAAACACTATTATTTTATATATTTCACATTGGTGATAAAAATAGGATTTTTCTTATAAAACAATTTCTTTCCAAAATATGAATACCATTCAACACATGAATTTCAATTCAACGAATGAATATCGATTCAACACATGAAGGTTTTCTATAGTTTCTATATATAGATAGAAATGTGGTTTTTATATTTAAAACGCGAATACCATTCAACACATGAATTGCTAATCAACGAATGAAATATCAATTCAACATATGAAGGTTTTCTATAGTTTCTATATATAGATAGAAATGTGATTTTTATATTTAAAACGCGAATACCATTCAACACATGAATTGCTAATCAACGAATGAAATATCAATTCAACACATGAAGGTTTTCTATAGTTTCTATATATAGATAGAAATGTGGTTTTTATATTTAAAACGCGAATACCATTCAACACATGAATTGCTAATCAACGAATGAAATATCAATTCAACACATGAAGGTTTTCTATAGTTTCTATATATAGATAGAAATGTGATTTTTATATTTAAAACGCGAATACCATTCAACACATGAATTGCTAATCAACGAATGAAATATCAATTCAACACATGAAGGTTTTCTATTCAATGAATAAATATAGTTTAAGCAAATGAAAATAATTCAAACACACGAATATTATTCAAAATTTCGGCAGCATAACGGCAGGGTAGTTAAAACCGGGACCGTCCCTAGTACGGCTCCTCGCTCTACCTTAAAACCTCGCGGTTTTTGACAATGGGGATCATGCATCTAGTTCGCACGCAGGCGGCATGTATATATTTATTTCATTTCCACAAACTAATCCTATGTGGTTTCAACCAAATATTTCTCAACCACAAGCGGGTATTTTTCAACCACAATCAATCAATATCAACCACAAACAATCCCAAACAACCATTCGCTATTAATCAATTTTCACAACAATTTCAACCAATAAATATCGTCCATGGTTTGTGGACGAGGGGCGTATATATATATATATATATATATATATATATATATATACATATATATATATATATAGCAATTCACTTTTATTTCAACACATATATAATTTTTACAACGCATATACAACTTATACATCGAACGTACAACTTATACAACGCTTATACATGAGGTGTACAACGCTTATATAACTCATACATCGATTATATAATTTATACATCGTCGTTTTCCATATTGTTTTTAATTTAGAAATCTCACATTGGGTTCCACTCCACCAAAAATAGCAGAAGGCTCAAAAAAATATGCAGTCTCTTCTAAAATGTAGAAGACGTCCACACGGTCACGATGTTTCCTGTTTCATCGAATTTCGTTAACATAGCAAAAGGATATGATTTTTTGAAGTTTGCAACGATTTTAAACTGTCGAAATCAGTTAAATAATTAACAGCCGATTACCTTTCAGAATCTTCAAAACTAGGTTTTGATCTTTCAGGCAATCCGTTGATTGTTGCTTCAATCGGCCAGCGCCACCTTGTCGGGCTAGGAGAGGCGCACGCGCACCAGGGAGGAGGTCGAGCTCGGTGGTCCCCAGGCGGCGGAATCGGGGTGCGAACGGCCGAACTTCTCGAGGGTGGTTCTCCCTCTGCAGGCCACGAAAAAATCCAATACCTATATGGATTTGAAGATCACGAGAAGTACTACAAAAACCTCAACTGTGGCATTGGATTTCATTGAGCGGATCAGAAGAAAAAGAGGAGAGAAGGGAGCGGCCAATTTCCGCCGTTGCTCGAGTCGGGGAGAGAGAAAATCGGGGGGGGGGGGTGCGTTCTGACGTGGCCCAATCATTTTTTTATTTATAAAGTTTTAAAAATCCGAAAATACCCCTTGCCTCTCGCGAACCCCAATCCAAACCCAATGACTGTCGTCCCTAGCATTTTACCCCTATTCCGAACACAATGGGATATGTTTCGTAGGCCCATTCGACTGTTTCAGTCAGTTTCCATTCAAATCAAAATATAAAACATTCAATATTTAATTTGAACGTACATTTCAATTTGCCAGGGCCACAAACTGATTCGAAAAATTCCGAAAAAATAAAACTGGCTATGTTTTGACGATACGGTCCTAACAAAACTAGTTTCGACAAATTCTGAGACCGTTTGCAAAAAGGCCCATTTTTGGTCGATCCAATTTAACTGTAATTAACAAAAACATGTTTTCCTTTGCCACGCTCACATACTAGCTTCAAAAATTATGAAATTTGAAACCTAGCAATAACTTTCCATCCCGGATCCAACAAAAGTGGTTTCGTCGAATTCCGAGGTCGTATGCAAAATGGCCATTTTCACGGGCTATATAAATTCCATAGCGACCGTTCTGAAAATTCATTCGGCCATAACTTTTGCTTTCCGCTATGAAAATTCGATTTTTCAGATTCGTTAGAAAGGTATTCACTAACAGATTTAAATATTTTTGGTTTCACTAAAATCCGGATTGTTTTGCACCCGGTACAGTCCGACAAAGTTTGAATTCGATTTTTGAAACTACAGCGCCTTTTCAAGCCCTGTTTATAATTATAATTGATTATATTCGTTTTCAATTGTCGATTCAACTAACTTTTCATTGCCATTAGCTAAAATATTTATTTTAAATATTTAAAATCCATTATTTTAGCCAATTTAAAATTTTTAAATTGGTTCAGATTTTCTGGGTCGTTACAAAAAGGTATCAAATAAAGTAATCACTATGAAACGACCTAGAACTAGCGCAACTAGGAAATGCAATTGTCCATTTAAATTGAAGGGTGTGTATGTACGGGAAGATAAATGAAAAATATTTGTAATAAATGGAGTGCTTAATCATGAACTTCTTCACACTTTAGAAGGACATCCTTATACGACACGTTTGATAGACATGGACAAATAAATATTAGAAGACATAAGTGTTGCAGGTGTACCGCCAAGAGATGTATTAGTTACTATAAAAAAGTCATTTCCAGAAAATTCGTCAATTTTGAAGACTATTTACACCGTGAAATATAAAATGCAACTGACAACAATGGAATATAGATCTGCAATGTAATATTTAATGAAATTGCTTACAGAGAAGCATTATGTGTATTTTCATCGGGCTTATGCAGAAACTGAGCATTTAATGGATATAATATGGTCTCATCTGGAATCGTCCTTATTGTGTAAGTGTTTTCCATCAATGCTTTTACTTGATTGTACATATAAAACAAAATGGTATAACATGCCATTGTTAGAAATGGTTGGTATGACTTCTACGTGCCGAACATTTAGTATTGCTCATGTCTTTCTAGCATGCGAGAAGGAGGATAACTATGAATGGGTGCTAAAGAAGTTAAAACGTTTTTATTTGCCTAAAAGAGAACCTAAAGTAATAGTTTGTGATAGATAATGAGATTTGATAAATGGAATCAAGAATTTTTTTACCGAAGGCAAGGTTGTCAATATGCTTATGTCACATGGGAAATAATGTAATTATGAATTGCAAACCAGAGTTTAAAACAAATGAGGTTTTCGAGATATTTTTGCAAAGTTGGAAGAAAGTGATTCGCGCACCAACTAAAGATGAATTTTGGATGTACTGCAATGATTTTCAAACAGATTGGATAGACTACCCTAAAAGCTTGAATTATATTGGTAAACAATGTTTGGAATACAAGGAGTATTATGTGTTTACATGGACAAATAAAATTAAACACCGCAATAATAGAACAACAACTCAAGTTGAGTCTTCATATGCTCAATTGAAAAAACATCTTGGTACGTCTAGAGCATCATTTGCAGTATGGTCAAAAATGGATAATATGTTGCGTCAACAACATATTGAGATAAAATCCAGTTTTGAAAGAAGCTTGGGAGCCGTACAATTGCATATCAAGTTCCATTATTAAAACAATTATGAGGTAAGACTTCATTTTTTGGATTTGATTGTAAAAGAAATGGAAAAAATTAGTTCTGTTAGTATCGATGCATCAATTTGCGATTATTTGAATCGACGTGTGTACAGTCTTCCATGTGCACATGAGATACTTAAATATCACGTTGAAGGACTTCCACTCCTAGTTGAAATGGTAGATGATCATTGGAGACAGTTAAATTATATTCCACAAGTTCATAAATCTCTTCGGTTTATCCATATAGCTGAATTCAATTATATTAACAAATTATTTGAGTCAAGCGCCCATTGTTGGAGTTTTACGATCAAATCGACACCCAATTTAAACATTTTAACAAATAAAATGAAGATCTATGCAGGATCAGTAAATCATAATCGATTAGAATTTTATACCTGACGTGATGAATCTTCGGAGGATTAGATGAATTGTTGTCTCGAAGAAGCTTGGCTTAATCGAATCACAAGGCTCAACTTAATGTTGGCCCTCTCTTTGTATCCACAAGAACGCCTTCCTTTCGATCAAATTGAAAAAGGAAACTAAAGAAGAAGATGGTACTTGTAACAACCCGGAAAATCAGAACCAATTTAAAAATTTTATTTTGGCAATTTTAATGGATTTTGAATATTTAAAATGATTTATTTTAAATAATTATGACTAGAAATTGGTTTTGAATAGAATTAGAATGTATAAATTTATTTGAATCGAAGTTAGAATATAAATATTTATTTTAATTATAAAAGGAATTGGAAATGGCACGGTAGTTTGAAAATTCGATTTCAAATTTCAAATGAATGCACAGGATTCAAAATGAACCGAATTTTAGTAAAACAAAAAATATTTGAATCTGTTTGAAAATATCTTTCCAACGAATGTGAAAAATCCAGATTTCATAATGGAAATAAAAAGTTATGTCCAGTTGAAAATTCAGAATAGTCATTATGGAATTTATATAATATATAGCCCTTAAAAATAGCGATTTTGCAAACGACTTCCATTTTCAACGAAACCACTTTTGTTAGATCTGGAGTGTCAAATTATTGCTTGATTCCAATTTTCATAATTTTTGGAATTAATATGTGAGCGTGGTGGATTTAAACGTGTTTGGTCAATTCAATTTGAATTTAATCGACTGGAAAATGACTGTTTTTCAAAAGGTCTCCAAATTCGACGAAATTTGTTTTATTAGGACTGTATCGTCAAAACATAGCCAGATTTATTTTTCTGAAATTTTTGGAGTCAGTATGTGGCCCCTATAAATTAAAATGTATGTTCAAATTTAATATATATTGATTTATATTTTAATTTAAATGAAAACTGATCGTAGCATCCGAATTAGGTTACGAAACATATCCCATTGTGCTCAGAATGAGTGTAATTAGCTAGGGGCGACAGTCGTTGGGTTCGATTTGGAGATAAAATGAAAACGTAACTTTATAGATTTCAAAATTTAAAATGAATATTAAATTAATTATATAATACCTCCCTCCCTCTCTCTGCTTACTCAGTCAACCCCCTCCCCCCCCCCCCCCCGGCCCCGTTCATTTCAACAGAAAATCGTGATATAGAAAAAAACAAAACAAAAGAGGAAACCGCTCAGCCCACGCCGCCGCCACGGCCTCCTGGTGCCTCCGCGCCCGCCATCCAACACCGCCACCCCCTTCGATCTCCCCTTCCTCCTCCTCCCTCTCCCCGAAATAACCCCCCCCCCCCCCCCCAAATCGATTTAAACCGCCGCGCCACCCCCTCCCGGTCCCACCGCCTGTAGCGCCGCCTCCCCCTTCCTCCGACCGCCGCTCTAACTCTGGTGGTCCCCCTCCTTTGTAAAGAAACCGAAAACAGTGAGTTTGTTGTTTTTTTATTTATTTTCGTTTATTTATTTTTCAGTTTTAATATATAATAATCGTGTATAAAGATTTGATTTTTTAAAAATATAGGATTTTTATTTATAAAAATTAGGATTTTCATTATAAAAGATTAGATTTTCATTATAAAAAGATTAGATTTTTCATTATAAAAAGATTAGATTTTTCATTATAAAAAGATTTGATTTTTAATTATACAAAGATATGATTTTTAATTATATAAAATTATGATTTATATATATATATATATATATATATATATATATATATATAGAAGTATTATAAAAATATGATTTTAATATGAATGAAGTCATTATAAAAATATGAACTTTATATGAATGAAATCATTATAAAGATGCGATTTTATATGAATGAAATCATTATAAAGATGCGATTTTTATATGGATGAAATCATTTTAAAGATGCGATTTTTTATATGAATGAAATCATTTTAAAAATGCGATTTTTATATAAATGATTTCTAGTTATAAAAGGAATGATTTTTAGTTAGATAAAAATTCGATTTTTAGTTATATAAAAATATGATTTTTATTATATATGAAGCGAAATAAAAATGTAATCTTTTATATATAAAATGCAATTTTTAAATACATAAACATCATATTAAAAATGCGATTTTTACTATGAACAGCGTGGAAAAGATTGCGTTGGAATTTTGGGAAAATCCAATCGGTTCAGAAATTCAGAATTAAAACTGGCGGAGTGGATCCCAAAGGTGAGAACTTCTCACTCTAATTTATTTTCTAGTTAAATATATATTAGGATGCAGATGGTGCTTAGTAGCACCCGACACCTTTGTTTGAAACCATGTTTGTTTGGTTGATTGGTTTATTTGTTTGAATTTGGTTTGGGAAGTTAAATGAATTGATTAGAGTTGGTATGTGTATGGCGCAAGCCATTATTAGGTGAGGGATAAGGCTAGTCCATATTCCCGTTCTAGTATCGCGCCGCTATGCTGCCGAAATTTTTCTAAAAATCTTAGAACAATAAAAATATCATTTTTATGAACCGTATAAAATATTCATGAGTTTAAATAATTGTTTTATAGTTAAAATTATAATTTTTAATGAGTATAGGAATAAAATAAATATTCATTTACAAATCGGACAATTTGTTTACGTACATACATTTAACTGATATGGATTGGGACGATATATTTTACACATCGCCTAACTACACAAATAATAATCGGTGTGTGTTGATTGAAACCCCACACGGGTATTGGGATGATGTTTGACATACACTAATCCCAATTGTTTAGTTGTACGTCAATCGTTTGTTTGATAGGCTGTTGTAAGCGTTAATTACTCATATTTAACGCTTATGCAGTTGTGTAATGCACTCTGGATGATGGTTGACTGTGTTTGATTATTGTTGTGTACATGTGTGTATGAAATCCATATAAATAAAATTATATGGTAATTGACTGTGTCTGATTCCAATTCAGAAAGAACGAATATTTTAAATTAACGAATATTTTAAAATGACGAATAGTGAATATTTTAAAATTACTAATATTTTAAAATAATATTCAGTAATGGATCAAAACGTGATTTTGATGTCCGATTTGGGATGGACACGAAAATATTGAAATATATGAAGCCTGTTGATTAGATTAACGCCATTTTGACATGAACGGTATTTATTTCGATTTTATTCATTTTTATAATGAATACCGAAAAGGAAATGAGTTCAAAATATGATATTTTAAAAATATTATCATTTATATATTATAATGATAAGGAAAATTCAATTTTGATTTAAAATTGAAAATGAGGTTGGAATCATTTTGAAACGAAATTATAAAATATGTTTTAAATGGAAATCGATGAAATATATATATAATATATATATATATATTTAATGGCCTGAATAGAACGCGGAGTGTCGCGGCAGTTCGCGAAGTTCGACCATTGACTTCGAATTGACATTACGGGAGATCCGACCGTCGGATTCTCCTATAACCAGAACCATTGGGTTCGTATCGAAAAGAGCTTTCCAACAAACATAAGAGATTTGAAATCTAATGGTTGGATTTGGAATTATGTCTAAATCAAATTTGGAAAAGGTCGATGTAAGTGCAGTTCGATGACCGTTTTTGGAAATCGACTGTACGGGCCTTGATAAAATTATTAAAAAATACTAATAATTTTTGTAAAATCATAATAAATGATTTGGAAAGAATTTGGATAAAAATTCCACGTATGTAAAGATAAAAATATATTTTTATCGGAATGAACTAGTTATGAACTAGAGTTATAATCCAATATTTTTAAATAAATAAATTGGATTTGAAATGGTTTTAAAAATGACCAGAATTTCCAATATATGAATTGGAAAGGATTTAAATCAAAATTATCTTTGGAATATTTCGATATTGGATTCCGTGATTATACGGATAATGATATGCGAATTTGGAAAATATATATATCGTTATTCCCAATACGATATTTGTTGATTTCAGAATTTGATATTGAATATAAGCAGATATAATTTCTATACAGAGCCTCGTATTTAATATCAAATAAGATTTTGGGTTTGTCGTGAATGGTGTCTTCAATAACATTGTTCTTAAACCTAGTTGAGAAAAGAATAAATCTTTAATTAAGATTTAGTGAAGTTTTTCCAATTAATTAATATTTAACTGGAATTGAATAAAAGAATTGGATTTTGGGTTTGTCGTGAATGGTGTCTTAAATAACACTGTTCCTAAACCCCGTGTGAAAAGAATAAATCTTTTAATTAAGATTATTAGAGTTTCCAGTTAATTAACATTTAATTGGAATAAAATAAGATGTGAATTGGGTTTATTGTGAACTATGTTTTTAATGACATTTGTTCTTTAACCCAATTTACAGTGAAATGTGATTTGGAATTTATAAATCTTTTTATTAAGATTTATTGGGAATTTTTCAAAGTAAGTTTTCCAATTTAATAGATTAAATTGGAATTGAATGGAATTCGATTTGACAATAATCGAAGTGAGCTTCTATGGAGGAAGACTGTTAATATATATGGAATTTAAAAGGCTTTGTTGTTATTCCATTTATATTATTAGTCAGATACAGAAATTGATATCGATTATATATATTGATCTGTTTTCCGTGAAGATTCCATAATTAATGGAATGTGATTTGGGTTTATCGTGAACTGTGTTTTAAATGACGTTAGTTCTTTAACCTAGTAAAAGACAGGATTACATGTCTAACATAGCATTTCGAACTGTATGGTTGATCTCTGCTAAATATATATCTGTTTGGTGGTGGAGAATTTATTCTCTTGCTTAACACCCTTCTCTAAGACGTACGAGCCTAGAGGTTATATATAGGCAGAAATCAATAGTACGGTGTAGATTGTCGATGCGACATGTTTGATTTTCCAAAGTTAAATAATCATTAATATTGATTTTTGGGAAGATTAAAACCAAGTGGAATTTAATGAATCTTTAATTGGATTGAACTACGAATGTGATAATTTAAATTATCAATTTGGGAAATGATCGAGAGTGGAGTACCACCAGTTTTGCTCCAAGCGATAGTTAAATCTTTAATTAGATTTAAACGAGAAATGGTAATTAATTTTACCGATAACACCGTAGTATTAGATATGAAGTATTACCAGTTTTGCTTCATGGGGTGAATAGGTTGGGATTGGGAAATAAAATAAATGATTACTTCCGTAAGGATCGCTAATCCCGACTAGTTTGGATAAACCTTAATTTGGTTTGAATTAATATCCAAAGGAAAATTAAAGAATAAATTTAAAGAATTTATCTTTGATAAAATTAATGGGAACCTTTCCCAAAGGATAAGAATAATTAAATAAAGGAATATTCTGGATTGGAATGAGGCGTATATTGTGTATTTATAGCACTTGTTTATTATATACGCGTGTTATTCGGAAAGGCCGGGTTTATACCCATTTTGAATAACTGATTCGACGATAAGTTGACGATGAAGAAGGTGGTTGAAGACCAGAGGTCTTGTAACACCCCGAATTTCAATTAACACTAATGGTTAGTAATTAAAGTATAATTAATCTCAGATGTGAGAACCAGGGGAAACGGGCTGCGTCATTGCGTTCGTCTCGGAAAAATACGCGAAATAGAGTCCGAGTTTGCGTAAAACGGGTACCGTATGAAAGAGATATGGACGAGCGAAGTTAGGCAGAAAAACCGAAAACAAGCAAGATTGCACTGGCGCACTTGTGAAGTGCGCCAACACAAAAATGCACTGGCGCACTTGTGAAGTGCGCCAACACATTTTTACACTGGCGCACTTGGGAAGTGCGCCCGTGTCGGGACAGGAAACCTGCACAGTTTCTAGAGAGTTCTGTGGTTGGGTGCACCAGTTTGGGGTTTGGGCTTGGTCTTAGGGCTGGTTTCTGGAAGGTTCCGAAATCTAAGGGTCCTAATCTAATTTAGGGTTAATCTAATGGCCTAAAACACTTGCCTAATCCTATAAATAAGACCCTAAGCTAGCCCTAAATGGTCATAATCCTATCTCCTAACTAAACTATGCCAAAATTTTCTATGATCACGGCCTCCACTCAAAACCCTAGCCTCCATCCTATTTCTAAACTATTTCTATGAAGGCTTTCATGTGCATACAAGCATCTTTGAGTTGTATGAGTGATCATTGGCTTGCATTCATCATCAAGTTGCAAGCTTAATGTTCAAGGCTAGAGTTTTTGGGTGATTTGTGGCAAGGGTTTGCTTATTGGAGTTTAGTGGCGAGTTTCTATAGACTTAACAATCAATTGTTAAATTGATTATGATAGGATATGATAAGATATGGCTATGTTTGTGGAATCAATGTGTTTATGCAAGTTTAGTATAGTGTATGTTGTGTGCTATATGCAAGTTTAATGCTATGTTTTATGATGCAAAACACTATGTTGAACATTGATTCATATGTAACATGTTATGCAAGCTATATGGGAGATTATATGCAAGTCTATATGTAACATGTTATGCAAGTTATGTATTTGGTTTTATGCATGCTAAGTATTTGGTTTTATGCATGCTATGTATGTGGTTTTATGCATGCTAAGTATTTGGTTTTATGCATGCTAAGTGTTTGGTTTTATGCAAGTTTGTCTCTTTTTATGATATGCATAATATATGCAAGTTTGTCTCTAAGTATGGCATGTTATGCAAGTTCATATGCAAGTTATGATACATATTCATATGCAAGTTATGATGCAAGTTCATATGCAAGTTATGATACATGTTCATATGCAAGTTATGATGCAAGTTCATATGCAAGTTATGATACAAGTTCATATGCAAGTTATGATACAAGTTCATATGCAAGTTATGATGAAAGTTCATATGCAAGTTATGATGCAAGTTCATATGCAAGTTATGATACAAGTTCATATGCAAGTTATGATGAAAGTTCATATGCAAGTTATGATACAAGTTCATATGCAAGTTATGATGAAAGTTCATATGCAAGTTATGATGCAAGTTCATATGCAAGTTATGATACATGTTCATATGCAAGTTATGATGCAAGTTCATATGCAAGTTATGATACAAGTTCATATGCAAGTTATGATGCAAGTTCATATGCAAGTTATGATGCAAGTTCATATGCAAGTTATGATGCAAGTTCATATGCAAGTTATGATGCAAGTTCATATGCAAGTTTATGTGCAAGTTCATATGCAAGTTGTCTCTTTTATGATATGCATAATGCAAGTTTGGGTTAAATACTAGTTGGGTTTAATGTATGTTCATATATGCAAGTTGACACCTTTTGAACCCATGATAAATTTACATGCTATGTTGGCTAAACCCATGACCTTTGTGATGAATCTTCCCTTTATTATGTCGTGTTATGAGAACGAACTACGTGGGGAACGATGGGGTTAATATGCATGTTAATAAAATGATGTGAAATGGGTATGATTAATCATACCACAAATTAAATGGACGTAATTGGGAATTTACCTATTAAGTTAGGTCTACCCATATTATGGAGTTGGGAATTTACCTATTAAGTTAGGTCTACCCATACTATGGAATTGGGAATTTACCTATTGAGTTAGGTCTACCCATATTCTTAAAAATGTGTAATTAATTAGGCATAATTAATTCAAATTATGGGGGTGATTAATTAGGTGTAATTAATCAACTAAGACACGAGGTTGGACCCTTTTGTAGCGGAAGTCTGCCCGGAACCGACCAGCCATCCAGCAGCTACAAATGATTGGCCCAATATGAGAGGTCTTAGTCATAAATTAAATACGTGATTAAAGTAAAGACACGAGGTTAGACCTTTTTATGACAGAAGTCTGCCCGGAACCAACCGGCATATCCAGCAGTCATAAAAGATGGTCTAATGTGAGAGGTCTTTATGAGGTCATGATCTTAATTAATTAAGAAACACTTAACCATATTAGCATGTAGAGGGACATGAGGGGTTAAGTGGGTGCCTTGGGTGGCATGTGGAAATCTAGTGGGTTGACTTGGATGGCAATAGAAAATACGATTAGAATACTTAACCAAAGAGGAACATGTAATTAAACATGGGTAAAGGGTTAAGTAAGTGCTTTGGGTGGCATGTGGAAATCTAGTGGGTGCCTTAAGTGGCAATTGATATATGATTAGATGACTTAACCAAACCTTAACATGTAGGTGGGCATGATTATAACAGGGGTTAAGTGGGATACACTAGATAAAATAACAAGCTTAGGTGGTAGCTTGTGGGGGCCCATTTCAACCAATATCCCAAACGTATCTTAGTGGGCTCGACTCTAGTCGAGTGACGGGACACGCATATTGGGCTTGACTATAAGAGGCCAAAATGGGTTAGCGGTGGCAACGCATGACCAACGGGTTTCATATGCGTGTGTGGACCCGGGCTGGTAAATAAGACGTTGTTGCATCGTGTAGATATAAGCCGTGCACCGTTAGTTTTATCAGGTTGCCACGTTGGGGATTGGTACACCCCACGGTGGGGCCAGCACGGGTATCTACGTTAGGGAGCCGATCGAATGGGGAGTAGTGTGTACACCTAGTGGATTGTAGGGCCCCGTGGCGTCTACCTAGTCACCTAGGGGTACGCGAGAACTATTAAGTTAATTTTATAAGTCCAGGGGTGGGATCAACCTTTAAGTTAGGAATGACTGGTGTGGTGCAGTGTAGGAATTACCCTTGGGTGGGTAGATCTGGGGTGGTGTAATCCAGTAATTATCCTTGGGTGGATAAATGCGTCTTTTCGGTTATCTTAGTACATCCTGTGTTTAGTTGGCTACTTAGTGTAGTCATTATCCCCAGAGGTACCGTACCTTGTTTATATCATACCCTAATTACTTTGTTGATTTGATGAGAAGGGTGTTACACGTGGTATCAGAGCTTAAGGTTACCAGAACAGATAAAATTTTTAGAAAAACTATTTTCTAAGAATATTTTTGAAAGGAGTATTTTCAAAAACATGTCTTTTAAAAGAAAAGTTTTTGAAAGAAAATCATAATCCCCAATAGCCATATCTATATCTTTCGAATTCTCCGTTTTGAATCTCTTCCTCTCTCGTTTTGAGTTTCCCCTCCGCGTATAGATGACCTTTATAAGATAGATAAGAACGGAAAACCACTTTAAGGGACTTAGACATTAGTCGGATTAGAAGTTGGTTCAAGAAGGAGGAGGACTGGTAGGTATCTATTGGATAGACGATGGGAGGAAGGCTCAAATCGTTGTTTGGTTAATGAAGGATGAAACCCCATTGGTGGGAGGTTACGAGTGGAGAATGGGAAGAAGAAGGCGAGTAGTTATCCTTTTGGAGGAATGGGACACCGTATTAGGATTGTCCAAAGGGGCATGGGCAAGGTATGAAATCTCCTGGAGGGTAGATGTATTCCCTCGCGGCTAGTGTACCAAATGGGGATAGACCGTCTAGGTTGGAATTTGGATTTCTTTATTATCCGATTCGAACTTTATTTAGATTCTGACGCATCGAGTTCGTTTATCTCATCATTGTTAGTTGAGTCACTGCACTTAGACACCAGTTTGGTAGATGATCCCTTAGTTGTTTCAAACCCAATTGAGGCTCCAGGATGTGTTTGGGTTTGAAAGTTTCTATACTTAGCGTTGAGTTTAGATGTGATGCTTTTTGGGCTTCACGGGCTATGGGTTAGTTTGGGCATGGACTGGTTATCCAGTAGGGGTGCCGTTCTTGATTTTGAAGGGAGAGTTGTTAGGCTTATGACCCGCTTGGGTAACACTCTCGAGATCTCTTGTAATCCCATGGAATCTGTTATGCTAAGTTATCTAGAATCGCTTGACACGTCAGTCGAGAGTTTGTGATCTGTTAGAGTGGTCCGGGAATACTCGGATGTGTTTGAGGAGGTGAAGGGCTTACCTCCGGAGCGGGAGATTGACTTCCGAATATATCTGGTAGACAATGCTAAACCTGTATCTTTACCAGTGCGCCACATGGCTCCTCGCGAGAGGAGGGAACTCCATAAGCAAGTAGGGGAGTTGCTTGAGAAGGGGTCCATAAGACAAAGTATATCGGAGTGGGGTGCTCCAGTAGTTTTTGCTACGAAGGCGGATGGGTCCCTCAGACTTTGTGTAGGCTAAAGAGAACTAAATAAACTCACAAAGAAGAATAGACACCCATTGCCGAGGATTGATGATCTCTTTGATCAGTTGGTTGGCGCCTCAGTATTTTCGCAAGTTGGACTCAGCCACGGGGTTTCGTCAGTTGAGAGTGGCTGAGGATAGTATAGAGAAGATTGCCTTTAGGACTCCGGATGGTTTTATGAGTGGCTGGTGATGCCATTTGGTTAGACGAACGCCTCCGCATACTTTGTTGATTTGATGAGAAGGGTGTTCAGGGAGTACCTAAATAAGTTCGTGATGATCTTGGTGGATGACATCTTGGTCTTTTCTAGGAGCAAAATAAGTTTTCGTATGTGCTCAATAGGTTGAGCAAAGCCCGTTATGGGATAAACGGTGGTTTTGGAACGAGACTGGCAAGGACATCCAGAGTTGGACAAGGGCTTAATTATTTAGCCGTTTTTACTAGTATCATCTCACGTAGGTCGTCTGAATTCGAAGGAGGTATCCCTTGGGTGTTTGTCTGATATTGGTTTAGGCCTTTGGGGCTTGCATTTGGGGGATGTCGAGTTCGACTAGGGTGGTCTGCGTGAGAGATGGATAGTTGTGACGATTTTGCATGGGAGAATATCCTGATTTTCTCTAGAAGTGGAGAAAAGCATGCCCTACATCTTAGGGAAGTGTTGGAGACTCTTTGAGCGCATTGTCTTAAGACAACAAAGGTGGATGGAATTCTTAGCATCCTATGAGTTTGAGATAGCGTATACCCCTGGCAAGGGTAACGTGGTGGCAGACGCCTTAAGCAGAAAAAAGGTTGTCTTTGAGTCCATTGTTCGTGGAATGGCGAAGCTTGGAGTTTAATTCTATGTTTGACTTTAGACCTTCCGTTGACTTTGTACCCGGTTTGCTAGCCTCCTTGGAGGTTAGGCCTACTCTTTTGGGGCGGATTGGCGAGGCTCAGCGAGACGACCCACAGTTGGTTGAGTTGGTAGAGAAGCTTATAAGGGGGGGAGTCGTCCAGCCATTTGGGTAGATACACCATAGATGATAGGGGATGGTTGCATAGAGACGGTAGACTTTGTGTACCGCAAGACGAGGGTTTGAAGAAGGCTATTTTGGATGATGCACATCGTTTAAGAATGACTATTCATCCTGGTGAAGACAAAATGTACCAAGACATGAAGAGAGTTTTCTTCTGGGCCGGTATGAAGAAAGATGTGGCCGAGTATGTGGCTAGATGCTTAGTGTGCCAACAAGTTAAAGCGGAGCAAAGGAAACCCGGTGGGTTGCTACACCCATTGGAAGTTCCGCAATGGAAGTGGGATAGTGTCTCGATGGATTTCATCGATGGGTTACCGAGATCGAGGAAGGGCAATACGGGAATTTGGGTTGTGGTAGACAGACTTACCAAGAGTGCCCATTTTATACCCGTGAAGAGTAAGAGGACCGCTCCATGGCTTGCTTCAGTCTATGTTAGAGAGATTGTTAGATTGCATGGCGTACCATCCAGCATTGTGAGTGATCGAGATCCTATCTTCACTAGTGAGTTTTGGAGAAGTTTGCAAGAGGCGGTAGGGACTCAGTTGTGTTTGAGCACCGCATATCATCCTCAGACGGACGGTCAGACCGAGAGGGTGAACCGTATCTTAGAAGATCTCTTGAGGCTTTGTATCTTGGATTTTGGAGGTACATGGGAAGAACATCTTCCTTTGGTGGAGTTCGCATACAATAACAGCTTTCAGTCTAGTATTGGCATGGCACCTTTCGAAGCTCTTTATGGAAGGCCTTGTCGATCTCCTACATGTTGGTGGGAATCTACGGATAAGATCTTGCTTGGGCCAGATATGGTTAGAGAGTCTTCAGAGAAGATTGATTTGATTCGAAGAAGGATGAAGGCAGCGCAAGATAGACAGAAATCTTATGCGGATCGGAGAAGGACGGATCTTGAGTTTGAGGTTGGGGACATGGTTTTTGTCAAAGTATCTCCGTTGAGAAATGTTGTTCGCTTTGGGTCCGTTGGGAAGTTAGCACCGAGGTTTGTTGGGCCGTTTCCTATTAAGGAAAGGATTGGACGGATGGCATATAGGGTGGAGTTGCCCGACAGACTTAGTGATGTTCATGATGTATTCCATGTATCACATTTGAGGAAGTGCTTACATGAGACCGCAGAGGTCGTAGAGCCGAGCTTGCTTAGAGATGTAGAGGTAGAGCGTGATGCGACGATTCGATGAGCTCCTACTCGCATCCTTGGGTCAGAAACTAGGAAGTTGAGGAACAGAGAAGTTCAGCTAGTTAAAGTGCAATGGGGAGAAGACGAGGGCAATGCTACTTGGGAGACGGAAGCGAAGATGCGTTCTTTGTACCCATTTCTTTTTGAGAGTATGTCTTTTAACTTCTCCTTTATCGCTTGTCTAGTACTTATCTTATCTTTAGTATATCCTCTCGCTAGTACCTATGACCTTTAGATAGGGTAAAACCTATGGTTGAAACATGTGTTTGAAACATGTTATGGTTGATGGATGCATGTGGATGCAATTGTTTGCTAGTGGTTGCTCGTGGATGCATATACACACACATTAGGCACTAGATCGGCTCGGTCACTTCATGTTGCATATCGCATAAATGGATATGGTAGTTAGATTGATGGATGTATCATGGCTGTGTTATCATGTGGATGATGCATTTTTGTGTATGGTTGTGCACGCATATAGAAATTGTATGTGTCAATAGGGTTTCGCATACATATTGATGCATGGCACTATCATGGTTTGCATTAAGGAGGTCGACTGAATCAGTAGACCGCCTGATTTTGCATTAGTATACGGACATATACACACACTTTCTGCATATGTTCATACATCATTAGAAGTTTCTAAGGATAATGGTTGCTTGTGGTTGATGGTTTAGTAGATGGTTGTTTGGTTGGTAGGATACGTTCTTCTTGACTTAGAGATTTCGAGGACGAAATCCTTTAAGTAGGGGAGAATGTAACACCCCGAATTTCAATTAACACTAATGGTTAGTAATTAAAGTATAATTAATCTCAGATGTGAGAACCAGGGGAAACGGGCTGCGTCATTGCGTTTGTCTCGGAAAAATACGCGAAATAGAGTCCGAGTTTGCGTAAAACGGGTACCGTATGAAAGAGATATGGACGAGCGAAGTTAGGCAGAAAAACCGAAAACAAGCAAGAATGCACTGGCGCACTTGTGAAGTGCGCCAACACAAAAATGCACTGGCGCACTTGTGAAGTGCGCCAACACATTTTTACACTGGCGCACTTGGGAAGTGCGCCCGTGTCGGGACAGGAAACCTGCACAGTTTCTAGAGAGTTCTGTGGTTGGGTGCACCAGTTTGGGGTTTGGGCTTGGTCTTAGGGCTGGTTTCTGGAAGGTTCCGAAATCTAAGGGTCCTAATCTAATTTAGGGTTAATCTAATGGCCTAAAACACTTGCCTAATCCTATAAATAAGACCCTAAGCTAGCCCTAAATGGTCATAATCCTATCTCCTAACTAAACTATGCCAAAATTTTCTATGATCATGGCCTCCACTCAAAACCCTAGCCTCCATCCTATTTCTAAACTATTTCTATGAAGGCTTTCATGTGCATACAAGCATCTTTGAGTTGTATGAGTGATCATTGGCTTGCATTCATCATCAAGTTGCAAGCTTTATGTTCAAGGCTAGAGTTTTTGGGTGATTTGTGGCAAGGGTTTGCTTATTGGAGTTTAGTGGCGAGTTTCTATAGACTTAACAATCAATTGTTAAATTGATTATGATAGGATATGATAAGATATGGCTATGTTTGTGGAATCAATGTGTTTATGCAAGTTTAGTATAGTGTATGTTGTGTGCTATATGCAAGTTTAATGCTATGTTTTATGATGCAAAACACTATGTTGAACATTGATTCATATGTAACATGTTATGCAAGCTATATGGGAGATAATATGCAAGTCTATATGTAACATGTTATGCAAGTTATGTATTTGGTTTTATGCATGCTAAGTATTTGGTTTTATGCATGCTATGTATGTGGTTTTATGCATGCTAAGTATTTGGTTTTATGCATGCTAAGTGTTTGGTTTTATGCAAGTTTGTCTCTTTTTATGATATGCATAATATATGCAAGTTTGTCTCTAAGTATGGCATGTTATGCAAGTTCATATGCAAGTTATGATACATATTCATATGCAAGTTATGATGCAAGTTCATATGCAAGTTATGATACATGTTCATATGCAAGTTATGATGCAAGTTCATATGCAAGTTATGATACAAGTTCATATGCAAGTTATGATACAAGTTCATATGCAAGTTATGATGAAAGTTCATATGCAAGTTATGATGCAAGTTCATATGCAAGTTATGATACAAGTTCATATGCAAGTTATGATGAAAGTTCATATGCAAGTTATGATACAAGTTCATATGCAAGTTATGATGAAAGTTCATATGCAAGTTATGATGCAAGTTCATATGCAAGTTATGATACATGTTCATATGCAAGTTATGATGCAAGTTCATATGCAAGTTATGATACAAGTTCATATGCAAGTTATGATGCAAGTTCATATGCAAGTTATGATGCAAGTTCATATGCAAGTTATGATGCAAGTTCATATGCAAGTTATGATGCAAGTTCATATGCAAGTTTATGTGCAAGTTCATATGCAAGTTGTCTCTTTTATGATATGCATAATGCAAGTTTGGGTTAAATACTAGTTGGGTTTAATGTATGTTCATATATGCAAGTTGACACCTTTTGAACCCATGATAAATTTACATGCTATGTTGGCTAAACCCATGACCTTTGTGATGAATCTTCCCTTTATTATGTCGTGTTATGAGAACGAACTACGTGGGGAACGATGGGGTTAATATGCATGTTAATAAAATGATGTGAAATGGGTATGATTAATCATACCACAAATTAAATGGACGTAATTGGGAATTTACCTATTAAGTTAGGTCTACCCATATTATGGAGTTGGGAATTTACCTATTAAGTTAGGTCTACCCATACTATGGAATTGGGAATTTACCTATTGAGTTAGGTCTACCCATATTCTTAAAAATGTGTAATTAATTAGGCATAATTAATTCAAATTATGGGGGTGATTAATTAGGTGTAATTAATCAACTAAGACACGAGGTTGGACCCTTTTGTAGCGGAAGTCTGCCCGGAACCGACCGGCCATCCAGCAGCTACAAATGATTGGCCCAATGTGAGGGCTCTTAGTCATAAATTAAATACGTGATTAAAGTAAAGACACGAGGTTAGACCTTTTTATGACAGAAGTCTGCCCGGAACCAACCGGCATATCCAGCAGTCATAAAAGATGGTCTAATGTGAGAGGTCTTTATGAGGTCATGATCTTAATTAATTAAGAAACACTTAACCATATTAGCATGTAGAGGGACATGAGGGGTTAAGTGGGTTCCTTGGGTGGCATGTGGAAATCTAATGGGTTGCCTTGGGTGGCAATAGAAAATACGATTAGAATACTTAACCAAAGAGGAACATGTAATTAAACATGGGTAAAGGGTTAAGTAAGTTCTTTGGGTGGCATGTGGAAATCTAGTGGGTGCCTTAAGTGGCAATTGATATATGATTAGATGACTTAACCAAACCTTAACATGTAGGTGGGCATGATTATAACAGGGGTTAAGTGGGATACACTAGATAAAATAACAAGCTTAGGTGGTAGCTTGTGGGGGCCCATTTCAACCAATATCCCAAACGTATCTTAGTGGGCTCGACTCTAGTCGATTGACGGGACACGCATATTGGGCTTGACTATAAGAGGCCAAAATGGGTTAGCGGTGGCAACGCATGACCAACGGGTTTCATATGCATGTGTGGACCCGGGCTGGTAAATAAGACGTTGTTGCATCGTGTAGATATAAGCCGTGCACCGTTAGTTTTATCAGGTTGCCACGTTGGGGAATGGTACACCCCACGGTGGGGCCAGCACGGGTATCTACGTTAGGGAGCCGATCGAATGGGGAGTAGTGTGTACACCTAGTGGATTGTAGGGCCCCGTGGCGTCTATTTAGTCACCTAGGGGTACGCGAGAACTATTAAGTTAATTTTATAAGTCCAGGGGTGGGATCAACCTTTAAGTTAGGAATGACTGGTGTGGTGCAGTGTAGGAATTACCCTTGGGTGGGTAGATCTGGGGTGGTGTAATCCAGTAATTATCCTTGGGTGGATAAATGCGTCTTTTCGGTTATCTTAGTACATCCTGTGTTTAGTTGGCTACTTAGTGTAGTCATTATCCCCAGAGGTACCGTACCTTGTTTATATCATACCCTGATTACTTTAATGATTGTATTGTTAGGGTTATAGGACTCACTCAGACTTATGTCTGACCCCGTTGTTTCTTTATCTTTTTCCCAACCCTCAGGTTTTCAGAGTGGGCCTAGCACTAGTGGGCTTTGATCATACTGCTTTATCTATCTTTTGGAGCTTGGACCGTGGATGTAAAGCTCAGTTTATCTTTTCTATTATGGCTATTAGGTTATGTAGTGGGATTATGTACTTTCATTTTTATCAGGATGGATATTATGTACTTGACTCTTATTTATGGTTTTGGTGTAACCAAACATGTTTTACTTTCCGCTGAAATGAAATGATGTTTTAAATTCTCAAGTATTACTTATATCGGTCTTGTTGTAATTTTTCTGTTCTATATTCACTTAAAATACTCCCCCGATGTTATGGCATTCCCTTAGTGAGTGACCGTAGCGGGTGTGGGGTGTTACAGGTCTTCACATCGTTTGGATGATTACTGATGTCTTGATTGGGCTGTACACCCAAGACAAGGTAATAAGTGGTGATCCTCCAGACGTACTTGGGGATCGACCGGATATGCGAGGACCTCTCTTCTATATTGGACATACGGGATGAGGAATAAGGTGCCTTCGGTTTCGTTCAGACCCAAACGAACTTGTAAATGGACGTGTGTCTGACATTGGATTTAATTCTGTGTTGATTGATCTCTGTTAAATATATATCTATTTGGCGGTGGAGAATTTATTCTCTTGCTTAATGCCCTTCTCTAAGACATACGATCTCAGAGGTTATATATCGATAGACATCAGTCGCATGGCGTGAATTGCCTTTGTGGCATGCTGAGATACAAATAATCAAGGCATCTGCTAAAAAGCAGAGCCTTGTGGTTGATGATCAAAGCACGACTTTAATATAGCATAGCTTTGTGTATAGCATTAATTCGCGAGCCTCACACCTCGGTATGAGTCAAAAACGGGATAAGGGACTGTAGGGAGAACACGACGTTTCTTTCTAGCTATGGGTGGTGTCATGGTATGGAGCCCCGACATTTATTATATTTTAACCTACGTGGTTGTTGGATTACGAGGCGCCTTGGATATATCGGTTACTACGGAGTCGATGGATATAGGTCCTATAGGACCGGGAAACGTGTGTTCAGGAATTGCCAATCCACGAACGTAAGTGTGGACTGGCCCTGAAGCTTCCAAGGGTCTTCTGCGGGAGATCCTAAGGCATTTGCTAGAGTGTCTCGAAGCTGGTGAGGAGTACATCCCTTGTCTCGACTCATGACGGAAATCCAATTTTCAATACGTGACACGTCGTCTATGATTGATACATTTTTATTTGAAGTTGCTTTTGACACTATACACTTATTATAGTATCAAATGATTTGTTTTAAACGTACCAAGCATGTTTGGATATTATAAGGGAAAACCCTATCCTCCGGCTTTCGTTGCATTGTGTGATGGGACCTGGGTCTTATGATAGCTTCATTTTTCCAAAAAGCATCGCGGCGTTTATTTTATGCACTGGTATTCTTGGGAGGAAACCCGTTCCGTGTTATACGGCGTGGTCCCTTGATTTACTCCATTTTAAAGTAAAGTTTTAAATAACTGTTTTAGTTCTCACACCAGTCACGTGATTGACCTAGAGTTTATTGATTTAACCTAAACTCTGGGTGCCCCTATTTTCCACACAGGCAGCTAGTAGTTTTTGTTTTGCAGATATTATATTCACAAGATCCAGGATTTACAACTGGAACTATACTCGGAAAGCTCTGTATCCGTGTATTTCTTTCAGTTGTGTTATGTATTATTTTTCCGCTGCATTGTAATTTAAATCTCTGGTATTTTTCAAATGTATATTATTTATTCATACTCTGAAATATTCTTGTATTCTGATGTAAACTGTTGTAATAAGCAATGAAATGTTCTTCTGCTTGTGTTCTAATTTGTCGTGTCCTCAACTCAATCCTGGCTTTCCCGTAAGGGCGAGTTTGGGTCGTGTCTGCTTGGTATCCAAGCTTTGGTTTACAGAGCTCGAGAACAAGGCACATTAGAACCAAACGAAAGAATTCATCAGGGATTGGATTAGCAATATCCAATAAGAATGACTCGTTAGAGAAAGGATCAGTAGTATCATAGAATGAGTTAGAAGAGTATTGATTATGAAAACAAATTATATTTTGAAAATTTAAACCTTATTTATGCGTATTTGAATATTTATTTTAAATTGAATTTGGACAATCTATATGAAGATTTTGCATATACGCCTTGCAAACGTGTATACGAAGCCTCAAATATATTGGATAGGTATAGAGTCACGCTCTAGTCGCCCGGACATGATTCTGATGATGGTGCGCCATCATCAGTATTTATGTTCAAGTTTAAAAAGTGGGATGTCTATATATTTCCAATTGACTGGTATGAGAACCAAAACTAGATACGATTTATTGTTGTAAATTGGCATCAAAAACCTGATTTTTGACTATGTATTAAAGTTATGTGTTTGAAAAGCTAATCAACTAATTGATTGGTGGCTGTGTTGTTTGATAATTAGTTCACGAATTAAATTATTCAAATCCATATGATAATACACTACTACAAAACAGCTCTGTTGCATCGTCACAGTTGCATCAGTTGTATAAACAACTGATGCAAATAGCATTACTTGAGTCAGTTCCCTGTTATCTCGTGAAGCAATTGTCATAGATAAAGCAGTTGACGGGTTGAAAATGTAATTAGCATCAGTTGTGAATCATTTTTGAAGCAAATAATCTGAAGCAAGTGTTTTTAATTGCATCACATACTTTAACAACTGATGCATTTATATTAATTACATCAGTTTCTTAAATTTGAAGCAAATATAAGGAAGCAAAATACCTGTTAAATTAAAAAATGTACTACCATTAAAAATAACGTTGCACCTGTCACGAATGTGCCACGAAATCTTTCTGCCTTTTTCTCTTACGCGCTATTTTTTGGTTTTCGCGGCAGTCGGAAAGCAAAAAAGAGAAACAAAAAAAAACACACACGAAAAGAGGAAAGACAACGAAGAATTTTTTGGTTTTCACGGCAGTCGGAAAGCAAAAAAGAGAAAGAAAAAAAAACACGAAAAGAGGAAAGACAACGAAGAACGGAAATCCTTACCGATTAGACTCAATTCAAGATTACAGATTTCGATTCCCTTTACGGATTTCGACTGCCGCTGTTTTCAGGTATTGCATTTTGCTGATTTTAATTTGCCTCTTCTGATTTGATTTCGATTGCCGTAATTTTATTTTGATTTTATTAGATAAGAAGCCTTAAATTGGTTCTATTAGATAAGCTTTGGGTGAATAGTGGACTTAGATAGCCATGGAGTTTAGCTCTATTTCTGGATTGGCTGCTTATTATGTATTTTGTTCTACCGCTCAATTTTTTACTTTTCCGTCACTGATGAAATATGGTTGCTAATTTGCGGAAGACAGATTTGGTGTACCTGAAGAGAGGTGTAGTGAATCCTTACCTTATGTGCATACACATGTATTCATATTGCTAGAAGGAATTTTTGATGGAATCGCCGTGCATGTATTATTTTATGGTTATTCTCTTTCCCTATTTCATCAATTCATATTTTTCATTCTGTTAAAAACTCAGTGAAATTGATGCCCTGAATTTTGGGTTCAACAAGTCCACTTTGTAATAAAAATTCAGTGAAATCTCTAAGGTGAGAAAAGAGCATCGGAAGTCCCCCTTTCTAATCCTTTAGGCAAAGTTCATTGATCCAGTCCCCTCTTAGTAACCATGCCTTGTTTACAACACTTGATAGCTCGTACTATAATAGTTCCCTATATGAAAAGAAATTTTATCACATATTTAATGGTCAGTACGTAGACAGTCCTCCTGAATTGGTAATAATGTGTTGAGTGCTAGACTGAACAAATTGAGTAGTATGTACTGTTTGATCCCAAAGGAATAGAATCATCCCCTTAGACCCATGATCATTATTATACAAGTAATTCCAATTTTTGTTAAATCTTGATAATACTGGGTATTTTTTGAGTTGGTAGTTAATCTCTAGTAGACCAACATTTCTTGGTCTACATATTGTGAGTGTTGGTATTATCCGATCCATTTGGGAGTCAGAGTTTATCCGTCTAGTATTCCACATAATGATACATGTTTATCCTATTTATGAGCCATTCTCATTCTTTTAGGGTCTCTCTAGTTATAGCGTTGGAAGTAGAAGCTGTTTTGGATAAAGATGCCTTGACTTGTTCATATAGAGTGGTTGGAACAAATGCTACAAACACATGCTCATGTCCATGTTCTTATCATGTTTCTTTAGTATGTTGAGCTACGTTTTCCATAAATTCTATTTCATTTGTAAATTCTTCATATGTAGGACTGAACTCTTCTAGATCTCGTGGATTAACCTAGTTAGTTGCCTCTTCCCCTTTAGATGAGCTAGTATTCAATCTTGTTGTCAATAGTCATTTCTTTGTTCTGTTTTTGTATTCTTGTGTGGTATTTTTTTCTCCTTTTGTTGAGATATACCATTATCCTTTCTCTGTTCTAGCTTGCTTATGTTGTTCATATCCACGTGTGCATGCTGTTGTGATGATTCCGTGATACTGCCGGTCTCCCTTTGAGTAATCCCATTATAAAAATGAAGAGAGAGAGGGAGGGAGGGAGGGAGGGGGAGAGAGGGAGGGAGGGAGAGCGAAAGCGAGAGAGCGCGAGAGAGCGAGAGGGAGGGAGGGAGGGAGGGAGAGGGGGAGGGAGGGAGGGAGGGAGGGAGAGAGAGAGAGAGAGAGAGTACCCATACCTGACAAGGTATATAGCTATAGAATATTAAGTCCGGTGACAAGGTACGTTAGTAAGTTTAATGAAATTAAGGGAAGGACTAATGCTAATCAGCTAATGTACGCCTTTTAGATGTAATATTTGAATAACTATACCTGCATGTACCTGAGCTAGTGGATACAATGTGCTGTTTCAGGCGGTAACATTGGTTAGTTCATAGCACACATGTTCAAAGTCAATATTACAGTTTCAACAATTCAAAATAAAGAGTGATAGCAGGTTAAGATGCAAACAAAAAGTTCAACTGTGTTGCTGTTAAAATTCATCTTATTCTTTTGTTTTATTGCAAGTTTTAAAAAAAGATCAGCTAGTTTCCAAGAAAGAGTAACTATGACATAATTGTTTGCTTACATGCCGATGGTATCTGCTGTTTGTTTTAGTCCCAAATTATTGATTGGTAATATGACTTTCACTGTCATAAAAAAAAATCACCACTGTGTACAATATAACCAATCTGCATGTTGCATTCTTTACTATGGAATTATTTCAAAACTCAGCTTGATATATAATTTTGTGAAATATTCAATGCAAGTCTAAAAAGTGATATGCTAGTGCGGATCTTGCTTGTTTCCATGTGCGTATGCTTTTTCAAAACTTTAATGTTTTATAGTCATGCTTGGTATACATGAATCTATGTTGATATGCACAGGTTACAGTAAACGTACTCTTTCGTTTTTAGTCTATAAACTTACGATATGATAAAATGTCAGTTAGTAAGTGATTTTTAATCTTTAATATTCCTGCTCCCATAAAATGTCTATAAACTTACGATTTTGTTTATCTGTTTACTCATTTTGAAAAACGACTTAAACATTACTTTTTAAGCTGCACTTTTAATCTCAATTTGGAACCGAAACATAACAAAAGGATTCTAGTATGAAGTTTGAACAAAAGCAATGATGAATTAATTTAGAGGACAGCTGCTAAACCACAGTGATAGATGCAACTGGATGTCATGAAGACTATTTACTGTGCATGTTAATCTTGAAAATAGAAGTGATAATGGAAGTGTATTTACCACCCTGCGAAAAGAAGTGAAATTGCTTGAGGTAACGAAAATAAAATAATAATATAAACTGTGCTCTGTTACATGGTAAGATATTATGCATAAGTTTAAGCAATGAAAGCGTTACTCTATCTAGTGAGTCCCTCCTCCGCCTAGTTGTTCCTGGATCGGAACTATTTATCAAATTTAATGAGCTCCTTTGATTATAACCTTTGAGGGAGTAAGTTCTGGATAAAGGTGTTCTTTTAATTGCACTCGGAAGCAAACTGACTGTTACAAACATTTGGTGACTGGAATGAATTATGTTCCTGTGAAAGATTGATCAGCTCAAAAAACTCTTGAGTAATGCTCTTCTTATCTATAGGACCCGAGTTAATGTTTGGACTATACGTTTGTCTGGAAAGTAATTCTGAAAACTGCTCAACAGCTAATAATTGGGAGTTTATAAATCATATAAACTTTTGCAGTAATGGTTTCTCCCTAACATAGAGGTTTATAATGCAAAAGTTAGCACCAATCACATCAAAAGGGTTGTGAACTGTGACCATACGATATAATTGGGAGTTTACTGTACCAAGCACTTGGTAAAGAATATTGAGCTTTAATACTACTGTTTTATTACAGAATTAATTCAATTAATGAACAGTTTATCGAAGTTCATTGAATTTTACGTCGATATATATAGCCTAATTTATGATAATCTTCCTGTTTGCTTTTCAACTTTGAGATCAACTGAACTATCCTTTCATGTAGGCATAAACCATGTTTCACCGTAGATAGTCGATACTGAAAAATGCAAGTTTTTTTTTTTTTTTTTTTTTTTTTGAAGCAAACCATACAAGTTTCTGATTTTGCTGTAGTGTATATCCCAACCTGTAGACTAAATGAGAAACACACAATAGTACACGTAAAATTAAATAGGTTGATTTGAGCCACAAATTGGTCATCTGAAGTTTGAGAAATATAACTTATGTAAATCCTTTATGTCGATTTATCTTATTCCTCGTATGTTGTGTTTTGCTCCTAATGTACTTTTTTCTTATTACTACAGTTTTCTTACAATATTTATTTTATAATTGCTTTCAGATTTTACAAACTTGACTTATATGGCCACTTTTGAAAATATTGTTTTCTCCGATTTTCAATGTAGAGTATACATTTTTACTCTTGATGGTGCGCTATTTACAATTCACTTAAAAAAACAAAAGTAGAATTTTCACTACATGTTCAAATTTAGTTTCTGTAATTCTCCTTCCTCACAACGAATATTAAAAGTCAATTACATCATAAATATTTTTCTAGACATAAATATTTTTATTTTATAATTGCTTTCAGATTTTACTATTTTGCTACTGTATTTTATTTTATATGAATTAGCCTACTACCCGTTAATTTATTTTTTGTCACTTCGCAGTAATACACTGCAGTTTTATTCTTCTGTGCTGAACATCAAACATATTGCTGGGTTCTGTATTTTCATATTCTTTCTATTTTATTCAATACTCAAGTCTGCTTCAATGATTGTTTCCATGTTTAATTTCATTTTGTATTTTCAATGATTGTTGGCATGTAAGTAGAAATTAAAGGTCTCCATTGGTTAGTTTGCCTCAGTTTTCCTCATCAGCATATATATAAACATTCCTCAGCAGATTGAAAATAGTGAAATGTAGGTAGAACCATCATAGATATTTGCATTAGCAACACAATAGAGGAGCTAGAGTCAAAAACAATTCAAGCCTTCCAGTTAATAAAACCAATATATGTTGTTGGTCCAATCGTCCCTCAAGGATCCATAAAGAGCAAAATACCGACAAGCTTATGGACCGAATCAGATTGCACCAATTGGCTGAACTCAAAACCAACAAGTGCTGTGTTATACATCTCATTTGGAAGCTATGCGCATGTTAGCAAAGAAGAACTAGAAGAGATTGCGTATGGGGTCATGGATAGTGAAATTTATTTCCTATGGGTTATACGACCCGATATTGTCAGTTCAGATGTTCCAGATCCTCTTCCAAATGAATTTTTAGAAAAGACAAAAGGTAGAGGAATAGTGGTGACATGGTGTAACCAAGTCGAAGTGTTAAGCCATGAATCGGTGGGAGAATTTTTAACACATTGTGGATGGAATTCAATACTGGAGAGTGTAAGATGTAGGGTGCAAATACTGTGCTACTCGCTTTTGACTGATCAGTTTACAAATAGGAAACTGGTTGTTCAGGATAGGAGAATTGGCATCGATCTCGGTGGAAGTACTACTATCGTGAAGATGCATGATGTTTCGTGGAAAATTAATAGACTGATGGGTGGAAAGGAAGGAAATGAGATGAAAAAGCGAGTGAAAGAGCTTAAGAAAACATTTGAAAGTGTCATTGGTCCTAATGGTTCTTCTGTGAAAATTTTTGATAGGTTAATTAAGGACTTAAACGATTTCAATGCCGAGAACGGGAGCTAAAGAAATATGAGGGATTAGAGCATATTACGATAAATAGAGATTATGGAATTTACTTCTAGGAATGCATTGATTTAATCAAGGTTTACTGGTATTAGTGTTTGTAGCTACAATTCATGGCCCTGAATACCAAAATTACTACTACTTATGCAGTATGCAAACTGACGGATAGAGAAATCTCAAGTAAACCATACTATTTTACCTACCTTATGTTCTGTGCTATTTTTATGTGATTCTATAATGTCATCGCTCATAGATTTCAAACTTTGGAGATTAAATGCCATTTTCATGTGTTTGTAAAACCTTAACTGGTTGTATTATTCGCAGATTCGATCTTCTAAGAATTGGGTTAATCATTCAGATGCTGATAATCATTATCTCAAAAGGTAAACATAATCACTATAGCATGATACAAACTCTATTGTTCCATGTACTTTTAGTTTCAGATTTTAGTTATTTCTTGTCATTCTCTCGGTATGTATATAATTATAGAATACACTAGATAATGCAGTAAAGTTATGAACCGTTAAGCTCATCATTACTCATTTTTCTCTCAAGGGTATAAGCAGGCCCACCATATCCGTAGTCCAATGACAACAACCTGAGTGGTACATGGCAACCTCCACCTCCAGTAGCTTAATAACATGTGTGTTACATTTCAACCAACAAGGTGTACTCTGGGGTCGTAAGTCACGAGGAGCTACCTTTCAATCCATTGTTACGAGGAGCTACCTTTCAATGGAAGCATGTTAAGGTGACATTTCTTTTTCAGTTTTCCTTCGAATCGATTGTGGGTTTTTTTCAATTCTACTGGTTATATTTATTTTTATCTTTTATGTCAAAAGACGACTAAAATTTAGACTAACTACGACTTCCACAAAACAATAAGAACATCTTGGCTTATTCTCTCCCTCATTTAAGAAGCTTTCTGGTCAAGGCATATGAATCTCATTTTTGTAGTTTATTCCCATCTCCAAACAGTAGGTGGCAATGCAAAATTAAAATAACAAAGACTTCCGCAAGAAAGCTTGTGCCTTGACCATTTTGAATGAACCAAAGGGATGAATGAATACTTTCAACGTACAAGTCCATGAACAGGTGTAACAAATTCAAATGAAAAAAAAAAGTCCATGTTAAAGTGGTATTTTGTCTACGAAATCTGCCGAACAGAATGTTTTCTGCCAGGGTGTTTTACACGAACATAACTAGAGATTTCACAGTGCGGTTTAGCATCGGGTGAACAAATTCAAATGAAAAACTAAAGAGACAGTCTGAAGTGTTACCAGACCTATGTAATGATTTTCATTAAAAACTGAATTGATTTTATTTTGAAATTGAATTTTCAGTATATTTATCAAGTAAAAGTAATGGATTACAGTTCATGAATACATTATTTCAAGACAGTAAGCACTTGTAGTCCTGATTATAACAATTTAAGTCACTCGAGTTCAATCAGTTGACTAATACTATTTTATAATATTTTATAAAGTTTCTACTTCTATTCAATCAGATAATCATTCGGGACTTAATGGCGTATGTCTGTTAAGGTCAACTATAAAATGTTTATGAATATATAAAGTAGTTGCCTGAAAGATACATATCCAATGGATTTATAAATGGGGTCAAGCCCAATTAGATTGCTCTTTTATGATAGAAAGCGCAAATTACTTCACCTTTCTGAAGAGTTTTTGGAAAGTAAAAATAATAATTAGAATATGATTATTTATAATTTTAAGTAATTTCTGTTGAAGTATGTTTTTATCAAATAATTATTTCTTGTCACGATAAACTTTATTGAATTTGTGAAAAACTTTGTGATATTTGCAAATGAGTTGCATTTTCTAGAGAAATGCAGGTAATTTCGTGAATTTTGTTTTCAAAGATGAAAACCAAACTTATGCATTCATTGCAACAAAGACTTCTCCTATAAAAAGATTAAATACAGAAGTCGGCAACTTCTTTTCAAAGAACAATCATCCAAATTGTATATACTTTAGGTAAATCACATGGATAATGGAGTCAATGTGGATCATGATTTTTTACTTTTTTGTGAAATATTAAATGGTCTGGGTTTGCTCTGGTTTTGCACTTTAAAAATTACTACGACCAAGTAACAGCCGTGGTCCACCAGTCTTACAAAAACAAATTTTCACTATCTTGTTAACGTCATTTTTTTACGAGGCTTAAATACAACTTTACCAAAGGTTAAGAAGTCTATATGTATGTACAAAAAGGCTCGGGAAGGGTAAAATAAGCATGTCAAAGAAAAATATGCTCAGTGATGGCCCAACACGGACAAATTTCTATCAAAAATAAATAAATACGCAAAGTAAGTTATACGAAATAAATTTCTATCAAAATAAATAAATTTGGGTTATACAAAGTAAGTTATGTATAATTGTAGCTGACAGGTAAAATAGTTTGAGAACCAAGCCATCGATTAGACGCAACACGGACAAAGCATTGAGGAGGCCGTAAAGATGAGCAATGGTCTGCACACAACCTCGGCCTCAGCCACCTCTAAATTTATAGCATACAAGGAGCAGTAGCTTTAAACTAACTTTAGGTTGTGCAGTTCCAAAACAAGTTTACAACATAAGCGACACTATCCATAGATCGCCATAAACAAAGTTGAGTCAAATTTTTAGTTCACAGCCTTTTAGTTTTGAACACTTAATGCTGAATGAACTGCTTCCATATTATTTTACATTCTATGATTTGAGTATGCAAAAATAAAATTAATTTAATTCTTTTACCTGCGGAAATTATTGATATAAGCACTTGTATCAACTCTGAATAGGGCACTTGTACAGTTTAAGCTTCTCATGTATATGGGTAGTTGAGAAATAACGAACATCATGGTTCATATCATCCAACAGATTGATGTGCATACAAAGATATCCATATCCGAAAATAATTCGTTTTTTTAAGATTATTACCTAAATTATGTATTTTAGTACGTTAATTTTTTTTATTGTTTTATCAAGTTTGAAGTTTGTATCATACACCTTAAATGCATATTAAATTTATTTTACTATTTTAATAGGGCACCTGTACATTATTGTACTTTTATAAAGAAAAATAACATTTTGATGTGCAATTTGCACAAAGGCGAAAGGCACAGATCTTGTGCCTTGACCATTTTCATAGAAACAATTTTTCTTGTCGAAAGGCAAAGATTAACTAACTATTAATACTATGTTGGATGTCATTTTACTCAATCATCCAACAGTACTTTGCCGGAATGGTTGCTGTGGTAGGATAGGGATATGGTTTATATTCGATCATCTTAACTTATGACTCCTTGTCGATTTCTTCGAATCGGTTTCTGCTTTTGGCATTATGGTGTATGGGCCCGATTCAAAATTTTAACATCTACTAAGTTCAAGTTCACAAAGTAGCCATGTGAATTCACTGTATGGTGTATGCATTCTTGCATTTCAGAAAGATGAATTTTGTAGTTCGGGGATCATCTTACTGTCATGAAAAAAGTATCGCTTTTAGCAAAACCCTATGGGTTAAATACCGACCCCAAAATTTTCAATTTAGGTAGCAGTCTCCCTTTTATTGCTTGAAGAGGTTAGAGGATGGGAGATCTATTTATATCCTTGCTTAAGATGGAATACAAGGAAAGACTGAATATACTGATAATAATATGTGAGTTTCTAACTTGGCAAAATTTAGAATAGCATAATTTCAGCACTTGCTTAGTTTGGCTCTGTGAAAATTGATTAGTCCTAGCAGGAACTTATTGATTATTATAATCCAGTTTAATTATGGTTATGGATTAAGGATAGGACAAACAAACCTTCATCAATTGTCTGTGATTTATTTTTATTTATTTAAATTATAAAAAAAACATCTCATCGTTTTCATCAAAAAGTAAATAACGGAAACTATGAAAGCAATCAACTGCTTTTAGTGGCAGTGCATTTTAAACATGGTTGAAATTCAAGTTCAGTTAAAACCCAACAAAATTCAATTGGAGAAGATATTGATGTGTGAATATGAAGATTTCATATCTTTTGCAGATTTTTGAACTGAATCTCATTCAAACTACCAATTTATCACCAACATATCTTCATGAATGTATTAAGAAAAGCTAGTCTAAAGCAAAACAAAAAATGAATTATAGTTTGAGGGAAAATGGGAATGAAATTTTGATAAAGCGGTGTTTTGCCATTTGTACTGACACACATACCATTTGTATTTTTACTCTCCCTTCCTTGTTCTAACAAATATAAAACAGAAAATAGTACCGAAATGTGGATTGTGGTTTTTCCTTTTTGGCTGATGATATCTTTGAATAATCTTCTCTATAATTTTGATATAAAATGAAATATATATGCACATTAGTTAAAATAAAAAATCTCTGAAATCGGTTATGTTGTAATTGGATGTCTTGTTGGTTTCTTGCTGTTGATCCTCCCAAACGTGTGTTATATGTTCAGTTATTCTTAACTTTTTATAAAATCTTGGAGCTCTTATGTTTATGAAGATAGACTGCATGGTTAAATTACTGAGTAGCTACAGCCAAGAGGAAGCAAATTACAGTAATAATTTATATGTACCTGTGTAAGTCACCAGGCTATGGCCAAAAAGTAAATGCAGTTTTGACAGCAGCAAAGTACAAGCCTGTTGGATGTCATTTTATTCAGTAGGATGAATTAATACTGTGCATTTTTTGTTTCATTAACTAGCTATTAAATTATTTTGTAATATTTTCAGTGTCCACAGCAATCTGAAGCAACGGATTGGGTATATTATGTGATGAGGTATATGCTTGACATAGTAAAACACCACAATCAAAGCATCAATTTACAAAAGGTATACTTTAATTTATTTAATTCGCCTAGCTATTATATGTTATTTACGACGTTTTAAAACAATATTACTCTTATAAATTGCAGGACTTTGCACAACGTGGTTCTTATGATCGGCAAGAGATAGACGAAGTTCGGGATTGCTTAGCGACTTATATCATGCATAATTGGATGTAGTTATGTTAGTCTTTTGTTATGCACGTTGACTTTAGTTTTATTATTAGAGTATGTATTTTTTTTGGTTGTACACGTGAATTATGTTGATTGATAATACAATTATATTTTTGTTTCATCATATTGGTGTTATTAATGCATCTGTAGAATTTTAATTTCGATTTAATATTGCTTCAGGTTTAAAAATTTGTAAATAGTGAATTTTTTTTAATTCACTTAATTTGCATCAGTTGTAATAGCATAGGCAACTGATACAATACATTAAAGGTCATAACAATTGCATCTATTCATTAGCATCAGTTGTTTTAAAAATCTGATGCAATAGACCAAGACTTCAGAAGCAAATGCAGACATTTGCATCTGCGATAGCATCAGTTGTGTTAGACAACTGATGCAAGTGATCGTCATTTGCATCAGTTCTTTAACTGATGCAACAGAAATTTGTCTGTTGCATCATCTTCACTTGTATCAGTTCAACAACTGATGCAACAGGGGTTTAACAACTGATGCAAATGACCTGTTTTGTAGTAGTGATATAAGGTAAATTCAGTCAAATTTGAAATAAAGTGCAAATTATTTGGAAATGCATGCATGTACATATATATATATATGTGTGTGTGTGTGAACAGGTCATAGCAAGGAGGCTAGAGAAGAGGAATAAAATTGTATGCCCGACAAATAGGTACATGTTTATAGATTTATTGGGTTTAGATGATTTTATGAGCCGATTGGCTTTTTCTTTTTCTTTTTAGATGATGAGGGACCTGCGTGGCTAGTTGTGGTTTTAAATGTCTCCTCGTATAAAGGAGGTTATGGAGAATTTTTTCGAAAATTTAGGGTGTTAGCCAAATTTTTGAAGAATTTGAAAATTCTTAGAAACTGAAATTTTGAAGAATGAAAGTTGAGTTGATTAGTAAAACAACTTTCAGCTACGTTCCTTTTCGAGGACAAAAAGATTTTAAGTGGGGGAGATTGTAACAACCCGAAATATCAGAACCAATTTAAAATTTTTATTTTGGCAATTTTAATGGATTTTGAATATTTAAAATGATTTATTTTAAATAATTACGACTAGAATTTTTTTTTGAATAGAATAAGAACGTATAAATTTATTTGAATCGAAGTTAGAATATAAATATTTATTTTAATTATAAAAGGAATTGGAAATGGCGTGGTAGTTTGAAAATTCGATTTCAAATTTCAAATGAATGTATAAGATTCAAAATGAACTGGATTTTTGTACAACCAAAAATATTTGAATTTGTCTGAAAATATCTTTCCAACGAATGTGAAAAATCCAGATTTCATAACGGGAATAAAAAGTTATGTCCAGTTGAAAATTCAGAATAGTCGCTATGGAATTTATATAATATATATCCCTTAAAAATAGAAATTTTGCAAACGATTTCCGTTTTCAATGAAACCAATTTTGTTGGATACGGAGTGTCAAATTATTGCTTGGTTCCAATTTTCATAATTTTTAGAATTAATATGTGAGCGTGGTGGATTTAAATGTGTTTAGTCAATTCAGTGTGAATTTAATCGACTGGAAAATGACCGTTTTTTAAACGGGCTCCAAAATTCGACGAAGTTAGTTATTTTAGGACCATATCATCAAAACATAGCCAGATTTATTTTTCTGGAATTTTTGGAGTCAGTATGTGGCCCCGGTAAATTAAAATATACGTTCAAATTTGATATATATTGATTCATATTTTAATTTAAACGAAAACTGATCGTAACAGCCGAATTAGGTTACGAAACATATCCCATTATGCTTAGAACGAGGGTAATTAGCTAGGGGTGATAGTCATTGGGTTCGATTTGGAGATTGAATGAAAAAGTAACTTTATAGATTTCAAAATTTAAAATGAATAATAAATTAATTATATAATACCTCCCTCCCTCTCTCTCCTTACTCAGTCAACCTCCCCCCCGATCCATTTCAACAGAAAATCGCGATATAGAAGAAAAACAAAACAAAAGAGGAAACCGCTCAGCCCATGCCGCCGCGGCGCCTCAGCGCCGGCCATCCAGCACTGCCACCCCCCTCAACCTCCCCTTCCTCCTCCTCCCTCTCCTCGAAATAAAACCCCCCACCCCCAAATCGATTTAAACCGCTGCACCACCCCCTCCCGGCCCCACCGCCTGTAGCGCCGCCTCTCCCCTACCTCCGACCGCCGCTCCGAATCTGGTGGCCCCCCTCCTCTGTAAAGAAGCCGAAAAAAGTGAGTTTGTTTTTTTTATTTATTTTCGTTTATTTATTTTTCAGTTTTAATATATAATAACCGTGTATAATGATTTGATTTTTAAAAAATATAGGATTTTTATTTATAAAAAAATAGAATTTTCATTATAAAGAGATTAAATTTTCACTATAAAAACACTAGATTTTCATTATAAAAAGATTAGATTTTTCATTGTAAAAAGATTTGATTTTTGATTATACAAAGATATGATTTTTAATTATATAAAATCATGTTTTTTATATATATAGAAGTATTATAAAAATATGATTTTTATACGAATGAAATCATTATAAAAATATGATTTTTATATGAATGAAATCATTATAAAAATGCGATTTTTGTATGAATGAAATCATTATAAAGATGCGATTTTTATATGAATGAATTAAAGTTGTGATTTTTATATGAATGAAATCATTTTAAAGATGCGATTTTTATATAAATGATTTCTAGTTTGAAAATGAATGATTTTTATTTAGATAAAAATTCGATTTTTAGTTATATAAAAATATGATTTTTATTTTATATGAAGCGAAATAAAAATGTAATCTTTTATATATAAAATGCGATTTTTAAATATATAAACTTCATATTAAAAATGTGATTTTTACTATGACTAGCGTGGAAAAGATTGCATTGGAATTTCGTGAAAATCCAAATGTTTCAGAAATTCAGAAATAAAACTGGTGGAGTGGATCCTAAAGGTGAGGACTTCTCACTCTAATTTATTTTCTAGTTAAATATATATACTAGGATTCAGACAATGCTTAGTAGCGCCCGACACCTTTGTTTGAAACCATGTTTGTTTGGTTGATTGGTTTATTTGTTTGAATTTGGTTTGGGTAGTTTAATGAATTGATTAGAATTGGTATGTGTATGGCGCGAGCCATTATTAGGCGAGGGATCAGGCTAGACCTTATTTCGGTTCTAGTATCGCGCCGTTATGCCGCCGAAATTTTTCTAAAAATTTTAGAATAATAAAAATATTATTTTTATTGTATAAATGAACCATATATGAAAAAAAATTCATTTACAAATTGGACGATTTGTTTATGTATACACATTTAACTGATATGGATTGGGACGATATATTTTACACATTGCCCAACTGCACAAATAATAATTGGTGTGTGTTGATTGAAACCCCACACGGCTATTGGGATGATATTTGACATACACTAATCCCAATTGTTTAGTTGTACGTCAATCGATTGGTTGACATGCTGTTGTAAGCGTTAATTATTCATATTTAATACTTTTGCAGTTGTGTAACGCACTCCGGATGATGGTTAACTGTGTTTGATTATTGTTGTGTACATGTGAATGAAATCCATATAAATAAAATTATATGGTAATTGACTGTGTCTGATTCCAATTCGGAAAGAACAAATATTTTAAATTAACGAATATTTTAAAATGTCGAGTAATGAATATTTTAAAATTACTAATATTTTAAAATAATATTCAGTAATGGATCAAAAAGTGATTTTGATTTCTGATTTGAGATGGACACGAAAATATTGAAATATATGAGCCGTGTTGATTAGATTAACGCCATTTTGAGGTGAACGATATTTATATCGATTTTATTCATTTTCATAATGAATATCGAAAAGGAAATAAATTCAAAATCTAATATTTTGAAAATATTATCATTTATATATTATAATGATAAGGAAAACTCAGTTTTGATTTAAAATTGAAAATGAAGTTGGAATCGTTTTAAAACGAATTTATAAAATACATTTTAGATGGAAATTGACGAAATATAATATATATATATATATATATTTAATGGCCTTGATAGAACGCATCGCGCCGCGGCAGTTCGTGAATTTTGACCATTGACTTCGAATTGACATTACGGGAGATCCGACCATCGGATTCTCCTAAAACTAGAACTTTTGGGTTCATATCGAAAAGATCTTTCCAACGAATATAAGAGATTTGAAATCTAACCGTTGGATTTGGAATTATATCCAAATCAAATTTGGAAAAGGTCTCTGTAAGTGCAGTTCGATGACCTTTTTGGAAATCAACTATACGGGCCTTGATAAAATTATTAAAAATACTAATAATTTGTGAAAAATCATAATAAATGATTTGGAAAGAATTTGGATGAAAAATTCCACGTTTGTAAAGATAAAAATATTTTTATCAGAATGAACAAGTTATGAACCAGAATTATAATCCAATATTTTTAAATAAATAAATTGGATTTGAAATAATAACCAGAATTTCCAATATATGAGTTGGAAAGGATTTGAATCAAAAGTATCTTAAGAATATTTCGATATAGGATTCCGTGATTATATGGATATTGATATGGGAATTTGTAAGACATATATATCGTTATTCCCAATACGATATTTGTTGATTTCAGAATTTGATATTGAATATAAGCCAATATAATTTCTATTCAGAGCCTTGTATTTAATATCAAATGAGATTTTGGGTTTGTCGTGAATGGTGTCTTCAGTAACATTGTTCTTAAACCCAGTTGAGAAAAGAATAAATCTTTAATTATGATAAGTTTTTCCAATTAATTAATATTTAGTTGGAATTAAATAAAAGAACTGGATTTTGGGTTTGTCGTTAATGGTGTCTTAAATAGCACTGTTCTTAAACCCCGTGTGAAAGGAATAAATCTTTTAATTAAGATTATTAGAGTTTCTAGTTAATTAACATTTAATTGGAATAAAATGGGATGTGAATTGGGTTTATTGTGAACTGTGTTTTTAACAACATTGGTTCTTTAACCCGATTTGCAGTGAAATGTAATTTGAAATTTATAAATCTTTTTATTAAGATTTAATGGGAATTTTCCAAAGTAAAGTTTTCCAATATAATATATTAAATTGGAATTGAATGGAATTCGATTTGATAATAATCGAAGTGAGCTTCTGTGGAGGAAGATTGTTAATATATATGGAATTTAAAAGGCTTTGTCGTTATTCCATTTATATTATTAGTTAGATACGGAAACTGATACCAATTATATATATTGATCTGTTTTCCGTGAAGATTCCATAATTAATGGAATGTGATTTGGGTTTATCGTGAACTGTGTTTTAAATGACGTTAGTTCTTTTACCCGTAAAAGAAAGGATTATGTGTCTAACATTGCATTTTGAACTGTATGGTTGATCACTACTAAATATATATCTGTTTGGTGGCGGAGAATTTATTCTCTTGCTTAACACCCTTCTCTAAGATGTACGAGCTTAGAGGTTATATATAGGCAGAAATCAATAGTACGGTGTAGATTGTCGATGCGGCATGTTTGATTTTCCAAAGTTAAATAATCATTAATATTGATTTTTGGGAAGATTAAAACCAAGTGGAGTTTTAATGAATCTTTAATTAGATTAAAATGCAAATGTGATAATTTAAATTATCAATTTGGGAAATGATCGAGAGTGGAGTTCATCAGTTTTGCTCCAAGCGATAGTTAAATCTTTAATTCGATTTGAATGGGAAATGTTAATTAATTTTACTGATAACATCGTGGTATTAGATATGAAGTATTACTAGTTTTGCTTCATGGGTGAATAGGTTGGGATTGGGAAATAAAATAAATGATTACTTCGGTAAGGATCGCTAATCCCGACTAGTTTGGATAAACTATAATTTGGTTTGAATTAATATCCAAAGGAAGATTAAAGAATAAATTTAAAGAATTTATCTTTGATAAGATTAATGGGAACCTTTCCCAAAGGATAAGAATATTTGAATAAAGGAATATTCTGGATTAGAATGAGGCATATGGTGTGTTTCTATAGTACTTGTTTATTATATACGCGAGTTATTCGGAAAGGCCGGGTTTATACCCATTCTGAATAACTGGTTCAACGATAAGTCAACGATGAAAACGGTGGTTGAAGACCGGAGGTCTTCACATCGTTTGGATGATTACTGATGTCTTGATTGGGTTGTACACCCAAGACAAGGTAATAAGTGGTGATCGTCCAGACGTACTTGGAGATCGACCGGATATGCCAGGACCTCTCTCTTGTATTGGACATATGGGACGAGGAATAAGGTACCTTCGGTTTCGTTCAGGCCCAGAACGAACATGTAAATGGATGTGTGTCTGACATTTCATTTTATTCTATGTTGATTGATCTCTGTTAAATATATATTTGTTTGGCGACAGAGAATTTATTCTTTTGCTTAACGCCCTTCTTTGAGACGTACGAGCTCAGAGGTTATATATTGATAGACATCAGTCGCATGGCTTGAATTGCCTGTATGGCATGCTGAGATGCAAATGATCAACGCTTCTGTTGAAAAGAAGAGTCTTCTGGTTGATGATCAAAGCATGACTTTAATATGGCATAGCTTTGTGTATAGCGTTAATTCGCGAGCCTCACAATTCGGTATGAGTCAAAAACGGGATAAGGGACTGCAGGGAGAACACGATGTTTCTTTCTAGCTATGGGTGGTGACATGGTATTGAGCCCAGACATTTATTATATTTTTACTTATGTGGTTGTTGGATTGCGAGGCGCCTCGGATATATAGGTTACTATGGACCCGATGGATATAGGTCCTATAGGACCGAGAAACGTGTGTTCAGAAATTGCCAATCCACTAACGTAAGTGTAAACCGGCCCTGAAGCATCCAAGGGTCTTCTGCGGGAGATCCTGAGGCATTTGCTAGAGTGTCGAAGCCGGCGAGGAGTACATCCCTTGCCTCGAATCATGACGGAAATCCAATTTCGAATACGTGACATTTCGGTTTTAGGTTTATACCTATATGGCGACATAGTAGCATGGGATATTATGCTGTCTATGATTGATACATTTATATTTGAAGTTGCTTATGACACTATACACTTATTATAGCATCAAATGATTTGTTTTAGACGTACCAAGCATGTTTGGCTATTATAAGGGAAAACCTATCCTCCGGCTTGCGTTGAATTGTGTGATGGGACTTGGGTCTTATAATAGCTTCATTTTTCCAAAATGCATTGCGCTGTTTATTTTATGCACTGGTATTCTTGGGAGGAAACCCGTTTCGTGTTATATGGCGTGGTCCCTTGATTTACTCCATTTTAAAGTAAAGTTTTAAATAACTGTTTTAGTTCTCACACCAGCCACATGACTGACCTGGAGTTTATTGTTTTAACCTAAACTCTGGGTGCCTCAATTTTCCACACGGCCAGCTAGTAGTTTTGATTTTGCAGATATTATATTCACAGGATGCAGGATTTACAACTGGAACTATACTCGGAAAGCTCTATATCCGTGTATTTCTTTCAGTTGTGTTATGTATTATTTTTCCGTTGCATTGTAATTTTAAATCTCTGATATTTGTAAAATGTATATTATTTATTCATACTCTGAAATATTCTTGTATTCTGATGTAAATTGTTGTAATAAGAAATGAAATATTCTTTAGTTTGCGTTCTGATTTGTCGTATTCTCAACTCAATCTGGGCTTTCCCGTAAGGGCGAGTTTGGGTCGTGTCAGTACTAGCCGCCATTGATAATTTTAGGGTTTTTGGGATAAAGTATTCGGCTTAGTTTTTTATTTGATAAATTTTCTATCTTTTTGTTAGCCATGAATTATAAAAGGAATAAGTATAAGTATCCCTTTAATAACAAACATTAACCAGAAAATAGAAACAAACCGAATACTTGTTCCAACTTCGAATAAAATATCAACAAATTGATATCCTATTTGTCCAAAATATTTTCTCCTTTATAATGTTCTATATTGTGTGACCCTATAGGTTATTACAACATTGGCAATGATTTTAAATCGTATTTAAAATCATAATAAGCGATTGACACCTAGTAATACGTCGTTACTACCTAAGTTATAATAAAATCAACGATTCGATACAACTTTTCTGTAACTAGTGCATCAATGTAATATAATCCTTTTAACCAATATATCCAAAGTTAAACTTGAGGAATTGAACGTGTCACCCTCTTTATGATTTAATTCGTTTATCTTGATCGACAAGTAGGCTGTTTAAAAAAATCAATATTTGAGCAAGGTCATGCATTTCATCTAGATCATTACAAATATTTGAGCAAGGTCATGCATTTCATATAGTCTCACTCAATCAAGAGGCCCATGGATATCAATACAAATATATTGTGGGGTCAAATTCCATCTAGATCATTCATAATTTTCATTCAACTCGAGATGTATCCAATAATCACCATTATCGTCTACTCAGTTAAAAGCAACTTTAGATGATATCAAAACAAAAATATCCTCAAATAAAATTATAATGATTTCATGTCTGAGGACCATTACATCACTGCCACCATGAGAATAACAAATGCCATACATCCTAAATTTTCGCATTAGACACACTCGGACATTTCCTAGTCCGTATCTTATATGGTGTCTTCAAATCATTTTAGTAGGATTAAATGCAATTGTTCTAAATTTAATTTATTGGAAGATCTATATGACTCATCATTGATCATACCATGTCTTATGAGGTGTGATTTCTCCTTTCAGACATACCATTTCAATACGGTGTTCTAGGTGAAGTGAGTTGTGAAACAATTTCACACTTGTTTGGATAATCAATTAATTTTTGGCTTAAATATTCTCTTGATATGTTCGAAGAGTATTTATTTTCTATCAAAATTGGAATTGAACTTCATTTTTGAATTCTTTGAACTTTTCAAAGGATTCAATTTGTGTTTCAGAAGATACACATATCTATATCTACGACATCATCAGTAAATATTATGAAGTAATAAAACCTACTTTTAGCTAATTTATTCCTTGCTCCATATACATCATTATGTATGAGACCCAATACATACTTGCCCATCCACTGTGTCAAGTGAAAGGTGATTCAGTTATTTTTCCTTATAAACAAGATTTGCATTCTTCATATGATTCGAAATCAAATGACCTCAAAATTCCATCATTATAGAGCTTTGATATGCTTTTCTTGTTTATATGGGTTAACTGACAATGCTAAGGGTGTGTTAGATTTAAATCATTTGATTTAATCCGCTTAGCATTTATGTCAAGCACATTATAGTTAACGATTTATAAATTGTTAACTATTTGTGAAATTCCATAAGACAATTCATTTAAATAAAATGAATAATAATTGTTCTTTTATTACAAATGAAATTCAAACTTGTCTAAACAAGATTTATAATAACATTTTTTTAAATGGAATTTCATAATAACAATTATTTTATTTATTTAATTAAGCTAGTATATAGAACAAGAATCAACTTCTGATGGATAATCCAACAACATTTGCTTCATTTCCAATCGTAAGTTCACTTGTCTTTTTATCGGATTTCTACTTGTTTTGCAATTTCTGTAAATTTATATACATTTATGTGATTCATATCTAGTATCTAGTATCAGAGATGTACAAGTAGATTGTTATAACATTTATATCTTATTCGGTTGAAGTCACACTTTAACTTTCATTTTAGATCTTCTATATTTGTAAAACAATTATGTTTAATTTGTTTGAGGACAATCCTCAAATTTTAATGTAGTCAAGAAATTTGATTTAATTCAATTTATCCTTCTCAAGGATTAATTTAAATTATTGGAGTTATTTGTTATTTAATATCTACAGTAGATAATAAATAATAACTGATTTTGTTATATTTACTTAATATAAATACAAATTTTTGACAATCAAAATTTATATTAACATTAATGTATAATTTAAACTAAAATACGCTCCCACTCAAATTAGCATCCCTCTTACATATATATATACAAACATACACACATACATATATATATATATAGATATATATATATATATATATCAGTATAAATATATAATGGCGGTCCAAGATCCATATCTAGTCATGCCTTGACCTAGCTTTGGCTAACACCCCAAAACACAACCTTTTAGGTAGACATCTTATGTCAATTATATCGTGTATATAACTCTTGGATCGCATGATAAACATTTTGTTCAGTATTATTCATTTGCTCAAAATATATGCTATTGTCTCTAAGGTCATAATCCTATTATGTAGCCTTAGTTAAATCAGACCCAATAATACAGTCTAAGCACCACAATTGCTCCTACTGCATATAACCAAAATAAAAGGATGCACAACGCTTTGTCTTTATCTACAATCATTGAGACTGGCATTGATGGGTGTTGTAACGTCCCGGATTTTTCGGCCATTTAAAATATAATATTTAAATCAGTTTATATATTATATTGAAATTATAATGGATGTTTTTTCTAATTTATTCATATTAAAGGATTTTTATATAAATAAAATATTATTTAAAACTAGAATTTTATGTCGAGTTTGAATACCATACTAAATGAAATTTGAAGTTGTTGATACGAAGGACATAGCTGTTTGCAAAAGCAACTTACTAGAGGGATAGCAACTAATCGTGAAAACAACGTAGAATCCTTTTCGGTGGTTCAAACTTGTCTTTATTTAAGGCACATTTAATTTAAAACAAGATGTATTTTGGATGGAAAATGCTATCTAGCCTTTTGTTCTAAGCGTGTCAGACTATTCAAGTAAGCTTGACTTGACTTTGTTAAGGCAAACAACTCGGTATGATGATCTAGTGGTCTAAATATCGGGTACAAACAAGACCATGGGATAAGGTCAAGACAATTGAGTAGAATGACATTCTAGAATCCACCATGTATCGGAACCATATCAACTGGGACATCATATCGCTTCCATTCGTTGTCTTATCATAGATAATTCAAGTTCAACAAAAATCATTAAGTATCCTGCAAATAAATTGGTGGTTGTAAAAATCAACTTTAGAAACACGAACCTATCGTATCAAAGGTTCATCTCGCATATTTAAATCAGGTCAATATCGATACATGCTGCCATACACCTTAGAAATCAAACATAGAATTAAAGTAAAAACACAGTACAGGAATAGCTAAGAACAATTGAATATATTGATACATGAATAGCCAAACAGTACAGTAATGTATATATATTCATCAAATCTATACAATATAATAAACAATAGAATATATTGATACATGAAGACAACTTTCATAAATCTATACAAGATTGTACCTGAACACTAAATCTATATACATGCTTAAAAATACAACAAACAAAGAGAAAAATAAATAAATAAAGGAAGAATCAATATTGGAAAATCCACTTCTGCAATGCCTCGTCTTTCCAATACTAGTGAATCCATCTCGGTCCAAAGCGATCTACGGAAAGGAAAGAGGGGGAAAACCCATCAAAAAGGGAAGATTTCATGATAGAAATGAACAGTATATAAAACAGAAAAATATATGAACAACTAAAGAAAATGTAGACAACTAACCCTATATACAGATCAACGGCTGAATGGCATAGACAATACATAGCTAACAGCTATGTATACATACAACATATTTTGAAATCAATGAAAGAATAAAATAAACAGCTAATGTAGTACAAAGAACAACTAATGTAGTACAAAGAACAGCTAGGAAAAACAGATCTAAAGAAAATCTGGAAATCTGAAATATATAGTTGTACAGCTATATATGTAGTATGAACACCCATAAATAAATTGATGAACGAAACATACGTATATCTTCATATACATAGGGGTTGATTAAACAATACAATGGACAGCATAGGTAATAATCAATGACAAGCCAAAACAATGCAGAGAAACTGATATATATGCGTGTACCCAAAAATCTTTATCGAACAGTAAACCCACATGTGTGAACAGTAAATTTCTGATACAAAATTTACTATAAAATCTACATTTCAGTTCAAAAATCTCTGATTTAACTAGACATTGCTACAATCACCTAACCCATACAAGTTTGATCAGTAGTCCATGTGAACTGATCAACAAAATCTCGGCCACAGGCCATCAAGTAGCTAGAAATTCCTATCACAGTACACGAAATCTGCAAAATGAATAGGGTGCAAATGGCCTAAGCTAGGAATCACTGAACCTATATTGATGGATGTAATCGTTATCTAAATCAAAATCGCACTATAAATACAGGGGTGCTTCACCATTTCAACAACAATCCGAACCACACAAGAAACCATTCGAAACAAACCAGAAAAGAAAATAATCAAAACAAAATACTGTGATTTAAAATAAAATACTTAGCTTAATTCGAGGGAGTATACGGATTTGAACCGATTTTTGGTGAAGTTGTTCGGAAGACCCAGGTGTTAGCAGCCGAATCAACAGATCGGAGGAGGCTCGCTCGTTTGGGGGGTTGACCGTGGAAACGTTATGGGTATTGAAGTGGGTTACGGTGCCATTAATCGACGATGGGGCTTAGGGTTTTTGATTGGGGATTTAGGGTTTCGGGCTTGAGCAAATTTTTGGGGCGGCTGATCAAATGAATGGGAAAGGATCGGATAGGGTTTTAAAGGGGAAACGGGTGTGGATCGATGGTCAAGGTAAGGCCCAATTTTAAATTCAAAAGGGAATCCTTGTTTTTAAATTTTAATTTAGTTTATAAAATTCGTAATGCGATTTCTCATGCGTACAGTATCGGATTTACGCGCGGTCAGTTTCGTTGGGACCGTGGAGACAAGTACTTCGAGATGGAGTGAGTCCAGTCCAGATCTGAAGTGACTGGAATTTCTATTCGAATTAAACGTCAGTTTAATTTGATTAAACCGGACTGTTTACCACCAGATTTAAATCGAGGTGAGTTAAACTCACTCAGCTCTTCCCATTTATATTTTATATAAATTGGGTTTTATTTTGTGTATGCTGATTGTTAGTGATTGACTGTTTGCTAGTTATATGTGTTTACTGTTGGTTCAACCACTGAAATTAAATGGTCGTTCGATTTCAGTAAAACACCAATCGTGTTGATTTGACCCAAGTAAAGTAATTTCCCTTGATTAGTCACGTTTATAAACGTGTTTGAAATTGGTTGAATTGTTTGAATGATCTGTTAATTGGGTGTTGATCATTAAAGAAACTTTCAGTCAAATAAAAAGAAATGATTGATTATTGTTGATTTTTGAACCATGTTTCAACATTTATTCTGATGGGTAGTGTGGTTGGGTAATTGGCATCACCTGGTTTATAAATAAATCGATTTATAAAATATGAGTTTTATCGATAATGAATCGATAATATTTAAGTTATAATTTTATTTATAATGAAAATAGGTTTTGCAAGTTATTACATTAGAAGGTTATTTAAAAGGGAAATAAATATTTAACTGTTTATTTGTTTAAAGTTTATATAGAAATTATGACATGGTTTTTATAAAACAAATTTCATACATTGATGAGAATTATAATACTGATTTAATCGTGAGCGATTAAATAAAGTTATTTAAATTAATTATATTTTAATTAATTTAAAAGAGGAATTAAATAGGAATGGTTAAAAGAGTACTCATGTTTGTGTTGACTAAGTCGACATTTAAACCAAGTTAGATTTTTAATTTGTGAAATAACTAAATGAGTAATTGGTTAATCCTTGTAAGATTTTAAGAAGGAAATTTATTATTCATTTTGGTAAATAAAGGAGTAAATTGACTTGAATGATTAATGTTGAAATAAATGAGTTGGTATGGTAATGAAATACCTTTAAGTAATCAAGTTTGAAATAAATTGGTCGAGTGATTGGAAAGAGACTAGGGATAAGTATTATTGAACTCAAGTTTATAATGAAGCAAATCAGAGGTTTAAACGAATATATAATGAAAAGTTTTACTTAACATTTGAGTTAAGGGAAGTGAAAGGGTTTATATTTATAAACAAGGTTTATTAAATGGAATGTAAGTCTAAAAGTCGTTTCGAATTTGAAATACTTAATGATGGGATTAAGTTAAACCAAGAGAATTGAAAGGAGATTTCCCGAGGAAGGGTTTTAAAATGTGAGCTTGGAAAACGAGGTTGGAAATGGGAATTTAGAATATTAATATCGGGTTTTGAATTATGACTCGGATTTATCTGAAGGTAAGAACGTTGTTGGTCAAGGTCTGAGAGGTAATTAAAATACCCCAACTTGAACGACTTCGGGACGACCCAAAGATGATACTAGTTGGTAATGGCGAGAGTGTGTGATAAGATTTCCAAAGTAACGGAAATGACATGAGATGATATTTCCATAGTAACAAAATTAAAAGGAAACTGGGCAATTAATTTTAAAAGCCAAGTGATGCTGAGTACCAGACCAGTAAATATATTTGTATGATTTCATGGATGTTTTACTTGATAGTTAAACAACTGACTATCAAGTATGACCTTTACGATTGTTGATATGGAAAGACCGGGATCGAATGTATATTCGAAAACCATTCCAACCAACAAATACGATATATATAGAAGATATCGAGAGATGATCGAGATGGAGCATGTGAAGACCATAGATCTTCATAAAGCGGAAGAACCACTTACAATCTCTGATTCGACCCGGAGATATACTGGGGTTCTGTCGTGGTTGAAACTGTGGATTGCAAGGACGATCGCTACTGATCCATGGGGTGATTCTTATATTGGATACAGTAGGAGAGCACCTTCGGTTCATCCTGTTTCTGGATGACTTGTATGGACGAATGTCTGACAAAGTATTTCTAAAGGGATTACGTATATTGATTTTCTACAAATGTATCTCTGTTGGTGGCAGAGAAGACTGGACACCTTCTTTAGCTTAACGCCCAGAGTGTTTTTGTGGAAATCAGTATTCAGTGATACCTGGCGGATCTGACGATGTGGCATTCAAAGTGAAGGATGGCCAGATGTTCTGGAAGAAAATTCTAGCCTCAAGCCTCACAACCAGGAGATGACAAAAATCGGGCAGGCGGCATGGCTATGTGGGTCGCGCCCATTAGGGTGTATAATCACCTATCTATAGAAATTCCTTTTGTTTCTTAATCTATCGATTCTGCCCATTCGGGAACGGTGGTTTGAGTCCAACCGTTGGTGATATACATTCGATACACTCAAGCGAAATGAGTGGTCGGTCACGTGAGGGCCGGGTTGCAAGACGTTCTTGTTGAACCCAGTGTATTTGCCTCTAGAGATACACGAGCGGCAGGTGGTCCCATACCTTGTCAAGGTCAGAATCCAATTTCCAATAGTGCCTACGGTTTTGTTTGTATATATATATATATATACGTGGAGCGTGAGATGCAAGCGTTCCACTAGATTGATATTTACTTGTATTTAGACACTATTATAATATCAGAAAAGATATTGATTTGAAAACAGTTTTGGGTTATCGTAAGGTAAAAACCGTCCGTGTTTATGTGTGGATTTGGTCTTACGATTATCCTTTTCTTTCGAAAGGATTTTGAATTTAAAATCAAGTTGTGATATCCTAAATGCTATGCGAGTTTTTTCTCACTCTGGTCCACCAGACTGACCCGGTGTTTTGTAAATGCTCGGGTTAGCCCGGAGTGTACAGGTTCAGGTCATCAGGTACTGCGAAGTCCAGAGACAAGCTGAGGATGTTCAGACGAATGGTATTCCGCTGTGTGATTATATATATGAGGACAAATTATCAAAAACTGTCCAGATATGTGTTGTACTCTGATATTGTAAGTATTTTCAAAAGTTCTCAATAATGATTATATCTGTATTATATTTGTTCCGCTGCAATGTGAGACTCTGTGTTGGTTCTTCTTCTTCATCTTCTATTCTAATATTTCTTTCTTTCTTATCTCACCCTCTAATTTCTTTCTAAACGTTCCAGTGTTTTCGGTGCTTAGAGGATCGGCATGAGATACGATAAAGGTATTTATGTCGATTTTCTAGCCGAAAATCCCTGGGTCGTTACAGTGGTATCCGAGCTGGTTGCTTAATTGGTACGGATGATAGGGGGTTCTCGCTTCGCGTTTGGTGGCGAACGGGAGACTCTTGCCCCTACATCTCCCGACAATGTGGGTTGGTCGAGTCGAGAGGCTGGCCGTAAAAGCAGTTCTGAGGTATCTCTGTAAGCCACGGTGGGAGGTTAGCCCACTGCCCTTGTGGTCATTACAGTGGTATCAGAGCTATTGGTTGAGTAGTAACCTTGGATCTGTGGCGTAACTCAATAGAGATGGGGTTAGTAACACCCTAGATTGAGTTTTAGTGTATATATACGAGGGCGTATTTGCAAAATTCTATATGAAAATGTTTTGTATTGTGTTATTCGACTGGTTCAAGTGTTGAGAAGCAGTAAACTAGTAAATGGATACAATATTGTTTTCTAAAGGCGGGTAGATGAAATAATTTTACCCAGATATATCTCTATATAGAAAAGAGAAATAATTTCCTATATTATACTGATGTGAGTTGTTTTGTTGTTCTGATTTGAAATCAAATTTGAAATATGATATAAAGTTGAACTGATTTGTCAATCGAATCGGATAGGGAAATAAAACTAAATTTGGTTAAGAAAAATCAAGTTAAGAATGAATTCATATTGAATGAATTCAAATAAATTGGTATTTAAAAATTTAATGGATAAATAAATTGGGATTTCTGATTAAGCGGATTGCCATTTGGATTTTGAATTTTCTTTTCGAAGAAATTGAGGCCCAGAGTGGCAGTGGTAGTCGTACCGATCGAGCCATGCAGAGGGAATGCCGGCAGAATTTTAGAAAATTTTTAGAGTTCAAATTTCTTTTGGATTTAATGCAAAAGTAATAATTTTAAAATAACATGGTTTGGGATATTCTTCCTACTTTGCAATTTCGAGGACGAAATTATTTTAAGGGAGGAAGAATGTAACGTCCCGGATTTTTCGGCCATTTAAAATATAATATTTAAATCAGTTTAAATATTATATTGAAATTATAATGGATGTTTTTTCTAATTTATTTATATTAAAGGATTTTTATATAAATAAAATATTATTTAAAACTAGAATTTTATGTCGAGTTTGAATACCATACTGAATGAAATTGGAAGTTGTTGATACGAAGGACATAGCTGTTTGCAAAAGCAACTTACTCGAGGGATAGCAACCAATCGTGAAAACAACGTAGAATCCTTTTTGGTGGTTCAAACTTGTCTTTATTTAAGGCACATTTTGTTTAAAACAAGATGTATTTTGGATGGAAAATGCTATCTAGCCTTTTGGTCTAAGCGTGTCAAACTATTCAAATAAGCTTGACTTGACTTTGTTAAGGCAAACAACTCGGTATGATGATCTAGTGGTCTAAATATCGGGTACAAACAAGACCATGGGATAAAGTCAAGACAATTGAGTAGAATGACATTCTAGAATCCAACATGTATCGGAACCATATCAACTGGGACATCATATCGCTTCCATTCGTTGTCTTATCTTAGATAATTCAAGTTCAACAAAAATCATTAAGTATCCTGCAAATAAATTGGTGGTTGTAAAAATCAACTTTATAAACATGAACCTATCGTATCAAAGGTTCATCTCGCATATATAAATCAGGTCGATATCGATACATGCTGCCATACACCTTAGAAATCAAACATAGAATTAAAGTAAAAACACAGTACAGGAATAGCTAAGAACAATTGAACATATTGATACATGAACAACCAAACAGTACAGTAATGTATATATATTCATCAAATCTATACAATACAATAAACCATTGAATATATTGATACATGAAGACAACTTTCATAAATCTATACAAGATTGTACCTGAACACTAAATCTATATACATGTTTAAAAATACAACAAACAAAGAGAAAAAAAAAAGGAAGAATCAATATTGGAAAATCCACTTCTGCAATGCCTCGTCTTTCCAATACTAGTGAATCCATCTCGGTCCAAAGCGATCTACGAAAAGGAAAGAGGGGGAAAACCCATCAAAAAGGGAAGATTTCATGATAGAAATGAACAGTATATAAAACAAAAAAATATATGAACAACTAAAGAAAATGTAGACAGCTAACCCTATATACAGATCAACAGCTGAATGGAATAGACAATACATAGCTAACAGCTATGTATACATACATCATATTTTGAAATCAATGAAAGAATAAAATAAACAACTAATGTAGTACAAAGAACAGCTAGGAAAAACAGATCTGAAAACAGGTCTAAAGAAAATCTGGAAATCTGAAATATATAGTTGTACAGCTATATATGTAGTATGAACACCCATAAATAAATTGATGAACGAAACATACGTATATCTTCATATACATAGGGGTTGATTAAACAATACAATGGACAGCATAGGTAATAATCAATGACAAGCCAAAACAATGCAGAGAAACTGATATATATGCGTGTACCCAAAAATCTTTATCGAACAGTAAACCCACATGTGTGAACAGTAAATTTCTGATACAAAATTTACTATAAAATCTACATTTCAGTACAAAAATCTCTGATTTAACTAGACATTTCTTCAATCACCTAACCCATACAAGTTCGATCAGTAGTCCATGTGAACTGATCAACAAAATCTCGACCACAGGCCATAAGCAGCTAGAAATTCCTATCACAGTGCACGAAATCTGCAAAATGAATAGGGTGCAAATGGCCTAAGCTAGGAATCACTGAACCTATATTGATGGATGTAATCGTTATCTAAATCAAAATCGCACTATAAATACAGGGGTGCTTCACCATTTCAACAACAATCCGAACCACACAAGAAACCATTCGAAACAAACCAGAAAAGAAAAAAATCAAAACAAAATACTGTGATTTAAAATAAAATACTTAGCTTAATTCGAGGGAGTACACGGATTTGAACCGATTTTTGGTGAAGTTGTTCGGAAGACCCAGGGGTTAGCAGCCGAATCAACAGATCGGAGGAGGCTCGCTCGCTGGGGGGGGTTGACCGTGGAAACATGATGGGTATTGAAGTGGGTTACGGCGCCATTAATCGACGATGGGGCTTAGGGTTTTTGATTGGGGATTTTGGGTTTTGGGCTTGAGCAAATTTTTGGGGCGGCTGATCAAATGAATGGGAAAGGATCGGATAGGGTTTTAAAGGGGAAACGGGTGTGGATCGATGGTCAAGGTAAGGCCCAATTTTAAATTCAAAAGGGAATCCTTGTTTTTAAATTTTAATTTAGTTTATAAAATTCGTAATGCGATTTCTCATGCGTACAGTATCGGATTTACGCGCGGTCAGTTTCGTTGGGACCGTGGAGACAAGTACTTCGAGATGGAGGGAGTCCAGTCCAGATCTGAAGTGACTGGAATTTCTATTCGAATTAAACGTCAGTTTAATTTGATTAAACCGGACTGTTTACCACCAGATTTAAATCGAGGTGAGTTAAACTCACTCAGCTCTTCCCATTTATATTTTATATAAATTGGGTTTTATTTTGTGTATGCTGATTGTTAGTGATTGACTGTTTGCTAGTTATATGTGTTTACTGTTGGTTCAACCACTGAAATTAAATGGTCGTTCGATTTCAGTAAAACACCAATCGTGTTGATTTGACCCAAGTAAAGTAATTTCCCTTGATTAGTCACGTTTATAAACGTGTTTGAAATTGGTTGAATTGTTTGAATGATCTGTTAATTGGGTGTTGATCATTAAAGAAACTTTCAGTCAAATAAAAAGAAATGATTGATTATTTTTGAACCATGTTTCAACATTTGTTCTGATGGGTAGTGTGGTTGGGTAATTGGCATCACCTGGTTTATAAATAAATCGATTTATAAAATATGAGTTTTATCGACAATGAATCGATAATATTAAAGTTATAATTTTATTTATAACGAAAATAGGTTTTGCAAGTTATAACGTTGGAAGGTTATTTAAAAGGTAAATAAATATTTAACTGTTTATTTGTTTAAAGTTTATATAGAAATTATGACATGGTTTTTATAAAACAAATTTCATACATTGATGAGAATTATAATACCTAGCAGTTAAGTATTTGATTTAATCGTGAGCGATTAAATAAAGTTATTTAAATTAATTATATTTTAATTAATTTAAAAGAGGAATTAAATAGGAATGGTTAGAAGAGTACTCATGTTTGTGTTGACTAAGTCGACATTTAAACCAAGTTAGATTTTTAATTTGTGAAATAACTAAATGAGTAATTGGTTAATCCTTGTAAGATTTTTAGAAGGAAAATTATTATTCATTTTGGTAAATAAAGGAGTAAATTGACTTGAATGATTAATGTTGAAATAAATGAGTTGGTATGGTAATGAAATACCTTTAAGTAATCAAGTTTGAAATAAAGTGGTCGAGTGATTGGAAAGAGACTAGGGATAAGTATTATTGAACTCAAGTTTATAATGAAGCAAATCAGAGGTTTAAACGAATATATAATGAAAAGTTTTACTTAACATTTGAGTTAAGGGAAGTGAAAGGGTTTATATTTATAAACAAGGTTTATTAAATGGAATGTAAGTCTAAAAGTCATTTTGAATTTGAAATACTTAATGATGGGATTAAGTTAAACCAAGAGAATTGAAAGGAGATTTCCCGAGGAAGGGTTTTAAAATGTGAGCTTGGAAAACGAGGTTGGAAATGGGAATTTAGAATATTAATATCGGGTTTTGAATTATGTCTCGGATTAATCTGAGGGTAAGAACGTTGTTGGTCAAGGTCTGAGAGGTAATTAAAATACCCCAACTTGAACGACTTCGGGACGACCCAAAGATGATACTAGTTGGTAATGGCGAGAGTGTGTGATAAGATTTCCTAAGTAACGGAAATGACATGAGATGATATTTCCATTGTAACAAAATTAAAAGGAAATTGGGCAATTAATTTTAAAAGCCAAGTGATGCTGAGTACCAGACCAGTAAATATATTTGTATGATTTCATGGATGTTTTACTTGATAGTTAAACAACCGACTATCAAGTATGACCTTTACGATTGTTGGTATGGAAAGACCGGGATCGAATGTATATTCGAAAACCATTCCAACCAACAAATACGATATATATAGAAGATATCGAGAGATGATCGAGATGGAGCATGTGAAGACCATATATCTTCATAAAGCGGAAGAACCACTTACAATCTCTGATTCGACCCGGAGATATACCGGGGTTCTGTCGTGGTTGAAACTATGGATTGCAAGGACGATCGCTACTGATCCATGGGGTGATTCCTATATTGGATACAGTAGGAGAGTACCTTCGGTTCATCCTGTTCTTGGATGACTTGTATGGACGAATGTCTGACAGAGTATTTCTAAAGGGATTATGTATATTGATTTTCTATAAACGTATCTCTATTGGTGGAAGAGAAGACTGGACACCTTCTTTAGCTTAACGCTCAGAGTGTTTTTGTGGAAATCAGTATTCGGTGATACCTGGCGGATCTGACGATGTGGCATTCAAAGTGAAGGATGGCCAGATGTTCTGGAAGAAAATTCTAGCCTCAAGCCTCAGAACCAGGAGATGACAAAAATTGGGCAGGCAGCATGGCTATGTGGGTCGCACCCATTAGGGTGTATAATCACATATCTAGAGAAATTCCTTTTGTTTCTTAATCTATCGATTCTTCCCATTCGGGAACGATGGTTTGAGTCCAACCGTTGGTGATATACATTCGATACACTCAAGCGAAATGAGTGGTTGGTCATGTGAGGGTCGGGTTGCAAGACGTTCTTGTTGAACCCAGTGTATTCGCCTCTTGAAATACACGAGCGGCAGGTGGTCCCATACCTTGTCAAGGTCGGAATCCAATTTCCAATAAGTGCCTACGGTTTTGTTTGTATATATATATATATATATATATACGTGGAGCGTGAGATGCAAGTGTTCCACTAGATTGATATTTACTTGTATTTAGACACTATTATAATATCAGAAAAGATATTGATTTGAAAACAGTTTTGGGTTATCGTAAGGTAAAAACCGTCCGTGTTTATGTGTGGATTTGGTCTTACGATTATCCTTTCCTTTTGAAAGGATTTTGAATTTAAAATCAAGTTGTGATATCCTAAATGATGTGCGAGTTTTTTCTCACTCTGGTCCACCAGACTGACCCGGTGTTTTGTAAATGCTCGGGTTAGCCCGGAGTGTACAGGTTCAGGTCATCAGGTACTGCGAAGTCCAGAGACAAGCTGAGGATGTTCAGACGAATGGTATTCCGCTGCGTGATTATATATATGAGGATAGATTATCAAAAACTGTCCAGATATGTGTTGTACTCTGATATTGTAAGTATTTTCAAAAGTTCTCAATAAAGATTATATCTGTATTGTATTTTATTCTGCTGCAATATGAGACTCTGTGTTGGTTCTTCTTCTTCTTCTATTCTAATATTTCTTTCTTTCTTATCTCACCCTCTAATTTCTTTCTAAATGTTCCACTGTTTTCGGTGCTTGGAGGATCGGCATGAGATACGATAAAGGTATTTATGTCGATTTTCTAGCCGAAAATCCCTGGGTCGTTACAGGTGTACTTTTGGAAGACTTCACCACGACTTAATATAACAAAATTTTCTTTAAAGGGAATTTATAAATCGTAGTGGGAAACAATAGCAGAGTTATTTACATGTATCATAATATATGAGTTTTATATTCATAATCTAAATTGGATTTAAAATATGTGAAGTATATGTCTTTAAATTCAACGTTATATATAAGAATTATGCTTACATATTCCCTTTCAACACTTCAAAATAATATGTTATCTTCACTCTTGTAACGTCCCGCATTTTTATCGGTTTGTATTTGAATATTTAAATCAGTTTAAATATTGAATTCGTAATATAACTGGATTTATATATTAATTAAAATGAAGTTGAACGTATAAAAATATATATTAAATATAACCGAGCCCGTAATATCGTGGCAGTTCATAATTTAACGTTCTGAACATCAACTGAGTGTACAGGACTCGTTACTAGTCAGATTTCTTCGAAACAAGAAACGTTCAAATCCGTTGAACAGTATTTTTCTAACGGAAGCGGAAAATGGAGATTTCGTCGTATAGATTGCAAGATATGTCCAAATCAAATTTTCAAGTAGTCGCTATAGAATCGTTCATCGACTGTAACAGTTTATTTGAAATAACTAGATATCGGATTTGAATCTGGACATGGTTCTTTTGGGACGTAGTGATAATTTAATTTTTAGAATTTTTCTGTAATTTTTAATTAATTAAATACACAACTTTTTATTTGGAGTATTTTGCACCCTATATCAATATTTTGGGGTTTCAAAATATGAGTTAATCTACCGATATTATTGTATTTTTGGGATCGTGGCACCTCACTGGACACAACTGTAATTTACTTCTGTCTGTAGCGGTTCAGACATGAACGAAAACCTTATATAACTTGATACACTAAAATTTTAAAATATAAAATAACATATATATTACAGTCCCTTCCATGGCAAGCTTTGCACACATCTCCAAACGTTGGAAGAAGTCAACACAGACACTTCTGCCATACCCTATGAGCTATCACATGCCACCTTACTTTTCGTGAATTTCAAATCATAGACCTTTCTCTCGCACAGTGCAAAATTTGAGAATGTAACCTAACCTATATCCGAGAGCTGTAAACACTACTTACTCTATTACTTCCCCATGAAGAAAATGCACATTACTTACCAGCGAAAACTAGTACAACCTATACACAATAAAATAAACAGTTTCCTACCCTAAAAACTTTACAGCTACCTCATGGATTGGAAATTAACCATACCCTAAAACCTATTCTACATGGTCTAATACTTTGGTGCTAAGTAAACAGAAACGACCCGAAATCCCCCTTACGGGAAATCACAGATTGAGTTGAGAATAAGCCACAACAGAACGCAGACGGAAGAACATTTCATTGTTAATTACAAAAATTCATCAGAATACCAGAATATAAAAAGTATAAATGAATAAATATTACACAGAAAATATCAGAGATTACAATACATTACATAGCAGTGGAAAATAATACAAAATACAACTGAAGAAGATACACGGATACAAAACTTTCCGGATATCGTTCCAGCTGTAAACCAGGTTCCTGTGCATATAAATCTGCAAAACCAAAACTACTAGCTGCCCGTGTAAAAATAAGGGCACCCAGAGTTTAGGTTAAAACAATAAACTCTAGGTCAGTCATGTGGATGGTGTGAGAACTAAAACAGTTATTAATCTTTATTTTAAAGTTCGGTAAATCAAGGGACCACGCCGTATAACACGGAACGGGTTTCCTCCCAAGAATACCAGTGCATAGAACAAACAGCGCAATGCTAAATAAAGAAAAATGAAGCTATTATAAGACCCAGGTCCCATCACACAATGCAATGCAAGCCGGAGGATAGGGTTTTTACCTTATAATAGCCAAGAATGCTTGGTACGTGAAATTTCATGTTTTATTATTACTATAAGTGTATAGTGTCAAAACAATTTCAGATCATAAGTATCATTCATAGACGTCATAAGGGCCCCATCCTACTATGTCGCCATACTAGGCTCTACAAATAAAACCGCAAAGTCACGTATTGGAATTTGGATTTCCATCTGTGAACCGAGGCAAAAGATAGTCCTCATCGATTCGAGACTGTCTAGCCCGAGTCTCAGGATCAGAGCTCGAGTGACCCTTGGATCCTTAGGGCCGGTCCACCGATGTGGATTAAAATTCCTAAACACTGCGTTTCCCCGCCCTTTGGGGCGTAAATGAGCCAACGAATGACTCCATCGGACCCGGATCGTCCGATCTAACCGAGGCGCCTCGCAACAGCAACAACAACATAAGTCAAACTCGCCAGGGCATGTAAAACCACTGACGCCACTTCTAGCTAGAAGGAAACGCATGCCCTCCCTGACGTCCTCTCCCGTTTCTGATTCACAACCGGGGTGTGAGGCTCGCGAATCAATGTTACACAAAGTTATGCCACACAGGCTGTGCTTTGATCATCACTACAAGACTTTGCTTTTCAACAGAAGCCTTGATCAATTGCCACTTAGGCATGCCACACAGGCTATTCACTCCATGCGTTTGATATCCATCAATATATAACCCCTGAGCTCGTACGTCTCAGAGAAGGGCGTTAAGCAAGAGAATAAATTCTCCGCCGCCAAACAGATATATATTTAATAGAAATCAACCACACATACTAAAACCCAATGTCAGACACACAGTCCATTTACAAGTTTGTTCTGGGTCTGAACGAAACCGGAGGCACCTAGTACCCCGCAAATCCATCGATCTCCAAGTACGTCTGGACGATCACTAACTGATTCCCTCCTTTTGGGTGTACGGCCCAATCAAGATCATTAGTAATCACCCAAATGACGTGAAGACCTCCGGTCTTCGACCACCGTCTTCATCTTCGACACCACGTCGAATCAGTTATTCAAAATGGGATAAACTCGGTCTTTCTGAATAACTCGCGTATATAATAAACATGTGTTACACAAAAACAACATACACCTCATTCCAATTCAGAATATTCTATTGTTCAAATATTCTTATACTTTGGAAAAGTTTCCCATTAATTTTATCAAAGATAAATTCTTTAAATTTATTCCTTAATCTCCTTTGAATAACAATTCAAACTAGTCGGGATTAGCGAACCACACCGACGTAATCATTTATTTTAATTTCCCAATCCCAACTTATTCATCCCATGAAGTAAAACTGGTAATACTTCATATCTAACACCACGGTGTTATCGGTAAATTCAATTACCATTTCACGTTCAAATCTAATTAAAGATTTAACTAACGCCTGGAGTAAAACTGGTGATACTCCATTCTCGATCTTTTCAATCTAATTAAAGATTCATTAAACTCCACTTAGTTTTAATCTTCACAGAAATCAATATCCTGTCTTTAACTGGGTTAAAGAACCAATGTCATTTAAAACACGGCCCACAATAAACCCAAAATCACATTCATTAATTATCGGGTTAAAGAACAAGTGTTATTTAAAACACTATTCACGATAAACCCAAAAATAATACCAGTTCAATTCCAATTAAATATTATTTAATTGGTACACTTCATTAAATCTAAATAAAAAGATTTAATCTTTTTCTCAACTGGGCTTAAGAACAGTGTTAATGAAGACACCATTCACGACAAACCCAAATCACATTTGATATTAAATACAAGGCTCTGAATAGAAAATATACCGGCTTATATTCAATATCAAATTCTACGACCAACAAATATCGTATTGGAAATAATAATATTAATATATCTTTCAAATTCCCATCACAATATCTGTAACATCACGAAATCCAACACCGAAATATTTCGAAGACAATTTCGATTCAAATCCCTTCCAATTCAATCATTGGAATTCCTGGTTATTTTCAAAACCATTTCAAATCCACTTTATTTATTTTAAAAATAAATAGAATTATAGTTCTAGTTCAAACCTAGTTCATTTCGATAAAACTCTATTTTTATCTTTTCAAATATGGAGTTTTTCATCCCAATTCTTCACAAATCATTTCTTATGATTTTACACAAATTATTCCTATTTTTAATAATTTTATCAAGGCCCGTACAGTCGATTTCCATCAACGGCCATCGAACTGCACTTACAGCGACCTTTTCCAAATTTGATTTGGACATAATTCCAAATCCACCATTAGATTTCAAATTTCCAATATTCGTTAGAAATCCCTTTTCGATACGAACCCAACGGTTCTGGTTTTAGGAGAATCCGACGGTCGAATCTCCCGCAATATCCATTCGAAGTCAATGGTCGAAATTCGCGAACTGCCGCAGCGCGACGCGTTCTATTCAGGCCATTATATTATATATATAATATATATAATATATATTTCGTCTTCCTTTTTAAAACGTATTTTAGAAATCGTTTTAAATTCATTTCAAATCGATTTCAACTTCATATTCAATTTCTAATCAAGATTGAATATTCCATATCATCTATATATAAATTCGTTTTAATTTCATTTCAAATCGATTTCAATTCAATTTCAATTCAATTTCAATTTAATTCGAATTTCAATTCATTTCAATTTAATACGAATTTAAATTTCAATTTGAATTCAATTCTTTTCAATTTCAATTTGAATTCAATTCCTTTCAATTTCAATTCGAATTCAATTTTATTCAATTTAATTCGAATTTCGATTATTTTCAATATAATTCAAATTTCGAAATCTCTTTCAATATAATTCAAATTTCGAAAACACTTTCAATATACATTGAAAATTGAATAAAATCGATATAAATATCGTTCACGTCAAAATGGCGTCAATCTAATCAACATGGCTTCATATATTTCTATTTTCAAATATTCTATTTCAAATATTTCTATTTCAAAACTGGAATGAGGCCCAATCAATTACCATATAATGTGGATTATATGGGTTTTCTACAACACATGTATATATCAACAATGACAAATAATCAACCATCATCCAAAGTGCACCACACAACTGCATAAGCATTAAATATAAATAATTAATGCTTACACAGCCTGTCGACCAATTGATCGACATACAGCTAAATAATTGGGATTAGTGTATGCCGAATATCATCCCGATACCCGTGTGGGGTTTCAAATAATCAAACACAGATTTTATTTGTGCAGTTGGGCGATGTGTAAAATTTATCGTCCCAATCAATATCAATCAAATCAGTGTATATAAACAATCTCCGATTTGTTTATAAATATTTATTTTATATACACGTTAAAAATTCTATTTTTAACTATAAAATATTTTCCACTACAAAATATTTTGTTTCACATCACATCACACAATCAACTACACAACAAAATCAAACAAACAAGCATACAAGTCGTCCATGGTCTGTGGACGACGGGTGCCGGGTGCTACTAAGCACCGTCTACATCCTAGTATATATTTCAACTAGAAAATAAAAATAAAAAGGTGAGGAGTTCTCACAGAGGGTTCCACTCCGTCGTGCTTTACTGTTGAACTGCTGAACCGTCTGAATCTGCTTGAATTCCAATGCAGTGCTTTTCCCGCTGTTTATAATAAAAATTATATTTTTATCACTTCATTTCAATAAATAAAAATTCTATTTTACTTCTACTTCATATATTTTTTTCGACGCTTATTTCTATATAAAAATTATATTTTTATACTTCTTATATAAAGATCGAATTTTTATTATCATACATATATAAAAATTATATTTTTAATCTTCACATCTAATAAAAATCGTATTTTTATATATGCTATACATGTATAAAAATCAAATCTTTCTTTCTATTTCATGTGAAATAAAATCAAATCTTTCTATGCTATATATATAAAAAGAAATCTGATCTTTACACTTTTAAAAAAACTCGCCTTTACACTTTTAAAAATATGATCTTTCACTTATAAAAATGCGATTGTTTCACTTATAAAAATACGATCTTTTTCATGTTAATTCACTAAATAAAAATCAAATTTTTATTTCTCTATTTACATACTAAAAATCTCTTCTTTATGTAAAATAAAAATCTAATCTTCTTGTATTAAAAATATAAACTTTTACATATTAAAAATATAATCTTTTACTTATTAAAAAGATCATAACTTTTCTAACCTAAAAATCAGTTTTTTTTCACAAAGAAAACAGTTGTTTTTTTTATAAATAATAGTAATAAAAAGAAAAACTTACAGCTTAGAGGCGAAAAAAGGGGAGGGGCTCGCAGCGTTGGACTGAGAAGGAGGAGGGGATGGCACGGCTTCCAGTGCGGTGGTGGGCTAAGGAGGATGGCGCGGCACGTTTTAACGAGAGGAGGGGTTTCAGGGCTCGACCTCGCGCCTGAGAGGGAGGAGGAGGAGGAGGCGTTGGCGGGGGAGGGGACTCGGAAGTGGGCGGCGCGGTGGGTTTTGGGTGGCTCGGCGTAGCGATTGGAGCGACAGAGAGGAGAGGAAGGAGGAGGAGAGAGGCAGACGCTCGAGGAGGGGGGTACGGTGGTGGTCGGCGCCACCTGGGGGGGCGCGATGGTGGGAGGAGCGATGGTGGCTCCTCCCCCTTTTCCTCCCTTTTTTTTCTGTCGATATGAATGAGAGGAGAGAGAGTGTAGAGATTGAGGGATTATATAATATATATATATATTAAATTATTTTAAATTAAAAAAAGCAACTTTAAATTTCGATCTCGAAATCGAACCCATCGCCTGTCGTCCCTAGCTAATTACCCTCATTCCGAACACAATGGGTTATATATCGTGAGCTGATTCGATCGTTTCGACCAGTTTTTGTCAAAATCAACATATAACTCTATATATTGAATTTGAACGCGCATTTCACTTTACCGGGGCCACATACTAACTCAAAAAAATTCCAGAAAAATATTTTCTAGGCTCGTATTGACGATACGGTCCTAACAAAACTAGTTTCGTCAAATTCTGAGACCTTTTAAAAAATGGCCATTTTCCAGTCGATTAAAATCAATTGGAACTGGTCAAACGAGTTTTCCTTTGCCACGCTCACATATTGATTCGAAAAATTACGAAAATTGGAATCTAGCAATAACTTGACGTCACGGATCCAACAAAAGTGGTTTCGTCGGAATCCGAGGTCGTTTGCAAAATTCCCATTTTTAAGGGCCAGAATTCAATAGCGACTATTCTGAATTTTCATTTGGACATATCTTTTGATTCCCGTTATGAAATTTCAATTTTTCGGATTCGTTGGAAAGATATTCTCAATTAGATTATATTATTTTTGGTTTCGCTAAAATCCAGTTTATTTTGAATCCTGTACATTCATTTGAACTTTGAAATCGAATTATCGAACTACCACGCCATTTTAAATTCATTTTTTATATATAAATATTTATATTCTAACGACGACGTATATAAATATTTATGTTCTAATTCTATTCGAAATAAATTTTTCGTCGATATTATTTAAAATAATTCATTTTAAATAATCAAAATTCACTAAAATCGCCAAAATAAAAATTTTGAATTGGCTCGGATTTCCGGGTTATTACAATCTCCCCCACTTAAAACTTTTCGTCCTCGAAAATGAACGAAGCCGAAAGTTGTTTAACAAACCAACTCAACTTTCTTTATTTTCGCTACGGCTTAAGTTCTTCAACTTTTCAAATTTTACAAAAATTTGGCTAACACCCTAAATTTTTGAAAAATTTCGCCATAACCTCCCCTGCACCGGGGACTTCGGGATATTTCATTTAGCCTCCCATGGCCTTCTTCAATCAAAAAGAAAAAGAAAAAGCCGAGCGGCTAGCCAATCGGCTCACAAAATCATTATCACCCAAACAAAACAGTAAATTATGTTAAACATGTACCTATTTGTCGGGCAAACAATTTTATTCTTCTGCTCTAGCCTCCTTGCTATGACCTGTTCAGTGCAAGTACATGTATATGCAAGCAAATGCGACTAATTTTTAATACAACCTACTATTTGATACAATTTGGCTATATGGTACAAATTTTAATTAATCAATCAATAATCAACAACACAACCATCAATCAATTAGTGGATTATCGTTTCAAATTCATAATTTTGATGTATAGTCAAAAATCAGATTTTTGATGTCAAATCAATACAATAGGCCCTATCTAATTTTGGTTCTCACATCAGTCAATAGGAAATATATAGAAATTCCACCTTCGAAACTCGAACATAAATTCTGATGATGATCGATCAATCATCAGAATCATCTCCGGGCGACTACAGTGTGATCCTATATCTACCCAATATATTAAAATTTCGAATACACGCGGATCAGACGTATACGCAAAATCTGTATATACTAGATAATCCAAATCAATTTAAATAAATATTCAAATACGAATGATTGATTTAAATTTTCAAAACAAAATTTGTTTTCATTTTAAAAATATACTCTTCACACCCGTTCTAGGATACTACTGATCCCATCTCTAACGAGTCATTCTCATTGGATATTACTAATCCAATTTCTGATGAGTTCTTTCGTTTGGTTCTAACGTGTCTTGTTCTCTGAGCTTTGTAAACCAAAGCTCTGATACCACGAAGAAACGACCCGAAATCCCCCTTACGGGAAATCACAGATTGACGGGAAGAACATTTCATTGTTAATTACAACAATTCATCAGAATACAAGAATATACAGAGTATAAATGAATAAATATTACACAGAAAATATCGGAGATTACAATACATTACATAGCAGTGGAAAATAATACAAGATACAACTGAAGAAGATACACGGATACAAAGCTTTCCGGATATCGTTCCAGCTGTAAACCAGGTTCCTGTGCATATAAATCTGCAAAACCAAAACTACTAGCTGCCCGTGTCAAAATAAGGGCACCCAGAGTTTAGGTTAAAACAATAAACTCCACGGCAGTCATGTAACTGGTGCGAGAACTAAAACAGTTATTAATCTTTATTTTAAAGTTCGGTAAATCAAGGGACCACGCCGTATAACACGGAACGGGTTTCCTCCCAAGAATATCAGTGCATAGAACAAACAGCGCAATGCTAAATAAAGAAAAATGAAGCTATTATAAGACCCAGGTCCCATCACACAATGCAACGCAAGCCGGAGGATAGGGTTTTTACCTTAAATAGCCAAGAATGCTTGGTACGTGAAATTTCATGTTTTATTATTAGTATAAGTGTATAGTGTCAAAACAATTTCAGATCATAAGTATCAATCATGGACGGCATAAACGCCCCATCCCACTATGTCGCCATACTAGGCTCTACAAATAAAACCGCAAAGTCACGTATTGGAATTTGGATTTCCATCTGTGAACCGAGGTAAAAGATAGTCCTCACCGATTCGAGACTGTCTAGCCCGAGTCTCAGGATCAGAGCTTGAGTGACCCTTGGATCCTCAGGGCCGGTCCACCGATGTGGATTAAAATTCCTGAACACTGCGTTTCCCCGCCCTTTGGGGCGTAAATGAGCCAATGAATGACTCCATCGGACCCGGATCGTCCGATCTAACCGAGGCGCCTCGCAACAGCAACAACCACATAAGTCAAACTCGCCGAGGTGTGTAAAACCACTGACGCCACTTCTAGCTAGAAGGAAACGCATGCCCTCCCTGACGTCCTCTTCCGTTTCTGGTTCACAACCGGGGTGTGAGACTCGCGAATCAACGTTACACAAAGCTATGCCACACAGGCTGTGCTTTGATCATCACCCAAGACTTTGCTTTTCAACAGAAGCCTTGATCAATTGCCACTTAGGCATGCCACACAGGCAATTCACTCCATGCGTTTGATATCCATCAATATATAACCCCTGAGCTCGTACGTCTCAGAGAAGGGCGTTAAGCAAGAGAATAAATTCTCCGCCGCCAAACAGATATATATTTAATAGAAATCAACCACACAGACTAAAACCTAATGTCAGACACACAGTCCATTTACAAGTTTGTTCTGGGTCTGAACGAAACCGGAGGCACCTAGTACCCTGCAAATCCATCGATCTCCAAGTACGTCTGGACGATCACTAACCGATTCCCTCCCCTTGGGTGTACAGCCCAATCAATATCATCAGTAATCACCCAAACGACGTGAAAACCTCCGGTCTTCGACCACCGTCTTCATCTTCGACACCACGTCGAATCAGTTAATCAGAATGGGATAAACCCGGTCTTTCTGAATAACTCGCGTATATAATAAACAAGTGTTACACAAACACAACATACGCCTCATTCCAATTCAGAATATTCTTTTGTTCAAATATTCTTATACTTTGGAAAAGGTTCCCATTAATTTTATCAAAGATAAATTCTTTAAATTTATTCCTTAATCTCCTTTGAATATCAATTCAAACTAGTCGGGATTAGCGAACCACACCGAAGTAATCATTTATTTTAATTTCCCAATCCCAACTTATTCATCCCATGAAGTAAAACTGGTAATACTTCATAACTAACACCACGGTGTTATCGGTAAATTCAATTACCATTTCATGTTCAAATCTAATTAAAGATTTAACTAACGTCTGGAGTAAAACTGGTGATACTACATTCTCGATCTTTTCAATCTAATTAAAGATTCATTAAACTCCACTTAGTTTTAATCTTCACAGAAATCAATATCCTGTCTTTAACTGGGTTAAAGAACCAATGTCATTTAAAACACGACCCACAATAAACCGAAAATCACATTCATTAATTATCGGGTTAAAGAACAAGTGTTATTTAAAACACTGTTCACGATAAACCCAAAAATCAATACCAGTTCAATTCCAATTAAATATTATTTAATTGTTACACTTCATTAAATCTAAATAAAAAGATTTAATCTTTTCTCAACTGGGCTTAAGAACAGTGTTAATGAAGACAACATTCACGACAAACCCAAATCACATTTGATATTAAATACAAGGCTCTGAATAAAAAATATACCAGCTTATATTCAATATCAAATTCTACGACCAACAAATATCGTATTGGAAATAACGATATTAATATATCTTTCAGATTCCCATAATAATATCTGTAACATCACGAAATCCAACATCGAAATATTCCGAAGACAATTTCGATTCAAATCCCTTCCAATTCAATCATTGGAAATCCTGGTTATTTTCAAAACCATTTCAAATTCACTTTATTTACTTTAAAAATAAATAGAATTATAGTTCTAGTTCAAAATTAGTTCATTTCGATAAAAATATATTTTTATCTTTTCAAATATGGAGTTTTTCATCCCAATTCTTCACAAATCATTTCTTATGATTTTACACAAATTATTCCTATTTTTAATAATTTTATCAAGGCCCGTACAGTCGATTTCCATCAACGGCCATCGAACTGCACTTACAACGACCTTTTCCAAATTTGATTTCGACATAATTCCAAATCCAACCGTTAGATTTCAAATTTCCAATATTCTTTAGAAAGCCCTTTTCGATACGAACCCAACGGTTCCGGTTTTAGGAGAATCCGACGGTCGGATCTCCCGCAATATCCATTCGAAGTCAATGGTCGAAATTCGCGAACTGCCGCAGCGCGGTGCGTTCTATTCAGGCCATTATATTATATATATAATATATATTTCGTCTTCCTTTTTAAAACGTATTTTAGAAATTGTTTTAAATTCATTTCAAATCGATTTCAACTTCATATTCAATTTCTAATCAAGATTGAATATTCCATATCATCTAATTTATAATTTCATTTCAAATCGATTTCAATTCAATTTCAATTCAATTTCAATTTAATTCGAATTTCAATTCATTTCAATTTAATTCAAATTTAAATTTCAATTTGAATTCAATTCTTTTCAGTTTCAATTTGAATTCCATTCCTTTCAATTTCAATTCGAATTCAATTCTATTCAATTTAATTCGAATTTCGATTATTTTCAATATAACTCAAATTTCGAAAACACTTTCAATATACACTGAAAATTGAATAAAATCGATATAAATATCGTTCACCTCAAAATGGCGTCAATCTAATCAACACAGCTTCATATATTTCTATTTTCAAATATTCTATTTCAAATATTTCTTTTTCAAATATTTCTAATTCAAAACTGGAATGAGGCCCAATCAATTACCATATAATGTGGATTATATGGGTTTTCTACAACACATGTATATATCAACAATGACAAATAATCAACCATCATCCAAAGTGCACCACACAACTGCATAAGCATTAAATATAAATAATTAACGCTTACACAGCCTGTCGACCAATCGATCGACATACAGCTAAATAATTGGGATTTGTGTACGCTGAATATCATCCCAATACCCGTGTGGGGTTTCAAACAATCAAACATAGATTTTATTTGTGCAGTTGGGCGATGTGAAAAATTTATCATCCCAATCAATATCAATCAAATTAGTGTATATAAACAAATCTCCGATTTGTTTATAAATATTTATTTTATATACACGTTAAAAATTCTATTTTTAACTATAGAATATTTTCCACTACAAAATATTTTGTTTCATTTCACATCACATCACACAATCAACTACACAACAAAATCAATCAAACAAGCATACAAGCCGTCCATGGTCTGTGGACGACGGGTGTCGGGTGCTACTAAGCACCGTCTGCATCCTAGTATATATTTCAACTAGAAAATAAAAATAAAAAGGTGAGGAGTTCTCACAGAGGGTTCCACTCCGCCGTGCTTTACTGTTGAACTGCTGAACCGTCTGAATCTGCTTGAATTCCAATGCAGTTCTTTTCCCGCTATTTATAATAAAAATTATATTTTTATCACTTCATTTCAATAAATAAAAATTCTATTTTACTTCTACTTCATATATTTTTTTCGATGCTTATTTCTATATAAAAATTATATTTTTATATTTTTATAATTCTTATATAAAGATCGAATTTTTATTATCATACATATATAAAAATTATATTTTTAATCTTCACATCTAATAAAAATCGTATTTTTATATATGTTATACATGTATAAAAATCAAATCTTTCTATGCTATATATATAAAAAGAAATCTGATCTTTACACTTTTAAAAAAAACTCGCCTTTACACTTTTAAAAATATGATCTTTCCACTTATAAAAATGCGATTGTTTCACTTATAAAAATATGATCTTTTTCTAGTTAATTCACTAAATAAAAATCAAATTTTTATTTCTCTATTTACATACTAAAAATCTCTTCTTTATGTAAAATAAAAATCTAATCTTCTTGTATTAAAAATGTAATCTTTTACATATTAAAAATATAATCTTTTACTTATTAAAAAGATCAAAACTTTTCTATCCTAAAAATCAGTTTTTTTTTCACAAAGAAAACAGTTTTTTTTTAATAAATAATAGTAATAAAAAGAAAAACTTACAGCTTAGAGGCGAAAAAAGGGGAGGGGCTCGCAGCGTTGGACTGAGAAGGAGGAGGGGATGGCACGGCTTCTGGTGGGGTGGTGGGCTAAGGAGGATGGCGCTGCACGTTTTAACGAGAGGAGGGGTTTCAGGGCTCGACCTCGCGCCTGAGAGGGAGGAGGAGGAGGCGTTCGCGTGGGGGGGGGATCGGAAGTGGGCGGCGCGGTGGGTTTTGGGTGGCTCGGCGTAGCGATTGGAGCGGTAGAGAGGAGATGAAGGAGGAGGAGAGAGGCAGACGCTCGAGGAGGGGGGTACGGTGGTGGTCGGCGCCACCTGGGGGGGCGCGATGGTGGGAGGAGCGACGGCGGCTCCCCCTTTTCCTCCCTTTTTTTCTGTCGATAAGAATGAGAGGAGAGAGAGTGTAGAGATTGAGGGATTATATAATATATATATATATATTTATTTATTTAATTATTTTAAATTCTAAAAGCAACTTTAAATTTCGATCTCGAAATCGAACCCACCGCCTGTCGTCCCTAGCTAATTACCCCCATTCCGAACACAATGGGTTATATATCGTGAGCTTATTCGATCGTTTCAATCAGTTTTCGTCAAAATCAACATATAACTCTATATATTGAATTTGAACGCGCATTTCACTTTACCGGGGCCACGTACTAACTCGAAAAATTCGAAAAAATATATTTTCTAGGCTCGTATTGACGATACGGTCCTAACAAAACTAGTTTCGTCAAATTCTGAGACCGTTTGAAAAATGGTCATTTTCCAGTCGATTAAAATCAACTGAAACTGGTCAAATGCGTTTTCCTTTGCCACGCTCACATATTGATTCGAAAAATTACGAAAATTGGAATCTAGTAATAACTTGACATCACGGATCCAACAAAAGTGGTTTTGTCGGAATCCGAGGTCGTTTGAAAAATTCCCATTTTTAAGGGCCAGAATTCCATAGCGACTATTCTGAATTTTCATTTGGACATATCTTTTGATTCCCGCTATGAAATTTCAATTTTTCGGATTCGTTGGAAAGATATTCTCAATTAGATTCTTTATTTTTAGTTTTGCTAAAATCCGGTTTATTTTGAATCCTGTACATTCATTAGAACTTTGAAATCAAATTATCGAACTACCGCGCCATTTTCAATTCATTATACATATAAATAAATATTTATATTCTAACGACGACGTATATAAACATTTATGTTCTAATTCTATTCAAAATAAATTTTTCGTCGATATTATTTAAAATAATTCATTTTAAATAATCAAAATTCACTAAAATCGCCAAAATAAAAATTTTAAATTGGCTCGGATTTCCGGGTTATTACATAAACATAATATATATATAAAAGAAAATAATGTCTCATCAGCCTAGCTACATGCTCCTTCACTTTCTTTTATACATTCAGGAAATCAACATCTTTATTATATTTTTCTTCCATTCGAAGCTTCCTTCGATTTAAATCTTCAGCAAAAATATACTAATTCAAAACCTCCACGGAAAAGAGAAAAAGAAGAGATGATTTCCGATCCGTTGGCACCCTAAAACCCCTAGCTTCACACTTGTATATACTCCGTTAGACTCAGCTTATTTGATGAAACATTATTTCCTTCACAAAGCCGCCCAGGGAGTATGTGCAACGATTACAAGAGGGGTTGAAAGCAATGTGACGAATGGGTTCGGTTGGCACTCTTTGGTGAAGTTTGGTTGCAATTTCTGTAGCCACGTGTAGGGAGCTCTAAGGAGGAGCACCAGTTGGGTCCAAGAAGGGCGTTGCGAGCTCCAAACGGTTGAGTGAAAGGGTTCCGTTCATATGTTTTGCTCGCGTCATGGAGAAGAGGCTTGCGGGAACTGAAGGGCGATGGGTACATGCGTGAAACCATGTCTGTGTAGAAGGAGATGGGATGCTCTTTTATACATATGAAGAGGGAGCATGGTGGCGGATAGCTTGAGTAACGTTGGAACAAAATGACCAGAGCATGTTTGTTTCCAGTTTAAAGAGGAAGAATGAGGGGGGTTCTTGCTACATGGGATGTTGTATAGTGGAGTGTGCGGATTCGTGGAGGGCTCGGTGAGAAGGAAAACGAGTGGTTAGAGAAAAGTGACGGGTGCTTGGGTGGTTAACTCTATGGTAAAGAGTGATACATGGAGGGAGGTGCTTTGTACGGTGCCGAAGTGAATATGTGTGTGCGGTGCAATTGAAGTGGTGGCGCAGACTGGGTAAACTCATGAGTGGAGGAAGTATGTGTTTTTATATATACATATACTGTTGTGGTGCACGCATATAAGATGTTCGGTTGAAATCCAAGGAAGAAGTGGGTTCAAAAATTGGAAAAACTATAGCGGAAATGGGAGGTGCAGCTTTGAACAGAACGAAGGGGAGCTAATGGGCTAATCACGGCAAGGCCCAAATTTTAGAATATATATAAGGGAATTAAAACATACGGCAATGGATAAGTATACCGGATGACATTCGGAAATTGTTTATCTGAGGGGACGCTGTTGAGTTCGGGTCGGGTGAGAGGACTACGGGCTGTACGACGTGGTAAGGCCCAAGATTTGAAATAGGAATGGTATGAACGTTGATTTAGCATGAAGATGACGGGAAAATTGAAGCCCAAAATTGGGAATGAGGCATTTCTGTGTGTGACGAGTAAGGTCATGGGCCGACTAAATGAATGGTGAGTCGTCGTTCACTGGAGGAAGTCCATTTGTGGGAAAAGAAGCGTAAGCGGGCTTGAACGTGCAATACTAGACTGATGCAAATCGTTATTAAACGGTTAACGCGCAAAGGTGAATAAATTCACTAACTCTGATCTATTTTAAAATATTATAATTATATTTTAATGTTGTTTGAATGCTGTGTGATGGTCGATTGGGTAGATTACCATTAACTTGGTTGAATATTATATATCATTGCATATGTACCCATCATCGGTTGGATACTGATTCCATCGATTATAATATCCCCTAGTATGGAATCAGTGTTAATTGTTTGACTAACATCTGTGGATGCGGAAACCGGTTGGAGGAATCCGACCAGATTCCTTGATATTTATATGTACTGTTTGTTTTATATATGCACTGTTTGAACCATGTTGAATGAAAATTCAACGTTATGTTGATTTAATAAATAGACGATATCGATTAAGAAAATAACAACAGTCGACCAAAAAACCATTTTTTGTTAAGAAGTTGATTGGCCGTCAGGAAAATCAGTGAAGATAATTATAAAAATTATATTTTTATAATTAAAGCAAAGTTTTTAAATTATAATAGAAGTTCTATTATAAACTGGTATTTTATAGTTCGTTTTATAAAGTAAATATAAACGATTATTTAAATAAGTATGAAGCTGTAACTATCCAACAAGTAAATAATTTGGATAATTATTTTAAGGCAACGGTTAAGAAATATTATTAGATTAATTATATTAATCTAATAAAGTAAAGTAATTAGAATCAGTTAACGAATTTACTGTTGGTTTGAAATTGATTAAATCAACCGTTTATTGGAAATTGATGATTAGAATAATTGGTCTTCAATTAATCTAATGAAAATGTTTAGAATTAAATTAATCAAAATTAATAAGATTTAATTACCTTTTTAATTAAAGAAGTTTAAATAGTTATTGAACTAGTATAATTAGTATTTTTTATGAAGTAAACTGTTTTACTTCAGCAAATGATCAAGTTAATCACTATTTGATTAAAGAAATTGTTCTTAAATGGAATTCATTTAACATAATATTGAGTTTGCATGAGAATGTATGTGACGACCCAAACTTCCCCGCAAAGGAAAGCCGGATTGCTTCGAGAACAACACACATCAGAACACAAAACAGAAGAACATTTTATTGCTGTTACAACAATTACATCAGAGTACAAGAATTTTCCAGAGTATGAATAATAATATACATTAGAAATACAATAATATCAGAGTTTAAATTACATTTAAATAGCAGCGGAAAAAAATTAATACAAAATACCACTGAAAGAAATACACGGATACAGAGCTTTCCGAATATCGCTTCAGCTGTAGACCAGGATCCTGTGAATATAATATCTGCAAACCAAACTACTAGCTGCCCATGTGGAAATATGGGCACCCAGAGTTTAGGTTAAAACAATAAACTCCAGGTCAGTCATGGGACTGTTATGAGAACTCAAAAACAGTTAATAAGTTGATTTTAAAGTTAGGTAAATCAAGGGACCACGCCATATAACACGGAACGGGTTAACCTCCAAGAATACCAGTGCATAAAAATAAACAGCGCAATGCTAAATAAAGGAAAATGAAGCTATTATAAGACTCAGGTCCCATCACACAATGCAACGCAAGCCGGAGGATAGAGTTTTACCTTATAATAGCCAAATATGCTTGGTACGCGAAATATATCTTTTAATATTACTATAAGTGCATAGTGCAGAAATCAATTTCGAAAGTAAATGTATTAATCATAGACGGCATGGGCACCATATATCATGTCGCCATACAAGTTCTACAATCAAAACCGCATGGTGTCGTATTGGAAATTGGTTTTCCATCATGAGATCGAGGCAAGGGATCGTCCTCTCCGATTCGAGACACTCTAGCAAATGCCTCAGGATCCCCCGCAGTGAACCCTTGGAGCGGTAGGGCCGGTCCCCACCTAACGGTAGTGGATTAGTTATGCCTGAACACACGCTTCCCGATCCTTTTGGACCTCCATATGACCACTAACGGCTTATAAATCCGAGGCGCCTCAAAATCCATCATCCACATAAGTAAAATGTCAGCGCTGGTAGGTCCCTGACATCACTCTAGCTAGAAAGAAACGTGTGCACTCCCTACGGTCCATATCCCCTTTTTGACTCATACCGGGGTGTGAGGTTCGCGAAGTCACGCTATACACAAAGCTACGCCTAAACAGGCTATGCTTTGATCATCCCACAAGGCCCTGCCTTTCAACAAAAGCCTTGATCATTTGCATCTTGGCATGCCACATTGTCAGACCATACCATATCATTGATCATCTATCAATATACAACCGGGTGTTAAGTGAAGAATAAATTCTCCACCACCAAACAGCTATACGTTAAACAGAGGTCAACGAATACAAAATAAAGGAATACAATGTCAGACACGCAATCCATTTACAAGTCCGTTCTGGGTCTGAACGAAACCGGAGACACCTTATTCCTCACATTCCCATCGATCTCCAAGTACGTTTGGATGATCACCACTTTTCCATCGTTTTGGGAGTACGGTCCAATCACGATAGCATTAACCATCCAAACGATGTGAAGAACTCCGGTCTTCAACCACCATCTTCATCTTCGACTCTTGATCGTCGTATTTATTATTCAGAACGGGTTAACCCGGTCTTTTTGAATAATTCGTGTATTTTATAATCAAGTGCTATAAAAACATATCCAACGCCTCATTCCAATTCAGAATATTCTTTTATTAAAATACTCACATTATTAGGGAAAAGTTCCCATTAGTTTTATCAAAGATAAAATCCTTTGAATTTATTCTATCCAATACAATTAAGAATTTATTAAAACTCCAATTCGGTTTTAATATCAAAAATCATTATTTGATGATAACCAAATTTAAGAAATAAATCTTATCTTTAACTGGGTTAAAGAACTAGTGTCATTTAAAACACATATCACGATAAACCCAAAATCATCTTCCATAAAATATGGAATCTTCACATAAATCAGATCAACATATAATCGATATAAATTTCTGTATCCAACTAATAATATAAATGGAATAACGGCTAGGCCTTTTAAATTCCATATATAGTAACACTCTTCATCCACAGAAGTTCATCTCAATTATTAACCAACCGAATTCCATTAAATTCCAATTTAATATATTAAATTGGAAAGCTTTACTTTGGAGGATTTTCATTAAACCCACATAAAGGATTTATAAATTCCAAATTTTACTTCACTGTAAATTGGGTTAAAGAACAAATGTCGTTAAAAACATAGTTCACGATAAACCAAATTTACATTTCAATTTATTCCAATTACTAAATATAATTGGAAACTCTAATAATCTTAATTAAAAGATTTATCTTTTCCAAATTTATATTTGCTATTTAATCCCAATTTAAATATTGATTGGAAAATTCCATTAAATCTTATTTAAAAGATTTATTTTTCTCTAGTCGGGGTTTAAGAACAATGTTATTAAAGACACTGTACACGACAACCCCAAAATCTAATTTTTCTTTTTCAATTCCAATTTAATATATATTGAATTGGAAAACTTCTCTTTATAAATTTCTATTAAATTTTAATTAAAGGATTTCTAAACCACGAATCATACTTTAACATCAAATTCTTCTTAATGCAAAACATACTTGAAAACCATATTATAGTGAAAATGTCATTCTTATTATCTAATCTTTTTAATGAAACAAATGAACTATAAAAATGTATTCTTCCTAATGTAATCAATCAAAAATAAAAAAATGAAATCTTTTAATGTAATCTTTTTAATTCAACCTTTGTTACATTGAAAAATGTAATATTTTAATTCAATCTTTATTACATTGAAAAATGTAATATTTTAATTCTAATCTTTATTTTCAATTTTTCTCTTTATTACATTGAAAAATGTAATATTTTAATTAAATCTTTATTTTAATTTTTAATCAAAATTGAATATTCTATTTATTATCATAATAAAATAATATTATTTCCAAAATATAAATTTTGAAGTTAATTCTTTTAATATTCATTACAAAATGGATAAATTAAATCGATAAATATGTTCGGGTTAAAATGGCGTTGCTATTTAAAACAAATTAAATAGCCCAATTCGTTCTCTTATTCATTTATATTTTGTACTGGGCCAGACCTCCCACATTAAGCCTGCGACTTGTGGATGCTGGATATGCCGGTTGGTTCCGGACAGACTTATCCCACAAGTTGGGCTTAACCTCGTGTCATGGCCCAATTCGTATTTGCGCACTTGGACCTCTCACATTAGGCTCAACATTTGTGGCTGCTGGATATGTCGGGCGGGTCCGGGCTGACTTATACCACAAATGTAACCCAACCTCATGTCCAAGTACAAATATAATTAATAATTATAATTAATTCACTGAAAATAATATTTTTAAATATTATTTTAAAATAAAGGTATGATCTTTACATTAATTTGTTACTAATTTTATAAAACCCTTTGTTTCCGAATATCCTAGCTGACATTTCAATTTTTAATGAAAAATTGAACTTTCTATATTATTATTATATAATAATAATAATCTTTTCAAATGTTCAAACTTTGAAATCAAACCTTCTTATCTTATCATACTGACCGTAAAGATGTAATCGTTCTAAATTAACCCTTTTTATTATCACTTTTAAACAATAAAGATATAATCTTTCTAATTCATACGTCAATTAATTCCATTAACTGAATATTAAATTAAAATATTCTTTTAATTCAAAATTGGAATGAGACCCAATCCATTACCATATAATTTTAATTATATGGATTTCAAAGATCGCATTAATTCCATAATAATGATAAAACATTCAATAACAACCAAAGTGCATTTTAAACTAATCACAAGGGCGATGTGTAGTCAGAATATCAACCCAAGACCCGTGTGGGGTTTCAACCAACACAAATTCAAATAATATATTATTATTTGTGCACTTGGACGATGTGTGAAAATTTATCGTCCTATCAACATAAACAAGTCAGGAAACTTGTTATGGCTGTGTAAACATTATTTAAATAATCATAAATAATATAGCATTACATTATCTTGTTAAAATTTCCAATTTCAAAACATAACATAACATGACATTCCAATCCATCATTCATTCAACAAACAATTACTTCCATCACAGATAATTTATTTATTATTAAATTATAAAAATAAATAACTGTTCAAAAATTTAGTGAGAAGGAGTTCTCACCTTTGTCGGGCTTTAATTGACGGTTCGAGCCCAATTTTGGCCCAAAATCCAACATGCTCTAAAGTTGACAAAATTAATGTCTACGCGAAGCTCTCGACTCCACGATCGCAGCAAATCCTATTTCGTGCGATTTCGAGTTCGTAACAAAAAGATATTAATTTTCGAAGTTTGTAATAATTAAATAATTAATTTGAATTATGAAAATTACCCAAATTTTCGGCTTGCTCAGAATTGAACGTAGTTAGTGTCATTGCGAAGCTCTCGACTCCATGATCGCAGCGGATCTGAAATCGTCAGATTTCGACTTCGTATGAGAGAGATATACAATTTCAAAGTGAATTACAAAATTACTCCAAATCTCGGTCAAACAGCCCCTCACCACCTTTAGCCGCCATTTCCTGCCAACTGACGTCATCGGACCACCGCCAATCTCTTCGTCTTGGCGAGACGCACCACCACCAGAAAGCGCCGCCCCTAGAGCTTCTCTGATCATCGGGAAATTCGCCGTGAACGGAAATCCGTTTGCGGGTCCCACAGGCCGCCTCGCTGATCCAAATACCCTGAAATTTGGTGAGCACCTTCCCCTCACGTAAACGAAGAACTTTCGTGTTCGGCCCATCGCCTGAAACTTCCTAGATTCGCCGGAATTTGTTGATTTACGTTTTCAGCTTCGCCGGAATTTCTGTTTGGTGTTTTCAGTTCATCTCGATTTTCGTGCCAATCCTTCCACTTCCAGATCGAACAACCAAAGCCCAAGTCGTAGCCTGAACTCTCCTCTACATTTTCTTCAACTGGGCCGTCGTCTAATTCTTAACGGTTTGTGGGTTATTCGCCAAAATCCGAAATCAGTTTTCTATTTTCAAACTCAGATCCCGGCGAACCCGTGCGACGATATGTCCTGAATTTTTCGTGGTAGACAGAGGATAAGAAGATGAACAAAACCCAGAAAGGGTTTGGTCTGATTTGACTCTGATTGAGAGATATAAATTGTTTTGTTTTCAAGGACTTATTTGCAAAATAAATTTTAGAGGGGGGAGCCGCCATGGAATAGAGGAAGAAGAAGGTGGCTATGTTTTGTCTTAGGGTTCAGCTAATGACAGCACTTATGATATTTTATATGGGTTAATAATTTAATTTGGCCCACTACCCTTATTTTAACCTCTTATGTAATTTGTCTTCTTCAAATTTTGTCCGTTTTCTCAGTTTAAAAATCCATGTTAACACCTACGAATTCCATTTTTTATGAAAATTGAAACATAATTATTTCTTGACATTATGAATCCATAGAAACTGGTTTCGTTGAATTCCGAGTCCGTATGAATAAATAGCGAATTTTTAAAGTCTAAAAATTGACTGTTTTTCACTGTAAAAATTTATTACGACCACATATTAGCTCCAAAAATTACAGAAAAATTATTTCTAGCTTTTTTTTGACGATACGGTCCCAACAAAACTAATTTCGTCGAATTTGAAGATCGTTTGAAAAATGGCTATTTTTAAGGCGTAAATAAATTATATTAAAAATACATATATAGATAAATAAATTTCGAATCTCGAAATATATCAGTGTTTATACTTCTTCAATGCAGAAACATCATTTTGGACTCAATGGAAGTGGTTTCGAGTCCAAATTCATTCGTATGTAAAAAGTAGCGTTTTGGGCCTTATATATTATATATATATATTCTATAGCGTTTTTCTGAGATTTTGAATTTGTCATTACTTTTGATTCCCGCTATGAAATTTCAATTTTTCGGATTCGTTGGAAAGATATTTTAAATAGATTCTAATATTTTTGGTTTCGCTAAAATCCGATTTATTTTGCATCCTGTACAGTCAGTCGAAGTTAAAATTCATATTTTAAAACTATCGCGCTATTTCTAACTCCTTTTATAATTTAATTAAAATTTATTCGTTTTAACTTCGATTTGAATAAATTCTCCGTCGTTACTATTTAAAATAAATTATTTTAAATATACTAAATCCATTAAATTTATAAAAAAATAAAAAATTTAAATTTACCCCAAAATTCCGGGTTGTTACAATCTCCCCCACTTAAAATCTTTTCGTCCTCGAAAAGGAACAGAGCTAAAAGTTGCTTACTTAATTAACTCAATTTTCATTCTAATCACTTTCAATTCAGTTCAATTTAAATTTGATTTAGCTAAATTTATCATTCTATTATATAGTAGTTTTAATAATTATCATTCCAATATTTTATTAGTTAAACTAATAATTAAGCATCACAACTAGCAATCAATTAGGTAATTACCTTTTCAAACATATGTAATTTTTATATATAATCAAAAATCATGTTTTTAGTGCAAATCACAACAATAGACCCTATCTAGTTTTGGTTCTCACACCAGTCAATGGAAATATATAGATATACCACTTTCGAAACTCGAACATAAATGCTGATGATGAGGCCTCAATCATCGGAATCATCTCCGGGCAACTATAGTGTGATTCTATATCTACCCAGTATATTAAAACTTCGAAGATCCGTTAATTACTCGTCTATTCAAAATCTTTATATACTCGATTGTCCAAATTAAAATATAATAATATCTCAAATACGTATTTTAAGATAAAAAAATTAAAACTAAATTTGTTTTATTATTTTTATTTTAAGGAAAATAATACTCTTCACACTCGTTCTAGGATACTACTGATCCCATCTCTAACGAGTCATTCTTATTGGATATTACTAATCCAATCTCTGATGAATTCTTTCGTTCGGTTCTAATGTGTCTTGTTCTCGAGCTCTGTAAACCAAAGCTCTGATACCAAATGTGACGACCCAAACTTCCCCGTAAAGGAATGCCGGATTGCTTCGAGAACAACACACATCAGAACACAAAACAGAAGAACATTTTATTGCTGTTACAACAATTACATCAGAGTACAAGAATTTTCCATAGTATGAATAATAATATACATTGGAAATACAATAATATCATAGTTTAAATTACATTTAAATAGCAGCGGAAAAAAATTAATACAAAATACCACTGAAAGAAATACACGGATACATAGCTTTCCGAATATCGCTTCAACTGTAGACCAGGATCCTGTGAATATAATATCTGCAAACCAAACTACTAGCTGCCCGTGTGTAAATATGGGCACCCAGAGTTTAGGTTAAAACAATAAACTCCAGGTCAGTCATGGGACTAGTATGAGAACTCAAAAACAGTTAATAAGTTGATTTTAAAGTTAGGTAAATCAAGGGACCACGCCATATAACACGGAATGGGTTAACCCCCAAGAATACCAGTGCATAAAAATAAACAGCGCAATGCTAAATAAAGGAAAATGAAGCTATTATAAGACTCAGGTCTCATCACACAATGCAACGCAAGCCGGAGGATAGAGTTTTACCTTATAATAGCCAAATATGCTTGGTACGCGAAATATATCTTTTAATATTACTATAAGTGCATAGTGCAGAAATCAATTTCGAAAGTAAATGTATTAATCATAGACGGCATGGGTATAGGGATGGCAATGGGGCGGGTCTAGGATCCAAACCCGCTTGACCCGCCCCTGTTTTGACCCATTTAGACCCGCCCCATAGGGTCTTCGGGGCGGGTAGACCCGTGACCCGCTTTTGGAGGTCCGGGTCTAGGGTCGGGTCTGGGGCATGGCTAACCCGCCCCAACCCGACCCGCATGATCGAAACATCAATCAAACTCTTTATAACTATAACTATTACTTGTTAATCTTCTTAGATTTACATGGTTATAACTTGAATATTTTATTCTTTCAATTGACAAACTATAAAATTTTCATTGTATTAAGTTGCATCAATGATAATCATACAATAACAAATGCATACATTTTAAACTATTATCTTACAACTCATTTTATAATATTCTCTTGCCATTGTGAACACATTATAATATGATATAATTTATCATTTAGTGATAAAAAAATATAAATATATAAATTTGTGTACACTAGAACATAATATCACCGGGTGCGGGGCGGGTCTACCCTGACCCGTACGGGTTTCGGGTACGGGGCGAAATTCCAGACCCGCACCGGGTCTACGGGGCGGGTCTGGGGCGGGGTTTAAAAATTCCGGGTCGGGTCTGGGGCACGAGAAACCCGCCCCAACCCGCCCCATTGCCATTCCTACATGGGTACCATATATCATGTCGCCATACTAGTTCTACAATCAAAACCACATGGTGTCGTATTGGAAATTGGTTTTCCATCATGAGATCGAGGCAAGGTATCGTCCTCTCCGATTCGAGACACTCTAGCAAATGCCTCAGGATCCCCCGCAGTGAACCCTTGGAGCGGTAGGGCCGGTCCCCACCTAACGGTAGTGGATTAGTTATGCCTGAACACACGCTTCCCGGTCCTTTTGGACCTCCATATGACCACTAACGGCCTATAAATCCGAGGCGCCTCAAAATCCATCATCCACATAAGTAAAATGTCAGCGCTGGTAGGTCCCTGACATCACTCTAGCTAGAAAGAAACGTGTGCACTCCCTACGGTCCATATCCCGTTTTTGACTCATACCGGGGTGTGAGGTTCGCGAAGTCACCTATACACAAAGCTACGCCTAAACAGGCTATGCTTTGATCATCCCACAAGACCCTGCTTTTCAACAAAAGCCTTGATCATTTGCATCTTGGCATGCCACATTGTCAGACCATACCATATCATTGATCATCTATCAATATACAACCGGGTGTTAAGTGAAGAATAAATTCTTCACCACCAAACAGTTATACGTTAAACAGAGGTCAACGAATACAATATAAATAAATACAATGTCAAACACGCAATCCATTTACAAGTCCGTTCTGGGTCTGAACGAAACCGGAGGCACCTTATTCCTCGCATTCCCATCGATCTCCAAGTACGTTTGGATGATCACCACTTTTCCATCGTCTTGGGTGTACGGTCCAATCAAGATAGCAATAACCATCCAAACGATGTGAAGAACTCCGGTCTTCAACCACCGTCTTCATCTTCGACTCTTGATCGTCGTATTTATTATTCAGAATGGATTAAACCCGATCTTTCTGAATAATTCGCGTATTTTATAATCAAGTACTATAAAAACATATCCAACGCCTCATTCCAATTCAGAATATTCTTTTATTAAAATACTCTCATTATTAGGGAAAAGTTCCCATTAGTTTTATCAAAGATAAAATCCTTTGAATTTATTCTATCCAATCCAATTAAGAATTTATTAAAACTCCAATTCGGTTTTAATATCAAAAATCATTATTTGATGATAACCAAATTTAAGAAATAAATCTTATCTTTAACTGGGTTAAAGAACTAGTGTCATTTAAAACACAGATCATGATAAACCCAAAATCATCTTCCATAAAATATGGAATCTTCACAAAAATCAGATCAACATATAATCGATATAAATTTCTGTATCCGACTAATAATATAAATGGAATAATGGCTAGGGCTTTTAAATTCCATATATAGTAACACTCTTCATCCACAGAAGTTCATCTCAATTATTAACCAACCGAATTCCATTAAATTCCAATTTAATATATTAAATTGGAAAGCTTTACTTTGGAGGATTTTCATTAAACCCACATAAAGGATTTATAAATTCCAAATTTTACTTCACTGTAAATTGGGTTAAAGAACGAATGTCGTTAAAAATATAGTTCACGATAAACCAAATTTACATTTCAATTTATTCCAATTACTAAATATAATTGGAAATTCTAATAATCTTAATTAAAAGATTTATCTTTTCCAAATTTATATTTACTATTTAATCCCAATTTAAATATTGATTGGAAAATTCCATTAAATCTTATTTAAAAGATTTATTCTTCTCTAATCGGGGTTTAAGAACAATGTTATTAAAGACACTGTACACGACAACCCCAAAATCTAATTTTTCTCTTTCAATTCCAATTTAATATATATTGAATTGGAAAACTTCTCTTTAGAAATTTCTATTAAATTTTAATTAAAGGATTTCTAAATCACGAATCATACTTTAACATCAAATTCTTCTTAATGCAAAACATACTTGAAAACCATATTATAGTGAAAATGTCATTCTTATTATCTAATCTTTTTAATGAAACAAATAAACTATAAAAATGTATTCTTCCTAATGTAATCAATCTAAAATAAAAAAATGAAATCTTTTAATGTAATCTTTTTAATTCAACCTTTATAACATTGAAAATGTAATATTTTAATTCAATTTTATTACATTGAAAAATGCAATATTTTAATTCTAATCTTTATTTTCAATTTTTCTCTTTATTACATTGAAAAATGTAATATTTTAATTAAATCTTTACTTTCAATTTTAAATCAAAATTGAATATTCTATCTATTATCATATTAAAATAATATTATTTCAAAAATATAAATTTTGAAGTTAACTCTTTTAATATTCATTACAAAATGGATAAATTAAATCGATAAATATGTTCGGGTTTGTAACAACCCGCATTCTACGCATCGGAGGATCGTAGAATATTTATTTCTTTCTTATACGAAGTCGTATGGTCATGTAACTTTGAGAAACGACTATTGGGGTCATTTTCCATGTTCCTGATTTTTGCCAATTTTTAAATGACCGTTTTGCCCCTAGTTGATCTTGTTTCGGCCATAACTTTTGATTGGAAAGGAGTTTTGACTTGAAACCACTTCCATTGACTTCGGATGATGGTTTACCTTTCCATAGAGTGGTTACATGTGAGAAACGGGCTTACCGTTTGGGAGATATGGATGAAATAAGGTTTGGAAGGTGAAAAACTGCTTAACCGGGCCAAATAAGTTGATTAGTGAATGGGCCCATAACCCATTTCGGGATTAGGGTTATGGGGAGGCTGAAAAGAGTTAGGGTTTCATTCCTTTTCAGTTTTTTAGCCTCCACTTGCCTCTTAGAAACCCTAAAAATGGCCTCCAACCTCTAAATCACCTCCAAATCACTTTCTAATCAAGGATTAAGCTTAGCAACATCAAATCAAGGGAGATCTTCACCAAATCAAGATTAGAGCTACTGTTTAGCATTGTTATTCGCGCCCAAACAGAGATTTATTTCAGATCTAAGGTTTATTTGTGGCTAAGGTGAGTGATTTGCATAGTTCCTCACTAATTATGGCTGATTAAGGGTAATTAGTGTAATTAGCGAATTTAAACATGATAAAAATCTGGAAATATATATATAAATTCTTAAATGATGTTTTAGACCTCTGATATGAACTTGGGTTAATTTGGTTGAGTTTTGCTAATCATATCATTAGTTTCACCTAAACATGCTTAAGGGAAAATATGGGGTTTTGGCTATGATTGATCCATTTTAACCTATCATGTTGTTGTTTCAGTGTTTGTGGTTGATTGTACTGTTGCTATGACTGTATGGTATGCTTTGTGATTGATTAGAATAGTTGGAATGGTCGAAAACGCCGTCGAGTGGCGTAAACTGCTTACTGGAAATTGTGCAGAAATCTGGCCGATCCGGATCGGAACGGAGAAAAGGACCCGATCCGAACCCCTCACTCGAATTCAGAAGCTCTGATCTGCTCCGTCTATATTGTATGGCAATGCGACCTGGAAACTCCGACCCGATCCGCCTTTTGTGGCATGCATCACTCTGATCCGACCTGCATGGCCACCTCCGAACCGAACTGATGCGTGGTGATTGGACTTGAAGAACCCGACCCGATCCGCCAGGAGGTGATGACTACCGATCCGAACCGATGCACTGTGAGGGAGCTCGACGTACCCGATCCGATCCAGTGAAGAGTGTTAATTCACGAACCATGTTGATGACTAGGAGCTGAAGCCGAACCGAACCAATTGCTAGGAGGAGATCCGAACCGATCTGATGATGACCAATAACCCGAGATGCAAAGGTAGTCCAACTGGAAGTTAGAGCTCAGGATCCAGTTGGGAACCAATAAGTTCACTTCATGGTTGGGCTTTGCTGCGGGACGTGTGCTAAGGAGTTGTCGACGTTCAATACTTCGATTCACCACTGAAAGGGAATGATGGGCTACGTATCAGTGCAGTAGAGTCATCACGACTCGAGGGGCAAAGTGATCGTAGTAAGACTATGAGCCAGTGCAGTGGAGCCATTGTGACTCCATGGGGCAGGGTGGACATAGTAAAGGATTAGTAAGGCTATGAGCCAGTGCAGTGGGGTGTGTACGACTCCATGGGGCAAAGTGGACATAGCGAAGGATTAGTGGCTATGGATCAGTGCAGTGAAGCCATTGTGACTTCATGGGGCAAAGTGATCATAGCAAAGTATTGGGTGATCGAAGTGGTGGATATCGTATGCTTTACGCACTGAGTGAGAGATGTGAGGATGGTTGCTATGTTTGATTGTTTGCCATCACTATGACATGCACACCCCCACCCCCGTATTCTTTACTCCATTTGTTAATGGCACCTTTGAGTGTTGTACAGTATGTAGTGCTAACTCTTTGGTTGCAGGTCCAGGTTCAGGTATGGTTTAGTATACCTATTATTGTTCTGTTTAGCTGCTTATCGCTCATACCAGACTTTTTGTCTGACCCAGAGTTTTATGTCTCTTCTTATTACTCTGGGTGCTCTCATGAGCAGACTAGAGACAGGTTAGCTGGTGATGCGCGAGTAGCGGATTCGGAGGTGAGCAGGAGGCTTCCACGTATGATATATATAGATATTATCCCTGTGTCGTTGCTGGTCACTACTTTGGGCATTAGTAGTGTACCTTTCTTGTTTAGCTTTTTGAGACAGTTTTTAAAAGTTGTAATAATGTTGGCTTTGGATCATAAGCTGTACTTTGGATTTTCCGCTGCTATGATAGTTTGTTTCAGCTTATACACTGTCTCACCTGTTTTATGTCAAGTATGTTGTTATTATATTTTATTCCATGCGCTGTGAGACATTATACAGGTTCCTTGTTAGCTCATTCTCTTCTTTCCTTTTCTTCTGACGACCGTCCCGTGCTAACTGGACATGTGTACAGCGCACTTATGGAGTAAATGTCGGTTGGTGCGGGGCGGGCCGTCACATTTGGTATCAGAGCTCTAGGTTGCGTAGTTAACCTAGGGAAAGACACTAGGGAGAGATAATATGCATATGAGAGCGCGTATTTGTGATTACTTTGGTTTTCAAAAATTATATATATGTATATACTGTTAGTAGTATAAGGATGAAGTCGTACTGCACTAGCACCACCTTGGAGATAGTTAATCGTTTTCTCTTTACAGATTGAACGATGAGTCGAGATTCGAGGGGTGCTGGTAGAGGGACCAATAATGGGAATGCTCCTGACATGAGGACGATGTTCATTGACTTCATGAGAGGGATGCTTAGGGATGTTCATGGAGCAGTTCCCAATCCCGGTAATGGTGGTGGTCCAGTAGTGCAGGCGCCTAGGGCCGATTTCGCTAAGCTGTCCAAGGATTACACTAACCTTGGTGGGAAGTCGTTCCACGGAACGGAGTCGGCCACGGATGTTCAGGATTGGTTGGACAGCTGTGATCGTATCTTCGACGACTTGGGTATCAAGGATGCGATGAAGAGAAGGCTAGCTTCTCGTCAGCTGCAAGGGCGAGCGAAGAATTGGTGGAATGCTATTAGGACAGCCACTCCAGAGGATCAGGTTACTTGGGATCAGTTTAAGGCTCGCTTTAGTGACAAGTTTATCCCAGCTGCTCAGAAGTCAGAATTGTTTTGGAAGTTCTTGGAGCCTAAGCAGAATGGTAGAGCAGTCTCAGACTATATTGTTGAGTTTGATACTTTGTCGAAGTATGGACTATCTCTTATCGATACCCCTGAGAAGAAGAATGAGAAGTTCATTACTGGTCTAGATGGATACTTGGGGGAAAGGCTTATTAACCACATCGATGAGACGTTTGAGTCGATTGTTGGGAAAGCTTTGAGATCAGAGAGTCTTTACCCTAAATCGAAGACTGAGGTTGCATCTGCAGAAGGGCCAAAACCGCAAGCGAGCGGTGGAGGCAAGAACAACTCTCAGAATAAGAGGAAGCAGAACCAAACTAAGGATGGCCAGAAAAAGAGCAAGAAAGATGTTGAGTGCTTCAGCTGTGGTAAGAAGGGCCATTATGCCAAAGAATGTCGGGCCAAGCCAGCGGATAGGAAGTGCTACAACTGTGGCCAAGCGGGACATCATAAGGATAAATGTCCACAACCTCTTAAAGAGAAGCAGATTGTGAAAGCATATGCTATTAATGTTGTTCCTTCTTCGTCGAATGCCCTAACTGCGGCGGAGAAAGGAAAGAATGTCGTCATTCAAGGTATGCTTTCAATTATGATGTACCTGTTCGAGTATTGTTTGATATTGGGGCTTCCCGTTCCTTCATATCTAGTGACCTGGTAGATAGGTTGGGACTGGAACCCGAGATAGTCGATAGACCGTTGGTTGTGACGAACCCGATTGGTGGTTCGACCAACCTTAGTATGATTTGCCGAAATTTGGTCTTATCGAGTCATGGATGCATGTTTGGTTGTGATTGCTTTGTTTTGGGCTTTACTCGGTATGGCATTATATTGGGGGTCGATTGGCTCCAAAGATACGGGGTGGTGGTAGACTGTGAGGGCTTTTTGGTGACAGTAAGGGCGGATGATGGGCGGAGGGTAGTGTTTGGTAGTCTACCTAGTGATGGAGTAATGGCTAGTTTTATAAATTCCCTCGACATCCTGCATGATGAGTTGTCAGATGTGCCCATGGTTGGCCAGTATCCGGACGTCTTCGAGGAGGTGACCGGGCTTCCACCACACCAAGAGTTTGAGTTCCGTATTGATTTAGTGAAAGATGCCAGACCTATAGTGATGCCACTTCGTCGTATGGCACCAAGGGAGCAGCGAGAGCTCGGGGTGCAAGTAAGCGATCTTTTGAAGAAGGGGTTTATTAGAAGAAGTGTCTCCGAGTGGGGAGAACCAGTTGTGTTTGCCACTAAGGCAGATGGTTCCCTTCGTTTGTGTGTGGACTATCGCGAGTTGAATAAGGTGACGAGGAAGAATAAGTATCCTCTACCACGGATAGATGATTTGTTTGATCAACTAGAAGGAGCAAGGGTGTTCTCCCAGTTGGACCTCACGACAGGATTTCATCAGCTCCGAGTAGCAGCTGATAGTATAGCTAAAATGGCATTTCGGACGCCGTCTGGATTTTATGAGTGGTTGGTCATGCCATTTGGATTGACCAATGCACTAGCATACTTCGTGGATCTTATGAATAGGGTATTCAGAGATCAACTGAATAAGTTTGTTCTTGTGTTCGTAGATGACATCCTTGTTTACTCAAGGACAGAGGAAGAACACAAGGGACATCTGAGGATAGTGATGGAGGTGTTGAGAAAACACCAATTGAAAGCGAAGTTTTCTAAGTGTCACTTCTGGAGGAGGGAAGTGAGATTCTTGGGCCATGTTGTTTCAGAGAATGGTATTGCCGTGGACCCTGCGAAGGTGGCTACGGTACAGGATTGGTCTACGCCCAAGAATGCAACAGACGTAAGAAGTTTCTTGGGGTTAGCTGGGTATTATCGTAAGTTTATCCAGGACTTCTCCAAGACAGCGGCACCGTTGACTCAGTTGACTAAGAAGAATCAAGCCTTCCTCTGGGATGGAGTGTGTGAGAATGCATTCAAGAGTCTAAAAGAAAAGTTGACGCGTGCGCCAGTATTAGTCATTCCTAAAGGGAATGAGGAAATGACGGTATACACGGATGCTTGTGGTACCGGACTAGGTGTTGTATTGATGCAAGGAGGTAGGGTTATAGCTTATGCTAGTCGGCAACTAAAGCCACATGAGAAGAAGTATCCTACCCATGATTTGGAACTGGTAGCGATCGTGTTCGCGTTGAAGATGTGGAGACACTATCTCTTGCGAGAGAGATTTGAGTTGTTTACCGATCATAAATCGTTAAAGTATCTATTCTCTCAGAAGGATCTGAATCTCCGTCAACAGAAATGGTTAGAGTTCTTGGCTTCGTATGATTTTGATATCGCATATACACCTGGGAAAGGCAATGCAGTAGCCGATGCCTTGAGTAGGAGACATGCCAGTTTAGGGGCTATGTTTCTTGAATGGAAGCAACTGGAGTGTATCGCAGGGTTTGATTTCAGACCAAAGTGTGAATTGGATCCAGAGATGTTGGCTAGTTTGATGATCAGACCCACTTTGATTGAGCGGATTGGTTCCAGTCAGAGGGACGATCCTAATCTATTGGAAATCATCTCCAAGTTAGAGATGAATATCAACGGTGAGGAGATGAATTTGTACGGGCTTGATCGAGAAGGATGGCTTTGAAAGAATGGAAGACTAGTTGTACCCAATGTGAATGGTTTGAGAGATGAAGTGCTTAGGGAATGTCATCACTCAAAACTGACTATACACCCCGGTGGTGATTAGATGTATCGAGATATGAAGCAGACTTACTACTGGGAAGGGATGAAAAGAGACGTTGGGAAGTTTATATCCAAGTGCATGAATTGCCAGCTAGTTAAAGCCAAGCAAAAGAAGCCTAGTGGTTTGTTGCAACCATTAGAAATTCCCGAATGGAAATGTGAAACGACCCGAAATCCCCCTTTCGGGAAATCCCGGATTGAGTTGAGAACAAGCCACATCAGAACGCAGATGGAAGAACATTTCATTGCTTATTACAACAATTACATCAGAATACAAGAATATACAGAGTATGAATAAATAATACACAGAAAAGATCAAAGATTTAAATTACATTTAAATACATCGCAGCGGAAAAATAATACAATACACAACTGAAAGAGATATACGGATACAGAGCTTTCCGGATATCATTCCAGTTGTAAACCAGGATCCTGTGAATATAAATCTGCAAAACCAAAACTACTAGCTTGCCATGTCAAAATAAGGGCACCTAGAGTTTAGGTTAAAACAATAAACTCCAGGTCAGTCATGGGACTGGTGTGAGAACTAAAACAGTTATTAATCTTTATTTTAAAGTTCGGTAAATCAAGGGACCACGCCGTATAAAACGGAACGGGTTTCCTCCCAAGAATACCAGTGCATAAAACAACAGCACAATGCTAAATAAATAATAATGAAGCTATTATAAGACCCAGTCCCATCACACAATGCAACACAAGCCGGAGGATAGGGTTTTACCTTATAATAGCCAAAGCATGCTTGATACGCTAAATTTCATGTTTTATTACTATAAGTGTATAGTGTCAAAACAATTTCAGTCATAAATATCAATCATAGACGGCATGGGTACCATATATCATGTCGCCATACTAGTTCTACAATTAAAACTGCAAAGTTACGTATTTGGAAATTGGATTTCCATCTGTGAACCGAGGCAAAAGATAGTCCTCTACCGATTCGAGACGCTCTAGCCCGCCCCTCAGGAATAGAACGCATCGTGCCTTGGATCTTCAGGGCCGGTCCACCGATGTGGATTAGATGAAATCCTGAACACTACGTCTCCCCACCCTTTGGGGTGTCAATGAGTCAACGAATGACTCCATCGGCTTCACATAGTCACCGATATATCCGAGGCGCCTCGCAACAGCAACAACCACATAAGTCAAACTCGTCAGGGCGTGTAAAACCACTGACGCCACTTTTAGCTAGAAGGAAACGCATGTTCTCCCTGCAGTCCTCTCCCGCTTCTGGTCCACTACCGGGGTGTGAGGCTCGCGAATCAACGTTACACAAAGCTGTGCCACACAGGCTGTGCTTTGATCATCAACCACAAGACTCTCCTTTTCAACAGAAGCCTTGATCATTTGCATCTTAGCATGCCACACAAGCAATTCACGTTATGCAACCGATATCAATCACACAGAATGAAATCCGATGTCAGACACACATCCATTTACAAGTCCGTTCTGGGTCTGAACGAAACCGGAGGCACCTTGTACCTCGCATATCCATCGATCTCCAAGTACGTCTGGACGATCACCAACTGATTCCCTCCTGTTGGGTGTACATCCCAATCAAGATCATCAGTAATCACCCAAACGACGTGCAGACCTCCGGTCTTCAATCACCGTCTTCATCCTCGACATCACGTCGAATCAGTTATTCAGAATGGGATAAACCCGGTCTTTCTGAATAACTCGCGTATATAATAAACAAGTGTTACTCAAACACAACATACGCCTCATTCCAATACATCAGTCACTAACCGTAAATTAACCAGAGAATAATTCCCCAAATATTAACCCCGAAGGCCGAAACCAACATCAGATCAATACACAGGAAACCATTCTACTTAACTAATCTCCAGTTAGTTTCTAAATTTCATATTCTTAAGGAAAGGTTCCCATTAATCTTATCAAAGATAAATTCTTCTAAATTTATTCTTTAATCTTCTTTTGAATATCAATTCAAACTAGTCGGGATTAGCGAACCACACCGAAGTAATCATTTATTCTATTTCCCAATCCCAACCTATTCATCCCATGAAGTAAAACGGGTAATACTTCATATCTAACACCACGGTGTTATCGGTAAATTCAATTACCATTTCACGCTCAAATCTAATTAAAGATTTAACTATCGCTTGGAGCAAAACTGGTGATACTCCATTCTCGATCTTTTCAATCTAATTAAAGATTCATTAAAACTCCACTTAGTTTTAATCTTTGACTTGGTTAAAGAATCAGTGTCATTTAAAACACGGTTCACGATGAACCCCAAAGTCACATCACATTTCAGTCAGTCCCTTACCGTAAATTAGCAAGTGAGCAATTCCCTAAGTATTAACCCCGAAGGCCGAAACCAACATCAGATCAATACCCCAGAAACCATTCAGCTTAACTAATCTCTAGTTAGTTTCTAATTTTCTTAACTTCGTTGGGTCTAAGAACAGTATTATTGAAGATACCGTTCACGACGACCCAAAATCACATTCTATTAATTATCGGGTTAAAGAACAAGTGTTATTTAAAACACTGTTCACTATAAACCCCAAAAATCAATACCAATTCAATTCCAATTAAATATCATTTAATTGGTACACTTCATTAAATCTAAACAAAAAGATTTAATCTTTTTCTCAATTGGGCTTAAGAACAGTGTTAATGAAGATACCATTCACGACAAACCCAAATCACATTTGATATTAAATACAAGGCTCTGAATAGAAAATATATCGGCTTATATTCAATATCAAATTCTACGACCAACAAATATCGTATTTGGAAATAACGATATAAATATATCTTTCAAATTTCCATAACAATATCTGTATAATCACCAAATCCAACATCGAAATATTCCAAAGACAATTTTGATTCAAATCCATTCCAATTCAATTATTGGAAATTTTGGTTTCTTTTAAAACCTTTTCAAATCAAATTTATTTATTTAAAAATAAATAAACTATTATTCTAATTCAAAATTAGTTCATTTCGATAAAAATCTATTTTTATCATTTCAAATATGGAGTTTTTCATCCCAATTTTTCCCAAATCATTTCTTATGATTTTACACAAATTATTACTATTTTTAATAATTTTATCAAGGCCCGTACAGTTGATTTCCATCAACGGCCATCAAACTGCACTTACAACGACCTTTTCCAAATTTTATTTGGACGTAATTCCAAATCCAACCGTTAGATTTCAAATCTCTAATATTTGTTAGAAATCCCTTTTCGATACGAACCCAACGGTTCCGGTTTTAGGAGAATCCGACGGTCGGATCTCCCGTAATATCCGTTTGAAGTCAATGGTCGAAATTCGCGAACTGCAGCGGCGCGGCGCGTTCTATTCAGGCCATTATATTATATATATAATATATATAATATATACTTTGTCGATTTCCTTTCGAAACGAATTTTATAAATAGTTTTAAATTCGTTTTCAAAACGATTTCAACTTCCATCTCAAATTCAAATCAAAATTGAATCTTTCCAATATAAATTCGTTTTAAATTCATTTCAAATTTATTTCAATTCAAATCGATTTTTAATTCAATTTCAGTTCGTTTTGAATTCTATTCAATTTCAATTCGAATTCAATTCTGTTCAATTTCAATTCGAATTCATTTCTAATCAAATTAAATTCGAATTCATTTCTATTCAAATTAAATTCGAATTCATTTCTATTCAATTTCAATTCGAATTCATTTCTATTCAATTTCAATCCGAATTCATTTCTATTCAATTTCAATTCGAATTCATTTTTATTTAAAATATCAGATTTTGAAATCACTTTCGATGTTCATTATAAAATGAATAAAATCGATATAAATAGCGTTCACGTCAAAATGGCGTAAATCTAATCAACACGGCTTCATATATTTCTATTTTCAAATATTCTATTTCAAATATTTCTTTTTAAAAACTGGAATGAGGCCCAATCAATTACCATATAATCTTAATTATATGGATTTTCTACAACACATGTATAAAATAACAACGATAAATAATCAATCATCATCCAGAGTGCGTTCTACACTGTATAAGCATCAAATATAAATATTTAACGCTTATAGCAGCCGGTCAATCAATCGATCGACATACAGCTAATTATTGGGACTAGTGTATGTCATATATCATCCCAATACCCATGTGGGGTTTTTGTGACGGCCCGCCCCGCACCAGCCTGCATTTCCTCCGAAGGTGCGCTGTACACATGCCCAACTAGCACGGGACAATCGTCAGAAGAAAGGAAAGAAGAGAATTGACTAACAAGAAACCTGTAGAATGTCTCACAGCGCATGGAGTAAAATATAATAATAGTAACATACTTGACATAAAACAGGTGAGATAGTGCATAAGCTGATAACTAAAATCAACATCAACATCAGAGCAGCGGAAATCGAAATACAACTTATTACAACTTTCCAATTTTACTGTCTCTTAACAAAAGAAAGCTAAAGTAGAAGATACCCCACTAATGCCCAAGCAGTGATCTTCAACAACACAGGGAGAATACTATATATATGTATTACGTGGAAGCCTCCTGCTCGTCTCCGGATCATCTACCCGTGCATCACCAGCTAACCTGTCTCTAGTCTGCTCGTGTGAGCACCCAGAGTAATAAGAGGAGACATAAAACTCTGGGTCATACATAAAGCCTGGTATGAGCGATAAGCATCTAAACAGAACAATAACAGGTATACTAAACCATACCTGAACCTGGACCTGCAACCAAAGAGTTAGTACCGCATACCGTACAATACTCTAAGGTGCCATAATAAATAGTGTAAAGAATACGGGGGTGGGGTGTGCATGTCATAATGAAAGCAAACAAATCATCCATAGCAACCATCCTCACATCTCTCACTCAGTGCGTAAAGCATACGATATCTACCACTTTGGAACACTAGACAAATTGAGGTAACGACGAATTCCGACTTGTAGAAACCCTGCTGTGACCAAGCTAAACACATGGAGTCATGACCAAACATTTCAATGACCCGCTTCATTGGTCGTAGCCCTTGGTTCTACCGATGCCATAATGGCCCTGAATCCGCCTTCGTACCTCCTACCATAGTGGTCCAAAGCTATAGACGTCGATAACCCCTTGGCACGCGTCCCGCAGCAAAGCCCAACCATGAAGCGAACTCGTTGATTCCCATCTGAATCTTGAGCTCTAACTTCTCATTTGGACTTCCTTTGCATCTCGGGTTTGGTCGAATTGGAGTGGGTCTTCAGAAGAGTTGTCGCGCAGTAGCAGCCCTAGAATTCGGTTCGGTTCGGTTCGGTAGTCATTACCCTCGTCGGTTCGGTTCGGTAGTCATTACCCTCGTTGGTTCGATTCGGTAGTCATTACCCTCCTTCCTTGTCATCTTTCCACTCGGTTCGGGTGCCCCCTGGTTCGGTTCGGTACACCGAACCGATCCCATCCTTCGTCCTAGCCTCTACTTTCTCCGTTCCGACCCTATGCTCCTCGTCTTCATCCCATCCGGTGCTCCAGTCCGATCCGATCTGGCCCCCATTGTTCTTCCGATCCGATCCCCTTGTCCACTCCAACTCTAAGTAAATGGCCTTCCTTCTCGCCAAGCCTCCTCCAGTGACAAGTTCCAATCCAGTTCGAGTTCCCTCGGTCAGTTCACAAATCCGATCCGACCCCTACCCTGATCCGATCCGGTTCAGAACCTGCACATTTCTGCAACTTTCCAGCGAGCTTTCTACGCCATTCGACGGCGTTTTCGACCAATCTAACTATTCTAATCAATCATAAAACATACCATAGAGTCATAGCAACATGTAAGAGCAACCACAAACAGCAAAACAACAATTCAAATGAATCAAAATGGATCAAAAGTGGCTAAAACCTCACATTTTCCCATAATCCCTCTTAATCATGTTTAAGCACATACTTAGTAAAACTTAATCAAATCACTCACCTTTGCCACAAAATAAAACACCAAATCTGAAATAATCTCTGTTTGGGTCGAATTCCTATGTATAGCAGCAGCCCCAACCTTGCTCTGTTGCTATTTGGCCTTGTTTTGATGTAGTTTAGGCTTAATCTTCACTAAAAAATGTGTTTTGGAGTGGTTTTAGAGGATGGAAGTCATTACTAAGTTCTCAAGAAGGTTTGTGGCGGCTCAAAACTGAAATGAAAGTGATTTTCTAACCCTAATCAGCCCTCCTATGCCTCTAAACCCGAAATACCCCTCTGGGCCTAGCTACTAATCACCCGGTTAAGCCCAATTAGCTAAAATTAACCCTCTAAATCTTCATTCAGCCATATCTTCCAAACGGTAAGTCCGTTTGGCTATTATGACCACTCTACGGAAAGAGAAACCATCATCCCGAGCCAATGGAAGTGGTTTTAGGTCAAAATTCCTTTCCAGTCAAAAGTTATGGCCAAAACAGTACCAACTAGGGGTAAAATGGTCATTTAAAAATCGGGAAAATTTATGAACATGGGAAATGACCCCAATAGTCGTCTCCCAAAGTTACGTGACCACACGACTTCGTATGCGAAAGAAATAAATATTCTACGATCCTATAATGCGTAGAATACGGGTCGTTACACTCTCCCCCCCTTAAGAAATTTCGTCCCCGAAATTCCTTAACCCAAAACATACAAAGGATCCCGCATGCCTAACAACCACATACAACAATCAAACATGCAAAACAAGCAAACAAGCCTATCCTAGCATGCGGAAAACTAGATCGAAGTCAAAATCTTACCAGGCAAAGAGTTCTGGATGTGTCTTCCTAATGTTCTCCTCTGTCTCCCAAGTACAATCATTCTCGTCCTCGCCCCACTGAACCTTGACTAGCTTCACCGCCTTCCTTCGAAGTTGCTTCATGTCATGCTCGACAATACGGGCAGGCTTGCGGTTCCCAACCGCCTCAGGTTCTACTTCGAAGTCCTCTAACTGATCAGGTGAAATAGTCATATCTGGGTCGTGAACGAACTTCCTTAGTTGGGAAACATGAAATACGTTGTGAACTCTCGCCATCTTCTCTGGTAAGTCAATTCTATATGCCAAATTCCCGACTAGTTCAAGAACAGGGAATGGACCAACAAATCTTGGTGCTAACTTGCCTCTCCTGCCAAATCGTATCACGCTCTTCAACGGAGAAATCTTGACAAACACCAAGTCACCAACGGAGAATTTTAAGTCTCTTCTCCTCTTATCATCATAACTCTTCTGCCTATCTTGGGCAGCCTTCATTCGTTGTTGAATGACCTTGATCTTATCTGAAGTTTCCCTCACCATATCTGGTCCAAGCATAAACTTCTCGCCAGTCTCTATCCAACATGATGGGGAGTTGCACGGTCTTCCGTACAAAGCTTCAAACGGAGCCATACCGATACTGGATTGGTAGCTGTTATTATATGCAAACTCTACTAGATGCAAATGTTCATCCCATGATCCACCAAAATCCAATATACATGCTCTCAAGAGATCTTCCAAAATATGATTCACCCTCTCCGTCTGACCGTCGGTCTGAGGATGATATGCGGTACTGAGATGTAACTCTGACCCTAGAGCCTCTTGTAAGCTCTTCCAAAACCCACTAGTGAACAACGGGTCTCGGTCACTCACAATGCTTTTAGGAACACCATGAAATCTCACTACCCACTTCATATACAATTCTGATAATTTAGCTGTCGTTCTGGTCGATTTGACTGGTATGAATCTTGCACTCTTAGTCAATCGGTCCACAATTACCCATATGCTATCATGTCCCGATCTAGTCCTTGGTAAACCATCGATGAAATCCATCGAGACTTGCTCCCATTTCCATTTGGGAATTTCTAATGGCTGTAACAACCCACTAGGCTTCTTTTGCTCGGCTTTGACTAGCTGGCATTTCATGCATTTGGATATAAACTTCCCAATGTCTCTTTTCATCCCTTCCCAGTAGTAGGTCTGCTTCATGTCTCGATACATCTTGTTACCACCGGGGTGTATAGTCAGTTTTGAGTGATGACATTCTCTAAGCACTTCATCTCTCAATCCATTGACATTGGGTACAACTAGTCTTTCATCCTTTCTAAGCCATCCATCTCGATCAAGCCCATACTTGTTCATCTCCTCATCGATACCCATCTCTAACTTGGAGATGATTTCCAATAGGTTAGGATCGTCCCTCTGAATAGAGCTGATCCGCTCAGTCAAAGTGGGTCTGATCGTCAAACTTGCTAACATTTCTGGATCCAATTCGCACTTTAGTCTGAAATCAAACCCCGCGATATACTCCAGTTGCTTCCATTCTAGAAACATAGCCCCTAAACTGGCATGTCTCCTACTCAATGCATCAGCCACCGCATTGCTCTTTCCCAGTGTATATGCGATGTCAAAATCATAGGAAGCCAAGAATTCTAACCACCTTTGTTGCCGGAGATTTAGATCCTTCTGGGAGAAGAGATACTTCAACGACTTATGATCTGTAAACAGCTCAAATCTTTCTCCCAAGAGATAGTGTCTCCACATCTTTAACGCGAACACGATCGCTGCCAATTCTAAATCATGGGTAGGGTATTTTCTCTCGTGCGGTTTCAATTGCCGACTTGCATAAGCTACAACCCTACCGCCTTGCATCAATACATCACCCAGTCCGGTACCACAGGCATCCGTGTGTACCGTCATCTCTTCATTCCCCTTAGGAATGACTAACACTGGTGCGCTTGTCAACTTGTCTTTTAGACTCTTGAATGCATTCTTGCACCTTTCATCCCAGACAAAAGCTTGATTCTTCTTAGTCAACTGGGTCAATGGTGCTGCTATCTTGGAGAAACCTTGGATAAACTTACAATAATATCCAGCTAACCCCAAGAAACTTCTTACATCTGTTGCATTCTTGGGCGTAGGCCAATCCTGTACCGTAGCCACCTTCGCCGGGTCTACGGCAGTACCATTCTCTGATACAACATGGCCCAAGAACCTCACTTCCCTCTTCCAGAAGTGACACTTAGAAAACTTTGTTTTCAATTGGTGTCTTCTCAACACCTCCATCACTATTCTTAAATGTTCCTTGTGTTCTTCCTCTGTCCTTGAGTAGGCCAAAATATCATCAACGAACACAAGGACAAACCTATTCAACTGATCTCTGAATACCCTATTCATAAGATCCACAAAATATGTTGGGGCATTGGTCAGCCCGAATGGCATGACCAACCACTCATAAAATTCAGACGGCGTCCGAAATGCCGTTTTAGCTATACTCTCAGCTTCCACTCTAAGCTGATGAAAACCTGTCGCGAGATCCAACTGAGAAAATACTCTCGCGCCACTCAACTGATCGAACAAATCATCTATCCGCGGTAGAGGATACTTATTCTTCCTCGTCACTTTATTCAACTCGCGGTAGTCTACACACAAACGAAGGGAACCATCCGCCTTGGTAGCAAACACAACTGGTGCTCCCCATTCAGAAACACTCCTTCTGATATATCCCTTCTTCAAAAGATCGCTGACTTGCACCTCGAGCTCTCGCTGCTCTCTTGGTGCCATACGACGAAGTGGCATCACTATAGGTCTGGCATCTTTTACCAAATCAATACGGAACTCAATCTCTCGGTGTGGTGGAAGCCCGATCATTTCTTCGAAAACATCCGGATACTGGCCAACCACGGGCAAACCTGACAACTCACTATGCGGAATGTCGAGGGAGTTTAGAAAACTAGCCAATACCCCCACACTGGGTAGACCACCAAACACTATCCTCCGCCCATCATCCGCTCTAGCTGTCACCAAAAAGCCCTCACAGTCTACCACCACCCCGTACCTTTGGAGCCAATCTACTCCCAAAATAATGCCAAACCCAGTAAAGCCCAAAACAAAGCAATCACAAACAAACATGCATCCATGACTCGATAAGACCACATTACGACAAATCATGCTAAGGCTAGTCGAACCACCAATCGGGTTCGTCACTACTAAAGGTCTATCGACAATCTCGGGCTCCAATCCCAACCTATCTACCAGGTCACTAGATATGAAAGAACTGGAAGCTCCGGTATCAAACAAAACTCTAACAGGAACATCATAAACAGAAAGCATACTTTGAATGACGACATTCTTTCCCTTCTCCGCCGCAGTTGGGGCATTTGACGAAGAAGGAATAGCATTAAGAGCATATGCTTTCACCATTTGCTTTTCTTTAGGGGGCTGTGGACACTTGTCCTTGTGATGTCCCATTTGGCCACAGTTGAAGCACTTCCTATCCGCTGGCTTGGCCCGACAATTACTAGCATAATGGCCCTTCTTACCACAGCTGAAGCACTCAACATCTTGCTTATTCTTTTTCTTCTGGCCATCCTTAGTCTGACTCTGCTTTCTCTTATTCTGGAAACCACCCTTGCCTCCACCACTTGCTTGTGGCTTTGGCTCATCTGCAGATGCAACCTCAGTCTTCGGCTTAGGGTAGAGACTTTCTGATCTTAATGCTTTCCCCACAATCGATTCAAACGTCTCATCGATGTGGTTAATAAGCCCTTCTCCCAAGTATTGATCCAAACCAGTTATGAATTTCTCATTCTTCTTCTCGGCAGTATCAATAAGAGATAACCCATATTTCGACAGAGTATCGAATTCAGCAATATACTCCGAGATAGCTCTGCCATTCTGTTTGAGCTCCAAGAATTTCTTAAACAGCACTGACTTCTGAGCAGCCGGAATGAACTTTTCGCTAAAGCGAGCCTTAAACTGCTCCCAAGTAATCTGATCTTCAGCAGTAGCTGCCTTTATAGCATTCCACCAATTCATTGCCCGCCCTTGCAGCTGACGGGACGCTAGCTTTCTCTTCATCGCATCCTCGATACCCAAATCCTCGAAGATACGTTCGCAACTATCCAACCAATCCTGAACATCCGTGGCCGACTCCGTTCCGTGGAACGGCTTCCCACCAAGGCTAGTATAATCCTTATTTAGCTTGGCGAAGTCGACCCTCGGTGCCTGCACTATTGGACCACCACCATTTCCACCATTGGGAGTTGCCCTCTGCACGTCCCTAAGCATCTCTCTCATGAGGTCAGTAAACATCGTCCTCATGTCAGCAGCATTCCCATTATTGGCCCCTCTACCGGTACCTCTAACATATCGGCTCATCGTCAATCTGTAAAAGGGAAACGATTAACGACTCCATAGTGGTGCTAGTGCAGTACGACTTCATCCTTATACTAGTAATAGTATATATATATATAGCTTTTAAAAACCAAAGTAATCACAAATACGCTCTCTCGTATACGTATACTATCTCTCTCTGATAACTTCCCTAGGTAAACTACGCAACCTAGAGCTCTGATACCAAGTGTGACGGCCCGCCCCGCACCAGCCTGCATTTCCTTCGAAGGTGCGCTGTACACATGCCAAACTAGCACGGGACAATCGTCAGAAGAAAGGAAAGAAGAGAATTGACTAACAAGAAACCTGTAGAATGTCTCACAGCGCAAGGAGTAAAATATAATAATAGTAACATACTTGACATAAAACAGGTGAGACAGTGCATAAGCTGATAACTAAAATCAACATCAACATCAGAGCAGCGGAAATCCAAATACAGCTTATTACAACTTTCCAATTTTACTGTCTCTAAACAAAAGAAAGCTAAAGTAGAAGATACACCACTAATGCCCAAGCAGTGATCTTCAACAACACAGGGAGAATACTATATATATGTATTACGTGGAAGCCTCCTGCTCGTCTCCGGATCATCTACCCGTGCATCACCAGCTAACCTGTCTCTAGTCTGCTCATGTGAGCACCCAGAGTAATAAGAGGAGACATAAAACTCTGGGTCAGACATAAAGCCTGGTATGAGCGATAAGCATCTAAACAGAACAATAACACACTACACCAAAAAGCTCATTTTGGCAGTGCTCAAATCCGTATCAAATGCAATTTGGCAGTGCTCAGATCCGTATCAAATTAATGCGTGTTTGTTACTTAGGCACGCCCTAGAGCCGTATCAAATTAGTAATTTGATACGCCTAACCCGTATCAAATTTACCAGTTTGATACGCCTTAAACCCGTATCAAATTTCAGTTCGACACGCCTTAAAGCCTTATCAAATTATCAAATTTGATACGCCTTTTTGCCGTATCAAATTATCATATTGACACTCCTTATAGCCTTATCAAATTATCAAATTGATACGCCTTATAGCCTTATCAAATTATCAAATTTATACGCCTTATAGCCTTATCAAATTAGTGGATTGATACGCCTTAAGCGTAGCAATCCACTAATTTGATACTGCTATAAGGTGTATCAGTTTGATAATTTAATACGGGTTTAAGGAGTGTCAAATTGATAATTTGATACGGGTTTAAGGAGTGTCAAATTGATAATTTGATACGGGTTTAAGGCGTATCAAATTGAAAATTTGATAAGGCTTTAAGGCGTATCGAATTGAAATTTGATACGGATTTAAGGCGTATCAAACTGGTAAATTTGATACGGGTTAGGCGTATCAAATAACTAATGATCATCCAGGTACGTATCTAATGTACGCTACTTCACCCATTGATATATATACACAACAAAGAAAATACGCTGCACCCATGTAACAGTACATAAAGAAAAAACACAAAGCATAACATCAATTAATACATAAAACATAACTTCAATTAACACACAAAGCATAATTTCAGTTAATACACAAAGCATAACACAATTTATACAAAGCGTAGTGTTCGATTGAAGTTCTTGCTCTAAAGAAAAAAATTTGGAGATAACTAAACTGAAGTACTCGAGCCGCTTGTTCCAACACCTGAAAAAAAAAGAACATGTGAATACACAACCAAGTTGAAAGTGTCTAAAATCAAAAATCAAAGTGAATCTAAGAGTAAAGGAATGCGATGACAGTTTAATTAGTGCTGAGGAGTGAGGAGGTCCGACCAATCTGAGAATGACTCTGTATCAACCCATGCGGCTTGAAGTGTCCAACAAGATCACCTGAACAAGGCATATGAAATTGCATCATCATCCATCACGGCAAATTTTCCAGACCATGTGATAAACAAACAGAAACCCAATCTACCATCTTAAAAAGATTTGCTTTCCGAATCCATAAATGAGTTAAGAACACAAAAGAACATCAAGGAAACTGGGTCTTTTTCCAAGATCAGAACAAATCATACAAACAGAAACCCAATCTCACCCACGACGTGATTATAATCAGCCAATTTTGAAGTACTTGTAGGTTCTAATCAGTTGCTAAAATCAGTTAATCGTTATTTTTTACTATTCATGGGTCGGACAATCGAATATGCTGCACCTCCTCAGCACTAATTATTTAACAAAAATGGCAGCTTACCCATGTTAGAGTTGCTAAAATAAAAAAGTATATCTAATAATTCAAACATCATATAATATATTATAGATAGCTTTAGAAAGAAAGTATAGCCCAACATACAAAACCTACATCCCTACAAGGATATGCCTACTGTGATCATTATGCAGCAGCGTTGCATGCTGAAGTATGGACCACAGCTAATATAGTAAGACAACTACTCAATAATGGTTCTTATGTGTGCATGTGTATTTGAACATGTATGTTTAGTTGTATTGTAGTTTCCAGATCTCTTCATTCATCCACCATACATAAATAAAGGTAAAACCATGTTCAGTACAATAAAAGAGAAATCAAACATGAGAAAATGACAGCAAATAGTAGAAACATGTTAGGACAAACATAAATCTAACTCACAAATAAGAATCAGGAAATGTCTAATAGTTCAACAACGTAAAGCACGTAAACTGATTTGGGATAAAATCATGTGGTAAAGTGGATTAAAAAATTACAGACAAATTACCTCATTTCGACCAATCTGCAGTATAAAATGAAGGTCTGAGTGGAGTCGGTTTTTTATAGGGTGGTATTTGTATGCAAATAAAACACAGCGAAGGCTTCTCGCTGCCATATCTTTAATAGACTTGCTAAATGCAACCTTCTATTGAAAAACAAAGTTTAAAGAAAAAAGTCAAAAACTAATTCTGGGAATTTAAATAATTATTATAAAAAAGAAAACAACCGAGCGGGTATTTTTACATGAACGTCCATTAATTGTTGAACAACACCATCTGCATCAAGCCAGCCTGTGCATGAGGCAAGGACTATTTCAGTAGTCCCTTTCCAGTGTATATAAACATCGGATTCACCATGTGTACATGTACATTTGCAAGTATTACACTTCAAACAACAAAATTAATACCATTATGTGCACACAGCACACAAAAAGACCAAACAATCTTAACTATGTTAATATGCAGTAATTAAAAAAAATGAAGAGGAGGAAGACTAGACGAGCTGCATGAAACCAAAATGCTACTATTCGTCGACTAAAGGAAAAAAAAACCTTTAGAATGCAAAATTAACAAATTACACAGCAAACATATCCAAGAATGAGATTTTTTTTATTTGACTACAACAAACTATATAACATAAACAAGAGAAAGAAGAAGAAAGTACAATTAATTAGGATGAGAATCAAGTACCTTGTAATGTAGAGTAGCAGCAAACGACTAAAAGGTTGCATATTCTGCTCGATACATACTCTGCACACATCATCCTGCACACTATTAGATTACTATTAGAAACACATTATTATCATAAATTGAGTAAAGACATCTCACATCTACGTATGCGAAAATGTTCGGTTACTATAGCAAAGTATGACCCATCTTGCTATGGTATTTTAAACACCATCAAATCATAATTCAGCTTAAGAATTAAAATGCAAATTTCATCTCAATTTCTCCATCATTCACCTCAGACTTGAACGAGCCTTCTCCATCATTCTGTTTACAAAAAATGAAGAATCGATCATTAGATTTAAGAAATAAGGTGAACCGTTTAGCAATTCAAAGTAGCAGAAATAGTGCAAAACATAAAATATCATATCTATACCTTAAGCTCCCCTTTCTCATATGCACCCTTTTTTTTACGTACTCAGCCTTGAATTTCGCAGACTTAATAGTATAAGAAGCCTTATCCTGCAATTTAAATAAAATAGTAGAAATTAAATTGGGAGCAAAATTTTATATCTAGAGCAAAAAAGAAATGACGAACAAGTCCCTCACAGCATCAGACATGGACTTCCACTTTTCTCCACCAGCTTTGCCAACCTGTTCAGGCAAACACAGAAAATTGTAGTCACTAAACTAATAGGCAAAATCAAAGGGACTCATTTTCTTACAAGCGAGACAAGTTTGTTGTCAGGATTTTCCTCCTTGAACTGGTTTCTGAACTCATCCCTGTAAATTGAAAATATAGACAACTGCATTATCTATATAATAAAATCCCTTGGTTAGACAAAACAAGAGACAAAGAGTGGCTGTGATTTAATAATACATGCAAAAGATTTCATCATTAATTCTTCTTTATAAACTCATCTTCATTTGCCATTGATAAAGAAGGTGTATAGCGTATGCAACTTGAGTTGTTGATGATGCAGAATCAACACCGAAGAATGGCGACTGCTACTATTGTAAACAACCTTTATTCGCTGAATCAAGGTTACTTACTATTTATTTGGTTCTATTTTCTTATCTCACATTTTGCGTATCATAGCTCTGTTTTGCTGCTGATGTATTAATAATTTGTGTATAAATTTCTAATGAATTATTTTTAATTACTTGGGGAAGCGTCATACTGATGTCAAAAGCATGAAGTGGTGTTTCGAGAAGCTGAAGTGTTGAAATAACTCAAAAACACTGACCTATCCTACAAGTTAAAGATGCAAAAGATATAAATAATGTTTCGACAGTTATTTGAAAACAATGGAATAAAATACAACCAGTGGAAGAAATGTAAATTCAAACATGAAAATCGGTTTTGTGCATATCCAACGAGTATAGGTTTGCATAATGTTAACACGTATGCTAAGTTTTGTGGTTAATATTATAAATGTTCCAAGAATTAACATTGGAGCGAAATATGTGTATTCTTATCTAAAGCATCCCAGCTACTATATACGATGAGCATTTGTGTTTGGAGTTGAGAATAACAATGAAGATACAAGTCAAATCTATTTAAATTTTCAAGTACTTACCGTGTGAAATATTTGTAGTGTGAATTTTGTTAAGTGCGTGATTCGAAGGCTGAAAGCCTAATTGTTATATGAAGGCTGTAGTAATTCCTAACTCCAATCAGCACATTTTTGACATTAGTTGAAAAGTGCATGGTATAAGTGTTCATACTGCTAAGGAATTAGCACATACATATAATAATAAATTTATTACATTGTTGCTGGTGTCCGTGCAATTTGGAGTTACAGAACTATAACTCTACTGATTTTTGAATTTTGTTGATCTTATTTCTTATTTTATTTTCATACAAATTCTTATTCATCATCCTATTTTCAGATAAATTACGTTGTACAGATAAATGTCAAAATTTGACTAACCATTCAAGATACAACGTTAGTTCATCATTTCTAACAATCTATATAATGTAATACATGACCTTTAAATTCTAATCACTACAGATATGATTTGTTACCTTCATATGATTTGTTACCTTCAAATGACCTCTATAAAAAGCTGAACTAATATCATGTAAATGAAGCGATCCAGTAACCTATATAAATGGAAGCATTAATAAAAAATTGTGTTCAAATAAATTAATTTCTTCACGCTTTTGGTATCAACCAATTTAAACACTTATCAAACTTTTGAACCAGTATATAAATGAAACCACTGATAAAAAATTGTATCCAAATAAATAATTTCTTCACTTTGGTACCAACCAATCCAACTTAGTACATGATAGCCTATATTAATCACAACTTGAACCCGTATCATCGACATGGGGTACATACTATATATACATTACACAATATTTGAGGTAAACCGGTCGATGCGCGAAGCGCGTGCTATCATCACGCGCAAAGCACGTGCCGTTACGCTCGTAATTAACATTATTAACAGCAAGCGCTCATACACTCAGTTGCAATGTTTGATATGAGTTTATGAGACATCCTCTATTATGATGCGAAGTCAGTGGAAAAATGTTACTATTATCATAGCTTGCAGCGTCAAATCCAAAAACTACGGATCTGAATAGGAACTATGAGTTAAGGAGTCATGGTTGATTAAAACACGTTCATATACTGAATGAGAAGAGGATCTAGTAGGAGGAACATGTAGACTAGGAATAGTATGATAGATGTAACAATAGATAACATAATCATGTAGCCATAACAGATGAATGAGGTAGTATGATAAGAATGGCTCATTTTGGACCATTTTTTTCCTCGGTTATAACATGAATTGCTAAATGATGAGATTGATCACATTATGAATGTTTCACTTCAATTATCATGTATCAACAGTTTGAACAGCAAACAATCATGACATATGAATAGAACTTTCATGTTGGACTAACTAAAATAAACGCATAAACAAACACAATTTCCAAATCACACTTACATGAAAACAAAGAAAGCACTAGGAGGCCTTTTGGGCTTGTTAGGATCCTTGGCCTTTTTATCCATCTTCTTCAGTGATAACCTTTAATTAAGGAATAATAAAATAGCAGTACATGAATATCAATAAATAAATAAATAATTCATATAACTAAGCACAGTCGTAGTAAAATAAACATCCATATAGTAAAGCCTAGCTAAATTGGGTCTACCATCAAAAATAGCAGATCTAAAGGTTGGAAATGGGTGCGGTCTATAGTCATCAAATTGGGATACGTAATAAATTTCAAACTAGAGTAAATTCTTAGTGACACTCATCTCTAAATCGTAGCTTGCAAAATACAACTTGATTTCCAAACGCCTAAATCTAAAGCTTAGATGATCAAAATTGCGAGTAAAGATCAAAATATTTAAACAAGCAAAATAAACATAATAAGAAGAAATTGATTACTTGGTATCGGCTTTAGCGGACTTAGGTTGAGCTCCTTTCATCTCAAGATCTGCAATCAACGTATAAGAAACAGAGCGATCGAAAGAAAAAGAAAAAAATAACAACGGAAACTGTGCAGGCTTTCATCAAGGTCAACTCAATAGTCTTCAACTACACTTCTGTTTAAGATCAAATACCAGGGCCAGAGAAAATCAATGATTTAAAACGAAATTAGCGAAACTGAATAAAGATCAACATAAGTACTGCTGTCGATTGTAAATTGATAAACCTAGGGTTAACATCCATCGCCGATTTCAAATTTTTAATATGTTTGTGGATAAATTAACAAATGATTTCATTAGTTTTCAATTTTCTAATGCGATTCTAAGAACTAGGGTTAACATCCATCACCGGTTTCACCCTGATACTTCGCGATTTCAGGCTCAACTAAAAATTAGGGTTAACAAAATAAAATCTCACCTTCATACGTCGCGATTTCTGGAGCAAGACGAATTGAAATTAAAGTGGATGAAAAGGAAAATGAAAATTAACGAGGGAAATAAATTTGATACGGATGGTGGAAAATGAAAAACTAGCGGGGGGAGTGAAAATATGGTGCGTTTATGAACTGATCCGAAGAATGAGTGATCTACGGTCAGATTTCACTTGCTTGAAAAGGTGTGGATTGCAAAAGAAAGTTGGCACGCTAAAAGAAAGTTGGCACGCTAAAAGAAAGTTGGCACGGCTATAGGCACTATCAAATTTGATATGACTTTAAGCCGTATCAAATATCTGCATCCTGGTGTGCCAATTTTGCTGTTTTGGTGTAGTGACAGGTATACTAAACCATACCTGAACCTGGACCTGCAACCAAAGAGTTAGTACCACATACCGTACAATACTCTAAGGTGCCATAATAAATAGTGTAAGAATACGGGGGTGGGGTGTGCATGTCATAATGAAAGCAAACAAATCATCCATAGCAACCATCCTCACATCTCTCACTCAGTGCGTAAAGCATACGATATCTACCACTTTGGAACACTAGACAAATTGAGGTAACGACGAATCCCGACTTGTAGAAACCCTGCTATGACCAAGCTAAACACATGGAGTCATGACCAAACATTTCAATGACCCGCTTCATTGGTCGTAGCCCTTGGTTCTACCGATGCCATAATGGCCCTGAATCCGCCTTCGTACCTCCTACCATAGTGGTCCAAAGCTATAGACGTCGATAACCCCTTGGCACGCGTCCCGCAGCAAAGCCCAACCATGAAGCGAACTCGTTGATTCCCATCTGAATCTTGAGCTCTAACTTCTCATTTGGACTTCCTTTGCATCTCGGGTTTGGTCGAATTGGAGTGGGTCTTCAGAAGAGTTGCCGCACAGTAGCAGCCCTAGAATTCGGTTCGGTTCGGTAGTCATTACCCTCGTCGGTTCGGTTCGGTAGTCATTACCCTCGTCGGTTCGGTTCGGTAGTCATTACCCTCCTTCCTTGTCATCTTTCCACTCGGTTCGGGTGCCCCCTGGTTCGGTTCGGTACACCGAACTGATCCCATCCTTCGTCCTAGCCTCTACTTTCTCCGTTCCGACCCTATGCTCCTCGTCTTCATCCCATCCGGTGCTCCAGTCCGATCCGATCTGGCCCTCATTGTTCTTCCGATCCGATCCCCTTGTCCACTCCAACTCTAAGTAAATGGCCTTCCTTCTCGCCAAGCCTCCTCCAGTGACAAGTTCCAATCCAGTTCGAGTTCCCTCGGTCAGTTCACAAATCCGATCCGACCCCTACCCTGATCCGATCCGGTTCGGAACCTGCACATTTCTGCAACTTTCCAGCGAGCTTTCTACGCCATTCGACGGCGTTTTCGACCAATCTAACTATTCTAATCAATCATAAAACATACCATAGAGTCATAGCAACATGTAAGAGCAACCACAAACAGCAAAACAACAATTCAAATGAATCAAAATGGATCAAAAGTGGCTAAAACCTCACATTTTCCCATAATCCCTCTTAATCATGTTTAAGCACATACTTAGTAAAACTTAATCAAATCGTCTAAATTTTCTAACAGAGACATAAAATATTATTTAAGAATTTCTAAACATTTTTCCATAATTTATTAGTGTATAAATTCGCTAATCTTCACTAATTACCCTTAATTAACTGTAATTAGTGTCAAAACTATGCAAATCACTCACCTTTGCCACAAAATAAAACACCAAATCTGAAATACTCTCTGTTTGGGTCGAATTCCTATGTATAGCAGCAGCTCGAACCTTGCTCTGTTGCTATTTGGCCTTGTTTTGATGTAGTTTAGGCTTAATCTTCACTAAAAAATGTGTTTTGGAGTGGTTTTAGAGGATGGAAGCCATTACTAAGTTCTCAAGAAGGTTTGTGGCGGCTCAAAACTGAAATGAAAGTGATTTCCTAACCCTAATCAGCCCTCCTATGCCTCTAAACCCGAAATACCCCTCTGGGCCTAGCTACTAATCACCCGGTTAAGCCCAATTAGCTAAAATTAACCCTCTAAATCTTCATTCAGCCATATCTTCCAAACGGTAAGTCCGTTTGGCTATTATGACCACTCTACGGAAAGAGAAACCATCATCCCGAGCCAATGGAAGTGGTTTCAGGTCAAAATTCCTTTCCAATCAAAAGTTATGGCCAAAACAATACCAACTAGGGGTAAAATGGTCATTTAAAAATCGGGAAAAATCATGAACATGGGAAATGACCCCAATAGTCGTCTCCCAAAGTTACTGACCACACGACTTCGTATGTGAAAGAAATAAATATTCTACGATCCTATAATGCGTACAATACGGGTCGTTACAGTTTTCAAACAATCAAACACAGATTTTATTTGTGCAGTTGGGCGATGTGTAAAATTTATCGTCCCAATCAATATCAGTCAAATGTGTGTATATAAAAAAATCATTCGATTTGTTTATATTAATCTATTTCATTTCATATATACGTTAAAAATTCTATTTTTAACTATAAAATATTTTTAACTATATAAATGTTTTATTTCATTTCACATCACATTACACAATCAACTACACATCAAAATCAAACAAACAAGCATACAAGCCGTCCATGGTCTGTGGACGACGGGTGTCGGGTGCTACTAAACACCGTCTGCATCCTAGTATATATTTTAACTAGAAAATTAAATTAAAAGTGAGAAGTTCTCAACGAGGGTTCCACTCCGCCGTGCTTTGCTTTTGAACTGCTGAACCGTCTGGATTCCTTTGAAATTCCAATTCAGTTCTTGTTTCGCTGTTCAAAATAAAAATTATATTTTTATTGCTTCATACCAATAAATCAAAATTCTATTTTTATTTCTACTTCATATATTTTTACAACGTTTCATTCTATATAAAAATTATATTTTTATATTTCTACTTCTTATATAAAGATCGAATTTTTATATCATCGCTATAAAAAATCACATTTTTATCGTCTCTTCATATAAATAAAAATCGAGTTTTTATAATTTCTGCCTTATAAGAATTATATTTTTAACTTACTACTCGGATAAAAATTATATTTTTATTCTCTACATATAATAAAAATCATATTTTTATATCCTATCTCGATTATAAAAATCATATCTTTTCTTATATCAAAATATAATCTTTCAACTTATATAAATTCGATTTTTTCATAGTATAAAAATATTGCCTTTACATTATATAAAAATTCCTCCTTTACATTATATAAAAATTCCTCCTTTACATTATATAAAAATTATTTTTATTTCAAATCTATATATATGAAAATCGTATTTTTACTTTAAAACCACTTATTTAAAAATCATCTCTTTTAATTTTAAAAAAATCTGATCTTTCTAAAGTAAAAATTGACTCTTTCCTAATAAAAAAAATCGAATCTTTACTAACGTATAGTCTAAATAAAAATCCTATTTTTATTATCGTATTACGTAGATAAAAATATTACCTTTTCTTTCTAAAACATTTTAAACAAAACTGAAATTAAAAACTGAATTTAAAATCACCTTTGTTGGCTTGGACTTTGAACAGCGTTCGAGGTGGGGTGTCGGATGTTGTCGGAGGAGGGGTTTTCGTGGAGCGGAGGTGGCGGCTGGAGTGCGGAGGGGGTTGGAAGCTCGGGACTTCGATTTGGGGGGTTTAAGTCGAAGAGGGAGGAAGAGAACGGGGTCGCGATGGGTCATCGGGTGGGGGAAGAGCCGCGTCAAGGCGAGAAGGAGGAGGGAGAGAGGAAGATCGGAGGGGGGGAGGACTGTGGTGCGTGCTCTGGCGCGAGGGGAGGAGGCGCGCGGTGGCTCCCCGCCAGCGGCGGCGGTCTTCGGCTAGGGCACGTGCCCTTTTCCCCCTTTTTTTCTTTCTTTTTAAAACTGAAATCAACGGTGAGGGGAGAGAGAGTGTTTATAAAGGTTTTTATATTATTTAATTTATTTCAATTTTAAAAAGTAACTTTTTCATTCGAACTCGAAACGAGGCCCACCGCCTGTCGTCCATAGCTAATTACCCCCATTCCGAACACAATGGGATATGTATCGTGAGCTGATTCGATCGTTTCGATCAGTTTTCGTCAAAATCCAAATATAACTCTATATATTGAATTTGAACGCGCATTTCAATTTACCGGGGCCACATACTAATTAGAAAAATTCCCAAAAAATATTTTCTAGCTTCGTATTCATGACACGGTCCTAACAAAACTAGTTTCGTCAAATTCCGAGACCGTTTGAAAAATGGCCATTTTCCAGTCGATTAAATTCAACTAAAACTGGTCAAACGCGTTTTCCCTTGCCACTCTCATATATTGATTCAAAAAATTATGAAATTTGAAACCGAGCAATAATTTGACATCGCGGATCCAACAAAAGTGGTTTCGTCGAAAACTGAGGTCGTTTGCAAAATTCCCATTTTTAAGGGCCAGAATTCCATAACGACTATTCTGAATTTTCAACTGGACATATCTTTTTATCCCCGCTATGAAATTTCGATTTTTTGGATTCGTTGGATAGATATTGTCAAATGGATTCAAATATTTTTGGTTTCACTAAAATCCGGTTTATTTTGCACTCGGTACATTCATTTGAATTTTGAAATCGAATTATCGAACTACCGCGCCATTTTCAATTCCTTTTATATATATAAATAAATATTTATATTCTAACGACGATTCGAATAAATAAATACGTTCGAATTCTTTTTAAAATAAATTTCTCGTCGTTATTATTTAAAATAATTCATTTTAAATAACAAAATTCACTAAATTTGCCAAAATAAAAATTTTAAATTGGCCCTGATTTCCGGGTTATTACAATCTCCCCCACTTAAAACTTTTCATCCCCGAAAAGGAATGAAGCCGAAAGTTGTTTAACAAACTAACTCAACTTCCAGTATTTTCTTTACTGCTTAAGTTTTTCTACTTTTCAGTTTCTAAAAACTTTTCAAATTTTTCAAAAAATTTGGCTAACACCCTAAATTTTCGAAAAATTTCGCCATAACCTCCCCTGCACCGGGGACTTCGGGATATTTCATATAGCCTCCCATGGCCTTCTTCAATCCAAAAGAAAAAGAAAAAGCCAATCGGCTCATAAAATCATTATCACCTAAACAAAACAGTAAATTATGGTAAACATGTACCTATTTGTCGGGCAAACAATTTTATTCTTCTGCTCTAGCCTCTTTGCTATGACCTGTTCAGTGTAAGTACATGTATATGAATGCAAATGCGACAAATTTTCAATACAATTCACTATTTGATACAATTTGGCTATAGGGTACAAATTTTAATTAATCAACCAATAATCAACAACACAACCATCAATCAATTAGCTGATTAGCTTTTCAAATTCATAACTTTGATATATAGTCCAAAAATCAGATTTTTGATGCCAAATCACAACAATAAGCCCTATCTAGTTTCGGTTCTCACATCAGTCAATTGGAAATATATAGAAATCTCACTTTCGTCGCTCGAATATAAATACTGGCGATGGTGCCCCGTCACCAGAATTATCCCCGAGCAACTGGAGTGTGATTCTATAACTATCCAGTACATTAAAACTTCGAATACACGTTTGCAAGACATATATGCAAAATCTTTATATATTGGATTGTCCAAATTAATATAAAATAAATAATCAAATACGAATAATTGATTTAAATTTCAAAACAAAAATTGTTTTCATTTTAAAATATACTCTTCACACTCGTTCTAGGACACTACTGATCCCATCTCTAACGAGTCATTCCCATTGGATATTACTAATCCAATTGCTGATGAATTCTTTCATTTGGTTCTAACGTGTCTTGTTCTCTGAGCTTTGTAAACCAAATCTCTGATACCATGCTGAAACGACCCGAAATCCCCCTTTTGGGAAATCCCGGATTGAGTTGAGAACAAGCCACATCAGAACGCAGATGGAAGAACATTTCATTGCTTATTACAACAATTACATCAAAATACAAGAATATACAGAGTATGAATAAATAATACACAGAAAAGATCAGAGATTTAAATTACATTTAAAATACATCGCAGCGGAAAAATAATAAAATACACAACTGAAAGAGATATACGGATACAGAGCTTTCCGGATATCATTCCAGCTGTAAACCAGGATCCTGTGAATATAAATCTGCAAAACCAAAACTACTAGCTGCCCGTGTCAAAATAAGGGCACCCAGAGTTTAGGTTAAAACAATAAACTCCAGGTCAGTCATGGGACTGGTGTGAGAACTAAAACAGTTATTAATCTTTATTTTAAAGTTCGGTAAATCAAGGGACCACGCCGTATAACATGGAACGAGTTTCCTCCCAAGAATACCAGTGCATAAAACAACAGCGCAATGCTAAATAAAGAACAATGAAGCTATTATAAGACCCAGGTCCCATCACACAATGCAACGCAAGCCGGAGGATAGGGTTTTACCTTATAATAGCCAAAGCATGCTTGATACGCTAAATTTCATGTTTTATTACTATAAGTGTATAGTGTCAAAACAATTTCAATCATAAATATCAATCATAGACGGCATGGGTACCATATATCATGTCGACATACTAGTTCCACAATTAAAACCGCAAAGTCACGTATTCGGAAATTGGATTTCCGTCTGTGAACCGAGGCAAAAGATAGTCCTCTACCGATTCGAGATGCTCTAGCCCGCCCCTCAGGAACAGAACGCATCGTCCCTTGGATCTTCAGGACCGGTCCACCGATGTGGATTAGACGAAATCCTGAATACTACGTCTCCCCACCCTTTGGGGTGTCAATGAGTCAACGAATGACTCCATCGGCTTCACATAGTCACCGATATATCCGAGGCGCCTCGCAACAGCAACAACCACATAAGTCAAACTCGTCAGGGCGTGTAAAACCACTGACGCCACTTTTATCTCGAAGGAAACGCATGTTCTCCATGCAGTCCTCTCACGTTTCTGGTCCACTACCGGGGTGTGAGGCTCGCGAATCAACGTTACACAAAGCTGTGCCACACTGGCTGTGCTTAAATCATCAACCACAAGACTCTCCTTTTCAACAGAAGCCTTGATCATTTGCATCTTAGCATGCCACACAAGCAATTCACGTTATGCAACCGATATCAATCACACAGAATGAAATCCGATGTCAGACACACATCCATTTACAAGTCCGTTCTGGGTCTGAACGAAACCGGAGGCACCTTGTACCTCGCATATCCATCGATCTCCATGTACGTCTGGACGATCACCAACTGATTCCCTCCTCTTGGGTGTACATCCCAATCAAGATCATCAGTAATCACCCAAACGACGTGAAGACCTCCGGTCTTCAACCACCGTCTTCATCCTCGACATCACGTCGAATCAGTTATTCAGAATGGGATAAACCCGGTTTTTCTAAATAACTCGCGTATATAATAAACAAGTGTTACACAAACACAACATACGCCTCATTCCAATACATCAGTCACTAACCGTAAATTAACCATAGAATTATTCCCCAAATATTAACCCAGAAGGCCGAAACCAACATCAGATCAATAAACAGGAAACCATTCTACTTAACTAATCTCCAGTTAGTTTCTAAATTTCACATTCTTAGGGAAAGGTTCCCATTAATCTTATCAAAGATAAATTCTTCTAAATTTATTCTTTAATCTTCTTTTGAATATCGATTCAAACTAGTCGGGATTAGCGAACCACACCGAAGTAATCATTTATTCTATTTCCCAATCCCAACCTATTCATCCCATGAAGTAAAACGGGTAATACTTTATATCTAACACCACGGTGTTATCGGTAAATTTAATTACCATTTCACGCTCAAATCTAATTAAAGATTTAACTATCGCTTGGAGCAAAACTGGTGATACTCCATTCTCGATCTTTTCAATCTAATTAAAGATTCATTAAAACTCCACTTAGTTTTAATCTTTGACTGGGTTAAAGAATCAGTGTCATTTAAAACACGGTTCACGATGAACCCCAAAATCACATCACATTTCAATCAGTCCCTAACCGTAAATTAGCAAGTGAGCAATTCCCTAAGTATTAACCCCGAAGGCCGAAACCAACATCAGATCAATACCCTAGAAACCATTAAACTTAACTAATCTCCAGTTAGTTTCTGATTTTATTAACTTCATTGGGTCTAAGAACAGTATTATTGAAGATACGGTTCACGACGACCCAAAATCACATTCTATTAATTATCGGGTTAAAGAACAAGTGTTATTTAAAACACTGTTCACTATAAACCCCAAAAATCAATACCAATTCAATTCCAATTAAATGTCATTTAATTGGTACACTTCATTAAATCTAAACAAAAAGATTTAATCTTTTTCTCAACTGGGCTTAAGAACAGTGTTAATGAAGACACCATTCACGACAAACCCAAATCACATTTGATATTAAATACAAGGCTCTGAATAGAATAAATATCGGCTTATATTCAATATCAAATTCTACGACCAACAAATATCGTATTGGAAATAGCGATATAAATATATCTTTCAAATTTCCATAACAATATCTGTATAATCACCAAATCCAACATCGAAATATTCCAAAGACAATTTCGATTCAAATCCATTCCAATTCAATTATTGGAGATTCTGGTTTCTTTTAAAACCATTTCAAATCAAATTTATTTATTTAAAAATAAATAAACTATTATTCTAACTCAAAATTAGTTCATTTCGATTAAAATCTATTTTTATCTTTTCAAATATGGAGTTTTTCATCCCAATTTTTCCCAAATCATTTCTTATGATTTTACACAAATTATTACTATTTTTAATAATTTTATCAAGGCCCGTACAGTCGATTTCCATCAACGGCCATCGAACTGCACTTACATCGACCTTTTCCAAATTTGATTTGGACATAATTCCAAATCCAACCGATAGATTTCAAATCTCTAATATTCGTTAGAAATCCCTTTTCGATACGAACCCAACGGTTCCGGTTTTAGGAGAATCTGACGATCGGATCTCCCATAATATCCGTTTGAAGTCAATGGTCGAAATTCGCGAACTGCTGCGGCGCGGCGCATTCTGTTCAGGCCATTATATTATATATATAATATATACTTCGTCGATTTCCTTTCGAAACGAATTTTATAAATTGTTTTAAATTCGTTTTCAAAACGATTTCAACTTCCATCTCAAATTCAAATCAAAATTGAATCTTTCCAATATAAATTCGTTTTAAATTCATTTCAAATTTATTTCAATTCAAATCGATTTTTATTCAATTTCAGTTCGTTTTGAATTCTATTCAATTTCAATTCGAATTCATTTCTAATCAAATTAAATTCGAATTCATTTCTATTCAAATTAAATTCGAATTCATTTCTATTCAATATCAATTCGAATTCATTTCTATTCAATTTCAATTCGAATTCATTTCTAATCTATTTCAATTCGAATTCATTTTTATTCAAAATATCAGATTTTGAAATCACTTTCGATGTTCATTATAAAATGAATAAAATCGATATAAATATCGTTCACGTCAAAATGGCGTAAATCTAATCAACATGGCTTCATATATTTCTATTTTCATATATTCTATTTCAAATATTTCTTTTTCAAAACTGGAATGAGGCCCAATCAATTACCATATAATCTTAATTATATGGATTTTCTACAACACATGTATAAAATAACAAGGATAAATAATCAACCATCATCCAGAGTGCGTTCTACACTGTATAAGCATCAAATATAAATATTTAACGCTTATAGCAGCCTGTCAATCAATCGATCGATATACATCTAATTATTGGGACTAGTGTATGTCATATATCATCCCAATACCCGTGTGGGGTTTTCAAACAATCGAACACAGATTTTATTTGTGCAGTTGGGCGATGTGTAAAATTTATCGTCCCAATCAATATCAGTCAAATGTGTGTATATAAACAAATCGTTCGATTTGTTTATATTAATCTATTTCATTTCATATATACGTTAAAAATTCTATTTTTAACTATATAAATATTTTATTTCATTTCACATCACATTACACAATCAACTACATATCAAAATCAAACAAACAAGCATACAAGCCGTCCATGGTCTGTGGACGACGGGTGTCGAGTGCTACTAAACACCGTCTGCATCATAGTATATATTTTAACTAGAAAATTAAATTAAAAATGAGAAGTTCTCACCGAGGGTTCCACTCCTCCGTGCTTTGCTTTTGAACTGCTGAACCGTCTGGATTCCTTTGAAATTCTAATTCAGTTCTTGTTTCGCTGTTCATAATAAAAATTATATTTTTATTGCTTCATACCAATAAATAAAAATTCTATTTTTATTTCTACTTCATATATTTTTACAACGCTTCATTCTATATAAAATTATATTTTTATATTTCTACTTCTTATATAAAGATCGAATTTTTATATCATCGCTATAAAAAATCACATTTTTATCGTCACTTCATATAAATAAAAATCGAGTTTTTATAATTTCTGCCTTATAAAAAATATATTTTTTAACTTACTACTCGGATAAAAATTATATTTTTATTCTCTACATATAATAAAAATCATATTTTTATATCCTATCTCGATTATAAAAATCATATCTTTTCTTATATCAAAATATAATCTTTCAACTTATATAAATTCGATTTTTTCATATTATAAAAATATCGCCTTTACATTATATAAAAATTCCTCCTTTACATTATATATAAAAAAAATATTTCAAATCTATATATATATATATATATATATATATATGAAAATCGTATTTTTACTTTAAAACCACTTATATAAAAATCATCTCTTTTAATTTAAAAAAAAATCTGATCTTTCTAAAGTAAAAATTGACTCTTTCCTAATAAAAAAATCGAATCTTTACTAACGTATAGTCTAAATAAAAATCCTATTTTTATTATCATATTACGTAGATAAAAATACTACCTTTTCTTTCTAAAACATTTTAAACAAAACTAAATTTAAAAAGAATTAAAAATCACCTTTGTTGGCTTGGACTTTGAACAGCGTTCGAGGTGGGGCGTCGGACGTTGTCGGAGGAGGGGGTTTCGTGGTGCGGAGGTGGCGGCTAGAATGCGGAGGGGGTTGGAAGATCGGGGACTTCGATTTGGGGGGGGTTTAAGTCAAAGAGGGAGGAAGAGAACGGGGTCGCGATGGGTCTTCGGGTGGGGGAAGAGCCGCGTCAAGGCGAGAAGGAGGAGGGAGAGAGGAAGATCGGAGCGGGGGAGGACTTTGGTGCGCGCTCTGGCGCGAGGGGAGGAGGCGCGCGGTGGCTCCCCGCCAGCAGCGGCGGTCTTCGGCTAGGGCACAAGCCCTTTTCCCCTTTTTTTTCTTTCTTTTTAAAACTGAAATCAACGGTGAGGGGAGAGAGAGTGTTTATAAAGGTTTTTATATTATTTAATTTATTTTAATTTTAAAAAGTAACTTTTTCATTCGAACTCGAAACGAGGCCCACCGCCTGTCGTCCATAGCTAATTACCCCCATTTCGAACACAATGGGATATGTATCGTGAGCTGATTCGATCGTTTCGATCAGTTTTCGTCAAAATCCAAATATAACTCTATTTATTGAATTTGAACGCGCATTTCAATTTACCGGGGCCACATACTAATTAGAAAAATTCCCGAAAAATATTTTCTAGCTTCGTATTCACGATACGGTCCTAACAAAACTAGTATCGTCAAATTCCGAGACCGTTTGAAAAATGGTCATTTTCCAGTCGATTAAATTCAACTGAAACTGATCAAACGCGTTTTCCTTTTCCACTCTCACATATTGATTCAAAAAATTATGAAATTTGAAACCAAGCAATAATTTGACATCGCGGATCCAACAAAAGTGGTTTCGTCGAAAACCGAGGTCGTTTGCAAAATTCCCATTTTTAAGGGCCAGAATTCCATAGCGACTATTCTGAATTTTCAACTGGACATATCTTTTTAGCCCCGCTATGAAATTTCGATTTTTCGAATTCGTTGGAAAGATATTGTCAAATGGATTCAAATATTTTTGGTTTCACTAAAATCCGGTTTATTTTGCACCCGGTACATTCATTTGAATTTTGAAATCGAATTATCGAACTACCGCGCCATTTTCAATTCCTTTTATATATATAAATAAATATTTATATTCTAACGACGATTCGAATAAATATATACGTTCGAATTCTTTTTAAAATAAATTTCTCGTCGTTATTATTCAAAATAATTCATTTTAAATAATCAAAATTCACTAAATTTGCCAAAATAAAATTTTTAAATTGGCCCAGATTTCCGGGTTGTTACAAAATGGGAGCAAGTCTCGATGGATTTCATTGATGGTTTACCAAGAACTAGATCGGGACATGATAGCTTTTGGGTAATTGTGGATCGATTGACCATGAGTGCAAGATTTATACCAGTCAAATCGACCAGAACGACAGCTAAGTTAGCAGAGCTGTATATGAAGTGGTTAGTGAGATTTCATGGTGTACCTAAAAGCATTGTGAGTGACGGAGACCCGTTGTTTACTAGTGGGTTTTGGAAGAGCTTACAAGAAGATCTAGGATCGGAATTATATCTCAGTACCGCGTATCATCCTCAAACCGACGGTCAGACGGAGAGGGTGAATCGTATATTGGAAGATCTCTTGAGAGCTTGTATATTGGATTTTGGTGGATCATGGGATGACCATTTGCATCTAGTAGAGTTTGCATATAATAATAGCTACCAATCTAGTATCGGTATGGCTCCATATGAAGCTTTGTACGGAAGACCGTGCAACTCACCATCATGTTGGATAGAGACCGGTGAGAAGTTTGTGCTTGGACCAGATGTAGTAAGAGAAACTTCAGGTAAGATTAAGATCATTAGACAACGAATGAAGGCTGCCCAAGATAGGCAGAAGAGTTATGTTGATAAGAGGAGAAGAGACTTAAAGTTTTCTGTTGGTGACTTGGTGTTTGTCAAGATTTCTCCGTTGAAGAGCGTGATATGATTTGGCAGGAGAGGCAAGTTGGCACCAAGATTTGTTGGTCCATTCCCAGTTCTCGAACAAGTTGGAAATTTGGCGTATAGAGTTGACTTACCAGAGAAGATGGCGGGAGTTCACAACGTATTTCATGTTTCCCAGCTAAGGAAGTTCGTGCACGACCCAGATATGACTATTTCACCTGATCAGTTAGAGGACTTCGAAATGGAACCCGAGGCGGTTGGGAACCGCAAGCCGATTCGTATTGTCGAGCATGATACGAAGCAACTTCGAAGGAAGGCGGTGAACCTAGTCAAGGTTCAGTGGGGCGAGAACGAGAATGACTGTACTTAGGAGACAGAGGAGAGCATTAGGAAGACGTATTCAGAACTCTTTGCTTGGTAAGATTTACTTTGCAATTTAGTTATTCCGCATGCTAGGATAGACTTGTTTTGCATGTTTTATTGTTGTTATATGGCTGATAGGCATGCGGGACCCTTTGTGTGTTTTGGTTTGGGAATTTCGAGGGCGAAATTTCTTAAGGGGGGGGGGGAGAATGTAACAACCCGCATTCTACGCATCGGAGGATCGTAGAATATTTATTTCTTTCTTATACGAAGTCGTATGGTCATGTAACTATGGGAAACGACTATTGGGGTCATTTTCCACGTTCATGATTTTTGCCGATTTTTAAATGACCGTTTTGCCCCTAGCTGATCTTGTTTCGGCCATAACTTTTGATTGGAAAGGAATTTTGACTTGAAACCACTTCCATTGGGAGATATGGCTGAAATAAGGTTTGGAAGGTGAAAAACTGCTTAACCAGGCCAAATAGGGTGATTAGTGAATGGACCCATAACCCATTTCGGGATTAGGGTTATGGGGAGGCTGAAAAGAGTTAGGGTTTCATTCCATTTCAGTTTTCTAGCCTCCACTTACCTCTTAGAAACCCTAAAAATGGCCTCCAACCTCTAAATCACCTCCAAATCACTTTCTAATCAAGGATTAAGCTTAGCAACATCAAATCAAGGGAGATCTTCACCAAATCAAGATTAGAGCTGTTGTTTAGCATTGTTATTCGCGCCCAAACAGGGATTTATTTCAGATCTAAGGTTTATTTGTGGCTAAGGTGAGTGATTTGCATAGTTTCTCACTAATTATGGCTGATTAAGGGTAATTAGTGTAATTAGAGAATTTAAACATGATAAAAATCTGGAAAAATATTTATAAATTCTTAAATGATGTTTTAGACCTCTGATATGAACTTGGGTTAATTTGGTTGAGTTTTGCTAATCATATCATTAGTTTCACCTAAACATGCTCAAGGGAAAATAAGGGGTTTTGGCTATGTTTGATCCATTTTAACCTATCATGTTGTTGTTTCAGTGTTTGTGGTTGATTGTACATGTTGCTATGACTGTATGGTATGCTTTGTGATTGATTAGAATAGTTGGAATGGTCGAAATAGCCATCGAGTGGCATAAACTGCTTGCTGGAAATAGTGCAGAAATCTGGCCGATCCGGATCGGAATGGAGAAAAGGACCCGATCTGAACCCCTCACTCGAATTCAGAAGCTCTGATCCGCTCCATCTACATTGTATGGCAATGCGACCTGGAAACTCCGACTCGATCCGCCTTTTGTGGCATGCATCACTCCGATCCGACCCGCATGGCCACCTCCGAACCGAACTGATGCGTGGTGATTGGACTTGAAGAACCCGACCCGATCCGCCAGGAGGTGATGACTACCGATCAGAACCGATGCACTGTGAGGGAGCTCGACGTACCCGATCCGATCCAGTGAAGTGTGTTAATTCACGAACCGTGTTGATGACTAGGAGCTGAAGCCGAACCGAACCGATTGCTAGGAGGAGATCCGAACTGATCCGATGATGACCAATAACTCGAGATGCAAAGGTAGTCCAACTGGAAGTTAGAGCTCAGGATCCAGTTGGGAACCAATGAGTTCACTTCATGGTTGGGCTTTGCTGCGGGACGTGTGCTAAGGAGTTGTCGACGTTCATAACTTCGATTCACCACTGAAAGGGAATGATGGGCTACGTATCAGTGCAGTAGAGTCATCACGACTCGAGGGGCAAAGTGATCGTAGTAAGACTATGAGCCAGTGCAGTGGAGCCATTGTGACTCCGTGGGGCAGAGTGGACATATTAAAGGATTAGTAAGGCTATGAGCCAGTGCAGTGGAGCCATTGTGACTCCATGGGTCAGAGTGGACATAGTAAAGGATTAGTAAGGCCATGAGCCAGTGCAGTGGGGTGTGTACGACTCTATGGGGAAAAGTGGACACAGCGAAGGATTAGTGGCTATGGATCAGTGCAGTGAAGCCATTGTGACTTCATGGGGCAAAGTGATCATAGCAAAGTACTGGGTGATCGAAGTAGTGGATATCATATGCTTTACGCACTGAGTGAGAGACGTGAGGATGGTTGCTATGTTTGATTGTTTGCCATCACTATGACATGCACACCCCCACCCCCGTATTCTTTACTCCATTTGTTAATGGCACCTTTGAGTGTTGTACAGTATGTAGTGCTAACTCTTTGGTTGCAGGTCCAGGTTCAGGTATGATTTAGTATACCTGTTATTGTTTTGTTTAGCTGCTTATCGCTCATTCAAGACTTTTTGTCTGACCCAGAGTTTTATGTCTCTTCTTATTACTCTGGGTGCTCTCACGAGCAGACTAGAGACAGGTTAGCTGGTGATGCGCGAGTAGCGGATTCGGAGGCGAGCAGGAGGCTTCCACGTATGATATATATAGATATTCTCCCTGTGTCGTTGCTGGTCACTACTTTGGGCATTAGTAGTGTACCTTTCTTGTTTAGCTTTTTGAGATAGTTTTTAAAAGTTGTAATAATGTTGCCTTTGGATCATAAGCTGTACTTTGGATTTTCCACTGCTATGATAGTTTGTTTCAGCTTATACACTATCTCACGTGTTTTATGTCAAGTATGTTGTTATTATATTTTATTCCATGCGTTGTGAGACATTCTACAGGTTCCTTGTTAGTTCATTCTCTTCTTTCCTTTTCTTCTGACGACCATCCCGTGCTAACTGGACATGTGTACAACGCACTTATGGAGTAAATGTCGGTTGGTGCAGGGCGGGCCGTCACAGGGTTAAAATGGCGTTGTTATTTAAAACAAATTAAATAGCCCAATTCGTTCTCTTATTCATTTATATTTTGTACTGGGCCAGACCTCCCACATTAAGCCTGCGACTTGTGGATGCTGGATATGCCGGTTGGTTCCGGGCAGACTTATCCCACAAGTTGGGCTTAACCTCGTGTCATGGCCCAATTCGTATTTGCGCACTTGGACCTCTTACATTAGGCTCAACATTTGTGGATGCTGGATATGCCGGGCGGGTCCGGGCAGACTTATACCACAAATGTAACCCAACCTCGTGTCCAAGTACAAATATAATTAATAATTATAATTAATTCACTGAAAATAATGTTTTTAAATATTATTTTAAAATAAAGGTATGATCTTTACATTAATTTGTTACTAATTTTATAAAACCCTTTGTTTCCGAATATCCTAACTGACATTTCAATTTTTAATGAAAAATTGAACTTTCTACATTATTATTATATCATAATAATAATCTTTTCAAATGTTCAAATTTTGAAATCAAACCTTCTTATCTTATCATACTGACCGTAAAGATGTAATCGTTGTAAATTAACCCTTTTTATTATCACTTTTAAATAATAAAGATATAATCTTTCTAATTCATACGTCAATTAATTCCATTAACTGAATATTAAATTAAAATATTCTTTTAACTCAAAATTGGAATGAGACCCAATCCATTACAATATAATTTTAATTATATGGATTTCAAACATCGCATTAATTCCATAATAATGATAAAACATTCAATAATAGCCAAAGTGCATTTTAAACTAATCACAAGGGCGATGTGTAGTCAGAATATCAACCCACGACCCTTGTGGGGTTTCAACCAACACAAATTCAAATAATATATTATTATTTGTGCACTTGGACGATGTGTGAAAATTTATCGTCCAATCAACATAAACAAGTCAGGAAACTTGTTATGGCTGTGTAAACATTATTTAAATATTCATAAATAATATAGCATTACATTATCTTGTTAAAATTTCCAATTTCAAAACATAACATAACATGACATTCCAATCCATCATTCATTCAACAAACAATTACTTCCATCACAGATAATTTATTTATTATTAAATTATAAAAATAAATAAATGTTCAAAAATTTAGTGAGAAGGAGTTCTCACCTTTGCCGGGCTTTAATTGACGGTCCAGACCCAATTTTGGCCCAAAATCCAACATGCTCTAAAGTTGACAAAATTGATGTCTATGCGAAGCTCTCGACGCCACGATCGCAATAAATCCTGTTTCGTGCGATTTCGAGTTCGTAACAAAAAGATATTAATTTTCGAAGTTTGTAATAATTAAATAATTAATTTAAATGGGTGCGTTTTTTACAGGTCTCTATTAACGTTTTAAATTAGGCTCAGGTCCGGTCATAAACTTATTGTAAATTTAGTCCCTATTTTTTGAAAATTCAGTAAAAATAAATAAAAAAATATGAAAAAATCACGTAAATTCGTAATTAATTAAAACAATTAATCTGTAAAAAATTCAGGTAGAAAATACATCAAGAACCACGCGAAAATTAGAAATTACAAAAAAACAACGAAATGCAGTAAATTGCATATACAGATGCATATATTACCCAATAGTTGCATACATGTACGCATTTATTTCAAATCTTCGTCCAAACTGCATAATAAATACATACATGTATGCACATAATGTGAATACATGCATAATTTGATACATTGATTTAAAACCTGTATACGTACGTGCAATTTTTTCACTTTTACATAGATTTTGACATACCTGCCTACATGTATGCATTAATACGAAAAAACTGCATACATATATGCAGTTATTCAAGAGGCATGCATAAATATATGCATGTGTACTCAAAAAATTGCATATATGTATGCAAAATATACATCATAGTTGCATACATGTATGCAATTTTTTTTTTGGGTCGAGAACTCCTGACAATATTTCCAGATTTTAGAATATATATATATATATATATATTTTAAGCAATGCCGCATTTTTTTTGCAAGAAAATGGAGAAGACAGAAATGTACAAGGCAGAAGGCGGAAGATCCAAAATTGAAGGAGGCGCAGGTCAAAAATAGGGGGCGGGTTCTAATTTAAAACATGATAACGATGTGAGGTTAATTAACTTTGCTTTTAGGGATGTAAGCCTAATATTCACAATTTAAATTATGAAAATTACCCAAATTTTCAGCTTGCTCAGAATTGAACGTAGTTAGTGTCATTGCGAAGCTCTCAACTCCACGATCGCAGCGAATCTGAAATCGTCAGATTTCGACTTCGTATGAGAGAGATATACAATTTCAAAGTTTGAATTACAAAATTACCCCAAATCTCGGTCAAACAGCCCCTCACCACCTTTGACCGCCGTTTCCCGCCGCCTGGAGCCACCTGACGTCACTGGACCACCGCCAATCTCTTCGTCTTGGCGAGACGCACCACCACCAGAAAGTGCCGCCCCTAGAGCTTCTCCTATCATCGGGAAATTCGCCGTGAACGGAAATCCGTTCGCGGGTCCCACAGGCCGCCTCGCTGATCCAAACACCCTGAAATTTGGTGAGCACCTTCCCCTCATGTAGACGAAGAACTTTCGTGTTCGGCCCCTCGCCTGAAACTTCCTAGATTCGCCGGAATTTGTTGATTTACGTTTTCAGCTTTGCCGGAATTTCTGTTTTGGTGCTTTTCAGTTCATCTCGATTTTCGTGCCAATCGTTCCACTTTTAGATCGAACAACCAAATCCAAAGTCGTAGCCTGAACTCTCCTCTACATTTTCTTCAACTGGGCCGTCGTCTAATTCTCGACGGTTTGTGGGTTATTCGCTAAAATCCGAAATCGGTTTTCTGTGTTCAAACTCAGATCCCGGCGAATCCGTGCGACGATATGTCTTGAATTTTTCATGGTAGATAGAGGATAAGAAGATGAACAAAACCCAAAAAGGGTTTGGTCTGATTTGGTTCTGATTGAGAGATATAAATTGTTTTGTTTTCAAGGACTTATTTGCAAAATAAATTTTAGAGTTGGGAGCCGCCATGGAATAGAGGAAGAAGAAGGTGGCTGTGTTTTGTCTTAGGGTTCAGCTAATGACAGCACTTGTGTTATTTTATATGGGTTAATAATTTAATTTGGCCCACTACCCTTATTTTAACCTCTTATGTAATTTATCTTCTTCAAATTTTGTCCGTTTTCTCAGTTTAAAAATCCGTGTTAACACCTACGAATTCCATTTTTTATGAAAATTGAAATATAATTATTTCTTGACATTACGAATCCGTAGAAACTGCTTTCGTTGAATTTCGAGTCCGTATGAATAAATAGCGAATTTTTAAAGAATGAAAATTGACTGTTTTTCACTGTAAAATTTATTACGACCACATACTAGCTCCAAAAATTACAGAAAAATTATTTCTAGCTTTTTTTTGATGATACGGTCCCAACAAAACTAATTTCGTCGAATTTGAAGACCGTTTGAAAAATGGCTATTTTTAAGGCGTAAATAAATTATATTAAAAATACATATATAAATAAATAAGTTCCGAATCTCGAAATATATCAGTGTTTATACTTTTACTATGCAGAAACATCGTTTTGAACTCAATGGAAGTGGTTTCGAGTCCAAATTCATTCGTATGTAAAAAGTAGCGTTTTGGGCCTTATATATTATATATATAAATTTTATAGCGTTTTTCTGAGATTTTGAATTTGTCATAACTTTTGATTCCCGCTATGAAATTTCAATTTTTTGGATTCTTGGAAAGATTTTTTTAAAATAGATTCTAATATTTTTGGTTTCGCTAAAATCCGATTTATTTTGCATCATGTACAGTCAGTCGAAGTTAAAATTCAAATTTTAAAACTACCGCGCTATTTCTAACTCCTTTTATAATTTAAATAAAATTTATTTGTTTTAACTTCGATTTAAATAAATTCTCCGTCGTTACTATTTAAAATAAATTATTTTAAATATACTAAATCCATTAAATTTATAAAAAAATTAAAAATTTTACATTTACCCCCAAAATTCCGGGTTGTTACAGAGATGTTTACCTGAATTAGATGAAATGATTCGAATTGAAAGTAAAATGTCAGAAGACAAAGAGCACTAATGATTTTTGATAAAAGAAGTTATAATGGAATTGAATAAGTAAGATGAAGCAAAGAATTAATATTTAAGAACAACCGAGTTTCAAAATAAGGATATGGGGTATAAAACCATAGTTCAAATTAAACAAGAAAATACAGTCTGATAGATATTATAAGCAATAACGGATTAGAGTTACAAACTTACATCTGTTCTAGGATAAGAATATTGTCGATCAAGGTCTGAGAGGTAAATAAAATACCCCAACATGAACGGCTTCACTATTGTCGTGGAATAGTGTCAGATTTTAAGGGAAAAGAGATGTCAAGATTAGTTATAAAAGGATATAGCAGCGTATAGCAAGTTTTCGAACTATAACGATAAAATAACGTTGTTGACTAGGCTTAAGCGTGACTGTTAGGTCGAGATTAGTTATAAAGGAGAATATTACAGCATATGACAAGTTTTGAACTGTAATGATAAATTAACGCTGTTAACCAAACTTAAGCGTGATTTTTATATATAGTAGCATTTCCTAGGGAATGAAAACAGTTTGGTTTGAAACCCACTTAGTCTAAAGTAATAAGTAACGACGTTGGTTCAAAGAAATATGAGAATGAGTTAGAAAGAGAATTAGAGAATCGTTTCAGAAAACAGTAACATCAATTCAATGTTTGGAATATGATTAGAACTAAGTCACACTATTAGGAATTGGAACCATAATTCGACGATGTCGAATGAATTATTTTTAGGAATTATAATCTGATAGGATAGTTAATATTTAGTTTAAACCAACGAATTATAATAGGATATGAAATCAATATTTAGTTATAAACCAGATATTGATTTAACAAGAAGTTGATTTAGAAATAGAGTTTATAAAGTGGAATGGGAATATAAATTATGAAAGAGATTACGATAAACAAGATAACAATACTTATTACTTGAATAAAGAGTTATCCGATAAAGGTGATCAGATTTCTGTAATTAGAAATGATATTCACATTTAAAGTGAATAATAATTTAAAGTGAACGGTTGGCAGATTAAAATATTTATAATGAAATTGGAAATATTTTTCCAATGTAGATAGGGTATATTATCCAAGTATAGAATGTGAAAATAATGGAAATAGTTCGAACGTTAATAACGTATATTTTCTGGAACATAGGAGGATAAGAGTTTATAATAACTGGAAATGTTTTCCAAGAAATGCGAAAAGACTAAAACGGGGGTTGAGAAATATCTGGAAAGATATGCAAATTCAAATAATAAAGTCGAATGTTAAATAAAAAGTGCCCGTGATGTTGTGATGTTTGGTTGTACATTTGAATGGATGTTGTTTTTACTTCGATTGTTAAATAACCGACTATCGAAGTGTTTTTACCATCGTTGTCAATACGGAGAGACCGGTTGGATATTATCTGAAAACCATTCCGTATAGGCATAGGCGCCGCGAATTAGATTATGCTGAAGACAATTGAAGATGGAGTGAAATGCAAGGGTCATCCTGTTCCAGAATGGTGTTTTATGTTTGTCCAATCCCAGGACAACTTGTATGGATGAGTGTCTGACAGAGTATACCTAATAAATCATGTACGATTTATCTTTTAAAGGTATTACGTCTGGTGGCGGAGGAATTTGTTCCTCTTAGCTTTTTTTTATACCCGTGATATTTTTGGAAATCGATCAGTGAATTGACGGGTTTGACGATGTGGCATTCAAAGTGAATGGTAATCAAATGTTCTGAAGATAGATGTAACACCTCGAATTTTCGAATAATCAGATTAACTAAATTTAAGAATACTTAATTTCAAATGTGGGAATTAAGGGAAACGGGTCATTCCATTGCGTTCGTCTCGGAATTCTGCTTGAGATAGAGTCCGAGTTTGCGTAAAACGGATACCGTATGAAGAAGATATGGACGAACGAAGTTTGAAAAAAAAATGCACTGGCGCACTTGGGAAGTGCGCCGGTACAAATTTGCATTGGCGCACTTCCCAAGTGCGCCCAGGCCGAGAGAAAACCTACACATCCATCTGGTTCGAACGGTGAGTCAGTGCTGAGTCATTTCTGACTAGTTAATGAGTCATTAGGGTTTCTGGACAGTTCTAATCTGGACTGAATGGTTTTGATTAACCCTAAGAACATTCGACGGCTTAAATTAATTCATAACTCTATAAAAAGACCCATAGACTCAAACCCTAAATCAGAATTAAAACTAAAACTATGGCCGTCATGCTGTTGTCTTGAACCCTAGAGCATCCGCCACCAAAATTAAGAGGAAGAACAGCAACCAAATCAGAACTACTCAACCCTAACAACGAATCTTCATCAAAGGAGCGCTAATTCAACTCCAGAAATCAGAATTCAGAACTCAAGACTGCTTTTGAGTTGTGAGTTCGATCACCTTAACAAAATAATTGGTAAATTAATTATGATGTGATATACGTTGGATTATAAGTTGTGGTTGTGAATCTAATTCATATGTGTAATCATGTATGTTAACTTGATTCATATTATATGATGTAATAAAAGTTTTATATGCGATGTTATGCAAGTTTCACATATGATGTTATGCAAGTTTTATATATGATGGTATGCCGGTTTCACACATGATGTTATGTTTTATATATGATGTTATACCAGTTTCACATATGATGTTATGCAAGTTTTATATATGATGTCATGCCAGTTTCATATATGATGTTATGCAAGTTTTATATATGATGTTATGCAACTTTTGTATATGATGTTATGTAAGTTTGGATCTAAAATATATGCTAGTAGTTCATGATGTTAACTTGTGTTAATGAATCCCTTTTTATAATCCAACCACCTAGGTTTATAACATTAGTTTTTATGCGAATATGGATGTGGAACATATGTGTGAGGGCAAGGAATTTCGCTCGGTCCGAACCAGTCGCTAAACCGACCCAGACCGTTCGAAACGCCCTATCGTTTGAGAACACGACAAATCAGAACGCAAACAGAAGAACATTTCATTGTATATTACAACAATGCATCAGATTACAAGAATATACAGAGTATAAACGAATAAATATTACACAGAAATATCAGAGATTTAAATTACATTAAAATACATCGCAGCGGAAAATAATACAATACACAACTAGAAGGAGATATACGGATACAAAGCTTTCCGGATATCGTTCCAGCTGTAAACCAGGATCCTGTGAATATAAATCTGCAAAACCAAAACTACTAGCTGCCCGTGTCAAAAATAAGGGCACCCAGAGTTTAGGTTAAAACAATAAACTCCAGGTCAGTCATGTGACTGGTGTGAGAACTAAAACAGTTATTATCTTTATTTTCAAAGTTAGGTAAATCAAGGGACCACGCCGTATAACACGGAACGGGTTTCCTCCCAAGAATACCAGTGCATAAAACGAACAGCGCAATGCTAAATAAAGAAAAATGAAGCTGTTATAAGACCCAGGTCCTATCACACAATGCAACGCAAGCCGGGGGATAGGGTTTTCCCTTATAACAGCCAAAGGATGCTTGATACGTTTAAAACAAATCATTTGATACTAGTATAAGTGCATAGTGTCTAAAACAACTTCAAATCATAAGTATCAATCATAGGCGGCATGGGTACCATATATCATGTCGCCATACTAGGCTCTACAAATAAAACCGCAAATGTCACGTATTTGGAAATTGGGTTTCCATCTATGAACCGAGGCAAAAGATAGTCCTCAACCGATTCGAGACTCTCTAGCCCGAGCCTCAGGAACAGCCGCAACTGCCCCATGGAGCGACAGGGCCGGTCCACCGATGTGGATTATAGTGCCTGAACAATACGTTTCCCCGCCCTTTGGGGCGTAAATGAGCCAACGAATGACTCCATCGGACCCGGATCGTCCGATCAAACCGAGGCGCCTCGAAACTGCAACAACCACACAGGTGAAAAGTATATAAATGTCAGGGCTGGTAGGTCACTGACACCACCCAAGCTAGAAAGAAACGCATGCCCTCCCTGAGGTCCTCTCCCGTTTTTGGTTCACAACCGGGGTGCAAGGCTCGCGAATTCACGTTACACAAAGCTGTGCCACACAGGCTGTGCTTTGATCATCACCACAAGACTTTGCTTTTCAACAAAAGCCTTGATCAATTGCCACTTAGGCATGCCACACAGGCAATTCACTCCATGCGATTGATATCCATCAATATATAACCCCTGAGCTCGTACGTCTCAGAGAAGGGCGTTAAGCAAGAGAATAAATTCTCCGCCGCCAAACAGATATATATTTAATAGAGATCAATCACACGGACTAAAATCCAATGTCAGACACACAGTCCATTTACAAGTCCGTTCTGGGGCTGAACGAAACCGGAGGCACCTAGTACCCCGCATATCCATCGATCTCCAAGCACGTCTGGACGATCACTAACTGTTTCCATCTTCTTGGGTGTACAGCCCAATCAAGATCATCAGTAATCACCCAAGCGACGTGAAGACTTCCGGTCTTCGACCACCGTCTTCATCTTCGACACCACGTCGAATCAGTTATTCAGAATGGAATAAACCCGGTCTTTCTGAATAACTCGCGTATATATTATAAAAGTGTTACACAAACACAACATACGCCTCATTCCAATTCAGCATATTCTTTTATTCGAATATTCCTATACTTTGGGAAAAGTTCCAATTAATTTTATCCAAGATAAATTCTTTAAATTTATTCTTTAATCTCCTTTGAATATCAATTCAAACTAGTCGGGATTAGCGAACCACACCGAAGTAATCATTTATTTTATTTCCCAATCCCAACCTATTCATCCCATGAAGTAAAACTGGTAATACTTCATATCTAACACCACAGTGTTATCGGTAAATTCAATTACCATTTCACGTTCAAATCTGATTAAAGATTTAACCATCGCCTGGAGCAAAACTGGTGATACTCCAATTTCGATCATTTCAATCTAATTAAAGATTCATTAAAACTCCACTTAGTTTTAATCTTTAACTGGGTTAAAGAATCAGTGTCATTTAAAACACGGTTCACGATAAACCCAAAATCACATTCCATTAATTATCGGGTTAAAGAACAAGTGTTATTTAAAACACTGTTCACGATAAACCCAAAAATCAATACCAATTCAATTCCAATTAAATATCGTTTAATTGGTGCACTTCATTAAATCTAAATAAAAAGATTTAATTTTTTTCCTCAACTGGGTTCAATAACAGTGTTAGTGAAGACACCATTCACGACAAACCCAAATCACATTCGATATTCAATACAAGGCTCTGAATAGAAAATATATCGGCTTATATTCAATATCAAATTCTACGACTAACAAATGTCGTATTGGAAATAACGATATATATATCTATATCTTTCAAATTTCCATAACAACAACTGCATAATCACGAAATCCAACATCGAAATATTCCGAAGACAATTTCGATTCAAATCCACTCCAATGCAATCATTGGATATTCTGGTTATTTTTAAAACCCTTTTCAAATTCAATTTATTTATTTAAAAATAAATAGAATTATAATTCTAGTTCAAAACTAGTTCATTTCGATAAAAATCTATTTTTATCCTTTCAAATATGGAGTTTTTCATCCCAGTCCTTTCTAAATCATTTCTTATGATTTTACACAAATTATTACTATTTTTAATAATTTTATCAAGGCCCGTACAGTCGATTTCCATCAATGGCCATCGAACTGCACTTACAACGACCTTTTTCAAATTTGATTTGGACGTAACTCCATATCCAACCGTTAGATTTCAAATTTCTAATATTCGTTAGAAAGCTCTTTTCGATACGAACCCAACGGTTCCGGTTTTAGGAGAATCCGACGGTCCGATCTCCCGTAATGTCCGTTTGAAATAAATGGTCGAAATTCACGAACTGCCGCGGCGCGGCGCGTTCTATTCAGGCCATTATATTATATATATATATAATATATATAATATATATATTTCGTCGATTTCTATTTAAAACGAATTATATGAATAGTTTTAAATTCGTTTCAAAAGCAATTTCAACTTCCTTTTCAATTCAAATCAAAATTGAATTCTTCTTTATAAATTCGTTTCAAAATTCATTTCTATTCAATTCAAATTTCAATTCAATTTGAATTCATTTCAATTCGCTTTCAATTCAATTTGAATTCGTTTTCAATTCAATTCATTTCGAAATCGTTTTCAATTCAATTCATTTCAAAATCGTTTTCAATTCAATTCATTTCGGAATCGTTTTCAATTCAATTCATTTCGAAATCGTTTTTCAATTCAATTCATTTCAAAATCGTTTTCAATTCAATTCATTTCGAAATCGTTTTCAATTCAATTCATTTCGAAATCGTTTTCAATTCAATTCATTTCGAAATCGTTTTCAATTCAATTCATTTCGAAATCGTTTTCAATTCAATTTATTTCGAAATCGTTTTCAATTCAATTCATTTCGAAATCGTTTTCAATTCAATTCATTTCAAAATATTCGATTTCGAAATCACTTTTCAATATTCATTTTAAAATGAATAAAATCGATATAAATATCGTTCACGTCAAAATGGCGTCAATCTAATCAACACGGCTTCATAAATTTCTATTTTCAAATATTCTATTTCAAATATTTCTTTTTCAAAATAGTTGTTATTATCAAAATATTTCGTTCAACACATGACCAATCTCAATGGATGAGTACTGTCAACACATGAACCTTTATTTTATAATATTCTTTATTTTTCAAATTGGAATGAGGCCCAATCAATAACCATATAAAGTTAATTATATGGATTCCATACAACAAATGTATATAATAGCAACGATAGATAATCAACCATCAACCAAAGTGCACTACACTGTATAAGCATCAAATATAGATATCTAACGCTTATAACAGCCTGTCAATCAATCGATCGACATATTTAATCAATCAGGATGAGTGAGATTCATATTTCATCCCAACACCCGTGTGGGGTTTTCAAACAATCAAACACAGATTTTAGTTGTGCAGTTGGGCGATGTGTAAAATTTATCGACCCAATCAATGTCAGTCAAATCAGTGTACCTAAACAAACCGTCTGGTTTGTAAATGAATATTTTATTTATTCACATTCACGTTAAAAATTATATTTTTAACGATAAAACATTTTATTTCAACATATGAATTTCTATTCAATTCATTTATTCAATAAAATGATATTTTTATTTTTCTAACATATTTTAGAAAATTTCGGCGGCATAACGGCACGATACTAGAAACGGGACGAGGCCTAGCCTTATCCCCGGTCTAGTGAAGGCCCACGCCATTCACACATCAATCAAAATCACCAATCAACCAAATTCAAATCAAACCATATAGCTAATCTATGCAACCAAACAAACAAGTCCATGGTCTGTGGACGATTGTGTCGGGTGCTACTAAGCACCGTCTGCATCCTAGTATATATATAATTAGAAAAGAAATTGAAAGGTGAGAAATTCTCACCAATAGCTATCCAATTATCTTGACTCTTCTTTTGCAGAATTCTTCGTCGACCTCGCCTTTTTGTCGCTTTCGCCCGTATTCTCTACATATGTAAAAATCGAATTTTTACGATGTTATTCAATATATAAAAATATGATTTTTACTTCGCCTTTCAATATATAAAAATCTGATTTTTACTTCGACTTTCAATATATAAAAATCTGATTTTTCCTTCGACTTTCAATATATAAAAATCTGATTTTTACTTCGACTTTCAATATATAAAAATCTGATTTTTCTTTCGACAATATAAAAGATTATATTTTTCTTTCGACAATATAAAAGATTATATTTTTATAACTTTACAACATAAATAAAAACCAGTTTTTAAAGTAAATAAAATTCTGTTTTTAAACAAAATAAAATTCAGATTTTAAACAAAATAAAATTCAGTTTTTAAACAAAATAAAATTCAGTTTTTAAACAAAATAAAATTCAGTTTTTAAACAAAATAAAATTCATAAATAAATAAATAAAAGAACTTACGGTCAAAAAAAAAGGGGGGGTCTCTGCTGCAGCGCCGGAGGGTGGTGGGGGAAGGCGCGGTGGGCGCAGGAGGTCAGAGCGGTGGTTCGAGTCGAGGCTAGGGCGTGCGGTTTTGAATGGAGGAAGGAGAGAGAGAGAGAGAGAGGACAGCAGGGTCAGGGGGTTGCGGCGAGGTCAAGGCGATGGGGGAGCACCTCCCTTGGTGGCTCGACGGCGACGATGAACGGGGGGGGGGGGGGGGGGCTGGCGGCTCGAACGAGGTCCGTAGGGTTTTTTTTTTCTTTCTGATCGATTAAAAGGAGAGAGGGGGGGCCAGAGCGGGTTAACGGGGAAGAAAAGGTTTTCTTCTTCTTCTTTTTTATTATATTATTTAATTTTCCACAAAAAGCAACTTTTATTTTCGACTTCAAAACGAGGCCCACCGCCTGTCGTCCATAGCTAATTACCCCCATTCCGAACACAATGGGATATGTATCGTAAGCTGATTCGATCGTTACAATCAGTTTCCGTTGAGTTTACATTTAAATCAGTATATTGAATTTTAAACGTACATTTCAAATTACCGGGGTCACATACTAACTAGAAAAATTCCAGAAAAATATTTTCTAGCTTCGTATTGACGATACGGTCCTAACAAAACTAGTTTCATCGAATTCTGAGACCGTTGGAAAAATGGCCATTTTCCAGTCGATTAAAATCAACTGAAACTGGTCAAACGCGTTTTCCTTTGCCACGCTCACATATTGATTCGAAAAATTATGAAATTTGGAATCTAGCAATAATTTGACATCCCGGACCCAACAAAACTGGTTTCGTCGAAATCCGAGGTCGTTTGCAAAATGTCCATTTTTAAGGGCCTGAATTCCATAGCGACTATTCAGAATTTTCAACTGGACATATCTTTTAATTCCTGCTATGAAATTTCGATTTCCCGGATTCGTCGGAAAGATATTATCAATTAGATCCTAATGTTTTTGGTTTCACTAAAATCCGGATTGTTTTGCACCCGGTACATTCAATTGAAGTTTGAAATCGAATTATCGAACTACCGCGCCATTTTCAATTCCTTTTATAATTATATATAAATATTATATTCTAACGACGACGTATATAATATATACGTTCTAATATATTCAAAATAATTTTCTCGTCGATATTATTTAAAATAATCCATTTTAAAGAATCAAAATTCGCTAAAATTGCCAAAATAAAAATTTTAAACTGGCCCAGATTTTCGGGTTATTACAATCTCCCCCACTTAAAACTTTTCGTCCCCGAAAAGGAACAAAGTCAAAAGTGGTTTGATTAATCAATTCTACGCTCGATCTGACTTCCATTCTCCAACTCTTCAGTTTCTGAGAATTTTCAAAATCTCAAAAATTTGGCTAACACCCTAAATTTTTGAAAAATTTCGCCATAACCTCCCCTGCACCGGGAGCATCGGGGAATTTCAAATAGCTTCCCCGGTCCTTCAGATCTCAAAAAGAAAAAGAAAAAGCCAAGCGGCTAGCCAATAGGCTCATAAAATCATCATCACCCAAACAAAACAGTAAATTATGTAGTAAACATGTACCTATTTGTCGGGCAAACAAATTTTATTCTCTGGCTCTAGCCTCCTTGCTATGACCTGTTCAATATAAGTATATGTATATGCAAGCAAATGCGACCAATTTTCAATACAATTCAATATTCGATTCAATTAGGCTAAATGGATAAAAATTAGCAAACAAATAAACAAACAACACAAACATCAATCAATTAGTTGATTAGCTTTTCAAATTCATAACTTTGATACATAGTCTAAAAAATCAGATTTTTGATGCCAAATCACAACAATAGGTCCTATCTAATTTTGGTTCTCACACCAGTCTAATGGAAATATATAGAAATCCCACCTTCGAAACCCGAACGTAAGTTCTGATGATGATCGATTAATCATCAGAACCATCTCCGGGTGTCTAGAGTGTAATCCTATATCTATCCAGTATATTAAAATTTCAAATACACGTGGATCAGACGTATACGCAAAATCTATATATACTGGATTGTCCACATCAATATAAATAAATAACCAAATACGAATAATTGATTTAAAACTTCAAAACCAAAATTGTTTTCATTTTAAAAATTTACTCTTCACACTCGTTCTAGGATACTACTGATCCCATCTCTAACGAGTCATTCTCGTTGGATATTACTAATCCAATATCTGATGAATTCTTTCGTATGGTTCTAATGTGCCTTGTTCTCGAGCTCTGTAAACCAAAGCTCTGATGCCAACTGTGAGGGCAAGGAATTTCGCTCGGTCCGAACTAGTCGCTAAACCGACCCAGACCGTTCGAAACGCCCTATCGTTTGAGAACACGACAAATCAGAACGCAAACAGAAGAACATTTCATTGTATATTACAACAATGCATCAGATTACAAGAATATACAGAGTATAAACGAATAAATATTACACAGAAATATCAGAGATTTAAATTACATTAAAATACATCGCAGCGGAAAATAATACAATACACAACTAGAAGGAGATATACGGATACAAAGCTTTCCGGATATCGTTCCAGCTGTAAACCAGGATCCTGTGAATATAAATCTGCAAAACCAAAACTACTAGCTGCCCGTGTCAAAAATAAGGGCACCCAGAGTTTAGGTTAAAACAATAAACTCCAGGTCAGTCATGTGACTGGTGTGAGAACTAAAACAGTTATTATCTTTATTTTCAAAGTTAGGTAAATCAAGGGACCACGCCGTATAACACGGAACGGGTTTCCTCCCAAGAATACCAGTGCATAAAACGAACAGCGCAATGCTAAATAAAGAAAAATGAAGCTGTTATAAGACCCAGGTCCTATCACACAATGCAACGCAAGCCGGGGGATAGGGTTTTCCCTTATAACAGCCAAAGGATGCTTGATACGTTTAAAACAAATCATTTGATACTAGTATAAGTGCATAGTGTCTAAAACAACTTCAAATCATAAGTATCAATCATAAGCGGCATGGGTACCATATATCATGTCGCCATACTAGGCTCTACAAATAAAACCGCAAATGTCACGTATTTGGAAATTGGGTTTCCATCTATGAACCGAGGCAAAAGATAGTCCTCAACCGATTCGAGACTCTCTAGCCCGAGCCTCAGGAACAGCCGCAACTGCCCCATGGAGCGACAGGGCCGGTCCACCGATGTGGATTATAGTGCCTGAACAATACGTTTCCCCGCCCTTTGGGGCGTAAATGAGCCAACGAATGACTCTATCGGACCTGGATCGTCCGATCAAACCGAGGCGGCTCGCAACAGCAACAACCACACAGGTGAAAAGTATATAAATGTCAGGGCTGGTAGGTCACTGAAACCACCCTAGCTAGAAAGAAACGCATGCCCTCCCTGAGGTCCTCTCCCGTTTTTGGTTCACAACCGGGGTGCGAGGCTCGCGAATTCACGTTACACAAAGCTGTGCCACACAGGCTGTGCTTTGATCATCACCACAAGACTTTGCTTTTCAACAAAAGCCTTGATCAATTGCCACTTAGGCATGCCACACAGGCAATTCACTCCATGCGATTGATATCCATCAATATATAACCCCTGAGCTCGTACGTCTCAGAGAAGGGCGTTAAGCAAGAGAATAAATTCTCCGCCGCCAAACAGATATATATTTAATAGAGATCAATCACACGGACTAAAATCCAATGTCAGACACACAGTCCATTTACAAGTCCGTTCTGGGGCTGAACGAAACCGGAGGCACCTAGTACCCCGCATATCCATCGATCTCCAAGCACGTCTGGACGATCACTAACTGTTTCCATCTTCTTGGGTGTACAGCCCAATCAAGATCATCAGTAATCACCCAAACGACGTGAAGACTTCCGGTCTTCGACCACCGTCTTCACCTTCGACACCACGTCGAATCAGTTATTCAGAATGGGATAAACCCGGTCTTTCTGAATAACTCGCGTATATATTATAAAAGTGTTACACAAACACAACATACGCCTCATTCCAATTCAGCATATTCTTTTATTCGAATATTCCTATACTTTGGGAAAAGTTCCCATTAATTTTATCCAAGATAAATTCTTTAAATTTATTCTTTAATCTCCTTTGAATATCAATTCAAACTAGTCGGGATTAGCGAACCACACCGAAGTAATCATTTATTTTATTTCCCAATCCCAACCTATTCATCCCATGAAGTAAAACTGGTAATACTTCATATCTAACACCACAGTGTTATCGGTAAATTCAATTACCATTTCACGTTCAAATCTGATTAAAGATTTAACCATCGCCTGGAGCAAAACTGGTGATACTCCATTTTCGATCATTTCAATCTAATTAAAGATTCATTAAAACTCCACTTAGTTTTAATCTTTAACTGGGTTAAAGAATCAGTGTCATTTAAAACACGGTTCACGATAAACCCAAAATCACATTCCATTAATTATCGGGTTAAAGAACAAGTGTTATTTAAAACACTGTTCACGATAAACCCAAAAATCAATACCAATTCAATTCCAATTAAATATCGTTTAATTGGTGCACTTCATTAAATCTAAATAAAAAGATTTAATTTTTTTCCTCAACTGGGTTCAAGAACAGTGTTAGTGAAGACACCATTCACGACAAACCCAAATCACATTCGATATTCAATACAAGGCTCTGAATAGAAAATATATCGGCTTATATTCAATATCAAATTCTACGACTAACAAATGTCTCATTGGAAATAACGATATATATATCTATATCTTTCAAATTTCCATAACAACAACTGCATAATCACGAAATCCAACATCGAAATATTCCGAAGACAATTTCGATTCAAATCCACTCCAATGCAATCATTGGATATTCTGGTTATTTTTAAAACCCTTTTCAAATTCAATTTATTTATTTAAAAATAAATAGAATTATAATTCTAGTTCAAAACTAGTTCATTTCGATAAAAATCTATTTTTATCCTTTCAAATATGGAGTTTTTCATCCCAATCCTTTCTAAATCATTTCTTATGATATTACACAAATTATTACTATTTTTAATAATTTTATCAAGGCCCGTACAGTCGATTTCCATCAATGGCCATCGAACTGCACTTACAGCGACCTTTTTCAAATTTGATTTGGACGTAACTCCAAATCCAACTGTTAGATTTCAAATTTCTAATATTCGTTAGAAAGCTCTTTTCGATACGAACCCAACGGTTCCGGTTTTAGGAGAATCCGACGGTCGGATCTCCCGTAATGTCCGTTTGAAATAAATGGTCGAAATTCACGAACTGTCGCGGCGCGGCGCGTTCTATTCAGGCCATTATATTATATATATAATATATATAATATATATATTTCGTCGATTTCTATTTAAAACGAATTATATGAATAGTTTTAAATTCGTTTCAAAAGCAATTTCAACTTCCTTTTCAATTCAAATCAAAATTGAATTCTTCTTTATAAATTCGTTTCAAAATTCATTTCTATTCAATTCAAATTTCAATTCAATTTCAATTCATTTCAATTCGCTTTCAATTCAATTTGAATTCGTTTTCAATTCAATTCATTTCGAAATCGTTTTCAATTCAATTCATTTCAAAATCGTTTTCAATTCAATTCATTTCGAAATCGTTTTCAATTCAATTCATTTCGAAATCGTTTTTCAATTCAATTCATTTCAAAATCGTTTTCAATTCAATTCATTTCGAAATCGTTTTCAATTCAATTCATTTCGAAATCGTTTTCAATTCAATTCATTTCGAAATCGTTTTCAATTCAATTCATTTCAAAATCGTTTTCAATTCAATTCATTTCGAAATCGTTTTCAATTCAATTCATTTCGAAATCGTTTTCAATTCAATTCATTTCGAAATCGTTTTCAATTCAATTCATTTCGAAATCGTTTCCAATTCAATTCATTTCGAAATCGTTTTCAATTCAATTCATTTCAAAATATTCGATTTCGAAATCACTTTTCAATATTCATTTTAAAATGAATAAAATCGATATAAATATCGTTCACGTCAAAATGGCGTCAATCTAATCAACACAGCTTCATAAATTTCTATTTTCAAATATTCTATTTCAAATATTTCTTTTTCAAAATAGTTGTTATTATCAAAATATTTCGTTCAACACATGACCAATCTCAATGGATGAGTACTGTCAACACATGAACCTTTATTTTATAATATTCTTTATTTTTCAAATTGGAATGAGGCCCAATCAATAACCATATAAAGTTAATTATATGGATTCCATACAACAAATGTATATAATAGCAACGATAGATAATCAACCATCAACCAAAGTGCACTACACTGTATAAGCATCAAATATAGATATCTAACGCTTATAACAGCCTGTCAATCAATCGATCGACATATTTAATCAATCAGGATGAGTGAGATTCATATTTCATCCCAACACCCGTGTGGGGTTTTCAAACAATCAAACACAGATTTTAGTTGTGCAGTTGGGCGATGTGTAAAATTTATCGACCCAATCAATGTCAGTCAAATCAGTGTACCTAAACAAACCGTCTGGTTTGTAAATGAATATTTTATTTATTCACATTCACGTTAAAAATTATATTTTTAACGATAAAACATTTTATTTCAACATATGAATTTCTATTCAATTCATTTATTCAATAAAATGATATTTTTATTTTTCTAACATATTTTAGAAAATTTCGGCGGCATAACGGCACGATACTAGAAACGGGACGAGGCCTAGCCTTATCCCCGGTCTAGTGAAGGCCCACGCCATTCACACATCAATCAAAATCACCAATCAACCAAATTCAAATCAAACCATATAGCTAATCTATGCAACCAAACAAACAAGTCCATGGTCTGTGGACGATTGTGTCGGGTGCTACTAAGCACCGTCTGCATCCTAGTATATATATATATAATTAGAAAAGAAATTGAAAGGTGAGAAATTCTCACCAATAGCTATCCAATTATCTTGACTCTTCTTTTGCAGAATTCTTCGTCGACCTCGCCTTTTTGTCGCTTTCGCCCGTATTCTCTACATATGTAAAAATCGAATTTTTACGATGCTATTCAATATATAAAAATATGATTTTTACTTCGCCTTTCAATATATAAAAATCTGATTTTTACTTCGACTTTCAATATATAAAAATCTGATTTTTCCTTCGACTTTCAATATATAAAAATCTGATTTTTACTTCGACTTTCAATATATAAAAATCTGATTTTTCTTTCGACAATATAAAAGATTATATTTTTCTTTCGACAATATAAAAGATTATATTTTTATAACTTTACAACATAAATAAAAACCAGTTTTTAAAGTAAATAAAATTCCGTTTTTAAACAAAATAAAATTCAGATTTTAAACAAAATAAAATTCAGTTTTTAAACAAAATAAAATTCAGTTTTTAAACAAAATAAAATTCAGTTTTTAAACAAAATAAAATTCAGTTTTTAAACAAAATAAAATTCAGTTTTTAAACAAAATAAAATTCATAAATAAAAAAAAAGAACTTACGGTCAAAAAAAAAGGGGGGGTCTCTGCTGCAGCGCCGGAGGGTGGTGGGGGAAGGCGCGGTGGGCGCAGGAGGTCAGAGCGGTGGTTCGAGTCGAGGCTAGGGCGTGCGGTTTTGAATGGAGGAAGGAGAGAGAGAGAGGACAGCAGGGTCAGGGTGTTGCGGCGAGGTCAAGGCGATGGGGGAGCACCTCCCTTGGTGGCTCGACGGCGACGATGAACCGGGGGGGGGGGGCGGGGGCTGGCGGCTCGAACGAGGTCCGTAGGGTTTTTTTTTCTTCTTCTTCTTTCTGATCGATTAAAAGGAGAGAGGGGGGGCAGAGCGGGTTAACGGGGAAGAAAAGGTTTTCTTTTTTTTTATTATATTATTTAATTTTCCACAAAAAGCAACTTTTATTTTCGACTTCAAAACGAGGCCCACCGCCTGTCGTCCATAGCTAATTACCCCCATTCCGAACACAATGGGATATGTATCGTAAGTTGATTCGATCGTTACAATCAGTTTCCGTTGAGTTTACATTTAAATAAGTATATTGAATTTTAAACGTACATTTCAAATTACCGGGGTCACATACTAACTAGAAAAATTCCAGAAAAATATTTTCTAGCTTCGTATTGACGATACGGTCCTAACAAAACTAGTTTCATCGAATTCTGAGACCGTTGGAAAAATGGCCATTTTCCAGTCGATTAAAATCAACTGAAACTGGTCAAACGCGTTTTCCTTTGCCACGCTCACATATTGATTCGAAAAATTATTAAATTTGGAATCTAGCAATAATTTGACATCCCGGACCCAACAAAACTGGTTTCGTCGAAATCCGAGGTCGTTTGCAAAATGTCCATTTTTAAGGGCCTGAATTCCATAGCGACTATTCAGAATTTTCAACTGGACATATCTTTTAATTCCTGCTATGAAATTTCGATTTCCCGGATTCGTCGGAAAGATATTATCAATTAGATCCTAATGTTTTTGGTTTCACTAAAATCCGGATTGTTTTGCACCCGGTACATTCAATTGAAGTTTGAAATCGAATTATCGAACTACCGCGCCATTTTCAATTCCTTTTATAATTATATATAAATATTATATTCTAACGACGACGTATATAATATATACGTTCTAATATATTCAAAATAAATTTCTCGTCGATATTATTTAAAATAATCCATTTTAAATAATCAAAATTCGCTAAAATTGCCAAAATAAAAATTTTAAACTGGCCCAGATTTTCGGGTTATTACAATATGCTAGTTCATATAGGTATTATGTTCATATGCAAGTTTAAGTGATAATTGGATTCATATGTATATATACAAGTTCACACCTTTAAAGTTTAGATCCATATTCAAGTTGACATTTTTATGTTGAATCTATGACATGCCTAGTTATGAAAGTTTATGCCTTTATGTGGATCCATAGTTTACTCAAGTTAACACCTTTATTGGATCCATAGTTATGCAAGATGACACCTTTATGTTTAGGTTGACGACACACACAGTTTATGTAAGTTTGTGATAATTACTTAGGCTAGTTGGGTGTAAAATTATGTTCATACATGCAACCCCACACCTTTTAGATCTATGATTTTTGATCCTTGATAATACAAAGACTATGCAAGTATGTTGAAATTCTTAATTGCAAGTTTGATGCAAATTAGATCTATTATTGTGTGTATGTGAATTTGTGACGTTTATTCCTTTTTTTTTAAGTATTAGACTAATTGCTAGTCTAATATGAATATGTCATGTTGAGCGAACGAATGACGGGGGTACGAAGGGGATAATATTAAATTGGCATGTAATGGCCTAAAAAGGCATGTAATTAATTTTAAGAAATAAAACTAATTAGTAATGAAATTGGTATAATTTATATACCATAAATAGATGAGCATAAATGCACTAAAAGGCATAAAATATAATTGTGGTGAAAATGGGTATGATTTTACATACCATAAATGGATGGACATAATTGAGTCAATTATGGACATCGTTAAATTTGGAATTGATTGATAATTTGAATAGGGAAAGTAATTCAAATTGGGGAATGATTAATTAGGAGTAATTAATCGTTTAAGACACGAGGTTAGACTCTTTTGTGGTGTAAGACTGCCCGGACCCGCCCGGCAGATCCAGCTGCCACAAATGTCAGTCTAATGTGAGAGGTCTTAGGCATAAACTAAATACGTAACAGTTGTAAAGATACGAGGTTAGGCTCTTTTGTGGTGTAAGACTGCCCGGACCCGCCCGGCAAATCCAGCTGCCACAAATGTCAGTCTAATGTGAGAGGTCTTTATGAGGTTACGGTCTTAATGGATTAAGAAACACTTAACCAGATAAGCATGTAGTGGGACATGAGGGGGTTAAGTGGGTGCCTTGGGTGGCATGTGGAATCTAGTGGGTGCCTTGGGTGGCATGAGGAAATACGATTAGTAACACTTAACCAAGGTAAAACATGCAAGTGGGACATAGGGGTTAAGTGGGTGCCTTGGGTGGCATGTGGAATTACTAATAGAAACCCTTAACCAAGATTGAAACATGTAATTGAAACATGAATAAGAAGTGGGGTTAAGTGGGAAATACTAGAGGGGACCAAGCTTAGGTGGATAGCTTGTGTCAAGTCATGGGGACCCATTTCAACCAGTAACCCATATGTATCTTTGTGGGCTCGACCCAAGTCGAGGACGGGACACGCATACTGGGCTTGACTGTAAGAGGCCAAACCGGGTTAGCGGTGGCAACGCAAGTCCAACGGGTTCATATGCGTGTGTGGACCCGGGCTGGTAGGTAAGACGTTGTTGCATCGTGTAGGTATAAGCCGTGCATTCTTGGTTGTATCGGGTTGCCACTTTGGGGAGTGATACACCCCACTATGGGGCCAGCACGGGTATCTACGAGTTAGGGAGCCGATCGAATGGGGCAGGGTAGTGGGTACACCTAGTGGAGATAGGAGCAGACGACACCTATGTAGTTAGCTAGGGGTACACGAAGCTACCACTATTAATTATTAAGGGGGTACACCTGGTGGAGATAGGAGCAGGCGGCACCTATGACGTCAGCTAGGAGTACATAGAATTACCATTATTACTTAATGAAGGGGTACATCTAGTATGGATAGGTACACGCTGGATACCTATGATAACAACTAGAGATATACAGTTAAACATGGAGGATAGTGGGTACATCTAGTAGTACACGAAGCTATCATCGTTCTATTTAGCCAAGAGGGATAAAATTTCTAGAGTGACTAGTAGGGGTGCAGTTAGTGTTAGTATAGTACAGTATGGTACAGTATGGTAGAGTATAGTAATTATCCTATATTGATTAGGAAGCGCCATTTACGTTATCTTTGTTTCTCTTGATTGCCTTGCCATACCCATGTGGTTCACACAGTCATTACCTTATTCTCCAGCTTATATCTTATCATATTGCTTTAATAATTATGTTGTTAGAGTTATCGGACTCGCCAGACTTTATGTCTGACCCCCTTTGTTTCCACCTCTTTTCTTCCTTCCCCCCCCCCCAGGTTCTAAGGGTGGGACTAGTACTAGTGGAGCTTGATTGGGATCTCTTTGGGAGCGCTTGGATTTGGATTGCCGAAGTAAAGTTCAGCCTATCATTTTCTTTATGGCTATTTGTAGTAGTGGGATTATGTACTTTGTTTTATCAAGATGGATATTATGTACTTGACTTTGGTTTATGGTTTTTGATGATGTAACCAAACATATTTACCTTCTATTGCAATAAATAAAGTTTTAAATTTTCAAGTACTACTTTATATATGTCTTTTTGTGATTTTCTGTTCTATATTCACTTAAAACGCTCCACTGAAGTTAAGGCATTCCCTTTGTGAGTGACCTTAATGAACGTGGGGTGTTACAATAGACGTAACCTCTAGCCTCACAAACAGGAAGTAACAAAAGTTGGGCTAGGCAGCATGGCTAGTTGGGTCATCCCCAAGCAGGGTGTATTGTCACCAATCTAGAGAAAATTCATATTTGTTCTTCTTTTCGCTTTTGTATCTTCGGGTGTCGGTTGGATGGCCAACAACCGTGGGTGGCAATATATTCGCTACACTCAAGCTAAATGAGTGGTCGGTCATGTGTGGTCGGGTTGCAAGACGTTCTTGTTGAATCCAGGTGTATCCCCTCTATAGTACACTGATTGGAAGGTGCTCCCATACCTTGTCTGTTGGAATCCAAAATCCAATAAGCGCCCTACGATTTATGATTTTATACTATATATATGTGGAGCGTGAGATGCAAGCGTTCTGCTACTTGGATATTTATATTGATTAGACATTATTATAATATCACTGGATTTTGATATCAAAGTGTTTTGGGTTATAGTAAGGTAAAAACCTTCCATGTTTATGTGTGGGTTGGTCTTACTATTATCTTTTTGTTCAAAAGGATTTTTAAAGTTAAACGGTATGGTTAGAATTTACTCACACCAGTCCCATGACTTACCCAGAGTTTATTTTGTTTGTTTTCCCTAAACTCTTGGGTGCCCAAATTTGTACGGGCAGTCAAGTGTTTCAGGCTTTTACAGATTCACTTGGAGGAGCTAGAAGCTGAAGGCTTCACCATTAATTAGTTAGAGATTATTTCTGCTGTGATATATATATGAGTTGTACTCTGATATATGGTATGTATATACAAATTCAGATTTGTATTTCAAAATATGTTATACAATACATTTTATTTGTTCCGCTGTGAGTTTCGTGTTTACTCTGATTCTGTTCAGTGAATTCTTCTTCTTCTATTCTATTAGTTCTATCTTATCTTTCTCATCCTCTTATTTCTTTCTATTAATGATCTGAATTTTCGTGCATTTTGAGTTGAATGTGTAGGATATTAGTCAGCTCAAATTCAAGTGCAATATGAATTTTAATTAACCAATTTAATTTCTGTATTTATGTGTTTAACATTCCAGCCATAGCTAGTTTAAGGCCCTGTTATTAAGAATTCGAACCTATAATCTTACTCCAGTATAATATATAAAAGTCCATACCTTATTATAAAGACTAATTAATTTACAACATGCACATACTTTAACATATTAAATTGCATATGTCATAGAATCAATAAGTATGTGGACAGTTCACATGACTTTATACATATACACATGTATATTAACAAATGCCAAAGGGAATGTTACAAGAACTGTACATATACATCTGTACATATAACTTAAGCATAATTCATACATATCAACCCGTTGTTTCACTGTCTTGTACAATTTTATTTACATCAAAATGCATTGTTATACATACATACATATATACATATATACAAACATTTTTGTAATAAAAGACAAGTCACGCTTATTTCTTCGCTTATGTATATTTGTTGCATTGGGTAGTCTTAACCCTTGAATATATTGCTGCCACCACTTGCTGAAACAATTTCAGCACTGTTAAATAAGCTTAAGTATAAATGCTACAAAGAATCAAATATTCATATGTTACTTTATATATGACCAGTTCATATTATAGAGAAAAACAAATGATAATTGCATACTTGCCATTGCAGAATAATTTTGCATTAATATGTTTATCATAATGAACATAGTTGCAATATTAATACTTATCCATTTATTAATGAATCAGCTTGAAAAGGCAACTGAGTTCCATGATGTCATACATCAATGATATACACATGCAAGTATCACTGAAGCTATAAACAAATCATACTTATTTACCTTTCAGTACACTTGAAACATTAGACAAACATTAGCAACTTATCAATATAGATTTCAGATCACGTGTATAATAAAATAACATTTATTTTATTCCTAATTCATATATATATATATATATGTATGTATATGTACATATGTGAATAAAAGTACCAATTATATACATCAAGTGTACATATAGTACACCTGTGCAGCAACATCCATATATAAGCATACATCAAATGTATCTAATGTATGTATGTGATTTAATATATCTGTATTTATATATATGCTTTAATAACTAATATACATCAAATGTATATCTATATAATACATTTGAAGTAACTTATCAAAATGTTTACATATTATTCATGTTGCATCCTACATACATCTTCAATAATTTATATATACATCAAATGTATATATCTAGCTAATTGGATTATTTTTTTGTGTATATGAAACAAGTTCTAAAACACATCTATCTATTCATGTGATGTTAATACATGCCTAACTGATTTGTATATTTAAACGAAATGAGGAAACATATATAATCCATATGTATAAACAGACAAGCAATATGGTTTAAACTTTTCAAATCTTATTAAAAACTGAGAATCATAAAACACATTTTGTAAATCATATTTACATAATGTATCACTTATTTAAGTTCAATAATATTATCCATATTTAGCTTTGACCAATTTGTCATCCTGAGATGTACATTAATAATGAGTTTTGCAAGTTATACTTGCTGTTAAGATGCAATATAACATGCATGTATCAGAATACAATATTTTCTTTATTCAAGTATTAATTGCAAATCAAATTTGCATTGATGTTCTTGAATATAAGTAGAATAACAATATTTTGCAAAATATGTCAAATATATTTATAATATAGAGTGAACCAGATCCTTTTGTGATTTAAATAAGAGGCCACATATATACCCATTTATTATCATGAAACTATATGTGTGTGTTGTGTGTGTGTGTGTGTGTATATATATATATATATATATATATATATATATATATTATATTATCTGTAACAATATATAAAATTACATTTATGAATACCAGTGAATGAACAAATGTGATGATTCAAAACTGCAATATGTGTGAATTATTGCATCTTATGCAAAGAGAGTCCAGCTTGATCAAAATACAAGTTGCATTAATATTTTGATATGATCAAACTCTTGTTGATTGAGATGACTAAGCTTAAAGCTAGTTCAAAATAACTAACTATTCAGACATGTATGTGTAAGTAATCAGCTTCTTACCAGAACTATTCTTTCACTAAAATCAGTCAAGGACTATGTATGATCATATGCACTCATAACTATACATGATTTCATCAAAACATGTTTCAGCTAGGGAGTTAATGATACAACCATACCTTCAAGAGATTTATCTATCAAATATGCATCATTTTGATTAATCATATTCATCAATAAATTAGATTTATATTAATGTACGCACTGACAATGTTTTGCCTGTGGTTGTATGTTTTTGTTGTTTGTTTCTTTAATAAAATTGGTAGGGGCCATTCAACCCCGCTTGCTCTGCCAACAAAAAAAAAAAACCACTGACTTCCATTATTATATTTGTTTCTATATACACACATATATATAACCTGGATGAAAATTTTATATACCAAATATATTTAAAGCAGTCTGCAGGTTTATTTAAAACATGTAATCATAAATGATGACCATAGGAATTTCAAATCATACTTGTTTTAATGTACATCAACATATATATATATATATATATATAAACAATACAAATGGGTTTTATATTTTAAGATAAGGAAACATATAATGATCCATTTACAAGTCATACTTGTAAATAAGTCATTTACAAATGTACAAGGGTGTTAACAACATATTAAAATGACCTTTTGTCAAATTTTGTATCTTGACTCAACTATTTATACATATAGCATAAGACTGAAATCGAAATGGAAATCAAATTTCCTATAGTTTTGAAATCTGAATATATATTGTATTTATCACAATAAATAAATGCATATAAACAATATATTTAAGCCTAAAAGCTATTTTAGCTTATAGGCCGACTACATATGCTCATAGTATATGCACTATATACACATATAAAACACATATATACAAGTCTTGCAAAATTAACAAGTCATAGTATATCTATTATGATTTGAAGCCTTCCTGTACATTTTCTATATAATGTAAAAGTTGAACTATAGGATTTATGCAAGAATTTCAAATATAAAATTCCTCCAACAAATTAGAGTTGGTTTTATAATTATGGGAAAAAGAATCAGATTCAAAATTTCCATGCAAATGATTTCATTAAAGCAAAACTAGTCAAAAGCTATCTTACTAAATTGTCAATCAGTAAAACCATTTTAATCAAAAAAAATCATGTTAAAGTAAGGTCATAAATTTTTATCAATCAAATACTTTTGATAAAAGGTCTAGTACTGTTTACTCGTATAAACAGATCAATATCCTGCTTCAGACAAATTCAAATATTCCGGACTTAATAGACTAAATCCAGTAACATTCAAATAGAACTAATATCTGATATTAATTCGTATTTAAATAAAACATTCTTTTTATCTCATAAACAACTTCATATAACATTCCTAAGTAATAATTATAGAAAATCTTATTCTCATGTCAATTTGTTCAATACGTTCAATTATACTTCAAATCAAACATGCATAAATCTAAATTATAATCCAATATATTGTATCTTGCAAAACCTAGATCTGATACCACTTCTAGAGTTTTACGATCAAATCGTCACCCAGTTTAAACAATTTAACAAATTAAATAAAGATCTATGTAGAAACAGTAATTCATAATCGATTAGAATTTTATACCTGCTTTGATGAATATTCGGAGGATTAGATGAATCGCCGCCTCCAAGAAGCTTGGCTCAATCGACTCACAAGGCTCAACATAATGCTAGCCCTCTATTGGTGTCCATAAGAACACCTTCCTTTTTCAATTAAATCAAAAAAGAAAACTAAAGAAGAAGACGGTACTAGCCGCCATTGATAATTTTAGGGTTTTTGGGATAAAGTTTTCGACTTAGTTTTTGATCTGATCTATTTTCAATCCTTTTGTTAGCCTTGAATTATAAAAGGAATAAGTATCCCTTTAATAACAAACATTAACCATAAAATAGGAACGGACCGAATACTTGTTCCAACTTCGAATAAAATATCAACAAATTGATATTCTATTTGTCCAAAATATTTTATCCTTTATAATGTTCTATATTGTGTGACACTATAGGTTATTAAAATGTTGGCAATGATTTTAAATCGTATTTAAACTCATAAACAATGATTGGCATGTAGTAATACATCGCTGCTACCTAAGTTATAATAAGATCAACGATTCGATACAACCTTTCTGTGACTAGTGCATTAATGTAATACAGTCTTTTTAACCAATATATCCAGAATTAAACTCGAGGCATGCAAAGTATCACCCTCTTTATGATTTAATCCGTTTATCTTGATCGGTGAGTAGACCGTTTAAAACAAATCAATATTTGAACATGGCCATGCATTTCATAGTCTCACTCAATCAAGAGGCCCATGGATATCACTACAAATATATTGTAGGGTTAATTTTAATCTAGATCATTCATAATTTTCATTCGATTCAAGATGTATCCAACAATCACCGTTAGCGTCTACTCGATTAAAAGCAACTTTAGATGATATCGAAATACAAATATCCTCGAATAAGATTATAATGATTTCAGGTCTGAGGACCATCACATCACTGCCAACATGAGAATAACTTATGATACTGTTAATTATACTCCATGTAGTTCTCTCACGTTGGGACATCCCAATACGTTATTCTCCAATACATATTTATGTCTTGACATTAATATCACGTATATTAATGATCAATGAGATGTGATCATCAGTCAATCAACATACTAGTCTCAATGTTTTATTGTTGTCCTATATAAACAATAAAACTTGACTAGGGACATTTAAGAATTATAATACTTAATATATTATATAATCTCAAGTTCAAGTCTTACTCGAATTATATAATTTCGTATTATTATTCTAAGGAGTTCCATTATGTTAATATTTATATTACGCAATAAATATAACATAACAAAATATTTTTATTCCAAATAAAATAATAACATCAACAATGTTATTAATCATATCAAACAGATTACCTCTAGGGAATAAACTCTAACACCCACGAGAATAGAGAAGTTTTTCTACTGAAGCTAAAAGAAATTGCATTGCCTACAACGACTTCTATCTTGGAACCAAAAATAGAGAAACACAAAGGGAGACTAATCGGAAGTAAGAACAAGTCAATTAACAAACAAATCAAAAGTCAAAAATGAACAAAACAAAATCCCTTTGCTTTTGAGATTGCAAAAACTACGACTGAAATATTTTCTCAAGTTAGCGTTAACAAGAAATTACCTCCCAAACGTAAAAACCCCGATGTGTACTTCGATAAGTGTGATGTACCTCCAATAAAATCAGATTTTAGGTATTTAGCTTACATACCGGCTTTTCTACATCGATATTTTAAAAATGTTGAAGATGTTACTAGAGATGGAAATTGTGGATTTCGTTGCATTATCGAACAAGTTGTTGATTTAAATTCAGATTAGAGAGAAGCAAGAAAGTCGATATTAGCTGAGTTGATGAAAATTGGGAATAATATGTAAGACATTTCGACATAACAAACTATGAAGAATTAAAAGAAGCTACCAGTTGCGATATTAGTCATTGCTCTAAAGCTAATTGGATGATAATGCATGAAATTGGATACTTGGTTGTAAATACATTCAATAGAGTTGTGGTTTTCGTATCCAACCAACAAAGTCTAACATTTTTTCCACATGAAAAAGGGCAAGGGATTGGATATGAGCATCAATTTATTGTTTTTGCAAGTACCATGGACTCCCACTTCATAAAGTTAACGCTCAAGGAAAATGCATCCATCCCACTAGTAGCTAGCTTTTGGCACAGAATGGCAACTACAGAAGCATAGGAATGGAGCGAATTATATGTTGATCAACAAATAAATTTTGTTCAACTAAACCCGTCGGATAAGGCCACGAAGGATGATCACTAAAGTATTGAAATGTAAACTTGAAAATTTTGTCATGCAATTCAGGTTGGATGTTGTTTAATTTTGTAATTGGTTTCATCATATAATTCAAGTCGAATGTTGAATGCTATGTAATTTTTTCATACAATTCAAGGTTAAATCCTAGTTAATTTTTAATTGGCTTCGTCATATAATTCAAGTGTATGATATGGTAAAGTGTTTGTGATTTGGAATGTGTATGTATGTGGTAAAATGTATATTCTATTTAAATGTAATGATAGTGCAACGTGTATGTTTACAAGATTTTAATTTAGGCTATATGTGAAGTAACAGGAAGAACCGTCGTCAACAACCGAATGGTTGAAGTGACGTACGTTGTGCAACCACCAATCCTTTGAAAACCTTTAATCATTTAATTGGAAAACGACATATAACCACTGAGTTCTCTACTAAATGAACGACCACTATTGACCGTAAGGTGTTCCACAGAACCGACAAGAGGAAAAAGTTTGGTAAAATGGTAAATAAATAATTTGATAGGTCATTAAAATTGAACAAGACAAGGAATGGTCAGTCATTTGTAACCATACGGTGGGTTAACAACTGAGAAAGGATAACTTTATTGAAATTGAAAATCAACACCAGATGATCAGCCTTAAGAAATCGAACAGGCCTTGGGAGTACTAGCTATTAACAATTGTACGATTGTAGGACAACCGACCAGTGCAAATTTTTGTTGAATTGGAAAAAACACTAGATGATCGGACTTAAGAAATCAAAGAGGACCTGGGAGCACTGGCCATTAATGGTCGTACGGTTATAGGACAACCGACCAGTGCAAACTTTTGTTAAATTGGAAAACAACACTGAACGATCGACCTTAAGAAATCGAAGAGGACATGGGAGCACCGGCCATTAACAATTGTACAGTTGTAGGACAACCGACCAGTGCGTACTTTTGTTGAATCGGAAAACAACACTAGATGGTCGACCTTAAGAAATCGAATAGGACTTGGGAGCAATGACCATTTATAGCCATATAGTTTTAGGACAAGCGACTAGGGAGAAAACGATTTTTGATTGTGGAGTATCACCTTTAGTTCGGTCCATAACAGTCGTACGTCTTGATATGGTTGCGAACAACTGATCAGAGCATAAAGTATTTTAAAAGAAAAACCAATATATCAGACCAATGACACACCGAACCATTATCAGCTTGCACGGCCGCTAATGATATACTAGACCATTACATTGACTTACCATAGCTAATACAATTTGCAAGTGCTATTGTGGTCAGAACTTCGACAATTGTATAATAAACCAAACAAAATAACCGTTACAACCAATGAGTTGATAAAAAGCAAATAAAGTTGATAACAAACCAAACAAAGCAAATAAAGTTGATAACAAAACAAATGCATTTAACAAAGCAAATACAATTGATCAGTGTCATTATAACCATTGAGTTAACAACCAATATAACCAAAGATAAGTACTTCATTCCAATCTTAACTTCATTCCACAGTTTACAAGTGTTGTCATTACATATATTATCCACCCAAAATATCAAACACTAGAACAAGTATTGCCATTACACGTACAACAACCAAAATGATATTGTTTTCAAACCAAAATACAGATAATCCATCATGATAAAAATACCATCCACATTTATTGATCATGCTTTTCTTTTGCTCGTTTTTCTCGTTTATCCGGTTCGCTCATTTCCTCCTCCAACAAGTCAATTGCTTGACGTTTAATGGCAAGACAACAAGCAACGGTTCTTAAGCGACTTACTTTGATATTTTCCTTCAGTTTCTCCACAGTTTTCGCGGTAGCAATTCTTTGCATTTAATGTAAATACAAACATGAAATTAAGGAACACATAAAAGACGTAAATATCGTACATGCTCACCAATTTCTCATTATTATCTACTTTCCTGTAGCTACTCCTCCTCATGTCCTGGTGTTGAACAATGGGATGTGACACGCTCAAATACCATGGCATGTACTTAGTTGTACAATCCCAAGGATCAACCACCTTAGTGGATCGTGATTTTACATAAAGTACATGATCTTGTCAATTTTCCGAATACCAGAATACATTGTCAAATACAACTTTATATTGATTAGCATTTCGACCTTTACAGCATTTGCTCAGAACAATTGGATTTGTGGGGACACGCTGAGCACTACTAAATTGACGTAGTACTCTGTTGGGATAGTATGGCTCCGCAATATCAAAACACAAAACCACACCATTGTAAAATGTGACTTTAGGCAAGGGGTAATGAGATCTTATAGTATGGTATGGGTCCCAACATACCTATAATAATGACATTTAAATTTGTATGGCTTGAAAAGAAAGCAGACCAACTATTTTACTTACTCCTTGCGCAGATAAATCGTCTATTGTTCTCGAAGCCATATTATGGCAAAAGTCGTATCTCCAGACTATTTCAGTGGTTGCTGTCTGCACATCCTTGGCATCGTGTCATTGTAATTTTTACTTGAAATAGCATTAGGAAGCATAGGAAAATGATCGTAGATCCATGCCTATAACAATTATAATTGTATTAATTTTACTATTAATAATATATGGAGAATAAAAGTGGAAACTACTTACCGTTAACAATGTCAAGTACCCAACCATTTGATTTACATCACGTCTTGATGCCAACCCAAACTGATGCTACAAAAACACTAATGCCTCTAATCCCAATGCTTGTTCACTAAGGTGATTTACGTTCTCTAAACATCTCAAATAATGCACCCGAACCTTCATCCCCGACTTATCACAGAATAAAATGCAACCCAATAAATATAGGTTATATGCACGTGCAACATATACATAATCATCTTCAGTTGCATCCTCTTTACTTGCCTTTTCCATAAATCTGTGTAAAAGGAAGTTTAGCTTGATTGAATTAGAATCATTGAGTTGCTCCTTCGCTACATCCTCGTCAACACCAAGATATTCAACAACTAGTTGAGTTGACAGACAGTCATTTGCTTGTGCGTAAATGCAACTTCCAACCAATGGTATTTTTAGAATTTGGGCAACATCATCCAAGGTTATCATCATTCCTCCAAAAGGCACATGGAAAGAATTTTGTCTCGGGATGCCATCTCTCAATGAATACTGAAATAGTAACGTAGTCGACATGCTTGTACAAGAATTGTGTCAAAGTGTACAAACCAAAAATTTTAATTTTATGAACTACTACATTCGGCATACCATCAACACTCCATTCTTTCAACTTCGATGTATAGGAACTACATTTTAACGGGCTTCGTTCCTACAAAAACAAAATAACAACTAACGTTATATAAATAGATTTTTAGCAGAGAATCATATTCATACAAGTTTGATCTATGATGCCAAATTTTCTTTGAAAATACAAATAGTCCAATAACATAATAATAAACTTACCTCATGGTTATTCCAAATAGTATATGCAATGTAGGACTTGAAACTTTGTAATAAAGAAGTACTTATTGGCATAGAGTCCAAAGCTTTACTAGAAAATAGCACGCTCGGACTAAGAACTATTTTCAAGTTAGCTTTTTTGTTACGTGCATCATCCTCTTTTGCTTCCTTACCCGAAGCATTATCGGATTCTCCTTCGCCTAAACTATCTCTCGACGCACTAGAACCCTTCTATGAACCACTAGAATTATCCCCTGAATGACTAGAATCATCCCCCGAAAAATGCTCACTGGACTCGACATCCATATCATTATCAATCCTATTTCCTTTGTTTCACCATCTACATTCCCACCTCTTTCTACATTGTCACCTTCCCCTTTATTCCCACCTTCTTTCACATTAGCACTCTCCTCTTCAACTCTAGCTCTGATGCCCGTACCCGACTTAACGAAGCAGTCATGGCTTCAATTTCTTTTACTAAAAACATCACAACGTATTTTATATGGTCATTATTGCATCTAAAATATGTAGCATATGATCATGGTTGATAACGGGAATATTATAGGAAGAAGTAACGATGGACAATATTACCAACAATATACAATCTAGAAGTGAATCATGAAAGATATTACCAACAATATAAAATCTAGAAATGAATCTTCATGTTGTTTAGCTTAAGTCATAGATTTTGTTGTTTGATTGAACATAAATTGATGGAATTATACTAGAGATATGATGATATATAAAACAAGAGATAAGAAATAGGGTCCGTTTGGCACATGTCCCTATTAAGTTTCAAAATTAGGCTCACATCCGGTCTAACTTTTCATGTAAATTAGGTCCCTATTTTTCGTAAAATCATCAAAAAAAATCACGAAAATTCATTATTAAATAAAACACGTACATGCCAAAAAATTCAGGTGGAAAAACAATGAAAAACCACATCAAAACCCAAAATAACACAAAACAGTGAAACAACACGTTTTTGCATCAAAAGATGCACCTATTCTTAAATAGTTGCATACATTCGTGCTTATATTTCAGTGTTGCGCCAAAACTACAGTATAAATGCATACATGTATGCAGCAAAGCAACATTATACGCATCCTTTTATGCATATATTCAAATTTGACCTGAGTTTTCAAGCATTCGTCGATTTCAGACATTGTTGCACACATTTATGCTCTTGTACAAAGAAAATGCATGCATTCATGCACATATTCACAAGTCGTCGTCCATTTTGAATTTGTTGCACACATGCATGCATATATATAGAATAGTTGCATTCATGTATGCAACTTTTCGTTACACGTGAATCTCAGTTCAACTTTGTATGCATACATGTATGCAGTTATTTGCTAATAGTTGCATACATATATGCATATATTGGTCTAGATTTTCAACAAAAATATACTATATTAATATATGCATACATGTATGCTACTTTTCAGACATTGTTGCACAGAAGTATGCAACTTTTTTTTTTTTGCGAATGCTTCTGGGAATATTTCCTATTTTTTGAATATATTTTTTTAGTGGCTGGCGCATTTTTTTTTCTGGTCAGAAATGGCAAAAGGCGAAGGGGATTGTGGCAGGAGGCGGAAGGGATAAAAATGTTTGGGCGGCAGCTGTTTTTAGGGACCGGGTTTACATTATTATTATTTTGGGGGGGGGGACATGCGCTAGATTTCAAACTTAAATAGGGACCTTAACCTAATTTTCACTATGAAATATAGGCTGATCTTAAGGTAGTAGCAGTGTCTCATTCCTCTCTTGTTCCTCTATCCAGCCCTCTTATTTGCGCACCACTTAAGGTGATTCCAGTGTCTCATATAACATGGAAGATTTTTTCCAAAGTGGATTTAAATGACAAAAATGATAAGAAAGAATTACACTGCAAAATAATGGATAATGAATTGGTATTTTGCATTAATGGGTTGCTCGACATCAACAACAAGGAAATTTTTTGGTCAAACATCAGACAAAAAGTTTATCTTCTTGCCTTACTCACCCAGTTGTCCTATGATTATTGTTTGGCTCAAAACTGCACTGGGATATATCGACCTCTTGTTGATCTTCTAATGACATTTTCATGGATAACTATTGTGTTCTTATATTCATGTTAATGTATCGGATATTTGTTCTGTTTGTAACACCCTGAATTTTAATAAACAATAATTAAATGTAAAATATTAATAAACTAAATATTAATCAGAATAATATTCATAATTAGACAACGGGATTAGTACATCGGATCCGTTATGATTTTGTGATCAAAATAGACACTTAATTTTCCAAAATCGGAGTTAAAATGAATTAGTTATAAATTAAAGAAGAATTCAGAAAAAATTAAAATAATAATAATAATAATAATAATAATAAACAGATGAAACTAATGGTCATTGGGTGACCTAGTTCACCTGGCTCAACACGTATGCCGACCCATAGGTCGACCCTGTGTCGACCCAAGGAAATGGGTGGGCAGACCCAAAAGAGGGAGTTCGCATGCCTTGGCCTGCACGCAAGCAGCGAACATTTATTATTTTTACACCGTTAGTTGGTTGAGTTGGCTGAGTTTTATTGGTTTATTTTAGACCATAAGCTAACATAGCGCTTTCCTATTGGTCTAATGACATGGCTGGACCAGATCTAATCTTAGATTTGAACGGATGAAGGCATCCAGTAAACCCTATAAATAGACTAGCAGAGTCTCTCTCATTTCTTCACATTCATTCTCTTTTCTTCTTCTTCCCCATGCATGTCCTCAAAATTAAGAAAGACCACATAATTAAAATTTTAAGGGGTCAAGAAGTTCTTAAGTTCTTAATATTTATTTTATAAACACTTCCGGAGGCAGAGGTTCTGCTAGATTTAAGAAGAAGGCCACGGTGAAAGCTTGCTTGGTACATCAGATTTGTGATTTTTATGTAATTTTTAGATTAGTTATTTACGTAGGAATTTTTAGGCAGTTAAGTAGGTTTAATTTGCAAGTTTTATATTTAGAGTAATTATATGTTTAAGTTTTTCTATAAGCTACTATAGTTTATTTACTGTCTATGCCTATTTATTTCCAGTTGTTTATTGTTTATAAGTAATTCTCTTTCTTCTTATCTCTTCTTTGTTCTATTTATTGACAGTTATGCTTATGCTTATTTTATTTGCTTTTTGTTTATTTTGAGTCTAGGCCTTGCGAGTAGCCTAGACTATCTCCCTTTTTCTTTTAGCGCTGAGACTAGGCCTGAAAAGAGCCTAGGCCTTTATCGTTATTTATGCATTAAATTGTAATAATGTTGAAATTGAATTAAAAAGGGATTTTTGGGCATATTGAAAGTAATTAGATATTGTAATCGGATTGGACTGTAAATTGGAGATAAAACCTTAACATATAATAGGAGAACATATAAATTGGAATAAATGGTATTTAATTGAACACTAATTAACATGGGTACCATCAAATTAGAAATGTTAATATAACCTCGGAATATAAATTGAGGTTATGTCGGGCTTGTTGATAAACATAAATCGTGTTAACTTAAAATTGATGAATTTAATAAGTTAAGATAGAGGGAGTCCGTTCCAGTAGCGAGGGGTTGATTAGTGAAGATACGTGGCTCTCAGATTAGGTCTTTCCAGCAGTATGGGATTACTGAGGAAGATAAGCGACCTAATAGTATAATGAAATCCTAGTTCAGGTCCATTTCGCCGGTGTGGGGGTTATTGGGAAGATAAAAGGCCTAATAAAATAATGAATGGGGACCAAATCTAGGGGTGACCTGTGCCAATTGCATTTTTGGTAGGGAACCTGTATCAATCAGTATCCCTTTGTTCTCATGGAGGTCTCACACTAGGTAGAGGCTAGGGAAAGTGTAACGGCCTGGGTTTTGCCCGACCTTAATCGATCGTTCGATCGACTAAAACCGTTCAAAATCCGCATACGTTAACTCTGGGAATACAACATCAAAACAAAAACATCAGACTTTTATAAACATTACAATAATGTTACATCAGAGTACAGAACATATCAGAGTATATTGAATAAAATTACAGCGGAAGATAAATTACAATATTAAATACAATAAACAGCGGAAGACTTCTATGCTCTGGACACAGCTTTAGGCTTCGATCCAGAATCCTGCTCAAGAGAGAAATATCTGCAAAAAGCTAATCGACTGCCCGTGTGGAAAAGAGGGCACCCAAGTTTGCAAAGTGAAACAAACTACGGGTCAGTCATGGGAATAGTGTGAGAATTCTTAACTAATATAACTAATAGTAATAAGGCAAATCCAAGGACCACGCCGCTAACGCGGAACGGGTTTACTCCAATGGATTGTCGTGCATAATTAAAAGTAAATCGTTAAACAACGCAATGCTTTTTAGAAAAATGAAACCATTATAAGACTCAAGTCCCATCACACAATGCAACGCAAACCGGAGGATAGAGTTTTACCTTATAATGGTCAAAAATGCTTGATACGAGAAAACGGATTTGATATAATTATTAGTGTATACATGTTTCAGAAACATTTCAATCATAATGTATCAATCATAGACGACATAGTACCCCATCCTACTATGTCGCCATACTAGTTCTACAATCAAACCGCATGGTGTCGTATTGGAAATTGGGTTTCCATCATGATTCAAGGCTAGGGAGGAGCTCCTTAACGATTCGAGACACTCTAGCTAATGCCTCAGGATTCCCCGTAGAGAACCCTTGGATAGCTGCAGGGCCGGTCCACACTTGCGATTTGTGGATTAGTTATTCCTGAACACACGCTTCCCGGTCCTATAGGACCTAACATCCGAGGCGCGCCACATTCCATCATCCACATAAGTAAATATCAGCCAGTTTAAGCACCGACACCACTTCTAGCTAGAAAGAAACGTGCTGCTCTCCCTGCGTTCCCTTCTCCCGTTTTAGACTCAATCGGGTTGTGAGGCTCGTGAAACTACGTAATACACAAAGCTATGCTTATTCAAGCTGTGCTTTGATTATCCCACAAGGCCATGCTTTTCAACAAAAGCCTTGATCATTTGCATCTTAGTGTGCCACGTTGACAATTCACGCCATGCGATTGATAACTATTAATACACAACCTCTAAGGGTGTTAAGCAAGAGAATAAATTCTCCGCCACCAACTGTCGTATATTAATAGAAATCAATTTACATATAACAAAATTCAACGTCAGACACACATCCATTTATAAACTTATGCTCTGGGTCTGAGCGAAAGCCAAATCCGTACAAATCAACACTACGTCCGGATAACTACCATCTTAGCCCCGTCTTGGGAGCAAATCAATCAAGGGCCTCAACACTAGTTACTCATTCGATGTGAAGATCGTCGGTCTTCAATCGTCGTCTTCAATTCTTCGAACGTCGTATCATTATTTGGAATGAGAGTAAACTCGGACTTTCCAAATAACTCTCGCATATATAAATTTGAAAACCATTTCATATCGTCGTTAATAATTTATAACGATCTATCGCTATTTTTACTTTACATACACATCCTAAACATAACAAGGTTTATTTTTTTCTTCCATTTTTCAATTTACACCAAATGTATATTTGGTTTCATTATTTTTCTAATGAAAAACTATTCCTTAGAAATGTAAATTTCTAATCTTATTATTTACATTGAAAAAAAATGTAAATTTCTATTCTTATTTTATTTACATTGAGAAATGTAAACTTATGCTTCAATATATTATTATATTGAAAATGTAACTTTTATTTCATATTCTATTTACATTGGGAAATGTAAATTCCTAATCATTCCTTTATTTCCTTTGATTACATTGAAAAATGTAAATCCTTTTATTTGCATATAAAAATATAATTTCTATTTCATCCTTATTTACATTGAAAAATGTAAGTTTCTATATTTTTCTAATTACATATAAAAATGTAACTTACTATTTTTCTTTTATTTATATTGAAAAATGTAACTTCTTTTTACCGCCTCTAAAATGACGATAAAAATATATAATTTTTATTCTATTCTTTTAGCGCATCTAAAGTGATGATAAAAATAAACGTTTCATTTCTATTATTTTTATTCATATTAAAAATGTAAACTTTCCTTTTTAATATAATCTACATTAAAAATGTAAGTTATTTCTATAATCTAATTACATTAAGAATGTAAACTTTTTTCTACTTTAACTTGATTACATTAGATGTAATTTTTCTCCTTTATCTTAATTTACATGATAAATGTAATATTTTCCACATTAATCTAATTCACATGCAAATTGACTTAATTAATGAAAATTTTATGTTCTCTAACAGAATTACATAAAAAATGTAATTTTCTTCTAATTCTTATTTACATTAAGAAAAATGTAACTTTTCTAATTCTTATTTTATTACATTAAAAATGTAACTTCCTTTCATAACAAACTTGGAGGTGAAAATATTCATTTCATTATTAACACATAACGGTGTGAACATAACGTCAATTTTTGATTTAAATAATGTCCATTTTCTATTTAACCATTTATATTTTAATATGGGCCGGACCTCTCACATTAAGCCTGCAACTTGTGGATGCTGGATAGGCCGGTCGGTTCCGGACAGACTTATCCCACAAGTTGGGCTTAACCTCGTGTCTTGGCCCAATTTGTATTTGCGCACTTGGACCTCTCACATTGGGCCCAACATTTGTGGCTGCTGGATATGCCGGTCGGGTCCGGGCAGACTTCCACCACAAATGTGACCTAACCTCGTGTCCGAGTACAATTTAAATTAAGCATTATAATTGTTCTACTAAAAATATTATTTTAAACTGTTTCTCTTTCAAAATATCTTAATTTTGGAATATTCTAGATTTCCAAAATAACTTGATTTCAAATACTATAACTTACCCTTTCAAATCTTAATAAAACTTGGGACTTTCTCTATTATTATATTAATAATAATAAACCTTTCAAAATGTCTAATTCTGAATCTAATCTTCTTATCTTAACATATTGATAGTAAAGATAGAATCTTTTTAATTGAATCCCTTTTTTTATGACTCATTTTCATTTACAATAAAATTGCAAATTCTTATGTTAAAAAAAATTCATTCTTCCTTATATACTTTAATGATTCATTTTTATGTTAACACAATTCCATTCTAACTTGAATATTTTAATGAATTCCCATTTTAACATAAACATGTGATTTTTATGTTAACCTACTAACTTGAATATTTTAATGAATTCCCATTTTAACATAAACATGTGATTTTTTATGTTAACCTACTAACTTGAATATTTTAATGAATCCCTCTTTATAAATGTGACCAACCTATAATGAAAATATAATTTTCATTGTCAAATCTTTTAAATGAAAACAACTCATAATAAAAATGAAGTTTTTATCTATTCTTTTCTATGGTTTCACACTACAATATAAATGAATTTTTTTTATTGCATATGCTTTCCGTTGAACTCTAATGGCATATATAAGAGAGTTTTATTTACATACATAATACTATGTATTCTAAAGACCATTTTAATCTAGTGACGTTCTAGTTTTAATAACATTCTAATTGAATGACACTTTAATCTAGTGATATCCTTGTTTTAATAACATTCTAATTAACATTTTCGAATAAAAATGTAATTCTCATTCTAATTAACATTTTCTTTGGTCACTTCTAAAATAAACACGATGCTCTATTTTCTAATTATCTTAACAAACATGAGATATTTATTTTAATTCTAGTGTCACATAAAGTAATATTTTATGTGTAAACCTTTCTTAATAAATGGCATTTCCAATATGACATTTCACTTTTAATAAATGTCATTTACTATATAACATCACATTTCCTAATAAATAGCATTTTCTATTCAAGGTGGTACTAACATGACAATTTCCTATTCAACAAAATAAGTGATTTTGTTTTTCATACTTTTCTATGTTCATTTCCTAACAAAATTTGTTATTTCTTTTATAGTGCAACATTTTATAACAAGGAGTGTTTTCTTTATACTAAGGCAACATTTTATACAAAATGTTATTTCTTACCTAAGATCACATTTCTAATGAAATGATATTTTAAATATAACTAAACTTTTTTTTTTACAAAATTGACCTTTTCATTCTAACGTAACATCTATAGCAAAGTGATGTTATTATATTACAAATAAAAGAGTATTGTAATCGCATACAATTTCTATAACTCTAATGACAAGCAAAAGAATTATTTTATATTTGTTTTCCTTTTCTTCAGCTATCATTTCCTATAATTATAATGATAATATAAAAAGGAAATCTTTTGTCCACTTACATGTTTTACAATTCTAATGACAAAAAATAGCTTCATGTTAATGATAAAAGTGAATTTTATCGTTAATCTAATTTTAACAAACATGATACCATTAATTTCAACAATCATATTCTAACAAATATGAGACACACCAATCAATTCAATAATTCATCACAATCATAACGAACACTGAATAAACATATACACAACATCAGCATGAACTTTATATGAAATAAATAAAATTTCACATTTCAATAATAATTTATTTTATATTATAAAATAGAAATCTCACCAATTTATCGAATTATTGATTAGTGAAGGGAACACCAGCCGTCTTCGTCCTTCTCCTTGGATCGTTCGAAATAAACCCAAAACGCACGCTCAAGTCACCCTCATCGCACGCCCCAAGACCACCGAGTCCACCATCCAACCCCGCCACTTCGAAGCCTTGCTCGTCGCCTTCCTTCCCCCACCATAGCGTGAAACTCGAAGCTCCCTTGAGCCCTAGAAACGCCGGCTAACGGCTGAGCTTGATTTCCATGCTGAATACTTCATGAAATTTAATCATCCCCGTAGGAAGAAAGATTTTGCTTTGCTCTTGATTATTTGTCTTGATTTCATATTTTAATTTGTGGTAGATTAGGAGGAACTAACGAATTGTTTTTGTACGTTTTCAGCCATTGAAAATGTAAAGGGCGGCGGCTACGTATTCTGGAATAGGGTTTTGTGTATTGACCGTAAACTTATCCTAACTAGTATATATATGAGAAAAAAAACTTTAAGTTTCTTTCCCTTAAAGAAGTAATTAACTGAATACATAAATTACACAAAATGGAGAAAGAAACCTTTTATATTTTGCTTTAATTTGTATTGATTGATTCATAAATGCTATTAATCAAAATTATTCATGGTATAAATTGATACCGTATTAGCATGCAGGTAAGTGTAATAAGAAGGCATATCACATAAGTAAACGAAATAAATAAAGGACAACATGTATATTGATTTAATTGAAAATTTGAATGAAACTTAATTTATGGTATTATAAAGGTGCATCAAATACATCCATTTGTGTGAATATATAAACAGTGCTGAGATATGAAAAAAAATCTTATATATATATATATATATATATATAGCAAATAGGTTCATTCCTCAATTGTGTGACATAATAGTTAATAGTATGCAAGTATGGTTAATTGATAACTCTGTACATATGAATGAATTAGAATCAATTTATAGGCAATTTTGAAATATGACAAGTGAGAAAACTACTAATAAATACAATAGGTAAAACAGTCAAATCTTATAATATATATGTCACAGTATTAAATTCATTAGCCTCCATATATTAAAATTATTCTCATTAGTTTCATTAATACACAATTAAAAGAAACATAATGTGACTGCTATTACATAGCATAAAGATAAATGTGGATTCTAAATCCACACGCTAAAAATCATGTGTTTCCTTAGTTCATGGTTTCAAATTTAAATCAATTAATTTTATTAGAATATTCTTTTTAAGATAAATGCAAGTTTTCTATAAACAACGCATTGATTTCAATTAACACATAATTATTCTTAGATAGCAATATTTTAATTAAGTTAATACAATTAATGGAAATATTACAATTAATGTCAATACTAAATTTAAAATAGATATAATTTATTTCATACATACATTTAATAGGTTCAATGTTAAATCAAATTAATATATATATATATATATAACGTATATGTATAAACTATCCAGTCTAGTGTTACACTTAATTAGGAAAGATAAAACATGGACCACCAATTTAACATCATAAAGTTCAAATAAATCTTTAAGATAAAATTTTATTTATTAAAATGAACACAGAATCTTGGATCTATAAGTTAGACTCCAAATTAAACTTATAAAACCAATGGTCTAAAATAACTCATTGTGATATAACTTATACAGATTTAGTTTCAATTTAACAAAATGAAGAAAACAATATGTTACTTGAAATAGAAATTCAGGCGCAAAACTTCCTAATAAATTTTTAAACTGGTTCTAATTTTCTGGGTTGTTACAATCTCCCCTACTTAAAATCTTTTCGTCCTCGAAAAGGAACGGAACTAAAAGTTTTTATTTATCCTACTAATATTTTTTTCGTTGGTTTACATAATCTTATTAGTTGATTAACTTTCAAAATATATAACTTTTATATCCAAAATTCATATTTTCTAAAATAGATTATATATATAATCACAAATACGTTATTTATAAGCTTGGTAGTCTCAACTCATTCTAAGGCATTACTAACCCCATCTCTAATGAGTTTTCTCATTCTAGGATACTGCTGATCCTAACTCTAATGATTATTCTTATTGGATATTAATAATCCAATCTCTGATGAGTCTTTTGTTCAGTTTTAATGAGTTGTATCCCAAAGATTTGAGCTAACCAAAGCTCTGATACCAACTGTAACGGCCCAGGTTTTGCCCGACCTTAATCGATCGCTAGATCGACTAAAACCGTTCAAAATCTGCATACGTTAACTCTGGGAATATAACAACATCAGAACAAAAACAGCAGACTTTTATAAACATTACAATAATGTTACATCAGAGTACAGAACATATCAGAGTATATTGAATAAAATTACAGCGGAAGATAAATTACAATATTAAATACAATAAACAGCGGAAGACTTCTATGCCCTGGACACAGCTTTAGGCTTCGATCCAGAATACTGCTCATGAGAGAAATATCTGCAAAAAGCTACTCGACTGCCCGTGTGGAAAAGAGGGCACCCGATTTTGCAAAGTGAATCAAACTACAGGTCAGTCATGGGACTGGTGTGAGAATTCTTAACTAATATAACTAATAGTAATAAGGCAAAACCAAGGACCACGCCGCTAACGCGGAACAGGTTTACTCGAATGGATTACCGTGCATAATTAAAAGTAAATCGTTAAACAACGCAATGCTTTTTAGAAAAATGAAACCATTATAAGACTCAAGTCCCATCACACAATGCAACGCAAACCGGAGGATAGAGTTTTACCTTATAATGCTCAAAAATGCTTGATACGATAAAAACGGATTTGACATTATTATTAGTGTATACATGTTTCAAAAACATTTCAATCATAATGTATCAATCATAGACGGCATAGTACCCCATCCTACTATGTCGCCATACTAGTTCTACAATCAAACCGCATGGTGTCGTATTGGAAATTGGGTTTCCATCATGAGTCAAGGCTAGGGAGGAGCTCCTTACTGATTCGAGACACTCTAGCTAATGCCTCAGGATTCCCCGCAGAGAACCCTTGGATAGCTGCAGGGTCGGTCCACACTTGCGGTTTGTGGATTAGTTATTCCTGAACACACGCTTCCCGGTCCTATAGGACCTAACATCCGAGGCGCGCCACATTCCATCATCCATATAAGTAAATATCAGCCAGTTTAAGCACCGACACCACTTCTAGCTAGAAAGAAACGTGCTGCTCTCCCTGCGTTCCCTTCTCCCGTTTTAGACTCAACCGGGTTGTGAGGCTCGTGAAACTACGTAATACACAAAGATGTGCTTATTCAAGCTGTGCTTTGATCATCCCACAAGGCCATGCTTTTCAACAAAAGCCTTGATCATTTGCATCTTAGTGTGCCACGTTGACAATTCACGCCATGTGATTGATAACTATTAATACACAACCTCTAAGGGTGTTAAGCAAGAGAATAAATTCTCCGCCACCAACGGTCATATATTAATAGAAATCAATTTACATAGAACAAAATTCAACGTCAGACACACATCCATTTATAAACTTATGCGCTGGGTCTGAGCGAAAGCCAAATCCGTACAAATCAACACTACGTCCGGATAACTACCATCTTAGCCCCGTCTTGGGAGCAAATCAATCAAGGGCCTCAACACTAGTTACCCATTCGGTGTGAAGATCGTCGGTCTTCAATCGTCGTCTTCAATTCTTCGAACGTCGTATCATTATTTGGAATGAGAGTAAACTCGGACTTTTCAAATAACTCTCGCATATATAAATTTGAAACCCATTTCAAATCGTCGTTAATAATTTATAACAATCTATCGCTATTTTTACTTTACATACACATCCTAAACATAACAAGGTTTATTTTCTTCTTCCATTTTTCAATTTACACCAAATGTATATTTGGTTTCATTATTTTTCTAATGAAAAACTATTCCTTAGAAATGTAAATTTCTAATCTTATTATTTACATTGAAAAAAATGTAAATTTCTATTCCTATTTTATTTACATTGAGAAATGTAAACTTATGCTTCAATATATTATTATATTGAAAATGTAGCTTTTATTTCATATTCTATTTACATTGGGAAATGTAAATTCCTAATCATTCCTTTATTTCCTTTGATTACATTGAAAAATGTAAATCCTTTTATTTGCATATAAAAATATAATTTCTATTTCATCCTTATTTACATTGAAAAATGTAAGTTTCTATATTTTTCTTATTACATATTAAAATGTAACTTACTATTTTTCTTTTATTTATATTGAAAAATGTAACTTCTTTTTACCGCCTCTAAAATGACGATAAAAATATATAATTTTTATTCTATTCTTTTAGCGCATCTAAAGTGACGATAAAAATATACGTTTCATTTCTATTATTTTTATTCACATTAAAAATGTAAACTTTCCTTTTTAATATAATCTACCTTAAAAATGTAAGTTATTTCTATAATATAATTACATTAAGAATGTAAACTTCTTTCTACTTTAACTTGATTACATCAGATGTAATTTTTCTCCTTTATCTTAATTTACATGATAAATGTAATATTTTTCACTTTCAATCTAATTCACATGCAAATTGAATTAATTAATGAAAATTTTATGTTCTCTAACAGAATTACATAAAAATGTAATTTTCTTCTAATTCTTATTTACATTAAAAAAATGTAACTTTTCTAATTCTTATTTTATTACATTAAAAATGTAACTTCCTTTTATAACAAACTTGGAGGTGAAAATATTCATTTCATTATTAACAACATAACGGTGTGAACATAACGTCAATTTCTGATTTAAATAATGTCCATTTTCTATTTAACCATTTATATTTTAATATGGGTCGGACCTCTCACATTATGCCTGCAACTTGTGGATGCTGGATAGGTCGGTCGGTTCCGGGCAGACTTATCCCACAAGTTGGGCTTAATCTCGTGTCTTGGCCCAATTTGTATTTTCGCACTTGGACCTCTCACATTAGGCCCAACATTTGTGGCTGTTGGATATGCCGGTCGGGTCCGGGCAGACTTCCACCACAAATGTGACCTAACCTCGTGTCCGAGTACAATTTTAATTAAGCATTATAATTGTTCTACTAAAAATATTATTTTAAACTGTTTCTCTTTCAAAATATCTTAATTTTGGAATATTATACATTTCCAAAATAACTTGATTTCAAATACTATAACTTACCCTTTCAAATCTTAATAAAACTTGGGACTTTCTCTATTATTATATTAATAATAATAAACCTTTCAAAATGTCTAATTCTGAATCTAATCTTCTTATCTTAACATATTGATAGTAAAGATAGAATCTTTTTAATTGAATCCCTTTTTTTATTTATGACTCGTTTTCATTTACATTAAAAATGCAAATTTTTATGTTAACAAAATTTCATTCTTCCTTATATACTTTAATGATTCATTTTTATGTTAACACAATTCCATTCTAACTTGAATATTTTAATGAATTCCCTTTTTAACATAATCAGGTGATTTTTATGTTAACCTACTAACTTGAATATTTTAATGAATCCCTCTTTATAAATGTGACCAACCTACAATGAAAATATAATTTTCATTGTCAAATCTTTTAAATGAAAACAACTCATAATAAAAATGAAATTTTTATCTATTTTTTTCTAAGGTTTCACACTACAATAAAAATGATTTTTTTTATTGCATATCCTTTCCATTGAACTCTAATGACATATATAAGAGAGTTTTATTCACATACATAATACTATGTATTCTAAAGACCATTCTAATCTAGTGACGTTCTAGTTTTAATAACATTCTAATTTAATGACACTTTAATCTAGTGATATCCTTGTTTTAATAACATTCTAATTAACATTTTCTAATAAAAATGTAATTCTCATTCTAATTAACATTTTCTTTGGTCACTTCTAAAATAAACACGATCCTCTATTTTCTAATTATCTTAACAAACATGGGATATTTATTTTAATTCTAGTGTCACATAAAGTAATATTTTATGTGTAAACCTTTCTTAATAAATGGCATTTCCAATATGACATTTCACTTTTTAATAAATGTCATTTACTATATAACATTACATTTCCTAATAAATAGCATTTACTATTCAAGGTGGTACTAACATGACAATTTCCTATTCAACAAAATAATTGATTTTGTTTTTCATACTTTTCTATGTTCATTTCCTAACAAAAATTGTTATTTCTTTTATAGTGCAACATTTTATAACAAGGAGTGTTTTCTTTATACAAAGGCAACAGTTTATACAAAATGTTATTTCTTACCTAAGATCACATTTCTAATGAAATGACATTTTAAATATAACTAATTTTTTTTTTTTTTTTACAAAATCCTTTTCATTCCAACGTAACATTTATAGCAAAGTGATGTTATTATATTACAAATAAAAGAGTATTGTAATCGCATACAATTTCTATAACTCTAATGACAAGCAAAAGAATTATTTTATATTTGTTTTCCTTTTCTTCAGCTATCATTTCCTATAATTATAATGACAATATAAAAAGGAAATCTTTTGTCCACTTACATGTTTTACAATTCTAATGACAAACAATAGCTTCATGTTAACGAAAAAAGTGAATTTTATCGTTAATCTAATTTTAACAAACATGATACCATTAATTTCAACAATCATATTCTGACAAATATGAGACACACCAATCAATTCAATAATTCATCACAGTCATAACGAACACTATTTAAACATACACACTACATCAGCATGAACTTCATATGAAATAAATAAAATTTCACATTTCAATAATAATTTATTTTATATTATAAAATAGAAATCTCACCAATTTATCGAATTATTGATTAGTGAAGGGACCACCGGCCGTCTTCGTCCTTCTCCTTGGATCGTTCGAAATAAACCCAAAACGCACGCTCAAGTCACCCCCATCGCACGCCCCAAGACAACTGAGTCCACCATCCAACCCCGCCACTTCGAAGCCTTGCTCGTCGCCTTCCTTCCCCCACCATAGCGTGAAACTCGAAGCTCTCTTGAGCCATAGAAACGCCGGCTAACGGCTGAGCTTGATTTCCATGCTGAATACTTCATGAAATTTAATTATCCCTGTAGGAAGAAAGATCTTGCTTTACTCTTGATTATTTGTATTGATTTCATATTTTAATTTGTGGTTGACTAGGAGGAACTAACGAATTGTTTTTGTGCGTTTTCAGCCATTGAAAATGTAAAGGGCGGCGGCTACGTATTCTAGAATAGGGTTTTGTGTGTTGATCGTAAACTTATCCTAACTAGTATATATATGAAAAGAAAAAACATTAAGTTTCTTTCCCTTAAAGAAGTAATTAAATGAATACATAAATTACACAAAATGGAGAAGAAACCTTTTATATTTTGCTTTAATTTGTATTGATTGATTCATAAATGCTATTAATCAAAATTATTCATGGTATAAATTGATACCGTATTAGCGTGCAGGTAAGTGTAATAAGAAGGCATATCACATAAGTAAACGAAATAAATAAAGGACAACAAGTATATTGATTTAATTGAAAACTTGAATGAAACTTAATTTATGGCATTATAAAGGTGCATCAAATACATCCATTTGTGTGAATATATAAACAGTGCTGAGATATGGAAAAAAAACTTTTTTTTTATATATATATAGCAAATAGGTCGATTCCTCAATTGTGTGACATAATAGTTAATAGTATGCAAGTATGGTTAATTGATAACTCTGTACATATGAATGAATTAGAATCAATTTATAGGCAATTTTGAAATATGACAAATGAGAAAACTACTAATAAATACAAAAGGTAAAACATTCAAATCTTATAATATATATGTCACAGTATTAAATTCTTTAGCCTCCATATATTAAAATTATTCTCATTAGTTTCATTAATACACAATTAAAAGAAACATAATGGGACTGTTATTACATAGCATACAGATAAATGTGGATTCTAAATCCACACGCTAAAAATCATGTGTTTCCTTAGTTCATGGTTTCAAATTTAAATCAATTAATTTTATTAGAATATTCCTTTTAAGATAAGTGCAAGTTTTCTATAAACAACGCATTGATTTCAATTAACACATAATTATTCTTAGATAGCAATATTTTAATTAAGTTAATACAATTGATGGCAATATTATAATTAATGTCAATACTAAATTTAAAGTAGACATAATTTATTTCATACATACATTTAATAGGTTCAATGTTAAATCAAATTAATATATATATAAATATAACGTATATATATATAAACTATCCAGTCTAGTGTTACACTTAATTAGGAAAGATAAAACATGGACCACCAATTTAACATCATAAAGTTCAAATAAATCTTTAAGATAAAATTTTATTTATTAAAATGAACACAGAATCTTGGATCTATAAGTTAGACTCCAAATTAAACTTATAAAACCAATGGTCTAAAATAACTCATTGCGATATAACTTATACAGATTTAGTTTCAATTTAACAAAATGAAGAAAACAATATGTTACTTGAAACAGAAATTCAGGCGCAAAACTTCCTAATAAAATTTTAAACTGGTTCTAATTTTCCGGGTTGTTACAGAAAGCTTTACTATACTAGATGTTAAGTAGTTCAAACGAGGTGGGTACAGACATGTTCCGATGGAACAATGAGCGTGCATCTTTCCGATTGGGGAAGATAAGTCGTTGTAACACATGTTATTAATGGCTATGTCCTTTTAGTTGATGGGATCGGGATTGAAACCCCGAATTCCTAACTGTCATAGGTTATCACATGTTGAGTAAAGTAGTCGATCGACAGGTAGAAATTAGGTAAAGCCTTATTGTGACATCTTGGTAGTTGGTGCAGTAATTTTTGGATATAAATGATAAGCCTATCTTATTTTATGTTTAACTTTCCTGCTATTTCATTTATATTTTTCTTTATATCTATTTCTCTTTGAACTGTTCATTTGTTTAAATGCTTCCTTAACTTATGCCCATGCTAGAAATTACTAGAACTCAGCTAGACGTGTGTCTGACCTAGTTTGTTTCCTCCTTCTCTCTTCCTTCCTCCCCCTTAGGTTCGTAGGGTGAAGTCTCCCATCAGCAATTCTTGATTATTTGGTTCAGCTTGGATTAAGACTCTTTCAGACTCATGTATTAATTGACTTCTTATTTTCTTATCATTGTACTGACATATGAGAGGGATAATTTTTATTGTTTTACTTATGTATTCTGATATTTTCCACGAGACATTAGTTTGGTTTAAGATGGTGACTATCTGGTATTTTGAAATGTGATAAGTATTGTGATTTAACTTGCTTATTTAATAAATGTTTTAAAGTTTCCACTATGTTTTTATATTTTTGTCTTGTGAGTTTTAGTCTCTATGTTGTTGCTTTATACCTAAGCGCTTCACAAACCTTAACGCATCCTCATATGGGTGATTTTAAGGAGTGTGCGGTATCACATTTCGTATCAGAGCCTAAGATTACAAGATCACAGAAAAGTTTTTGAAAAAGTGTTTTCAAAAGTAAAGAATTTTTAAGTAAAACTTATTTTTGAATAATATCCTCTCGGGTCAATTACAATATTCCTTTGATTCCTTTTTGAACACTTGTCTATTTCTTTCTAGCATGTCTAAGAGTCCCAATTTTCCAGAAGGCGCTCATATTTCAACATGAATCTGTAGATATGTAGAAGCTACGACTCCTGCAAAGGGAAAAGAAATGCCACACCTCCAGCTGTATCCGCGATAGTTCCACCTAATCCAACGGTTAATGTAATAACCCGGAAAATCCAAACCAATTTAAAATTTTTATTTCGGCAATTTTGATGAATTTTGAATATTTAAAATAATTTATTTTAATAATAGCGACAAGAAATTTATTTTGAATAGAATTAGAAAGGATATATTTATTTGAATCGACGTTAGAATATAATATTTATTTTAAATTATAAAAGGAATTGAAAATGGCGCGGTAGTTCGAAAATTTGATTTCAAATTTCAAATGAATGTACAAGATTCAAAATAAATCGGATTTTGGCGAAACCAAAATATTAGAATCTATTTGGAAATATCTTTCCAACGAATCCGAAAAATTAAAATTTCGTAGCGGGAATAAAAGTTATGCCCAGTTGAAAATTCAGAATAGTCGCTTTGGAATTTTGGCCCTTAAAAATGGAAATTTTGCAAACGACATCCGTTTTCGATGAAACCACTTTTGTTGGATCCGGGATGTCAAATTATTGCTAGATTCCAAAATTCATAATTTTTGGAATTAATATGTGAGCGTGGCGAAGTAAAACATGTTTTGTCAATTTCAGTCAATTTGGATCGACTAGAAAATGGCCATTTTTCAGACGGTCTCCAAATTCGACAAAACTAGTTTTGTTAGAACCGTATCGTCAATATGAAGCTAGAAAATATTTTTTCTGGAATTTTTAGAATCCGTATGTGGCCCCGGTAAATTAAAATGTACATTCAAATTTAATATATATTCATTTATATTTTATTTTAAGGCAAAACTGATTGAAACGATGGAATTGGCTTGCGGGACAAATCCCATTGTGTCCGGAATGTGGGTAATTAGCTAGGGGCGACAGTCGGTGGGTTCGATTAAGGATTCAAATTAAAAAGTTACTTTGGTGGGATTAAAAATAATAAATTATAAATTATATAACTCTCTTCCTGTAACACCCCACGTCCATTAATGTCACTCACAAAGGGAATGCATTAACTTCTATGGAGGTTTTAGGTGAATATAGAACAGTAAAATTTCAACAAGACAGATATAAAATAGTACTTGGAAATTTAAAAACTTTATTTCAATTGCAGCAGAAGTCAAAACATGTTTGATTACATTATAACACCATAATCAAAGTCAAGTACAATATCTATCTTGACAAAACAAGTACATAATCCCATTACATAAATAGCCATTAAAAAGAAAGATAACAAGCTAGACTTTACTTTAGCAGTCCAAGCTTTCCAAGAGATAAGCAATCCAATCAGACTTCACTGGAACTTGGCCCAACCTGAGGACCTGAAGGGAGAAAAAGATGAAAAAGAGGGGGGGTCAGACATAAAGTCTGGCGAGTATGATAATTCTACAATACTATTATCAAAATAACTGGACTAAGGCATAAGCTGGAAAACAAGGAAATGTCTATGAAAGAGCAGATTAAGGACATAGACAATCGCTAAAGGAAACGTTATAGGCTCTCCTAAATACTAAAGGATAAACACTATACTGCACCATACCAGTCACCCTAAAGATTGATTCCACTTAACGTGTACCTATCCCTACTAGACGTACCCCCTTAATAATGGTAATTCCACGTACTCCTAGCTGACGTCATAGGTGCCGTCTGCCCCTATCTCCACTAGGTGTACCCCTTTAATACTTAATTAATAATGGTAGCTTCGTGTACTACTAGGTGTACCCACTACCCTGCCCCATTCGATCGGCTCCCTAACTCGTAGATACCCGTGCTGGCCCCAGAGTGGGGTGTATCACTCCCCTAAAGTGGCAACCCGATACAACTTAAGGATGCATGGCTTATACCTACACGATGCAACAACATCTAACCTACCAGCCCGGGTCCACACACGCATGTGAAACCCGTTGGACTTGCGTTGCCACCGCCCCCTGTTTTGGCCTCTTATAGTCAAACCCAGTATGCGTGTCCCGTCCTCGACTTGGGTCGAGCCCACAAAGATACGTTTTGGGATACTGGTTGAAATGGGCCCCCATTATTTCCCACAAGCATTCCACCTAAGCTTGTCCCATTAGTCCATCCACTTAACCCACTTAGTCATGTTCATTTACATGTGTATTTGGTTAAGTCTAATCGTATTTCAAATGCCTCTAAAGGCAACCACTAGATTCCTCATGCCACCCAAGGCACCTACTTAACCCCCATGTCCCACCTTACATGATTATCTGGCTAAGTATTTCTTATTTCATTAAGGCCATAACCTCATAAAGACCTCTCACATTAGACTGGCATTTATGGCAGCTGAATTTGTCGGGCGGGTCCGGGCAGTCTTACACCATAAAAGAGTCTAACCTCGTGTCTTTACAACTGTTATGCTTTAGTTTGGGCCTAGGACCTCTCACATTGGACCGACATTTGTGACTACTGGATTTGTTGGGCGGGTCCGGGCAGGTTTACGTCACAAACGGGTCCAACCTCGTGTCCTAAGCATTGATTATTATTAATAATCCACTTTCCCCAATTTTAATAATTCCCTACTTGAATTATTAATTAATTCCAAATTTAACAATGTCCATAATTGACTCAATTATGGACATCCATTTAAGGCATGCAAAATCATATCAATTGCACCCCAATTTATTAATTTCCTAATATTACCCCTACCCCACGTTTGAACGTTTATTCGCAAAATGTATGCTAGACCCGATTAGTCTAACTCATAGCATAAAAAATAATATTCACAACAACAATATATATATGTGACTAAATAAATCATAACAAGGGGTAAAACTTGCATACATTACAACTTGCATAAGGTTATACATGTCATGGATCTAAGGGTGTCAACTTATTCATAATTCACATAATATGATTTTGATCAAATTTCATAAACTTGTATAGGACATGTGTGAATCAACATCATTAACAATATGGTTTTATATGGGTACACCTAACTCAATAGGCAAATTCCCAAAAATCAAAATTCATTTAATCATAGATTCATGTATATGGGTACACCTAACTTAATAGGCAAATTCCCATATTCAAGATCCAATTAATTTGTAGATTCATGTATATGGGTACACCTAACTCAATAGGCAAATTCCCATAATCAAGGTCTATTATAAAAAAAACATAAACTTTAAACATGATCCAATTCGCATAAATACTAACATCATGATTTTACAACTTGTATGATTCAACACAACTAAACATGACATCATTATCATATAACATAAGTATTTCAACATATGTGATAATATGAGATCTACAACATATATAAGATTTACAACATAGCATATCATAATTTGCAACATAGCATGATATTTACAACATAGCATAGCATGATTTACAACATGGCATAACATGATTTATAACATAGCATAGCATGACTAATCACATATGACATAGCATATGATTATTTACAACATAATCACTACAACATAACAACATATATATGATAACATAATAGCATAACAAGAGATCCACAACATAATTTACAAATACATAACAATTCATATCACTTTCTTGTGATCCATTCATAACTTAATCAAATTATTTTATAATAATATTGTAAGATTCATCATACTCACAATTTTAAAGAAGAGAAATAGAAAGAGAGAGAGCTTTTGATTTGATTTAAGTAGATTTAGTTTGTAGATTAGGCCTTCTTCTTCTTTAGTTTGTGACGGCTATGCTGAACTCCATGGCAACGGCATGTCGGTAGCTCTCCAATTTTTCAAGTGATTTAGGGTTAGAGTCTACCCACTTATTTATAGATGTTAGGATTCATTTAGGCCATTAGATTTAACCTAGAAATAACCGCAGCCATTCAGACAAGATGGGGTTTATCTTGTTGACTCAGCAATGAGTCAGAAGTGACTCAGCAAACACTCAGCAAATTAATAAACTTCTATTCATGTTTACATTAACTGTCCATATATATATAAATATATATATATATACACACACGCACCTATTCATGAATTCAAATAATGCAAATTAATTACTTGCCTGAAAAAAAAGGAAATCGAGCATATAATTTAATTTCCCCTTTTTTTTTCTCTACTTTCCTTGCAACATGCAAAATCAATGCATAATGAAGTTACCTACATACATACATATCTACTTATGCATAAATCTTTCCCTCCAAATAAATTAACTGTATTTATCTTCTCAATTATATATATATACATATATATATTCAATATATATATATATATATATTTAATTTTTTTTTGAACCGCGTTCACACTAAGCCACTTTTTAGCCATTCCCCTAAAACAAAAATATGGCGTTGGCGGGGATCGAACTCTGCACCTCTTGTATGTAAGTCACATGTTCCAACCAAATGAGCTATTATGTCTTTTGCTTACAATTCTTAGAACAATGCTAAACATTATTCTTTTCTCATTCCTCTTTTTCCATGTTTTGCTGCAATATTTAATTTAAGGATATCTTTTTCATACGGAGTCCAATTTACGCAAACTCGGACTCTATCTCAAGCAGAATTCCGAGATGAATGCAATGGAGCAACCCGTTTCACCTAATTATTTTTCTAAAAATTAATTATATCTTGACTTTTTTTTATGTTCACAGAAAATACGGGGTGTTACATTCTCCCCTCCTTAAAGGATTTCGTCCCCGAAATCTTCAAGTTAGGAAGAATGTGTCCTACCATCCAATCATCCATCTACTCAACCATCAGGCACAGGCATCCATTGTCCTTAAGAGACTTCTAATGCTTTCATGTTTATATGCATAGTGTGTGTACATGTCCTTATCCAATGCAAAAATCAGGCGATCTACTGATTCAGTTGACCTCCTTAATGCGAACCATGATAGTGTCATGCATCCATTATGTATGCAAAAGATTCCTAATGATACATATTATTTCTATATGCGTGCACAACCATTCATCTTAATGCAGCATCCATATGATAATACAACCACTATTCATTCATTAATTTAAATATGCACACATATTTATATGCAATATGAGAGTGACTGAGCCGATCTAGTGCCTAAAGTGTGTGTATATGCATCCACGAGCAACCACTAGCAAACACTTGCATCCACTTGCATCCATCAAACATAACATGTCTCAAACACATGTTTCAACCATAGGACTACCCTTCTAAAGGTCAAAGACTTAAACGAGAGGATGTACTAAAGATAGGACAAGTATAAGCTAGGCGATAAAGGAGAATATAAAAGACATAACCCCGAAAAGGAAGGGGTACAACAAACGAATATTCTCTTCCGTCTCCCAAGTAGCGTCTCCTTGATCTTCTTCCCATTGCACTTTGACTAGCTTGACCTCTCGGTTTCTCAACTTCTTAATCTCTGACCCAAGAATGCATGTAGGAGCTAGTCTGATCGTGGCATCTCGCTCTACTTCCACTTCCTTAAGCGTGTTCGGCTCCACCACTTTCGCCGTATCATGTAAACACTTCCTCAAACTTTCGTCCCATAATATACAAAGTTTACCGTCCCTACGCAACCAACCCTTATCATCTAGGGTATACCTACTAAGATGGCTAGACGACTCCCATCCTTTAAGCTTTTCTACTATCTCAACCAACTGTGGGTCGTCTTGCTGTGCCTCACCAACTCGTTCTAGAAGTGTAGGTCTAACCTCCAAGGATGCTAACAAACCAGGTACTAGGTCAACGGAGGGTCTAAAGTCAAACATGGAGATGAATTCTAAGCTTCGTCGTTCAACAAACAACGGACTCAAGGACAACCTTTTCCTACTTAAGGCGTCTGCTACCACGTTACCCTTGCCCGGGGTATATGCTATTTCAAAATCGTAGGAGGCTAGGAATTCCATCCACCGTTGCTGCCTTAAATTCAAATCCTTCTGAGAGAATAAGTATTTTAATGATTTGTGGTCAGTGAACAATTCGAATTTCTCACCAATAAGATAGTGACGCCAAGACTTAAGCGCGAAAACAATTGCGGCTAACTCAAGGTCATGCGTAGGGTAATTCTTTTCATGAACCCTCAACTGCCTTCCACCATAGGCTATTACTCTTCCCTCTTGCATGAGGACCGCGCCAAGTCCCGTCCCACAAGCATCAGTATAGACGGTAAACGGTTTATTCCCGTCTGGCAGCACTAAGACTAGGGCTGAAGTTAAGGCTCTCTTTAAACGTTGGAACGCATCATCACAATCTTCGTCCCACGTAAAAACCAGGTTCTTCTTCGTTAACCGTGTTAATGGAGCTGATATTTTTGCGAAGTCTTTGATAAACTTCCTATAATAGCCAGCCAACCCCAAGAAACTTCTTTCTTCGGTTACATTTTTAGGGACCTTCCAATCTTGGATGGCCACCACCTTTGCGGGATCCACTGCTATCCCTTCCTTGGAAACCATGTGCCCTAAGAACCGTACTTCTTTCCTCCAGAAGTGACACTTAGAAAATTTTGCCATAAGGTTATGCGCTCGAAGGGTTTCCAACACTTCCCTAAGATGTAGGGCATGCTCTTCTTCATTCTTAGAAAAGACTAAGATGTCATCCACAAAGACTACCACGAATTTGTTAAGGTACTCCCTAAACACCCTACTCATCAAATCAACAAAATATGCGGGGGCGTTTGTCAAACCAAAGGGCATCACTAGCCATTCATAGAATCCGTCAGGAGTCCTAAAAGCAGTCTTATCTATACTATCCTCAGCCACTCTCAGTTGATGAAAGCCAGTGGCTAAGTCCAACTGCGAAAACACTGAGGCGCCAACTAACTGATCAAAGAGATCGTCAATCCTCGGCAGTGGGTGTCGGTTCTTTTTAGTAAGCTTGTTTAGTTCTCTATAGTCCACACAAAGTCTAAGGGACCCATCCGCCTTTGTAGCAAATACTACTGGAGCACCCCACTCCGATATACTACGTCTTATGATCCCCTTCTCAAGCAACTCCTTCACTTGCTTATTGAGTTCCCTCCTTTCACGAGGAGCCATGTGGCGCACTGGCAAAGATACGGGTTTAGCATTATCCACAAGATAAATTTGAAAGTCTATCTCCCGCTTTGGAGGTAAGCCCTTCACCTCCTCAAACACATCCGGATATTCCCGGACCACCTCTACCGTTCGCAGATTCTCTACAGACGCGTCAAGCGATTCAAGATAACTTAGCATAACGGAATTTATGGGACTACAAAAGATGTCGAGAGCATTACCAAGGCGAGTCACAAGCCTAACTACTCTCCTTTCACAATCAAGAATGGTCCCATTTCTAGATAACCAATCCTTTCCTAAAATTAGCCCATAGCCCGTGAAGCCCAATACATAAGCATCACATCTAAATTCAACGCTAAGTATAGAGATTTTCAAATCCAAACATATCATGGTCAAATGAGCTGAACCCCCAATTGGATTTGAAACAACCAAGGGATCCTCTACTAAACTAGTGTTCAAGTGCAGTAATTCAACTAATGATGCAGAGATAAACGAATGAGATGCGCCAGAATCGAATAAGGTACGGACAGGATGATCAAACAGAAAAACTAAGCTTTCAACAGAAATTGTTCTACCTCTTTCTTGCAGCGGTGGGGCCGCAATAGCCTGAACTTACCCCCTTGCCTGCCCTGGTGCCATAAGAGCCTGCACCTGTCCTCCCGAGGTAGACCCTGCCCTCTGCCCCTTATTTGGGCAGTCCTTCACCAAATGTCCCGCATCTCCACAATGAAAACAACCAGTCTTCTTTTTCTTTCTACAATCTTTGCTGAGATGGCCAGGCGTCCCACAATTGAAGCATCTCTTCTTCCCTTTGCCATTATTGTTTTTACCACCCTTCTTATTTTGCTGTTGGGGTTTCTTCTGGTCCCCTTTCTTTTCAACTGCCTTATCCTCATGCATAAGTGCCATTTCTACAAGCCTTTCAAAGGTGGCTCCCATAGGGATGTGGGTCATAGCCAACCCTTGCAACGGTTCATTCAAGCCTCTAACGAACCTCAAAGCTTTCTTCTCTGGCGTGTTCACCAACTCCAAGCCAAACCTTGCTAACTGATTAAATTTATTGACATATTCCTTCACTGATAAACTCCCTTGCTTTAATGTCAGGAATTTTTCCATATTTAAATTCTCCTCTGCCCTTGAAAGAAACTTTGCCTCTTTGGACAATCCTAATAAGGTGTCCTATTTCTCCAAAACAACTAGCCTTCTTCTTCACATTCTCCATTCGTGACCTCCCACCAAGATGAGGTTTCGTCCTTTATTAACCTAACAGCTATTTGAACCTTCCTCCCATCATCCATCTTAAAGGTTCCCACAACCCTCCACCTCCTTGGACTAACTTCTAGCCCGACAAACGTCTAAGTCCCTTGAAGTGGTTCTTCCGTCCTTCGTACCAAAGTCCATATTTATCTTAGAAAAAGCATCTATACGCGGAGGGGAAATTCAAAAAGAGAAAGAGGAAGAGATTCAAAACGGAGAATCGAAGGAAGGATATATGGCTCTTGGGGATTATGTTCTCAAAATAAACCATTCTTTCAAAAATACTCTTCTACAAACATATTTTTGAAAGTATTCTTTATAAAAATGCTTTTGAAAAATAGTTTTTCAAAATATCTTATCTGTTCTGGTAACCTTATGCTCTGATACCACGTGTAACACCCCACGTCCATTAATGTCAGTCACAAAGGGAATGCATTAACATCTATGGAGGTTTTAGGTGAATATAGAACAGTAAAATTTCAACAAGATAGATATAAAATAGTACTTGGAAATTTAAAAACTTTATTTCAATTGCAGCAGAAGTCAAAACATGTTTGATTACATCATAACACCATAATCAAAGTCAAGTACAATATCTATCTTGACAAAACAAGTACATAATCCCATTACATAAATAGCCATTAAAAAGAAAGATAACAAGCTGGACTTTACTTCAGCAGTCCAAGCTTTCCAAGAGATAAGCAATCCAATCAGACTTCACTGGAACTTGGCCCAACCTGAGGACCTGAAGGGAGAAAAAGATGAAAAAGAGGGGGGGTCAGACATAAAGTCTGGCGAGTATGATAATTCTACAATACTATTATCAAAATAACTGGACTAAGGCATAAGCTGGAAAACAAGGAAATGTCTATGAAAGAGCATATTAAGGACATAGACAATCGCTAAAGGAAACGTTATAGGCGCTCCTAAATACTAAAGGATAAACACTATACTGCACCACACCAGTCACCCTAAAGATTGATTCCACTTAACGTGTACCTATCCCTACTAGACGTACCCCCTTAATAATGGTAATTCCACGTACTCCTAGCTGACGTCATAGGTGCCGTCTGCCCCTATCTCCACTAGGTGTACCCCTTTAATACTTAATTAATAATGGTAGCTTCGTGTACTACTAGGTGTACCCACTACCCTGCCCCATTCGATCGGCTCCCTAACTCGTAGATACCCGTGTTGGCCCCACAGTGGGGTGTATCACTCCCCTAAAGTGGCAACCCGATACAACTTAAGGATGCACGGCTTATACCTACACGATGCAACAACGTCTTACCTACCAGCCCGGGTCCACACACGCATATGAAACCCGTTGGACTTGTGTTGCCACCGCTCCCTGTTTTGGCCTCTTATAGTCAAACCCAGTATGCGTGTCCCGTCCTCGACTTGGGTCGAGCCCACAAAGATACATTTTGGGATACTGGTTGAAATGGGCCCCCATTATTTCCCACAAGCATTCCACTTAAGCTTGTCCCATTAGTCCATCCACTTAACCCACTTAGTCATGTTCATTTACATGTGTATTTGGTTAAGTCTAATCGTATTTCAAATGCCTCTAAAGGCAACCACTAGATTCCTCATGCCACCCAAGGCACCTACTTAACCGCCATGTCCCACCTTACACGATTATCTGGCTAAGTATTTCTTAATTCATTAAGGCCATAACCTCATAAAGACCTCTCACATTAGACTGGCATTTATGGCAGCTGGATTTGTCGGGCGGGTCCGGGCAGTCTTACACCATAAAAGAGTCTAACCTCGTGTCTTTACAACTGTTATGCTTTAGTTTGGGCCTAGGACCTCTCACATTGGGCCGACAATTGTGACTACTGGATTTGCCGGGCGGGTCCGGGCAGGTTTACGTCACAAACGGGTCCAACCTCGTGTCCTAAGCATTGATTATTATTAATAATCCAATTTCCCCAATTTTAATAATTCCCTACTTGAATTATTAATTAATTCCAAATTTAACAATGTCCATAATTGACTCAATTATGGACATCCATTTAAGGCATGCAAAATCATATCAATTGCACCCCAATTTATTAATTTCCTAATATTACCCCTACCCCACATTTGAACGTTTATTCGCAAAATGTATGCTAGACCCGATTAGTCTAACTCATAGCTTAAAAGAAAATATTCACAACAACAATATATATATATGTGACTAAATAAATCATAACAAGGGGTAAAACTTGCATACATTACAACTTGCATAAGGTTATACATGTCATGGATCTAAGGGTGTCAACTTATTCATAATTCACATAATATGATTTTGATCAAATTTCATAAACTTGTATAGGACATGTGTGAATCAACATCATTAACAATATGGTTTTATATGGGTACACCTAACTCAATAGGCAAATTCCCAAAAATCAAAATTCATTTAATCATAGATTCATGTATATGGGTACACCTAACTTAATAGGCAAATTCCCATATTCAAGATCCAATTAATTTGTAGATTCATGTATATGGGTACACCTAACTCAATAGGCAAATTCCCATAATCAAGGTCTATTATAAAAAAAAACATAAACTTTAAACATGATCCAATTCGCATAAATACTAACATCATGATTTTACAACTTGTATGATTCAACACAACTTAACATGACATCATTATCATATAACATAAGTATTTCAACATATTTGATAATATGAGATCTACAACATATATATGATTTACAACATAGCATATCATAATTTGCAACATAGCATGATATTTACAACATAGCATAGCATGATTTACAACATGGCATAACATGATTTATAACATAGCATAGCATGACTAATCACATATGACATAGCATAGGATTATTTACAACATAATCACTACAACATAACAACATATATATGATAACATAATAGCATAACAAGAGATCCACAACATAATTTAGAAATACATAACAATTCATATCACTTTCTTGTGATCCATTCATAACTTAATCAAATTATTTTATAATAATATTGTAAGATTCATCATACTCACAATTTTAAAGAAGAGAAATAGAAAGAGAGAGAGAGCTTTTGATTTGATTTAAGTAGATTTAGTTTGTAGATTAGGCCTTCTTCTTCTTTAGTTTGTGACGGCTATGCTGAACTCCATGGCAACGGCATGTCGGTAGCTCTCCAATTTTTCAAGTGATTTAGGGTTAGAGTCTACCCACTTATTTATAGATGTTAGGATTCATTTAGGCCATTAGATTTAACCTAGAAATAACCGCAGCCATTCAGACAAGATGGGGTTTATCTTGTTGACTCAGCAATGAGTCAGAAGTGACTCAACAAATACTCAGCAAATTAATAAACTTCTATTCATGTTTACATTAACTGCCCATATATATATAAATATATATATATATATATATATATATATACACACACGCACCTATTCATGAATTCAAATAATGCAAATTAATTGCTTGCCTGAAAAAAAAAGGAAATCGAGCATATAATTTAATTTCCCCTTTTTTTCTTCTCTACTTTCCTTGCAACATGCAAAATCAATGCATAATGAAGTTACCTACATACATACATATCTACTTATGCATAAATCTTTCCCTCCAAATAAATTGACTGTATTTATCTTCTCAATTATATATATATATATACACATATATATATATTTAATATATATATATATTTAATTTTTTTTTTGAACCGTGTTCACACTAAGCCGCTTTTTAGCCATTCCCCTAAAACAAAAATATGGCGTTGGCAGGGATCGAACTCTGCACCTCTTGTATGCAAGTCACCCGTTCCAACCAAATGAGCTATTATGTCTTTTGCTTACAATTCTTAGAACAATGCTAAACATTATTCTTTTCTCATTCCTCTTTTTCCATGTTTTGCTGCAATATTTAATTTAAGGATATCTTTTTCATACGGAGTCCAATTTACGCAAACTCGGACTCTATCTCAAGCAAAATTCCGAGACGAACGCAACGGCGCAACCCGTTTCACCTAATTATTTTTCTAAAAATTAATTATATCTTGATTTTTTTTATGTTCACAGAAAATACGGGGTGTTACAATTCCCTCACCTCACTTCCTCCCTCCCCGACTAAATCAGAATGAAATAAAAAAAACCTAGCCTAATCGATGACCGCCGCGCTTCCAGGGGACCATCACCGCCGCCGCACCTGGTGCGCCTCCTCCTTCAGGTGATGCCGCACTCCTCCGACCCACTTCCTCTCGCTTCCCTCTCTCTTCTTCGTATAAAACTCCCAACGCCCTTCAATCGAAGCATCCGCGACCCCACAGCGCCAATAACTGCCACTGCCCCGCCTGCTCCGACCGAACGCCGCCACCACCGAGCTCCGACGCCACCTCAACCCCTCTGCTCCGCCTTCTCCTCCGATTTCTCCCCCAAATTGATTAAAGTGAGTTTTTTTTATATATATACATTTATTTTCAGTTTATATTATATGAAAGTGAGCTTGTGAAAAAAAATGATGAATTTCTTAACATAAGTGAGTTTATTCATTTAATTTAAAGATTGTAAAGTGAAAAGAATATTGAAAATAAAAAGTTGTGATCTTTGAAAATAACAAGTTATGAACTTTGAAAAAAAAAAGTTGAGATTTTTATATAAGGAAAGTCGAGATTTATATATATATATTAACATGACAAAAATACGATTTGCATATGAATAACATAATAAAAATATGATTTTTATTATATGAGAAGTGATAATAAAAATATGATTTTTATATTATAGAGATAATAAAAATATGTTTTTTATATTATAGAGATAAAAAAAAAATATTTTTATATTATAGAGATAATAAAAATATGATTTTTATATTATAGAGATAATAAAAATGTGATTTTTAATAATCAACCGCGTGATACAGATTGCGATGGTACTGTCGGAAAACAAATCTGAATTCAAACCGTTCAGAGATAAGGACTAGAGGAGTGGATCCCAAAGGTGAGAACTCCTCACTATAATTTTCTTTGTTCAGTTATATATTTCATAACTGCATATATGAACTGCTCCCCGTCGTCCACAGACCATGGACGACTTGTATGTTCGGTTGATTGGATTGATTTGGTTGAATTTGGTTTTATGCGTGATTTGAGTAGATTAGATTTGGGTTTGTGTATGACGTGCGCCATTATGAGGCGAGGGATAAGGCTAGACCTTATCTCGGTTCTAGTATCGCGCCGTTATGCCGCCGAAATTTTCTGAAAATGTTAGAACAATAAAAATTTCATTTTTATTGTATAAATGAACTGAATAGAATATTCATATGTTGAATAAAATATTTTATCATTAAAAAATATAATTTTTAACGCGTATATGAATAAAATAAATGTTCATTCACAAATCAGATGATTTGTTTATCTACACCCATTTGACTGATATGGATTGGGACGATAAATTTTACACGTCACCCAACTGCACAAATAATATTCAGTATTTGTTGGTTGAAACCCCACACGGGTGTTGGGATGATATTTGACGTACAGTAATCCCAATAATTAGCTGTAGTTCGATCGATTGATTGACAGACTGTTGTAAGCGTTAAATATTTATATTTGATGCTTATGTAGTGTAGAATGCACTCTGGATGATGGTTGACGGTGTTTGATTGTTGTTTTATACATGCACGTATGAAATCCATATAAATCACATTATATGGTAATTGACTGTGTCTGATTCCAGTTCAGAAATAATGAATATTTTAAAATAACGAATATTTTCAAATAATATTCAGAAAAGAATCAAAATATGATTTTGATGTTCGATTTAGGATGGACACGATTATATTTAAATATATAAAGCCGTGTTGGTTAGATTAACGACATTTCGACGGGAACGATATTTATATCGATTTTATTCATTTTTATAATAAATATCGAAAAGGAAATGATTTTGAAATATAATGTTTTGAAAATACTATCATTTATACATCGATGATATGGAATATTCAATTTTGATTTGAAATTGAATATGAAGTTGAAATCATTTTGAAAACGAATTTAAAACGATTAATAAAATACATTTTAAATGGAAATAAATGAAATATATATTATATATATTATATATATAATATAATGGCCTGAATAGAACGTGCCACACCGCGGCAGTTCGCGAATTTCGACCATTGACTTCAAACGGACATTACGGGAGATCCGACCATCAGATTCTCCTAAAACCGGGACCGTTGGGTTTGTATCGAAAAGAGCTTTCTAACGAATAATAGATATTTGAAATCTAACAGTTGGATTTGGAATTATGACCAAATCAAGTTTCGAAAAGGTCGTTGTAAGTGCAGTTCGATGGCCATTTATGGAAATTGACTGTACGGGCCTTGATAAAATTATTAAAAATATCAATAATTAGTGTAAAATCATAAGAAATGATTTGGAAAGAATTGGGATGAAAAATTCCATATTTGAAAAGACAAAGATGTATTTTTATCAAAATGAACTAGTTTGAAATAGAATAATAAATCCAATATTTTTAAAATAAATAAATTGGATTTGAAATGGTTTTTAAAAATAACCAGGATTTCCAATATATGAATTGGAATGGATTTAAATCGAAATTATCTTCGAAATATTTCGATATTGGATTCCGTGATTATACGGATATTGTGGAGGAATTTGGAAGATATATATATATCGTTATTCCAATACGGTATTTGTTGGTTTCAGAATTTAATATTGAATATAAGCCGATATATTTTCTATTCAGAGCCTTGTATTTAATATCAAATTGGATTTTGTGTTGTCGTGAATGGTATCTTTAATAATACTGTTCTTAAACCCAATGAAGTTAAGAAAATTAGAATCTGACTGGAGATTAGTTAAGTTGAATGGTTTCCTGGGCACTGATCTGATGTTGGTTTCGGCCTTCGGGGTTAATACTTAGGGAATTGTTCTCTTACTAATTTACGGTTAGAGGCTAATGTGAATTGGGTTTATTGTGAACTGTGTTTTTAACGGCATTCATTCTTTAACCCGATTTATGGTGAAATGTGATTTGGAATTTATAAATCTTTTTATTAAGATTTAACGGGAATTTTCCAAAGTAATGGTTTTCCAATTTAATATATTAAATTGGAATTGAATGGAATTCGATTGATAATAATTGATGTGAACTTGCGGAGGAAGACTGTTAATACATATGGAATTTAGAAGGCTTTGCCATTATTCCATTTATATTATTAGTCAGATACGGAAATTGATATCGATTATATATTGATTTGTTTTTCCATGAAAATTCCATAATTAATGGAATGTGATTGGGGTTTATCGTGAACGGTGTTTTAAATAACACTTGTTATTTGACCCGATTAATGATGGCATGCGATTTTGGGTTGTCGTGAATGGTATCTTTAATAATACTGTTCTTAGACCCAATGGAGTTAAGAAAATCAAAAACTAACTGGAGATCAGTTAAGTTGAATGGTTTCCTAGGTATTGATCTGATGTTGGTTTCGGCCTTCGGTGTTAATACTTAGGGAATTGTTCACTTGCTAATTTACGGTTAAAGACTGATGGAATGGAATGTGATTTTGGGTTTATCGTGAACCGTGTTTTAAATGACATTGGTTCTTTAACCTAGTTTAAGACAGGATATGGTTTCCCAAGTTAAACAATCGTTAATATTGATTTTTGGGAAGATTAAAACCAAGTGGAGTATTAATGCATCTTTAATTAGATTGAAATGATATACAAAGAAAGATTAAAGAATAAATTTAAAGAATTTATCTTTGATAAAATTAATGCGGACCTTTCCCAAAGTATATGAATATTTGGATAAAGAAATATTCTAGATTGGAATGAGGCGTATGTTGTGTTCTTATGGCACTTGTTTATTATATATGCGAGTTATTCAAAAAGACCGGGTTTATCTCATTCTGAATAACTGATTCGACGATATGTCGAGGATGAAGACGGTGGTTGAAGACCAGAGGTCTTCACATCGTTTGGATGATTACGGATGTCTTGATTGGGCTGTACACCCAAGGCGAGGTAATAAGTGGTGATCGTCCAGACGTACTTGGAGATCGACGGATATGTGAAGGCCTCTCCTCTGTATTGGACATATAGGGAGGAATAAGGTGCCTCCGTTTTCGTTCAGACCCAGAACGAACTTGTAAATGGATGTGTGTCTGACGATCGGATATCATTCTGTGTGATTGATATACATCGGTTGCATAGCGTGAATTGCCTGTGTGGCATGCTGAAATGCAAATGATCAAGGCTTCTGTTGAAAAGCAGAGTCTTGTGGTTGATGATCAAAGCACGGCTTTATTATAGCATAGCTTTTTGTAGCATTAATTCACGAGCCTCACACACCGGTGTGAACCAAAAACGGGAGAGGACCCCAGGGAGGGCATGCGTTTCCTTCTAGCTAGGATTGGTGTCAGCGTTTTGCACGCCCTGGCATTTTACTTATGTGGATGATGGATAGCGAGGCGCCTCGGTTATATTGGTCGATCCGGGACCGATGGAGTCATTTTGCTCATTGACGCCCCATAGGGTGGGAAAACGCAGTGTTCAGGTATTTTAATCCACTCCGTGTGGACCGGCCCTGACGATCCAAGGGACGATGCGTTCTGTTCCTGAGGGGCGGGATAGAGCGTCTCGAAGCGGTAAGGACGATCCCTTGCCTTGGTTCACAGATGGAAATCCAACTTCCAATACGACAATCATGCGGTTTTAATTGTAGAACTAGTATGGAGACATGGTATATGGTACCCATGTCGTCTATGATTGATATATTTATATTCTATGTTGTTTCCTTCACTTATAGTAACGATAAAAGATGAAATTTAGCGTTTCAAGCATTCTTTGGCTATTATAAAGTAAAACCCTATCCTCTGGCTTGCGTTGCATTGTGTGATGAGACCTGGGTCTTATAATAGCTTCATTGTTCTTTATTTAGCATTGTGTTGTTGTTTTATGCACTGGTATTCTTGGGAGGAAACCCGTTCTGTGTTATACGGTGTGGTCCTTGGATTTACTAACTTTAAGATCAAACTAATAACTGTTTTAGTTCTCACACCAGTCACATGACTGACTTGGAGTTTATTGTTTTAACCTAAATTCTGGGTGCCCCTATTTTCCACGGGCAGCTAGTAGTTTTGGTTTTGCAGATTTTTATTCACAGGATCCTGGTTTATAGCTGAAGTGATATTCGGAAAGCTCTGTATCCCTGTATTTCTTTCAGTTATGTTTTGTATTATTTTTCCGTTGTCGTAATGTATTTAAATATCTGATAATTATCAAATGCGTAATATTTATTTAACTCTGTATATTCTTGTATTTTGATAGAATTGTTGTAATAAATAATGAAATGTTCTTCTGTTTGTGTTCTAATATGTCGTGTTCTCAAAGAAATTCGTTCTTTCCTTCACGGGGAAGTTCAGGTCGTTTCATTTTGGTATCAGAGCTTTGGTTTACAGAGCTCGAGAACAAGACACATTAGAATCAAACGGAAGAATTCATCAGAGATTGGATTAGTAATATCCAATAAGAATGACTCGTTAGAGATGGGATCAGTAGTATCCTAGAACGAGTGTGAATAGTATATTTTTAAAATGAAAACAAATATTGTTTTGAAAATTTAAACCTTATTCAACGTATTTGAATATTTATTTTAAAATGATTTGGACAGTCCAGTATATAAAGATTTTGCATATACGCCTTGCAAATGTATATTCGAAGTTTTAATATACTGGATAAATATAGAATCACACTCTAGTCGCCTGGAGATGATACTGATGATTGCAGCTGCATCATCAGTATATATATGTTCGAGTTTCGAAAGTGGAATCTTTATATATTTCCAATTGACTGGTGTGAGAACCAAAACTAGATAGGGTTTATTGTTGTGAATTGGCATCAAAAACATGATTTTCTGTGTATATATATATATATATATATATATATTAAAATTATGAATTTGAAAAGCTAATCAACTAATTGATTGATGGTTGTGTTGTATGATTATTTGTTAACCAATAAAACCACTATGTGAATGTAAGGTAAATTTAGCCAAATTGTCTCAAATATTGAACTGTATTGAAGATTGTTTGAAATTGCATGCATATACATGTGTATCCATTGAGCAGGTCATTGCAAAGAGGCTAGAGCAGAAGAATAAAATTGTTTGCCCAACAAATAGGTACATGTTTATTGTATTTCTTGGGGTTTTTGATAATTTTATAAGCCGATTGGATAGCCGCTTTGCTGTTTCTTTTTCTTTTTGGATTTGAAAGGCCTGTATGGCAATTTCGGGATTTTCCCGGTGCTCCCGTACAAGGGAGGTTATGGCGAAATTTTTCAAAAATTCGGGGTGTTAGCCAAATTTTTGGAAAATTTGAAAAGTTCTTAGAAACTGAAAGTTGAAAAACTTAAGCCATAATGAAAAGAATGAAAGTTGAGTTGGTTTGTAAAACTACTTCCAACTTCGTTCCTTTTCGAGGACGAAAATATTTTAAGTTGGGGAGATTGTAATAACCCGGAAAATCCGAACTAATTAAAAAAATTTATTTCAGCAATTTTGATGAATTTTGAATATTTAAAATGATTTATTTTAAATATTAGCAATGAGAAATTTATTTTGAATATAATTAGAATGGATATATTTATTTGAATCGATGTTAGAGTATAAATATTTATTTTAAATTATAAAAGGAATTGAAAATGGCGCAGTAGTTCGAAAATTCGATTTCAAATTTCAAATGAATGTGCAGGATTCAAAATAAATCGGATTTTGGCGAAACCAAAAATATTAGAATCTATAAGGAAATATATATCCAACGAATCCAAAAAATTGAAATTTCATAGCGGGAATAAAAAGTTATGCCCGGTTGAAAATTCAGAATAGTCGCTATGGAATTTTGGCCCTTAAAAATGGAAATTTTGCAAACGACCTCCGTTTTCGATGAAACCACTTATGTTGGATCTGGAATATCAAATTATTGATAGATTCCAAAATTCATAATTTTTGGAATTAATATGTGAGCGTGGCGAAGTAAAACGTGTTTTGTCAATTTCAGTCAATTTGGATCGACCAGAAAATGGCTATTTTTCAAACGGTCTCCAAATTCGACGAAACTAGTTTTGTTAGAACCGAATCATCAATACAAAGCTAGAAAATATTTTTCGGGAATTTTTACAATCCGTATGTGGTCCCGGTAAATTAAAATGCACGTTCAAATTAAATATATATTGATTTATATTTTATTTTAAGGAAAAACTGATCGAAACGATAGAATTGGCTTGCAGGACATATCCCATTGTGTCCGGAATGGGGGTAATTAGTTAGGGGCGACAGTCGGTGGGTTCGATTTAGGATTCGAATTAAAAAGTTACTTTGGTGGGATTAAAAATAATAAATTATAAATTATACAACTCTCTTCCCTCACCTTACTTTCTCTCCCCCCGACTAAATCAGAACGAAATAAAAAAACCTAGCCTAATCGATGACCGCCGCGCCTCCAGGGGGGCCATTGCCGCCGCCGCACCTGGTGCGCCTCCTCCTTCAGGTGATGCCGCACTCCTCCGACCCCCTTCCTCTCGCTTCCCTCTCTCTTCCTCGTATAAAACTCCCAACGCCCTTCAATCGAAGCATCCGCGACCCCACAGCGCCAACAACCGCCACTGCCCCGCCTGCTCCGACCGAACGCCGCCACCACCGAGCTCCGGCGCCACCTCAACCCCTCTGCTTCGCCTTCTCCTCCGATTTCTCCCCCAAATTCATTAAAATGAGTTTGTTTTTATATATATACACATTTATTTTCAGTTTATATTATATGAAAGTGAGCTTGTGAAAAAAAATGATGAATTTCATAACGTAAGTGAGTTTATTCATTTAATTTAAAGATTAGAAAGTGAAAAGAATATTGAAAATAAAAAGTTGTGATATTTGAAAATAACAAGTTATGAACTTTGAAAATTAAAAGTTGAGATTTTTATATAAGGAAAGTCGAGATTTATATATATATATATATATATATATGTATGTATGTATGTATGTATTAACATGATAAAAATATGATTTGCATGTGAATAACATAATAAAAATATGATTTTTATTATATGAGAAGTGATAATAAAAATATGATTTTTATATTATAGAGATAATAAAAATATGATTTTTATATTATAGAGATAATAAAAATATATTTTTATATTATATAGATAATAAAAATATGATTTTATATTATAGAGATAATAAAAATGTGATTTTTAATAATCAACTGCGTGATACAGATTGCGATGGTACTCTCGGAAAACAAATCTGAATTCAAACCGTTCAGAGATAAGGACTGGAGGAGTGGATCCCAAAGGTGAGAACTCCTCACTATAATTTTCTTTGTTCAGTTATATATTTTGTAACTGCATATATGAACTGCTCCCCATCGTCCACAGACCATGGACGACTTGTATGTTTGGTTGATTGGATTAATTTGGTTGAATTTGGTTTTATGCGTGATTTGAGTAGATTAGATTTGGGTTTATGTATGTCGTGCGCCATTATGAGGTGAGGGATAAGGCTAGACCTTATCCCGGTTCTAGTATCGCGCCGTTATGCCGCCGAAATTTTCTAAAAATGTTAGAATAATAAAAATATCATTTTTATTGTATAAATGAACTGAATAGAATATTCATATGTTGAATAAAATATTTCATCATTAAAAAATATAATTTTTAACGCGTATATGAATAAAATAAATGTTCATTCACAAATCAGATGATTTGTTTATGTACACCCATTTGACTGATATGGATTGGGACGATAAATTTTACACGTCGCCCAATTGCACAAATAATATTCAGTATTTGTTGGTTGAAACCCCACACGGGTGTTGGGATGATATTTGAAGTACACTAATCCCAATAATTAGCTGTATGTCGATCGATTGATTGACAGGCTGTTGTAAGCGTTAAATATTTATATTTGATGCTTATGTAGTGTAGAATGCACTCTGGATGATGGTTGACGGTGTTTGATTGTTGTTTTATACATGCGTGTATGAAATCCATATAAATCACATTATATGGTATTTGACTGTGTCTGATTCCAGTTCAGAAATAATGAATAGTTTAAAATAACGAGTATTTTCAAATAATATTCAGAAAAGAATCAAAATATGATTTTGATGTCCGATTTGGGATGGACACGATTATATTTAAATATATAAAGCCGTGTTGGTTAGATTAACGCCATTTTGACAGGAATGATATTTATATCGATTTTATTCATTTTTATAATAAATATCGAAAAGGAAATGATTTTGAAATAAAATGTTTTGAAAATATTATCATTTATACATCGATGATATGGAATATTCAATTTTGATTTGAAATTGAATATGAAGTTGAAATCGTTTTGAAAACGAATTTAAAATGATTTATAAAATACGTTTTGAATGGAAATCAATGAAGCATATATTATATATATATATATATATATAATATACTGGTGTGAATAGAACGCGCCACACCGCGGCAGTTCGTGAATTTCGACCATTGACTTCGAACGTACATTACGGGAGATCCGACCGTCGGATTCTCCTAAAACCGGGACCGTTGGGTTCGTATCGAAAAGTGCTTTCTAACGAATATTAGAGATTTGAAATATAATGGTTGGATTTGGAATTATGTCCAAATAAAATTTGGAAAAGGTCATTGTAAGAGCAGTTCGATGGCCATTTATGGAAATCGTCTGTACGGACCTTGATAGAATTATTAAAAATATGAATAATTAATGTAAAATCATAAGAAATGATTTGGAAAGAATTGGAATGAAAAATTCCATATTTGAAAAGATAAAGATATATTTTTATCGAAATGAACTAGTTTGAAATATAATAATAAATCCAATATTCTTAAAATAAATAAATTGGATTTGAAATGGTTTTTAAAAATAACCAGGATTTCCAATATATGAATTGGAATGGATTTAAATCGAAATTATCTTCGGAATATTTCGATATTGGATTCCGTGATTATATGGATATTGTGGAGGAATTTGGAAGATATATATATCGTTATTCCAGTACGATATTTGTTGGTTTCAGAATTTGATATTGAATATAAGCCCATATATTTTCTATTTAGAGCCTTTTATTTAATATCAAATTGGATTTTGGGTTGTCGTGAATGGTATCTTTAATAATACTGTTCTTAAACCCGATGGAGTTAAGAAAATTAGAATCTGACTGGAGATTAGTTAAGTTGAATGGTTTCCTGGGTATTGATCTGATGTTGGTTTCGGCCTTCGGGATTAATGCTTAGGGAATTGTTCTCTTACAAATTTACGGTTAGAGGCTAATGTGAATTGGGTTTATTGTGAACTGTGTTTTTAACGACATTCGTTCTTTAACCCGATTTACGGTGAAATGTGACTTGGAATTTATAAATCTTTTTATTCAGATTTAACGTGAATTTTTCAAAGTAACGGTTTTCCAATTTAATATATTAAATTGGAATTGAATGGAATTTGATTGATAATAATCGAAGTGAACTTCTGTGGAGGAAGACTGTTAATGCATATAGAATTTAGAAGGCTTTGCCGTTATTCCATTTATATTATTAGTCGGATACGGAAATTGATATCGATTATATATTGATTTGTTTTTCCGTGAAAATTCCATAATTAATGGAATGTGATTTGGGTTTATCGTGAACGGTGTTTTAAATAACACTTGTTCTTTAACTCGATTAACGATGGCATGTGATTTTGGGTTGTCATGAATGGTATCTTTAACAATACTGTTCTTAGACCCAATGGAGTTAAGAAAATCAAAAACTAACTGGAGATTAGTTAAGTTGAATGGTTTCCTGGGTATTGATCAGATGTTGGTTTCGGCCTTCGGGGTTAATACTTAGGGAATTGTTCACTTGCTAATTTACGGTCAAAGGCTTATGGAATGGAATGTGATTTTGTGTTTATCGTGAACCGTGTTTTAAATGACATTGGTTCTTTAACCCAGTTAAAGACAGGATATGGTTTCCCAAGTTAAACAATCGTTAATATTGATTTTTGGGAAGATTAAAACCAAGTGGAGTTTTAATGCATCTTTAATTAGATTGAAATGATATCCAAAGGAAGATTAAAGAATAAATTTAAAGAATATATCTTTGATAAAATTAATGGGAACCTTTCCCAAAGTATATGAATATTTGGATAAAGAAATATTCTGGATTGGAATTGTAATGACCCGCATTCTACGCATCGGAGGATCGTAGAATATTTATTTCTTTCTCATATGAAGTCGTATGGTCATGTAACTTTGGGAAACATCTATTAGAGTCATTTCCCATGCTTATGATTTTTGTCGATTTTTAAATGACCATTTTGCCCCTAGTTGATCTTGTTTTGGACATAACTTTTGATTGGAAAGGAATTTTGACCTGAAACCACTTCCATTAGATTCGTTTGATGGTTTACCTTTTCGTAGAGTGGTCACAATAGCCAAACGGACTTACCGTTTGGGAGATATGGCTGAAATAAGGTTTGGAGGGTGAAAAACTGCTTAACCGGGCCAAATAGGGTGATTAGTGAGTAGGCCCATAAACCATTTCGGGATTAGGGTTATGGGAAGGCTGAAATGAGATGGAGAATCATTTCATTTCAGTTTTCTAGCCTCCACTTATCACCAAGAAACCCTAAAAATGGCCTCCAACCTCTAAATCACCTCCAAATCATCTTTTGGTCAAGGATTTGGCTTAGCAACCTCTAATCAAGGAAGATCTACACCAAAGCAACATTGGAGCTGTTGTTTAGCATTAAGATTCACATCAAATCAGATATTTATTTCAGATCTTAGTTTACATGTGGCTAAGGTGAGTGATTTGCATAGTTTTACACTAATTATGGCTAGTTGAGGGTAATTAGTGTTAATTAGCGAATTTAAGCATGATAAAATTCTGGAAAAATGTTCATAAATTCCTAAATGATGTTTTAGACCTCTGATATGAATTTGGGTTAATTTGGTTAAGTTTTGCTAATCCTATCATTAGTCTCACCTAAACATGCTTAAGGGGAAATATGGGATTTTGGGTATGTTTGATCCATTTTAACCTATCATATTGATGTTTTGATGTTTGTGGTTGATTAAGCATGTTGCTATGACTGAACGATATGCTTTGTGATTGATTTTAATAGTTAGAATGGTCGAAAACTTCGTCGAATGGCGTAAACACTTGCTGGAACAGTTTCAGAAACCAGTGCAGGTTTCGGATCAGATCGGATATGGGGCTCGGATCGGATATGTTGAACTGGGCAAGGGATTCGATCGGATCGGAACCTGACACTTGAGAAAATTGGCAAAAAGGAAGGCTACGCTTACAGAACTGGGATCGGATCGGATTAAGGAGGACGGATCGGAGCGGAAGCACGAAGATGGATCGGATTGGAGCACGTAAAGGATGAGGAGGCGGATCGGAGCGGAAGCACGAACTGGAGGGGGATGGCACCCGACCCGACCCGAGGAGAAACACCCGACCCGAACCGATGAAGGATACCCAACCCGAACCGATGGCTTGAAGAGGACCCGATCTGACCCAGTACTGACCAATAACCCGAGATGCAAAGGTAGTCCAATATGGGAAGTTAGAGCTCAGGATCCAGTTGGGAACCGATGGGTTCACTTCATGGTTGGACTTTGCTGCGGGACGTGTGCTAAGGAGTTGTCGACGTTCATAACTTCGATTCACCACTAAAAATGAATGATGGGCTACTTATCAGTGCAGTAGAGTCATTACGACTCGAGGGGCAAGGTGATGGTAGCAAGACTACGTTATCAGTGCAGTAGAGTCATTATGACTTGAGGGGCAAGGTGATGCGTAGTAAGACTATGAGCCAGCGCAGATGGGGTGAATAACTCCATGGGGCGAGTGGACATAGTAAAGGATTGGTAAGACTATGAGCCAGCGCGGATGAGGTGAATAACTCCATGGGGCAAGTGGACACAGTAAGGATTAGTAAGACTATGAGCCAGCGCAGATGGGGTGAATAACTCCATGGGGCAAGTGGACATAGTAAAGGATTGGTAAGACTATGAGCCAGCGCAGATGGGGTGAATAACTCCATGGGGCAAGTGGACATAGTAAGGATTAGTAAGGCTATGAGCCAGAGCAGATGGGGTGAATAACTCCATGGGGCAAGTGGACATAGCGAGGGATTAGTGGCTACGTTATCAGTGCAGTGAAGCCAATTATGACTTCATGGGGCAAAGTGATCGTAGCAAGGTATGTTGGGTGATCGAAGTGGTGAATATCGTATGCTTTACGCACTGAGTGAGAGATGTGAGGATGGATGCTATGTTTGATTGTTTGCCATCACTATGACATGCACACCTCCCCCACCTCCGTATCTTTACACTGTTTGATATGGCACCTTAGAGTGTTGTACAGTATGTAGTGCTAACTCTTTGGTTGCAGGTCCAGGTTCAGGTATGTTTTAGTCTACCTGTTATTATTCGCTTTAGATGTTTATCGCTCATACCAGGTTTTATGTCTGACCCGGAGTTTTATGTCTCCTCTTATTACTCTGGGTGCTCACACAAGCGGACTAGAGACAGGTTAGCTGGTGATGCGCGAGTAGCTGATTCGGAGGCAGGCAGGAGGCTTCCACGTATGATATATATATATATATTCTCCTTGTGTCGTTGGTGGTCGCTACTTGGGCATTAGTAGCGTACCTCCTTTATCTTACTTTTGCTTTGAGACAGTTTGAAAAGTTGCAATAAGCTGTATTTTGGATTTCCACTGCTATGATGTTTGGTTTTGGTTTTCAGCTTATGCACTGTCTCACCTGTTTTATGTCAAGTATGTTATTATTATATTTTATTTTATGCGCTGTGAGACATTCTACAGGTTCTTTGTTAGTTCATTTCCTTCTTCCTTTTCCTTTTGACGAACCGTTCCGTGCTAACTGGACATGTGTACAGCGCACCTTTGGAGTAATTGTCGGTTGGTGCGGGGCGGGCCGTCACACTTGGTATCAGAGCTCTAGGTTGCGTAGTTAACCTAGGGAAAGACACCAGGGAGAGATAGTACGTATATGAGAGCGCATATTTGTGATTACTTTGGTTTTCAAAAGCTATATATATATACTATTAGTAGTATAAAGATAAAGTCGCACTGCACTAGCACCACTATGGGGTCGTTAATCGTTTCCCCTTTTTCAGATTGACGATGAACCGAGACACGAGGGGTGCTGGTAGAGGGACCAACCAGGGGAATGCCGCTGACATGAGGGCGATGTTTACTAACCTCATGAGAGATATGATTAGAGAAGTGCAAGGGGCAGTTCCCAATCCCGGAGTTGGTGTTGGCCCAGTAGTGCAGGCGCCTAGGGTCGATTTCGCCAAGTTGTGCAAAGATTACACTAATCTTGGCGGAAAGCCGTTCCACGGAACGGAGTCGGCCACGGATGTTCAGGACTGGATGGATAGCTGTGATCGTATCTTCGATGACTTGGGTCTTGAGGATGCGATGAAGAGAAGGCTAGCGTCTCGTCAGCTGCAAGGGCGAGCAATGAACTGGTGGAATGCCATTAGAACAGCTACTCCAGAGGATCAGGTTACTTGGGTTCAGTTCAAGGCTCGCTTTAGCGAGAAGTTTATTCCAGCTGCCCAGAAGTCAGTGTTGTTCAAGAGGTTCTTGGAACTCAAGCAAAACGGAAGGGCAGTTTTTGATTATATTGCTGAGTTCGACACTTAGTCGAAGTATGGGCTATCTCTTATCGATACTCCTGAGAAGAAGAATGAGAAGTTCATTACTGGTTTGGATGGGTACTTGGGGGAAAGGCTTATCAACCACATTGATGAGACTTTTGAATCGATTGTAGGGAAGGCTTTGAGATCAGAGAGTCTTTACCCTAAGTCAAAGACTGAGGCTGCATCTGCAGAAGGGCCAAAGCCGCAAGCAGGCGGTGGAGGCAAGAATAACTCTCAGAATAAGAGGAAGCAGGACCAATCTAAAGGTGGCCAGAAAAAGAGCAAGAAGGATGTTGAGTGCTTCAGCTGTGGTAAGAAGGGCCATTATGCTAAAGATTGTCGGGCCAAGCCAGCGGATAAGAAGTGCTTCAACTGTGGTCAAGTGGGACATTTCAAGGATAAGTGTCCGCAACCTCTTAAGGAGAAGAAGATTGTGAAAGCATATGCTATTGATGCTGTTCCTTCTTCGTCGAATGCCCCAACTGCGGCGGAGAAAGGAAAGAATGTGGTTATTCAAGGTATGCTTTCTATTTATGATGTACCAGTTCGAGTTTTGTTTGATACTGGGGCTTCCCGTTCCTTTATATCTAGTGACCTGGTAGATAAGTTGGGACTGGAACCCGAGATAGTCGATAGACCATTGGTTGTGACGAACCCGATTGGTGGTTCGACTAGCCTTAGTATGATTTGCAGGAATTTGGTCTTATCGAGTCATGGATGTATGTTTGTTTGTGATTGCTTTGTTTTGGGCTTTACTGGGTATGGCATTATATTGGGAGTTGATTGGCTCCAAAGATACGGGGTGGTGGTAGACTGTGAGGGCTTTTTGGTGACAGTGAGGGCAAATGATGGGCGGAGGGTAGTGTTTGGTAGTCTACCTAGTGATGGGGTTATGGCTAGTTTTGTAAATTCCCTCGACATCCCGCAGGATGAGTTGTCAGATGTGCCTGTGGTTGGCCAGTATCCGGACGTCTTCGAGGAGGTGACCGGGCTTCCACCACACTGAGAGATTGAGTTCCGTATTGATTTAGTGAAAGATGCCAGACCTATAGTGATGCCACTTCGTCGTATGGCACCAAGGGAGCAGCGAGAGCTCGGGATGCAAGTCAGCAATCTTTTGAAGAAGGGATTTATTAGAAGGAGTGTCTCCGAGTGGGGAGCACTAGTTGTGTTTGCCACTAAGGCAGATGGTTCCCTTCGTTTGTGTGTGGACTATCGTGAGTTGAATAAGGTAACGAGGAAGAATAAGTATCCTCTACCGCGGATAGATGATTTGTTTGATCAACTGGAAGGAGCAAGAGTGTTCTCCCTGTTGGACCTCGCGACAGGATTTCATCAGCTACGAGTAGCGGATGAGAGTTTTCCAAAAACGACATTTAGGACGCCGTCTGGATTTTATGAGTGGTTGGTCATGCCATTTGGGTTGACCAATGCACCAGTCTATTTTGTGGATCTTATGAATCGAGTATTCAGAGATCAGTTGAATAAGTTTGTTCTTGTGTTCGTGGATGATATCCTTGTTTATTCAAGGACAGAGGAGGAACACATGGGACACTTGAGGATAGTGATGGAGGTGTTGAGGAAACACCAATTGAAAGCGAAATTTTCTAAGTGTCATTTTTGGAGAAGGGAAGTGAGATTCTTGGGTCATGTTGTTTCCGAGAGTGGTATTGCCGTGGACCCTGCGAAGGTGGCTACGGTACAGGATTGGCCTACGCCCAAGAATGTAACGGATGTAAGAAGTTTCTTGGGATTAGCTGGATATTATCGTAAGTTTATCCAGGACTTCTCCAAGATAGCAGCACCGTTGACTCAGTTGACTAAGAAGAATCAGTCCTTCGTCTGGGACGAAGTGTGTGAGGATGCCTTCAAGAGTCTAAAGGAGAAGTTGACGCGTGCGCCAGTGTTAGTCATTCTTAAAGGGAATGAAGAGATGATGGTATACACGGATGCTTGTGGTACCAGACTGGGTGCAGTATTGATGCAAGGAGGTAGGGTTGTAGCTTATGCTAGTCGACAGCTAAAGCCGCATGAGAAGAAGTATCCTACCCATGATTTGGAATTAGCAGCGATTGTATTTGCGCTGAAGATGTGGAGACACTATCTCTTGGGAGAAAGATTTGAGTTGTTTACCGATCATAAATCGTTAAAATATCTCCTCTCAGAAGGATCTAAATCTCCGCCAGCAGAGATGGTTAGAGTTCTTGGCTTCGTATGATTTTGATATCGCATATACACCTGGGAAAGGTAATGCGGTAGCCGATGCCTTGAGTAGGAGACATGCCAACTTAGGGGAAATGTTTCTTGAATGGAAGCAACTGGAGTATATCGCGGGGTTTGATTTCAGACCAAAGTGCGAATTGGATCCAGTCATGCTAGCTAGTTTGACGATCAGACCCACTTTGATAGAGCGGATTGGTTCTAGTCAGAGGGACGGTCCTAACCTATTGGAAATCATCTCCAAGTTAGAGATGGGTAACGATGAGGAGGTGAATGTGTATGGGCTTGATCGAGATGGATGGCTTCGAAAGAATGGAAGACTAGTTGTACCCAACGTGAATGGTTTGAGAGATGAAGTGCTTAGAGAATGTCATCACTCAAAACTAACCATACATCCCGGTGGTAATAAAATGTATCGAGACATGAAGCAGACTTACTACTGGGAAGGGATGAAAAGAGACATTGGGAAGTTTATATCCAAATGCATGAATTGCCAGCTAGTTAAAGCCGAGCAAAGGAAGCCTAGTGGATTGTTGCAACCATTAGAAATTCCCGAATGGAAATGGGAGCAAGTCTCGATGGATTTCATCGATGGCTTACCAAGGACTAGATCGGGATATGATAGCATTTGGGTAATTGTGGATCGATTGACTAAGAGTGCAAGATTTATACCTGTCAAATCGACCAGAACGGCAGCCAAGTTGGCAGAATTGTATATGAAATGGGTAGTGAGATTTCATGGAGTACCTAAAAGCATTGTGAGTGATCGAGATCCGTTGTTTACTAGTGGGTTTTGGAAGAGCTTACAAGAGGCTCTAGGGTCAGGATTACATCTCAGTACCGCATATCATCCTCAGACCGACGGTCAAACGGAGAGGGTGAATCGTATATTGGAAGATCTCTTGAGAGCTTGTATATTGGATTTTGGTAGATCATGGGATGACCATTTGCATCTAGTAGAGTTTGCATATAATAATAGCTACCAATCCAGTATCGGTATGGCTCCATATGAAGCTATATACGGAAGACCATGCAACTCACCATCATGTTGGATAGAAACTGGCGAGAAGTTTGTGCTTGGACCAGATGTGGTGAGGGAAACTTCCGATAAGATCAAGATCATTCAACAACGAATGAAGGCTGCCCAACATAGGCAGAAGAGTTATGCTGATAAGAGGAGAAGAGACTTGAAATTCTCCGTTGGTGACTTGGTGTTCATCAAGATCTCTCCGTTAAAGAGCGTGATTCGATTTGGCAGGAGAGGCAAGTTGGCACCAAGATTTGTTGGCCCATTCCCTATTCTTGAATTAGTTGGGAATTTAGCATATAGAGTTGGCTTACCAGAGAAGATGGTGGGAGTTCACAATGTATTTCATGTTTCCCAACTAAGGAAGTTCGTTCACGACTCAGATATGACTATTTCACCTGATCAGTTAGAGGACTTCGAAGTAGAACCCGAAGCGGTTGGGAACCGCAAGCCGATTCGTATTGTGGGGCACGATACGAAGCAACTTCGAAGGAAGGCGGTGAAGCTAGTCAAGGTTCAGTGGGGCGAGAACGAGAATGATCGTACTTGGGAGACAGAGGAGAGCATTAGGAAGATGCATCCAGAACTCTTTGCCTGGTAAGATTTACTTTGCAATTTAGTTTTCCGCAAGCTAGGGTAGACTTGTTTTTCTTGTTTTGCATGCTTGATTGTTGTTTTATGATTGATAGGCATGCGGGACCTTTGTGTGTGTTTTGATTAGGGAATTTCGGGGGCGAAATTTCTTAAGGGGGGGGAGTGTAATGACCCACATTCTACGCATCGGAGGATCGTAGAATATTTATTTCTTTCTCATATGAAGTCGTATGGTCATGTAACTTTGGGAAACATCTATTAGAGTCATTTCCCATGCTTATGATTTTTGTCAATTTTTAAATGACCATTTTGCCCCTAGTTGATATTGTTTTGGCCATAACTTTTGATTGGAAAGGATTTTGACCTGAAACCACTTCCATTAGATTCGTTTGATGGTTTACCTTTCCGTAGAGTGGTCACAATAGCCAAACGGACTTATCGTTTGGGAGATATGGCTGAAATAAGGTTTGGAAGGTAAAAAATTGCTTAACCGGGCCAAATCGGGTGATTAGTGAGTAGGCCCATAAACCATTTCGGGATTAGGGTTATGGGAAGGCTGAAATGAGATGGAGAATCATTCCATTTCAGTTTTCTAACCTCCACTTATCACCAAGAAACCCTAAAAATGGCCTCCAACCTCTAAATCACCTCCAAATCATCTTTTGGTCAAGGATTTGGCTTAGTAACCTCTAATCAAGGAAGATCTACACCAAAGCAACATTGGAGCTGCTGTTTAGCATTGAGATTCACATTAAATCAGAGATTTATTTCAGATCTTAGTTTATTTGTGGCTAAGGCGAGTGATTTGCATAGTTTTACACTAATTATGGCTAGTTGAGGGTAATTAGTGTTAATTAGCGAATTTAAGCACGATAAAATTCTAGAAAAATGTTCATAAATTCCTAAATGATGTTTTAGACCTCTGATATGAATTTGGGTTAATTTGGTTAAGTTTTGCTAATCCTATCATTAGTCTCACCTAAACATGCTTAAGGGGAAATATGGGATTTTGGGTATGTTTGATCCATTTTAACCTATCATATTGATGTTTTGATGTTTGTGGTTGATTATGCATGTTGCTATGACTGTATGATATGCTTTGTGATTGATTTCAATAGTTAGAATGGTCGAAAACATCGTCGAATGGCGTAAACACTTGCTGGAACAGTTTCAGAAAACAGTGCAGGTTTCGGATCGGATCGGATATGTTGAACTGGGCAAGGGATTCGATCGGATCGGAACCTGACACTTGAGAAAATTGGCAAAAAGGAAGGCCACGCTTACTGAACTGGGATCGGATCGGATTAAGGAGGACGGATCGGAGCGGAAGCACGAAGATGGATCGGATTGGAGCACGTAAAGGATGAGGAGGCGGATCGGAGCGGAAGCACGAACTGGAGGGGGATGGCACCCGACCCGACCCGAGGAGAAACACCCGACCCAAACCGATGAAGGATACCCGACCCGAACCGATGGCTTGAAGAGGACCCGATCCGACCCAGTACTGACCAATAACCCGAGATGCAAAGGTAGTCCAATATGGGAAGTTAGAGCTCAGGATCCAGTTGGGAACCGATGGGTTCACTTCATGGTTGGACTTTGCTGCGGGACGTGTGCTAAGGAGTTGTCGATGTTCATAACTTTGATTCACCACTAAAAATGAATGATGGGCTACTTATCAGTGCAGTAGAGTCATTGCGACTCGAGGGGCAAGGTGATGGTAGCAAGACTACGTTATCAGTGCAGTAGAGTCATTATGACTTGAGGGGCAAGGTGATGCGTAGTAAGACTATGAGCCAGCGCAGATGGGGTGAATAACTCCATGGGGCAAGTGGACATAGTAAAGGATTGGTAAGACTATGAGACAGCGCAGATGGAGTGAATAACTCCATGGGGCAAGTGGACACAGTAAGTATTAGTAAGACTATGAGCCAGCGCAGATGGGGTGAATAACTCCATGGCTCAAGTGGACATAGTAAAGGATTGGTAAGACTATGAGCCAGCGCAGATGGGGTGAATAACTCCATGGGGCAAGTGGACATAGTAAGGATTAGTAAGGCTATGAGCCAGCGCAGATGGGGTGAATAACTCCATGGGGCAAGTGGACATAGCGAGGGATTAGTGGCTACGTTATCAGTGCAGTGAAGCCATTTATGACTTCATGGGGCAAAGTGATCGTAGAAAGGTATGTTGGGTGATCGAAGTGGTGAATATCGTATGCTTTACGCACTGAGTGAGAGATGTGAGGATGGATGCTATGTTTGATTGTTTGCCATCACTATGACATGCACACCTCCCCCACCTCCGTATCTTTACACTGTTTGATATGGCACCTTAGAGTGTTGTACAGTATGTAGTGCTAACTCTTTGGTTGCAGGTCCACGTTCAGGTATGTTTTAGTCTACCTGTTATTATTCACTTTAGATGCTTATCGCTCGTACCAGGCTTTTTGTCTGACCCAGAGTTTTATGTCTCCTCTTATTACTCTGGGTGCTCACACGAGCAGACTAGAGACAGGTTAGCTGGTGATGCGCGAGTAGCTGATTCAGAGGCGGGCAGGAGGCTTCCACGTATGATATATATACATTCTCCCTGTGTCGTTGGTGGTCACTACTTGGGCATTAGTAGCGTACCTCCTTTATCTTACTTTTTCTTTGAGACAGTTTGAAAAGTTGTAATAAGCTGTATTTTGGATTTCCGCTGCTATGATGTTTGGTTTTGGTTTTCAGCTTATGCACTGTCTCACCTGTTTTATATCAAGTATGTTATTATTATATTTTATTCTATGCGCTGTGAGACATTCTACAGGTTCTTTGTTAGTTCATTTCCTTCTTCCTTTTCCTTCTGACGACCCGTTCCGTGCTAACTGGACATGTGTACAGCGCACCTTTGGAGTAATTGTCGGTTGGTGCGGGGCTGGCCGTCACAGGAATGAGGCATAAGTTGTGTTTTTATGACACTTGTTTATTATATACGCGAGTTATTCAGAAAGACCGGGTTTATCCCATTCTAAATAACTGATTCGACGATATGTCGAGGATGAAGACGGTGGTTGAAGACCAGAGGTCTTCACATCATTTGGATGATTAAGGATGTCTTGATTCGGCTATACACCCAAGGCGAGGTAATAAGTGGTGATCGTCCAGACGTACTTGGAGATCGACGGATATGCGAGGGCCTCTCCCCTGTATTGGACATATGGGGAGGAATAAGGTGCCTCCGGTTTCATTCAAACCCAGAACGAATTTGTAAATGGATGTGTGTCTGACATCGGATTTCATTCTGTGTGATTGATATACATCGGTTGCATAGCGTGAATTGCCTATGTGGCATGCTGAGATGCAAATGATCAAGGCTTCTGTTGAAAAGCAGAGTCTTGTGGTAGATGATCAAAGCACGGATTTAATATAGCGTAGCTTTATGTAGCATTAATTCGCGAGCCTCACACACCAGTGTGAACCAGAATCGGGAGAGGACCTCAGGGAGGGCATGCGTTTCCTTCTAGCTAGGAGTGGTGTCAGCGTTTTGCACTCCCTGGCATTTTACTTATGTGGATGATGGATAGCGAGACCTTGGTTATATCGGTCGATCCGGGACCGATGGAGTCATTTGGCTCATTGACGCCCCGTAGAGCGGGGAAACACAGTGTTCAGGCATTTTAATCCACTCCGTGTGGACCGGCCCTGACGATCCAAGGGACGATGCGTTCTGTTCCTGAGGGGCAGGCTAGAGAGTCTCGAAGCGGTAAGGACGATTCCTTGCCTTGGTTCACAGTTGGAAATCCAACTTCCAATACGACATCATGCGGTTTTAATTGTATAACTAGTATGACGACATAATATATGATACCCATACCGTCTATGATTGATACATTTATATTTGAAGTTGTTTCCTTCACTTATAGTAATAATAAAAGATGAAATTTAGCGTATCAAGCATTCTTTGACTATTATAAGGTAAAACCCTATCCTCCGGCTTGCGTTGCATTGTGTGATGGGACCAGGGCCTTATAATAGCTTCATTGTTCTTTATTTAGCATTGCGCTGTTGTTTTATGCACTTGTATTCTTGGGAGGAAACTCATTCCGTGTAATACGGCGTGGTCCCTGGATTTACCTAACTTTGAAATCAAACTAATAACTGTTTTAGTTCTCACACCAGTCACATGACTGACCTGTAGTTTATTGTTTTAACCTAAACTCCGGGCGCCCCTATTTTCCACGGGCAGCTAGTAGTTTTAGTTTGCAGATTTATATTCACAGGATCCTGGTTTATAGCTGAAGTGATATTCAGAAAGTTTTGTATCCGTGTATTTCTTTCAGTTATGTTTTGTATTGTTTTTCCCCTGTCGTAATGTATTTAAATCTCTGATAATTATCAAATGTGTAATATTTAACTCTGTATATTCTTATATTCTGATAGAATTGTTGTAATAAACAATGAAATGTTCTTCTGTTTGTGTTCTGATCTGTCGTGTTCTCAAAGCAATTCGTTCTTTCCTTCACGGGGAAGTTCGGGTCGTTTCAGTTAATCTCTCTAAGCTGTGTAAGGATTTTTCTGCTATGGGGGGCAAGTCATTTCTTGGATCGAAGAGTTTTGCTGACGCTCATAATTGGCTAAGAGAGGACGATCATGTGTTTATATTATTAGAGCTTGATGATAGAAGGAGGATTCAGTTGGCCGCTTGGCAACTGAAAGGATAGGCATCGTATTTGTGTGAAGTAGCTGAGGTTGAGCGAGCTGTAGAGACATGGGATGAGTTCAAGGATAAGTTCGAGAAAAAGTTTTTATCACAAGATGATGAAGGGATGCAATTGGAGAACTTCTTGAGTCTGTGATAAGGTAATATGTCGGTTAAGGACTATGTGAATAACTTTAATGAGTTGGCAAGATTCGACTTAGATCTGGTTAATAATGCGCACAAGAAGGCTGTAAGGTTTGTGATGGGACTGAACCAACCCCCACAAGGGCTAGCAATGACGCATATTCCAATGGGAGCTACGTTTGAGAGGCTTGTGGATATGTCTCTCATGCATGAGGATGGAAAGGAGAGTAAACAAGAGGATAAGACTGAAGTGGCCAAGGCGGGTACTGGAAAGAAAAAGTGGAGGTCTGTTTGTGAACAAATTGAGCAACTGTAAACAACTTTTTAATTTGTTAGGCTTTCCTAAACAATAAGGGTTGTTGTAAAGGGGGTTGAACTCTAGGACCAAAAATTATTTTACTAATAAATCCAATCAAGTTATTCCGAAATTTTGATTGTTTGAAAATAACAAAAAATAAACAAAAAGAGAGTATTTAATAATAAATGAAAACAATTAGGAAGCAATGACATAAACTGGTTAATAATCATCAATAGCCAAAAATATTAATATAGATCTAATACATGTTTCTACCACAAACATGAATCAATGATAATTAGGTTTTTAGAAACAAACATGTGAATAATGACAAGCATAGCCTATTCTGGAGCTAAGCTCTTAAACAACCATAGGTTATCAGGATAGATTCACTACTTTATCTCTAAAACTCTAAAAATTAGATCTAAATCTGATAAGCATTAGATCGAACATGAATATACCCTGTAAAGGAGCATAGCTCTTAAACGACACAGAGTATGAAGGTTCAGATCTAACTCTTGGTTCAGATCTAGATCTATATACATGAAGTCCTAGTCTATTTGGCTATGTGATTCATATTGAATCTAGTCAAAGCGTCATCACCCCCTAATTAAAGGGATTAGCTAGACATAGCTAAATAAGAAATAGGGAAGAAGAAAAGAAACAACATAAACATAAATAAAATAAAAGAACAACTAAGAAGAGAAGGAAAAGAAGAATTTTATTCCAAGCAAAGAATTATAGAATAAAACCTAAGATTAAATGGTTCCAAATAAAAGAAATACAAGTGTATTTATAGTTGCTATGGAAGAGACTAAATGGCCAATTACACAATGTGGGACAAAACCCCTTTTCCCAGAATAACAAATAGACCAAATAGCTAAATGTGAATGCAAATGTCATAGCTTGTGGGCATCAAATGACATCAACTTCAATTGTTTTGAGCATGAATAGGAACTCCATAACACTTGAGACAAGCGATGTTTATGAAAAGACATTGAATCTTTAAAATATGCGGCATAAGGTGGTTGAACAACAACATTTCTTCAAGCTTTAATCTAGCTCTAAAAATCAACACTCTTCTTACATCAATTCTTCAAGCTTTTCAACAATTAAGTACATTAATCCATTCATCGTAAATAATCTGAAAATACAACTACAAATACACATTATCAATTATTTTAAATATAAAACAAGATAAATAAGTGGATAAAATATACACATTTACGCGTATATCAAATACCCCCACACTTATCTTTTTATTTGTCCTCGAATAAAGTAAAAAAAAAACTAAGATAAATCCGTTTTCGGGAGCATGCTTGCATTAAGCATATGCAATAAGCCTTTAAACCTTTAGTTGTCCCCAGTAGGACGAGTGTTGTCTGGTGAGGGTTTTCAGCAGATACTACCCACAAAATCCAAAAGAAAAAAGCATGTACAAAATGCAATTTTCGAAAATATTTGCAATATGAATGCAAGTTTTTAAAGGAATGTTTACAAATGGATAATTTATTTTACACGAATGAGTTAACACAAATTTGGGCCGTTACTATGAAATTTGAGTCCGTTACTAATCAAAACTTCAAACAAAATTCACGTTATCATCACAAACTCCTCCAGCTTGGCCAGTTGTTTTGGTAGAAACATTTGCAAATATGAAAAAAAATTCTATAATCGATATCAATAGTCATAAAACGGCATCTCAACTTCCTTTTTGTTAACAAGTTAGGTCGAATAAGTGAAGAGTGTGCTTGGATTTTAAGTGCTAACTCTCTCTTTATTACAAAATATTCACATTGTTATTATTTACAGATACCTTGGTATACCATACCTATACTGCATTACTACTTACGTGAGGGTTGATAATCTTAAGGTATCCAACTCGTAAAATGAGACCAAGGTATACCGATGTTGACTTTGTCAACAAGATGTCGGAAATAGCTTGGCGGGTTTGCACACCAACGCTAGATGTACTAGCAATGTTGGATACCCTTGGATTATTATTATTATATATATATACTTCTTTTTTTCTTTTTCTTTTCTTTTTTTCATAAGAGAGAGAGTTAAGCAAGAATATCTTAGCACAACTTCACTTAAAAGATCTAAAATGTTATCGCAAGTAGTCTAAATCAACCACTCATTTAATCGGATTACAATTTAGAAAATATTTCATGCTCATCACCTACGAATCTCCTTATATACCAATTACACCATATTTGCTCATAATTCAAACTTTCCTTTCATTATCCACTAAGAAAAGTAAATTTAAAAACATTTTAATCGAACGACCAAAATTATATGCTGACTCCATCATGTCTTATTTAAAAGTAAGTAGAAGTGCGAAAATCTTTTTTTTCTTTTCTTTTGTTTTTAAGAAAAAGGGAGAAAATGTCATAGCTTGCGGGCATCAACTTCAATTGTTCTGAGCATGAATAGGAACTCCATAACATTTGAGACAAGCGATCTTTATGAAAAGACATTTAATCTTTAAAATATGCGGCAGAACGTGGTTGAACAGCAACATTTCTTTAAGCTTTAATCTAACTCTAAAAATCAACACTCTTCTTACACCAATTCTTCAAGCTTTACAACAATTAAGTGCATTAATCCATTCATCATAAGTAATCTGGAAACAAAACTATAAATACACAGTATCAATCATTTTAAATATAAAACAAGATAAACAAGCGGATAAAATATACACATTTATGTGTATATCATGGCCCAATAAAGGAGCAATGAAAAGTGGAGAGAAGCCAGATAAAGCACAGATCAAGAAGGAAGTGAAATTTCACGGATGTGGTATAATGGGACACTTCATCAAAGAGTGTAAAAAACAGCCAAGAAGGGTGTTTGTTTTCAGTGCGGACAGGTTGGACATACAGCAGGAAGTGCCCTTAGAAGCAAGGACAGGGGGCAGGTTCATCCGGAGCACAGGTTCATGCGCTTGAGGCAGTTCAGACTGGTGGTAGCAGTCTGGACAGAGGTAGGAAGGTCACCGTAGAAGGTTTGATTTCTCTTTTTGACTTTCCCATTAGGACCTTATTCGATTCTGGTGCTTCTCATTCTTTCATATCCAATTCTGTTGTTGATAGTCTGCACCTAGATACTTCTATAGTTTCTGATCCAAAAGTTGTCTCAAACCCCATATGAGGTACGGCTCACCTATCTATGATGTGTAGGAATTTGAGGATTTCTATCATTGGCGTCGAGTTTGAGTGTGACGCGTATGTACTGGGTTTTATGGGTTATGGGCTTCTTCTAGGGTTGGATTTGCTGGCTATGCATGGTGTCATCCTTGACTGTGAAAGGAGAGTTTTTAGGCTTTTAACAGGCCATGGTAGGACACTCGATATTTCTTGCGACCTGTGAGGGTCAGCTATGTTCAGTTTCTTGGATTCTCTAAATGCTTCTGTCGACGATATCAGTTTGGTGCCCGTAGTTAGAGACTTTCTGGACGAATTCGAGGAGGTGATAGGGCCACCTCCCAGGAGCGAGATAGGTTTCCGGATATACTTGGTGGAGAATGTTAAGCCTGTTGCGTTACCAATGTGCCATATGGCTCCGAGAGAGAGGAAAGAGCTTAGTAAGCAAGCAGGCGAGTTGTTCGAGAAAGGGTTTATTAGGCGAAGCATTTCTATGTGGGGAGCACCAGTTGTCTTTGCAATTAAGGCGAACGGCTCTCTCTGGCTACGTGTGGATTACAAAGAATTGAACAAGCTCACGAAGAAGAATAGAAATCCACTCCCAAAGATAGATCACTTGTTCGGTTAGTTAGTTTGCACTTCGGTTTTCTTGTAGTTGGATTTAGCTATAGGTTTTCACCAGCTAAGTGTGGCAGATGATAACATAGACAATACTGCTTTTAGGACTCCCGACGGATTCTTCGAGTGGCTAGTTATGCATTTTGAGCTAATCAATGCACCGACGTATTTTGTGAACTTGATGAGCCAAGTATTTTGGGGAGTACCTGAATAAGTTCGTGGTGGTATTAGTTGATGATATTTTGGTATTCTCAAGAAGCGAGAAGAAGCATGCCTTGCACTTGGGAAAGGTCCTCCGTACTCTCCATGCACATCAGTTGAAGGCGAAATATATATGAATAAAACAAGGTTTGAAGTTTTTATACGCGTAAGAAGAATACATATGAATAAAATAAGGCTAGAATTCAAAACAGTTCAAATTTCACATAGAAAAAGGGAGCGGGAAAAATCCTGCCTAGGGGTGTCGACCCCTGGGTCAACCGCTCAAGGGGGTGTCGACCCATGGGTCGACCCCCCCCTTTGTCAGATCCGAGGCAGAATTCATTTCTCTAAATGTGGACACCTTTCTTGACCAAATTCATTAATTCTAGGCTACAAATAGAACCTAGACCCATTGTTTTATTCATCTAATTCAATGGCGACGACGGAGTGCTGCTCCAACGTAGTTTCTGCTAGCCTTTTCTTCTTCAGCAATAAAATATTAGACTGATTTAGAGATCTGTGATTTCAACATCCGCAATTACTCTTCTAATTCTTAGATCCAATCAAGTAAGTTAACTTTCTAGATCCGATCTATTCAATTTTTCCTCCTCTTTCTTTTCCTTTCTATTTTAGTAAAAATAGTCAATCCATGGTTGTTAGGTTCTGAATCCAATTAGGGGAAACCCATGGAAGATTAGACCTAGACTAGATCCAGGATTTGGAAAGCTTACGAGGTGAGTGGATTTAAGCTATAGCATTTTAGATAATAATACGTTATCGTTTAAAACATTCCCCGTTATTATATGTGAAATTGCCAGAATAATTAAGAATTAATGTTATAACAAGTTGAGATGTAAATATGAATAATTCATATGTTGAATCAGTTAAAGTGTTGGAATAATTACATGTTGAAAACAAACTTGTTAGAAAATGGGTAATGACTACTGTTGTTATAATCACATGATTCACTTGCAGTATATTATTGAGTAAAAGACATGTTTAACTTGTTGGATTTGAACAATTACCTGATTAAATATTTACATGTCAAAATAGAATTAAACACATGTTAAAAAGGACATGCGCCATAATATAGGCATAATTTGACGACATGTAAATAACATTACAGTAAAAAGGATAATATGCCTAAAATTCACATGAATAGAAATAATTGTTAAAGAACGAACATGCCTAGAGACACTGTAACGCTCTTAGACGCGAGGTTAGATTGCACTTGTGATAGAAGTCTGCTCGGAACCGCCCGGCATATCCAGCATTCACAAGAGATAAATCTAATGTGAGGGGTCTAAGTGCATAATTAAAACATGTAATGGTGCTAAAACACGAGGTTAAGTCAACTTGTGGTAGAAGTCTGCCGGGACCCGCCTAGCAAATCCAGTGTCCACAAGTGTAGTCTTAATGTGAGAGGTCTAGTGCATATATATATATAATAAGATATGAATAAATAACATTAATGAAAATGTTGTATAATAGGTAGACTTGTCCTTGGGACAAGTGAAGATTATAACTTAGGTTATAATAAACTAGCAAGGAAATAGGATAACTGGTGAAATGAGATAAGGGAAGCTTAATTGTAAATTAAGTAATTAGTAAATGGGGAAAACCTGAAACCAGTTGAGAAAAGGGGGAAAATATTTGAAATACAAGAAGTTGTACTTAATTATAAATTAAGTAATATGTAAACTTGGAAGTCTGAAACCCGCTGATAAGAATAACATGTTTAGACTTGTCCTAGGGACAAGAGGAAATTATAGCATTGGTTATAATAAATGGGTAGAGAAACTTATTAATGGGAATTAGTTAAGAGAACTAAGTTAATAAGTAAATAACGATAAGTTGTAGTAACTGTGTAAAATGGAATTATGATTAAATGAGAAAGAATGAGAAAAACTTATGAAGTAAGTTGTATTTAATCATAAATAATGACTGACATGTTAAATAAAAAACATGTGAATTGGGATATTCTTGATCACATATTAAGTAGAACATGTTATTGCAATGATGAAATCAAACAAGAATATAAAAGGGATTGTGGATTAAAGACCTTAGACCACAATATAGAGAATAAAATGTCGCGGGCTTATTAATAAACTTAAATGGGTTAAGTTATATAAATGAAATTAATAAGCAAAAGGAACTTGGTAAATTGATTAAGAATTTAACATGAATGAGAATAACCAAGTTAAATGGAAACCTGATGAGGTAAGGCAAGCACGTAAAAGAATGTTTAGACATATGGTCTAACAACATATTAAAGTGAGGCGCTTGGACCAGTCCGCACGTTTGAGGGTGAACAACCCAACGGGGTAGATCATCGAGGTGTTATAAGGCACAAGGGAGCGCACATTTATCTGATTATTCTGTCGACTCCAAAGGACTGGAAGGGGAAGCACACGTCTTCCTGAGATATGTAAGGTGCTCTTAGTAGTCCTCTGTGCGGTGGCAGATGTTTAGGATGTGCTTACAAAGGTTGGGTATGCACATAACTACTAGGTGGGTGGGCCTTGACAGAAAAAGTAGCTATGCAGTCAGAATGTTGTGACGCGGTGACACTAGGGTGAATCGGCGATTGCCTCAACGGGGAGGCGAAGGGCCACGACCAACAAGGATAGTAGATCGTGGGATACCCGTCATCGGCAGCCAGTGGGATGCGAAAAGACTAGAGCTAAAACCAATGGACCATTCACCTTTCACTATCGGGGTACAGTGGTTGAGAGAAGACGCCAAATGGATGTTTGGATTGTTTTTTAGGGGCAGTCGTTTAGCTTTTGTAGTCTTTACTAGTAGAGGGAGGGGCCGAGGTGGGGAAATAGCCACTGTGAAAACATACCCTAGGAATATCTGTATATAGAGGCTCTTAAAGACGGGCCTGTACAGATATGGAAAAGCTCTCGACCGAGTTCCGTGTTTCTTGTATCGCCCTACCACGGAACTTGGTGCACATTAGAGGACGTGCGATTGAGGCATCGAGCTACAATTAATGGTACGTACATAGGACAGTCTAGATACATGCATGTCGGCTCTGGGTGGTGTATTGTAGATTTAAGGGCATTATTCCAGTATGGAATCTGATTCAATCAAAGGTGGTAGTCTGTACGCTTACATAGCATAGTAATGACAGATATATGTGGAACGTAACAGTGTTATTTAGAGATTCGTACGTCACTCCGGCGTAGGATGAGAGACCGCGTTCATTTCTGTGGCATTACGGTGGAGACCGTGCCAGTGGGGTACCATGGGGTGTACCTCGGTATTGAGGGCTACCTACATATATACTATATTAGGTTAATCCACTGGGAAATTAATGGGTACGATGTGTGTATAAGCCTTGAGTGTTGTTAACCCAAGCAACATAATAAATAAGAAAATATGATTGAACGGTATATATAGGATTATCCAAAGTGTATAATTTAAATCCAGTCACCAGAACTTGTGTTCTGACCCCCTCCTCATAACATACTCGCAGGTTAGAATTGTGGCAGATGCATGATAGCTTTGGATACTGGTTAGGCTAGTATTATAAATACGGTAAGGCTATACTTTGATTATGCTATATTTTATCCATTCCGCTGTGGGATTTTTGTGAGCTCTGACATATTTTATGTCTCTATCTTTTCTGCAGGATACCAGAGCAAACCAATCCGCATTTCGATAGATTGGAATTTTGAAAAAAAATCGGTTTGTCGTAATTCGGATTGCTACATCTGGTATCAGAGCTTAGGTTTAGGATTCCTGTATAAATAGTGAGTGAACATATTTGTATTTTTAAAAATTATTATATATACCTAGATCCATAGAGGAACCCACTAAATAGAAAGAGTATAATATGGTAAGAAATGGGATGTTTGTTTTATACACTAAAGGAATGAATATGGAAATCTGAGACCCTTAGTTAATTTGAGTGGAGAGTGTACAATGTACTTTGTATGGAAGGAAAGTGGAGAGTGTACAATGTACTTTGTATGGAAGGAAAGTGAATCCCATATAATTAGTATTTTGGGTTAGTGGGCTTGAAAACCTTATAAATTGGAAAAGGTTGAATAGAGAAAAATGGATTAGGAATATATATAGTCGAGAGAATTGACATTGGGGAGTGTCTAGGAAAGCCAAGAAAATTGGAAACCAGCTTTGAGTCTAACCCCATTATTAACTTTTAAGAACTTGAAATTATAGAAGTTTTGGGAAAATGGTTTATGGTGTTTTCATGTTTTAATCTTAAAAGTTATAGTTTTAAAATATGTAAAGAAGTACATATTGGGTTTTGAAGTAAAATGGGGTATATTTTCCAAATAGTGATTTCTGGCGAAAATTTTGTCTAATATAAAATTCTCTCAATAAAAGGTGCATATTATAGAGCATGTATAGCTCGCTAGTTTTCTTGTTATATTTCATATAAGAATTTTTAATAAAGGAAGATTTGAAATCTCTATTCTTATGACAACCCTTTCTGATAAATTATTTTAACAAGATAATTTTGTTGGGTGGACAAAATAAGTTGTAGAAATCAAGAATAGAGTAAATGGCTGCACCTTGTAGTAAGAGACTGAATTGACCTTATTGGCAAGAACCTGTCGTAAACCCGATTGAGAAATAGTTGTCCTTATCTACTCGTGTTTTGTGATTTGAAAATAAAAATAAAAAATATTTAACATTTTTATTATGATGACATGTTTTTATGGTTTGGAAAAGGTGAGTTTTGAAGAGGAAAATAAAGTTTTGACATTTTTAAATTTCTGAAAGAAAATTTAAATAAAAAGGCCAAATCGTGTTTTAAAAGGATGGAGTAGGTAGGGATAGTGCCTAGGGAAGACGGGAAAAATTTGAGGCTATGAAGAGAATAGCTAGAATTATCTTGGAAAAAAATGCTAAGTTCTCGTAAAATACATAAGCATTGGAAAGCCTAGGGTGTTGCTTGAAATAATTGTTGGTACACATCTAAGACTAGTAGTGACTACTAGATAGTAAAGGGTGAGTAAGTATTTAGATCTTGTAGCTAATTTTCATGTTAGGGGTAAAATCCATTACTGCATTTCTGTTAGGGTCGTTCCGTTATTTTTTTCTTGTTGGGTAGTTCGGGTAACACCTAAACCTGTCGTGGATCCCATAGTTTGGACTTTTCTGTCTGAGGGGGACATAGTCCCGAGATTCTTGGCCCCTAGTAGTAGCTGTGTAAGGTGTATGTTCTCCTGTTTTAGTTGAAGGACTAGAAGGCTTATTTAAATTTAAAATTAAATCAGATGATTAAATAAGCTAAGAAAGGAGAGATGGTGCAACTAAATAGGAAATAACAAATTCAGTAAAGCAATAAACATGATAAGTTATGAGAAAAGATGGATAAAGATAAAAATTTCCAAGATAAAATGAAAAAGAAAACCTGTAACAAAAGAAAGTTTTCTTATGTGGGTTGTTCTTGGATAGAAAAATAGGGCATCTCTATAAATAGTTTCATAAAATCCAAGTACGGTTGGAAAAAGTTATATAAAATAAAACCGGGAAATGTGAAATTTTCCGTTTTCCACCTTTTTGTAACATAAGGAACAAAATTTAGAAAATTAGATTTTTCTGGAATTCGAAAAATAAAGTTGGTTGGTAGGATCATGGATGCAACAACTGGATGAACTACGTTCTTACTCAGTGAGAGTGTTGGAAAATTTGGATGAAAAAGCATTTTGATTTTCAAAATATTGCATTCATGTAGAAATGCCGGTATATTTAGGATGTGAGCATCATGTTTTAAAAGGATTTTTGGAAATTTGCATACACATGGGAGGTATTGCTTAGGCATACATGCATTATTCTGTTGTATTTCACTTCGCACAAGTGCACAATGTTTGCAAAAATTTGGATGCACACATGATGGATGTATATTATGCGAGGGATTAATTGATTTTTACCCTTATCAAGTTTCGGGGACGAAATTTCCTAAGGGTAGGAGAATGTAACACCCCGCATTTTAACCATAAGATAATAAAATAAGAATAACTTAATTAAATATTCAGAATTAAGTGAAACGGACAGCGCCATTGCGTTCGTCTCGGCATTCTGGTCAAGATAGACACCTGGTTTGCCTAAAACGGACATCGTATGAAGAAGTTATTAAGGTTTGAAGTTTGTATACACGTAAGAAGAATATATATGAATAAAATAAGGTCAGAATTCAAAATAGTTCAAATTTCATGTAGAAAAAGGAGCGGAAAAAATACCGCCTAGGGGTGTCGACCCCTGGGTCGATCCCTCAAGGGGGTGTCGACCCCCCTGTCAGATCCGAGGCAGAATTCATTTTTCTGAACGTGGACACCTTTCTTGACCGAATTCGTTGATTCTAGGCTATAAATAGGACCCTAGACCCATTGTTTTATTCGTCTAATTCGATGGCGACGACGGAGTGCTGCTCCAACGTAGTTTGTTCTATCCTTTTCTTCTTTAGCAATCAAAAGTTAGACTAATTTAGAGATATGTGATTCAACGTCCATAATTACTCTTCTATTTATTAGATCCAATCAAGTAAGGTAACTTTCTAGATCCAATCTATTCAAAATTTCCTCCTCTTTCTTTTCCTTTCTATTTTAGTAAAAATAGTCAATCCATGGTATTTAGGTTCTGAAGCCAATTAGGGGAAAACCATGGAAGATTAGTTCTGGACCAGATTCAGGATTTGGAAAGCTTACGAGGTGAGCGGATTTAAACTATAGCATTTTAGATAATAATATGTTATCATTTAAAACCTTCCCCTTTATTATATGTGAAATTACCAGAATAATTAAGAATTACTGTTATAACAAGTTGAGATGTTAATATGAATAATTCATATGTTGAATCAGTTAAAGTATTGGAATAATTACATGTTGAAAACAAACTTGTTAGAAAATTGGTAATGACTACTGTTGTTATAATCACATGATTCACTTGTAGTATATTATTGAGTAAATGACACATTTGACTTGTTGAATTTGAACAATTACCCGATTAAATATTTACATGTCAAAATAGAATTAAATACATGTTAAAAAGGACATGCGCCATAATATAGGCATAATTTGATGATATGTAAATTAGAATACAGTAAAAAGGATAATATGCCTAAAATTCACATGAATAGGGATAATTGTTAAAGAACGAGCATGCCTAGTTTCACTGTAATTTGACACTGTAATGCTCATAGACACGAGGTTAGATTGCACTTGTGATAGAAGTCTGCCCGGAACCGCCTCGAATTTCTAGCATTTACAAGCGGTAAATATAATGTGAGGGGTTTAAGTGCATAATTAAAACATGTAATGGTGCTAAGACATGAGGTTAAGTAAACTTGTGGCAGAAGTCTGCCTGGACCTGCCCGGCAAATCCAACGTCCACAAGTATAGGCTTAATGTGAGAGGTCTAGTGCATATATATATATATATATATATGTATATAACAAGATATGAATAAATAACATTAATGAAAATGTTGTATAATAGGTACACTTGTCCTAGGGACAAGTGAAGATTATAACTTAGGTTATAATAAACTAGCAAGGAAATGGGATAACTGGTGAAATAAGATAAGGGACACTTAACTGTAAATTAAGTAATCAGTAAATGGGGAAAACCTGAAACCAGTTGAGAAAAGGGAGGAAATATTTGAAATATAAGAAGTTGTACTTAATTATAAATTAAGTAATCTGTAAACTTGGAAGTCTGAAACCCGCTGATAAGAATAACATGTTTAGACTTGTCCTAGGGACAAGAGGAAACTATAACATAGGTAATAATAAATGGATAGAGAAACTAATTAACGGACCTTAGTTAAGAGAACTATGTTAATAAGTAAACAACGATAAGTTGTAGTAACGGTGTAAAATGGAATTATGATTAAATGAGAAAGAATGAGGGAAACTTATGAAGTAAGTCATATTTAATCATAAATAATGACTGACTTGTTAAATAGAAAACATGTGAACTGGGATATTCATAATCACATATTAAGTAGAACATGTTATTGTAATGATGAAATCAAACAAGAATATAAAAGGGATTGTGGATTACAGACCTTGGACCACAATCTAGAGAATAACATTATGTGGGCTTATTACTAAACTAAAATGGGTTAAGTTATATAACTGAAATTAATAAGCAAGAGGAATTTGGTAACTTGATTAATAATTCAATATGAATGAGAATAACTAAGTTAAATGGAAAGCTAGTGAGGTAAGGCAAGTTTGTAAAAGAATGTTTAGATATAGGGTCTAACAACATATTAAAGTGAGGCGCTTGGACCAGTCCGCACGTTTGAGGGTGAACAATCCAACGGGGTAGATCATTATGGTGTTATAAGGCACGAGGGGAACGCACATTTATCTGATTATTCTGTCAATTCTGAAGGACTGGAAAGGGAAGCACGCGGGTTCCTGATATATGTAAGGTGCTCCTAGTAGTCCTTTGTGCGGTGGTAGATGTTTAGGCTGTGCTCGTAGAGGTTGGGTCTACGCGTAACTACTAGGTGGGTGGGCCTTGACAGCAAAAGTAGCTATGCAGTCATAATGCTATGACGTGGTGACACCAGGGTGATTCGGCGATTGCCTCAACTGGGAGGCGAAGGGTCATGACCAACAAGGATAGTAGATCGTCGGATACCCGTCATCGACAGCCAGTAGGATGCAAAAAGACTAAAGCTAAAACCAATAGACCATTCATCTTTCACTATCGGGGTACGGTGGTTGAGGGAAGACGCCAAATGGATGTTTAAACTGTTTTTTTAGGGGCAGCCATTTAGCTCTTGTAGTCTATACTAGTTGAGGGAGGGGCCGAGGTGGGGCCATAGCCACCGTGAAAATAGACCCTAGGAATATATGTATATAGAGGCTCTTAAAGACGTGCATGTACAGATATGGAAAAGCTCCCGACCGAGTTTTGTGTTTCTTGTTTCTGTTGGAGAATGGAGCTTTGATGACAGCAACCTTATTTCAATTATCATTGATTATAAAATATATACTAACATCTTTATCTAGAATATATACATATATACATATGCAGGATTTGTATACAGGAATTTATACTGAAGACTGTACAGTTTAAGAGATTATAGAGATTCAGAATTCAGAGTAGATTCAAGACTCATGAGTAATCAAGATTTCAAGAATAATATATTTATAGAGTCTAGATTTTGTAAGACTCTAGATAACACTCTAGGTTTAAATTCAAATTTAAATTCAAATTCAAATTCTGATTTTTCAATTCTTTCCTCAATCCCATCTATTTTGTTTTTCTATTTTATTCTCAATCCTCTCTATTTTGATTTTATACTTGTTTCTATTTTTATTCTTCTTTGTTTTTCAAACTTAAGTTTTTATACATACTTTATTTATACTCTATAGTTTAAAAACTTATAATTTTATAAATATATTTATATAGTTTAAAAATATGTTTTCATATGTTTTTCTATCATATAATAATGATTTACAACATTAGAATTTTACTCAAGAAATTCCAGAATTAATTTTATATCATGCTTTGAAAATGAAATTTACACATGAGTATGTCGACATAGCAAAATATGTATGTCGACATATAACAGCTATTTTTCTAAATTTGAAGGGAAGTGTCTTTTCACTATTTGAAACGCTTCAAAACCGTTGCAACCCTTCATTCTCTATAAAAAGAGGTTAAAACCTAATTTTCTAACATCCCTTCTTCTCCATCTTCATCCTCTTTCATCCTATCGCTATTCTTCTTCATTCTTATGGTTTTTACACTTATACTCTGCCGAATTCACTTCTGAATTGATCAAACTTCTTCTCTGTACACTCTCTACTCTCTGAATCAAGTGCTATTGAAGAGTTATAGGGCTGTTTTGTAATTGCTTCGGTTGAAAGACCCTGTTTGTAAGTCAAAGAGTAATCGGTTTATCCTTGTAGCCGAGAAATCAAGGAATAAGAGTCGGTGTGCCCTTGTTGAGCCGTGAAATCAAGGGATAGGAGTCGGTGTCTCCTTGTTAAGCCATGAAATCAAGGATGTTGTATTTGGCTATTTGAAAATAGTAATGTAACACCCCACATCCGTTAGCGTCACTCACAAAGGGAATGCACTAAGTTCTGTGGAGCATTTAGGGTAAAAGATGCAGATAAATTACAAGACAAACAGAAATTAAACAGCGGAAAATAAAACTTTACTTTATTGATAAGATAGTTTGTACAACAATTGTTTTCCAATATCAGAGTATCATCTGTCTTACAAAATAAAGAAGCATAAAAATACATTTATATTCCCCAATGTAGCATAAGCCAGCCATAGCAGCGAAAAGGAGAGTCCAAAGCACTTTGTCCAAGAATCTTCAAGCTTGGGAAGAGCAGCGGTCCAATCTAACCTGAGCTGAACTATTCCCTCCTCAACTACATGGGGGGGGGGGGAAATGAAAGAAAAGAAGACGAAAGAAAAGTAGAGTCAGACATAAAGCCTGAGTAAGTCTAGTGACTATTCAGTCTATGGATAAGAAAAAGAGCATGATAAGTATATGCTGGAAATGGGAAAGCACCCTAAACTAAGTTAAGTTATCTCGAACCGAATATACTATCGTACCCCATACTAATCTCTGCACCACCTAACTAGTGTCCCAACTAGTAATGATAACGTGATCCCAATCCCTGTAATTTTTGTTGCCTTCAGGCGTACATTTATTGTTTCTGACCAAGATCTAATCTAGGATTTACGCTATCTTCCGAACGATGCCCTCTAGTCTAAGACACACTACCTAGAGTGGTATATGTTCCTAGACTTTTTCCACGTATGTGTCGCGAATCGTTATCGCTTGTCTAGATGCACATGTCCTGTAATGTGCGACCCGAGTTCCGTGTCAGGGCTACTCTAGAAATACGGAACTCGGTCGGGAGCTTTCAGATATCCGCCGATGTAGATGCTAAGGTCTATTTTTTTTCTAGTGGTTATGGTCCCACTCAACCCCTCCCTCAACTAATGAAAGGCCATCCTTGAAAAATGAGAACTATGCGCAGGCCCCCCTATGCCCCACTGTCCTATGGCCATCCGCAACCATAACTAGATAGCAAGTATATGGTCTTTTGGAGTTCTCCGCCTTTCCGCTTCACGTATCTCGATTGACTCAAGATGGTAGGTAGACGACGAGTTGCTATCACAGGGCTACCGTCTTCTCGTCGAATCACGCTTGTCCATCCTAGTCTTTAGGTTGCCATATTTTGCAACCAAGGCATACCCTTGGTTCTTCTAACGCAGACCTTAACCTCTGTGAGCCCAGGAGGATCAACTGCAGCCTCACAGAGGGATACCAAGAGTACCCTCACGTCCCCTCGAAGCCTCGGGCTTCGTAACCAATTCGTTGGAGCCTTCTAGAATCAGACGGACGTACGCTCCTTCTTGTGTTCTACTAAGATTTACTACTTAGTTTCTTTCCTTCATCAAGTTGGTTAAGTGTCATTAGTCAATTCAAGTTAACTTAACCCATCCCTTTTGTCATATTATACTGGTTAAGTGTTGCCTCCTTGTGTTAACTTAACCTCACCATCTGTTTAACTAACCTGTTACAGCGGTTAAGTGTCTCCTTATATAACTTAACCCTACTACTTGTTTAATTAACAGGTTATAATGGTTAAGTGTTGTCCATTCACGTTTAACTTTACTACAAGTCAAATTACACTGGTTAAGTGTTCTTGTTACTTAACTCTAATCATTCATGTTATATTGGTTAAGTATTTCTAACTTACTTAATCCTAACCCACTTGTCAAATCAACTTGTTATCATGGTTAAGAGTTCTAATTTTACTTAACCTCAATCACTTGTCTCACTAACATGTTTCTATGGTTAAGTGTTCTAATTAACTTAACCCCAATCACTTATCTCACTAACATGTTTCTATGATTAGGTGTTCTAATTAACTTAACCTCAATCACTTGTCTCACTAACATGTTTCTATGGTTAAGTGTTCTAATTAACTTAACCTCAATCACTTATCTCACTAACATGTTTCTATGGTTAAGTGTTCTAATTAACTTAACCTCAATCACTTGTCTCACTAACATGTTTCTATGGTTAAGTTTTCTAATTAAGTTAACCTCAATCACTTGTCATACTAACATGTTTCTATGATTAAGTGTTCTAATTAACTTAACCTCACTCTCTAGTCCAGTTTAATCATGTTAGAATGGTTAAACATTTGCTTAACCTTACCCACTCCCCTAGTCAACATATTAAATTGGTTAAGTGTCCAGATTAACCTAACCCTACCCACCAATTTAGTTAACATGTTGAATTTGGTTAAGTATTAATTCAATTGACTTAACCCTATCAATCCTGACTCAGCCTTAATTTATTAATTAAAGCACCAACCACTCACATTAGACATATATTGTTGTGGTAACTGGACAGCCGGTCGGTTCCGGGCAGGTTTACACCACAACTCATGTCTAACCTCGGGTCTTTATTGGGCTCAATGCTTAACCACCCACATTGGATAGGTATTGTTGTGATTACTGGACATCCGGTCGGTTCCGGACAGGTTTACATCACAACTCAATCCAACCTCGGGTTAAGCATATCGTATTTTCTAAGTTTACATATTTGTCTCTTTTCAATCTTATATGTAAATGTTTTGTGGCCCATTATCCAAATTCGTTATTCTTGGGTATAATAATTTATACCACTTAAATTTCACAAGTCGTTGGCACGTGCCAAACATGCCAACACATATATTTTAATTAAACCCAGCGTTATTTTCCCTGTTTGTACATTCGCAATATTATAACATATGTTGGGCTTCAACATTTCAGCCCAACTTAGAAACATAAAAAAAAAGGCTTAGAACATGATATTTTCTAAGTAACATAAAAGGGGTGTGTGAACGCATGAACTTGCAACATAGAGATTTAACTAACATAAATTATGTGGTGCATGAACTTGCAATATAGCGATTTAATTAACATAAATTAGTGGTTCATGAACTTGCAATATAGCGATTTAATTAACATAAATTATGTGGTGCATGAACTTGCAATATAGCGATTTAATTAACATAAATTAGTGGTGCATGAACTTGCAATATAGCGATTTAATTAACATAAATTAGTGGTGCATGAACTTGCAATATAGTGATTTAATTAACATAAATTAGTGGTGCATGAACTTGCAATATAGCGATTTGATTAACATAAATTAGGGGCTTGTGTACTTGCATTGTAATAGCATATAATTTTGACATAAATCATAAACCTAAACATGAGTCATGGGTTTCAATCTATTCATGTACACTTGCATTTAAAATATGAACCTAACTAAATTAGGTGTCACTTGTATTAGCATATGATTTTTTGTTAACAACATAAGCCTAAAACATATTTTTATTTAGGCATAACACTAAACATAAACTAGTCATTTCCATAAAGTCACTATATGTTCACAAAGATGCTTACTTTTGTCACTAATACAAAAGTATAGTTTAACTTGAATTATGAGGCCTATTCCAACATAAACTTATATGAATCATGTTACCCAAATGGATCCAACTACACTTGAAATGATCATAGGCATATATATACAAAGATCTAAATCATGTAGGTATAACAATGAATTATGTTTACATAAGTCTCAACTTGGTTGTAACAAAATATATACAACTTCTTATTAACCACAACATATAAATGTCAATTTCCAGCATGAATCGTATACTTGCAAGGGGTGTTACTTTTCATTGCAAATGTACAATTAATCCAATATCATGTTAATTATACTACAACATCCCAAATCCATTTATAATAAAATCAATACAACATACAATTATGAACTAGCATCGTTACAATTAAAGTACGATTCCATTTTCATTCTACACAAATCAAGTCTCAATTTTTATTCATATCGGAATAGTACTCTACTTACAACGTATGACGAATCTTGTATTTAGGATTCTGAATTCTGAATTTGGTGATGCTATCCTTTGAGGTTGACGTTGTTTTGATTTATTTGTTGTAGTTTTAAGATTTGAATCAACTCTTAATCGTCTCTTTATTTGACGGCTACTCCTAGTCTCTCTTCAGCAGCATGACGGCTCCTTCATTTTTTTTCTCTTTTTTTTGTGTGAATTAGGTTGTGAGAGCTATGTTGTTTATATAGAGTTGCAAGTTAATTTGAGCCGTCGATGAAGCCAAGGTTAATACAAGTCGTCCGTTCTAAAGAGAAGCCAATTATGTTCACAATTTAAGGGTTGTAAATTACTCCTATTTCAAATTATGTCATAATTACTTTCTTAATGTACATTATCAACATTTATTATTAAATTTGTATGCACATTAGATACATCCCCCTTTAAACACTTATTATTAAATTTGTATGCACATTAGATACATCTCCCCTTTACACATTTATTATTAAATTTGTATGCACATTAGATACATCTCCCCTTTACACATTTATTATTATTTTTGAATTAGCAACTTTAATGTTAACAGAAATACGTGGTGTTACATTCTCCCCTCCTTAAAGGATTTCGTCCCCGAAATCTTCAAGTCTAGGAGAATGCATATCCTACCATCCAATCGTCCATCTACTCAGCCATCGAACACAGGCATCCATTGTCCTTAAAGGCTTCTAATGCTTTTATGTTCATATGCATAGTGTGTATATGTCCTTATCTAATGCAAAATCAGGCGGTCTACTGATTCAGTTGACCTCTTTAATGCAAATCATGTCAGTGCCATGTGTCCAATATGTATGCAAATCCTAATGATACATATTATTTCTATATGAGTGCACAACCATTCACTCAAATGCAACATCCATATGATAGCACATTAAGTTCAATTCATAAACAAATACATACATGTGAACAAAATATGAAGGCGTCTGAGCTGATCTAGTGCCTAATACGTGTGTATATGCATTCACGAGCAACCACTAGCAACCATTCGCAACCATCAACCATAACATGTTTCAAATACATGTTTACATCCAAAAGGGTTTCTATCTAAGGATCGATGATACGTCCTAGAGGATATACCTTAAAAGCTAGAAATTAGTATGCATAGAATTCCTAAAAAAAAGGAATCAAGGATGTACCCTTAAGAAAAAGGGTATAAGGCGCGTATGCCTTATCTTCAATCTCCCGTATCACGTCTTCTTGAGCTTTACTCAATTGTACCTTAACAGATTCAACTTCACGATTGCGAAGTTTCTTGACCTCCATTTCCAAAATAAACAAATGTCAACCATGATACCGAGTGTATATACTAGGATGATCAGATGGCTCTCCTCTTAGCTTATCCATCATGCCATAACTATGAGGGTCAAAAGGTCACTATGTACTTTTTACCTCTCTTAAGGTTAGTCCTTCTCTATATAGAGCGCCTGCCACAACTATTCATCTCTCAAGCAAACCATCCTAGTCGAACTCGACATCCCTCAAGTACAAGCCCCAAAGGCCTAAACCAATATCAGACAAGCACCCGAGGAATGTCTCCTCCGAATTTGGACGATCTACGTGAGATGATCTAAGAAAAAACAACCAAACACTTGAGAACTGGTTGGGATCTTTTACTATACAAGTACTAAGGTGCAGAGACTCAACTATGGAAGCAAATATGAACAAATGCGAAGTTCTAAAACCAGAAGAAAGAGTACAAACAGAAAAGCTAGACTCTTCCAACAGAACTTTACTACCTTTATCCTAGGTACGCTTAGTGGTGAAAGCATGTACTTGCCCTTCTGAAAATCTTGTCCTTTGTTCTTAATTATATGCCCTATTCTGCCATAGTAAAGATACTTCCTTTTGTCTTAGGTTTTATAATCCCTTCCTCCTTCGTGAGCCAAGTCTACATCCATGAATTCCTCATCCTTGGGTTGTGCTCCATAGCCAAACTCCTCATCCTCTTTCGTGTGTAATCATGTTGACAAATCTCTCGAAAGCTACCTCCATCGTACAGAAAACCCTACTAAGCTTGAAAGAAAACTAGCCGCAGGTGAAACTACTACGGTTATAGATGGAAGTCGGGTGCTACTTCGCCCTTCGATGAGGTTACCTCCCAGAAAGCCAGGAGCCCCAGAGACTCAAGAAAGAAGGGGACAAGAATTCAAACAGAGAATCAGAAGATAGTGTGTATGGCTTTTGGGGAATATGCCTTTAAAACAAAACTTTTCCTTGAAAATGCTTCTTTTAAAACTGTTTGAAAATAATAATAATTTTCAAATCTTTTATCTGATCTGGTAACCTTCAGCTCTGATACCACGTGTAACACCCCACATCCGTTAGTGTCACTCACAAAGGGAATGCACTAAGTTCTGTGGAGCATTTAGGGTAAAAGATGCAAAAAAATTACAAGACAGACAGAAATTAAACAGCGGAAAATAAAACTTTACTTTATTGATAAGATAGTTTGTGCAACAATTGTTTTCCAATATCAGAGTATCATCTGTCTTACAAAATAAAGAAGCATAAAAATACATTTATATTCCCCAATGTAGCATAAGCCAGCCATAGCAGCGAAAAGGAGAGTCCAAAGCACTTTGTCCAAGAATCTTCAAGCTTGGGAAGAGCAGCGGTCCAATCTAACCTGAGCTGAACTATTCCCTCCTCAACTACCTGGGGGGAAACGGAAGAAAAGAAGATGAAAGAAAAGTAGAGTCAGACATAAAGCCTGAGTATGTCTAGTGACTATTCAGTCTATGAATAAAAAAAAGAGCATGATAAGTATATGCTGGAAATGGGAAAGCACCCTAAACTAAGTTAAGTTATCTCGAACCGAATATACTATCGTACCCCATACTAATCTCTGCACCACCTAACTAGTGTCCCAACTAGTAATGATAACGTGATCCCAATCCCTGTAATTTTTGTTGCCTTCAGGCGTACATTTATTGTTTCTGACCTAGTTCTAATCTAGGATTTACGCTATCTTCCGAACGATGCCCTCTAGTCTAGGACACACTACCTAGAGTGGTATAAGTTCCTAAACTTTTTCCACGTATGTGTCGCGAATCGTTATTGCTTGTCTAGATGCACATGTCCTGTAATGTGCGGCCCGAGTTCCGTGTCAGGGCTACTCTAGAAATACGGAACTCGGTCGGGATCTTTCAGATATCCGCCGATGCAGATGCTAAGGTCTGTTTTTTTTTCTAGTGGCTATGGTCCCACTCGACCCCTCCCTCAACTAATGAAAGGCCATCCTTAAAAAATGAGAACTATGCGCAGGCCCCCCTATGCCCCACTGTCCTATGGCCATCCGCAACCATAACTAGATAGCAAGTATATGGTCTTTTGAAGTTCTCCGCCTTTGCGCTTCACGTATCTCGATTGACTCAAGATGGTAGGGAGACGACGAGTTGCTATCACAGGGCTACCGTCTTCTCGCCAAATCACGCTGGTCCATCCTAGTCTTTAGGTTGCCATATTTTGCAACCAAGGCATACCCTTGGTTCTTCTAACGTATACCTTAACCTCTGTGAGCCCAGGAGGATCAACTGCAGCCTCACAGAGGGATACCAAGAGTACCCTCACGTCCCCTCGAAGCCTCGGGCTTCGTAACCAATTCGTTGGAGCCTTCTAGAATCAGACGGACGTACGCTCCTTCTCGTGTTCTACTAAGATTTACTACTTAGTTTCTTTCCTTCATCAAGTTGGTTAAGTGTCATTAGTCAATTCAAGTTAACTTAACTCATCCCTTTTGTCATATTATACTGGTTAAGTGTTGCCTCCTTGTGTTAACTTAACCTCACCATCTGTTTAACTAACCTGTTACAGCGGTTAAGTGTCTCCTTATATAACTTAACCCTACTACTTGTTTAATTAACAGGTTATAATGGTTAAGTGTTGTCCATTCACGTTTAACTTTACTACAAGTCAAATTACACTGGTTAAGTGTTCTTGTTACTTAACTCTAATCATTCATGTTATATTGGTTAAGTATTTCTAACTTACTTAATCCTAACCCACTTGTCAAATAACCTTGTTACCATGGTTAAGAGTTCTAATTTTACTTAACCTCAATCACTTGTCTCACTAACATGTTTCTATGGTTAAGTGTTCTAATTAACTTAACCCCAATCACTTATCTCACTAACATGTTTCTATGGTTAGGTGTTCTAATTAACTTAACCCTAATCACTTGTCTCACTAACATGTTTCTATGGTTAAGTGTTCTAATTAACTTAACCTCAATCACTTATCTCACTAACATGTTTCTATGGTTAAGTGTTCTAATTAACTTAACCTCAATCACTTGTCTCACTAACATGTTTCTATGGTTAAGTGTTCTAATTAACTTAACCTCAATCACTTGTCATACTAACATGTTTCTATGATTAAGTGTTCTAATTAACTTAACATCACTCTCTAGTCCAGTTTAATCATGTTAGAATGGTTAAACATTTGTTTAACCTTACCCACTCCCCTAGTCAACATATTAAATTGGTTAAGTGTCCAGATTAACCTAACCCTACCCACCAATTTAGTTAACATGTTGAATTTGGTTAAGTATTAATTCATTTGACTTAACCCTATCAATCCTGACTCAGCCTTAATTTATTAATTAAAGCACCAACCACTCACATTAGACAGATATTGTTGTGGTAATTGGACAGCCGGTCGGTTCCGGGCAGGTTTACACCACAACTCATGTCTAACCTCGGGTCTTTATTGGGCTCAATGCTTAACCACCCACATTGGATAGGTATTGTTGTGATTACTGGACAGTCGGTCGGTTCCGGACATGTTTACATCACAACTCAATCCAACATCGGGTTAAGCATATCGTATTTTCTAAGTTTACATATTTGTCTCTTTTCAATCTTATATGTAAATGTTTTGTGGCCCATTATCCAAATTCGTTATTCTTGGGTATAATAATTTATACCACTTAAATTTCACAAGTCGTTGGCATGTGCCAAACATGCCAACACATATATTTTAATTAAACCCAGCATTATTTTCCCCGTTTGTACGTTCACAATATTATAACATATGTTGGGCTTCAACATTTCAGCCCAACTTAGAAACATAAAAAAAAGAGGCTTAGAACATGATATATTCTAAGTAACATAAAAGGGGTGTGTGAACGCGTGAACTTGCAACATAGCGATTTAACTAACATAAATTATGTGGTGCATGAACTTGCAATATAGCGATTTAATTAACATAAATTAGTGGTGCATGAACTTGCAATATAGCGATTTAATTAACATAAATTATGTGGTGCATGAACTTGCAATATAGCGATTTAATTAACATAAATTAGTGGTGCATGAACTTGCAATATAGCGATTTAATTAACCTAAATTAGTGGTGCATGAACTTGCTATATAGCGATTTAATTAACATAAATTAGTGGTGCATGAACTTGCAATATAGCGATTTGATTAACATAAATTAGGGGCTTGTGTACTTGCATTGTAATAGCATATAATTTTGACATAAATCATAAACCTAAACATGAGTCATGGGTTTCAATCTATTCATGTAAACTTGCATTTAAAATATGAACCTAACTAAATTAGGTGTCACTTATATTAGCATATGATTTTTTTATAACAACATAAGCCTAAAACATATTTTTATTTAGGCATAACACTAAACATAAACTAGTCATTTCCATAAAGTCACTATATGTTCACAAAGATGCTTACTTTTGTCACTAATACAAAAGTATAGTTTAACTTGAATTATGAGGCCTATTCCAACATAAACTTATATGAATCATGTTACCCAAATGGATCCAACTACACTTGAAATGATCATAGGCATATATATACAAAGATCTAAATCATGTAGGCATAACAGTGAATTATGTTTACATAAGTCTCAACTTGTTTGTAACAAAATATATACAACTTCTTATTAACCACAACATATAAATGTCAATTTCCAACATGAATCGTATACTTGCAAGGGGTGTTACTTTTCATTGCAAATGTACAATTAATCCAATATCATGTTAATTATACTACAACATCCCAAATCCATTTATAATAAAATCAGAACAACATACAATTATGAACTAGCATCGTTACAATTAAAGTACGATTCCATTTTCATTCTACACAAATCAAGTCTCAATTTTTATTCATATCGGAATAGTACTCTACTTACAACGTATGAGAATCTTGTATTTAGGATTCTGAATTCTGAATTTGGTGATGCTATCCTTTGAGGTTGACGTTGTTTTGATTTATTTGTTGTAGTTTTAAGCTTTGAATCAACTCTTAATCGTCTCTTAATTTGACGGCTACTCCTAGTCTCTCTTCAGCAGCATGACGGCTCCTTCTTTTTTCTTCTCTTTTTTTTTGTGTGAATTAGGTTGTGAGAGCTATGTTGTTTATATAGAGTTGCAAGTTAATTTGAGCCGTCGATGAAGCCAAGGTTAATACAAGCCGTCTGTTCTAAAGAGAAGCCAATTATGTTCACAATTTAAGGGCTGTAAATTACTCCTATTTCAAATTATGTCATAATTACTTTCTTAATGTACATTATCAATATTTATTATTAAATTTGTATGCACATTAGATACATCCCCCCTTTACACACTTATTATTAAATTTGTATGCACATTAGATACATCTCCCCTTTACACATTTATTATTAAATTTGTATGCACATTAGATACATCTCCCCTTTACACATTTATTATTATTTTTGAATTAGCAACTTTAATGTTAACAGAAATACGGGGTGTTACAAGTAATAAACTCTGCACAATCCAGCGTTGTGCGAGACTGGACGTAGGAGTGATCCGAACCAGTATAAAATTCGGTGTGTTCTTTCCTTTTCTGCGCTTTTATCTTTGTTTATTTTGCATCTGTGTTTGAATCTGTGTCTGTGGTTGTGTTTGTGGTGTTTGATACATCCCATAGTTCTCTCTAGTTTTTAGTTTGTTTTAAAGTCTTATAAAAACTATTCACCCCCCCCCCCCCCCCTCTAGTGTTTGCTTTGCCTGAACGATCCATTCCGCAGTCCCTAACAATTGGTATCAGAGTAAGGTCTTTCAAAAAAGTTCATAATCTGTTTTTTGAAAATTTGGTAAAATGGCAACCAACACTGGTAGCAATAATAGTTCTTTTGTAGAGGGTCAATCCACTGTTAGACCACCACTGTTTAATAGTAGTAATTACTCATATTGGGCATGTAAGATGAAAATTTATATACAGTCTGTGGGATTAGACACATGGAATAGTACACAAAATAATTGTGTTGAACCCACAACTGCATTTGCACAATGGACAAATGAACAAAAGGCTGCTGCACAAAGCAATTCTAAAGCCATGAATATGTTATTTTGTTCATTAGATAGAAATGAGTTTAATAGAATATCAGTATGTAAAACTGCTTATGAAATCTGGAGAACTTTACAAGTTACTCATGAAGGAACTAGTAAAGTTAAATAGACTAAGATAGGCATGCTAGTCAATCAATTTGAATTATTTAAAATGAATAAGAATGAGTTTATTTCAGATATGTATTGCAGATTTCAAGAGATAGTACATTCACAAACAACACTTGGAAAAACTTATTCTGAAGCAAATCAAGTCAGAAAAATATTAAATTCGTTAACTCAAGAATGGGATCAGAAGACTTTGGCTATAGAAGAAGCCAATGATGTCAATGAAAGAAAGATTGAAGAGTTAATTAGAAATCTGATGTCATATGAAGTTCAAATACAGAAAAGAAAAGAAAATAGATCAACTGAAAAGAAGTCTATTGCACTGAAAGCCACAACAAATGATTCTGACTTGAGTAGTGAAGATGATGAAGAAACAGCACTCATGACAAATCAGTTTAGAAGATTCCTAAAATATAGAAGGAAGAGTTATAATAAAGCAAATTCAAATTTAAATGATGGACGATGCTTTAACTGCAACAAACCAGGGCATGTAAAGAAGATGTGTCCATATCCAGACAAATCTACTCAACAACCGGACAGCTCAAATTCATCAAGGAAAAGAACAAAAGCATATTCAGCAACGTTAAATGATTCAGATTCGTCATCAAGTAATGAAGAACCAGAAATCGGAAATACAAATATATGCTTTACAGCAATTCAGAGTTCAGAAAATCATGAAGAAAAGGATCAAAAAACTGGGTACACATTAATTACATTTTAATTTTATTTGGTTGAATGGATGCTTTGTTTGTTTGCTTTGGTTTGAATTTAAAATTTAATAAATTCTTTGAAATTTGAAATTCAAAATAATAATATAATATTAAATAACCAATAAATTAATAAAATAAAATTGTTTATATGTTCATTAGGATTAGAAGTATTTCACGAAATTGATAGAACCTGAAATATAAATCGATAATTTAATTCAAAGCTTGAAAATCCAAAATTATTTTTGAAATAACACTGTATGTCGACACACAGAAATATACATGTCGACATATACAGCAGTTTTGAAATTTAAAATTTTAATTTCAAATCATTCAAACTTCCCTTCAATCTTTTCACCAACTCCCAAGGTCTGAAAAATTGTCCTTTCAATCTGAAAAGTTGTGCCTATTCAATTCATATTCATTCAATTCATATCTATTGTAACAACCAAGAAAACCAGTACCAATTTAATTTTTTTATTAACGATATGAAATGATTTGAATTATATATATTTCATAATTATTTGAAAAGACCAAGTTAAATCTAATTTCAAATAATTATACGACGATTTAAAGTTGAAGACATTGAAGACGGTGGTTGAAGACTGGCAATCTTCACATCGAATGGACGACTACTGATGCCCTGCATTGGTTAGCTCCCAGTAAAGGGTTAAAGTGGTAGTTGTCCAGACGTACTTCTTGATTGTCTGGATATGCGAGAACCTCTCTTTCGTATTGGACATACGGGATGAGGAATAAGGTGTCTCCGGTTTCATTCAGACCCAGAACAAACTTGTAAATGGATGTGTGTCTCACATTGGATTTCGTTCTATGTAAATTGATTTCTATTAAATATATATCTGTTTAGTGGCGGAGAATTTATTCTCTTGCTTAACACCCTTCTCTAAGACGTACGAGCTTAGAAGTTATATATTGATAGACATCAGTTGCATGGCGTGGATTGTCAATGTGGCATGCTAAGATGCAAATGATCAAGACTTTTGTTGAAAAGCAGAGTCTTGTGGTTGATGATCAAAGGGAAACTTAAATTAGCATAGCTTTGTGTATAGCATTACTTCGCGAGCCTCACACCCCGGTAAGAGTCAGAAACGGGATAAGGGAACGCAGAGAGTGCACGATGTTTCTTTCTAACTAGAAGTGGTGTCATGGTATGGAGCCCAGACATTTTTACTTATGTGGATGATGGAATGAGGCGCCTCGGATATTGAGTCGCTAATGGCTCAGAGATAGCTCTGATAGGACCAGGAAATGTGTGTTCAGGAATAACTAATCCACTAAAGTATGTGTGGACCGGCCCTGCAGGATCCAAGGGTTCGCCAGCTTCCGAGCCCTGAGGCATTTACTAGGGTGTCTCGAATTGACAAGGAGACCATCCCTAGCCTTGGCTCATGATAGAAACCCAATTTCCAATACGACATTACGGATTTGATTGTAAACCTATACATGGCGACATAATAGGATGAGGTACTATGTCGCCTAGGATTGATACATTTACTTTGAAGTGTTTTAAACTGACTAGACACTAATAATAATATCAAGTTTTATACGTATCAATCATATTTGACCATTATAAGGTAAAACTCTATCCTCCGGTTCGCGTTGCATTGTGTGATGGGACTTGAGTCTTATAATGGTTTCATTTTTTCTAAAAAGCATTGCGTTGTTTTAAAAGATTTACTTATTTTATGCATTAGCAATCCATTGGAGTAAACTCATTCCGCGTTAGCGGCGTAGTCCTATGATTAGCCTTATTATTAGATAAGTTAAGTAAGATTTCTCATACCAGTCCCGTGACTAACTCGTAGTTTGTTTCACTTGCAAACTCGGGTGCCCCTATTTCCACACGGGCAGTCGAGTGGTTTGTTTTGCAGATATTTATTGAGCAGGATTCCGGATTGAAGCTTAAAGCTGCGTCCAGAGCATTAATAGTCTTCCGCTGTGTTATTTTATTTGTTTCCGCTGCATTATTAAATTTATTGTAAATTAATCTTTCGCTATAGAATTATTTTTCGATGAACTCTGATATATTATGTACTCTGATGTAACATTATTATGATATATAAAAGTCTTTTGTTATTTGTTCTGATGTGTTTTATGCCCAGAGTTAGCGTATGCTAGTTTCGAACGGTCTTGGTCGATTTAGCGGTCGATTAGCTGAGCGAAATCCGTATCGTTACATCTATTCATTTTCTATATATATCCACCCTTTCTACCTCTCATTCACAACTCAAAAAAACTTTCTTCATATCTATCCTCCTCAAAACTATCATATCAATGGCTTCCTCAAGTTCATCTCAGAAATTGAAGATAACCAAAACCATAAAAGGTTATCTTTACAATGACAAAGAGGCCATTAAAACCTATGGTGACTATTTAGCAAATGCTTAAGTTAACACGGGTGCTTTCGTCGTCTTTAGCGACTTTCCATCTTATGATCTCGTTTCACTTTTTCAACACAATGAAATCTCGAGTCTAATTTACTCTCATGATAACGATGAAGTGTGTTATCCCAAACTCATGAAGATGTTCTACGCAAATCTCAACCACGGATTTTATCAAGGCAACGAAAATCAAATTTGGAGTAGTGTCAAGCGAACTCAAATTGTTCTCGATGCCAATCTTTTAGGATAAATTCTAAATTGTAGAAGTGAGGGCATGGATTTCTCAACTTTCACCATTGATGAAACCGATTTGGAAACCTATCACGATATCTTCGAAGATGGCGCTCCAATGAAATTCAAAAATCGTTTCTTTCGTCCAAAAGCAAGAATCATCAACCTCCTCCTTCAACACACCATCACTCCCTGTTCTGGATATTACAACAATCCATCTCTTAAAGTCCAAAAGGCTCTCTTTGCCATTATGGGTAATTACCTTATCAATTGGGCCGATATGATTCTAAATGAATTTAAGCCCATAGATGTATCTTCAAGTGAAAACATTCTCTACTATGGTGTTTATCTCACTCGCATTTTCAAATACTTTGGATTTGATCTTCACGGAGAAGAATTTGTCCCTAGGAAAGCGTTTGACGCATCAAACATTCACCTCATGCAAATTCCTATCACTTTCAAACCTTATGAGACATATGAGGCCAAACAAGCCCGACTCACTACAAGAAATTATGTTTTTAGTTACATTATATAGTGGCGTTTGAATGCTATATGCGGCTATTTCGTAGATCCAACTAAATTTGTCGCGCTTTAGATTTGGATAATTTATTTCCCCATTCCTGCTTACCGTGCCCTCCAATATTTTTTCATTTTCGTTTACTAGCGCCAAAACAAAATAAACCCGAAAATTTGTCTACCTCCTCTCCTCTTCTAAAATCTTCCGCTCTTCTTAAATCAATAAATTAATAACCATCCGCCAAACACCTCGTCTAAATTACTAATTCTATGGTCGTTACAGAGCCGGCGTAAGACATAGGGGATGGGAACAACGTCCTAGGGCAGCAACAAACAAAGGGAGAACGAAACTCTTTGAAATTTGTGAGAATAGTCAGAAATAAACTCTCCTTGAAGCTCATCTTTGTCGAGGCTGTCCCAAAATCGAAGTTGCTGCAAACTCGAAGCTGCTGGTCGGTTCCTCGAGTTCTGCAAAAGCTGTCTTCAGGATTTGAAGTGCAGCGACAAACCCTAAATTATTTGCCCTAAACGATGTAAGTGACTAGTGGTAAGGTATTTATAGGTTACAATTCTATAATTTAATCTATGTTTGATTTTCTTGATTTCAACTTCAATCCTACTAGTTTCATTAGCCTAGTTTGGTTATAGTTCGATGTAATCCTACTAGTTTTATTAACCTAGTTTTATTGAATATTGTTGACTCTTCATTGATTGATAGTGTACAAGTTTCTGAAAGTAGGGTAAATGAAGAATGCCTGGTTTGTATAATTGGATTTGGCTTTTCATGCTCAAAACATTCGCTTGAAAATCGAATGGAGAAGAGAGATATTGTCAGTGAATTGCATAAAATTAGAAGTGTTCATAACAAAAGAAGAGATTCTATGCATTGTTACAACAATTAAAGATCATTGTTGTCGCCGACTGACTAAGTTTATTTGGAATATGGTTTTATACAAGTGCAAAAAAATTGTACCTGCAGTGAGCTAACACTTCATGTAGAAATTCATCTCCTTTGTTTGTATGCACACGTATACACTTTGGTGTTTGTCAAAACATAGATTTTTTTTGCTTGTTTAAACAAAAAATGATCATTAATAATTTATCATTTGATAAACTTTGTTTGTAAACATAGGGCCACATTAAAAAAAAATTGTATAGAAGCAAATTTAATCAATACATAGTTTGTTTGTAAACTTTGTTTATGTAAATCTTTGTTGAAGTTACAATTAATTAGTTTTGCGTAGACCATTTTGCTTTCAGCTATGGGTAAGTATACAAGTGTTTCAATTAATATTTCAAATATTCTTTCAGCGTCAAGCTATTTTCCAACCTGCTTGTATCTGAATCAGAACAGTCGATACAATTCAGTAACTATCGCGTGTCATTTGCTCATTGTTGTTGCAGCATTTCGATTTGATACAGCTTGAATTTCAATTAAAGAACATTCTTTCCGATCCATATCTCACTGTAGTTGATTGTAGCTAAAATAGAGGAGAGACTTCAAATTAAATTTCTGTGACTATGAGCTAATTCAAATGGATATTTATTGCATATAACGTCATGTTCGTACATTCTTTTATTTTATTTTTTCTATTTATTTGCTAAATTTGATTATGAAAAGTAATAATAATAAACTAACTATGAATCTACGAGACATCATTTTTTTCATAAGAATGGAAATCATAATTTTTGCTGAGTTGTAGTTACAGCTAAAGATTTGAATGACTTTAATAAGTTTGGTGTTTAAATACAGTGTATACGACTTAGTATGCAAAATCAATTATGCTTTGTGTAGGACCTAATTTAGTTCAACTGAAAATGGTTGAACTGCAAGTCAACCAGAGAATCAAGCCATTTGAATTTGATAAACTTTGTTTGTAAATTTTGTTTATGATTGGGTGGATATGTATTCATACAACCAACATGTAGAATTATGTTGAAAACTTTGTTCGTAAACATAAAACCATATTAAATGATCATTAGCCATTCGATAAACTTTGTTTGTAAACAAAAGACCACATTACAAAAAATATTGGGTGTAGATAAACAAGCGACAAATATTTTTCGTTTGTAAACAAATTTTGCGGTAAAGTCTTGGTCTCTATAAGTGCATGCTATGACATGGAGATATTGACGAATGTGACAAATTTGTTTTTGTCTTTTGCGACCTACCAAAGTCTGCTTTTATTTTTTAATGCCCTTTTTGTTTATGAGTTAGTTCTTTGGTCTGGTAATGATATTGGGTCTGTGACAAGTATAGCGAAGAGTGCGAATGTGTATTGTATAAGTGTGTATGGATGTCTAATGAACTAGTAGAAGTGCTCATGATAAATTATATATATGTGTGTGTGTGTGTCTGTCTGTCTATATATATGTGTATGTGCGTGTACATCAATGTTTTAAAACGCAAAAGGCGTATGCGAGGCGTTTTCGGGTCCGTGAGGCGAGGCGTAAGCCTCGACGCGTAAGCCTTTCAGGGAAAGATGAGGCGCAACACATATCCCGTTTGCTCATTTTTTAACGAGCATGGACATTAACACATAATTAAAATAGCTCAAGACAGTGCACAACAGCTTAAAAAAAAACAGAACAAATAATAATAAAAAAAAGACAGAACACACAGCAGTTTTAAAACAAAGAAAAAAAAACTATCTTTCGAAATCAACAGGAATCGATTTCGATTCCATAACAGGAATCGATTTCGATTCCTGTTAAGGAATCGAGTTCAATTCATAGGAATCGAACCCGATTCCTTAACAGGAATCGAAATCGATTCCTGTTGTGGAATCGAAATCGATTCCAGGGATCGATTTTGATTCCAGTTAAGGAATCGATTTCGATTCCACAACAGGAATCGATTTCGATCCCTCTTTCAACTGAATTTTTTTTTTAAACAAACGCACGCCTCAGAGAGTTGAGGCTCTGAGGCATGCGTTTTTGGCGATTTCCATGCCTCAAACCACTGAGGCGTAAGCCTCAGGAGGAAAAACGCCTATTGAAGCACGCCTCCAGACGTTTTAGCCACCACCTCGCCTCAGGCGCGTTTTTTAATATACTGGTGTACGTAGATCTTTTGTATGGATTTTTGATTGCACAAAACCGCAGTTGGTATGCTTTTGCAGTCTTCATAAGCATCCATGCTTGTGGTGAATGAAGCCTTGGTTTGATTTCAGTCTTAGGCACATAGGTGATGATTTTGGGAACGCTGGGTTTAGGATCTTTTCTTGAATTGATAAATCAACTGTTTTTCAATGCTTCGGATCTTCAAATCAGAACATGCTCATTAATTTTAAACACGCTAAACCCAAGTTCATCAAAATTCAATACTATTAGTTTCAAGCTTATTAATTTTGGAATTAGTCAGTTTGTATGCAAAGATTGCTGGAGATTTAACAACTTGATTTTCTAGAGGGGCTATACAGATATGAGCTTTCATAGTGTCATGTTTTTCACATGAGTTTTCACAAGTCTTAATACTAATATTTATTCTTTTGACATGTGACATACTTGGAATACAACTATCCAAGGACTCTTTGTGCCTATAAGACTATATAGAATTTATTGGCTGTGAAGTATGAAGGATTGACAGCTTCAAAGAAAAATGGCAGTTGACACTACTTGTGTTTTATTGCATTTAGCTCCGGAATAGTCTTTGCATTGGAAATTACATATGGAAATGGTCTACTATAAAGCTTCTTTGGCCTATTAAGCATTCATATGTTCAATTCATCGAGTCTGATATTAAGTTCTGACTGTAAAAATTCAAATGATGTGTAAAAGCTATGAAATAACTAAGTTTTTTTCCACTTGCACCTGTGTATCTGGCAAGAAAGGAACTCTAGAATTTTTAACAAATTTAAACTCAAATCTGAAACGTGAATTGTGTGAACATGTGCTACATTTGGTAAAAATCAAAGTGCTTAGGTCTGAGCGCACCAATTTTTTGAATCTAGTGGATTAAAATACATGCAACGAATGGATTGAAATTTATTTCCAGCTGTTTGAGTTCTTATTTTGATCATATGGCTTTGGTTCTAGGTAGATACTCTCCAGTTTTCTTTGCTCAGGTTTAGGCTCGTTGATGAATTAATCAAGTAAAGTTATAAAAAGTAGTTTCGTATCGAGCATTTAGGAAGAAGGTTAAAGCGGGGAGATGGAATTTTTTCAGTTTATACTCGGGAGAAGAAGTTAGGGTGGATGTAGAAGCCTTACAATATAAGCAAACTAGTCAACATGTTGTTGCTCATGCAATGGTAAATAAAAAATAGGAGTAATATGAACATTGACAAACTAGTTGACATCCTCTTGCTCACACAATGATGAATAAAAAATAATAGTATTAAGCAGCTGCCATCTAGTCTAGTTCTGATTGGCAAAATAGTTAATTTTATTTTATACAAAAACATACATACATTCAAACACACGTAAAAAAGTTGACAAAACAACATGTTTGTATGACCATCTTAGCTGATCAGTTATTGATCATCCATTGTGTAATATAACGCTGAAATCAATGAACTGAAGTAATTCGAGTCCAAAATATCCTCTAAACCATCAAACAAAGATTCCTCCTGCATTTCATTCAAAAAAGAGAGAGAGAGAAAGAGAGATAATAAATATCAAATTATGTAGCATTAAAAGCTATGTATATATGTAATGTACCATTCTTTAACACTCACTTAGTTTATTACAGATGCTTGATTGTGAGCTGAGCCTGCTGTTGTGATTGTGATATTGCTACAATATTTTTTAGATTGCAAATAAGCATTAGCCATTAGAATGCAATCAGGAAAATTGCATCCTGCCAGTAGTTTAATGGTTGGTATGAGGTTCATGTGCTATGACAGTGGAATATTACCCATGCTCGGCAATGGTACTTGGTTTGGCAAATCATCATGCTTGACATATCCTGGAATCTGGCATTTGTTTTGCTGTCTGCAGTCACGATTGTTGTTACATTGAGCTAGAAAACGAATGTTCCAGTCTGGGTTTGGATATGCGGGTATGCTTTACAGTGTGTGGTTCATGTGGTAGTGGTTTAGTTGGAATATAGACAGAGGATGCGAAGGAGAGAAGTTGTGGAGGAAAGCATAGCCTCTGATGGCTTGAGGAAGCTCAGTATTTTCTAGTCAGCGCGCATTGGGCTGAAGTTGATGGCATTTGGAGTAGTCGGTGGAGAAGGGGATGAGCTGAGGAAGAATGCTGTGATGGTGTAGTATATACTATCAGTGCATATGTTTATGTTGCGACAGTGCATATGTAAATTTTACAATACAAATTGATCCTTGGAATGTTTCTGCTTGATAAATATTATAGTGCCAACAGGAAGATATTAACAGTTCTTCCACGGTGTCTTAACGAAATGCATTCTGATCTTTTTTTCTTTCCAGAACTTTTAGGTAAGTAGGACTTTTTATTAGCTATTTCATAATTCATTTAAATCTTTTTTTATCTTAGTCATGTAATGATATCTTACATTCCTTAAAAATGCCCTTTCTCAAGGTGCTTCTGGCAGAAATGTACGTTGTACAAGACACACCGAGGTAATCAATACTGTCATCCTAAAATGTTTTATTTTTATGTATTCATATGTATAATTCAATTTTTTCTTCCAGTCTTTTGTTTACTTATGCCTTCAACAGGAAATTCTCTTGAGATTTGTATGAGCCCAAGAAGTAAGTGTTCTTTACAGGAAATTGCTCATATTGTAAACTCTGTTCAAGAGGTTTAGTGTTGTGTTATTGCACCTTATGATTCGGTTTTGATATGACCTGGTTTTTGGTCCTGAGATAAAGAGATGGTCAACCAATACTTTGTTTTTGAGTTTTTCGATTGAAAAACTACTTCTAGCAATTATGAGAACTGTTTTGCTGCTTGCGGCAATTCGGTAAAGGTTAGACAACTCTGATCAATGACATTAACATGAGAGTATAAGCATTTGTAGTTGGATGTTCTAAAGTTGAAAAAATTGGCTATGGATTTGAGAAATTCTTGGAATTGAGCTTGGATTTTAATCAAAAAAATACTGATGGTGAAAAACAAAGTAGTAAGGCCAACCCGTTGACATAAAAAGGATACCAAGGCCAAAAAAAATAGCTGTTGTTATAAATAATTCAACTGACAGTAGTGATTTCCATTGGCAATAAAAAAAATGATGACTTATATGAATTTTATGGTGCAAATCACCTGGATCTAATTTCTCATGCAAGAATATTTTTTCATAGAAGTACATTCTCTTTTTTAGTAAAGGTTTTAATTACTTGCACGTGCAAATATTCAACGTTGCAGGAAGTTTCGGGCTTGACTATGGAACCCTGCAATGGTGAAACTTTGGTAGTAGCTGTTTTTGAGATTAGATTAGAAGAGGTATCTATTTTGATTAACATCAGATGAGTCGATTATATTTGTTCTTGAGATTGATAAAACATGATGTCTAGTTTATGTTATTCATTGTATTTGATATGTAGGTGCCTGTATTGATTGAACGGGCCAATGCGTATAGTTTTTAGCATTAAGTGTTTGTCATTATATCAATGTTTTGGTTTTGGTATTTCTGTTATTGTGTCTGGTTAGTATATTAAATTTTACCCTCCTTTTGCTTCTAATTAGATCATTTCTGAAGATCATAATGGCAAATCATATTGGGCTTTAGCTGCAAGTATTTGAGTTACTGCTATTACTTTTATTTTCATTATATTTCTATTACTACTTTTATTTTTTATTTTGTTAGGAAGGAAAACAATAAAAGAAAATAAACATAACTTTTTTTATAGATTATATGTTATGAGTATTTCGTTATGTATTTTAATAAATTATATAATTAATTATACAATCGTTTGATTGTTATCCTCGCTGGCTATAGTTGGTTTCTTAACTTTTTTACACTTAGTGAAATATTTGCACATAGAACTGTGCTTGTTCATTGTCTAACATTCAAAGTGCATCTACTGATATCCATAAGTCATTACATCATTCGCTCGCTAGTTCATTGTCTTACGTAAGGACAAGCAAATTTCGCATTATTTATATATTTTGTTGTTAATGTAGATGTCTTAAAGAAAGAAATTTTTCTACTATAGATAGCTGTAGATTTCTTAATGTAAACAATTTATTTGGATGCAGTGAGTGAAGGGAATTTCAAGCGTAGATTGAACATCTCTTTTGTCTGGTGCGTTTATTTATGCTTAACGATTGTACAAGCTATTGTGTTGTCGGACTCTTTGTTTTAAATTGGTCCATTGTACCAGACCAGAGTAATATTTCATGCTTAACCACTGTGTTTACACATCTTTACTGTTTCTTTCCATGTATTTGTATTTTTATGTAATTTTTTTATATGCAGTAGCACCTGGAGTGCCTTCAAAGCACATCACGTTCAGGAAAAAGCGCTCCATTTAAGGTATGTGTGCCTGAACTTTTTCAGTTCATTCTGTTACATTAGCTATAGCTAAAAAAAATATTGCATCAATTAAGTTCAATTTTGGCATAGTATTTACATCTGTAATTATTATTCGAAATTTTTTTGTTAATGAACACTGTTTTCACAACTCAAATTTCATGTATGTCTAATGAGTTTTATAAAATTAACCAAGTTTAAGTAAATTAAATTTTAAAAATAATAATAGAATATAGTTTAAAAAAGTTTTATAAATAATAATGAAGATGATGATGAATTAACAAAGTTTATAAAACTTAACTAAATTTATATTAATTGAAGTTAACTAGGTTAATTGAAATATTTGCACATAGAACTGTGCTTGTTCATTGTCTACCATTCAAAGTGCATCTACTGATAATAATTGAAGTACCTATAATTATTATTAGCTATTATAATAAATTAATTAAGTTAACTAGGTTAATAGAATTGGCTATGTTTTTTAAACTTAAACAAGTTTTATAAAATTAAATAGGTTTAAGTTAACTAAATTTGATAAATAATAATGATGAATTAACGAAGTTAATAAACTTGGCTAAGTTTATAACAGTAATACTACTAAGTTAACCAAGTTTTAAGAATAATAATAATAATAGATTAACAAAGTTTTGTTGAAATTAAACAAGTTATATAAAATTAATTGAGTTTAAGCTAAGTAAAATTTATAAATAATAACAATATAACTATTTAACAAATTTTCTAAATGACAATGGAGATTTTAATGATTATAATGAATTAATTAAGTTACAAAAATTAATTAAGTTTATAATAATAATAGTAATAATAAAATGATTAAGTTAACCGAGTTTTAGTAATAATAGTAATAATAAAATTAATTAAGTTAACCAAGTTAATAAAAATTAGCTAAGTTTAAGTTAAATAATTTTAAATAACAATAATAATATAACTAATTTCAGAAAGTTTTATAAATAACAATAATGATGGTGAATTAACTAAATTTGTAAAAAGTAACCGAGTTTACAATAATAATAATAAATAATAATATAACTAAGTTAACTAAGTTTTAATAATAATAATAAATTAACCAAGTGGAGGGTTGGATGTGCACTATTTTCTGAAATGGAAGTTTTAGTAAAGAAAGTGCTATGTATATTTGCGAGGGTAGAACTAGAAATAACAGAGACCAGGCACAAATGTAAACAATGTATTTAAGATTTGAACAAAAATTTGTAAGAAGTTGTTTACGTGCATTTTTTAAAAGGTTACGGGATGATATGCACGGAAGCAGGGACATGCAAATGAAACGAAAAACTGGAACTGAAGGCAAATGACACTGCACGGTAATTTAAACATGAAAATAAAAGAAACCCAACACAAGACTCAAATACAGATGGATAGGCTTGATTGTTTATGTTCTTGTTTTAATAACAGTCAACTAATATTGTTTGAATTTTACTTGATGATTCATGACAAACTTTTATTGTTGATTATCGAACTTGTTTACAGGTAATTAGCTTTTCCGAAGTGAAGACCATCAACAACAATGGACGTGACTTCAGCTGTTATGTATTATTATATTAGTTAGTACTTGTTATACAAACTTTTTTGTGAATGCTTGTGGTACGTGAATTTGCTCATTTTTTCCAAACTATTTTTTAAATGGTTATGGATAATACTTATGTAACTAACATGTTCTCAGTTATTTGAATATGTTGATTATATGATTTATTGATTGTTGGTTTGAATATTGTAATTATGCGGTTGTTACACATTTTAACATGACTATTACAAAGCTGGTTGCTAGAAATAATGTAAACCATTAACAATATATAGTAGCATTTAAAATGAGCTGCAAAACAATCAATATCTTTTAGCAGCGTTTTAAAAACGCTAGTAAAACATATGTAAAATACCATTTGAATACATAGCGGTATAAAATAAATGCAACGAAAAACTTTTAATTGCACAAAATAAACGCTACAGAAATGCAAAAAATGACCCACCTACTAACCTTTAGTGGCGTTTGAAAAACGCAACCATGCTAACCATTTGGTAGCATTTATCAAAACGCAACCAAAAAATTCATACTTTTAGTTGCGGGAACTCTAGTAGCGTTCTTTAAAATGCTACCAAAAATTTTGCTAGCGTTTTCAAACGCTACCAAAGGTCTTTTCTGGTGTAGTGTGTGAAAACAGTGGTAACCCGGAGTTGTGTCTTACCTAGTTTGTTGTCTCGGTTCAGGAAGCTCGTCCTCTCGGCTGCAAGAGCCAACTCATAGTTTTGCGGTTGCATATTTTTGTTACTGATCAACCCCGAGAGGTACCTTGCATACTTGTTGAACTCCCTGCATTAAAGATAGGCAACTACACTTTCCTACATATCATGTCGTTGTCCTCGTGAGGGATTGGACTGAGGTCCGACATCCATTTCAGCTCTTCAAAGTGATGCTTTGGAAATAACTACTTCAAGATCGTCTTTCTCTCCTCAGGAGTATGCTTTAAAGCCTCTAGCCCTTCCGTAGATGCGCCCATCTTTGATTGCTTGCAATCTACCGATAATGCAACTTGGCTGGTGGACTTGTGAGCAGGCACTGCTGGTGGAGTTTGAGGAGGAAGTGTCGGAGTTTGTTGTTTGCTACCTGTAGTCTCAAGTCTTGAATCTGACCCCGAAGTTCAAGAAATAGGTGGTGGGGATTTCGAGCATCTCGGTTGGTGTCAATGATCATCACCATGGCTGTGGGAGCGAGAAGACTGGGACAAATTGGTTCCTTTCTTTAAACTGCTTATGACCAAGCTCTTTAGTAGCCGCTGACCTCTCGTCCCATGACCTCAATATCTACCACCGTCGCTTTGACGAACCATGTCGCCTGCACGAAACAGATTCAAGATTAAAATCAAGCACCTTGTACACACAAACAAATGATGTGATTATGCAGTGTTTATGAGTGTAAATGCGCTCTCCACAGACCCGATCGAGGTTCGCTTGGAGGGGTTGTCTCCCCAACAGTTAATGTTAGGCTTTCAGAGCTTGTGCAATTGGGCCTAATCAGAGGCACATCGATTGGGACCTTATCCAAGTCCTTAAATTGGTCTATTCTCTCCTACGATGCGACGGTCTCGGAGGTAGTATCCAGGGAAACCGGCCTGGCCGACACTCCAGTTCTCGTCTCAACAGTCGCAGACGGGACATGGGTGAGTGTTAGACCCTCTTCTTCAGCCATTATCTCCTCATCGCCAATGCCTCGGCACTGGTTCCTCCCTGAGTCTTCGCAGCCTTGGGTCACTTAGGCACAACAATGGGCACTTTCCTTTTACGACCCTGAGAACTCCCCACTTTTTCAGGTTCTGCCTTCCCTTTCCCAACAACAACTGACCGTAATATTGTATGTCCAATAAGAAGTAAGCCCGTCTAATGAAGAATCACCTTGTCTAAGATATTCTTTATAGACTGAGCTGTGACAGGAATGGCTTTCATCTGATCGATACACCCTGGTATGATATGCCCTTCGATAGTGGAGGAATCCCTGTTATAAGAATTCAAGACTAACTCAGGGCCCACGAGTCAACTGACCTCACACTCAACGTAATCAGAAATACTTACTTCCTTTCAGCCAGCGCCTCACAAATCCCGGAGGATAGGGACGAAGAACCATTTGTGCTTAAACTTGCCGAGTCTTCTCCGCGACCCTTCAATGAACCGGGCGTTGTGAATTGCCTCTAAGTAATACAGGGAAGGCGCGCTGGAAAGTCTCCTCTTATTCCGAAATAAGGACTGAATGTCCTATTTGGTAGGTTCTACGCGTAGGTACACTCCGAATAAATGGTAGGTCCCAAGGAGGAAGGCATACCCATTTAGATGAAGTTGCATTGGCGTTAGGTGAAAGTAACACAGCATATCTCGGACGAAGTCGCAAGATAGGGGCACACACCCAGAAATGCACATGTTCCTGTTCCAGGTAGTGTGCCCTTTTGGAGGAGCTTGCACCATGTCCCCTTTTCGGGGAGTGCGAACGTCAGTCCAAAGTATGTTGAACCTTGTACAATTGCGCCTCAACGCACCCTCATCCAAACTCGAAGGCCCTAAATCTGGTGGGTTGTCAACTATGACCACCGCCGTCATCGATCAATATCGTTAGAGTCGCGTCGAGTCGCAACCATGTCGTGATTGGAACTGGGAAACAAATCTAAAAGTTCAATAGTTTGGTCCTTGTTCATAGTTCGAGTTATATGCTCTAAACCCTATGTGCAAAACCTAAGTCCCGTTCAATGACAAAACGTCGCGTAAACAACGTGAGCCCGATAGCTGAGGGGTAAGGATTCGAAAATCCCTAAGTCCATCGGAAGCGAAAATCACATCCCACAGACCTTTAGTTTTCGCATCCCTCCCTGGGTTCAAAAACTCGCATCCTAGTTTTTCACAAAAGTCTCGCATCACATCCATATCATCGGCAAGCTCCCACATCCTCCAAGTGCAAGTTCGCATCCATCGATGCGAGACTTCGCATCCATCAAATGCGAGAAAATCGCATCCACCGGATGCGAAGCCTCACATCCAAAAGATGCGACATCGCTCATCCGATCTGGTGTGAGAGACCACCACACGAGGTATACAATGCACTCCCTGCTCTTTCTCCTCCTTCCCCCTCTTCTCCACTCCGCCTTTTCTCCTCCTCCGCCATTAACGCGGGATCGAGCTCCTCCAAGCATCGAATATCGAGCTCAACGAGCTCGAATCCAAAGCCCTCGGGGTTCGAATTCGCATCCATGCCACACTCTAAGCCTTCGGGGGATCCAAAAACCACCTATAAGGTTCGATTTCGAATTCGTTCGTTTTGGGGAAGACCCAAGCTCCTAGATGCAAAAAAAGTAAATAAAAGAAAAAAAAATGGAATGTAACGCAGTTCGAGGCAGTTTATAAGGGATGAAGAGGAGCGGAACTTGGCCCGTTAGTGCATTTTTCTACACCCCCCCCCCCCCCGAATGCGAAGCTACCCTTAATATATATATATATATATAATAAAAAATACAAATACGCATGTATACATATGATGTATATATATATATATATATTATTATGCTCATGTTGTCTATAATTCGAATGACCATATACATACACATGTATATTGAATAGGCATGTATATGTGTCAATCGAACGCCATGCATGCACATTTCCATGTACATACGTACATGTTCATAAAAATGTTGGACAAACGATAACGAAGTTTCCAAAACTCCGAGGAATTTTCGATTCGTGATTCCAAGTACAACCACGCAAATGAGTTTTCGATGCCACGACATCGATTCGATTCGCTAACCAGTAGTACACTCGTAAGTCTAAATGACTCGAGAACGTACCACAAGCAACCAAATCCATGAATCGATAACTTCTCTCGAAATCCATCTCACATAGTCGTAAACCAGTAATACACTCGTGCTTTATTTCCAAATTCCGATCACATCACGTGAAATTACGTGAAAACTGTGAGAGTACACGTGACACTATGTCGACAACGACTCGTTCACGTTACGACGTAAACGAGAGTCGATGACTAACGTTTAATCTAAAAGTAAACATGAATTGGATGCTTAGAGGAGCCATCGACGGTTCAGAATTCTCAATACACTGAACATAACAGTTATGTGTTCAACAGCTTGGAGATCTTTCCAGTTTCCAGAGATGATTTTTCTTAAATCAAATCACATCATGTCAAGACAAGACATACTTTGGGGGCAAATGTTAATCGGCTTTTTGGTCCGGTTCCCAAAAGATTTCCAAGCCCAATCGACTCGGCCCATCGTGCAGCATCAAAGCCCAAAGTGTCGCCAAATATTGAGGATTCAAGCCCAGAAGGAATCGAGCGAGCAATAACCTCACAACTCCGGAAAACAGTGACACAACGCATCACCTCACATCACCTCGCCTCGCCTCATCAATCTTGCATCCCATCAGATCGTATCCACAACATCACATTCCACCATACCTCGCCTCACATCCACTTCGCACCACTCTGTTAGCAGGCCATCGTATCCTTCTTATATCGCATCCTACATATGTGATGCTATCGCATCCCCCGGATGCGATGCATCCTACCTCGTCACTCTCCGAGTACAACGAAACACATCCCTCTAGGATGCGAATTTTCACAACCTTTGGGATGCAAAAATTCGCATCTTACACGAGGGATGTGATATTCCACTTTTCGACGGAGCGGGATGCGATTTTCTGGTTCGTGCACTCCTGGGATGTGATTTTCTACTGTGTGGTCCCCATATCTCACATACTCTCACTTAACCCACTACCGATAAATACCATCTGACTCATTCTTTACAAGGGTTGGATTTTTTCTGATTTGACAGCTCCACAAGCTCTAAGAACTCCATTAATGACAACGTAGCTCTTGAGGGAGAAGAAGCATATCACTTTTTTCCAATATTTGACATATGACCAATATGACTCTAAAACACATAGAATCACTTGTAAATGAATGTCATGATGAAGTTCAATGCTTGTAACTTGATTTTGTGAATAAAAAAATCAACCAACTCCTTCAAAGTGGATGTAGGCCCCTCACAGACCGAACCACTGTAAATCCTGTGTTATTTACTGCTTTCCGCAATTTAATTTCCACATGTGAAACACTATTATCTAGTAATAGAAAATCTTTAAGTGTTACGACATTTTTTCTGTCAACAAACAATAACAATAGCTTTGGGTGTACACTTTCATTATTACAGAAGTACAATCAACTTATCATCTAGTTTCTAGAAAGTTTGATGAAACACAAACCTTTGATTTTTCAAGTTCAGACTCTAAGACCACTTTCCGTAGTCACCGTGGATGCACAATCCCTCTGTTGTTGTTTTTTCATATACACCTATTGGAAGGCGTGACAAGTCTAATAATGCCTTGTTTGTTTTTTGAAAATAAGAATGAATTGGCCTTGACTTTCAAAATTAGAAAAACAATTTATCTAAGTCGATCTAAACCTGCCTTCAGAGAATGAGAAACTTAGATAGTGTTCCTTTTCGAACCACAGCAGTCCATGTTGGTGTCCGTGTCTAATGCATCAGATATGAACCCCATTGAACCGTCCTTTCAAAATGAATGTTGAAATTTTATCCGTTCACACCCGCGTCTGAAGTGTTCGATGTGACGTCCGAAGTATCTGATGCAAACGGATAAAATTCAGTAGTTCTTCCCTTTTCGCGTTACCCCTTTTGTAAAAAGAAGCATTTCATCTAATAAGAACAAGATCCAATGGAAGTCGAAGAAGAAGAGACTTCTATGGAAAGCATTGAGTATCCAACCTCAAGTCATAATCTCAAAGACACGATTATTCAAAATCAAGTGAAAATCGTTAAAAATCAAAAGAAGCTTAACAAAAGGTTTAACAAAAAGCTTTCCAAATTATCCAAATTCATGGTCAAGATAGGAAGAAAGCTTGGAATTTCATCTTCCTCATCATCATTCGAAAACTAGGCCATCTAGTTTAATCTATCTTTATATATTTCCTTGTATTTTCTTTCAAATCTCGTATTTAAGTATGTCTTGTTTAGTTGGATGTATTTGCTTTTTAGTAAGTAATGAAAGGAGTTTTATTTATGTTTTAATCACCTTTATGTATCTGAAAAAATCATAAAAAATATTATAATATTACAAGAGTTTAAAAGATTTCAAAAATTCAAAATTTTCAAAAGACATACAATAGTATGTCGACATAACCAAACCTGTGTGTCGACATAACAGAAAAAATTTCAAACTTTTTAAAATTTTAAAATTAAATGACTACTCATGTCCATTCAAAATCCAATGAATTCCAGACCCTATTTAAGTCCATTTCTTCCAGAAAACTTCATTATTTCATTACTCCTTCTTTAATCATTACTCATCAAATCCATGGCAAATCCTATTCATAATATAAGTGAAAGCCTTGATGATTCTTTGAATTCTTTCAAGAAAGTTCTCTCCATAGTACTACGTAATAAGCGCAAACTAGAGTTAATCCAAATAAGGATGGTTAAACATCAAGAAAGACATTTTGATGTAATTCATTGGATATTTCTTCTCATATCAGAAATGAAAACAACCAAACATCACATAATATTAAAGAAGAGTGGAAAGATATCCAGAAGAATCCAATTACTGGACAAGATGAATTGGTTGAAGTTCTAAGAGACGTTTAGTTGTTTGGTACAATTTGATTGATTTGTTTAAATATGGTGTGGTGTGAACTAGATTATATTGTTTGAAACTTGTACATATTAAGATATATGGTATGACTTAGTTAGGATTAGTTTGTATATATTAAACAAACATATGTAATAATACTTGGATTGGTGTGTATTTAATCATTATATTAAGTATTATTCTTTAGTTTTAGGATAATTACCTATGTTCTATTCAGAGAATTATATAATTCAGGGGGGGTATTTCTAGGAAAATTACTTAGATTCTACAGTTGTTTAACTTAGGGGGAGTATATTTTATCTTTCTTTTTTATAATGCCAAAGGGGGAGAAATTATAAAATATAGGCATGGTTTTATAGAATTCTTATAGACACGGGGAGTATAAGAGGATAATCATCAAACAGGTATATAGAAGTACGATATTTTATAAACTAAGGTTGTCATCAATAAAAAGGGGGAGATTGTTGGAGAATGGCGTTTTGATGACAACAACCCTATTTCAATTATCATTGATTATAAAATATATACTAACATCTTTATCTAGAATATATATACACACACATGCAGGATTTGTGTACAGGAATTAATACTGAAGACTGTACAGTTTAAGAGCTTATAGAGATTCAGAATTCAGAGTAGATTCAAGACTTATGAGTAATCAGGATTTCAAGAGTTCAAGAATAATATATTTATAAATTCTAGAATTTTTTAAGACTCTAAATAGCACTCCAGGTTCAAATTCAAATTCTGATTTTTTTAATTCTTTTCTCAATCCCTTCTATTTTGTTTTTCTATTATATTCTTAATCCTCTCTATTTTGTTTTTATACTTGTTTCTATTTTTATTCTTCTTTGTTTTTCAAACTTAAGTTTTTATATATAATTTATAATGTTTAAAACCTTATAATTTTATAAATATATTTATATAGTTTAAAAATATGTTTTCATATGTTTTTCTATCATATAATATTGATTTACAACATTAGAATTTTACTCAAGAAATTCTAGAATTAATTTTATATCAAAATTCTTGAAAAATGCTTTGAAAATGAAATTTATACATGAGTATGTCGACATAGCAAAATACGTATGTCGACATATAACAGCTATTTTTCTAAATTTGAAGGGAAGTGTCTTTTCACTATTTAAAATGCTTCAGAACCGTTGCAACCCTTCATTCTCTATAAAAAGAGGTTAAAACCGAATTTTCTAACATATCTTCTTCTCCATCTTCATCCTCTTTCATCATATCATTATTCTTCTTTATTTTTATGGTTTTTACACTTATACACTGCCGAATTCACTTCTGAATTGATCAAACTTCTTCTCTCTACACTCTCTACTCTCTAAATTAAGTGTTATTGAAGAGTTATAGGGATGTTTCGTAATTTATTGGGTTGAAAGATCCTGTTTGTAAGTCAAAGAGTAATCGGTTTATCCTTGTAGCCGTGAAATCAAGGAATAGGAGTCGGTGTGCCTTTGTTGAGCCGTGAAATCAAGGGATAAGTGTCGGTGTCTCCTTGTTGAGTCATGAAATCAAGGAGGTTGTATTTGGCTATTTGAAAATAGTAATAAAACTCTGCACAATCCAGCGTTGTGCGGGACTGGACGTAGGAGTGATCTGAACCAATATAAAATCTGGTGTGTTCTTTCCTTTTCTGCACTTTTATCTTTGTTTATTTTGCATATGTGTTTGAATCTGTGTCTGTGGTTGTGCTTGTGGTGTTTGATTCATCCCATAGTTCTCTCTAGTTTTTAGTTTTGTTTAAATTTTTACAAACACTATTCACCTCCCCCCTCTAGTGTTTTCTTTGCCTGAACGATCCATTTCGCAGTCCCTAACAATATCGCCCTGCCACAGAACTCGGTGCACATTAAAGGACGTGCGGTTGAGGCATCGAGCTACAATTAACGGTACGTACGTGGGATAGTCTAGATACATGCATGTCGGCTCTGGGTGGTGTATCCTAGATTTGAGGGCATTATTCCAGTATGGAATATGATTCGATCAAAGATGGCAGTCCGTATGCTTATGTGGCATAGTAATGACAGATATATGCAGAACGTAATAGTGTTATATAGAGATCTTTATGTCACTCCGGTGTAGGATGAGGGACTGCATTCATTTTTGTGGCATTACGATGGAGACCGTGCAAGTGGGGTACCATAGGGTGTACCTCAGTATTGAGGGGTAGCTACATATATACTGTATTAGCTTAATCCACTCGGAAGTTAATGGGTACGACGTATGTATAAGCCTTGAGTGCTGTTAACCCAGGTAACCTAATAAATAAGAAAATATGATTGAACGGTATATGTAGGATTATCCAAATTGTATAATTTAAATCCAGTCACCAGAACTTGTGTTCTGACCCCCTCCTCATAACATACTCACAGGTTAGAATTGTGGCAGAGACATGATAGCTTTGGATACTGGTTAGGCAGTATTATTAATACGGTAAGGCTATACTTTGATTATATTATATTTTATCCATTCCGCTATTAGATTTTTGTGAGCTCTGACATATTTATGTCTCTATCTTTTTTGCAAGATACCAAAGCAAACCAATCTGGGTTTCGATAGATTGGAATTTTGAAAAAAAATTGGTCTGTCTGAATTCGGGTTATTACATTGTCTCTAGTAATGGTATAGCAGTGGATCGCACAAAGGTTATCGCAGTTCAGGATTGGAAAGCTCCCCAAGAGTGCGACAGAGGTGTCAAGCTTTTTGGGTTTGGCGGGATATTATAGGAAGTTCATCAAGGATTTTGCGCGGATCTCAGCTACGCATACCCGCCTTACAAAAAAGAATCTAGTTTTTGCTTAGGATGTGGATTGCGAGGATGCGTTCTTGAGACTAAAGAAGGCTCTCATATTAGCTCCAGTGTTGACTCTTTCTGATGGTACGAAAATGTTCATCATATACACGGATGCTTGTGGCATGGGTTTAGGTGCGGTGCTTATGAATATGTTAGGATTGTCTGCTACGGCAGTAGGCAGTTGAGGGTACATGAGAAGAACTACCCCAACCACGATTTAGAGCTAGCGGCGATAGCGTTTGCACTTAAGTCTTGTAGACACTATTTTTTAGGTATGAGGTTCAAGCTTTATATGGATCATAAATATCTCAAGTACTTGTTTTCGCAGAAATATCTTAATTTGCAATAGCAGCACTGGATGGAGTTCCTTGCATCTCATGACTTCAAGATAGCTATACCCTGGGGAAGGGGAATGTAGTAGCAGATGCATTGAGTAAGTAGAGAATGACTTTGAGTCCATTGTTCATAAAGTGGTAGAGTTTGGAGTTTATCTCATCGTTAAATTTTAAACCATCTACGGACTATGTACTAGGGTTATTGGCATCTTTGAGGGTGCGACCTACTCTCTTAGAGCGCATTGGATCCAGTCGGCGTGAGGACCAGCAGTTAGTGGACATCATGGACCGACTCAGTAGAGGAGAGACCTCTAATCACCTCGCTAGGTAATCTGTGGATGACAGAGGGTGGCTACATCGTGATGGGAGAGTGTGCGTTCCTCGAGTTGTTGATTTGTTAAGATTGATTTTAGAGGAGGCTCATCATTCTCGGATGACTATCCATCCGGGCGGTTATAAGATGTATAGATACATGAGGAGGGTTTTTCACTGGATAAGGATGAAGAAGAATGAGGCAAAGTATGTAGCCCAATGTATGACTTGTCAGCGAGTAAAGGCTGAGTAGAGGAAGCCTGGTGGATTGGTTCAGCCTTTAGATGTGGCACAATGGGAGTGGTAGAATGTCTCAATGGATTTCATAGATGCACTACCCAGATCAAGGAAGGGAAATACCAGTGTCTTGGTTATAGTCGATAGGTTAAATAAGAGCACTCTCTTTATCTCGGTTAAGAGTAAGTAGATGTCATCTCGGTTGACATCAGTGTATATTAAAGAAATCGTCCGACTTCATGGAGTTCCCTCTAGTATTGTTAGTGATCGAGACCCCATCTTTACGAGTGAGTTTTGGAGGAGCCTGCAGAAGGCATTGGGGACACAATTACGACTTAGCACTGCCTATCACCCTTAGACAGATAGAAAGACACAGAGAGTTAATAGGATTCTCGAGGATATATTACAACTGTGTATCCTAAACTTAGGAGAGACTTGGTAGGAGCATCTTTTGTTGGTGTAGTCCGCATATAATAACAACTATCAGACGAGTATTGGTATGGCTCCCTTCAAGGTATTATACGGACGACCCTGCAGATCACCTACATGTTAGTAGGAGTCCACAGACAGACTTCTACATGGACCTGAGATGGTTAGAGAGACCTCAGAGAAGATAGATTTGATTCAGAGGTGGATGAAGGCAACTCAGTATAGACAAAAGTTGTATGCACATCAACGAAGGATAGACCTAGAATTCAAGGTAGGATGGTCTACAGTGTTAGACTACTGGAGAGACTGACATGAGTTCATGATGTGTTCCTATTTCGCACTGGAGGAAGTGTTTACATGATTCCGCGACAATAGCAGAGACAATTACTCTAGAGGACATCAAGGTTGAGAGGGAGGCATCAGTCCTACTCGGATACTATGATCTGAGGTAAATAAATTATGAAATAAAGATATCAAGCTTGTTAAGATTCAGTAGGGAGAGGACAGTGGTGACGTGACTTGGGAACCAGTAGATAGGATTCACGCTTCTTTTCCTTTTCTCTTTGGTAGTATGTTCTTATCCTTTCCTAAGCTTTGAATCTGAATAGATTTTTCCTATCGTTTGAATCATAAGTCTTAGTTAGAAGCATGTGGATTATAGGAAACGATTTAAGACATGTTAATAGAACATGTTATGGTTGAATGGATTCACGTGGATGCAAGTGTTTGCTAGTGGATGCAGTGGATGCGTATATACGCACTAGACACTAGTTAGAGATCAGCTGAACTAGAACATTTACATAATTGCATATGGATGCTTGTGCATTTTTTTATGTGGATGAAAAATGGTTGAATCATCACTTTGATGTTTCATTTTTGATGAATGGTTGTTGCATACATATAGAGTTTTATATGTGTCATTAGGGTTCCTCTGCATAGATATTGGATGCATGGTACAGACATGAATTGCATTAAGAAGGTCAACTGAATCAGTTGACCGCCTGATTTTTGCACCAACTTTAGGGAATATACACTACACCTTTACGTATGTTCATGAAAATCATTAGAAAATCTAAGGGCAATGGATGTCAGTTGCTGATGGTTGAGTAGATGGGTGTAGATAATGATTGAAAATATTTATAACATTCTTTTAGCCTTGGAGATTTTGGGGAAGAAATCCCTTAAGGAGGGAAGAATGTAACACCCTAAATTTTAATAAATAATAATTAAATGTAAAAGATTAATAAACTAAATATTAGTCAGAATAATATCAAGAATTAGATAATGCATCGGGTCCATATAACTTTCTGATCATAATGGACACTTGGTTTGCCAAAATCGGAGTTAAAATGAATTAGCTATGATTTAAAGAATAATTCAGAAAAAATTAAAATAATAATAATAAACAGATGAAACCAACAGTCACTGGGCGACCCAGTTCACCTGGGTCGACATGTGTGTCGACCCAGTGAAGTTGGTGGGTTGACCTAGAAGAGGGAGTTCGCGTGTCTTAGCTTGCACACAAGCAGCTAACGTTTATTATAATTACATCATTAGTTTGCTGAGTTTTAATGGTTTATTTTAAATCATAGGCTCAATGGCACTTTCTTATTGTTCTAATGACATGGTTGGACAAGATTTAATCTTAGATTTGAACGACTGAGGACATCCGGTAAACCTTATAAATAGATTAGTAGAGTCTCTCTCATTTCTTCACATCCATTCTCTCTTCTTCTTCCCTAGGCCTATCCTAAAAATTAGGAACGGCCACATAATTAAATTTTTAAGGGGTGAAGAAGTTCTTAAATTTTTAATGTTTATTTTTATGAACACTTCTAGAGGCAGAGGTTCTGCTAGATTTAAGAAGAAGGCCACGGGGGAAGCTTTGTGCATCAGATCTGTGAGTTTTTTTGTAATTTTTAGATTAATTATTTGTGTAGGAATGTTTAGACAGTTAAGTAGTTTTAATTTGCAAGTTTTATGTTTACATTATTTACAGTATTTATATGTTTAAGTTTTTCTGTAAGCCATTGCAGTTTATTTACTGCCTATGCCTATTTCTTTCCAGTAGTTTATTGTTTATAAGTGATTCCCCTCCCTATTCCCTTCTTTATTATAGTTTATTTACAGTCATGCTTATGCCTATTTTATTTTGTTTATTTTAAGTATAGGCCTTGCAAGTAGCCTAGACCATTTCCCTTTTTCTTTTAGCGCTGAGCCTAAGCCTGAAAAAAGCCTAGGCAATTATCGTAATTTGTTTGTTAAATTGGAATAATGTTGAAATTGAATTAAAAAGGGATTTTTGGGCATATTGAAAATGATTAAGTATTGTAATCAGATTGGACTGTAATTTGGAGATAAAACCTTAACATGTAATAGGAGAACATGTAAATCGAAATGAATGGGACTTAATTGAACATTAAGTAATGTGGATAACATTAATTAGAAATGTTAATACAACCTAGAAATATAACAAGAGGTTATGTTGGACTTAGTGATAAATTTAAATCGTGTTAAATTGAAATTAATGAATTAAATAAGCAAAGATAGAGGGAGTCCATTTCAGCAGCGTAGGGCTGATTGGGAAAAATAAGTGGCTCATAGATTAGTTTTGTTTCAGTAGCGTGGGGCTGACTATGGAAGATAAGACACCTAATAATATAATGAAATCCTAGTTTACACTGTGCCATAAACGGCCTAATGCAATGAATTTGCAAGGTGTTGCCAGCCAAAATGTCTCGATAGCTGTACTATTTTGGTCCTACTACAACGTTCTATTTTTTGGGTTAACTTAGCCATAAAAATGTGTTGCTCTAGATAAACAAGTGTAACATGATGCAACATTTGATACAGTATTGCTATAGCAGACCATTCCATGTCTTACGTGGCGACACACCATTAGTTAAAACAAAATCTCAACCATTCAACAACTATCTAGTGCGCTTCCTCTATTTCCCGCTAACATTTTCATTCATGTGCTTCCTTTTCATTTCGTTCTCCCTCCAAATTGTTAACCCTACCCTACTTCTCTGGAGAAAATAATGGTGGCGGCTTCCATTTCATTTCGGTCCTCATCTTCAGTTTTGAGCTAGAAACTATTGCTTCTCAAAAATTATTTCTCAGGTTGATTCATAATCCAACGTAATTTCCGTTGAACACCAAATTTGCTTTTTCTAAATATCAGATCTGAAGTGCTCTTGCTCGACCGGAATCACCCCTTCAAATCGATTTCCAAATGAAAAAAAGGATTATAATTTGGTTTAACGTATTGGATCTAGGTGTTAATATATTATCTTCATTGCCACGATTTTGATTGGAAAGCCACAGAATTTCTACTACTGTTTATTGAACTAGATATTGTGTAAATTAACACTGGTCTATTTTTGTGAATTTCTTTTCTTCTGAGTGTGCCATAGATTGGAGAAGCAATCAAGTACATGTTTAAATTTGTTATTTAACTTATTTTGGGGATCTATGGATTTTACAAATTAGATTAAAAACTTACTTTCTAATTGCATTGACTGCTGCATGATGCCGTGAAAACACTAAAGGACATAGGAACGATAAAGCTTGTTATTATTCATTTACAAACAAATTAGTTACATCTGCATACGATGCTTTGGTCCGTTATAGAACTATGCCTAGCAGAACGTCAAGTATTAACTATAAAAATAGTCAATTTATATTTTTCATACCTGTAAGGTCAAATAGATTTTGTAGCTGCTAGTAAACATCAAACGCGATTTACTTTTGTTATCGGAAACATCTATTTTTCTTGTTATTTTCAATCTTGTAACAAAATTGAGTGATTAAGAATTTTACATTTTTGTATATTCCAGATTGATAAAGGCATTAAAATATAAGATGCAGTACCATGTATAATAACTATACAAATACGTTTAAGCATTCCTTTGATTTAATTGTGAAGTTCATTATCATTATAAACGTATTGTGTTTGTCCCACAAGCACGTTGTCACCACGCTCTTATATGAATAACCAGATATAACCCCGTATCTATTAAAATGAGTCACAACCATTTATATCTTCCTCAGTGGGCCTTGATCCGTAAACGAATAATACATAAAGAACGATAAACATGTAAATGCAAGATGACGCGGTGTATCTTTGGAATGAAGGCACATTTGTGTATTAATCTATAACATAAAACTATATATATATGTATATAGTTCTGGATGTAAAAGTATAAATAAATAATGATCAAGGTAACAAATGGGAAGGCTTTGGAGAAAGAGTGGCGAAATGAAATACCAATCCCTCATGGTGGTCCGTATAGGTTAGTCATTCATTCATCAGTTTATTAACTACAGTATCCACAAAAGAGTTAAAGATACCTTAGAGAATCTAGTAAATGTGATTGTATGGATGAACTTGTAAATATATTTTGATGTTGGATTTTTTTCCCTGCTCTCTGCATTGAATTATTTTCCTTGCCAGTTTTATTACTCTCAAGGAGTGTATGTATACCTTTATATTAGTTTTTTCAAATTAAGTAATGTTAGCTTTCTAATTAGATTTTTCTTTTAGTAGTGCATAAAATTATTATCAAAAATGAAATTGTTCTTGATGTCAGCTATAATGGCTAATTCATAAAGTGCGGTATAATAATAAGTTTAATACTATTAGCTTTCTGATGCATGATTTTATATTGAAAGGTCTTAATTCTATCAACATATAACAACTATCAATGTTTGATTAATGTAATAGATCCTGTAAAATTATACTACTTATGAAAAACTACTCACTTTGAGCTTTTAGTTTGTTATGTACTGTCTTTATAAATGATCTGATATTCATTTCGTAATGGTTCTGGTTCCAACATACTATGCAAGTAATAATTAACTCATTAACTGATACTTCATTTTTACTTATTTGGATTTCCATCCCGTTGTTTTTTTCAAAGTTGTATTATCTACATTATATTTACATTATAGTTTTGTACTTATGTGTTTGCTAGTTAACTGCAAAACAAATTAATATGTGTGCCTGAGCGTATAATCCCTATACAAATGTAAGAGCCATTTTAATTCACCGCTACTTTAAATTTTGCTAGTGTTGAGCTACGATTCTTATATTAGCAATGTAATGGCGGTAGGATTCCAATGTGATGGCAACTGGATGGTTCAGAAGTCGGCACTGTTAAAATTTGGGATTTAACGTATAATATTTGTTTAAATTTAAGAGAGGTATCATGCTGTCTAAAAGAAGAAATTTTATATCCACAATGAAGCTTGATTCAACCATATTCTTTGTTTTGATAGTCAATATGCCATATCAGATAAAGGCAAAACTTTCATCGCATTGTAATCTTTGCGAACGTTGGATACTCAAAAAACGAACGACCTTAGCAGGGCCTTTGATGCAGAGAAATTGAAAAGAAACAACATTAGAAAGGACTTAGAATAAACTGTTCTCCAGGTATGTGTAATATCATGTCTGAAACTTTTTTTTGAATATCAAAAGTAAGTTTCTGTTTTTTTTTCTTCTTTGACCCGTATTGTACCTAGACATATCAGTACATCTAATAAAGAACGTTTGTTATTTATGATACAAAACAGGTCCTATCTAAGAATAATTAATGTATTGGCATTGGAATAATTTTTAATTGGGAGTTACACTGTTTAGACATAATGTTCTGCTGTAGTATTCACATTATAGCTAAGTTTAGTTAGGCAAGTTTTTCAAGTGTTCTGAACTTATATTGTTTAATAATTTGGGAAAGCCATCAATCGGCTTTTGATGTGAACAAAAAGGATATAATAAAGTATGTGCAACCTTTAGTTGTGAAGTAGGTGATGATATATTGATTTGATGAGGTAGAAGTTGGATATTTCTGAAAACTTTTATTTGTAGATCTTGACATTTGTTAGGGTTTTGTATTTCAGGTACAATATTTACGCTGATCCATTCGGTTGATGATCTCCAGCGGTATTAACAATTCGATGAGTGATATACTTGAGAAAACTCTGATCTTGTCTTCATCGTTTGAATCGATTATGACGTCGTCTTCATCATCCTACGAGATGGACTCGAATCAAAAGAAACGACATCATAATGTAAGTGCGATCATTTCTTTATTTTTTTTGTTTCAGTTCATTTAGCGTGTTTTTCTTTGTGTGAATGGAGTTGAATGGATTGTGTGTTAGTGCAAATAAGTTGTCAAATTCTAATCTTTTGAGAATAGAGGATAGGAAGCCCACATGTGAGTTAAAAAATTGCTTTGTCAAGTTATATGTTTCACTTGAACACCATTTGAACTAGGCCTTGCATGCACAAGTGGTTTATAGAATAATCAATAATAGTGCAGTGTTTTCTTTTGTTTTCCCCTGTGCTCATAATTTATAGTTATCAACACTTTGCATCCTATGGAACACCATTTGAACTAGGTCTTGCATGCACAAGTGGTTTATAGAATAATCAATAATAGTGCAGTGTTTTCTTTTGTTTTCCCTTATATGCGACAATCCTGCACTTGACAAATGTATATGTCTGTGGTGCCATAACAGCAGCCCAAAGCACCCGTATGGCAGGTTCAAACCATGACTTGGTCATCCTTGTAGATGTGACCATAAGCTCGCACCATAGAGACGGTCTGGAAGCAGCAGGCTGGAATGTCTGTACCTTCGAAAGGATCAGAAACCCAAAAGCTGAGAAAGACGCCTGCAATGAGTGGAACTACAAGTTCCGCCTCTGGCAACTCACAGACTACTCCAATATCATCTTCATCGACGTCGATCTCCTCTGATTACGATATTTTTTACAAAGTCCATACCAATTTCACGGTTTACTTTATACAAAGTTGTTGTTTACAATATTTTTTATTTATACTGACTTATTTTAATACTTTATTCATTCATTGCCTCTTTAACCTTCAAATGGTACTCCATTGATTATGATGTTTGAATTGAATTTCTTTCTTTGGACACATAAAGTAGCCAATGGCTTAAATAATATCATTCTAATTTGCTTCGTATCTGTTAATATATATATATAAGCTGAAATCATATTTCATGGCCATTATTTTGCATTTGTGCAGATGGCTGAACAGATAGATCTGGAAGCAGTCGAAGATTGTGTGTGTCAAAGAGTGTCACTAAGTCTGCATATGAGTGAATCGAGTGACAGTGTAATGAGTAATGTATGTAAATATGAATGACAGTGTAATATACCAGTGAATGTACAATAGTGAAGTCAGAAGATTTGTACTATTTGAAATGTTGAAACAAAATATTTATTTGAATAAAATATTGTGTTGCAATAGCTTTAATGTAGTGTTGCCACTAGGTTATAAATGTTGCTTGAAATAATGTTGCAATAGTCATACAAGGTGTTGCCATAGGGATGTACCCAGATTGGGTCGTGAGATCAGTGGGTCCCACATTGTGGGCCCAAACAAATTAAGAAAATTAATATCTATAGCGAAAATTTTGGTATGTTGTATAGACCTAAATAGGATTCTACTGTAAATATTTGTTATGTTGTCGTAGATAGTCAAAACGTTGCCTTTGAGGTCTACAACAACGGTGAAAATTGCATCACCCTAAAAATGTTGCCAAATACATATGCCAACAATTTTTTTCTGTTGCATTAGGCCGTTTATGGTGTAGTGTTAGGTCCATTCCGGCAGCGTGTGGTTGATCAGAGAAGATACGAGGCCTAATAAAATAATGAATAAGGACCAAGCCTAGGGGTGACATGTGTCAATTGCATTTTGGTTGCCAGTTAGTATCCTTTTTATCATGAAGATCTCACGCTAGGTAAAGGCTAGGGCATATTTTACTGTACTGGATAGTAAGAGGTTCAAACGAGGTGGGTATGGGCGCGTTCCGGTGGAACGATGAGCGTGCATCATTTCAATTAGGGAAGATAAGCCATTGTAATGTCTGTGATTAACGGCTATATCCTTTTAGTTGATGGGTTCGACATTGATAACCTATGATTCCACAGCTGGCATAGGTTATCACAATTTGGGTAAAGTAGCCGATTGACGGATAGAAATTAGGTAAAGCTTAATTGTGACATCTTAGTTGTTGGTTGCAGCAATTTTCGGATGTGAATGAGAAACCTATTTTATTTCGTGTTTATCTTTCCTGCTATTTCACACTACACCATAATGGCCATTTGGCAACCCTTTTTTTTGTCAATCGCCAACACTTATTTGTTTTGCCGGGTAATAACAATAATAAGCGTTGCTATGCTAAAAAAGTGTTACCAAAAATACAAATTTATATTTTTTTTATTGGCAATGCTTATATGGGTTGGTAGGCTTGGTTCGCGGGGACAAAAAGGTAAACACCCATCAGTTTTCTTCGGTAACCCTATACTCTTCCATCCCATACGCTTCTCACTATTTCGGCCGCTTAACATGAATTACAAAGCAGGAATTATTTCGATTTCGATTTAGGGAAAATTTCGATTTCGATTTAGGGAAATATTTCGGTTTCGATTTCGATTTCGCAGCGTTAACCAGGATTTCGATTTTGATTACAAAGCAGGAACAAGGATTTCAATTTCGAGGCAAGGAGGTCGAGGTCAGATTCGAGTTCAATAGCTCCTTTGGCGATGATCTAAGAAAATATACGACAAAAGTCTTGGTTTTGTTCATCCATATTTCAGTATTTTTGTTCCAGCTCACGGTAATTCAGATTACTAATTCTGGAGGTATTTTTTTCTCCTCCTTTTTTTACAAATAAATATTTATTGATGTTTTTAAGGTTTGTGCTTATTTTTGTTCATTTATATTATCTATATTGTTGAAAAGTTCGGATTATCCGTTCTTTTTTATGTGATTGATATGAAACTAATTGGAGGATCCAAAAATCAAAACTATAGGGGTGAAACTCTAGGATTCAATTGTTAGAAGTTATTGGCTGGTTTGCAACTTTAGTTAAAGAACTGTATAGAATAATTATATTCTAATTGTTGAGCCTGACGGATTGAATTTAGGATTTATTTATAGGCTGTAAGCTTATTAATGCAAGCTTAAATTTATAGCTTGACGGATTGAGTCGTCATGCATCTACATTTATTTTTTGAAGCTTGGTATAACTTTGATATTATTGTTGTGTAGTGTGTATTGTTAATCTATATTCATTGTGGCCACTGAACTAAGATTACAGATTTTAAGCTGCCTCACTTGTGTGTAAATATCGTATACAGGCATCATATTCTTTACTCTTGGGAACTGTCTTAATTTCATCTCCTTTGGATATGCTGCACAGGTGAAGTTATGAAGCACTAAAGTAATATAATAAAAAATTCTGACAAATCACTAATAAGATTTTTTTGTGGTTTAATTGTAGTCCCTTCTTGTTGCTCTGGGATCAGTACAATTTGTATCTAAGATTGACAATGAGCAGCGATTATGAGTTTCATAGTTGGTTTACATATTCCATGCTCCTTCTATTCTTGAGTACTGCGGGATTTTGGGTAATTTATATGCCTTAGCTACAATAAAATTGATATTGCATTTATCACATTTCCAAGAATGATATGTTATATCACTTTTTAGATGGAAAGATTGAATGAGGGGTTGACTCTATTTGATGCAATCCTTATAGTACCCATGTTTCAAATTGCATGGACGTTTTTCTCCATATGTACAGGATTCGTGTACTTCCAGGAATACCAAGTTCTGAATGCATTAAGATTAACAATGTTCATAATAGGAGTGACATTTGTGTTCATTGGCATCTCCTTGTTAGCACCTGATGATTTCAAAGGTATTATTTCTCCTCTGCTATTGATCATGAATCCAAGATGACCTTCAAGTCATTGTAAACATAATAGCAGCTAGAAGTTGTTGTGCCTGCTGCACAGCAACTACAAGCTGTTGTGCAAACAGCAGCTACAAGCTGCTGTGCAAACAATTCTGGTGAGTGATTTCAGTTTTATATGGCTATTTTTGCTGTCTTTGTTTTTCTGTTTTGAGTTGCTGAACGATATCACTATTATTTCTACAGAAAGCGAAGACCAAGTAATCACCTTTAATACAGATGGTACTTTATACTATTATTTCTCAGTCTGCAAAGCCACATACTCCTCCACTTGAAGCCCAGCTTCCTGCGCTTGAACTACTAAAAGTAATATTTACTTATTCCGCCATGTTATGTTATTCATGGATATGATATAACTATGCTAAGGAATGGCCTTTTATGTTCGTCTAAGCTTTCTTTTTCATTCATGGATCCGAAGTCTCGGAAGATTCTGCAGCTCCTTCGTCTAAGACAGGTTAGTGTTTCAAGTCCACACTAGTGTAGAACACTTGTATTTCCCTGCTTTTGGTATGTGCAGTTTGTGTACATGATAGTGAAAATGCTTTTGGTATGTACATGGTAGTGAAAAGCATGTTGTGTACAAGACCATAGCTTAGAAAAACAAAGAGATCCGTCTAAAAAGAGAACAATCAGCCCCTTCAAAAAATATTGATTGAAAAAACAAAGAGATCCGTCTAAAAAGAGAACAATCATCCCCTTCAAAAAATATTGATTGAAACTTTAACTGCAAAATAACAAACAATCAGCCCCTTCAAAAAATGTTTTTTCCTAGCCTTTTGATGTACATCAGCAATTAATTCTTAAACATGTAGCCCTAAAACTTAGTATACTATTAACTCATAACCAATCATCAACAGAAATTGAAATCAGTTTGATAAGCAATGACATATATGATTTGGACAGTTGCAAACCATTTAAAATGCAGCGAAAAAAGCAACGGGCTCAAGAAAAATATTTAAAACGACGTAAAATGCAACACGGCTTGGCCATGGAAGAATGCGACAATAGTTTGACTATAGAAGAATGCAACTGCTATTGACTTTCATTTGGACAGTCAGGATTGATGATACCTATAAGTTTTTATTCAAAGTTAAATACCTCATTACCTGAATATGATTTCATGGCCGAACTCTTACGGCTCAGCAATCCTGAGCTTTACGGATCAGCAATCCTGAGCCTATATAGGCTCAGTAATGCTGAGCCTTTCGGCTCAGCAATACTAAGCCGATATAAGCTCAGTATTGCTGAGCCGTTCGACTTAGTTTAGGCTCATGTTTTTCTGTTTTAAATGTTATTTAGTGCGTGATGCAAACTCATGTTTTTCTGTTTTAACAAGGAACTGAAATTTTCAATTTAATGCCACATTCAATGAATGCAGGCACTTCTAGAGGCAGCGAAAGAAAAGAGAAAATGGTAGTTATAATGGTGCATATATGATCTTGATAATGATCCAATTGCAGAAGTTATGTGAATTTTCAGATGGATGCTTCGTTATATGGCCAGAGTTTCGTATTCGGTATTTGTAGAATCTCATTTATGTATTGAATTTAGCAAACTAATTATGTATTGAATTTGACAACTTAATTACGTATTGTACTTGTTTGTTGTTAATTAACTAATATTTTATGTCGTTATGTGATTATGAATGTTGTCTATTGGTATGCATTGAATTTAGTATTATTTTTTGGTTCATATTAAATATCGTCTATATTATCATCATGTTGGTTGTTAATTGACTATTAATGTTAGAATATGTGAGTTGCTAATACATATTTTTGTTATTATTAAAATTTATATTTGTTGTGAATTAAAACTTTGTAACATGTATAGGTGTTGCAAACAAAAACATTGTAACATGTATAAGCGTTGCAAACAAAAATCTTACAACACTTATAAGCGTTGCGAATGAAAATATACCAACGCTTATAAGCGTTGGGGGAGAAAATCTACCAACGCTTATAAGCGTTGGTACTGAATTGCAACCCCCTCATAGCAACACTAATAAGCGTTGCGGAAATTGTTTGCGATGGTTATACTTGTTGGGAATCACCTGTTTTGGTGTAGTGTCATTTACGTTTTTCTTTATGTCTATTGCTCTTAGAAATATTCATCTGTCTAAATGCTTCCTTAACTTATGCTCATGCTAGAAATTATTAGAACTCACCAGACGTATGTCTGACCTAGTTTGTTTCCTCATTCTTTCTTCCATCCCCCCAAGGTTCGCAGGGTGGAGGGTTCCAGCAGTGATTCTAGATTATTCGATTCAACTTGGATTCATACTCTTTCAGACTCATGTATTAGTTCACTTCTTGTTTTCTGATCATTGTATTGACATGTGAGAGGGATAGTTTTTACGGTTTTACTTATGTACTCTGGTATTTTCCACGAGACAATATGTTTGGTTTATGATAGTGACTATCTGGTATTTTAAAATGTAATAAGTTCTATGATTTGACTTGCTTATTTAGTAAATGTTTTAAAATTTCCGCTGTTTTATATTTCTGTATTGTGAATTTTAGTCTCTATGTTGTTACTTTATAGTTAAGCGCTTCACAAACCTCAACGCATCCTCATATGGGTGACATTAAGGGGTGTGGGGGTGTCACACCGTTCTTTGCTACATCACCAAGCATGTTGGAAGTTACCATGTGATGTAGGTCTTTTAGGCATGGAACTTCCATACCTTTTCTTGCACATATAATATGCCTAGATGTTCCTTGGACCATTAAATACGTTCGGTTGCACATAACCGAAACAATGTACAACAGAATGGTTGTTGACGATCGTATGGTTTTTTTTTGAGCCGACCAGGTCTGTTTATCACAGTTACCAATGGCCGGACTAACACATTGTAACCAACAATTATTTCTTTCGGTTCTACAAGCCCGGACGACTCATGCTTCAAACGACCAATGGTAACCGAATGAACAGGAAAACATATTGACTATCACACCGTTGCCACTAAAAGTCACTAACCCACTAACGAAAACAAATTGATTATCACATCGTGGCCACCTCAACTTGCTTCAACTTCAGAAAGAATCCAAGAAGAAGAAAAATTAATGTTAGACATTTACTCGATTGTGATTGAACTTGCTTCAACTTCTAGCTTCCTACCACGTTCCTTTCGTCCGATCGGTTGAGAGAAATTAGGGTTAGCTTGAGCAGAGAACGATGAAGAGCGATCGAACTGTTTTTCAAAGTGGAGAATGTTTTTTATGGGGTACTAGTAAGAGTTGGAAATAATACGTGGCGTTTGGAAGTGGAGAAGAGAAAAAGTGTGGTGGGTTTTAGTTGAGGTGGCTAGAAGAACAAAATGGAGTGAGAATAGCAGCACACTTTCTAAAACTTAAAATAAAAGAGGACGGGATTGAAATGATGAGGGTAGAAAGAAGTATGTGGTATGTATACTAACTGTCTATGTTGTTTGAATTTATATATAGATTTCAAATGTTACGTTACATAGAATTTTATTTCAGTACGGACTTCAAACAACAAAATAAAAAAAATGGCCATGTTCAAAATTCTGATATAATCTCTAAAAAAAATATACTAGTTATTGAATTTCAAAAAATCAAAAAAAAAAAAAACACTATTTGAAATCGAACTATATTAATTTAAATTCTCTGAATTAAACGCTACGTGTTTCTAGTGCGCATGGTCACACAATAAGTCCAATCATCATGAAACTTGACATTCCCGGATCATTCACTATTCTTGATCCAATGGAATTGATTTCGTTGAAATCCGAGATAATTTATAGAAATGGTTCTTTTACATGTTAATTAAATCGATTTATTATTAACTGATTTCAACAACTCAATCCACGATAATATTTGACTATTATATTCTAATTAAGAAAATATGCTTCAAACTAAATATACTAAATAATTTTATTATTTACAAATTAACTTCTCTATTTCACCATCCAAATATACTGAATAACTCATTTATTTGGAATTTAGTCGATTTAATATCTAAAATCAACATCTTTATTATTTACAACAAACTAAATATTCAGACGCTAAAAACATGGGTTGTTACCAATAATGAGTTGGAAGTAAAGCCTTGAAGCCTTATGTATTCATTTATAAATGTTCAAATCAACAATAATCGTGAGAACAAATTCCATTAAATCTAGGTCACACAACTCCTAAAATTACACATCACCACGCCATTGCGACGATCAACCATTTGGTAGGGCAATCAACCGTGATGTTGAAGAATTCTGTCCTTCTCGCAATGCGCACACACATCATATTTATATAGTTTGATTATTCTAATCAATTCCTTTTCAATTTTACCCGGTTCTCCTGATAAATTTCTCTCGCTATGAAACTCCATTAATTTGTCGTTGCTTACGCATATTCTCCAGTTTAAATTTTAAATGCAGGTAATCAATTAAAGATTTCATATATATATATATATATATATATATATATATATATATATATATATATATATATATATATTCGATGTTAAAACTTAAGATGAAAATAAAATTTTCCATTGAATTCCAATCGAAATAATATTATATATGAAAATTAATTAGAAAATTGCCACAAACACAATGGTATAAGTTTTGAGGTCAAATTCCAACATTTGCACAATATCTATTTTCATCGTTTTCTAATTTTATTAATTAATTTTTATAAAATGTGGGATGTTACAATGATAACGAGTAATGTCGAATGCCAGCAAATGATAAAAAAATCATAAACAAGAGGATATCTGATCACTGATGATTATGGTAAATTTGTCACATTGCCAACATGACAATAAGCATCAGCGTTAATCGATGTCATATTCCAAACTTTTGCACATCAACAATGTCTTACAACAAATATGCCACTTATCAAAAAATTATGCAGAGAAAGAGGATAAGAGTCATTTACAAGAGCAAGATGAAGAAGGATTAACATATTTTCCTCTAAAAAGCTTTTAAAAGGCTTTCACATTCACTCGTTTACTACATGTTAAAGTGACTACCTGGATAGAAGCAAATGTTGTCATAAGTCTCACATCATCAATGGAAGCAAGTCCACATGCCTCCAACCATTATAAATAGAGATGCATCTCCGCACGGAAAGTGATCATTAACTTGCAATTTGAATTATCTCGTGAATTTACACAAAACCAGGAGGTATTATTTAAATATTCAAATATTCCTTGTAGACACTTCTTTAACGTTGAACCATATCTCGGTTTAATAGAATATTCAAATTCTATAAGATACACGATGAAATCTGACTTGAACAACATAAGGTTACCTCTAGTTATAATTGTATTCGGGTTGAGGAAACTCTATTTCAACACAAAATGAGAACACAAAATTAAACCGAAATAACTAGCGCTAAGACAATTGAAACTTTCTTTAAAATCGGTTTAAAACAAACATATCCTGATAAACTTTTCAAACAAATATAGCTCTGAAGGGGGGAAAAGAAACAAAAAACAAAATTTACACTAAAACCCTGTTAAATCACTAAAAACACGATCAGCAAACTGCTTCATATTCATCCACCTACATTAGCAGAACCATATAAATAGCATCTTAGGCCCACAATATCCTGATTTCTGATAGAACATCCTAATATTTTGGACTGAAAAGACCAATAATGAAGTACAGAATAACTGACCAAATTAAAACTTCAGCTATCTTTATTTACCACAAAATTAAGATATAAACATATCTGCTAAAAAATTTCCTGCTTCACATCCTGACGAAATAGATAATCCACAAACCAATGACGTTCTTCGAGTTGCATACCAGCCGGCATATCCATATTGAAAACATAGGAGAAAGGAGCGCAAACTTGCAGTGGTCTTGTACTGCTAATTGGATCTATAACCTTCCCAAATGTTGACTGGTCATATGGAATTGACTCTGTTAAGGAGAAAAAGCATTCCCTTGCCAGTTTCTCCACCTGAAAATTCAGTTAATTAATCGTCTCAGACATAACATGTAACAATTTGAAGCTGTTGAGATCATGATACAGAAATTTTTAAGTACAATAAATGGCTGAAAAGTTCAAGAAAGTTCTGAAGTTGAATACTAATTGATACCTGTAGCTGAGCATATCTGACGTTATTTACAGTGACAATCACCTTTACATCATTTAACAGTTGAGCGAAAACTCTAATGGCAAGAGCCTCAAAGAACTTCTGAACAAGAGACTGTAGAGAGCCAGGATCCTTCTCATCACTTTCAATAAATAATAACACAGCATGTACGTCTTTCCAGATAATGTTCACTTTAGGATTGACAAGTAAACTGCATGGGTTGTTTGTGTTCCAGAATATTTCAGCATCATTATTCGATGCTGCTACTTCAGAAGAATAAGGATTAGGAGTTGTGGCAATTATCTTAGTTGGATCATAGTAGTGTGATATACTTGATGTAAACTTTAAGTCCTTGTCATTCAATATAACGATACAATTTGAATTGGTAGATGATATAAGTCTAAGGAAAGAACGAGGTGAATCTTCTTCATATCCTTGAGGGCAAATATAATTGGGTTTTGCAGTTTGCTGCATATTAGGGGAAATATCATGGGAAAAGAAACATGAAGCTCCATTTCGACAACCCTGTTCATATAATAAGCACATTACTCGAAATATTTTGAAATAAAATAACAGCACTCTTTTACTGTGCTTAATATTTTAAGTTCAATGTGCTTATGAGTGTCGCTGGTGGCCTATTTTGAGCAAAAATAGGAAAATACTCCGGTTTTTCAAATATCAGTTTAAAAATGCAACCAGTGCTTTACTATTGTAAGTAATACGTTTGGAACCATTAATCTCATTCCTCTGCAACCAAACGCCGAATATCATTCCTGAGGTAAAGGGTCTTATATATAGAAGTTTTATGCATGAACAAAATCCTATCGCTCCTAACATGAGCTTAAACGGCATATTAAAGAAAAATATTCTATCCTAAAGCAGACAGTTTTATTTTTCCTAGAGGATGAGGGAGGGGGGGGGGGGGGAGAAAAAGGGGAGGAGGGGTTTGTGTGGTGGGGGGCGGGGGGGTGTTGCTAATTTGGAAAAGAAGCAAAGTTGCTTGTTGACTCGAAACAAAAGGCAATAGATGCTAAAACTAGGACATTACCTTAAGAGTGCCGTAAAACTTGCAAATAGGCCTCGTACCGTGAATAGAGTGAGAGAACGGACAAAGATCACCTCTAGTGCACGAGCCAATCATGAAATATCTACATAAAGCTTGACTTGCAGATTCAGGAGGTAATGAGTAATTATCGGCCTCTTGGTATGAACCAGCTTCTTCCATATACAATGCCTTAACCTATTGTACAGACAAATTACATGAAAACAAATGAATCATCTTTCAACAAAAATTTTATATTATCTAATAAGAGAGTGATTACTACCTCTTTAACAATCAACTGAAATTTTTCAAGCACAAAATTGGCATTGAGATTAGCGCAAGTTGCATATGGGGCTGCAAGACATTCATCCTTCCCCTCCATAACCAAACCATTGCTTTCATTTTCTAATTTTAGGGAATTCATTGTTTCTACTAGTTCAGACCGTAAAACACATCTGTGAATAAAGTTATGTGCCTCGCATTGTGTTCCAGAAAATTTAGAAAGCTCGAAATTAGTAGGAATCTTTGCTGCTAAAAAGGCAGGTCGGAAACGATGCATGTTGCTGATGACGTCTTCATCTACAGTAAACAAGAAAGTGACACGTAAGGAACTGTAAATTAGGCTAATGATCAATACAATGTTGATATAAAACATACATAGTTCAGCGACATTATGAAGGGATGTTTGCAACACATTGTGCACCGAACACCATTCCTCTTCAAACTTGGCAATCAATGTCTCAGATTCCTTTAACTCGTTGAAATTTGTGATTTCTTTCAAGCGTTCGAGCCTCTGTTTATCCTAAAATACAAAATTGAATGCAGATTTTAGGAAAAGTTTAAAAAACGAACAGATAACGGTGGACTTATTTTCTGAAACCAAGCAAAAAACTCATTTATGAAAACAAGAACGCCATAACAAACTGCATGAAAGATTACAGCACTAGATAGCACTGATCAAGCAAGATTCACATAAATTTTCCATTTTCATAATTCCTAGCAAGATCCACAGACATAGCACAAACAATCAAATTGGCATAGATAGCACCACAATTTTCATCTTATTTGCATATAATATCATACGCTAGACAAGATGAATTTATATTACCTAGTACACAGAGCGATTTGGTACGCGGAACAAAAATGGAAGCAGAAAACATAAGATAATGCAAACGCAATACGTTGGCGGAATGCTTAAGGCCCATTTGGATCGACCTAAATTAGTCGTTTTTTGGGTTTCTCGGAAGCCAAAACCAATTCATTTTGGCTTTCAAAAAGCCAAAAAGCGACTTATATAAATCGATCCAAAATGAGCCTTTGTCGGAACGGATTACGCTTAATCGGAATGTGGAACGTTTTTGAAAACACGCTATTTACGTTTAGATTTGTATATCCACTACAAATGGATGAACACAAAGTATATCGTTTTTGTATAAATAAACACTATCATTATTGCTTAAGTAGCTAGAAACTATAGCAAAGTTATATTAAAACTTTCCTTTGTCAATTCTTGATGATGACCCTCCTTGTTGCATGAACCCTATAGTTGGTATAGTTTCCATCCATTGATACAACATTAGGCTCTGCTTGGTTTATCATTTAAAGTTTTTGTTTTATGTCTATATATAGATGTGCACAACGCATGTATTTTTGAAAAACAACCAATTAAAAAAATGAAGTTAATATTCAAAATAAAAAACAAATTTATTTTATTTTCTGTGTTTTGGAAAATAACAAAAGCTTTAAAAACATTCAACCCCTCCGGCAGCCCTCCATCCTTTCTGCTGTCATAATGACTTAGAATTTCGAATATCCTCCGCTATGCTCATATGTAATGAATATTAAAAAACAAAAAACACAAAATTCAAAATTGAAGCCAAAAGATCCCTTTACCTTCCTCAAATATATTATCAAATTTCTTTTTCCAAATACTTTGTTTTAATGTGTTAATTATTCTTAAAAGAAACATGTGGAAAAAGATAACATTTGGAAGATAATTATGTAAAAAATAGAAGAATACATGAGTATAAAATGAAGAGTTCATAAATGTATATAGGTTGTTTTATATTATTATTATGGCATTTGCGAGTTAAATTTTTTAAGAAAAAAATAATTGTACTAGTAACATCTTCAGTGTTTTTTCTTTACCCAAATACTCTGTTTTAAAGTGCTAACAATTATTGTAAAAAGTAGGTGGAAAAAGAGAAGTTTTGAGATAGTTATGTGAAACTGGCGGTGGTGATGGTGGTAGACAAAATGTGTACTTGCCTCATGAGGTATTGAAGTTGATAATCATATGCCTCTTCGACAAGGTCAAAGTTCCGTCAGTTGGAGGATTTGGAATAGGCACTTGCATTATTCCTTGGTAGACAGCCAAAATAAGGACAAACTCAAGGGTCTGGGGGAAAAAACAAGTGCATTTGAATTGTTACTATATTAATCTAACGTACAGTTGTATTGTGGTACCATTCTCTGAGTAAAGTATATACTCTTCTGCTGACATCAGACCTTTTTTAACATAGATTACTCGTCATTCCTTGATCCTTACGGCATGTAAGGTGTACATTGATTAATTTGCACATTATTGTTTAGAAATTCACTTAACTGTTGATTTGAACTGTTCAAAAGATTTACCATGTATTATTTGTCATGAACAATGTACTGTCCTGACCAATTTATAGAGATAATTAAACGAATTTACTATAAAATTATCCGGGTGTTTGAAGATCAAGGGATAATCTCGCATCTTTACTCCAATACGTTGTAATGAGGTGGAACCTTGGTGCAACGGTAAGGTCACTTGGCTAGTGGCCTGGAATCCAGGTTCAAATCCGGAAACAGCCGAGGGAAAGGCTGCGTATTATCAACCTCCCCAGAGCCCGTTATCGTACGGGAAGCCTCGTGCACTGGGTTCCACACCTTTTTACTCCGATATGTTGTAATAAGGAGGCATGGAACAAAATATATCATGTGTGCCTAAATTTTCTACTAAATCTCTTATACTGTGTCTTATTTATCAGAACTATTCAAAAGATTTACTGTGTCTTATTTATCCTGAACAATGTACTATTTTCTGACCCATTTATAGAGATTCCCAAACGAACTTACTAGAAAATTATTCTGATGGTTTGCGGCCAAAGGATAACCTCACATATTTACTTTGATATGTTTTAATAAGTAGGCATAGGATCAAGGCAAACAAACGGTAAGACTGCTTTTCAGTTTCCAACCAAATTTCTAATGCTAATAATAGGAAGATATAAACTCACCTTTCCAACCAAATTTCTAATGCTAATAATAGGAAGACAGAACTCGTCGGTGCGCCATCATTTCAACCGTCATTAAAGTTAAATAAATACCCTTTTAACATTTCATGTTCTATCACATTTTTACATTGGAGGCATAAAAATTAAAATGATAGATTTGATATTATGGTTTTAATGCACAGACATGTTTAACATTTTAATAAATGGTCAATAGCATTAGCATGGCAACTCTAGACATTCATAAACGGTCAATAACATAACAAAAATTATTCCTACTAATCATTCATAAATGAAGATGTTACACTGGATAGTTAATCGTTAGCTATTTTCAGTTCAGACCATGTATGAAATACGTACAACTCAAGCACAAAGGCAAGAGATAATTCAGAGAGCTAACCATTTTAAAGTATCTTAAGGCAAACAAGGATAGAGGCGATTAGATGAATGAAGTATCAGCCAATTTATCAAACATATTGAGAAAAGGCACTCATATAAGTGAAAGTCTGAATGCGCTAGCTCTAATTTGCTAGTGCTATATGGAAAATATTTTCAATTTCCAGTTATGCATTCCATAATTGATCACAATAAAACAATTACCTTGAAAACATGTTGCCAGAATTGGTATGCGCACAGGTTCGCAATGAATATAACCTCTTTTTTGACGGATTGCAAATGGTTGCTAGCATCAACCTCAAAATAATTGTCCACGTACTTTGAGGCCTATCAAACAGAAGTGGTATGATATTAAGATATAGTTTGAAAAAATGGTAAGATAGTTATAAAATTATCATGCAAGATAGAATAATATACCAAAATCGGATTCCCAAAAGGTAGTGTAACACCCCGTATTTTCTGTGAACATTAAAAAAAAAATCAAAATATAATTAATTTTTAGAAAAATAATTAGGTGAAATGGGTTGCGCCGTTGCGTTCGTCTCGGAATTCTGCTTGAGATAGAGTCCGAGTTTGCGTAAATTGGACTCCGTATGAAAAAGATATCCTTAAATTAAATATTGCAGCAAAACATGGAAAAAGAGGAATGAGGAAAGAATAATGTTTAGCATTGTTCTAAGAATTGTAAGCAAAAGATATAATAGCTCATTTGGTTGGAACATGTGACTTGCATAGAAGAGATGCAGAGTTCGATCCCCGCCAACATCATATTTTTGTTTTAGGGGAATGGCTAAAAAGCGGCTTAGTGTGAACGCGGTTCAAAAAAGTTAAGTATATATATATACTGAATATATATATATATATATATATATATATATATATATAATTGAGAAGATAAATACAGTCAATTTATTTGGAGGGAAAGATTTATGCATAAGTAGATATGTATGTATGTAGGTAACTTCATTATACATTGATTTTGCATGTTGCAAGGAAAGTAGACGAAAAAAAAAGGGGAAATTAAATTATATGCTCGACTTCCATTTTTTCAGGCAAGCAATTAATTTATATTATTTATATATATATATATGGGCAGTTAATGTAAACATGAATAGAAGTTTATTAATTTGCTGAGTGTTTGCTGAGTCACTTCTGACTCATTGCTGAGTCAATAAGATATCTTGTCTGAACGGCTGCGGTTATTTCTATGTTAAATCTAATGGCCTAAATGAATCCTAAATTATATAAATAAGTGGGTAGTCTCTCATTCTAATTCATATGAAAAATTAGAGAAGCCGCCGTCATGCCGTCGCCATGAAACTCCGAGTAGCCGCCGCAAATCAAAGTAGAAGAAAGCTAATCTAATCCAATTCTAATCAATTCTAAAAGCAATCTAGACTCTCTCTTTCTTCTTAAATTGTGAGTATGATGATTCTCACAAAATTATTAGCAAACTAATTTGATTAAGATGTAAATGGAACATAAGAAAATGATGTGAATTGTCATATATGTTATTGTAAAATCTTATGTTATCATGTATGTTCTAAATGTTTTGTTATGCTATGATGAAAATCATGCTATGCTATGTTATGCTATCATGCTATGTTATGTGTAAATCATGCTATGTTATGTCATAAATCTTATATATGTTGTAGATCTCAAGTTAACACATATGTTGGAAATCCATAAGTTATATGATTATGATATCATGTTAAGTTATATTGAATCGTACAAGTTGTAAAATCATGATGTTATTTATGCAAATTGGATCATGTTTTAAAGTTTATGTTTTTTTTTTCTAAAAATTAAATGGATCATGATTATGGGAATTTGCCTATTAAGTTAGGTGTACCCATATGCATGAATCTATGACTAAATGAATTTTTATTATGTGAATTTGTCTATTAAGTTAGATGTACCCATATACATGAACCTATGTTATTAAGTTAGATGATGATATGTTGTAAATGATGTCACATATGTTACATAGTCACGATGTTAGTATCCATGTTGGTTAGTTCATGTTAGTCAAATCATGATATTATATATGTTTGGGCTATGATGATTCATACATGTACCTATGCAAGTTTTGGCACTGATTAATAAAAATTGTGTAGGTTTCATGACACTTATTTTAGATCTAAAATTAGATCCATGACATGTGTGAGTTCTATACTAGTTCACACCACCATTATGTTGCAAGTTTATACATGAATTTGGGTTATATTATGTAGACTGCGACATTTAACCAAACAAGTTGATATCTTTAACATGTGTAGCTTATGCAAGTTATAGTCTTAGCCTATGCAAGTTTAAGTGTTGGACCTCTATCACATATGCAAGTTTCACCCCTTTTTATGAGTAGATTTATTTTAGTCATATACATATATGTTGTTGTTGTGATAATTTATCTTTGTGCTATGAGTTAGACTATTCGAGTCTAACGTATATTTTACGTTTAACGTATGAACGTACAACGTGGGATATGGGTGATATTAAAAGAATTAATATTGAGAATTTGCACGAAATAGCCTTAAAAATGCATATAACAAATTTGAGATATGTGAATTGCCTTAAAAGGCGAAAAATGGAATTAAGACATTAATTGGAAAATTAATGTGTAGAAATGGTCATAAGTTAATTATGGATTAATTTGAATTTGAATAGGGATTGAGAAATTGGTATAAAATGCCTTTAATGGCATATAATGAATTTGTGGTGAAAAAGGGTATGATTTATCATACCATAAATGGATGGACATAATTGAGTCAATCATGGACATCATTAAATTTTGAATAAATTATTAATTTGGATAGGGAAGTTAATTCAAATTTGGGAAAGATTAATTAATTAATTAATCACTTAAGATAATTAACATTCTTTCTATCTACATACACCAGAAGGTTCTAGGGTGACAGAGAGGATAGTGTCTAGACTTGGGTTTGGAAAACAAGTTTCCTGCCCTCCCTGGCTATCCCTAACTGACCCAATGAACGGGATGGTCTTGAATTTAGAAAGAAAACATGTGGTGGGACATGGGAATCTAGTGGGTGTTTTGGGTGGCATGAGGAATCTAGTGGTTGCCTTTAGTGGCATTTGAAATACGATTAGTAAGACTTAACCAAATACATATGCAAATGAACATGACTAAGAAGAGGGTTAAGTAGGTGCCTTGGGTGGCATGAGAAAATACGATTAGTAACACTTAACCAAATTAAATATGCAAGTGGGACATAGGGGTTAAGTGGGTGCCTTGGGTGGCATGTGGAATTACTAATAGAAACCCTTAACCAAATTTAAAACATGTAAGTGGACATGAAGGGGGTTAAGTGGAATGTGTTAGAAGGGACCAAGCCTAGGTGGGAAGCTTGGTGGGAGGCCCATTTCAACCAGTATCCCAAACGTATCTTTGTGAGCTCGACCCAAGTCGAGGACGGGACACGCATACTGGGCTTGACTATAAGAGGCCAAAACGGGTTAGCGGTGGCAACGCAAGTCCAACAGGTTCATATGCGTGAGTGGACCCGGGCTGGTAGGTAAGACGTTGTTGCATCGTGTAGGTATAAGCCGTGCATCCTTAAGTTGTATCGGGTTGCCACTTTAGAGGAGTGATACACCCCACTGTGGGGCCAGCACCGGTATCTACGAGTTAGGGAGCCGATCGAATGGGCAGGGTAGTGGGTACACCTAGTAGTACACGAAGCTACCATTATTAATTAAGTATTAAAAGGGTACACCTAGTGGAGATAGGGGCAGACGACACCTATGACGTCAGCTAGGAGTACGTGGAATTACCATTATTAAGGGGGTACGTCTAGTAGGGATAGGTGCACGTTGGGTACCTAGGATAGCAACTAGAGATACACAGTCAAACGTGGAGGATAGTGGGTACATCTAGTAGTACACGAAGCTATCATCATTCTATTTAGGGATCAAAGTGACTAGTAGGGGTGCAGTTAGTGCTAGTACAGTACAGCACGGTACAGTACGGTAGAGTATAGTAATTATCCTATATTGATTAGGAAGCGTCATTAACGTTAGTGATTAGTAACGGGTGTGGTGCAGCGTAGTAATTATTCTTTAGTAGGTATGCCTTTAATGTTACCATGGTTAACCTCATTTCCTTTGCCTGTTCTGTCACACCCAATAGTTCATAGGCATTTCCTTATTCTCCAGCTTATGCCTTAGTCTGATTACTTTGAAAATAGTATTGTTAGAATTGTCATACAAGCCAGACTTTATGTCTGACCCCCTCTATTTCTATCTTTTTCCCCCTCCAGGTCCTCAGGTTGGGCCCAGCTCTAGTGGTGTTTGATTGGATTGCTTATCTCTTTTGGAGAGCTTGGACTGCTAAAGTAAAGTCCAGCTTGTTATCTTTTGTTTAATGGCTATTTATGTAATGGGATTATGTATTTTGTTTTATCAAGATAGATATTGTACTTGACTCTGATTTATGGTATTATGATGTAATCAAACATGTTTTGACTTCTGCTGCAATGAAATAAAGTTTTAAATTTCCAAGTACTATTTTATATCTGTCTTGTCGTAATTTTACTGTTCTATACTCACTTAAAACCTCCATGGAAGTTAATGCATTCCTTTTGTGAGTGACATTAATGGACGTGGGGTGTTACAGGTAGCAGCACAGGTGAAGGCTGTATATCCATTAGTATGCTAAGTATGATTCCCTAAGTAACCCCATTTCGCCAAACTTGAGAGCAGTAACTGAAGCATCAAAGGACAGCGGTAGACTATCAAGCAGCCGGCCATATAATGTAGGCTCAAATCTACCCCTAATACCAATAGGTGGTTCTACAGCATGAATATGAATCAACAAATCTAATGCTTCTTCGGTTGAATCAGGATTTGGTGGATCGAGAACTTTCTGCAGCAATCCTACATATCGTTTAAAGCCGACAGTTCATACCCAATTGACATGTGACACATAAATAGTTCATCTATTAGAGGTCACAATAATATGAATGCACTAGTAAGAATAAGGAATATATAATCTTTTGTACCAATTTACTATGATACATTTGATATTACCCTTATTCAACATTCAAATAAAACATACACCGTTATGTGGAGCAACTAAACTCCTTCAAGTTAAATAAGTTCACTGTGAGTAGACTTCAGCAAGATAAAATTCCAGTCTTTAACAAATCTGATAGCGATAAAGCAAACAGGCATTCCTAAAGCATGGGTGTTTTTCATGCAGAGTAAATAACTACCACCCAGCGCTAAATATTTTGATGTGCGTTTGAGGCCTATTACTGCAGTTCACATAGAATTGCATCATATATTGTTTATGTATAGATAATTTTACTTAACAATGTATATATGCAGCATTATATGGCATTGCCTCCCAGATCCTTTGTGTGTGTCCTTTATCCAAATCTATGTCAAGTCTATATCTTCAAAGTATCATATGACAGGTAAGAGATACCTCTGGGATCATTGATGGCTTTAGATTCAGCACAGCAAATCATGAGCACCTGATGCCTCAGTGATAATCTTAGTATTGCAGGATGTTCATAATCATTAAAGGAATTGTAAAATTGCCGAGTAACAAATCGATAAATGTGGCCATCACAAGTCCTTCCAGTCCTTCCTTTGCGCTGTTCAGCCTGTAGACAGCTCGTCAAATATGCACTCAACCTATAAACAAACATGAAATTTAGTATCATATATAATGTTAACATTCCAAATATTTATTAATGTTAATTATGATGGGCAGCACACAAAGGTGCAAAACCTCTCTAGAACTTTGACGTATAAATTGGCGAACAACGCAACTAAGTCCGTCGATGAATACCCAAAAAATTTGAAATCCTCCAGCATCCATATCTATAAACCGGATAAACATCCTATATCAGCAAAAAGGGATACGGATGTGGATGCAACGACATCATTGGTCAAGATTATATTCTGTATAATGCGTATTTTATTACAACGGAAAATAAACTGTTTTACTAAGTTAGTAATTTATATCATATGCATTTAATGCATATTAACTACTTAAAATTATTTATCATCATCGTATATGTTTATTTTTCATACTTGTATAATTAATGGGATTGAAAGAACTCATATGCAGTACCAAAACTTTCTATCTATATTTCCTTGACTAATCGATTATAAGCGGATAAGATAGTTATCTAATGTTCGTCTGTATTATTGATCATAAGCGGATAGGATAATTATATGATATCCATCTATATTCACAAATGCAGATATTCAATTTTCAAAATGGTTTCAGATGCTAATGCAGAAATAACACTATCCAATTTAAAAGTATCATTTGACAGGCCTAAGCGCAAGCATCATAGAAATAGTCTGCATTTCTTAGAAGAAATTTGTTTATTGCACATTACAAATTAATGGAACAAGAGTAATATAATTTATTGTGTTATCTGGGCATGTTTTCTTGTTTTTTTTTTTTTTTTTAAATAGTTTTTTAAGATAATTATTCGATAGATTTATCAACCTACATGTTTGGTTAAAGGAACAACGCTTTAAACATAGGTTCTAAAAGTCATAGATTTGAACCCTTAAGATACAATAATGAAGGGTTTACTTGAATAAAACATCATTTTGTTTTAAACAAACATTTATCGAACTACATAAATACGTAACTAAAATCTAATGACAACCTCTCCATATTAAACATATTTAAAATAAAAAAGGGAAATTTTCGCATTTGGGCCAACTTTTTGAAATTATTACATGTTTAGGTCATTTCTGAAAGTATTTACAGATATAGGCCTGTTTGGACCAGGTGTGCAGCTGAGTATGAATTTTTAATTGGCGATTTTTCAAAAGTCGCCAACTGGCTATTTTTGAAAAATCGCCAACACTAAAAAAATGAAAACTACTTGGCGATTTTTGAAGCTATATATATATTATTTTTTTATTTTTTATTTTTTTGTATTGGCAGTTTTTTAAAAATCGCCAGTTGGCGACTTTTGAAACATCGCCAACTAAAAATTGCCAGCAAAATTTACACATGGCCAAAAGTGGTCTATTTCTATAAATATTTGCAAAAGTGGCCTAAACATGTAATAATTTCTTAAAACAGGGCTAAATGTGAAAATTTTCCAAAGAAAAATCATGCATCATCACCAGAATAATTATATAAAAATATTCAAAGGTGCGATATAATTATATTTTTATCTCAAATAATTATTCTTTGTAAACAAAGAGGTTAATTAATTTGTTAAAAACAATAATTAGCTTGTTCAGTTTCTCAGTATATAAATGATGATAAATCTGTTCACACGTGAGTGTGGAGAATTCAGCGGTGATTTTTTGTCCTAAATGGACGTGCAAAAAAAAACATGAAAATCAGTTTGAAAACACAATTATATAATAAATAGAAATATTAACTGTCTTTTTGGGTTATAAAATAGGATAGAAAACCAATATTTCTATAGAATAGCAGTAGAAATTTCATCTTTTGCATTGTGTGCCATTTATTTGTTCTATTTGGTGGTTTTTTGATGTGTATCGAGCTGTAAGAACAACACGTGCTAATGCTCCATCAATCCAAGCGCCATGGCAAGGGCATATGCGATTTTTACGACTATGTGTTTATTAGTAACCACCTGAGATTTGGAAACCCAGACAAGCTTTGCAGTGTCACACTTCGATTGTTGGTCCCAAAGGACCTGGAGCGATCTGCATGAATATATAACAAAGGCTACTCCAGGAATGGTGACCGATGATTCAGCAATGTTTGTTGCTAATATGACCTGCATTGAAGACAAAATTCTATTGCACTGACATTCGAACATAGGCAGTTCAAGTAAAGAATGAAAAAGCTAGTTGAATGCAATCTGTATTAACTAACTAAATAAAATATGTGCATAGTCAACAGAATTGTACACCAAAGAACATCACCAAAGGTGTTAAACAGTACAAAGCAATGATAAAAGGCGTTAACAAATACAGACGATACCAGCATTTTTTTTGAAGATATGGGCAGCATATTAGCATCACAAGTCCATGTAAACTCCCCATGCAATATTTGAAGAAGAAAAAATGTATTATATTTTACTTATTATTCTTCTGTCGCTTAATATTGTTAGTTCTTTACATTATATGACAAGACTATTTTTTAATTTCATAGTAAATTCTTTTTATAATAACATATCGGATCAAAAAGAAAAGTACTTTGGTCTATAGGAATGAACTCAAGGCCAAGCAACTATACTATTCTTCTGTCGCTTAATATTCTGCCAAAATATGAATAAATCTCATGTGACAAAAATGTTGACCAAGATTCAATAACTAGAATGAAATTTTCAATGAAAGCTCGGATGTGATATCTAGAGAAACATATGCATCTTTTTGTTAGATTAGAAAATATTTCAGACATACTTTAACATGGTTTGGATGCAGATGTTTACGTTGCCGGTCTAGATAAACACTTATATTCTATAGTACAAATACCAAGTAATAGTTCACGATATAAATCATCGATGTTTAGTTGGATATTTTTGCAGTTTTAGTACTAAAATTTATTCGAATATACTACTGAGAAACATAGTAATAAAAAAGCCCATTGTTCCAACCCTGCATGCTCAACTAAGATTTTTTTTTTTTTTTCATCTAGCCAAAGATTACTTCAGTTGGTAGAGGATAGTTATTCAAGCCCTCTTGCAATACAAGATTGAGATCCAAATTTAAAGCCTTGTGAAAGTTCATGTATGCTAAAGAATTTGTAGCATGATATTATACTGCATGTGTTATTTGCAACCTCTATCCTATAAAGACGTATGAGGTATTTATGAACTATAAAGAATATGTCAAAATAATTTTCATTCAAAAGAGTAGTCGACTGAAAGTTGTGTATCTTAAATTTTGCGTCTGAATTTAGAATACAGGATAGAGGGAGTGGCATTGAGTTATTTGTGCATATTTTGTCCCAATAACATAACAATCCTCAGATTTTAAAATTTTCAAATTCACATACGAGGTTAGACTCTCTTAGTAGTTAGTCGTTATTTTAGGAAAAATGTCAAATGCAGTGCAAAAGATAATCAAGCACAAACCTTCCATAAATTAGATATGCATTTGACATTTTATCAAAATTTCACACAGGTTAACTTGCATGACTAAAGATGGAAAAATGAATTTACCTTACGATGAGATTTCCAAATTTTCATAGACTGAAGTGCTTGATCTGTGTCAATGCTACTATGAAGAATGTTTACTTTGAAAACAGTGCTAAGCGCCTCTAATAGAATCCACTGTTTTTCTAGAGCATAATAAGTAGGGAGGAAAACCAATATACTTTTTGTAATATCTGGTTCATTTGCATGAATATGTAATATCAGTTTATGAATAAGTGAGTGCACCACAGGCTTCATTTCAGCATCTGCATAACGGTTTGGTCCATTACAGTAAACTGATGATAATGATTCAGAACTTTCTGCCTCTAGTCCAAGGAGATCAACAACCTACATTGCAGCACAAGCTTACCACAATATATGTTCATGACAAAATTTATGAAGACCAAACTAATCTTGAAGCCTATCAGAATGGGTAAAAGAACTAATTCTATTTTTTGTTGTAACTTTTAAAATGTCAACATATCATTTAACTGCGAATAAACTGTCACAAATTTTGCTTTATCAAATGACAAAAACATACAAGATGTTTAAGAATTTCAAGTTTTAAGCAGAAGCTTGCGATATAGAAAAAGATAAGAAATTAGTGTTAGCAAAAGGCATAAAAAAAAAAAAAAAACGAGTACAAAATTTGGAATACTACAAGTTTTTAGTGATTAGTGAAATCAATGTCGAAACATTATATGAAAGATACATGGATTTTTCTTGGAGAACTAAGATTGAAAGGAGAAATTTAGTGAGATTGATATTGTAAAAACAAAAATCACAAGCAAGGTCAAGGTACATGACCGTTAACTAGAAGAAGAAGAAAAAAAAAAGATCATGCTTTTAAATGGCATTAGATGATGATCAAAGAAAATTATATGACGCACATTAGAAATCAGAGTTTTGTGAAGGGAAGAATGAAACTACGATTAAGCTAATAACGAATTTATTTATAGACCCAAGTAAGCCTCGTTCAAAATTTATAACAAAGATAGGCCTCGTTTCACTGGGACATGATTTGAATCTGCGCAAACACAAAAACCCAATCCAATTTGTACCCCTCCCTCCCTCCCCCTCCCCCTCCCTCCTCTCCCTCCCCCTCTCCCTCTCCCTCTCCCTCTCCCTCCCCCTCCCCCTCCCTCTCTCTCTCTCTATCTCTCGCTCTGTGTGTGTGTGTTATCAAAGCGCTCGCTATAGCGTGCTATAGCGACAAATAGCGCATAGCGCAGTGCTTGCGCTATTGTACTTATAATAGCGCAAAGGTTCCCTATGGCGGAAAAATAGCGCGCTATTTTATCATAGCGCAAAATAGCGCATGGCTCAAAACAGCGCACTATTTTGTTTTTTTGTCTTTTTTTAAAATGTTTAGGTACTGAATTAAGCCCAAAATAGCACGCTGTTGTATTTATAATGACTTAGAGGGAAAATGCCGTAGAGTATGACTCGAACAAAGAAGAAATTGATAATCGTTTAAATAACGATTAACGGTTATGATTTAGATAAAACTAATGACTATGTTTTAAAAATTTAGATGCATAGTATAATTTCTATGTTTTGTTATTGTACACTTGAATCACGTTTAACTTTTGTTTATTTGAATCTTGTTATTGTAGATTTCATATATTATTTTAATTTGATCTTATTTTCACTTTACAAGTTTTCTTATTTATAAAAAATTTCGTAGTACTTGTTAGTATTTTTTTTTAAACATTGTACAAAGGTGTATTTTCATGCATTTTTTCTTAGAGTTTTATATCACCATAATTGATATATAGAAATAAATTTCATTGTAACTCATAATTATAAGAATAAATTTTCAAACTTGTAAGACACAAATATATTATATACATCAATTACTTTGAATGTACAATATATATATGAACTTATCAAATTTTCTATAATACAATTATATTTTATATAAAAAAATATTTAATACATGCATAAAGTATAGTAATGCTTGTATTTGGAGTCAACGGTTTGAATATCACGCAAAATATACAAAACTAGAACAATAAAAATCGGTTAGGCAAAATATACTTGATTACATTTTTTTCTAAATGAACGTAATAGCGCGTGCTATAGCGCATAGCGTAAGCCTTGCGCTATGCGCTATAGACAACACTGCTCTCTCTCTCTATACACACACACACACACACATATATACATATACATACATACATACATATAGCACAAATATAAAATGCTGGTATAAGGAAAAAGATGTATGCTTTTGTAATTAATTTTGAACGAGGCCTAAATCTTCTTCTTCTTCTTTCTCTCTACCTCTCCCTAGGGGTGGTTGTCGGACTCTCTGTGTGTGTGGGCGGGGGTGCAATAAGTAAAATTTATCCTTAAGCTAAAGCAATAATCCTGACCTGTTCAAGGTACAAGACTTCACGCTGGAAAAGAGCATTCTGAGGCAGGCTTGGAATTGCAATAACCTCAACTCTTTCACCTCTACCAAGATCTCTAAAGTAATTTTTATATCTTGCAGTATCAGCTGTAGCAGACATCAAAACAACCCTAAAACCGTTGTGTTTTAACAATAATATAAGAGTTAATAAAGTTATGAGAGAAACCAAAACAGAAATTACTTTGAAGTATCAAACACATAATGCAAGTTGAAGCAATAGTATCCAGAAGACATAAAATAATAGGATGCATACTTTAAATCACTGCTTCTCATCATAAATTGCTTCACACATGCAAAACAAGATCGGACTCAACAGACCGTTCATGAACTTCATCAAGAATTATAACTTTGTAGTCCAGGGCAGCAAGACCCTTGTCCCGCATTTGTTCCAGTAACACCCCAGCGGTTTTAAAAACTAATTTTGACCTGCCAAAGATTTAACCAATATTTAATCAGCACGTGTGGCTAGAATCTATCCAAAAGAATACCACAGATATATGAACCAATTTGAAATGAAAGAAATAGCATTATGCAATAAGATTAATACAGTGAGCATAATTTATTTATTATTAAATTTATTTTATTTTCTGCTCTCTTAGCTCGCTATTTCCATGAAAGGGTTCAAACCTACATCTCTCTCATGACATACTATGTTTCATCTATCTATTGAATCCTCCCAAAATGGAGAAAGAAAAGTCACATACGATGCTACTACTATTATAATTGTGGGCCTTGAATATAGATCCAAAATGTTATTGAGTTTACATGCAAATATTTTTATGGATATCCAATTAATGTACAAGTTATTTAATCATGTATAGAAGATAAAAAGTAGATTGGAAGTTTTTGTACGGCTAAGCACCTGTCTGTTGTGACATTTGAATGCCCAATATGATACCCAACCTCACCACCTACTTGACAGTTACGAAGTTCAGCAACCATTCTTGCTATAGTTACAACAGCAAACCTTCTAGGCTGAGTGCACACTATAGGCTCCATATTTTCTTCCAAAAGGAATAATGGAACTTGAGAACTCTTGCCTTAAACGATTAAAAAAAATGAAGTTCAGCAAATGATCATGCAAACAATTAAGAATACAGCATTTAATCAGTACATTATATATTAAATCATCAATATGATACTGGTTCTGCTGTAAAAATAAGCAGAATGATAAAAATAACATTTTAAATGAAAAAAACAGAGCTGATTTCAGATTAGAATACTTGCCATTTTGCACCTGTTAGCACTCACCAAAATAGTAGAGATACACAAAAGAAATACGTCTACCAACGTTACAAATTTAGAGCAAGCTGTTAGACATAATCAATGTGGTAACCCTCCATTATATACCTAGTGCACCAGGCTTCCCTACGGCGGGATTTCAGGTGGGCAACTTGTACATGTAGCAAAAAATGCGAGCAAATATTTATCACTAGCATACGGAAGCAACTAACTAGGATCTAGTTTTGTCGATTGAACACCAACGCAAATTCAATATTGATTACGTTATCACACAACATCAGATTAGAAAAGACTAGAAGATTTAATGTTGTTTGAATTTGAATCCTACATCCATGGAGACCCAACCGTTAAAATTGGATGATTCAAAATTTGCCAAAGAAGGAAAGAATTTAGCAAATCGATCTTATCAATCAATTAGGTTAGATATGGATTGAAGAAAACATAAAATTTTACGAGGGTGTTTTGAGGAAACAAATAGACTATCAAATCAATGGATTTACAAATGAGGAAAGAAACTCATTGATTTTGCAATATAAAGAAAGAAAAGATTGTTGATGGAGATTACTTCACACAAGGAAAATTACGAAAACCAAGATCAACATTTTATATTTACACTGCAATCAAATCATAGATATTTGGATATATTTAGTTATGATTGGACGACTCATTTAGCTGATCTCCAATTAATTTCTCCATCCCGAAGTCTATTTAAATGAAGGCACTCATCTTCGTATTGACGTGTGTCACAGCATCCTTTATTATCCTCTTTTTCTAGTAAACCCTAATTTTTGTATTCAAATCAAATTGGGGGTTTTTGCGTAAACAAATTTTTGGAGAAATTTGTTGGTAAATATATATTACCTCTCCACTATGCTACATCTAATTTTATAATTCCTCTGTATTTTCTTTTGTACTCTCTTTCTTCAGTGAAATAAAGAATAATTGTTGAATCCATAGACGCATGCATAGCCGAATTATGTTAAATCTGTGTTCTCCACTCTTATGTTTTTTCTTTATTGCTGATTATTTTTTTACTGAATTGAAGGTTGGTAATTGATCGACAAACTAGATCCTTTTTTACTGCTTCTACACTTTGGTACTCCGCTGCAGTTTTGAAGTTAATGCAAATTAATTATAATTCTGCACATCAGACTGGTATCAGAGCAGTAAATATCACACAATAGATTGGTATCATAGCTAGCTATCTTGTTCAACATTAATTATCAATGGCAAATTCTTTTATCATTAGTATGAAAATTATGGCATCGGCATATTTGGTAGAAGAACAATTTTTGGGACATGGAAGGCAAAAACTAATGATAGTGTTTTTAGCAACAACTCAATTCATTTAGAAGAAGAGAAAAGAGCCAGAAGCACACTGAAGGCATGAAAGATATGCATAGGCCCCACTCCGTGGGTCCTAGAAGTGACGACTGTTGAAGAATGGACATTTCATACGGGATTGTCTAGCTTTTAAAAATGAGAGAAAGAAGAAAACTTCAGTTTTGATAGCGGTTAGATCAAATGCAGATGAAAGGGATAGTGACACATCATTATTTTCAATCATTATTTCATCTGTGGAGAGTACAAGTTAAGTAATAGATTCTAAAGCCTTTTGTCATATAACGTCAGATAGGAGCAGTTTTGTCAGTAACAAGAAGATTGATGACATAGCAGTTCATATGGAGAATAACATATATTACCATGTTGTGGGCATTGCAAGTGTAAGGTTTAGAATATTTGAAGGTGTTGTTAGTACTCTCACAGATATTAGACACATTTCGATGATGCATGAGAGTTTATTGTCAGTTAGAGCTTTGGGCAGACTTGGTTTGATGATAACCATAGATGGAGAGAAATCGTGAGTAGTGGAGTTCCGTGATAGTGATAGAGGTGTGATTCAATGATATCTATGTGCTTCATGGACAAACTATCTTGGAAGAGTTAGCAGTCTATACTAATTTTAGTGTTTCAGGTTCTATTCCGTTATGGCATCTTCGTTTAGGTCATACTGATGATGAGAATCTTAAAATAATAAAGATGCAGGGTAGATTGATGGTGCTTGTCTGTTGATGCTTAGGTTTTATGGAAATTGTTCTTTTGAGAAAAAAGCATGTAGTATTTGATTTTAGTAGACCAATAGCTACAAAGTTTCAAGAGTTTGTTCATTCTTATATGTGGTAACCAGCCACATTTACATCTTTAAGTAGAGCTATTTACTTCATCTTATTTGTGGATGATTTCTCACATAAGGTCTGAGCCTATTTCTTAAAAGCTAAAGACGAAATATTTGCCTATTTTGTAAGTAGAAGACCTTGACAGAGACGAAGTCGAAGAAGCGTTTAAAGGTTCTCAAAGTTGATAGTGAATTTACGTCATAAGAATTCACCAACTAGATGGAACTCGGTTGCAAAAAAGACATTATGGCTCAGCTGGTCCTATTTATATGCATACTTGTAATGATGATTTTTCACCTTAAGCTTCGGATTTTGCGGAGCCTATTGGTGAGTCAGCTGGTGTTGACTTAAGAATGTCTGGGAAAATTCTTATGAAGAAGCTTCCGGTAGAAAACATTGAGCATGCCCTTACTCAATTTGGAATGGAGAATGTGAACCACGCTATTAGGTCTCCATTTGTCTCCCAAAGATCAATATCTACAAGTTCGTCTACTACATTGGATTTATTAAAGAATTTTGATATTTTCTTGCATGCATGTTTGCTAAAAAGCATATTATCTTTCTTATGCTTAGCAAATATTTGGAAGTTGTATTTGGACAGCAATGCCCAAACTTGCTCATCTTGAGTTTGACGTCATGTGGCATGGATTCGCGACAACTTGTTGAGATATGGTAATGGATAGAATTTGTTATGTTTGAATCAAGGTGGAGTATTAAAATTGAACAAATCAAATATTTACCAAAAAAATTAGCTAATTTGGCTACAAATGAAAAGAAGAAAATGGAAAGATTTAAGAGGATATTTTGGAAGTAACCTGAAGTCTATTTAAATAAAGGCATTCATATTCATGTGTGAGAGAGCATCCTTCATTACTTCTTCTATAAACTCTATTTTTTTTTAAGATTACAAAAATATTTAAGAGGAGCTGTTGTTTGAGAAAAATTTGATGATTTTCAAATAGTATGATGCCCCGTTGAATAAGAGTATAACGAAGCTGAATTTTCGGAAGAAACGAAATTAATTAGAAAAACAACCAATTTCGTACAAATTTTGAAATATCTAGTTTTCCCAAGATTTGATTTGCCATTGATTTAATGTAGAACGTCTATCTCCTTCTATGAAAAAAATTGCACATACGTAGTTTTCTCTTATTACATATTTGACCGGTCAGTTAAATAAATTAATTGATTTTTTTTTCTATAAGTCGATATATCTGAATCATATTTTCAACAGTACACAATCTTACCCTAATACTAGAAAGACTATTTTGAGACTTGATCAATGAACCAAACGTGCATAAATAAAGCTTGCTATAGATCTACATATCGAAACAAAATAAGCTGCACATAACATGTTTTTTTCCTATTGTGTCTATGTGATCTCAAAAAAGACAAAATGTTTATGATTGCCCCTTTAAAAGAATGAAGATTTTAAACCCAAACATAACATCAAAATCGAAAAAAAAAAAACAGTGTGTTCCATGTTATATAGCACACTAAAGAAAGGAGGGGGGAGAAGGGGTGATGTCATGATAAGATAAACCAAATTTGCTCCAGGAACAATGAGACAAATTTCTTATGTTATTTATTATAAAAAAATTGATATCCATGTTATAAAAAAGGTAATTGTAGCTACGTAATTTCTGTTCAAACAACGACAACAACTAAGCCATAAATCTCAAACAAGTTAGGGTTGGCTAGAGATGGAACTAAAAAAAAGGTTAAAAAATTCAATAAAAGTATAAAAATGAAAATAATTAAATAGATAATAAAAGTAGTTGTAATGTGGCCCAAAAAAAAATCCAAAAAACCTAAGGTTTTGGTACATGGATTGCTAACTTTCATGCACTCCTATTTGATTACAGCTCTTCAGATATACTCCAATTTCTTAAATCACTTTTTACTATCTTCTCCCAAGTCATTTTAGGTTGACCCCTACCTCTTTTTGAGCCTTCGGCACGACCTATAATTCCAGTGCGCACAGGTGCATCATGCGGTCTACGTTGGAGATGTCCAAACCATCTTAAGTGGTATTGGACTAACTTCTCTTCAATAGATGCAATTTCAAGTTTGTCCCGAATATCACCATTTCCAATCTGATCTCGTTTGATATGCCGACAACTCCATCGCAGCATACGCATCTCTACTACACTTATCTTCTGGACGTTTTGCCTTTTAGTTTGCACCATATAACATCGCATGTCTGATTGTTGTTCTATAGAACTTTTATTTAAGCTTCTGAGAAATCTTCCTATCACAGAATGTTAGATGTTAGTCTCCATTTCACTCATCCTGCTTGAGTTTTAAAACTAACATCCATATCAATCTCTCCATCAAAAAGCAACATGGACCCTAAATATCGAAAGGATTTCTTTTTAGGTACTACTCGACCGGCCAGGGTGACATCTCTGTCATATGACCTAACACTGTTGAACTCACACTTCATATACTTTGTTTTAGCTTGAAACCCTTCGATTCTAAGGTCTCCCTCAACAATTCCAGTTGTCTATTAACTCATATTTTACTTTCATCAATCAGCACAACATAATCAACAAAGAGCATACACCAAGGAATCTCCCCTTGTATACCTTTTGTGATTTCATCCATCACTAATGCAAAAATATAGAAGCTCAAAGCCGAACCTTGATGTAACCCCGTGGTAATGGGAAAGTCACTTGTCTCACCATCGCATGCCCTGACACTAGTCAGAACCCCCTCGTACATATCCTTGATAAGGGTAACATATTTTGATGGCACCCTCTTCCTTTCTAGTGCCCACCACATAACCTTTCTCGGTACTCTATCATAAGCTTTCTCCAAATCAATAAAAACCATGTGAATGTCTTTCTTCTGCTCCTTGTACCTCTCCACAAGTTGCCTAATCAAGAAAATCACCTCAGTGGTTGACCTTCCAGGCATGAAATCAAATTGAATCCTAGAGACACTTGTCAACCTCCTCAAACGTTGCTCACACTCTCTCCCAAAGCTACATTGTATGACTCATAAGCTTTCAAACACCAAGGAATATTATACCCACACCAAAACTTTCAACAATCGGCATATACCAATTTTTACTTTATTCACACCATAAATATTACAACACTACCCATCTCTTTCAATAAAATTACATTATTTATCTTGTTCTTCATTTTTTTTTCCTCTTTTAAAACAAAGGTTTGAAATTAGAATCCTATATATCAAATTCAACTCTATCTGCTTACATAGATTTTTCATGTCTTTTAATTCATATCAATCCTTAGTTTTTGAAAAATACCAATGTTTATTTTGAAAATCAATATCCCAATTGTGTTGATTTAAATGATTAAAAAAACAAAAAAGATAATAAAATTGTTTTCACTTTATTCTATTTCAAGCTTGTACTGAAATACATAATTAAAAGGGTAATTAATTTACAAGGACAATTTGTATTAAAAATTTAAGCATAAAGACAGCCGCCTAATATTTTATTCAGAAGGACAGCTGCCGACTAATATTTTATTCAGAAGAACAAAAATCACTATTGTTCAATTTCCTACAACGAAATCACGAAATTAAAAATCACGAAATTATCTTTACTAGCAACCAATTCAAAATCCGCGTTGTTTCATGCAATCGAACCACAAAAATCCGCGTGTGCTATTCCTTCTTCATCTTCGACCGATCTGATATTTCATCTTCGATCTTGCGTGTTTCTCATTATCTCATCTCGATCTCCACTTTTATTTTCATAGTTTGATCTCACTCTCGCATATCGTGTTATAATCCTAGTTTTGTGTTATTTTCATGGTTGCGGTTTTTAGGTAGCAATTTCATGTCCCGGTAGGTATCAGTTTTAGTGTTATTATTGTTTTCGGTTTATAGGTATCGGTTGCACTACTGTAGGTATCAATTTTGCACTGCTGTAGGTACCAGTTTCGTTTTTATTTATTTACTTCAGTGGCTAGATATCAGTTTATACCACAGTAAGTATCAGTTTTTGTTATTTTCTTTTCACAGTACTTAGGTATCATTTTCTGGTAAAATTCAGTTGTAAAACATAAGATATTTGGTGTGTAACTTCAATACAATATTTGGTGTAATACAAGTGATGAATTAACATCAGTAGGTATTATTGAGAATAAATATCATTTTTTGTGAAAATTGAATTGAGTTGATTGGTATTATTTTTTTAATTAGTGGGTATCAGTCAGAATTAATGTTGTGATACAAAAATTCATTTACAAAGCAAACAATTCAAAACTAATATCCACTTGACATAAGTACAATTTTGGATTACACAAGGACGATTTCAAACTATTGAATACCAATCTATTGTTTTCTCTACTTATTTCATCTTCATCGTTTCCCACCCCATTTTGCCTCATTTCTCCTTTTCAATCCCTCTTTCCAAATAATCCCAAAATCACTTTTTATCGTAATTGGTTTATATCTTATTCTCAAAGTGAAAGGCTAATCATCATCTTCACAAATCAAATGCAAACTTCTCGGAACTGTAACTCTAATTTGTAATCGAAGTATTTTTTCATAGTTTAATATTAGAAACCATTATTTTAGTCGACTAATATGATTTTGATATGTTATTTGTTAGATAAATGAAAATGAAACCCTAATTTAACTTTATATAGTAAATAACTGGGTATATTTTAGCAATTAATGACTATATTGAAAGATATTTTTTGTAGAATTGTCACCATACATGTTAATAGAATGACATTTATCTTCAACACAAACATAAAAATGAAAAGCCCGAAGGTATGTGTTTTTATTTTATACAATGTATTTTAAAGAAAATACATTATAACATATATATATATATATAGGTTGTTTTAAAGCAAAGCATTCAATAATTTGACCTATAGACCATTCAATCAAGATTGATGAAATGGATTATAAAGATCCTCAACCAGAGAAGCTTATTTTTGGAAAATTGGGTAAGTTGAATACATAAATCTTGTTATAGCATTGTGTAATCATTGGAGGACCGGGTCGAATATTTTTCACTTTGAAGTAGAAGAGATGACAATCACTTAAGTGGCATTTATTATTGCAAGGCTTATCCGTAGGCGGTTTTGCAATTTATCTTGATAGTTTGAAGCATGATTATTTTATATTATTTCATGAGTTAATTTGCAAAATTTCCATCTGATATTGTTATAAGATCTAAAAGTGAGATTAATATGAGTTGATTTTGTAAGAATTTCAAGCTCCATGTGGAGAAAATGCAATGGATATTGACAAGCTTCATCGTAGTCATGCCGAATTTTATACTTCCGAAACTTTTGGCTTTTAATGGATCGTTTGAAAAATCGATGTGACTTGAAATTTTTGTTATTTTTAGCCAATTTAACAGTGTTCTCAGTATTCATGGACTAGTGCAGTACCATGTTATTTGTATAGTGAGTTGACAAACGTTGCGGTATAAGAAACAAAATTATTAGATGATTGTATGACCACAGTTATAATCTTGATCTTGTTTAGTAGTCGGGCGTCCTAACATACAGATTCTTGCCAATTAAGATCATGATCTTCTATATGGTAGTAGGTGGAATTGTGCAAGGAATTGGCATGAAACTAAAAGAACGTACAGTTTTACCTTAATGAGTTAGATTCGCCATCAGAAGATGTTGTAATTTGGAAATTGTATTCGTTGCTTGATGCTTTTATGATCTTATTATACATTTTCTTTTTTCAAATCGAACTTTTAAGTGTCGCTTAATATTATTCTATGACTTCAAAAACATGCCCTGGATCGAATGATGAGACAATTTGGACTCACTCATCAACACATTCCTGATCCTATCGTTCCAATCAACCTAAATTTGAAGTTTTGATGAATAATAATGTGGATTTATGGAATGAAAAATTTGATCATATTATCCAATGACTTAATTCTCCTACATTATTGAATGAGTATGAAATTTGATACTGACAAATAACTAGCTGATATACCTGGAAACAATCGTCTAAAAAATTGGTTGCTTCTATTCCTCAAGCCCTACCGCAGAGTGATGCGGCTAGCACTTTAATCTACAAAATTTGATAATATGCATTATGAATTGTTAAATTTGGCATTTTTATAGACTAGCAAAGTAATAGTGCTTCAGAAGTGGTCGATTCAAGGTAATCGTTTTGAGCAAGAAAATGTGAAAAGTGTATTGACTTACAACATTTGTTTGAGTCAATTTTAGGTAGAAATAGGTTGCATCAACCATCGAGAAACATTTGCTCGAATTGATTGTTGAGAAGCAAGTTACAATGTTTGTTCGACTTAATCGTTTTTAGAAAAACTAACGATGGAAAGGCTCAAGAAACACACGCAAAACTGGACATATAAGATGAAAAATCAGAGACACAGTGCACAACGACATGGCTTCAAAGAAATGAAGATGAATAATGATTTGCATATGGTGAACAAGTTCTATCTTTTACCGGATGACCACAATGGTCCCTCCAACAACAACAATAAAGTTAATATTTGATTATACTCAAGAACAAGAACAACCCTACCAAATTTATGGTAAATATCAAATGCAGCATAACATATAACAGTATATCACAATGTAAAACACAAATTTTCAATATAAAGCAACTAGGCTATGTTTTGAATATATAACAAAAACATTAAGATTTGACTACATAGAAAACTCTTACAACAAAAGCAACAACTAAGCTATTGTTCTCAAACAAATTGAGGTCCACTAAAGATGAAACCAAAACCAAATGACAATGTCAAAGTAATAATAGCAATAATAGCTTTAAAGGTGAAAACAGAAATAAAGATATAAAACAAAATAAAGTAAAATAATTAAACAAATAATAATAAACTACAATAATAATGTTTATAGTAATAAAGGTACTAGTAGTAATAGGAACCAAAGACCAACACTACGCATTATGCTCATATTCACTAATCTAATAATTTAAGATTTATAACGTTATCCCTAAACTAACCCTAAGCTCGTAGCTTTGCTATATAAAACGCTAGCTTCTACATGCTCACAGGGACGGACGCAGTCATGGTCCAGCAAGGGTCAATGCCCTTGCTGAGAAAAAAATTTCCTGGGAAAATCAGGCACCAATTGGAATTTGCCCTACCTGGAAACTAGCGGTTGGCCCTATCTGAACAGGGAGAAGCAGTAAGAAGGCCATCAAGATGCTCTAGTTAACTAAATTGCAATGAGTATGTATATGTTGATATATATGTAGAAAACTTTGCATAGGTTTTGCAATGTGGGACCAAAACTATATAAATTTTTGGCCCTAGCTCAATCTAAGAGCTAGATCCGCCACTGCATGCTCATGTCTGACACCAGCTCTTCAAATATATTTCACTCAAGTCACATTTGCTACTTCCTTTCATGTCATTCTTGTTTCCTTCCACATCACTCATGGTCTAGAAAGCAAGGATACGGGTGCGGGGGTGCGGGTGCGTGATACGGGGATACATGAATTCGGCAAATTAAAAAATATGAGGATTCGGGTGCGGAGGGATACGACAAATATTAAAAATATATTATATATATAAATATAATCTAACAAATGCATTTTATATATACTTTGAGAAGCTTCCACATTTGTAGTTGAATTGGTAGATGAAGTAGTTTCCATAACTACAAGAGTTAAAAAAAAAAAAAAAATCAGTGCATAAAAATAATTAGTGCATAAAAAACTGCTACTGCTGCTAAGACTGCACCCAACCATCAGTGCATAAGAATTGATGCCCCCAGTATCAAAAAAAGAAAGACTACTGCTAAGTAAGACTGCACCCAACCATCAGTTTAAAAAAAAAAAAACACACACACAAACGTAGCCTACGACCAACAGAAAACAAATCAATGCCCTAAACAAACATACAGTTCATGCTCCCCTAAAAAAATAAAAAAAAATAAGAGCATACCAGCCAGCGACGAGGGGGAGAGATCGAGAAAGACGAGACGAGAAGGAGGAGGGCAGTCAGATCGAGGGGAGGCGCGGAAGGAGATGTAGCTGAGGCGACGAGGGAAAAAGCGATGAGCAGCGGCGGAAATTAGGGCTTCAAGAGACTTCGATTTCTGTTTGAAATTGAAAATCCGTAATTGTTGAGTGTACAGTTAATCAATATGGAAAAAGGCATGAAAAATATTACTTATTTGCCCCTGCCGCACCCCATTTTAAGTATCCCGCCGCACCCATTTCTAAAAATACGGGGACACGCCGCGTGGCGCACCCCGTACGCACCCCCCGCACCCCCCCGCACCCCCGCACCCCATGCGTATCGGTGCGCAGTTCTTCATAAAACTGAAGCACCCCTGCTTTCTAGCTCATGGTTAACATGTTTTCTCTTTGAGTATTCGGTGTGATCTATAATTTTAACATGCACAGGTGCCTCGAAAGGTCTTTGTTGGAGATGTCTAAACCATCTTAAGTGGTGTTATACTAAGTGTTCTTAAACTAGTACTACCCCAAGTTTGTCACGTATCTGTCATTTTTAATTTGATATCGTCTTATATGCTCATAGGTCCATTGCAGCATACACATCTCTGCTGCATTTACCTTCTGGATGTGTTGTCTTTTAGTAGACCAATATTCTACATCATACAACATCGCAGACCTGATTGTCATTCTGTTGAATTTTTCTTTAAGCTTTTATGAGATTCTTCCATCACGTAAAAAACAGTTTAATACGTAAATCTTTTTTTATGACCAAAGACGCCAAATTACTACGTTAATTTTGCTCAACGCTTGTTTATTGATCCTTGACAGTCTAAATGTGGATGTCTATTATTTCTTCGAGCCAACGGTGGATTTATATATGGACCTCAATAAATATTCCAATGATAACTATCAAAACACAAGGTGGAATAAAAAAGCATAAGTAGCAGTATACTTAGCATCATGGACCACAATGAAATTAAATCAAAATGTGCTATATTTGCATCTCCTGGCCTGTAAGAACATATTGATAATATATGTAAACACAGAAAATGACATAAAGTTAGCATGTTGCACGAACACTTGATTTCATTATCCTCGATATTTACCGCATAAAAAGCATATGTACATCTTTCACTTGTCATTATGTTCTATTATATCTCTCTATACATAAAAGTATTGATTTTTCCATTTACATTCTTTCAGTGTTTCCCACTTCGGTGTCAGCTGAGATGTCCATTCCTCTCTTTGAATACAACGTTCGTAGAACCAATGGTGCAATCGATGAAAAGTCTGTGCAACCAATGCTTTAATAGGTAAATGTCTTATTCCTTTCAACACATGGTTAAAGCTTTCAGATATGTTGCCATAAGATTAAATCTTATACCATCATCATGACAAATCATTCAATTTGACTCTTGATTTAAGCTTTCTTCAATCAACGCGTCACATTCTAAATTTATAGTTTAATTGTTTTTTTTTTAAGTTCGTTATATTTTTCAACATATGGTGAAGTAGCACATGCATGTGGCAAGTTCTGAAGCCCATCCAAACCTAAACCAGATCACTTAAAATTTGCCTTAATATGTCGAATACAATAGAAATGATGATGTTCTATTGGCCAAACTTCTTTATGTGCACATGGAATTCCTTTCATACAGTTTGAGATAAATGTGATATGTTGATAACGTAGGAAATGAATATAATTCCACTTACAATGAACAAATCAACTCCATATCTGTCACGACTCTGCCTACACAATAGCAAAAGCTATCGGAGAAAGACATTGATTTGCATCTACATCAGTAGATACAAGTAGCGTAGATGCTTATCATACAAGTATGCGTAGTCAATAGAAAGTACAAGATAACAGTGCGTAAAACCGTTAACTGATGATCCAAAAGCACTATCAAAAATATCACTGGCATGAACACCATATAAAGCTCTAAAACTGATGTTTTGCATTGCTTTAAGATATTTTGATAATCCTACATCTGGTGATTCTTGGTCCTCATAAATTATTCCACCTGCATTTTTTAGCCCACATCAAGCTCAAGAATAACTTATTTTGATATAAAACATATTTGATATTATATTTTGAACGGTTATTGCAATCATGTTTGCCCCGGATTTGATTAAGAAAAATAATTTGCTACATACAAACTTTGATGTTGCTTGTCGATGGTTTCAGTCATTGGTCGTATTTAAACAAGTGCGGTCTCCTTCATATGTTCCTATTTTTCACCAATCTTGGAATTTTTTATCGATGCACTAGTATGCACTCTCCAATGATATTTTTCTTTCACGTCACATCCAACTGTATATTAATTTTCACGTGACTTCACTAGTTGAAAAGAAGCTGAACATTTAATAGCTCATTCACACGAGTGTTCAATAAGCTTCTCTTTAGTTACAAAACTTAATCCAAAAAGAAATATTTTTTCAGCACGTTCTCTTTTGAGCACTTCCACTTCTAACTTAAATAATGGATTTTACCATCATTGTTGCAGCCCATAGATAACAGACTAACGAAATTGCACATAGGATAGTATCTTCATCGGCATTTAAATCATCATCCAGCAGAATATCTTCAGATATGGTTGCTTCATTATTAACTTTCCATATAAGAAGGAAGTGCAAAATATTGGGTTTCTTGAAATTATAGTATAAGCACCGAGTCTTGTATGCTGATACCACTATGAGCAAATATAGTACATCTAGAGCACAAGAAAGCACTTTCTCTTTCCTTCAAAAAAAGCATGTATTCTGAACTATTAAACTTCATCCAGTAAATAACAAGTCAAAATCTTTTTGCAAATGACACTTTTGAAAGAAAGAAGAAAATAAAACAAAAATGGAAAAACAGAACTTTTTTAGATAAGTCATGAACTGCAAGTTTTAAAAATTATCAGTTTATATATTAGATAAATCCAATACCAGATACTACCATGTATTATGTACTTAAACTGAAAAGCATATTTTCAAATAAATGAACCACACCTATTTTCATACTCCAGACATAAAAAGGATGAGAATTGACTTAGTATAAAAGTTATGTTTCAGTTTTCGTCATGCTCGGTCATTTAGCTTGTATGGCGTACAATGCATGATGCACAAAAAATTGGAGCCTTCATGCACCATGGAGCAAACAGCGCACGTCATTTGAAATTACTGTGGTGGGTACCCAGTGCCAAAGGCTCACGTACTCAAGCGCGAGGACTTCCCAGGTCAGTCTCCTGTCCTGGTACTATTCACGTCTTTCCGGGCTCTGGGGGTTGTTGATTAGCGCGCGCAGCCTTTCCCTCATATTATGTGAGGAGGCCGGGGCTTGAAATTACTGTGCAAGTGTTTAAAAATTTATACATCCATTACATATTATACTCATTGAGTAAGACATTGTAATTTATGCTTATAAAGAAATCTGACAAGTATATCTTTTATCATTTCTAAAAAAGAAAAAGAAAAAACATAATGTTACAAGCATAGAATTCCAAATGCAAAAATCACTTTAAAAGTCAAATACTAAATAATAAAAGATACTGATCATAAATAGAAATTAGAAAATATTCGACATGTGCTGATCTAATTTGAGCAAACCAAATATGTTGTGTGCAGAATATGATATGTTAATTTGTTATAAAAAGTGAATATTTCAATATTATCCGTTTGTCGCCGTTTATCAAAAACAAATATAAAAAAAAGCACATATGGTCATCGAGATGCATTATGTTATTGAATGTCTAGTCATTCGTTTCGATGTTAAATCAAATTAAAAGCTTATGACTACTGTTTAGCAGCACAAAAAAAAAAAAAATCAAGTTATAAGATTATAGTTCTTTGGTATATCTTAAGTGAAAAAAAGACAAGATTATGATTTTAGTTTATTTCGGTATTTATATTTTGCATTGTTTTATTCTGATATTTTCAATTTTAAATGTATTTTTGTGTCTTGATTTAGTTTTTTTTAAGTAGTAATTTCACGTACTTTGATTACATCTAACTATAAAAATCAATATTTGAAATCATATAAATTTGTCCAATAAAACGTATTTAAATGAAAGAGATTGTTGTATCGTTATATGAATAAACAAATTCAAAAATCAATATTAGTTTACTCATACATAATTGATGTAATATTACAAGATAAAAATCAAAATGCAACCAGATTTTTTATAAAAGAAAAAGAGTAAAAAAATAAGCAACTTTCGGACCATGAAAAATAAAACTGATATTGTAATGCTCCTTTCCATGTGTCCTGTGATGCACCTAAAAAAATCATGCTATTTTTTTTGCATCATGTGCCATATGTCTTGTGATGCACCTTTCCATGTGTCATGTCATATGTACAATTATCGCACTGCATCATATATCATGTACTAAGACATGTGCCATAGCATGCCATATACTAATCAAACCAAACCAAACATAACATATCTTACATTTTTTGTAGCGCCTTGCAAGTTATTCCAGTTATCGCAATTGATACTAATACAGTATAACAAAACATAAAGGTTGTTATACTTTCAACTCAAAATATGTTTTACTCGGACAATCTGAGAGTTCATCCAATGTAGATATAACAAAAATTAGTCGAAAAAGGCATAGTTTAGATATTAAAAGACTGATTTAATATTTCTGATTCCAACTTTTTTTTACACGGAATTATCATATTTATCTACAAATTTGACAAAGAACAATCTAAGGAACCATTTTTTATAATTAACTGTTAAGACTGAATGACAATTGCTGATGTGTATGCACTAGAAGTACAATCAAATAAAGAAGGATGATGATTTTAACCATATGTTTACACATTGTTTTTGTTGTATGGTTTATAGTGAATATAATTCATATTCGATTTACAAAAGTAAATTAATGTCCAATTGGGCATTGGAAAACTAATACATTAACTACTAGTGAAAGATGACAGTTATTTCCTATAAGCAGCTAATTCATGGCTTGGGTCAGTAAGAATATACTATCTTACAATCAGAGTCATCTGTTTGGGGAAAAAAAATGGTTTTTTACCATATATATATATATATATATAGCAAGCGTTCCGTTGCACCTCAAAAATGGAGCACCCCAAAAGCCCCTTGATTTCCACCTCTCATTTATATTAAAGAAAGTGACTGGGAAGTGAGAGAGTTAGTGGAAAGAGAGAGAAGGGGAGTTAGTGGGAAATAAGTGGTGGAAAAGTGGTAGGCTAAAGGGGTGCTCACTATTTAGAGTGCCATTGAACCTGCCTATATATATATATATATATATACACACACACACACACACACACGTACTGCAAATATCTATCTATACTATACTATAAAAGCTGAGTAGAAAATACTTGCATCTCATGCCCCCAACATTCCTCACCCCACATTTCCCATTCAGATTTAACGAGATTCTGACATCTGTAACCTGGAAATGAAGCGTCCCACACATGTATTCCTTCACCCATTCTATCCGCCTCGAGCTTTTATTTCTCTAACCACAAATAAATTAATTGCATCTATGGAAACAACTAGCTCTTCGACGTTTCCCCGATTGTGGGGATGATTGGAGCTTTCCAATGCAGGCTTCCCGATTGAATTGTTTTTCATGTGACTCTCCCGCATTCTCTTTATCAGTCTTCCGATCCTTTTCCCCTTTGTCCCCACGGGGTCTAACCATCATCACGTCAGGGTAATCTCCTCTATCGCTTTTCTGTGTCATTCGTTGAGTTTTTTCATGCCAAATGTTTGTGAATCATGGGTTATTCAATTTCATCTCTTTATTCTAAATTATTGCAATCTAGAGGCTATTTCACTATGGTTGACCGGAATCAATATTAGCTTTCTTGCAATTGTAATAAGTATATGCACATTTCTATAAAGTGTTAAAATAAAAAATGTTTACCTTTCATTGTGATGTTTGGTGACAAAAGCTCAGGCACATGCTAATGCAACTGTAGCAACAATAGCAGGTCCGAATGCTATACTGATTTAGCAGCAGCACGATGATTCAATGGAAAGAAAATATGTTGATTAAAATGTCAACAATTAGCTTTGTAGTTATTCAATTTTCTATTTTGCTTTGTTATATGAACAAATTTATATTGTTCAGTAAAATATTTTCTTCTTTGCTTGGTAACATTTTCTATTTATCCATATTGTATGTTGTAGGCTGCTGCTTAGAGCACTGTGCAAGCATATCTAAATATCTATTGCATGACAACTTTGCCAAACTCATGCTTTAGGTGCGTTCTCTCCTTTTAAATTGTGGAAGATATTAATATTCGTACATAAGAATGGTTGAGGGTGGACTGCTAAATTAATCTACACTGTTTCCATTTCTATTTACATTAGTTATGTTCTTATCCTAAATATGATTATTATTTTCAAATTTATTCATTCTTAGTTTTTCAAATAGTCTGTGCATTTGATGATTATGGAATGAGAGGCAACCCTAGCTATTGTCCTTTTCAAGTATCTGTTCAATTGTTTGTTGTCATTTGCTTTATTAATCATAACCTTCTCTTTAGGATTGCACACTTTGGTAATTGAAGGCAAACAATTTTATTTGACCTTGTTTAAAATTACTGATTTATAGTACATGATAAAGAGAATACATTGCATTGTAACATGACATTTTGTCAAGCGTGTAACATAATATTTTTCTCCCAGCTTTTTTTGGATCAGTTGCAGGTTAATGTATATATTATTGCACCTCAAGTATCAATTAAAAACAACAACAACAACAACTAAGCCATAAATCTCAAACAAGTTGCAGGTTAATGTATATATTATTGCACCTCAAGTATCAATTAAAAACAACAACAACAACAACTAAGCCATAAATCTCAAACAAGTTGGGGTTGGCTAGATATGGAACCCACAAAAAAAAAGTAAAAATCTTTCGTGAAAGTAAAATAAAGGTTTGAAAAAGACAAAAACGAAGATATAAAAGTTTCGTTAAAAAAATAAAATAAAATAAAATAAAATAAAAAAAACCTAAGATTCGGGTACATGGATTGCTAACTTTCATGCACTCCTATCCGAAACCAACTCTTTAGCTATAATCCTTAAGTCTCTTTTTACTATCTCCTCCAATGTCATTTCAGGTCGGTCCCTACCTCTCTTTGGGCCTACGGCACGGCCTATAATTCCAACGCGTACTGGTGCATCGTGCAGTCTTCGTTGGAAATGTCCGAACCATCTCAAGCGGTGTTGATCTAAAAAAAAAAAAAAAAATTACCTATCGACATCAAAGCCATCAAGCTTTATAATGTTGTCTACTGCATTTTAATGGACAGGACTGATTCATATGAAATTGTCTGGCTTTTACTGGGTCTTTACCAGATAATTTTCATGTACAACTTTTAGATTGTTGGTCTTTCTTTATTTACAAATGAAGACCACATTTTTATAGTTTGGTCTTATATATTTTAGTCCTATTACATATGGCAATTAGATTTATCTAAAACATTTAATGGTTAATCGCTTATCATTGAAGTTGTTTTATTAAGCTTTAATCTCATATGGTCTACTTTTCAAATTAGACGCATTTATTTATATCTGTGATTCATAATATCTAAAATTAGAGTTCCAATTAAGCTCAAACATACATTTGTGGTAGTTACATACTCAAGCTCTTAAAGCTAGACCACAATGAATCCTGTCATAGTTCATATTATTGAAACTAAACTATCAGTGATTTGTATCTCTTTTCAGTCTAGGTGTGCTATTAATGCTATATTGTATCTTTGGCCATCAAATACATAAAAATGACCGATTTACCCTTCAACTGAGTTTGGTACATGCATATCAAATAGGTACAATTCAAGTTTGCTTAGTAGTTTTCTCTAATATGCCTATGTGATTAACTATTTGAACATGCATATTTTATAACAAAATTTCTCTTCGCATGGATCCATTTTCGTAATGGTTATTTTCCATGTTATTTATTTTGTCTCATCATTCGAAAAGATTTTTGAAGATAAATTCTCAATGTTGTAAATTTTATCATCTAACTGTAATATATGCATTGATAAATAGTAAAACAGCAGAGATAAAGCATTGTAAACTTTTCCAGGTGTCTTCTTTTCTGTCGCATGCTCCATGACACTTATTAGTTCATCAAAAACAAGTTTATATATTATTTCCCTTCATAAAATTGTTATTTTATTGTAAAACAAACAAAAGCTTATACTTAGCAATTAAAAGAAATGATTTAGTATAACATATAGACTAAAAATACACAGATTTATATCTGTGTGATACGTATGGAGTCTACGGACAGGGTATTAAGTTCTCAAAATGCCAAATTTTCCATACTCAGCTATAATACTAAAAAGATGAGCATGCATTTTATATTTAATAAAGTAGTGTCATGATCTTTATCTATATCATAGGTCACCTGCCTTAAATATAATTGGATTATAATCACCGATATATTATTAGTAAGTTAAGGAAAATAAAGTAGAATCAATGCTATATTCCTTTATTTCTATCTTAAATTCATTCTCCAGACAGCTATAATATTAGTAAGGAAATTTTGCAAGTTTATGCCACTTACAAAATTTATTACGCAAATAGGCAAGCGTCGAAATATTAACAAATATATGTCGCTTTTCATCATTTCTATGCCACGACGGAAAAAAGGTATTCGCGACAGTTGAAGTGCCACTAGATTATTGTTGTTGTTGTCGTTGTTGTTGTTGTTGTTTATACCGGCAACAATAGGAAAGGCATTGGTGTCTTTTTTCTTCTGAAAATAAGGATAACGATGGCTTTTTTTGGAAAGTCGCAAATTTTGATTTATAATGGCAGAAACTAATGACGTTTGAAAAGGCCAATATATTAAATTTTAACATATTGGCATCTTTTGAAAAGTCTCCCATATAATTTCATTTTTAAATATGTACTAGAGACATTTCAAATACCATTGGTGTATTGTCTCCGAGTGTGACGTTGACATGGCCAAAAGTTGTCAATATTTGTAAATAGTTTGAAACTGACCTATTCAATTAACACGCTTTGTGATGATGACTGGATAGAGTAAGAATGCACAAGAATATGTTACATGATGGTTACTGCAATTAGTATAAGTAGTCAGACTTAAAGGGGAAGTCAGGTCATGATATGTGGTATTCGAATGAATTTAAATATCTTAAATGGTAAGAATATAAGAATGACGAATTGAAAGATGTATAGAATGGTTGCAAACCTGGATGAAGATTTGTCAGATGTTTGGAGTTGGTTGGTAAGAATTACGTGTGGATTGGATATTTAAGAATAGTCCAGACTGGGGAAAATTATAAAGATGGAGTAAAATATAGCTGAAGTTGCTGGTATGTAGCATGGAGTTTTTATTTTATTGGAACAGCAAGCCGATCAAACAAGTATACTGCAAAGGAGCATGCATGCGCGCAGTTTAACAGGCAGAAAGCAACTTCAGCAAGCCGGTTATGAAGAAGTTGAATTTTACATTCTAAAAAGAGGCTTATATGGAACACTGAAACTTCACAGCAAGCTGAAGCTATATTTAAATTTATGGTACATCTAGGTTTCTGGAAATGAAGAAATATGTTAAGTTAATTCGTTGGTTTCCTGTGGAGGGGACTACTCACTCTCTGATCTAAGGTTCAGGCTATACGTGTGTGTGTGTGTGTGTGTGTGTGTGTGTGTGTGTGTGTGTGTGTGTTTTGTCCACAAATTTATTCAGATGCTTAGATCTACACTTTGGCCAAACTAATATCTTTGAAAAAAATAAAAGATCAAAAAAAATCCACCACTGAAATATGATAGTTGTGCTTATCCCTCTCGCATAAAAAAATTTGTATGTGATGTAGCTTAACGTCATCAGAAGCTCTCATGAATTCTGTATAACTGATCCTTGGACGGATGAATTATCATAACTAAATAACAAAAAGGGACTACGCACCCTCTGATCTAATGTTCAGGTTATACATTTGTATGCGTTTCATTTTCCTATAGTTTCTTTTATCTGCCTTATGCAATGTACAATGTCCAGATATTTAAATAGCATGTAACCAAATTTAAGCTCCTATTATACGAATTCATCAGGACTGCACATCTCTATCAAGTCTGTAACGGCAGTCAAAATATTAACCCCCAGACCTTTCCTAAATTGATGACAAATGAAAATTTCAATAGTACCATGTGATGCAGTTTGTCTCTGCTATACGTGTTATTTCTGACAGCTCTTAGCTGACATCATGATCTGTTATAATTTTCCTCTATTGATTATACATAAAAAGTAAAAACCCATCTTTTTTGCAGTAAATCCATTTATATACAGAGAATGATGAAAATAAGTACAGCATTATGACTAAAGCATCAACTAAAAGGTTCTGAAAACTTCATTTACTCGTTGACAACGTAAAAGATGCACATGGTATCTAAGAATCATTTTATGGAAAGCCTTCATCCAGATCATGTAACATTATGTTGAAAATATGTTCCATTAACTTCAGGATTGATAGATACCCGTGGGCATAGCACGCGTTAGCCCTAGTATTTATAATTATTACGAGTATCTGTGGTGATAGCAAGTGATTAGCGCATCAATTCAACAACTAAGAGGTTACAAGTCAATGATTTAGCCAGAATTTTTTTAAGGAAAAAAGAAACTAAATTTGAAAACACACTATATCATAAAAAGGCAAATCGGCTAATGACTAAAAGGCAGCTAACAACACTTTTCTGTTTATAAAATTGTGAATATTTTATAAAGGATTCGAATTTCTTGGACAACCAGGCGGCTGTTTTTTCATTGCATGTAGGTCATTGGTTGATCAATTTCTATAAAATATAAGTATTTATGCCCCATAATGTGGTCAAGATATAGTGATATTTCCCCTTAGATGGAGTTTCCTATTTAATAATTTTCTAAAATTCAAATTAAAATACATGGGAATGTGATTTCACCAAACAAAAATGATTAGTATTGTTGTTGATACCATTTGTTTTGTATAAAGAACGAACCAAAATTATTTTAAAGCCACTCAACAAGACAACAACCATAGTGCCACTAGCTGCGATCCGACCGTAAATAACTTGGAGACAGTAGCAGTGTAAGAAACATACGTGATAAAAAGCAAAGCACAAACCGCAATCAAAAGTACTAACTCAGAAAGAGGGGGGAAACATTTCCAAAACAACCAGCAAACAGTTACGAAACTAAGGTTTATTCCAATTCTACCCTGCCAAACCCTAAACCCACGGTAAAACATTACCACACTGACTATAATCCTAAAAGCAACAGCAAGAATAAATCAACTTTACCGCACCCAGTATCGCCAACTATTAGAGTGACTCGGTTCTCCCGAATCTTCTCGACGATCTTCTGCCGCAAAGACAGAATGGGAAGAGGGGGGCGACAAGGAGGAGCATTCTGTGAAGAGGAATCGGATGAACTAGTGGAGGAGATATGGCCACCGTTCTCCATTTTTGGCAAGAACACGATTAAAATAACAACTTTTACTCTCTTTAAAAAATAAAATATGACCACTGATTATTGCTGAGGTCAGAGAAGCCACGACTATTTGTACTCTCTCCCGCCTCTACCTTTTGGAAATGATGAAGTCATTCGCGTGGAAGTTGGACCTCGTACATGAGCTGAGCCACGACACGGTCAGGTCTCATTTAAGAAGTTTGCTGGTCCAGTGTATAATTAAACATACAGACCACCATTTTACTTGTTTCTTCCATGTATTTTTTAGCTAAACGATTCTAAAAGGCACGGAAAATAATGTTAGGGAAGCGTAGAGCACTTGCTCCTTTATTGACCATCCTGAATTCAGGAAGCCAATAAATAAAGAGAGTGGTCAATAAAGAAGCAAGTGCTCTGCACAGTCGCTTTTACGAGACCATGCATAACAGTTCTGTTTGCATGTAATAGATACTTGTTATTTAATTTCATGGTTTTTTTTAATTAATTTCTCTGATCTTCAACAATTATTGTTTTTAACTATTCTAGGTGTTTGGTAGGTAAAAAATTTGTAAACTTAACTCTAAACTAATAACAAAATCAGATCATATTGTTAATTTTATTAGAAGTACAAGTATGTTTTGGTGCATAGGCAATGATCACGTATTAGAATGCATCCTGAACGCATTTTCTGAGTTTCCTTTCATGTCACATGATTAAATGCAATCAACTCTCGTTTACAAATGCACCATGAATGAAGCTTAAAAAAAACGTCGTGGGGCATTTTCATCATGAAAGAATTAAGACTCAACAGCAACGTAATAAAAATAAATCTATGTTTATGGAAAGTTTCTAAATGATCTAAACATGATGTCAATTTTTAAAAGGTGATTGAATTATATAATTCTGTATTTGTATTGTTGCATGTGAGCGACGTGTATTGGTTAGTATGAAACGTTTTCTAATCTTACTACACCTCAATAAAGGATCTTTTATTTTCATTTGGAAATGACAGACATATGCTAATAAATAGACGAACACTTTCCAACCATTTGCTTGTAAATGCTTATAATGTAGCTGCATGAAATAAAATAATTGTTTGACATTGAACATTTGTGTTTTAACTACCTAACAAGCATGTGATTAAAAAATAAATTGTGCACTTTTATGCATTTATTCATCCTTTTTAAACACAAACTTTGATGATTAGATTTAAGGAACTTTAAGTTATACATGAAAACTATGAATGAATTTTTAATTGAAATGTAATATGATTAAACTACCAAACACCAAAGATATACTAATTAACAATAATAAAGATCTAATTAGAAGAAAAAAACCTTAAAATCAAAAAACATTTTTTCCCGATGGTTTGGTACAATAATGTCTACTTTACTACTTTTACATTTTGAATGAAATGTAATGTTTCTTCTTTAATATAAAATCATTAATTACATAACATGTCGTATTTATAGTTATAAACCAAATTAAAACACCCACGTATAATCTAGTCCACTGAAAACTGATCGGCCTAAGAACAACGGATGCTTATCCACCACGCTTACATCTTCTTTTTCATGAAGGAATGAACATCCAAGGAGTATTCCTGCCACTTTTCAAACCTCTTCCACATACTTCAACTCTCTTTCGTTTTTCCAACCACTTACGTAATATCGTTTGTTTTAAAATTCAAAAATGGATGCCAATGATGTAGCAGTCATCATCAGAACCATTTTCAAATGAGAAATACGATTACTTTTTTTTATAACAATATTAAGTTATCATCAAAATGCACACACAAAAAAATTGTAATCTTAAACATGCCCATGTCGGGGTAAAATGAAATAAGGCATAAAGTAGGTGTGTCATTCTCAACGTATGAAGATACCCACAAGAACACATAACTAATTGTAAACCAAATCTCAAAACTCCACTATTTTTAGAGGAAGAATTTTTGCATAGTGGAGGCAGAGAATAGGGAAAAAGTAGGGAGATTTAGGGTTAAATTAAAGATATATTTATAATAGAGTTGAGCCTAGGATTATTAGATATTAGGTTTTTAACTTGGTCCATCAAATCAAAGAAGACTCCAGAAAGTGTCCGAAAAATAGTTTGATTACATCAATAACGTGCGCACCAAGGCACACACGTGAGGAATGGGTCGACCTACGTGGGGCCTGGGTCGACCTAGCTTGGGACTGGGTCGTCCCAATTCCAATGTGATTTTCGATTTATTAATTATTTTAATACATTTGTTTTATTTACGTTTTGAATTTGAATTTTAAAATTCTTTCATTCATAATTTCTTCGCTTTAAGTCTGATTTCAGCGAATCAAATATCTACCTTAACCAGAATTTCGTAATGGACTTAATGACACAACCTCGTTGCCCAATTCTCATTATTTTTCTAATTAATATTTATTTCATTAATCTTTTATTTAAGTTGCTTTATTAAAACTTTGGGTTGTTGCATTCCCCCCTCCTGAAAGGATTCCGTCCCTGAAATCTCCAAGGTTAGGAGAAAGTCATAAATATTATCACAACATCATCTGCATTCATCAATCACAAGCATCCATTGCCCTTAGGATTTGTAATGATTTTCATGAACATATGCAATAGTGTGGTGTATATTTCCCTAACTAATGCAAGAAATTAGGCGGTCCACTAATTCAGTCGACCTTCTTTTAATGCAATTTATGATAGTGTCATGCGTTCAAAATGTATGCAAGAGGATCCTAATGATACATAAAATTCTATATATATGTGTTACAACCATCATCAAAATGCAACACCCATATGATAATCATCCATTTTTCATCCATATATTAAACGTGAATTAAAAGTACACACACATCCATATGCAATTAAGTTAGCATTCTAGTTGCCGATCGCTAATTAGTACATAGTGTGTATGCATCCACAACATCCACTAGCGAACACTTGCATCCATGTGAATCCATAAAACATAACATGTCCTAATAACATGTTTAAACCATATTCTACCATCCATAGGCTTTTCCTAAGACACACTAATTCAAATAATAGGAAATGAACAAGGTTCAAATTCAAAACTGAAAAAGGACTGAGAGTATACTATAAAAATGAAATGGAAAAGATGCGTGAATCCTCTCCTTTGGTTCCCATGTCGCCTCATTGTTGCCCTTTCCCCACTGAACCTTGACGAGCTAAATTCTCTTGTTCTTTAACTTCTTTACTTCAGAACCTAGAATCATTGTAAGTACTCATCTAACAAATGCCTCCTTCTCAACCTCAACCTCCTCTAAGGTACTCTGCTTCACCACTATCGTAGAATCATGCAAACGCTTCCTCAAATGCGAGACATGAACTACAACATGTACCCTTGGCAGCCTCTCTGGTAGTCGAATCCTATAGGCCATATGACCAACTCTCTCTACTATAGGAAATGGCCCAACAAATCTCGGTGATAACTTCCCAATTGAGCCAAACTGTACCACATTCGTTAGGGGTAATACCTTAGTGAAAACCATGTCCCCTACACTGGACTCAAGATATGTCCTCTTATCCACATATGACTTTTTGCATGTCTTGAGTTGCGTTCATCCTTTTCCGAATCAAGTCTATCTTATATGAGGTTTCCCTAATCATATCTGATCCAAGAAGAAGCCTATATGTGGTATCTCACTAACAAGAAAGTGATCTGTAGGGCCATCCATACAAAGCTTCGAAAGGAACCAAGCCAATGCATGTCTGATAGTTGTTGTTATATGCAAACTTTACCAAGGGAAGATGCTCCTCCCTAGTCCCTTCGAAGTCCAAAATGCATTGCCGTAATGTAATGGCGGTAGGATTCCAATGTGATGGCAACTGGATGGTTCAGAAGTCGGCACTGTTAAAATTTGGGATTTAACGTATAATATTTGTTTAAATCTAAGAGAGGTATCATGTTGTCTAAAAGAAGAAATTTTATATCCACAATGAAGCTTAATTAAACCATATTCTTTGTTTTGATAGTCAATGTGCCATATCAAATAAAAACAAAACTTTCGTCGCATTGTAATCTTTGCGAACGTTGGATACTAAAAAAAAGAACGACCTTAGCAGGGCCTTTGATGCAGAGAACTTGAAAAGGAACAACATTAGAAAGGACTTAGAATAAACTGTTCTCCAGGTATGTGTAATATCATGTCTGAAACTTTTTTTTGAATATCAAAAGTAAGTTTCTGTTTTTTTTCTTCTTTGACTCGTATTGTACCTAGGCATATCAGTACATCTAATAAAGATTGTTTGTTATTTATGATACAAAACAGGTCCTATCTAAGAAAAATTAAAGTATTGGCATGGGAATAATTTTTAATTGGGAGTTACACTGTTTAGACATAATGTTTTGCTGTAGTATTCACATTATAACTAAGTTTAGTTAGGCAAGTTTTTCAAGTGTTCTGAACTTATATTGTTTAATAATTTGGGAAAGCCATCAATCAGCTTTTGATGTGAACAAAAAGGATATAATAAAGTATGTGCAACCTTTAGCTGTGAAGTAGGTGATGATATATTGATTTGATGAGGTAGAAGTTGGATTTTTCTGAAATCTTTAACTTTTATTTGTAGATCTTGACATTTGTTAGGGTTTTGTATTTCAGGTACAATATTTACGCTGATCCATTCGGTTGATGATTTCCAGCGGTATTAACAATTCGATGAGTGATATACTTGAGAAAACTCTGATCTTGTCTTCATCGTTTGAATCGATTATGACGTCGTCTTCATCATCCTACAAGATGGACTCGAATCAAAAGAAACGACATCATAATGTAAGTGTGATCATTTCTTTATTTTTTTGTTTCAGTTCATTTAGCGTGATTTTGTTTGTGTGAATGGAGTTTGAATGGATTATGTGTTAGTGCAAATAAGTTGTAACAAAAACAAATTCTAATCTTTTGAGAATAGAGGATAGGAAGCCCACATGTGAATTAAAAAATTGCTTTGTCAAGTTATACGTTTCACCTGAACACCATTTGAACTAGGCCTTGCATGCACAAGTGGTTTATAAAATAATCAATAATAGTGCAGTGTTTTCTTTTGTTTTCCCCTGTGCTCATAATTTATAGTTATCAACACTTTGCATCCTATGGAACACCATTTGAACTAGATCTTGCATGCATAAGTGGTTTATAGATTAATCAATAATAGTGCAGTGTTTTCTTTTGTTTTCCCTTATACGCGACAATCCTGCACTCGACAAATATATAGGTCTATGGTGCCATAACAGCATCCCAAAGCACCCGTATGGCAGGTTCAAACCATGACTTGGTCATCCTTGTAGATGTAACCATAAGATCGCACCATAGAGACGGTCTGGAAGCAACAGGCTGGAATGTCTGTACCTTCGAAAGGATCAGAAACCCAAAAGCTGAGAAAGACGCCTGCAATGAGTGGAACTACAAGTTCCGCCTCTGGCAACTCACAGACTACTCCAATATCATCTTCATCGACGTCGATCTCCTCTGATTACGATATTTTTTACAAAGTCCATACCAATTTCACAGTTTACTTTATACAAAGTTGTTGTTTACAATATTTTTTATTTATATTGACTTATTTTTATACTTTATTCATTCATTGCCTCTTTAACCTTCAAATGGTACTCCATTGATTATGATGTTTGAACCGAATTTCTTTCTTTGGACACATAAAGTAGACAATAGCTTAAACAATATCATTCTAATTTGCTTTGTATCTGTTAATATATATATATATATATAAGCTGAAATCATATTTCATGGCCATTATGTTGCATTTGTGCAGATGGCTGAACAGATAGATCTGGAAGTAGTTGAAGATTGTGCGTGTCAAAGAGTGTCACTAAGTCTGCATATGAGTGAATCGAGTGATAGTGTAATGAGTAATGTATGTAAATATGAATGATAGTGTAATATACCAGTGAATGTACAATAGTGAAGTCAGAAGATTTGTACTATTTGAAATGTTGAAACAAAATATTTATTTGAATAAAATATTGTGTTGCAATAGCTTTAATGTAGTGTTGCCACTAGGTCATAAATGTTGCTTGAAATAATGTTGCAATAGTCATACAAGGTGATGCCATAGGGATGTACCCAAATTGGGTCGTGGGTCCCTCATTGTGGGCCCAAACAAATTAAGAAAATTAATATCTATAGCAAAAATTTTGGTATGTTGTATAGACCTAAATAGGATTCTACTGTAAATATTTTTTATGTTGTCGTAGATAGTCAAAACGTTGCCTTTGAGGTCTGCAACAACGGTGAAAATTGCATCACCCTAAAAATGTTGCCAAAGACATATGCCAACAATTTTTTTCTGTTGCATTAGGCCGTTTATGGCGTAGTGTTAGGTCCATTCCGGCAGCATATGGTTGATCAGAGAAGATACGAGACCTAATAAAATAATGAATAGGGACCAAGCCTAGGGGTGACATGTGTCAATTGCATTTTGGTTGCCAGTTAGTGTCTTTTTTATCATGAAGATCTCACACTAGGTAGAGGCTAGGGCATATTTTACTGTACCGGATAGTAAGAGGTTCAAACGAGGTGGGTATGGGCGCGTTCCGGCGGAACGATGAGCGTGCATCATTTCAATTAGGGAAGATAAGCCGTTGTAATGCCTGTGATTAACGACTATATCCTTTTAGTTGATGGGTTCAGCATTGATAACCTATGATTCCATAGCTGGCATAGGTTATCACAATTTGGGTAAAGTAGCCAATTGACGGATAGAAATTAGGTAAAGCTTAATTGTGACATCTTAGTTGTTGGTTGCAGCAATTTTCGGATGTGAATGAGAAACCTATTTTATTTCGTGTTTATCTTTCCTGCTATTTCATTTATGTTTTTCTTTATGTCTATTGCTCTTAGAACTATTCATCTGTCTAAATGCTTCCTTAACTTATGCTTATACTAGAAATTATTAGAACTCACCAGACGTATGTCTGACCTAGTTTGTTTCCTCATTCTTTCTTCTATCCCCTAAGATTCGCAGGGTGGAGGGTTCCAGCAGTGATTCTAGATTATTCAATTCAACTTGGATTCATACTCTTTCAGACTCATGTATTAGTTCACTTCTTGTTTTCTGATCATTGTATTGACATGTGAGAGGGATAGTTTTTACGGTTTTACTTATGTACTCTGGTATTTTCCACGAGACAATATGTTTGGTTTATGTTGGTGACTATCTGGTATTTTAAAATGTAATAAGTTCTATGATTTGACTTGCTTATTTAGTAAATGTTTTAAAATTTCCGCTGTTTTATATTTCTGTATTGTGAATTTTAGTCTCTGTGTTGTTACTTTATAGTTAAGCGCTTCACAAACCTCAACGCATCCTCGTATGGGTGATATTAAGGGGTGTGGGATGTCACACCGTTCTTTGCTACATCACCAAGCATGTTGGAAGTTACCATGTGATGTAGGTCTTTTAAGCATGGAACTTTCATACCTTTTCTTGCACATATAATATGCCTAGATGTTCCTTGGACCATTAAATACGTTCGGCTGCACATAACCGAAACAATGTACAACAGAATGGTTGTTGACGATCGTATGGCTTTTTTTTTAGCCGACCAGGTCTGTTTATCACAGTTACCAATGGCCGGACTAACACATTGTAACCAACAATTATTTCTTTCGGTTCTACAAGCCCGGACGACTCATGCTTCAAACGACCAATGGTAACCGAATGAACACGAAAACATATTGACTATCACATCGTTGCCACTAAAAGTCACTAAACCACTAACGAAAACAAATTGATTATCACATCATGGCCACCTCAACTTGCTTCAACTTCAGAAAGAATCCAAGAAGAAGAAAAATTAATGTTAGACATTTACTCTATTGTGATTGAACTTGCTTCGACTTCTAGCTTCCTACCATCGTTCCTTTCGTCCGATCGGCTGAGAGAAATTAGGGTTAGCTTGAGCAGAGAACGATGAAGAGCGATCGAACTGTTTTTCAAAGTGGAGAATGTTTTTTACGGGGTACTAGTAAGAGTTGGAAATAATACGTGGCATTTGGAAGTGGAGAAGAGAAAAAGTGTGGTGGGTTTTAGTTGAGGTGGCTAGAAGAAAAAAATGGAGTGAGAATAGCAGCACACTTTTTAAAACTTAAAATAAAAGAGGACGGGATTGAAATGATGAGGGTAGAAAGAAGTATGTGGTATGTATACTAGCTGTCTATGTTGTTTGAATTTATATTTAGATTTCAAATGTTACGTTACATAGAATTTTATTTCTGTACGGACTTCAAACAACAAAATAAAAAAATGGCCATGTTCAAAATTCTGATATAATCTCTAAAAAAATATACTAGTTATTGAATTTCAAAAAATCACAAAAAAAAAAACCACTATTTGAAATCGAACTATATTTATTTAAATTCTCTGAATTAAACGCTACGTGTTTCTAGTGCGCATGGTCATACAATAAGTCCAATCATCATGAAACTTGACATTCCCGGATCATTCACTATTCTTAATCCAATGGAATTGATTTCGTTGAAATCCGAGATAATTTATAGAAATGGTTCTTTTACATGTTAATTAAATCGATTTATTATTAACTGATTTCAACAACTCAATCCACGATAATATTTGACTATTATATTCTAATTAAGAAAATTTGGTTCAAACTAAATATACTAAATAACTTTATTATTTACAAATTAACTTCTCTATTTCACCATCCAAATATACTAAATAACTCATTTATTTGGAATTTAACCGATTTAATATCTAAAATCAACATCTTTATTATTTACAACAAACTAAATATTCAGACGCTAAAAACATGGGTTGTTACCAATAATGAGTTGGAAGTAAAGCCTTGAATCCTTATGTATTCATTTACAAATGTTCAAATCAACAATAATCGTGAGATCAAATTCCATTAAATCTAGGTCACACAACTCCTAAAATTACACATCACCACGCCATTGCGACGATCAACCATTTGGTAGGGCAATCAACCGTGATGTTGAAGAATTTTGTCCTACTCGCAATGCACACACACATCATATTTATATAGTTTGATTATTCTAATCAATTCCTTTTCAATTTTAACCGGTTCTCCTGATAAATTTCTCTCGCTATGAAACTCCATTAATTTGTCGTTGCTTACGCATATTCTCCAGTTTAAATTTTAAATGTAGATAATCAATTAAAAATTTCATATATATACATATATTTATATTCGATGTTAAAACTTTAGATGAAAATAAAATTTTCCATTGAATTCCAATCAAAATAATATTATATATGAAAATTAATTAGAAAATTGCCATAAACACAATGGTATAAGTTTTGAGGTCAAATTCCAACGTTTGCACAATATCTATTTTCATCGTTTTCTAATTTTGTTAATTAATTTTTATAAAATGTGGGATGTTACAATGATAACGAGTAATGTCGAATGCCAGCAAATGATAAAAAAAACCATAAACAAGAGGATATCTGATCACTGATGATTATGGTAAGTTTGTCACATTGCCAACATGACAATAAGCATCTGCGTTGGTTGATGTCATATTCCAAACTTTTGCACATCATCAATGTCTTACAACAAATATGACACTTATCAAAAAATTATGCAGAGAAAGATGATTAGAGTCATTTACAAGAGCAAGATGAAGAAGGATTAATATATTTTCCTCTAAAAAGCTTTTAAGAGGCTTTCGCATTCACTCATTTACTATATGTTAAAGTGACTACCTGGATAGAAGCAAATGTTGTCATAAGTCTCACATCATCAATGGAAGCAAGTCCACATGCCTCCAACCATTATAAATAGAGATGCATCTTCGCACGGAAAGTGGTCATTAACTTGCAATTCGAATTATCTCGTGAATTTACACAAAACCAGGAGGTATTATTGAAATATTCAAATACTAGAATGAGGCCCGTGCTTCGCATACGAGCCACTGTTTCGATCAATGATGGCAGACGTGGTAGATAAATGTGGTTTGAGATTGGTTGGAAGTAAGTGTAGGATCTTCATTTGTTGATAATATCATAGCTACAGTACAATGCATTCAAAGGAGATTATAAGTGTTCGCTGTCAGTTTATATCAAAGGAAATATAACTATCCTCCAAGCTTTGATATTTCAAGCTTTACTGCAGGTTTGAGTAGGAATATTTATCTCCTGCAATAGGCATTAGGTAATTCCACTTCCACTTACCACCATTTAATCTTTCTCGGTTTGCATGAAAGAAACTATTTACAAACTTCATATTCCATTGTGGCCCTTGTCAATATCATGGCCAAATTGTGCACCTCTGTGATAATATATAATTAGTCCAACACAACTCGGATTCACACATCAATGCGCTACTCGTACTCGTCAGCCAACATGTTTTATATTTTTTACCAATCATACCATTGTATTCGTTATTCTTAATTTTTGCCAATGTCTTTTGATCTTGAACATTTACTTTTTCTATCTTCCTGTGCTCTATTCTTTACTTATCACACGAAGCCCTGGCTTGTCTTAGAGAATAAAAATCTGGAAAGTTATACTTCATCAAAAAAACACTGATTCCTAAGTCAAGTAGCCAAAATAAGACGAACTTATAGTAATATTGAAAACCAAGTTACATGACAGTTAGTTAAATACGGTAAGTCAAATGCTCAAAGTTTGCATTGTATAACAATGGAACCTGCATGGGATGTGTGGGTTGATTAAGGATGAAGTCATTTGTGGGTATGTGAGAAGTATCAGCAATGTTCAGTGCAGGGTTTAGTGGATGTAAAATTGTCTCATGTTGTTTACCATTCTAGGCATTGCCGGAAAATGGTAAAAAAATTGCATAAGCCATTAAAATGCATGAGTACAAACCCTGCAACTTAAGTTGTACGGGAGATTAAATACACGCATACATGAAATTATGTAAGGTGGATGGTGGTTAAGTTGTGTGGTAAACATCAATATCTGTATAGCAAGGTAAAAATTTATGTAGACAGTAGGCAATCATCACCAAATTTCAGATAAATATTTGATAGAAAGTATTATATACACATCGAGAAAATGGTTATAAATACCTACAACACATATATTAATAGTCGTTAATTCACACACACACACACACACACACAGAGCTATGTACATGAATCTGTATACACATTTAGACATCACCAATTTATACGCTACATAGACCTTTCTTCTGTCCATGAAAGCTCTACCTCCAGCTTGAGCCGGCCCAGTCTTTCTGATGCTTAAGCCCACATACATAAAATGGTAGAGCGAAATTGGGAGAAAAAATGTACTAATGTGCCTTGCCAGTTTCAAACCCAGATCACTCCACACGTCTTTCGTACAATTTCCACCAAGCCACATCATCCATCCAAGATTACCTGACCTACAGATTCTATAATAAATAATATGAGTATGAAATTTTATATTTTGTAGCCCTGGACTAGTGGGTTACCCTCTGGCCGAGCCTGCTGCTAGTACATTACGTGCATTTTTCAATGCATGCACTATTGCACTGTTGGACGATACAGTGTAAAATTTCAAAAAGTGTAATGTGTGACTTTTTTTTTTAAATCTCAAGTGTCATGCCTTGCAGATTGATACGTATTAATGTATGGATTACGGATTACCTTGTTTATAATATAACATTGAAATTATCAAAATTAACAAGCCAAAAGTAGAGTGGAATATTCGAAACTTTCGGAATGGAACTGATATTTCGAATATTATCAAAGACCGGAAGGGAAACGGAAAGTGGAATTTCATACCTTGCTTACAAGCACCATGTTTATTTTCAGTTGCAATAACTACTTAATTGCGCAGTTTAGATTGCATCATCATATATTCCACGGTTAGAATAGCAGCCAGTATGCCTATTAATTTGCGATTAAAAGTTATAATTTAATCATTCGTCTAAATATCTATTATGGTTGTTATACATAACACGCCTCTACTAATTCTGCTATCCGATCATCTTCTTGATGAGCAAGTTTTCTATGCATTTTATTCTTGGCCGCTTACCTAGTAGTCTTTAGTACCTAGTTATTATACAATAAATAAATATGAATGTTGTCATCTACCTGAGACCACTCTTTTATGATAAAAAGGTGTAAATATTGATATTTAATACCCATTACTTATAAATTTTGTTAGAAGAAAATCCGACCACTAAATTGTTTTGCTAAACTTCTTTTTTGCACGTCGTATTCTTAACTTACCAGTAATGTACTCATATTAAACAGTTAAATCCAAGCAGTTAAGCGAGCTAATATGCTTAGTTATATGCATATATGCTAACATATGACACATGCTTGGAAATAAAGCTCATATATGGACTCTTTTTATATGGACCTCAGCTTATTGGCTGATGTATTTAAAAACTAAGAGAGGAGTATTCTACTTTATATTATTTAAAAACGATGCAGTGGCCTAATATTTTTTTGTTGTCCATCTCCTATTTTGCACAAAAACTATAAGAATTATGTTATTCTATTTAATTTTGTAATATTACCATATGTGATCTGTGTTGTCTATGTTTATATGTAAAAAGGTATTTAATATATTTTCAAAGTCAAGATGGTTTAAAAAAACTTTATTTGATTACCTTTTGGTTAGACATTATGTATATAGTCCCAAATCAGGGGTAAAACTTAAATCTTTATTTACAATACCATGAATGAAGAAAATAACCCATTCTAGCATGTGCATAATCTCAAACTGTCATACATCATCTGTTATCATTTATGTTACAAAAGGACAACTTTTCAGTTTGTTCGCTATTTTACAATTAATCTCAAACTTTCTAAATATATGACTATGCCTTCAGATAATTATTAATTTTATTAAAAATAATAATAATATAAGAACTTAATTTTAGTAATGTTAGAACTTTTGTAATTACACAATTGTATTACAAACAGACAGCAACAAAAATCAACGTTAATCAATTATGCCACAATTGTCACGTCAAACTGAGTTTACAATAATCACAGAAAGCGTAACCGATTTGTGCGCAAGATAGAAGATAAACAGAAAGTATTCTGTTTCACTAATGTCTGAGTCCAGATATTTTCTGTTTCCTTGAAACAATATTGCCGTCGTATGCACCAATCGACGTAGTTGCAATTTGTTTCCCAGGATAAAACGGACCAACTCCGTTGCGTAGTGCCAGCAAACGGAGCTCTGATGAACTGAAGTTGATTACAGAAACTAGATCAGAGAATTACTTTGAAGAAGAAGAAGCAATGCAAGCAAAAAAGTGAATTATGTCTTGTTTTGGGCAGTGTATATATAGGCAAGGAGGAGTGCCTGTTCGCATGCATCAGTAACCGTCAGAATAGGAAAGGTTGCGACCCTTTAACCGCTCGGTTATTAATATGCATACGCTGAGAATTCAAATGGTTGTACTCGTTCAGTTAACAGACATTCCTTTCGAATTCTGGACTGAACAGACACACCTTTTAAAATTCTGAGAAAAAATAGACATTCCTTTCGAATTCTGGACTGAACAGACACACCTTTTAAAATTTTGAGAAAAAATATTCTCATGTCAGTGCACTAACCCAATCAGCAACGTCGTCCATATCCAATCAGGAGACCCCAAGAGGCCCAAGGCCCTTATCTTTGACTTTTTAATGTATTTAATATGGCCAAGTCCACATCCTTTTATCATCCCTCTCTTTTTTTATTTTACATAAGCCTATTTGACTTCCAATATATAAGGAGAGATTGTGCCAATATTTCTATGATGTGGGACTTTAAATGTTGTTATCCCTTCTTCTTCCCTATCTCTTCTTCTTTCTTTGCTCATTCATTTTCCAACAATCCCCCACATGAATGAGCAATCGATCTTAGTTTCACGAACCATTTATTGCATCGGTTAAAGTAGCACAAGGGCTTTGAACTTTCCTAGTGATTACCTATTTGTATCACAGGCGAATCAGTAGACATAGACTATCCTTGGACTGTAAGCCTTTTGTGTAATTCCAAAGTAGATAACACACGATAAATGTTTCTTATAACCCTTCGTTCTCTGTATGTGTTCGTTTTTGCCTTGAACACCTGTCTGGTCTCATAAGTGCTTAGAGAATTTGGCCTCATAATTCTCTTTGAAGCGGCGCATTCGCACTTACGTAGGTGATTTTGTAAAGGATATTCTCTAATTCCTCAAATACAGAGATCATTAAAAGTACTAATACATATCCTTATTCAACATATAATGCACTGACTTATCATAGGAATGGTTTGTGTATAACAGTGCCATCAAGTTTCTCTAAAACTTCGTTGTCCCTTTGAACCTAGATCTTGGGATCTCCAGTCAACTAGGTGGGGTTTCCATTTTAGAAAAACCTTTAGTCTATAGGCCTTCGCCCCATTCCCTTCGATAAGGTTTGAACTTTCTCTCTTGGCAAGCCTTTTGTAAGTGGATCCGCTAAGTTATCTTTAGATCGAATGTAATCTATTGTGATAACCCCATTAGAGAGAAGTTGTCTTATCGTTTTATGCCTACGACGAATATGCCTAGATTTACCATTGTATAGTGTACTATTAGCTCTTCCAATAGCTGATTGACTATCACAATGTATACATATTGGAGGCATATGTTTGCTCCAATTAGGAATGTCTTCCAAGAAGCTTCGAATCCATTCTGCTTCTTCTGCAGTCTTATCTAGTGCAATAAACTCTGATTCCATCGTAGATCTAGCGATACAAGTCTGTTTGGATGATTTCCATGAAATTGCTCCATTTCCTAATGTGAACACGTATCCACTTGTAGACTTTGTATCATTTGATCCAGTGATCCAATTAGCATCACTGTATCTTTCCACTATTGAAGGATAGTTTGTATAGTATAGACCATAACTCTGTGTATACTTTAGATATCCTAGAACTCTGATTATCGCTTTCCAATGATGTTTACCAGGATTGCTGGTAAATCTACTTAGTTTGCTTACAGCATATGCGATATGAGACCTAGTACAGTTCATAACATACATGATACTTCCTAGTATACGAGAGTATTCCAATTGGTAAATACCATCACCAGTGTTTTTTTACCCAATTTTGGTTCATATCTACTGGTGATTTTGCAATAGTTACATTATATTGCTTGAATTTCTTAAGTATTTTGGTGATGTAATGTGATTGGGATAATGCATATCCCTGTGGTGTTCTCAAAATTTTTACACCCAATATCACATCAGCCAGTCCTAGGTCTTTCATATTGAATCTAGAGGATAACATATCCTTTGTAGATGTTATTATGGCCTTGTTGTTGCCTAGGATCAATAGGTCATCAACATAAAGACAAACAATGACATATCCAATGTGTGTATGTTTTATGTACACACATTTATCTGATTCATTTATCGTGAATCCATTTGATAACATAGTATTATCAAACTTCTCATGCCACTGTTTTGGAGCTTGCTTAAGGCCATAAAGTGATTTTACCAGTTTGCAAACTTTATGCTCATTTTCTGAGCTTAGAAATCCTTCAGGTTGTTTCATATAGATTTCCTCCTCTAGTTCACCATTCAAGAATGCAGTTTTAACATCCATTTGATGTATTTCCAAGTCATGTACGGATGCAATTGCAATGAGCATTCTAATTGACGTTATCCTCGTTACAGGTGAATATGTATCGAAATAGTCCAAGTCTTCCTTTTGTCTGAATCCTTGGACTACCAGACGAGCTTTGTACTTGTCTATTGAACCATCAGGTTTCAATTTCTTTTTATATATCCATTTATTACCTAAGGCCTTACATCCTTGAGGTAAATCAACCAATTCCCATGTATGATTCGACATAATGGATTCAATTTCATTGTTAATTGCCTCCTTCCAATAAGGGGCATCTCTAGAAGACATCGCTTGTTTGTATGTCAATGGATCATCTTCTAACATAAATGTATAGAAGTCCGGTCCAAAGGTTTTCAAAGTCCTTGACCTTTTACTTTTTCTTGGTTCCTCCACTTGCTGCTCAACACTACTTTGCTGAGTGTTATTTTGTTCAGCATCCTCAATAGAGTAAGGAACTTCATTTTCCCTTGGTCTCTTAGGTGCATGATTTTCAGTACCATGTTTCAAGGGAAATACATGTTCGAAAAATCTAGCATTTCTCGACTCGATGATGGTATTTTCATGAATATCATCAATTTCAGATTTGTGTACCAAAAATCGATATGCAGCACTGTTTTGTGCATATCCAATGAACACACAATCAATTGTTTTTGGTCCAATTTTGACCTTCTTTGGTTTTGGTACCTCTACTTTGGCAACCCACCCCCACACTTTTAGGTATTTGTAGGATGGTGGTCTGTTTTATTAAAGTTCATGAGGAGATTTAGTATTTTCTTTCGGGGTATTTTATTTAAAATATGATTTGCCGAAAGAATAGCTTCTCCCCAATAGTTATCTGGCAAGCCAGAGCTAATTAGTAAGGCATTCATCATTTCTTTAAGAGCTCTATTTTTCCGTTCAGCTATACCGTTGGATTGAGGTGAATACGGGGCTGTAGTTTGATGTATAATTCCATGTTCAGCACAGAATTCCTCAAATGGAGACTCGTATTGCCTTATACTGTTTAAACATTTCGAATGCTTCGTCCTTACTTCTAAGGAGATATACATGACAGTATATGGTACAATCATCAATGAATGTAATAAAGTACCTTTTTCCACCTCTAGTTTGATACATTTTCAAATCGCATACATCAGTATGTATTAAGTTTAGAGGTTCTGTCACTCGTTCAACATGATGAAACGAGGTTCTTGTCAATTTTGCTTCTGCACAAACTTGACATTTATAGTTGGAATCTATATTGCATTTTGGTATAAATTCTAGATTAATCAATTTTCGCAATGTATCAAAGTTTACATGCCCTAATCTAGAATGCCATATGTTAGAAGATTCAACAATATAAGCAAAAGATTCACTTTCATTCATTTCAGTGCGTGGTACAATAGTGGTTACATTTGCTTTAAATAAACCATCACACACATATCCTCTTCCAACATACACCCCATTCTTGGAAAGAACAAATTTGTCAGCTTCAAAGATCAATTTGAAGCCATGCTTGCTCAGCAACGATCCTGAAATCAGGTTCTTGCGAATTTCTGGAACATGGAGAACATCATTTAAAGTCAGTTCCTTTCCAGAAGTCAGTTTCAGCACAACTTTTCCTTTGCCTTCGACCTTTGAAGTGGAAGAATTGCCCATAAAAAGTTGTTCAGCATCAGTTGCAGTTTTATAGGTTGTAAACATCCACTTGTTAGCACATATGTGTCGAGTGGCTCCAGTGTCTACAAACCATTCCTTTGAGTTTCCAATAAGGTTGCATTCTGATATTACTGCACATAAATCAAGATCAGAAATGCCTTTCGAAACATCAGCCGTATTTGCTTCCAACTTCTTCTTTTTAGGCGCACGACATTCGGCTGCTTTGTGCCCCTTCTTCCCACCGTTGTGGCAAGAACCCAGAAATTTCTTTGACTTCTTAGGAGCATTCTCCCTTTTTCTTTTGTTAGTTTTGTCTGACTCAACAACATTTGCTTTGGCAGCAATATTCTAAGAAATATTTTTCTCAGAATTTCTGTTATCTTCCTCAATGCGTAGCCAAACTATGAGATCTTCCATTGTCATTTCCTTACGCTTGTGCTTAAGATAATTTTTAAAGTCATTCCAAGAAGGTGGCAATTTCTCAATAGTTGCAGCAACTTGAAAAGTCTCGCTAAGAGTCATCTTTTCATCTTCTAATTGACAGATGATAAGTTGCAGTTCTTAAGCTTGACTTATCACCGTCTTTGAGTCAACCATTTTGAAGTCTAGAAATTTTCCAGCAATGAATTTCTTCATGCCTGCATCTTCAGTTTTGTACTTCTTTTCCAGAGCCAACCAGAGTTGTTTGGACGTTGCAAAAGTACAATAGACATTGTAAAGGCTATCATCCAGACCATTCAGAATATAGTTTTTGCACATGAAATTTGAATTTGTCCAGATATTAAGTGCCTCTACTTTAGTAGCGTCAAGTTCGAGTTCGTCTACCACAGGAGCCTCCTCAGTCAGAAACTTTGCAAGGCTTAATGTTGTTAAATAAAACAATATTTTATGTTGCCAGCACTTGAAATTGATTCCATTGAACTTCTCTGGCCTTTTGCCATGAGACAGAGCCATTGTTGGAAGCACTGGCGCTGGCTAAGCAGTTTTCACCGTCTAAATCGGTGCAGAATCAGTGTTGCTGTTTTTCGTCATTTGCAGCAAAATATTGTTTCAAGATGTTAGAACTTTTGTAATTACACAATTGTATTACAAATAGACAGCAACAAAAATCAACGTTAATCAATTATGCCACAATTGTCACGTCAAACTGAGTTTACAATAATCACAGAAAGCGTAACCGATTTGTGTGCAAGATAGAAGATAAACAGAAAGTATTCTGTTTCACTAATGTCCAAGACCAGATATTTTCTGTTTCCTTGAAACAATATTGCCGTCGTATACACCAATCGACGTAGTTGCAATTTGTTTCCCAGGATAAAACGGACTAACTCCGTTGCGTAGTGCCAGCAAACGGAGCTCTGATGAACTGAAGTTGACTACAGAAAGTAGATCAGAGAATTACTTTGAAGAAGAAGAAGCAATGCAAGCAAAAAAGTGAATTATGTCTTGTTTTGGGCAGTGTATATATAGGCAAGGAGGAGTGCCTGTTCACATGCATCAGTAACCGTCAGAATAGGAAAGGTTGCGACCCTTTAACCGCTCGGCTATTAATATGCATACGCTGAGAATTCAAATGGTTGTACTCGTTCAGTTAACAGACATTCCTTTCGAATTCTGGACTGAACAGACACACCTTTTAAAATTCTGAGAAAAAATATTCTCATGTCAGTGCACTAACCCAATCAGCAACGTCGTCCATATCCAATCAGGAGACCCCAAGAGGCCCAAGGCCCTTATCTTTGACTTTTTAATGTATTTAATATGGCCAAGTCCACATCCTTTTATCATCCCTCTCTTTTTTTATTTTACATAAGCATATTTGGCTTCTAATATATAAGGAGAGATTGTGCTAATATTTCTATGATGTGGGACTTTAAATGTTGTTATCCCTTCTTCTTCCCTATCTCTTCTTCTTTCTTTGCTCATTCATTTTCCAACAAGTAATACGTAAAAGTTTTTTAAATATATATTCAGATTCAAATTGGTTTGAAAATGACCAGTTCTTTAACTTGTGGGTTTCAGAAAGAATTTTACCTTTATTTTGAAAGTTTATACCTTTCTCACCAGGCCATCTAGGTTACTGTACTCTTGTAACTGTACAAATTTTCACGTTGGAACATTTCTTATATATGTGTGTGTGTATGTATGTATGTATGCGTGTGTATATATTCACACACACACACAAAAATCTCAATGTTTTCTTTTTCTTCTTTGTCCTTTTTTTGGTCTAGATTTCTCAAATTAATCAACTTTTAATATATATGGTATTACTTGGTTCGAACTTTCTTAGAATTGAAGTTAGGTAACTGTTGTGTAGAAGATTACATATGCCATACTTCTTGGAATATTGACAAAAGATAAAACTGTGCATGTGAAAAAATAATTTTAAATTACCTTGCCCAGAAGATTGATTTGCTCATCAAGGCTGCTATAGCTTAGACCAGGTTCATTTGGAGGAGGGAGGCATGCGATAACCTGGAGTAATATACAACTGAAGGAGATGTGTAAATTAAAAAAAGTCATTTTCTAAGCATCAATGCGTCCAACACTGAAATCAACTTCAACCATAAAATGGATCTGTAATATTGCAGGCAAAAGCAAGGTTGTTTTCAGAAGTCTGCTTCCATTATAGAACAGTTCAACTGCTTCACTCATACACTGGTTCAACCTGACATCTTTTTTTCCTTCTTATATTCGGAAAATAGAAAGGAAAAAAAAGGTTGTATGTAATTTTTATTCATTGTTGTAATTCTTATTTTTAACATTGAAATTGCATTTGTTATCTATACCGGTCTATTGCTCTATGTATATTAATCGATATTGACTTAATATCTTATTCTATATTTGATATATAATATTTCATCAGTATGGCATAATATGTTCATGTTATTCAAATGATTATATGTACAGAATTTGCAGAAAATGGATAAAATTAATGATACTCATCTTTATTGGGATAATGGATACCCTGTTTTACAGAAGACAATACTCACCAAAACCTAGAGCAATAAATATCCAAATAGTTTGAGCAGCCAAACAGATAAATCGAAAAATGTAACAACCCGTATTTTCAACAACCTGTAATAATGAAAATCGAGGCAGAATTTAATTATAAAATCTGAATCAAGGGCAACGGGCTATGCCATTGCGTTCGTCTCGGAAAAATACGCGAAATAGAGTCCGAGTTTTCGAAAATCGGAGTCCGTATGACCCAGTTAAGGCCCATTGAAGTTTGCAGAAAATTTCTAAGTAAAAACAGATTTAAATTTGAAATTAAAAACATGGGCTAGGGCAAACCGGGCAGGCGGGAAAAATTCCCGCCCAGGACCCCATGTCGACAGGCCTATCGACAGGGGTCTAGGCATGTCGACTGCCCTGTCGACAGCCCTATCGACAGGGGGTAGCCAGGCAGATTAGCCTGGCGCACCACTTTGGTTTGGGCTTGGTTGTGTGGTCTGGTTCTAGAGAATTCTGAAATCTGACGGGCCAAAACTATCCTAGGGTTAATCCTAGGGCTAAAAACACTCTAATCTTCTATAAATAAGCCTCTAATCCTACCCTAAAACCCCATTAATCATTCTTGCAACCAAACTATGCCAAAATCCATCCTCTCATGGCCTCCACCCTCTTCATACAATTCCTAATTTAATTCCTAAGTGATTTTCCATGCATACAAGCATATTTAGGCTTGTATGATCCTCCTTAGCTTGCATTAAAGGCTTGTTTTTCAATTGGCATCATAAAGGAGGAGTCTTGATCAAGTTTGCTTGCATTTGGGGGTTTTAATTAGTTGCATAAGGGGTTTCTTGCATTTGTTATACTCATTTGAGTCCGCATAAGCATTGTAAGCCCTCTTACCTTCACTTTACAAACTCTAAAGTTAATATGTGGTGAAAGTTGAGATTTATGTGAGTTTAGTTGATTATGCATGCTTATGCGAACTCACTATACCATGTTTTACATGTTTCATAAGTTATGCATGCATATGCGAGTTTACTATGCCATGTTCTACATGTTTAATGGATTATGCATGTTTATGCAAGTGTACTAAGCCATGATTTGCAAGTTAATTGAGTTATGCATGTATACTAAGCCATGATTTGCAAGTTTAACAAGTTATGCATGTTTATGCAAGTTTGCTAAGCCATGATTTGTATGTTTATTGAGTTATGCATGTTTATGCAAGTTTAAAATGACAAGTTGTGCATGTTTTGACAAGTTGTGCATGTTTATGCAAGTTTAAAATGACAAGTTGTGCATGTTTTGACAAGTTGTGCATGTTTATGCAAGTTTAAAATGACAAGTTGTGCATGCTTTGACAAGTTGTGCATGTTTTGACAAGTTGTGCATGTTTATGCAAGTTTAAAATGACAAGTTGTGCATGTTTTGACAAGTTGTGCATGTTTTGACAAGTTGTGCATGTTTATGCAAGTTTAAAATGACAAGTTGTGCATGTTTGACAAGTTATGCATGATTAAGGTAATATGCAAGTTCACTATGCTAAGTTATGCAAGTTTAACATGTTATGCATGTTTATGGTAATATGCAAGTTCACTATGCTAAGTTGTGCAAGTCTAACATGTTATGCATGATTGTTGTGCAAGTTTATCATGTATGTTGTGCCAAGCTCCCTCTTCCTATCCTTTATGCGTTACTACGAATATGTAAGCGATAGAATGACGTTGGGGGTTTTGGGTAAACTTAAAATACATGAAAATATAAGATTGGGAATTTACCTATTAAGTTAGGTCTACCCCTTGGGAATTTACCTATTAAGTTAGGTCTACCCAAGTAACTATTGGCTTGTAATTATGCTTTGAAATAAAGTGGACATGACACTTAGAAAACAAAAGTGTGGCCAACTCGAGGTTGGGTTGAGTTTGTAGCGTAATTCTACCCGGAACCGACCGGCTTAACTAGTGGCTACAAACAATAGGACCCAATGTGAGAAGTTGGTCATGTGGTGCCAAAAACCCGAGGTTAGACTAAGTTGTGGTGTAAACCTACCCGGACCCGCCCGGCCTAACTAGTAACCACAACAAGGTCTAATGTGAGAGGTTAAGGTGCATTAAGTTAATTAATGCCTCATGATTAGGGTTAAGTCAGGGTCCACTAATACTTAACCAATTTGGGGATTCAAGGGATGAAAATGGGGTTAAGTTACACTTAACCAATTTAATCAATTTGGGGATACAAGGGATTGGATGGGGTTAAGTGGTGAACCGTTGATTACACTTAACTAATTTAATCCATGATTAGTGAAAGGTTAAATCACACTTAACCTTCTTAGAAAACCCTAGCAACGTGGTCTGTTCTAACAGTAATCCCAGTTTGGTATCATTCACAACCCTAGAGGCTAGGCTAGGGCGGGGCACGATTACTGGAGGATGTAAGCGACCAAAGGGCGATGGCCGAGTGGTACAGCGGTGCGGGTTCGGCGGGCTACGGACGTGCACGTAGTCCGATGTTGGACAAACTCTAGGCACGGGTACCAGTAGGTTAGGGCTGTGCATTATTGCTTAAGTGTATGGGGTTGACATCCGAGGGCTTGATACACCCAAAGGGGGGACCCAGCACAGTCTAACTACAACCATACGTGGGCCATATGGACACCAACACTTGACGTGTTAGGCTTATAGGGAGCCGATCGATTAGACCGTTGGGATGGACCTTGTATTAAGGTCACCTCAGGTTATTGGGCCAAAGCTTGGGCCAAGGGATCAATACCGGTTATGTTGGGTTGCTAGTACACCGTGGTGCAAAAACTTAGCCATGTTTATGCGATGACACCTCTATCTATCTTGTAGTTAATTTACCATGCCAGTATGTTGTTATCTATGATCATCTCAGTTCCCATCATGATGTTAACTTTATTAGTTTATAGACTGATCGTAGCAGGGCTTACTCAGTCTTTTTGACTAACCCGTTTTGTTTCGCCTCTTTTCTTCCGTTTTCCCCCCCCCCCCCCAGGTTCTCAGGGAGGGAATACAGGAGCCTAGCTTGGATCTTAGCTGCTTTCTTGGATAGCTCATGTATGCTTTGGACTTGGGCTCGCTATGGTTTCTTCCACTTTGGGGATAGCTACTATTATGTTTTCTTTTTCAGTTTCAGATGATGTTATTTCATGTACTAGACTTGTTTATTTGGGAAATTGACATTTTGATGTACCAGACTTGTTTTTGAAATGGTTTAAAATCTTCCGCTGTTTTATTTACTTACTCTGTTTATTTACATATATATATATGTCATGTCCTGCCTTGCTATATCATTATGCATGTTTACCAATAATGCCCCTCCAAAGCTAGTGCATTCCCTTGCGAGTGACCCTGGCGGAGGTGGGGTGTTACATTTGGTATCAGAGCATATGGTTTGCGAGAAGGGATAAAAAGGTTTTTAAAACTTTTGGAAAACTATTTTCAAAACCAAGTATTAAGTATTTTCCAAAGAAAAGTCTTGTTATTTTCAAAAGGCTATTCCCCAAAAGCCATCAGCACTATCCTTTGACTCCTCGTTTAAACTCTTTTCTTTTCGTTTCCAGCATGTCTGATAATCTCATCTTGCCCGAAGGAGTAACGATACCCGATTGGTTTCGTCGGTACTTGGAAGTCACGGCACCGGTCCCGGGTGTCCCTAATGTTGTCTCCCCAGTCGAGGCCGCTGTTCCTCCTTCTCCTCCCGTAGCTGATGTTCCTCTTCCCCCTCAGCCTCCACAAGCGGATTTTGCGGAAACTTGCAAGGACTTTAAGAGGATGGGTGGCAAAAAATTTAATGGAACAGAGACTTTTGGAGAAGCAGGGAATTGGTTGAAAGAGACCGAAGATCTTTTATCCACCTTTGATATAGGTGACCGCAGGAAAGTTTTATTAGCGGTATGGTTGCTAAAGGAAGAAGCTGCACGTTGGTGGGTAGTCACCACCGCGACCAGGCCAATTGAGACTTGGGATGACTTTAGAGGAAGGTTTGGACTGAGATTCTTATCACTGAAGCAAGGGGACATGACTATTAGGGAATACATAGATAAGTTTAATCAACTGGCTCAGGACGATTTAGACTTGGTTAATACAGCTCAGAAGAAGGCCCTACACTTTGCTCTAGGATTAAACGAGCCATTACGTGATTTGGCCCTGTCTCATATACCCTTGGGGGCGACTTTCGAGAATTTGGTGAATTTGGCCCTACTTCAAGAAGAAGATAACAATGACAAGAAAGAGGTCAAGGCGAATGAGTCTCAAGACAAGAGAGTAAATTCCGGGAAACGGGGCAAGGATAACCACAACCGCAAGAACAAGCCAAGAGGGAATAGGAAGTGCAACTTCTGTGGTAAAGTTGGACATATAGCCAAGGAATGTAGGAAGAAGGAAAAGAGAAAGCGGGGCGAATGCTTTGATTGTGGTGAGTTTGGACATTTCAGCAAGGATTGCCCAAGGGAGCAAGGGCAAGGTCAGACTCAGTGTGCAGGACTATCTGGAGGGCGAATTCATCCCCTCCACCCCGTTCTTCCAGCTCATGATAGAGGTAGTGTTTCTGTTGAAAATCTTGTTTACATTTTCTGATTTTCCCTGTTCGAACTTTGTTTGATTCTGGCACATCGCATAGTTTTATTTCATTTGATCCAGTTGAAAGTTTTGCACCTAAGTACTAGTGTAGTTGATGATCCCGTATGTGTTTCAAATCCAATTGGGGGTTCTGCCCGTTTGTCTGTGGTCTGAGTGGATTTGAAAATTTCTATCTTGAGTATAGAATTCTCGTGGGATGTTTTATTCTCAGTTTCAGGGGATATGGGTTGGTTTTGGGAATGGAATGGTTGTCCGGTTTTGGAGCCATTCTGGGTTTTTGTATATAGGGGTGTGAGGCTCATGACTCGCCTCGGTAATACCCTAGAAATTTCTAGCAACCCTATGGGTCCCGTCATGTTATGTTATCTTGAAATCCCTCGACTCGTCTATCGATAGTTTGCAATCTGTGAGGGTGGTCCGAGAATATCCTGATATCTTGGGTAAAGGGGTTACCCCTGGACGTGGGATAGATTTCCGCATTATCTGGTTGGTAATACCAAGCCAGTTTCGTGGCCGGTTAGGCCCTGACCTCACGAGGTGAGAATTAAGAAAGCAAGTCAAGGAGTTGCTTGAAAAGAACCTCCCGAGACGAAGCATTTTCGAGTAGGGTGCTCCAGTAGTATTCGTTACTGACGTGGACAGTTTGTTTCGCTTATGTGTTGATTATCGTGAGAGGAATAGATAACCGTTACCAAGGATCGATGATTTGTTCGATCAGCTTGTAGAAGCATCTGTTTTCTTTTGATCCAGTTACCAGATTCCATCAGCTTAGGAGGGCTGAGGATGGGATTGACAAGACTGAGTTTAGGACTCTAGATGGATATTTGCAATAGTTAGTCATGCTATTTGGTTTGACTAAGGCACCCGCATATTACGCGAACTCGATGGGTAGGGTGTTTAGGGAGTCCTTGAACAAGTTTGTCATGGTCGTCATAGACGATATTTTGATCTCCTCAAAAGGACGAGGAAGAACATGCTATACATCTCAAGGAGGAGATGGATACGCTTAGAGCCACCAGTGGAAGGTCAAGTCCTCCAAATGTCACTTTGGAGGAAAGAAGTTGGATTTCTTAGGCACATAGTTCCTAAGTAAGGCTTAGCGGTGGATTCCGCTAAAGTGGTTGCGGGTTAAGACCGGAAAACTCTGAGGAGAGCAATTGAAGTAAGAAGCTTCCTCCGTTTGGCTAGTTAGTTAGCATTACCTGAGCTTAGACTTACTCTTCTGGATCAAGAAGGGGGTTTCACAGGAAGAAGACCCGTCGTTGGTCAGGAACATGGACCAGCCGATTCGAGGCGAGATGTTAAGTCACCTCGCTAGGTATATTATAGATGACAAGAGATGACTAAGGCGCGATGAGAGGTTATGTGTTCCTCGAGTGAAAGACTTGGTAAAGAAGGATTTTGAAGATGCGTACCACTCGAGGAGGTGGCCGAGTTGGTCTCAAGATACATGTTGTGCCACCAGGTTGAGGCCAAGTCATAGAAGCCCAGTGGGCCATTACCTCCATTGGAAGTTCCGCAAAGGAAGTGTGAAAACATCTCGATAGATTATGTGGATAGACTACCTAGATCAAAGAAAGGGAATACGGGTATGAGGGTCATAATAGGTAGATTCATGAAGAATGCTCATTTCAGTCCGGTGAAAAGCAAGAGGACTGCGTCATGGTTAGCAACGGTTTACCCTCAAGAAGTTGGCCAGTTTTGAAATAGCCTACAGGAAGCCATGGGTAGGCAGTTGAATCTAGGTATGGCCTATCACTCATAGGCGGATGGTTCATTTCGATTTAAGCATGAGTTATAGAAAAATCACGTTTATAAGGACAACCAGCAACGTGGATTGGTATTTTCAAGGAAAGTTCTGCTGCGTGGAATACTTTATAGTAAGTAGGCGAGATCAAGGATTCACTAGTGAATTTTGGAGAGCTTGCATGAAATCATGAGGTTATAGTATGTTTAAGCCAAGTATACAGAAAGAAGAATAAGTGGAAAAGAAAGACGAGAGGCGATAATGAAATGAGTTCCAACTCGAATTTGGGAAATAGGAGTTAGGAAGCCAAGAAAGCATGAAGTAAAAGACAGTCAAAGCACAGTGGAGTTAAGCTCAAGGAAACGTGACTAAGAAGAGTAGATACACGCATCGTATCTTTGTAGGAGTGCATCCTTGATCCTTGTTTTCCTGAGGAGCTTGCTTGCAAGTTATCTCTTGTATATATATATATCCTCTCGGTCCCATTCTCGATCTTATTTCTGTTGTAAACTCCATAAGGGGGTTAAGACTCATCGGTTAGTACTATATGTCAAAGTTTGAATGGATTTCTTGTAATCCAAAAAGGAGTTTGTCTAGTTTATCTAGTTTATCGTGTCTATCTTGTCATGAGAACCTTAGGTAGAAACCCTTTTGGTTGAAACATGTGTTTGAAACATGTTATGCTTGATGGTTGCAAGTGGTTGCAAGTGTTTGCAAGTGGTTGCTCGTGGATGCATTATACACATTAGGCACTAGATCGGCTCGCACACTCTTCATGTTGCATATGCATGAGTGCTTACACTTATTCATGGTTGAAACTTGTTGTGTTATCACATGGATGTTGCATATGGGTGAATGTTATGTGCACTCATATAGATACTATGAATTTAGGAATTTGCATACATATGGATTCATTTCACTGACATACATATGCATTAAGGAGGTTTACTGTATCAGTAACCGCCTGATCCTTGCATTAGATAAGACATACATATGTATTAAGGAGGTTTACTGTATCAGTAACCGCCTGACCTTTGCATTAGATAAGTACATATACACACACTTTTGCATATGTTCATACCACATTTAGAATCCTTTAAGGACAATGATTGCTCGTGGATGATGTTTTGAGTAGATGGATGTTGGATGGTAGGATATGTTCTTCCTAACTTGAAGATTTCGGGGACGAAATCCTTTAAGGAGGGGAGAATGTAACAACCCGTATTTTCAACAACCTGTAATAATGAAAATCGAGGCAGAATTTAATTATAAAATCTGAATCAAGGGCAACGGGCTATGCCATTGCGTTCGTCTCGGAAAAATACGCGAAATAGAGTCCGAGTTTTCGAAAATCGGAGTCCGTATGACCCAGTTAAGGCCCATTGAAGTTTGCAGAAAATTTCTAAGTAAAAACAGATTTAAATTTGAAATTAAAAACATGGGCTAGGGCAAACTGGGCAGGCGGGAAAAATTCCCGCCCAGGACCCCATGTCGACAGGCCTGTCGACAGGGGTCTAGGCATGTCGACTGCCCTGTCGACAGGGGGTAGCCAGGCAGATTAGCCTGGCGCACCACTTTGGTTTGGGCTTGGTTGTGTGGTCTGGTTCTAGAGAATTCTGAAATCTGACGGGCCAAAACTATCCTAGGGTTAATCCTAGGGCTAAAAACACTCTAATCTTCTATAAATAAGCCTCTAATCCTACCCTAAAACCCCATTAATCATTCTTGCAACCAAACTATGCCAAAATCCATCCTCTCATGGCCTCCACCCTCTTCATACAATTCCTAATTTAATTCCTAAGTGATTTTCCATGCATACAAGCATATTTAGGCTTGTATGATCCTCCTTAGCTTGCATTAAAGGCTTGTTTTTCAATTGGCATCATAAAGGAGGAGTCTTGATCAAGTTTGCTTGCATTTGGGGGTTTTAATTAGTTGCATAAGGGGTTTCTTGCATTTGTTATACTCATTTGAGTCCGCATAAGCATTGTAAGCCCTCTTACCTTCACTTTACAAACTCTAAAGTTAATATGTGGTGAAAGTTGAGATTTATGTGAGTTTAGTTGATTATGCATGCTTATGCGAACTCACTATACCATGTTTTACATGTTTCATAAGTTATGCATGCATATGCGAGTTTACTATGCCATGTTCTACATGTTTAATGGATTATGCATGTTTATGCAAGTGTACTAAGCCATGATTTGCAAGTTAATTGAGTTATGCATGTATACTAAGCCATGATTTGCAAGTTTAACAAGTTATGCATGTTTATGCAAGTTTGCTAAGCCATGATTTGTATGTTTATTGAGTTATGCATGTTTATGCAAGTTTAAAATGACAAGTTGTGCATGTTTTGACAAGTTGTGCATGTTTATGCAAGTTTAAAATGACAAGTTGTGCATGTTTTGACAAGTTGTGCATGTTTATGCAAGTTTAAAATGACAAGTTGTGCATGCTTTGACAAGTTGTGCATGTTTTGACAAGTTGTGCATGTTTATGCAAGTTTAAAATGACAAGTTGTGCATGTTTTGACAAGTTGTGCATGTTTTGACAAGTTGTGCATGTTTATGCAAGTTTAAAATGACAAGTTGTGCATGTTTGACAAGTTATGCATGATTAAGGTAATATGCAAGTTCACTATGCTAAGTTATGCAAGTTTAACATGTTATGCATGTTTATGGTAATATGCAAGTTCACTATGCTAAGTTGTGCAAGTCTAACATGTTATGCATGATTGTTGTGCAAGTTTATCATGTATGTTGTGCCAAGCTCCCTCTTCCTATCCTTTATGCGTTACTACGAATATGTAAGCGATAGAATGACGTTGGGGGTTTTGGGTAAACTTAAAATACATGAAAATATAAGATTGGGAATTTACCTATTAAGTTAGGTCTACCCCTTGGGAATTTACCTATTAAGTTAGGTCTACCCAAGTAACTATTGGCTTGTAATTATGCTTTGAAATAAAGTGGACATGACACTTAGAAAACAAAAGTGTGGCCAACTCGAGGTTGGGTTGAGTTTGTAGCGTAATTCTACCCGGAACCGACCGGCTTAACTAGTGGCTACAAACAATAGGACCCAATGTGAGAAGTTGGTCATGTGGTGCCAAAAACCCGAGGTTAGACTAAGTTGTGGTGTAAACCTACCCGGACCCGCCCGGCCTAACTAGTAACCACAACAAGGTCTAATGTGAGAGGTTAAGGTGCATTAAGTTAATTAATGCCTCATGATTAGGGTTAAGTCAGGGTCCACTAATACTTAACCAATTTGGGGATTCAAGGGATGAAAATGGGGTTAAGTTACACTTAACCAATTTAATCAATTTGGGGATACAAGGGATTGGATGGGGTTAAGTGGTGAACCGTTGATTACACTTAACTAATTTAATCCATGATTAGTGAAAGGTTAAATCACACTTAACCTTCTTAGAAAACCCTAGCAACGTGGTCTGTTCTAACAGTAATCCCAGTTTGGTATCATTCACAACCCTAGAGGCTAGGCTAGGGCGGGGCACGATTACTGGAGGATGTAAGCGACCAAAGGGCGATGGCCGAGTGGTACAGCGGTGCGGGTCCGGCGGGCTACGGACGTGCACGTAGTCCGATGTTGGACAAACTCGAGGCACGGGTACCAGTAGGTTAGGGCTGTGCATTATTGCTTAAGTGTCTGGGGTTGACATCCGAGGGCTTGATACACCCAAAGGGGGGACCCAGCACAGTCTAACTACAACCATACGTGGGCCATATGGACACCAACACTTGACGTGTTAGGCTTATAGGGAGCCGATCGATTAGACCGTTGGGATGGACCTTGTATTAAGGTCACCTCAGGTTATTGGGCCAAAGCTTGGGCCAAGGGATCAATACCGGTTATGTTGGGTTGCTAGTACACCGTGGTGCAAAAACTTAGCCATGTTTATGCGATGACACCTCTATCTATCTTGTAGTTAATTTACCATGCCAGTATGTTGTTATCTATGATCATCTCAGTTCCCATCATGATGTTAACTTTATTAGTTTATAGACTGATCGTAGCAGGGCTTACTCAGTCTTTTTGACTGACCCGTTTTGTTTCGCCTCTTTTCTTCCGTTTCCCCCCCCCCCAGGTTCTCAGGGAGGGAATACAGGAGCCTAGCTTGGATCTTAGCTGCTTTCTTGGATAGCTCATGTATGCTTTGGACTTGGGCTCGCTATGGTTTCTTCCACTTTGGGGATAGCTACTATTATGTTTTCTTTTTCAGTTTCAGATGATGTTATTTCATGTACTAGACTTGTTTATTTGGGAAATTGACATTTTGATGTACCAGACTTGTTTTTGAAATGGTTTAAAATCTTCCGCTGTTTTATTTACTTACTCTGTTTATTTACATATATATATGTCATGTCCTGCCTTGCTATATCATTATGCATGTTTACCAATAATGCCCCTCCAAAGCTAGTGCATTCCCTTGCGAGTGACCCTGGCGGAGGTGGGGTGTTACAAAAAAGGATACCACATAGAAATTAATGATTTCACAAACACTTAGACATGTACAAACTAAAGTAATGCATCTAATTTAATTTCAGCAAGTAATGCCAATATTGTCATACACTAACTATTAATCTAAGTAAAAAAAAGTCACATATGAAGCAACACCACTTATGATTTGCACCCGAAATAAGATGGATGACAGAGACAATCAAGATAGAGCATCATCGAATTGAGGAGCAATAAAATTATCTACTGACCAAAGTACGCGTTGGAACAAACCAGCGGAAGTTAAAAAAGAGTTGCAACCCATGAAGTTGGGTGAAAAACATACATTGGAAAGCCTAAGTCGATGGTTCAGGTGTAGGACCGCAAATGTTAAAAAAAAAAAATTGATTGTCAACCTCAATATGGGGATGTAACCCTATAATTCAGCCTGTAGCGTGAACGCATTTGAGGCATAAATTGTAGCAGCGTAAATGTCGAAGTTGAAGTAGACACCAGTGCATGCAATGATTTTTGTAACATACGATAACCAGATGGCAAAATTGGATATGAATATTTTAACGTCCAACATAGCTTTTGAGTACACTGACCAATTTGAACATAAGAATATGATGGAAAATAGTTAGCGGAAAATTGAAATTGGAGGACAACAACCCTGAGGATTATTCAAGTCGTGGGAACGTATGTCTGCAGCACTCCAATAATTGGAACTGGCGGTCTTCGGTCAATGCCTAATGGGTTATCAAACGGATGGAAGGTGATTGGCAGAGGTAAATGAAGGTGGTTGTTGTGAAGTTTGATTTAGAGTGTGAACTGTCGTTAACGGAAGAAAGGTATGAATTCGGACTGCCGACGAACGGTTGGGTGTAACACCCCGTATTTTCTGTGAACGTATAAGTAACAAATCAGAGAATAATTAATTTTTAAAATAAGAATCAAGGTAAACGGGTTGCGCAATTGCGTTCGACTCGAAATTCTTCTTGGAAACGAGTCCGAGTTTGCGAGAAACGGAGTCCGTATGAGGGAGATATGACCCTCCGAAGTTTTAGGAATTTTCAGAACCGAAAACAGCTCGAAATTCAAATTCAAACGCCAGCGCAGACTGGGCGGGAATTTTCCCGCCCAGGACCAGGTCGACCTGGGGGTCGACACTATGGTCAACCTCCCAGGGACCAGGTCGACCATATGGTCGACTTGGGGGTCGATCTGGTGACAGAACCCAGTTCTGAGCCTGGGTTCATTCTAATGTATCTGGTCACGTTTTCTGTCTAGATTCGTCTGCCTAATCCTATATAAACAGCCTCCTAGCCTCATTCTCTTTACACCATTTCATTCTCTCCTTATGCTGCCTCTGAAATATTATAAATAAATAAAATAATGGCGTCGCTACTCTGCTAGAATCAAATCTAGAACTAGTGCATCTTCTTCCAAATCTGAATTAGATTAAAAGAGAACAACTGCAACTCTTCTTCTATAATCCAACCAAGGCAAGTGCAGTTATTTTCCAATATAAATGTTAATTATGATTGTGACATGAATTGTAAATCTGAATCTGAGATTATGTCTGTTCTGTTCTGTTTAGATCTATCTTATTCTGTATTTCTTTCTTCTTTCTGTTCTATAGCCAGGCTACCACGAGCCTGAGCCAAATCTCATAAGAGATTAACGCACGAACGCTAAAATGTTTGGGACAAATAATGAATGATGCATAATTGGACAGGACTGATTCGAGGACATGACATAAAATCTGAGGCATATAATTGGACATGTGGCATATTTAACATATGACTTGAGATTGAGGCATAAAATATATTGGACATATGACTTGGGATTTGGGGCATAGATTTAACCGTAAATATGAAACTAATTTAGATACATAGTACATGTTGTAATCTAGATCTGTAGTTAATTTGAGAAATAAACATATGTTAGATCTAGATCTGTTTATACTAGGTACGATGATCTGTGATTTGGGAGAAAGGGAATTATAGGACAACTTGAAACTTGGGGACATAATGCATGTTTTAAATCAAGGCTTGATGTTAGAGTTTAAGCATAATTTACAACATGTTATGCATGAACGATAATGCATGTTGAGGACATACTACATGTTATAGTCTAAAAATCTAGATTTTTGAACATATTCTTTTATGTAACAATTCATGACTTGAAAAAGGAATATGTGACTTAGGCGTAAAGACCTACATTAAATAGGATAACCATTAATGTGAACATGCCTAAAAGTGGGTTTTCGGATATATGACATGCATTGTAATCCATGGCTATATTTGGTAAAATTTATATGTGAATCACGATTAGGGCCTTTGGAGAATATTCTGAACTATGCAAGTTTAACCAAAACTTGGGACATATGTTATATGGTAAATTATGACCATAACTTAGGCATGTAAGTTTAGGCTCACTCCATGATTAGGCAAGATATGTGAATAAGACTTTGAGAAATGTTTAAATCTGCTATCTGCTTAATATGCTAAATTAGCCTAAATCTGCTAAATCTGTTACTTGTTTAATTGCCTAAACTGTTAAATATGTTGAATTGCCTAATCTGTTAATTATGCCTAATCTGTTAAATCTGTTGAGTTGCCTAGTCTGCTAAATCTGTTGAACCGTCTGAGCTGCTAAATCTGTTACATCTGTTGAAAAGCTGAATGATTGTAATTTGTGTAGGCTCGATTTAAGATTGTGTAAAACATGTTAATTTGTTTAATCTGTTGCGACTTGAAAAGAAGTCAAATCTGTTAAATTAACAGAATTATTCTGATAGTTGTATAATCTATAATGGAATAAATGGGTTATAATAAAAATGCTGAGACACGAGGTTAGACTCATTTTGCGGTAGAAGCCTGCCCGGACCCAACCAGCTTAACCAGTAACCGCAAACTGCTAGTCTAATGTGAGAGGTCGTAGGCATAACTAAAATATTCTTAGACACGAGGTTAGGTCTGGCTTGTGGCATAAGTCTGCCGGGAACCGCCCGGCTTATCTAGCGGCCACAAGCTACCGACCTAATGTGAGAGGTCTGCGCATTAATATTTAATTAATGCAAATCTAAGATAAATATGATGTCTAAAATGTGTTGGGTGGATAGGGTTAAACCAACTGGACTAATAAACCCGTTTCATAAATCTGTAGGCCCAATACAAAGATAAACAAATCTGTAAGTCTGTTAAATCCGTATATCTGATCCGTTAGTCTGAAAACTTGTTAACTTGATTGTTTGATCTGTGAACTGGTTGATCAGAACTCTGTATGTCTGAAACTTGTAAACAAGTAAATCTGAAATCTGTTAGTCTGGGGACACAAGGTTTGGAGGGAAAATACTTGTGTCATCTGTTGTTTGAGACCCATATTAGTCAGTAACCCTTTCTGGTATCAAAACTATGACCCAACAGTAGGTAGGGTCCGGGCACGCTTACTGAACTAATTATAAGCGGTTCATTCTGATAATGGCGAGGGGTGTTGATGGTGCGTTCCAACCGGGTCATGTGAGTGCATGGATCCCGGTCTGCCTCTGAGGATGTAAGACGCCGTGACATCTGTAAATAGGTCTGTGCAAATTGGTTGTCACTTTAGGGAGTGATACACCATACTGTGGGGCCGACACATGGTATTTATGTATTAGGGAGCCGATCGCTTGGGGTAGATTTAGGGTACACTTAGTTCTGTCTGTTTCCGTTGGGGTACCGTCTGTTTCTATTGGGTGGTAACACCTGTCTGTTTCTGCATGGTACCGTCTGTTGGGGGTGGTAAAGGTCCATTTACTAGTGTACACCTAATTCTAACATTCTGTTTCTGTAGGGATTATTCTGTTTTCGTCTCTGATTCCGTTTATGTACCTTTTGTCTGTTGGGGTGGTAAAGGCCCATTACTGGCATTCTGTTCCTGTATAGATTATTCTGTTTCGTTTCTGTTTCAGTTTGGACATTAGGGTAACGCCTAATCCTGTTATACTAGTATTAGAGCCGAGAAGTAAAATATAAGTAAGAAGCATAACTTGGGCTATATCATTCTGTTTCTTCTGTTTAGCTTAAGTATACCAGTAACTCCTGTTGTTGTTGTCTCTTATCCAGCTTTATTTTCATGTCATGATATTATTATCTGTTCATATGCTGAAAGTCACTGGACTTGCCAGACTTTATGTCTGACCTTGCTTGTTTTCGCCCTTTTTCTTTCGTTTCCCCCCCTAGGTTTTTTAGGGTGGAAGTATAAGAGCTTGATTCAGATTTTCTCTGCTTGAAGTACCGCTTGGCCTTGGCTCTATCTTTCCATGGCAGTTTATGTTGGGGATTATGACTTTAAAAACTATGCATTCTGAAGGCTTTTTACAAGATCGATATTTTGTACTTGAATTCTGATATTGTGATTTGAAAAGATGTAACCAAACTTATTTCAATTTCTGTTGTAATAAAGTTATTAATTTTTCAAGTACTGTTTTATCTGTCTTGTAAATTTCTGCTCTGTCTACTAAAACGCTCCATCAAAGTTAAGGCATTCCCTTTGTGAGTGACCTTAACGGAAGTGGGGTGTTACACTTGGTATCAGAGCTGAAGGTTACCAGATTTGATAAAAAGTTTTTGAAAACTATTTTCAAAAAGGTTTTAAAAAGGAAGTATTTTCAAAAGTAGAGTTTATTTTGAAAAACATAGTCCCTAAGCCATATATCTATCTTTTGATTTTCTGTTTAATCCTTGTTTCCATCTTCTCTGAGTCTCCGAGGCTCCTAGCTTTCTAGGAAGTAACCTCCTCGCGACATGATTCCGCATGCATGATGAGACTACGGCGCCTGTCGAAGGGCAAAGAAGTGCCTAACTTCCATCTGTAGCCGCAGTAATTTCACTTACGGTTAATCCTCCTCCGAGCTTCGTAAGGTTTTCTATGCGATGAGGGAAACTTTGGAGAAAGACTTGTTGACATGTAAGAAGATTGGTTGTTTTCAGTTCGATGAGACAGGATATCTGATCTAGGACTCCCCCAGAAGGCAAGGGCAAAAGGTAGAATCTTCTAAAGGGTAGATACTCTCGTAGTTGGCGGACAGGAAAGAGGTGGAAAAAAAAATTCTTAGAAAGTTTAATTTCCTTATCTGATCATTCTGGCATTTTAATTCTGTAGTTGAGTCTCTACACTTAAATACTAGTCTTATTTCTGATCCCGCTATGGTCTCAAACCCCATAAGGGTTACGACTCATCTGTTTGTGTTAGGTTGGGGTTTGATGAGATTTTTGTTGGGCGTTAAGTTGACTACGACGCATACATTCTGGTTTTTGAGGGATATGGTAGGGTTTTATCATGCTTAGTTTCCTAAGAATCATTTGATAATCTGATATGTACCAGTAGTCTGTAAGTATCTGAATATTTCTGATAAGGTTAGGGGTTTTTACTCGAAGCGTGAAGTAGATTTCCTGTTTGGCATTGTTTAATGGGAGTAATTCACTGGGTGTCAATCTGATGTTGATTTCAGTCTTCGGGGTTGATACTTAGGGAGTTATTTTCTTAACCGATGTCTAATAGGAACAGAGATCTTGTTTTAATCGTACTTGCTTCTATCACTCAGCTGTATCCTATCGATCGAGTCTTCGACCTTTAGGTAGAAACTAATGGGTGTAAACATGTGTTTGAGACATGTTATGTTTGATGGTTGCAAGTGGATGCAAGTGGTTGCTAGTGATTGCTCGTGGATGCATATACACACACTAGGCACTAGATCGGCTCAAAAACACTCTCATACTGCATATGGATGTGTGTGCAATTTTTTTTATGGATGCAAAATGGGTGACTCGCCACATGGATGTTGCATATGAATGAGCAGTTGTGCACTCATATAGAAATGAAGTGTATCAAATAGGATTTCTTGCATACATAATTGGACTCATGGCACTAACATGGTTCGCATTGAGGAGGTCAACTGAATCAGCAGACTGCCTGATATTTGCATTAGATAAGAGACATATACACACACTTTTGCATATGTTCATACAACATTAGAAGTTTTCTAAGGACAATGGATGCTTGTGGATGATGGTTGAGTAGATGGATGATTGGATGGTAGGACACATTCTTCTTAACTTGAAGATTTCGGGGACGAAATCCTTTAAGGAGGGGAGAATGTAACACCCCGTGTTTTCTGTGAACGTATAAGTACAAATCAGAGAATAATTAATTTTTAAAATAAAAATTAAGGGAAATGGGTTGCGCCATTGCGTTCGTCTCGAAATTCTGCTTGGAAACGAGTCCGGGTTTTCGAGAAACGGAGTCCGTATGAGGGAGAAATGACCCGCCGAAGTTTCAGGAATTTTCAGAACCGAAAACAGCTCGAAATTCGAAATTCGAATTCAAACGCCAACGCAGACTGGGCGGGAATTTTCTCGCCCAGGACCAGGTCGACCTGGGGGTCGACACTATGGTCGACCTCCCAGGGACCAGGTCGACCCTATGGTCGACCTGGTGACAGAACCCAGTTCTGAGCCTAGGTTCATTCTGATGTATCTGGTCACGTTTTCTGTCTAGATTTGTCTGCCTAATCCTATATAAACAGCCTCCTAGCCTCATTCTCTTTACACCATTTCATTCTCTCCTTATGTTGCCTCTGAAATATTATAAATAAATAAAATAATGGCGTCGCTACTCTGCTGGAATCAAATCTGGAACTAGTGCATCTTCTTCCAAATCTGAGTTAGATTAAAAGAGAACTACTGCAACTCTTCTTCTATAATCCAACCAAGGCAAGTACAGTTATTTTCCGATATAAACGTTAATTATGATTGTGACATGAATTGTAAATCTGAATCTGAGGTTATGTCTGTTCTGTTTAGATCTATCTTATTCTGTATCTCTTTCTTCTTTTTGTTCTATAGCCAGGCTACCACGAGCCTGAGCCAAATCTCATAAGAGATTAACGCACGAATGCTAAAATGTTTGGGACAAATAATGAATGATGCATAATTGGACAGGACTGATTCGAGGACATGACATAAAATCTGAGGCATATAATTGGACATGTGGCATATTTAACATATGAATTGAGATTGAGGCATAAAATATATTGGACATGTGATTTGGGATTCGGGGCGTAGATTTAACCGGAAACATGAAACTAATTCATATACATAGTACATGTTGTAATCTAGATCTGTAGTTAGTTTGAGAAATAAACATATGTTAGATCTAGATCTGTTCATACTAGGTACGATGATCTGTGATTTGGGAGAAGGGGAATTATAGGACAACTTGAAACTTGGGGACATATGCATGTTTTAAATCAAGGCTTGATGTTAGAGTTTAAGGTTAATTTACAACATGTTATGCATGAACGATAATGCATGTTGAGGACATACTACATGTTATAGTTTAAAAATCTAGATTTTTGGACATATTCTTTTATGTAACAATTCATGACTTGAAAAAGGAATACGTGACTTAGGCGTAAAGAACTATATTAAATAGGATAACCATTAATGTGAATACGCCTAAAAGTGGGTTTTTGGATATATGACATGCATTGTAATCCATGGCTATATTTGGTAAAATTTATATGTGAATCACGATTAGGGCCTTTGGAGAATATTCTGAACTATGCAAGTTTAACCAAAACTTGGGACATATGTTATATGGTAAATTATGACCATAACTTAGGCATGTAAGTTTAGGCTCACTCCATGATTAGGCAAGATATGTGAATAAGACTTTGAGAAATGTTTAAATCTGCTATCTGCTTAATATGCTAAATTTGCCTAAATCTGCTAAATTTGTTACTTGTTAATTGCCTAAACTGTTAAATATGTTGAATTGTCTAATCTGCTAATTATGCCTAATCTGTTAAATCTGTTGAGTTGCCTAGTCTGCTAAATCTGTTGAACCGTCTGAGCTGCTAAATCTGTTACATCTGTTGAAAAGCTGAATGATTGTAATTTGTGTAGGCTCGATTTAAGATTGTGTAAAACATGTTAATTTGTTTAATCTGTTGCGACTTGAAAAGAAGTCAAATCTGTTAAATTAACAGAATTAGTCTGATAGTTGTATAATCTATAATGGAATAAATGGGTTATAATAAAAATGCTGAGACACGAGGTTAGACTCATTTTGCGGTAGAAGCCTGCCCGGACCCAACCAGCTTAACCAGTAACCGCAAACTGCTAGTCTAATGTGAGAGGTCGTAGGCATAACTAAAATATTCTTAGACACGAGGTTAGGTCTGGCTTGTGGCATAAGTCTGCCGGGAACCGCCCGGCTTATCTAGCGGCCACAAGCTACCGACCTAATGTGAGAGGTCTGCGCATTAATATTTAATTAATGCAAATCTAAGATAAACATGATGTCTAAAACGTGTTGGGTGGATAGGGTTAAACCAACTGGACTAATAAACCCGTTTCATAAATCTGTAGGCCCAATACAAAGATAAACAAATCTGTAAGTCTGTTAAATCCGTATATCTGATCCGTTAGTCTGAAAACTTGTTAACTTGATTGTTTGATCTGTGAACTGGTTGATCAGAACTCTGTATGTATGAAACTTGTAAACAAGTAAATCTGAAATCTGTTAGTCTGGGGACACAAGGTTTGGAGGAAAAATACTTGTGTCATCTGTTGTTTGGGACCCATATTAGTCAGTAACCCTTTCTGGTATCAAAACTATGACCCAACAGTAGGTAGGGTCCGGGCACGCTTACTGAACTAATTATAAGCGGTTCATTCTGATAATGGCGAGGGGTGTTGATGGTGCGTTCCAACTGGGTCATGTGCGTGCATGGATCACGGTCTGCCTCTGAGGATGTAAGACGCCGTGACATCTGTAAATAGGTCTGTGCTAATTGGTTGTCACTTTAGGGAGTGATACACCATACTGTGGGGCCGACACATGGCATTTATGTATTAGGGAGTCGATCGCTTGGGGTAGATTTAGGGTACACTTAGTTCTGTCTGTTTTCATTGGGGTACCGTCTGTTTCTGTTGGGTGGTAACACCTGTCTGTTTTTGCGTGGTACCGTCTGTTGGGGGTGGTAAAGGTCCATTTACTAGTGTACACCTAATTCTAACATTCTGTTTCTGTAGGGATTATTCTGTTTCCGTCTCTGATTCCGTTTATGTACCTTTTGTCTGTTGGGGTGGTAAAGGCCCATTACTGGCATTCTGTTCCTGTATAGATTATTCTGTTTCGTTTCTGTTTCAGTTTGGACATTAGGGTAACGCCTAATCCTGTTATACTAGTATTAGAGTCGAGAAGTAAAATATAAGTAAGAAGCATAACTTGGGCTATATCATTCTGTTTCTTCTGTTTAGCTCAAGTATACCAGTAACTCCTGTTGCTGTTGTCTCATATTCAGCTTTATTTTCATGTCATGGTATTATTATCTGTTCATATGCTGAAAGTCACTGGACTTGCCAGACTTTATGTCTGACCTTGCTTGTTTTCGCCCCTTTTCTTTCATTCCCCTCCCCCCCCCCCAAGGTTTTTTAGGGTGGAAGTATAAGAGCTTGATTCGGATTTTCTCTGGTTGAAGTACCACTTGGCCTTGGCTCTATCTTTCCATGGCAGTTTATGTTGGGGATTATGACTTTAAAAACTATGCATTCTGAAGGCTTTGTACAAGACCGATATTTTGTACTTGAATTCTGATATTGTGATTTGAAAAGATGTAACCAAACTTATTTCGGTTTCTGCTGTAATAAAGTTATTAATTTTTCAAGTACTGTTTTATCTGTCTTGTAAATTTCTGTTCTGTCTACTAAAACGCTCCATCAAAGTTAAGGCATTCCCTTTGTGAGTGACCTTAACGGAGGTGGGGTGTTACATAGGGCGTCTGATATATCGGTCTTCCATTAGGTAGCGAGGGAAGGAGACTGTGGCGGCAGATGTCCGGAATTAGGTAAGGTAAGGGTTGGACATTCTGGGTTCTTCTAAGCGAGATTATGTGTTGTTGATGTAATCTGTGGAAGAGGGGAGGGAGGCAGCGGTTAGGGTTAAGAAGATTGGGTTTTTTCTTCCTCTTTTTCTATTTAGGGAGACAACAGGAGGGGTATGAAAATTTGTAGGAGTTGGTGGAAAACGCGTTGCCGTACTGCCATTATTTGGAACGACTGGAAGGATGAGTTGCCACGTGAAAAACTTGAGTTTCCTGCTTTCTTGTTTGAGTAATAAATCAGTTGGTATGTTTCTGTTATATATTTCTTTGTCAGATCAAAACTTTTTGATTAATAGAAGACTGCTCAATTAGAATTATTCTAATAGTCGTTCCCTTGATACTTAAAAAGGGGTACAGTTTGTGATATAACATAGATTATTTTAAGTAGGCACATGCCAAAAAATTATTTTTAAAATTACATGATATATTTTCCATTAGTTTGTAGTAAATCTGGGTATAGTGATTAAGGAATTAGGATAGAAGGGAAGTAAATCCAATAAATTGAAAATAAAACAAATAGGGAAAGGGCATAATTACATTGTTGTTTCATGCTTTTCATTTTTATAACAGTGATAATACAGTTGGCCACTTGTGTCTAATACTTTCTATAATAAGCTGTAACATCCATACAGTAACTGAAAAATGATAACTGGTGGTGATAAAACTATAAATGAAGAACTAAGTGTTAATATTACATCCATAGCAATGGGAAAGGAATCATGTCAGATTCTTGAAACCAAGGTCAATAAAATAATATTTAACTCATTAACACATTCAACAAAATGAACAATGGTTTAGTAAGTTGATATGACAAAGGCAGAAATATTTGCACCAATAACTGAATGAGAGGGTGGCAACCATAGTTAACAATAACAACATAAATACTTGCATAATGAGGAACAAAGAGAAGAATATTATACCTCATATGCTTTGAGAAAATTTATTCTAGTATCTAACTTAGCCAAATAAATGTAGCAATAACCAATCTGTAATGCAAAGCAGCCATATACCCGTAAAATTAGACATTGAATTTAAATATTCAATGTGTATTTTAAGAGTCAGTATCGTAGATTAATACTATAGGTAGCATAATATCGAATTTTATGAAAATCAGGAAACATAATGAAATATTATATAAAAAAAATCATCAACCTTCCTGAAGAGAAAATATCTGTAAATGTTTTCATAATTTGCTTGAAAATTAAAGAACTGAATGAGTAGTACAACCACCATATATGATAGATTTTAGGTTACCATCGTCGATTTTAATTCTTTCGATAGTTGTTGAGAAACTTATTTCAGTAATTTGTTATATTCACTACACAGGTTTCAAGCTTTTAGTCCGTACAGTGAAAGGTTTCCCTTAATTAGTATGTCATAACAAATTAAAATGACTAATAATCATCGCTTCTACTTTATTCAGTTACAGTATATGCCTTCATGCAAGCATTTTTTGTTGACAATGTCTTAACCTGTAGACAGTTTGACAATTAATTATATCTCAATTAAGGAAAATAATAATACTGATACTAACACATTGGACAATGAAGAACAACGCAATTAGGTTGATCAGTATTAGTAAACATGCAACAATAATCGATTCAATGTACCATACCGCATTTAATTTTAAAGTTATTACCACAAAACATGAACAGTAAAAAGTTTGAAAATTGGAACATGCATAGTAAAAGGTTGAAGAAAACCCATTGTTCTGTACATAGTAAAAGTTTGATGAATTTAAATATAATAACTACAGTGTTAAAAATTCATTATGAAAAAGACGGATCCGTTATTGTTACTATACTATTTATGCATATTCATTTATGGCAATGATTGACGAATTTAAAAATAATGTCATTAAGATCGTATTTGTATGGATCTCATTCAAAATGCAGTTAGATGTTAATGTTTAAAATTCTCAACATTAGGAGCATGTTGTAACATGCATTAAACATTGAGCCAGATACAAAAGGCTTTGCAAATTGGATCTGTAGGGTAAACCAATATATGTTAAGGAAAAAACTATAAACTTGTCAAAATAGTAACAGGAAACATGTATATATTGCATTTGTCATAATAAACATCAAGTATATGTAACCATCTGCATTTGTTAATGGAAATAAGCATAAAAATTGTAAAAAGCGTTAGCGGCAACCAAGAAGAAACTAAGAATCCAAACAAAAATTCATTTTTAGTCATACAATCTATGTTGCATTGTTACTTTAGTACATAACCTTACCAATATATGTCATGGGTTGGGAAAAAAACGCTTCTATCATTTTTTTCCAGAAAAGAAGTATAAAACTTATAACTTCACAAACATTCAGCAAGTTAAAATCATCAAAATGGGATGGATTAAAAGTTATAGCATGTAATAAAAATAGGCAAGCATGATTTTGGTAAGTATAATCAGATAACAGACCGTGAAGGAAAGATAAAAATCAAACCTGATTGCAATCGCTTCATCAGGGTATTGCGATCGGTTCAGACGACGGAAGTGACGAACAGCCCGGTTAATTGCAGCGATATGCGGTGGAGACTAAAACATGGTATAAATTAAAGATTTGTGAGAGATCAACGACGGGGAGAATAAATAGTCAGGCAAGTCATCGTCGTGGTGAGCATATGTGTTGACAATTGTGTTGCGACCGTCCGGGTAGATTGCCAGTTACTGATTACAAGAGACCGACGGCAATTGATGAATACCTTGAGGAGAAAGAAGTGCGGTTTTCGATTTTTGGGAACCTGGTGGTTGGACAATGGTTTAGGAGTAGAAATGGAACCGTGTGTGCGATGGAACGTTGAAACTTGAAATAGTGTTATTGCAGTGGAAGTAAAATAGGTGTGCAAACCCAGGGTCAAATTGGTATTGTTCACCGCCTTATCTTCATTTTGAAATACTGAAAAGCAGCGGTGCCACGTACCGTGTATTGAATTCCTGCTTTCTTGTTTAATTAAGGATTTTTTTTGATTTGGCCCCCTTTTATAAACTTATAGCACATTTAGCCTTGTTTGAAAACTTATTACGACCGTAGCCTGGTTTATGTCACATCAGCTGAAAACAGTTATTTAATACAGCGTTATTTGAAATAACGCGTGAAGCGTTATTCAAGATAACACAACATGTTTTTAAGTTTAACCCATGTGTTTCTCTGTAGAACACAGGAGCGTTATCTTAAATAACGCTAGCGAGCATTATCTTGAATAACGCAACTGATTAGTGGTAATTATTTTTGGAAGAACACAGTTTAATGCGTTATTTAGAATACCGCTTTAAAGCGTTATCCTAAATAACGCAAAAATAAAATAATGGTGTGTTAAGTCTTACAGTTTCCTTTTGCGTTATTTCAAATAACGCTTCACACGTTATTTGAAAAGACGCGTAGATGTGATATACAGTCAGCCGAGAGTCTCTTCCTCCTCGCTTTTTTACTTTCTACATATTGAAAAAAAGAAACCCAATACCTTAAATCAAATTCCGAAATTAAACCATTCATTAATTTTAGCTCTGATATATCAGCAATTTCAGATTTACGTCAACTGGAGTCTATTCTCCGTCGTTTGATTCATCACAAGGTTTAAATTTCAAAACCCTAAATCTTAGTTTTTCTGGATCTATAACTTTTGGTAATATATTCTTTTATGTTATTGTAAATTAGAATGGCTCCTAAGTTTATTGCGATTCTATGCTACTTTGATGGTGAGTTGGTTATTTATGATAGAAAGTGTGGGAAATACGAAGGTGGATCTTTCAAACCTGTAAAAGTTCTGATAGGTTGTAACTTGAAGCAATTAAAAGCCTCAATATTCAAGTCAACAATGATTAATGCAGAGCAATTTGATATTGAGTTAGTATGCAACTGCCCGACTGATTCTGGTTCTAAGGCAATTAAAATTGCTGACGATGGTGATGTTGAGTTAATGTTTTCTGCTGCTTGTAAGACTATAGAGTTATTTGTTGTGAAAAACGACAAAGTTAGTGGTAGAAGCACCTGCTGCTTCAGGACCCGTTCGAGCGGCACCTTTCCGTCCAACTCATCTAATCCCATCACCAAATAGTATTCCTCCTTCTAACGTTTCAGAGTATGGACAACATCAAATGTTCTATGCGTACCCCCCGCATATGAATTATACACAGAATCCGCATTTTAGCTTTCCATTTCCCACGCAGGAAAGTATTGGATGCGCGACGCAGAGGTAAGCCCAACTTAAAAGGTTTTCTAAACATGTTATATTTTGGTTCTCCCAATTGTTGTTAATGCCCGACATATATTGTGTAGTTTTGGTCCTTATTACCATCATACATAAAGTAATGTTGGACCGTCTACACAAGTAGCAGAACCGTTGCAGCCAACGCCATCTGAGTTATATCATATGAGTCAGGAGTAAGTATTCTCAGAAATGAATTGTTATTTGAGTCATGCTTAAGTGTTTGATCAAAGTGCAATATTTTCATGATGCAGCTGTCCGTAGGATTTCATGGAAGAGCAATCGTCGTTCGAAGAGAATGCATGCGATGATGCGAGTCAAGTAGATGGAATTGTAGACCTACAAACGAATCCTGGACCTGCTTTGGACAGCATGACGGTTGCTTCGATTCCCGATAACAATCACGCATGGTTTGACAACATGCAAGTAAATAATGATTCGTTGAACTTTGACTTCGGAGCTGAAGAGATGGATGATGAAGATGATGAAGAAGATGGGGGTAATGACGAACCTGCGATGGAGATTCCCCTTGATGAGGACATGTGTACTGCGCAAATGTTAGCCAGATCTGTTGTCGAGGACTTGCAAAGTAGGGGAGAACTATTCTCGTCCTCCTGCGTTCAAAGTGGCTTTAAACCTGGTCTTGTATTTGAGAGCAAAGCTAAATTTCTGCAACAACTAATTGAGTGGTCCATTTTACATGCTGTTTCTTTTAAGCCCATTAGGTCCAACAAAGAAATGTATACTGCCATTTGCAATATCGATGATACTTGCCAGTGGAGAATTCATGCAACTGATTCCAAAAAATCGCAGACTGGGTTGTGGATTGTTAAGAAGTATAGAGGGGAGCATACTTGCGTTAATCCCACGGTCAATTCAAGCAATCGCCCAGCGACATCAACATTTCTGGTTTCGAAGATCATGCCTTTTGTGAAGTCCGATTTAAACATATCAACTAGAACAGTTCAAGTGTTGGTTGAAGAACAATTTTTTATTAAGATTGGTTATATGAAAGCTTTGAGATCTCTGAGCAAGGCAATTGTTATGGTTTACGGGGATTGGGCGGAGTCATATTCACTGTTACAGGCATATTTTGATGAAATTAGAAGATCAAATCCCGGTAGTGTAAGCCATATATTAACAGATGAAGTTGGTGTATTTAAACGTGCATTTTGGGCATTTGGCCCTTCAATTGAAGGATTTCCACATTGTCGTCTATTGCTTTGTATCGATGACACCCATTTGTATGGCAAATATAAAGGTACACTACTCGTAGCTACTGCAACGGATGCAAATGATCAAATCTATCCGTTGGCGTATGCCATTGTTGAGTCCGAATCGGCTGAATCTTGGGCTTGATTTTTTTCCTGTATGAGACGGTTTATACATAGTGTAAACAATCGCCGTATTACTTTCATATATGATAGAATGAAAGGAATCCCTATCGCATTGCAGGAAAGATGGGTAGAGCCACATAAGCATAGATATTGCGCGAGGCATCTAAAAGCAAATTTTCAAAAAGCCGGCTATAGAGATCAACGTTTGACTGGTTTATTCTATGCGGCGGCATGTGCATCAGAAGAGGTTGAGTATTGTAAGCTTCGAGAGGAAATTAAGACGACCAACGTAAGAGCTCATAACTGGATTGAGAGAAGTTTGGGAGGAAAAGAGAAAAATTGGGTTTTGTTTAAAGACGATGGCGGAAGGTTTCATGTAATGACGACAAATGCTTCTGAAAGCTTCAACGGTGTGTTAAGAGGTGCACGGTCGCTTCCAGTTAAGTCGTTGGTTGCGCGTACCTTCTATAGATCGGCGGATTATTTCTGTAATAGGCGGCAAAATGTTGTGGATTATTTCTGTAATAGGAGGCAAAAATAGCTGAAAGAGCCGAAGAAGCAAGATGTTGCAGAATAGTTCGCTTCGGCGAATATGAATGGGTTGTAATACACTACTACGGTGATGAATTTACAGTAAAGATAGATGGCAATACTTGTTCGTGTACATGTAACATACCAATGCTACAACACCTTCCTTGTGCGCATGTTATGGCTGCATGTTCGGCAGTGGCAAATGGGGCCAAAAGAGCTCATCACGACTTCGCCTCCAACTGGTACACAGTTCAAAGTTATCACGCTGCTTACACGCCTGAGTTTCATCCAGTTAGTGACAAGCGCTATTGGCCGCAACCTTCAGGACATATGGTTTTTCCCTCGCAAGCTCGGAGAGCACCGGGCCGACCTAGATCTACTAGAATTAAAGGCACCATGGACGAGGGGCAGTCTTCTAGATCTAATAGGTGCAACAAGTGTGGAGTAAATGGCCATAAGAAGAGTCGTTGTACTACAATGACATAGACTTTACTAAGTGTTATGTAGTACCTACCTATCCTGTTTTATTACATTGCGTACATTTCTATTTGGTTTTATTATGTATAAGACATATGTCGTAACTATTTATCCTGTTGTTTTATATGTGTGGTAACATTTATCTTGGTTGTATTACGTAAATAAAATATGTTTTGGAGAATTGGCTTAGTGGTAACATTATACGACAGTACGAAAAATGAAATGATACAACATTAAACGCCAATACACTACTCATTACAACTACATTCGAACGCTACATAAAACGATACATTAGAACACTACATATAATGATACATAAAACGATACATTAGAACGGCATGTAAAATAATACAGTATACCGATACATAGACCGTTACATTACTCATTAGGATATCTAGGAATGGTGGACTCCAGTGAGTCATATTTTTCCCGCATTCAGTAAATTTCGGTCTTTAGTTGTGCATTCTCTTCTTGCATCTCCAGGGCATACTCGTGGCCTCTTCGACATAATGGAGGATCAATCCACTCCGTGTAACGACAAGGCGTAACCAAGTGCGGCACAGATAACCAAACCGGATATCGCCCGCAAGCGTAGTACCGTCGGCCAACGTTTGCCTTACTCTTCGCAACATGCACATGACAATAGACATTACAATTGCAATATTGTCGTGGTACTGCTTCACCAATCGCTAAGGCTTTTCCCTTATTTCTTCCGCCGTTTCCATCCACCGCTACAAAGGTCTTTTGTTGCATTTCATTAGGTATGAGAGCTTCCAATCGTGGTTCTTTGCCCGGTCGGCGTTCAATTGATTCAAACTCATCCATGTACTTGGCTAAAGTTTCATCTTCAAGTTCCCATTGATTCATCTAGAGTATAATTGCATGAGTAAAACCTACATTATGGACAACTTTTGAAAAACAATAAACTAAAAGAAATGATCCGTGGAGTACCTTCAATTGTGAGCAAAATAGGACTTTTGAATTGTGAGGTTTTTTGGGTTTGATTTGGGAAAGTAACAAATGAATGGGTGGGTTGGTGAAGATGGCACGTCTTTTAATGACAGGATACCAACCTGCAGAGTTATTTGGAATAACGCACATAGCGTTATTCCAAATAACGCTTACAACGTTATTCTAAAAAACGCTCCAGGTTGTGCACGGTTTAAAGATAACAACCTAGAGCGTCATTTAAAATAACGCTATAAGCGTTATTTGGAATAACGTTATACGCGTTATTCCAAATGCCGCTCCAGGTGCTTTACAGGTTATATTTCCTGCACAGTGATGCATAAACACATCAATTTAAAGTCAATAACGATAAACAACCAAAAGAAAACATTGGAGCCTACTACGACAAACCAAAAAGATGTCACATAAACCAAAATAAGCATACGTTACAACTCCAAATCCGAGTTAATCACAACCCGCAAAACATTACACAATTTCAACATCCGAATTAAAAGTTCAAGTAGCTAAAAATAACAGTTAACCTACAAAATACAACACCACCCTATGGACCAACTACTTCAGGATCCGTTGCTGGTAAGGAGTTTCTCTCTGCTTCCTCTTCGTTTTTGGAGGTACATCTTCATGCGAAGACGATGAGGAACCTTCTTGGGGCTATGATGGACCATGCACAACCTGTGTTGGTTGAGACGACTCTGCTTCCTTACCCTTACCCTTTCCCTTTGACGCCACCTTTTTCCTCCGTGATGTATAAACCTTAGTAGTTGGCGGCGGAGCAATGTCGCGGACTTCTTGTGCCTCCGAAGCTTCTAAGGGTGCTAAAGCTTGAGCTGGGGGAGGTGGAGGAGGCGGTGCTGGTCTTGCAAGCCTGTTCTTTCCCAAAATTGTTTGCAAAATGCGTTTTATGATAAAGCATTTTCCCTTGGTTTGTTCGGGAACCTCATGAGATAACTCATCAACCATTTCTATAGCCCGGTACACCCCATCCGCCTGCATTTTATAAGTTAACTTACATAAAACTCAAACTTGCCAAAAAAATAAAAAGTTACATTTGTTAGCACGGTTTTCATACCACATTCCTCTCAAGAGGAGCTCTAGGCGTGTACGGTTCCACTACAGCACCAAGAGGTTGCACGCTGCGAAGAATATACCGTCGGGTAATCTGCCAATACCATGTGTAATACTCTTCGTCCGACAAGGTGAACTCCCGCTGCTGCTGCTGCGTGTGCATGTGCCGATGTTCCATGTCTCAATGGCCGCCTCGTACTCCCCAGGTACTTCTAAGTTATCCTGTAATGTGGGGCTGGTTCAGGAAGATGTTGTCTAAATCCAAACTGGCGCATCACCCGGTCCGGAAGGTGATATGCTACATCGTTCAAACATATAATGGGTACACGGGCGGTCCACAGATGGAAAGACACGGTACATAAGGCCGGAAGCTGTTCAAAATCCTGGGCATATGGGGTCCATGTAACAACATCCGGACTAAGCACATCGAGCTCATTGCGATAGAATTTTAGATTACGCCTCAGAGTCGACGAAGTGCTCTTCTTTCCAACCCACCTGTAATTGTGACTTGGTAAGAGATAGAGGAAATAAGTTAACACATATACAATAAATAATTGACGAAATAAAATTACCTAGCCCCGTAAGGCAAAGAAATATCAATATTGGGGTGCTTTAATTCAAGTCTACCAAGGGGAAGATACGTCCACGACCATACCTACAAAGAAATTTGATAAAGAAACACGACATGCCAAAAAAAAAGAAGAAGCAAATAAGCGTACGAAAATAAAGTACCTGTATCAAAGAAGGACAACCTCCCATATAAGGGCTCTCAAGCAAAACGGTCCTGCTAAGTTCCATATATGTGTATTCTAATGTCGCACTGCCCCAAGAATATAATTCTAATTTTCTTTGTATCTGTTAATATATATATATATATATATATATATATATATATATATATATATAAAAGCTGAAATCATATTTCATGGCCATTATGTTGCATTTGTGCAGATGACTGAATAGATAGATCTGGAAGCAGTTGAAGATTGTGCGTGTCAAAGAGTGTCACTAAGTCTGCATATGAGTGAATCGAGTGACAGTGTAATGAGTAATGTTTGTAAATATGAATGACAGTGTAATATACCAATGAATGTACAATAGTGAAGTCAGAAGATTTGTACTATTTGAAATGTTGAAACAAATATTTATTTGAATAAAATATTGTGTTGCAATAGCTTTAATGTAGTGTTGCCACTAGGTTATAAATGTTGCTTGAAATAATGTTGCAATAGTCATACAAGGTGTTGTCATAGGGATGTACCCAGATTGGGTCGTGGGATCAGTGGGTCCCACATTGTGGGCCCAAACAAATTAAGAAAATTAATATCTATAGCAAAAATTTTGGTATGTTGTATAGACCTAAATAGGATTCTACTGTAAATATTTGTTATGTTGTCGTAAATAGTCAAAACGTTGCCTTTGAAGTCTGCAACAACGTTGAAAATTGCATCACCCTAAAAATGTTGCCAAAGACATATGCCAACAATTTTTTTCTGTTGCATTAGGCTGTTTATGGCGTAGTGTTTGGTCCGTTAGGCTGTCTATTGCTCTTAGAACTATTCATCTGTCTAAATGCTTCCTTAACTTATGCTCATGCTAGAAATTATTAGAACTCACCAGATGTATGTCTGACCTAGTTTGTTTCCTCATTCTTCCTTCCATTCCCCCAAGGTTCGCAGGGTGTAGGGTTCCAGCAGTGATTCTAGATTATTCGATTCAACTTGGATTCATACTCTTTCAGACTCATGTATTAGTTCACTTCTTGTTTTCTGATCATTGTATTGACATGTGAGAGGGATAGTTTTTACGGTTTTACTTATGTACTCTGGTATTTTCCATGAGACAATATGTTTGGTTTATGATGGTGACTATCTGGTATTTTAAAATGTAATAAGTTCTATGATTTGACTTGCTTGTTTAGTAAATGTTTTAAAATTTCCGCTGTTTTATATTTCTGTATTGTGAATTTTAGTCTCTGTGTTGTTACTTTATAGTTAAGCGCTTCACAAACCTCAACGCATCCTCATATGGGTGACATTAAAGGGTGTGGGGGTGTCACACCGTTCTTTGCTACATCACCAAGCATGTTGGAAGTTACCATGTGATGTAGGTCTTTTAGGCATGGAACTTCCATACCTTTTCTTGCACATATAATATGCCTAGATGTTCCTTGGACCATTAAATACGTTCGGCTGCACATAACCGAAACAATGTACAACAGAATGGTTGTTGACGATCGTATGGTTTTTTTTTTGAGCCGACCAGGTTTGTTTATCACAGTTACCAATGGCCGGACTAACACATTGTAACCAACAATTATTTCTTTCGGTTCTGCAAGCCCGGACGACTCATGCTTCAAACGACCAATGGTAACCGAATGAACACGTAAACATATTGACTATCACACCGTTGCCACTACAAGTCACTAACCCACTAACGAAAACAAATTGATTATCACATCGCGGCCACCTCAACTTGCTTCAACTTCATAAAGAATCCAAGAAGAAGAAAAATTAATGTTAGACATTTACTCGATTGTGATTGAACTTGCTTCGACTTCTAGCTTCCTACCATCGTTCCTTTCGTCCGATCGGTTGAGAGAAATTAGGGTTAGCTTGAGCAGAGAACGATGAGCGATCGAACTGTTTTTCAAAGTGGAGAATGTTTTTTACGGGGTACTAGTAAGAGTTGGAAATAATACGTGGCATTTGGAAGTGGAGAAGAGAAAAAGTGTGGTGGGTTTTAGTTGAGGTGAGGTGGCTAGAAGAACAAAATGGAGTGAGAATAGCAGCACACTTTTTAAAACTTAAAATAAAAGAGGACGGGATTGAAATGATGAGGGTAGAAAGAAGTATGTGGTATGTATACTAGCTGTCTATGTTGTTTGAATTTATATTTAGATTTCAAATGTTACGTTACATAGAATTTTATTTCAGTACGGACTTCAAACAACAAAATAAAAAAAATGGCCATGTTCAAAATTCTGATATAATCTCTAAAAAAAAAAATATTGGTTATTGAATTTCAAAAAATCACAAAAAAAAAACCACTATTTGAAATCGAACTATATTAATTTAAATTCTCTGAATTAAACGCTACGTGTTTCTAGTGCGCATGGTCACACAATAAGTCCAATCATCATGAAACTTGACATTCCCGGATCATTCACTATTCTTGATCCAATGGAATTGATTTCGTTGAAATCCGAGATAATTTATAGAAATGGTTCTTTTACATGTTAATTAAATCGATTTATTATTAACTGATTTCAACAACTCAATCCACGATAATATTTGACTATTATATTCTAATTAAGAAAATATGCTTCAAACTAAATATACTAAATAACTTTATTATTTACAAATTAACTTCTCTATTTCACCATCCAAATATACTAAATAACTCATTTATTTGGAATTTAGCCGATTTAATATCTAAAATCAACATCTTTATTATTTACAACAAACTAAATATTCAGACGCCAAAAACATGGGTTGTTACCAATAATGAGTTGGAAGTAAAGCCTTGAAGCCTTATGTATTCATTTATAAATGTTCAAATCAACAATAATCGTGAGATCAAATTCCATTAAATCTAGGTCACACAACTCCTAAAATTACACATCACCACGCCATTGCGACGATCAACCATTTGGTAGGGCAATCAACCGTGATGTTGAAGAATTTTGTCCTTCTCGCAATGCGCACACACATCATATTTATATAGTTTGATTATTCTAATCAATTCCTTTTCAATTTTAACCGGTTCTCCTGATAAATTTCTCTTGCTATGAAACTCCATTAATTTGTCGTTACTTACGCATATTCTCCGGTTTAAATTTTAAATGCAGGTAACCAATTAAAAAATTCATATATATATATATATATATATATATATATACATATATTTATATTCGATGTTAAAACTTTAAATGAAAATAAAATTTTCCATTGAATTCCAATCGAAATAATATTATATATGAAAATTAATTAGAAAATTGCCACAAACACAATGGTATAAGTTTTGAGGTCAAATTCCAACATTTGCACAATATCTATTTTCATCATTTTCTAATTTTATCAATTAATTTTTATAAAATGTGGGATGTTACAATGATAACGAGTAATGTCGAATGCCAGCAAATGATAAAAAAAACCATAAACAAGAGGATATCTGATCACTGATGATTATGGTAAGTTTGTCACATTGCCAACATGACAATAAGCATCAGCGTTAGTTGATGTCATATTCCAAACTTTTGCACATCATCAATGTCTTACAACAAATATGCCGCTTATCAAAAAATTATGCAGAGAAAGATGATTAGAGTCATTTACAAGAGCAAGATGAAGAAGGATTAATATATTTTCCTTTAAAAAGCTTTTAAAAGGCTTTCACATTCACTCATTTACTATATGTTAAAGTGACTACCTGGATAGAAGCAAATGTTGTCATAAGTCTCACATCATCAATGGAAGCAAGTCCACATGCCTCCAACCATTATAAATGGAGATGCATCTCCGCAAGGAAAGTGATCATTAACTTGCAATTTGAATTATCTCGTGAATTTACACAAAACCAGGAGGTATTATTGAAATATTCAAATATTCCTTGTAGACACTTCTTTAACGTTGAACCATATCTCGGTTTAATAGAATATTCAAATTCTATAAGATACATGATGAAATCTGATTTGAACAACATAAGGTTACCTCTAGTTATAATTGTATTCGGGTTGAGGAAACTCTATTTCAAAACAAAATGAGAACACAAAATTAAACCGAAATAACTAGCGCTAAGACAATTGAAACTTTCTTTAAAATCGGTTTAAAACAAACATACAAACAAATACAGCTCTGAACGGGGAAAAAGAAACAAAAAACAAAATTTACACTAAAACCGTGTTAAATCGCTAAAAACACGATCAGCAAACTGCTTCATATTCATCCACCTACATTAGCAGAACCATATAAATAGCATCTTAGGCCCACAATATCCCGATTCCTGATAGAACATCCTAATATTTTGGACTGAAAAGACCAATAATGAAGTACAGAATAATTGACCAAATTAAAACTTCAGCTATCTTTATTTACCACAAAATTAAGATATAAACATATCTGCTAAAAAATTTCCTGCTTCACATCCTGACGAAATAGATAATCCACAAACCAATGACGTTCTTCGAGTTGCATACCAGCCGGCATATCCATATTGAAAACATAGGAGAAAGGAGCGCAAACTTGCAGTGGTCTTGTACTGCTAATTGGATCTATAACCTTCCCAAATGTTGACTGGTCATATGGAATTGACTCTGTTAAGGAGAAAAAGCATTCCCTTGCCAGTTTCTCCACCTGAAAATTCAGTTAATTAATCGTCTCAGACATAACATGTAACAGTTTGAAGCTATTGAGATCATGATACAGAAATTTTTAAGTACAATAAATGGCTGAAAAGTTCAAGAAAGTTCTGAAGTTGAATACTAATTGATACCTGTAGCTGAGCATATCTGATGTTATTTACAGTGACAATCACCTTTAGATCATTTAACAGTTGAGCGAAAACTCTAATGGCAAGAGCCTCAAAGAACTTCTGAACAAGAGACTGTAGAGAGCCAGGATCCTTCTCATCACTTTCAATAAATAATAACACAGCATGTACGTCTTTCCAGATAATGTTCACTTTAGGATTGACAAGTAAACTGCATGGGTTGTTTGTGTTCCAGAATATTTCAGCATCATTAGTCGATGCTGCTACTTCAGAAGAATAAGGATTAGGAGTTGTGGCAATTATCTTAGTTGGATCATAGTAGTGTGATATACTTGATGTAAACTTTAAGTCCTTGTCATTCAATATAACGATACAATTTGAATTGGTAGATGATATAAGTCTAAGGAAAGAACGAGGTGAATCTTCTTCATATCCTTGAGGGCAAATATAATTGGGTTTTGCAGTTTGCTGCATATTAGGGGAAATATCATGGGAAAAGAAACATGAAGCTCCATTTCGACAACCCTGTTCATATAATAAGCACATTACTCGAAATATTTTGAAATAAAATAACAGCACTCTTTTACTGTGCTTAATATTTTAAGTTCAATGTGCTTATTAGTGCCGCTGGTGGCCTATTTTGAGCAAAAATAGGAAGATACTCCGGTTTTTCAAATATCAGTTTAAAAATGCAACCAGTGCTTTACTATTGTAAGTAATACGTTTGGAACCATTAATCTCATTCCTCTGCAACCAAACGCTGAATATCATTCTCGAGGTAAAGGGTCTTATATATAGAAGTTTTATGCATAAACAAAATCCTATCGCTCCTAACATGAGCTTAAACGGCATATTAAAGAAAAAGCTAAGTGTGAAGGACATGGATCTAAATATTCTATCCTAAAGCAGACAGTTTTATTTTTCCCTGAGGATGAGGGATGGGGGGAGAGAAAAAGGGGAGGAGGGGTTTGTGTGTGTGTGTGTGTGTGGGGGGGGGGGGGGGGGTTGCTAATTTGGAAAAGAAGCAAAGTTGCTTGTTGACTCGAAACAAAAGGCAATAGATGCTAAAACTAAGACATTACCTTAAGAGTACCGTAAAACTTGCAAATAGGCCTCGTAGCGTGAATAGAGTGAGAGAACGGACAAAGATCACCTCTAGTGCACGAGCCAATCATGAAATATCTACATAAAGCTTGACTTGCAGATTCAGGAGGTAATGAGTAATTATCGGCCTCTTGGTATGAACCAGCTTCTTCCATATACAATGCCTTAACCTATTGTATTGACAAATTACATGAAAATAAATGAATCATCTTTCAACAAATTTTTTATATTATCTAATAAGAGAGTGATTACTACCTCTTTAACAATCAACTGAAATTTTTCAAGCACAAAATTGGCATTGAGATTAGCGCAAGTTGCATATGGGGCTGCAAGACATTCATCTTTCCCCTCCATAACCAAACCATTGCTTTCATTTTCTAATTTTAGGGAATTCATTCCTTCTACTAGTTCAGACCGTAAAACACATCTGTGAATCAAGTTATGTGCCTCGCATTGTGTTCCAGAAAATTTAGAAAGCTCGAAATTAGTAGGAATCTTTGCTGCTAAAAAGGCAGGTCGGAAACGATGCATGTTGCTGATGACGTCTTCATCTACAGTAAACAAGAAAGTGACATGTAAGGAACTGTAAATTAGGCTAATGATCAATACAATGTTGATATAAAACATACATAGTTCAGCGACATTATGAAGGGATGTTTGCAAAACATTGTGCACCGAACACCATTCCTCTTCAAACTTGGCAATCAATGTCTCAGATTCCTTTAACTCGTTGAAATTTGTAATTTCTTTCAAGTGTTCGAGCCTCTGTTTATCCTAAAATACAAAATTGAATGCAGATTTTAGGAAAAGTTTAAAAAACGAACAGATATAACAATGGACTTATTTTCTGAAACCAAGCAAAAAACTCATTTATGAAAACAAGAACGCCATAACAAACTGCATGAAAGATTACAGCACTAGATAGCACTGATCAAGCAAGATTCACATAAATTTTCCATTTTCATAATTCCTAGCAAGATTCACGGACAAAGCACAAACAATCAAATTGGCATAGATAGCACCACAATTTTCTTCTTATTTGCATATAATATCATATGCTAGACAAGATGAATCTATATTACCTAGTACACAGAGCGATTTGGTACGTAGAACAAAAATGGAAGCAGAAAACATAAGATAATGCAAACGCAATACGTTGGCGGAATGCTTAAGGCCCATTTGGATCGATCTAAATTAGTCGTTTTTTGGGTATCTCGGAAGCCAAAACCAATTCATTTTGGCTTTCAAAAAGCCAAAAAGCGACTCATATAAATCAATCCAAAATGAGCCTTTGTCGGAACGGATTACGCTTAATCGGAATGTGGAACGTTTTTTAAAACACGCTATTTACATTTAGATTTGTATATCCACTACAAATGGATGAACACAAAGTATATCGTTTTTGTATAAATAAACACTATCATTATTGCTTAAGTAGCTAGAAACTATAGCAAAGTTATATTAAAACTTTCCTTTGTCAATTCTTGATGATGACCCTCCTTGTTGCATGAACCCTATAGTTGGTATAGTTTCCATCCATTGATACAACATTAGGCTCTGCTTGGTTTATCATTTAAAGTTTTTGTTTTATGTCTATATATAGATGTGCACAACGCATGTATTTTTGAAAAACAACCAATTTAAAAAATGAAGTTAACATTCAAAATAAAAAACAAATTTATTTTATTTTCTGTGTTTTGGAAAATAACAAAAGCTTTAAAAACATTCAACCCCTCCGGCGGCCCTCCATCCTTTTTGCTGTCATAATGACTTAGAATTTCGAATATCCTCCGCCGCTATGCTCATATGTAATGAATATTAAAAAACAAAAAACACAAAATTCAAAATTGAAGCCAAAAGATCCCTTATCTTCCTCAAATATATTATCAAAATTCTTTTTCCAAATACTTTGTTTTAATGTGTTAATTATTCTTAAAAGAAACATGTGGAAAAAGATAACATTTGGAAGATAATTATGTAAAAAAATAGAAGAATACATGAGTATAAATGAAGAGTTCATAAATGTATATAGGTTGTTTTATATTATTATTATGACATTTGCGAGTTAAATTTTTTAAGAAAAAAAAAATTGTACTAGTAACATCTTCAGTGTTTTTTCTTTACTCAAATACTCTGTTTTAAAGTGCTAACAATTATTGTAAAAAGTAGGTGGAAAAAGAGAAGTTTTGAGATAGTTATGTGAAACTGGCGGTGGTGATGGTGGTAGACAAAATGTGTACTTGCCTGATGAGGTATTGAAGTTGATAATCATATGCCTCTTTGACAAGGTCAAAGTTCCGTCAGTTGGAGGATTTGGAATAGGCACTTGCATTATTCCTTGGTAGACAGCCAAAATAAGAACAAACTCAAGGGTCTGGGGGAAAAAACAAGTGCATTTGAATTGTTACTATATTAATCTTACGTACAGTTGTATTGTGGTACCATTCTCTGAGCAAAGTATATACTCTTCTGCTGATATCAGGCCTTTTTTAACATAGATTACTCGTCATTCCTTGATCCTTACGGCATGTAAGGTGTACATTGATTAATTTGTACATTATCGTTTAGAAATTCACTTAACTGTTGATTTGAACTGTTCAAAAGATTTATCATGTATTATTTGTCATGAACAATGTACTGTCCTGACCAATTTATAGAGATAATTAAACGAATTTACTATAAAATTATCCAGGTGTTTGAAGATCAAGGGATAATCTCGCATCTTTACTCCGATATGTTGTAATGAGGTGGAACCTTGGTGCAACGGTAATGTCACTTGGCTTGTGGCCTGGAATCCAGGTTCAAATCCGGAAACAGCCGAGGGAAAGGCTGCGTATTATCAACCTCCCCAGAGCCCATTATCGTACAGGAAGCCTCGTGCACTGGGTTCCACCTTTTTACTCCGATATGTTGTAATAAGGAGACATGGAACGAAATATATCATGTGTGTCTAAATTTTCTACTAAATCTCTTATACTGATTAACAAGAATCTGAAATTCACCGGTGTGCCACCAATTCAACCATTATAAAAGTAAAATAAAAATGCTTCCAAAATTACTTGATCATTTATCAGAACTGTTCAAAAGATTTACTGTGTCTTATTTATCCTGAACAATGTACTATTCTGACCCATTTATAGAGATTCCCAAACGAACTTACTAGAAAATTATTCTGATGGTTTGCGGCCAAAGGATAACCTCGAATATTTACTTTGATATGTTTTAATAAGTAGGCATAGGATCAAGGCAAACAAAGGGTAAGACTGCTTTTCAGTTTCCAACCAAATTTCTAATGCTAATAATAGGAAGATATAAACTCACCTTTCCAACCAAATTTCTAATGCTAATAATAGGAAGACAGAACTCGTCGGTGCGCCATCATTTCAACCGTCATTAAAGTTAAATAAATACCCTTTTAACATTTCATGTTCTATCACATTTTTACGTTGGAGGCATAAAAATTAAAATGATAGATTTGATATTATGGTTTTAATGCACAGACATGTTTAACATTTTCATAAATGGTCAATAGCATTAGCATGGCAACTCTAGACATTCATAAACGGTCAATAACATAACAAAAATTATTCCTACTAATCATTCATAAATGAAGATGTTACACTGGATGGTTAATCGTTGGCTATTTTCAGTTCAGACCAATTATGAAATACGTACAACTCAAGCACAAAGGCAAGAGATAATTCAGAGAGCTAACCATTCTAAAGTATCTTAAGGCAAACAAGAATAGAGGCGATTAGATGAATGTAGTATCAGCCAATTTATCAAACATATTGAGAAAAGGCACTCCTATAAGTGAAAGTCTGAATGTGCTAGCTCTAATTTGCTAGTGCTATATGGAAAATATTTTCAACCTCCAGTTATGCATTCCATAATTGATCACAATAAAACGATTACCTTGAAAACATGTTGCCAGAATTGGTATGCGCACAGGTTTGCAATGAATATAACCTCTTTTTTGACGGATTGCAAATGGTTGCTGGCATCAACCTCAAAATAATTGTCCACGTACTTTGACGCCTATCAAACAGAAGTGGTATGATATTAAGATATAGTTTGAAAAAATGGTAAGATAGTTATAAAATTATCATGCAAGATGGAATAATATACCAAAATCGGATTCCCAAAAGGTTGCAGCACAGGCGAAGGCTGTATATCCATTAGTATGCTAAGTATGATTCCCTCTCTAAGTAACCCCATTTCGCCAAACTTGAGAGCAGTAACTGAAGCATCAAAGGACAGCGGTAGACTATCAAGCAGCCGGCCATAGAATGTAGGCTCAAATCTACCCCTAATACCAATAGGTGGTTCTACAGCATGGATATGAATCAACAAATCTAATGCTTCTTCGATTGAATCAGGATTTGGTGGATCGAGAACTTTCTGCAGCAATCCTACATATCGTTTAAAGCCGACAGTTCATACCCAATTGACATGTGACACATAAATAGTTCATCTATTAGAGGTCACAATAATATGAATGCACTAGTAAGAATAAGGAATATATAATCTTTTGTACCAATTTACTATGATACATTTGATATTACCCTTATTCAACATTCAAATAAAACATACACCGTTATGTGGAGCAACTAAACTCCTTCAAGTTAAATAAGTTCACTGTGAGTAGACTTCAGCAAGATAAAATTCCAGTCTTTAACAAATCTGATAGCAATAAAGCAAACAGACATTCCTAAAGCAAGGGTGTTTTTCATGCAGAGTAAATAACTACCACCCAGCGTTAATTATTTTGATGTGTGTTTGAGGCCTATTACTGCAGTTCACATAGAATTGCATCATATATTGTTTATGTATAGATAATTTTACTTAACAATGTATATATGCAGCATTATATGGCATTGCCTCCCAGATCTTTTGTGTGTGTCCTTTATCCAAATCTATGTCAAGTCTATATCTTCAAAGTATCATATGACAGGTAAGAGATACCTCTGGGATCATTGATGGCTTTAGATTCAGCACAACAAATCATGAGCACCTGATGCCTCAGTGATAATCTTAGTATTGCAGGATGTTCATAATCATTAAAGGAATTGTAAAATTGCCGAGTAACAAATCGATAAATGCGGCCATCACAAGTCCTTCCAGTCCTTCCTTTGCGCTGTTCAGCCTGCAGACAGCTCGTCAAATGTGCACTCAACGTATAAACAAACATGAAATTTAGTATCATATATAATGTTAACATTCCAAATATTTATTAATGTTATTTATGATGGGCAGCACACAAAGGTGCAAAACCTCTCTAGAACTTTGACGTATGAATTGGCGAACAACACAACTAAGTCCGTCGATGAATACCCAAAAATTTGAAATCCTCCAGCATCCATATCTATAAACCGGATAAACATCCTATATCCGCAAAAATGGAAACGGATGTGGATGCAACAACATCATTGGTCAAGATTATATTCTGTATAATGCGTATTTTATTACAATGGAAAATAAACTGTTTTACTAAGTTAGTAATTTATATCATATGCATTTAATGCATATTAACTACTTAAAATTATTTATCATCATCGTATATGTTTATTTTTCATACTTGTATAATTAATGGGATAGAAAGAACTTATATGCAGTACCAAAACTTTCTATCTATATTTCCTTGACTTATCGATTATAAGCGGATAAGATAATTATCTAATGTTCGTCTGTATTATTGATCATAAGCGGATAGGATAATTATATGATATCCATCTATATTCACAAATGCAGATATTCAATATTCAAAATGGTTTCAGATGCTAATGCAGAAATAACACTATCCAATTTAAAAGTATCATTAGACAGGCCTAAGCGCAAGCATCATAGAAATAGTCTGCATTTCTTAGAAGAAATTTGTTTATTGCACATTACAAATTAATGGAACAAGAGTAATATAATTTATTGTGTTATCTGGGCATGTGTTCTTGTTTGTTTTTTTTAATAGTTTTTTAAGATAATTATTCGATAGATTTATCAACCTACATGTTTGGTTAAAGGAACAACGCTTTAAACATAGGTTCTAAAAGTCATAGATTTGAACCCTTAAGATACAATAATGAAGGGTCTACTTGAATAAAACATCATTTTGTTTTAAACAAACATTTATCGAACTACATAAATATGTAACTAAAATCTAATGACGACCTCTTTACATTAAACATATTTAAAATAAAAAAGGGAAATTTTCGCATTTGGGCCAACTTTTTGAAATTATTACATGTTTAGGTCATTTCTGAAAGTATTTACAGATATAGGCCTGTTTGGACCAGGTGTGCAGCTGAGTATGAATTTTTAGTTGGCGATTTTTCAAAAGTCGCCAAGGCTATTTTTGAAAAATCACCAACACTAAAAAAAATGAAAACTACTTGGCGATTTTTGAAGCTAATTTTTATTTTTTTTGTATTGGCAGTTTTTTAAAAATCGCCAGTTGGCGACTTGAAACATCGCCGACTAGTAATTGCCAGCAAAATTTACACATGGCCAAAAGTGGCCTATTTCTATAAATATTTGCAAAAGTGGCCTAAACATGTAATAATTTCTTAAAACAGGGCTAAATGTGAAAATTTTCCAAAGAAAAATCATGCATCATCACCGGAATAATTATATAAAAATATTAAAAGGTGCGATATAATTATATTTTTATCTCAAATAATTATTCTCTGTAAATAAAGAGGTTAATTAATTTGTTAAAAACAATAATTAGCTTGTTCAGTTTCTCAGTATATAAATGATGATAAATCTGTTCACACGTGAGTGTGGAGAATTCAGTAGTGATTTTTTGTCCTAAATGGACATGCAAAAAAAAAACATGAAAATCAGTTTCAAAACACAATTATATAATAAATAGAAATATTAACTGTCTTTTTGGATTATAAAATAGGATAGAAAACCAATATTTCTATAGAATAGCAGTAGAAATTTCATCTTTTGCATTGTGTGTCATTTATTGTTCTATTTGGTGGTTTTTTGATGTGTATAGAGCTGTAAGAACAACACGTGCTAATGCTCCATCAATCCAGGCGCCATGGCAAGGGTATATGCGATTTTAACGACTATGTGTTTATTAGTAACCACCTGAGATTTGGAAACCCAGACAAGCTTTGCAGTGTCACACTTCGATTGTTGGTCCCAAAGGACCTGCAGCGATCTGCATGAATCTATAACAAAGGCTACTCCAGGAATGGTGACCGATGATTCAGCAATGTTTGTTGCTAATATGACCTGCATTGAAGACAAAATTCTATTGCACTGACATTCAAACATAGGCAGTTCAAGTAAAGAATGAAAAAGCTAGTTGAATGCAATCTGTATTAACTAACTAAATAAAATATATGCATAGTCAACAGAATTGTACAGCAAAGAACATCACCAAAGGTGTTAAACAGTACAAAGCAATGATAAAAGGCGTTAACAAATACAGACGATACCAGCATTTTTTTTGAAGATATGGGCAGCATATTAGCATCACAAGTCCATGTAAACTCCCCATGCAATATTTGAAGAAGAAAAAAATGTATTATATTTTACTTATTATTCTTCTGTCGCTTAATACTGTTAGTTCTTTACATTATATGACAGGACTATTTTTTAATTTCATAGTAAATTCTTTTTATAATAACATATCGGATAAAAAAAGAAAAGTACTTTGGTCTATAGGAATGAACTCAAGGCCAAGCAACTATACTATTCTTCTGTCGCTTAATATTGTGCCAAAATATGAATAAATCTCATGTGACAAAAATGTTGACCAAGATTCAATAACTAGAATGATATTTTCAATGAAAGCGCGGATGTGATATCTAGAGAAACATATGCATCTTTTTGTTAGTTTAGAAAATATTTCAGACATACCTCAACATGGTTTGGATGCAGATGTTTACGTTGCCGGTCTGGATAAACACTTATATTCTATAGTACAATACCAAGTAATAGTTCACGATATAAATCATCGATGTTTAGTTGGATATTTTTGCAATTTTAGTACTAAAATTTATTCGAATATACTACTGAGAAACATAGTAATAAAAAAAGCCCATTGTTCCAACCCTGCATGCTCAACCAAGATTTTTTTTCATCTAGCCAAAGATTACTTCAGTTGGTAGAGGATAGTTATTCAAGCCCTCTTGCAATACAAGATTGAGATCCAAATTTAAAGCCTTGTGAAAGTTCATGTATGCTAAAGAATTTGTAGCATGATATTATACTGCATGTGTTATTTGCAACCTCTATCCTATAAAGACGTATGAGGTATTAATGAACTATAAAGAATATGTCAAAATAATTTTCATTCAGAAGAGTGGTCGACTGAAAGTTGTGTATCTTAAATTTTGCGTCTGAATTTAGAATACAGGATAGAGGGAGTGGCATTGAGTTATTTGTGCATATTTTGTCCCAATAACATAACAATCCTCAGATTTTAAAATATTCAAATTCGCATACGAGGTTAGACTCTCTTAGTAGTTAGTCGTTATTTTAGGAAAAATGTCAAATGCAGTGCAAAAGATAATCAAACACAAACCTTCCATAAATTAGATGTGCATTTGACATTTTATAAAAATTTCACACAGGTTAACTTGCATGACTAAAGATGGAAAAATGAATTTACCTTACGATGAGATTTCCAAATTTTCATAGACTGAAGTGCTTGATCTGTGTCAATGCTACTATGAAGAATGTTTACTTTGAAAACAGTGCTAAGCGCCTCTAATAGAATCCACTGTTTTTCTAGAGCATAATAAGTAGGGAGGAAAACCAATATACTTTTTGTAATATCTGGTTCATTTTCATGAATATGTAATATCAGTTTATGAATAAGTGAGTGCACCACAGGCTTCATTTCAGCATCTGCATAACGGTTTGGTCCATTACAGTAAACTGATGATAATGATTCAGAACTTTCTGCCTCTAGTCCAAGGAGATCAACAACCTACATTGCAGCACAAGCTTACCACAATTTATGTTCATGACAAAATTTATGAAGACCAAACTAATCTTGAAGCCTATCAGAATGGGTAAAAGAACTAATTCTATTTTTTGTTGTAACTTTTAAAATGCCAAAATATCATTTATCTGTGAATAAACTGTCACAAATTTTGCTTTATCAAATGACAAAAACTTACAAGATGTTTAAGAATTTCAAGTTTTAAGCAGAAGCTTGCAATATAGAAAAAGATAAGAAATTAATGTTAGCGAAAGGCATAAAATAAATAAATAAACGAGTACAAAATTTGGAATACTACAAGTTTTTAGTGATTAGTGAAATCAATGTCGAAACATTATATGAAAGATACATGGATTTTTCTTGGAGAACTAAGATTGAAAGGAGAAATTTAGTGAGATTGATATTGTAAAAATAAAAATCACAAGTAAGGTCAAGGTACATGACAGTTAACTAGAAGAAGAAGAAGAAGAAGAAAAAAAGATCATGCTTTTAAATGTCATTAGATAATGATCAAAGAAAATTATATGACGCACATTAGAAATCAGAGTTTTGTCTTCATGTTTTGTGAAGGGAAGAATTAAAGTATGATTAAGCTAATAACGAATTTTATTTATAGACCCAAGAAAGAAAAACAACCAGCTTTAAGCCTCGTTCAAAATTTATAACAAAGATAGGCCTCGTTTCACTGGGACATGATTTGAATCTGCGCAAACACAAAAACCCAATCCAATTTGTACCCCCCCCCCTCCCTCCCTCCTCTCTCTGTGTGTGTGTGTTATCAAAGCGCTCGCTATAGCGTGCTATAGCGACAAGTAGCGCATAGTGCAATGCTTGCGCTATTGTACTTATAATAGCGCAAAGGTTCCCTATGGCGGAAAAATAGCGCGCTATTTTATCATAGCGCACAGCTCGAAATAGCGCGCTATTTTGTTTTTTTTGTCTTTTTTTAAAAATGTTTGGGTACTGAATTAAGCCCAAAATAGCACGCTATTGTATTTATAATGACTTAGAGGGAAAATGCCGTAGAGTATGACTCGAACAAAGAAGAAATTGATGATCGTTTAAATAACGATTAACGGTTATGATTTAGATAAAACTAATGACTATGTTTTAAAAATTTAGATGCATAATATAATTTCTATGTTTTGTTATTGTACACTTGAATCACGTTTAACTTTTGTTTATTTGAAACTTGTTATTGTAGATTTCATATATTATTTTCATTTGATCTTATTTTCACTTTACAACTTTTCTTATTTATAATTTTTTTCTTAGTACTTGTTAGTATTTTTTTTTAAACATTGTACAAAGGTGTATTTTCATGCATTTTTTCTTAGAGTTTTATATCACCATAATTGATATATAGAAATAAATTTCATTATAACTCATAATTATAAGAATAAATTTTCAAACTTGTAAGACACAAATATATTATATACATCAATTACTTTGAATGTACTATATATATGAACTTATCAAATTTTCAATAATATAATTACATTTTATGTAAAAAATATATTTAATACATGCATAAAGTATGGTAATGCTTGTATCTGGAGTCTTGAACGGTTTGAATATGACGCAAAATATACAAAACTAGAACAATAAAAATCGGTTAGGCAGAATATACTTGATTACATTTTTTTCTAAATGAACGCAATAGCGCGTGCTATAGCTCATAGCGTAAGCCTTGCGCTATTTTGCGCTATAGACAACCATGTTCTCTCTCTCTCTATATATATATATCTATATATATATATATATATACATATACATACATACATATAGCACAAATATAAAATGCTGGTATAAGGAAAAAGATGTATGCTTTTGTAATTAATTTTGAACGAGGCCTAAATCTTCTTCTTCTTCTTTCTCTCTACCTCTCCCTAGGGGTGGTTGTCGGACTCTGTGTGTGTGTGGGGGGGTGCAATAAGTAAAATTTATCCTTAAGCTAAAGCGATAATCCTGACCTGTTCAAGATACAAGACTTCACGCTGGAAAAGAGCATTCTGAGGCAGGCTTGGAATTGCAATAACCTCAACTCTTTCACCTCTACCAAGATCTCTAAAGTAATTTTTATATCTTGCAGTATCAGCTGTAGCAGACATCAAAACAACCCTAAAACCGTTGTGTTTTAACAACAATATAAGAGTTAATAAAGTTATGAGAGAAACCAAAACAGAAATTACTTTGAAGTATCAAACACATAATGCAAGTTGAAGCAATAGTATCCAGAAGACATAAAATAATAGGATGCATACTTTAAATCACTGCTTCTCATCATAAATTGCTTCACACATGCAAGAACAAGATCGGACTCAACAGACCGTTCATGAACTTCATCAAGAATTATAACTTTGTAGTCCAGGGCAGCAAGACCCCTGTCCCGCATTTGTTCCAGTAACACCCCAGCGGTTTTAAAAACTAATTTTGACCTGCCAAAGATTTAACCAATATTGAATCAGCATGTGTGGCTAGAATCTACCCAAAAGAATACCACAGATATATGAACCAATTTGAAACGAAAGAAATAGCATTATGCAATAAGACTAATACAGTGAGCATAATTTATTTATTATAAAATTTATTTTATTTTCTGCTCTCTTAGCTCGCTATTTCCATGAAAGGGTTCAAACCTAGATCTCTCTCATGACATACTATGTTTCATCTATCTATTGAATCCTCCCAAAATGGAGAAAGAAAAGTCACATACGATGCTACTACTATTATAATTGTAGGCCTTGAATATAGATCCAAAATGTTATTGAGTTTACATGCAAATATTTTTATGGATATCCAATTAATGTACAAGTTATTTAATCATGTATAGAAGATAAAAAGTAGATTGGAAGTTTTTGTACAGCTAAGTACCTGTCTGTTGTGACATTTGAATGCCCAATATGATACCCAACCTCACCACCTACTTGACAGTTACGAAGTTCAGCAACCATTCTTGCTATAGTTACAACAGCAAACCTTCTAGGCTGAGTGCACACTATAGGCTCCATATTTTCTTCCAAAAGGAATAATGGAACTTGAGAACTCTTGCCTTAAACGATTAAAAAAAATGAAGTTCAGCAAATGATCATGCAAACAATTAAGAATACAGCATTTAATCAGTACATTATATATTAAATCATCAATATGATACTGGTTCTGCTGTAAAAATAAGCAGAATGATAAAAATAACATTTTAAATGAAAAAAACAGAGCTGATTTCAGATTAGAATACTTGCCATTTTGCAGCTGTTAGCACTCACCAAAATAGTAGAGATACACAAAAGAAATACGTCTACCAACGTTACAAATTTAGAGCAAGCTGTTAGTCATAATCAATGTGGTAACCCTCCATTATATACCTAGTGCACCAGGCTCCCCTACGGCGGGATTTCATGTGGGCAACTTGTACATGTAGCAAAAAATGCGAGCAAATATTTATCACTAGCATACGGAAGCAACTAACTAGGATCTAGTTTTGTCGATTGAACACCAACGCAAATTCAATATCGATTACGTTATCACACAACATCAGATTAGAAAAGACTAGAAGATTTAATGTTGTTTGAATTTGAATCCTACATCCATGGAGACCCAACCGTTAAAATTGGATGATTCAAAATTTGCCAAAGAAGGAAAGAATTTAGCAAATCGATCTTATCAATCAATTAGGTTAGATATGGACTGAAGAAAACGGAAAATTTTACGAGTGTGTTTTGAGGAAACAAATAGACTATCAAATCAATTGATTTACAAATGAGGAAAGAAACTCATTGATTTTGCAATATAAAGAAAGAAAAGATTGTTGATGGAGATTACTTCACACAAGGAAAATTAAGATCAACATTTTATATTTACACTGCAATCAAATCATAGATATTTGGATAAATTTAGTTATGATTGGACGACTCATTTAGCTGATCTCCAATTAATTCCTCCATCCCGAAGTCTATTTAAATGAAGGCACTCATCTTCGTATTGACATGTGTCACAACATCCTTTATTATCCTCTTTTTCTAGTAAACCCTAATTTTTGTATTCAAATCAAATTGGGGGTTTTTGCGTAAACAAATCTTTGGAGAAATTTGTTGGTAAATATATATTATCTCTCCACTATGCTACATCTAATTTTATAATTTCTCTTGTATTTTCTTTTGTACTCTCTTTCTTCAGTGAAATAAAGAATAACTGTTGAATCCATAGACGCATGCATAGCCGAATTATGTTAAATCTGTGTTCTCCACTCTTATATTTTTTCTTTATTGCTGATTATTTTTTACTGAATTGAAGGTTGGTAATTGATCGACCAACTAGATCCTTTTTTACTGCTTCTACACTTTGGTACTCCGCTGCAGTTTTGAAGTTAATGCAAATTAATTATAATTCTGCACATCAGACTGGTATCAGAGCAGTAAATATCACACAATAGATTGGTATCATAGCTAGCTATCTTGTTCAACATTAATTATCAATGGCAAATTCTTTTATCAATAGTATGGAAATTATGGATTCAGCATATTTGGTAGAAGAACAATTTTTGGGACATGGAAGCCAAAAACTAATGATAGTGTTTTTCAGCAACAACTCAATTCATTTAGAAGAAGAGAAAAGAGCCAGAAGCACACTTAAGGCATGAAAGATATGCATAGGCCCCACTCCGTGGGTCCTAGAAGTGATGACTGTTGAAGAATGGACATTTCATACTTGCATCTCATGCCCCCAACATTCCTCACCCCACATTTCCCATTCAGATTTAACGAGATTCTGACATCTGTAACCTGGAAATGAAGCGTCCCACGCATGTATTCCTTCACCCATTCTATCCGCCTCGAGCTTTTATTTCTCTAACCCTAAATAAATTAATTGCGTCTATGGAGACAGCTAGCTCTTCGATGTTTCCCCGATTGTGGGGATGATTGGAGCTTTCCGATGCAGGCTTCCCAATTGAATTGTTTTTCATGTGACTCTCCCGCATTCTCTCTGTCAGTCTTCCGATCCTTTTCCCCTTTGTCCCCACGGGGTCTAACCATCATCACGTCAGGGTAATCTCCTCTATCGCTTTTCTGTGTCATTCGTTGAGTTTTTTCATGCCAAATGTTTGTGAATCATGGGTTATTGAAATGATTGTTGTCGGTGAGAAAGTTCGTGGTCTCTATTTACAATTAAAATCGTGTTTCATTTTAAATTAGCGAGTTGTGTATAGCACAAATATTATAATGCAAATATTATCTTTCACATAAATGCTCTGAGCGATGTTCGTACTCTGTTGAATTGATTTTTAGATTTGTGATTTATGATTATATCATTGAGGCACTAGATTAGGATACAAAAACTAAAGAAGAATAAAAGAGTAAATTTGGATATTGTCCCTTTAACGATGCAATTTTAAAACAAAACCTGGTAGTATGAAAACTACCATGGTGATTAGACATTCAAATTGATTGGGTTTTATTGGAATCAAACTAGGAAAAGAGGTTACCTCGCTTTAAGTTTCACTGGTCATGCTATGTTTTCATTCAATACATGACAATATGCATATAAAGTAATTTGATTTTAACTTATATACTTTTTCCCTCTCTGGCATTAATGTAGGACTTATGACAATATGCATATAAAGTAATTTGATTTTAACTTAAATACCTTTTCCTTCTCAAGCCATGCTATGTTTTTTTAAATTAAATTGTTATTATTCAATTTCATCTCTTTATTCTAAATTAGTGCAATCTAGAGGCTATTTCAATATGGTTGACCGGAATCAATATTAGCTTTCTTGCAATTGTAATAAGTATATGCACATCTCTATAAAGTGTTAAAATAAAAAATGTTTACCTTTCATTGTGATGTTTGGTGACAAAAGCTCAGGCACATGCTAATGCAACTGTAGCAACAATAGCAGGTCCGAATGCTATACTGATTTAGCAGCAGCACGATGATTCAATGGAAAGAAAATATGTTGATTAAAATGTCAACAATTAGCTTTGTAGTTATTCAATTTTCTATTTTGCTTTGTTATATGAACAAATTTATATTGTTCAGTAAAATATTTTCTTCTTTGCTTGGTAACATTTTCTATTTATCCATATTGTATGTTGTAGGTTGCTGTTTATAGCACTGTGCAAGCATATCCAAACATCTATTGCATGACAACTTTGCCGAACTCATGCTTTAGGTACGTTCTCTCCTTTTAAATTGTGGAAGATATTAATATTCGTACATAAGAATGGTTGAGGGTGGACTGCTAAATTAATCTACACTATTTCCATTTCTATTTACATTAGTTATGTTCTTATCCTAAATATGATTATTTTTTTCAAATTTGTTCGTTCTTAGTTTTTGAAATAGTATGTGCATTTGATGATTATGGAATGAGAGGCAACCCTAGATGTTGTCCTTTTCAAGTATCTGTTCAATTATTTGTTGTCATTTGCTTTATTAATCATAACCTTCTCTTTAGGATTGCACACTTTGGTAATTGAAGGCAAACAATTTTGTTTGACCTCGTTTAAAATTACTGATTTATAGTACATGATAAAGAGAATACATTGCATTGTAACATGACATTTTGTCAAGCGTGTAACATAATATTTTTCTCCCAGCTTTTTTTGGATCAGTTGCAGGTTAATGTATATATTATTGCACCTCAAGTATCAATTAAAAACAACAACAACAACTAAGCCATAAATCCCAAATAAGTTGGAGTTGGCTAGATATGGAACCAAAAAAAAAAAAAAAAAAAAAAAAAAAGGTAAAAATCTTTCGTGAAAGTAAAATAAAGGTTTGAAAAAGACAAAAACGAAGATTAAAAAGTTTCGTTTAAAAAAAATCCTAAGGTTCGGGTACATGGATTGCTAACTTTCATGCACTCCTATCTGAAACCAACTCTTCAGCTATATTCCAATTCCTTAAGTCTCTTTTTATTATCTCCTCCCATGTCATTTTAGGTTGGCTCGTACCTCTCCTTGGGCCTTCGGTGCGGCCTATAATTCCAACGCGCACTGGTGCATCGTGCGGTCTTCGTTGGAAAAGTCCGAACCATCTCAAGCGGTGTTGAGCTAAAAAAAAATTTTTTACCTATCGACATCAAAGCCATCAAGCTTTATAATGTTGTCTACTGTGTTTTAATGGACAGGACTGATTCATATGAAATTGTCTGGCTTTTACTGGGTCTTTAGCAGATAATTTTCATGTACAATTTTTTGATTGTTGGTCTTTCTTTATTTACAAATGAAGACCACATTTTTATAGTTTGGTCTTATATATTTTAGTCCTATTACATATGGCAATTAGATTTATCTAAAACATTTAATGGTTAATCGCTTATCGTTGAAGTTGTTTTCTTAAGCTTTATTCTCATATGGTTTACTTTTCAAATTAGACGCATTTATTTATATTTGTGATTCATAATATCTAAAATTAGAGTTCCAATTAAGCTCAAACATACATTTGTGGTAGTTACATACTCAAGCTCTTAAAGCTAGACCACGATGAATCCTGTCATAGTTCATATTATTGAAACTAAACTATCAGTGATTTGTATCTCTTTTCAGTCTAGGTGTGCTATTAATGCTATATTGTATCTTTGGCCATCAAATACATAAAAATGACCGATTTACCCTTCAACTGAGTTTGGTACATGCATATCAAATAGGTACAGTTCAAGTTTGCTTAGTAGTTTTCTCTAATATGACTATGTGATTAACTATTTGAACATGCATATTTTATAACAAAATTTCTCTTCGCATGGATCCATTTTCGTAATGGTTATTTTCCATGTTATTTATTTTGTCTCATCATTCGAAAAGATTTTTGAAGATAAATTCTCAATGTTGTAAGTTTTATTATCTAACTGTAATATATGCATTGATAAATAGTAAAACAGCAGAGATAAAGCATTGTAAACTTTTCCAGGTGTCTTCTTTTCTGTCGCATGCTCCATGACACTTATTAGTTCATCAAAAACAAGTTTATATATTATTTCCCTTCATAAAATTGTTATTTTATTGTAAAACAAACAAAAGCTTATACCTAACAATTAAAAGAAATGATTTAGTATAACATATAGACTAAAAATACACAGATTTATATCTGTGTGATATGTATGGAGTCTATGGACAAGGTATTAAGTTCTCAAAATGCCAAATTTTCCATACTCAGCAATAATACTAAAAAGATGAGCATGCATTTTATATTTAATAAAGTAGTGTCATGAGCTTTATCTATATCATAGGTCACCTGCCTTAAATATAATTGGATTATAATCACCGATATATTATTAGTAAGTTAACGAAAATAAAGTAGAATCAATGCTATATTCCTTTATTTCTATCTTAAATTCATTCTCCAGACAGCTATAATATTAGTACGGAAATTTTGCAAGTTTATGCCACTTACAAAACTTATGACGCAAATAGGCAAGCGTCGAAATATTAACAATATATGTCGCTTTTCATCATTTCTATGCCACGACGGAAAAAAGGTATTCGCGACAGTTGAAGTGTCACTAGATTATTGTTGTTGTTGTTTATACCGGCAACAATAGGAAAGGCATTGGTGTCTTTTTTCTTCTGAAAATAAGGATAACGATGGCTTTTTTTGGAAAGTCACAAATTTTGATTTATGATGGCAGAAACTAATGACGTTCGAAAAGGCCAATATATTAAATTTTAACATATTGGCATCTTTTGAAAAGTCTCCCATATAATTTCATTTTTAAATACGTACTAGAGACATTTCAAATACCATTGGTGTATTGTCTCCGAGTGTGGCGTTGACATGGCCAAAAGTTGTCAATATTTGTAAATAGTTTGAAACTGGCCTATTCAATTAACACGCTTTGTGATGATGACTGGATAGAGTAAGAATGCACAAGAATACGTTACATGATGGTTACTACAATTAGTATAAGTAGTCAAACTTAAAGGGGAAGTAAGGTCATGATATGTGGTATTCGAATGAATTTAAATATCTTAAATGGTAAGAATATAAGAATGACGAATTGAAAGATGTATAGAATGGTTGCAAACCTGGATGAAGATTTGTCAGATGTTTGGAGTTGGTTGGTAAGAATTACGTGTGGATTGGATATTTAAGAATAGTCCAGACTGGGGGAAATTATAAAGATGGAGTAAAATGTAGCTGAAGTTGCTGGTATGTAGCATGCAGTTTTTATTTTATTAGAACAGCAAGCCGATCAAACAAGTATACTGCAAAGGAGCATGCATGCGCGCAGTTCAACAGGCAGAAAGCAACTTCAGGAAGCCGGTTATGAAGAAGTTGAATTTTACATTCTAAAAAGAGGCTTATATGGAACATTGAAACTTCACAGCAAGCCGAAGCTATATATAAATTTATGGTACAGCTAGGTTTCTGGAAATGAAGAAATATGTTAAGTTAATTCGTTGGTTTCCTGTGGAGGGGACTACTCACTCTCTGATCTAAGGTTCAGGTTATACATGTGTGTGTGTGTGTGTGTGTGTGTGTGTGTGTGTATGTGTTTTGTCCGCAAATTTATTCAGATGCTTAGATCTACACTTTGGCCAAACTAATATCTTTGAAAAAAATAAAAGATCAAAAAAAATCCACCACTGAAATATGATAGTTGTGCTTATCCCTCTCACATAAAATTTTTTGTATGTGATGTGGCTTAACGTCATCAGAAGCTCTCATGAATTCTGTATAACCGATCCTTGGACGGATGAATTATCATAACTAAATAACAAAAAGGGACTACGCACCCTCTGATCTAATGTTCAGGTTATACATTTGTGTGCGTTTCATTTTCCTATAATTTCTTTTATCTGCCTTATGCAATGTACAATGTCCAGATATTTAAATAGCATGTAACCAAATTTAAGCTCCTATTGTACGAATTCATCAGGACTGCACATCTCTATCAAGTCTGTAACGACAGTCAAAATATTAACCCCCAGACCTTTCCTAAATTCATGACAAATGAAAATTTCAATAGTACCATGTGATGCAGTTTGTCTCTGCTATACGTGTTATTTCTGACAGCTCTTAGCTGATATCATGATCTGTTATAATTTTCCTCTATTGATTATACATAAAAACCCATCTTTTTTTGCAGTAAATCCATTTATATACAGAGAATGATGAAAATAAGTACAGCATTATGACTAAAGCATCAACTAAAAGGTTCTGAAAACTTCAATTACTCGTTGACAACGTAAAAGATGCACATGGTATCTAAGAATCATTTTATGGAAAGCCTTCATCCAGATCATGTAACATTATGTTGAAAATATGTTCCATTAACTTCAGGATTGATAGATACCCGTGGGCATAGCACGCATTAGCCCTAGTATTTATAATTATTACGAGTATCTGTGGTGATAGCAAGTGATTAGCGCATCAATTCAACAACTAAGAGGTTACAAGTCAATGATTTAGCCAGAATTTTTTTAAGGAAAAAAGAAACTAAATTTGAAAACACACTATATCATAAAAAGGCAAATCGGCTAATGACTAAAAGGCAGCTAACGACACTTTTCTGTTTATAAAATTGTGAATATTTTATTAAGGATTCGAATTTCTTGGACAACCAGGCGGCTGTTTTTTCATTGCATGTAGGTCATTGGTTGATCAATTTCTATAAAATATAAGTATTTATGCCCCGTAATGTGGTCAAGATATAGTGATATTTCCCCTTAGATGGAGTTTCCTATTTAATAATTTTCTAAAATTCAAATTAAAATACATGGGAATGTGATTTCACCAAACAAAAATGATTAGTATTGTTGTTGATACCATTTGTTTTGTATAAAGAACGAACCAAAATTATTTTAAAGCCACTCAACAAGACAACAACCATAGTGCCACTAGCTGCGATCCGACCGTAAATAACTTGGAGACAGTAGCAGTGTAAGAAACATACGTGATAAAAAGCAAAGCACAAACCGCAATCAAAAGTACTAACTCAGAAAGAGGGGGGAAACATTTCCAAAACAACCAGCAAACAGTTACGAAACTAAGGTTTATTCCAATTCTACCCTGCCAAACCCTAAACCCACGGTAAAACATTACCACACTGACTATAATCCTAAAAGCAACAGCAAGAATAAATCAACTTTACCGCATCCAGTATCGCCAACTATTAGAGTGACTCGGTTCTCCCGAATCTTCTCGACGATCTTCTGCCGCAAAGACAGAATGGGAAGAGGGGGGCGACAAGGAGGAGCATTCTGTGAAGAGGAATCGGATGAACTGTTGGAGGAGATATGGCCACCGTTCTCCATTTTTGGCGAGAACACGATTAAAATAACAACTTTTACTCTCTTTAAAAAATAAAATATGACCACTGATTATTGCTGAGGTCAGAGAAGCCACGACTATTTGTACTCTCTCCCGCCTCTACCTTTTGGAAATGATGAAGTCATTCGCGTGGAAGTTGGACCTCGTACATGAGCTGAGCCACGACACGGTCAGGTGGTTCATTTAAGAAGTTAGCTGGTCCAGTGTATAATTAAACGTACAGACCACCATTTTATTGTTTCTTCTATGTATTTTTTAGCTTAAACGATTCTAAAAGGCCCGGAAAAATAATGTTAGGGAAGCGTGGAGCACTTGCTCCTTTATTAACCATCCTGAATTCAGGAAGCCAATAAATAAAAAAAGTGGTCAATAAAGAAGCAAGTGCTATGCGCGGTCGCTCTTACGAGGCTATGTATAACAGTTCTGTTTGCATGTATAAGATCCTTGTTATTTAATTTCATGGTTTTTCTTAATTAATTTCTCTGATCTTCAACAATTATTGTTTTTAACTATTCTAGGTGTTTGGTAGGTAATAAAAATTGTAAATTTAACTCTAAACTAATAACAAAATCAGATCATATTGTTAATTTTATTACAAGTACAAGTATGTTTTGGTGCATAGGCAATGATCACGTATTAGATTGCATCCTGAACGCATTTTCTGAGTTTCCTTTCATGCCGCATGATTAAATGCAATCAACTCTCGCATTTTCTTCTTCTTCCGTCTTCGTTTACAAATGCACCATGAATGAAGCTTAAAAAAAACGTCGTGGGGCATTTTCATCATGAAAGAATTAAGACTCAACAGCAACGTGATAAAAATAAATCTAAGTTTATGGAAAGTTTCTAAATGATCTAAACATGATGTTAATTTTTAGAAGGTGATTGAATTATATAATTCTATATTTGTATTGTTGCATGTGAGCGACGTGTATTGGATAGTATGAAACGCTTTCTAATCTTACTGCACCTCAATAAAGGATCTTTTATTTTCATTTGGAAATGACAGACATATGCTAATAAATAGACGAACACTTTCCAACCGTTTGCTTGAAAATGCTTATAATGTAGTTGCATGAAGTAAAATAATTGTTTGACATTGAACATTTGTGTTTTAACTACCTAACAAGCATGTGATTAAAAAATAAATTGTGCACTTTTATGCATTTATTCATCCTTTTTAAACACAAACTTTGATTATTAGATTTAAGGAACTTTAAGTTATACATGAAAACTAAGAATGAATTTTTAATTGAAATGTAATATGATTAAACTACCGAACACCAAAGATATAGTAATTAACAATAATAACAACAATAATAAAGATCGAATTGTAAGGGGAAAAAACTTGAAATCAAAAAACATTTTTTTTCCGGTGGTTTGGTACAATAATGTCTACTTTACTACTTTTACATTTTGAATGAAATGCAATGTTTCTTCTTTAATATAAAATCATTAATTACATAACATGTCGTATTTATAGTTATAAACCAAATTAAAACACCCACGTATAATCTAGTCCACTGAAAACTGATCGGCCTAAGAACAACGGATGCTTATCCACCACGCTTACACCATCTTTCTCATGAAGGAAAGAACATCCAAGGAGAATTCCTGCCACTTTTCAAACCTCTTCCACAAACTTCTACTCTCTTTCGTTTTTCCAACCACTTACGTAATATCGTTTGTTTTAAAATTCAAAAATGGATGCCTATGATGTAGCAGTCATCATCGGAACCATTTTCAAATGAGAAATACGATTACTTTTTTTTATAACAATATTAAGTTATCATCAAAATGCACACAAAAAAAATCGTAATCTCAATCATGCCCATGTCGGGGTAAAATGAAATAAGGCATAAAGTAGGTGTGTCATTCTCAATGTATGAAGATACCCACATGAACACATAACTAATTGTAAACCAAATCTCAGAACTCCGCTATTTTTAGAGGAAGAATTTTTGCAAAGTGGAGGCAGAGAATAGGGAAAAAAGTAGGGAGATTTAGGGTTAGATTAAAGATATATTTATAATAGAGTTAGGAGCCTAGGACCGTTAGATATTAGGTTTTTAACTTGGCCCGTCAAATCAAAGAAGACTCCAGAAAGCGTCCCAAAAATGGTCTGATTACATCAATAACGTGCGCACCAAGGCACACATGTTACAGAGGAAAGGGTCGACCTACTTGGGGCCTGGGTCGACCTAGCTTGGGACTGGGTCGTCCCAATTCCAATGTGATTTTCGATTCATTAATTATTTTAATACATTTGTTTTATTTACGTTTTGAATTTGAATTTTAAAATTCTTTCATTCATAATTTCTTCGCTTTAAGTCTGATTTCAGCAAATCAAATGTCTACCTTAACCAGATTTTCGTAATGGACTTAATAACACAACCCCGTTGCCCAATTCTCATTATTTTTCTAATTAATATTTATTTCATTAATCTTTTATTTAAGTTGCTTTATTAAAATTTTGGGTTGTTGCATTCCCCCCTCCTGAAAGGATTCCGTCCCTGAAATCTCCAAGGTTAGGAGAAAGTCATAAATATTATCACAACATCATCTGCATTCATCAATCACAAGCATCCATTGCCCTTAGGATTTGTAATTATTTTCATGAACATATGCAATAGTGTGGTGTATATTTCCCTAACTAATGCAAGAAATTAGGCGGTCCACTAATTCAGTCGACCTTCTTTCAATGCAATTTATGATAGTGTCGTGCGTTCAAAATGTATGTAAGAGGATCCTAATGATACATAAAATTCTATATATGTGTTACAACCATCATCAAAATGCAACACCCATTTGATAACCATCCATTTTTCATCCATATATTAAACGTGAATTAAAAGTGCACACACATCCATATGCAATTAAGTTAGCATCCTAGTTGTCGATCACTAATTAGTGCATAGTGTGTATGCATCCACAACATCCACTAGCGAATACTTGCATCCATGTGAATCCATAAAACATAACATGTCCTAATAACATGTTTAAACCATATCCTACCATCCATAGGCTTTTCCTAAGACACACTAATTCAAATGATAGAAAATGAACAAGGTTCAAATTCAAAACTGAAAAAGGGCTGAGAGTATACTATAAAAATGAAATGGAAAAGATACGTGAATCCTCTCCTCTGGTTCCCATGTCGCCTCATTGTTGCCCTTTCCCCACTGAACCTTGACGAGCTAAATTCTCTTATTCTTTAACTTCTTTACTTCAGAACCTAGAATTTTTGTAAATACTCATCTAACAAATGTCTCCTTCTCAACCTCAACCTCCTCTAAGGTACTCGGCTTCACCACTACCGTAGAATCATGCAAGCACTTCCTCAAATGCGAGACATGAACTACAACATGTACCCTTGACAGCCTCTCTGATAGTCGAATCCTATAGGCCATATGACCAACTCTCTCTACTATAGGAAATGGCCCAACAAATTCTCCGTGCTAACTTCCCAATTGAGCCAAACTGCACCACATTCGTTAGGGGTGATACCTTAGTGAAAACCATGTCCCCTACACTGAACTCAAGATATGTCCTCTTATCCACATATGATTTTTTACATGTCTTGAGTTGCCTTCATCCTTTTCCGAATCAAGACTATCTTATCTGAGGTTTCCCTAATCATATCTGATCCAAGAAGAAGACTATATGTGGTATCCCACCAACAAGAAAGTGATCTGTAGGGCCATCCGTACAAAGCTTCGAAAGGAGCCATGCCAATGTTTGTCTGATAGTTGTTGTTATAGGCAAACTTTACCAAGGGAAGATGCTCCTCCCTAGTCCCTTCGAAGTCCAAAATGCACTTCCGTAATAAATCCTCAAGAATCTAATTAACCCTCTCGGTTTGTCTGTCTATCTGAGGGTGATATGTAGTACTAAGTCTGAGTTGTGTTCCCAATGCCTCCTGCAAGCTCCTTCAAAACTCACTGGTAAAGATGGGGTCTTTATCACTGATAATGCTCGTGGAAGATCCATAAAGTTGGAAAATCTCCCTCAAATATATCGAAGCTAACACAATTGCGGTCCTTTTACTCCTAACTAGGATGAAATGAGTGTTCTAGTCAATCTATCCATGATTACCCAAACACTGGTATTGCCTTTCCTCAATCTAGGCATTCCATTAATGAAATCCATTTAGACGCTCTCCTACTTCCACAATGGCACATCAAGTGTTTGAAGCAATCCACCGGACTTTCTTTACTCAGCCTTAACCCTTTTGCACACTATGCATCTTGCTATATAATTGGCCATATCCTTCTTCATCCTTATCTAATAGAAGACCCTCTTCATATCCCTATACATCTTGTCTCCTCCCGAATGGATAACCATTCGAGAGTAATAGGCTTCAGAAAATACCACACTCATCACATCTCCCGTGCGGGATACACATAGCCTACCATCATGGCATAGGCATCCTCTCTCATCAACTGAGTACTTAGAAAGATGCCTAGAGATCTCGCCTCCACCAAGTCGGTCCAAAATATCTGTTAACTGCTGATCAACACGCTGACTAGATCCAATATGTCAGAGTAGGTTGCACCTCATATGATGCTAATAATCATGGTGCATGATCCTTAGATGATCTGAAATCAAAAGATGAGATAAACTCCAAACTCTGTCACTCTATGAATAATAGGCTCAAAGTCTTCCTCTGCCTGCTCAAAGCATTTGCCACTACATTCTCTTTTCCCGAGGTATATGAATTCAAAATCGTAGGATGTTAGAAACTCCATCCAGCGTTGTTGCCTCAAGTTAGGATTCTTTTGCGAAAATAAATACTTGAGAGCCTTATAGTTGGTATACAACTTAAACCTCTCCCCTAACAAATAATGCTTCCAAGACTTAAGTGCAAAAACAATAGTTGCAAGTTCTAAATCATGGGTAGGGTAATTTCTCTCATGTACCCTCAGTTGTCTGCTCCTATAAAAACAACCCTACCCTCCTGCATTAGGACCGCGCCCAATCATGTGCCATGAGCATCCGTATAAACCGTGAACATCTTAGATCCATCTTAAAGAGTCAACACTGGAGCAATCGTGAGTGCGTTTTTCAATATCATAAAGGAATCCTTGTAATTCACGTCCCATGAGAATACCAGATTCTTCTTAGTATGGCGGGTAAGCAGAGCTGAAATCCACGCAAAGTCCTTGATAAATTTCAAATAATACCCAGCCCAACCCAGAAAGCTCCTCACCTCAGTCGCATTCTTGAGGGCCTTCCAGTCTTTCACAGTAACCATCTTAGTGGGATCCACTGCTATACCCTCTCTTGAAACTACGTGCCCTACGAATCTCACCTCCTTACGCTAAACTGGCACTTCGAGAATTTTGCCTTCAACTGATGGGAACAAAGAGTACGAAAGACCTCTTCCAAGTGCAAAGCATGCTCATCCTCGTCTCTCAAGAACACCAAGATGTCAACCACAGTGTGACACCCACCGTCCGTTAATGTCACTCACCAAGGGAATGCATTAAGTTTCGTGAAGCATTATAGGTAAACAGAAACAGAAATATTACAAGACAGAAATAAAAGCAATAGCAGAATTTAAAATTTTATTTCAAACATAAATCATAACATCGTTGTCCAAAATACCATAAGTCTGAAACTACATAAAACCCATTACAATAATATAAAACTCCTATCATGTACCATCAGAGTACAGAAAATACATAAAAAGCATAATTCCCCAAAAGAGACAAAGCCATAGTAGTAGTTAAAGAAATAAACTGAGCGGTACTTCAAAAGCTGCTCCAAGCAAGATGATAACCGAGTCCCGACTAAGCCTGAGAATTCCCACCATACGAACCTAGGGAAGGGAGGGATGGAAAAAATGAGGAAACAAAAAGGGTCAGACATAAAGTCTGGCGAGTCCAGTTACTTTTAGCAAGTAAATAAGTAAAAATATTAGGACAGGCATACAAAGTGGATAAGAGAGATATCATCATAATAGGCAAGTGTGACAAGGTAAACATGATAGAGTATATTGCGCTTCTAGAGATTTCTCTACACCAATACTAGTATAACAGATATGTAACAGGATTACATACTCCCTAATTGCTTAACAGAAACAGGATGATCCCAACAGAAATACAATGGTAGTTTTAGGTGTACTCTAGTAACGGGTTTTAACCCAAACAAAATTAGCCGGTACCTAATCAGAAATAACGGGTGTTAGCCCAGACAGAAACACAGGTACCCCACAGAAACAGACAGGACTATATGTACCCTATTTACTACCCCCCAATCGATCAGCTCCCTATTCCGTAAAAACCCTGTGTCGGCCCCACAGTAGGGTGTATTACTTCCTAAAGTGGCAACTTACAGAAGAACACAGACAAAATACTGGTGCTACAGCAGCTTATTTTCCCAGATGTAGGTCGTACTCATGCATGCACATGAGTCCGTTGGAACGCTTCAGTACACACCTCCTCTCAGATGATCCTCTTACAATCAGTTCAGTAGGCGTGCCCTGACCCCTACCTAGTGCGGGGCCCCCCTTTACAGAATGGGTTACTGACTAATATGGGTCCCATACAATAGATGACACAAGCCAACCCTTACAGATCTTGTGTCCCCAACTACTAGGATTTTGACAGGCTATGCCTAACAGATTTAATAGATTCACATAACGCCCTACAGATTTATGGTTTAAACTTACAAGTTAACAGGTCCATATAACCCCATCATATTTAGAAGGTTAAGTACTACAGACTAATAGGTTATCCCCATTCACATTGACTTCTTTTCACTAGCCAAAATTCCACTTGCTTATTAATTTCATATAAATATAACTTAATCCATTTAAGTTTATTAATAAGCCCCATCACATGTTATTCTTTAGATTGTAATTAATGGAAGTTGTAACACCCCGTAATTTTAAAACATGACATAAGAGATAATTAAAGAACACTTAATTTTTATAAGAAGAATTAAGGGAAACAGGCTACGCCATTGCGTTCGTCTCGGGATTCTGCTTGAAATAGAGTCCGAGTTTGCGTAAATCGAATATCATATGAAGAAGTTATGAAGCTTAATAGATTTCAGTTTAAAATAGAATTTATTTAAACATTAATAAAAAAAACGAATTCAAAATTCGAAATCAGCGAAAAGGACTGAGCGGGAAAATTCCCGCTCGTGGGTGTCGGCCCCCCAAGGGGTGTCGACATAGGTGTCGACCCGCCAAGGGGGTGTCGATAGGGGTGTTAGTCCCCCTATAGGGGTGTCGACCCCCTTCTGCCCGATCTAGCAGACGTGTTTTGGTGGTCTAGGGATGATGTGTCCTTTTGGGATTGGCTAGATGACATGTTTTTTTGGTTTGGATGGTTCAGATGGTTCCTAGACTAATCTAAAGGTCCTAATACACCTAGTACTCCTATAAATAGACACCTAAATCTAACCCTAATTTCATTACACAAATCCATGGTGCCTTCATGTTGCTCAAATCTAAATTAGCCTAGCCTTTCTTCTCCACCAAAGCAAATCAGAATAAGAGTATTCAAATTGGAAGATAAGAATCAAATTCTACAACAACGGTTTAGCTGAACAAATTGAGAATTCAGAATTCAGATCTATCCTCTCTCCTAAATCTTGTCGCTGTGAGTCTATGTTACTTTCACATATAATTAAAAAGTAATTGTGATAGGATTGTAAATTGGATTTAATGATCATGCCTGTAAGTACGACGAATCATATCAAGTTTTGTAGATTCTTATCTTTCAGATTCATACCCAAATTACTGTTATCATATGCCTATTGGATCTATTTTATTGTTCAATGCCAATTCATGTTTCATATGCCTATTTTATGCCAGTTTTGATGTCATGATTCTCTTCTCTTCTTTTTCTTTATGAGATTAGGCTAACTTCGAGCCTAACATATTGCGTTGAGATTTGCGTACGAATAACGTTGGGATGATTGAGAAAAGTTTGGGAAAATATTGAATAATATGTAATTGGGCATAAATTGATTTGTAATCATGTAAATGATTTGGGGCATAAATTGGTGCAATTTATATACATGGAATTATAGGCATGACTTGGATTGGAATTATAAACGTAACTTGAATTGGAAATTATGGGAAATTGGAATATATGTAATAAGTCAGAACTTGAATTTGGGTTTATAGAAAAGAAGAGATAATGAATGCCTAAGACACGAGGTTAGACTTGGTTTGCGGTAGAAATCTGCCCGGAACCGCCCGACATCTCCAACAACCGCAAACGGCAGTCTAATGTGAGAGGTCAAAGGCAGAAATTAGATGCGTAATAATGCAAAGACACGAGGTTAGATTTGGTTTTTGGTATAAGCCTGCCCAGAACCGCCCGGTATATCCAGCAACCGCAAAACGACAATCTAATGTGAGGGGTCTTGCAAGATTACGGTTATAATAAATTAACGAACACTTAACCAAGATAAGACATGTGATTAGACATGGGGATGATAAAGGGTTAAGTGGGTAGCATGTGAAGCATAATAAAAACACTTAACAAAGATGAGACATGTGATTAGACATGGGGATAAAGAGGGATTAAGTGGGGATTCCTAGTGGGGACCAAGCTTAGGAGGGAAGCTTTGTCAAGTGAGTGGACCCTTTTCAACCAGTAACCTATTTTAGTATCTATATGAGCTCGAACTAGGTCGAGGACAGGGACACGCTTACTGGGGTTGACTGTAAGAGGTCAATAAAGAGTTAGCGATGGTAGTGCAAGTCCAACGGAGTCATGTGTGTGCGTGGGTCTGTGCTGGTAGGTAAGACGTTATTGCATCGTGTAGGTATAAGCTGTGCATTTCAATAGTATCAGGGCTGCCACCTTAGGGAGTGATATACCCTATTGTGGGACCAACACAGGTATCTAAGAGGTTAGGGAGCCGATCGAATGGGGAGGGTAGTGGGTACAACTAGTGGTGGTAGGAGCAAGTGGGCACCTACGAGAGTAGCTGGGAGTACATGAAGCTACCATTATTATGATTAGTAGAGAGGGATCATCTTTTAGTATGTAACTAGTATGTGGTACGGTGCAAAGCATATCTTATAGTGGTTAGAAGCGCAGTCGATGTCCTATCTTACCTACCTTGTTTACCTTGTCATATCTGCTTATGTTACAGTCATCTCTTATATCCAGTTTATGTTCTTGTCCTGTTACCTTACTGATTATATTGTTAAAGTCACTAGACTCGCCAGACTTATGTCTGACCCTTTCTGTTTCGCCTCTTTTCTTTCTTTTCCCCCCAGGTCCTTAGGGTGGGATTAGTGAAGCTTGACTTGGACCTCTTTCTTCTTGAAGTGCTTGGAAGTGTTGAAAGTAACGCTCAGCTTTATCTCTTTTCCATTATGGCTATTTGGAGTGGGATTATAGTTTTACTTTTATGTACTCTGATAATAATTTTGTTCAAGATGGATATTTGTGTACTTGGCCCTAGTATGTGGTTTTGATGTTGTAACCAAACATGTTTTGCTTTTCCGCTGCAATGAATAAATTTTGAATTTTCTTAGGTACCATTTTATATATCTGTCTTGTGATATTATGTTCTATACTCTTATAATACTCCATGAAAGTTAATGCATTCCCTTAGTGAGTGACATTAATGGACGTACGTGGGGTGTTACACGTGGTATCAGAGCTGAAGGTTACCGGAATAGATAAAAGATTTTGAAAACCATTTTCAAAAGCATTTTTAGAAAGAAGTATTTTCAAAAACATGTTTTAAAGAGGGTATTTTCAAGAGAAAAGTTTATTATGAAAAACATAATCCCCAAAAGCCATATATATGTCTTTCGATTCTCTGTTTTGAATCTCTTCCCTTTTCCTTTCAGCATGTCTAGGGAACCCATTATACCCGAGGGCGTATAGATATCAGGCTGGTTTAGAAGGTATCTGGAGGCTAGGGCTACTGCTGTAGGCCCAACAGACGTTCCTTCTCCCTTAACTGCAGCCGCTCCTCCTCCTCCTTCCCATATAGACGCTTTTTCTAAGATATGCAAAGACTTCCATGCGATGGGTGGAAAACCGTTTTATGGGACTGAGACATTTGTGGAGGCTCGGAATTGGCTCAAGGAAGTGGAGGATTTGTTTAGTATCTTTGAGATAGACGAGGGAAGGAAAGTTTAGCTAGTTGCTTGGTTAATGAAGGATGAAGCTTCCTTTTGGTGGAAAGTAACTAATGGAGGACGTGCAGTGGAGACGTGGATGGACTTTAGATGGAGGTTTGAGTTGAAATTTCTTTCACAAGCGGAGGAGAGTTTATACATGGAGAGGTTCTTAGCTTTGTAACAAAGGAGTTTGTCTGTGAAGGAGTACGTTAACAAGTTTAACCAGTTAGCAAGATTTGGTATGGAATTAGTTAATACACCGCACAAGGAGGCCTTGAGATTTGCCAAGGCTCTGAACGTACCATTACACGGGTTGGATATGTCCCATATTCCTATGGGAGCTACTTTCGAAAATCTTGTTGACATGGCGTTGATGCATGAAGAGGAGAAAGGTGCTAATGTAGATAAGGCACATGATAAATAAGGGGATCCAAAGAAGGCACAACAACAACAAAAGAAGGGCGGAAAGGATAACAAGGGTTCAGAGAAAAGGAAGTGTCACAATTGTGGAATACCTGGCCATTTGAGGAAGGAATGTAGGAAGAAGAAGAAGAAGACAGGTGGCTTCCAATGTGGTGAGGCAGGACATATGATTAAAGACTGCCCAAGGAGGCAAGAACAAGGGCAAGGATAGAGGACAGGATCTACTTCTTGAGGGAAGGTTCATGCTCTCATGGCACCTAGACAAGAGAGAGGTAGAAACATTTCTGTTGAATGTTTGATTTTCCTTTTCGATCATCCTGTACGTACTTTGTTTGATTCTAGCGCTTCACATTCGTTTATATCTGCTTCTATTGTTGATTCTCCGCACCTCGATACTAGTATAGTAGTGGATCCCGTTGTTGTCTCAAATCCTATTGTGGGTACGACTCATCTTTCTATGTTATGACATGATTTGAGAATATATGTGTATGGCATTGAGTTCGAATGCAACGCTTATGTGCTTGGCTTCACGGGCTATGGGTTGATTCTAGGAATGGATTGGCTAGCCAGGTATGGTGCCATTCTCGACTGTGAAAAGAGGGTAGTTGGACTGTTGACTAGTTTGGGTAATACTCTCGATATCTCATGCGATCCTAAGGGTTCTGTTATGCTTAGCTACCTAGAATCTCTTGACACATCTATTGATGATTTGCAATCTGTTCGAGTAGTCCGTGAGTATGGGGCTTACCTCCAAAATGCGAGATAGATTTTCGTATATACTTAGTGGACAATGCAAAGCCAATTGCATTGCCTGTGCGCCACATGGCTCCAAGAGAAAGGAGGGAGCTTAGTAAACAAGTGAAAGAGTTGATTGATAAAGGGTTCATAAGGAGAAGTATCTCAAAGTGGGGTGCTCCTGTTGTTTTTGCTACGAAGGCTGATGGTTCACTTAGATTGTGTGTGGACTATAGGGAGCCGAATAAGCTCACGAAGAAGAACAGACACCCATTGCCGAGGATAGATGATTTGTTCGATCAGTTGGTTGGTGCTTCGGTTTTCTCGCAGTTGGACTTAGCTACAGGATTTCATCAGTTGAGGGTAGTTGATGATTGTATAGATAAGACTGCTTTTATGACTCCCGACGGTTTCTTTAAATGGCTCGTCATGCCTTTTGGTTTGACGAATGCACCCGCATATTTCGTGGTCTTGATGAGTAGGGTGTTTAGAGAGTTTCTAAACAAGTTCATGGTAGTCTTTGTGGATGACATCTTGATATTCTCTAGAAGCGAGGAAGAGCATGACCTACATCTTAGGGAAGTCTTAGAGACTCTTCGAGCACATCAACTCAAAGATAAGTTCTCCAAATGTCATTTTTGGAGAAAGGAAGTAAGGTTCTTAGGGCACGTGGTTTCTAAGGAAGGGATAGCAGTGGATCCCGTGAAGGTGTTAGCAATCCAAGATTGGAAGGTTCCTAGAAATGCAACGGAAGTAAGAAGTTTTCTTGGTTTGGCGGGCTATTACAGAAAGTTCATTAAGGACTTTGATAAGATATCAGCCCCACTTACACGGTTGACGAAAAAGAATTTGACATTTTCTTGGGATGTTGACTATGACGATGCTTTCCAACGTTTGAAGAGGGCATTAACGATAGCTCCAGTTTTAGTTTTGTCGGATGGGAGTAAACCGTTCACCATGTATACCGATGCTTGCGGGACAGGGCTTGGCATAGTTTTGATGCAAGAGGGAAGGGTGATATGCTATGGTGGAAGGCAGTTAAAAGTCCATGAGAAGAATTACCCTACCCACGACTTAGAGTTAGCTACCATAGTTTTTGCGCTTAAGTCTTGGCGCCATTACTTGCTTGGTGAAAGGTTTGAGTTGTATACAGGCCATAAGTCACTAAAATACTTGTTCTCTCAAAAAGATCAAAACTTAAGGCAACAAAGGTGGATGAATTTCTTAGCATCCTACGATTTTGAGATTGCATATACCCCTGGCAAGGGTAACGTTGTAGCTAACGCCTTAAGTAGAAAGAAGTTGACTTTGAGTCCTTTGTTTGTCGAGCGGCAGAGTTTAGAGTATATCTTTACCTTTGACTTTAGACCCTCCATTGATTATGTACCTGGTTTGTTGGCATCGTTAGAGGTACGACCTACGCTTTTGGGTCAGATAGGTGCGGCACAACGAGATGACCCACAGTTGATAGAGATAGTAGGCATGCTCATAGGAAGGGAGTCTTCGAGCCATCTTAGTAGGTATACTATCGATGACAAAGGTTGGTTGCGTAGGGATGAGAGACTTTGCGTATCTCGAGATGAGAGTTTGAGAAAGACAATCCTTGAAGAAGCACATCGTTCTAAGATGACCATACATCCCAGTGATGACAAGATGTATAAGGACATAAAGCGAGTTTTCTTTTGGGCCGGAATGAAGAAGGACGTAGCTGAGTTCGTTTCTAGATGCTTAGTGTGCCAGCAAGTCAAGCCTGAGCAAAAGAAGCCTGGTGGTTTGCTTCACCCTTTAGAGGTTCCACAGTGGAAATGGAAAAGTGTTCCATGGATTTCGTCGATGGGTTGCCGAGGTCAAGGAAGGGTAATATGAGGATTTGGGTAGTAGTAGATAGACTTACCAAGAGCGCCCATTTCATTCCGGTTAAGCGTAAAAGAACAGCGGCATGGTTAGCATCTGCTTGTCTCCGAGAGATAGTTCGTCTACATGGCATACCTTCTAGTATCGTAAGCGATCGGGATCCCATTTTCACTAGTGAGTTTTGGAAGAGCTTGCAAGAGGCGGTAGGAACGCAATTGTGTTTGAGCACCGCTTATCACCCTCAGACGGACGGCCAAACAGAAAGAGTTAATCAGATTCTAGAAGATCTTTTAAGGTTATGCATCTTGGACTTTGGAGGGACATGGTAGGAACATCTTCCATTAGTAGAGTTCACCTACAACAACAACTATCAGACTAGTATTGGCATGGCACCTTTTGAAGCTCTATATGGATGACCTTGCCGATCACCGACGTGTTGGTGGGAGTCTACGGATAAGATTTTGCTTGGGCCCAAAATGGTTAGGGAAACTTCAGAGAAGATAGACTTGATTCGAAAATGCATGAAGACGGCACAAGACTGGCAAAAGTCATACGCTGATAAGAGAAGAACCGATCTTGAGTTCGATGTTGGAGACATGGTTTTTATTAAAGTGTCACCATTGAGGAATGTTGTTCGTTTTGGATCTGTAGGAAAATTGGCACCAAGGTTCGTAGGGCCATTCCCCATTATAGAAAGAATTGGACAGATGGCCTACAGAGTGAAGTTGCTCGAGAAGCTTAGTGGTGTCCATGACATATTTCATGTGTCGCATTTGAGGAAATGTTTACACGATACCGCGAAAGTAATAGAGCCGAGCATGCTTAGAGAAGTAGAAGTAGAGCGAGATGCCATGGTTAAACGAGTTCCTACATGCATCCTTGGATCGGAGGTCAAGGAATTACGCAACCGAGAGGTCAAGTTGGTTAAAGTCCAATGGGGAGATGATCAAGGAGACGCGACTTGGGAGACTGAAGACAAGATACGCGCGTCGTACCCTTTCCTTTTTTAGGGTATGTTCTTAACTTCTCCTTTTTCAACTGCTTTGTTTATACTTGTTCTATCGTTTAGTGTACCCTCTCGGTTATATCTTCGACCTTTAGGAAGGAAATCCTATGGTTGTAAACATGTGTTTGAGACATGTTATGTTTGGTGGATGCAAGTGGATGTAAGTGTTTGCTAGTGGTTGCCCGTGGATGCATTTACACACACATTAGGCACTATATTGGCTCAATCACTTTCGTATTGCATATGAATGAGTGTGCATATTTAAGTTAATGGATGTATATTGAATATGTTATCATATGGATAATGCATTTGAATGAATGGTTGTGCACTCATATAGAAATGATATATATTATTAGGATTCTTTTGCATACATAATGGACACATGACACTATCATGTTTCGCATTAATGAGGTCAACTGAATCAGTAGACCGCTTGATCTTTGCATTAGATAGAGGACATATACACAAACTTTTGCATATGTTCATATATCATTAGAAATCTTTTAAGGACAATGGATGCTTGTGGATGATGGATGATAGGATACATTCTTCTTAACTTGAAGATTTCGGGGACGAAATCCTTTAAGGAGGGGAGAATGTAACACCTCGTAATTCTAAAACATGACATAAGAGATAATTAAAGAATACTTAATTTTTATAAGAAGAATTAAGGGAAACAGGCTTTGTCATTGCGTTTGTCTCAGAATTCTGCTTGAAATAGAGTCCGAGTTTGCGTAAATCGGATAACATATGAAGAAGTTATGAAGCTTAGAAGATTTTAGTTAAAAACATAATTTATTTAAATAATAATTATAAAAAAAACGAATTAAAAATTCTAAATCAGCGAAAAGTGATGAGCAGGAAAATTCCCGCTCGTGGGTGTCGACCCCCCAGGGGGTGTCGACATGGGTGTCGACCCCCATAGGGGGTGTCGACCCTCATCTGCCCAGATCCGGCCGATGTGTTTTGGTGGTCTAGGCCTGATGTGTCCTTTTGGGATTGGCTAGATGACGTGTTTTTCTGGTTTGGATGGTTTAGATGGTTCCTAGTCTAATCTAAAGGTCCTAATACACCTAGTACTCCTATAAATAGACACCTAAATCTAACCCTAATTTCATTACACAAATCCATGGCGCCTCCATGCTGCTCAAATCTAAATTAACCTAGCCTTTCTTCTCCACCGAATCAAATCAGAATAAGAGTATTCAAATTGGAAGATAAGAATCAAATTCTACAACAACGGTTTAGCAAATTGAGAATTCAGAATTCAGATCTATCCTCTCTCCTAAATCCTGTCGTTGTGAGTCTATGTTACTTTCACATATAATTAAAAAGTAATTGTGATAGGATTGTAAATTGGATTTTATGATCATGCCTGTAAGTAAGACGAATCATATCAAGTTTTGTAGATTCTTATCTTTCAGATTCATACCCAAATTACTGTTATCATATGCCTATGGGGTCTATTTTATTGTTTTATGCCAGTTCATGTTTCATATGCCTATTTTATGCCAGTTTTGATGTCATGATTCTCTTCCCTTCTTCTTTCCCTTTTTCTTTATGAAATTAGGCTAACTTCGAGCCTAACATATTGCGTTGAGATTTGCGTACGAATAACGTTGGGATGATTGGGAAAAGTTTGGGAAAATATTGAATAATATGTAATTGGGAATAAATTGATTTGTAATCATGTAATTGATTTGGGGCATAAATTGGTGCAATTTATATACATGGAATTATAGGCATGACTTGGATTGGAAGTATAAACGTAACTTGCATTGGAAATTATGGGCAATTGGAATATATGTAATAAGTCAGAACTTGAATTAGGGTTTATAGAAAAGAAGAGATAATGAATGCCTGAGACACGAGGTTAGACTTGGTTTGCGGTAGAAGTCTGCCCGAAACCGCCTGGCATATCTAGCAACCGCAAACGGCAGTCTAATGTGAGAGGTCAACTGCAGAAATTAGATGCATAATAATGTAAAGGCATGAGGTTAGATTCGGTTTGCGGTATAAGCCTGCCTGGAACCGCCCGGCATATCCAGCAACCGCAAAACGGCAATCTAATGTGAGGGGTCTTGCAAGATTACGGTTATAATAAATTAATGAGCACTTAACCAAGATAAGACATGTGATTAGACATGAGGATGATAAAGGGTTAAGTGGGTAACATGGGTAGCATGTGAAGCATAATAAAAGCACTTAACCAAGATAAGACATGTGATTAGACATGGGGATAAAGAGGGGTTAAGTGGGAATTCCTAGTGGGGACCAAGCTTAGGAGGGAAGTTTCTATCAAGTGAGTGGACCCTTTTCAACCAATAACCCATTTTAGTATCTATATGAGCTCGAACTAGGTCGAGGACAGGGACACGCTTACTGGGGTTGATTGTAAGAGGTCGATAAAGAGTCAGCAATGGCAGTGCAAGTCCAACGGAGTCATGTGCGTGTGTGGGTCCGGGATGGTATGTAAGACGTTGTTGCATCGTGTAGGTATAAGCTGTGCATTTCAGTAGTATCGGGGTTGCCACCTTAGGGAGTGATACACCCTATTGTGGGACCAACACAGGTATCTACGAGGTTAGGGAGTCGATCGAATGTGGAGGGTAGTTGGTACAACTAGTGGTGGTAGGAGCAAGTGGGCACCTACGAGAGTAGCTAGGAGTACATGAAGCTACCATTATTATGATTAGTAGAGAGGGATCATCTTTTAGTATGTAACTAGTATGTGGTACGATGCAGAGCATATCTTATAGTGGTTAGAAGCGCAGTCGATGTCCTATCTTACCTACCTTGTTTACCTTGTCATATCTGCTTATGTTATAGTCATCTCTTATATCCAGTTTATGTTCTTGTCCTGTTACTTTACTGATTATATTGTTAAAGTCACTAGACACACCAGACTTATTTCTGGCGCTTTTTGTTTCTCCTATTTTCTTTCTTTTCCTCCCCAGGTCCTCAGGGTGGGATTAGTGAAGCTTGACTTGGACCTCTTTATTCTTCAAGTGCTTGGAAGTGTTGAAAGTAACGCTCAGCTTTATCTCTTTTCCATTATGGCTATCTGGAGTGGGATTATGGTTTTACTTTTATGTACTTTGATAATAATTTTGTTCAAGATGGATATTTGTGTACTTGGCTCTAGTATGTGGTTTTGATGTTGTAACCAAACATGTTTTGCTTTTCCACTGCAATGAACAAATTTTGAATTTTCTTAAGGACCATTTTATATATCTGTCTTGTGATATTTTGTTCTACACTATTATAATACTCCATGAAAGTTAATGCATTCCCTTAGTGCGTGACATTAATGGACGTGGGGTGTTATAGAAGTAATCTTACAATCTTTCACCTTTGGATTGTAATTAACGGAAGTAATCTTATAATCCCTTTGTATTATTTGATTCAATTCATTATCATTTATCCATTTATGGTTATAATGCGCTAGACCTCCCACATTAAGCCTACAACTTGTAGATGCTCGATGTGCCGGGCGGGTCCGGGCAGACTTATTCCACAAATCGGCCTTAACCTCGTGTCTTAGCATGTCTCGTATTTGTGCACTTGGACCTCTCACATTAGATTCACCGCTTGCGGTCGCTGGATATGCTTTTCGGTTCTGGGCAGACTTCCACCACAAATGCAGCCTAACCTCGTGTCATAAGTGCAGTTACAGTTTCTAATTACTGTAATCCTAGGCATTTTAATTATTAACCAATTATACCTATGTCTTTATAGGTGTCCATTCCTCTTTTTCCCCAATTATGTTCGTAATTAATTATATGCCCAAATTCATGTTCATAAGCATTAAGTTATGCCAAACTTTCCATTTACAAATTATGCCCAGTTTATATCATTTTTCCCCTCATTCCCATTTTAACGTATTCGCATAATTTAGAGTCATGCCTAGGCTAGAAAGTAGCCAGGCTAAAATAAAAGGGACAGGGTGACAGAAATGATTATTCTAACAAGACTGACATAAACATGTGTTGGCATAATCATATAACGACATAATGATAAGATGGACATATATGAACGGATCTAGTGAACATGTGATATTAGAATCAATCTAACATAATAGGGATGTCATAACTAGCATGATAAGATCTAAATAATAATTTAGATGTCAAACTAATAATACATCCTATTTAACCGCAATATGATAGGAGCAAGATAATCTAAACAGTGAAACCAAGGTAGACTTGTCATGAAAATTAAGTGAAAGTTTAGATCTAAATCTAAAACATGTCCAACTAATGACAGATCCAAAATAACCACAACATGGTAAGTACCAATAATCTAAAAAGTGAATTAGATCCATAATCAAAACTAGATCGGACATAAATAAGGTTAAGATCCAAAATAACCACAACATGATAGGTACAAAATGATCTAAAAAGAATTAGATCCATAATCAAAAGTAGATTTGACATGATAATGGTTAAGATCCAAATCAACTACAACATGATAGGTACAAAATGATCTAAATAGAATTAGATCTATAATTAAAAAGTAGATCTAACATGATAACGGTTAAGATCCAAATCAACTACAACATGATAGGTACAAAATGATCTAAATAAAATTAGATCTATAATCAAAAAGTAGATCTAACATGATAACGGTTAAGATCCAAATCAACTACAACATGATAGGTACAAAATGATCTAAATAGAATTAGATCTACAATCAAAAAAGTAAATCTAACATGATTCAATCCTAAGCATATACCCAAATCACACTCATATAATGTCTTACTTTTAATTATTCAATTCTAAAGGTAACTTGAACTCACAATGATCGGATCTATAAGAATAGAAGGAGAAAAATGAAGTTTGAATCTCAGATCTACACTTGAAACACTTGAATCTTTAAACTTGATTTGTAGAAGAAGAAAGGATTAGATTCAGTTCAGGCACTGACAGCATTTGGCCTCCATTGTTTTCAGTATGAGAATACAAGAGAAATGAGGGAATATTTATAGCTGCCAGCCTCCAGAGTTCGACTGCCACATCAGCCTTAGGGGGAATTGGGCCATGGGTTGACACCCACTTGGGTCCGGACGCCGAAAATTAACATGGGAGCACTTTACAGGTGCGCCAGTGCAAAATACCTTGGTGCACTTGTCAAGTGCGCCGGTTTTTCCAACTCTTTTCGCCAAACTTCTATCGTCCATAACTTCTTCATACGTTGTCCGTTTTACGCAAACCAGGTATCTATCTTGACTGGAATTTCAAGATGGACGCAATGACATAGCCCGTTTCCCTTAATTCTGAATATTAAATTAATTATTCTTTAATTTATCTTTTTTAGTGTAGTTAAAATATGGGGTGTCACATTCTCCCCTACTTCAAAGGATTTCGTCCCCGAAATCTCCAAGTTAAGAAGAATGTATCCTACCATCCATCATCCATCCACTCATCCACCAATCACAGTCATCCTTTGTCCTTAAAATTTTCTAATGCTTATATGATCATATGCAAAGGTGTGTGTATATGTCCCAACACTAATGCGAAAGATCAAGCGGTCCACTGATTCAGTTGACCTCCTTAATGCAATGTATGTTTGTGTCATGAGTCCAACATGTATGCACAATCCTAGTATAACATGTAAGTTCTATATGGGTGCACAATCATCCGTCCAAATGCAACATCCATATGATGATACATTCTATTTCATCCATTAAAAGAAGAAAAATGCACACACATCCATATGCACTATGAGAGTGATTGAGCCGATCTAGTGCCTAATGTGTGTGTATATGCATCCACGAGCAACCACTAGCAAACACTTCCATCCACTTGCATCCATCAAACATAACATGTTTCAAACACATGTTTACAATCATGGGACTCCTACCTAAAGTTCTAAGAATCGATCGATAGGATATACTTAAATGATAGAAGCAAGCAAATAAAAGTTTTTGGAAGAGAGGTTAAGAACATTCCCTTAAAAAGAAAAGGGTACGAAGCGCAAAATCTTGTCTTTGATCTCTCAAGTTGCCTCCTCTTGGTTACGTAGCTTCTTAACTTCTGATCCAAGAATACAGAAAGGAACTCGTCTAATTGTCGCCTCCCGTTCTACCTTAACTTCTTCAAGCATGCTCAGCTCAACTACCTCTGTTGTATCGTGCAGACACTTCCGTAAACAATAAATATGGAAAAACATCATGAATATCCACACATAAGCGAAGAGAGTTTTACACCTTAGTTGCAAAGACAACTGAAGCACCCTACTCTGATATGCTTCGCCTAACCAACACCTTTTCAAGTAGCTCCCCTACTTGGTTGCTGAGCTCCCTCCTTTCCCTTGGAGCCATATGGCACACAGGTAATGCAACTGGTTTTACATTGTCCACTAGGTATGTACAAAAGTCGATCACGCGCCTCGGAGGTAAGCCCTGAACCCCCTCAAAACATCTGAATACCCACGAATTACTGGTACAGATTTCAGATCATCAATAGTTGCGTCAAGAGATTATAGGAAACTAAGCATGACGGACCCCTTTAGGGTTACAAGAAATTTCGAGGTTCTTCCTATGGCGAGTCAAAAATTTAACGACCCTCCTTTAACAATCTAGAATGGCACCATACATGGCTAGTCAATCCATCCCTAGAATCAGAAAGTATCATATAAAACCAAGTACATATGCATTATATTCAAATTCGACGCCTAACATAGATATTTTTAAACCCTGACAAATCATAGACAGATGAGCCGTACCCCTAATGGGGTTTGGTACGACAACGGGATCCAAAACCATACTAGTACTAAGGTGCAGAGATATAATCACAAAATCAGATATAAAAGAATGCGAAGCGCCTAAATAAAAAGTTCTAGCAGGATGATTGGAAAGAGAAAATCAAACTTTCAACGGAAACTTTCCTACCTCTATCCGGTACACCAGCCACGAGAGAATGCACCTGCCCTCTAGAAGATCCTTCCCTTTGGTCCTGCCCTTGCTTCTTCGGGCACTCCCTTGTATAGTGTTCGATTTCACCACAGTTGAAGTAAGCATTCTTCCTTTTTCTGCAGTATTTGACCAAATGACCCACGTTCCTGCAACCATGACATTTCTTTTTGCCTTGAGCCGTTTCGTGCTTTCCGCCCCCTTGTTGTTGTTCTTTCTTGGGCCACACTTTCTTGTTTTGTGTTTCCTCAACCTTAACTTCCTTCTTTTCAGCTTTATCTTCCTCATGCATTAAGGCCATATCAACGAGTCTCTCAAAAGTTGCTTCCATTGGAATATGGGACATAGCTAACCCATGAAGGGGTTCATTTAGTCCTTTAACAAACCGCAAGGTCTTCTTATGCGGAGTGTCTACTAGTTCCAAACCAAATCTAGCTAGCTGGTTGAATTTGTTCACATATTCTTTAACAGTCATGTCTACTTGTTTGAGCACCAAGAACTTCTCCATTTGCATGCTTTTCTCAGCTTGAGAAAGAAACTTCATTTCAAACCTCTATCTAAAGTCATCCCAAGTTTCCACCGGACACCCCGCTTGGATTACTTCCCACCAGAAGAAGCTTCATCCTTTAGTAGCCAGGCGGCTAACTAAATCTTCCTATGATCGTCCACATCAAAGATTCCAAACAATTCCTCTGTCTCCTTGATCCAATTCCTTGCCTCTACGAACGTCTCGGTTCCACGGAATGGCATTCCTCCCATAGCACTAAAATCTTTGCAGATCTTAGAGAAGTTATCTACTCGCGGAGGGGAAGGAGGAACAACGGGTGCAGCTGGGGGAGGAACATCAGCTTGACCACTGGTAGGTGCCGTAGCCTCTAGATACCTACAGAACCAGCCTGGTATCATAAGGTGGGAACGCAAGAAAGAAGAGGAAACAAAAAGGGTCAGACATAAAGTCTGGCGAGTCCAGTTACTTTTAGCAAGTAAATAAGTAAAAGTATCATGACAGACATACAAAGTGGATAAGAGAGATATCATCATAATAGGTAAGTGTGATAAGGTAAACATGATAGAGTATATTGCGCTTCTAGAGATTTCTCTGCACCAATACTAGTATAACAGATATGTAATAGGATTGCATACTACCTAATTGCTTAACAGAAACAGGATGATCCTAACAAAAATACAATGGTAGTTTTAGGTGTACTCTAGTAACGGATTTTAACCCAAATGAAATTAGCCGGTACCTAATCAGAAACAATAGGTGTTAGCCCAAATAGAAACACAGGTACTCCACAGAAATAGACAGGACTAGATGTACCCTATTTACTACCCCCCAATCGATCGGCTACCTATTCCGTAAATACCCTGTGTTGGCCCCATAGTAGGGTGTGTTACTTCCTAAAGTGGAAACCTAAAGAAGGATACAAACCTATTTACTGGTGCTACAGCAGCTTATTTTCCAAGATGTAGGTCGTACTCATGCACGCACATGAGTCCGTTGGAACGCGCCAGTACACACCTCCTCTTAGATAAACCTCTTACAATCAGTTCAGTAAGCGTGCCCTGACCCCTACCTAGTGTGGGGTCCCCCTTTAATACCAGAATGGGTTAATGACTAATATGGGTCCCACACAACAGATGACACAAGCCAACCCTTACAGATCTTGTGTCCCCAACTAACTAGGATTTTGACAGGTTATGCCTAACAGATTTAACATATTCACATATCCCCTACAGATTTACGGTTTAAACTTACAAGTTAACGGGTCCATATAACCCCAATATATTTAGCAGGTTAAGTGTTACAGACTAACAGGTTATCCCCTGTAACAACCCGCATTTTAAGTATCGAAAGAATGTAAAATATTTTTATTTCATTCTCTGGGGGGTTGGATCATTCTCATCTTTTAATATGTTGTTTATGGGGATGTGAGACATGTCCATAATTTTTACCAATTTTGTTTGTGACCATTTTGCCCTTATCAGCCTTGTACAGGGTATAACTTTTGACTTGGATCGAATCAGAGGGTGAGACCTGTGCCATTGGACAGGAATTGATTGTTACCTTTCCGTAGAGTGGTTACATTAAGGATTTGGCTCAGCGGTTTGGGAGAAATCGCTGTTTTAAGGTTTTTCAGTTGGATGTTCAGATTTGGAGAGCCTAATTGGCTGAATTGGGGAGGCCCATTAGTGGGATGGTGGAATCCTATAAATAGAGGGTGAGAGTGGAGGGAATTTTTTTTACTTTCCCATTCTCTCATTTTGAAGGCATTGATCTCCTTCTTCCTCTAACACCTTTCCAGCATTAAAAATCCAAATCTAAGGAGGGAAAAACAAAATAAACTCTGGGTCAGTCGTGTGACTGGTTTGAGTAAACTCCAATCATTTCAGTTTAACTTTTCAAAATCCTTTTAAAAGCAATGATAATCGTAAGACCGATTCACACATAAACACAGATGGTTTTTACCTTATGATAACCCAAAACATTTTTCAAAAATCAATACTATTCTGATATTATAATAGTGTCTAATACAAGTACTTAGAAATCTAGCAGAACGCTTTCATCTCATGTTCTACGTATATAATATGCAATCAAACCGTGGGCACTATTGGGGTATGGATTTCCAACTCTGATAAGGTATGGAACCACCTTCCGATCTGTGTACTCTAGAAGTGATACACTGGAGTTCAACCAGAACATCTTGTAACTCAGCCACACATGACTGGCCATTCATTTCACTTGAATGTTCCGAATATATTGTCACCTTGCGGTTGATATACCAACGTATCCGTTCCGGGAGATACTGAATTGAAAGAAGTAACAAATATGAATATTCTCTAGATGGTGACAATATACCATAATTGGGTGCGACCCACTTAGCCATGCGGGCTACCCGATTTCTGTCATTTCCTAGTTGATGAGGCTTGAGGTCATAACGTATCTTTTAACAGATCACTCCTTTGTTTACTTTGAATGCCACATTGTTATACCCGTTAAATCACAAATTGATTTCCCTAAAAATACCACGGGTATAAGCTTAGAGAAACGAATTCCTCCTCTACCAACGTAAATACATTTGAAACGGTCAACTTACACGATCTATCAGATATACTCTGTCAGACATTCGTCCATTCAAGTTGTCTTGGGACTGGACAATCCGAAGGAATTATTCTGTAATCCATCTTAGGAAATTTCTACCTAGGATCGCCAGAATAACCCTTGTATAAACTCCGTCTTCAATTGTCTTCGATCTATTTGATTCGAAACGATAATGCCCATACGGAGTGGTTTTCAGATAATAAATCTGATCCCGATCTCTCCGTATTGACAGCGGAAATAGTCAAAAACTTTGATAGTCAGTGATTTAACTATCAAAGAAGAACATGTGTTCAAACAACGGTCATATTCCCAAATGGAAATCTTACCGATCAATCATCATTTCATTTCCCACTTTCCCATTTATATCTAACCCAAATATCTTTTCAACTCGCTTAGCCTCTTAAGATTTCTTTGAAAAACGGTTCCATTTAATTTAAACTATTTATTACAGAAAATATATCTTGTCAATATCGGAAAAAATTTCCATTTCTTATTGCGCACCATTACTCTTCTCTATCGATTAGTCACTAACTATAAATTAGTAAGAGAATAACTCCCTAAGTATTAACCCCAAAGGCCGAAACCAACATCAGATCAATACCGATAAAGCCGTTCAACTAAACTAGTTTCCAGTTAGTTTCAAATTTTCTTAACTCCATTTAAATCTGCAAAATGTTTGCTTTTAAATCATTATTCACTTTTAAATGTGAATGTTATTTCTTTATAGAAAAAAACTTCTTTTATTAAATCAAATCTTGATTTAATTAAATAATTCCATTACAGTTTAAAATCCCATCTATCTAGTTCTTTTATAAATTCATATTCGTATTTCACTCCATATACTCCTATATAAATCAACTTCCTGTTAAATAAATATCAAGTTTACAACTAAATCTCGATTACCTATTTCTAATTATTTTTTTAAAGCAAATATTAACTATCTTTCCAATTACTGAATTATATAATATATAATTTATAAGAATAAATCATTTTAATAACATTCGACATTGTCGAATTTAAATTACAAATCCTTATTGATTTGCTTGAATTTTATTCCCATTTCGAATATCGAAATAATTTCATCGTTTTCTTTCTAACGATTTCCATCTTTCTTTTTAAATGGATTCTTTTCTTGAATTTATATTTTTAACAACTATTTAATAATAATCATTTTGCTTCGTTTATAAATATCGTTTATAAATCAAATTACATGTTTTTATATAATCAAAAACAAGTTATTATATTCTAATTGATCGAAATTCCATTTCTATATAAAACAGAAATTACTTTTTAAAACTCCAACTTGTTATCCAATATATTTCGAATATATTTTCCGGTATTTATATACCAATTATTTCACGTCAATGTTGTTCAACCACCCCAAACACACAATAATCAAAATAGAAAGAAGGGTTGTTGACCCGATATACATGTTTGTATAGAGATGTGGTGGGTATGAAATATTATATTTTAATATTAATCAAAACTTCACCTTGAAGTAATTCATTTAACAACCTTAAGCGACTTCTGTTTTCTGATAAAAATGCTAATCCTAGCATAGAGAAATATTCCGGACCCGATGGGACAGGTTTCGTCAAATTTCGACATCGTTTATGAAAAGTCCTTTATAATTATCGATGAAAAATCAAGCATTTAAAATCACTAAAATTACAGAAAAAATCCAATAAATTTGAAACCTTGACATTCTACTAGATCTCTTCCTAACATATCCAATGAATCTTGTTTCGTCTAAATCGGAGTTCATTTGGCCAGTCGTTTGTTCGTGTAAAGCCACCCCTGTCTAAATTGTATAAACAATTAAATAGAAACAGAGACATTTTTAGCCACCGAAGTCACACAATATCGGTTTGCCACGAAATTTGTTTTTCTTACAATAATTTAATGATACAGTCCCAATGAAACTAATTTCATCGAAAACTGAGACCATTTGCAAAAATGGTTATTTTAAAGGCCTATAATTTAATAACGATTTTCATAGCTACTATTTTAAAATTTGATTTGGCCATAACTAACAATCTATAACACAAAATCTGAATTTTTCTCTTTCATATGAAAATTATCATCAATACGGTTCCAACATTTCTTGTTTCACAGAATTCCGACTTATATCGGATCCTGTATATCCAATTGAAGTTCAAAACTCAATATTACGAACTGCAGCGCCATTTCGAGCTCGTTCTATATATATAAATATATATCATTCAAACTTCATTTTAAATAACGAATTAAATATTAAAATCTATTAATATTCCAAATAAAATATTTAAAATAATAAATTAAATTAAATATTTGCCTGCCAAATATACGGGTCGTTACATTCTTCCCCCCTTAAAATAATTTCGTCCTCGAAATTGCTAAGATAAGAAAAATGCTACAAATCCCGTTAATTTCCAAATCTCATTTTATTTTGAATCAAAAATCAATTCAATACCATATATAAATATTTTAAAAAATGTCAAAAATTATCTAACACATTAAATTCGTGGAAAAATTTGGCAGAGCCTCCCCTGCACGAAGTGACATCTGCGATATCGCAAGAACAAATAATATATATACATCCATGCACACGGTCGGAAAACTAAAATCAAACCCAAAATTTCATATTTTCGCGTAGGCGTACCTTTTATGAGCGCTGTTGAGCATGACTGCTCAACGTATATACGATTTACTCAACCAATATCAATTTACCTATCCATCTGACACCTGCACTTAACTCAATTCACATATGAGTAATAAATATATGAAATTCTGAGATAATATTTCACTAATCAACAATATAACTACACCCATTTCCAAAATCAAACAAACATCATCAATTCATTATCAAATACAAGGTTAAATCATATATTCCAATTCATATTCCGTTTCATTCCAGTTTAATTATACTGGAAATTATTCTTTAGTTTATCATTCATTTAGCTCCATTAAATTGTTGATTATTTCCATATAAACAAACTATCATCCAATATTAAACAATTCACAATCAACAACCAATACGCAACCAAATCAATTGAATTCACATTCAATATTAATATTTAATTTTTTGTTTCACATATCTGAACATCAATTGATTAATATCCGATTGATTTCTATTTGATTATTATTTATTCATCAAATTTCCAATTTCTAAATCTGTTTTTATTTAATTTCGATATCATTCTTAATTTAATTACACTTAACCAAGTTAAATTCCAATTCAAATTTCCAATTCAATTGGAATTCTATTCAAATCAATCAAACCCACAAATATCTCAATAATTTGATAAAATTATTTCTTTTATATACAAAAATAAAAATTTGGGTAAAATTACTTCATTTACCCTCTTTACAAAACGATATCGTATCCATTGTCAGTTCAATGCTTCTCATCAATTGAACTGATCAAATAACACAATACAAAACATTTGTATATAAAATTTACAAATACGCTCTCATATATATACACTCAATCTCGATCTAGGGTATTACTAACCCAATATCTATCGAGTTATACCAAAGAGCCAAGGTTATTCCTAAACCAATAGCTCTGATACCACTGTAACAACCCAAGGACTTTCGGCCCCGAAAATCGACATAAATACAATTATGTATCTCATGTCGACCTTCCAAGCACCGAAAACACAGAGACATTATTAGAAAGAAATGAGAGGGTGAGATAAGAAAGAAAGAAATATTAGAATAGAAGAAGAAGAAAAATAAACAACACAACACACAGCGGAAAAAAATATGATACAGAAATAAATCTTTATTGAGAGCTTTAAAAATACTTACAATCATTAGAGTACATCACATATCTAGACACTTATAACTTGTCCTCATACACAATGGACAGCGGAATACACACCATATAATCTCATACGTCTGAACACTTCCAGCTCGTCTCTTGACTTTTTAGCATCCGATAAACTGGACCTGTACACCATGGTCTAACCCAAGCATTTACAAAACACTGGGTCAGTCTGGTGAACCAGAGGTGAGAAACACTCGCATAATATTAAGGGGATCATCCAACTTGATTTTAAAGTTCAAAAATCTTTTCGAGAGAAAAGGGTAATCGTAAGACCAAATCCACACATAAATACGGATGGTTTTTACCTTACGATAACCCAAAGCATTTTTGAAATAATATCTTTTCTGATATTATTGTAGTGTCTACATATAAGTAAATATCAATCTAGCAGAATGCTTGCATCTCACGCTCCACATACATAGTATACAATCAAAACTACGGGCGCTTATTGGAGATTGGATTCCGACTATGATAAGGTATGGAACCACCTGCCGATAGTGTATCTCTAGACGGGAATACACTGGGTTCAACAAGAACGTCTTGCAACCCGGCCCACACATGACCGACCACTCATTTCGCTTGAGTGTATCGAATGTATATCACCAACGGTTGGGCTCAAACCACCGTTTCTCGAAAAGGGACAGCATCAAAATAGATTAAAGAAGCAAAAGGATATTCTATAGATAGGTGATTATACACCCTAATGGGAGCGACCCACATAGCCATGCTGCCTGCCTGATTTTTTTCATTTCCCGATTGATAAGGCTTGAGGTTTAGATTAACCTTTGAATATCGGGTCATCATTCACTTTGAATGCCACATCGTCAGATCCATCAGATATCACTAATTGACTTCCACAAAAATACTCAAATTGGAGGCTAAGAGAACGGTAATTCTCCGCCAATAACTATAGCACGTTTGAAGAAATCAATGTACGTGATCCCTTTGGAAATACTTTGTCAGGCATCCGCCCATACAAGTCATCCAGAAACAGGATGAACTGAAGGCACTCTCCTGCTGCATCCCATATAAGAATCACCCATGGATCAGTAGCGAGAAGTCCTTGCAACCCGTAGATTCCAACCACAACAGAATCACAACTTATCTCTACTTGCTAGGCAGAGAATATTAGTGGTTCTTCCGTTTATGAAAATCTACGGTCTTTAGTGCTCCATCTCGATCATCTTTTGATATCTTCACGTATTTGTTGGTCGGAATGGTTTTTGAATATAAATTCGATCCCGGTATTTCCGTACCAATAATCATATTGGCCATATTTGATAGTCGGTTATTTAACTATCAAAATAAAAGTGATTCAATCATGAACATCCAATGAGTTCACTAGTTCAGTATTCAACATCAATTGGGCCTTTTAAATTAAATAAAATGTAAATATAAAATTCTTATATATTTTGATATTACAAATATAACTCTTCGCTTCTTATTTAACATAAGATTTTATTTTTCAAAACTATTTCAAAAACATTATAATTCATTATATATATATATATATATATATATATATTCCTAACCTTGTTCTTAACAAATTTCATGCAAACCATTGTTATTTGAGAATAATATCCAATCTCTATTCTTAGAATAAACTCATTCCAAAAACTTACCGCTTTTATTTCCTTTTACTTTTGGAATATCATTGTATATGTATATATATATATACACACTCTCTAATTTTCTTATTTCCGTTACTCTGGGGATTTCACTATATATATATATACTCAAATCCTTTTTATTTCAGTTAATTTGGAAATCTAAATATATATACACTCCAATTTTCCACCACACATTGCATTATTATTCCTTTAATGGAAATAATCAATTATCACTAATCCCTTTTACCATTACAACAAATATCATCCTTAGATAATCCATTTAGCGTTCAAGTTGGGGTATTTTAATTACCTCTTAGACCTTGATCGACAACGTTCATATCATAATATGAAAACCAGTTGTAATCCAAAAACCGATACTTCACTCTAATACCAATACAAGTTCCCATTTTACTATTTTATTCAAAATACGGTTTCATACAACCTTCTTATCTCTTTGAAAATCTCCTTCTCGAATATAACATTATTCCTTAATTTAATAATTAAGTAATTCCTTATAAAATGCCACTTTTTAACCTTTGCCTTTTTAAACAATTTCATTCCATAATTCGGATTTGTTATCAAATCCTATGATCCACTTCTTTACCCAAATTCACTTTTACCAATCCCTTTCCAAATTCATTCAACCATTCCTACTTTGGAAATCTTATTTTAATTCCCCTTCTTACTTAATCCCATTATTCAGTAGCGTTAATTTATAATTAACGATATAATACCTCATTGCTTTTATAACCCTTGTTTAAATAAATTCTAGTTTGATCTAACCCTTTCTGTTCTCAATTCCCTTTTTAAATGAATTTCCATTAAAAAGTAATTTTCTAGATTATTATAAATTAAAATAATAATTTACTTTGATCATTAACTACTTCAATAGTTAATCCCTTTATTTACTAAAATAAATATTAATTCCCTTTTTTTAAATCTTTTAATTCAAAATAATATATATTTAAAAATCTATATTCAGTTTTAAAATAAATTTTATAACTTCAGTTCTATTGATTCACCGGATGGTAAATCAATATAAACAAAACAATTGATTTTATCGGCCATCTGTTGCCCAATACTCAACCAATACTGCCCATTGGTTTAAACATAATAGTTGTTGAATTTTTAGTCAACTACTAATAATCAAATCAATCACCCGATCAGGACAGTTCATATATGATAATATGAAAATAATTAATATATTTGAGGAATTCCGTTGGTCCCCTCAAACTTGTTCTTCCCTATATTCGAAACTGGTTATTTCAAATCAGAACATTCAACTCCATCTAACTGATAATTAATAACAACCATTTAACATCAACCAATAAACAAAACAATTCAATTAGTTCAAACAATTCAAACCATTAAACACGTTTATTTTATAAACGTGACCAACAAGGTAAGTTACCTCTATTGGATCAGATCATTAAAATAACGATTCGATATTTTACTGAAATTAAACACGGTTTAATTTCACGGGTTAAATCAACAAATAAATATATAACTAGAAAACAGTCAACCCACTAGCAACCAGAGCACACAAAATAAAAACCCGATTTATATAAAATATAAATGGGGAGAAATGATTGAGTTTAACTCACCTTGGTTTTGATTCTCTTGTCAACAGCTCGTTTCAGTTAAATTAAATCAGTGTTTAATTTAACTGAAAACCCAGTTGATTCCAATTCCGTCCGGCACTGTTCCTGAATGTTCTGTCCATTGATGCGATTTTAATGACATCTGGTTTGTCCAATTCTGATATCACAGTTAGAGGTTATAAAAATATAGACGATTCAAATTAACTAATAAATCCTCTAATTGTAAATTAATAAGCTAATTATTTTGATTACAAATGAAGTTAGACTGATTGGGTTCGCAGTTTTGTTGGTTCCCTTCTTTGTTTCGTACTGCTCTTCATTACCAACTGCATCCATTAATACTACATTTAATCTATTTCAGACCGCATGTTAGTTTAATTAAATAACTACTTAAATCTTCTAATTACAAATTTACCCAGTTAAATTAATACGTTAAAAACAATGGTGGTCGATCCTTCTTCTAGTCTCCTAGGCTTTACAGCCCTTCACGGATTCCTTCTCCAACCCTGTCACAACGCAGGATCTGTTATGATATATATATGGTTATAATTTATACTAATGATAGTTTTAATTAAACTAATACTTCACATAATTTCGGCGGATACGTTAATGCTTTCGGTCCTTTATTTCCTTTTCAAATTCAACGTTACACTTTGTCTAACTTCGTTGGAAAAATCACAGGTGCCACTAATTTCCTTCTACCACATTGCTTTCCCAATCCTTCGTTCTTGAAACTATACTTGCGGACCATACTCCCCTTCCTCCCTTTCACGTACTGTTTCCCAAAATCTGCTAATTCCTCAACACCAAACCTATCCATGTCTTGAATAATTACCACCGCTCCATCGTTCAGGCCGCCGGAGCCCCATCCAACACCCTCGCCAAACGCACCTCGATCCGCCTACCCTTCTCCAGAAGCATTGTCCTTCCCATTTTGAATACCTTCGCTGCTTCGCTCCTCTTTATAGAACCTCCCACCGATCGTTTAAACAAACACTGCGCCATCATAGAGTTCACCGTCGACTGATCTAGGACCCTCACCACAACCACACCAATGCCTAGAACGCCACTTCTACAGCTTCCGCCTTTCGTCAGTCATAGTCATTTGAACGTTGGAAATTTCGAACCAGCTTGAGACTGCTCCGATGATCGACGTCCGATCATAGTCGTTGGATCGACGGATCTCCTCAAGCAGATCATTTTTGTATTATATAGTTTTGGAAATTAACAAGTGGATTTGGATTAAAAGAAGGGAGAAGATCAGAATGTTCCTGTCCGTAAAAATAAAAATGGAGGTGGCATTTGTTACTGCATTGACCACGCTAGTAAAAAAGAAGGGTTGTTGACCCGATATACATGTTTATATAGAGATGTCGTGGGTATGAAATATTATATTTTAATATTAATCAAAACTTCACCTTGAAGTAATTCATTTAACAACCTTAAAAGACTTCTGTTTTCTGATAAAAATGCTAATCCTAGCATAGAAAAATATTCCGGACCCGATGGGACAGGTTTCGTCAAATTCCGACATCGTTTGTGAAAAGTCCTTTATAATTATCGATGAAAAATCAAGCATTTAAAATCACTAAAATTACAGAAAAAATCCAATAAATTTGAAACCTCGACATTCTACTAGACCTCTTCCTAACGGGTCCAATGAATCTTGTTTCGTCCAAATCGGAGTTCATTTGTCCAGTCTTTGTTCGTGTAAAGTTACCCTGTCTAAATTGTATAAACAAATAAATAGAAACGGAGACATTTTTAGCCACCGAAGTCACATACGATATGGGTTTGCCACGAAATTTGATTTTCTTACAATAATTTAACGATACGGTCCCAGTGAAACTAATTTCATCGAAAACTGTGACCGTTTGCAAAAAATGGCTATTTTAAAGGTCTATAATTTAATAACGATTTTCATAGTAACTATTTTAAAATTTGATTTGGCCATAACTAATAATCTATAACACGAAATCTGAATTTTTCTCTTTCATATGAAAATGATCATCAATACGGTTCCAATGTTTCTTGTTTCACAGAATTCCGACTTATATCGGATCTTGTATATTCAATTGAAGTTCAAAACTCCATATTACGATCTACAGCGCCATTTCGAGCTCGTTTTATATCTATATAAATATATATCATTCAAACTTCATTTTAAATAACGAATTAAATATTAAAATATATTAATATTCCAAATAAAATATTTAAAATAATAAGTTAAATTAAATATTTGACTACCAAAAATATGGGCCGTTACATTCTTCCCCCTTAAAATAATTTCGTCCTCGAAATTGCTAAGATAAGAAAAATGCTACAAATCCCGTTAATTTCCAAATCTCATTTTATTTTGAATCAAAAACCAATTCAATACCATATATAAATATTTTCAAAAATGTCGAAAATTTTCTAACACATTAAATTTGTGGAAAAATTCTGCAGAACCTCCCCTGCACGGAGTGACATCTGCGATATCGTAGGAACAAATAATATATATACATCGACCCACATGGTTGAAAGACAAAAATCAAACCCAAAATTTCATATTTTCGCGTAGCCGTACCTTTTACGAGCGCTATTGAGCATGCTTGCTCAACGTATATACGATTTACTCAACCAATATCAATTTGCCTATTCATCTGACACCTGTACTTAACTCAATTCACATATGAGTAATAAATATGTGAAATTTTGAGATAATATTTCCCTAATCAACAATATAACTACACCCATTTCCAAAATCAAACAGAGAGCATCAATTCATTATCAAATACAGGTTAAATCATAAATTCCAATTCATATTCGGTTTCATTCCAGTTTAATTATACTAGAAATTATTCTTTAGTTTATCATTCATTTAGCTCCATTAAATTGTTAATTATTTCCATATAAACAAACTATCATCCAATATCAAACAATTCACAATCAACAACCAATACACAACAACCAAATCAACTGAATTCACATTCAATATTAATATTTAATTTTTTGTTTCACATATTTGAACATCAATCGATTAATATCCGATTGATTTGATTATTATTTATTCATCAAATTTCCAATTTCCAAATCTGTTTTATTTAATTTCGTTATCATTCTCAATTTAATTACACTTAACCAAGTTAAATTCCAATTCAAATTTCCAATTCAATTTGAATTCTATTCAAATCAATCAAACCTACTAATATCTCAATAATTTGATAAAATTATTTCTTTTATGTACAAAAATATAAATTTGCGTAAAATTATTTCATTTACCCTCTTTACAAAATGATATTGTATCCATTGTTAGTTCAATGCTTCTCAACAATTGAACCGATCAAATAACACAATACATAACATTTGTACATAAAATTTACCAATATGCTCTCATATATATACACTCAATCTCGATCTAGGATATTACTAACCCCATCTCTATCAAGTTATACCACATAGCCAAGGTTATTAACGACCCAAGGACTTTCGGCCCCGAAAATCGACATAAATACAATTCTGTATCTCATGCTGACCTTCCAAGCACCGAAAACACAGAGACGTTATTAGAAAGAAATTAGAGGGTGAGATAAGAAAGAAAGAAATATTAGAATAGATGATGAAGAAAAAGAAACAGCACAACACAAACTCTCACATCGCAGCGGAACAAAATATGATACAGAAATAAATCTTTATTGAGAACTTTAAAAATACTTACAATCATCAGAGTACGTCACATATCTAGAAAGTTATAATAACTTATCCTCATACACAATGGACAACGGAATACACAAAATATAATATCATACGTCTGAACACTTCAAGCTCGTCTCCTGACTTTGCAACATTCGATAACCTGGACCTGTACACCCCGGTCTAACCCGAGCATTTACAAAACACTGGGTCAGTTTGGTGAATCAGGGTGAGGAAAACTCGCACAGTATTAAGGGGATCATCCAACTTGATTTTAAAGTTCAAAAATCTTTTCGAAAGAGAAGAATAATCGTAAGACTAAATCTACACATAAATATGGACGGTTTTTACCTTACGATAACCCAAAACATTTTTGAAATCAATATTTTTTCTGATATTATAGTAGTGTCTACATACAAGTAAATATCAATCTAGAAGAACGCTTGCATCTCACGCTCCACATACATAGTATACAATAAAAAATGCGGGCGCTTATTGGAGATTGGATTCCGACTATGACAAGGTATGGAACCACCTGCTGATAGTGTATCTCTAAAGGGGAATACACTAGGTTCAACAAGAACTTGCAGCCTGGCCCACACATGACCGACCACTCATTTCGCTTGAGTGTATCGAATGTATATCACCAACGGTTGGGCTCAAACCATCGTTTCTCGAAAAGGGACAACATCAAATTAGATTAAAGAAGCAAAAGGATATTCTCTAGATAGGTGATTATACACCCTAATGGGAGCGACCAACATAGCTATGCTGCCTGCCCGATTTTTGTCATTTCCCGGTTGAGGAGGCTTGAGGTTTAGATTAACCTTTGAACATCGGGTCATCATTCACTATGAATGCCACATCGTCAGATCCATCAGATATCACTAATTGACGTCCATAAAAATACTCTAATTGGAGGCTAAGAGAACGACAATTCTCCGCCAACAACTATAGCACGTTTGAAGAAATCAACGTACGTGATCCCTTTGGAAATACTCTGTCAGGCATCCGTCCATACAAGTCATCCAGCAACAGGATGAACCGAAGGCACTCTCCTACTTCATCCAATATAGTAATCACCCCATGGATCAGTAGCGAGAAGTCCTTTCAACCCGTAGATTCCAACCATGACAGAATCACAGCTTATCTCTACTTGCTAGGCAGAGAATATTAGTGGTTCTTCCGTTTATGAAAATCCACGGTCTTCAGTGTTCCATCTCGATCATCTTTTGATATCTTCACATATTTGTTGGTCGGAATGGTTTTCGAATATAAATTCGATCCCGGTCTTTCCGTAGCAACAATCGTGTTGGTCAGATTTGATAGTTGGTTATTTAACTATCAAAATAAACAGTGATTCAATCATGAACATCCAATGAGTTCATTAGTTCAGTATTCAGCATCAAATGGGAATTTTAAATTAAATCAAATGTAAATTTAAAACTCTTAAATATTTTGATATTACGAATATAGCTCTTCGCTTCTTATTTAACATAAGATTTTATTTTTGGAATATCGTTATATATGTAAATATATATATATATATATACTCTCTATTTTTCTTATTTCTGTTACTCTGGGGATTTCACTATATATATATACACACTCAAATCCTTTTTATTTCCGTTAATTTGGAAATTTAAATATATATACTCCAATTTTCCACCACACATTGCATTATTATTCCTTTAATGGAAATAATCAATTATCACTAATCCCTTTTACCATTACAACTAATATCATCCTTAGATAATCATGATATCGTTCAAGTTAGGGTATTTTAATTACCTCTTAGACCTTGATCGACAACGTTCATATCATAATATGGATACCAGTTGTAATCCAAAAACCAATACTTCATTCTAATACCAATACAAGTTCCCATTTTACTATTTTATTCAAAATACTGTTTCATACAACCTTCTTATCTCTTTGAAAATTTCCTTCTCGAATATAACATTATTCCTTGATTTAATAATTAAGTAATTCCTTATAAAACGCCACTTTTTAACCTTTACCTTTTTAAACAATTTCATTCCATAATTCGGATTCGTTATCAAATCCTATGATCCACTTCTTTACCCAAATTTACTTTTACCAATCCCTGTCCAAATTCATTCAACCATTCCTACTTTGGAAATCTTATTTTAATTTCCCTTCTTACTTAATCCTATTATTCAGTAACGTTAATTTATAATTAACAATATAACACCTCATTGCTTTTATAACCCTTGTTTAAATAAATTCTAGTTTGATCTAACCCTTTCTGTTCTCAACTCCCTTTTTACTTAGTTCGAATATTTAAGTCACATTTATTTAAGTTGTCGCTTAAATTTCCCTTTTATAACTTCGTTACAAAGCTCAGGTTTAAAATAAAATATGTTCATAAACTCCTTTCACCATTCCATTGGATTTCATTTCAACTTCGATTACTTTTTAAATGAATTTCCATTAAAAAGTATTTTTTCTAGATTATTATTAATTAAAATAATAATTTACTTTGACCATTAACTGCTTCAATAGTTAATCCCTTTATTTACTAAAATAAATATTAATTCCCTTTTTTAAAATCTTTTAATTCATAATAATATATATTTAAAAATCTACCTTCAGTTGTAAAATAAATTTTATAACTTCAGTTCTATCGATTCACCGGATGGTAAATCAATATAAACAAAACAATTGGTTTGATCGGCCATCTGCTGCCTAATACTCAACCAATACTGCCCATTGGTTTAAACAAAACAGTTGTTGAATTTTTAGTCAACTATCAATAATCAAATCAATCACCTGATCAGGACAGTTCATATATGATAATAAATAATATATTTGAGGAATCCCGTTGGATCCCTCTAACTTGTTCTTCCCTGTATTCGAAACTGGTTACTTCAAATCAGAACATTCAACTCCATCTAACTGATAATTAATAACAACCATTTAACATCAACCAATAAGCAAAACAATTCAATCAGTTCAAACAATTCAAAACATTAAACACGTTTATTGTATAAATGTGACCAACAAGGTAAGTTACCTCTATTGGATCAAATCATTAAAATAACGAATCGGTATTTACTGAAATTAAACACGGTTTAATTTCACGGGTTAAATCAATAAATAAATAGATAACTAGCAAACAGTCAACCCATTAGCAACCGGAGCACACATAATAAAAACCCGATTTATATAAAATATAAACGGGGAGAACTGAGTGAGTTTAACTCACCTTGGTTTTGATTCTCTTGTCAACAGCTCGTTTCAGTTAAATTAAATCAGTGTTTAATTTAACTGAAACCCAGTTGATTCCAATTCCATCCGGCACTGTTCCAGAATGTTCTGTCCGTTGATGCGATTCTAATGACATCTGGTTTGTCCCATTCTGATATCACAGTTAGAAGTTATTAAATATAGACGATTTAAATTAACTAATGAATCCTCTAATTGTAAATTAATAGGCTAATTACTTTGATTACAAATGAAGTTAGACTGATTGGGTTCGCAGTTTAACTCGTTCCCTTCTTTGTTTCGTACTGCTCTTCATTACCAACTGCATCCATTAATACTACATTTAGTCTATTCCTCATCGCATGTTAGTTTAATTAAATAACTACTTGAATCTTCTAATTACAAATTTACCCAGTTAAATTAATACGTTAAAAATAATGGTGGTCGATCCTTCTTCTATACTCCCAGGCTTCACAGCCCTTCGCGGATTCCTTCTCCAACCCTGTCACAACGCAGGATCTGTTACGATGTATATATATATGTATGGTTATAATTTATACTAATGATAGTTTTAATTAAACTAATACTTCACATAATTTCGGCGGATACGTTAATGTTTCCGGTCCTTTGTTTCCTTTTCAAATTCAACGTTACACTTTGTCTAACTTCGTTGGAAAAATCACGGGTGCCACTAATTTCCTTCTGCCACATTGCTTTCCCACTCCTTCATTCTTGAAACTATACTTACAAACCATACTCCCCTTCCTCCCTTTCACGTATTGTTTCCCAAGATCGGCTAGTTCCTCAACACCGAACCCGCCCATGTCTTCAATATTTACCACCGCTCCATCGTTCAGGCCGCCGAAGCCCCATCCAACACCCTCCCCAAATGCGCCTCGATCCGCCTACCCATCGCCGGAAGCACTGTCCTTTCCAGTTTTAATACCTTCGCTGCTTTTCTCCACTTTACATAACCTCCCACCGATCGTTTAAACAAACACAGCGTCATCATAGAGTTTACCGTCGACTGATTTGGGACCCTCACCACGACCGCACCAATGCCTAGAACGCCACTTCTACAGCTTCCGCCTTTCGTCAGTCACAGTCATTTGAACGTTGGACTTTTGAACCAGCTTGAGACTGCTCTGATAATCGATGTCCGATCATAGCCATTGGATCGACGGATCTCCTCAAGCTGATTATTTTGTATTATATAGTTTTGGTAATTAACAAGTGGATTTGGATTAAAAGAAGGGAGAAGATCAGAATGTTCCTATCCGTAAAAATAAAAATGGAGGCGGCATTTGTTACTGCGTTGACCACGCTAGTAAGAAAGAAGGGTTGTTGACCCGATATACATGTTTATATAGAGATGTGGTGAGTATGAAATATTATATTTTAATATTAATCAAAACTTCACCTTGAAGTAATTCATTTAACAACCTTAAACGACTTCTGTTTTCTGATAAAAATGATAATCCTAGAATAGAAAAATATTCCGGACCCGATGGGACATGTTTCGTCAAATTCTGACATCGTTTGTGAAAAGTCCTTTATAAGTATCGATGAAAAATCAAGCATTTAAAATCACTAAAATTACAGAAAAAATCCAATAAATTTGAAATCTCAACATTCTGCTAGACCTCTTCCTAACGGATCTAATGAATCTTGTTTCGTCCAAATCGGAGTTCATTTAGCCAGTCGTTTGTTCGTGAAAGTTACCCCTGTCTAAATTGTATAAACAATTAAATAGAAACGAAGACATTTTTAGCCACCAAAGTCACATACGATATCGGTTTCCACGAAAATTGATTTTCTTACAATAATTTAACGATACGGTCCCAATGAAACTAATTTCTTCGAAAACTGAGACCGTTTGCAAAAATGGCTATTTTAAAGGCCTATAATTTAATAACGATTTTCATAGTGACTATTTTAAAATTTGATTTGGCCATAACTAACAATCTATAACACGAAATCTAAATTTTTCTCTTTCATATGAAAATTATCATCAATACGGTTCCAACGTTTCTTGTTTCATAGAATTCCGACTTATATCGGGTCCTGTATATTCAATTGAAGTTCAAAACTCCATATTACGAACTGTAGCGCTATTTCGAGCTCGTTTTATATTTATATAAATATATATCGTTCAAACGTCGTTTTAAATAACGAATTAAATATTAAAATCTATTAATATTCCAAATAAATATTTAAAATAATAAATTAAATTAAATATTTGACTGCGAAAAATACGGGTCGTTACATGATATTTACAAGTTAATATGATATTTTATTTAATCTAAAAATTGAATTTATTTTAGTATATGGGCTTTACCAATTTTCCTTTTGTCGGCCCATCACCCAGCTTAAAGCCCATCCGCTCTTGGCTCCTCCTCCATCTGGAAAACGTCTATCGAACCATTAAAAAAGGGACTCGCAAGCTTCTTGTTTCTATTTTTTTCTTTCTTCTTTTCTTTATTTTAATTTTGTTTTGAGCTTACCTTTTTGATTTGGCCCATCACCCCATACTCAAAAAGAAAACCACCCGCTTCCCACTCAAACCCAACTCTTAATAGTATCCATCTTCTCTGAATTTTCACCACGCTCTAGATCATTTTAATGGCCATACTCGAAACATCCTTTTCTCCCCTTATCTCAGTGTTTTAGCTTACTAAATTTGAACAAAAATTACCTTAAATCATATCACTGCCTTCTCTCCGTTACCATACCAGCTTTATTCAACTCGGCTCCCCCACTGGAAAACCTCCCTCTGCCCGAACATTTGATTTGTAACTTGAATCCTAGCGCTTACTGTATTTCCACTACACTTCTTCTCCACACGTCCTCACTGCTGTTTAGACTCCACCAAAAGACCGCGCTACCACCTCCTCTCCAAGTAGCGATAACCCCCAAGCTCCATTGAAATGTGCGCCCTGACCTTGTAAACCTCGCACCACAATGACTCCCTATCCCTACTTTCAAATTAGCATGCAACAACAACCGCATGTATCACCTCAACAGTCCCATATGTGAACACATGCAACAGCATGTGCCAACTGAAGCAGCAATGTATGTTATCCATGCTGAACGCTACCACACACACATACGAGTCCCTTTCCCATCGAATATTTCACTAAACAAGTCCCTCACGTTTGCTCCTCTTCATCGCATCCTAATAGTGGTGCTCACCCTGCTGTACTGCTCGAAGACGGTCGTGAACAAGACAGTGTTCAAAGTCCGTGAAATGATACAGAAATGAAGAGGATCTTATAGGAAGCTCGAATATATTTAGTTTTGTATTGATTTTTATTGAGGCTATTTAGTTTTGGTTTGAAACTTCCTAGAGCTGAAGGAAATAACGAAGACATCTTAGGTATATTTATAGATGGTCGAATCTTCACAATGAAGTAATAGGGTATGTTGTAGGTGTTGAAAATTGTCTAGAGTAGCTGCTTTCACATCACAGTCCTATCTGTTTTAAATGCTACGTTGAAAAGGAACTTGTACCCAAACCTTACTAATGAAGGCATAAATATATATAGATTTATTTATTTAGGGTACCCTACTGCGAAAAATCTCGTTTGTTTCTAGACTGCTAACGACAAAAATAAAAATACCATTGTGATGGGCAATGTATTACAATCCCAAAAATATAATAATATAGACAAGACAATTTATTTTGTGATATTTCGAAATACCGACATAGGGTGTAAAATACTCCAAATAAAAAGTGGTTTATTTTCCAAATTAAAATTTTCAGTAAAATTTTAAAAAATAAACTATAATACGTCTGGAATATCTTGTCCAAATTTGAAACCAATATTTAATTATAATTAAATATATTGTTATAGTTTATAAGCGATTCCATAACGACTATTTGAAAATTTGATTTGAACATAACTCGCAATCCATAAGACAAAATCTCGTTTTTTCACTTCCACTAGAAAATTACTGTTTAGTAGATTCCAACATTTCTTGTTTTAAAGAAATTCAACTTATAACGGACTCTGTATACTCAATTGAAGTTCAAAACTCAATATTACGAACTACCGCGACATTATGAGCTCGATTATAATTTATATTATAATTAATACTTTCAGTTGTCGTTTAATTAATACATTCATTATTATAATTCAATACTAAACTAAATTAAATCTCATGTATTATCCAATTCACAAACTAATGCGAATTCAACTCATTTTCGACCATTTCAGAAATTAAAAGTATTATCACATTATTTATAATAATAAGTATAAATCAGTATTATTTAAATATTCAAAATATTTGAATACCAACCATTTAAATTATCAAACCGATATATTATAATAATTAAATTAATTAATTATTAAATCATGGAAATTCTGGAACGTTACATTCCTTCCCACTTAAAAGAATTTCGTCCCCGAAATAACAAAGGTGGAAAAATGCTATGAATCTTATTAAATAGGTCATTTGTTTTATTTCTTTAAATTCCAATTTCAATTAAACCAATTTATTTTCAAATTAAATATTAATTTATTCTTACGAATGAAAATTCTGAAAATTTTCAAACACTTTAAATTTCCGAATTTTTTTGCCAGTGTCTCCTTTGCACGGCTCAATCGGTACAACTTCAACTCGCCTCTCCGGGCCTTAACCAATCTAAAAGAAAATCAAACAGCCAAACGGCTTGCCAAACAGGTTCATAAATCTCATATCCAAATAAAACATAAACTCGTACCTTTTTGTTGGGCATTCAACACTATCTCTTCCATTTGATATCACTTCAGCATAAACCAATATCATTCCCAATTGATTTCCGGTCAATTTATCCTCAGATCCAAATCCTTTTCTAATACCGAAGTCGAATTCCATTTCAAACTCAAATTAAATTCCAAATTCTTAACAAATCGGTTCCACTCTAGAATATCTCTAAATCAGTCCATCTTTATTTAACTTAGTTTAAGTTAATTCCAATTTATTTATTCACTCTTACCTGTTCAGCTATTTAACTTTATATGTTAATTTAAATTCCAGAATTCAAATTCCTTGGTTTTATTTCAAATTTGTTTGAAATCATACACATTTACATATAATAGTAGTAATCCAAATAAATTGAAATTTTGACAACTTGATCCCTCAAAACAAAATCTTTGATAGTAATCCGTCACTTAGAAACTTGAAAATGAATATTGTTGATGTCGCGACCCACCATAAGTGTTATTTTCCATTGTTCGAAATGAGTTAAAAAATATATCACTTTTAAAAAACATTTTCAAACACTCCATTTTCAAATTACTACAAAAATATCTTTTCAACACCGGGAAAACATTTCAAACTTTCCCAAGATCTTGAAATTTACATATTTTAAATCCAAAATCCATTTGCAAATACCCTTCCAAATTCCAGAATTTTAAATTCCAATTCTGTTTTAACTTCAGATTTAATCTATTTGATTCTATATTTTACACTCATATGAATTCTGATGGGTTATATTTATAACCATCTCAATTATAATCTTATTCGATTATAACAACAACCAACACAACCAATATACTATAATAATTCCAATATCAACTATTATTTCATATCAAAATAATTTTGGGTAAAATAATTTACCCTCATTTCAAAACATATTGTATCGGTTCATTGTATTTAAGTTTTTAGAAATCCCTATCGACATTGTGGTGCCCTACTATCGACCAGAATTCATAAGCCGCTCCATCAATAAATCTCCACAATATAAAATCATTTTTATATAATGTACAAATACGTTCGCTCGTATATATACACTCAAACTCAATCTAGGATATTACTAATCCCATCTCTATCGAGTTACGCCACAGAGACAAGGTAATCACTTAACCTTCAGCTCTGATACCACTATAACGACCCAAAGATTTTCGATCCTGAAAATCAACACAAAACCCATGTCAACTATTCAAGCATCGGAAATACCAGATCATTAATAGAAAGAAGTTAAAGGATGAGAAATAGAAAGAAAGAAGGTTAGAATAGAAGAAGAAAAAGATCACAACACAACAGAATCATAGTAACATGAATCTCACAGCGGAGCGAATAAAATATATTATATAACAACTTAGAAATATAAAACTATAACTTTATATACTTACCAGTATAACACATAACATCATAGCGGAAATATACTTTATATATAACTAATGTTGAAGCCTCCTGCTCCAAGATCCTCCAGGTATATCTGTAAAATCCCGACTACTTAACTGGCCATACAAATTTGGGCACCTAAGAGTTCAGGGAAAACAAAACAAAATAAACTCTGGGTCGGTCATGTGACTGGAGTGAGTAAACTCCAATCATTTCAATTTAACTTTTCAAAATCATTTTCAAAAGCAATGATAATCGTAAAACCGATTCACACATAAACATGGATGGTTTTTACCTTACGATAACCCAATTTTTTTTTCAAAAATGTAACGACCCGCATTCTACGCATAGGAGAATAGTAGAATATTTATTTGTTTTTCTTGTGAAGTCGTATGGTCGTGTAGTTTTGGGGAACGACTATTGGAGTCATTTCCCATGTTCATGATTTTTGTCGATTTTTAAATGACCGTTTTACACCTAGCTGATCTTTTTTCGGCCATAACTTTTGATTGGTAAGGAGTTTTGACCTGAAACCACTTCCATTAGATTCAGATGATGGTTTACCTTTCCTTAGAGTGGTCACATTAGCCAAACGAGCTCACCGTTTGGGAGATATGGCTGAAACAAGGTTTAGAAGGTGGAAAACAACCTAACCGGGCCTAATTAGGGTGATTAGCAAGAGGGCCCATAACCCATTTCGGGATTTGGGTTATGGGGAGGCTGAGAACAGTTAGGAAACGATTTTTATTTCATTTTTCAGCCGCCTAAAACATTTCCCTAACCCTAACAATGGCCTCCACCTTCTAATTTCATCCCAAATCGCTCTTAATCGCTTTCTAATTGAAGATTAAGCCAAGCTATGTCAAATGAAGTGGAAATAACAACAAATCAAGGTTAGAGTTGCTGTGTAGTCTTGGGGACAGCGCCAAACAGAGGATAATTTCAGATATATAGTTTGTTTGTGGCCAAGGTGAGTGGTTAGCTTTGTTTTTCACTAATTATGGCTAATTAGGGTAATTAGCGTTAATTAGCGAAATTATGTGTTGTAAAAATCTGGAAAAATTTGTAAAAGTTCCTAAATATTATTTTAGGCCTCTATTAGAAATTTGGGTTAATTTGGATAATTTTTGTTAATACTATCATTAGTTATGCCTAAACATGATTAAGGGGAAATATGGGTTTTTGGTATGTTTGATCCGTTTAAACTTGTCATATTGTTGTTTTTGTGTTTATGGTAGATTATACATGTTGCTATGACTGTTTGAAATGATTTATGATTGTTTAGAAAAGCTAGATTGGTCGAAAACGCCGTCGTATGGCGTAAATAGCTCGCTGGAAGAGTTGCACGAATTTGGACCGGATCGGATCGCCCCCCATACCCCGATCGTGGGGAATGACCACGAACCCCACACCCCGATCATGGGGAATGACCAAAATCCATACACCTCGACCGTGAGGGAAGACCACGATCCGCACCTCGACTGTGAGGGAAGACCACGATCCGCACACTGTGACCATGAGGGAAGATCACGATCCGCACACCTCGACCGTATGGAAGATGAGGAATCCTCACATAACGACTGTGAGGAATATGGCGAACCCTAGGAGGGCGATCGTGAGGAAGAGGACCACGAGCTGATGCAGAAGAGGACCTTGAACCGTCCATGAATCACGACCTGAATAGGAGACCCATGAGTTGCGCATGACTAGGAACCGCGAACCGCTGGCGAATCACGAACCGTGCACATCTGAACTGAAGTATGGACATGAATGGAAGTTTGGAGCTACGAGCCAAATGGAGATCGAACAGAGATGATGATGACTAAAACCCGAGATGCAAAGGTAGTTCAATTGAGAAGTTAGAACTCAGGATCCATACGGGAACCAACGAGTTAACTTCATGGTTGGGCTTTGCTGCGAGACGTGTGCTAAGGAGCTGTCGAAGTCCATAGCTTTGATTCACCACCGAGAGACGATTGTTAGGCTATGAGTCAGTGCAGTGGGGTAGTCATTAATTGTAACAACCCGAAAATCTGGGCCAGTTTAAAATTTTTATTTTGGCAATTTTAGCGAATTTTGATTATTTAAAATAGATTATTTTAAATAATATCGACGAGAAATTTATTTTGAATATAATTCAAACATATATATTATATACGTCGTCGTTAGAATATAAATATTTATTTATAATTATAAAAGGAACTGAAAATGGCGCGGTAGTTCGATAATTCGATTTCAAAATTCAAATGAATGTACCGGGGGCAAAATAATCCGGATTTTAGTGAAACCAAAAACAATAGGATCTAATAGAGAATATCTTTCCAACGAATCCGAAAAATCGAAATATCATAGCGGGAATCAAAAGATATGCCCAGTTGAAAATTCTGAATAGTCGCTATGGAATTCAGGCCCTTAAAAATAGCCATTTTGCAAACGACCTCGGATTTCGACGAAACCACTTTTGTTGGATCCGTGATGTAAAGTTATTGCTAGGTTTCAAATTTCATAATTTTTCGAATCAATATGTGAGCGTGGCAAAGGAAAACGCGTTTGACCAGTTTCAGTTGATTTTAATCGACTGGAAAATAGCCATTTTTCCAACGGTCTCGGAATTCGACGAAACTAGTTTTGTTAGGACCGTATCGTCAATACGAAGTCAGAAAATATTTTTCTGCAATTTATAGAGTTCCTATGTGACCCCGGTAAATTGAAATGTGCGTTCAAATTCAATATATAGAGTTATATGTTGATTTTAACGGAAACTGATCGAAATGATCGAACCAGCCTGCGATACATATCCCATTGCGTTCGGAATGGGGGTAATTAGCTATGGACGACAGGCGGTGGGTCTCGTTTCGAGGTCGAAAATAAAAGTTGCTTTTTGAAATTAAATAATAAAATAAATTAAAAATATTATAATAACCCCCCTTCCTTAATCTCTTCACCGTTCAGAATTTTTAAAAGAAAAAAAACCCGATCCAGACAAAAACCCACTCCACCTTGGCGATCTCCCCACCGCCGTTCTCCTCCCTCCGGCGTTCGCTCCGCCTCGGCTGCGCCTTCAATCGGCCGTCGCCCCTTCCTCCCTTCTCCTCTCTCCTCTTCAGTGCGACGTTGCCCTAGAACCCCTCCAAACCCAGAAACCCTCCCGACGATCGAGCGTCCGCCGTTGAGGCCCCCCCGTCCTCATTTCCGCCTCCATCCCCTTTCCCCGAAGCTTCTCCACCCTCGCCTATCTCTCCAGCCCCGTGCAGAACTCCGAAACCCCCTTTTTTCTCAACTAACAGTAAGTTTTTATATTTTAATTTAATTTGTTTATTTTATATAGGATTAGCTTATTAAAAATAGGGTTTTAGTTTATAAAAATAATAATATTTTTATATATAGGGGAAGCTAAGATATTTATATGAATAAAAAGAATAGATTTTTATTTAATGAAATCAGTTTTAAGTAAAATAAAAATTAGTTCTCGAGTAGAACATCATGGGTAAGATCTGAAATTGTTAACATAGAAAAGTTATAATCTTTATAATAAGAAAGTTATAATCTTCATATTAGAACAGTTATAATCTTTATATAGGAAAATATGATTTTCCTTTATGTATAGCAAATATAAATTGGATTTTTATACATTCGAATAGCGAAGAAAAATACGATTTTTATATATTGAATAGCAGTGTAAAAATGCGATTTTTACATGTGTTGTAGCAGTGTAAAAATTCAATTTTTCTATATTTGAATGTGAAGTAAAAATTCGATTTTTACATTATAGAAGTAGCGATATAAATTCTATTTTTACAAATATGAAATAGCGATGAAATTTCTATTTTTACATTATAGAAGTAGCGAGATAAAAATATGATTTGTATATAATGGAGAATATAAAAATGTGATTTTTACATATGTAGAGAATACGGACGATGAAAAGGGCAGAAGGCGAATATGATGAAGATTTCCTACCTATGAAGAGTCGAGGCGAATGGTTTAGCTAATATGTGAGAACTTCTCACCTTTCAATTTCTTTTTCTAGTTATATATATATATATATATATACTAGGATACAGACGGTGTTTAGTAGCACCCGACACCCGTCATCCACAAACCATGGATGGCTTGTTTGTTAATTGTTTGGTTGTGTAGTTAGTCAGAATATTTGGTTTGAATTGAACTGTTGGGTGAATAGTAATTGATTTGATTGATGTGTGAATGGCGTGGGCCTTCACTAGACCGGGGATAAGGCTAGGCCTCGTCCCGTTTCTAGTATCGTGCCGTTATGCCGCCGAAATTTTCTAAAATAATTTAGAAAAATAAAAATATCATTTTATTTAAAGAATGAATTGAATAGAAATTCATATGTTGGAATAAAATGTTTTATCGTTAAAAATATAATTTTTAACGCGAATGTGAATAAATAAATATTCATTTACAAACCAGAAGGTTTGTTTATGTACACCTATTTGAAGGACATTGATTGGGTCGATAAATTTTACACATCGCCCAACTGCACAACTAAAATCTGTGTTTGTTGATTTGAAACCCCACACGGGTGTTGGGATGAAATTTGAAGTTCACTCATCCTGATTGATTAAATATGTCGATCGATTGATTGACAGGCTGTTATAAGCGTTAGATATCTATATTTGATGCTTATACAGTGTAATGCACTTTGGTTGATGGTTGATTATTTTTCAATGCTATTATATACGTGTGATGTATGAAAATCCATATAATTAACTTTATATGGTGATTGATTGGGCCTCATTCCAATTTAGAAAATAAAGAATATTATAAAATAAAGGTTCATGTGTTGACAGTACTCATCCGTTGAGATTAGTCATGTGTTGAACGAAATAATTTAACAAAAATAGTCACACGTGGACAATACTCATTCGTTGAGATTAGTCGTGTGTTGACAAAAATAAATATTCATTTGTTGAATAGAATAAAAGAATATATGAAGCCGTATTGATTAGATTGACGCCATTTTGACGTGAACGATATTTATATCAATTTTATTCATTTTATAATGAATATCGAAAACGATTTCGAAATGAATTGAATTGAAAACGATTTCGAAATGAATTGAATTGAAAACGATTTCGAAATGAATTGAATTGAAAACGATTTCGAAATGAATTGAATTGAAAATGATTTCGAAATGAATTGAATTGAAAACGATTTCGAAATGAATTGAATTGAAAACGATTTCGAAATGAATTGAATTGAAAACGATTTCGAAATGAATTGAATTGAAAACGATTTCGAAATGAATTGAAAACGAATTCAAATTGAATTGAAAGCGAATTGAAATGAATTCAAATTGAATTGAAATTTGAATTGAATAGAAATGAATTTTAAAACGAATTTATAAAGAAGAATTCAATTTTGATTTGAATTGAAATGGAAGTTGAAATTGCTTTTGAAACGAATTTTAAAACTATTTATATAATTCGTTTTAAATAGAAATCGACGAAATATATATTATATATATTATATATATAATATAATGGCCTGAATAGAACGCGCCGCGCCGCGGCAGTTCGTGAATTTCGACCATTTATTTCAAACGGACATTACGGGAGATCCGACCGTCGGATTCTCCTAAAACCGGAACCGTTGGGTTCGTATCGAAAAGAGCTTTCTAATGAATATTAGAAATTAGAAATCTAACGGTTGGATTTGGAATTATGTCCAAATCAAATTTGAAAAAGGTCGCTGTAAGTGCAGTTCGATGGCCGTTGATGGAAATCGACTGTACGGGCCTTGATAAAATTATTAAAAATAGTAATAATTTGTGTAAAATCATAAGAAATGATTTGGGGAAAATTGGGATGAAAAACTCCATATTTGAAAAGATAAAAATAGATTTTTATCGAAATGAACTAGTTTTGAACTAGAATTATAATTCTATTTATTTTTAAGTAAATAAATTGAATTTGAAAAGGGTTTTAAAAATAACCAGAATTTCCAGTGATTGCATTGGAGTGGATTTGAATCGAAATTGTCTTCGGAATATTTCGATGTTGGAATTCGTGATTATACAGATGTTGTTATGGAAATTTGAAAGATATATATTTATATCGTTATTTCCAATACGACATTTGTTAGTCGTAGAATTTGATATTGAATATAAGCCGGTATATTTTCTATTCAGAGCCTTGTATTGAATATCAAATGTGATTTGGGTTTGTCGTGAATGGTGTCTTCACTAACACTGTTCTTGAACCCAGTTGAGAAAAGATTAAATCTTTTTATTTTAGATTTAATGAAGTGTACCAATTAAATAATATTTAATTGGGATTGAATTGATATTGATTTTTGGGTTTATCGTGGCCAGTGTTTTAAATAACACTCGTTCTTTAACCCGATAATTAATGAATGTGATTTTGGGTTTATCGTGAATTGTGTTTTAAATGACACTGATTCTTTAACCCAGTTAAAGATTAAAACTAAGTGGAGTTTTAATGAATCTTTAATTAGATTGAAAAGATCGAAAATGGAGTACCACCAGTTTTGCTCCAGGCGATAGTTAAATCTTTAATTAGATTTGAACGTGAAATGGTAATTGAATTTACCGATAACACCGTGGTGTTAGATATGAAGTATAACCAGTTTTACTTCATGGGGTGAATAGGTTGGGATTGGGAAATTAAAACAAATGATTACTTCGGTAAGGTTCGCTAATCCCGACTAGTTTGAATTGATATTCAAAAATAGATTAAAGAATAAATTCAAGGAATTTATCTTGGATAAAATTAATGGGAACCTTTCCCTATGAGTGTGAAATTTAGAAACTAACTGTCGGTTAGCCAAGCAGAATGGTATTCTGGATATTGATCTGATGTTGGTTTCGGCCTTCGGGGTTAATAATTGGGGAATTATTCTCTTGATTAATTTACGGTTAGTAACTAATGAATTGGAATGAGGCGTATGTTGTGTTTATGTAACATTTTTTTTAATATACGCGGGTTGTTCGGAAAGGCCGGGTTTATACCCATTCTGAATAACCGATTCGACGATATGTCGAAGATGAAGACGGTGGTTGAAGACCGGAAGTCTTCACATCGTTTGGATAATTACCGACTATCCTGATTGGGCTGTACACCCAAGAGGATGGAAATAGTTGGTGGTCTTCCAGACGTACTTGGAGATGGATGGATATGCGAGGAAAGTGCCTCCGGTTTCGTTCAGACCCAGAACGGACTTGTAAATGGATAGTGTGTCTGACGTTGTATTCCTTTATACTGTATTGGTGATCTCTGCTAAATATATATCTGTTTGGTGGCAGAGAATTTATTCTCTTGCTATACACCCTTCTCTGAGACGTACGAGCCTAGAGGTTATATATTGGCAGAAATCAGTGGTACAGTATGGACTGACAATGTGGCATGCTGAGTTGCATGGATCAAGGCTTTTGTTGAAAAGCAAAGTCTTGTGGTTGATGATCAAAGCACGGCCTTGTGTGGCGTAGCTTTGTATAACGTTGATTCGCGAGTATCACACCCGGTATGAACTAAAAACGGGAGACGGACCTCAGGGAGGACATGCGTTTCTTTCTAGTTAGGAGTGGCGTCAGTGCTTGAACTGGCTGACGAGTTTGACTCATGTGGATGTTGCTTATTATTACTTGCTGAAAAGCGAGGCGCCTCGTGATATCGGTTTCGGCCGATGCTTCTGGTCGGCTGACGGGCCAGGCTTACGCCCCAAAGGGCGGAGAAACGTAGTGTTCAGGCATAATAATCCACATCGGTGGACCGGCCCTGACGATCCAAGGCTTGTCTGCGCGCTTGCCTGAGACTCGGACTAGACAGTCTCGAATCGGTGAGGATCTTGCCCCTAGCCTCGGTTCATACCATAAATGATAACCCAACTTCCAATACGACGTCTTGCGGTTTTAATTGTAAACTTATATATGGCGACATAGTGGTATGGGGAATTCATGCCGCCTATGATTGGTACTTATGATTTGAAGTTGTTTTATACACTATGCACTTATAATAGTATCAAATGATTTGTTTTAAACGTATCAAGCATTCTTTGGCTGTTATAAGGGAAAACCCTATCCCCCGGCTTGCGTTGCATTGTGTGATAGGACCTGGGTCTTATAACAACTTCATTTTTTCTTTATTTAGCATTGCGCTGTTTGTTTTATGCACTGGTACTCTTGGGAGGAAACCCGTTCCGTGTTATACGGCGTGGTCCCTTGACTTACCTAACTTTAAAATAAAGATTAATAACTGTTTTAGTTCTCACACCAGTCCCATGACTGACCTGGAGTTTATTGTTTTAACCTAAACTCTGGGTGCCCCTATTTTCCGCACGGGCAGCTAGTAGTTTTGGTTTTGCAGATTTATATTCACAGGATCCTGGTTTACAGCTGGAATGATATCCGGAAAGCTTTGTATCCGTATATCTCTTCTAGTTGTGCAATGTATTATTTTCCGCTGCTATGTATTTAAATGTAATTTAAATCTCTGATATTTCTGTGTAATATTCATTTATACTCTGTATATTCTTGTAATCTGATGCATTGTTGTAATACACAATGAAATGTTCTTTTGTATGCGTTCTGTTTTGTCTTGTTCTCAAACGATAGGGCGTTTCGAACGGCCTGGATCGGTTTAGCGACTGGTTCGGACCGAGCAAAATTCCTTTTCGTCACATTTTGTATCAGAGCTTTGGTTTACAAAGCAGAGAACAAGGCACATTAGAACCATACGAAAGAATTCATCAGATATTGGATTAGTAATATCCAATGGGATGACTCGTTAGAGATAGGATCAGTAGTATCCTAGGACGAGTATGAAGAGTATATTTTTAAAATGAAAACAATTTTTGTTTTGCAAATCTAAATCAACTATTCGTATTTGATTATTTATTTCATATTGATTAGGACAGTCCAGTATATAAAGATTTTGCATATACGCCTTGCAAACGTGTATTTGAAGTTTTTAATATACTGGATAGATATAGAATCACACTCTAGTCGCCCAGAGATGATTCTGATGATAGTTCGAACATCATCAGAATTGGTATTCGTGTTTCGAAGGTGTGATATCTATATATTTCCTATTGACTGGTGTGAGAACTAAAAATTAGATAAGGCCTATTGTTGTGATTTGGCATCAAAAACATGATTTTTGTATATGTATCAAAATTATGAATTTGAGACTCTAATTCACTAATTGATTGATGTTTGTGTTGCTTGTTTAGTTGTTTGATAAATTTTGAACCATTTATGCCTAATTGAATCAAATATTGAATTATATTGAAAATTGGTTGCGTTTGCTTGCATATACTCGTACTTACCTTGAACAGGTCATAGCAAGGAGGCTAGAGCAGAGAATAAAATTTGTTTGCCCGACAAATAGGTACATGTTTACAACATAATTTACTGTTTTGTTTGGGTGATGATGATTTTATGAGCCTATTGGCTAGCCGCTTGGCTTTTTCTTTTTCTTTTTGAGATCTGAAGGACCGGGGAAGCTATTTGAGATTTCCCGATGCTCCCATTGCAGGGGAGGTTATGGCGAAATTTTTCGAAAATTTAGGGTGTTAGCCAAATTTTTGAAAATTTGAAAATTCTCAAAAACTGAAAAGTTGGAGAATGAAAGCCAGATCGAACGTAGAGTTAATTAATCAAACTACTTTCGACTTTGTTCCTTTTCGGGGACGAAAAGTTTTAAGTGGGGGAGATTGTAACAACCCGAAAATCTGGGCCAGTTTAAATTTTTTATTTTGGCAATTTTAGCGAATTTTGATTATTTAAAATAGATCATTTTAAATAATATCGACGAGAAATTTATTTTGAATATAATTCAAACGTATATATTATATACGTCGTCGTTAGAATATAAATATTTATTTATAATTATAAAAGGAATTGAAAATGGCGGGTAGTTCGATAATTCGATTTCAAAATTCAAATGAATGTACCGGGGGCAAAATAATCCGGATTTTAGTGAAACCAAAAACAATAGGATCTAATAGAGAATATCTTTCCAACGAATCCGAAAAATCGAAATTTCATAGCGGGAATCAAAAGATATGCCCAGTTGAAAATTCTGAATAGTCGCTATGGAATTCAGGCCCTTAAAAATAGCCATTTTGCAAACGACCTCGGATTTCGACGAAACCACTTTTGTTGGATCCGTGATGTAAAGTTATTGCTAGGTTTCAAATTTCATAATTTTTCGAATCAATATGTGAGCGTGGCAAAGGAAAACGCGTTTGACCAGTTTCAGTTGATTTTAATCGACTGGAAAATAGCCGTTTTTCCAACGGTCTCGGAATTCGACGAAACTAGTTTTGTTAGGACCGTATCGTCAATACGAAGTCAGAAAATATTTTTCTGCAATTTATAGAGTTCGTATGTGACCCCGGTAAATTGAAATGTGCGTTCAAATTCAATATATAGAGTTATATGTTGATTTTAACGGAAACTGATCGAAATGATCGAACCAGCCTGCGATACATATCCCATTGCGTTCGGAATGGGGGTAATTAGCTATGGACGACAGGCGGTGGGTCTCGTTTCGAGGTCGAAAATAAAAGTTGCTTTTTGAAATTAAATAATAAAATAAATTAAAAATATTATAATAACCCCCCTTCCTTAATCTCTTCACCGTTCAGAATTTTTAAAAGAAAAAAAAAACCCGATCCAGACAAAAACCCGCTCCACCTTGGCGATCTCCCCACCGCCGTTCTCCTCCCTCCGGCGTTCGCTCCGCCTCGGCTGCGCCTTCAATCGGCCGTCGCCCCTTCCTCCCTTCTCCTCTATCCTCTTCAGTGCGACGTTGCCCTAGAACCCCTCCAAACCCAGAAACCCTCCCGACGATCAAGCGTCCGCCGTTGAGGCCCACCCTCCTCGTTTCCGCCTCCATCCCCTTTCCCCGAAGCTTCTCCACCCTCGCCTATCTCTCCAGCCCCGTGCAGAACTCCGAAACCCCCTTTTTTCTCAACTAACAGTAAGTTTTTATATTTTAATTTAATTTGTTTATTTTATATAGGATTAGCTTATTAAAAATAGGGTTTTAGTTTATAAAAATAATAATATTTTTATATATAGGGGAAGCTAAGATATTTATATGAATAAAAAGAATAGATTTTTATTTAATGAAATCAGTTTTAAGTAAAATAAAAATTAGTTCTCGAGTAGAACATCATGGGTAAGATCTGAAATTGTTAACATAGAAAAGTTATAATCTTTATAATAAGAAAGTTATAATCTTTATATTAGAACAGTTATAATCTTTATATAGGAAAATATGATTTTCCTTTATGTATAGCAAATATAAATTGGATGTTTATACATTCGAATAGCGAAGAAAAATACGATTTTTATATATTGAATAGCAGTGTAAAAATGCGATTTTTACATGTGTTGTAGCAGTGTAAAAATTCGATTTTTCTATATTTGAATGTGAAGTAAAAATTCGATTTTTACATTATAGAAGTAGCGATATAAATTCTATTTTTACAAATATGAAATAGCGATGAAATTTCTATTTTTACATTATAGAAGTAGCGAGATAAAAATATGATTTTTATATAATGGAGAATATAAAAATGTGATTTTTACATATGTAGAGAATACGGACGATGAAAAGGGCAGAAGGCGAATATGATGAAGATTTCCTACCTATGAAGAGTCGAGGCGAATGGTTTAGCTAATATGTGAGAACTTCTCACCTTTCAATTTCTTTTTCTAGTTATATATATATATATATATATACTAGGATGCAGACGGTGTTTAGTAGCACCCGACACCCGTCATCCACAAACCATGGATGGCTTGTTTGTTAATTGTTTGGTTGTGTAGTTAGTCAGAATATTTGGTTTGAATTGAACTGTTGGGTGAATAGTAATTGATTTGATTGATGTGTGAATGGCGTGGGCCTTCACTAGACCGGGGATAAGGCTAGGCCTCGTCCCGTTTCTAGTATCGTGCCGTTATGCCGCCGAAATTTTCTAAAATAAGTTAGAAAAATAAAAATACCATTTTATTTAAAGAATGAATTGAATAGAAATTCATATGTTGGAATAAAATGTTTTATCGTTAAAAATATAATTTTTAACGCGAATGTGAATAAATAAATATTCATTTACAAACCAGACGGTTTGTTTATGTACACCTATTTGAAGGACATTGATTGGGTCGATATATTTTACACATCGCCCAACTGCACAACTAAAATCTGTGTTTGTTGATTTGAAACCCCACACGGGTGTTGGGATGAAATTTGAAGTTCACTCATCCTGATTGATTAAATATGTCGATCGATTGATTGACAGGCTGTTATAAGCATTAGATATCTATATTTGATGCTTATACAGTGTAATGCACTTTGGTTGATGGTTGATTATTTTTCAATGCTATTATATACGTGTGATGTATGAAAATCCATATAATTAACTTTATATGGTGATTGATTGGGCCTCATTCCAATTTAGAAAATAAAGAATATTATAAAATAAAGGTTCATGTGTTGACAGTACTCATCCGTTGAGATTAGTCATGTGTTGAACAAAATAATTTAACAAAAATAGTCACACGTGGACAGTACTCATTCGTTGAGATTAGTCGTGTGTTGATAAAAATAAATATTCATTTGTTGAATAGAATAAAGGAATATATGAAGCCGTATTGATTAGATTGACGCCATTTTGACGTGAACGATATTTATATCGATTTTATTCATTTTATAATGAATATCGAAAACGATTTCGAAATGAATTGAATTGAAAACGATTTCGAAATGAATTGAATTGAAAACGATTTCGAAATGAATTGAATTGAAAACGATTTCGAAATGAATTGAATTGAAAACGATTTCGAAATGAATTGAATTGAAAACGATTTCGAAATGAATTGAAAACGAATTCAAATTGAATTGAAAGCGAATTGAAAGCGAATTGAAATGAATTCAAATTGAATTGAAATTTGAATTGAATAGAAATGAATTTTAAAACGAATTTATAAAGAAGAATTCAATTTTGATTTGAATTGAAATGGAAGTTGAAATTGCTTTTGAAACGAATTTTAAAACTATTTATATAATTCGTTTTAAATAGAAATCGACGAAATATATATTATTTATATTATATATATAATATAATGGCCTGAATAGAACGCGCCGCGGCAGTTCGTGAATTTCGACCATTTATTTCAAACGGACATTACGGGAGATCCGACCGTCGGATTCTCCTAAAATCGGAACCGTTGGGTTCGTATCGAAAAGAGCTTTCTAACGAATATTAGAAATTAGAAATCTAACGGTTGGATTTGGAATTATGTCCAAATCAAATTTGAAAAAGGTCGCTGTAAGTGCAGTTCGATGGCCGTTGATGGAAATCGACTGTACGGGCCTTGATAAAATTATTAAAAATAGTAATAATTTGTGTAAAATCATAAGAAATGATTTGGGGAAAATTGGGATGAAAAACTCCATATTTGAAAAGATAAAAATAGATTTTTATCGAAATGAACTAGTTTTGAACTAGAATTATAATTCTATTTATTTTTAAGTAAATAAATTGAATTTGAAAAGGGTTTTAAAAATAACCAGAATTTCCAATGATTGCATTGGAGTGGATTTGAATCGAAATTGTCTTCGGAATATTTCGATGTTGGAATTCGTGATTATACAGATGTTGTTATGGAAATTTGAAAGATATATATTTATATCGTTATTTCCAATACGACATTTGTTAGTCGTAGAATTTGATATTGAATATAAGCCGATATATTTTCTATTCAGAGCCTTGTATTGAATATCAAATGTGATTTGGGTTTGTCGTGAATGGTGTCTTCACTAACACTGTTCTTGTACCCAGTTGAGAAAAGATTAAATCTTTTTATTTTAGATTTAATGAAGTGTACCAATTAAATAATATTTAATTGGGATTGAATTGATATTGATTTTTGAGTTTATCGTGGACAGTGTTTTAAATAACACTCGTTCTTTAACCCGATAATTAATGAATGTGATTTTGGGTTTATCGTGAACTGTGTTTTAAATGACACTGATTCTTTAACCCAGTTAAAGATTAAAACTAAGTGGAGTTTTAATGAATCTTTAATTAGATTGAAAAGATCGAAAATGGAGTACCACCAGTTTTGCTCCAGGCGATAGTTAAATCTTTAATTAAATTTGAACGTGAAATGGTAATTGAATTTACCGATAACACCGTGGTGTTAGATATGAAGTATAACCAGTTTTACTTCATGGGATGAATAGGTTGGGATTGGGAAATTAAAACAAATGATTACTTCGGTAAGGTTCGCTAATCCCGACTAGTTTGAATTGATATTCAAAAATAGATTAAAGAATAAATTCAAGGAATTTATCTTGGATAAAATTAATGGGAACCTTTCCCTATGAGTGTGAAATTTAGAAACTAACTGTCGGTTAGCCAAGCAGAATGGTTTTCTGGATATTGATCTGATGTTGGTTTCGGCCTTCGGGGTTAATAATTGGGGAATTATTCTCTTGATTAATTTACGGTTAGTAACTAATGAATTGGAATGAGGCGTATGTTGTGTTTATGTAACATTTGTTTTTTATATACGCGGGTTGTTCGGAAAGGCCGGGTTTATACCCATTCTGAATAACCGATTCGACGATATGTCGAAGATGAAGACGGTGGTTGAAGACCGGAAGTCTTCACATCGTTTGGATAATTACCGACGATCCTGATTGGGCTGTACACCCAAGAGGATGGAAATAGTTGGTGGTCGTCCAGACGTACTTGGAGATGGATGGATATGCGAGGAAAGTGCCTCCGGTTTCGTTCAGACCCAGAACGGACTTGTAAATGGATAGTGTGTCTGACGTTGTATTCCTTTATACTGTATTGGTGATCTCTGCTAAATATATATCTGTTTGGTGGCAGAGAATTTATTCTCTTGCTATACACCCTTCTCTGAGACGTACGAGCCTAGAGGTTATATATTGGCAGAAATCAGTGGTACAGTATGGACTGACAATGTGGCATGCTGAGTTGCATGGATCAAGGCTTTTGTTGAAAAGCAAAGTCTTGTGGTTGATGATCAAAGCACGACCTTGTGTGGCGTAGCTTTGTATAACGTTGATTCGCGAGTATCACACCCGGTATGAACTAAAAACGGGAGACGGACCTCAGGGAGGACATGCGTTTCTTTCTAGTTAGGAGTGGCGTCAGTGCTTGAACTGGCTAACGAGTTTGACTCATGTGGATGTTGCTTATTAGTACTTGCTGAAAAGCGAGGCGCCTCGTGATATCAGTTTCGGCCGATGCTTCTGGTCGGCTGACGGGCCAGGCTTACGCCCCAAAGTGCGGAGAAACGTAGTGTTGAGGCATAATAATCCACATCGGTGGACCGGCCCTGACGATCCAAGGCTTGTCTGCGCGCTTGCCTGAGACTCGGACTAGACAGTCTCGAATCGGTGAGGATCTTGCCCCTAGCCTCGGTTCAAACCATAAATGATAACCCAACTTCCAATACGACGTCTTGCGGTTTTAATTGTAAACTTATATATGGCGACATAGTGGTATGGGGCATTCATGCCGCCTATGATTGGTACTTATGATTTGAAGTTGCTTTATACACTATGCACCTATAATAGTATCAAATGATTTGTTTTAAACGTATCAAGCATTCTTTGGCTGTTATAAGGGAAAACCCTATCCCCCGGCTTGCGTTGCATTGTGTGATAGGACCTAGGTCTTATAACAGCTTCATTTTTTCTTTATTTAGCATTGCGCTGTTTGTTTTATGCACTGGTACTCTTGGGAGGAAACCCGTTCCGTGTTATACGGCGTGGTCCCTTGACTTACCTAACTTTAAAATAAAGATTAATAACTGTTTTAGTTCTCACACCAGTCCCATGACTAACCTGGAGTTTATTGTTTTAACCTAAACTCTGGGTGCCCCTATTTTCCGCACGGGCAGCTAGTAGTTTTGGTTTTGTAGATTTATATTCACAGGATCCTGGTTTACAGCTGGAATGATATCCGGAAAGCTTTGTATCCGTATATCTCTTCTAGTTGTGCAATGTATTATTTTCCGCTGCTATGTATTTAAATGTAATTTAAATCTCTGATATTTCTGTGTAATATTCATTTATACTCTGTATATTCTTGTAATCTGATGCATTGTTGTAATACACAATGAAATGTTCTTTTGTATGCGTTCTGTTTTGTCTTGTTCTCAAACAATAGGGCGTTTCGAACGGCCTGGATCGGTTTAGCGACTGGTTCGGACCGAGCGAAATTCCTTTTCGTCACATTACTCCGTGGACAGAGTGATCGTAGCAAGGCTATGAGCCAGTGTAGTGAAGTTGTCATGACTTCATGGGGGTAGAGTGGACATAGCAAAGACTAGTGGCTATGGATCAGTGCAGTGGAGTCACCATGACTCCATGGGGCAGAGTGATCATAGCAAGGATTTGGGTGATCAAAGCGGTGGATATCATATGCTTTACGCACTGAGTGAGAGATGTGAGGATGGTTGCTATGCTTGATTGTTTGCTATCACTATGACATGCATACCCCCTCCCCCATATCTTTATACCTTATGTCTAGTGGCACCTTAGAGTATTGAGTGGTATGTTGTGCTAACTCTTTGGTTGCAGGTCCAGGTTCAGGTATGTTTTAATATACCTGTTATTGTTCTGTTTTGCTGCTTATCGCTCATAGCAGACTTTTGTCTAATCCAGAGTTTTATGTCTCTTCTTATTACTCTGGGTGCTCCTAAACTAGCAGACTAGAGACAGGTTAGCTGGTGATGCACGAGTAGTTGTACCGGAGACGAGCAGGAGGCTCCCATGTATGATATATATAGATATTCTCCCTATGTTGCTGCGGGTCACTACTTTGGGCATTAGCAGTGTACCTTTTCCTTTGCTTTGCTTAAGAGACAGTTTGAAAAGTTGTAATAATGATGATGTGGAACATAAACTGTATTTGGATTTCCGCTACTATGATGTTTAGTTTTAGTTTTCAGCTTATTGATCATCGCTAATCTATGAATTAGATAAGCGCGAATTTTAAATTAAATACTGCAAGCGTACAGGTGTGTAGCATACAGGTCGAACATAGGGAGGTGTAATTAAAAATTATTATTTATTTCTTCTTGGGCGTGTTAGACGAAGTTTGGAGTTGTTGTTTTTTATGTTGTTGAAATTACTCTGAATCTAATCAGTATCAAATTCAACAATTGAAAAGAAAAGGAACAATTACTAGAAAAAGAGAATAACAACTAGAACAATAACAGAAATTAAAAGTAGGATTCCTGTTGAAACTAATCAACGGTGAATCGCTAACAAGCAGTAATAAAAGACAATAACAATATGCATTCTACCCAAACCTAATTAGGTAGATAACACAAATTGTTATGAAATTAAAATAACAATAAAACTTGAAAAGAAAAGACTTTTATTAGAACAAAAGAGAATACATAATAGAAAAAAAATGAATGGCCTTTACAATGGGACATCATGTATATTTATAGAGATGTAGACCAAATCCTAATCAAATCAATGACTAAATGGCCCTCTTTTCCCAAGAAGTAATATCATATCTCTTGCCTTCCTTGACCAAGCTCGATTGGAAAGCAAATCTTCCCTATCTTCCATGTGGCAAATTGATTGATTGATTAATGAGCAGATTGTATGTGATTAATGCTTTCAAACAAGGATACTCATTAGACTCCAAAGGCAACAAGGGATAAAATCTTCAAATTTGATTTTTTTTCTTGGCAATATTTTTATCAGAAATTCTTCTAATTGGAATTTGAAAAAAAAATGAATGTTCTGAATTGATTTCCATGATAAGAATTTGTTTATTCCTTTTATTAGTGTATATCATGGGTACATACATACATATGAATATATGTATATATTTATAATATGACACCAATCCATGTATTCTTCAAGGCAGAGGAGGCAGTGTGACTGTTTAGCAAAAAAAAAGGAGCTTGACGGGAATCGAACTCAGGTCTCTCTACGCAAACTCCTATGCCTTTACCAGTGAGCTGCGACTTCTTTTGGGATTGAGAAGGTTTTGACATAAGGAAGTAGCTTTTTCTTTGTAGTTGGCCTTTAATTTGAAATGAAAGAGGCATTTCTTGACATCCTGTAAAAACACACAAAAGTAACCAAAGTATCATTTATTTATTTACAAAAGACAAAATATAAGAGCATAAAATAAACACATTTCTATGTTAATCAAATACCCCCACACTTATCTTTTACTCGTCCTCGAGTAAAAAGAAAATGAAAAACTAACTAGATAGGTTGCACTTTCGTAGGAAACACAATTTCATTGAGCGTATGCAAAAAGCCGTTAAACCTCTAGGTGTCCCTAGTAGGAAGAGTGGTGTCTCATGAGGGTTTTCAGCGGATACTACCCACAAAATCCAAATGCAGTATGATATGATTCTAATGAAACTACATGAATGCAATGGACATGTGCAAAAATAAAAACGAAAAATGAAAACACGACTTATTTCAGGAAGGTGGTACCTCAACTTAAGTTAATAATTTCTAATCAGTTGATTTTATTTTAGATACCTCAACTTCTCACAAATTTTCAATATAAATCAAGTTTTCAAATGTTAAATTCCAGTTTGGCCAGCTGGTTCAGTCGATAACATAGTGCAGCCATGAAATAAATTCTTAGTTTGCTTGGCACAGTTTGTAAAGTGGTATTCTAATTTTCTCATGTATGGCTAGTCAAATCAATAAGATCAAGAAGTGTTTGGGCATCATCGCTTATTCTTTATTCTATAAAATTTTAAAATTTATGATTAAGTACATACACCTATCTTAGAAGACCAAGGTTTACCACCCATGCATTGCCTCGCGGACTAATGGAGAGTGGGTAAAGAGCTTGGCGGATTGTGCAGGCCGACTTTGACTTTGTCAACAACGTGTCGGTAATCCTTAGGTGTCCAATCTCATAAAATGAGACCAAGATATTCCAAGGCTGACTTTGTCAACAACGTGTCGGATAGAGCTTGGCGGGTTTGCACACCAACGCTTGATATACAAGCAATGTTGGATACCCTTGGATTACTATTATTATTATTGAAATTATAAGCACAAAAGAGAGTTATGCGAATTCAACTTAACACAACTTAGTTTTAAAGATTTGAAAAGCCAATATAAGTATTTTAAGTCCTCCACTTATTTAAACAAAGTCTACAATATAGAATAGATTTCATGGCCATCACCTAAGAATCTCCCTATGTACCAGTTACACTATTATCCCTCAAAATTAACTTTTCATTATATTTCAAATTCGAACTTAGCTGAGAGAGAAAAATACTATCAACTGGCTAAAAATTGTAAACTTATTTTGTTGTATCAATTGAAAATGAGTCGTATTTTCCAAAAAAAAAATTATGGTATATTACTACGATATAAAATGTATGATGGTCCTACATGAAAAGAAAGAAAGAAAAATCAAAAGAATGCAATGTAGACTCCCCCCCACACTTGATTGAGACAGTGTCCCAACTGTCTAGGGCAGAAAAACAAAAATAAAATGAAAAATGAAAAATAAAAATAAAAGAAAAAGAACGTGTACCACCTGATTTCATGGTGGATGATCAGGCTCATGCAGATCGATAGGGTCATCTTTGTCATATTGCTCGAATTCCAAAAATGGTTTCAGTCGTTGACCATTTACTTTGAAGATTTTTCCATCCCTAGGATTTTCAATTTCAACCGCTCCATGAGGATATACTGTTTTCACAACATAAGGTCCAGTCCATCGAGATCTGAGTTTTCCTGGAAACAAGTGAAGTCTAGAGTCGTATAAAAGAACTTTTTGACCTACGTTGAATTCCTTACGAAGTATGTTTTTGTCGTGTTGGGCTTTGGTTCTTTCTTTGCAGATTTTCGCATTTTCATACGCCTCATTTCTTAATTCCTGTAATTCAGAAATTTGTAACCTCCTATGTGAGCTGGCCTTTTCTAAGTCAAAATTCAAAAAATTTATGGCCCAAAGAGCACGATGCTCTAATTCAAGAGGTAAGTGACATGCTTTTCCAAAGACTAATCGATATGGTGACATCCCTAGATTGGTTTTATAAGCAGTGCAAAAAGCCCAAAGTGCATCAATCAGTTTACGGACCAATCTTTTCTATTGGAATTCACGGTTTTCTCAAGAATTTGTTTGATTTGTCTATTGGAAACTTCTACTTGTCCACTAGTTTGTGGATGGTAAGGGGTTGACAGCTTGTCTGTGATTGAATATTTCTTGAGCAAGGACTCAGAGGCACAATTACAGAAGTGAGTGCCATTATCTCTAATGATAGCTCGAGGTGTGCCAAAGCGTGAAAAGATGTTTTCTTTGAGGAATTTGACAACAACCTTGTTGTCGTTGGTTTTGGTCGGAATGGCTTCAACCCATTTTGAGACATAATCTACCGCAAGCAAGATGTAAAGATTCCCAAATGAATTAGGGAATGGTCCCATGAAGTCGATGCCCCAAACATCGAATAACTCAATCACTAAAATGGGGTTGAGAGGCATCATGTTTTGCTTAGTGATTCGACCCGTTCTTTGACATCGATCGCATTTAGAGCAAAATTCGAACGCATCATGGAAGAGTGTGGGCCAATAAAAACCGCTTTGCAAAACTTTTGCAACAGTTTTTCTTGCTCCAAAATGACCGCCACAAGCATGGTCATGTGAGAAAGAGAGAATACTTTGGTGTTCATGATCGGGCACACACCTTCGAATGATTTGGTCTGGACAATATTTGAAAAGATATGGGTCGTCCCAATAGAAGTTTCGAACTTTCGAGAGAAATGTTTGTTTATCTTGTTTCGACCATTCAGCGGGCATTTGTTGTGTGACAAGATAATTCACAATGTCAGCGTACCAAGGGGTGTTAGAGATCGAAAGGAGTTGTTCGTCAGGAAAATAGTCATCGATTTGGGTGTCGTTAACATTTTCGTGCACAATTCGAGAGAGATGATCAGCTACGACATTTTCAGAACCCTTTTTATCTCGTATTTCTATATCGAATTCTTGAAGAAGAAGGATCCAACGAATCAAGCGGGCCTTGGCATCCTTTTTAGAAAGCAAATATCGGAGGGTAGCATGATCAGTGTAAACTATGACTTTGGATCCTATGAGATATGGTCTGAATTTCTCAAGAGCGAAGACAACTGCCAAAAATTCCTTTTCAGTAGTTGAGTAATTCAATTGGGCCTCGTTTAAGGTTTTGCTAGCGTAATAAATGACTCGAGGGAGTTTATCGATACGCTGACCTAAGATGGCTCCAATTGCAAAGTCAGAAGCGTCGCACATAAGTTCGAAGGGCTGAGTCCAATCAGGAGGTTGAATGATGGGAGCTGTGGTCAAGATTGACTTAAGAGTTTCAAAAGATGTTTTGCAGTCATTGGAGAATTCGAACTTAACGTCTTTGGCAAGTAAATTTGAGAGAGGTTTTGAAATTTTCGAGAAGTCCTTAATGATTCTTCTATAAAATCCCGCGTGGCCAAGAAATGAACGAACATCTTTAACAGACTTAGGAGGAGGCAGATTAGCAATCAAATCGATTTTAGATTTATCGACTTCAAGGCCATCTTTGGAGACGACATGACCTAGAACTATCCCCCTTTTTACCATGAAGTGACATTTTTCCCAATTAAGCACGAGTGATTTTTCCTTACAACGTTTTAGGACGAGTTCTAAATGAATGAGGCATTGGGAAAAAGATGATCCATAGATTGAAAAATCATCCATGAATATTTCCAAGAATTCATCCACCATATCAGAGAAGATACTCATCATACACCTTTGGAAAGTCGCGGGGGCATTACAAAGACCAAAAGGCATGCGACGATAAACAAAGGTTCCAAAGGGACAAGTAAAGGTGGTCTTATGTTGATCTTCTAAAGCAACAGGTATTTGGTTATAGCCAGAGTATCCATCGAGAAAACAATAGTACTCATGACCCGCTAAGTGTTCGAGCATTTGGTCAATAAAAGGTAAGGGAAAATGGTCTTTTCGTGTGGCTGCATTGAGCTTTCGATAGTCGATACACACACGCCATTTTGTTTTGATTTCTGTTAGGACAAGCTCATTACTTTCATTTTTGATCACTGTGACTCCCGATTTCTTTGGTACGACTTGTACCGGACTGACCCAGGTACTATCAGAGATGGGATAGATGATGTTATTGTCTAGACATTTGATTATCTCCTCCTTGACCACTTCTCTCATGTTTGGGTTTAATCGCCTTTGAGCCTCACAGATGGGTTTAGCTTCATCAACTAAATGTATGCGATGTTCCACAATTGACGGGCTAATTCCTTTTATATCGCTCAGTTCCCATCCCAAGGCGTCTTTATTTTCCCGCAAAACTTCTAAGAGTTTTTCTTCTTGGTCCTCGGTAAGATCAGAGGCCAAGATTACGGGAAGAGTTTCTAAAGAGTCTAAGTATGCATACTTAAGGTCTTGTGGCAAGGGTTTGAGATCTAACTTAGGATGTTCTTGAGTGTTAACTTTGGTTAACATTCCTTGGTTAGATTCAGAAGACGAAGGATTTAAGTCAAGAAATTCATTCAGTTCAGAAATGTATTCAAGTTCGTCGAAATCGGAGTCGAAATGTTCTAGACACATTTTCAAGGCTTCAGAAGTGTCTTTAGAGGTTTCGTCAACTATGGTTTGAACCATGTCGATTTCATCGGTCTCAAAATCCCTAGATTGTTTGTTGAGATTGAAGATGTTTAGCTCAATGGTTAGGTGCCCGAAGGAAAGTCGAAGTTGACCGTTCCTACAATTTATGACAGCATTAGAGGTTGCTAAGAAGGGCCATCCTAAAATCAATGGTATTTGAACTTTGGGATTTGAGACAGGCTCTGTGTCTAAAACTATGAAATCGACAGGGAAGTAAAACTGTTCGATCTGTATCAAGACGTCTTCGATAATTCCCAATGGCTTTTTGACATATCGATCGGCTAACTGAAGAGTGATGTTTGTTGGTTTAATTTCCCCTAACCCAAGTTGACAATAAATAGTATAAGGAAGAAGATTGACACTGGCACCAAGGTCGAGTAGGGCACGAGAAATATGGGTGTTTCCTATTTTGCAATCAGTCGTAGGGCAGCCAGGGTCTTTGTACTTGACTGGGGTAAGATTCGAAAGAGCAGAGCTTGTATTCGCAGTTAGAAAGGCGGTTTTTGGAACATTAGTTGCACGTTTTTGTGTGCACAATTCCTTAAGACATTTGGCATATTGAGGAATTTGTTCAATTGTGTCTAAAAGGGGAATGTTCACACGGACTTGTTTGAAAATTTCCAAGATTTTATCGAAATTTGCCGCTTTCTTCTTATTATTGAGCCTATGGGGAAATGGAGCTATTGGTTTTTCAACTCAATGATGAGTTTCATCATTCGAGGAAGAAGGTTTATCCAAGGAAATGGAAGGTGGTAAGGTCGTAGAAGATGGAATGTTGGTGTTGCCAACATTAATTTTCGAAGGTGGGTCGGGTTTGCCGACACTGGAAGAAGAATCGTTGGGATTGCCAACATTTAAGGAAACTTGAGGTTTAGAGGAATTGGCATTCGAAGCCAATGGGTGATCATCAAGAATAGGGATAGGGGTTGAGTTAGAAGGTTCGTCAGGGTCGCCCACGTTATTATCAATCCTCTTTCCAGATCGAAGGGTTGTAATAGCGTTGACTGGATTATGGTTTTCGTCCTCACAAGAATTTACAGCACGAGAGTTATACTTTGGATTCATCTCGGGTTGACTAGGTAATTTTCCTTTCTCGTTATTTTTTGCCATTTCCTTTATCATATTCATCATTTGGTCCATTTTAGCGTCTTGCGAGTTTATTTTAGCTTCGTAAGAGCTCAACTGTTTTTCTAAACGCACAATTTCTTGTGACGGTTGAGAAGATTGGTTCGATGATTGAAAATTGGGGTGCCTATAAGGTTGTTTGGATTGAGGTGCAGCTTGAGAGGTTTGAGAATTGGAAGAAGGAGCTTGGTAATTCCGATTGGGAATAAAGGGTTGCATGTGAGCTGGGTTGGCCGAATTATTGGGGTTTGACCAAGAAAAGTTTGGGTGGTTCCTCCAACCAGGATTGTACGTGGCTGAGTAAGGGTTATTTTGAGCTATGGCATTAGCTTGGTCCTGAGAGTAATAGTGGGGTAACCCTTCTCCGACTTGAGGTGTTTGATTTTCTAAAGGAATTTGATTTGGTTCTACGACATGCACTCCTCTAGTAGAAGTACGAATGGGAACACGAATCGATTCCCATTGCATGTCCTTTTCAGAATAATCTTCTAATAATTGCCAAGCTTCATCGGCTATCTTAGACATAAAAATCTCCTCCACACATTGATTCTAGTAGAGTTCTAGTCTGATAGTTTATCCCTTCATATGCAATTTGACATAAGTGATCTTTTAGAATTCCATGATGAGGACAACTATATAATAGCTGGTTGAATCTCTCAAAGTATTTTGAAAAAATTTCCCCCTCATTTTGACAAAATTGATTTATCTCGGTTCGGATTTTTAGAGTTTTATGGAAAGGGAAAAACTTTTTCAAGAATGCAGTGACAAATTCATCCCAACTTCTTATGGAATGTCGTGGAAGAGAATTTAGCCATCTTTTAGCGCTTTCAAGTAGTGCAAATGGGATTAGCCTTAGCTTGATCGATTCGTTAGATAATTGTTGCATTTTTGTTGTGGAAGCATACAATTCAAATTCACTTAGAAATTCATAAGCATTTTCAGACCCAGTAAATTTTGATACCCCTTAAATAAAAGAGTGTTTTAGCTCAAAATTGTTTCCTTCAGCTGGTGGGAACACAATGACAGATGGTTGAACGGTCCTAGTAGGATAACATCGATCACGAAGAGACAAGGGTCTATCCATTTGGATATTGAGATTTTGAAAATTTTGATTTATTTGATTTTGATCCCCAAAGTTTGGAAAATTTTGATTCACTCGATTTTGATCCAATTCGGTTGGAAAATTTTGGTTGATTCGAGAACCCTAGGAGAATTTTGTTGGCTAACACTTTTTTCACTCATTATTGTTAAATGCAAGCACAGAAATTAGCTACAATGAAATTTTCTGTCCTTGTTGGCTCCTAACCCAAAATTATAAAGTGATGCGTTTGATTACTTAGATCAAAAGATTTCTCAGCCAGTTAACGGACAGGAGTTATCGGTGCACCAGGAATCACCCTAGCAATGCAGCCGAAGGTTTAAGTACCTTCAGAGTAACAACCGATATAATTTTTACGAATCACCGTAATATTTATAAACGGTTATTTCTCTGCCGTAGTCTAGACACCAAGAAATAATTCGTTCCAAATGAATCAACTATCACAATACAATTAAGCCCTAGATGAGCCCGTGACTCCCTTAAGTCCAATGTCTAACCGTTATTATTAGTCAGATTCTACGATGAAATGCAATTTGTGGGCTAAGGAAAGGGTGATGAAATCCCTCACCTTATGTGAATTGGGGTATTGCCCTTAACAGAATGAATAAAAAGTGCAGAAATAACAACAATCACACAAAATAGAAATAGAAAAAATTGCATTCAAGCCGCTGCCCCTGCAGATTTTTTTTACAACAATTGTCTATATATATTTTTTTTCTTTGCGGCAGAGCACCTGTAGAGTTTTAAAAATTTCTCACCTTGATTGGCAGTCCGTCCAGTGAATTTGGGTAGCGCTAGCGCGTTCACACCCCACTTGGTGTGCAACCGCTCCAACAATTCAATTTTTTTTTGCTTCATTCGACTTCAGATCTTTGAATCCCTTGTTCTTTTGCTTGAATTCTTTCTTCCTTGGCTTTTGGTTGGAAAGATGTTTTTTTAGAAAAGAAAATCAAATGACAAACGTAACAAAAAAATAAAATTAAAAAAATAAATAATAAAATAAAAAAAACTAAAAACTAAAATGAACAACTAGACTCAACTCTAAAAAAAACTAAACTAAGTTGAAATAAAGAAAAACTAAGCAAAACAAAAACAGTACTATGACTCCCGCGACCAGGTATTCACTAAAGTCCTAGAACTCGACAAAAAAAAGCTAGACACAAGTCTTGCTCATGTCACTTGGTTATAAAAAAAAAATAGACAACACAACACTAATTAAGAGTCGATGCAACCCTTCCCAAAATATTAATGGGCTTCTTTCCCAAAAAAACTAAAAGCCACGTACACAAAAATAAAAGTCATGCCCCTTTATAATTCAGAACTCATCAAACAAAATCATGCAACCCACAGATCAAAAATAACCGTACTCCCCTTCTTTTTTTTGGCGATTCGAATCGCTTTTTCAGGGCCCGAAGCGGGTTTTGGGTATTCAAAATCGGGTTTCTAGGGTTTGGTCTTTGAGGCTCGTTCTGACTTGGATGGTGAAGCAGAATTGGGTTCGAAGTATTTGCGGATTTCTGGGAATTTGGGACTGCGTCGTATGGTGGGAAATTGGTCTGGGAGATTGTGATTTCTGGTGCGTGGATAGGGAATTTGCGGATTGGGTATTGCGAGGAGAAGGTGCTGGGAAGACTGCGTGGAGATGATGGAATTGCGGACGTTTCTGAGTGTTGATTAACGGGTAGGAAAAGGGTGCGATCTGTCTAAGCATTGCATGAATTGTTGAGGGTTATGGTTTTGTGGTAACAGCATTCGAAGGGGATGGTTGTCCAACTTAGAAGATGGTGATGGGTTGTGAAGACAAAGGTGATCTGTTGTATGGATTTTTTTTTGATGGTCTTGAAACAGATTGGTATTGGACGGTGGCAGGGATTGATGGGGTATGAGGGTTAAACACAAGGGATTGTGGTGAGAATTGGTGCTGTGTAAGTGGATGGATTCAGATGATGGAGATGGTGAGGATTTGTGGACGGTCTGATGGTGTTGTGGTAATGGGGCGTTTGAATAGTTTTGAGGATGTAGATGTACGTGAATATAGGGCGGTTGAATGGTGGTAGATGAGGTGGAATGGCTGTTTGAAGAGCAGGTGGTTTTGGCGATGAAAGAGGGATGTACGGTGATTTCGGGAGAGTTTGGATAGAAGAAAGTAGGGCACTAGGGCTAATGGAAAGAAATCCAAAGCAAAAGGGGAAATAAATATGAAAGAGAACCGTAAAGGATTTTTTTATTTGTTGTGAAAGTATACGAGGAAAAAAAAATGTAGAAGGAAAGATATTGTATTTTATTTTATTTTCGAAAGAAGGGATTGTAGAGATTGGAAAGGAAAGAAATAAAAGAACAAATAGAAAGTTTTTTTTAACTTGGGAAAGAAGCAATCAAGGTACAGAAAAGAAGAAAGAAAGTGAATAAAAGAATGGAAAGATTTTTTTTCTCTTGATTAGGAAGATTATGGTATCATTGAACAATACCAAATCTAACTATTTAAGATTTATGTAACACCCCGTAAATCAGTTAATACTAATATTCACAAATTAAAAGAATTAATATTGAGAATTTGCACGAAATAGCCTTAAAAAGGCATATAACAAATTTGAGATATGTGAATTGCCTTAAAAGGCGAAAAATGGAATTAAGACATTAATTGGAAAATTAATGTGTAGAAATGGTCATAAGTTAATTATGGATTAATTTGAATTCATGAATAGGTGTGTGTGTGTATATATATATATATATTTATATATATATGGGCAGTAAATGTAAACATGAATAAAAGTTTATTAATTTGCCGAGTGTTTGCTGAGTCACTTCTGACTCATTGCAGAGTCAATAAGATAAACCCCATCTGGTCTGAATGGCTGCGGTTATTTCTAGGTTAAATCTAATGGCCTAAATGAATCCTAACATCTATAAATAAGTGGGTAGACTCTAACCCTAAATCACTTGAAAAATTGGAGAGCTACCGACATGCCGTTGCCATGGAGTTCAACATAGCCGTCACAAACTAAATAAGAAGAAGGCCTAATCTACAAACTAAATCTACTCAAATCAAATCAAAAGCTCTCTCTCTATTTCTCTTCTTTAAAATTGTGAGTATGCTGATTCTCACAATGTTATTATAAAATAATTCGATTAAGTTATGAATTGGATCACAAGAAAGTGATATGAATTGTTATGTATTTGTAAATTTTGTTGTGGATCTCTTATGCTATTATGTTATCATATATATATATATATATTGTTATGTTGTAGTGATTATGTTGTAAATAATCCTATGCTATGTCATATGTGATTAATCATGCTATGCTATGTTATAAACCATGTTATGCCATGTTGTAAATCATGCTATGCTATGTTGTAAATCATATCAAGCTATGTTGCAAATTATGATATGCTATGTTGTAAATCTTACATATGTTGTAGATCTCATATTATCATATATGTTGAAATACTTATGATAATGATGTCATGTTAAGTTGTGTTGAATCATGCAAGTTGTAAAATCATGATGTTATTATTTATGCGAATTGGATCATGTTTAAAGTTTATGTTTTTTTTTAAAATAGATCTTGAATATGGGAATTTTCCTATTAAGTTAGGTGTACCCATATACATGAATCTATGATTAAATGAATTTTGATTTTTGGGAATTTGCCTATTGAGTTAGGTGTACCCATATAAAACCATATTGTTAATGATGTTGATTCACACATGTCCAATACAAGTTTATGGAACTTGATCAAAATCATATTATGTGAATTATGAATAAGTTGACACCCTTAGACCCATGACATGTATAACCTTATGCAAGTTGTAATTTTGATATATGCAAGCTTCACCCCTTGTTAGTATTCATTTAGTCACATATATCTTGTTGTTGTGAATATTTTCTTTTATGCTATGAGTTAGACTAATCGAGTCTAGCATACATTTTGCGAATAAACGTTCAAACGTGGGGTAGGGGTAATATTAGGAAATTAATAAATTGGGGTGCAATTGATATGATTTTGCATGCCTTAAATGGATGTCCATAATTGAGTCAATTATGGACATTGCTAAATTTGGAATTAATTAATAATTCAAATAGGGAATTATTAAAATTGGGGAAAGTGGATTATTAATAATAATCAATGCTTAGGACACGAGGTTGGACCCGTTTGTGACGTAAACCTGCCCGGACCCGCCCGGCAAATCCAGTAGTCACAAATGTCGGCCCAATGTGAGAGGTCCTAGGCCCAAACTAAAGCATAACAGTTGTAAAGACACGAGGTTAGACTCTTTTATGGTGTAAGACTGCCCGGACCCGCCCGGCAAATCCAGTTGCCATAAATGCCAGTCTAATGTGAGGGGTCTTTATGAGGTTATGGCCTTAATAAATTAAGAAATACTTAACTAGATAATCTTGTAAGGTGGGACATGGGGGTTAAGTAGGTGCCTTGGGTGGCATGAGAAATCTAGTGGTTGCCTTTAGAGGCATTTGAAATACGATTAGACTTAACCAAACACACAGTAACGAACATGAATAGTGGGTTAAGTGGGATTGACTAAGGGGACAAGCTTAGGTGGAATGCTTGTGGGAGATAACAGAGGCCCATTTCAACCAGTATCCCAAAACGTATCTTTGTGGGCTCGACCCAAGTCGAGGACGGGACACACATACTGGGTTTGACTATAAGAGGCCAAAACAGGGAGCGGTGGCAACGCAAGTCCAACGGGTTTCATATGCGTGTGTGGACCCGGGCTGGTAGGTAAGACGTTGTTGCATCGTGTAGGTATAAGCCGTGCATCTCCGTTATATCGGGTTGCCACTTTAGGGGAATGATACACCCCACTATGGGGCCAGCACGGGTATCTACGAGTAGGGAGCCGATCGAAAAATGGAAAGTGGGGTACACCTAGTGGAGATAGGGGCAGGCGGCACCTATGTAGTCAGCTAGGAGTACGTAAAGCCATTAAGAAAGTTTCTAAGTGAAGCTAAGGGGAATCAATCTTTAGGGTGACTGGTGTGGTGCAGTATAGTGTTTATCCTTTAGTATTTAGGAGCGCCTATAACGTTTCCTTTAGCGATTGTCTATGTCCTTAATCTGCTCTTTCATAGACATTTCCTTGTTTTCCAGCTTATGCCTTAGTCCAGTTATTTTGATAATAGTATTGTAGAATTATCATACTCGCCAGACTTTATGTCTGACCCCCCCTCTTTTTCATCCTTTTCTCCCTTCAGGTCCTCAGGTTGGGCCAAGTTCCAGTGGAGTCTGATTGGATTGCTTATCTCTTGGAAAGCTTGGACTGCTGAAGTAAAGTCCAGCTTGTTATCTTTCTTTTTATTGGCTATTTATGTAATGGGATTATGTACTTGTTTTATCAAGATAGATATTGTACTTGACTTTGATTATGGTGTTATGATGTAATCAAACATGTTTTGACTTCTGCTGCAATTGAAATAAAGTTTTTAAATTTCCAAGTACTATTTTATATCTGTCTTGTTGAAATTTTACTGTTCTATATTCACCTAAAACCTCCATAGAAGTTAATGCATTCCCTTTGTGAGTGACATTAATGGACGTGGGGTGTTACACGTGGTATCAGAGCATAAAATTACTAGAACAGATAAAATTTTTAGAAAAATATTTTTCTAAAGTATTTTTGGAAGAAGTGCTTTCAAAAACATGTTATTTAAAGAGAGTTTTTATGAAAAACATAATCCCAAATAGCCATATCCTTATCTTTATCTTTCGAATTCTCCATTCTGAATCTTTCCTTTTTCGTTTCAGCATGGCTGAAGATCTTAATCTCCCAGAAGGTGTGATGATTCCAGGGTGGTTTTGGAGATATTTGGAGGCTAGGGCCACCACTGCAGGCCCAGCAGATGTTCCTCCACCCCCAGTTGCACCCATTCCTCCTCCTCCTCCTCCTCATGTTGATACTTTTGCAAAGACGTGCAAGGAGTTTAAAGCTATGGGAGGAAAAACTTTTCAAGGGACTGAGACGTTTGTGGAGGCCAGAGACCGGCTTAAGGAGACTGAGGAATTGTTGGATATCTTTGAAGTGGAAGATGGGAGGAAAGTCCGTTTAGCTGCTTGGTTAATGAAGGGAGAGGCCTCGTTTTGGTGGGAGGTCACTAACGGGGAACATCCAGTTGATTCATGGGCGGATTTCAGACGAAGGTTTGAGGCAAAGTTTCTTTCAAGGGCAGAGGAGAATTTAAATATGGAAAAATTCCTGACATTAAAGCAAGGGAGCTTATCAGTGAAGGAGTATGTCAATAAATTTAATCAGTTAGCAAGGTTTGGCTTGGAGTTGGTGAACACGCCAGAGAAGAAAGCTTTGAGGTTCGTTAGAGGCTTGAATGAACCGTTGCAAGGGTTGGCTATGACCCACATCCCTATGGGAACCACCTTTGAAAGGCTAGTAGAAATGGCACTTATGCATGAGGATAAGGCAGTTGAAAAGAAGGGGGATCAGAAGAAACCCCAACAGCAAAATAAGAAGGGTGGTAAAAACAATAATGGCAAAGGGAAGAAGAGATGCTTCAATCGTGGGACGCCTGGCCATCTCAGAAAAGATTGTAGAAAGAAAAAGAAGACTGGTTGTTTTCATTGTGGAGATGCGGGACATTTGGTGAAGGACTGCCCAAAGAAGGGACAGAGGGCAGGGTCTACCTCGGGAGGACAGGTGCAGGCTCTTATGGCACCAGGGCAGGCAAGGGGGCAAGTTCAGGCTATTGCGGCCCCACCGCTGCAAGAAAGAGGTAGAACAATTTCTGTTGAAAGCTTAGTTTTTCTGTTTGATCATCCTGTCCGTACCTTATTCGATTCTGGCGCATCTCATTCGTTTATCTCTGCATCATTAGTTGAATCACTACACTTGAACACCAGTTTAGTAGAGAGTCCCTTGGTTGTTTCAAATCCAATTGGGTGTTCGGCTCATTTGACCATGATATGTTTGGATTTGAAAATCTCTATACTTAGCGTTGAATTTAGATGTGATGCTTATGTATTGGGCTTCACGGGCTATGGGCTAATTTTAGGAATGGATTGGTTATCTAGAAATGGGGCCATTCTTGATTGTGAAAGGAGAGTAGTTAGGCTTGTGACTCGCCTTGGTAATGCTCTCGGCATCTTTTGTAATCCCATAAATTCCGTTATGCTAAGTTATCTTGAATCGCTTGACGCGTCTGTAGAGAATCTGCGTTCGGTAGAGGTGGTCCGAGAATATCCGGATGTGTTTGAGGATGTGAAGGGCTTACCTCCAAAGCGGGAGATAGACTTTCAAATTTATCTTGTGGATAATGCTAAACCCGTATCTTTGCCAGTGCGCCACATGGCTCCTCGTGAAAGGAGGGAACTCAATAAGCAAGTGAAGGAGTTGCTTGAGAAGGGGTTCATAAGACGTAGTATATCGGAGTGGGGTGCTCCAGTAGTATTTGCTACAAAGGCGGATGGGTCCCTTAGACTTTGTGTGGACTATAGAGAACTAAACAAGCTTACTAAAAAGAACCGACACCCACTATCGAGGATTGACGATCTCTTTGATCAGTTAGTTGGCGCCTCAGTGTTTTCGCAGTTGGACTTAGCCACTGGCTTTCATCAACTGAGAGTGGCTGAGGATAGTATAGATAAGACTGCTTTTAGGACTCCTGACGGATTCTATGAATGGCTAGTGATGCCCTTTGGTTTGACAAACGCCCCCACATATTTTGTTGATTTGATGAGTAGGGTGTTTGGGGAGTACCTTAACAAATTCGTGGTAGTCTTTGTGGATGACATCTTAGTCTTTTCTAAGAATGAAGAAGAGCATGCCCTACATATTAGGGAAGTGTTGGAAACCCTTCGAGCGCATAACCTTAAGGCAAAATTTTCTAAGTGTCACTTCTGGAGGAAAGAAGTACGGTTCTTAGGGCACGTGGTTTCCAAGGAAGGGATAGCAGTGGATCCCGCAAAGGTGGTGGCCATCCAAGATTGGAAGGTCCCTAAAAATGTAACCGAAGTAAGAAGTTTCTTGGGGTTGGCTGGCTATTATAGGAAGTTTATCAAAGACTTCGCAAAAATATCAGCTCCATTAACACGGTTAACGAAGAAGAACCTGGTTTTTACGTGGGACGCAGATTGTGATGATGCGTTCCAACGTTTAAAGAGAGCCTTAACTTCAGCCCCAGTCTTAGTGCTGCCAGACGGGAATAAGCCGTTTACCGTTTATACTGATGCTTGTGGGACAGGACTTGGCACGGTCCTCATGCAAGAGGGAAGAGTAATAGCCTATGGTGGAATGCAGTTAAGGGTGCATGAAAAGAATTACCCTACGCATGACCTTGAGTTAGCCGCAATTGTTTTCGCACTTAAGTCTTGGCGTCACTATCTTCTTGGTGAGAAATTCGAACTGTTCACTGACCACAAATCATTAAAATACTTATTCTCTCAGAAGGATTTGAATTTAAGGCAGCAACGGTGGATGGAATTCTTAGCCTCCTACGATTTTGAAATAGCATATACCCCGGGCAAGGGTAACGTGGTAGCAGACGCCTTAAGTAGGAAAAGGTTGTCCTTGAGTCCGTTGTTTGTTGAACGACGAAGCTTAGAATTCATCTCCATGTTTGACTTTAGACCCTCTGTTGACCTAGTACCTGGTTTGTTAGCATCCTTGGAGGTTAGACCTACACTTCTAGGACGGGTTGGTGAGGCACAGCAAGACGACCCCCAGTTGGTTGAGATAGTAGAAAAGCTCAAAGGAGGGGAGTCGTCTAGCCATCTTCGTAGGTATACCCTAGACGATAAGGGTTGGTTACGAAGGGATAATAGACTTTGTGTACCAAAAGACGAAGACTTAAGGAAGGCCATTCTTGATGATGCTCATCGCTAAAAGATGACCATTCATCCCGATGGAGACAAGATGTACAAAGATATGAAGCGAGTTTTCTTTTGGGCCGGTATGAAAAAGGATGTGGCCGAGTACGTCGCTAGATGCTTGGTGTGCCAACGAATAAAAGCGGAACAAAAGAAACCCGGTGGGTTGCTTCACCCATTGGAAGTTCCACTATGGAAATGGGAAAGCGTCTCAATGGATTTTGTGGATGGATTACCAAGATTAAGGAAGGGTAATATGGGGATTTGGGTTATAGTAGATAGACTTACTAAGAGCGCCCATTTTATTCCCGTGAAAAGTAAGAGGACTGCTCCGTGGTTGGCTTCTGTATACATTAAAGAGATAGTTCGTTTGCACGATATTCCTACTAGTATAGTAAGCGACCGTGATCCCATCTTCACTAGCGAATTTTGGAAGAGTTTACAAGAGGCGGTAGGGACTCAGCTATGTTTGAGCACCGCATATCATCCTCAGACGGACGGCCAGACCAAGAGGGTGAATCGTATTCTAGAGGATCTTTTAAGGCTTTGTATCCTAGACTTTGGGGGTACATGGGAAGAGCACCTTCCGTTGGTAGAATTCGCATATAATAATAGCTTTCAGTCTAGTATTGGCATGGCACCTTTCGAAGCTCTTTATGGAAGGCCTTGCCGTTCGCCTACATGTTGGTGGGAATCTACCGATAAAATCCTACTTGGGCCCGATATGGTTAGGGAAACCTCGGAGAAGATTGATTTGATTCGAAGGAGGATGAAAGCAGCACAAGATAAGCAGAAATCATATGCTGATAAGAGGAGGACAGATCTTGAGTTTGACATTGGGGACATGGTTTTTATCAAAGTATCTCCGTTACGGAATGTTGTTCGCTTTGGGTCCGTTGGGAAATTAGCGCCAAGGTTTGTAGGGCCGTTTCCTATAAAAGTCAGGATTGGGAAGATGGCGTATAGGGTGGAGTTGCCTGAGAAACTTAGTGGAGTACACGACGTATTCCATGTATCACATTTGAGGAAGTGTTTGCACAAGACCGCAGAGGTGGTAGAGCCGAGCTTGCTTAAAGAGGTGGAAATAGAGCGTGATGCAACAATTAGACGAGCTCCTACATGCATTCTTGGGTCGGAGATCAAAAAGTTGAGGAATCGAGAGGTCAGACTAGTTAAGGTGCAATGGGGAGATGATGAGAGCAACGCTACTTGGGAGACAGAAGAGAAGATGCGTTCGTTGTACCCTTTTCTTTTTGAGGGTATGTCTTTTAATTTCTCCTTTATCGCTTAGCTTATCTTATCTTATCTTTAGTATGTCCTCTCATTAGTATCTTTGACCTTTAGTTAGGATAATCCTTTGGTTGAAACATGTGTTTGAGACATGTTATGTATGATGGATGCAAAATGGATGCAAGTGGTTGCTAGTGGTTGCTCGTGGATGCATATATACACACACTTTAGGCACTAGATCGGCTCAATCACTACATATTGCATATTGCATAAATGAATGTATTTAGTATAATGGATGTATAATGGTTGTACCATCATATAGATGCTGCATTCGGTTGAATGGATGTGCATGCATATAGAAGAAGTTTGTAAGCAATTAGGATCTTTTGCATACATAATGGATGCATGGCACTATCATGAATTGCATCAAGGAGGTCAACTGAATCAGTGGACCGCCTAATTTTGAATTAGATACGGACATATACACACACTATGCATTTAAACATAAAAGCATTAGAAGTCTATAAGGACAGTGGATGCCAGTGTTTGATGATTGAGTAGATGGTTGATTGGATGTTAGGTTAAACATTCTCCTTGATTTGAAGATTTCGGGGTCGAAATCCTTTAAGGAGGGGAGAATGTAACACCCCGTAAATCAGTTAACACTAATATTCACAAATTAAAAGAATTAATATTGAGAATTTGCACGAAATAGCCTTAAAAAGGCATATAACAAATTTGAGATATGTGAATTGCCTTAAAAGGCGAAAAATGGAATTAAGACATTAATTGGAAAATTAATGTGTAGAAATGGTCATAAGTTAATTATGGATTAATTTGAATTCATGAATAGGTGCGTGTGTATATATATATATATTTAAATATATATGGGCAGTTAATGTAAACATGAATAGAAGTTTATTAATTTGCTGAGTGTTTGCTGAGTCACTTCTGACTCATTGCTGAGTCAATAAGATAAACCCCATCTGGTCTGAATGGCTGCGGTTATTTCTAGGTTAAATCTAATGGCCTAAATGAATCCTAACATCTATAAATAAGTGGGTAGGATCTAACCCTAAATCACTTGAAAAATTGGAGAGCTACCGACATGCCGTTGCCATGGAGTTCAGCATAGCCGTCACAAACTAAAGAAGAAGAAGGCCTAATCTACAAACTAAATCTACTCAAATCAAATCAAAAGCTCTCTCTCTCTATTTCTCTTCTTTAAAATTGTGAGTATGCTGATTCTCACAATGTTATTATAAAATAATTCGATTAAGTTATGAATTGGATCACAAGAAAGTGATATGAATTGTTATGTATTTGTAAATTTTGTTGTGGATCTCTTATGCTATTATGTTATCATATATATATTGTTATGTTGTAGTGATTATGTTGTAAATAATCCTATGCTATGTCATATGTGATTAATCATGCTATGCTATGTTATAAACCATGCTATGCCATGTTGTAAATCATGCTATGCTATGTTGTAAATCATATCAAGCTATGTTGCAAATTATGATATGCTATGTTGTAAATCTTACATATGTTGTAGATCTCATATTATCATATATGTTGAAATACTTATGATAATGATGTCATGTTAAGTTGTGTTGAATCATGCAAGTTGTAAAATAATGATGTTATTATTTATGCGAATTGGATCATGTTTAAAGTTTATGTTTTTTTAAAAATAGATCTTGAATATGGGAATTTGCCTATTAAGTTAGGTGTACCCATATACATGAATCTATGATTAAATGAATTTTGATTTTTGGGAATTTGCCTATTGAGTTAGGTGTACCCATATAAAACCATATTGTTAATGATGTTGATTCACACATGCCCAATACAAGTTTATGGAACTTGATCAAAATCATATTATGTGAATTATGAATAAGTTGACACCCTTAGACCCATGACATGTATAACCTTATGCAAGTTGTAATTTTGATATATGCAAGCTTCACCCCTTGTTAGTATTCATTTAGTCACATATATATGTTGTTGTTGTGAATATTTTCTTTTATGCTATGAGTTAGACTAATCGGGTCTAGCATACATTTTGCGAATAAACGTTCAAACGTGGGGTAGGGGTAATATTAGGAAATTAATAAATTGGGGTGCAATTGATATGATTTTGCATGCCTTAAATGGATGTCCATAATTGAGTCAATTATGGACATTGCTAAATTTTGAATTAATTAATAATTCAAATAGGGAATTATTAAAATTGGGGAAAGTGGATTATTAATAATAATCAATGCTTAGGACACGAGGTTGGACCCGTTTGTGACGTAAACCTGCCCGGACCCGCCCGGCAAATCCAGTAGTCACAAATGTCGGTCCAATGTGAGAGGTCCTAGGCCCAAACTAAAGCATAACAGTTGTAAAGACACGAGGTTAGACTCTTTTATGGTGTAAGACTGCCCGGACCCGCCCGGCAAATCCAGCTGCCATAAATGCCAGTCTAATGTGAGGGGTCTTTATGAGGTTATGGCCTTAATAAATTAAGAAATACTTAACTAGATAATCTTGTAAGGTGGGACATGGGGGTTAAGTAGGTGCCTTGGGTGGCATGAGGAATCTAGTGGTTGCCTTTAGAGGCATTTGAAATACGATTAGACTTAACCAAACACACATGTAACGAACATGAATAGTGGGTTAAGTGGGATTGACTAAGGGGACAAGCTTAGGTGGAATGCTTGTGGGAGATAACGGGGGCCCATTTCAACCAGTATCCCAAAACGTATCTTTGTGGGCTCGACCCAAGTCGAGGACGGGACACACATACTGGGTTTGACTATAAGAGGCCAAAACAGGGAGCGGTGGCAACGCAAGTCCAACGGGTTTCATATGCGTGTGTGGACCCGGGCTGGTAGGTAAGACGTTGTTGCATCGTGTAGGTATAAGCCGTGCATCTCCGTTATATCGGGTTGCCACTTTAGGGGAATGATACACCCCACTATGGGGCCAGCACGGGTATCTACGAGTAGGGAGCCGATCGAAAAATGGAAAGTGGGGTACACCTAGTGGAGATAGGGGCAGGCGGCACCTATGTAGTCAGCTAGGAGTACGTAAAGCCATTAAGAAAGTTTCTAAGTGAAGCTAAGGGGAATCAATCTTTAGGGTGACTGGTGTGGTGCAGTATAGTGTTTATCCTTTAGTATTTAGGAGCGCCTATAACGTTTCCTTTAGCGATTGTCTATGTCCTTAATCTGCTCTTTCATAGATATTTCCTTGTTTTCCAGCTTATGCCTTAGTCCAGTTATTTTGATAATAGTATTGTAGAATTATCATACTCGCCAGACTTTATGTCTGACCCCCTCTTTTTCATCCTTTTCTCCCTTCAGGTCCTCAGGTTGGGCCAAGTTCCAGTGGAGTCTGATTGGATTGCTTATCTCTTGGAAAGCTTGGACTGCTGAAGTAAAGTCCAGCTTGTTATCTTTCTTTTTATTGGTTATTTATGTAATGGGATTATGTACTTGTTTTATCAAGATAGATATTGTACTTGACTTTGATTATGGTGTTATGATGTAATCAAACATGTTTTGACTTCTGCTGCAATTGAAATAAAGTTTTTAAATTTCCAAGTACTATTTTATGTCTGTCTTGTTGAAATTTTACTGTTCTATATTCACCTAAAACCTCCATAGAAGTTAATGCATTCCCTTTGTGAGTGACATTAATGGACGTGGGGTGTTACAATTTATTTATATTTATATATATATATATACAAGAAAATAAAACTAACACGAATCGGAAATTAACTGAATAATAAAATTTAATCGTTACCTCCCCGGCAACGGCGCCAAAAACTTAATCGTCGCTAATCTATGAATTAGATAAGCGCGAATTTTAAATTAAATACTGCAAGCATACAGGTGTGTAGCATACAGGTCGAACACAGGGAGGTGTAATTAAAAATTATTATTTATTTCTTCTTGGGCGTGTTAGACGAAGTTTGGAGTTGTTGTTTTTTATGTTGTTGAAATTACTCTGAATCTAATCAGTATCAAATTCAACAATTGAAAAGAAAAGGAACAATTACTAGAAAAAGAGAATAACAACTAGAACAATAACAGAAATTAAAAGTAGGATTCCTGTTGAAACTAATCAACAGTGAATCGCTAACAAGCAGTAATAAAAGACAATAAAAATATGCATTCTACCCAAACCTAATTAAGTAGATAACACAAATTGTTATGAAATTAAAATAACAATAAAACTAGAAAAGAAAAGACTTTTATTAGAACAAAAGAGAATACATAATAGAAAAAAATGAATGGCCTTTACAATGGGACATCATGTATATTTATAGAGATGTAGACCAAATCCTAATCAAATCAACGACTAAATGGCCCTCTTTTCCCAAGAAGTAATATCATATCTCTTGCCTTCCTTGACCAAACTCGATTGGAAAGCAAATCTTCCCTATCTCCCATATGGCAAATTGATTGATTGATTGATGAGCAGATTGTATGTGATTAATGCTTTCAAACAAGGATATCATTAGACTCCAAAGGCAACAAGGGATAAAATCTTCAAATTTGATTTTTTTCTTGGCAATATTTTTATCAGAAATTTTTCTAATTGGAATTTGAAAAAAAATGAATGTTCTGAATTGATTTCCATGATAAGAATTTGTTTATTCCTTTTATTGGTGTATATCATGCGTACATACATACATATGAATATATGTATATATTTATAATATGACAACAATCCATGTATTCTTCAAGGCAGAGGAGGCAGTGTGACTGTTCAGCAAAAAAAAAAGGAGCTTGACGGGAATCGAACTCAGGTCTCTCTGCGCAAACTCCTATGCCTTTACTAGTGAGCTGCGACTTCTTTTGGGATTGAGAAGGTTTTGACATAAGGAAGTAGCTTTTTCTTTGTAGTTGGCCTTTAATTTGAAATGAAAGAGGCATTTCTTGACATCCTGTAAAAACAAACAAAAGTAACCAAAGTATCATTTATTTATTTACAAAAGATAAAATATAAGAGCATAAAATAAACACATTTCTATGTTAATCACTTATGCACTGTCTCGCCTGTTTTATGTCGAGTATGTTGTTATTATATTTTGTTCCATGCGCTATGAGACATTCTATAGGTTCTTTTTTAGTTCACTCTCTTCTTTCCTTTCTTTAGCGACCGTTCCGTGCTAGTCGGGCATGTGTACAGCGCACTTTCGGAGGAAATGCCGGCTGGTCCGGGGCGGGCCGTCACATTTGGTATCAGAGCTCTCGGTTGCGTAGTTAACTTAGGGAAAGACACCAGGGAGAGATAGTATACGTATATGAGAGTGCGTATTTGTGATTATTTTGGTTTTTAAAAGCTATATATATACTATTAGTATATCTAAGGATGAAGTCACACTGCACTGACACCACAAAGAAGAAGATGGTTAATCATTCTCTCTTTACAGACTGAACGATGAGCCGATATACGAGGGGTACTGGTAGGGGAGCCAATAATGGGAATGCTCTTGACATGGGGACTATGTTCACTGGCTTCACGAGAGAGATGCTTAGGGATGTTCAGAGAGCAGCTCCTAATGCTGCAAATGGTGGTGGTGCAGCGGTGCAGGCGCCTAGGGCTAATTTCGCCAAGCTCTGTAAGGATTACACTAGCCTTAGTGGAAATCCGTTCCATGGAGTGGAGTCGGCTACGGATGTTCAAGATTGGTTGGATAGCTGCGAGCGTATCTTCGAAGACTTGGGTATCGAGGATGCGATGAAGAGAAAGCTAGCATCCCGTCAGCTGCAAGGACGGACAATGAATTGGTGGAATGCTATGAAGGCAGCTACTCCCGAGGATCAGATTACTTGGGATCAGTTTAAGACTCGCTTTAGCGACAAGTTTATTCTAGCTACTCAGAAGTCAGTATTGTTTAAGAGGTTCTTGGAGCTAAAGCAGAATGGTAGAGTTGTCTCGGAATATATTGCTGAGTTCGATACTCTATCGAAATATGGATTATCCCTTATTGATACTGCCGAGAAGAAGAACGAGAAGTTCATAACTGGTTTGGATGGATACTTGGGGGAAAGGCTTATTAACCACGTCGATGAGACGTTTGAATCGATTGTGGGGAAAGCATTGAGGTCAGAGAGTCTTTACCCTAAGATGAAGACTAAGGTTGCATCTACAGAGGAGCTAAAACCGCAAGCAAGTGATGGAGGAAAGAATGGTTCTCAGAATAAGAGGAAGCAGAATCAGACCAAGGATGGCCAGAAGAAGAAGAATAAGAAAGATGTAGAGTGCTTTAGCTGTGGCAAGACGGGCCATTATGCTAAAGAATGTCGAGCAAAGCTGGCGGACAGGAAGTGCTTCAACTGTGGCCAAGTTGGACATCAAAAAGATAAGTGTCCACAACCTTTGAAAGAGAAGAAGATAGTGAAAGCATATGCCATCAATGCTGTTCCTTCTTCGTCGAATGCCCCAACTGCGGCGGAGAAGGGAAAGAATGTTGTTATCCAAGGTATGCTTTCTGTTTAAGATGTTCCTGTTAGAGTTTTGTTTGATACCGGAGCTTCCAGTTCTTTCATATCTAGTGACCTGGTAGATAGGTTGGAATTGGAACCCGAGATAGTCGATAGACCTTTAGTAGCGACGAACCCGATCGGTGGTTCGACTAGCCTTAGTATGATTTGCCATAATGTGGTCTTATCGAGTCATGGATGCATGTTTGTTTGTGATTGCTTTGTTTTGGGCTTTACTGGGTTTGGCATTATTTTGGGAGTCGATTGGCTCCAAAGGTACGGGGTGGTGGTAGAATGTGAGGGCTTTTTGGTGACAGTTAGAGCGGATGATGAGCGGAGGGTGGTGTTTGGTGGTCTACCTAGTGATGGGGTAATGGCTAGTTTTCTAAATTCCCTCGACATTCCACATGATGAGTTATCAGATGTGCCCGTGGCTGGCCAGTACCCGGACGTGTTCGAGGAAGTGACCGGACTTCCACCACACCGAGAGATTGAGTTTCGTATTGATTTAGTGAAAATGCCAGACCTATAGTGATGCCACTTCGTCGTATGGCACCAAGAGAGCAGCGAGAGCTCGGGGTGCAAGTGAGCGATCTTTTGAAGAAGAGATTTATCAGAAGAAGTGTTTCTGAGTGGGGAGCACCAGTTATGTTTGCTACCAAGGCCGATGGTTCCCTTCGATTGTGGGTAGACTACCGCGAATTGAATAAGGTGACGAGGAAGAATAAGTACCCTCTTCCACGGATAGATAATCTGTTTGATCAGTTGAGTGGCGCGAGAGTGTTCTCCCAGTTTGATCTTGCGACAGGTTTTCATCATCTTAGAGTGGAAGCTGAGCGTATAGCTAAAATGGCATTTCGGACACCGTCTGGATTTTATGAGTGGTTGGTCATGCCATTTGGGTTGACCAATGCCCAGTATATTTTGTGGATCTTATGAATAGGGTATTCAGAGATCAGTTGAATAAGTTTGTTCTTGTGTTCGTGGATGATATCTTGGTTTACTCGAGGGCCGAGGAAGAACACAAGGAACATTTGAGGACAGTGATGGAGGTATTGAGGAAACACCAATTGAAAGCAAAGTTTTCTAAGTGTCACTTCTGGAGGAGGGAAGTGAGATTCTTGGGCCATGTTGTTTCAGAGAATGGTATCACCGCGGATCCTGCGAAGGTGGCTACGGTACAAGATTGGTCTACGCCCAAGAATGCAACAGACATAAGAAGTTTCTTGGGATTAGTTGGATATTACCGTAAGTTTATCCAAGACTTCTCCAAGATAGCAGCACCGTTGACTCAGTTGACCAAGAAGAATCAAGCTTTTTTTTGGGACGAAAATTGCGAGAATGCATTTAAGAGTCTAAAGGAAAAGTTGATGTGCACGCCAGTGTTAGTCATTCCTAAAGGGAATAAAGAGATGACGGTATATACAGATGCATGTGGTACCGGACTAGGTGCTGTATTGATGCAAGGATGTAGGGTTGTAGCTTATGCAAGTTGGCAACTGAAACCGCACGAGAAGAGATATCCTACCCATGATTTGGAATTGGCAACGACCGTATTCGCATTGAAGATATGGAGACACTATCTCTTGGGAGAAAGGTTTGAGTTGTTTACTGATCATAAGTCTTTGAAGTACCTTTTCTCCCAAAAGGATTTAAATCTTCGTCAGCAAAGATGGTTAGAGTTCTTGGCTTCATATGATTTTGGTATCGCATATACACCCGGAAAAGGCAATGCGACAACCGATGCCTTGAGTAGGAGACATGCCAGTTTAGGGGCTATGTTTCTTGAATGGAAGCAACTGGAGTATGTCGTAGGGTATGATTTCAGACCAAAGTGCGAATTGGATCCAGTAATGTTAGCAAGTTTGACGATCATACCCACTTTAATTGAGCGGATTGGCTCTAGACAAAGGGACGATCCTAACCTTTTGGAAATCATCTCCAAGTTAGATATGGGTATCGACAGTGAGGAGATGAACAAGTATGGGCTTGATCGAGATGGATGGCTTCGAAAGAATGGAAGACTAGTTGTACCCAACGTGAATGGATTGAGAGATGAAGTGCTAAGAGAATGTCATCACTCAAAACTGACTATACATCCCGGTGGTAACAAGATGTATCGAGACATGAAGCAGACCTACTACTGGGAAGGAATGAAAAGAGACGTTGGGAAGTTCATATCCAAATGCATGAATTGCCAACTAGTTAAAGCTAAGCAAAAGAATCCTAGTGGTTTGTTACAACCGTTAGAAATTCCCGAGTGGAAATGGGAACAAGTCTCAATGGATTTCATCGATGGTTTACCGAGGACTAGATCGGGCCACGATAGCATTTGGGTGATTGTGGATCGATTGACCAAGAGCGCAAGATTTATACCAGTCAAGTCAAATAGAACATCAGTTAAGTTAGCTGAACTATATATGAAATGGGTAGTGAGATTTCATGGAGTACCCAAGGGCATTGTGAGTGACCGAGATCCATTGTTTACTAGGGGATTTTGGAAGAGCTTATAAGAGGCGTTAGGATCAGAATTACATCTCAGTACCGCGTATCATCCTCAAATCGACGGTCAGACAAAGAGGGTGAATCGAGTATTAGAAGACCTCTTGAGAGCTTGTGTATTGGATTTTGGAGGATCATAGGATGGTCATTTGCATCTAGTAGAGTTTGCCTATAATAACAGTTATCAATACAGTATTGTAACGACTCATATTTTTACGGGTAATAATTAATTTATTTAAATATCGATTCAGAGAGGTTAATGGTTGTTAAATTAAATAATAGTGAATATTTAATTAATATTATAATTAAATAATATATTTAACTCTGGAATGATCAAAAATTGCTGAATTGACAATATAATGTGAACTGGACAATTTAAAATATATAATTCAGTTTAGAGTTGAATTATATTAGCGAATATATTATATAAACGCCATTTGAACGTATAAATTATATTATAAATATAATCGAGCTCGAAATGGCAAGGCAATTCGCTATTTGGCGATTCGAACTTCAACTGGATATACAAAAGCCGTTTTAAATCGGATTTCTGTGAAACAAGAAACGTTAGGAGCTGGTGAAGTATATATTTCTAGTGGAAGAGAAAAATCGAGATTTCGTCGTGTAGATTTTGATTTATGTCCAAATCAAATTCTAGAAAAGTCGTTGTGGAATTCCCTTATAATTTATAACGATTTATTTATATTTATAAAAGGAATTTCATTTTAAATCGAATATCGATTTATATCGAGATTTGAAATATCAAGTTAGAAATTCATATAGGAATATTCTAGAGCTGTATGTTATTCCACTATGAATATATACGATAATATTTATTTTTAAATATTAAATTTAAATGTTTTTAAATATATTTATATATTTAACAGGGTTATTTAGAGCTTTAAAAATAGCCAGTTTTGTAAACGACCTCAGAATTCGACGAAACTAATTTTGTTGGATCCGTAATAATAAATTATTATTAGATTTCTATTTCCGTGATTTTTGAAGTCAGTATGTGGTCGTACTGGATTTTAATGTGAAAAATAGTCAGTATTTTGACGGTTAAAATACGTTGTGTGAGCATACAAAGTCGGAATTCGACGAAACCAGTTTCGTTGGGTCCGTGGTGTCGAGTTGTAGCTGCATGTCCATTTCCATGATTTTTGAATACCGTGTGTGAACACACGGATTTTTAAAAGGGCATAATCGAATATAAAATAAAACGCAAAATATCTAAAATCCTTTCTAAGGCCTAGAAACAAGCCACATCCTCACCTTTTACAACCACACAAAATCTCATTCCCATTATATAAACCGCCACCTCTTTTTTTCAGAAAAAACCCCAAATGTGAAGAACATTAACTTCAAAAATCAAAAGAAACTCGTATAAAATTCAATAAATCCTAAAACATGTGTAATTGAAATCGGCAAGGGTGGCTCTTCACATTCATGACCAATTTAGGTGGCTCGAAGCATACTGTCACCGCAAGTTTCACAGCAGTGAGTTTTAGGGTTCTAATTTTTGGATTTGTGAAGCATTAATCTTGGATCTGGAGTTTATATTCGGGGTCCTGGTTGTGTTTAGCATCTTCCGTGACTCCCTGGTGGAATTCGATCACAATGAGTGACGCATGTTCTTTAACACAACAACCAGAAAGCCTGGAGTTGTGACTAATGGTGATGGTTCGAAACCGATAAGGAGGGGAGGGCAGTAACGAGAAGGAGTAGAGAGATTCTCGACGGTGATACCAGTGAAATTCATGATGGAAGGGAGGAGAACAAGTGGTCAAAGGTTTGGCGAAATGGGGGAGCAATCAAAGTTTAATACGGGAGGAAGATGAGTAATTATCCACTACAGGTTTTGGTTTTTAAAACAAAACTTGGGCCGGGTCTTTCAAAACCGAAGTGGGCTGAGATTAAAGGTTAAGCCCAAATTATTATAAAAAGGAATCAAATTCATTTTTATTAAAAAATAGTATAACTTGTATGTATAATATCTTGGCCATACGGTGTCAGATTTACGAACGGACAGATCCGTTGGGATCGTATGGACGGACACTACCCAACGGAACTGACTGGGAGTGGATTGGAGCTCGTTTGAATTTATGGTGAAATAAATTGTTTGATTCAAATCAAACAACAGTTTAACGTTCTTTAACGATGAACTGCCAAAGTGAGTAAAACTCACCAACTCTGAATAGTTATATTTTTATAATGTATTCTTAGAACCGATGATTATCTGTTGATTGTTGTGTGTTAACTGTTTGGTTGAATTGCTTATATAGTGGTTGAAATCATAGATAACGATATATATATAAATCATTAATCAAATATTGATTCTGTTTAACAGAATATTTCATATTGAAAGGAAATCGATGTTAATGATATTGTTTAACATTTGTGATGCAGGGAAACAGGTTGGAGGAATCCAACTGGATTCCTCAACATTTATTTTACTGTTTTTCATTTATATTGTGATATATGATGTGATATACAATCTGTTGTTGATTGTGTGTGTTTGGGTGATACTGAGCAGTGATATATGGTATTTGAAATACCATAAGAAATACTGGAATATACAAAGGGATTTTTCAAAGTGTATATTGAAATATAATTTATATTTGTGAAAACCAATATAATAGAATTGGAAATATTTGTGAAAACAAATATGATAGAATTGGAAATATTTGTGAAAACAAATATGATAGAATTGGAAATATTTGTGAAAACAAATATAATAGAAAAGGGATATTTGTGAAAACAAATAGAATTGAATAAATATAAAAAGGAAATATTTGTAAACCATTTACAAATAGAGTTGGAAAGGGAATATTTGTATAACATTTAAAATGGAATTGAAAAGGAAATGTTTATTTAGGGAATAAATAAAGTTCAAAAGAATATTTATTTAGAAAATAAATAGAAAGAGTTAAAGAAATATTTATTTGGGAAATCAATAGGATTAAAAAGGAAATATTTGTAAACAAATATAAAAGGATATTTACTTAGAAAGTAAATAGAAGGATAAAAAGGATATTTACTTAGAAAGTAAATGGAAGGATAAAAAGGATATTTACTTAGAAAGTAAATAGAAGGATAAAAAGGATATTTACTTAGAAAATAAATAGAAGTGAAAAGGAATATTTATTTAGAAAATAAATAGAATGTTAAAAGAAATATTTATTTGTTAAATAAATAGAATGATTAAAAGGAATACAAATTATGGATTTAAAGAAGATTATTAAATAGAATCTGTTTTAACAGATAAATTGAGAAGTTTAATTTATAAATAATATTTTATAAATTAAAATAAAATATTTATCATTTGATAAATAAAGATATATATAAGTCTGTACTTATATAAAGAAGTAAACAGATTGTAACACTCCACCTCCGCTAGGGTCACTCACAAAGGGAATGCACTAGTTTTGGTGGAGCGTTATCGAGGTAAACAAACACAGAAATATTACAAGACAGAACATAGATAAAACAACGGAAGAATCAAAAGATAAATTTCATTACTTTCAAAAAGAGTCAAAACCTTTTACATCAAATAGCCAAGGTCATTATTTTCCATTAGAACAAATTCTGTCTTGCATAAATAAAGAAGCATAAACTTAAAACATCAAAAGTAGCTTAATTCCCCAAAGGCAGCAGAAATGCAGCCATAGCATAGCTCAAGATCAAACCGTACATGAGCTGAACCGAAAGCAAGCGAAATCCAAGCTAAGTGTTAGAGTTTCCTCCCTGAGAACCTGGGGGGGGGGAACGAAAGAAAAAGAGGCGAAAGAAAATGGGTCAGTCATAAAGACTGGAAAGTCCAAGTGACTTTCAGCATAAAAACAGATAAAGGTAACATGACATGCATAAACTAAAAGTAAACATAAGGATGCTGTCAAGATCGGCAAGATAGACTAAGATAGCATGATAATTCAAGTGTAAATCAAGTATAGCATCACATATTCGAGGTTCACTGCATCAACTGTACTAGAATCCCAAACCCATGCCTTATATTAATCATGAAATGATCCCTTGGCCCAATATCATGAAATGACCCATTCCTAGGTCCAACGAAACGATCCACTAGTCGATCGGCTCCCTACAAGTTCTAGCTCGTCATGTGTCTGTGTCATACAGCCCCATCATGAATGTAGTCACCTGTGCTAGGTCTACCATAGAGTGTATCAAGCCCTATGGTGCCAACCACTGACACAAAGCAAGCATGCTTAGATAAACCTACTGATGCCCAATGCCTGCTTTTTCAACTCCGGACCATGTGCACGACCATAGCCCGCCTGAACCTACACTGGCGCACCAACACAACCGTCGTTCTGGTCGCTTACAATCAGCCCAGTAATCATGCCCCACCCTACCTAGTTCCAGGGTACCATGATACATCTAGTGGGCTACTGCTGAAACGAACCGCGTAACTTGGGTTTCCGTCCAATAGGTTAAGTGTTTTCATTTAAATCCGTGACTTAATCCACCTACGTGTCATGTCAAATTGGCTAAGTGTTGTCGTTCAAATTCATGACTTAGCCCTATGAATCATGTGTCAAGTTGGTTAAGTGTTGTCTTTCATGTTCATGACTTAACCTTATCATGTGGCATTATATCATTAATGCACCCCAACCTCTAACATCAGACCTGTTGTTGTGGTCACTGGATATGCCGGGCGGTTCCGGGCAGATTTACACCACAACTCAGTCTGACCTCGGGTTTCAAGCGCGATATGACCAACTACCCACATTAGATCCTATTGTTTGCAGTAACTAGATTTGCCGGGCAGTTCCGGGCAGAATTACACTGCAAACTCAACCCAACCTCGAGTTGGCCATTTTCATGTTCATTCTAGTGTCATGTCCATGTTCAAAATTCATGTCAAGATCGTGTCAAGTTTCAAGGATAAGTTTCATGCCAAGTTTCCTATAATTACCAATTTTTCCCAACGTTACCCCGTCTAAATATTAGGCTAACAATCTTAGCCTAATTTTCCATCCGCGTGATTTTTGACATATAATATTAGGCTAAAAAGTTAGCCTAATTTAACGTACACAAAATTTGCATGAAGAAATCCATTAACATAAACATGACATAGGTGTAAACTTGGAATTCTCGGCATAGTCAATATGAACACCATAGGTGTGTACTCGCAAAATAATCAACATGAACATCGTAGGTGTGAACTTGCAACGTAGACTAAATCAACATACATATATGTGAATTTGCAACGTAGACTAAATCAACTTACATATATGTGAACTTGCAAATCAATCACGAACATATGAATAAGTGTGAACTTGAAATATGACATAGGTTTAACATATACACATAAACATGTAGATCTAACATTTAGTCACATATGTGATATGATCTTACAACCTAAAACTTGCATAACATGATAAACTACACAACTTGTCATAACAGGTTATACTCCAAGTTCCTATTCATATGAATAGACTTATTCATTAATTCTCAATTCATCATGATGATAAAATAGAACCACAGGCATAGATCAACATAATAAACATTGTTCTATTATCAATTTATTTCCAAGGCATGACATAATTGAATAAAAACATCGCAGACATAACATCACGAACATGAAAAGGTTTGAATAAAAATCTAGATCCAAGTACACGGATAGACCTAACTTAAATAGAAAAATCCCTAAAATCAAGATCCAAAGATAAACAAAGAAAATAGGTCTGAATAGAAAATCAAGCTTAGATCCAATTTCATAGTCATAATTCTAGGCAATAACCTCATGGTCATGAATCATAGGTGATTGGCCACAATTGTCCTTGTCATAGTCATAGGCAATAGTCTTATGTTCACAATAATAGGCGTAGGCATAGTCTTATGTTCATAGTCATAGGCATAGGCATAGTCTTATGTTCATTATCAATAGTTTCAACGTCATAGACAATATTCCCAAAAGTCAAGATCCAAGATGAACAAGAATAGATATGAATCATACATAGATTAATTCCAATTTATAACATGCTCATATTAAGTTTATAGTTTTTATCTAAAAGTAACTGGAACTTACAGATCGTGGTCTAAGAAATTTAGATGCAGAAGTCAAGTCTAGAAATTTATCGTTGAATTTTTGAATCGCTGAATCTTGCTTTGACTGTAGAAGCAAATCCCCAATTCCCAGCCGTAGTCTTCAAGAAATAATCTTCGCGTTTTAATTTAATTTAATTTAGAGGAGGAAGAAGAAATCATGATCATCAAGAGTTTGAGCAACATAAGGTTAGAGAAGAATGGTGTAAGGAGAATGAGGCTAGGAGGATGTTTAAATAGGATTAGGCAGACGAATCTGGACAGAAAATGAGGTAAGATACACCAGAATGCATCAGGTTTAGAAAATGGGTTCGGGAGGCAGGTCGACCCCCAGGTCGACACTATGGTCGACCTGGTCCCTGGGAGGTCGACACTATGGTCGACCCCCCAGGTCGACCTGGTCCTGGGCGGGAAATTTCCCGCCTAGCCTGTTTTGGGTTTGGAATTCGAATTTGAATTCGAATTTTCGAGCTGTCTTTGATTCTGAAAATTTCTGAAACTTCGGAGGATCATATCTCCCTCATACGGACTTCGATTTTCGAAATCTCGGACTCGTTTCCAAGCAAAATTTCGAGATGAACGCAATGGTGCAACCCGTTTCCCTTGATTCTTGTTTTTAAATTTATTTCTGCCTTGATTTATGGTTTTAACATGTTATTAAAATTCGGGTTGTTACATTCTTCCCTCCTTAAAGGTTTTCGTCCCCGAAATCTTCAAGTTAAGAAGAATGCATCCTATCATCCAATCATCCATCTACTCAAAACATCATCCACAAGAAATCATTGTCCTTAAAAGATTTCTAATGCTGTATGAAAATATGCAGAAGGTGTGTGTATATGTTCCTTATCTAATGCAAATGATCAGGCCTGATTGATCTTCCTAATGCAAAATATGTTTAGTGCCATGAATCCAACATGTATGCAAATAGTCCTAGTCTCATAAACACTATATGTGTGCACAAACATCCATCCATATGCAACATCCACATGATAACACATTCAATTTCATCCATAATAAAGTATAAACACTCATGCATATGCAATATGAAAATGTGTCTGAGCCGATCTAGTGCCTAATGTGTGTTATGCAACCACGAGCAACCACTTGCAACCATTTGCAAACATCAACCATAACATGTTTCAATCACATGTTTACATCAAAAGGGTTCTACCTAAGGTTCTCAAGACAGGATTGAGAAGATAAGCAAGATAAAACAAAGCATCAAGGAGAAGAAGTAAAAGATGTACCCCCAGAATGTCCTGCCTACGGGGCTTGCCCTTGCTTCTTAGGGTAGTTCTTGCTGATATGTCCAATATCACCACACTGAAAGCATGCTCCCATCTTCTTCTTTCTACAATCCTGGGCTATATGCCCCTCAATACCGCAGAAGTGGCATTTTCTTTTCCCACGTGTCTTGTTATCATTATTGTTGTTGTTGTTCTTGCCTCCTTTCTCGGAGTTTACCTTCTTGTTTTGAGACTCATTCGCCTTAACTTATCACTCATACCTTTCCTATGTAACATGTTAACAAGCCTCACGGAAACTATCTCCATCGTACGGAAATCCCTCTACGAAGCTAGAAAGAAGATTAGCCGTAGGTAAAAACTACTGCAACTACAGATGGAGAAAAGAAAGGAAAAGAGATTCAAACAAGGAAACAAAGGATAGTGCTAATGGCTTTTGGGGAATAGCCTTTTCAAAATAAAATTTTCTCCTGAAAAAAATGCTTCTTTGTAAATGGTTTTGAAAATAGTTTCAGAAGGTTTTTAAAAACTTTTGCCCAGTCTGGTAACCTTCTGCTCTGATACCAAATTGTAACACCCCATCTCCGCTAGGGTCACTCACAAAGGGAATGCACTAGTTTTGGAGGAGCGTTATCGAGGTAAACAAACACAGAAATATTACAAGACAGAACATAGATAAAACAACGGAAGAATCAAAAGATAAATTTCATTACTTTCAAAAAGAGTCAAAACCTTTTACATCAAATAGCCAAGGTCATTATTTTCCATTACAACAAATTCTCTCTTGCATAAATAAAGAAGCATAAACTTAAAACATCAAAAGTAGCTTAATTCCCAAAAGGTAGCAGAAATGCAGCCATAGCATAGCTCAAGATCAAACCGTACATGAGCTGAACCGAAAGCAAGCGAAATCCAAGCTAAGTGCTAGAGTTTCCTCCCTGAGAACCTGGGGGAGGGGGGGGGGGAGGGGGGTTGAAAGAAAACGACGCGAAAGAAAACGGGCCAGTCATAAAGATTGGTATGTCCAAGTGACTTTCAGCATAAAAACAGATAAAGGTAACATGACATGTATAAACTGAAAGTAAACATAAGGATGCTGTCAAGATTGGCAAGATAGACTAAGATAGCATGATAATTCAAGTGTAAATCAAGTATAGCATCACATATTCGAGGTTCGCTGCATCAACTGTACTAGAATACCAAACCCATGTCTTATATCAATCATGAAATGATCCCTTAGCCCAATATCATGAAATGACCCATTCCTAGGTCCAACGAAATGATCCACTAGTCAATCGGCTCCCTACAAGTTCTAGCTCGTCAGGTGTCTGTGTCATACGGCCCTATCACGAATGTAGTCACCTATGCTAGGTCCACCCTAGAGTGTATCAAGCCCTATGGTGCCAACCACCGACACGAATCAAGCATGCACAGATAAAACTACTGATGCCCAATGCCTTATTTTTCAACTCCGGACCACGTGCACGACCATAGCCCGCCTGAACCTACACTGGCGCACCAACACAGCCGTCTTTCTGGTCGCTTACAATCAGCGCAGTAATCGTGCCCCACCCTGCCTAGTTCTAGGGTACCATGATACATCTAGTGGGTTACTGCTGAAACCGACCGCGTAACTAGGGTTTCCGTCCAATAGGTTAAGTGTTATCATTTAAATCCGTGACTTAACCCGCCTACGTGTCATGTCAAATTGGTTAAGTTCTGTCGTTCAAATTCATGACTTAGCCCTACGAATCATGTGTCAAGTTAGTTAAGTGTTGTCTTTCATGTTCATGACTTAACCCTATCATGTGGCATTAATTCATTAATGCACCCCAACCTCTCACATCAGACCTGTTGTTGTGGTCACTGGATATGTCGGGCGGTTCCGGGCAGATTTACACCACAACTCAGTCTGACCTCGGGTTTCAAGCGCGATATGACCAACTACCCACATTAGATCCTATTGTTTGCAGTAACTAGATTTGCCGGGCAGTTCCGGGCAGAATTACACTGCAAACTCAACCCAACCTCGAGTTGGCCATTTTCATGTTCATTCTAGTGTCATGTCCATGTTCAAAATTCATGTCAAGATTGTGTCAAGTTTCAAGGATAAGTTTCATGCCAAGTTTCCTATAATTACCAATTTTTCCCAACGTTACCCCGTCTAAATATTAGGCTAACAATCTTAGCCTAATTTTCCATCCGCGTGATTTTTGACATATAATATTAGGCTAAAAAGTTAGCCTAGTTTAACGTACACAAAATTTGCATGAAGAAATCCATTAACATAAACATGACATAGGTGTAAACTTGGAATTCTCGGCATAGTCAATATGAACACCATAGGTGTGTACTCGCAAAATAATCAACATGAACATCGTAGGTGTGAACTTGCAACATAGACTAAATCAACATACATATATGTGAATTTGCAACGTAGACTAAATCAACTTACATATATGTGAACTTGCAAATCAATCACGAACATATGAATAAGTGTGAACTTGATGTATGACATAGGTTTAACATATACACATAAACATGTAGATCTAACATTTAGTCACATATGTGATATGATCTTACAACGTAAAACTTGCATAACATGGTAAACTACACAACTTGTCATAACAGGTTATGCTCCAAGTTCCTATTCATATGAATAGACTTATTCATTAATTCCCAATTCATCATGATGATAAAATAGAATCACAGGCATAGATCAACATAATAAACATTGTTCTATTATCAATTTATTTCCAAGGCATGACATAACTGAATAAAAATATCGCAGACATAACATCACGAACATGAAAAGGTTTGAATAAAAATCTAGATCCAAGAACACGGATAGACCTAACTTAAATAGAAAAATCCCCAAAATCAAGATCCAAAGATAAATAAAGAAAATAGGTCTGAATAGAAAATCAAGCTTAGATCCAATTTCATAGTCATAATTCTAGGCAATAACCTCATGGTCATGAATCATAGGTGATTGGACACAATTTTCCTTGTCATAGTCATAGGCAAAAGTCTTATGTTCACAGTCATAGGCGTAGGCATAGTCTTATGTTCATAGTCATAGGCATAGTCTTATGTTCATTATCAATAGTTTCAACGTCATAGGCAATATTCCCAAAAGTCAAGATCCAAGATGAACAAGAATAGATATGAATCATACATAGATTAATTCCAATTTATAACATGCCCATATTAAGTTTATAGTTTTCATCTAAAAGTAACTGGAACTTACAGATCATGGTCTAAGAAATTTAGATGCAGAAGTCAAGTCTAGAAATTTATCGTTGAATTGTTGAATCGCTGAATCTTGCTTTGATTGTAGAAGCAAATCCCCAATTCCCAGCCGTAGTCTTCAAGAAATAATCTTCGCGTTTTAATTTAATTTAATTTAATTTAGAGGAAGAAGAAGAAGCCATGATCATCAAGAGTTTGAGCAGCATAAGGTTAGAGATGAATGGTGTAAGGAGAATGAGGCTAGGAGGCTGTTTAAATAGGATTAGGCAGACGAATCTGGACAGAAAACGAGGTCAGATACACCAGAATGCATCAGGTTTAGAAAATGGGTTTGGGAGGCAGGTCGACCCCCAGGTCGACACTATGGTCGACCTGGTCCTTGGGAGGTTGACACTATGGTCGACCCCCAGATCGACCTGGTCCTGGGCGGGAAATTTTCCGCCCAACCTGTTTTGGGTTTTGAATTCGAATTTGATTTTGAATTTTTGAGCTGTCTTTGATTCTGAAAATTTCTGAAACTTCGGAGGATCATATCTCCCTCATACGGACTCTGATTTTCGAAAACTCAGACTCGTTTCCAAGCAGAATTTCGAGACGAACGCAATGGCACAACCCGTTTCCCTTGATTCTTATTTTAAAATTTATTTATGCCTTGATTTATGGTTTTAATATGTTATTAAAATTCGGGTTATTACACTGATAAATGGAGCAGATTAATTTATAAATTAAGTAAAATATTTATCATTGGATAAATGGAATATATAAGTCAGGACTTATATAGAGAAGTAAGAATCAAATTTCAACATCGATATTTGAAACCAAATATGGACGAAGAGTGAATCGAATATTTGTTATTCGAAAAAGAGTTAATCAATTTAAGTTAACCAAACAGAGTAAATTGATTAGAGTTAATTAAAAGAGTTAGTCGATTAGAGTTAACCAGTTAAAGTTAATCAGTTAGAATTAACCAGATAGAGTTAATTGAACATAGTTAATCGAATTTGGATAAATTGAATATTAGTTATTCAATTAGAGTTAAATCGAATATTAGTTATTCGATAGGAGTTAATCAAGTTGAGCTAAATAAGTCAGGTTAATTAAGTTAAGTTAATCAAGATGGGTAAATCAAACCGAGTTAATCCAAATGAGTTAGTCCAAAGGAGTTAGTCGAATATTAGTTATTCGAATAGAGTTAAAGGAGTTAGTCGAATATTAGTTATTCGAATAGAGTTAAAGGAGTTAGTTGAATATTAGTTATTCGAATTGAGTTAAAGGAGTTAGTCGAATATTAGTTATTCGAATGGAGTTAAAGGAGTTAGTTAAATATTAGTTATTCGAATAGAGTTAAAGGAGTTAGTCGAATATCAGTTATTCGAATGGAGTTAAAGGAGTAATCGAATATAGTTTATTCGAAGAGAGATTAATCGAATATAGTTTATTCGAATAGAGTTAAAGTAGTAATCAAATATAGTTTATTCGAAGAGAGATTAATCGAATATAGTTTATTCGAAAAGAGAGATTATCGAATATCTTTTATTCGAAAGATAGAGCTATCGAATATAAGTTATTCGAAGTAAGTTAATCGAATATAAGTTATTCGAAGGGAGATAATCGAATATTAGTTATTCGAAGGAGTTAATCGAATATTAATTATTCGAAGCTAGTAAATCGTCGAATCCGATTATATCGAATTCAGGAAAGTACCTATACTTTCCGGTGTTTAAATCAAGATTTATTTATTTACAAATTAGGTATTTTATTCAAATTAAAGAATAAAAGTTATAATTGAAGTTAGATATTTCAAAAGTAGGGATTATAAAGCTATCGTTATAACCAATGTTTTCAATAAAGAAGTGGATACGTAAATAGAATCCGAGAGTTACGTAAGGAAGTTTGTTAAAGGTTTAAAAGATAAACTTTGAATATTTCGAAGTTAAAATGTTGTTCAGTTAAGGTCTGAGAGGTAATTATACCCCAACTTGATTGACTTCCTTCTTAACTAAGGAATGGTAAGGTTTGATAGTAAAGGATGGTTAAGTGAATTTGGTTAATGAGTGAAATGGTTTGGGTTGGCATGGCGATGTTTGATTTAAACATTAGTTTAAACCTAGTGATGGAGTTTTGGAAATGTTTTCCAAATAAGGATCAGAAATGTTTTCTGAAAATAGAAAGTAAGAATTTAGAATATATGGAAATAGGAGATAAGTAAATTAATGAACTAAAGAGATAAATGTTCAATGATGATTGATCAATATAATTTCCATTTGGAAATAATATCGTTGTTTGCACACGTGTTTTTCTTTGATAGTTAACTCACCGACTATCAAGGTTTTTGACCATTTTAACGTTGTTAATATGGAGAGACTGGTTGGATTATTATCCGAAGAACCACTCCGTATTGGCATATGCGTTGCGAATCATATATGCCAAGATAATTGAAGACGGAGTAAAGTGCAAGGGTTGTTGTATAAATCTTTTTTTTTGAGCAAAAGATGTGTGATCTTCCAGAAGGAAGAGAGCACACACATATATATAATAAAGATACAAAGATATAAATATCCAAATACAACCACAAGACGAGAAACCCATAAAGAAAAAGTAAGGGATAATAGAAAGATGAGTTCCGGCAAGGCCACCACCCATCATACTACTTATCGAATTCCGACAAGGCCACCACCCGATAAGAAGTATATATATTCCCCTACACATAACAACTATGAGCAAAAGTGATGAAGTAAAACACCAAGAAAATACAAACATCTCTACTCATCATACACCAATAACCCAAGTCAAATCAAAAGAGATCAATCCAACCAGCTGCCACAAAAGCTCCACTATATCTACAACCTGTAATCTAAAAAAAAAAACTAAAACAAAAATATCAGTATCTTATACATATATATGAGTATATGCCTATATAAAAATATAGACATATATCCATATATACATGTATAAGGAGAAGGGCATAATAAATAAACAAGTAAGAGGGTAAAAACAACCTAAAATAAAAAGAAATCAACATCCAAGACGAAGTCTATTACTACTAAAAAAGCTATTAATACGAATGAATAAACTTAGATTTAAACTAACCTTAAACAGAAAGCGACCAAATAGCAAATCACCAAAAAATTTATAGTGCGAATTAGACATCCAGAACAGACAGAAATTAACTATGTTGATAATTAAATAATCTTTAGGAACAGAAACCAAATGAAAAATTCTTTGGTTCCTCTCAACCCAAATAAACCAACTTATGAAAATTACTAAAGAATCCAATATGTATTGCTGCCTAGAATTGTAACGAAATCTATGACAATACCAATATTCGTTACAACTATTAAAGGAAATAAAACAATCAAAGGAGAAAATCCTGATAATCATATTGAAAATAGAAAGGGTAAAATAACAAGAGTAAAATAAATGATCTACATCCTCCTCTCCAGAATTACAAAAACAGCATTTGACATCGAAAATAACATTCTTTCTTTTTAACATCTCAATCGTATTAAGCTTCTTATGAACGATCAACCACATTAGGAACTTTGCTTTAGGAGTAGCATTAGCCTTCCAAATAAATTTAAAAGGATAGAATGAAATACCAGTAAAGTTAATAAAACTATACATAGAATTAACAGTGTAATCTTAGGTAAAGATTGCCTAAGATGGTTGTACTGAATTGTGCCTTCGGTTTGTCCAGTCCCAGGACGACCTGTATGGAAGAATGTCTGACATAGTATATTTAATAGATCGCGTAACTTGATCTCTTCAAACGTATTTACGTTTGGTGGCAGAGGAATTCGTTTCTCTTAGCTGCCCGTGGTATTTTTGGGGAAATCAATTTGTGATTTGGCTGGTATGACGATGTGACATTCAAAGTGAATAAACGTGTGATCTGTCAGAGATAAGCGTGGCCTCTAACCTTACAACCGGGAAATGACAAAAATCGGGCAGGCAGCATGGCTATGTAGGTCGCACATATTACGGTGTATAATCACCTGATCTAGAGTTTCATTTAGTTATAAAAATCTATTGTCGATGCTATCCCATTCGGGAAACGGTTGCTGATCCCAACCGTTGGTGATATACATTCGATACACTCAAGCGAAATGAGTGGTCGGTCATGTGTGGCCGGGTTGCAAGATGTTCTTGTTGAACCCAGTGTATTCATCTCTAGAGGTACACTAGCGAAAGGTGGTTCCATACCTTGTCATAGTTGGAAATCCATTACCCAATACGTTCTTGCGGTTTTGATTGTATACTATATATGTAGAACATGAGATGAAAGCGTTTCTGCTAGATGATTATTATATTGTGGTTGATAGACAATATTATAGTACCAAAAGGTTTTTGATATAAAGATAATTTGGATTCTCATAAGGGAAAAACCCGTTCCGTTATACAGCGTGGTCTTATGAGATATCGTTTACTTGTTCAAACTGTTTTACTCACACCAGTCCATGTTGCTTAACTGGTACGTCTGATAGGGTTTTTTTTGCTTCACGGTTTGGTGGATAACGGGAGACTCTTACCCCTATAGGTCCTGCAATATAGCGGGTTGGTCGAGTCGAGAGGCTGGCCGTAAAGCATGGAGTTGGGGTACCAATGTAGACCACGGTGGGAGGTTAACCTGTTGCTTGGGGGGGGGGGGGGTGGTTGAGGGATGGTTGCAAAGCCTACCGAAATCGCCGGGCTACTACAGTTGGTATCAGAGCTTAAGGTTAAGTAATTACCTTGGCTCTTTGGCGTGACTCAGTAGAGATGGGGTTAGTAATGCCCTAGATTGAGTTGAGTGTATATATACGAGTGAACGTATGTAAGAACCCGTAACTTCCCCGTGAAGGAAAGCACGAATACTTTGAGAATGACACACAAAAGAACGCAGACGGAAGAACATTTCATTGCTTATTACAACAATTCCATCAGATACAAGAATATACAGAGTATGAATGAATAAAATACATTCGATAAATATCAGAGATTACAATAAATTACATAGCAGCGGAAAAACAATACAAAACACAACTGAAAGTAATACACGGATACAGAGCTTTCCGAGTATCCTTCCAGCTGTAAATCAGGATCCTGTGAATATAAATCTGCAAAACCAAAACTACTAGCTGCCCGTGTCAAAATAAAGGCACCCAGAGTTTAGGTTAAAAACTATAAACACCAGGTCAGTCATGTGACTGGTGTGAGAACTAAAACAGTTATTTAAAACTTTACTTTAAATCAGATAAATAAAGGGACAACGCCGTATAACACGGAACGGGTTTCCTCCCAAGAATACCAGTGCATATAACAAAACAGCGCAATGCTTTTTGGAAAAATGAAGCTATTATAAGACCCAGGTCCTATCACACAATGCAACGCAAGCCGGGGGATAGGGTTTTTACCTTATAATAGCCAAGAATGCTTGGTACGTGAAATTTCATGTTTTATTATTACTATAAGTGTATAGTGTTAAAACAATTTCAATCATAAATATCAATCATAGGCGACATGAGCGTCCCATGCCACTATGTCGCCATATATAGGATTACAATCAAAACCGCAAATGTCACGTATTTGGAAGTTGGATTTCCATCTGTGAACCAAGGCAAAAGATAGTCCTCTACCGAATTCGAGACTGTCTAGCCCGAGTCTCAGGCAAGAGCGCATGCAAGCCTTGGATCGTCAGGGCTGGTCCACCGATGTGGATAATTATGCCTGAACACTACGTTTTCCCGCCCTTTGGGGCGTAAATAAGCCAACGAATGACTCCATCGGTCCCAGATCGACCGATATATCCGAGGCGCCTCGCAAACCAACAACCACATAAGTCAAACTCATCAGGGCGTGTAAAACCACTGACGCCACTTGTAACACCCCGAATTTCAGTTAACACTGATATTCACTAATTACAGAATTAATAATCTCAGATGTGAGAATCAGGGGAAACGGGTTACGTCATTGTGTTCATCTCGGAAAAATACGCGAAATAGAGTCCGAAATTTTGTAAATCGGAGTCCGTATGACCCGGTTAAGGCCCAAAGAAGTTTTCGGGAAATTTGAATTTCGAAACATGCAGAAATGGGGGCCAGGCGGGAAAACTCCCGCCCAGCCAAGTCGACTTGGCTGTCGACAGGGCTGTCGACTTGCCTGTCGACATGCCTGTCGACTTGGCAGTCGACAGGGCTGTCGACTTGCCCTGTCGGCTGATTCTGGCCTGGGTGCACCTGGTTGAGTTTTGGGCTGGGTTAGAGGGCTTGGGACGAAATCTGACGGACCTAAACTAACCTAGGGTTAATCTAAGGGTCTAAAACACAACCTAATTCTATAAATACACCCTAAGACTACCCTAATCCATACTAAAAATAGAATTTATGCCATCATGCCGCCAAAATGCAACTTAGAAGGAGCCTCCACTAATTTGTGAAAAGGATCCAAGCTAATCAACTACTAATCCACCTCTACTTCAACTCTAGCAACTATCTAAGGAGCTAATCTTGGAGTTTGTGAGTTTCTATCACTTTAATAACCAATTGCTAAACTAAGTAGATGAGATATGATGAGATCATATGGTTTTGATTGCGGATCAATGGGTTTTAGGTCATACGTTATGATGCTAGTTTGCTAATCACTATGTTTAACACTTATTCATGATGACACTATGTTTATGCAAGTTAAGTGTTTGGGTTTATGCATGTTAAGTGGTGGGTTTTATGCATACTAAGTGTTTGGTTTTATGCATGCTAAGTGTTTGGTTTTATGCATGCTAAGTATGTGGTTTTATGCAAGTTAAATGTTTGGTTTTATGCTAGAATCATATGTGAAATAAGTGACATGACATGCAAGTTTAACCTATGAGTTTGGATCTATAATATGCATAATCTATGCAAGTTGTTTGGATTAGGGATATGCATAACATATGCGAGTTTACCTTTGTATGTCATACATACATATGCAAGTTCATATGTAACATGTTATGCAAGTTATGTGTTTGGTTATATGCAAGTTATGTGCATGATTATATGCAAGTTCATATGTAACATGTAATGCAAGTTATGTGCATGATTATATGCAAGTTCATATGTAACATGTTATGCAAGTTATGTGTTTGGTTATATGCAAGTTATGTGCATGATTATATGCAAGTTCATATGTAACATGTTATGCAAGTTATGTGTTTGGTTATATGCAAGTTAACATGTGACACGCTATGCAAGTTCACACCTTTGTATGACATAAGAATCATATGCAAGTTACCCCTTTGTGACATATGTGCTTCATGCAAATTTGGGTTAAATGCTAGTTGGGTTTAATGTATGCTCATATATGCAAGTTTACACCTTTTAAACCCATGATAAAGTTATATGCTATGTTGGTTAAACCCATGACATTTGTGATGAATCTTCCCTTTATTATGTCATGTTATGAGAACGAATTACGTGGGGAACGATGGGGTTAATATGCATGTTAATAAAATGGTGTGAAATGGGTATGCTTAAGCATAACATAAAGTGAATGGACATAATTGGGAATTTACCTATTAAGTTAGGTCTACCCATATTATGGAATTGGGAATTTACCTATTAAGTTAGGTCTACCCATATTATGGAATTGGGAATTTACCTATTGAGTTAGGTCTACCCATATTCTTGAAATTTGTAATTAATTAGGGATAATTAATACAAATTATGGGGGTGATTAATTAGGTGTAATTAATCGACTAAGACACGAGGTTGGACCCTTTTGTAGCATGAGACTGCCCGGAACCGACCGGCAAATCCAGCGGCTACAAATGATTGGCCCAATGTGAGAGGTCTTAGTCATAAACTAAATACGTGACAAGTGTAAAGACACGAGGTTAGACTCTGTTATGGTGTAAGGCTGCCCGGAACCAACCGGCATATCCAGCTGCCATAAAAGACAGTCTAATGTGAGAGGTCTTTACAAAGGTTACGATCTTAATTAATTAAGAAACACTTAACCAAATTAGCATGTTGTAACGACCACGGGATTCGAGTAGGCTTTTCAACCATCCTCTCCTCCCTCGGTACTGGGCTAACCTCCCAGCGTGGCTTACAGAGATACCTCAGAACTGCTTTTACGGCCAGCCTCTCGACTCGACCAACCCACATTGTCGGGAGATGTAGGGGTAAGAGTCTCCCGTTCGCCACCAAACGCGAAGCGAGAACCCCCTATCATCCGTACCAATTAAGCAACCAGCTCTGATACCAACTGTAGCGACCCGCAAATCCGAGCTATCTGAGTTGACTAAATACACCACACGTCCAACCCAAATAACACAGAAATACGAACCATCAATAGAAAGAAGATAGAGGGTGAGAATAGATAAGATAGAAAACTTAGAATAGAAGAAAACGAAGATCACAAAACTCACAGCGGAACGAATAAAATATATTATATAACATAACTTTTGCAATACAAATCTGTTTTGTACATATATACATACCATCATCAGAGTACACATAACATTTGATTCAGCGGAAGTAACTCCAAATAACTAACGTTGAAGCCTCCTGCTTCAAGCTCCTCCAAGTGTATCTGTAAAAAGCCTGAAACACTTGACTGCCCGTACAAATTTGGGCACCCAAGAGTTTAGGAAAAAACAAAACAAAACAAACTCTGGGTCAGTCATGGGACTGGTGTGAGTAAACTCCAACCACTTGTTTAACTTTCAAAATCTTTTTCGAAAGAAAAGATAATAGTAAGACCAGCCCACACATAAACACGGACGGTTTTTACCTTACTATAACCCAAAACACTTTGATACAAAAATCCAGTGATATTATAATAATGTCTACATCAAGTAAATAACCAAATAGTAGAACGCTTGCATCTCACGCTCCACATATATAGTATATAATCAAAAACCGCATGGCGCTTATTGGAGATTGGATTTCCAACATGACAAGGTATGGGACCACCTTCCGACGATGTATCTCTAGAGGCAAATACACCTGGGTTCAACAAGAACATCTTGCAACCCGGCCCACACATGACCGACCACTCATTTCGCTTGAGTGTATCGAATGTATATCACCAACGGTTGGACTCAAACCACCGTTCCCGAATGGGCAGAATCGATAGATTTAGAAACAAAAGGAATTTCCCTAGATAGGTGATTATACACCCTAATGGGAGCGACCCACATAGCCATGCTGCCTGCCCGATTTTTGTCATTTCCCGGTTGTTGAGGCCTGAGGCTACGCATACTTACCATTCATCGATAACACAATCACTTTGAATGCCACATTGTCAGATCCGTTAATCACTAGTTGAGTTTGCACAAATATTCTGGATATTATGCTAAGGGATAAATCCGTTGCAACCATATATATCCATACAGACCAACCCATTTGATCATTGGAAATACTTTGTCAGACATTCGTCCATTTACGTTCGTTCTGGGATTGAACGAAACCGAAGGCACTATTTCTATTTCTAGAAAAGCCCTTGCACTTTACTCCGTCTTCAATATATTCAGCATACTTGGTTCGTAACGCTTATGCCGATACGGAGTGGTTCTTCGGATAATAATCCAACCGGTCTCTCCATATTGACAACGATGGTCAAAACTTCGATAGTCTGTGATTTAACTATCGAATAAAAACAAGTGTTCAATCAATATATCAACCAAATCACTGGGCCCTTTAATTAATATTCATTAATTAAACCACTTCTCTATTTTCTCTATCAATATTTGTTAACCAAATATTTTCAATAATCTTCTCGCCTCTTATGCCATTTGGAAAACGTTTCCAAATATTAACTTCTCTTATTTTCTATATATTAGAAAATGTCTCTATTTGCAATTGAAAACAATTTCAATTACTTATCTCTATCCCTTTTTGTTTACAACATTCGATTTTTATATTCACTTATCTATCGAATTCAATACGTCGATACAATGATTTCAAATTATCAAAATCTCTTAAAAATATTCTAACTTCTTAAATTTTCGGAAAATTTCGCCATAACCTCCCCTGTATCGGGAGCATCGGGAAATTTCAAATAGCTTCCCGGTATCTTCCTCAATCAAAAAGAAAAAGGAAAAGCCAAGCGGCTTGCCGATACGGCGCATAAAACCTCATATATGAATTAAACATGTACCTTTTTGTCGAGCACGTAAATTTAAATCTTCATATATTTCATCCCATATCTGTTTAACACCTGTTCACCTGTTTCCAATTCAACTAAATCCATTCGTTTGAATTAAACTTTGAATCGTTTTAATTCAGTTTCGCTCAATTATTCTTTAATTAGCCTTTTTGCCTATTTCACTTCTTTGTTGAACATAACATGTTCGAACAAAATATTTAACTCGTTCATAACCAAATCGAATTTCGATTTCAATTCTAGTTTCCTTTTCTATTTCGAATATAAATTTTCAAATCGAACTCACTTATTTAAGGCCCAATATTAAGTCGAAATCTCATTAACTAATTCCTATTCGAATTAGTTAACTCTATTCAATAAATCAAAAATCTGATTTCTGTTTCAAAAATCAACTCATTACTCCACTGGAGTTCACATATATTTTATAACTCAAATCTGGATTTTCCTAAATAAAAATTTCGATTTTTATTTGCTTAAAATCCTTTAATATCATTAAATAAACCGTTATGGTTTTATAATGGTTCTGGCGCTGCTTTTCTGAAAATTTGATTTTGACATAACTCAAAATCTATACGACGAAATTCAGATTTTTCTCTTTCATTTGAAAACTATTATCTAACCGGTCCTGACGTTTCTTGTTTCAAAGAATTCCGACTTCAATTGAGTTCTGTGTATTCAATTGAAGTTCGAATCGCTATTTTACGAACTGCAGCGCTGCGGCGAGTTCGTTTTAATTATATTTATATATATAAAACTTTAAACTTTGTTTTAAAATGAATTCAACTCCACTCTTATATATATATTCATATATATTTTAAATTTCCATTTGAATTTTTACATTTCAAATTTCATAGTTTTAAATCCTGTATTCAAATCCCATTTGAAACCCTTTATTCGAATTCCATTTCAAATTCCTTATTCGAATTCCATTTCAAATTCTTTATTCGAATTCCATTTCAAATTCTTTATTCGAATTCCATTTCAAATTCTATTTGAATTTCCTTGATTCAAATTCCAATCTCACCTTTTATTTGAATTCTATATTTCAAATCCCAATTCCTTTCTATTGGATATTCAAATTCAATACTTGAATTTCTATTTAAATCTCTATTCAAATTTCATATTTCAATTCTTCTTTTGAAATTCTATATTTCAAATTCTATTCGATTTTCTTGAAATTCTATATTTCAAAGTCTGTTCAATTCCTCTTTGAAATTCTATATTTCAACTTACATTTCTTAAAATTCCATTTTGAATTTCCTTTATCCCAATCCCATTTGAATTCCTTTGAATTCAAATCCTATTTCAATTCCCTTGAATTCAAATCCCATATTTAAATTCCTTTGAATTCAAGTTCTATATTTGAATTCCTTTTGAATTTATATAGTCAAATTCTCTTTCAATTATATTTGAATTCAAATGTCATTGCAATTCTATTTTTGAAATTCTATTTTCAAAGTCTATTTCAAATTCTTTTTTTTTTAAAAAATTCTGTTTTGAAATTCTATTTCAAATTCTATTTGAAAATTCTATTTCAAATTCTCTATATTCAAACACCATTTGAAAGTGCTATATCCAAATCCACTTTGGATTTTCTATTTTAATTCCAAATTCGAATTTCCATTTCCTCTTTTTTTTTTATTATTCAAATTCTATTAAAAAATAGAATTTCCCTTTTTAAATTTCCAACATCCCTTTTTTTACGATATTTTTAAATATCATTACTTAAGCCCAGTGATAAAACACACAAAGCAACCCATTGTTTATTTTTCTAACACATCATATATAACAATATATATATGCAAACAAATAAACAAACAGATAATATATTTTTGAGGAATCCTGTTGGATTCCTCCAACCTGTTTCCCTGCATCCACAGATGTTAGCACATAAATAATACCCATTCTGCTTCATGGCAGAATATCGTGGTATAGAAGGTCATCCACTAATCATAGCGTGGGGCGTATAGGGTAATCATCCGCTATGAAACTGCGGGCATCCGCTAATGAGACTGCGGGAATCCAACCAATCAATCAACCCAATATATATATATATATAGCCTAAATAACTAATATATATAAAACCACCAGAAAACATTCACACAAGCAACAAACAATTATTTTTAATGAAATAAAAATAATTCTAAAGGTGAGTGAGATTTACTCACCTCGATTTCTTTTGCAGAATATCCAGTTAAAATTCCATATCGCCCCTTTTTCGAATTTTCACAACATCTCGAATGACTTTATACCTATGATGATTTATTTTAATTTAACGATTTAACACTTTTTATTTAAATTACTATTTAGACGAATAAATAAATTTGCTATATTTAATCACACGGAAATTTTAAACCTAATGAACATAAATAAACTAGGTAAAAATATATACCTTGTTACTTTTCGAATATACGATTAAATCCATGAAGTAACTTCCGAGCATTTCCAAATTTACGTCAGCCCAAAAACTGCGATTCCCATTTCGGCATTTCATCGAATGCTTGATGTTCATTACTGGTGCTTCTTCATTTCAGCATCTGAACCCATACTGACCAACCCCAGAACGGCTATAGTACGTCGAACTCCTAACATCGCACTTCTAGATCTCCGTAGATCACCCTACAGCTGAGTTCGAGCCTTATCTTCGAAGAACCAGTCGAACTTCCCCAGTTCGAACCCCTCAGCAACCATGTCAACATCAGTATCGAACCCCCAATATTGAAATCGCGACCTTCCATGTATCAGCCAATTCTGAAACCTGCAGTGGCTTTCTCCTCCCATCGTCCCTCTCAACTCAGTCGCCAACCCTTTCCAAACCTCAACCACTAGTTCGTCGATCTCCACGAGATCGTTCTCTTCAACTACAACAAATCGCGCCTTCATCAGTCATCGCACCTCATGAAATCGCGATGACTCCGCCGCGTTCCTCAACTTCGAACGGACCACGATGCCCCAATTTTCAACAACTCCTCTACCCTAAATCGCAAGCGCCTCGATTTAAATCTCGAGCTTCAGAAGACTCGGTTCCCTTTTTCTTTTGAAAGTTTCTGATTTTATTTCGATCGATTGTTGAGGAAATCATAAATGGGCTATAAGGGTGTTATCTGGTTTGAGGAATGAATTTTCGAAAGAGCGTTGGCCATTTTTGTTTGTGAAGCTCCGCTCGACTTGGATTGAGGAATGAGAAGAATGAAGGCCGGTGTCTTCAATTTATAGAACGAAAGAGTAGACAATCGTACATGGCCATTAAAATGTTGTCTCCTTGATATTGAGGATATAAAGCAGTTTTTTACAGCTCGAGGAAGGGATTGTCTGCGTTGATTCAGTTTATAGGTCGGCTTTGTGAATTCTGAGTGTATAGGTTAGCTTATAAAAATATATACTTATTTATTTATTTGATTTGATTTCATTTTAATTAAAACATATCGTGGTCCCGTAACTAAAATCTCGAACCACTATTCAACCGTGACGACCGATGTTTCCAACGTTATTCACTATTCTGAATTCATTGAAATAGATTATACAATTTATTTTGAACGTATATTTAACATAGCCATATTAAATCATTTTAAATTCAAAATAAATAAATTTTTCATCAATGAATTTCTATTATCATCGTTCAGTTTTATCTTCGAATTGAATTATTTCAAACTTCTCGTATTTCGATAATCATCAAAATAAATCGTATTTTGATTATTTAATCGATAATCTAATATAAAAATTCTTTTATATTACCAACACAATATTTAAAATGATATTAAATACTTAAAATTAATCGTTCAAAAACCTGGGTCGTTACATTCTTCCCCCCTTAAAATAATTTCGTCCTCGAAATTGCTAAGGTAGGAAAATGGTACAAACTCATTTCTTTCCCACATCTTACTTATGTTGAAACTCAACTCCTCATATTTCAACAAATTAACTTCAACCAAAACTTTTGGTCTTCACCCATTTAATTTGAATAATCAATCCATTTATATCCAATCTATATTCCATTAAACCTATTCAAATTGATTCTAGTTAATTTATTCACTTCAATCCATTTAACTAGTCTAAGTTAAATTTCAATTCCAGAATTCCAAATCCCAGGGTTTTCATTTCAAATCCTTTGGAATACATAAATGTATACTTATTTTTATTTTCACCTCAATTCAAAGCATTTGAATTTCCAATCTACTTGTTTTCCTTTAAAACAAATTTCCATCAAAAACTATCTAAGGTAGCAATCCATCACTTAGGAACTCGAAAATGAACACTGATGATGTCGCGACTATCATCAGAATTATTTTCCAGCGACTGAAGTGAGTTCAGTGCTTTATTATTTCAAAATCCATCTAAAATTGTTTTCTTCCAAATCCTTCTAAAACAAATCTATATTATTTTAATATACTTTGAAAAATATTTTTCAACTTTCCAGGATTTTGAATTCTTAATTCTGGTTTGAATTTAATTCTAATTTATCTCATTTGTATATTTAATTCATATACAAATTCTATTTTGGTTATAAATAACCATTCTAAATTTATAATTTCGTTTGATTATAAAGTCAACATCCAACACATCCATATAATAATAATTCTAGAAAATTATTCTTTCTATATCAAAATAGAAATTTTGGGTAAAATTATTTCATTTACCCACTTAAAAACAATATCATGTCGAATTTCTCTGTTTAAGTGTTTAGAAATTCCTATCGACTTCGTGGCGTCCCACGATTCGACCAGAATTCATAAACTACTCACAGACTAGTCAACACAATATAAAACAACTTTTATATCAACTAACAAATACGCTCTCTCGTATCTATACACTTAACTCATTCTAGGGCACTACTGACCCTATCTCTAATGAGCACATGCCACACAAGCCTAGGTACTCGCTCAACCTAAGCTCTGATACCAACTGTAACGACCACGGGATTCGAGTAGGCTTTTCAACCATCCTCTCCTCCCTTGGTACTGGGCTAACCTCCCAGCGTGGCTTACAGAGATACCTCAGAACTGCTTTTACGGCCAGCCTCTCGACTCGACCAACCCACATTGTCGGGAGATGTAGGGGTAAGAGTCTCCCGTTCGCCACCAAACGCGAAGCGAGAACCCCCTATCATCCGTACCAATTAAGCAACCAGCTCTGATACCAACTGTAGCGACCGCAAATCCGAGCTATCTGAGTTGACTAAATACACCACACGTCCAACCCAAATAACACAGAAATACGAACCATCAATAGAAAGAAGATAGAGGGTGAGAATAGATAAGATAGAAAACTTAGAATAGAAGAAAACGAAGATCACAAAACTCACAGCGGAACGAATAAAATATATTATATAACATAACTTTTGCAATACAAATCTGTTTTGTACATATATACATACCATCATCAGAGTACACATAACATTTGATTCAGCGGAAGTAACTCCAAATAACTAACGTTGAAGCCTCCTGCTTCAAGCTCCTCCAAGTGTATCTGTAAAAAGCCTGAAACACTTGACTGCCCGTACAAATTTGGGCACCCAAGAGTTTAGGAAAAAACAAAACAAAACAAACTCTGGGTCAGTCATGGGACTGGTGTGAGTAAACTCCAACCACTTGTTTAACTTTCAAAATCTTTTTCGAAAGAAAAGATAATAGTAAGACCAGCCCACACATAAACACGGACGGTTTTTACCTTACTATAACCCAAAACACTTTGATACAAAAATCCAGTGATATTATAATAATGTCTACATCAAGTAAATAACCAAATAGTAGAACGCTTGCATCTCACGCTCCACATATATAGTATATAATCAAAAACCGCATGGCGCTTATTGGAGATTGGATTTCCAACATGACAAGGTATGGGACCACCTTCCGACGATGTATCTCTAGAGGCAAATACACCTGGGTTCAACAAGAACATCTTGCAACCCGGCCCACACATGACCGACCACTCATTTCGCTTGAGTGTATCGAATGTATATCACCAACGGTTGGACTCAAACCACCGTTCCCGAATGGGCAGAATCGATAGATTTAGAAACAAAAGGAATTTCCCTAGATAGGTGATTATACACCCTAATGGGAGCGACCCACATAGCCATGCTGCCTGCCCGATTTTTGTCATTTCCCGGTTGTTGAGGCCTGAGGCTACGCATACTTACCATTCATCGATAACACAATCACTTTGAATGCCACATTGTCAGATCCGTTAATCACTAGTTGAGTTTGCACAAATATTCTGGATATTATGCTAAGGGATAAATCCGTTGCAACCATATATATCCATACAGACCAACCCATTTGATCATTGGAAATACTTTGTCAGACATTCGTCCATTTACGTTCGTTCTGGGATTGAACGAAACCGAAGGCACTATTTCTATTTCTAGAAAAGCCCTTGCACTTTACTCCGTCTTCAATATATTCAGCATACTTGGTTCGTAACGCTTATGCCGATACGGAGTGGTTCTTCGGATAATAATCCAACCGGTCTCTCCATATTGACAACGATGGTCAAAACTTCGATAGTCTGTGATTTAACTATCGAATAAAAACAAGTGTTCAATCAATATATCAACCAAATCACTGGGCCCTTTAATTAATATTCATTAATTAAACCACTTCTCTATTTTCTCTATCAATATTTGTTAACCAAATATTTTCAATAATCTTCTCGCCTCTTATGCCATTTGGAAAACGTTTCCAAATATTAACTTCTCTTATTTTCTATATATTAGAAAATGTCTCTATTTGCAATTGAAAACAATTTCAATTACTTATCTCTATCCCTTTTTGTTTACAACATTCGATTTTTATATTCACATATCTATCGAATTCAATACGTCGATACAATGATTTCAAATTATCAAAATCTCTTAAAAATATTCTAACTTCTTAAATTTTCGGAAAATTTCGCCATAACCTCCCCTGTATCGGGAGCATCGGGAAATTTCAAATAGCTTCCCGGTATCTTCCTCAATCAAAAAGAAAAAGGAAAAGCCAAGCGGCTTGCCGATACGGCGCATAAAACCTCATATATGAATTAAACATGTACCTTTTTGTCGAGCACGTAAATTTAAATCTTCATATATTTCATCCCATATCTGTTTAACACCTGTTCACCTGTTTCCAATTCAATTCAACTAAATCCATTCGTTTGAATTAAACTTTGAATCGTTTTAATTCAGTTTCGCTCAATTATTCTTTAATTAGCCTTTTTGCCTATTTCACTTCTTTGTTGAACATAACATGTTCGAACAAAATATTTAACTCGTTCATAACCAAATCGAATTTCGATTTCAATTCTAGTTTCCTTTTCTATTTCGAATATAAATTTTCAAATCGAACTCACTTATTTAAGGCCCAATATTAAGTCGAAATCTCATTAACTAATTTCTATTCGAATTAGTTAACTCTATTCAATAAATCAAAAATCTGATTTCTGTTTCAAAAATCAACTCATTACTCCACTGGAGTTCACATATATTTTATAACTCAAATATGGATTTTCCTAAATAAAAATTTCGATTTTTATTTGCTTAAAATCCTTTAATATCATTAAATAAACCGTTATGGTTTTATAATGGTTCTGGCGCTGCTTTTCTGAAAATTTGATTTTGACATAACTCAAAATCTATACGACGAAATTCAGATTTTTCTCTTTCATTTGAAAACTATTATCTAACCGGTCCTGACGTTTCTTGTTTCAAAGAATTCCGACTTCAATTGAGTTCTGTGTATTCAATTGAAGTTCGAATCGCTATTTTACGAACTGCAGCGCTGCGGCGAGTTCGTTTTAATTATATTTATATATATAAAACTTTAAACTTTGTTTTAAAATGAATTCAACTCCACTCTTATATATATATTCATATATATTTTAAATTTCCATTTGAATTTTTACATTTCAAATTTCATAGTTTTAAATCCTGTATTCAAATCCCATTTGAAACCCTTTATTCGAATTCCATTTCAAATTCCTTATTCGAATTCCATTTCAAATTCTTTATTCGAATTCCATTTCAAATTCTTTATTCGAATTCCATTTCAAATTCTATTTGAATTTCCTTGATTCAAATTCCAATCTCACCTTTTATTTGAATTCTATATTTCAAATCCCAATTCCTTTCTATTGGATATTCAAATTCAATACTTGAATTTCTATTTAAATCTCTATTCAAATTTCATATTTCAATTCTTCTTTTGAAATTCTATATTTCAAATTCTATTCGATTTTCTTGAAATTCTATATTTCAAAGTCTGTTCAATTCCTCTTTGAAATTCTATATTTCAACTTACATTTCTTAAAATTCCATTTTGAATTTCCTTTATCCCAATCCCATTTGAATTCCTTTGAATTCAAATCCTATTTCAATTCCCTTGAATTCAAATCCCATATTTAAATTCCTTTGAATTCAAGTTCTATATTTGAATTCCTTTTGAATTTATATAGTCAAATTCTCTTTCAATTATATTTGAATTCAAATGTCATTGCAATTCTATTTTTGAAATTCTATTTTCAAAGTCTATTTCAAATTCTTTTTTTTTTAAAAAATTCTGTTTTGAAATTCTATTTCAAATTCTATTTGAAAATTCTATTTCAAATTCTCTATATTCAAACACCATTTGAAAGTGCTATATCCAAATCCACTTTGGATTTTCTATTTTAATTCCAAATTCGAATTTCCATTTCCTCTTTTTTTTTTTTTATTATTCAAATTCTATTAAAAAATAGAATTTCCCTTTTTAAATTTCCAACATCCCTTTTTTTACGATATTTTTAAATATCATTACTTAAGCCCAGTGATAAAACACACAAAGCAACCCATTGTTTATTTTTCTAACACATCATATATAACAATATATATATGCAAACAAATAAACAAACAGATAATATATTTTTGAGGAATCCTGTTGGATTCCTCCAACCTGTTTCCCTGCATCCACAGATGTTAGCACATAAATAATACCCATTCTGCTTCATGGCAGAATATCGTGGTATAGAAGGTCATCCACTAATCATAGCGTGGGGCGTATAGGGTAATCATCCGCTATGAAACTGCGGGCATCCGCTAATGAGACTGCGGGAATCCAACTAATCAATCAACCCAATATATATATATATATAGCCTAAATAACTAATATATATAAAACCACCAGAAAACATTCACACAAGCAACAAACAATTATTTTTAATGAAATAAAAATAATTCTAAAGGTGAGTGAGATTTACTCACCTCGATTTCTTTTGCAGAATATCCAGTTAAAATTCCATATCGCCCCTTTTTCGAATTTTCACAACATCTCGAATGACTTTATACCTATGATGATTTATTTTAATTTAACAATTTAACACTTTTTATTTAAATTACTATTTAGACGAATAAATAAATTTGCTATATTTAATCACACGGAAATTTTAAACCTAATGAACATAAATAAACTAGGTAAAAATATATACCTTGTTACTTTTCGAATATACGATTAAATCCATGAAGTAACTTCCGAGCATTTCCAAATTTACGTCAGCCCAAAAACTGCGATTCCCATTTCGGCATTTCATCGAATGCTTGATGTTCATTACTGGTGCTTCTTCATTTCAGCATCTGAACCCATACTGACCAACCCCAGAACGGCTACAGTACGTCGAACTCCTAACATCGCACTTCTAGATCTCCGTAGATCACCCTACAGCTGAGTTCGAGCCTTATCTTCGAAGAACCAGTCGAACTTCCCCAGTTCGAACCCCTCAGCAACCATGTCAACATCAGTATCGAACCCCCAATATTGAAATCGCGACCTTCCATGTATCAGCCAATTCTGAAACCTGCAGTGGCTTTCTCCTCCCATCGTCCCTCTCAACTCAGTCGCCAACCCTTTCCAAACCTCAACCACTAGTTCGTCGATCTCCACGAGATCGTTCTCTTCAACTACAACAAATCGCGCCTTCATCAGTCATCGCACCTCATGAAATCGCGATGACTCCGCCACGTTCCTCAACTTCGAACGGACCACGATGCCCCAATTTTCAACAACTCCTCTACCCTAAATCGCAAGCGCCTCGATTTAAATCTCGAGCTTCAGAAGACTCGGTTCCCTTTTTCTTTTGAAAGTTTCTGATTTTATTTCGATCGATTGTTGAGGAAATCATAAATGGGCTATAAGGGTGTTATCTGGTTTGAGGAATGAATTTTCGAAAGAGCGTTGGCCATTTTTGTTTGTGAAGCTCCGCTCGACTTGGATTGAGGAATGAGAAGAATGAAGGCCGGTGTCTTCAATTTATAGAACGAAAGAGTAGACAATCGTACATGGCCATTAAAATGTTGTCTCCTTGATATTGAGGATATAAAGCAGTTTTTTACAGCTCGAGGAAGGGATTGTCTGCGTTGATTCAGTTTATAGGTCGGCTTTGTGAATTCTGAGTGTATAGGTTAGCTTATAAAAATATATACTTATTTATTTATTTGATTTGATTTCATTTTAATTAAAACATATCGTGGTCCCGTAACTAAAATCTCGAACCACTATTCAACCGTGACGACCGATGTTTCCAACGTTATTCACTATTCTGAATTCATTGAAATAGATTATACAATTTATTTTGAACGTATATTTAACATAGCCATATTAAATCATTTTAAATTCAAAATAAATAAATTTTTCATCAATGAATTTCTATTATCATCGTTCAGTTTTATCTTCGAATTGAATTATTTCAAACTTCTCGTATTTCGATAATCATCAAAATAAATCGTATTTTGATTATTTAATCGATAATCTAATATAAAAATTCTTTTATATTACCAACACAATATTTAAAATGATATTAAATACTTAAAATTAATCGTTCAAAAACCTGGGTCGTTACATTCTTCCCCCCTTAAAATAATTTCGTCCTCGAAATTGCTAAGGTAGGAAAATGGTACAAACTCATTTCTTTCCCACATCTTACTTATGTTGAAACTCAACTCCTCATATTTCAACAAATTAACTTCAACCAAAACTTTTGGTCTTCACCCATTTAATTTGAATAATCAATCCATTTATATCCAATCTATATTCCATTAAACCTATTCAAATTGATTCTAGTTAATTTATTCACTTCAATCCATTTAACTAGTCTAAGTTAAATTTCAATTCCAGAATTCCAAATCCCAGGGTTTTCATTTCAAATCCTTTGGAATACATAAATGTATACTTATTTTTATTTTCACCTCAATTCAAAGCATTTGAATTTCCAATCTACTTGTTTTCCTTTAAAACAAATTTCCATCAAAAACTATCTAAGGTAGCAATCCATCACTTAGGAACTCGAAAATGAACACTGATGATGTCGCGACTATCATCAGAATTATTTTCCAGCGACTGAAGTGAGTTCAGTGCTTTATTATTTCAAAATCCATCTAAAATTGTTTTCTTCCAAATCCTTCTAAAACAAATCTATATTATTTTAATATACTTTGAAAAATATTTTTCAACTTTCCAGGATTTTGAATTCTTAATTCTGGTTTGAATTTAATTCTAATTTATCTCATTTGTATATTTAATTCATATACAAATTCTATTTTGGTTATAAATAACCATTCTAAATTTATAATTTCGTTTGATTATAAAGTCAACATCCAACACATCCATATAATAATAATTCTAGAAAATTATTCTTTCTATATCAAAATAGAAATTTTGGGTAAAATTATTTCATTTACCCACTTAAAAACAATATCATGTCGAATTTCTCTGTTTAAGTGTTTAGAAATTCCTATCGACTTCGTGGCGTCCCACGATTCGACCAGAATTCATAAACTACTCACAGACTAGTCAACACAATATAAAACAACTTTTATATCAACTAACAAATACGCTCTCTCGTATCTATACACTTAACTCATTCTAGGGCACTACTGACCCTATCTCTAATGAGCACATGCCACACAAGCCTAGGTACTCGCTCAACCTAAGCTCTGATACCAACTGTAACGACCACGGGATTCGAGTAGGCTTTTCAACCATCCTCTCCTCCCTCGGTACTGGGCTAACCTCCCAGCGTGGCTTACAGAGATACCTCAGAACTGCTTTTACGGCCAGCCTCTCGACTCGACCAACCCACATTGTCGGGAGATGTAGGGGTAAGAGTCTCCCGTTCGCCACCAAACGCGAAGCGAGAACCCCCTATCATCCGTACCAATTAAGCAACCAGCTCTGATACCAACTGTAGCGACCGCAAATCCGAGCTATCTGAGTTGACTAAATACACCACACGTCCAACCCAAATAACACAGAAATACGAACCATCAATAGAAAGAAGATAGAGGGTGAGAATAGATAAGATAGAAAACTTAGAATAGAAGAAAACGAAGATCACAAAACTCACAGCGGAACGAATAAAATATATTATATAACATAACTTTTGCAATACAAATCTGTTTTGTACATATATACATACCATCATCAGAGTACACATAACATTTGATTCAGCGGAAGTAACTCCAAATAACTAACGTTGAAGCCTCCTGCTTCAAGCTCCTCCAAGTGTATCTGTAAAAAGCCTGAAACACTTGACTGCCCGTACAAATTTGGGCACCCAAGAGTTTAGGAAAAAACAAAACAAAACAAACTCTGGGTCAGTCATGGGACTGGTGTGAGTAAACTCCAACCACTTGTTTAACTTTCAAAATCTTTTTCGAAAGAAAAGATAATAGTAAGACCAGCCCACACATAAACACGGACGGTTTTTACCTTACTATAACCCAAAACACTTTGATACAAAAATCCAGTGATATTATAATAATGTCTACATCAAGTAAATAACCAAATAGTAGAACGCTTGCATCTCACGCTCCACATATATAGTATATAATCAAAAACCGCATGGCGCTTATTGGAGATTGGATTTCCAACATGACAAGGTATGGGACCACCTTCCGACGATGTATCTCTAGAGGCAAATACACCTGGGTTCAACAAGAACATCTTGCAACCCGGCCCACACATGACCGACCACTCATTTCGCTTGAGTGTATCGAATGTATATCACCAACGGTTGGACTCAAACCACCGTTCCCGAATGGGCAGAATCGATAGATTTAGAAACAAAAGGAATTTCCCTAGATAGGTGATTATACACCCTAATGGGAGCGACCCACATAGCCATGCTGCCTGCCCGATTTTTGTCATTTCCCGGTTGTTGAGGCCTGAGGCTACGCATACTTACCATTCATCGATAACACAATCACTTTGAATGCCACATTGTCAGATCCGTTAATCACTAGTTGAGTTTGCACAAATATTCTGGATATTATGCTAAGGGATAAATCCGTTGCAACCATATATATCCATACAGACCAACCCATTTGATCATTGGAAATACTTTGTCAGACATTCGTCCATTTACGTTCGTTCTGGGATTGAACGAAACCGAAGGCACTATTTCTATTTCTAGAAAAGCCCTTGCACTTTACTCCGTCTTCAATATATTCAGCATACTTGGTTCGTAACGCTTATGCCGATACGGAGTGGTTCTTCGGATAATAATCCAACCGGTCTCTCCATATTGACAACGATGGTCAAAACTTCGATAGTCTGTGATTTAACTATCGAATAAAAACAAGTGTTCAATCAATATATCAACCAAATCACTGGGCCCTTTAATTAATATTCATTAATTAAACCACTTCTCTATTTTCTCTATCAATATTTGTTAACCAAATATTTTCAATAATCTTCTCGCCTCTTATGCCATTTGGAAAACGTTTCCAAATATTAACTTCTCTTATTTTCTATATATTAGAAAATGTCTCTATTTGCAATTGAAAACAATTTCAATTACTTATCTCTATCCCTTTTTGTTTACAACATTCGATTTTTATATTCACTTATCTATCGAATTCAATACGTCGATACAATGATTTCAAATTATCAAAATCTCTTAAAAATATTCTAACTTCTTAAATTTTCGGAAAATTTCGCCATAACCTCCCCTGTATCGGGAGCATCGGGAAATTTCAAATAGCTTCCCGGTATCTTCCTCAATCAAAAAGAAAAAGGAAAAGCCAAGCGGCTTGCCGATACGGCGCATAAAACCTCATATATGAATTAAACATGTACCTTTTTGTCGAGCACGTAAATTTAAATCTTCATATATTTCATCCCATATCTGTTTAACACCTGTTCACCTGTTTCCAATTCAATTCAACTAAATCCATTCGTTTGAATTAAACTTTGAATCGTTTTAATTCAGTTTCGCTCAATTATTCTTTAATTAGCCTTTTTGCCTATTTCACTTCTTTGTTGAACATAACATGTTCGAACAAAATATTTAACTCGTTCATAACCAAATCGAATTTCGATTTCAATTCTAGTTTCCTTTTCTATTTCGAATATAAATTTTCAAATCGAACTCACTTATTTAAGGCCCAATATTAAGTCGAAATCTCATTAACTAATTTCTATTCGAATTAGTTAACTCTATTCAATAAATCAAAAATCTGGTTTCTGTTTCAAAAATCAACTCATTACTCCACTGGAGTTCACATATATTTTATAACTCAAATCTGGATTTTCCTAAATAAAAATTTCGATTTTTATTTGCTTAAAATCCTTTAATATCATTAAATAAACCGTTATGGTTTTATAATGGTTCTGGCGCTGCTTTTCTGAAAATTTGATTTTGACATAACTCAAAATCTATACGACGAAATTCAGATTTTTCTCTTTCATTTGAAAACTATTATCTAACCGGTCCTGACGTTTCTTGTTTCAAAGAATTCCGACTTCAATTGAGTTCTGTGTATTCAATTGAAGTTCGAATCGCTATTTTACGAACTGCAGCGCTGCGGCGAGTTCGTTTTAATTATATTTATATATATAAAACTTTAAACTTTGTTTTAAAATGAATTCAACTCCACTCTTATATATATATTCATATATATTTTAAATTTCCATTTGAATTTTTACATTTCAAATTTCATAGTTTTAAATCCTGTATTCAAATCCCATTTGAAACCCTTTATTCGAATTCCATTTCAAATTCCTTATTCGAATTCCATTTCAAATTCTTTATTCGAATTCCATTTCAAATTCTTTATTCGAATTCCATTTCAAATTCTATTTGAATTTCCTTGATTCAAATTCCAATCTCACCTTTTATTTGAATTCTATATTTCAAATCCCAATTCCTTTCTATTGGATATTCAAATTCAATACTTGAATTTCTATTTAAATCTCTATTCAAATTTCATATTTCAATTCTTCTTTTGAAATTCTATATTTCAAATTCTATTCGATTTTCTTGAAATTCTATATTTCAAAGTCTGTTCAATTCCTCTTTGAAATTCTATATTTCAACTTACATTTCTTAAAATTCCATTTTGAATTTCCTTTATCCCAATCCCATTTGAATTCCTTTGAATTCAAATCCTATTTCAATTCCCTTGAATTCAAATCCCATATTTAAATTCCTTTGAATTCAAGTTCTATATTTGAATTCCTTTTGAATTTATATAGTCAAATTCTCTTTCAATTATATTTGAATTCAAATGTCATTGCAATTCTATTTTTGAAATTCTATTTTCAAAGTCTATTTCAAATTCTTTTTTTTTTAAAAAATTCTGTTTTGAAATTCTATTTCAAATTCTATTTGAAAATTCTATTTCAAATTCTCTATATTCAAACACCATTTGAAAGTGCTATATCCAAATCCACTTTGGATTTTCTATTTTAATTCCAAATTCGAATTTCCATTTCCTCTTTTTTTTTTATTATTCAAATTCTATTAAAAAATAGAATTTCCCTTTTTAAATTTCCAACATCCCTTTTTTTACGATATTTTTAAATATCATTACTTAAGCCCAGTGATAAAACACACAAAGCAACCCATTGTTTATTTTTCTAACACATCATATATAACAATATATATATGCAAACAAATAAACAAACAGATAATATATTTTTGAGGAATCCTGTTGGATTCCTCCAACCTGTTTCCCTGCATCCACAGATGTTAGCACATAAATAATACCCATTCTGCTTCATGGCAGAATATCGTGGTATAGAAGGTCATCCACTAATCATAGCGTGGGGCGTATAGGGTAATCATCCGCTATGAAACTGCGGGCATCCGCTAATGAGACTGCGGGAATCCAACCAATCAATCAACCCAATATATATATATATAGCCTAAATAACTAATATATATAAAACCACCAGAAAACATTCACACAAGCAACAAACAATTATTTTTAATGAAATAAAAATAATTCTAAAGGTGAGTGAGATTTACTCACCTCGATTTCTTTTGCAGAATATCCAGTTAAAATTCCATATCGCCCCTTTTTCGAATTTTCACAACATCTCGAATGACTTTATACCTATGATGATTTATTTTAATTTAACGATTTAACACTTTTTATTTAAATTACTATTTAGACGAATAAATAAATTTGCTATATTTAATCACACGGAAATTTTAAACCTAATGAACATAAATAAACTAGGTAAAAATATATACCTTGTTACTTTTCGAATATACGATTAAATCCATGAAGTAACTTCCGAGCATTTCCAAATTTACGTCAGCCCAAAAACTGCGATTCCCATTTCGGCATTTCATCGAATGCTTGATGTTCATTACTGGTGCTTCTTCATTTCAGCATCTGAACCCATACTGACCAACCCCAGAACGGCTATAGTACGTCGAACTCCTAACATCGCACTTCTAGATCTCCGTAGATCACCCTACAGCTGAGTTCGAGCCTTATCTTCGAAGAACCAGTCGAACTTCCCCAGTTCGAACCCCTCAGCAACCATGTCAACATCAGTATCGAACCCCCAATATTGAAATCGCGACCTTCCATGTATCAGCCAATTCTGAAACCTGCAGTGGCTTTCTCCTCCCATCGTCCCTCTCAACTCAGTCGCCAACCCTTTCCAAACCTCAACCACTAGTTCGTCGATCTCCACGAGATCGTTCTCTTCAACTACAACAAATCGCGCCTTCATCAGTCATCGCACCTCATGAAATCGCGATGACTCCGCCGCGTTCCTCAACTTCGAACGGACCACGATGCCCCAATTTTCAACAACTCCTCTACCCTAAATCGCAAGCGCCTCGATTTAAATCTCGAGCTTCAGAAGACTCGGTTCCCTTTTTCTTTTGAAAGTTTCTGATTTTATTTCGATCGATTGTTGAGGAAATCATAAATGGGCTATAAGGGTGTTATCTGGTTTGAGGAATGAATTTTCGAAAGAGCGTTGGCCATTTTTGTTTTTGAAGCTCCGCTCGACTTGGATTGAGGAATGAGAAGAATGAAGGCCGGTGTCTTCAATTTATAGAACGAAAGAGTAGACAATCGTACATGGCCATTAAAATGTTGTCTCCTTGATATTGAGGATATAAAGCAGTTTTTTACAGCTCGAGGAAGGGATTGTCTGCGTTGATTCAGTTTATAGGTCGGCTTTGTGAATTCTGAGTGTATAGGTTAGCTTATAAAAATATATACTTATTTATTTATTTGATTTGATTTCATTTTAATTAAAACATATCGTGGTCCCGTAACTAAAATCTCGAACCACTATTCAACCGTGACGACCGATGTTTCCAACGTTATTCACTATTCTGAATTCATTGAAATAGATTATACAATTTATTTTGAACGTATATTTAACATAGCCATATTAAATCATTTTAAATTCAAAATAAATAAATTTTTCATCAATGAATTTCTATTATCATCGTTCAGTTTTATCTTCGAATTGAATTATTTCAAACTTCTCGTATTTCGATAATCATCAAAATAAATCGTATTTTGATTATTTAATCGATAATCTAATATAAAAATTCTTTTATATTACCAACACAATATTTAAAATGATATTAAATACTTAAAATTAATCGTTCAAAAACCTGGGTCGTTACATTCTTCCCCCCTTAAAATAATTTCGTCCTCGAAATTGCTAAGGTAGGAAAATGGTACAAACTCATTTCTTTCCCACATCTTACTTATGTTGAAACTCAACTCCTCATATTTCAACAAATTAACTTCAACCAAAACTTTTGGTCTTCACCCATTTAATTTGAATAATCAATCCATTTATATCCAATCTATATTCCATTAAACCTATTCAAATTGATTCTAGTTAATTTATTCACTTCAATCCATTTAACTAGTCTAAGTTAAATTTCAATTCCAGAATTCCAAATCCCAGGGTTTTCATTTCAAATCCTTTGGAATACATAAATGTATACTTATTTTTATTTTCACCTCAATTCAAAGCATTTGAATTTCCAATCTACTTGTTTTCCTTTAAAACAAATTTCCATCAAAAACTATCTAAGGTAGCAATCCATCACTTAGGAACTCGAAAATGAACACTGATGATGTCGCGACTATCATCAGAATTATTTTCCAGCGACTGAAGTGAGTTCAGTGCTTTATTATTTCAAAATCCATCTAAAATTGTTTTCTTCCAAATCCTTCTAAAACAAATCTATATTATTTTAATATACTTTGAAAAATATTTTTCAACTTTCCAGGATTTTGAATTCTTAATTCTGGTTTGAATTTAATTCTAATTTATCTCATTTGTATATTTAATTCATATACAAATTCTATTTTGGTTATAAATAACCATTCTAAATTTATAATTTCGTTTGATTATAAAGTCAACATCCAACACATCCATATAATAATAATTCTAGAAAATTATTCTTTCTATATCAAAATAGAAATTTTGGGTAAAATTATTTCATTTACCCACTTAAAAACAATATCATGTCGAATTTCTCTGTTTAAGTGTTTAGAAATTCCTATCGACTTCGTGGCGTCCCACGATTCGACCAGAATTCATAAACTACTCACAGACTAGTCAACACAATATAAAACAACTTTTATATCAACTAACAAATACGCTCTCTCGTATCTATACACTTAACTCATTCTAGGGCACTACTGACCCTATCTCTAATGAGCACATGCCACACAAGCCTAGGTACTCGCTCAACCTAAGCTCTGATACCAACTGTAACGACCACGGGATTCGAGTAGGCTTTTCAACCATCCTCTCCTCCCTTGGTACTGGGCTAACCTCCCAGCGTGGCTTACAGAGATACCTCAGAACTGCTTTTACGGCCAGCCTCTCGACTCGACCAACCCACATTGTCGGGAGATGTAGGGGTAAGAGTCTCCCGTTCGCCACCAAACGCGAAGCGAGAACCCCCTATCATCCGTACCAATTAAGCAACCAGCTCTGATACCAACTGTAGCGACCGCAAATCCGAGCTATCTGAGTTGACTAAATACACCACACGTCCAACCCAAATAACACAGAAATACGAACCATCAATAGAAAGAAGATAGAGGGTGAGAATAGATAAGATAGAAAACTTAGAATAGAAGAAAACGAAGATCACAAAACTCACAGCGGAACGAATAAAATATATTATATAACATAACTTTTGCAATACAAATCTGTTTTGTACATATATACATACCATCATCAGAGTACACATAACATTTGATTCAGCGGAAGTAACTCCAAATAACTAACGTTGAAGCCTCCTGCTTCAAGCTCCTCCAAGTGTATCTGTAAAAAGCCTGAAACACTTGACTGCCCGTACAAATTTGGGCACCCAAGAGTTTAGGAAAAAACAAAACAAAACAAACTCTGGGTCAGTCATGGGACTGGTGTGAGTAAACTCCAACCACTTGTTTAACTTTCAAAATCTTTTTCGAAAGAAAAGATAATAGTAAGACCAGCCCACACATAAACACGGACGGTTTTTACCTTACTATAACCCAAAACACTTTGATACAAAAATCCAGTGATATTATAATAATGTCTACATCAAGTAAATAACCAAATAGTAGAACGCTTGCATCTCACGCTCCACATATATAGTATATAATCAAAAACCGCATGGCGCTTATTGGAGATTGGATTTCCAACATGACAAGGTATGGGACCACCTTCCGACGATGTATCTCTAGAGGCAAATACACCTGGGTTCAACAAGAACATCTTGCAACCCGGCCCACACATGACCGACCACTCATTTCGCTTGAGTGTATCGAATGTATATCACCAACGGTTGGACTCAAACCACCGTTCCCGAATGGGCAGAATCGATAGATTTAGAAACAAAAGGAATTTCCCTAGATAGGTGATTATACACCCTAATGGGAGCGACCCACATAGCCATGCTGCCTGCCCGATTTTTGTCATTTCCCGGTTGTTGAGGCCTGAGGCTACGCATACTTACCATTCATCGATAACACAATCACTTTGAATGCCACATTGTCAGATCCGTTAATCACTAGTTGAGTTTGCACAAATATTCTGGATATTATGCTAAGGGATAAATCCGTTGCAACCATATATATCCATACAGACCAACCCATTTGATCATTGGAAATACTTTGTCAGACATTCGTCCATTTACGTTCGTTCTGGGATTGAACGAAACCGAAGGCACTATTTCTATTTCTAGAAAAGCCCTTGCACTTTACTCCGTCTTCAATATATTCAGCATACTTGGTTCGTAACGCTTATGCCGATACGGAGTGGTTCTTCGGATAATAATCCAACCGGTCTCTCCATATTGACAACGATGGTCAAAACTTCGATAGTCTGTGATTTAACTATCGAATAAAAACAAGTGTTCAATCAATATATCAACCAAATCACTGGGCCCTTTAATTAATATTCATTAATTAAACCACTTCTCTATTTTCTCTATCAATATTTGTTAACCAAATATTTTCAATAATCTTCTCGCCTCTTATGCCATTTGGAAAACGTTTCCAAATATTAACTTCTCTTATTTTCTATATATTAGAAAATGTCTCTATTTGCAATTGAAAACAATTTCAATTACTTATCTCTATCCCTTTTTGTTTACAACATTCGATTTTTATATTCACTTATCTATCGAATTCAATACGTCGATACAATGATTTCAAATTATCAAAATCTCTTAAAAATATTCTAACTTCTTAAATTTTCGGAAAATTTCGCCATAACCTCCCCTGTATCGGGAGCATCGGGAAATTTCAAATAGCTTCCCGGTATCTTCCTCAATCAAAAAGAAAAAGGAAAAGCCAAGCGGCTTGTCGATACGGCGCATAAAACCTCATATATGAATTAAACATGTACCTTTTTGTCGAGCACGTAAATTTAAATCTTCATATATTTCATCCCATATCTGTTTAACACCTGTTCACCTGTTTCCAATTCAATTCAACTAAATCCATTCGTTTGAATTAAACTTTGAATCGTTTTAATTCAGTTTCGCTCAATTATTCTTTAATTAGCCTTTTTGCCTATTTCACTTCTTTGTTGAACATAACATGTTCGAACAAAATATTTAACTCGTTCATAACCAAATCGAATTTCGATTTCAATTCTAGTTTCCTTTTCTATTTCGAATATAAATTTTCAAATCGAACTCACTTATTTAAGGCCCAATATTAAGTCGAAATCTCATTAACTAATTTCTATTCGAATTAGTTAACTCTATTCAATAAATCAAAAATCTGATTTCTGTTTCAAAAATCAACTCATTACTCCACTGGAGTTCACATATATTTTATAACTCAAATCTGGATTTTCCTAAATAAAAATTTCGATTTTTATTTGCTTAAAATCCTTTAATATCATTAAATAAACCGTTATGGTTTTATAATGGTTCTGGCGCTGCTTTTCTGAAAATTTGATTTTGACATAACTCAAAATCTATACGACGAAATTCAGATTTTTCTCTTTCATTTGAAAACTATTATCTAACCGGTCCTGACGTTTCTTGTTTCAAAGAATTCCGACTTCAATTGAGTTCTGTGTATTCAATTGAAGTTCGAATCGCTATTTTACGAACTGCAGCGCTGCGGCGAGTTCGTTTTAATTATATTTATATATATAAAACTTTAAACTTTGTTTTAAAATGAATTCAACTCCACTCTTATATATATATTCATATATATTTTAAATTTCCATTTGAATTTTTACATTTCAAATTTCATAGTTTTAAATCCTGTATTCAAATCCCATTTGAAACCCTTTATTCGAATTCCATTTCAAATTCCTTATTCGAATTCCATTTCAAATTCTTTATTCGAATTCCATTTCAAATTCTATTTGAATTTCCTTGATTCAAATTCCAATCTCACCTTTTATTTGAATTCTATATTTCAAATCCCAATTCCTTTCTATTGGATATTCAAATTCAATACTTGAATTTCTATTTAAATCTCTATTCAAATTTCATATTTCAATTCTTCTTTTGAAATTCTATATTTCAAATTCTATTCGATTTTCTTGAAATTCTATATTTCAAAGTCTGTTCAATTCCTCTTTGAAATTCTATATTTCAACTTACATTTCTTAAAATTCCATTTTGAATTTCCTTTATCCCAATCCCATTTGAATTCCTTTGAATTCAAATCCTATTTCAATTCCCTTGAATTCAAATCCCATATTTAAATTCCTTTGAATTCAAGTTCTATATTTGAATTCCTTTTGAATTTATATAGTCAAATTCTCTTTCAATTATATTTGAATTCAAATGTCATTGCAATTCTATTTTTGAAATTCTATTTTCAAAGTCTATTTCAAATTCTTTTTTTTAAAAAAAATTCTGTTTTGAAATTCTATTTCAAATTCTATTTGAAAATTCTATTTCAAATTCTCTATATTCAAACACCATTTGAAAGTGCTATATCCAAATCCACTTTGGATTTTCTATTTTAATTCCAAATTCGAATTTCCATTTCCTCTTTTTTTTTTATTATTCAAATTCTATTAAAAAATAGAATTTCCCTTTTTAAATTTCCAACATCCCTTTTTTTACGATATTTTTAAATATCATTACTTAAGCCCAGTGATAAAACACACAAAGCAACCCATTGTTTATTTTTCTAACACATCATATATAACAATATATATATGCAAACAAATAAACAAACAGATAATATATTTTTGAGGAATCCTGTTGGATTCCTCCAACCTGTTTCCCTGCATCCACAGATGTTAGCACATAAATAATACTCATTCTGCTTCATGGCAGAATATCGTGGTATAGAAGGTCATCCACTAATCATAGCGTGGGGCGTATAGGGTAATCATCCGCTATGAAACTGCGGGCATCCGCTAATGAGACTGCGGGAATCCAACCAATCAATCAACCCAATATATATATATATATAGCCTAAATAACTAATATATATAAAACCACCAGAAAACATTCACACAAGCAACAAACAATTATTTTTAATGAAATAAAAATAATTCTAAAGGTGAGTGAGATTTACTCACCTCGATTTCTTTTGCAGAATATCCAGTTAAAATTCCATATCGCCCCTTTTTCGAATTTTCACAACATCTCGAATGACTTTATACCTATGATGATTTATTTTAATTTAACGATTTAACACTTTTTATTTAAATTACTATTTAGACGAATAAATAAATTTGCTATATTTAATCACACGGAAATTTTAAACCTAATGAACATAAATAAACTAGGTAAAAATATATACCTTGTTACTTTTCGAATATACGATTAAATCCATGAAGTAACTTCCGAGCATTTCCAAATTTACGTCAGCCCAAAAACTGCGATTCCCATTTCGGCATTTCATCGAATGCTTGATGTTCATTACTGGTGCTTCTTCATTTCAGCATCTGAACCCATACTGACCAACCCCAGAACGGCTACAGTACGTCGAACTCCTAACATCGCACTTCTAGATCTCCGTAGATCACCCTACAGCTGAGTTCGAGCCTTATCTTCGAAGAACCAGTCGAACTTCCCCAGTTCGAACCCCTCAGCAACCATGTCAACATCAGTATCGAACCCCCAATATTGAAATCGCGACCTTCCATGTATCAGCCAATTCTGAAACCTGCAGTGGCTTTCTCCTCCCATCGTCCCTCTCAACTCAGTCGCCAACCCTTTCCAAACCTCAACCACTAGTTCGTCGATCTCCACGAGATCGTTCTCTTCAACTACAACAAATCGCGCCTTCATCAGTCATCGCACCTCATGAAATCGCGATGACTCCGCCGCGTTCCTCAACTTCGAACGGACCACGATGCCCCAATTTTCAACAACTCCTCTACCCTAAATCGCAAGCGCCTCGATTTAAATCTCGAGCTTCAGAAGACTCGGTTCCCTTTTTCTTCTAAAAGTTTCTGATTTTATTTCGATCGATTGTTGAGGAAATCATAAATGGGCTATAAGGGTGTTATCTGGTTTGAGGAATGAATTTTCGAAAGAGCGTTGGCCATTTTTGTTTGTGAAGCTCCGCTCGACTTGGATTGAGGAATGAGAAGAATGAAGGCCGGTGTCTTCAATTTATAGAACGAAAGAGTAGACAATCGTACATGGCCATTAAAATGTTGTCTCCTTGATATTGAGGATATAAAGCAGTTTTTTACAGCTCGAGGAAGGGATTGTCTGCGTTGATTCAGTTTATAGGTCGGCTTTGTGAATTCTGAGTGTATAGGTTAGCTTATAAAAATATATACTTATTTATTTATTTGATTTGATTTCATTTTAATTAAAACATATCGTGGTCCCGTAACTAAAATCTCGAACCACTATTCAACCGTGACGACCGATGTTTCCAACGTTATTCACTATTCTGAATTCATTGAAATAGATTATACAATTTATTTTGAACGTATATTTAACATAGCCATATTAAATCATTTTAAATTCAAAATAAATAAATTTTTCATCAATGAATTTCTATTATCATCGTTCAGTTTTATCTTCGAATTGAATTATTTCAAACTTCTCGTATTTCGATAATCATCAAAATAAATCGTATTTTGATTATTTAATCGATAATCTAATATAAAAATTCTTTTATATTACCAACACAATATTTAAAATGATATTAAATACTTAAAATTAATCGTTCAAAAACCTGGGTCGTTACACATGTAGTAGGGCATGAGGGGTTAAGTGGGTGCCTTGGGTGGCATGTAGTCACTAGTGGGGGTGCCTTGGGTGGCATGAGGAAACTAGTGGGTTGCCTTGGGTGGCAATAGAAAATACGATTAGAATACTTAACCAAAGTGGAACATGTAATTAAACATGATTAAAGGGTTAAGTAAGTGCCTTGGGTGGCATATGGGAATCAAGTAAGTGCCTTGGGTGGCATGTGGAAATCTAGTGGGTGCCTTGTGTGGCAATTAAAGTATGATTAAATGACTTAACCAAAATTTATAACATGTAAGTGGACATGGTTAAAGGGTTAAGTGGGATTCACTAGAAACGACAAGCTTAGGTGGGTAGCTTGTGGGGGCCCATTTCAACCAATATCCCAAACGTATCTTTGTGGGCTTGACCCAAGTCGAGGACGGGACACGCATATTGGGCTTGACTATAAGAGGCCAAAACGGGGTAGCGGTGGCAACGCGAGTCCAACGGGTTTCATATGCGTGTGTGGACCCGGGCTGGTAGGTAAGACGTTGTTGCATCGTTTAGATACAAGCCGTGCACCATTTGTTGTATCGGGTTGCCACTTTGGGGAGTGATACACCCCATTGTGGGGCCAGCACGGGTATCTACGGTAGGGAGCCGATCGCTTGGGAGTAGTGGGTACACCTAGTGGAGATAGGGGCAGACGACACCTATGTAGTCAGCTAGGGGTACACAAAACTACTATTAAAAATTACTAAGTACACTTAGTGGGATCAACCTTGAGTAGGAATTACCCTTGGGTGGGTAGAACTGGTGTGGTGCAGTGTAGTAATTATCCTTTGGTGGGTAAATGCGTCTTTACGGTTATCTTAGTTCATCCTAAGTCTAGTTGGCTGCTTAGTGTAGCTATTCATCCCCGGTCGTTACCGTATATCAAGCTTATATCCTACTCTGGTTACTTTAATGATTGTATTGTTAAAGTTATAGGACTCGCTCAGACTTATGTCTGACCCCGTTGTTTTTATCTTTTTTTCCAACCCTCAGGTTATCAGAGTGGGCCTAGTGCTAGTGGGCTTTGATCAGACTGCTTTATCTATCTTTTGGAGCTTGGACCGTGGATGTAAAGCTCAGTTTATCTTTTCTATTATGGCTATTACGTTATGTAGTGGGATTATGTACTTTGTTTTATCAGGATGGATATTATGTACTTGACTCTTGTTTATGGTTTTGGTGTAACCAAATATGTTTTACTTTCCGCTGAAATGAAATGATGTTTTAAATTCTCAAGTATTACTTATATCTGTCTTGTTGTAATTTTTCTGTTCTATATTCACTTAAAATACTCCACCGATGTTATGGCATTCCCTTAGTGAGTGACTGTAGCGGGTGTGGGGTGTTACACGTGGTATCAGAGCTTAAGGTTACCAGAACAGATAATTTTTTATAGAAAAACTATTTTCTAAGAATATTTTTGATAGGAGTATTTTCAAAAACATGTCTTTTAAGAGAAAAGTTTTTGAAAGAAAAGCATAATCCCCGATAGCCATATCTTTATCTTTCGAATTCTCCATTTTGAATCTCTTCCTCTCTTGTTTTGAGTTTCCCCTCCGCGTATAGATGATCTTTCTAAGATAGATAAGAATGGAAAACCACTTCAAGGGACCTAGACATTAGTCGGACTAGAAGTTGGTTCAAGAAGGAGGAGGACTGGTAGGTACCTATTGGATAGACGATGGGAGGAAGGCTCAAATAGTTGTTGTTTAATGAAGGACGAAACCTCATTTTGATGGGAGGTTACGAGTGGAGAATGGGAAGAAGAGGGCTAGTATTATCCTTTTGGAGGAATAGGACACCTTATTAGGATTGTCCAAAGGGGCATGGGCAAGGTATGGAATCTCCTGGAGGGTAGTTGTATTCCCTCACTGCTAGTGTACCAGATGGGGATAGGACCGTTTAGGTTGGAATTTGGATTTCTTTATTATCCGGTTAGAACTTTATTTGATTCTGACGCATTGAGTTCGTTTATCTCATCGTTGTTAGTTGAGTCACTGCACTTAGACACCAGTTTAGTTGATGATCCCTTGGTTGTTTCAAACCCAATTGGGGGCTCCATGATGTGTTTGGGTTTGAAAGTTTCTATACTTAGCGTTGAGTTTAGATGTGATGCTTTTTGGGCTTCACGGGCTATGAGTTAGTTTTGGGCATGGACTGGTTATCCAGTAGGGGTGCCGTTCTTGATTTTGAAGGGAGAGTTGTTAGGCTTATGACCCGCTTGGGTAACACTCTCGAGATCTCTTGTAATCCCATGGAATCTGTTATGCTAAGTTATCTAGAATCGCTTGACACGTCGGTCAAGAGTTTGCGATCTGTTAGAGAGGTCCGGGAATAATCGGATGTGTTTGAGGAGGTGAAGGGCTTACCTCCGGAGCGGGAGATTGACTTCCGAATATATCTGGTAGACAATGCCAAACCAGTATCTTGGCCAGTGTGCCACATGGCTCCTCGTGAGAGGAGGGAACTCCATAAGCAAGTAGGCGATTTGCTTGAGAAGGGGTTTATAAGACGAAGTATATCGGAGTGGGGTGCTCCAGTAGTTTTTGCCACGAAGGCGGATGGGTCCCTCGGACTTTGTGTAGGCTAAAGAGAACTAAATAAACTCACAAAGAAGAATAGACACCCATTGCCGAGGATTGATGATCTCTTTGATCAGTTAGTTGGCGCCTCAGTATTTTCGCAGTTGGACTTAGCCACGGGGTTTCGTCAGTTGAGAGTGGCTGAGGATAGTATAGAGAAGACTGCCTTTAGGACTCCGGATGGTTTTTTTTTGAGTGGCTGGTGATGCCATTTGGTTTGACGAACGCCCCCGCATACTTTATTGATTTGATGAGAAGGGTGTTTAGGGAGTACCTAAATAAGCTCGTGATGGTCTTTGTAAATGACATCTTGGTTTTTTCTAGGAGCGAAATAAGTTTTCGTATGTGCTCAATAGGTTGAGCAAAGCCAGTTATGGGATAAACGGTGGTTTTGGAGCGAGACTGGCAAGGTCATCCAGAGTTGGACAAGGGCTTAATTATTTAGCCGTTTTTACTAGTATCATCTCACGTAGGTCGTCTGAATTCGAAGGAGGTATCCCTTGGGTGTTTGTCTGATATTGGTTTAGGCCTTTGGGGCTTGCATTTGGGGGATGTCGAGTTCGACTAGGGTGGTCTGCGTGAGAGATGGACAGTTGTGATGATTTTGGATGGGGTAATATCCTGGTTTTCTCTAAAAGTGGAGAAGAGCATGCCCTACATCTTAGGGAAGTGTTGGAGACCCTTCGAGCGCATAGTCTTAGGACAACAAAAGTGGATGGGATTCTTAGCATCCTATGAGTTTGAGATAGCGTATACCCATGGCAAGGGTAACGTGGTAGCAGACGCCTTAAGTAGAAAAAGGCTGTCCTTGAGTTCATTGTTCGTTGAACGATGGAGCTTAGAGTTTATTTCTATGTTTGACTTTAGACCTTCCATTGACTTTGTACCCGGTTTGCTAGCCTCCTTGGAGGTTAGGCCTACTCTTTTGGGGCGGATTGGCGGAGCGCAGCGAGACGACCCACAGTTGGTTGAGTTAGTAGAGAAGCTCATGAGGAGGGGGAGTCGTCCAGCCATTTGAGTAGGTACACCCTAGGTGGTAAGGGGTGGTTGCGTAGAGACGGTAGACTTTGTGTATCGCAAGACGAGGGTTTGAGGAAGGCTTTACTTGATGATGCACATCGGTCGAAGATGACCATTCATCCCGGTGGGGACAAGATGTACCAAGACATGAAGCGAGTTTTCTTTTGGGCCGGTACGAAGAAAGATGTGGCCGAGTATGTCGCTAGATGCTTGGTGTGCCAACAAGTAAAAGCGGAGCAAAAGAAACCCGGTGGGTTGCTTCACCCATTGGAGGTTCCGCTATGGAAGTGGGATAGTGTCTCGATGGATTTCGTCAATGGATTACCAAGATCGAGGAAGGGTAATACGGGAATTTGGGTTGGGGTAGACAAACTTACTAAGAGTGCCCATTTTATACCCGTGAAGAGTAAGAGGACTGCTCAATGGCTAGCTTCAATCTACATTCGAGGGATTGTTAGATTGCATGGTGTACCTTCCAGCATAGTGAGTGATCGAGATCCTATCTTCACTAGCGAGATTTGGAAGAGTTTGAAAGAGGCGGTAGGGACTCAGCTGTGTTTGAGCACCGCAAATCATCCTCAGACGGACGACCAAACCGGGAGGGTGAATCGCATTTTAGAAGACCTTTTGAGGCTATGTATCTTATATTTTGGAGGTACATGAGGAGAGCATCTTCCATTGGTGGAGTTGCCCGACAGACTTAGTGGTGTACATGATGTATTCCATGTGTCACATTTGAGGAAGTGCCTACATGAGACCGCAGAGGTGGTAGAGCCGAGCTTGCTTAGAGAAGTGGAAGTAGAGCGTGATGCGACTATTAGACGAGCTCCTACTCGCATCCTCGGGTCAGAGACTAGGAAATTGAGGAATCGAGAGGTTCAACTAGTCAAAGTAAAATGGGGAGAAGATGAGAGCAATGCTACTTTGGAGACGGAAGCGAAGATGCGTTCATGGTACCCATTCCTTTTTGAGGGTATGTCTTTTAACTTCTCCTCTATCGTTTGTCTAGTACTTATCTTATCTTTAGTATGTCCTCTTGTTAGTGCCTTTGACCTTTAGATAGGGTAAACCTATGGTTGAAACATGTGTTTGAGACATGTTATGATTGATGGATGCATGTGGATGCAAGTGTTTGCTAGTGGTTGCTCGTGGATGCATATACACACACTCTAGACACTAGATCGGCTCAATCACTTCATATTGCATTTTGCATATAATTGTGTGTAGGTAGCTATATTTATGGATGTATAATGATTGTGTTATCATATGGATGATGCATTTTGGTGAATGATTGTGCACTCATGTAGATATAGTATGTGTCGATAGGGTTCTTTCGCATACATATTGGATGCATGGCACTATCACGGTTTGCATATGTTCATACATTAGATAGGGAACATATACACACACTCTTTGCATATGCTCATACATCAGTAGAAATTGTTTTAAGGACAATGGATGCCCGTGTTTGATGGATTGAGTAGATGGTTGTTTGGATGGTAGGATATGCATTCTCCTTAACTTGGAGATTTCGGGGACGAAATCCTTTAAGGAGGGGAGAATGTAACACCCCGAATTTCAGTTAACACTGATATTCACTAATTACAGAATTAATAATCTCAGATGTGAGAATCAGGGGAAACGGGTTACGTCATTGTGTTCATCTCGGAAAAATACGTGAAATAGAGTCCGAAATTTTGTAAATCGGAGTCCGTATGACCCGGTTAAGGCCCAAAGAAGTTTTCGGGAAATTTGAATTTCGAAACATGCAGAAATGGGGGCCAGGCGGGAAAACTCCCGCCCAGCCAAGTCGACTTGGCTGTCGACAGGGCTGTCGACTTGCCTGTCGACTTGGCAGTCGACAGGGCTGTCGACTTGCCCTGTCGGCTGATTCTGGCCTTGGTGCACCTAGTTGAGTTTTGGGCTGGGTTAGAGGGCTTGGGACGAAATCTGATGGACCTAAACTAACCTAGGGTTAATCTAAGGGTCTAAAACACAACCTAATCCTATAAATACACCCTAAGACTACCCTAATCCATACTAAAAATAGAATTTATGCCATCATGCCGCCAAAATGCAACTTAGAAGGAGCCTCCACTGATTTGTGAAGAGGATCCAAGCTAATCAACTACTAATCCACCTCTACTTCAACTCTAGCAACTATCTAAGGAGCTAATCTTGGAGTTTGTGAGTTTCTATCACTTTAATAACCAATTGCTAAACTAAGTAGATGAGATATGATGAGATCATATGGTTTTGCTTGCGGATCAATGGGTTTTAGGTCATATGTTATGATGCTAGTTTGCTAATCACTATGTTTAACACTTATTCATGATGACACTATGTTTATGCAAGTTAAATGTTTGGGTTTATGCATGTTAAGTGGTGGGTTTTATGCATACTAAGTGTTTGGTTTTATGCATGCTAAGTGTTTGGTTTTATGCATGCTAAGTATGTGGTTTTATGCAAGTTAAATGCTTGGTTTTATGCTAGAATCATATGTGAAATAAGTGACATGACATGCAAGTTTAACCTATGAGTTTGGATCTATAATATGCATAATCTATGCAAGTTGTTTGGATTAGGGATATGCATAACATATGCGAGTTTACCTTTGTATGTCATACATACATATGCAAGTTATGTGTTTGGTTATATGCAAGTTATGTGCATGATTATATGTAACATGTAATGCAAGTTATGTGCATGATTATATGCAAGTTCATATGTAACATGTTATGCAAGTTATGTGTTTGGTTATATGCAAGTTATGTGCATGATTATATGCAAGTTCATATGTAACATGTTATGCAAGTTATGTGTTTGGTTATATGCAAGTTAACATGTGACACGCTATGCAAGTTCACACCTTTGTATGACATAAGAATCATATGCAAGTTACCCCTTTGTGACATATGTGCTTCATGCAAGTTTGGGTTAAATGCTAGTTGGGTTTAATGTATGCTCATATATGCAAGTTGACACCTTTTAAACCCATGATAAAGTTATATGCTATGTTGGTTAAACCCATGACATTTGTGATGAATCTTCCCTTTATTATGTCATGTTATGAGAACGAATTACGTGGGGAACGATGGGGTTAATATGCATGTTAATAAAATGGTGTGAAATGGGTATGCTTAAGCATAACATAAAGTGAATGGACATAATTGGGAATTTACCTATTAAGTTAGGTCTACCCATATTATGGAATTGGGAATTTACCTATTAAGTTAGGTCTACCCATATTATGGAATTGGGAATTTACCTATTGAGTTAGGTCTACCCATATTCTTGAAATTTGTAATTAATTAGGGATAATTAATACAAATTATGGGGGTGATTAATTAGGTGTAATTAATCGACTAAGACACGAGGTTGGACCCTTTTGTAGCATGAGAGTGCCCGGAACCGACCGGCAAATCCAGCGGCTACAAATGATTGGCCCAATGTGAGAGGTCTTAGTCATAAACTAAATACGTGACAAGTGTAAAGACACGAGGTTAGACTCTGTTATGGTGTAAGGCTGCCCGGAACCAACCGGCATATCCAGCTGCCATAAAAGACAGTCTAATGTGAGAGGTCTTTACAAAGGTTACGATCTTAATTAATTAAGAAACACTTAACCAAATTAGCATGTAGTAGGGCATGAGGGGTTAAGTGGGTGCCTTGGGTGGCATGTAGTCACTAGTGGGGGTGCCTTGGGTGGCATGAGGAAACTAGTGGGTTGCCTTGGGTGGCAATAGAAAATACGATTAGAATACTTAACCAAAGTGGAACATGTAATTAAACATGATTAAAGGGTTAAGTAAGTGCCTTGGGTGGCATGTGGGAATCAAGTAAGTGCCTTGGGTGGCATGTGGAAATCTAGTGGGTGCCTTGTGTGGCAATTAAAGTATGATTAAATGACTTAACCAAAATTTATAACATGTAAGTGGACATGGTTAAAGGGTTAAGTGGGATTCACTAGAAATGACAAGCTTAGGTGGGTAGCTTGTGGGGGCCCATTTCAACCAATATCCCAAACGTATCTTTGTGGGCTCGACCCAAGTCGAGGACAGGACACGCATATTGGGCTTGACTATAAGAGGCCAAAACGGGGTAGCGGTGGCAACGCGAGTCCAACGGGTTTCATATGCGTGTGTGGACCCGGGCTGGTGGGTAAGACGTTGTTGCATCGTGTAGATATAAGCCGTGCACCATTTGTTGTATCGGGTTGCCACTTTGGGGAGTGATACACCCCATTGTGGGGCCAGCACGGGTATCTACGGTAGGGAGCCGATCGCTTGGGAGTAGTGGGTACACCTAGTGGAGATAGGGGCAGACGGCACCTATGTAGTCAGCTAGGGGTACACGAAACTACTATTAAAAATTACTAAGTACACTTAGTGGGATCAACCTTGAGTAGGAATTACCCTTGGGTGGGTAGAACTGGTGTGGTGCAGTGTAGTAATTATCCTTGGGTGGGTAAATGCGTCTTTACGGTTATCTTAGTTCATCCTAAGTCTAGTTGGCTGCTTAGTGTAGCCATTCATCCCCAGTCGTTACCGTATATCAAGCTTATATCCTACTCTGGTTACTTTAATGATTGTATTGTTAAAGTTATAGGACTCGCTCAGACTTATGTCCGACCCCGTTGTTTTTATCTTTTTTTCCAACCCTCAGGTTATCAGAGTGGGCCTAGTGCTAGTGGGCTTTGATCAGACTGCTTTATCTATCTTTTGGAGCTTGGACCGTGGATGTAAAGCTCAGTTTATCTTTTCTATTATGGCTATTAAGTTATGTAGTGGGATTATGTACTTTTGTTTTATCAGGATGGATATTATGTACTTGTGTAACCAAATATGTTTTACTTTCCGCTGAAATGAAATGATGTTTTAAATTCTCAAGTATTACTTATATCTGTCTTGTTGTAATTTTTCTGTTCTATATTCACTTAAAATACTCCACCGATGTTATGGCATTCCCTTAGTGAGTGACCGCAGCGGGTGTGGGGTGTTACACCACTTCTAGCTAGAAGGAAACGCATGCCCTCCCTGATGTCCTCTCCCGTTTCTGGTTCACAACCGGGGTGTGAGGCTCGCGAATCAACGCTACACAAAGCTATGCCACACAGGCCGTGCTTTAATCATCACCACAAGACTTTGCTTTTCAACAGAAGCCTTGATCAATTGCCACTTAGGCGTGCCACATAGGCAATTCACTCCATGCGTTTGATATCCATCGATATATAACCCCTGAGCTCGTACGTCTCAGAGAAGGGCGTTAAGCAGGAGAATAAATTCTCCGCCGCCAAACATATATATATTTAATAGAAATCAATCACACAGACTGAAATCCAATGTCAGACACACAATCCATTTACAAGTTCGTTCAGGGTCTGAACGAAACCGGAGGCACCTAGTAACCCGCATATCCATCGATCTCCAAGTACGTCTGGACGATCACTAACTAATTCCCTCCTCTTGGGTGTACGACCCAATCAAGATCATCAGTAATTATCCAAACGACGTGAAGACCTCCGGTCTTCAACCACCGTCTTCATCTTCGACTTATCGTCGTATCAGTTATTCAGAATGGGATAAACCCGGTCTTTCCGAATAACTCGCGTATATAATAAACAAGTGTTACACAAACACAACATACGCCTCATTCCAATTCAGAATATTCTCTTACTCAAATATTCTTACACTTTGGGAAAGGTTCCCATTAATTTTATCAAAGGTAAATTCTTTAAATTTATTCTTTAATAATATCAATTCAAACTAGTCGGGATTAGCGAACCACACCGAAGTAATCATTTATTTTATTTCCTAATCTCAACCTATTCATCCCATGAAGTAAAACTGGTAATACTTCATATCTAACACCACGGTGTTATCGGTAAATTCAATTACCATTTCACGCTCAAATCTAATTAAAGATTTAATTATCGCCTGGAGCAAAACTGGTGATACTCCATTCTCGATCTTTTCAATCTAATTAAATATTCATTAAAACTCCACTTAGTTTTAATCTTTAACTGGGTTAAAGAATCAGTGTCACTTAAAACATGGTTCACGATAAACCCAAAATCACATTCCATTAATTATCGGGTTAAAGAACAAGTGTTATTTAAAACACTGTTCACGATAAACCCAAAAATCAATACCAATTCAATTCCAATTAAATATTATTTATTTGGTACACTTCATTGAATCTAAATAAAAAGATTAATCTTTTTCTCCACTGGGCTTAAGAACAATGTTAATGAAGACACCATTCACGACAAACCCAAATCACATTTGATATTAAATACAAGGCTCAGAAGAGAAAATATATCGGCTTATATTCAATATCAAATTCTATGACCAACAAATATCGTATTGGAAATAACGATATTAATATATCTTTCAAATTCCCATAACAATATCGTATCATCACGAATTCCAACATCGAAATATTCCGAAGACAATTTCGATTCAAATCCATTCCAATTTAATTATTGGAAGTTCTGGTTATTTTCAAAACCATTTTCAAATTCAATTTATTTATTTTAAAAATAAATAAATTATTATTCTAGTTCAAAACTAGTTCACTTCGATAAAAATCTATTTTTATCCTTTCAAATATGGAGTTTTTCATCCCAATTTTTCACAAATCATTTCTTATGATTTTACACAAATTATTATCATTTTTAATAATTTTATCAAGGCCCATACAGTCGATTTCCATCAACGGCCATCGAACTGCACTTACAGCGACCTTTTCCAAATTTGATTTGGACATAATTCCAAATCCAACCGTTAGATTTCAGATATCTAATATTCATTAGAAAGCACTTTTCGATACAAACCCAACGGTTTCGGTTTTAGGAGGATCCGACGGTCGGATCTCCCGCAATATCCATTCGAAGTCAATGGAAGAAATTCGCGAACTGCCGCGGCGCGGCGCGTTCTATTCAGGCCATTATATATATATAATATATATATATATATATATTGTATATATTTCGTCGATATCCTTTCAAAACGTATTTTATAAATCGTTTTAAATTCGGTTTCAAAATGATTTCAACTTCACTTCAAATTCAAATCAAAATTAATTTTTTCCTTATAAATTCGTTTTAAATTCATTTCAAATTGATTTCAATTCAACTTCAATTCGAATTCATTTCTATCCAATTTCAATTCAAATTCAATTCTATTCAATTTCAATTTGAATTCATTTTAATTTGATTTCAATTCGAATTCAATTCTATTCAATTTTAATTCGAATTCAATTCTATTCATTTTTAATTCGAATACAATTCTATTCAATTTCAATTCGAATTCATTTTAATTTGATTTCAATTCGAATTCAATTCTATTCCATTTTAATCCAAATTCAATTCTATTCATTTTTATTCGAATTCAATTCGTTTCAAAATATCAGAACTTGAAATCACTTCATTTTCTATATTCATTATAAAAATGAATAAAATCGATATAAATATCGTTCACGTCAAAATGGCGTCAATCTAATCAACACGGCTTCATATATTTCTATTTTCAAATATTCTAGTTCAAATATTTCTTTTCAAATATTTCTATTCAAATATTTCCTTTTTCGAAACTGGAATGAGGCCCAATTCATTACCATATAATGTTAATTATATGGATTTGCTACAACACATGTTTAAAATAACAACGATAAATAATCAACCATCATCCAGAGTGCACCACACAACTGCATAAGCATTAAATATAAATAATTAACGCTTACACAGTCTGTCGACCCATCGATCGACATACAACTAAACAATCGGGATTAGTGTATGTCAAATATCATCCCAATACCCGTGTGGGGTTTCAAACAATCAAACACAGGTTTTATTTGTGCAGTTGAGCGATGTGTAAAATTTATCGTCCCAATCAATATCAGTCAAATGTGCGTATATAAACAAATCGCCGATTTGTTTATATTTATTTCATTTTAAATACACGTTAAAATTTCTATTTTCAACTATAAAATATTTTTAACTATATAAATATTTTATTTTATTTCACATCACATCACACAATCAACTACACATCAAAATCAAACAACCAAGCATACAAGCCGTCCATGGTTTGTGGACGATGGGTGTCGGGTGCTACTAAGCACCGTCTGCATCCTAGTATATATTTCTAACTAGGAAATAAAATTTAAAGTGAGAAATTCTCACCGACTAGCTAATCCAACGCCACGACTCTTCTTGTGTAGAAATCTTCGCCTTTTCGTCTTTTGTCACTTTCGTTGCCCGCTTTCACTACATATATAAAACTCGCATTTTTATATTTTCACTTGATGTATAAGAATTATATTTTTATTTCCACATCATATATATAAAAATCGAATTTTTTATATTTTGAAAAATCATATTTTTCCCGCCACTTCATATAAATAAAAATCACATTTTTATTTCAAATCTGTTCATATATAAATCTAAACTTCCTTTGTATAAAAATTCCAACTTCTTTATATAAAAATTCTATCTTTCTTTATATAAAAATTATTACTTTCTTTATATAAAAATCTAATCCTTACATAATGAAAAATCCAACCTTTTCATAAGGAAAAATCTAATCTTTACTTTCATAAAAATCCTGACTTTCCTAAACTAAAAATCATATTTTTAACCTACCTATGATATAAAAATTATATTTTTTGACCTTTTCCTCATATAAAAATTATATCTTTAACCTATTCCTCATATAAAACTTATATCTTTATTAAATCAAAATCGTATCTTTTTGTTTATAAAAATATAATATAGCTTTTTAAGTTAAAAACCACTTCTTTTTACCTTTAAAAATCTAACGTTTTTATTTCCACAAAGAAATATAACTAAAACAAAACAAAATAAAATAAAATTCACCTTTCACTGAAGGAATTGGAGCTTTGCCTAAGGGGGGGGGGCGTCGTGCTGCATTGGAGCAAGGGAGGGGGTGTAGGCGCGGTGAACGGCGGTGGGGGCGTGGGGTTTTAAACGGGAAAAGGGCTGAGGAGAATTGGGCAAGGGGAGAGAAGGGGGAGGGCTTGCGCGCAGGTGGGTGGTGGCTCGTCGGAGCAGCGTTGGCAGGGGGCGGCAGCAATCGGAGGGCGCCTCGGGTGGTGAGGCTCGCAGTTGGGGTTAAGGCTCGCGTGGCTTCCAAACGAAGGAGACAGAGGAACGAGAGGGGGAGTGGAGAGGCGCGCTGGAGGAGGTTTGTCCGGAGGGGGCCACGGAGAGGGGAGCGACGTCGATCGACGTCAGGGGGAGTTGCGGGAACAATTTGAGGATCGGGTTTTTTTCTTCTTCTGTTGAACTGATTTGAGGAAAGGGGGAGGAAGGGTTTATAATATATATATTAATTATTTAATTTAATTTAAATCTCCATTAAAGTTGACTTTTATATCAAACTCCAATCGGGACCCAACGACTGTCGTCCATAGCTAATTACCCATATTCAGAACACAATGAGATATGTATCACAGGCTGATTCGACTGTTTCGATCAGTTTTGGTCAAAATCAAAATATAACTCTATATATTGAATTTGAACGCGCATTTCAATTTACCGGGGTCACGTTCTAACTCAAAAAATTCCAGAAAAATATTTTCTAGCTTCGTATTGACGATACAGTCCTAACAAAACTAATTTCATCGAATTCTGAGAACGTTTGAAAAATGGCCATTTTCCAGTCGATTAAAATCAACTGAAACTGATCAAACGCGTTTTCCTTTGCCACGCTCACATATTGATTTGAAAAATTATGAAATTTGAAACCTAGCAATAACTTGACATTCCGGTTCCAACAAAAGTGGTTTCGTCGAAAACCGAGGTCGTTTGCAAAATTTCCATTTTTAAGGCCAGAATTCCATAGCGACTATTCTGAATTTTCAACTGGACATATCTTTTGATTCCCGCTATGAAATTTTGATTTTTCGGATTCGTTGGAAAGATATTCACAATTAGATTCTATTAATTTTGGTTTCACTAAAATCCGGTTTATTTTGCACCCAGTATGTTCAATTGAAGTTTGAAATCGAATTATCGAACTACCGCGCCATTTTCAATTCCTTTTATAATTATAAATAAAATTTTATATTCTAATGACGACGTATATAACTATACACGTTCGAATTCTATTCAAAATAAATTTCTTGTCGATATTATTTAAAATAATTCATTTTAAATATTCAAAATTCATCGAAATTGCCAAAATAAAAATTTTAAGCTGGCTCGCATTTCCGGGTTGTTACATTCTCCCCCACTTAAAACGTTTCGTCCCCGAAAAGGAACGAAGCCGATAGTTGTTTAACTAATCAACTCAACTTTCACTATTTTCGCTACAGCTTAAGTTCTTCAACTTTTCAGTTTCTAAGAACCTTTCAAATTTTTCAAAAATTTGGCTAACACCCTAAATTTTCGAAAAATCCAAATTTTCGAAAAATTTCGCCATAACCTCCCCTGCACCGAGGACTTCGGGATATTTCATATAGCCTCCCATGGCCTTCTTCAGTCCAAAAGAAAAAGAAAAAGCCAAGCAGCTAGCCAATCGGCTCATAAAATCATCATCACCCAAACAAAACAGTAAATTACTGTAAACATGTACCTATTTGTCGGGCAAACAAATTTATTCTGCTGCTTTAGCCTCCTTGCTATGACCAGTTCAATGTAAGTACATGTATATGCATGCAAACGCGACAAACTTTCAATATAATTCACTATTTGATACAATTTGGCTAAACGTTCCACATTTAATCAAACCACACGATCAGCAATCAATTAGTTGATTATCATTTCAAATTCATAACTTTGATACATAGTCAAAAATCACATTTTTGATGCCAAATCACAACAATAGACCCTATATAATTTTGGTTCTCACACCAGTCTAATGGAAATATATAGATATCACACCTTCGAAACACGAAAATAAATTCTGATGATGCTCGAGCGATCATCAGAATCATCTTCGAGCGACTAGAGTGTAATTCTATATCAACCCAATATATTAAAACTTCGAATACCCGTGGATCAGACGTGTATGCAAAATCTATATATACAGGATAGCCCAAATTCAACTATAATAAACAATCAAATACGTATAATTGAATTTAATTTTTCAAAAAAAAATTTGTTTTTAATTTTTATTTCTAAAAGCAACACTCTTCACACTCGTTCTAGGATGCTACTGATTCCATCTCTAACGAGTCATTCCATTGGATATTACTAATCCAATATATGATGAGTTCTTTCGTATGGTTCTAATGTGTCTTGTTCTCTGAGCTTTGTAAACCAAAGCTCTGATACCAAATGTAAGAACCCGTAACTTCCCCGTGAAGGAAAGCACAAATACTTTGAGAATGACACACAAAAGAACGCAGACCGAAGAACATTTCATTGCTTATTACAACAATTCCATCAGATACAAGAATATACAGAGTATGAATGAATAAAATACATTCGATAAATATCAGAGATTACAATAAATTACATAGCAGCGGAAAAACAATACAAAACACAACTGAAAGTAATACACGGATACAAAGCTTTCCGAGTATCGTTCCAGCTGTAAATCAGGATCCTGTGAATATAAATCTGCAAAACCAAAACTACTAGCTGCCCGTGTCAAAATAAAGGCACCCAGAGTTTAGGTTAAAAACAATAAACTCCAGGTCAGTCATGTGACTGGTGTGAGAACTAAAACAGTTATTTAAAACTTTACTTTAAATCAGATATATCAAGGGACCACGCCGTATAACACGGAACGGGTTTCCTCCCAAGAATACCAGTGCATATAACAAAACAACGCAATGCTTTTTGGAAAAATGAAGCTATTATAAGACCCAGGTCCTATCACACGATGCAACGCAAGCCGGGGGATAGGGTTTTTACCTTATAATAGCCAAGAATGCTTGGTACGTGAAATTTCATGTTTTATTATTACTATAAGTGTATAGTGTTAAAACAATTTCAATCATAAATATCAATCATAGGCGACATGAGCGTCCCATGCCACTATGTCGCCATATATAGGATTACAATCAAAACTGCAAATGTCACGTATTAGGAAGTTGGATTTCCATCTGTGAACCGAGGCAAAAGATAGTCCTCTACCGAATTCGAGACTGTCTAGCCCGAGTCTCAGGCAAGCGCGTAGGCAAGCCTTGGATCGTCATGGTCGGTCCACCGATGTGGATTATTATGCCTGAACACTACGTTTCCCTGCCCTTTGGGGCGTAAATGAGCCAAAGAATGACTCCATCGGTCCCGGATCGACCGATATATCCGAGGCGCCTCGCAAACCAACAACCACATAAGTCAAACTCGTCAGGGCGTGTAAAACCACTGACGCCACTTCTAGCTAGAAGGAAACACATGCCCTCCCTGATGTCCTCTCCCGTTTCTGGTTCACAACCGGGGTGTGAGGCTCGCGAATCAATGCTACACAAAGCTATGCCACACAGGCCGTGCTTTGATCATCACCACAAGACTTTGCTTTTCAACAGAAGCCTTGATCAATTGCCACTTAGGCGTGCCACACAGGCAATTCACTCCATGCGTTTGATATCCATCGATATATAACCCCTGAGCTCGTACGTCTCAGAGAAGGGCGTTAAGCAGGAGAATAAATTCTCCGCCACCAAACATATATATATTTAATAGAAATCAATCACACAGACTGAAATCCAATGTCAGACACACATTCCATTTACAAGTTCGTTCTGGGTCTGAACGAAACCGGAGGCACCTAGTACCTCGCATATCCATCGATCTCCAAGTACGTCTGGACGATCACTAACTAAAGCCCTCCTCTTGGGTGTACGGCCCAATCAAGATCATCAGTAATTATCCAAACGACGTGAAGACCTCCGGTCTTCAACCACCGTCTTCATCTTCGACTTATCGTCGTATCAGTTATTCAGAATGGGATAAACCCGGTCTTTCCGAATAACTCGCGTATATAATAAACAAGTGTTACACAAACACAACATACGCCTCATTCCAATTCAGAATATTCTCTTATTCAAATATTCTTACACTTTGGGTAAGGTTCCCATTAATTTTATCAAAGGTAAATTCTTTAAATTTATTCTTTAATCTCCTTTTGAATATCAATTCAAACTAGTCGGGATTAGCGAACCGCACCGAAGTAATCATTTATTTTATTTCCCAATCCCAACCTATTCATCCCATGAAGTAAAACTGGTAATACTTCATATCTAACACCACGGTGTTATCGGTAAATTCAATTACCATTTCACGCTCAAATCTAATTAAAGATTTAATTATCGCCTGGAGCAAAACTGGTGATACTCCATTCTCGATCTTTTCAATCTTATTAAAGATTCATTAAAACTCCACTTAGTTTTAATCTTTAACTGCGTTAAAGAATCAGTGTCATTTAAAACACGGTTCACGATAAACCCAAAATCACATTCCATTAATTAGCGGGTTAAAGAACAAGTGTTATTTAAAACACTGTTCACGATAAACCCAAAAATCAATACCAATTCAATTCCAATTAAATATTATTTATTTGGTACACTTCATTAAATCTAAATAAAAAGATTTAATCTTTTTCTCCACTAGGCTTAAGAACGGTGTTAATGAAGACACCATTCATGACAAACCCAAATCACATTTGATATTAAATACAAGGCTCTGAATAGAAAATATATCGGCTTATATTCAATATCAAATTCTACGACCAACAAATATCATATTGGAAATAACGATATTAATATATCTTTCAAATTCCCATAACAATATCTGTATCATCATGAAATCCAACATTGAAATATTCCGAAGACAATTTCGATTCAAATCCATTCCAATTTAATTATTGGAAGTTCTGGTTATTTTCCAAACCATTTTCAAATTCAATTTATTTATTTTAAAAATAAATAAATTATTATTCTAGTTCAAAACTAGTTCACTTCGATAAAAATCTATTTTTATCTTTTCAAATATGGAGTTTTTCATCCCAATTTTTCACAAATCATTTCTTATGATTTTACACAAATTATTACCATTTTAAATAATTTTATCAAGGCCCGTATAGTCGATTTCCATCAACGGCCATCGAACTGCACTTACAACGACCTTTTCCAAATTTGATTTGGATATAATTCCAAATCCAACCGTTAGATTTCAAATCTCTAATATTCATTAGAAAGCTTTTTTCGATACGAACCCAACGGTTCCGGTTTTTGGAGGATCCGATGGTCGGATCTCCCGCAATATCCATTCGAAGTCAATGGTCGAAATTCGCGAACTGCCGCGGCGCGGTGCGTTCTATTCAGGCCATTATATATATAATATATATATATTATATATATTTCGTCGATTTCCTTTCAAAACGTATTTTATAAATCGTTTTAAATTTGGTTTCAAAACGATTTCAACTTCACTTCAAATTCAAATCAAAATTAATTTTTTCCTTATAAATTCATTTTAAATTCATTTCAAATTCATTTCAATTCAACTTCAATTCGAATTCATTTCTATCCAATTTCAATTCGAATTCAATTCTATTCAATTTCAATTTGAATTCATTTTAATTTGATTTCAATTCGAATTCAATTCTATTCAATTTTAATTCGAATTCAATTCTATTCATTTTTAATTCGAATTCAATTCTATTCAATTTCAATTCGAATTCATTTTAATTTGATTTCAATTCGAATTCAATTCTATTCCATTTTAATTCGAATTCAATTCTATTGATTTTTAATTCAAATTCAATTCTATTCAATTTTAATTCGAATTCAATTCGTTTCAAAATATCAGAACTTGAAATCACTTCGTTTTCTATATTCATTATAAAAATGAATAAAATCGATATAAATATCCTTCACGTCAAAATGGCGTCAATCTAATCAACACGGCTTCATATATTTCTATTTTCAAATATTGTAGTTCAAATATTTCTTTTCAAATATTTCTATTCAAATATTTCCTTTTTCGAAACTGGAATGAGGCCCAATCCATTACCATATAATGTTAATTATATGGATTTGCTACAACACATGTATAAAATAACAAAGATAAATAATCAACCATCATCCAGAGTGCACCACACAACTGCATAAGCATTAAATATAAATAATTAACGCTTACACAGTCTGTCGACCCATCGATCGACATACAACTAAACAATCGGGATTAGTGTACGTCTAATATCATCCCAATACCCGTGTGGGGTTTCAAACAATCAAATACAGGTTTTATTTGTGCAGTTGGGCGATGTGTAAAATTTATCGTCCCAATCAATATCAGTCAAATGTGTGTATATAAACAAATCGCCGATTTGTTTATATTTATTTCATTTTAAATGCACGTTAAAATTTCTATTTTCAACTATAAAATATTTTTAACTATATAAATATTTTATTTCATTTCACATTACATCATACAATCAACTACACATCAAAATCAAACAACCAAGCATACAAGCCGTCCATGGTCTGTGGACGACGGGTGTCGGGTGCTACTAAGCACCGTCTGCATCCCAGTATATATTTCTAACTAGGAAATAAAATTTAAAGTGAGAAATTCTCACCGACTAGCTAATCCAACGCCACGACTCTTCTTGTGCAGAAATCTTCGCCTTTTCGTCTTTTGTCACTTTCTTTGCCCGCTTTCATTACATATATAAAAATCGCATTTTTATATTTTCACTTGATGTATAAGAATTATATTTTTATTTCCACATCATATATATAAAAATCGAATTTTTTATATTATGAAAAATCATATTTTTCCCACCACTTCATACAAATAAAAATCACATTTTTATTTCAAATCTGTTCATATAAAAATCTAAACTTCCTTTGTATAAAAATTCCAAATTCTTTATATAAAAATTCTATCTTTCTTTATATAAAAATTATTAATTTCTTTATATAAAAATCTAATCCTTACATAATGAAAAATCCAACCTTTTCATAAGGAAAAATTTTAATCTTTACTTTCATAAAAATCCTGACTTTACTAAACTAAAAATCATATTTTTAACCTACCTATGATATAAAAATTATATTTTTAACCTTTTCCTCATATAAAAATTATATCTTTAACCTTTTCCTCATATAAAAATTATATCTTTATTAAATCAAAATCGTATCTTTTTGTTTATAAAAATATAATATAGCTTTTTAAGTTAAAAACCACTTCTTTTTACCTTTAAAAATCAAACGTTTTTATTTCCACAAAGAAATATAACTAAAACAAAACAAAATAAAATTCACCTTTCACTGAAGGAATTGGAGCTTTGCCTAAGGGGGGGCGTCGTGCTGCATTGGAGAAAGGGAGGGGGTGTAGGCGCGGTGAACGGCGGTTGGGGCGTGGGGTTTCAAACGGGAAAAGGGCTGAGGAGAATCGGGAAAGGGGAGAGAAGGCGGAGGGCTTGCGCGCAGGTGGGTGGTGGCTCGTCGGAGCAGCGTTGGCAGGGGGCGGCAGCAATCGGAGGGCGCCTCGGGTGGTGAGGCTCACAGTTGGGGTTAAGGCTCGCGTGGCTTCCAAACGAAGGAGACAGAGGAACGAGAGGGGGAGTGGAGAGGCGCGCTGGAGGAGGTTTGTCCGGAGGGGGCCACGGCGAGGGGAGCGACGTCGATCGACATCAGGGGGAGTTGCGGGAACAATTTGAGGATCGGGTTTTTTTCTTCTTCTGTTGAACTGATTTGAGGAAAGGGGGAGGAAGGGTTTATAATATATATATTAATTATTTAATTTAATTTAAATCTCCATTAAAGTTGACTTTTATATCAAACTCCAATCGGGACCCAACGACTGTCGTCCATAGCTAATTACCCCTATTCCGAACACAATGAGATATGCATCGCAGGCTGATTCGACTGTTTCGGTCAGTTTTCATCAAAATCAAAATATAACTCTATATATTGAATTTGAACGCGCTTTTCAATTTACTGGGGTCACGTTCTAACTCGAAAAATTCCAGAAAAATATTTTCTAGCTTTGTATTGACGATATGGTCCAAACAAAACTAATTTCATCGAATTCTGAGACCGTTTGAAAAATGGCCATTTTCCAGTCGATTAAAATCAACTTAAACTGGTCAAACGCGTTTTCCTTTGCCACACTCACATATTGATTCGAAAAATTATGAAATTTGAAACCTAGTAATAACTTGACATTCCGGTTCCAACAAAAGTGGTTTCGTCGAAAACCGAGGTTGTTTGCAAAATTTCCATTTTTAAGGCCAGAATCCCATAGCGACTATTCTGAATTTTCAACTGGACATATCTTTTGATTCCCGCTATGAAATTTTGATTTTTCGGAATCGTTGGAAAGATATTCACAATTAGATTCTATTATTTTTGGTTTCACTAAAATCCGATTTATTTTGCACCCGGTATGTTCAATTGAAGATTGAAATCAAATTATCGAACTACCTCGCCATTTTCAATTCCTTTTATAATTATAAATAAAATTTTATATTCTAACGACGACGTATATAACTATATACGTTCGAATTCTATTCAAAATAAATTTCTCGTCGATATTATTTAAAATAATTCATTTTAAATATTCAAAATTAATCGAAATTGCCAAAATTAAAATTTTAAACTGGCTCGCATTTCCGGGTTGTTACAGTATTTGTATTTTATATAAAAAATGGTTTTATATTGTGTAGATTTATTGGTCGAGTTGTTTATGGGTTCTGATCGATCAGTTTGATCCACTGTATCGGTAGGAGTTTCTAAACACTCGAATACGATGGGTCGACACGATATGTTTTAAAAAGAGGGTAAATGGAAATAATTTTACCTAAAGTATATTTTGATATAAAGAAAATATATATATCGGAATTATAATATATTGGATATATTGGTTGTTATTATAATCGAGTAAGATTATAAATTAAATGGTTATATATATAACCAAGTAGAATTCGTATAAGTGTTATGAATAGAATTGAATCTGTATTTAAATCAGAATTGAAATTAAAACCCTGGAAATTGGAAAGGTGTTTGTAAATGGATTTGAACTGAATATATGATAATTTTAAAATCCTAGGAGATTTTAAATTGTTTTACCAGCATTGTGAATGATATTTTGAAATGTATTTCAAAATGGAATAGTTTAAAAGTGATTTTGAAAGTGATATAGTATTGAACTCACTTCGATAGCTGGGAAATAACCCTGATGATGAATCGCGACATCATTAGTGTTCATTCCAAGTTCTAAGTGACGGATTACTACCAAAGATATTGATTTCGAATGGTTTTGGAAAAAGAAGTTGTTTTGAAATTCTGAACAGGAAAGTTTGACTTTTGAGAAAAGCAAAGCTGTTTAAAAGCTCCCAAGGAGAGATTAATGAATTAAAAAAAATTAAAGAAAAATTTGCAAAAGAAAATTGAAATTGAAGTAAAACCAGTTAAGTGAAAACTGAATTGAATTAGAATGATATCGGGACAAATTGAATTTGTGAGATTCGAATTTGAAGTGTAAATTGATAATCAAGTTAAGAATTTGGAATCGAGAATGAAACTCGAGTTTGAATTGATATTTGGCTTGGATATAAGCGAATGGTTGTGTAGGAGATAAAAATGATTGCAGTTTGATTGAAAAGATACTGGTATATGCAGAATTGGTAACAGATGGAAGGGATGTAATGGTATGCCCCACAAAAAGGTAACAGTTTATATTATATATGAGTATGAGATTTATGAGCCGAATTGGCAAGCCGTTTGGCTGTTTGGTTTTCTTTTGGGTTGGAGAAGGCCTAGAGAGGCGAGTTGGAATTTGAGCTATTAACCAGTACAAAGGTGGTGCTGGCGAAATTTTTCGAAAAGTTAAGGCGTTAGAAAATTTTCAGTATTTTTGAAATTTTTTGTTGATAAGAATTGATTAATATTTAATTAAAATTAAATTGGTTCAGTTGAAACCGAAGTTAAGAAGTGAACAAATAAGTTCTAACCCAGTTGATAGGGTTTGTTTTTTACCTTAGCAATTTCGAGGACGAAATTATTTTAAGTGGGGAAGAATGTAACAACCCGTATATTTACGGGTAATAATTAATTTATTTAATTATTTAAATATCAATTCATAGAGGTTAATGGTTGTTAAATTAAATAATAGTGAATATTTAATAAATATTATTAAATAATATATTTAATTCTGGAATAATCAGAAATTGCTGAATTGACAATATAATGTGAACTGGACAATTTAAAATATATAATTCAGTTTAGATTTGATTATATTAGCGAATATATTATATAAACGCCATTTGAACGTATAAATTATATTATAAATATAATCGAGCTTGAAATGGCGCGAAAGTTCGCTATTTGGCAATTCGAACTTCAACTGGATATACAAAAGCCGTTTTAAATCGGATTTCTGTGAAATAAGAAGCTGGTGAAGTATATTTTTCTAGTGGAAGAGAAAAATCGAGATTTCGTCGTGTAGATTTTGATTTATGTCCAAACCAAATTTTAGAAAAGTCGTTGTGGAATTCCTTTATAATTTATAACGATTTATTTATATTTATAAAAGGAATTTCATTTTAAATCGAATATCGATTTATATCGGGATTTGAAATATCAAGTTAGAAATTCATATAGGAATATTCTAGAGCTGTATTGTATTCCACTGTGAATATATACGATAATATTTATTTTTAAATATTAAATTTAAATGTTTATAAATATATTTATATATTTAAAAGGGTTACTTAGAGCTTTAAAAGTAGCCAGTTTAGCAAACGACCTCAGAATTCGACGAAACTAATTTTGTTGGATCCGCAATGTTAAATTATTGTTAGATTTCAATTTCCATGATTTTTGAAGTCAATATGTGGTCGTACGGGATTTTAATGTGAAAAACAATCAGTATTTTGACGGTTAAAAATACGCTGTGTGATCATACGAAGTCGGAATTCGACAAAACCAGTTTTGTTGGGTCCGTGGTGTCGAGCTATAGCTGCATGTCCATTTCCATGATTTTTGAATACCGTGTGTGATCACACGAATTTTTAAAAGGGCAGAATCGAATATAAAAGAAAACGCAAAATATCTAAAATCCTTTCTAAGGCCTAGAAACAAGCCACATCCTCACCTTTTACAACCACACAAAATCTCATTCCCATTATATAAACCACCACCTCTTTTTTTCAGAAAAACCCCAAACGTGAAGAACACTAACTTCAAAAATCAAACGAAACTCGTATAAAATTCAATAAATCCTAAAACATGTGTAATTGAAACCGGCAAGGATTGCTCTTCACGTTCATGACCGATTTAGGTGGCTCGAAGCATACTGTCACCGCAAGTTTCACAACAGTGAGTTTTAGGGTTCCAAATTTTGTATTTGTGAAGCATTAATCTTGGATTTGGAGCTTAGATTCGGGGTCCTGGTTGTGTTTAGCATCTTCCGTGACTCCCTGGTGGAATTCGATCACTATGAGTGACGCATGTTCTTCAACACAACAAGACTAACGGTGATGGTTCGAAACCAATAAGGAGGGGAGGGCAGTAACGAGTAGGAGTAGAGAGACTCTCGATGGTGATACGAGGGAAATTCGTGATGGAAGGGAGGAGAACAAGTGGACAAAGGTTTGGTGAAATGGGGGAGCAATCAAAGTTTAATACGGGAGGAAGATGAGTAATTATCCACTACAAGTTTTGGTTTTTAAAACAGAACTTGGGCCGGGTCTTTCGGAACTGAAGTGGGCTGAGATTAAAGGTTAAGCCCAAATTATTATAAAAAGGAATCGAATTCATTTTTATTAAAAAATAGTATAACTTGTATGTATAATATCTTGGCCATACGGTGTCAGATTTACGAACGGACAGATCCGTTGGGATCGTATGGACAGACACTACCCAATGGAACTGACTGGGAGTGGATTGGAGCTCATTTGAATTTAGGGTGAAATATATTGTTTGATTCAAATCAAACAACAGTTTATCGTTCTTTAACGATGAACTGCCAAAGTGAGTAAAACTCACCAACTCTGAACAGTTATATTTTTATAACGTATTCTTAGAACCGATGATTATCTGTTAATTGTTGTGTGTTAACTGTTTGGTTGAATTGCTTATGTAGTGGTTGAAATCATAGATTACGATACATATATAAATCATTAATCAAATATTGATTCTATTTAACAGAATATTTCATATTGAAAGGAAATTGATGTTAATGATATTGTTTAACATCTGTGATGCAGGGAAACAGGTTGGAGGAATCCAGCTGGATTCCTCAACATTTATTTTACTGTTTTTCATATATATTGTGAAATATGATGTGATATACAATCCGTTGTTGATTGTGTGTGTGTTTGGGTGATACTGAGCAGTGATATATGGTATTTCAAACACCATAAGAAATACTGGAATATACAAAGGGATTTTTCAAAGTGTATATTGAAATATAAATTATATTTGTGAAAACAAATATAATAGAATTGGAAATATTTGTGAAAATAAATATGATAGAATTGGAAATATTTGTGAAAACAAATATTATAGAATTGGAAATATCGTGAAAACAAATACGATAGAATTGGAAATATTTGTGAAAACAAATATAATAGAATTGGAAATATTTGTGAAAACAAATATAATAGAAAAGGGATATTTGTGAAAATAAATAGAACTGAATAGAATAAATATAAAAAGGAAATATTTGTAAACCATTTACAAATAGAATTGGAAAGGGACTGTTTGTAAAACATTTACAAATGGAATTGAAAAGGAAATGTTTATTTAGGGAATGAATAAAGTTCAAAAGAATATTTATTTAAAAAATAAATAGAAGGATAATAAGGATATTTACTTAGAAAGTAAATAGAAGGATAAAAAGGATATTTACTTAGAAAGTAAATAAAAGTGAAAAGGAATATTTATTTAGAAAATAAATAGAATGTTAAAAGAAACATTTATTTGTTAAATAAATAGAATGATTAAAAGGAATACGAGTTATGGATTTAAAGAAGATTATTGAATAAAATCTGTTTTAACAGGTAAATTGAGAAGTTTAATTTATAAATAATATTTTATAAATTAAAATAAAATATTTATCATTTGATAAATAAAGATATATATAAGTCTATACTTATATAAAGAAGTAAACAGATAAATGGAGCAGATTAATTTATAAATAATATTTATAAATTAAGTAAAATATTTATCATTGGATAAATGGAATATATAAGTCAGGACTTATATAGAGAAGTAAGAATCAAATTTCAACATCGATATTTGAAACTGAATATGGACGAAGAGTTAATCAATTTAAGTTAACCAAATAGAGTAAATTGATTAGAGTTAATTAAAAGAGTTAGTCGATTAGAGTTAACCAGTTAAAGCTAATCAGTTAGAATCAACCAGATAGAGTTAATTGAACATAGTTAATAGAATTTGGATAAATTGAATATTAGTTATTCAATTAGAGTTAAATCAAATATTAGTTATTCGATAGGAGTTAATCAAGTTGAGCTAAATAAGTCGAGTTAACTAAGTTAAGTTAATCAAGATGGGTAAATCAAACCGAGTTAATCCAAATGAGTTAATCCAAAGGAGTTAGTCGAATATTAGTTATTCGAATAGAGTTAATGGAGTTAGTCGAATATTAGTTATTCAAATAGAGTTAAAGGAGTTAGTCGAATATTAGTTATTCGAATAGAGTTAAAGGAGTTAGTCGAATATTAGTTATTCGAATAGAATTAAAGGAGTTAGTCGAATATTAGTTATTCGAATAGAGTTAAAGGAGTTAGTCGAATATTAGTTATTCGAATAGAGTTAAAGGAGTTAGTCGAATATTAGTTATTCGAATAGAGTTAAAGGAGTTAGTCGAATATTAGTTATTCGAATAGAGTTAAAGGAGTAATCGAATATAGTTTATTCGAAGAGAGATTAATCGAATATAGTTTATTCGAATAGAGTTAAAGGAGTAATCGAATATAGTTTATTCGAAGAGAGATTAATCGAATATAGTTTATTCGAAAAGAGAGATTATCGAATATCGTTTATTCGAAAGAAAGAGCTATCGAATATAAGTTATTTGAAGTAAGTTAATCGAATATAAGTTATTCGAAGAGAGATAATCGAATATTAGTTATTCGAAGGATTTATCGAATATTAATTGTTCGAAGAGAGTAAATCATCGAATCCGATTATATCGAATTCGGCAAAGTACCTATACTTTCCTGTGTTTTAATCAAGATTTATTTATAAATTAGGTGATTTATTCAAATTAAAGAATACAAGTTATAATTGAAGTTAGATATTTCGAAAGTAGGGATTATAACGCTATCGTTATAACCAATGTTTTCAATAAAGAAGTGGATACGTAAATAGAATCCGAGAGTTACGTAAGGAAGTTTGTTAAAGGTTTAAAAGATAAACTTTGACTATTTCGAAGTTAAAACGTTGTTCAGTTAAGGTCTGAGAGGTAATTATACCCCAACTTGATTGACTTCCTTCTTAACTAAGCAATGGTAAGGTTTGATAGTAAAGGATGGTTAAGTGAATTTGGTTAATGAGTGAAATGGTTTGGGTTGGCATGGCGATGTTTGATTTAAACATCAGTTTAAACCCAGTAATGGAGTTTTGGAAATGTTTTCCAAATAAGGATCAGAAATGTTTTTTGAGAATAGAAAGTAAGAATTTAGAATATATGGAAACAACAGATAAGTAAATTAATGAACTAAAGAGATAAAAGTTCAATGATGATTGATCAATATAATTTCCATTTGGAAATAATATCGTTGTTTGCACACGTGTTTTTCTTTGATAGTTAACTCACCGACTATCGAGGTTTTTGACCATTTTAACGTTGTTAATATGGAGAGACCGGTTGGATTATTATCCGAAGAACCACTCCGTATTGGCATAAGCATTGCGAATCATATATGCCAAGATAATTGAAGACGGAGTAAAGTGCAAGGGCTGTTGTATAAATCTTAGGTAAAGATTGCCAAAGATGGTTGTACTGAATAGTTCCTTCGATTTGTCCAGTCCCAGGACGACCTGTTTGGAAGAATGTCTGACAGAGTATATTTAATAGATCGCGTAAGTTGATCTCTTCAAACGTATTTACGTTTGGTGGCGGAGGAATTCATTTCTCTTAGCTGTATACCCGTGGTATTTTTAGGGAAATCAGTTTGTGATTTGGCGGGTATGACGATGTGACATTCAAAGTGAATAAACGTGTGATCTGTCAAAGATAAGTGTGGCCTCTAGCCTCACAACAGGGAAATGACAAAAATCGAGCAGGCAACATGGCTATGTAGGTTGCACCTATTAGGGTGTATAATCACCTGATTTAGAGTTTCATTTACTTCTAAAAATCTATTGTCGATGCTGTCCCATTCGGGAAATGGTTGCTGATCCCAACCGTTGGTGATATACATTCGATACACTCAAGCGAAACGGGTGGTCGGTCATGTGTGGCTGGGTTGCAAGATGTTCTTGTTGAATCCAGTGTATTCCTCTCTAGAGGTACACTAGCGAAAGGTGGTTCCGTACCTTAACATGGTAGGAAATCCATTACCCAATACGTGCTTGCGATTTTGATTGTATACAATATATGTAGAACGTGAGATGAAAGCGTTTCTGCTAGATGATTATTATATTATGGTTGATAGACATTATTATAATATCAAAAGTTTTTTTGATATAAAGATAATTTGGATTCTCATAAGGGAAAAACCCGCTCGATTATACGGCGTGGTCTTATGAGATATCGTTTACTTGTTCAAACTGTTTTAATCTGTTTTACTTATACCAGTCCCATGAATGACCCGAAGTTTATTTTGTTTTGTTTTCCCTAAACTCTTGGGTCCCCAGTTTTGTATGGGCAGTCAAGTAGTCGGATTTACAGATATACTGGAAGAGCTTGGAGCAGGAGGCTTCAGGATTATATAGCTATAGTTATTTCCACTGTATTGTAAGTATTATACTCTGATAATGTTATTGTATACATATACTGATTTTATTTCAAGGATATGTTATCTATTATACGTTGTTCGTTCCGATGTGAGATTCGTGTTACTCTGATGTTGTGTTCTTCTTCTTCTTCTTCTTCTATTCTAAGTTTCTATCTTATCTATTCTCACCCTCTATTTTCTTTCTATTAGTTTTCCGATTTCCAGTGTAATGTGGGTTGTACTTGTGTTAATTAGTCAGCTCAAATTGGACCGGAATTTCGGGACACTACAAGTATGGCTCCATTTGAAGCTTAGTATGGAAGAGTGCAACTCACCGTCATGTTGGTTAGAAACTGGTGAGAGATTTGTGCTTGGGCCAGATGTGATAAGAGAAACCTCAGACAAGATCAAGATCATTCAACAGCGAAGGAAGGCTGCCCAAGATAGGCAGAAGAGTTATGCTGATAGAAGAAGAAGAGAACTGAAATTCTCTTATGGTGATTTAGTATTTGTCAAGATCTCTCCATTAAAGAATGTTATTCGATTTGGTAGGAGAAGAAAGTTGGCACCAAGATTTGTTGGTCCATTCCCAATTCTTGAGTAAATTGGGAATTTGGCGTATAAAGTTGAATTACCAGACAAGATGGCGAGAGTTCACAACGTATTTCATGTTTCCCAGTTAAGGAAACTCGTGCACGACCCCGATGTGACTATTTCACCAGATCAGTTGGATGATGTCAAAGTAGAACCCGAGGCGGTTGGGAACTGCAAGCCGATTCGTATTGTCAAGCACGATACGAAGCAACTTCGAAGGAAAGCAGTGGATCTAGTCAAAGTTCAGTGGGGCGAGAATGAGAATGACTGTAACTAGGAGACAGAGGAGAGCATTAGGAAGACGTATCTAGAACTCTTTGCCTGGTAAGATTCTAATTGCGATTTAGTTTTCCGCATGCTAGGACAGACTTGTTTGTTTCTTTTGTATGTTTGATTATGGTGAATGGTTGATAGGCATGCAGGACCCTTTGTTTGTTTCTTAGTTAAGGAATCTCGGGGGCGAAATTTCTTAAGGGGGGGGGGGGGGGGAGAATGTAATGACCCGCATTCTACCCATCGGAGGATCGTAGAATATTTATTTGTTTTTCTTGTGAAGTCGTATGGTCGTATACTTTTGGGGAACGACTATTGGGGTCATTTCCCATGTTCATGATTTTTGTTGATTTTTAAATGACCGTTTTGCCCCTAGCTGATCTTGTTTTGGCCATAACTTTTGATTGGTAAGGATTTTTGACTTGAAACCACTTCTATTAGATTCGGATGATGGTTTACCTTTCCATAGAGTGGTCACATTAGCCAAACGGACTCACCGTTTGGGAGATATGACTGAAACAAGGTTTAGAAGGTGAAAAACAGCCTAACCGGGCCTAATTAGGGTGATTAGCAAGAGGACCCATAACCCATTTCGGGATTAGGGTTATGGGGAGGCTGAGAATAGTTAGGAAACGATTTTTATTTCATTTTTCACCCACCTAAAACATTTCCCTAACCCTAACAATGGCCTCCACCTTCTAATTTCTTCCCAAATCGCTCTTAATCGCTTTCTAATTGAAGATTAAGCCAAGCTACGTCAAATCAAGTGGAAATAACACCAAATCAAGGTTAGAGTTGCTATGTAGTCTTGGTGACAACGCCAAACAGAGGATAATTACAGATCTATAGTTTGTTTGTTGCCAAGGTGAGTGGTTAGCTTTGTTTTTCACTAATTATGGCTAATTAGGGTAATTAGCGTCAATTAGCGAAATTATGTGTTGTAAAAATCTGGAAAAATTTGTAAAAGTTCCTAAATATTATTTTAGGCCTTTGTTAGACATTTAGGTTAATTTGGATAATTTTTGTTAATACTCTCATTAGTTATGCCTAAACATGATTAAGGGGAAAATATGGGTTTTTGGTATGTTTGATCCGTTTAAACTTGTCATATTGTTGTTTTTGTGTTTATGGTTGATTATAAAAGTTGCTATGACTGTTTGAAATGATTTATGATTGTTTAGAAAAGTTAGATTGGTCGAAAACGCCGTCGTATGGCGTAAATAGCTCGCTGGAAGAGTTGCAAGAATTTGGACCGGATCAGATCGCCCCCATACCCCGATCGTGGGGAATCACCACGAACCCCACACGCCGATCATAGGGAATGACCACAATCCGCACACCTCGACCGTGAGGGAAGAACATGATCTGCACACCTCGACCATGAGGGAAGACCACGATCCGCACACCGCAACGGTGAGGGAAGATCACGATCCGTACACCTCAACCATGTGGAAGATGACGAATCCTCACACCACGACTGTGAGGAATATGGAGAACCCTAGGAGGGCGATCGTGAGGAAGAGGATCATGAGCTGATGCAGAAGAGGACCACGAACCGTCCATGGATCATAACCTGAATAAGAAACCCATGAGTTGCGCATGACTAGGAATCGTGAACCGCTGGCGAATCACGAACCGTGCACATCTGAACTGAAGTATGGACATGAATGGAAGTTTGGAGCTACAAGCCGAATGGAGATCGAACAGAGATGATGATGACTAAAACCCGAGATGCAAAGGTAGTTCAATTGAGAAGTTAGAACTCAGGATCCAGACGGGAACCAACGAGTTAACTTCATGGTTGGGCTTTGCTGCGGGACGTGTGCTAAGGAGCTGTCGACGTCCATAGCTTTGATTCACTACCGAGAGACGATTGTTAGGCTACGAGTCAGTGCAATGGGGTAGTAATTACTCCATAGGGCAGAGTGATCGTAGCAAGGCTATGAGCCAGTGTAGTGAAGTTGTCATGACTTCATGGGGCAGAGTGGACATAGCAAGGACTAGTGGCTATGGATCAGTGCAGTGGAGTCACCATGACTCCATGGGGCAAAGTGATCATAGCAAGGATTTGGGTGATCAAAGCGGTGGACATCGTATGCTTTAAGCACTGAGTGAGAGATGTGAGGATGGTTGCTATGCTTGATTGTTTGCTATCACTATGACATGAACACCCCCTCCCCCATATCTTTATACCTTATGTCTAGCGGCACCTTAGAGTATTGAGCGGTATGTTGTGTTAACTCTTTGGTTGCAGGTTCAGGTATGGTTTAGTATACCTGTTATTGTTCTGCTTTTTTGCTTATCGCTCATACCAGACTTTTGTCTGACCCAGAGTTTTACATCTCTTCTTATTACTCTGGGTGCTCCTAAACGAGCAGACTAGAGATAGGTTAGCTGGTGATGCACGAGTAGCTGTACCGGAGACGAGCAGGAGGCTCCCACGTATGATATATATAGATATTCTCCCTGTGTCGCTACGGGTCACTCCTTTGGGCATTAGTAGTGTACCTTTTCCTTTGCTTTGCTTAAGAGACAGTTTGAAAAGTTGTAATAATGATGATGTAGAACATAAACTGTATTTGGATTTCCGCTGCTATGATGTTTAGTTTTAGTTTTCAGCTTATGCACTGTCTCGCCTATTTTATGTCGAGTATGTTGTTATTATATTTTTTTCCATGCGCTATGAGACATTCTTCAGGTTCTTTGTTAGTTCACTCTATTCTTTCCTTTCTTTGGCGACCGTTCCATGCTAGTCGGGCATGTGTACAACGCACTTTCGGAGGAAATGCCGTCTGGTCCGGGGCGGGCCGTCACAAAAAATCAATACTATTCTGATATTATAATAGTGTCTAATACTAGTACTTAGAAATCTAGCAGAACACTTTCATCTCACGTTCTACATATATAATATATAATCAAAACCGTGGGCACTTATTGGGGAATGAATTTCCAACTCTGACAAGGTATGGAACAACCTTCCGATCAGTGTACTCTAGAAGCGATACACTGGAGTTCAACAAGAACATTTTGTAACTTGGTCACACATGACCGACCATTCATTTCGCTTGAATGTTCCGAATATATTGTCACCCTGCGGTTGGTATACCGACATAACCATTCCGTGGAGATACAGAATTGAAAGAAGTAACAAATATGAATATTCTCTAGATGGTTACAATATAACCTAATTAGGTGTGACCCACTTAGCTATGCTGCCTGTCCGATTTCTGTCATTTCACAGTTGATGAGGCTTGAGGTCATAACGTATCTTTTTACATATCACTCCTTTGTTTACTTTGAATGCCACATTGTCATACCCGTCAAATCACAAATTGATTTCCCTAAAAATACCATGGGTATAACCTAAGTGAAACGAATTCCTCCGCCACTAATGTAAATACGTTTGAAACGATCAACTTACGGGATCTATCAGATATACTCAATCATACATTCATCCATTCAAGTTGTCATGGGACTGGACAACCCAATGGAATTATTCTGTAAATCCATCTTAGGAAATTTCTACCTAGGATCGCCAGAATAACCCTTGTATAAACTCCATCTTCAACTGTCTTCGATCTATTTGATTCGAAACAATAATACCCATACAGAGTGGTTTCAAATAAAAATTTTGATCTTGGTCTCCCTGTATCGACAACGGAAATGGTAAAAAACTTTGATAGTCAGTGATTTAACTATCAAAGAAAAACATGTGTACAAACAACGGTCCTTTTCCCAAATGGAAATCTTACCGATCAATCATCATTTCATTTCCCACTTTCCCATTTATATCTTACCCAAATATCTTTACAACTCGCTTAGCCTCTCACTATTTCTTGGAAAAACGATTCCATTTAATTTAAACTATTTATTTTTTATGTTACATAAAATATATCTTATCAATATTGGAAAAAATTTCCATTTCTTATTGCGCACCATTACTCTTCTCTATCCATTAGTCACTAACTATAAATTAGTAAGAGAACAACTCCCTAAGTATTAACCCCGAACGTCGAAACCAACATCAGATCAATACCCATAAAGCCAGTCAACTAAACTAGTTTCTAGTTAATTTCAAATTTCCTTAACTCCATTTAAATCTGCAAAACGTTTGCTTTTAAATCATTATTCACTTTTAAATATGAATATTATTTCTTTATAGAAAAAAACTCCTTTTATTAAATCAAATCTTGATTTAATTAAATAATTTCCTTACAGTTTAAAATCCCATCTATCTAGTTCTTTTATAAATTCATATTCGTATTTCACTCCATATACTCCTATATAAATCAACTTCCTGTTAAATAAATATCAAGTTTATAAATAAATCTCGATTATCTATTTCTAATTATTTGTTTTAAAGCAAATATTAACTATCTTGCCAATTACTTAATTATATAATATATAATTTATGAGAATAAATCTGTAACGACCCGGGTTCCGCCCGACCCGATCGATCGCAAAATCGACCAAGACCGTTCAAAACCCGAACACGTTAACTCTGGGAATACAACATCATCAGAACAACAACAACAGACTTTTATTACATTACAGTAATGTTACATCAGAGTACAAAATATCAGAGTACATCAAATAAAATTACAGCGGAAGATAAATTACAATATTATAATACATTGCAGCGGAAATAATAAAATAGATACAGCGAAGACAACTATGCTCTGGACACAGCTTTAGGCTTCAATCTAGAATCCTGCTCGAGATAAGAACCTGTAGACAAACTACTCGACTGCCCGTGTGGAAAGAGGGCACCCGAGTTTGTAAAGGTGGAAACAAACTGCGAGTCAGTCATGGGACTGGTGTGAGAATTCTTAACTAATTTAACTAATAGTAATAAGGCAAATCCAAGGATCACGCCGCTAAAGCGGAACGGGTTTTATTCCAATGGATTACCGTGCATAACAATAAAGTAAATCGTAAAACAACGCAATGCTTTTTGAAAAAATGAAACCATTATAAGACCCAAGTCCCATCACACAATGCAACGCAAACCGGAGGATAGTGTTTTACCTTATAATGGTAAAAAATGCTTGATACGGTAAAAACGGATTTGATATTATTATTAGTGTATATATGTTTCAAAAAACCGCATGGTTGTACCCCATCCTACTATGTCGCCATACTAGTTCTACAATCAAAACCGCATGGTGTCGTATTGGAAATTGGGTTTTCATCACGAGTCAAGGCTAGGGAGGAGCTCCTTACCGATTCGAGACACTCTAGCTAATGTCTTAGGATTCCCCACAGAGAACCCTTGGATAGCTGCAGGGCCGGTCCACCATACGAGTTGCGGATTAGTTATTCCTGAACACACGTTTCCTGGTTCTATAGGACCTATCATCCGAGGCGCGCCACATTCCATCATCCACATAAGTAAATATCAGCCAGTTTAAGAACCGACACCACTTCTAATTAGAAAGAAACGTGCTGCTCTCCCTGCGTTCCCTTCTCACGTTTTAGACTCAACCGGGTTGTGAGGCTCGCGAAGTAACGTAATACACAAAGCTCTGCTTATTCAAGCTGTGCTTTGATCATCCCACAAGGCTGCTTTTCAACAAAAGCCTTGATCATTTGCATCTTGGCGTGCCACATTGACAATTCACGCCATGCGATCAATCACTATTAATATATACCAGGTGTTAAGCAGAGAATAAATTCTCCACCACCAAACAGATATACATTAATAAAAATCAATCTTATTTACATGGAATGAAATTCAACGTCGGACACACATCCATTTAAAAGCTTATGCTCTAGGTCTGAGCGAAATCCAAATTCGTAAAAATCAACATTACGTCCGGACGGCCACCACTGTAGCCCCTTCAAGGTAGCTACTCCAATCACGGGCATCAGCAGTTGTCGTCCATTCGATATGAAGATCGCCGGTCTTCAGTCGCCGTCTTCAACTCTTGAATTTTAAATGTCGTTCAAATTATTTGGGATGAGATAGACTCGGACTTTCCAAATAATTCTCGCATATATATATATAATTTAAAAATCATTTCATATCGTTAATATTAATTCATAACGATCAATCTTTATTTTTATTTATATAAAAATAATTAAATTCCATTTAACGATGCTTCAAGTCAATAGGCGACCTTGGCGTTGTTTTCACCCAAATTTGTTTTACACATTTCTCTAAATCTAACCGTTGGAATTTAACATAATTCATATCATTGGAAAGATCTTCCCAAGGCGAACCTAACGGTTATAGATTTGGGAAAATCCGACGGTCGAATATTTCGGTATAATCAACTAAAAGTACAATTCTATAAAGAGAACTACCACGCTCGATTCGTTCAATTGAAATTTGTTTATATATATGATTATATATATATATACATACAATTTCTTCGGCCATTTCATTATTGTGGTAATCATGACAAGTAAAGGTATATAACATAACACACAATAACGTTTATTTTAATTCACATACACAACCTACACATGCAATGTATATTTTTTTCACTATTTTCAATCTACACAAACATGCAATTTCTTGTGCGTCATTTCTAATTCCACAAAAATGATCATTTTGTGTCATTCTTTTCTTTACAAGCAAAATGATATTCTTGCTTTAATCTTTACACATGAAAATGTAAATTTCATATCTTTAATCTTTTTAATGAAAATCTAATTCATTAAAATATAAATTCAATTGATTAAAACGTAAATCTCCTTCTTTAAGTTTTAATTACATGAAACTGTAAAGTTCTCCTTCTCTTATTCACATTAAAATTTAAACTTTCCTTTTTACATTAAAAATGTTACTTTCATTTTTTTTAATCTTATTTACATTAAAAATGTAAACTTTTCTTCAATATATTATTATATAAAAAATGTAACTTTTATTTCATATCCTACTTACATTGGAAAATGTATATTCCTAATCATTCTTTTATCTTATATAAAATGTGCATTCCTATCAAACCTTTTTTTATTTACATATAAAGTGTAAATTTCTTCATTTCCTTTATTTACATTGAAAGACATAAATAAAAAAGATGCACTTTTATTTCCATGTCATATTTGCATTGTGGAATGCAAATAAAAAGGGAATTTTATTTTCTATGTTATATTTGTGTTAGAGAACACAAACAAAAGACCATTTATTTTCCTAAGTTATACTTACATTAAAAAGAATAATTTAATGTACTCACATATTTTTATATGTGTTTCCTTTTCCACTTTTGAGCATGTTAAAATGAATGTTTTTAACATATAAATATTTTCTAACATGTATTTTCTGTCATGTTAAGAATATGGTTTTTAACCTTTTATTTTTTCTAACATGTTCTTCTAGCAATGTTAAAAATAATGTTTTTAACATACTTATCCTTTTCTGTAATAACCCGGAAATCCGAGCCAATTAAAATTTTTTATTTTGGAAATTTTATTGAATTTTGATTATTTAAAACGAATTATTTTTAAATAATAACGACGAAAAATTTATTTTCGACGAAGTTAAAATGAATAATTTTATTTTAATTATATAACGAGCCTGAAATGGCGCCGCAGTTCGAAAATTCGATTTCTAATTTCAAATGAATATGTAGAATTCGTTTTAAATTAGAATTGAACGAAACAAGAAATATTTGAATCTGTTGAATGATATCTTTCTAACGAAGTTAAGAAACTAGGATTTCACTTTAGAAGTTGAGAGATATGTCCAGTTTAAAATTCAGAAAAGTCGCTGTAGAATTTATATATATTTTTAATATATATAAGGCCCTTAATAATGAAAATTTTGCAAACGACCTCGGTTTTCAACGAAATCACTTTGGTTGGATCCGGGATGTCAAATTATTGCTAGGTTTCAAAATTCATAATTGTCAGAATCAATATGTGAGCGTGGCGAAGTAAAACGTGTTTTAACAGTTTTAGTTAACTTCGGGTCGACCAGAAAATGACCATTTTTCAAAAGGTCTCAGAATTTGACGAAATTAGTTTTGTTAGGACCGTATCGTCAATACGAAGCTAGAAATATTTTTTCGGGAATTTTTAGAGTTAGTATGTGGCCCGGGTAATTTAAAATGTACGTTCAAACTGAATATATACTGATTTATATTTTGATTTTAGCAGAAACTGATCGAAACAACCGAATTGGGTTACGATAAATATCTCATTGTGTTCGGAACGGGGGTAATACGCTAAGGATGACAGTCGGCGGGTTCGATTTCGAGTGGAAAGGGTACTTTATAGAGTTCGAAATTTAAAATGGATTTAATAAAATAAAATAATATAAAACCCCCCTTTCACAACCCTAGTTGCCAAATCTAAACCCGCCGTCTCTCCTTCAAATCGCTCAACGATTTCCGCCTCCCTCCTCCCCCACTACGCCGCGCCACGCCGGAGTGGACCCCCCCACCGCCACATCTCCCCAGACCCGCGCCTCACCTCCTCCTCTTCCCTCCCTCTCCGTTAAAGCCGCAGTCTCTCTTCGAAGCAGCAAAGTTTGCAATGGTTTTAGGGGGCGCCTTCGGGCTTCGAGTTCGCCGGGGATTGTGGGGATTGATACGCGTAGCAGAGGAGCATCATGAGGTGATTGCTAATGTGCGGCCGGAGGCTTTGGTTGATGGGCGGTAGCGATTTTGTTTAGGGAGGATAGGTCCGATTTCATCGATTGAACCTGGGACGATGAACGACAGTGAAGAAAGGTCCTTCCTTCTTTTTCTATATATTAGTTAATTTAGGAAATATTTTTGTGAAAAGAAAAAGAATTATTTTTGTAAAAAGCAATAACACTAATTTTGAAAATATAAATAGCTTAGGTTTTTTTAAAATATAATTTAGCATTGTTTTCAAATCCAAATTAGCGGAGTTTTCAAAACAAAATTAGCATTGCTTTTAAAATAAAAATAACATGATTAGAAATATAAAATTATGATTTTTATATACAGAAAGATTATATTTTTATAAAGTGAAAAGATCATATTTTTATAAAGTGAAAAAAATTATATTTTTATAAAGTGAAAAGATCAGATTTTTCTAAAAAAAAGATCAAAATTTTCTAAACGAAAAGATCAGATTTTTGTAAACAAAAAGATTGGATTTTTATATATATATGAAGTGAAAACAAAAATTCGATTTTTATATAAATGAAGTGGAAATAGAAATATGATTTTTTTATGTACATGTAACGTTATTAAAAATTTGATTTTTATATATGAACAGCGTGAAAGGGATGTGTTGGAATTTCGGCCAAATTCAGACCATTCAGAAAGGAAGAATGGAGGAGTGGAACAATCGGTGAGAACTCCTCACTTTAAATTTTATTTTCTAGCTATATAAATATATACTAGGATGCAGACAGTGTTTAGTAGCACCCAACACCCTTCGTCCACAGGCCATGGACGGCTTGTTTGCTTGATTTTGATGTGTAGTTGATTGTGTGATATGAAATAAAATATTTATATAGTTAAGAATATTATATAGTGGAAAATAGAATTTTTAACATGTATATAAAATGAAATAAATATTTATAAACAAATCGGACGATTTGTTTATATACACACATTTGACTGATATTGATTGGGACGATAAATTTTTCACATCGCCCAACTGCACAAATAAAATTTGTGTTTGATTGTTTGAAAACCCCACACGGGTATTGGGATGATATATGACATACACTAGTCCCAATAATTAGCTGTATGTCGATCGATTGATTGACAGGCTGTTATAAGCGTTAAATATTTATATTTGATGCTTATACAGTGTAGAACGCACTCTGGACGATGGCTGATTATTTATCGTTGTTATTTTATACATGTGTTGTAGAAAATCCATATAATTAACATTATATGGTTACTGATTGGGCCTCATTCTAGTTTTGAAATAGAAATATCTGAATAGAAATATTTGAAATAGAAATATTTGAAAAAGAAATATTTGAAATAGAATATTTGAAAATATAAATATATGAAGCCGTGTTGATTAGATTTACGCCATTTTGACGCAAACGATATCTATACCGATTTTATTCATTTTATTATGAATATCGAAAGTGATTTCAAAATCTGATACTTTGAAATGAATTGAAATTCGAATTAAATTGAAATGAATTGAATTTCGAATTAAATTGAAATAGAATTGAAATTCGAAGTAAATTGAAATAGAATTGAAATTCGAAGTAAATTGAAATAGAATTGAAATCGTTTTGAATTGAATTTAAAACGGATTGAAATTGAATTAAAATCAATTTGAATTGAATTTAAAACGAATTTATATTTGAAGATTCAATTCTGATTTGAATTTGAGATAGAAGTTGAAATCGTTTTGAAAACGAATTTAAAACGATTTATAAAATACGTTTTAAAAGTTAATCGATGAAGTATATATTATCTATATATAATATAATGGCCTGAATAGAACGCGCCGCGCTGCGGTAGTTCGTGAATTTCGACCATTGACTTCGAATGGATATTACGGGAGATCCGACCGTCGGATTCTCCTAAAACCAGAACCGTTGGGTTCGTATCGAAAAGAGCTTTCTAACGAATATTAGAAATTATAAATCTAATGGTTGGATTTGGAATTATGTCGAAATCAAATTTGGAAAACGTCGCTGTAAGTGTAGTTCGATAGCCGTTGATGGAAATCGACTGTACGGGCCTTGATAAAATTATTAATAATATTAATAATTAGTGTAAAATCATAAGAAATGATTTGTGAAGAATTGGGATGAAAAACTCTATATTTGAAAAGATAAAGTAGATTTTTATCGAAATGAACTAGTTTTGAACTAGAATAATAATCTATTTATTTTTAGATAAATAAATTGGATTTGAAAAGGGTTTTAAAAGTAACCAGAATTTTCAATAATTGAATTGGAATGGCTTTGAATCGAAATTGTCTTTGGAATATTTCGATGTTGGATTTCGTGATTATACAGATGTTGTTATGGGAATTTGAAAGATATATATGTATATCGTTATTTCCAATACGATATTTGTTGGTCGTAGAATTTGATATTGAATATAAGCCGATATATTTTCTATTCAGAGCCTTGTATTTAATATCAAATGTGATTTGGGTTTGTCGTGAATAGTGTCTTCATTAACGCTGTTCTTAAGCCCAGTTGAGAAAAAGATTAAATCCTTTTATTTGGATTTAATGAAGTGTACCAATTAAATAATATTTAATTGGAATTGAATTGGTATTTATTTTTGGGTTTATCGTGAACAGTGTTTTAAATAACACTTGCTCTTTAACCCGATAATTAATAAAATGTGATTTTGGGTTGTCGTGAACGGTATCTTCAATAATACTGTTCTTAGGCCCAAAGGAGATAAGAAAATCAGAAACTAACTGGAGATTAGTCAAGTTGAATGATTTATGGGGTATTGATTTGATGTTGGTTTCGGCCTTGGGGGTTAATACTTAGGGAATTGCTCACTTGCTAATTTACGGTTAGGGACTGATTGAAATGGAATGTGATTTTGGGTTTATCGTGAACCGTGTTTTAAATGACATTGATTCTTTAACCCAGTTAAAGATTAAAACTAAAGGGAGTTTTAATGAATCTTTAATTAGATTGAAAAGATCGAGAATGGAGTATCACCAGTTTTACTCCAGAAGGTAGTTAAATCTTTAATTAGATTTGAACATGTAATGATAATTGAATTTACCGATAACACCGTGGTGTTAGATATGAAGTATTACCAGTTTTACTTCATGGGATGAATAGGTTGGGATTGGGAAATAAAATAAATGATTACTTCGGTGTGGTTCACTAATCTTGACTAGTTGAATCGATATTCAAAAGAAGATTAAAGAATAAATTTAAAAGAATTCGTCTTTGATAAAATTAATGGGAACCTTTCCCTAAGAATGTGAAATTTAGAAACTAACTGTAGGTTAGCTAAGCAGAACGGTTTCCTGGGTATTGATCTGATGTTGGTTTCGGCCTTCGGGGTTAATATTTGGGGAATTATTCCCTTGTTAATTTACGGTTAGTGACTGATGAATTGGAATGAGGCGTATGTTGTGTTTGTGTGACACTTGTTTATTATATACGCGAGTTATTCGGAAAGACCGGGGTTATCCCATTCGGAATAACTGATTCGACGTGGTGTCGAAGATGAAGACGGTGGTTGAAGACCGGAGGTCTTCACGTCGTTTGGATAATTACTGATGATCTTGATTGGGCCATACACCCAAGAGGAGGGAATCAGTTAGTGATCGTCCAAACGTACTTGGAGATCGATGGATATGCGGGGTACTAGGTGCCTCCGGTTTCATTCAGACCCAGAACGAACTTGTAAATAGACTGTGTGTCTGACATTGGATTTTAGTCTATGTGATTAATTTCTATTAAATATATACCTGTTTGGCGGTGGAGAATTTATTCTCTTGCTTAACGCCCTTCTCTGAGACGTACGAGCTCAGGGGTAATATATTGATGGATATCAAACGCATGGAGTGAATTGCCTGTGTGGCATGCCTAAGTGGCAATATGATCAAGGCTTCTGTTGAAAAGCAAAGTCTTATGGTTGATAATCAAAGCACGACCTATTTGGCATAGCTTTGTGTAGCGTTGATTCGCGAGCCTCACACCCCGGTTGTGGACCAGGAAAGGGAAAGGACATCAGGGAGGACATGCGTTTCTTTCTAGTTAGAAGTGGCGTCAGTGGTTTTACACGCCCTGACGAGTTTGACTTATGTGGTTGTTGCTGTTGCGAGGTGCCTCGGATATATCGGTGACTATGTGAAGCCGATGGAGTCATTCGTTGGCTCATTTACGCCCCAAAGGGCGGGGAAATGCAGTGTTCAGGCATTTTAATCCACATCGGTAGACCGGCCCTGACGATCCAAGTGGCTTGACTGAGTACTTGCCCTGAGACTCGGGATAGAGAGTTGTGACGGCCCGCCCCGCACCAACCGACATTTACTGCAAAGGTGCGCTGTACACTTGTCCAGTTAGCACAGGACGGTCATCAGAAGGAAAAAGAGAAGAAGAAAATGAACTAACAAGGAACCTGTAGAATGTCTCACAGCGCATAGAACAAAATATAATAATAACATACTTGACATAAAACAGGTGAGACAGTGCATAAGCTGAAACAACTAACATAGCAGCGGAAAATCCAAGTATAGCTTATGATCCAAAGTTAAACATTATTACAACTTTTTAAACTGTCTCAAAAGCAAAAGCAAGATAAAGGAGGTACACTACTAATGCCCAAGTAGCGACCACAAACGACACAGGGAGAATATCTATATATCATACGTGGAAGCCTCCTGCTCGCCTCCGAATCAGCTACTCGCGCATCACCAGCTAACATGTCTCTAGTCTGCTCGTGTGAGCACCCAGAGTAATAAGAGGAGACATAAAACTCTGGGTCAGACATAAAGCCTGGTATGAGCGATAAGCATCTAAACAGAACAATAACAGGTAGACTAAAGCATACCTGAACCTGGACCTGCAACCAAAGAGTTAGCACTACATACTGTATAACACTCTAAGGTGCCATTTCAAATGGTGTAAAGATACCGGGGGTGGGGGTGTGCATGTCATAGTGATGGCAAACAATCAACATAGCAACCATCCTCACATCTCTCACTCAGTGCATAAAGCATACGATATTCACCACTTCGATCACCCAACATACCTTGCTACGATCACTTTGCCCCATGAAGTCATAAATGGCTTCACTGCACTGATAACGTAGCCACAAATCCTTCGCTATGTCCACTTTGCCCCATGGAGTCACAAGGACCCCACTGCACTGGCTCATAGCCTTACTAATCCTTACTATGTCCACTCTGCCCCATGGAGTCACAATGACCCCACTGCACTGGCTCATAGTCTTACTACGCATCACTTTGCCCCTCGAGTCATAATGACTCTACTGCACTGATAACGTAGTCTTGCTACCATCACCTTGCCCCTCGAGTCGTAATGACTCTACTGCACTGATAAGTAGCCCATCATCCATTTCCAGTGGTGAATCGAAGTTATGAACGTCGACAACTCCTTAGCACACGTCCCGCAGCAAAGCCCAATCATGAAGTGAACTCATTGGTTCCCCATTGGATCCTGAGCTCTAACTTCCATTTGGACTACCTTTGCATCTCGGGTTGTTGGTCATTACTGGGTCGGGTCGGGTTCCCCTTCTAGCCATCGGTTCGGGTCGGGTCCTCTACTTTGAATTGGTTCGGTTCGTGGTCTTCCTCTGGTAACGGTACGGTTCGGGTTCACAATGTTGCATCGGTTCGGGTCGGGTGTCTCACTTCGGGTCGGGTCGGGTTGCCATCTCCCCTCCAGTTCGTGCTCCGGCTCCTCTTGCCTCGTCTGGTCCCGTTCCCTATTATAATCCGATCCGATCCCTTCACCATGCTCCGGTCCGAGCCCTTCGTCCTTAAGCCGATCCGATCCCCAGCTTAACCAACCTGGCCTTCCTTTTTGCCAAGCCTCTCAAGTATTAAGTTCCGATCCGATTCGGATGTCTTTGCCCGTCCACTTATCCGATCCGAGCCCCATATCCGATCCGATCCGGTTCAAAACCTGCACCTTTCCTGAGACTTTTCCAACAAGTGTTTTATGTCATTCGACGACATTTTCGACCATTATAACTATTGAAATCAATCAAAAAGCATACCATACAGTCATAGCAACATGTGTAATCAACCACAACCATCAAAACTTCAATATGATAGGTTAAAATGGATCAACATACCCAAAACCCCTTATTTCCCCTTAAGCATGTTTAGGTGAAACTAATGATATGATTAGCAAAACTTAACCAAATTAACCCAAATTCATATCAGAGGTCTAAATCATCATTTCGAATTTTATAAATATTTTTCTAGAATTTTATCATGTTTAAATTCGCTAATTAACACTAATTACCCCTAATTAGCCATAATTAGTGAGGAACTATGCAAATCACTCACCTTAGCCACAAACAAAACTATGATCTGAAATAAACCTCTGATTTGATGCGAATCCCGATGCTAAACAGCTGCTCCAATGTTGATTTGTTGTAGATCTCCCTTGATTTGATGTTGCTAAGCTTAATCCTTGGTTAAAAGATGATTTGGAGGTGATTTAGAGGTTGGAGGCCATTTTTAGGGTTTCCAAGAGGTAAGTGGAGGCTAGAAAACTGAAATGGAATGATTCTCTAACTCCTTTCAGCCTCCCCATAACCCTAATCCCGAAATGGGTTATGGGCCTATTCACTAATCACCCTATTTGGCCTGGTTAAGCAGTTTTTCACCTTCCAAACCTTATTTCAACCATATCTCCCAAACGGTGAGTCCGTTTTTCACATGTGACCACTCTACGGAAAGGTAAACCATCAAACGAATCTAATGGAAGTGGTTTCAGGTCAAAATTCCTTTCCAATCAAAAGTTATGGCCAAAACAAGATCAGCTAGGGGCAAAACGGTCATTTAAAAATCGACAAAAATCATGAACTTGGGAAATGAGTCTTATGGTTGTTTCCTAAAGTTACATGACCATACGACTTCATATGGGAAAGAAATAAATATTCTACGATCCTCCGATGCGTAGAATGCGGGTTGTTACATTCTCCCCGCTTAAGAAATTTCGCCTCCAAAATTCCCTAACCAAAACACACAAAGGGTCTCGCATGCCTATCAACCATAAAACAACGATCAAACATGCAAAACGATCAAAACAAGTCTATCCTAGCATGTGGAATAACTAAATCACAAAGTAAATCTTACCAGGCAAAGAGTTCTGGATACGTCTTTCTAATGCTCTCTTCTGTCTCCCAAGTACAATCATTCTCGTCCTCGCCCCACTGAACCTTGACTAGCCTCACCGCCTTCCTTCGAAGTTGCTTCGTATCGTGATTGACAATACGGATCGGCTTGCGGTTCCCAACCGCCTCGGGTTCCACTTCGAAGTCCTATAACTGATCAGGTGAAATAGTCATATCGGGGTCGTGCACGAACTTCCTTAACTGGGAAACATGAAATACGTTGTGAACTCCCGCCATCTTCTCGGGTAAGTCAACTCTGTATGCCAAATTCCCAACTAGTTCAAGAACAGGGAATGGGCTAACAAATCTTGGTGCTAATTTGCCTCTCCTGCCAAATCGTATCACGCTCTTCAACGGAGAAATTTTGACAAACACCAAGTCACCAACAGAGAATTTTAAGTCTCTTCTCCTCTTATCAGCATAACTTTTCTGCCTATCCTGGGCAGCCTTCATTCGTTGTTGAATGGTCTTAATCTTATCTGAAGTTTCCCTTACCACATCTGGTCCAAGCATAAACTTCTCGCCCGTCTCTATCCAACATGATGGTGAGTTGCACGGTCTTCCGTACAAAGCTTCATATGGAGCCATACCGATACTGGATTGTAGCTATTATTATATGCAAACTCTACTAGATGCAAATGGTTATCCCATGATCCACCAAAATCCAATATACAAGCTCTCAAGAGATCTTCCAATATACGATTCACCCTCTCCGTCTGACCGTCGGTCTGAGGATGATATGCGGTACTGAGACGTAATTCTGACCCTAGAGCCTCTTGTAAGCTCTTCCAAAACCCACTAGTGAACAACGGGTCTCGGTCACTTACAATGCTTTTAGGTATTCCATGAAATCTCACTACCCACTTCATATACAATTCTGCTAACTTAGCTGCCGTTCTGGTCGATTTGACTGGTATAAATCTTACGCTCTTAGTCAATTGATCCACAATTACCCAAATGCTATCATGTCCCGATCTAGTCCTTGGTAAACCATCGATGAAATCCATCGAGACTTGCTCCCATTTCCATTCAGGAATTTCTAATGGTTGCAACAACCCACTAGGCTTCTTTTGCTCGGCTTTAACTAGCTGGCAATTCATGCATTTGGATATAAACTTCCCAACGTCTCTTTTCATCCCTTCCCAGTAGTAAGTCTGTCTCATGTCTCGATACATCTTATCACCACCGGGGTGTATAGTCAGTTTTGAGTGATGACATTCTCTAAGCACTTCATCTCTCAAACCATTCATGTTGGGTATAACTAGTCTTCCATTCTTTCTAAGCCATCCATCTAGATCAAGACCATACACATTCATCTCCTCACCGTCGATGTTCATCTCTAACTTGGAGATGATTTCTAATAAATTAGGATCGTCCATCTGGCTGGAACCAATCCGCTCTATCAAAGTGGGTCTGATCGCCAAACTAGCTAGCATGACTGGATCCAATTCGCACTTTGGTCTGAAATCAAACCCCGCGATATACTCTAGTTGCTTCCATTCAAGAAACATAGCCCCTAAACTGGCATGTCTCCTACTCAAGGCATCGGCTACCGTATTACCCTTCCCAGGTGTGTATGCGATATCAAAATCGTATGAAGCCAAGAACTCTAACCATCTCTGCTGACGGAGATTCAGATCTTTCTGGGAGAAGAGATACTTTAACGATTTATGATCGGTAAACAACTCAAATCTTTCTCCCAAGAGATAGTGTCTCCACATCTTCAGCGCAAACACGATCGCTGCTAATTCCAAATCATGGGTAGGATACTTCTTTTCATGCGGCTTTAGCTATCGACTAGCATAAGCTACAACCCTACCTCCTTGCATCAACATAGCACCAAGTCTGGTACCACAAGCATCCGTGTATACCGTCATCTCTTCATTCCCTTGAGGAATGACTAATACTGGCGCACGCGTCATCTTTTCCTTTAGACTCTTGAATGCATTCTCACACACTCCGTCCCAGACGACGGACTGATTCTTCTTAGTCGACTGAGTCAACAGTGCTGCTATCTTGGAGAAGTCCTGGATAAACTTACGATAGTATCCATCTAACCCCAAGAAACTCCTTACATCTGTTGCATTCTTGGGCGTAGGCCAATCTTGTACCGTAGCCACCTTCGCAGGGTCCACGACAATACCATTCTCTGAAACAACACGGCCCAAGAATCTCACTTCCCTTCTCCAAAAGTGACACTTAGAGAATTTCGCTTTCAATTGGTGTTTCCTCAACACCTCCATCACTATCCTCAAGTGTCCCTTGTGTTCCTCTTTCGTCCTTGAGTAAACAAGGATATCGTCTATGAATACAAGAACAAACTTATTCAACTGATCTCTGAATACTCGATTCATAAGGTCCACAAAATATGCTGGTGCATTGGTCAACCCAAATGGCATGACCAACCACTCATAAAATCCAGACGGCGTCCTAAATGCTGTTTTTGGAACACTCTAATCCGCTACTCGAAGCTGATGAAATCCTGTCGCGAGGTCCAACTGTGAGAACACTCTTGCTCCTTCCAGTTGATCAAACAAATCATCTATCCGCGGTAGAGGATACTTATTCTTCCTCGTTACCTTATTCAACTCGCGATAGTCCACACACAAACGAAGGGAACCATCTGCCTTGGTGGCAAACACCACTGGTGCTCCCCACTCGGAGACACTTCTTCTAATAAATCCCTTCTTCAAAAGATTGCTGACTTGCACCCCGAGCTCTCGCTGCTCCCTTGGTGCCATACGACGAAGTGGCATTACTATAGGTCTGGCATCTTTCAATAAATCAATACGGAACTCAATCTCTCGGTGTGGTGGAAGCCCGGTCACCTCCTCGAAGACGTCCACATACTGGCCAACCACGGGCACAACTGACAACTCATCATGCGGGATGTCGAGGGAATTTATAAATCTAGCCATCACCCCATCACTAGGTAGGCTACCAAACACTACCCTCCGCCCATCATCTGCCCTAACTGTCACCAAAAAGCCCTCACAGTCTACCACCACCCCGTATCTTTGGAGCCAATCGACCCCCAATATAATGCCATACCCAGTAAAGCCCAAAACAAAGCAATCACAAACAAACATACATCCATGACTCGATAAGACCAAATTTTGGCAAATCATACTAAGGCTAGTCGAACACCCAATCGGGTTCGTCACAACCAATGGTCTATCGACTATCTCGGGTTCCAATCCCAACCTATATACCAGGTCACTAGATATGAAGGAACGGGAAGCCCCAGTATGAAACAAAACTCGAACTGGTACATCATAAATAGAAAGCATACCTTGAATAACGACATTCTTTCCTTTCTCCGCCGCAGTTGGGGCATTCGACGAAGAAGGAACAACATCAATAGCATATGCTTTCAAAATCTGCTTCTCCTTAAGAGGTTGCAGACACTTATCCTTATGATGTCCCACTTGGCCACAGTTGTAGCACTTCCTTTCCGCTGGCTTGGCCCGACATTCTTTAGCATGTTGGCCCTTCTTACCACAGCTGAAGCACTCAACTTCTTTCTTGTTCTTTTTCTAGCCATCCTTAGATTGGCTCTGCTTCCTCTTATTCTGAGAGTTATTCTTGCCTCCACCGCCTGCTTACGGGTTCAGCCCTTCTACAGATGCAGCCTCGGTCTTTGACTTAGGGTAAAGACTCTCTGATCTCAAAGCTTTCCCCACAATCGATTCAAAAGTCTCATCGATGTGGTTGATAAGCCTTTCCCCCAAGTATCCATCCAAACCAGTAATGAACTTCTCATTCTTCTTCTCAGGAGTATCGATAAGAGATAGTCCATACTTCGACAAAGTGTCGAACTCAGCAATATAGTCAGAGACTGCCCTACCATTCTGCTTGAGTTCCAAGAATCTCTTAAACAACACTGACTTCTGGGTAGCTAGAATAAACTTCTCGCTAAAGCGAGCCTTGAACTGATCCCAAGTAACCTGATCTTCTGGAGTAGCTGTTCTAATGGCATTCCACCAATTCATCGCTCGCCCTTGCAGCTGACGAGATGCTAGCCTTCTCTTCATCGCATCCTCAAGACCCAAGTCGTCGAAGATACGATCACAGCTATCCATCCAATCTTGAACATCTGTGGCCGACTCCGTTCCGTGGAACGGCTTCCCACCAAGGTTAGTGTAATCCTTGCACAACTTGGCGAAGTCGACCCTAGGCGCCTGCACTACAAGACCACCACCATTTCCGGGATTGGGAACTTCCTCTTGCACCTCCCTAAGCATGTCTCTCATGAGGTCAGTAAACATCGCCCTCATGCCAGCAACATTCCCATGGTTGGTCCCTCTACCAGCACCCCTCGTGTCTCGACTCATCATTCAATCTGTAAAGAGAAAACGATTGACGACCTCATAGTGGTGCTGGTGCAGTGCAACTTCATCTTTATACTACTAATAGTATATACATATATATAGATTTTAAAAACCAAAGTAATCACAAATACGCGCTCTCATATACGTATTATCTCTCCCTAGTGTCTTTCCCTAGGTTAACTACGCAACCTAGAGCTCTGATACCAAATGTGACGGCCCACCCCGCACCAACCGACATTTACTCCAAAGGTGCGTTGTACACTTGTCTAGTTAGCACGGGACGGTCGTCAGAAGGAAAAAGGGAAGAAGAAAATGAACTAACAAGGAACTTGTAGAATGTCTCACAGCGCATAGAACAAAATATAATAATAACATACTTGACATAAAACAGGTGAGACAGTGCATAAGCTGAAACAACTAACATAGCAGCGGAAAATCCAAGTATAGCTTATGATCCAAAGTTAAACATTATTACAACTTTTTAAACTATCTCAAAAGCAAAAGCAAGATAAAGGAGGTACACTACTAATGCCCAAGTAGCGACCACCAACGACACAGGGAGAATATCTATATATCATACGTGGAAGCCTCCTGCTCGCCTCCGAATCAGCTACTCGTGCATCACCAGCTAACCTGTCTCTAGTCTGCTCGTGTGAGCACCTAGAGTAATAAGAGGAGACATAAAACTCTGGGTCAGACATAAAGCCTGGTATGAGCGATAAGCATCTAAACAGAACAATAACAGGTAGACTAAAGCATACCTGAACCTGGACCTGCAACCAAAGAGTTAGCACTACATACTGTACAACACTCTAAGGTGCCATTTCAAATGGTGTAAAGATACCGGGGGTGGGGGTGTGCATGTCATAGTGATGGCAAACAATCAACATAGCAACCATCCTCACATCTCTCACTCAGTGCATAAAGCATACGATATTCACCACTTCGATCACCAAACATACCTTGCTACGATCACTTTGCCCCATGAAGTCATAAATGGCTTCACTGCACTGATAACGTAGCCACAAATCCTTCGCTATGTCCACTTTGCCCCATGGAGTCACAAGGACCCCACTGCACTGGCTCATAGCCTTACTAATCCTTACTATGTCCACTCTGCCCCATGGAGTCACAATGACCCCACTGCAATGGCTCATAGTCTTACTACGCATCACTTTGCCCCTCAAGTCATAATGACTCTACTGCACTGATAACGTAGTCTTGCTACCATCACCTTGCCCCTCGAGTCGTAATGACTCTACTGCACTGATAAGTAGCCCATCATCCATTTCCAGTGGTGAATCGAAGTTATGAACGTCGACAACTCCTTAGCACACATCCCGCAGCAAAGCCCAATCATGAAGTGAACTCATTGGTTCCCCATTGGATCCTGAGCTCTAACTTCCATTTGGACTACCTTTGCATCTCGGGTTGTTGGTCATTACTGGGTCGGGTCGGGTCCTCTACTTTGAATTGGTTCGGTTCGTGGTCTTCCTCTGGTAACGGTTCGGTTCGGGTTCACAACGTTGCATCGGTTCGGGTCGGGTGTCTCACTTCGGGTCGGGTCGGGTTGCCATCTCCCCTCCAGTTTGTGCTCCAGCTCCTCTTTCCACGTCTGGTCCCGTTCCCTATTATAATCCGATCCAATCCCTTCACCATGCTCCGGTCCGAGCCCTTCGTCCTTAAGCCGATCCGATCCGATCCCCAGCTTAACCAACCTGGCCTTCCTTTTTGCCAAGACTCTCAAGTGTTAAGTTCCGATCCGATTCGGATGTCTTTGCCGGTCCACTTATCTGATCCGAGCCCCATATCCGATCCGATCCGGTTCAAAACCTGCACCTTTCCTGAGACTTTTCCAGCAAGTGTTTTACGCCATTCGACGACGTTTTCGACCATTCTAACTATTGAAATCAATCACAAAGCACACCATACAGTCATAGCAACATGTATAATCAACCACAACCATCAAAACATCAATATGATAGGTTAAAATGGATCAACATACCCAAAACCCCATATTTCCCCTTAAGCACGTTTAGGTGAAACTAATGATATGATTAGCAAAACTTAACCAAATTAACCCAAATTCATATCAGAGGTCTAAATCATCATTTCGAATTTTATAAATATTTTTCCAGAATTTTATCATGTTTAAATTCGCTAATTAACACTAATTACCCCTAATTAGCCATAATTAGTGAGGAACTATGCAAATCACTCACCTTAGCCACAAACAAAACTAAGATCTGAAATAAACCTCTGATTTGATGCGAATCCCGATGATAAACAGCAGCTCCAATGTTGATTTGGTGTAGATCTCCCTTGACTTGATGTTGCTAAGCATAATCCTTGGTTAAAAGATGATTTGGAGGTGATTTAGAGGTTGGAGGCCCTTTTTAGGGTTTCCAAGAGGTAAGTGGAGGCTAGAAAACTGAAATGGAATGATTCTCTAACTCTTTTCAGCCTCCCCATAACCCTAATCCCGAAATGGGTTATGGGCCTATTCACTAATCACCCTATTTGGCCCGGTTAAGCAGTTTTTCACCTTCCAAACCTTATTTCAACCATATCTCCCAAAGGGTGAGTCCGTTTTTCACATGTGACCACTCTACGGAAAGGTAAACCATCAAACGAATCTAATGGAAGTGGTTTCAGGTCAAAATTCCTTTCCAATCAAAAGTTATGGCCAAAACAAAATCAGCTAGGGGCAAAACGGTCATTTAAAAATCGACAAAAATCATGAACATGGGAAATGAGTCTAATGGTTGTTTCCCAAAGTTACATGACCATACGACTTCATATGTGAAAGAAATAAATATTCTACGATCCTCCGATGCGTAGAATGCGGGTTGTTACAAGAGTCTCGAATCGGTAGAGGACTATCTTTTGCCTCAGTTCACAGATGGAAATCCAATTCCCAAATATGTGATTTTGCGGTTTTAATTGTAGAACTAGTATGGCGACATGATATATGGTACCCATGCCGTCTATGATTGATACTTATTATTTGAAGTTGTTTTATACACTATGCACTTATAATAGTATCAAATGATTTGTTTTAAACGTACTAAGCATGTTTGGCTATTATAAGGGAAAATCCTATCCCTCGGCTTGCGTTGCATTATGTGATAGGACCTGGGTCTTATAATACTTCATTTTTCCAAAAAGCATTGCGCTGTTTTGTTATATGCACTGGTATTCTTGGGAGGAAACCCGTTCCGTGTTATACAGCGTGGTCCCTTGAGATATCTGATTTAAAGTAAAGTTTTAAATAACTGTTTTAGTTCTCGCACCAGTCCCATGACTGACTTGGAGTTTATTGTTTTAACCTAAACTCTAGGTGCCCTTATTTTGACACGGACAGCTAGTAGTTTTGGTTTTGCAGATTTATATTCACAGGATCCTGATTTACAGCTGGAACGATACTCGGAAAGCTCTGTATCCGTGTATTACTTCTAGTTGTGTATTGTATTATTTTCCGCTGCTATGTAATTTATTGTAATCTCTGATAATTTCTGTGTAATATTTATTCATACTCTGTATATTCTTGTATTCTGATGAATTGTTGTAATTAATAATGAAATGTTCTTCTGTTTGCGTTCTAATTTGTCGTGTTCTAAAAACAATCAGGGGTTTCGAACGGTCTTGATCGGTTTAGCGGCTAATTCGGATCGAGCGAAATTTCCGGTCGTTACATCGTGGTATCAGAGCTTTGGTTTGCAAAGCTCAGAGAACAAGACACGTTAGAACCATACGAAAGAATTCATTAGAAACTGGATTAGTAATATCCAATGGGAATGACTCGTTAGAGATGGGATCAGTAGTATCCTAGAACGAGTGTGAAGAGTATATTTTTGAAAATGAAAACAAATTTTGTTTTGAAATTTAAATCAATTATTCGTATTTGAATATTTATTTATATTGATTTGGACTATCCAGTATATAAAGATTTTTCGTATACGTCTGATCCGCGTGTATTCGAAGTTTTAATATATTGGGTAGATATAGAATCACACTCTAGTCGCCCGAACATGATTCTACTGATGACGTACGACATCAGTAGTCTGTTTTCGAGTGTCGAAAGTGGGATATCTATATATTTCCATTAGACTGGTGTGAGAACCAAAATTAGATAGGGCTTATTGTTGTGATTTGGCACCAAAAATGTGATTTTTGATTATATATCAAAGTTATGAGTTTGAAAAGATAATCAACTAATTGATTGCTGGTTGTGTTGTTTGATTATTGTTTGATTAATTAAAATTTGAACCATTTAGCCAAATTGAACGAAATAGTGAACTGTATTGGAAATTTGTCGCATTTGCATACATATACATGTATTTACAGTGAACAGGTCATAGCAAGGAGGCTAGAGAAGAGGAATAAAATTGTTTGCCCGACAAATAGGTACATGTTTATTGTATTTCTCGGGTTTTGGATGATTTTATGAGCCGATTGGCTTTTTCTTTTTCTTTTGGATTGAAGAAGGCCATGGGAGGCTATATGAAATATCCCGAAGTCCCCGGTGCAGGGGAGGTTATGGCGAAATTTTTCGAAAATTTAGGGTGTTAGCCAAATTTTTGAAAAATTTGAAAAGTTCTTAGAAACTGAAAAGTTGAAGAACTTAAGCCGTAAGGAAAATAATGGAAATTGAGTTGATTAGTTAAACAACTTTCGGCTTCGTTCCTTTTCGGGGACGAAAAGTTTTAAGTGGGGGAGATTGTAATAACCCGGAAATCCGAGCCAATTTAAAATTTTTATTTTGGCAATTTTATTGAATTTTGATTATTTAAAATGAATTATTTTTAAATAATAACGACAAAAAATTTATTTTCGACGAAGTTAAAATGAATAATTTTATTTTAATTGTATAACGAGCCTGAAATGGTGCGGCAGTTCGAAAATTCGATTTCTAATTTCAAATGAATATATATAATTAGTTTTAAATCATCATTGAATGAAACAAGAAATATTTGAATCTGTTGAATGATATCTTTCTAACGAAGTTAAGAAACTAAGATTTCACTTTAGAAGTTGAGAGATACGTCCAGTTTAAAATTCAGAAAAGTCGCTGTGGAATTTATATATATTTTTAATATATATAAGGCCCTTAATAATGAAAATTTTGCAAACGACCTCGGTTTTCGACGAAATCACTTTGGTTGGATCCGGGATGTCAAATTATTGCTGGGTTTCAAAATTCATAATTTTCAGAATCAATATGTGAGCGTGGCAAAGTAAAACGTGTTTTAACAGTTTCAGTCAATTTCGGGTCGACCAGAAAATGACCATTTTTCAAACGGTCTCAGAATTTGACGAAATTAGTTTTGTTAGGACCGTATCGTCAATACGAAGCTAGAAATAATTTTTCGGGAATTTTTAGAGTTAGTATGTGGCCCGGGTAATTTAAAATGTACGTTCAAACTGAATATATATTAATTTATATTTTGATTTTACCATAAACTGATCGAAACAGCCGAATTGGGTTACGATACATATCCCATTGTGTTCGGAACGGGGGTAATACGCTAGGGACGACAGTCGGTGGGTTCGATTTCGAGTTCGAATGGAAAGGGTACTTTATAAAGTTCGAAATTTAAAATGGATTAAATAAAATAAAATAATATAAAACCCCCCATTCACAACCCTAGTTGCCAAATCTAAACCCGCCGCCTCTCCTTCAAATCGCTCAACGATTTCCGCCTCCCTCCTCCCCCACTACGCCGCGCCACGCTGGAGTGGACCTCCACCACCGCCACATCTCCCCAGACCCGCGCCTCACCTCCTCCTCTTCCCTCCCTCTCCGTTAAAGCCGCAGTCTCTCTTTGAAGCAGCAAAGTTTGCAATGGTTTTAGGGGGCGCCTTAGGGCTTTGAGTTCGCTGAGGATTGTGGGGATTGACACACGCAGCGGAGGAGCATCATGAGGTGATTGCTGATGGGTGGCCGGAGGCGTTGTATGATGGGCGGTAGCGATTTTGTTCAGGGAGGATGGGTCCGATTTCATCGATTGAACCTGGGACGATGAACGACAGTGAAGAAAGGTGCTTCCTTCTTTTTCTATATATTAGTTAATTTAGGAATTATTTTTGTGAAAAGAAAAAGAATTATTTTGTGAAAATAAAAAGAATTATTTTGATAAAAAGCAATAACACTAATTTTAAAAATATAAATAGCTTTGTTTTTTTTTAAAATATAATTTAGCATTGTTTTCAAATCCAAATTAGCGGAGTTTTCAAAACAAAATTAGCGTTGTTTTTAAAATAAAAATAACATGGTTAGAAATATAAAATTATGATTTTTATATATAGAAAGATTATATTTTTATAAAGTAAAAAGATCAGATTTTTATAAAGTGAAAAGATTATATTTTTATAAGTGAAAATATCAGATTTTTCTAAACAAAAAGATCATATTTTTCTAAACGAAAAGATCAGATTTTTGTAAATGAAAAGATTGGATTTTTATATATATGAAGTGAAAACAAAAATTCGATTTTTATATATATGAAGTGGAAATAGAAATATGATTTTTATGTACATGTAGCGTTATTAAAAATGTTATTTTTATATATGAACAGCGTGAAAGGGATGTGTTGGAATTTCGGCCAAATTCAGACCATTCAGAAAGGAAGAATGGAGGAGTGGAACAATCGGTGAGAACTCCTCACTTTAAATTTTATTTTATAGTTATATAAATATGTACTAGGATGCAGACGGTGTTTAGTAGCACCCGACACCCGTCGTCCACAGACCATGGACGGCTTGTATGCTTGTTTGCTTGATTTTGATGTGTAGTTGATTGTGTGATATGAAATAAAATATTTATATAGTTAAGAATATTATATAGTGGAAAATAGAATTTTTAACGTGTATATAAAATGAAATAAATATTTATAAACAAATCGGACGATTTGTTTATATACACACATTTGACTGATATTGATTGGGACAATAAATTTTGCACATCACCCAACTGCATAAATAAAATCTGTGTTTGATTGTTTGAAAACCCCACACGGGTATTGGGATGATATATGATATACACTAGTCCCAATAATTAGCTGTAGGTCAATCGATTGATTGACAGGCTGTTATAAGCATTAAATATTTATATTTGATGCTTGTACAGTGTAGAACGCACTCTGGATGATGGCTGATTATTTATCGTTGTTATTTTATACATGTGTTGTAGAAAATCCATATAATTAACATTATATGGTAACTGATTGGGCCTCATTCCAGTTTTGAAATAGAATATTTGAAATAGAAATATCTGAATAGAAATATTTGAAATAGAAATATTTGAAAAAGAAATATTTGAAATAGAGTATTTGAAAATATAAATATATGAAGCCGTGTTGATTAGATTTACGCCATTTTGACGTAAACGATATCTATATCGATTTTATTCATTTTATTATGAATATCAAAAGTGATTTCAAAATCTGATACTTTGAAATGAATTGAAATTCGAATTAAATTGAAATGAAATTTGAATTAAATTGAAATAGAATTGAAATTCGAAGTAAATTGAAATAGAATTGAAATTCGAAGTAAATTGAAATAGAATTGAAATCGTTTTGAATTGAATTTAGAATGGATTGAAATTGAATTAAAACCAATTTTGAATTGAAATCGATTTGAAATGAATTTAAAACGAATTTATATTTGAAGATTCAATTTTGATTTGAATTTGAGAAAGAAGTTGAAATCGTTTTGAAAACGAATTTAAAACGATTTATAAAATATGTTTTAAAAGGAAATCGACGAAGTATATATTATATATATAATATAATGGCCTGAATAGAACGCGCCGCGCTGCGGTAGTTCGTGAATTTCGACCATTGACTTCGAATGGATATTACGGGAGATCCGACCATTGGATTCTCCTAAAACCAGAACCGTTGGGTTCGTATCGAATAGAGCTTTCTAATGAATATTAGAAATCTAACGGTTGGATTTGGAATTATGTCCAAATCAAATTTGGAAAACGTCGATGTAAGTGCAGTTCGATGGCCGTTGATGGAAATCGACTGTACGGGCCTTGATAAAATTATTAAAAATATTAATAATTAGTGTAAAATCATAAGAAATGACTTGTGAAGAATTGGGATGAAAAACTCCATATTTGAAAAGATAAAAGTAGATTTTTATCGAAATGAACTAGTTTTGAACTAGAATAATCTATTTATTTTTAGATAAATAAATTGGATTTGAAAAGGGTTTTAAAAGTAACCAGAATTTCCAATAATGGAATTGGAATGGATTTGAATCGAAATTGTCTTTGAAATATTTCGATGTTGGATTTCGTGATTATACAGATGTTGTTATGGGAATTTGAAAGATATATATGTATATCGTTATTTCCAATACGATATTTGTTGGTCGTAGAATTTGATATTGAATATAAGCCGATATATTTTCTATTCAGAGCCTTGTATTTAATATCAAATGTGATTTGGGTTTGTCGTGAAAAGTGTCTTCATTAACGCTGTTCTTAAGCCCAGTTGAGAAAAAGATTAAATCCTTTTATTTGGATTTAATGTAGTGTACCAATTAAATAATATTTAATTGGAATTGAATTGGTATTGATTTTTGTGTTTATCGTGAACATTGTTTTAAATAACACTTGCTCTTTAACCCGATAATTAATAAAATGTGATTTTGGGTTGTCGTGAACGGTATCTTCAATAATACCATTCTTAGGCCCAAAGGAGATAAGAAAATCAGAAACTAACTGGAGATTAGTTAATTTGAATGATTTCTTGTGTATTGATCTGAAGTTGGTTTCCGCCTTCGGGGTTAATACTTAGGGAATTGCTCACTTGCTAATTTACGGTTAGGGACTGATTGAAATGGAATGTGATTTTGGGTTTATCGTGAACCGTGCTTTAAATGACATTGATTCTTAAACCCAGTTAAAGATTAAAACTAAAGGGAGTTTTAATGAATCTTTAATTATATTGAAAAGATCGAGAATGGAGTATCACCAGTTTTACTCCAGACGGTGGTTAAATCTTTAATTAGATTTGAACATGTAATGGTAATTGAATTTACCAATAACACCGTGGTGTTAGATATGAAGTATTACCAGTTTTACTTCATGGGATGAATAGGTTGGGATTGGGAAATAAAATAAATGATTACTTCGGTGTGGTTCGCTAATCCCGACTAGTTGAATCGATATTCAAAAGAAGATTAAAGAATAAATTTAAAAGAATTTGTCTTTGATAAAATTAATGGGAACCTTTCCCTAAGAATGCGAAATTTAGAAACTAACTGTAGGTTAGCTAAGCAGAACGGTTTCCTGGGTATTGATCTGATGTTGGTTTCGGCCTTCGGGGTTAATATTTAGGGAATTATTCTCTTGTTAATTTATGGTTAGTGACTGATGAATTGGAATGAGGCGTATGTTGTGTTTGTGTAACACTTGTTTATTATATACGCGAGTTTTTCAGAAAGACCGGGTTTATCCCATTCTGAATAACTGATTCGACGTGGTGTCGAAGATGAAGACGGTGGTTGAAGACCGGAGGTCTTCACGTCGTTTGGATAATTATTGATGATCTTGATTGGGCCGTACACCCAAGAGGAGGGAATCAGTTAGTGATCGTCCAGACGTACTTGGAGATCGATGGATATGCGGGGTACTAGGTGCCTCTGGTTTCGTTCAGACCCAGAACGAACTTGTAAATGGACTGTGTGTCTGACATTGGATTTTAGTCTATGTGGTTGATTTCTATTAAATATATATCTATTTGGCGGCAGAGAATTTAGTCTCTTGCTTAACGCCCTTCTCTGAGACGTACGAGCTCAGGGGTTATATATTGATGGATATCAAACGCATGGAGTGAATTGCTTGTGTGGCAATATGATCAAGGCTTCTGTTGAATAGCAAAGTCTTGTGGTTGGTGATCAAAGCATGGCCTGTGTGGCATAGCTTTGTGTAGCGTTGATTCGCGAGCCTCACACCCCGGTTGTGGACCAGAAACGGGAGAGGACATCAGGGAGGACATGCGTTTCTTTCTAGTTAGAAGTGGCGTCAGTGGTTTTACACGCCCTGACGAGTTTGACTTATGTGGTTGTTGCTGTTGCGAGGCGCCTCAGATATATCGGTGACTATGTGAAGCCGGTGGAGTCATTTGTTGGCTCATTTACGCCCCAAAGGGCGGGGAAACGCAGTGTTCAGGCATTTTAATCCACATCGGTGGACCAGCCCTGACGATCCAAGTGGCTTGACTGAGTACTTGCCCTGAGACTCGGGCTAGAGAGTCTCGAATCGGTAGAGGACTATCTTTTTCCTCGGTTCACAGATGGAAATCCAATTCCCAAATACGTGATTTTGCAGTTTTAATTGTAGAACTAGTATGGCGACATGATATATGGTACCCATGCCGTCTATGATTGATACTTATGATTTGAAGTTGTTTTATACACTATGCACTTATAATAGTATCAAATGATTTTTGTTAAACGTACTAAGCATGTTTGGCTATTATAAGGGAAAACCCTATCCCCCGGCTTGCGTTGCATTATGTGATAGGACCTGGGTCTTATAATAGCTTCATTTTTCCAAAAAGCATTGCGCTGTTTTGTTATATGCACTGGTATTCTTGGGAGGAAACCCGTTCCGTGTTATACGGCGTGGTCCCTTGAGATATCTGATTTAAAGTAAATTTTTAAATAACTGTTTTAGTTCTCACACCAGTCCCATGACTGACCTGGAGTTTATTGTTTTAACCTAAACTCTGGGTGCCCTTATTTTGAAACGGGTGTCTAGTAGTTTTGGTTTTGCAGATTTATATTCACAGAATCCTGATTTACAGCTGGAACGATACTCGGAAAGCTCTGTACCCGTGTATTACTTCTAGTTGTGTATTGTATTATTTTCCGCTGCTATGTAATTTATTGTAATATCTGATAATTTCTGTGTAATATATATTCATACTCTGTATGTTCTTGTATTTTGATGAATTGTTGTAATTAACAATGAAATGTTCTTCTGTTTGTGTTCTAATTTGTCGTGTTCTAAAAACATTCAGGGGTTTCGAACGGTCTTGATCGGTTTAGCGGCTGATTCGGATCGAGCGAAATTTCCGGTCGTTACATTTTCTAACAAATTTTCTTTCCTTTCTTTATAAGCATGTTGGAAATAATGTTTTCAACATATGAAACTTTTCTAACATCACATGTAAACAATGAAAGGAATATTCTTTATTTTTAACAATTCTAACCATTCATATTAGCATAACAAGAATATTTTTATGTTGAATCAATGCTAACAAAGTGACTATTTTACATCATTGATTCTAATAAAATAAAAAGTGACATTTTTTCTTGCCAATTCTAATAAAATAAAAAGTGACATTAATATAACATAAATGGTATATATTTTTTTCTTTTGTTCTAACATGTCATTTCTAATAGAAATGTTATTTTTATTTTCCTAATCATAATCTTAACAAAATGTCATGTTTAATTACTTAACATATTCTTAACAAAAATGGTGTTTTTGTTTCTAATGTGACATTCTAACAAAAATGGTGTTTTTGTTTCTAATGTAACACCCTAACAAAAATGGTGTTTTAATCTAATATAACACTTCTAACAAAGGTGATAATTCTAATCAACATATAACATTTCTAACAAAATGTCCATTTTTATTCGTATACAAATCTTAATGTATAACATAACATATAAACATTGTTATTGTAATTTATAAATAAATCAAATAAAAGAATAATATTCTTATTTTCATATGGATCTATTTTAACATAGCACATAAAAAGAATATTTCTATTTTGCATCTAATTCTAGTTTTAATCATGACAAATAAAAAAATGGTATTTTATTGTTTTACACTTTTCTATGTGTTCTAACAACAAATAAAAGAATCCTTTTATTTGTTTATACTTTTCTATACATTCTAATAACATATAAAAGAATATTTTATATTTAAACATTCTCTCTATGTATTTCAATGTCATATAAAAGAATATTTTATACGTCAATATTTTCTATGCATTTCAATAACAAATAAAAGGGATTTTATTTGTAAATCAACTTCTATACTCTAATATGACAAATAAAAGGAATTTTTTTTGTCAAAACAATTTCCATATTTTAATATGACAAAATAAAAGGAATTTTATTTATCAAAACAATTTCTATATTTTAATTCAACAATCATGGTTTAAACAAAAATGAATATTTTATTCACATGTACATTGTCTAACAAAATTTGTTAATTTATTGTTAATATAACTAATCAAAAATGATAATCTTGTTTGTCGATAATTTTATTTCAACAAAACACTAGAATTGATATTCTTAAGTTAACAATACTGATCCAACCAAAACATGATATTTCCATCAAACAACAATAAAACTCAGCAATCGTCATCACAGAACAAATCAACATTTTAGTAATTATTTATACCATCATGGATATGACATAAATATAATTTGAATTTTTAAATAGAAGTCTCACCGAGCTTTTATTCAGAATAGATCAGATCTAAATTTTGGTCAAAATTTCATCTGCTCCTTTTCAGATCTAGTCAGTTCCATGTTGTAGTGTTCTTCAATACGATCACAATGCAACTTGTTTCGTTAATTTCTGATTTAATATGACAAAGTTAAGAAGATTCGAACATTGAATAAATTAATGATATAATTAATTTATTAATTAACTTAATTAAAACCTTTAATCCCTCTTCCTCTTTCTTTATGTCTGTAACTCATCGCACCGTGAAACCCATTTGCTCAACTGTGAAACCCCCAACTGCACTCCTCCACGTTGCACCGTCCTCCGATCCAGAACCACCACGAGCTCCGCCTTGGACCCCTCCGCCGATGCCAGGAAAGCCACCCAACTCGCACGCCTCCCCAGCCTCGAAATCCGCACCAAAGTCAGCGGGTTTAGCACCAAATTCCTCCCAATCCGTTCGCCTGAAATCGATCATAGCCGTACAGGGTCGAAGCTCATCAAAATCTCTTTAGTTTCATATTGGATTTGTGTTTTAATTTGCAAAGAATAGTGAGAATTTAAGGGATTAAAGGGGAATGATGTCGGCCATTCGTTTGAAGCGATGGTGGCTGGTGTATGGGAATTAGGGTTGAGCGTATTCTACTGTATAGGGGTCGTATTTATACTGTATTTTATACTATTCATTTATTAATTCAAGAAAATGTTTGTTCGTTGATACTAACACCGAATCCAACCCAACGAATGTTGTCCCTAGCCAAATATCCCCGTCCCAGACACAATGGAACATGTTTCGTAAACCAATTCGGCTGTTACTATATGTTTTTCTTTAATTTTAATTATAAATCATTTAATTATTTAATTTGATCGTACATTTAAATTTACCGGGGCCACATACGGAGTCTAAAAATTACAGAAAAATTATTTCTAGTTATGTTTTGACGATACGGTCCTAACAAGACTAATTTCGTCGAATTCTGAGACCGTTTGAAAAATGGCCAATTTCTGGTCGATTCGTGTAATAACCCGGAAAATGTGAACCAGTTTAAATTTTTTAAATTAGGTTATTACCAAAGAATTTGAGTAATTGAAATAGCCTATTTCAATAAATTATAGAATTGGGTATGGTATTGCAGTTTGAAATTTTGAATACAAACTTTGTCTGACTACACCGGGTGGAAAATATAACGGATTTTAGCGAAACTAAAAATATTTAAATCTGTTTATGAATACCTTTCTAACGAATCTGAAAAATCGAAATTTCATAACGGAAATCAAAAGTTATGGCTAATTGAATTTTCAGAAAGGTCGCTATATAACATATAAAGCCCTTGAAAATTGATATTTTGCATACGACCTCGGAATTCGACGAAACCACTTTTTTTGGGTCCGGGATGTCAAATTATAGCTAAGTTTGAAGTTTTAAAATTTTTGAAGCTAGTATGTGAGCGGGGCAAAAGAAAACGTGATTGGTCAAATTCTGTTAAAATGGGTCGACCTAAAAATGGCCGTTTTTCAAACAAGCTCAGAATTCAACGAAACTGGTTTTGTTAGGACCGTATCGTCAAAACAAAGCTAGAGTTATTTTTTTGGAATTTTTCGATTCAGTTTGTGGCCCTGGCAAATTGAAATGTACGTTTAAATTAAATATCGAATGTTTTATATTTTAATTTGAAAAATAACTGAGTGTAACAGTCGAATTGGCCAGCGAAACATATCCCATTGTGTTCGGAATGAGGGTATTTAGCTAGGGGCGACAGTCGTTGGGTTTGATTTCGAGTTCGTCTATAGAAGGGGGTATTTTTGGAATTAAATAAATTAAAAATTAAAATAAAAAGGGAGCCGACCAATCAGAATTCATCTCCCTCATCGTAACCTCCAGACGCAACGCGGAAAAGGGATCCGAACTTCTCTCTTAAATTTCTCCACAACCACACAACGAAATCAAGCAAACTAAGATCCATTTTGAAGAGCGTTCAGAGATCTTCAAATCCATACCAACTTCAAGATTTATCGTTGTGTATTTAGGGAGATACAGAGCCGAGAAGGCTCGAACTTCGCACCGCCGCCGTGGGTGCTAGGGACCACCGAGCCGATCATCAGGGGTAGCGCCGGGAAGCTCTTCCCTTCCTCTTCGACGCAGCACTGGCCGTTCGTCCTATCGCTTCACAGTTTTGCCGAAAAATTTAACCTTAGTTTCGAGCGCTCGAAGGAGGTATACGGCTAAACCTATTTTCAACTGATTTTTACACTATAAAGTGTTGCAAACTTGTAAAAATCGTATCTTTTATTTATGTTAACGAAATTCGATGAAACAGGAGACACCGTGACCGCAAGGAGGCTCTCTACATTCTAGAAGAAGCCGCGGATTTTTCTGACCTTCCTACGATTTTTAGCACTGCAATAACCAAAGTGAGGAATCTAAACTAATTGTGTGAATGAAATTGTGTTGTATAAATTATATAAGCAAAGTGTAAATTATATACGCATTGTATACCTCATGTACATGTGTTGTATAAGTTATATTAGCGATGTATAAATTATACAAGCGTTGAATGAAACATATATGCTTTGAATTGTGATGAAATGCAAGTGAATTATTATATTATATATATATACTCCCCTCGTCCACAGACCATGGACGATATTTATTGCTTGTGATTGACGTGATATTATATGATATGACGAATGGTTGGAAATAATTTTTTGTGGTTGATATTGTGGTTGAAAAATACTTTTGTGGTTGAAAAATACCTTTGTGGTTGAAAAATACCCTCTTGTGGTTGAAACAAATTAGAATAGGATTGTGGAATTGAAAATAAAACATGCCGCCTGCGTGCGAAATAGATGCATGATCCCCATCGTCAAAAACCGCGAGGTTTTAAGGTAGAGCGAGGAGCCGTACTAGGGACGGTCCCAGTTTTAACTACCCTGCCGTTATGTTGCCGAAATTTTCTGAAATATTTATGTATTAGAATAATTTTCATTCGTTGAAATAAATTATATAAACTATATAGAATATTCATGTGTTGGAATAATTTTCATTTGTCGAGTTGAAATTCATGTGTTGAATATTATTTGAATTTAAACAAATGGCTTTAGCGATAAAAATCACATTTTTATATATATACAAACTATATCGAATATTCATGTGTTGAGTTGCAATTCATTCGTCGAGTTGAAATTCATGTGTTGAATATTATTTGAATTTAAACAAATGGCTTTAGCGATAAAAATCACATTTATATATATATATATACAAACTATATAGAATATTCATGTGTTGAGTTGCAATTCATTCGTTGAGTTGAAATTCATGTGTTGAATATTATTTGAATTTAAACAAATGGCTTTAGCGATAAAAATCACATTTTTATATATATACAAACTATATAGAATATTCATGTGTTGAGTTGCAATTCGTTCGTCGATTTGAAATTCATGTGTTGAATGTTATCGTATTTTAAAATAAAATGAATCGACGATAAAAACTATATTTTTATTGTGAATATGAAGTGTTAAAATCATTCACGTGTTGAATAAATATTTTTGATGACAAAAATATTTCTTTTATCATGTATATGCTTAGATAAAAATACACACGTGTTGAAATAAATAATAGTTTGCTAGAAATATTATTATTAGCTTTGTTCTGCATATTTATACATGTGTTGAACAGGAAAAATGGATTAGATGTAGAGTAAAGAAATTATTTGCGTGCCCGACAAATAGGTAAACCTTGATGAGTTGGCTGCGCAATTTTATTTATATATCAACTCCTGTGAATGCCATTGGATGCGGAGTGCTGGTTATTCTGTGTGAAATAATAAACATCGCCATAGGATAGTAATAATTAATTTTGAACTACACTACATGGCATACTTCTTGACTATGGGCATACTTCATCATATTCCACATAAGCAATTGGAGCTTGTGTGACGAGGTGGAAGATTTACCATACAAGCAAGAGGCTTGTATGGCGATGACTATATACTACAGGTTGAACTGATGACTGATATGGACTATATAAATTATAACGATAAATTGCCAGATAAATAAATACCCCACACGGGTCTGGAGTTGACAATAATCACGTCGCTCTAGTTATTAGATACGGCACATGGACTATTTAATTCCACACGGAAACGGGGTGATGAGAATTTATTCTCTGGAGTGATTATCAGTACATGCTCCCCCATAAACACCAGAATATATCACTATAAATATGTGAATGCTTTTTAGGATTTATTGGGTGTACCTAATACGGCCCAATAAATTTCCAAACCCCTCCCCGTACAAAGGAGGTTATGGCGAAAATTTTCGAAATATTAAGGCGTTAGTGAAATATTTGAAGTAAAAACGAAGTGAAATTATAGAATGAACCATAGTTGAAATTATAGAATGAACTATATTTATATATATAAATATAAATATAATTAAAAGGAATAGAGGCCGTGCAGTTCGTGTTTCAGAATCGTAATTTGAAACGATTAGTGCGAGAAATCCGACCATCGGATTTTCCCGAAACCACAACCGCTGGGTTCGCCTTGGAAATATCTTCCCAACGGCACCAACCTTATAAAAATCCAACGGTTGGATTGTCCGGAATGTTTAATTTAAATTAGGGGAAAAACAGCGCCAGAATCATTTATATTTATATATATATAATTAAATTAAATCGAATAACGACGCTGCAGTTCGAATTTTGAAACCGTAACTTCAAACGACTAGTGTGGGAAATCCGACCGTCGGATTCTCACGAAACTGGAACCGTTGGGTTCGCTTTGGGAATATCTTCCCACTGATATAGACTTTGTAGAAATCCAACGGTTAGATTTTCCGATATGTGTAAAACAAATTAGGAGAAAATCAGCGCCAGTGCCACGGCACGACCTGAAACGTCGTTTAATTGAATATGGCCATTTTTAAATAAATAAAAATGGCGAAAAATCGTTATAAAATATTATAAGCAACATAGATGGCAAATAAACCAATTGGGCTTGAATTGTTTGATATTTGATGGTTGTATGTGTTTGACGCGAAAATAACACTAAAGAACTGAATGATGGATGTCGAATAATATAACCATAAAAAGAATCAATTTAAATTCTAATGACGTGAATTATTTGAAAAGGCCGAGCTAACCCTCATTTCAAATAATTTATCGAGCGATTCGAATTGGAAAATGCAAAGATAATTCAAGACCGACGATCTTCGTATCGGTTGGATGGGCGCTACTGAGGTTCCTGACCGGAGTAGCTATCGGAAAGGGACGGAAGTAGTAGCCGTCTGAACGTATGTGTTGATTGGACGGATATACGAGGAATTTGACGCCTCCGGTTTCGTTCAGACCCAGAACGGACTTGCAAATGGACTGTGTGTCTGACATTGGATTTTGTTCTATACTGATTGATCTCTGTTAAATATATATCTGTTTGGCAGCGGAGAATTTATTCTTTTGCTTAACGCCCTTCTCTGAGACGTACAAGCTCAGAGGTTATATATCGATGGAAATGAATCGTATGGAGTGGACTGCCTATGTGGCATGCCAAGATGCTGTGATCAAGGCTTCTGTTGCAAAGCAAAGTCTTGTGGATGATGATCAAAGCACGGTCTACGTGGCCTAGCTTTGTGTATAGCGTGGATTCGCGAGCCTCACACCCCGGTATGAGTTAAAAACGGGATACGGACTGCAGGGAGAGCACGATGTTTCTTTCTAGCTATGGTGGTGTCAGTGACTTACCAACCCTGACATATATATATATCTACTTTTCACCTTTGTGGTTGTTGGAATGCGAGGCGCCTCGATTATAGGTCTGTAAGGACCGGGAAACGTATGTTCAGGAATTGCCAATCCTCAAACGTAAGAGAGGACCGACCCTGAAGCATCCAGGGGTTACCCAGAGTGCATAGTCCCGAGGCATTTGCTAGAATGTCTCGAAGCGGAGAGGAGCTTGCCCCTTGCCTCGACTCATGACGGAAATCCAATTTCCAATACGAAATAACGAACTCGATTGTAGAACTAGTATGGCGACATAGTAGATGGTAGCTATGCCGCCTATGATTGATATTTATGATGCTATTCGTTTTTGAAACATATATGCACTAGTAATAATATCAAATGATTTTGCTTTATACGTATCAAGCATATTTGGCCCTTATAAGGTAAAACTCTATCCTCCGGCTTGTGTTGCATTGTGTGATGGGACCTGAGTCTTATAATGGCTTCATTCTTCTTAAAAGCATTGCATTGTTTTGAAAGAATTTACTTTGTTTTAAATGCACTAGCAATCACTGGAGTAAACCCGTTCCGCGAAAGTGGCGTGGTCCTATGATTTGCTATTACTGTTGTTTAACTGTTAAATAGATTCCTCATATCAGTCCCCATGACTGACTCGTTGTTTGTTTCACTTTGCAAACGCGGGTGCCCTTATTTTCACACGGGCAGCCTAGTTCACAGGTGACAGGTTGTTTTTGGCTCTGCACTGTTGCATAGAGTGCATTTTTGGCACATGGCGAGGCTGACTTAACAGAGATGACTTTGACATTTTCCGCCATTACTGTACTTATATTATGATTCCGCCTTCGGCGATGTAGACTGATACCCTTATTATGTCTCACTGCGTGTATGTATTCCGCCTCTAGCGATGATGACTGATCACTTTCCCTTTTATTTACTAAGTTATATCCTACGCTATGCTATTCTGATGCTATTACATGTTGTGATTCCGCTGTCATATCCATGTAAAATTATTCTATTTATTGTTTCTGCTATTATCTGTTCTCTGCTATGATGATTAATGCGTTATATTCCAAAGATTATCCTTAATACCGCCCCTCGGATTTTGGGATCGTCACAATTCGATTTGACTAAAATGGACAAAACACATTTTCTTTTGCCACGCTCACATATTAATTCGAAAAATTCTAGAAAATTAAACTTAGCAATAATTCGACATTCCGGTTCCAACAAAAGTGGTTTCGTCGAAAACCGAGGTCGTTTGCAAAATGACTATTTTTAAGGTCAATATATTAAATTAAAATATATATAAATTCTACAGCGACTTTTCTAAATTTTAAACTGGCCATAACTTTCAATATATAAAGTGAAATATCAATTTTTCAGATTCGTTAGAAGGATATGGTTAAACAGATTTAAATATTTTTTGTTTTACTGAAATCCGATTTATTTTGCCTCCTGAACAGTCAGTCAAAGCTCAAAATCAAATTTTCAAACTGCAGCGCTGTTTTCTAACTCCTTTTATAATTAAAATTAAACTATTCATTCTAACTTCGATTTAAATCAATTTTTAATCATTGTTATTTTAAATAAATTATTTTAAATATCAAAACCCATTAAAATAACTTAAAATAAAATTTTAAATTTACTCCAAAATTCAGGGTTGTTACAGTCTCCCCTACTTAAAAACTTTTCGTCCTCGAAAAGGAATGAAGCTAAAAGTTGTTTAATTAACTAACTCATCTTTTTTTTTTCTCAATTGGTTTCTATAATTTTATTAGTTGAACTAATAATTACACTACACAATCATCAATCAATTAGTTGATTAACTTTTTAAATGTTTATAACTTTTATGTATTCAAAAATCATATTTTCAAGGATCGGATTATATATAATCACAAATACGTTAATTATAAACTGGGCACTCTCAACTCATTCAAGGGCATTACTAACCCTTTCTCTAATGAGTTTTCTCATTCTAGGATATTACTGATCCTATCTCTAATGAGTATTCTTATTGGATATTACTGATCCAATCTCTGATGAGTCTTTTTTACAGTTCTAATGAGTTGTACCCCAAAGATTTGAGCTAACCAGAGCTCTGATACCAACTGTAACGACCCGGGTTCTGCCCGACCCGATTGATCGCAAAATCGACCAAGACCATTCAAAACCCGAACACGTTAACTCTGGGAATACAACATCATCAGAACAACAACAGCAGATTTTTATTACATTACAGTAATGTTACATCAGAGTACAGAATATCAGAGTACATCGAATAAAATTATAACGGAAGATAAATTACAATATTATGATACATTGCAGCGGAAATAATAAAATAGATACAGCGGAAGACAACTATGCTCTGGACACAGCTTTAGGCTTCAATCCAGAATCCTGCTCGAGATAAGAACCTGTAGACAAACTACTTGACTGCCTGTGTGGAAAGAGGGCACCCGAGTTTGTAAAGGTGGAAACAAACTATGAGTCAGTCATGGACTGGTGTGAGAATTCTTAAATAGTTTAACTAATAGTAATAAGGCAAATCCAAGGACCACGCCGCTAACGCGGAACGGGTTTTATTCCAATGGATTACCGTGCATAACAATAAAGTAAATCGTAAAACAACGCAATGCTTTTTGGAAAAATGAAACCATTATAAGACCCAAGTCCCATCACACAATGCAACACAAACCAGAGGATAGGGTTTTACCTTATAATGGTCAAAAATGCTTGATACGATAAATACGGATTTGATATTATTATTGGTGTATATATGTTTCAAAAAAACATTTCAATCATAATGTATCAATCATAGAAGGCAGGGTACCCCATCCTACTATGTCGCCATACTAGTTCTACAATCAAAACCGCATGGTGTCGTATTGGAAATTGGGTTTCCATCATGAGTCAAGGTTAGGGAGGAGCTCCTTACCGATTCGAGACACTCTAGCTAATGTCTCAGGATTCCCCGCAGAGAACCCTTGGATAGCTGCAGGGCTGGTCCACCATACGAGTTGCGGATTAGTTATTCCCGAGCACACGTTTCCCGGTCCTGTAGGACCTATCATCCGAGGCGCGCCACATTCCATCATCCACATAAGTAAATATCAGGCAGTTTAAGCACCGACACCACTTCTAGCTAGAAAGAAACGTGCTGCTCTCCCTGCGTTCCCTTCTCCCGTTTTAGACTCAACCGGGTTGTGAGGCTCGCGAAGTAACGTAATACACAAAGCTCTGCTTATTCAAGCTGTGCTTTGATCATCCCACAAGGCTGCTTTTCAACAAAAGCCTTGATCATTTGCATCTTGGCGTGCCACATTGACAATTCATGCCATGCGATCAATCACTATTAATATATACCAGGGTGTTAAGTAGAGAATAATTTCTCTACCACCAAACAGATATACATTAATAAAAATCAATCTTATTTACATGGAATGAAATTCAACGTCGGACACATATCCATTTACAAGCTTATGCTCTGGGTCTGAGCGAAAGCCAAATCCATACAAATCAACACTACGTCCAGACGACCACCACTGTAGCCCCTTCAAGGTAGCTACTCCAATCACGGGCATCACCAGTCGTCGTCCATTCAATATGAAGATCACCGGTCTTCAATCGCCGTCTTCAACTCTTGAATTTTTAACGTCGTTCAAATTATTTGGGATGAGATAGGCTCGGACTTTCCAAATAATTCTCGCATATATATATATATAATTTAAAAATCATTTCATATCGTTAATATTAATTCATAACGATCAATCTTTATTTTTATTTATATAAAAATAATTAAATTCCATTTAACGACGCTTCAAGTCAATAGGCGACCTTGGCGTTGTTTTCACCCAAATTTGTTTTACACATTTCTCTAAATCTAACCATTGGAATTTAACATAATTCATATCGTTGGAAGGATCTTCCCAAGGTGAACCTAACGGTTATAGATTTGGGAAAATCCGACGGTCGGATATTTCGGTATAATCAACTAGAAGTATAATTCTATAAAGTGAGCTACCACGCTCGATTCGTTCAATTAAAATTTGTTTATATATATGATTATATATGTACATACAATTTCTTCGGCTATTTCATTATTGTGGTAATCATGACAAGTAAAGGTATATAACATAACACACAATAACGTTTATTTTAATTCACATACACAACCTATACATGTAATGTATATTTTTTTCACTATTTTCAATCTACACAAACATGCAATTTCTTGTGCGTCATTTCTAATTCAACAAAAATGATCATTTAGTGTCATTCTTTTCTTTACAAGCAAAATGATATTCTTGCTTTAATCTTTACACATGAAAATATAAATTTCATATCTTTAATCTTTTTAATGAAAATCTAATTCATTAAAATATAAATTCAATTGATTAAAACGTAAATCTCCTTCTTTAAGTTCTAATTACATGAAACTGTAAAGTTCTCCTTCTCTTATTCACATTAAAAATGTAAACTTTCCTTTTTACATTAAAAATGTAACTTTCATTTTTTTTTAATCTTATTTACATTAAAAATGTAAACTTTTCTTCAATATACTATTATATTGAAAATGTAACTTTTATTTCATATCCTACTTACATTGGAAAATGTATATTCCTAATCATTCTTTTATCTTATATAAAATGTGCATTCCTATCAAACCTTTTTTTATTTACATATAAAGTGTAAATTCCTTCATTTCCTTTATTTACATTGAAAGACATAAATAAAAAAGATGCACTTTTATTTCCATGTCATATTTGCATTGTGGAATGCAAATAAAAAGGGAATTTTATTTTCTATGTTATATTTGTGTTAGTGAACACAAACAAAAGACCGTTTATTTTTCTAAGTTATATTTACATTAAAAAGAATAATTTAATGTACTCACATATTTTTATATGTGTTTCCTTTTCCTCTTTTCAACATGTTAAAATTAATGTTTTTAACATATAAATATTTTCTAACATGTATTTTCTGTCATGTTAAGAATATGGTTTTTAACCTTTTATATTTTCTAACATGTTCTTCTAGTAATGTTAAAAATAATGTTTTTAACATACTTATCCTTTTCTAACAAATTTTCTTTCCTTCTTTATAAGCATGTTGAAAATAATGTTTTCAACATATGAAACTTTTCTAACATCACATGTAAATAATGAAAAGAATATTTTGAATGTTTAACAATTCTAACCATTCATATTAATATAACAAGAATATTTTTATGTTGAATCAATGCTAACAAAGCGACTATTTTACATCATTGATTCTAATAAAATAAAAAGCGACATTTCTTTCTTGCCAATTCTAATAAAATAAAAAGTGACATTATTATAACATAAATGGTATTTTTTTTCTTTTGTTCTAACATATCATTTCTAATAGAAATGTTATTTTTATTTTCCTAATCATAATCTTAACAAAATGTCATGTTTAATTACGTAACATATTCTTAACAAAAATGGTGTTTTTGTTTCTAATGTGACATTCTAACAAAAATGGTGTTTTAGTTTCTAATGTAACACCCTAATAAAAATGGTGTTTTAATCTAATATAACACTTCTAACAAAAATGATAATTCTAATCAACATATAACATTTCTAACAAAATGTCCATTTTGATTCGAATACAAATCTTAATGTATAACATAACATATAAACATTGTTATTGTAGTTTATAAATAAATCAAATAAAAGAATAATATTCTTATTTTCATATGGATCTATTTTAACATAGCACATAAAAAGAATATTTCTATTTTGCATCTAATTCTAGTTTTAATCATGACAAATAAAAAAAATGGTGTTTTATTATTTTACACTTTTCTATGTGTTCTAACAAAAATAAAAGAACCCTTTTATTTGTTTATACTTTTCTATACATTCTAATAACATATAAAAGAATATTTTATATTTTAACATTCTCTCTATGTATTTCAATGTCATATAAAAGAATATTTATACGTCAAGATTTCCTATGCATTTCAATAACAAATAAAAGGGATTTTATTTGTAAATCAACTTCTATACTCTAATATGACAAATAAAAGGAATTTTATTTGTCAAAACAATTTCTATATTTTAATATGACAAAATAAAAGGAATTTTATTTGTCAAAACAATTTCTATATTTTAATTCAACAATCATGGTTTAAACAAAAATGAATATTTTATTCACATGTACATTGTCTAACAAAATTGTTAATTTATTGTTAATATAACTAATCAAAAATGATAATCTTGTTTGTCGATAATTTTATTTCGACAAAACACTAGAAATGATATTCCAAAGTTAACAATACCGATCCAACCAAAACATGATATTTCCATCAAACAACAATAAAACTCAGCAATCGTCATCACAGAACAAATCAACATTTTAGTAATTATATATACCGGCATGGATATGACATATATATAATTTGAATTTTTAAATAGAAATCTCACCGAGCTTTTATTCAGAATAGATCAGATCTGAATTTTGGTCAAAATTTCATATGCTCCTTTTCAGATCTAGTCAGTTCCATGTTGTAGTGTTCTTCAATACGATCACAACGCAACTTGTTTTGTTAATTTCTGATTTAATATGACAAAGTTACGAAGATTCGAACATTGAATAAATTAACGATATAATTAATTATTAATTAACTTAATTAAAACCTTTAATCCCACTTCCTCTTACTTTATGTTGTGACTCATCGCACCGTGAAACCCATTTTCTCAACTGTGAAACCCCCAACTGCACTCCTCCACGTTGCACCGTTGTAACACCCCACGTCCATTAATGTCACTCACAAAGGGAATGCATTAACTTCATTGGAGCGTTTTTAGTAAGTATAGAACAGAAAATCACAACAAGATAAATATAAAACAATACTTGAAAATTTAAAACTTTATTTATTGCAGCAGAAGGTAAATATGTTTGGTTACATCATCAAAACCATAAACCAAAGTCAAGTACATCATATCCATCTTGATAAAACAAAGTACGTAAACTGAAAGACATAATCCCCAACATCTAAATAGCCATAAATAAAGAGAAGCTGAACTTTACTTCAGCGATCCAAGCAATCTTCTAAAAGCAGTCCAAAATCAAGCTCCACTGGTGCTAGTTCCAACCTGAGCAACTGGGGGGGGGGGAGGAAAGAGATGGAAAAAGGGGGGTCAGACATAAAGTTTGGCGAGTGCGATAATTCTAACAATATAATTAACAAAGTAACTAGGCTAAGGCATAAGTTGGAAAATAAGGAAATGACCATGAACCATTGAGATGACAGAGTAAACAAGGAAACATGATGAACAACGATATCGTTAAGCGCACCTAAACCACTATAGGATGATTACTAAACTACACCAACACTATAGGATAATTGCTATACTGCATCACCACTAGTCAGCCTAAGGTTGATCCCGCCTACAGACTTAATAATGATATTGGTAGTTTCGTGCACCCCTAGCTGCCTTCATAGGTGCCGTCTGCCCCTATCTCCACTAGGTGTATCACTCCCCAAAGTGGCAACCCGATGCCACCAAGAATGCACGGCTTATACGTACACGATGCAACAACGTCTTACCTACCAGCCCGGGTCCACACACGCATATGAACCCGTTGGACTTGCGTTGCCACCGCTAACCCGGTTTGGCCTTTTATAGTCAAGCCCAGTATGCGTGTCCCGTCCTCGACTTGGGTCAAGCCCACAAAGATACGTATGGGTTACTGGTTGAAATGGGCCCTCATTACTTGACACAAGCTATCCACCTAAGCTTGGTCCCCTCTAGTACATCCCACTTAACCCACTTCTTATTCATGTTTCAATTACATGTTTCATATTTTGGTAAAGTGTTTCTAATCGTATTTCCAAATGCCACCCAAGGCACCCACTAGATTCTACATGCCACCCAAGGCACCTACTTAACCCCCTCATGTCCCACTACATGCTTATCTGGTTAAGTGTTTCTTAATTCATTAAGACCGTAACCTCATAAAGACCTCTCACATTAGACTGACATTTGTGGCAGTGGATTTGCCGGGCGGGTCCGGGCAGTCTTACACCACAAAAGAGCCTCGTGTCTTTACAACTGTTACGTATTTAGTTTGTGCCTAAGACCTCTCACATTAGACTGGCGTTTGTGGCAGCTGGATTTTCCGGGCGGGTCCGGGCAGTCTTACACCACAAAAGAGTCTAACCTCGTGTCTTAGACGATTAATTACTCCGAATTAATCATTCTCCAATTTGAATTACTTTCCCTATTCAAATTATCAATCAATTCCAAATTTAACGATGTCCATAATTGACTCAATTATGTCCATCCATTTATGGTATGTAAAATCATACCAATTTTCACCAAAATTATATTTTATGCCTTTTAAGGCATTTATGCCAATTAATTTTTTTTTATATTATCCCCTTTACCCCACGTAGTACGTTTGTTCATTTAACGTAAAAAAATATGTTAGACTCGAATAGTCTAACTCATGGAATAAAGAGAAAACATCACAATATACACATAATTAAAATCATAAATCTAACATAGGGGTGAACTTGCATATGTGAATGATGTTTTACATCTAAAACTTGTATAGGCCAAAATTACAACTTGCATAAACAACATATGTCATGGATCCAATCTAAAGGTGTGAACTTGATGAGAAACTGGCCACAAACTTGCATAAACAACATATTTCATAGATCTATATCTAAAGGTGTGAACTTGATGAGAAAATGGCCAAAAACTTGCATAAACAACATATGTCATAGATCTATATCTAAAGGGGGTAAACTTGCATAGGTAATAACATAACATGATTCATATCCAACTCATAAACTCACATATGTGATTTATAGATCGCAACAATGGTGTAAACTAGTATCTAACATGTAAAGTATCATGTAGAATTTAGCATATGTCATAGCCTAACTTTCAATTAAATTCTCACATAAACTAGGTGCCATAACCATGTAAGGTCACATATAATTCTACCCAAACTTGTATATGGTTCATGTTTGAATCAACATCTAAACTTTCCTACATATGATTTATCATATGAATCAACTAACATATTAAACATGATGATTTGATTGTATATAAGATTACAACATGGATGATAGCAACATAACTTTACATCATAAATGATAACATCACAACATAACATCATAGAGATTTCAATCACAATCCTACAACATAATTACAACATGAAATCAATACTTCATATCACATCCATACAATCTGCATTATAACTTAATCTAATCAAATTACTAATTATCTTGTTAAAACTATTGAACTCACAACTCAAAAGCAGTCTTGAGTTCTGAATTCTGATTTCTAGAGTTGAATTAGCTCTCCTTTGAAGAAGATTCGCTGTTAGGGTTGAGTAGTTCTGATTTGATTGCTGTTCTTCCTCTTAATTTTGGTGGCGGCTGCTCTAGGGTTCAAGACAACAGCATGACGGCCATATTTTTAGTTTTAATTCTGATTTAGGGTTCGAGCCTATGGGTCTTTTTATAGAATTGTGAAATAATTTAAGCCGTCGGATGATCTTAGGGTTAATCAAAACCATTCAATCATGATAGGGTGACAAGTCAACCCTAATGACTCAGCAAGGAGTCAGCAAGGACTCAACAACACGGGTCAGCCTGAACCAGAAAGCTGTGCAGGCTTTTGCCTCGGCCTGGGCGCACTTGGCAGGTGCACCAGTGTTAATTTGTACTGGCGCACTTCCCAAGTGCACCAGTGCATTTTTTTCTTCTTTTGCCACCAATCTTCGTTCGTCCATAACTCCTTCATCCGGTACCCGTTTCCCGCAAACTCGGACTCTATTTCAACCAGAATTCCGAGACGAACACAATGGCGCAACCCAATCCCCATAATTCTCACGTCTGAGATTAATTATTCTTTATTTTAGTTAATTCAATTATTCAAAAATCCAGGGTGTTACATTCTCCCCTCCTTAAAGGATTTCGTCCCCGAATTCTCCAAGTTAAGGAGAATGCATATCCTACCATCCAAACAACCATCTACTCAACCATCAAACACGGGCATCCATTGTCCTTATAAAATTTCTAATGCTGTATGAACATATGCGAGAAGTGTGTGTATATGTTCCTTATCTAATGCAAAATCAGGCGGTCTACTGATTCAGTTGACCTCCTTAATGCAAACCATGATAGTGCCATGCATCCATTATGTATGCGAAAGAACCTTATCGATACATATCATTTCTACATGTGTGCACAACCATTCACCAAAATGCAACATCCATATGATGGTACAACCATTATACATTCGCACCAAAGTCAGCGGGTTTAGCACCAAAATCCTCCCAATTCGTTCGCCTGAAATCGATCATAGTCGTACAGGGTCGAAGCTCATCAAAATCTCTTCAGTTTCATATTGGACTTGTGTTTTAATTTGCAAAGAACAGTGAGAATTTAAGGGATTAAGGGGGAATGATGTCGGCCATTCGTTTGAAGCGATGGCGGCTGGTGTATGGGAATTAGGGTTGAGCGTATTCTACTGTATAGGGGCCGTATTTATACTGTATTTTATACTATTCATTTATTAATTCAAGAAAATGTTTGTTCGTTGATACTAACACCGAATCCAACCCAACGAATGTCACCCCTAGCCAAATATCCCCGTCCCGGACACAATGGAACATGTTTCGTAAACCAATTCGGCTGTTACTATATGTTTTTCTTTAATTTTAATTATAAATCATTTAATTATTTAATTTGATCGTACATTTAAATTTACCGGGGCCACATACGGACTCTAAAAATTACAGAAAAAGTATTTCTAGTTATGTTTTGACGATACAGTCCTAACAAGACTAATTTCGTCGAATTCTGAGACCGTTTGAAAAATGGCCAATTTCTGGTTGATCCGATTTGACTGAAATGGGCAAAACACATTTTCTTTTGCCACGCTCACATATTAATTCGAAAAATTCTGGAAAATTAAACTTAGCAATAATTCGACATTCCGGTTCCAACAAAAGTGGTTTCGTCGAAAACCGAGGTCGTTTGCAAAATGACTATTTTTAGGGTCAATATATTAAATAAAAAAATATATAAATTCTACATCGACTTTTCTAAATTTTAAACTGGCCATAACTTTCAATATATAAAGTGAAATATCAATTTTTCAGATTCGTTAGAAAGATATGGTTAAACAGATTTAAATATTTTTGGTTTTACTGAAATCCGATTTATTTTGCCTCCTGTACAGTCAGTCAAAGTTCAAAATCAAAATTTCAAACTGCAGCGCTGTTTTCTAACTCCTTTTATAATTAAAATTAAATTATTCATTCTAACTTCGATTTAAATCAATTTTTAATCATTATTATTTTAAATAAATTATTTTAAATATCAAAACCCATTAAAATAACTTAAAATAAAATTTTAAATTTACTCCAAAATTCAGGGTTGTTACAATATCATTTTAATAACATTCGACATTGTCGAATTTAAATTACAAATCCTTATCAATTTGTTTCGATTCTATTCCCATTTCGAATATCGAAATAATTGCATCGTTTTCTTTTTAACGATTTCCATCTTTCTTTTTAAATAAATTCTTTTCTCGAATTTATAATTTAACAACTATTTAATAATAATCATTTTGCTTCGTTTATAAATATCGTTTATAAATCAAATTACTTGTTTTTATATAATCAAAAACAAATTATTATATTCTAACTAATCGAATTTCCAATTCTATTTAAAATAGAAATTCCTTTTGAAAACCCCAATTTATTATCCAATATATTTTGAATATATTTCCCAGTATTTATATACCAATTATTTTAGGTCAATGTTGTTCAACCACCCCAAACACACAATAATCAACATTAGATTATTTATCACATTATATAAAGCAATATATGAAAATCAACAATAAAATTGTTGAGGAATCCAGTTGGATCCCTGCAACCTGTTTCCCTGCATCCACAAATGTTAATCAACATTTATTTCATATAAATATGAAATAAATAATAAATAGAATCCATATTTAACTAATGACTTGTATAATTAACTATACGTATAGTTTCAATCAATTCATCCAAACATCCATCACACACAACATTCAATCAATTTTTATCGATATTAAATAATGTTTCATCACACACAACATTCAATCAATTTTTATCGATATTAAATAATGTTTATAAAATTGTAAAAACTGGACAGAGTTAGTGAGTTTACTCACTTTGGTCGTCGGTTGATTAAATCAGGCATTTAATTCTACCATAAATTGAAACGATCTCCAAACAATTCCAAACTGGCTTCATCACGTAGCTTGTGTCCACATGATTCCAACGGATCAGACCAATTGCAATTCTGATGACGCCTGGAGGAGATATGATAATTACAAGTTAATACGATATTTTATTTAATCTAAAAATTGAATTTATTTTAGTATATGGGCTTTACCAATTTTCCTTTTGTTGGCCCATCACCCAGCTTAAAGCCCATCCGCTCTTGGCTTCTCCTCCATCTGGAAAACGTCTACCCAACCATAAAAAAAGGGACTCACAAGCTTCTTGTTTCCATTTTTTTCTTTTGTCTTTACTTTATTTTAATTTTGTTTTGGGCTTACTTTACAGAATTGGCCCATCACCCCATACTCAAAAAGAAAACCACCCGCTTCCCATTCAAACCCGACTCTTAACAGTATTCGTCTTCGAATTTTTCACCACGCTCTAGATCATTTTAACAGCCATACTCGAAACATCCTTTTTGCCCCTTGTCTTAGTGTTTTAGCTTACTAAAATTTGAACAAAAATTACCTTAAATCATCTCACCACCTTCTCTCCAATACCATACCAGTTTTATTCAACTCGGCTCCCTCACTGGAAAACCGTCCTCCGCCCGAACATTTGATTTGTAACTTGAATCCTAGTACTTACTGTGTTTCCACTGCACTTCTTCTCCACACGTCCTCACTTCTGTTTAGACTCCACCAAAAGACTGCGCTACCACCTCCTCTCCAAGTAGAGATAACCCCCAAGCTCCATTGAAATGCATGCCCTGACCTTGTAAACCTCGCGCCACAATGACTCCCTACCCCTACTTTCAAATTAGCATGCAACAGCAACCGCATGTATCAACTCAACAGTCCTATACATGAACACATGCAACAACATGTGCCAACTGAAGCAGCAGCATACGTCGTCCATGCTAAACGCTACCACACACACATACAAGTCCCTTTCCCATTGAATATTTCACGAAGCAAGTCCCTCTCATTTGCTCCTCTTCATCGCATCCTAACAGGAGGTGCTCACCCCCGCTGTATTGCTCAAAGATGGCCGTGAACAAGACAGTGTTCAAAGTCCATGAAATGAATAAAGAAATGAAGAGGATCTTATGGGAAGCTCGAATATATTTAGTTTGGTATTGATTTTTATTGAGTCCATTTAGTTTTGTTTTGAAACTTCCTGGAGCTGAAGGAAATAACGAAGACATCTTAGGTATATTTATAAATGGTCGAATCTTCACAATGAAGTAACAGGGTATGTTGTAGGTGTTGAAAATTGTCTAGAGTAGCTGTTTTCACATCACAGTCCTATCTATTTTAAATGCTGTGTTGAAAAAGAACTTGTACCCGAACCTTACTAATGAAGGAACAAATATATATAGATTTATTTATTTAAGGTACCCTGCTGCGAAAAATCTCGTTTGTTTCTAAACTGCTAACGACAAAAATAAAAATACCATTGTGATAGGCAATGTATCACGATCCCAAAAATATAATAATATAGACAAGACAACTTATTCTGTGATATTCCGAAATGCCGATATAGGGTGTAAAATACTCCAAATAAAAAGTGGTTTATTTCCAAATAAAAATTTCAGTAAAATTCTAAAAATTTAACTATAACTACGTCTGAAATATCTTATCCAAATTCGAAACCAATATTTAATTACAATTAAATATATTGTTATAGTTTATAAACGATTCCATAGCGACTATTTGAAAATTTGATTTGAACATAACTCGCAATCCATAAGACGAAATCTCGATTTTTCACTTCCATTAGAAAAATATTGTTTAATAGATTCCAACGTTTCTTATTTCAAAGAAACCCAACTTATAACGAACTCTATATACTCAGTTGAAGTTAAAAACTCAATATTACGAGCTATCGCGACATTATGAACTCGATTATAATTTATATTATAATTAATATGTTCGGTTGTCGTTTAATTAATACATTCGTTATTATAATTCAATTCTAAGCTGAATTAAATCTCATGTATTATCCATTTCACACACTATTGCGAGTTCAACTCATTTCCGATCATTTTAGAAATTAAATGTATTGTCACATTATTTATATTAACAAGTATAAATCAGAATTATTTAAATGTTCAAAATATTTGAATACCAACCATTTAAATTGTCAAACCAATATATTATAATAATTAAATTAATTAATTATTAAATCATGGAAATTCTGGAATGTTATAGGTCGACACCACTAGGGTGGGGTCGACCCCTAATGGGCCGATTTCCCCCTTAATCTTCCCGCCTCTGATTTTGAAATATTTTTGGAATGTTTTGATTGGTTTTGTATATATATAATTCTTTTGTGCATATACAAACTTCTAGGTTTAATAACTTCTTCATCCGATGTCTGTTTTACGCAAACTTGGTGTCTATCTTAAGCAGAATTCCGAGAAGATCGCAATGGCATAGTCCGTTTTACGTAATTCCGAATATTTAATTAAATATTCTTTAGTTTATCATTATAATGTTGTTAGAATTACGGGGGGTTACATTCTCCCCTACTTAAACGTTTTCGTCCCCGAAATCTCCAAGTTAAGAAGAATATATATCCTAACATCCATCATCCATCAATCATAAGCATCCATTATCCTTAAATATTTCTAATGCTTTTATGAACATATGCAAAGGTGTGCATATATGACCCTATACTAATGCAAGAAATCAGGCGGTCTACTGATTCAGTTAACCTCCTTAATGCAATTTATATTCGTTCCATGTAATCAAAATGTATGCAAATAGTCCTAGTATAACATGTAAGTTCTATATGTGTACAAAATTATTCATCCAAATGCAACATCCACATGATGGTACACCCATTTCCATTCACCAAAAGAAGAAAAATGCACATGCATCCATTTGCAGTATGAGAGTGATTGAGCCGATCTAGTGCCTAATGTGTGTGTAAATGCATCCACGAGCAACCACCAGTAAGCACTTGCATCCATCAAACATAACATGTCTCAAACAAATGTTTACATCTATGAGTTTCCTACCTAAAGGTCGAAGATTCGATCGATAGGATATATTAAACAATATAAACTAGCATGACTTAAAGCTTTGGAAAAAGAAGTTAAGAACATACCCTTGAAAAGAAAAGGGTACAAAGCGTGAATCTTGTCTTCAGTTTCCCAAGTTGCATCCTCTTGGTTATCTCCCCACTGAACTTTCATCAACCTGACCTCTTAGTTACGTAGCTTCTTAACCTGATCCAAGAATATAGGTAGAAACTCGTCTAATTGTTGCCTCCTGTTCCACTTCTGCTTCCTCAAGGATACTCGGCTCAACTACTTCTACGGTATCATGTTGATGAATCTTGTCTTCAGTTTCCCAAGTTGCATCCTCTTGGTTATCTCCCCACTGAACTTTCATCAACCTGACCTCTTAGTTACGTAGCTTCTTAACCTGATCCAAGAATACAGGTAGAAACTCGTCTAATTGTTGCCTCCTGTTCCACTTCTGCTTCCTCAAGGATACTCGGCTCAACTACTTCTACGGTATCATGCAAGCACTTCGCTAAATGAGAAACGTGAAAACATCATGAATGCCGGACAGTCTCTCTGGTAGCCTTACTCTATAGGCCATTTGGCTAATCCTTCCTGTTATGGGAAATGGCCCCACAAACCTTGGTGCCAATTTCCCTACAGATCCAAAATGGACTACATTCCGCAAAGTTGATACCTTGATGAAAACCATGTCTCCCACCTCAAACTCAATGTTAGTCCTTCTCCTATCTACATAGAACTTCTGTCTGTCCTGAGCTTCCTTCATGCGCCTGCAGATAAGATCAATCTTTTCTGAAGTTTCTCTAACCATTTTAGGTCAAAGTAGAAGCCTCTCTGTAGATTCCCACCAACAAGTTGGTGATCTACAGGCTCGTCCATATAATGCTTCGAAGGGTGCATGCCAATACTAGCCTGATAACTGTTGCTATAGGAGAACTCTACTAAAGGAAGATGCTCTTCCCAAGTCCCTCCGAAGTCTAGGATACAAAGTCTTAAAAGATCCTCAAGGACTCTATTCACCCTTTTCGTCTGTCCATCGGTCTGAGGGTGATAAGCGGTGCTCAAACACAACTGTATACCTAATACTTTTTGCAAGCTCCTCCAAAACTCACTAGTGAATACGGGGTCACGATCACTTACAATTCTGGAAGGTACTCCATGAAGACGGACTATCTCACGAAGATAAACTGCTTCCAACCACGCTGTTGTACTCTTACTCTTAACAAGGATGAAAAGAGCGCTCTTAGTAAGTCCGTCCACTATGACCCAAATACTGGTGTTGCGTTTCCTTGATCTAGGAAAACCATCAATGAAATCCATAGAGACGCTCTCACATTTCCACTATGGGACTTCCAAAGGATGAAGTAAACCACTGGGCTTCTTTTGCTCAGCTTTGACTTGATGGCAAATCAAACATCGAGAAACAAACTCCGCCACATCTTTCCTCATCCCAGCCCAAGAAAACCCTCTTCATATCACTATACATGTTATCACCGCCTAGATGAATGGTCATCCTAGAATGATGGGCTTCCTCAAGGACTGTCTTTAACAAGCTCCCAACTCGGGGAACACAAGGCCTTTCATCTCGTCGCAACCACCCTTTATTGTAACGACTCGGATTTTCGAACAAATTATTTTAAATATTTAATATGGATTTAAATGTTGAATTGATAATATAAATGAATTTTTATATTGATTTATCGATTTAATAATCGAATATAATTTAATTTAGAATATATCAAATTATCGTAATTCAAAATATAACTGAAATCGAAGTTAAAAACTAAAAAAATGATTCGTATTTCTGTGATATTTAGGTTGGACGTGTGATGTATGTACGTACATGTTTAAATCCCATATGAGTTTTTGTGCGCCGAATCGGCAAGCCACTAGGCTTTTTGATTTTCTTTTTGAATGGAAAGGGCCTAGAGAGGCGAGTTGAGGTTTGAACTATCACCGGTACAAAGGAGGTTATGGCGAAATTTTCCGGAAATTTAAGGAGTTAGAATATTTTTAAGATAATATGATAATTAGAAATCTATATATCAATATATATATAGAATCCGGTAAGGAAATGAACTTAAAAATAAAATATTATAAACAAAAAGGAAATTGAAAATCTGGTTATAGAAAGAGAAATATGTATATATGTTTTAAAAATGAATAAGTGGTTTTTATGGTGTAGATGATTTGAGATAAGTGGTCTTGTCTGTTTTGAAGTTAAAGATGTTATTCAGTCAAGGTATGAGAGGTAATTATACCCCAACTTGATTGATTTCATTACTAACTGATAAACGGCAAGATTCAGTCTCAAAGTGAGATGTTTACAGAGTTTAGTTGAATGTAGTATTTTGGGTTGTTGTAACGATGTTTTATACAACATTGTTTTAACCCAAGTAAGTGGAAATTTGGAAATATAATAATAAATATTTCCTAAGTGCATAAATAAATTGACACGACCCGAACTTCCCCGTGAAGGAAAGCTCGGATTACGTTGAGGACAAGACGAATCAGAACACAAACAGAAGAACATTTCATTGTTTATTTCAACAATTCCATCTGAATACAAGAATATACAGAGTATGAATAAATATTATACAACAAAGGATATCAGAGATTTAAATACAGTACTGCGGCGGAAAAATAATACAAAACACAACTGAAAGTAATACACGGATACAGAGCTTTCCGAGCATTGTTCCAGCTGTAAATCAGGATCCTGTGAATATAAATCTGCAAAACCAAAACTACTAGTTGCCCGTGTCGAAAATAAGGGAACCCAGAGTTTAGGTTAAAACAATAAACTCCAGGTCAGTCATGTGACTGGTGTGAGAACTAAAACAGTTACTATTTTAACTTTAAAAGAGAGTAATTCAAGGGACCACGCCGTATAACACGAAACAGGTTTCCTCCCAAGAATACCAATGCTTAGAATAAACAACGCAATGCTTTTTCGAAAAATGAAGCTATTATAAGACCCAGGTCCCATCACACAATGCAACGCAAGCAGGAGGATAGGGTTTTCCCTTATAATAGCCAAACATTCTTGGTACGTTTAAAACAAATCATTTGATACTATTATAAGTGTATAGTGTCAAAACAATTTCAATCATAAATATCAATCATAGACGACATAAGTGCCCCATACCACTATGTCGCCATATATAAGTTACAATCAAATCCACAATCTCGTATTGGAAATTTGGATTCCATCATGAGTCGAGGCAAGGGGCAAGATCCTCTCCGCTTCGAGACACTCTAGCAAATGCCTCAGGACTACACACTCTGGGTAACCCTTGGATGCTTCAGGGCCGGTCCATACTTACGTTAGTGGATTAGTATTCCTGAACACACGTTTCCCGGTCCTAACAGACCTAAAATCGAGGCGCCTCATTCCAACAACCACATAGGTAAAAATAATATAAATGTCATCCAGTTTAAGCACTGACACTACCTCTAGCTAGAAAGAAACGTCGTGCTCTCCCTGCAGTCCTTATCCCGTTTTTAACTCATACCGAGGTGTGAGGCTCGCGAATCCACGCTATACACAAAGCTAGGCCACGTAGGTCGTACTTTGATCATCGACCACAAGACTTTGCTTTTCAACATATGCCTTGATCTTCTGCCAATTAGGCATGCCACAAAGGCAATTCACTCCATGCGACTGATGTCCATCGATATACAAGATCTAAGCTCGTACGTCTCAGAGAAGGGCGTTAAGCAAGAGAATAAATTCTTCGTCGCCAAACAGATGTATATTTAATAGAGATCAATCAACATAGAATAAAATCCAATGTCAGACACACAGTCCATTTACAAGTTCATTCTGGGTCTGAACGAAACCGGAGGCACTTTCCTCGCATATCCATCGATCTCCAAGTACGTCTGGACAACCACCAACTGATTCCCTTATCTTGGGGGTACAGCCCAATCAAGGTCATCAGTAATCACCCAAACGATGTGAAGACTTCCGTTCTTTAACCACTGTCTTCATCTTCGGCTTATCGTCGAATCGGTTATTCAGAATGGGTATAAACCCGGCCTTTCCGAATAACCTGCGTATATAATAAACAAGTGCTACACAAACACAACATACGCCTCATTCCAATTCATCACTCACTAACCGTAAATTAGCAAGAGAACGATTCCTCGACTATTAACCCCGAAGGCCGAAACCAACGTCAGATCAATACCCAGGAAACCATCCTACTTAACTAATCCCCAGTTAGTTCCTAAATTTCACGCTCTTAGGGAAAGGTTCCCATTAATTTTATCAAAGATAAATTCTTTAAAATTTATTCTTTAATCTTCCTTTGGATATCATTTCAAACCAAATTATGGTTTTCCAAACTAGTCGGGATTAGCGAACCACACCGAAGTAATTATTTATTTTATTTCCCAATCCCAACCTATTCATCCCATGAAGAAAAAATGGTAATACTCCATATCTAACACCACGGTGTTATCGGTAAAATTAATTACCATTTCACATTCAAATCTAATTAAAGATTTAACTATCGCTTTGGAGAAAAACTGGTGATACTCCATTCTCGTTCACTTTCCAAATTTGATAATTTAAATTATCAATTCACATTTCAATCTAATTACAGATTCATTAAAACTCCTTTTACTGGGTTAAATAACTAATGTCATTTAAAACACCGTTCACGATAAACCTAAATTTCATTCTATTTATTATCAGGTTAAAGAACAAGTGTTATTTAAAACACCGTTCACGATAAACCGACAAATCAATTCTAATTCCATTCCAATTAAATATACTAATTAATTGGTATACTTCATTAAATCTAAAATAAAAAGATTTAATCTTTTCTCAACGGGGTTTAAGAACAGTGTTGATGAAGACACCATTCACAACAAACCCAAATCCCATTTGATATTAAATACAAGGCTCTGAATAGAAAATATATCGGCTTGTATTCAATATCAAATTCTGAAACCAACAAATATCGTATTGGAAATAACGATATAAAATATAACTTCCAAATTTCCTCTACAATACTCGTATAATCCCGAATCTAATCATCGAAATATTCCAAAGATAATTTCGATTCAAATACATCCCAATCCATATATTGGAACTTCTGGTTATTTTTAAAACCATTTCAAATCCAGTTTATTTATTTTAAAAATATTGAATTTATAATTCTAGTTCAAAACTAGTTCATTTTGATAAAAATACATTTTTATCTTCTCAAATATGGGATTTTTATTCCAGTTCTTTCCAAATCATTTATTATGATTTTACACAAATTATTAATATTTTTAATTATTTTATCAAGGCCCATACAGTCGATGTCCATCTACGGCCATCGAACTGCACTTACAACGACCTTTTCTGAAATTGATTTAGACGTATCTCCAAATCCAACCGTTAGATTTTTAATTTCTCATATTCTTAGAAAGCTCTTATCGATACGAACCAAATAGTTCCGGTTTGAGGAGAATCTGACGGTCGGATCTCCCATAATGTCTGTTCGAAGTCAATGGTCGAAATTCGCGAACTACCGCAGCGCGACGCGTTCTATTCAGGCCATTATATTATATATAATATATATAATATATATTTCGTCGATTTCTATTTAAAACGAATTTTATAAATAGTTTTAAATTCGTTTCAAAAACAATTCCAACTTCCATTTCAAATTCAAATCAAAATTGAATTTTTCCTTATAAATTCATTTTAAATTCATTTCAAATTGATTTCAATTCAAATCGATTTCAATTCAATTTCAATTCAATTTGAATTCATTTCAAATTGATTTTTATTCTATTTCAATTCGTTTTCAATTCGTTCAAATTGATTTCTATTCAATTTCAATTCAATTCGAATTTCTAATTCATTCAATTCAATTCGAATTTCTAATTCATTCAATTCAATTCGAATTCATTTTCTAAATATTCGATTCGAATTCATTTTCTAAATATTCAATTTTTAAATCTCTTTTCAATATTCATTATAAAAATGAATATAATCGATATAAATATCGTTCGCGTCAAAATAGCGCATCTCTAATCAACACGGCTTTATATTTTTCAATAACGTCGTTATTCTATTCAACAAATGAATATTTATTCTATTCAACACATGAATGTATATTTCTTTCAACACATGACTAATCTCAACAAATGAGTATTGTCAACACGTGACTATTTTTGTTATTTAATATCTTTTATAAAATTATGATTTCTATCGTTTAATTTTCAATCAGACTCCAACCGTAAATTAGTAAGAGAACGATTCCCTAAGCATTAACCCTGAAGGCCGAAACCAACATCAGATCAATACCCAGGTGACCACTCATCTTATCTACTTTCCAGTTAGTTTCTAATTTTATATATGATAAAGATGTAAATTTTATTGTTAAAATATTTCGTTCAACACATGAATCTATATTTCTTTCAACACATGACTAATCTCAACAAATGAGTACTGTCAACACGTGACTATTTATTTTATAATATTCTTTATTTTCCCAATTGGAATGAGGCCCAATCAATTACCATATAATGTTAATTATATGGGTTCCATACAACATATGTATATAATAGCAACGATAAATAATCAACCATCATCCAAAGTGCGCCACATAACTGCATAAGCATTAAATATAAATAATTAACGCTTACACAGTCTGTCGACCAATCGATCGACATACAATTAAATAATTGGGATTAGTGTATGCCAAATATCATCCCAACACCCGTGTAGGGTTTCAATCCACAAACACTGAATATTATTTGTGCAGTTGGGTGATGTGTAAAAATTATCGTCCCAATCAATATCCTTCAAATAGGTATACATAAACAAATCATCCGATTTGTTTATAAATATTTATTTTATATACACGTTAAAAATTATATATTTAACTATAAAATATTTTCCACTATAAAATATTTTCCACTATAAAATATTTTATTTCATTCCACATCACACAATCAACTACACATCAAAATCAAACAAACAAGCATACAAGCCGTCCATGGTCTGTGGACGACGGGTGTTGGGTGCTACTAAACACCGTCTGCATCCTAATATATATTTTCAACTAGAAATTTAAATTAAAGGTGAGGAGTTCTCACCGACTAGCTAATCCAATACCACGACTCTTCATATGTAGAAATCTTTGTCGTGCTCGCCTTTTGTCAATTTCGTTGCCCGTAGCCACTAGATATATAAAATTCGCATTTTTATATTGTTGTTATGTGTATAAAAATTCCATTTTTATACCGCTACTACATAGATAAAAATTCTATTTTTACAATGCTACTATATAGATAAAAATTCTATTTTTATCCTGGTGTTTATATAATAAAGATTATATTTTTATAACGCTTATTTCTATATACAAATTATATTTCTACTTCCAATATAAAGATCGAATTTTATATTATCGCTATAAAGATCACATTTTTATTTCACCATATATATATAATAAAAATCAGATTTTTATTTCGCTACATATATAAAGATAATATTTTTATATTCTCTATTATATAAAAATCATATTCTTAATACTTCTACTTTATAAAAATCATATTTTTATATTCCACATATGATAAAAATCATATTTTTAATCTATCTATAAAATAAAAATCATATTTTTAATCTAACTAAGTCATAAATAAAAATTATAACTTTGTATAAATAAAATTCCTAATTAAAAATATAACTTTTTATATATAACATAACATATAACTCTAAGAATTAATAAAAAAAAAGACTCACATTGTCTACAACAAATTGGAGGAGGGGGTGCGGATTCTCGAGCGGATGAAGCAGGAGGCGGCGGTCTTCGTGGTGGAGGGCGGCTTGAATCCAAAACCGAAAATGGCCAAAATCGGACCATTATGGTGGAGGGGGATCCACTGTCGGGATTGGGGGTTGTAGAGGTGGCATAGGGCGTTGGTGGTCGGAGGATAGGGCTGCGCGAGGACTGGTGGCGGTTTGGCTGAGGGGGTTCGCATGCTAGGTCGAGATGGAGGAGGGAGGGAGGTGAGGGGGTGTCTTGGTGGTGGGCGCGCCACTTGGGGGGGGGGGCGCGATGGGCGGCGGTTCCCCCATCTCCTTTTTTTTTTCTAAATCGATTCTGAAGAAAGAAAAAGGGGGGGTGCTTTGACCGTTTTGAATGGATGAAGGGGGGGGGGCAGGGGTTTTTAATTTAGTTTATTATTTAATTTCAAAAAGGTACCATTTTATTTCGACCTCGAAATCGAACCCACCGCCTGTCGTCCATTGCTAATTACCCCCATTCCGAACACAATGGGATATGCATCGTAGGCTGATTCGACTGTTTCGATCAGTTTTCGTCAAAATCAAAATATAACTCTATATATTGAATTTGAACGCGCATTTCAATTTACTGGGGCCACATACTAACTCGAAAAATTCCCAAAAAATATTTTCTAGCTTCGTATTGACGATACAGTCTTAACAAAATCAGTTTCGTCGAATTCTGAGACCGTTTGAAAAATGGTCATTTTCCAGTCGTTTAAAATCAACTAAAACTGGAAAAACACGTTTTCCTTCGCCACGCTCACATATTGATTCGAAAAATTACGAATTTTGAAACCTAGCAATAACTTGACATCACGGATCCAACAAAAGTGGTTTCGTCGAAAACCGAGGTCGTTTGCAAAATGGCTATTTTTAAGGGCCAGAATTCCATAGCGACTATTTTGAATTTTCAACTGGGCATAACTTTTTATCCCCGCTATGAAATTTTGATTTTTCGGATTCGTTGGAAAGATATTATCAATTAGATTCAAATATTTTTGGTTTCATTGAAATCAGGTGTATTTTGAATCTTGTACATTCATTTGAAATTCGAAATCAAATTTTCGAACTACCGCGCCATTTTCAATTCCTTTTATAATTTAAAATAAATATTTATATTCTAACGACGATTCGAATAAATATATACGTTCCAATTCTATTCAAAATAAATTTCTCGTCGATATTATTTAAAATAATTCATTTTAAATATGCAAAATTCATTAAAATTGCCAAAATAAAAATTTCAAACTGGCTCGCATTTCCGGGTTATTACATAAATGAATGTTCATGGAAGAGATAAGTAATTGGAATATTTTCCAATTATAAATAGAATATATTTTCTAAGTATAGAAAATAAAAGAAGGCGATATATGGAAATGTTTTCCAAATAGCGTAAGAGGTCAAGATGATTATCGAAAATATTGTGTTAACGAATATGGATAAGGAAATGGAGAAGTGTTTTAATTAATGAAATATTAATTAAAGGGCTCAGTGATTTGTTTGATGCTTTGGTTGAATATTTGTTTTTCTTCGATAGTCAAATAACTGACTATCGAAGTATTTGCCAATAATCGTTGTCAATATGGAGAAACCGGTTGGATTATTGTCCGTGAACCACTCCGTATTGGCAGTAGCATTGCGAATCAGATTTTATGAAGATAATCGAAGATGGAGTAAAGTGCAAGGACTTTTTCTATTAATAGAAATGGTACCTTCGGTTTCGTTCAATCCCAGAACGAACATAAATGGACGAATGTCTGACAGAGTATTTCCAATGATCGCATATGTTGGTCTGTATAATTATATATGGTGGCGGAGAATTTATTCTCTTAGCATAATATCCAGAATATATTTATGCAAATCAATTAATGATTAACAGATCTGACAATGTGGCATTCATAGTGATTGTGTTATAAATGAATTGCAAGTAATCGTAGCCACATGCCTCAACAACTAGGAAATGACAAAAATCGGGCAGGCAACATGGCTATGTAGGTAGCTTCCATTAGGGTGTATTATCACCTATCTAGAGAAATTCATTTAATTCCTTATTCTATTCGATGCTGTCCCATTTGTGAAAACGGTTGTTGATCCCAACCATTGGTGATATACATTCGATACACTCAAGCGAAATGAGTGGTCGGTCATGTGTGGCCGGGTTACAAGATGTTCTTGTTGAACCCAGTGTATTATCCTCTAGAGATACACTATCAGAAGGTGGTTCCATACCTTGTCATAGTTGGAAGTGCATTACCGAATAAGTGCTGGCAGTTTTGATTGTATATTATATAAATGTGGAGCGTGAGATGAAAGTGTTCCACTAGATTTCTATTTATTTGATTTAGACACTATTATAATATCAAAAGAGTTTTGATATAAAGATTATCATTTCTTTCAAGAGGATTTTGAACGTTAAATCAAGTGTTTTAGATTCTCATAAGGGAAAAACCCGTTCCGTGTTATAAGACGTGGTCTTATGAGATATCATTTATTTTCTCAAACTGTTTTAAATTGTTTACTCATACCAGTCCCATGACTGACCCAGAGTTTATTTTGTTTTGTTTTACCTAAACTCTTGGGTGCCCAATTTTGTGAAGGCAGTCAAGTAGTTCAGGATTTTACAGATTTATCTGAAGGAGCTTGGAGCAGGAGGCTTCAGTGTTAGTTATATAGAGTTTTGTTCAGCTGTGTTGTAAGTGTTGTACTCTGATAATGATATGTGTATACAGTACAAATGTTGTATTTCAAAAGTTATGATATATTATATTTTGTTCCGTTGTGATATGAGATTCTGTGTTGTTATTTCTGTTCTTCTTCTACCTTTTTCTTCTAAAAAAAATGATTCGTATTTATGTGATATTTAGGTTGGACGTGTGATGTATGTATTCAACTCAGATAGTACGGATTTGTGGTTCGTTACATCTATCATCTATGGAATATCTACTGAGGTGACTGGAAGTCTCCCATCTACTGAGTCTATCCAAGATATCTGCTAGCTGTGGGTCCTCTCGCTGCGAAGTCCCTATCTAATCCAATAGAGTAGGTTGCACCTCTAATGATGCCAATAAACCAGGTGTAAACTCGGTGGAGGGTCTAAAATCAAAAGTCGATATAAACTCCAAGCTTTTCCTCTCCATAAACAGAGGAATCAAGGTCATCCTCTGCCTACTCATTGTGTTTGCCATGACATTACCCTTGCCAGGGGTACAAGCAATCTCAAAGTCATAGGACGCTAGGAACTCCATCCATCTCTATTGCCTTAAATTAAGATCCTTTTGTGAGAACAAGTACTTGAGAGATTTATGATCGGTGTACAACTAGAACTTCTCTCCTAGTAGATAATGGCGCCAAGTCTTAAGCATGAATACTATGGCAGCTAACTCTAAGTCATGGGTAGGGTAGTTCTTCTCATGAACTCTTAGCTGCCTACCTCCATACATACTACCCTTCCCTCTTGCATCAAAATCGCACCAAGCCCTGTACCGCATGCATCGGTGCATATTATTAACACCTTGTTTTGGGTCAGGCAAGGTCAAGACTGGGGCTGTTTTAAGAGCCCTCTTCAATCATTGAAAAGCATCGTCATAATCTATATCCCAAGAAAATGCCTGATTCTTCTTCGTCAGTTTGGTGAGTGGGGCTGATATCTTTACGAAGTCCTTGATGAACTTCCTATAATAGTCCGCTAACACAAGAATACGTCTCACTTCCATTGTATTCTTTGGGATTTGCCAATCTTGAACTGCAACTACCTTCGCGGGATCTACTGCTATCCCATCTTTAGAGACTACATGCCCTTAAAATCCCACTTCTTTACTCCAAAAATGACACTTGGAGAATTTCTCCTTAAGATGGTGCGTACAGAGAGTTTTCAAAACCTCCCTTAAATGTCGGGCATGCCCTTTTTCGTTCTTCGAGAAAATCAAGATGTCATCAACAAAGACCACAACGAACTTATTTAGAAACTCCCGAAACACCCTACTCATCAGAACAACAAAATAGGTGGGTGCATTCATCAACCAAAAAGGCATAACGTGCCACTTGAAGAAGCCATCTAGAGTTCTAAAAGTGGTCTTGTTTATACTGTCCTCGGTCGCCCTCAACTGATAAAACCCCATGGCCAAGTCTAACTGAGAGAAAGCAGATGCACCAACAAGTTGGTCAAACATGCCATCTATCCTCGGAAGTGGGTGCCTATTCTTCTTAGTGAGCTTATTCAACTCTCTATAATCCACACATAAGTGAAGCGTACCACCAGCCTTAGTGGCGAATACTACTAGAGCACCCCATTCAGATATACTTCGCCAAATAAACCCTATCCCAAGTAGCTTTCCTACTTGCTTGTTGAGCTCCCTCCTTTCTCTTAGAGCCATATGGATCACAAGCAATGCAACTAGCTTTGCATTGTCCACCAAATATATATGGAAATCAATTTCATGCCTCGGAGGTAAGCCCCGAACCTCCTCAAAAACAACAAGATACTCACAGATTACTGGTACAGATCGTAAATCATCGATAGATGCATCAAGCGACTCCAGGAAACTAAGCATGATAGACCCTTTAGGGTCACAAGAAATCTCAAGGATCCTCCCATGGAAAGTAAAAAGTCTAACGACCCTCCTCTCACAATCCAAAATGGCACTATACATGGCTAGCCAATCCATCCCTAGAATCAAACCATGTCCCATGAAACTAAGCACGTAAGCATCGCACTCAAACTCGACGTATAACACCCCACCCTCCATTAAGGTCACTCACAAAGGGAATGCCTTAACTTTGGTGGAGGTTTGTAAGTAAAAGTCACAGATAAAACACAAGACGTATATAAACACATATATATAAGCAGCGGAAAACAACAAACTTTTTATTTCATAAATACGTGTTCATACAAAACATTTCCATAGCTATCACATAATAACTCCCAAAAACATTACATCATCATTTATGTCTTGGTTATTAAATAAAGAAGCATAAAACATAATTAAAACTGCATAAATCCCCATGATTTGTGTCCAATAGCCATAACCAAAGCAAGAGAGTCCAAACTGTACATCTACTATCTTGAAGCTTGCAAAGAGTCTGACTAAGCTGAGTTGTTTCCTCCCTGTGGACCTGGGGGGGGGGGGGGACGGATGAAAAGAAGACGAAAGAAAATAGGGTCAGACATAAAGCCTGGTAAGTCTAGTGACTCTTCAGTATGAGAATAAGAATAAGGGCATGATAAGTATAAATTGGAAATAGGAGAGTGTCATAAACTAAGACAAAGCAGTTTGAATCGAATATACTATCGCACCCCATACTATATCTCTACACCTACTTGTATTATCTTAACTGGCACCCCATGCTGGAGGTAAAGTGATCCCCTTTTCTAAAGATCGGCTCCTCACATAATCATCTGTGTCTTACGGCCCCCAAAGATTGTAGATACCTATGTTGGCCCCACCATGGGGTGTATCAAGTCCCATGGTGGCGACCCAACACAAAACTAGAGATGCATAGGTTATACTACTGGTGCCCCCAGTGCCCTGTTTGTCTGCTTCGTAGTGTGTGCACGCCCGCACTCCATTAGAACCCACACTGTTGCACCCACCGCCGTCGCTTTTGACCGCTTACAATCAGCCCAATAATCATGCCCCACGCTGCCTAGTTTCAAGGTACCATGATACCTAATTGGGTTACTGCTGAAATGGGTCCCCGTTACTAGGGTTTTCTAGTCAAACATGTTAAGTGGTTAAGTGCCTGTATTTGCCTAACCCCACCCATCAATTTCATTAAAATGTTGAATTGGTTAAGTGTTTTAGTTAACTTAACTCTACCATTCTAACAGTCTGTCCTTAGCTTTTTAAAGCACCGACCACTCACATTAGACATGTATTGTTATGGTTACTGGATGTGTCGGTCGGTTCCGGGAAGATTTACACCGTAACTCAGTCTAACCTCGGGACCTTATTGGGCTTCATGCTTAACCACCCACATTGGATAGGTATTGTTGTGACTACTGGACAGCCGGGCGGGTCCAGGCTGGTTTACATCACAACTCAATCCAACCTCGTGTTAAGCATACTTGTATTTTCTAAATTTACATATTTGTCTTTATCACTTAATATATGTAAATTTGTCAACAATTAAATGCTGTGGCCCACTTTCCAAGTTTAACATTTTTGGTATAAAGAATTTATACCATTCAAGTGCCACCAATTTTTGGCATGTGACAAACATGCCAATTTCATATATTTTTAAATTTTCCCAACGTTACCCCGTCTAAATATTAGGCTAACAATCTTAGCCTAATTTTTACGTTCACATGATTTTCAACATAAAATATTAGGCTAAAAACTTAGCCTAATTTATCGTACACAAAATTGGCATAAAGGAGTTCATTAACATAAACATGACATAGGTGTAAACTTGGCATTTTTGGCATAATCAATATGAACATCATAGGTGTGAACTTGCAAAATAGCCAACATGAATGTCATAGGTGTGAACTTGCAAAATAGTCAACCTACATAAATGTGAATTTGCAGCATAGCCTAAATCAACTTATATATCTGAACTTGCATTGAAATAAGGCTCTAACCAAATAGTTGTCACATGAATTAGCATATGATTTAGACAACATAAGCCTAAACATGTTTTGGATCTAGACATAATATCGAACATCACTTAGCATATGACAAGAATATGACATTTTCATAAGTATGTATAACTTTATGACAAGGGTGTGAACTAGATCCAATCACATATCTAATTACAACATGAAACATGTACTAAAGTGGATCTGGACATGGATCCAATTAGGAACTTGCAACTTTTGTATAAACATAGGAGCATGTATATGAACATAACCATTTAGGCATAAAGGTTCTAGCATAAAGTATATACATGAGGTTCTAATTACAAACAACCTATATAATCACATAAACATGAACTATAGAACTTGCTTATGATGTTGTTTTCATTCTAAAAGTACAATAGGATCAACATCAATCTTAATTATACCACAAACATCACAATCATTTCAATACATAGATATGAATTAACATCGTCGTTACATAATAGCACAATTCCACTTCCAATTTACATCGAATCAAGTCTTAGTTTTATTCTCATCAGAAAAATCACTATACTTACAACGAACGACAAACTTGAATTCTGGATTCTGAGTTCTGAATTTGATATGCTTTCCTTTGGGTAGACTAACGTTGTTTTGATTCGTGTTTTACTTTAGTATTGGCTTGACTCTAAGCTTTCTAACTGACGACCACTCCTAGTTTCTTTCCAGTAGCATGGCGGCTCTAGTACTATATTATTTGTGTGAATTTAGGTTTAGACTTGAGTTGTATTTATAGAATTTTAAACTGATTAGAGCCGTCGATGAAGCTAGAGTGAATCCAAACCATCTCAAGAGAAACCAATCAGAAAGCGACATGTAAGCCCTAGTGACACAACCAAGCCTCAGAAATCGACCAGAACCCGACCAGGCCAGCCAGGGCCTAACCAACCAGGTTTCTGCTCGGCCTGGACGCACTTGGCAGGTACGCCAGTGCAAATTTGCACTGGTGCACTTCCCAAGTACACCAATGCAATTTTGTTCTAGCGCACTTCACAAGTGCGCCAGTGCATTCTGGCCCGTTTCTGTTTTTTCTGCCTAACTTCGTTCGTCCATATCTTCTTCATACGTTATCCGTTTTACGCAAACTCGGACTCTATCTCTAGCAGAATTCCGAGACGAACGCAATGGCATAACCCATTTCCCTTAATTCCATCATTTAGAATTAATTATACTTTAATTTGTTAAGTTACAGTTAACAGAAAATTCGGGGTGTTACATTCTCCCCTCCTTAAAGGATTTCATCCCCGAAATCTTCAAGTCTAAGAGAACGTAAGTCCTAACATCCAATCGTCCATCTACTCAACCAACAAACACAGGCGCCCATTGTCCTTAAAAGACTTCTAATGCTTTATGATTATATGCATAGTGTGTGTACATGTCCTTATCTAATGCAAAAATTAGGCAGTCTACTGATTCAGTTGAACTCCTTAATGTGAATCATGTAAGTGTCCTGAATCCATTATGTATGCAAAATTTTCCCTACTCATAATTCTATATGAGTGTACAACCATCAATACAAATGCGACATCCATGTGACAACATATCAAGTTTCCAACCACATAAAAATATGAATACATATATGCATATGCAATATGGAAGTGACTGAGCCGATCTAAAACCTAGGGTGTGTACGTATATGCATCCACGAGCAACCACTAGCAACCACTTGCTGCCATCAACCATAACATGTTTCAAATACATGTTTACATCCAAAGGGGTTCCTACCTAAGGATAAAGGATAATATCGAGGAAATATACCTAAAAGATAGATACAAACAAAACTTAAGGAAAAAGAGAGGTCAAAGATGTACCCTCAAAAAGAAAAGGGTAGGCCGCGCGTATTCTGTCCTCAGTTTCCCAAGTCGCGTCTTCCTCGGCGTCGCTCCATTGAACCTTAACGAGCTTGACTTCGCGGTTGCGTAGCTTTTTCACTTCAGTTCCTACGATTCGAGTTGGAACTCTCCTCACAGTTGCTTCGCGTTCCACTTCGGCTTCTTCTAGAATGCTTGGCTCCACCACTTCCACAGATTCATGTAGACATTTCCGGAGATGAGAAACGTGAAAGACGTTGTGAATTCCAGCCAGCTCTACTCTATAAGCCATCTTCCCAATCTTCTCAGTGATAGGGAACGGTCCTACAAATCTTGGTGCTAGCTTTCCTGCGGATCCCAAGCGAACGACGTTCCTTAAAGGGGATGCCTTAAGGAAAACCCTGTCCCCAACCTCAAACTCAAGGTCGGTCCTTCTTTTGTCGGCGTAGGATTTATGTCTATCTTGGGCAGTTTTCATTCTCCTTCGTATCAAGCCTACTTTTTCTGAAGTCTCTCTAATCATGTATGGCCCAAGTATATTCTTGTCAGTAGACTCCCACTGTGATGGCCCGCCCAGCACCAGCCCGCATTTCCTCCAAAAGTGCGCTGTACACATGCCTGACTAGCACGGGACGGTCATCAGGAGAAAGGAAAGAAGGGAACGAACTAATCAAGAACCTGTGGAATGTCTCACAGCGCATGGAATAAAATATAATATTTATAATATACTTGACATAAAACAGGTGAGACAGTACATAAGCTGATAATTAAAATCAACATCAGAGCAGCGGAAATCCAAATACAGCTTATTACAACTTTCCAAATTTACTGTCTCTAAACAAAAGAAAGTTAAAGTGGAAGATGCACCACTAATGCCCAAGCAGTGATCTTAAACAACACAGGGAGAATACTATATATATATATATATATATATATATATTACGTGGAAGCCTCCTGCTCGTCTCCGGATCATCAACCCGTGCATCTCCAGCTAACCTGTCTCTAGTCTGCTCGTGTGAGCACCCAGAGTAATAAGAGGAGACATAAAACTCTGGGTCAGACATAAAGCCTGGTATGAGCGATAAGCATCTAAACAGAACAATAACAGGTATACTAAACCATACCTGAACCTGGACCTGCAACCAAAGAGTTAGTACCACATACCGTACAGTACTCTAAGGTGCCATAATAAATAGTGTAAAGAATACGGGGGTGGGGTGTGTATGTCATAATGATAACAAACCAATCAACCATAGCAACCATCCTCACATCCCTCACTCAGTGCGTAAAGCATACGATGTCCACCACTGTCAATCGCTAGACCCATTGAAGTAGTGACGGAGTTCGACTTGCACAACTACTGCTACTACCAAGCTTACCACGTGGAGGCATGACCAAATCTTTACAAATGACCCCACTTCATTGGTTTATAGCCCTTTAGTTGTACCTAGGCCATTGCAGCCCTGAATCCGTTCACGTACTTCCCATGCATAGTGATCCAAAGTCATAGACATCGATAGCCCCTTGGCACACGTCCCGCAGCAAAGCCCAACTCATGAAGTGAACTCGTCGGTTCCCAACTGGATCCTGAGCTCTAACTTCCATTTGGACTACCTTTGCATCTCGGGTTTCTGTCATCACCGGATCGGTTCGGATCCCCTCTTAGCCATTGGTTCGGTTCGGCCTTTAGCTCCCCATCATCAACGCGGTGCAGTTCGTGGCGTCCATCTGGTAGCGGTTCGGATCGGCCTCCTCCAAGCACACCGGTTCGGGTCGCACTTTCTGCTCACGAGTGGTTCGGATCGTGGTCACCTCACTGGGTCGGTTCGGGCTCCTCTATTCAAGTCAGTCCATTGGGTTCGGGTCACCTCTTCGTGAAGCAACATGGATCGTCTCGCGAAGTCTTGATCGGATCGGATCGGCAACATCGGATCAGAGTCCTCCACAAAAGCAGGTCTGATCGGTCGCTATCATCGGATCGTGGTCTTCAAGCATCGACGGATCGGGTCGCGCCATCGGTTCAGATCGCCCTTACTTCCACCGATCCGGTCCGGTTCGGGCTGACTTCCTGCAGTTCTTCCAGCTAGCAGTTTACGCCATTCGACGACGTTTTTGACAAATCTAACACTTCTAATCAATCATAGAACACACCATAGAGTCATAGCAACATGTAATAGCAACCACAAACAGCAAAACAACAATCCAAATGAATCAAAATGGATCAAAAGTGGCTAAAACCTCACATTTACCTATAATCCCTCTTAATCATCTTTAAGCACATACTTAGCAAAACTTAATCAAATCGAACCAAATTTCCAACAGAAGCATAAAACATTATTTAAGAATTTCTAAACAATTTTCCATATTTTATTTGTGTATAAATTCGCTAATTAACACTAATTACCCCTTAATCAACCGTAATTAGTGAGAAATCATGCAAATCACTCACCTTTGCCACAAAATAAAACACCAAATCTGAAATACTCTCTGTTTGGGTCGAATTCCTATGTATAGCAGCAGCTCCAACCTTGCTCTGTTGCTATTTGGCCTTATTTTGATGTAGTTTAGGCTTAATCTTCACTAAAAATGTGTTTTGGAGTGGTTTTAGAGGATGGAAGCCATTACTAAGGTCTCAAGAAGGTTTGTGGCGGCTCAAAACTGAAATGAAAGTGACTTCCTAATCCTAATCAGCCCTCTTATGCCTCTAAACCCGAAATTCCCCTCTGGGCCTAGCTGCTAATCACCCGGTTAAGCCCAATTAAGCTGCTTTTCGCCATCTGAAACTTGTTTCAGCCATATCTCCCAAACGGTGAGTCCGTTTGGCTATTATGACCACTCTACGGAAAGAGAAACCATCATCCGGAGCCAATGGAAGTGGTTTCAGTTGAATATACCTTTCCAGTCAAAAGTTATGGCCAAAACAGTATCAAATAGGGGTAAAATGGTCATTTAAAAACCGGGAAAAATCATGGACATGGGAAATGACCCTATTAGTCGTCTCCCAAAGTTACATGACCATACGACTTCGTATGTGATAAAAATAAATATTCTACGATCCTGTGATGCGTAGAATGCGGGTCGTTACACTCTTCCCCCCTTAAGAAATTTCGCCCCCGAAATTCCCTAATCAGAACATACACAAAGGTCCTGCATGCCTGTCAATCATAGAACAACAATCAAACATGCAAACAAGCAAAACAAGTCTACCCTAGCATGTGGAAAACTAAATTACAAAGTAAATCTTACCAGGCTAAGAGTTCTGGATATGCCTTCCTAATGCTCTCCTCTGTCTCCCAAGTACAATCACTCTCGTCCTCGCCCCACTGGACCTTGACTAGCTTCACCGCCTTCCTTCGAAGTTGTTTCGTATCGTGCCCCACAATAAGAATCGGCTTGCGGTTCCCAACCGCCTCGGGTTCTACTTCGAAGTCCTCTAATTGATCAGGTGAAGTAGTCACATCTGAGTCGTAAACGAACTTCCTTAGTTGGGAAACATGAAATACATTGTGAACTCCCGCCATTTTCTCTGGTAAGCCAACTCTATATGCCAAATTCCCGACTAATTCAAGAACAGGGAATGGGCCAACAAATCTTGGTGCTAATTTGGCTCTCCTGCCAAACCGTATCACGCTCTTCAACGGAGAGATCTTGACAAACACCAAGTCACCAACGGAGAATTTCAAGTCTCTTCTCCTCTTATTGGCATAACTCTTCTGCCTATCTTGAGCAGTTTTCATTCGTTGTTGAATGACCTTAATCTTATCTGAAGTTTCCCTCACCACATCTGGTCCAAGCACAAACTTCTCGCCAGTCTCTATCCAACATGATGGTGAGTTGCACGGTCTTCCGTACAAAGCTTCAAACAGAGCCATACCAATACTGGATTGGTAGCTATTATTATATGCAAACTCTACTAGATGCAAATGGTCATCCCATGATCCACCAAAATCCAATATACACGCTCTCAAGAGATCTTCCAAAATACGATTCACCCTCTCCGTCTGACCGTCGGTCTGAGGATGATATGCGGTACTGAGATGTAACTCTGACCCCAGAGCCTCTTGTAAGCTCTTCCAAAACCCACTAGTGAACAACGGGTCTCGGTCGCTCACAATGCTTTTAGGTACTCCATGAAATCTCACTACCCACTTCATATACAATTCTGCTAACTTAGCTGCCGTTCTGGTCGATTTGACTGGTATAAATCTTGCACTTTTAGTCAGTCGATCCACAACTACCCAAATGCTATCATGTCACGATCTAGTCCTTGGTAAACCATCAATGAAATCCATCGAGACTTGCTCCCATTTCCATTCGGGAATTTCTAAGGGCTGTAACAACCCACTAGGCTTCTTTTGCTCGGCTTTAACTAGCTGGCAATTCATGCACTTGGATATAAACTTCCCAACGTCTCTTTTCATCCCTTCCTAGTAGTAAGTCTGCTTCATATCTCGATACATCTTGTTACCACCGGGGTGTATAGTCAGCTTTGAGTGATGACATTCTCTAAGCACTTCATCTCTCAATCCATTGACATTGGGTACAACAAGCTTTCCATTCTTTCTAAGCCATCCATCTCGATCAAGCTCATACTTGTTCATCTCCTCATCGATATCCATCTTTATCTTGGAGATGATTTCCAATAGGTTAGGATCGTCCCTCTGACTAGAGCCGATCCGCTCAATTAAAGTGGGTCTGATCGTCAAACTTGCTAACATTTCTGGATCCAATTCGCACTTTAGTCTGAAATCAAACCTCGCGATATACTCCAGTTGCTTCTATTCTAGAAACATGGCCCCCAAACTGGCATGTCTTCTACTCAATGCATCAGCCACCGCATTGCCCTTTCCTGGTGTATATGCGATGTCGAAATCATAGGAAGCCAAGAATTCTAACCATCTCTGTTGACGGAGATTCAGATCTTTCTGAGAGAAGAGATATTTCAACGACTTATGATCTGTAAACAGCTCAAACCTTTCTCCCAAGAGATAGTGTCTCCACATCTTTAATGAGAACACGATCGCTGCCAATTCTAAATCATGGGTAGGGTATCTTCTCTCGTGCGGTTTCAACTGCCGACTTGCATAAGCTATTACCCTACCGCCTTGCATCAATACAGCACCCAGTCCGGTACCACAGGCATCCGTGTATACCGTCATCTCTTCATTCCCCTTAGGAATGACTAACACTGGTGCGCTTGTCAACTTGTCTTTTAGACTCTTAAATGCATTCTCGCACCTTTCATCCCAAACAAAAGCTTGATTCTTCTTAGTCAACTGGGTCAATGGTGCTGCTATCTTGGAGAAACCTTGGATAAACTTACGATAATATCCCGCCAATCCCAAGAAACTTCTTACATCTGTTGCATTCTTGGGCATAGGCCAATCCTGTACCGTAGCCACCTTCGTCGGGTACATGGCAATACCATTCTTTGATACAACATGGCCCAAGAACCTCACTTCCCTCTTCCAGAAGTGACACTTAGAAAGCTTTGCTTTCAACTGGTGTTTTCTCAACACCTCCATCACTACTCTTAAATGTTCCTTGTGTTCTTCCTCTGTCCTCGAATAGACCAAAATATCATCAACAAACACAAGGACAAACTTATTCAACTGATCTCTGAATACCCTATTCATAAGATCCACAAAATATGTTGGGGCACTGGTCAGCCCGAATGGCATGACCAACCACTCATAAAATCCAGACGGCGTTCGAAATGCCGTTTTAGCTATACTCTCAGCTTCCACTCTAAGCTGATGAAAACATGTCGCGAGATCCAACTGAGAAAATACTCTCGCGCCACTTAACTGATCGAACAAATCATCTATTCGCGGTAGAGGATACTTGTTCTTCCTCGTCACTTTATTCAACTCGCGGTAGTCTACACACAAACGAAGGGAACCATCCGCCTTGGTAGCAAACACAACTGGTGCTCCCCATTCAGAAACACTCATTCTGATAAATCCCTTCTTCAAAAGATCGCTGACTTGCACCTCGAGCTCTCGCTGCTCTCTTGGTGCCATACGACGAAGTGGCATCACTATAGGTCTGGCATCTTTTACCAAATCAATACGGAACTCAATCTCTCGGTGTGGTGGAAGTCCGGTCACTTCTTCGAAAACATCCGGATACTGGCCAACCAAGGGCAAACCTGACAACTCACTATGCGTAATATCGAGGGAGTTTAGAAAACTAGCCAATACCCCCTCACTGGGTAGACCACCAAATATTATCCTCCGCCCATCATCCGCTCTAGCTGTCACTAAAAAGCCCTCACAGTCTACCACCACCCCGTATCTTTGGAGCCAATCTACTCCCAAAATAATGCTAAACCCAATAAAGCCCAAAACAAAGCAGTCACAAACAAACATGCATCCATGACTCGACAAGACCACATTACGACAAATCATGCTAAGGTTAGTCGAACCACCAATCAGATTCGTCACTACTAAAGGTCTATCGACGATCTCGGGCTCCAATCCTAACCTATCTACCAGGTCACTAGATATGAAAGAACTGGAAGCTCCGGTATCAAACAAAACTCTAACAGGAACATCATAAACAGAAAGCATACCTTGAATGACGAAATTCTTTCCCTTCTCCGCCGCAGTTGGGGCATTCGACAAAGAAGGAATAGCATTAAGAGCATATGCTTTCACCATTTGCTTTTCTTTAGGGGGCTGTGGACACTTGTCCTTGTGATGTCCCATTTGGCCACAGTTGAAGCACTTCCTATCCGCTGGCTTGGCCCGACAATTACTAGCATAATGGCCCTTCTTACCACAGCTGAAACACTCAACATCTTGCTTATTCTTTTTCTTCTGGCCATCCTTAGCTTGGTTCTGCTTTCTCTTATTCTGGGAACCACCCTTGCCTCCACCACTTGCTTGTGGCTTTGGCTCATCTGCGGATGCAACCTCAGTCTTCGGCTTAGGGTAGAGACTCTCTGATCTTAATGCTTTCCCCACAATCGACTCAAACGTCTCATCGATGTGGTTAATAAGCCTTTCCCCTAAGTACTGATCTAACCCAGTTATGAATTTCTCATTCTTCTTCTCGGCAGTATCAATAAGAGATAACCCATACTTTGATAAAGTGTCGAATTCAACAATGTACTCCGAGACAGCTCTGCCATTCTGCTTGAGCTCCAAGAATTTCTTAAACAGTACTGACTTCTGAGCAACTGGAATGAACTTCTCGCTAAAGCGAGCTTTAAACTGCTCCCAAGTAATCTGATCTTCGGGAGTAGCTGCCTTTATAGCATTCCCCCAATTCATTGCCCGCCCTTGCAACTGACGGGACGCTAGCTTTCTCTTCATCGCATCCTCGATACCCAAATCCTCGAAGATACGTTCGCAACTATCCAACCAATCCTGAACATCTGTGGCCGACTCCGTTCCGTGGAACGGCTTCCCACCAAGGCTAGTATAATCCTTATTCAGCTTGGCGAAGTCGACTGTTGGCGCCTGCACTATTGGACCACCACCATTTCCACCATTGGGAGCTGCCCTCCGTACATCTCTAAGCATCTCTCTTATGAGGTCAGTAAACATTGTCCTCATGTCAGCAGCATTCCCATTATTGGCTCCCCTACCAGCACCTCTAGTATCTCGGCTCATCGTCAATCTGAAAAAGGAAACGATTAACGACTCCATAGTGGTGCTAGTGCAGTACGACTTCATCCTTATACTAGTAATAGTATATATATATATATATATATATATATATATATAGCTTTTAAAAACCAAAGTAATCACAAATACGCTCTCTCGTATACGTATATTATCTCTCCCTGATAACTTCCTAAGGTTAACTACGCAACCTAGAGCTCTGATACCAAGTGTGACGGCCCGCCCCGCACCAGCCTGCATTTCCTCCAAAAGTGCGCTGTACACATGCCTGACTAGCACGGGACGGTCGTCAGGAGAAAGGAAAGAAGGGAACGAACTAATCAAGAACCTGTGGAATGTCTCACAACGCATGGAATAAAATATAATATAATATTAATAATATACTTGACATAAAACAGGTGAGACAGTACATAAGCTGATAATTAAAATCAACATCAACATCAGAGCAGCGGAAATCCAAATACAGCTTATTACAACTTTCCAAATTTACTGTTTCTAAACAAAAGAAAGCTAAAGTGGAAGATGCACCACTAATGCCCAAGTAGTGATCTTCAACAACACAGGGAGAATACTATATATATATATATTACGTGGAAGCCTCCTGCTCGTCTCCGGATCATCAACCTGTGCATCTCCAGCTAACCTGTCTCTAGTCTGCTCGTGTGAGCACCCAGAGTAATAAGAGGAGACATAAAACTCTGGGTCAGACATAAAGCCTGGTATGAGCGATAAGCATCTAAACAAAACAATAACAGGTATACTAAACCATACCTGAACCTGGACCTGCAACCAAAGAGTTAGTACCACATACCGTACAGTACTCTAAGGTGCCATAATAAATAGTGTAAAGAATACGGGGGTGGGGTGTGTATGTCATAATGATAACAAACCAATCAACCATAGCAACCATCCTCACATCCCTCACTCAGTGCGTAAAGCATACGATGTCCACCACTGTCAATCGCTAGACCCATTGAAGTAGTGATGGAGTTCGACTTGCACAACTACTGCTACTACCAAGCTTACCACGTGGAGGCATGACCAAATCTTTACAAATGACCCCACTTCATTGGTTTATAGCCCTTTAGTTGTACCTAGGCCATTGCAGCCCTGAATCCGTTCATGTACTTCCCATGCATAGTGATCCAAAGTCATAGACATCGATAGCCCCTTGGCACACGTCCCGCAGCAAAGCCCAACTCATGAAGTGAACTCGTTGGTTCCCAACTGGATCCTGAGCTCTAACTTCCATTTGGACTACCTTTGCATCTCGGGTTTCTGTCATCACCGGATCGGTTCGGATCCCCTCTTAGCCATTGGTTCGGTTCGGCCTTTAGCTCCACATCATCAACGCGGTGCAGTTCGTGGCGTCCATCTAGTAGCGGTTCGGATCGGCCTCCTCCAAGCACAACGGTTCGGGTCGCACTTTCTGCTCACGAGTGGTTCGGATCGTGGTCACCTCACTGGGTCGGTTCGGGCTCCTCTATTCAAGTCAGTCCATTGGGTTCGGGTCACCTCTTCGTGAAGCAACATGGATCGTCTCGCGAAGTCTTGATCGGATCGAATCGGCACCATCGGATCGGAGTCCCCCACAAAAGCAGGTCAGATCGGTCGCTATCATCGGATCGTGGTCTTCAAGCATCGACGGATCGGGTCGCGCCATCGGTTCGGATCGCCCTTACTTCCACCGATCCGGTCCGGTTCGGGCTGACTTCCTGCAGTTCTTCCAGCAAGCAGTTTACGCCATTCGACGGCGTTTTTGACAAATCTAACACTTCTAATCAAGCATAGAACACACCATAGAGTCATAGCAACGTGTAATTGCAACCACAAACAGAAAAACAACAATCCAAATGAATCAAAATGGATCAAAAGTGGCTAAAACCTCACATTTACCTATAATCCCTCTTAATCATGTTTAAGCACATACTTAGCAAAACTTAATCAAATCGAACCAAATTTCCAACAGAAGCATAAAACATTATTTAAGAATTTCTAAACATTTTTCCAGATTTTATTTGTGTATAAATTCGCTAATTAACACTAATTACCCCTTAATCAACCGTAATTAGTGAGAAATCATGCAAATCACTCACCTTTGCCACAAAATAAAACACCAAATCTGAAATACTCTCTGTTTGGGTCGAATTCCTATGTATAGCAGCAGCTCCAACCTTGCTCTGTTGCTATTTGGCCTTATTTTGATGTAGTTTAGGCTTAATCTTCACTAAAAATGTGTTTTGGAGTGGTTTTAGAGGATGGAAGCCATTACTAAGGTCTCAAGAAGGTTTGTGGCGGCTCAAAACTGAAATGAAAGTGACTTCCTAATCCTAATCAGCCCTCCTATGCCTCTAAACCCGAAATTCCCCTCTGGGCCTAGCTGCTAATCACCCGGTTAAGCCCAATTAAGCTGTTTTCGCCATCTGAAACTTGTTTCAGCCATATCTCCCAAACGGTGAGTCCGTTTGGCTATTATGACCACTCTACGGAAAGAGAAACCATCATTCGGAGCCAATGGAAGTGGTTTCAAGTCAAAATTCCTTTCTAGTCAAAAGTTATGGATAAAACAGTACCAACTAGGGGTAACATGGTCATTTAAAAATCGGGAAAAATCACGGACATGGGAAATGACCCTAATAGTCGTCTCCCAAAGTTACATGACCATACGACTTCGTATGTGATAGAAATAAATATTCTACGATCCTATGATGCGTAGAATGCGGGTCGTTACACCCACAAACAAGTTGGTGATCGGCAAGGTCTTCCATACCAAGCTTCGAATGATGCCATACCGATGGTGGCTTGGTAATTGTTGTTTTAGGCAAATTCCACTAAAGGAAGGTGATCCTCCCAAGTCCCTCCGAAGTCAAGAACGCACAGTCTTAGAAGATCTTCTAGTACTCTATTCACCCTTTCTGTCTGACCATCAGTTTGGGGGTGATAGGCCGAGCTCAAGTATAATTGTGTGCCGACAGCTTCTTGCAGGCTCCGCCAAAATTCGCTCGTGAAGATGGGATCTCTGTCACTCACTATGCTGGAAGGTATTCCATGGAGTTGAACTATTTCCTTGAGATAAAGAGAAGCTAGAGACGAAGCAGTCCTTCTACTCTTGATAGGTATTAAGTGGGCGCTTTTGGTAAGCCTGTCCACTATTACCCAAATGCTAGTATTGCCTCTTCTTGACCTAGGCAACCCGTCAATGAAGTCCATTGAAATGCTATCCCACTTCCATTACGGGATTTCTAGAGGATGAAGCAGTCCTCCAGGCTTCTTTTGTTCTGCCTTGACCTGTTGGCATGTCACGCACTTAGAAACGAAATCTGCCACGTCCTTCTTCATACCGCTCCAATAGAAAATTCTCTTTACGTCCTTGTACATCTTGTCTCCACCTGGGTGTATTGTCATCTTGGAATGATGTTCCTCCTCGAGATCCTTCTTCACTAAATCCCAAGCTTGTGGGACGCATAGCCTTCCATCCCGTCTTAACCAACCCTTATCATCGATGGAGTACCTATTGAGGTGACTGGAATTTTCACCCCTAATTACTTTATCAATCACATCCACAAGCTGCGGGTCTTCACGTTGTGCGGCCCCTATCGAGTCTTAAAGAGTGGGTCGTACTTCTAGGGATGCCAATAAACCAGGAACAAAATCAGAGGAGGGCCTAAAGTCAAAACTGGCTATATACTCCAAGCTTTGCCTTTCTACAAAGAGAGGGCTTAGGGTCAGTTTCTTTCGGCTCAACGCGTCTGCTACTACGTTGCCTTTGCCAGGAGTATAGGAAATCTCAAAGTTATACGAGGCAAGGAACTCCATCCACCTTTGCTGCCTCAAGTTAAGATCTTTTGGCGAGAAAAGATACTTCAACGATTTATGGTCAGTATATAATTCGAACTTCTCACCTAGGAGATAATGGCGCCAAGACTTAAGCGCAAAGACGATGGCGGCCAACTCAAGATCGTGGGTTGGGTAGTTCTTTTCATGCACTTTCAATTGTCTTCCACCATAAGCTACTCCCCTCCTTTCTTACATCAGAACAGCGCCTAGCCCCGTACCACAAGCATCCGTATATACTGTGAACATTTTTCTTCCATCCGGCAAAGTCAGAACTAGGGCTGTTGTGAGAGCCCTTTTTAATCATTAGAAAGCAAACTCGCAATCCAAATCCCAAGTGAACGCCATATTCTTCTTTGTTAGCCTTGTGATTGGAGCTGAGATTTTCGCGAAATCCCTAATGAACTTTCGGTAAAAACCGGGTAGCCCAAGAAAGCTTCGGACTTCGGTTGCATTTCTTGGTGTCTTCCAATCTTGCACTGCCACCACTTTCGCGGGGTCCACAGCTAACCCCTCTTTGGACACTATATGTCCAAGAAATCTTACTTCTCTCCAAGAGTGGCACTTCCAGAATTTGGCTTTTAGCTGATGAACTCGAAGAGTTTCCATGATCTCCTTCAGATGCTGAGCATGTTCTTCCTCATTCTTTGAGAAGATCAAAATATCGTCTACGAAGACCACCACGAACTTATTGAGGAATTCTCTAAACACCCTGCTCATTAGGTGCACAAAATAAGCGGGTGCGTTTGTCAAACTGAAAGGCATGACAAGCCACTCGTAGAAACCGTCTGGGGTTCTGAATGCCGTTTTATCAATGCTATCTTCAGCTACCCTTAGCTGATGGAACCCAGTAGCCAGATCAAGTTGGGAGAAGACCGACGCACCTACAAGCTTATCAAACAAATCGTCTATTCTAGGAAGCGGGTGCCTATTCTTTTTAGTCAGCTTGTTTAGCTCCCTATAGTCCACACAAAGACGTAGTGAACCATCTGCTTTGGTGGCGAACACCACTGGAGCACCCCATTCCGAGATACTCCTTCTTATAAACCCCTTCTCGAGAAGCTCCTTAACTTGCTTACTGATCTCCTTTCTCTCCTTTGGATCCATGTGTCTGACAGGTAAAGCTACGGGCTTTGCATTATCAACAAGATATATGTGGAAGTTTATTTCCCGCTTCGGAGGTAAGCCTTTCACCTCATCAAAGACATCTGGATATTCCCGGACCACTCTAACCGACTGCAAATTCTCAACAGAAGCGTCAAGCGACTCTAGATAACTAAGCATAACAACATTCAAGGGATTACAAGAAATTTCTAGAGTGTTACCTAGCCGAGTCAAGACCCTAACCACTCTTTTCTCAAAATCAAGAATGGCACCAATACTGGATAACCAGTCCATGCCTAGGATTAGTCCATATCCTGAGAAGCCCAAAACAAAGGCACTACATCTAAATTCAACACTTAGAATAGAGATTTTCAAATCCAAGAAAACCATCGACAAATAAGCCGAACCCCCAATTGGATTTGAAACAACCAAGGGATCTTCTACCATACTAGTGTCTAGGTGCAGAGATTCTACTAAAGCAAATGAAATAAAGGAGTGTGATGCACCAGAATCAAAGAGAGTGCGAACTGGATGATCATAAAGATAAACTAAGCTTTCTACGGAAATATTTCTACCTTAGGTTCTCAAGATAGGATTGAGAAGATAAGCAGGATAAAACAAAGCATCTATGAGAAGAAGTTAAAGATGTACCCCCAAAAGGTCCTGCTTGCGGGCCTTGCCCTTGCTTCTTAGGGCAGTTCTTGCTGATGTGTCCAATATTACCACACTGAAAGCATGCTCCCATCTTCATCTTCTTCTTTCTACAATCCTGGATTATATGCCCAACAATGCCATAGAAATAACATTTCCTTTTCTCACGTGTCTTGTTATTATTGTTGTGGTCCTTTCCTCCTTGACTATTATCCGTCTTCTTGTTCTACGATTTTTCCGCTTGCTGTTTCGTGTAGTGGAGGAGGAGGAGTAAAAGCGTCTGTAGCTGGGGAGTAGGGACCCCAGACATGCTGAAACGAAAAAGGAAAGATTCAAGACAAAAGGATAGAGAGATAGTGCATATGGCTTTGGGGGACTATGCCTTTTAAAAACAACACTTTTTCTTGAAATCGATGCCTCTTTAAACTTCTTTTTGAAAATATTTTCAAAAACTTTTATCTAGTCTGGTAAATCTGTGCTCTGATACCAAGTATAACACCCCACCCTCCATTAAGGTCACTCACAAAGGGAATGCCTTAACTTTGGTGGAGGTTTGTAAGTAACAGTCACAGATAAAACACAAGACAAATATAAACACATATATAAGCAGCGGAAAACAACAGACTTTTTATTTCATAAATACGTGTTCATAAAAAACATTTCCATAGCTGTCACATAATAACTCCCAAAAACATTACATCATCATTTCTGTCATGTTTATTAAATAAAGAAGCATAAAACATAATTAAAACTGCATAAATCCCCATGATTGTGTCCAACAGCCATAGCCAAAGCAAGAGAGTCCAAACCGTACATCTACTATCTTGAAGCTTGCAAAGAGTCTGACTAAGATGAGTTGTTTCCTCCCTGTCGACCTGGGGGGGGGGACGCAAGAAATGAAGACAAAAGAAAATAGGGTCAGACATAAAGCCTGGTAAGTCTAGTGATTCTTCAGTATGAGAATAAGAATAAGGGCATGATAAGTATAAACTAGAAATAGGAGAGTGTCATAAACTAAGACAAAGCAGTTTGAATCGAATATACTATCGCACCCCATACTATATCTCTGCACCCACTTGTATTATCTTAACTGGCACCCATGCTGGAGGTAAAGTGATCCCCTTTTCTTAAGATCGGCTCCTACTCCGATAATCATCTATGTCTTACGGCCCCCAAAGATTGTAGATACCTATGCTGGCCCCACCATGGGGTGTATCAAGTCCCATGGTGGCGACCCGACACAAAACTAGAGATGCATAGGTTATACTACCGGTGCCCCCAGTGCCCTATTTGTCTGCTCTGAAGTGTGTGCACGCCCGCACTCCATTAGAACCCACACTGTTGCACCCACCGCCGTCGCTTTTGACCGCGTACAATCAGCCCAGTAATCGTGCCCCACCCTGCCTAGTTTCAGGGTACCATGATACCTAATTGGGTTACTGTTGAAATGGTTCCCCGATACTAGGGTTTTCTAGTCAAACATGTTAAGTGGTTAAGTGCTTGTATTTACCTAACCCCACCCATCAATTTCATTAACATGTTGAATCGGTTAAGTGTTTTAGTTAACTTAACCCTACCATCCTGACAGTTTGTCCTTCGCTTTTTAAAGCACCGACCACTCACATTAGACAGGTATTGTTACGGTTAATGGATGTGCCGGTCGGTTCCGGGCAGATTTACACCGTAACTCAGTCTAAGCTCGGGTCCTTATTGGGCTTCATGCTTAACCACCCACATTGGATAGGTATTGTTGTGACTACTGGACAGCCGGGCGGGTCCGGGCAGGTTTACACCACAACTCAATCCAACCTCGTGTTAAGCATACTCGTATTTTCTAAATTTACATATTTGTCTTTATCACTTAATATATGTAAATTTGTCAACAATTAAATGCTTTGGCCCACTTTCCAAGTTTAACATTTTTGGTATAAAGAATTTATACCATTCAAGTGCCACCAATTTTTGGCATGTGACAAACATGCCAATTCCATATATTTTGAAATTTTCCCAACGCTACCTCGTCTAAATATTAGGCTAACAATCTTAGCCTAATTTTTACATTCGCATGATTTTCAACATAAAATATTAGGCTAAAAACTTAGCCTAATTTAGCGTACACAAAATTGGCATAAAGGAGTTCATTAACATAAACATGACATAGGTGTAAACTTGGCATTTTTGGCATAATCAATATGAACATCATAGGTGTGAACTTGCAAAATAGCCAACATGAATGTCATAGATGTGAACTTGCAAAATAGTCAACCTACATATATGTGAATTTGCAGCATAGCCTAAATCAACTTATATATGTGAACTTGCATTGAAATAAGGGTCTAACCAAATATATGTCACATGAATTAGCATATGATTTAGACAACATAAGCCTAAACATGTTTTGGATCTAGGAATAGTATCGAGCATCACTTAGCATATGACAAGATATGACATTTTCATAAGTATGTTTAACTTTATGACAAGGGTGTGAATTAGATCCAATCACATATCTAATTACAACATGAAACATGTACTAAAGTGGATCTTAACATGGATCCAATTAGGAACTTGCAACTTTTGCATAAACATAGGAGCATGTATATGAACATAACCATTTAGGCATAAATGTTCTAGCATAAAGTATATACATGAGGTTCTAATTACAAACAACCTATATAATCACATAAACATGAACTATACAACTTGCTTATGATGTTGTTTTCATTCTAAAAGTACAATAAGATCAACATCAATCTTAATTATACCACAAACATCACAATCATTTCAATACATAGATATGAATTAACATTATCGTTACATAATAGCACAATTCCACTTCCAATTTACATCGAATCAAGTTTAGTTTTATTCTCATTGGAAAAATCACTATACTTACAATGAACGACGAACTTGAATTTTGGATTCTGAGTTCTGAATTTGATATGCTTTCCTTTGGGTAGACTAACGTTGTTTTGATTCGTGTTTTACTTTAGTATTGGCATGTCTCTAAGCTTTCCAACTGACGGCCACTCCTAGTTTCTTTCCAGCAGTATGGCGGCTCTAGTACTATATTATTTGTGTGAATTTAGGTTTAGACTTGAATTGTATTTATAGAATTTTAAACTGATTAGAGCCATCGATGAAGCTAGAGTGAATCCAGACCATCCATCTCAAGAGAAACCAATCAGAAAGCGACATGTAAGCCCTAGTGACACAGCTAAGCCCCAGAAATCGACCAGAACCCGACCAGGCCAGCCAGGGCCTGACCATGCAGGTTTCTGCTCGGCCTGGGCGCACTTGGCAGGTGCGCCAGTGCAAATTTATACTGGCGCACTTCCCAAGTGCGCCAGTGCAATTTTGTTTTGGCGCACTTCCCAAGTGCGCCAGTGCATTCTGGCCCATTTCTGTTTTTTCTGCCTAACTTCGTTCGTCCATATCTTCTTCATACGATATCTGTTTTACGCAAACTCGGACTCTATCTCAAGCAGAATTCCGAGAGGAACACAATGGCATAACCCGTTTCCCTTAATTCCATCATTTATAATTAATTATACTTTAATTTTTTAAGTTACAGTTAACAAAAAATTCGGGGTATTACACTACGCCTAACACATATATTCTCAAACCCCGACAAAACATAGACAAATGAGTCGTACCACCAATGGGGTTTGAGAAAACAACAGGATCCAATACCATACTAGTACTAAGGTGCACAGACTCAATCACAGAATAAGATATAAAAGAATGCGAAGCGCCAGAATCAAAAAGAGTTCTAACTGATGTCTGGAAAGAGAAATCATACCTTCAACGGAAACTTTCCTACTTCTATCTGGCGTGCTAGCCATGAGAGCATGCACCTGCCCTCCAAAAGATCCTGCCCTTTGACCCTGTCCTTGCCTCTTCGGGCAATCCTTGACAAGATGTCCGACCTCTCCATAATGGAAACAAGCATTCTTTCTTTTCTTGCATTCCTTGATCAGATGACCTTCGCGTCCGCAATGATGACATTTCCTCTTATCTCGAGTTTGGTCGTTCTTACTGCCCTTCATTTCTTGTTGTTATTCTTTCTTGGGTCACACTTTCTTGTTTTGTGTTTCCTCAACGTTAGCTCTTTCTTTTTGCTCTTATCTTCCTCATGCGTTAATGCCATATCAACGAGTTTCTCAAAAGTTACTCCCATCGGAATATGAGACATAGCCAACCCATGGAGGGGTTCATTCAGTCCTCTAGCAAACCTCAAAGCTTTCTTGTGTGGGGTATTCGCTAGCTCCAAACCAAACCTCGCCAATCGGTTAAACTTATTAACATACTCTTTCACGGACATGGCTCCTTGCTTAAGTGCCAAAAACCTTTCCATTTGCATGTTTTTCTCGACTTGAGAAAGAAACTTCATTTTGAATCTCTATTGGAAATCATCCCATGTCTCTACTGGATGCCATGCTTGTGTCACTACCCACCAAAATGAAGCCACATCTTTCAGCTGACAAACGGCTAGCTGATTCTTCCTACGATCGTCAACTTCAAAAATTCCAAATAAATCCTCCGTCTCTTTAAGCCAATTCTTTTCTTCTACAAAAGTCTCAGTCCCTCGAAATTGCTTTACATCCATAGCACAAAAATCTTTGCACATCTTAGAGAAATTATCAGTACGCGGAGGAGGAGGAGGAATGACGACTGCAGCTTGGGGAGGGGCGTCTGGTTGGCCTCCGGCAAGCGCTGTAGCCTCAAGATACCTGTAACACCCCACTCCCGCTATGATCACTCACTAAGGGAATGCCATAGCATCGGTGGAGTATTTTAGTGAATATAGAACAGAAAAATTACAACAAGACAGATATAAATAGTACTTGAAATTTAAAACATCATCTCATAACAGCGGAAGTAAACATGTCTGGTTACATCATAAAACCACAATAAAAGTCAAGTACAATATCCATCAAAATAAAGAAGTACATAATCCCACTCTCTCATACAATAGCCGGGACAAAAGAAAAGATAACTGGGTAACTGGAGCTTTACATCTATCCAAGCTCCTAAAGACTGGAACAGCAATCCGATCAAGCTCCACTACTGCTAGGATCCACCGTAGGACCTGAGGGTTGGGAAAAAGATAAAAACAACGGGGTCAGACATAAGTCTGAGCGAGTCCTATAACTTTAACAATACAATCGTTAAAGTAACCAGAGAAGACATAAACTGATATACGGTAACTAATGGGGATGAATGGCTACACTAAGCAGTCAACTAAACTAAGATAAACGATAAAGACGCATCTACCCTTCCAAAGGTAATTTACTAAACTGCACCACACCAGTCGTTCCTAACTTAAAGGTTGATCCCACCCATGGACTTATAAAATTAACTTAATAGTTCTCGCGTACCCCTAGGTGACTAAGTAGACGCCACGGGGCCCTACAATCCACTAGGCGTACACACTACTCCCATTCGATCGGCTCCCTAACGTAGATACCCGTGCTGGCCCCACCGTGGGGTGTACCATTCCCCAACGTGGCAACCTGATAAAATTAACGGTGCACGGCTTATATCTACACGATGCAACAACGTCTTATTTACCAGCCCGGGTCCACACACGCATATGAAACCCGTTGGTCATGCGTTGCCACCGCTAACCCATTTTGGCCTCTTATAGTCAAGCCCAATATGCGTGTCCCGTCACTCGACTAGAGTCGAGCCCACTAAGATACGTTTGGGATATTGGTTGAAATGGGCCCCCAGCACAAGCCATCCCCCTAAGCTTGGCCCACACACTAGTGTTTCCCACTTAACCCTTTAATCATGTTTAATTACATGTTTCCTCTTGGTTAAGTATTTAATCATATTTTCTATTGGCAACCACTAGCAATTTCCACATACCACCCAAGGTACCCACTTAACCCCCATGCCCCACTACATGATTATCTGGTTAAGTGTTTCTTAATTGATTAACACCGTAACCGTGTAAAGGACCCCTCACATTGGACCATTATTTGTAGATGCCTGGTTAAGCCGGTAGGTTCCGGGCAGTCTTACACTACAAACGGGTCCAACCTCGTGTCTTTTACCCGTGTTACGTATTTAATTTATGATTAAGACCCCTCACATTGGACCGTCGTTTGTAGATGCCTGGTTAAGCCGGTAAACTCCGGGCAGTCTTACACTACAAACGGGTCCAACCTCGTGTCTTAATCGATTAATTACTCCTAATTAATCACCCCTATAATTTGTGTTAATTATCATGTTTATTTTAGGAATATGGGTACACCTAACTTAATAGGCAAATTCCCAACTCCAAAGTGTGGGTACACCTAACTTAATAGGCAAATTCCCAACACATAGTATGGGTACACCTAACTTAATAGGCAAATTCCCATACTATGTTCATTTATTTTATGTTATGCATAATTATATTAATTTCACACAATCTTATTAACATATGTATTTAATTAACCCCATCATTCCCACGTAATTTCGTTCTCATGACATAACACATATAAAAGGTGTCAACTTGCATATGTATGAACATGTTTCAAAGGTGCCATCTTGCATATTAACAAACACATAACTTGCATAACATGTCACATAACTTGCATATAACCTTGTATAACATGTCACATAACTTGCATATAATCTTGTATAACATGTCACATAACTTGCATATAATCTTGTATAACATGTCACATAACTTGCATATTAACAAATACATGACTTGCATATAATATGTCACATAACTTGCATATGAACTTGCATAACATACTTGCATATAAACTCATAAACTTGCATATGAACTTGCATAACATACTTGCATATGAACTCATAAACTTGCATATGAACTTGCATATGAACTCATAAACTTGCATATGAACTTGCATAACATACTTGCATATGAACTCATAAACTTGCATATGAACTTGCATAACATACTTGCATATGAACTCATAAACTTGCATATGAACTTGCATAACATACTTGCATATAAACTCATAAACTTGCATATGAACTTGCATAACATACTTGCATATGAACTCATAAGCTTGCATATGAAGAAACATACAACTTGCATAATTATCATACATGTAACTTGCATTTTATCATACATGTAACTTGCATATTAATCATATGATCACAAAACACAAAACTTGCATAACCCACATACATTAGCAAACTAACATCATGTCATATGACTTAAAATCCATTAATCCCCAAACAAAACCATATGATCTCATCATATCTCATCTACTTAGTTTAGTAATTGATCATTAAAGTGATAGAAACTCACAACTAGCAAATTTGCCCTCCAAATGAAAAAGATTAAGATGCTTAGAATGGATTAGAGGTTGATTAGAGAGTGATTAGCTTGCAACCCTCTTCATAAATTAGTGGAGGCTCCTTCTAAGATTTAATTTGGCGGCATGTAGCCCTCAATTCTATTTTTAGTATGGATTATGGTAGGTTTATGGTGTATTTATAGATTAGGTGAGTGTTTTAGGCCCTTAGATTAACCCTAGATTAGATTAGGACCCTTAGATTTCGGAAATCTCTAGAACCCAGCCCAGCCCTAGCCAGAAAACCAGACCTGGTGCACCCAGTCCCTCTGGCTCGACACGCCGTGTCGACAGGCAAGTCGACAGGCAAGTCGACCCCCCAGTCGACAGGCCTGTCGACAACCCTGTCGACATGGCTAGGGCGGGAACTTTCCCGCCTGGCCCTGCTGGTTCTATTTTAAAATCTGAATTTGAATTTTCAAATCTGTTTTTAGCTTTGAATTTTCTGCAAACTTCATTGGGCCTTAACTGGGCCATACGGACTCCGATTTACAAAATTTCGGACTCTATTCTGCGTATTTTTCCGAGACGAACGCAATGACGCAGCCCGTTTCCCCCAATTCTCACATCTGAGATTATTTATTCTGCAATTAGTGAATTTTAGCATTAACCGAAATTCGGGGTGTTACATTCTCCCCTCCTTAAAGGATTTCGTCCCCGAAATCTCTAAGCTAAGGAGAATGCATATCCTACCATCCAAACAACCATCTACTCAATCCATCAAACACAAGCAACCATTATCCTTAGAAACTTCTAATGATGTATGAACATATGCAGAAAGTGTGTGTATATGTCCGTATACTAATGCAAAATCAGGCGGTCTACTGATTCAGTCGACCTCCTTAATGCAAACCATGATAGTGCCATGCATCCAATATGTATGTGAAACCCTATTGACACATACAATTTCTATATGCGTGCACAACCATACACAAAAATGCATCATCCACATGATAACACAGCCATGATACATCCATCAATCTAACTACCACATCCATTTATGCGATATGCAACATGAAGTGACTGAGCCGATCTAGTTCCTAATGTGTGTGTATATGCATCCACGAGCAACCACTAGCAAACAATTGCATCCACATGCATCCATCAACCATAACATGTTTCAAACACATGTTTCAACCATAGGTTTTACCCTATCTAAAGGTCATAGGTACTAGCGAGAGGATATACTAAAGATAAGATAAGTACTAGACAAGCGATAAAGGAGAAGTTAAAAGACATACTCTCAAAAAGAAATGGATACAAAGAACGCATCTTCGCTTCCGTCTCCCAAGTAGCATTGCCCTCGTCTTCTCCCCATTGCACTTTAACTAGCTGAACTTCTCTGTTCCTCAACTTCCTAGTTTCTGACCCAAGGATGCGAGTAGGAGCTCGTCGAATCGTCGCATCACGCTCTACCTCTACATCTTTAAGCAAGCTCGGCTCTACCACCTCTGCGGTCTCATGTAAGCACTTCCTCAAATGTGATACATGGAATACATCATGAACACCACTAAGTCTGTCGGGCAACTCCACCCTATATGCCATCCGTCCAATCCTTTCCTTAATAGGAAACGGCCCAACAAACCTCGGTGCTAACTTCCCAACGGACCCAAAGCGAACAACATTTCCCAACGGAGATACTTTGACAAAAACCATGTCCCCAACCTCAAACTCAAGATCCGTCCTTCTCCGATCCGCATAAGATTTCTGTCTATCTTGCGCTGCTTTCATCCTTCTTCGAATCAAATCAATCTTCTCTGAAGTCTCTCTAACCATATCTGGCCCAAGCAAGATCTTATCCGTAGATTCCCACCAACATGTAGGAGATCGACAAGGCCTTCCATAAAGAGCTTCGAAAGGAGCCATACCAATACTGGACTGAAAGCTGTTATTATATGCGAACTCCACCAATGGAAGATGCTGTTCCCATGTACCTCCAAAATCTAAGATACAAAGCCTCAAAAGGTCTTCTAGGACACGATTTACCCTCTTAGTCTGGCCGTCTGTCTGAGGATGATATGCGGTGCTTAGACACAACTGAGTCCCTACCGCCTCTTGCAAACTTCTCCAAAACTCACTAGTGAAGATAGGATCTCGATCACTCACAATGCTGGATGGTACGCCATGCAATCTAACAATCTCTCTAACATAGACTGAAGCAAGCCATGGAGCGGTCCTCTTACTCTTCACGGGTATAAAATGGGCACTCTTGGTAAGTCTGTCTACCACAACCCAAATTCTCGTATTGCCCTTCCTCGATCTCGGTAACCCATCGATGAAATCCATCGAGACACTATCCCACTTCCATTGCGGAACTTCCAATGGGTGTAGCAACCCACCGGGTTTCCTTTGCTCCACTTTAACTTGTTGGCACACTAAGCATCTAGCCACATACTCGGCCACATCTTTCTTCATACCGGCCCAGAAGAAAATTCTCTTCATATCTTGGTACATTTTGTCTCCACCGGGATGAATAGTCATTCTTGAACGATGTGCATCATCCAAAATAGCCTTCTTCAAACCCTCATCTTGCGGTACACAAAGTCTACCGTCTCTATGCAACCATCCCCTATCATCTATGGTGTATCTACCCAAATGGCTGGACGACTCCCCCCTTATAAGCTTCTCTACCAACTCAACCAACTGTGGGTCGTCTCGCTGAGCCTCGCCAATCCGTCCCAAAAGAGTAGGTCTAACCTCCAAGGATGCCAACAAACCAGGTACAAAGTCAACAGAAGGTCTGAAGTCGAACAAAGAAAGAAACTCCAAGCTTCGCCGTTCCACGAACAATGGACTCAAAGATAGCCTTTTTCTACTCAAGGCGTCCGCCACCACGTTACCCTTGCCAGGGGTATACGTTATCTCGAAATCATAGGATGCTAAGAACTCCATCCACCTTTGCTGTCTTATGTTTAAATCCTTCTGAGAGAATAAGTACTTCAATGATTTATGGTCAGTGAACAACTCGAATCTCTCACCAAGAAGATAATGGCGCCAAGACTTAAGTGCGAAAACAATCGCGGCCAACTCTAGATCATGGGTAGGGTAATTCTTCTCATGCACTCTCAATTGCCTCCCTCCATAGGCTATTACCCTTCCCTCCTGCATCAAGACTGCGCCTAATCTTGTCCCACAAGAATCGGTATAAACAACAAACGGCTTACTCCCATCTGGAAGCACTAAAACTGGAGCGGTGGTCAAAGCTCTCTTTAACCGTCGGAAAGCATCATCACAATCTACGTCCCATGAGAAAACCAGATTCTTCTTCGTCAAGCGGGTTAATGGGGCTGATATCTTCGCGAAGTCTTTGATGAACTTCCTATAATATCCTGCCAACCCCAAGAAACTTCTTACTTCGGTAGCATTTCTAGGAACTTTCCAATCCTGGATAGATACTATCTTTGCGGGATCCACAGCTATCCCTTCCTTAGAGACCACATGCCCTAAGAATCGCACTTCTCTTCTCCAAAAATGACATTTAGAGAATTTAGCTTTAAGACTATGTGCTCGAAGAGTCTCCAACACTTCTCTGAGATGTAAGGCATGCTCTTCTTCACTCTTGGAAAAGACCAAGATGTCATCCACAAAGACTACTACAAACTTATTCAGATACTCTCTGAACACTCTACTCATTAGATCAACAAAGTATGCTGGGGCATTTGTCAACCCAAATGGCATCACAAGCCACTCATAAAAACCATCCGGAGTCCGGAAAGCAGTCTTCTCTATACTGTCCTCCGCCACTCTTAACTGATGAAACCCTGTAGCTAAGTCCATCTGCGAAAACACTGAGGCGCAAACCAACTGATCAAAGAGATCATCTATCCTCGGTAATGGGTGTCTATTCTTCTTCGTGAGCTTATTAAGTTCTTTATAATCCACACAAAGTCTGAGGGACCCATCCGCCTTCGTGGCAAACACTACTGGAGCTCCCCACTCCGATATACTTCGCCTTATGAACCCCTTCTCAAGCAACTCCCCTACTTGCTTATGAAGTTCTCTTCTCTCACGAGGAGCCATGTGGCGCACTGGCAAAGACACTGGTTTGGCATTATCCACCAAATAAATTCGGAAATCTATCTCCCGCTTCGGAGGCAAACCCTTCACCTCTTCAAACACATCCGGATATTCCCGGACCACTCTGACAGAACGCAAACTCTCGACCGAAGCATCGAGCGATTCAAGATAACTTAGCATAATAGATTCCATGGGATTACAAGAGATCTCGAGAGTATTACCCAAGCGGGTCATAAGCCTGACAACTCTCCTTTCACAATCAAGAACGGCACCATTACTGGATAACCAGTCCATGCCCAAAATCAACCCATAGCCCGTGAAGCCCAATACAAAAGCATCACATCCAAACTCAACGCTAAGTATAGAAATCTTCAAACCCAAACATATCATAGACAGATATATGGAGCCCCCAATTGGGTTTGAAACAACCAAGGGATCATCAACTAGACTGGTGTCTAAGTGCAGTGACTCAACTAACGATGATGAGATAAAAGAATGCGATGCGCCAGAGTCAAACAAAGTACGAACTGGATGATCAAACAGAAAAACCAGACTTTCAACGGAAATAGTTCTACCTCTCTGCTGAATCGGTGGAACTGAGAGAGCCTGAACTTGCCCCCCTGCCTGAGGTGGTGCCATAAGAGCTTGCACCTGTCCTCCTGAGGTAGACCTCGTCTTCTGCCCCTTCTTTGGGCAGTCCTTCACAAGATGTCCTGCTTCACCACAATGAAAGCAACCGGTCTTCTTCTTTTTGCGACAATCCTTGCTGAAGTGGCCTGGGGTCCCACAATTGAAGCACTTCTTCTTCTTCTTCTTCTTCTTGTCACCATTGCCTTTTCCACCCTTGCCTTGTTGTTGTTGTTGCGGTTTCTTCTGATCCCCCTTCTTCTCTGGTGCCTTAGAACTCTTATCATCCTCATGCGTAAGTGCCATGTAGACAAGCTTCTCAAAGGTGGCCCCCATAGGAATGTGAGTCATAGCTATTCCTTGCAATGGTTCGTTCAAGCCTCTAACGAACCTCAAAGCCTTCTTCTCCGGTGTATTCAACTCTATGCCAAACCTTGCTAATTGATTGAATTTGTTGACATATTCTTTCACCGTGAGATTCCCTTGCTTCAAATTCAAGAACTTCTCCATAAACAGATTCTCTTCCGCCCTTGAGAGAAACTTAGCCCCAAACCTTTGCTTAAAATCTGCCCAAGATTCAACAGGGCGTTCTCAATTAGTGACCTCCCACCAGAATGAGGCCTCTCCCTTCATTAACCAAGCCGCCAACTTGACTTTCTTTCCCTCTTCCACTTCAAAGATATCTAGCAACTCTTCCACTTCCTTAAGCCAATCTCTAGCCTCTACGAAAGTCTCTGAACCTAGAAAAGGTTTTCCTCCTATAGCTTTGAACTCCTTGCAAATCTTAGCAAAATTATCCACTCTAGGCTGAGGAGGAGGAGCGGTTGCCTCTGGTGTAGTAGCATTGGCTGGACCCGCAGCCGCGGCCCTAGCCTCTTGTAACCTCCTATACCATAGTGGTATAACTAAGCCCTCCGGGATGTTAAGATCTTCAGCCATGCTGAAACGAAAGAGGAAAAATTCAAAAAGGAGATTCCGAAAGATAAAGATATGGCTATTGGGGATTATGCTTTTCTTTTTCAAAAACTTTTCTCTTAAAAGACATGTTTTTGAAAATACTTTTTCCAAAAATAATACCTTTAATATTTTCTAAAAAAATGTATTTTTCTCAAAAATTTATCTGTTCCGGTAACCTTAAGCTCTGATACCACGTGTAACACCCCACTCCCGCTATGATCATTCACTAAGGGAATGCCATAGCATCGGTGGAGTATTTTAGTGAATATAGAACAGAAAAATTACAACAAGACAGATATAAATAGTACTTGAAATTTAAAACATCATCTCATAACAGCGGAAGTAAACATGTCTGGTTACATCATAAAACCACAATAAAAGTCAAGTACAATATCCATCAAAATAAAGAAGTACATAATCCCACTCTCTCATACAATAGCCAGGACAAAAGAAAAGATAACTGGGTAATTGGAGCTTGGATAGATGTAAAGCTCCAGTTACCCAGTTATCTTTTCTTTTGTCCTAGCTATTGTATGAGAGAGTGGGATTATGTACTTCTTTATTTTGATGGATATTGTACTTGACTTTTATTGTGGTTTTATGATGTAACCAGACATGTTTACTTCCGCTGTTATGAGATGATGTTTTAAATTTCAAGTACTATTTATATCTGTCTTGTTGTAATTTTTCTGTTCTATATTCACTAAAATACTCCACCGATGCTATGGCATTCCCTTAGTGAGTGATCATAGCGGGAGTGGGGTGTTACAATACCTACGGAACCAACCAGGTATCGTAACGACCTCGGGAATATTAGGTTCCCCAGAAGTGCTGAAAAGAAAAGGAAAAGGGATTCAAATAGAGAATCGGAAGATATTTCATACGGCTTTGGGGAATATGTTTTTCAAAACAGACTTTTCTTTTGAAAAGCTTTCTTTTAAAACGTTTTTGGAAACAATTTTCAAAATCTTTTATCTGATTCGATAACCTTCATCTCTGATACCAAGTGTGACAACCCACATCCGTTAGTGTCACTCTTTATAAGAATGCATTAAGTTTCGTGAAGCGTTATAGGTAAACAGAAATAGAAACATTACAAGACAGATAATAAAATTACAATGGAATTAAAAATTTATTTAATAGAAAAGCTTCGTGGTTCAAACCAAATTACATAATAAGTCTGGAAAACTAAAAACATAAAACTTCTGCCTTATACAAAAATCATCATTAGAGAACAATAATACATAAAAAGAGCATAATCCCTAAAATATAGCCATAATAGAGAAGATATGAAATCAAGAATTACATCTAAGTAGCTCCAAGCAGAAAAGAAGAATCCTGATCAAGCTTGAGTATTCCCACCCTTAGAACCTGGGGGGAAACAGAAGAGAAAGAAGAGTAAACAAAATGGGTCAGACATAAAGTCTAGCGAGTCCAATTACTTTTAGCATATAAATAAGTAAAAAGCATCATGACAGGAATATAAGTAGGAGAGAGATAACAGTGTCATAAGGCAGGTGTAGCAAGGGAAATAGGATAAATAGAACAACACATGTGTTGCGCTTCTATATTACTTTTTCTCTACACCAATACTAGCATAACAAGAAAAAGATGATCCCAACAAGTACAAGATAGTAAACTAAGGTGTACTTCTAGTGAGAGTTTTTTACCCCATACAATAACTGGTAGCCCAACAAAACTGATGGGTGTTACTCCCAATGATAATAACGGGCTCCTAAACAAGCAAGACTAGATGTACCCTAATTACTACCCCCAATCGATCAACTCCCTAGCTCGTAGATACCTTGTATTGGCCCCATAGTAGGATGTAACACTTCCTATAGTGGCAACCCTTTGTTTACAAGATGTGCATAAACCATATCTACAGGTGTCATGACGTATTAAACTCCGTAGACCGGACCCATGCACGCACATGACCCCGTCGGAATGCGCCGCCCACATCGCCCCACAAGTGACCTCTTATAATTAGCTCAGTAATCGTGCCTCGACCCTGACCTAGTTCAGGGTTCCCCATTTGATACCAAGATGTGTTACTGACTGAAACGGGTCCCACACCAGTTGATACAAGATTCACCCTAGGATTGCATCCCCACTACTAGGATTTCAACAGGTTATGCCTACCAGTTTAACAAGATTGCATAACCCCACAGGTTAAGTTTGCGGGCCTATATATAAATATTACACACTGCCATAAGATTTACTTAACCATCCCACTGATTCAAGCAAGTTTACTTAACCCTTACTCAAGTTAACAGGTTCATGTAATCCTTATGGATTCAAACAGGTTAAGTATTACAAGTTTATTACCATTCATTCATTAATGGTTATTACCGAGCTAGACCTCCCACATTAAGTTTGTCACTTGTGGATGCTGGATATGCCGATTGGGTTAGGAAGACTTCTTTCACAAGTCAGACTTAACCTCGTGTCTTAGCACCATTGCACGTATGTTTACACACATAGACCCCTCACATTAGATTCACCACTCGTAGACGTTGGATATGTCGGGCGGTTTCAGGTAGACTTCTTCAACAAGTGTAATGTAACCTCGTGTCTAAGCACGATTAAAGTTTCTAATTACTGTGATTCTAGGCATTTTCATTACTAACCAATTTTCATGTTTATTATGCCCTAGATTAAGATTTTAGATCAAGATATAGATTATGCCCCCAAATCCCAAGTTTTGGTTTAAGGTACAAATTATGCCCAAAATTCCCAATCATGTTTTACAATATGAATTATGGCCCAAATTTATAATTCCCAATCATTCCCAATTTCGTGTGTTCGCGTATTTCAGCGATATGCCTAGGCTCGAAGGTAGCATGGGTATAAAAACAAAAAGGGAAAGAGGGACTAGGAGAGAAGCCAACAAGAATAAGCATAGTAAATAAAATAGGCATAAGATGACATAATTAGGTAAACTAACATAATAGGCATAAGGTGACATGATTAGACAAACTAAATGATAGGCATAAGAGGGCATGATTAGGCAAAATGACAAAATGGGATATCATAAACATGCATACTGAGATCTAAGCAATGAATTAGGTGTACAAATGATGACATATCTGTTATTATTCTGATTACTAACAGACATAGGCTTAGATCCAAACTTATAGGCATGTCAAGATTACATTTTATGTGTTTATATCTAAAAATAACATAGACTTACTGTGATTGGATCTAAAGAATAGAGATTTGATTGTAGATGTTTGTAACACTCCGCATTTTTAATATAATTAAAAATATGTAAAAATATGTGTATATGCATAGATAGGTTAATAATGGTGATGTATAATGAAAATTAATTAATATATGGAAGAGAAGGAAAAATTAATTCGATAACAGTGTGCGTAACGGAAAAGATAATAAAATAAGGATACTTAATTTGAATATCAGGAATTAAGTAAAACGGACATCACCATTGCGTTCGTCTCGAAATTCTCCTTGGGATAGAGTCCAAGTTTGCCTAAATCGGACTACGTATGAAAGAGTTATGGCCTTTAGAAGATTCAGCTAAAATTCAAAATAGTTCGAAATTCGACCCAGGCAGCTGGGCGGGAAATTTCCCGCCAAAACTAGGCAGGTCGAACTAGGGGTCAGGTCGACCAAGGGGTCGACCTGGGGGTCAGGTTGATCAGGGCGTCGACCTACCCCTAGGGAGGTCGACCTATCCCCAGATCTGGGCGATTTCAGTTCCTGTGACATGTTTTGATGTGCTGTACGGGTCGGATGGCTTCTAAGTCAATCAAAGGGCTCTAAAACACTCCCTACACCTATAAATACATAGCAAGACCTAACCCTAATTCATAACAATTCCTTAAGATGCCTCCATGCCGCCAAACTTCAACCAAACATGGCCACCGTCCCAAAACTCTAAATTATTTTGCAAGTTCTTCATCAACTTTAGAGTTTAATCAAATCAAGTAGCAAAGTTCTTCATCAACAATCAAATAAGAAGATTAAATCAGCGTTCTACATCAACAAATTGTTTATTTTCCCCAATCCAGTCAAGGTGAGTGGAATTATAATAAACTTGTGGTATAATAGTATTATTATCGTTTATCATTCCCCAGCTATAAATTCAATTCAAGATTCATGTTATAATAATTGTTCTTTTATTCTCCTTCCCCTTTTATTTTTGGATCTAGGTTATCTCGAACCTAGACAAAATCTCATTATAGATATGTATGGTTGGAATATGGGAGTATTGGGGCATAACTTATTTTATGCAATCGAGGAATATAATTTGAAATTTGGAGAATTGTGGCATGACAATTATTATTGCAAATATTGGGACAGTTGGCGGAATTTGTTTGTGACTTGAAATTAAGCCTAAAAGGTGAATTAGATTATATGTATAAACGTGGGGAAATATATTAGGGAAATATTGATTTTATGAAATTGGGTATAATGGGATTTTGGAAATTGGCATGTTTGGATATGAATAACATGGAATTGGTGAATTTGGCTATAATTGAGTAATTTGGGTAAAAAGATTATTTCACGAATGGTTGTATAAGCAAAGTAGAAATGGGTTAAGTATCACTTGACATATGAATAAACTTAACCAACATATGAGGAATGATAGTAGCCTGTAAGGAACACATGTATGGAAAAATTGGAATAATAGGTATAGCCTATTAATGGGATTATAAGCATGAACATAAATTGGGGTTTTTGAGTAAAGCTTGAATTTGAGACTTGGAAATTGGTTATACCGTTAAGATCCTAGAAACATAATTAAAAATGGAATATGTTGGACAAACCATGTTTTTATGTAATTATGGAACTCGACACATGACATGAAATTGATAATTGACATATGACATCTAGAATAGACACAAACATGCTTGTGAATTGATAATTGGCATATGAAATATAGAATGGACATGAACTAAACATGAAACATGGCTAACTCGATGTTAGAATGAGTTTGCGGTGTAATTCTGCCCAGAACCGCTCGGCACATCCAGTGACCGCAAACAATAGGTTCTAATGTGAGAAGTTAGTCATAACGTGCTTGAAACCCGAGGTTAGATTGAGTTGTAGTGTAATCCTGCCCAGAACCATCCGGCACATCCAGTGACCGCAATAGTAGGTCTAATGTGAGAGGCTGGGCATTAATAATTAATTAATGCTAATGATACATGCTAGTATGGTAAGGTTAAGTCAACATGAAATACTAGACAACACTTAACCAATTTGACTCAATATATGGGTGGGTTAAGTCAACGTGAACCACTAGATAACACTTACCAATTTGACATGATATATAGGTAGGTTAAGTCAACACGAACTGATAGATAACACTTAACCAATTTGACTTGATATACGGGTGGGTTAAGTCAACGTGAACTGCTGGATAACACTTAACCAATTTGACATGATATATGGGTAGGTTAAGTCAACATGAATTGATAGATAACACTTAACCAATTTGACATGACGCGTGGGTTGAATTGAATAAGTGATTGGGGGTTAAGTCAACTTGTACACATGGGCAAAATTAACCAATACAATAGTATCAAAGCAGGAAAAGTGGGGAATGATAAGATTAAATAACAGATAAACTTATCCTAGGGATAAGAAATGAATATGACTTAAGATGTAATACAAGACTCGAAGGGTGGGACGACATATACCATGAAATAAGTTAATTTAAGCTGGAAATGTGGGAGAACACCTATACGCTATCATTTGACAAAGAGAACTTAAGTAATGCTTGAATTCATAGGTAAACCTTAGTTAAAAGGAACTAAGTAACAAACCTTAGTTAAAGAGAACTAAGTAACAGAAACTAAGTATCAAACCTTGGTTAAGAGAACCAAGTAATAAACCTTAGTTAAGAGAACTAAGTAAATAACGAGAAAGAGAACTAGGTAGTAAACCTTAGTTAAGAGGACTAAGTTGTAAACCTTAGTTAAGAAAACGAACGATTAAAAGATACTAAATAGTAAACCTTAGTTAAGAGGACTAAGTAATAAACCTTAGTTAAGAAAACGAACGATTCAAAAAACTTAGTAGTAAACCTTAGTTAAGAGAACTAAGTAGTAAACCTTAGTCAAGAAAACCAAGTAGAACACGAGGAGGAGCGAACATCCATCTGATCATGAAGAAGGCTCCAACGGTCTGGGTTACGAAGCAAGCGGCTTCGAGGGGACGTGAGGGTACTCTTGGTATCCCTCTATGAGGTTGCAGATGATCCTCCTGGGCTCACAAAGGTTAAGGTCTGCGTTAGAAGAACCTAGAGTATCCTTGGTTGCAATATAAGCAACTTAAAGACTAGGATGGACCAGCGTGAGGCGGCGATATCTTGTTTAGCCCTGTGATAGCACGTTGTCGTCTACCTACCATCTTGAGTCAATCGAGTACATGAAGCGGAAAGGCGGAGAACTCCAACAGACCATATACTTGCTATCTAGTTTGGGTGAGGTTTGGCCAATAGGTTTGTGGGGGCATAGGGGGCCTGCGTATAGTTCTCATTCTTTATTTTCTTGGGTGCCTTTCATTAGTTGAGGGAGGGGTCAAGTGGGACCATAGCCACACACAGATAAAAACAGTCCTTAGCATCTGCATCGACAGATAACTTAAAGCTACGAACTGAGTTCCGTGTTTCTTGATTAGCCCTGCCACGAGACTGTGGCCGCACATATAGAGGACATGTGTAACTAGACATCGATAACGATTCACGACACGTACGTGGGGAAAGTCTAGGAACATATATTGCTTTGGGTAGTGTATCCTAGACTAGGGGGCATCGTTCGATAGGTAGCATAATCCCTGGTTGGACCTAGGTCGCGTAAACCCTGAATCTAAGAAGATTCAATTGGTAGCATAAACCCCAGTGGCCTTGTGTAGCGTAAACCATGGTTGAATCTAGGAAGCGCTCGATAGTAAACCCTAGATTAGATTTAGGTAATACGCAGAACCTAGCAAGATCAAGAGTGGCATTCCAAACGATTTCGAGAATGGTGGCACTACACTGAAGTAGTATAGATTTACATGATGAAGCTTGTACAACATACGACAAAGGACTGTATATATACGTGGAAAGGATTACACGAGTTGGGGTATCTACATATACGTTGTATTAAGTTATCTACTAGTGGGACATGAGTATAGCCTAGAGAGCTAACATTGTTAACAATCTAATAACTAAGAAAATGTAACTGAACGGTATATGTAGGATTATACAGAAGTTTATTCTAAGTCCACTCACACAGAACTTATGTTCTGACCCCCTCCTCATTTCATACTTCCAGGTTAGGTTCATGACAGAGATGGTATAGCTTTGGATACTGATTTAGCAGTATTGTTAATAAGGTAAAGCAATATTTGAATATTATACTTTATTTCTTTCCGCTGTGAGATGCTTTACGAGTTCTGACATGTTTCTTTATCTCTGTCTTTTTCTGCAGGATACCAGAGCACCCAACTCGGGTTTCGATAGATTGGATTTTTGAAAAAAAATCGGTCTGTCAATATCCGGGTTGTTACATCAGGTATCAGAGCTTCGGTTTAGTGATCTTAGGGAGATAATGAGTGAACGCATTTGTATTTTCTAAAATATAAACATATTATATATAAACCTAAATCCATATAGTAGCCCACTAGACATGAAAAGAGTTGGGATATCTAGTTTGTACACTCAAGGAATGAACATAGGAATTTGGAAACCTTTAGGTGGTTGGGAAAGTATACAATATGACTTGAAGCTAGAGAAAGAAAAGTATCCCATAGGATGGAAACTGAAATATTAGTATTTCAGATTAGTGGGTTTAGAAGTGTAACCTTAGAAACTAGAAAAGGTTGAAAAATGAAAAATGGATTAGGAATATATATATATATATATTCGAGAGAATTGAATTCGCGAAAGTGCCTAGGAAATCCTAGTGAGTTGAAGACCCGCTTTGAGTCCAACCCAATGATAAACTTTTAAGAACTTGAATTTGTAAAAGGATTTGCGGTATTTTCCAAGATTTAATCTTAAAAGTATTTTGTTAAATGCATGTTGGGTTTTAAAGTAAAGTGGGGTATATTCTGTAAAACAATGATTTCTTGTTTTAAAAGAATTCTCTCATAAAAAGGTGCATATTATGGAGCATAAATAGCTCGCTAGTTTTCATATATGAAAAGAAGTTTTGAAATTCTATTCTGTTACCAATAAATTTTGATTATTGATTTATGAAGAAATTTTGTTGGGTGGACAAAATAAGTTGTAGGAATAGAATATATGTCTGCACCTTATAGCGAGTAGTTAAATTAACATTGTAATTAGAAACAATGTAAGCCCGATAGTTATCCTTGTCTACTCCAGCTTTGTGATTTGAAAAAAAAATGTTTTGCATTTTTATATTGTGACATGTTTTTATGGTTTGGCGAAAACAAGTTTTGGAGAAGAAAATAAAGTTTTAACACATTTAATTTTTTGAAAGAAAAATGTAATGAAAAGAAAGGACGCTAAACCATGTTTTAAAAAAGAATGGAGTAGGTAAGGATTAATGCCTAGAATAGAACGAGAGAAAGTTAAAGCTATGAATTAAACAATTGGAACCAACTAGAGATCGGTTGAGTTGAGTGATTCTCTGAGTGTCAATCTGATGTTGATTTCGGTCTTCGGGGTTGATATTTAGGGAGTTACTCTCTTGCCAATTTACAGTCAGGGATTAGCTAATATTAAACTAATGGAAAATTTCCCGTAGAATGCATAAGCATTGAGAAACCTAGGTTTGTTGCTGGAGAAAAAGTGGAAAAAATATGCTAGTAATACATAGCAAGGACTAGTAGTGACTACTAAGTAGTAAAGGGCAAGTAAGTGGGTAGATCCTGTTGTGTGGACTCGCAATTGTCTGAGATGACAAAGTCCTAAGATTCTTGGCCCATAGTAGTAGCTGTGTAGGATGTTGTTTGAGTTGAAAACAGAAAAAGCTTATTTGAAATAATAAACTTAAGTAATTGGATTAAGTCAAATAAGATAAGAAAGAGAAAAGCCTACCTAACAAGAAGCAATAAATTCAGTAAGGCAACAAATGTGACGGGAAAAGAAAATGGAAATCTTAAGAAAAAGATGAATAAATATGAAATTTTTCTAAGATAAGTTGAAAAACAAAAGAAAAGTTTTCTTATGTGATTGTGCTTGGACAGGAAAATAAGAAATCTTTATAGAATAGTTGTTTAAAATCCAAGTGCAATTAGAAAAAAAAAACGAAGGATGTGAATTTTTCCGTTTTCGTAACATAAAGAAATCGAATTTGGAAAAGTAGTTTTTTCTAAATTCGAATTTAATGATGGTTGGTAGGATTTTGGATGCGACAATTGGATGAACTATGCTCTTACTCTGTAAGAGTATGGGAAAATTTCGATGAAAAACGTTTTGATTATAAAAAAAATTATTGCATTCATATAGAACTGCAAGTATATTTAGGATGTAAGCATCATGTTTTGAAAGAGTTTTTAAAATTTGCATACATACAGGTGGATCCAGATTAGGCATACATACTTTACTATGATGTATCTCACTTTGCACATGTGCACAATGTTTGCAACAATAGGATGCACACTTGATGGATGGATATTGCAAGGGGTTATCTATTTTTACTCTTATCGAATTTTGGGGACGAAATTCTTTAAGGGTGGGAGAATGTAACACCCCGCATTTTTAATATAATTAAAAATATGTAAAAATACGTGTATATGCATAGATAGGTAAATAATGGTGATGTATAATGAAAATTAATTAATATATGGAAGAGAAGGAAAAATTAATTCAATAACAGTGTGCGTAACGGAAAAGATAATAAAATAAGGATACTTAATTTGAATATCAGGAATTAAGTAAAACGGACATCACTATTGTGTTCGTCTCGAAATTCTGCTTGGAATAGAGTCCAAGTTTGCGTAAATCGGACTCCGTATGAAAGAGTTATGGCCTCTAGAAGATTCAACTAAAATTCAAAACAGTTCGAAATTCGACCCAGGCAGCAGGGCGGGAAATTTCCCGCCAAAACCAGGCAGGTCGACCTAGGGGTCAGGTCGACCAAGGGGTCGACCTACCCTTAGGGAGGTCGACCCCTATCCCCAGATCTGGGCGATTTCAGTTCCTGTGACGTGTTTTGATGTGCTGCACGGTTCGGATGGCTTCTAGGTCAATCTAAGGGCTTTAAAACACTCTCTACACCTATAAATACATAGCAAGACCTAACCCTAATTCATAACAATTCCTTAAGACGCCTCCATGCCGCCAAACTTCAACCAAACATGGTCGCCTCCCCAAAACTCTAAATTATTTGCAAGTTCTTCATCAACTTTGTAGTTTAATCAAATCAAGTAGCAAAGTTCTTCATCAACTATTCATGCTCTTCACCAACAATCAAATAAGAAGATTAAATCAGCGTTCTACATCAACAAATCGTTTATTTTCCTCAATCCAGTCAAGGTGAGTGGAATTATAATAAACTTGTTGTATAATAGTATTATTATCGTTCATCATTCCCGAGTTATAAATTCAATTCAAGATTCATATTATAATAATTGTTCTTTTATTCTCCTTCCCATTTTTATTTTTGGATCTAGGTTAACTCGAACCTAGACGAAATCTTATTATACATACGTATGGTTGGAATATGGGAATATTGGGGCATAACTTATTTTATGCAATCGAGGAATATAATCTGAAATTTAGGGAATTGTGCTATGACAATTATTATTGCAAATATTGGGACAATTGGTGGAATATGTTTGTGACTTGAAATTAAGCCTAAAAGGTGAATTAGATTATATGTATAAATGTGGGGAATTATATTGGGAAAATATTGATTTTATGAAATTTGGTATAATGGGATTTTGGAAATTGGCATGTTTGGATATCAATAACATGGAATTGGTGAATTTGGCTATAATTGAGTAATTTGGGTAAAAAGATTATTTCACGAATGGTTGTATAAGCAAAGTAGAAATGGGTTAAGTAGCACTTGACATATGAATAAACTTAACCAACATATGAGGAATGATAGTTTAGGAACACATGTATGGAAAAATTGGAATAATAGGTATATCCTATTAATGGGATGATAAGCATGAACATAAATTGGGGTTTTTGGGTAAACCGTGAATTTGAGACTTGGAAATTGGATATGCCGTTAAGATCCTAGAAACATAATTAAAAATGGAATATGTTGGACAAACCATGTTTTTATGTAATTATGGAACTCGACACATGACATGAAATTGATAATTGACATATGACATCTAGAATAGACACGAACATGCTTGTGAATTGATAATTGGCATATGACATCTAGAATGGACATGAACTAAACATGAAACATGGCTAACCCGAGGTTAGAATGAGTTTGCGGTGTAATTCTGCCCGTAACCGCCCGGCACATCCAGTGACCGCAAACAACAGATTCTAACATGAGAAGTTAGTCATAACATGCTTGAAACCCGAGGTTAGATTGAGTTGTGGTGTAATCCTACCCGGAACCAACTGGCACATCCACTGACCGCAACAATAAGTCTAATGTGAGAAGTTGGGCATTAATAATTTATTAATGCTAATGACACATGCTAGTATGGTAAGGTTAAGTCAACATGAAATACTAGACAACACTTAACCAATTTGACTCGATGTATGGGTGGGTTAAGTCAACGTGAACCACTAGATAACACTTAAGCAATTTGACATGATATATAGGTAGGTTAAGTCAACACGAACTGATAGATAACATTTAACCAATTTGACTTGATATATGGGTGGGTTAAGTCAACGTGAACTGCTGGATACCACTTAACCAATTTGACATGATATACGGGTAGGTTAAGTCAACATGAACTGATAGATAACACTTAACCAATTTGACATGATGCGTGGGTTGAATTGAATACATGATTGGGGGTTAAGTCAACTAGAACACATGGGCAAACTTAAATAATATAACAGTATCAAAGCAGGAAAAGTATGGAATGATAAGATTAAATAATAGATAAACTTATCCTAGGGATAAGAAATGAATATGACTTAAGATGCAATACAAGACTCGAAGGGTGGGACGACATATACCATGAAATAAGTTAATTTAAGCTGGAAATGTGGGAGAACACCCGTATGCTATCATTTGATAAAGAGAACTTAAGTCATGCTTGAATTCGTAGGTAAATCTTAGTTAAAAGGAACTAAGTAACAAACCTTAGTTAAAGAGAACTAAGTAACAGAAACTAAGTATCAAATCTTGGTTAAGAGAACCAAATAATAAACCTCAGTTAAGAGAACTAAGTAAATAACGAGAAAGAGAACTAAGTAGTAAACCTTAGTTAAGAGGACTAAGTTGTAAACCTTAGTTATGAAAACGAACGATTAAGAGAAACTAAGTAGTAAACCTTATTTAAGAGGACTAAGTAGTAAACCTTAGTTAAGAAAACGAACGATTCAGGAAACTAAGTAGTAAACCTTAGTTAAGAGAACTAAGTAGTAAACCTTAGTCAAGAAAACCAAGTAGAACATGAGGAGGAGCAAACATCCATCTGATCATGAAGAAGGCTCCAACGGTCTGGGTTACGAAGCACGCGGCTTCGAGGCGATGTGAGGGTACTCTTGGTATCCCTCTGTGAGCTTGTAGATGATCCTCCTGGGCTCACAGAGGTTAAGGTCAATGTTAGAAGAACCAAGATTATGCCTTGGTTGTAATATAAGCAACCTAAAGACAAGGATGGACCAGCGTGAGGCGGCGATATCTTGTTTAGCCCTGTGATAGCACGTCGTCGTCTACCTACCATCTTGAGTCAATCGAGTACGTGAAGCAGAAAGGCGGAGAACTCCAATAGACCATATACTTGCTCTCTAGTTATGTGTGAGGTTTGGCCAATAGGTTTGTGGGGGCATAGGGGGCCTGCGTATAGTTCTCATTCTTTATTTTCTTGGGTGCCTTTCATTATTTGAGGGAGGGTTCAAGTGGGACCATAGCCACACACAGATAAAAACAGACCTTAGCATCTGCGTCGGCAGATAACTTAAAGCTCCCGACCGAGTTCCGTGTTTCTTGATTAGCCCTGCCATGGGACTCGGGCCGCACATATAGAGGACATGTGCAAGTGGACATCGATAACGATTCACAACACGTACGTGGGGAAAGTCCAGGAACATATATTGCTTTGGGTAGTGTGTCCTAGACTAGGGGGCATCGTTCGATAGGTAGCATAATCCCTGGTTGGACCTAGGTCGTGTAAACCCTGAATCTGAGAAGCGTTCAATAGGTAGCATAAACCCCAGTGGCCCTGGGTAGCGTAAACCCTTGTTGAATCTAGGAAGCGCTCAATAGTAAACCCTAGATTAGATTTAGGTAATACATGGAACCTAGCAAGATCAAGAGTGGCAGTCCAAACGATTTCGAGAATGGTGGCACTACACTGAAGTAGTATAGATTTACAATATGAAGCCCGTACGACATACAACAAAGGACTGTATATATACGTGGAAAGGATTACACGAGTTGGGGTATCTACATATAGGTTGTATTAGGTTAATCTACTAGTGGGACATGAGTATAGCCTAGAGAGCTAGCATTGTTAACAACCTGATAACCAAGAAAATGTAAATGAACGGTATATGTAGGATTATATGGAAGTTTATTCTAAGTCCACTCACACAGAACTTATGTTCTGACCCCCTCCTCATTTCATACTTCCAGGTTAGGTTCATGACAGAGGTGGTATAGCTTAGGATACTGATTGAGCAGTATTGTTAATAATAAGGTAAAGCAATATTTGAATATTATACTTTATTTCCTTCCGCTGTGAGATGCTTTACGAGTTCTGACATGTTTCTTTATCTCTGTCTTTTTCTGCAGGATACCAGAGCACCCAACTCGAGTTTCGATAGATTGGATTTTTGAAAAAAATTCGGTCTGTCGGAATCCGGGTTGTTACAATGTTGTAGCACAGATCTCTAAATACGTATAGCTTGCTGTTGAAGAAGAATAGGCTATTTTACTCTGAGTCAGGGCAGCACCTCGTTGTCGCCATTGATTTAGGGGAATTAAATAATGGGATTAGGTCCTATTTATAGCCTAGGGTCAATGAATCTAGTCAAGAAATGAGTCTACGTTCAGGAACTGAATTCTGCCCAGATCGTTGGGTCGACATGTGTGTCGACACCCCTGTTATGGTGTCGACCCATGGGTCGATACCCCTAGGGTGGGGTCGACCCCTAACGGGCCGATTTCCCCCCAATCTTCCCGCCTCTGATTTCGAAATATTTTGAATGTTTTGACTGGTTTTGTATATATATAATTCTATTATGCGTTTACAAACTTCTAGGCTTAATAACTTCTTCATACGATGTTCATTTTACGCAAATTTGGTGTCTGTCTTAAGCAGAATTACGAGACAAACGCAATGGCGTAGTCCGCTTTACTTAATTCCCATTATTTAATTAAGTATTCTTTAGTTTGTCATTATAGTGTTGTTAGAATTACGGGGTGTTACAATGTTGCTCCATGCATGCATATATATATATATATATATATATATATACAAACATGTATGTATAGTGAATATTACCGTGACATCCCTATTTAAGTTTAAAATTAAAACCACGTCCCCCCAAACTTTAAATGTAAACCAGGTCCCTAGAATTAGCTGCCACACTCTTTTTTTTCTCCCTTCCACCTTCTCGTCCAGGCACTTCCGCCTTTTTCCCATTCTGACCAAAAAAAATAAAATGCGCCAGTGACTAATAAAAAAATTCAAAAAATAGAAAATATTCCCAGAAGCATTCGCAAGAAAAAAAAAGTTGCATACTTCTGTGCAACTATTGCCAATAGTAGCATACATACATGCGTATATTCATATAGTGTTTTTATGTTGAAAATCTGGACCAATATATGCATACATGTATGCAACTATTACCAATAGTCGCATACATATATGCATACAAAGTTGAACTGAGATTCATGTGTTACGAATGGTTGCATACATGAATGCAATTATTCTGTATATATACGTGCATGTGTGCAACAAATTTAAAAGGGACGACGGCTTCTGAATATGTGCATGAATGCGTGCATGTATTCTGTATAAGAGCATAATTGTGTGCAACAATGTCTGAAAACGGCTAATGCTTGAAAAAACAGGTCAAATTTGAATATATGCATAAAAGGATGCGTATAATACTATTTAGCTACATATGTGTATGCATTTGTGTTGCAGTTTGACGCAACGCTGAAATATAAGGATGAATGTATGCAACTATGTACGAATATGTGCATCTTTTGATGTGTAAACCTGCTGTTTCGTTGTTTTTGTGATATTTTCGGTTTTGACATGGTTTTTGATTATTTTAACTCATGAATTTTTTGGCGTGTATGTTTTTTATTTAGTAATGAATTTTCGTGATTTTTTTAAGGAATTTTCAAAAAATAAGGACCTAATTTACATGAAAAGTTTGACCGGATGTGAGCCTAATTTTGAAACTTAATAAGGACTCGTGACAAACGGACCCGTATGTATATATACACACACATGTATGTGTGTGTCTTGAGTTACTGTAGCATTTATGCTCACTGATACTTGTTGGCTTTATGGCAAGTGTTGTTGCTTTGTGGCTTTGTTTACATGAGTCTTGGTGTTGTTTATGTATTTACCTTAGTCTAGTTTGGGCTGAAATGCTCTGTCCTGATCCATGTGTGTAGCTTTGACCATGTATATGTATATTTGACACTTGTACGTTCTTGATGTACCGCCATGTATACTTACATGTATATATACACATGTGTGTGTGTATGTATATATAAGTGTTGTTCTATATGTGCTTTGACACTTGCATTGAATTTCTTAGTTCATGTCCACTTACTGATGTTTGACCATATTGCCCCTACACAGAATATATGTGTAAACACATAAACATGTATGTGTATACATGCATTGCATGTACATATATTTTTTTTGTTAGACCAAAATGTGGTTCTAACACCCAAATTGACTAAAAGCAGAATGAAATAAGATCAAAAATAAAATGAACACACAGGATTTATAGTGGTTCGGCGAAGAAATGCCTACGTCCACTTGTCTTTCACTATTTTCAATGATGAAGTTGCAATTACAATGAAATATTCACTGAATTTCTCTCACAACTCACTTACAATCACTCAATTGTCTAAAAACAAATAATGAAAGAAGATTTGGATTTTCCGGGAATGCTGGAATTCGGGTTATGAAGGTGGTCGAACTCTCAAAGTGCCAACAAAAGATCCTTTTCTTTGTCTCCAGACAGGGTATTTATAGGTGAGAATTTACTCAGAACCCGATCCGGATCGGAGCCACGTGTCATCCATCCCATCAGCCTCGGGTTCGGATGGATTTCTATGTTGACAACACATCAGAGCAGTGGACGTTGTGGGTAGGAACTGGTCATAGCCGCTCCGAATAACCAGGCGCTCATGCAGGAGGGTGACGTGGAAGACATGCTCGGATCGGAAGGGTGTGCACAAGGGGTTCGGATCGGAGTACCCGATCCGACCCGGATTGACTTAGGACTAATTCCTGTTTTTACTCTGCTCCGCTCAGATCTGTTGCTCTCCGCTCCAACTGGAAATAGGTTGCTCTCCGATCTGAACAATCGTGCCTCTCTGATTCCAACAACAATAGTTCACCGATCCGAATAGCAGACTTTATCCGATCCTAACAGACGGTACCACACAGAAACAGACAGGTGTTACCACCCAACAGAAACAGACGGTACCAACAGAAACAGACAGAACTAAGTGTACCCTAAAACCCTACCCCAAGCGATCGGCTCCCTAATACATAAATATCCTGTGTCGGCCCCACAGTAGGGTGTATCACTCCCTAAAGTGGCAACCAATTGGCACAGACCTATTTACAGATGTCACGGCGTCTTACATCCTCAGAGGTAGACCGGGATCCATGCACGCACATGACCCGGTTGGAACGCACCATCAACACCCCTCGCCATTATCAGAATGAACCACTTATAATTAGTTCAGTAAGCGTGCCCGGACCCTACCTACTGTTGGTTCAAAGTTTTGATACCAGAAGGGGTTACTGACTAATATGGGTCCCAAACAACAGATGACACAAGTAATTCCCCTCCTAACCTTGTGTCCCCAGACTAACAGTTTTCAGATTAATTTATTTACAAGTTCAGACGTACAGAATTCAGATTTACTAGTTCACAGATTAAGTTAACAAGTTTTCAGACTAACAGATCAGATGTACAGATTTTTCTGATTTGTCTAACTTTGTATTGGGCCTACAGATTCATGGACGGGTTTTCTACACCTATTAATCCAGTTGGTCTAACCCTATTTTCCCCCAATACGTTTTAGACGTCATTCTTATCTTAGATTTGCATTAATTAATTATTACTGCCCAGACCTCTCACATTAGGTCGCTAGCTTGTGGCCGCTGGATGTGCCGGGCGGTTCCGGGCAGACTTCTGCCACAAGCCAGACCTAACCTCGTGTCTTAAGCAGGTTATGACTAACTTCTCACATTAGAACCTATTGTTTGCGGCCACTAGATGTGCCGGGCGGTTCCGGGCAGATTTACGTCACAAACTCATTCTAACCTCGAGTTAGCCATATTCATCTTTGCTGCCAATTAATTAATTATTTACCGTTAATGCGCATGCCCAATATATATGCCAATTCAAATTATATCAATAACAGAATGATCACATCGACTCAACTGATATAGCAGATAACAGATTTTAGCAGATTGGGTGACTTAACAGATTTAACCGATTTAGCACTTAGCAGATTTTGGCATATAACAGATTAGGAATCTCAACAGACAAATTTAACAGACTAGGCATTTCCATTTAATTAGCAGTTTAGGCCATATAACAGAACTAGCAGAATAGACAACTTAACAAATCAGCAGGATCGGCATTTCAACAGATTAAGCGGATTAGCAGAGCAGATAACAGATTTAGCAGATTTGGCATCTTCAATAGACTTAGCAGATGACAGATAACAAATTAGGCATATCTACAGATTTAGTTTAGCAGATTTAGGCGATTCAACAAATTTAGCCTACACTTATATGCCAAATCATGGTCATAATTCATAATTCAACATAGGCTACAGATTTTTAGTTAAACATTGCATAGTACAGAAGAATCTCTAAAAAATCCAAATCATATGCCTAGATTCACATAAAACAAAGGTTGAGTAGATGATCATGGGTAGACCTAACTCAATAGGTAAATTCCCAAATCATGGTATGAATTATGCCAAGTTATAGCCTTTATTGCTAATTATCCAAAAATCCATATTTAGGCGTGTTCACATTTATAGTTATCCTATTTTAATATAGGTCCTTCATGTCTAAACAACATGTTCGTTTCAGCCCAAGTCATAATATGTCCAAGGATCTAGATCTAAGAAATGTCCTTTAGTTCAGATCTTAATATTCCAGATATTACAAGTCATATATTACCATATGATATTCCCAAACTGTCATATATGCTCAGATCTAGATCTAGTTTACAACCTATGTCCTTTATTCAATTCAGTCACAGATCAGTCCAATTTATGCCTTAGATTTATGTTCTAGGTTCCAAGTTCAACCTATGTTCTTTCCTTAAATTAGTCACATATCGGTCATGCCCAATTTATGCACATTCATTTGATTGTCCCAAACATTTTAGCGTATGTTGATCTCTTATGAGATTGGCTCAGGCTCGTGGTAGCCTGGCTATAGAACAGAAAGAGGAAAGAGGTACAGAATAAGATAAATCAAATCAGAACAGAACAGATATAACCTCAGATTCAGGTTTAGAATTCATGTCACAATCAAAATTAACGTTTATAGCGGAGAATAACTGTACTTGCCTTGATTGGATTAAAGAAAGAACTTTAGTTGTTGCAGAATTGTTGCAGAAGCTTTTATCTCAAATTTGAATTGAATTGCTTAGGTTGATGTTGATTAGCTTCTAGTTTTGATTCTAGCAGAGTAGCGACGCCATTTTTATTTTTATTAGAACAGAGGCAGAGAAGAAGCAGAATAGAATTGTGTGTAGAGGAGGCTAGGTCTTAGGATCTATTTATAGGTGTAGATAGTTGTTTTAGGCCTTTAGATAAACCCTAAAACAGATCAGAACCGTCAGAATTCGTCACAGACAGCCCAAAAACCCATCCAGATGCACCCAGGCCGACATGGCTCGACCAGGGAGGTCGACCCCCAGGTCGACTCCCCAGTCGACCTGGGGGGGGGGGGAGGTCGACCCCTAGGTCAACACCCAGGTCGACTTCCCAGTCTGGGGGGGGGAGGTCGACCCCTAGGTCGACACCCAGGTCGTCTCCCCAGCCGACCTGGTCTGGGCGGGAATTTTCCCGCCTGGATCGTTTTCTGCATTTTTGAAATCTGTTTCGTTTTTCTGATTTTTCATGAAACTTCTGAAGGCCATATCTCGGTCATTCTAACTCCGATTTACGAAATTTCGGACTCTATTTCGCGTATTTTTCCGAGACGAACGCAACCGCGAAACCCGTTTCCCTTAATTCTGATTTTATATTTTAACTATACTCAGATTTGTAATTCTTAAGTTCACAGAAAATACGGGGTGTTACATTCTCCCCTCCTTAAAGGATTTTGTCCCCGAAATCTTCAAGTCAAGAAGAATGTATATCCTAATCATCCAAACAACCATCTACTCAACCATCAAACACAGGCATTCATTGTCCTTAGAAATTTCTAGTGCTGTATGAACATTTGCAAAAGTGTGTGTATATGTTCCTTATCTAATGCAAAGATCAGGCGGTCTACTGATTCAGTTGACCTCCTTAATGCGAATTATGTTAGTGCCATGAGACTAATATGTATGCAATTTTACTATTTGATACATATCATTTCTATATGAGTGCACAACCATCCACTCATATGCAACATCCATGTGCTGATTCAACCATTTTGCATCCATAAAAATTTAAAATGCTCACACATCCATATGCAGTGTGAGAGTGTTTTCGAGCCGATCTAGTGCCTAGTGTGTGTATATGCATCCACGGGCAACCACTAGCAACCACTTGCATCCACTTGCAACCATCAAACATAACATGTCTCAAACACATGTTTACACCCATTAGTTTCTACCTAAAGTTCGAAGATTCGATCGATAGGATACAGTCGAGTGATGGAGCGAGTACAGAAAAAAACTTGATTCCTATCAGACATTGGTTGAGAAAATAATTCCCCTAAGTGTCAACCCCTAAGACCGAAATCAACATCAGATTGACACCCAGAGGGTTACCCTCTTTAGACAATGTCAAAACTGGAAATTTTATCAGAAGTATTCTGATATTTACAGACTACTGATACATATCAGGTTCCTAATGATTCTTCGGAAGCTAAGCATGATAAAATCATATCCCACAAAACCTCAGAATGTATGCGTCATACTTGGTGCCTAACACAGATATCTCTCAAAACCCAATCTCAAACAGATGAGCCATAACCCTTATGGGTCTGAGTCTACAGCGGAATTCAGAAATAATACTAGTATTAAAGTGCAGAGTATCGATTACAAAATCAAAATACAAGAATCAGAAAAAGTCTTAACTCCATAATCAGATAAAGAAATTAAACCTACTATAGAAATTTTCCTACTCCTATCCTAGCCACTAGCCTCAAGAGTGTTCGCCTGCCCTCCTTGTCCTCGTCTCTTCGGGCAGTCCCTAGTGAAGTGTCCCATCTCCCCACAGTTGAAGCAAGCGCCCTTCCTTTTTCTGCAATCCTTGTTCAGATGAGTCGAGCTTCCACAAGTAAAGCACTTTTTCCCCTTCTTATCTTCAGACTTCTCATCCTTCTTTTGTGTTTCCTTTTTGGGCCCCGCTTTCTTATTCTGTGGTTCTTCCTTCTTTGTCTCTTTCGGGCCCTTGTCTTCCTCGTGCAATAGTGCCATGTCCACCAATCTCTCGTAAGTCGCTCCCATGGGTACATGGGTCATGGCTAGGCTGTGCAGTGGCTCGTTTAATCCTTTAACAAAGCGGAGAGCCTTTTTATGCTGGGTGTTGACTAAATCCAATCCGAACCTAGCTAGTTGGTTGAACTGGTTGACGTATTCCTTGACCGTCATACTTCCTTGCTTAAGAGATAAGAACTTTTCCAATTGCAAACTCCGTTCAGCTTGCGAGAGAAATTTTGTTTCAAACCTTGTTATGAAATCCATCCATGTCTCAACCGGCCTCTCGGCGTTAGTGACTTCCCACCAGTAGGAAGCTTCGTCTTTGAGCAGCCATACCGCCAACTGCACCTTCTGCCTGTCGTCCACCTCGAAGATAACGAATAGATCCTCAGTTTCTTTGAGCCAGTTCCTCGCTTCGACGAATGATTCAGTTCCCTTGAAATCCTTTCCACCCATGGCCCTAAAATCTCTACAGATCTTTGAGAAAGAAATTGCACGAGGAGGGGGCGGAGGAGGAGGGGGATCATTTGCTGGACCTGCGGCGGCGGTCCTAGCCTCAAGATATTGACGAAACCAGCCGGGTACATGAACACCCTCTGGTATCTCAGAAGCTTCAGACATGCTGAAACGAAAAAGGAAAGGTTCAATACAAAAAGGACTGAAAGAAAGATATATGGCTCTTGGGGATCATGTTTTTCAAAATAAGCTTTAATTTTGAAAATACTTCCTTTTAAAACTTTTTTGAAAATAGTTTTTCAAAAACTTCTATCTAATATGGTAACCTTTAGCTCTGATACCAAGTGTAACACCCCACCTCCGTTAAGGTCACTCACAAAGGAAATGCCTTAACTTTAGTGGAGCATTTTAGTAAATAGAACAGAAACTTACAAGACAGATAAAACAGTACTGGAAATTTTTTAACTTTATTATAGCGGAAACAGAAATCAATATGGTTACATCCTTTCACATTTCAGATTTCAAGTACAAAATATCAGTCTTGTACAAAAGCCTTCAAAATGCATGGTTTAAAATCATAATCCCCATAGAACGGAAGCTATGCAGAGCCAAGCCATACTTTAAGCACTTCAAGCAAAGAGAAATCCGGATCAAGATAAAGTATTCCCTCCTTGGATAACCTGGGGGGGAAACGGAAGAAAAGAGGTAAAACAACAAGGGTCAGACAAAAAGTCTGGCAAGTCCAGTGACTTTCAGCATAAGAACAGATAATAATAATATGACATGAACATAAAACTGGATGAGAGATAACTATAACAGGTGTAGCAGATATAACAGAAGAACGGAATGACATAAACTACTGCTTTACACTTCTCTGCACTAATACTAGTATAACAGAATTAGGTGTCACCCTAATGTCTAAACTGAAGCAGGAACGTGTACAGAATAATTTAACAGAAACAGAATGCTAATAATGGGCCTTTACTACCCGATCAGAAACAGACAGAAGCAGAAACAGATTAATCCCTACGGAAACAGAATGTAGAATTAGGTGTACACTAGTAATGGGCCTTTACCACCCGAACAGACGGTACCACACAGAAACAGACAGGTGTTACCATCCAACAGAAACAGACGGTACCAACAGAAACAGACAGAACTAAGTGTACCCTAAAACCCTACCCCAAGCGATCGGCTCCCTAATACATAAATATCCTGTGTCGGCCCCACAGTAGGGTGTATCACTCCCTAAAGTGGCAACCAATTGGCACAGACCTATTTACAGATGTCACGGCGTCTTACATCCTCAGAGGCAGACCGGGATCCATGCACGCACATGACCCGGTTGGAACGCACCATCAACACCCCTCGCCATTATCAGAATGAACCACTTATAATTAGTTCAGTAAGCGTGCCCGGACCCAACCTACTGTTGGGTCAAAGTTTTGATACCAGAAGGGGTTACTGACTAATATGGGTCCCAAACAACAGATGACACAAGTAATTCCCCTCCTAACCTTGTGTCCCCAGACTAACAGTTTTCAGATTAATTTGTTTACAAGTTCAGACATACAGAATTCAGATTTACTAGTTCACAGATTAAGTTAACAAGTTTTCAGACTAACAGATCAGATGTATAGATTTTTCAGATTTGTCTAACTTTGTATTGGGCCTACAGATTCATGGACGAGTTTTCTACACCTATTAATCCAGTTGGTCTAACCCTATTTTCCCCCAATACGTTTTAGACATCATTCTTATCTTAGATTTGCATTAATTAATTATTACTGCCCAGACCTCTCACATTAGGTCGCTAGCTTGTGGCCGCTGGATGTGCCGGGCGGTTCCGGGCAGACTTCTGCCACAAGCCAGACCTAACCTCGTGTCTTAAGCAGGTTATGACTAACTTCTCACTTTAGAACCTATTGTTTGCGGCCACTGGATGTGCCGGGCGGTTACGGGCAGATTTACGTCACAAGCTCATTCTAACCTCGAGTTAGCCATATTCATCTTTGCGGCCAATTAATTAATTATTTACCGTTAATGCGCATGCCCAATATATATGCCAATTCAGATTATATCAATAACAGAATGATCACATCGACTCAACTGATATAGCAGATAACAGATTTTAGCAGATTGGGTGACTTAACAGATTTAACCGATTTAGCACTTAGCAGATTTTGGCATATAACAGATTAGGCATCTCAACAGACAAATTTAACAGACTAGGCATTTCCATTTAATTAGCAGTTTAGGCCATATAACAGAACTAGCAGATTAGGCAACTTAACAAATCAGCAGGATCGGCATTTCAACAGATTAAGCGGATTAGCAGAGCAGATAACAGATTTAGCAGATTTGGCATCTTTAATAGACTTAGCAGATGACAGATAACAAATTAGGCATATCTACAGATTTAGTTTAGCAGATTTAGGCGATTCAACAAATTTAGCCTACACTTATATGCCAAATCATGGTCATAATTCATAATTCAACATAGGCTACAGATTTTTAGTTAAACATTGCATAGTACAGAAGAATCTCTAAAAACTCCAAATCATGTGCCTAGATTCACATAAAACAAAGGTTGAGTAGATGATCATGGGTAGACCTAACTCAATAGGTAAATTCCCAAATCATGGTATGAATTATGCCAAGTTATAGCCTTTATTGCTAATTATCCAAAAATCCATATTTAGGCGTGTTCACATTTATAGTTATCCTATTTTAATATAGGTCCTTCATGCCTAAACAACATGTTCGTTTCAGCCCAAGTCATAATATGTCCAAGGATCTAGATCTAAGAAATGTCTTTTAGTTCAGATCTTAATATTCCAGATATTACAAGTCATATATTACCATATGATATTCCCAAACTGTCATATATGCTCAGATCTAGATCTAGTTTACAACCTATGTCCTTTATTCAATTCAGTCACAGATCAGTCCAATTTATGCCTTAGATTTATGTTCTAGGTTCCAAGTTCAACCTATGTTCTTTCCTTAAATTAGTCACATATCGGTCATGCCCAATTTATGCACATTCATTTGATTGTCCCAAACATTTTAGCGTATGTTGATCTCTTATGAGATTGGCTCAGGCTCGTGGTAGCCTGGCTATAGAACAGAAAGAGGAAAGAGGTACAGAATAAGATAAATCAAATCAGAACAGAACAGATATAACCTCAGATTCAGGTTTAGAATTCATGTCACAATCAAAATTAACGTTTATAGCGGAGAATAACTGTACTTGCCTTGATTGGATTAAAGAAAGAACTTTAGTTGTTGCAGAATTGTTGCAGAAGCTTTTATCTCAAATTTGAATTGAATTGCTTAGGTTGATGTTGATTAGCTTCTAGTTTTGATTCTAGCAGAGTAGCGACGCCATTTTTATTTTTATTAGAACAGAGGCGGAGAAGAAGCAGAATAGAATTGTGTGTAGAGGAGGCTAGGTCTTAGGATCTATTTATAGGTGTAGTTAGTTGTTTTAGGCCTTTAGATAAACCCTAAAACAGATCAGAACCGTCAGAATTCGTCACAGACAGCCCAAAAACCCATCCAGATGCACCCAGGCCGACCTGGCTCGACCAGGGAGGTCGACCCCCAGGTCGACACCCAGGTCGACTCCCCAGTCGACCTGGGGGGGGAGGGGGGGAGGTCGACCCCTAGGTCGACACCTAGGTCGACACCTAGGTCGACTCCAAAGTCGACCTGGGGGGGGGGGGAGGTCGACCCCTAGGTCGACACCCAGGTCGACTCCCCAGTCGACCTAGTCTGGGCGGGAATTTTCCCGCCTGGCTCGTTTTCTGGATTTTTGAAATATGTTTTGTTTTTCTGATTTTTCGTGAAACTTCTGAAGGCCATATCTCGGTCATTCTAACTTCGATTTACGAAATTTCGGACTCTATTTCGCGTATTTTTCCGAGACGAACGCAACCGCGAAACCCGTTTCCCTTAATTCTGATTTTATATTTTAACTATACTCAGATTTGTAATTCTTAAGTTCACAGAAAATACGGGGTGTTACAATGCCCTTCCCCACATAGGTGTCGACCCTTGGGTCGACACTTTTCAAGCAAGAGGTCGAGCACTGGGTCAATCTCTCTTGCTTAGGGGCCGACCCTTTAAGGGGAAAATGCGTAGTGGTCAAACAAAGCTATATGTAATTTTAAGTGTACGTATTCAATTTCTGCATCCTACTTGGTTAAGCAAACTTCTTCAGAATGCTACGAAACTTTGCATGTACAAAGGAAAATGTCAGAACATTGATTCAAAAAAAATTCGATAACATTTCCTGTAATTTGAAGAAGATACGAATTTTCATAGTGGACACTTCGTAGAGATCATTATAGAAGGAAACTCTCATAAAAAACAGTACGTACAATAAACTAATTATCTCAACTTCTCATATATCTTAAAGAACATCGCTACAAATAATTTCAACCAGAGGCTGCGAGAATCACTCATCTGACATCCAAAAATAAGAATCTAGAGAAAGAAATTTGAAGCAAAATAGGAACTTGAAGCTTCAAATGGCCTTCTCAAAGCCAGTAAGGAAAGTTACAGTAACATTCAACCCAAATCCTCAAAACATAGTGAATAGATTCACAAATAAAGAGCATAGATGGATTTAAATTTGGTATTAGATTGATTACCTACTGGAGCTATCAATTTGCAACTAGTTTTCACTAACTTGTAAGTATTTAGGAACTTAGATTTTGGTGGAAATTGGTTTCCTCCTTTGTTTTTGCTTATAGGCGAAGAAGGTCAAGGAGAGAAAGATGAACATAATAGAGAAAGTTCTACAAACCCTTTTTCTCTCTAATTAGTAATTAAGGCCCACCAATGCACACTTAAGCCTTAAAAAAATTACACTGATTAGCCTTGTTAAGCTATGTTTACACAACCCTTGTACCCAAATTTCTAATATTTGTGGTACATTTCACGATTAATACATATCAAAGGTATTAATAATAGTTTAGCCACACTTTTTTAAAATTTGTTTGTAAAGATTTATCATTAAAGTTTACAAATACTGACGTTTGCACATAGTTTCATTTTTTTTAAAAACACTTGCAACTTAAATGTTTTAAAAGATTTAAATAATTTTATTTTCGATATAGAAAAATTTCACAAACTTTTGAAAATTATTTTTAACTCATGCATTTATATTTTACAAAAAAAATTAACGCTTTTATATTTTCATTCGGCATTCAACTTTAAAAAACGTCGTTTGACACACAAAAAATTATTTACTTATAACTCCAAGTTCAATCAACTAATTAGTCTGGAAATCCAAAAACACTCATCTTTACCTCGAAAGTTGTTCACAACCATTTCCATCATTTATCCTTTATTTCATTTTTATTAAGTAATTACAATATATTACAAAAACCCAATTTGTTCTTATCTTTTTTAATCCTCATTGAATTCTCGTAAACCCTTATTAAACTCATTTGTTTTAGTTCCACCACAACCTCATGTATACAAATTTGTAATATGACAAGTATATAGTTATATATATAACCAACAATTTATATTTGTAAAAAATGTTTACCAAGCCCCTAAAAACTTAATCAATAATCTTTACTCAAAATTTCTCTAATGATCTCCACCTTTAATTAGTAAGCTGCTAACCTAGTTAACCAAACTCAATTTAAATTACAAATGATATTTATTTCATGGTTAATAAATTATAATTCACATTATAATTCATTAGTCGCTATAGCAGGTAATAATCTAGAATTAGGTTTGTTACACATCTCAAGGTGATCAGATCTCTTATAAGTGAGCATGTAATCCTTAGTTCCTCGAAGATACCCCTATACTTTCTTTGTAGCTTTCAAATGTTATATTTCTGGATTACTTTGATACCTTCCCAGCATTCTGAAAAGTCAGTGTGTACGACTTAAGCAGGATACTTATATTGATATAGCGGAAGTAATAAACTAACTAGTAATCTACAATATACGCAGGTAAAAGCTAAGCTATAGAAATATATCACAAATAAAAGTAAATGCGATAAGTAAAGACACCGGAATCTTATACTGGTCCGGACTTCCTACCCTACGTCAAGTCTCAAAGCTCCTCTTCGGAATTCACTATCACCCCCTCTCTTATCCCGGAGGAATGGGTTAAAATACACCCGAGCACCAACAAGGATGTCCATGCCTGAGCACCCACACAGGACTTCACAATTTAAAAAGGTTTTTGACTCTTGAATGTGTTCTCTAATCAACATGGAATAGTCGTGATGAAGTACGCCCTTCCTATAATCTTATCCTCAAGTATTTGATATGTTTGCAAAGATTGAAGGAAGTTAGTTGCTTGTAGAATCAAGATATGTGAAATGTTATCAAGGATTCAACAAGTACTTGAATTTGAGAGAGCTTTAGATTGCAATGAATATAGAAGAGCAAATCAGAAAATAGATAGAACAGAATTAGAATTCCTTAGTTGGAAAACATGTTTTTGTTGTTTATATAGTAGTAGAAGAGTAGCATTTCTTCATGAAGGATTTCAACAAAAAGTTGCGTCCATTTCCATTTGTAATTGAAGAGGAATCTCTTCATGAAGGAAGGTAACTCTTCATAAAAAAGGCTTCTGTTTTGAATCAGTCAACTGGTCTAAAATAATCAGTCGACTGGTTGAATCATACTTTAAAACGTTTATATTTAAAATCATTCAAAACTAGCTGTTATTGTACAGAGATAGGCTGTCCAGTCGACTAGTTGAATTTCTACCTGTTGACTGGTACAGCTGACTCTGTACAGTCATGACTTTTTGAAGCCTTTTTATACATATATATATAATTATATCTTGTTTTGTATATTCGTGTTATACTTGAGGATATATTTTAACATAATTCTAACACGACTCAACACACACACACACACACACACACACACATATATATATATAACCTTATGTTCATGACATGATTCCCATTGCTCTTCTCTTTGTTAACATTAATCAAATTTCTTGTTTTCAACATTCTCCCACTTTTTGATTGATGACAACATATTCGAATTTCTCCCCCTGAGTATTTTCTCCCCCTGAATTTCTGCAACATTTCGTTAGTTCATAAATTTATAAACTTACAGTTTTGAGATTCCTGTAACAAAATGTTGGCACACATATATGTTTTCAATACATAGATATAACTCTCCCCCTTTTTCATCGATTAAAAAGTATTTAAACACTATAAGCACAAAGTAGCTGTAAAACAGAGAAACCACTGATGCAAAATAAAACATAGTCATTACATGCATATTGTTCAACATAACCAAAACATAAAAGCTTCCTACCATAAGTTTTACACAACCAGAAGCAAACAAGTCATAATTTATTTAGTACAAAAAACTAAAAGATGCTTAAAGTAAATGACACACATATCGTACAACTAAGCTAGATTTCATCGGATTTGGTACTTTCAGTAGATGTCCAATTGATAGGAGATGTAGGTCGTTTCTCTGAATCTGTTACATGTCCTGTAGATGCAAGCGAGCATGAGATTGATTCCCACATCCTTCCAAGAAAACCCCTGATTTTATCAAACTTTTTATCCACTTTCTTGTCCATTCTTTTAAGCCTTGCTTCTAAAAGCAGTTGGTTGTGAGCTATTACATTAAGTGTTTGTCTTGAAGTTTGAGAAGATTCTGTTAGTTGGACATCTTCGAGATTAGCACGAGTAGCGCTTGATGATGGTTGATCCAAATTTCTCTTTTTCCAACTTTCTAAGCTCATGATATAAGTAGTTGGAGGGGGCATATGCATTTGTTTCAAATTCTTGCTATCTAGAACTTTTATTTCAATTATGTCAGAATCCGGTTTAGGAATTTTCGCACTTTCAAAAATTCTCATTAAGTACTCGCCATAGTGAAAATATGTAGTCATTCCATATGTATAGAGAAGAAGATGGTCCATCACTGTTTGCATACCAATTATGTTTATGTTGCCATAAGTAGCGTATAATGCTCGAAAAGTATCCGCATATACAAGATCATGTGCTCCAGAGCGTTGTAGAATTGTACTTGTAAGAACATGGTAAAGAATTATGGCACTAGGTCGCAACCCTTTGGTTCGAGATCCGTCGGAATCATCATCAATAAAGAGATGACTTACTTCATCTCTTACCCCAAATTCACAATTTAATTCCGATAAAGCTATCCCATTCGTAGGTGAATTTAAAACATGACCAAGTCTTTCAATATAAATGAAGATAGGTTGCCCACAAACAATACTCCAAACACAATTTTGTGGATTAGTGAGATTTTGATGATCCAAATTCAAATTAGCCAAGAATAATTTTATCATAGTGACATTGATTTTGATGTTGTTTTGAGAATAATCTAAGAGTGAATCAAGTCTACCTTGTTGAGCTAGTTGTTGTAAGCCATAGGAATTAAAGTCTTGAAATTTTGCAAAAGGCCTCAGGATGAGTTTCGGATTTGATAAAAGCTTCCACCTTTTCTTAGCTAAGTCATTCCATAGTCATTGATCGATAGAGGATTCTACTGGCTTCTTTGATCATTTTGTTGAGGATGATCCAACGCCTCTTTGACGTTTAGGAGGTGCCATGATAAATTTTGGAATTTTTAGGATTTTTAGAAGCTTTTAGATAAGTTGAGAGATGAAGAAAAACAGGGGTAGTGGGGTTAAAAAGACCGAACTGTAGCAGGAAAGTTTTCCTTTTTTTACTAACCAGTCGACTGGTACATATATAACCAGTCGACTAGTTATATATAAAAGCAACAACGGTTTTTTATTTTGACTTCTTTTTATATATAGATATATATTTATGACTATTAAAAAGAAAACATGTAGTTTTATTACGCAAGACGACGGAAATACATAGTTACTCCAAAAATAAGCTCTTGAAATTTTTGCATTATGGATCAATGCAAATCTTATTAACCAAAAGAGAATATTTCAATTATTATTCTTTTGATGAGGTTGATTTTCTCGGAGTCTTGGAGCTAGCTCCCTCATTCTCTTGATAGTTCTTTTCCCATGAATTCAGATTCGCCTTCTTGCACTTTAGATATTTTTTTCCAAGGATTCAATGAAGTAGATGGTCTTGATGTTTCAGGAGTCGTAGAAAGAGAATGATGTCTGGGTTTGACTATAGTCAACTTACCACATACACGAAGTGCGACTGTTTCTAAAAACGTTAGTCTACCCAAGATCTGTTTTTGCTCAAAAAATAATTCTCTTTGTAACCTCATCTATTCATATTGATAATGACGTATTTCGTCTATTTTATCTTTCATTGACGGAGATACCAAAACCTCTCTTCTTTTCTTGGCATCCGAAGTATATCTGGTTCGGCATTCTTGCCATCGAAGTGTTGGTTCTTTATTTGGAGTAGGGGTTGTGATAATATTAGTAGAATCTGATGATGTTTTCTTAGAGGACTTGGTTGGTGTTGATGGAGAGCTTTCTTTCTTCGACATGACTCAATTTTTTTCCAGACAATGGTTTCTATTGTTTTGATTAAAGCAGGAAACTTTTCTAAAGAATTTATAAAAGAATATATACTAATATAGTATATGCAACTGAATGGTAAAACTAGTTTTATCCATTTCTTTAAACCGAAATTAAATAGCTAAAAACTAGGTATAACATGCTAAATGAAAGGCTCTGATACCAATTGAAAAGTCAGGGGCGACGATGAATGAATAATCGCTATGCACTGGATCGATGATGGCCAATATATTTATGCAGAATTTGAAGCGCAATAACCACAGTAGCAGTAAAATAATTTTAATAGCAGTGGAAATATAAATCACACAGTCGATTTATACTGGTTCGGACTTCCCGTCCTACGTCCAGTCCCGAAGCTCCCCTTCGTCTTTTTAACTATCAAAACAACCCTCACTTCATCCGGAGGAACAAGTTTACAAACACCACTTGATTTCACGGGCCACAAGCTTACCCACTTGATTTCACAGGCCACAAGCTTACCCACCAGATTTGAACGGGCTACAGGCTTACCGAAATTTCTAATACAAAGTAGTAGATGGTTGACTATATATTGTGTCTTCAATACACGAAGTAGTCACAATGTAGTACAACTTCTACAGCCTTCAATAATAATAATGCAGATTGAGTGCGCAGAGGCTAGGAAGTGAATTTTGACCAGATTGGAATATTTGTGGAGTGATGTTGCATTGGTCTTATATTTGCTTCGGAGTACATATGAAATTTGAGCATTTGAAAGCAATATGAGAATGATTTTGAAAGGAGAGTTGTTGTTTTCTTTGCGAGATGTTGAAAGGTTTATATAGTTATAAACAGAAGCCTTCAAATAGTTGCTATTCTTCAGTGAATCCCCTTTGGAAAAGAAGCGATTATTCAATAAATTCAATTGGTTGAAATAGTGCATTGAATGGTTACTTGAGCTTTGCTTGTAAACTTTGATGTAAATAAGCATTACTCTTCAAATTAGAAAGAACTCTTAGGTGGATTGGTAAGATGCGTTACTTCAATTTGTGAGATGCACGGTTCGATCCCCAGCAGGTGCATCTTTTGTGACAAGGCCGCCTTTCTTTTGTTTAAATGAATAGCCATTATTGTTTTTAACCAAGGGGCGTTTGGTCCAGTTGGTTAAGGCGTGCGCCTTCAAGCATGTAGACGCGGGTTCAAATTCTGGTAGGCACGCTTTATTTTTAATCTTTCTTTTGAACGGTAACATATTGTTTGGTTTGTAATTGAACCTTGGTTGGCAAGTGCTTTCTTTTGCATGAATGAACGTGTGTCTTGTTGATCAATGCTCTAGCTGGTTTGCTATAGCGCCCGGGTTCAATTCCCATGTCCTTCATTTTATTTTTGTGCTTTTTTTTAATTCTCCATTATCACTCGTTTAAAATATAATGTTCACCGTATAGTTGCTGCATGCTGCATCTGTAATCACTTAACAAACACATTAGTAACAACATCGTATAGTTGTTATCATCAAAACACAAAAATCATGTTTTCAACATTCTTCCCCTTTTTGATAATGACAATTATACGAAATTATAAATAAATAATATTATAATGCTCCCCTGCAATATTTGCTTCGTCTAAATTTATATACTCCCCTTATCAATGTGCTCAATTTTCTCCCCCTTTGTCAATCAACAAAAGGTTGAAAATAATAATTGAATTTTGGATGTATTTTAAATTAGATGGCTTCAAAGAACTACCTTTTTTGAGAAACTAAAATTACAGATATTTAAAAATTGAAAAATATCAACCTCAATATAAAAGAATGAATTAGATATACCGCATTTTGTTGCAGTTCCGTTTTCCATGAATGCTCGTTTTCCATTGTATGTAAGGAGCGCTAGCTGTGTATAATCCTTTTGATTCCTCGGGTACCTACAAAAAATAAAATCTATATTTGGTACCCACTTCCTCCTTAGGGTCCAAGAGGTTAGATCAAAGGTAACCATATCCAATAGGGTCTAATGGTACCTTTAAAAATAAAATTTTCATTATTAACTACTGAATCAAAATAATTATTGTTATATTCTCTCTATTTTTCCAATTAACAGGAACCCGATTATTTAGATAATTTCCCATATTTCCTATTAATAATTTTGTACTTCTAGAAATTTTATAAACATTACTATCCGTAAACGCACTTGGATTTCTATAAAATCCGGTTTTCGAACTATTTCGAAATTTAGTACTAGCACAAATAGTTCTATTATACATGAAAGCGTATCTAGTAATAATTTTACGATTAGTTTTAATATATTCTAAACCACTTTTGTCGTGTAATGGTCTAGAAATAGATAAAATCTTATTTAAATCATCTTGACCTTTATTGAATTTCATGAACTCACTTGTACGTTTTTCAATTTTGAATCCAGAGTCGCGATTGACATTTTTAAAACACGTTTTGCTATTTTTCAAATGATCAATTTTCTTATTTAATTCAGAATTCTCCTTCTTTAATGTACTATTCTCATTTTCAAGATGTAACAACCCGAATTTTTACAACACGTTAAATCAAGAATCAAGACAGAATTAAATTATAAATTCTGAATCAAGTGAATCGGGCTATACCATTGCGTTCGTCTCGGAAAAATACGCGAAATAGAGTCCGAGTTTTCGAGAATCGGAGTCCGTATGACCCGTAAAAGGCCCAAAGAAGGTTTCTGGGAATTTGAATTTCGGAAACAGTTTTGGGAATCAGATCTGGGGGCTAGGCGGGAAGTTTCCCGCCTAGGCCATGTCGACAGGGCTGTCGACAGGCCTGTCGACTTGGGCCCAGACCAAGTCGACAGCCCTGTCGACTTGCCTGTCGACAGGGGGTGGCCGGGGCAAGTTGCCTGGCGCACCTGTTTGTCTCACCTGGTCTTGTTCTTGGGCTGGTTCTGGAAGCTTCCGAGATCTGATGGTCCTGATCTATCCTAGGGTTAATCTAAGGGCCTAAAACTATCCTAATCTCTATAAAAAGACCCTAAACCTAACCTAAATCCCTAAAAATCAAACCTAGCAACTAAGTGCTGCCAAAATCAATTTTGATCATGGCCTCCATCTCCAATCCCTAGAGCCTATGCATTCAAATCGGGTTCAAATCAAAAGGTGCAAGCTTGCTACACCAAATAGAGGCAAAATCAACGTTGCTATGCGAGTTTCATGACGGATCTTCATCAAAGGAGCCACCTTTCTTCGTCAAAACGATTCATGCTCCTAGTCCTCTTGCCACGCTATGTAAGTTCTAGCTACTTTTGGATCAAAACGGTATTTTAATGTTGACATGGGATAAAATGAGATAAAGCATAAGTATGCATGTATGTGAACCTAACTTTGTCCCTTTTCTATGATCTATGACCTTAGACTAAGATGTAGCAACTTAATCATGTCACTCATGTTATGTTTAGCCTAGTTTATCTTGCAAGTTTGGATCTTTGTCTATGGAAGATTTGCATGAACCTTTGGGAACCATTTGACTTGTGAAACATAGGCAAATACTTGACCTTGGGGCTTATGCATGCATATGAACACAAACCCCTTATGTTTCATGCATGTTTGTGGCGAAACCTCCTTATGATATTATGCAAGTTTGTGGCCAAATCCTATATGATAGTATGCATGCTTATGGTCAATCCCTATATGACTCTATCATGCATGTTTTAAGGCCAAACCCCCCTTATGACGCCATGCATGTTTGGAGCCAATCCCTTTTGTGGCATCGTGCATGTTTTGGGGTCTACATGTAGCCATAGTATACCTACTATGTTGACTCGCTTTGCTTGCGTTGGGAAAACACGATTTTGGGTAGTTAGATAAACATGAACATGTCGCGAAATCTTAACTTGAATATGACATGTGTTTATACTTGAAAATATGACTTGAAAGATAACATGGAAGTTGACATGTAAGTATGCATAAAAACATGGGCTTGGGAATTTACCTATTAAGTTAGGTCTACCCATTGGGAATTTACCTATTAAGTTAGGTCTACCCAATTGCTTGAAAACTTGACCATGAACATGACACTAGGCTAAACATGAAAGTGGCCAACTCGAGGTTGGGTTGAGTTCGTAGCATAAATCTACCCGGACCCACCCGGCTTAACTAGTAGCTACAAACAATAGGATCCAATGTGAGAAGTTGGTCATGTCGCGCTTAAGACCCGAGGTTAGACTAAGTTGTGGTGTAAATCTACCCGGACCCGCCCGGCTTAACTAGTAACCACAACAAGGTCTAATGTGAGAGGTTAAGAGTGCATTAATTAAATTAATGCCACATGATAAGGTTAAGTAAATTTGACTAATGACACTTAACCGATATGACACGAATGGGTAGGTTAAGTGGGACCGGACTTGATTTCTTAATGACACTTAACCATGCAAGATGATTAGGGGATGAGGTTAAGTAATTTACACTTAACCAATCCGACTTGTTAATTAGATGAGGTTAAGTAATTAAGACTTAACTAACCTAAACACGGTAATTAGACGGGGTTAGGTAATTGATACTTAACTAACCTAACCACGGTAATTAGATGGGGTTAAGTAATCCACACTTAACTAATCTAAACACGGTAATTCGATGGGGTTAAGTTAAACAATTAACCAATTTAAACTTGGTAATTCAATGAGGTTAAGTAACCAATACTTAACCAACTTAATGTGATAATTTAATGGGGTTAAGCAACTTATACTTAACCAATTATACATGATGATTTGATGTGGTTAAGTGACCTAAACTTAACCAATCTAACTCGTTAATTTGATGTGGTTAAGTGACCTAAACTTAACCAATCTAACTCGTTAATTGGATGTGGTTAAGTGACCTATACTTAGCCAATCTAACTCGTGAATTTATGGAGGTTAAGTTAACCCATACTTAACCAATATAACGTGAAAACATGATAAGGCTAAGTCACGAATCACTTGAATACGCTTGACCGATTTGACTCGGTAATTTGACAAGGTCAAGTTAATTTATATAATTAACCAATCTAAAATGATAATTAGACGAGGTTAAGTTATGGATTGCTTAATATACTTAGCCAACTTGACACATGGTTTGTAGGGTTAAGTCTTGGACTTGGATACTTAGCCAATTTTGACATGGTTTGTAGACGGGCTAAGTTATGAACTTAAGTGACACTTAACCCATTAGATAAACCCTAATTCGGAGGATTAGGTAAATAACCATAGTAACAAGGATTATGGAAATAAGGCTAAGTGGTAAACCTTAGTTAAGGGAAACTAAGTAGTAATTCTTAGTCAAGGAAATTTGGACCATTTCTTAGATAGATTAGTAACCCGATACGTTAGGTCAACGTTTAAGTATGCGTGTAGGAGCAGGCTATCTGATTTAGATAAAGGCTCCAACGAACTGGGTAACGAAGCAGCGGCTTCGGGGAACGTGAGGATATTCTTGGGATCCCTCTGTGAGCTGCCAGGTCATTATACTAGGCTCACGAGAGGTTGAGGTCTGCGGTAGAAGAACCAAGAATATGCCTTGGTTGCTATGCGAGCGACCTAAAGACTGGGGTGGATAGCAGTGAGTCGACGAATACATAAGGTGCCCGAGATAGCAAGTTCGTCGATCATCTACCATCTTGAGTCAAGCGTGTACGTACGGAAAGGCAGGGAACACCCAACAGACCATAATTGCTATCTAATTATGGGTGAGGTAGGCCGTAGGATGTGGGCTGGCCGGAGTGTAGTTCTCATGCAAGATTTTCTCTTGTGTTGCCTTTCACTAGTTGAGGGAGGGGTCTCGTGGGACCATAGCCACGTGTAGAAAAGCAGACCTTAGTATCTGCATCGGCAGATAAATCTAAAGCTCCCGACCGAGTCCTGTATTTCTTGTTTTGCCCTGTGACAGGACTCGGATGGCACGATGTGATACATGTGCATACAGTTATAGAAAAACGATTCACGATGAATGCGTGGGAAAAAGGGCGCGGTTGAGGGTTAGCGTAATCCCTAGTGGCCTAGGTGGTTTAACCCAAACCGAAATACGAAAGCGTACAATAGGTAAGCGTAATCCCTAGTGGTGCTAGGTGGCGTAAGTCCTAGTAGTTCAAACGATGATTCATATGGAAGAGCCTAGCTAGAACAAGGGTGACAGTCCAAACGATTTCAAGGATAATACGACATGAGGAAGCCCGTACGAGGTACGGCAAAGGACTGAACTTATATACATGGAAAGAAACATATGATTTGAGTAACCTATATATGCGATATATTAGGTTGACATGGACCATTACACGACTTTGAGCAAGGGACATTCATGGTTAACACATGACGCGGGTAGGGATACTAGTACGAGAGGTGTAGAGCAAATATACATGTTAGAACTAGGAAGAATATACATAATAGATACCGTGGGATGTTAGACGGGGTAGATACCTTGGGATAATATACTCGATAGAAATCTGACGATGTGATACCTTGACTTATCATAACACCGTAGTTTATCATGATACCTTAGTTTACTTTGCCACAGTAGTTCAACCGGCTACCCTGGTTTATCTATCTTGTAGTTATCCTTATGTTTACTTTCAGTTTATGCATGTCATGTTACCTTTACCTGTTTTTATACTGGAAGTAGATAGGACTTACTCAGTCTTTTTGACTGACCCGTTTTGTTTCGCCTCTTTTCTTCCGTTTCCCCCCAGGTTTCAGGGAGGAAACAATGTTGTTTAGTTCGGACTTCTTCTGCTTGAAGGTCATCATGGATGGCTTGGACTTCTCTTGGCTATGGCTACTTTACTGTTTTTACTTGGGGAATAATTTATTAAAAAGTCTTTATGCTTCTTTACTATTGCAAGACAGGTTTTGATGTACTCTGATGTAAAAGGCTTTAGACCTTAATTATTGAATTTATGAAAGTTCGATTTTACTTCCGCTATTTTATATGTTCTGTCTTGTGATATTTCTGTGCATGTTTACCAATAATGCCCCTCTAAAGCTAGTGCATTCCTTTGCGAGTGACCCTAGCGGAGGCGGGGTGTTACATTTGGTATCAGAGCAGAAGGTTACTAGACTGGGCAAAAGTTTTTAAAGACCTTCTGAAAACTATTTGAAAACCGTTTACAAAGAAGCATTTTTCACGAAAATTTTCTCTTAAAAGAAAAAGGCTATTCCCCAAAGGCCATTAGCATTATCCTTGTTTCCTTGATTGAATCTCTTTTCCTTTCTTTCCTCCGTCTGTAGTCACAGTGGTTTTGACTGCGACTAGTCTTTCTAGCTGCGTAAGTGTTTCCCGTACGATGGAGGTGGTTCTCGAGAGACCGTTGCAGAGTTATGCATGAAAGGATAGTAAGAACAAGGATAAAGGATACGAGCTCAGGGATAAGCGACATGTTGGTATGGCTGAGTCCTAAAAGGAGGGAGAAAGATGAACAATGAAACCCATGACGAGAGAGTACCTTTGGCATGGTGAAACGGGACGGATAGTTAAGTATCATGGAACAGGGACAAGATCATTCGGGGGGCAATAGTATGCTCTCATTTCTAGGGTACCTCAGAAGGAGGGTAACGATCTTGTTAAAGGTTTAGCTTTTCTTCTCTATCATCCTGTCGGGACTTTGTTTTGATCACCGCATCTTTTAAGTCCGCTTCGATAGTTGAGTCTCTGCACCTTAGTACTAGCGTAGTAGAGGATCCCGTTTTTGTCTCAAGTCCTATTGGAAGATCGGTCCATTTACTCATGGCTTGTTTGGATTTGAGAATGTCTATATCAAGTGTTGAGCTTGGAAATAATGCTTATGTTTATAAGTTGTGGATGGATTCTAGGGATGAAGTGGTTATCCAGTAAGGGGTGCCACTCTCGGTTTTAGAAGGAGGGTAGTTAGACTCTTGGCTTGCTTTGGTAATACCCTTGAAGTATCGCGTAACCTTTTGGGTTCTGTCATGATTAGTTACTTAGAATCCCTAGATGCCTTTGTTGGAAATTAGAAACCCGATCGAATGGTGTTCGCTAATAAGACGGATGGTTTACTTCGATTATGTATGGGTTATGGGAATTACCCTAGTAAGTGCGCACGGTAACTTGTTTACTTTCAAGAGAAAGTTTTTCTATGTGGAATACCTTATGGTACAAGGTCCAGGATTCACTAGTGAATTTTGAGGGCTCGCATGGAATAATGTGTACGCAGTCCTGTTTGCGCCAAGTATTCTAGAAGGCGAATAAGTGCAAGTGGAACGAGAGGCGACGAGGAAATGAGTTCCAACTCATGTTATGGAAACATGAAATAAGAAGCTGCGAAATCGTGAAGTAAAAGGGGCGGTCAAGGCACGATGGAACTAAGCTCAAGGTAATGCGACTCAGGAGACTGAAGACTAAATACGTGCATGATATCTCTTTTGGGAATATATCCTCGATCCCTGTTTTTCTGTTGAGCTTGCTTGTAGGCTATCTTTTATGGATATCCTCTCGGTCCTGTCTCTGTTACGAACCCCGTACGGAGTTTGTTTTGTTTATCTTCTTGACCCTGTTTCAGGGAATCTTAGGTAGAACCCTATGGATGTAAACATATATTTGAAACATGTTATGGTTGATATGGTTGCAAATGGTTGCAAGTGGTTGCTCGTGGATGCGCGAATTTACATTAGATATTAGCTCGACTCGGTCACATTTCATATTGCATATGCACGAGTATTTATACTTGTTTATGGATGAAATTGAATGTGTTATCATGCGGATGTTGCATATGAATGAATGATTGTGCAAGCATATAGTATTTACATGACTAGGGCTATTTGCATACATGTTGGATTCATGGCACTAAATATACTTTGCATTAGAAAGATTTTTCAGGCCTGATCATTAGCATTAGCTAAGGAACATGTACACACACGTTTTGCATACATTCGTAAAGCATTAGAAGTCGTCTAAGGACAATGGTTGCTTGTGGATGATGGTTTGAGTAGATGGATGATGGATGGTAGGATATGTTCTTCCTAACTTTGAGATTTCGGGGACGAAATCCTTTAAGAAGGGGAGAATGTAACAACCCGAATTTTTACAACACGTTAAATCAAGAATCAAGACAGAATTAAATTATAAATTCTGAATCAAGTGAATCGGGCTATGCCATTGCGTTCGTCTCGGAAAAATACGCGAAATAGAGTCCGAGTTTTCGAGAATCGGAGTCCGTATGACCCGTAAAAGGCCCAAAGAAGGTTTCTGGTAATTTGAATTTCGGAAACAGTTTTGGGAATCAGATCTGGGGGCTAGGCGGGAAGTTTCCCGCCTAGGCCATGTCGACAGGGCTGTCGACAGGCCTGTCGACTTGGGCCCAGACCAAGTCGACAGCCCTGTCGACTTGCCTGTCGACAGGGGGTGGCCGGGGCAAGTTGCCTGGCGCACCTGTTTGTCTCACCTGGTCTTGTTCTTGGGCTGGTTCTGGAAGCTTCCGAGATCTGATGGTCCTGATCTATCCTAGGGTTAATCTAAGGGCCTAAAACTATCCTAATCTCTATAAAAAGACCCTAAACCTAACATAAATCCCTAAAAATCAAACCTAGCAACTAAGTGCTGCCAAAATCAATTTTGATCATGGCCTCCATCTCCAATCCCTAGAGCCTATGCATTCAAATCGGGTTCAAATCAAAAGGTGCAAGCTTGCTACACCAAATAGAGGCAAAATCAACGTTGCTATGCGAGTTTCATGACGGATCTTCATCAAAGGAGCCACCTTTCTTCGTCAAAACGATTCATGCTCCTAGTCCTCTTGCCACGCTATGTAATTTCTAGCTACTTTTGGATCAAAACGGTATTTTAATGTTGACATGGGATAAAATGAGATAAAGCATAAGTATGCATGTATGTGAACCTAACTTTGTCCCTTTTCTATGATCTATGACCTTAGACTAAGATGTAGCAACTTAATCATGTCACTCATGTTATGTTTAGCCTAGTTTATCTTGCAAGTTTGGATCTTTGTCTATGGAAGATTTGCATGAACCTTTGGGAACCATTTGACTTGTGAAACATAGGCAAATACTTGACCTTGGGGCTTATGCATGCATATGAACACAAACCCCTTATGTTTCATGCATGTTTGTGGCAAAACCTCCTTATGATATTATGCAAGTTTGTGGCCAAATCCTATATGATAGTATGCATGCTTATGGTCAATCCCTATATGACTCTATCATGCATGTTTTAAGGCCAAACCCCCCTTATGACGCCATGCATGTTTGGAGCCAATCCCTTTTGTGGCATCGTGCATGTTTTGGGGTCTACATGTAGCCATAGTATACCTACTATGTTGACTCACTTTGCTTGCGTTGGGAAAACACGATTTTGGGTAGTTAGATAAACATGAACATGTCGCGAAATCTTGACTTGAATATGACATGTGTTTATACTTGAAAATATGACTTGAAAGATAACATGGAAGTTGACATGTAAGTATGCATAAAAACATGGGCTTGGGAATTTACCTATTAAGTTAGGTCTACCCATTGGGAATTTACCTATTAAGTTAGGTCTACCCAATTGCTTGAAAACTTGACCATGAACATGACACTAGGCTAAACATGAAAGTGGCCAACTCGAGGTTGGGTTGAGTTCGTAGCATAAATCTACCCGGACCCGCCCGGCTTAACTAGTAGCTACAAACAATAGGATCCAATGTGAGAAGTTGGTCATGTCGCGCTTAAGACCCGAGGTTAGACTAAGTTGTGGTGTAAATCTACCCGGACCCGCTCGGCTTAACTAGTAACCACAACAAGGTCTAATGTGAGAGGTTAAGAGTGCATTAATTAAATTAATGCCACATGATAAGGTTAAGTAGATTTGACTAATGACACTTAACCGATATGACACGAATGGGTAGGTTAAGTGGGACCGGACTTGATTTCTTAATGACACTTAACCATGCAAGATGATTAGGGGATGAGGTTAAGTAATTTACACTTAACCAATCCGACTTGGTAATTAGATGAGGTTAAGTAATTAAGACTTAACTAACCTAAACACGGTAATTAGACGGGGTTAGGTAATTGATACTTAACTAACCTAACCACGGTAATTAGATGGGGTTAAGTAATCCACACTTAACTAATCTAAACACGGTAATTCGATGAGGTTAAGTTAAACACTTAACCAATTTAAACTTGGTAATTCAATGAGGTCAAGTAACCAATACTTAACCAACTTAATGTGATAATTTAATGGGGTTAAGCAACTTATACTTAACCAATTATACATGATGATTTGATGTGGTTAAGTGACCTAAACTTAACCAATCTAACTCGTTAATTTGATGTGGTTAAGTGACCTAAACTTAACCAATCTAACTCGTTAATTGGATGTGGTTAAGTGACCTATACTTAGCCAATCTAACTCGTGAATTTATGGAGGTTAAGTTAACCCATACTTAACCAATATAACGTGAAAACATGATAAGGCTAAGTCACGAATCACTTGAATACGCTTGACCGATTTGACTCGGTAATTTGACAAGGTCAAGTTAATTTATATAATTAACCAATCTAAAATGATAATTAGACGAGGTTAAGTTATGGATTGCTTAATATACTTAGCCAACTTGACACATGGTTTGTAGGGTTAAGTCTTGGACTTGGATACTTAGCCAATTTTGACATGGTTTGTAGACGGGCTAAGTTATGAACTTAAGTGACACTTAACCCATTAGATAAACCCTAATTCGGAGGATTAGGTAAATAACCATAGTAACAAGGATTATGGAAATAAGGCTAAGTGGTAAACCTTAGTTAAGGGAAACTAAGTAGTAATTCTTAGTCAAGGAAATTTGGACCATTTCTTAGATAGATTAGTAACCCGATACGTTAGGTCAACGTTTAAGTATGCGTGTAGGAGCAGGCTATCTGATTTAGATAAAGGCTCCAACGAACTGGGTAACGAAGCAGCGGCTTCGGGGAACGTGAGGATATTCTTGGGATCCCTCTGTGAGCTGCCAGGTCATTATACTAGGCTCACGAGAGGTTGAGGTCTGCGGTAGAAGAACCAAGAATATGCCTTGGTTGCTATGCGAGCGACCTAAAGACTGGGGTGGATAGCAGTGAGTCGACGAATACATAAGGTGCCCGAGATAGCAAGTTCGTCGATCATCTACCATCTTGAGTCAAGCGTGTACGTACGGAAAGGCAGGGAACACCCAACAGACCATAATTGCTATCTAATTATGGGTGAGGTAGGCCGTAGGATGTGGGCTGGCCGGAGTGTAGTTCTCATGCAAGATTTTCTCTTGTGTTGCCTTTCACTAGTTGAGGGAGGGGTCTCGTGGGACCATAGCCACGTGTAGAAAAGCAGACCTTAGTATCTGCATCGGCAGATAAATCTAAAGCTCCCGACCGAGTCCTGTATTTCTTGTTTTGCCCTGTGATAGGACTCGGATGGCACGATGTGATACATGTGCATACAGTTATAGAAAAACGATTCACGATGAATGCGTGGGAAAAAGTGCGCGGTTGAGGGTTAGCGTAATCCCTAGTGGCCTAGGTGGTTTAACCCAAACCGAAATACGAAAGCGTGCAATAGGTAAGCGTAATCCCTAGTGGTGCTAGGTGGCGTAAGTCCTAGTAGTTCAAACGATGATTCATATGGAAGAGCCTAGCTAGAACAAGGGTGACAGTCCAAACGATTTCAAGGATAATACGACATGAGGAAGCCCGTACGAGGTACGGCAAAGGACTGAACTTATATACATGGAAAGAAACATATGATTTGAGTAACCTATATATGCGATATATTAGGTTGACATGGACCATTACACGACTTTGAGCAAGGGACATTCATGGTTAACACATGACGCTGGTAGGGATACTAGTACGAGAGGTGCAGAGCAAATATACATGTTAGAACTAGGAAGAATATACATAATAGATACCGTGGGATGTTAGACGGGGTAGATACCTTGGGATAATATACTCGATAGAAATCTGACGATGTGATACCTTGACTTATCATAACACCGTAGTTTATCATGATACCTTAGTTTACTTTGCCACAGTAGTTCAACCGGCTACCCTGGTTTATCTATCTTGTAGTTATCCTTATGTTTACTTTCAGTTTATGCATGTCATGTTACCTTTACCTGTTTTTATACTGGATGTAGATAGGACTTACTCAGTCTTTTTGACTGACCCGTTTTGTTTCGCCTCTTTTCTTCCGTTTCCCCCCCCCAGGTTTCAGGGAGGAAACAATGCTGTTTAGTTCGGACTTCTTCTGCTTGAAGGTCATCATGGATGGCTTGGACTTCTCTTGGCTATGGCTACTTTACTGTTTTTACTTGGGGAATAATTTATTAAAAAGTCTTTATGCTTCTTTACTATTGCAAGACAGGTTTTGATGTACTCTGATGTAAAAGGCTTTAGACCTTAATTATTGAATTTATGAAAGTTCGATTTTACTTCCGCTATTTTATATGTTCTGTCTTGTGATATTTCTGTGCATGTTTACCAATAATGCCCCTCTAAAGCTAGTGCATTCCTTTGCGAGTGACCCTAGCGGAGGCGGGGTGTTACACAAGACGACTAATTCGAGATTCTGAATTATCTAAGGATGATTGTAATAAATTATTTTGTCTTTTCAACTCACAAATTTCTTTTGAAATAATTTCTTTTTCTTTTTCGAATATAGTATATTGTACGTCTATAAAATCTTTAAGATTCATTAAATTATTTTTCAAAGTAACATTTTGATTTTCTAAATAGTTTTTTCTTGTCTTAATTTTTCACTTTCAAGTTCGACATATTTCATCTTCTTTAGAATAATAAAATTAAGTTTTCCTAAATCATCACTATTTTTCATCAAAATTTGTAAAACAGAAAGTACCTTTTTGTAGTCCTCATTTTTTGTAGCTTTGTTTGTATGGGACTTGTTGCTTGCTGTGTTTCGATCACTTCTCTTTTGGCCATTATTCTATGATGTTGTGACGATCAATAGAATCCCTTGCTCTGATACCAATTGAAAAGTCGGTGTGTACGACTTAAGCAGCATACTTATATGGATATAGTGGAAATAATAAACTAACTAGTAATCTACAATAGTTACGCAGGTAAAAGCTAAGGTATAGAAATATATCACAAATAAAAGTAAATGCGATAAGTAAAGACACCAGGAATTTTATACTGGTTCGGACTTTCGGCCGTACGTCCAGTCCCGAAGCTCCTCTTTGGAATTCACTATCATATCCTCTCTTAACACGTTGAATAGATCACAATACACCGAGCACCAACAAGGATTTCCACGCCTGAGCACCCACACAGGACTTCACAATTTACAAAGGTTTTTGACTCTTGAACATGTTCTCTAATCAACATGGAATAGTCACAATGATGTACACCCTTCCTATAATCTTATCCTCAAGTATTTGATATGTTTACAAAGATTGAAGGAAGTTAGTTGCTTGTCAAATCAAGATATGTGAAATGTTGTCAAGGATTCAACAAGTAACTTGAATTTGAGAGAGCATTAGATTTCAATGAATATAGAAGAGCAAATCAGAAAATAGATAGAATAGAATTAGAATCGTTAGTTGGAAAACATATTTGTGTTGTTTATATAGTAGTAGAAGAGTAGCATTTCTTCATGAAGGATTTCAGCAAAAAGTTGCATCCATTTCCATTCGTAATTGGAGAGGAACCTCTTCATGAAGGAAGGCGACTCTTCATAAAAAAGACTTTTGTTTCAAATTAGTCAACTGGTCTAAAAATCATCAGTGGACTGGTTGAATCATACTTTAAAATGTTTATATTTAAAATCATTCAAAACTAGCCGTTATTGTACAGAGATAGGCTGACCAGTCGACTAGTTGAATTTCTACCAATCGGCTGGTACAGTTGAGTCTGTACAGTCATGGCTTTTTAAAGCCTTTTTATATAAATATATATAATTATATCTTGTTTTGTATATTCGTGTTATACTTGAGGATAGATTTTAACATAATTCTAACATGACTCAACACACACACACACACACATATATACATATATATATATACACAACACCTTGTCTTCATAACATGATTCCCATTGCTCTTCACTTTGTTGGCATTAATCAAAATTCTTGTTTTCAACACATTCCGATTGCAAAAATTATGTCTAGTCTGGTAATAGTCTATGCATGCATCAAGCTTTCAACAATAGATGCATTAGGAATTTGTTCCATTTCTTTGTGTTCCTATTCATTCTTTGGACATTGCTTGAGACTAAATTTTTCTTCGTTAGGAAATGGAACTGTAACACCCCGTATTTTATGAGAATATTAAATTAACAAATTAAATAATATTAAATTGTAAAAGCGAGAATTAGGGGAAACGGGTTATGCCATTGCGTTCGTCTTGGAATTCTGCTTGAGATAGAGTCCGAGTTTGCGTGAATCGGACTTCGTATGAAGAAGTTATGGAGTTCAGAAGATTTCAATTTTAAATAGAAAATTATATAATTGAATAATTTAATAAACAAAACAGTTCAATCTCTAAAAATCATGTAGTCAGCTGGGCGGGAAAGTTCCCTCCCATATGGGTTGACTCCCCCCAGGGAGGGTCGACATATGTGTCGACCCCCCAAGAGGGGTGTCGACTGGGGTGTCGACCCCCCTATTAAGGTCGACCCCCTCAACCAGATCCAAACAGTGACGATTTTCTGACTTGTAGCTAAGTCACTACAGCATAGGTGGAAATTTCTGGATAACTCTGTCTATTCTGGATGGTTGTGATTGCTCCTAGGTTAGTCTGACGGCTCACATAAGTCTAAACCTCTATAAAAGCAACCCTAATCCTCAACCCTAAATCACACAATTTCATTCCAAGGAGCCACCATGTTGTCCGTGATCGACCTAGCCTAGCCACCATTTCTTCTTTAATTAGGGAGCAAGCTAGAAAGCAAGTTAGAAGCTACGAATCAAATCTAATTTAGAGAATCGATAGTCTACGTCAACGGATTGCTTTTTAGTTTCAGAAATCAGATCCCAGAATTCAAGACTGTTCTGTAATTTGAAAGTTCATGTTACTTTTAGAAGTAAAAATTCAATTGTGATTCCGACATTGTAATAAATCTGAATCTGAGATTATGCCTATTTCTATCTGCCTTTCTATATCCATTGGATCTATCTCAATTGATATTATTATGTCCATTCTCTATCTCTACTTTCCTTCTTCCCTTTTGGTTTTTATAGCTAGGCTACTGCGAGCCTGAGCCAAATCTCATAAGAGATGAACCTATGTTGGAAATAAAATTGGGCGTAATATATGATTTGGACTTGACCAGCGCTAAAATTGGGCATAATATATGATTTGGACATGACCAGCGCTAAAATTTGGGAAAGTATTAAATTATGTATAATTGGGCATAACGGATTTGTAACTGATTGAGGACATAACACATATTGTATTTAAAACCTAAGGTATATCAAACATACGACTTGAGATTTGAGGCATAAAGTACATTGGACATATGACTTGGGATTTGGGGCGTAAATTGAACTGTAACATGTAAGGCATAGTACATGTTGTGATTTAAAACCTAAAAACTGGGGCATATTATATATAATAGTTTATGATTTGGGAGAAGGAGATTATGCATGAAAACCTGTAGTAAGATAGAGATAACTGTTAAACGTGAACACGCCTAAATTGGGATTTTTGGGTAAATTGGCATGCATTGTAATTAAAGGATATAATTTGGCATTGTTTATACTATGAATCATGATTGGGGGTTTTTGGAGAATATTTTGTACGGTGCAATATAACTAAACCTTAGGGTATGTGGTATATTGTGAATTATGACCACGATTTTGGGCATGTAAGTTTGTAGGCTTAATTTATGGTTAGGCGAGATATGTTAATGGGACTTTAAGTAAGGTTTAATTTGTTAAACTGACTAATGTGCTGAAATCTGTTAAAAGTGAATTTATGGGGCATAACTTGAAATTAGCTTTGTTAAAGTATAACTTGAGAATTGGAACATGACTAGTTTTGTGAATTTGGGATAATTAGCATATAATCTAGACTTGGACATGTATGGTAAATATGCTAAAAGATAAACACGCCTAACCCGAGGTTAGATTGAGTTGCGTTGTAAAACTGCCCAGTACTGCCCGGCACATCCAGTAACCGCAACAACACCTGTCTAATGTGAGAGGTTAGTGCATCACGCCCAAGAAAAACCCAAGGTTATATTGAGTTGTGGTATAAAACTGCCCAGAACCGCCCGACACATCCAGTAACCACAATAACATAGATCTAATGTGAGAGGTTGGTGCATTAATAAATCAATTAATGCTAATCAACAAGACATGTTAAGAATGGTAGGGTTAAGTTAACTAAGGCAATACTTAACCATTATAACATGTTAATCAGACAAGAAGATGGGGTTAGGTAAATTTAGAACACATAACCGTTATAACATGTTAATTAGATAAGAAGGTGAGGTTAAGTAATATCAGAACACTTAACCATTATAACATGTTAATTAGACAAGTGAGCGGGGTTAAGTTAACCAGTACAACATGATGAATGAGTAGGTTTAAGTTAATAAGAAACACTTAACCAATATGACATGATGAATGAGTAGGGTTAAGTCAATATGAAACACTTAACTAATATGACATGATGAATGGGTAGGGTTAAGTAAAACAAGAGAGCAACACTTAAACAATACAGCATGATGAACACGTGGGGTTAAGTTAATGAGAAATACTTAACCAATATAACATGATGAATGAACGGGGTTAAGTTAATAAGAAACACTTAACCAATCCAACATGATGAGTGAGAAGGGTTAATAAGAAACACTTAACCAACATGACATGATGAGTGGGTGGGTTAAGTTAACATGAATGGACAACACTTAACCAATATGACATAATGTGTAGGAGGGTTAAGTACATATCGGGTTGGTGGGTAATATTAGTAAATATAGGCCCACAGACGTTACCATTAAGTAAACATGTTTGAATCAGTGGGAGGGTTAAGTACATATCGGGTTGGTGGGTAATATTAGTAAATATAGGCCCTCAAACTAAACCAGTAAGAAACCCTTGTATGGGGACCCATTTCAGCAATAACCCACATAGATGTATCAAGGTACCCTGAAACTAGGCAGGGCGGGGCACGATTACTGGGCTGATTATAAGCGGTCAAAATATCGGCAAGGTATACGTTAGTGTATGTTCCGAAGGATTACGGGCGTGCACGTACTCCGGAGTGTAAAAAAACAGGCACCGGGTACCAGTAGTTATACACTGTGCATCTTGAATCGTGTCGGGTCGCTATCATAAGGATTGATACACCATATGGTAGAGCCAGCACAGGGTATCTACACGCAAGAGAGGGCCGATTGACATAGACACAAGGAAAATTAATATGAGTAAGGAGCCGATCGATAGGGTGGTAAGGGTACATCTAACATCGTCATGGCAATTAGGCCGATTGAGGTAAGATCCTCATACTAGATGTACACATGAAGGCTACCATAATTGCAGGGATTGGGATCGCGTTATCATATTATCATTTTACATAGATTTCTAGTTGGGACACTAGTTAGGGGGTACTGAGATATAGAAATCAGAATAACCAGGTAGTAGCGAAGTAGAGAAAGAGTAGAAGCACATTCAGTTTATCTTGCCTTTTCATATCTACGCTAATTTAATGTTATCTTATCCTTGTTATCACGGTTTTGTCTTATATTCAGTTTATTCATGTCATAATGCTTTTTCCTATTTATATGCTGAAAGTCACTGGACTTACCAGACTTATGTCTGACCTAGTTTGTTTTGCCTCTTTTCTTCCGTTCCCCCCTGGTTCGCAGGGAGGAAATGTTACCACTTAAGCTCAGTTTTCTTTCCAAGGACGAAGATAGTCGATGTATTGCTTTGGACTCTCTCTTCCACTGCTATGGCTAGTTCATGCTTTATTAGGGAATATCATTGTTATTTTTATGCTTCTTTTATACTTGGAAGTTTTTGAATCAAGACAGAAGTTCTATGTATTACTTCAAAGTATGATTGAGATAACTGTTGTAAAAGTTTGACTAAACCACATTGTTTATAAAATGACTATTTTCCGCTACTTTATTTGTCTGTCTTGTAATTTATCTGCATCCTTTACCTAAAACGCTCCACCGAAGTTAAGGCATTCCCTTTGTGAGTGACCTTAACGGAGGTGGGGTGTTTCACATGGTATCAGAGTTGAAGGTTACCGGATTAGATAAAAGACTTGAAAATTTATTTTCAAAACAGTTTTAAAAGAAGCATTTTCAAAAGAAAAGTTTTGTTTTAAAGGCATATTCCCCAAAGTCATATGCATTATCTTTTGATCCTCTGTTTGAATCCTTGTTTCCTTCTTTCTTGAGTCTCCGGGCTCCTGGCTTTCTAGGAGGTAACCTCATCGCGACATGGTTTCGTAGGCTCGATGAGACTACGATATCTGTCAAAGGGCAAAAAAGTGCCCAACTTCCATCTATAGCCGCAATAGTTTCACCTGCGGCTAATTTTCTTTCAATCTTTGTAGGGTTTTTCGTGCAATGGAGGCAGTTTTCAAGAGACTTGTCAACAAGCCACGCAAGGATAGCAAAGATGAGAATGAGGGAGTTTGGCTAAGGAACACAACCCAAGGATGAGAAACTCATGGATATGGACTTGGTTCACGAGGGAAGAAAGAATAGGAAAACCTAAGACAAGAGGAAGTGTATGTATAACGGGTCGTATAACTAAGGATAAGGGCAAGAACAACGGACAGGATTTTCAGGAAGGCAAGTGCATGCTCTCACCGCCAGCGTACCTAAGAGAAAGGTTATAGAGTTTTTGTTGAAAAAATCTTTCTTCTGATCATCCTATTAGTACTCTTTTGATTTTAGCGCTTCACATTCGTTTATATCTGCTTCCATAGTTGAGTCTTTGCACCCTAGAGCTTGTATAGTAGAGGATCCCATTTATTGTCTCAAATCCAATTGATGGTTCGGCTCATTTATCTTTGATTTGTAAGGATTTGAGAATAGCTATGTAAAGTGTTGAGTTTAAGTGTAATGCTTATGTTTTTGGTTTCATGGGCTATGGGTTGATTCTAGGCATGGATTGGTTAGCTAGTAATTGTGAAAGGAGGGTAGTTAGACTTTCGACTTGCCTCGGGAATACCCTCGAGATTTCGTACGATCCTAAGGGATCAGTTTGTCTTAGCTACCTAGAATCACTTGATGCATCTATCGATGATTTGCGATCCGTTAGAGTAGTCCATGAGTACGCAGATGTTTTTGATCATGTTAGGGGTTCATCCCCTAAAACGCTAGATGGATTTCCGCATATATCTAGTTGACAATGCAAAACCAGTTGCATTTACCTGTACGACACATGAATCCAAGGTTGGAAGGTTCCTAGAAAAGCAACGAAAGTAAGAAGTTTTCTAGGGTTGGCGGGCTGCTATAGGAGGTTCGTTAAGGACTTTGCGAAGATATCAACCCCAGTCTTGACTTTGCTAGATAGGAGCAAACCATTCATAGTATATACCAGTGCTTGCGGAACCGGGCTTGGAGAAGTTCTCAATGAAAGAAGGAAAAGTGATATGAAAAATGCGGTAGGTACGCATTTATGTTAAGCATCGCTTGTCATCCTATGAGAGGAAAGGTGAATAGGATTTTGGAAAACCTTTTGAGGAAATGTTAGCATGACACGACAAAAGTTGTAGTGCCAAGCATACTATAAGAAGAAAAGATGGAACGAGAGGCGACAGTGAAATGAGTTCCAATGCATATTCTGGAAACATAAATTAAGAAGCTACGCAATCGTGAAGTTAAGACAGTCGGAGCAATATGGAATGAGGTATATCCTTAATCACTCTTTTTTCTATAAAGTTCATTTGCTAGTCTTTATCTTTTAAGTATATCCTCTCGATCCTATTCTCGATCCTTAGGTAGAAGCCAATGGATGTAAACATGTGTTTGAAACATGTATGTTTGGTGGATGCAAGTGGATGTAAGTGTTTTCTAGTGGCTGCTCGTGGATGCATATACACACATTAGGCACTAGATCGGCTCAGTCACTTTCATATTGCATATGCATGAGTGAATTTTTATATATGAATTGAAACTTGATGTGTTATCATATGGATGTTGCATTTCTATGAATGATTGTGCACTCATGTAAAAGTTATAAAGTACGATTAGGAATAACTGCATACATGATGGACTCATGGCACTGACATAATTCGCATTAAGGAGGTCAACTGAATCAGTAGACCGCCTGATTTTGCATTAGATAAGGACATGTGCACACACTATGCATATGATCATGAAAGCATTAGAAATCTTTTTAAGGACAATGGACGCCTGTGATTGAATGGTTGAGTAGATGGATGTTGGACGTTAGGATACATTCTCCTTGACTTGGCGATTTCGGGGACGAAATTCTTTAAAGGAGGGGAGAATGTAACATCCCATATTTTCTGAGAATATTAAATTAACAAATTAAAGAATATTAAATTGTAAAAGCGAGAATTAGGGGAAACGGGTTACGCCATTGCGTTTATCTCGGAATTCTTCTTGAGATAGAGTCCGAGGTTTGCGTGAATCGGGCTCCGTATGAAGAAGTTATGGAGTTCAGAAGATTTCATGTTTAGACAGAAAGTTATATGTTTGAATAATTCAATAAACAAAACAGTTCAAATTTTAAAAATCACGTAGTCAGCTGGTCGGGAAAATTCCCGCCCATAGGGGTCGACTCCCCCCAGGGGGGTCGACATAGGTGTCGACCCCCAAAGAGGGGTGTCGACCCCCAAAGAGGGGTGTTGACCCACCTATAGGGGTCGACCCCCTCAACCAGATCCAAACAATGACAATTTTCTGACTTGTAGCTGAGTCACTAGGGCATAGGTGGCAATTTCTGGATAACTCTATCTAGTCTGGATGGTTTTGATTGCTCCTAGGTTAATCTAACGGCTCACATAAGTCTAAACCTCTATAAAAGCAACCCTAATCCTCAACCCTAAATCACACAATTTCATTCCAAGGAGCCACCATGCCGTCCATGATCGACCTAGCCTAGCCACCATTTCTTTTTCAATTAGGAAGCAAACTAGAAAGCAAGTTAGAAGCTACGCATCAAATCTAATTTAGAGAATCGATAATCTACGTCAAGGGATTGCTTTTAAGTTTCAGAAATCAGATCCCAGAATTCATGACCGTTCTGTAATTTGTAAGTTCATGTTACTTTCAGAAGTAAAAATTCAATTGTGATTATGACATTGTAACAAATCTGAATTTGAGATTATGCCTATTTCTATCTCTCTTTCTATATCCATTGGATCTATCTCATTTGATATTATTATGTCCATTCTCTGTCTCTACTTTCCTTCTTCCCTTTTTGTTTTTATAGCTAGGCTACTGCGAGCATGAGCCAAATCTCATAAGAGATGAACGTACGTTGGAAATACAATTGGGATGACCAGCGCTAAAATTGGGCATAATAAATGATTTGGACATGACTAGTGCTAAAATTTGGAAAAGTATTAAATTATGTATAATTGGGCATAACAAATTTGTAACTGATTTAGGACATAACACCTGTTGTATTTAAAACCTAAGGTATATCGAACATATGACTTGAGATTTGAGGCATAAAGTACATTGGACATATGACTTGGGATTTGGGGCGTAAATTGAACTGTAACATGTAAGGCATAGTACATATTGTGGTTTAAAACCTAAAAATTAGGGCATATTATATTTAATAGTTTATGATCTGGGAGAAGGAGATTATGCATGAAAACCTGTAGTAAGATAGAGATAACTGTTAAATGTGAACACGCCTAAATTGGGATTTTTGGGTAAATTGGCATGCACTGTAACTAAAGGCTATAATTTGGCATAGTTTATTCTATGAATCATAATTGGGGGTTTTTGGAGAATATTTCGTACGGTGCAATATAATTAAACCTTATGGTATGTGTTGTATTGTGAATTATGACCATGATTTTAGGCATGTAAGTTTATAGGCTTAATTTATGGTTAGGCGAGATATGTTAATGGGACTTTAAGTAAGGTTTAATTTGTTAAACTAACAAATGTGCTGAAATCTGCTAAAAGTGAACTTGTGGGGCATAACTTGAAATTAACTTTGTTAAAGTATAACTTGAGAATTGGAACATGACTAGTTTTGTGAATTTGGGATATAATCTAGATTTAGACATGTATGGTAAATATGCTAAAAGATAAACATGCCTAACTCGAGGTTAGATTGAGTTGCAGTGTAAAACTGCCTAGAACCGCCCGGCACATCCAGTAACCGCAACAACACCCATCTAATGTGAGAGGTTAGTGCATCATGCCCAAGAAAAACCCGAGATTAGATTGAGTTGTGGTGTAAAACTGCCTGGAATCGCCTGGCACATCCAGTAACCGCAACAACATAGATCTAATGTGAGAGGTTGGTGCATTAATAAATCAATTAATGCTAATGAACAAGACATGTTAAGAATGGTCGGGTTAAGTTAACTAAGGCAACACTTAACCGTTATAACATGTTAATCAGATAAGAATATGGGGTTAGGTAAATTTAGAACACTTAACTGTCATAACATGTTAATTAGATAAGAAGGTGAGGTTAAGTAATATCAGATCACTTAACCGTTATAACATGTTAATTAGACAAGTGAGTAGGGTTAAGTTAACCAGTACAACATGATGAATGAGTAGGGTTAAGTTAATAAGAAACACTTAACCAATATGACATGATGGATGAGTGGGGTTAAGTCAATAAGAAACACTTAACCAATATGATATGATGAATGGGTAGGGTTAAGTAAAACAAGTGAGCAACACTTAAACAATACAGCATGATGAATGCGTGGGGTTAAGTTAATAAGAAATATTTAACCAATATAACATGATGAATGAACAGGGTTAAGTTAATAAGAAACACTTAACCAATCCAACGTGACGAGTGAGAAGGGTTAATAAGAAACACTTAACCAACATGACATGATGAATGGGTGGGTTAAGTTAACATGAATGGACAACACTTAACCAGTATGACATAATGTGTGGGAGGGTTAAGTACATCTCGGGTTGGTGGGTAATATTAGTGAATATAGGCCCACAGACTTAACCATTAAGTAAACATGTTTGAATCAGTAGGAGGGTTAAGTACATATCAGGTTGGTGGGTAATATTAGTAAATATAGGCCCACAAACTTAACTAGTAAGAAACCCTAGTAACGGGGACCCATTTCAGCAGTAACCCACATAGATGTATCAAGGTACCCTAAAACTAGGCAGGATGGGGCACGATTACTAGGTTGATTATAAGCGGTCAAAATATCGGCAAGGGGTATGTCAGTGAAGGTTCCGACGGATTACGGGCATGCACGTACTCCAGAGTGGAAAAAAACAGGCACTGGGTACCAGTAGTTATACACTGTGCATCTTGAATCATGACGAGTCGCTATCATAAGGATTGATACACCTTATGGTAGGGCCAGCACGGGGTATCTACACGCAAGAGAGGGCCGATTGACACAGACACATGGAAAATTAATACGAGTAAGGAACCGATCGATAGGGTAGTAAGCGTACATCTAACATCTTCATGGCAATTAGGCTGATTGGGGTAAGATCCTCATACAAGATGTACACCTGAAGGCTACCATAATTGCGGGGATTGGGATCACATTATCATATTATCATTTTACACAGATTTCTAGTTGGGACACTAGTTAGGGGGTGCAGAGATATAGAAATCAGAATAACCAGGTAGTAGCGAAGCATAGAAAGAGTAGAAGCGCATTCAGTTTATCTTGCCTTTTTGTAACATCCCGTATTTTTCGGGAAATACGTTAAGTAACAAATCAGAGAATAATTAAATTGTAACAAAATAATTAAGGGAAACGGATTAAGCCATTGCGTTCGTCCTGAAATTCTGCTTGGAATAGAGTCCAAGTTTGCATAAATGGGACTCCGTGTGAAGAAGATATGGCCTTCGGAAGTTTCAATAAAAACCAGCCCGAAATTTAAAAATTCAGATTTCGAAATTCAAAACAGACACCTGGGCTGGGCGGGAAAATTCCCGCCTAAGACCCAGGTCGACACTAGGGTCGACCTAGGTAAACAGGTCGACACTATGGTCGACCTCCCCCCCTTTTCCAGATCTGGAGACAGATCCATTTTTCTTCACCTGGACGCCTTTCTGATCAGATTCGTGAGCTCTAACCTATTTAAACACCCCCAAACCTAACTTTCTCTCCACACAATTTCATTCTGCCTATACTCTGCCTCTATTCTAATTAAAAATAAGAATGGTGTCACTACTCGGCTGAAATCTAAGCTAGAACTAGTGCATCTTCTTCCAATCTGAATAGAATTAAAAGAATGACTAATCTACATCAAAGGAAAACTATTCAGCTTTAGAAAACAGATTTCGGAAAAACAAGACTTGCCTATATTTTGTAAGTACAGTTATATTTCCGATTTAAACATTAATTGGAAGTCATGGCTTGTAAGAAACTTATATTAGAGCGGTGCCTATTAGTTTATCTATGTGGATTCATGTTTATTCATGTGATTTTCCTATGTTATATTCTGATGAAACTAATTGGGATTGATGTTCTCATGGAGTATGTTTGTGGTTTTTATATGTTTACATGAAGCAGTCATGTTTGTTGATTTTCCTAAGTTATGCCATATGCAAGTTCATGAGGCTAAGCTATGTTCACATAATCCTATAAGTCTAAATTCACATGACTTTATGATTAGATCTATATATATGTTAATTTAAACATGTTTATGTGATAGATCTAAGTTAGATCCATGTATATTAATTTAAACATGTTTATAGATTAATTCCAAGTTAGAACTATATATGTTAATTTAAGTTACATATTTTTATGTTATATCCAATTTAGATCTACATATGTTCATGGGTATGTAATTCTAGATTTGTATATGTTCATGAGTATGAAATTTGTATCTATGCTAGTTCTCGCAATGGTGATTAGTTGATCTAGTTTATTCACACTTACATGCCACATCAAGTTCATATATATATTTATATGTCAAGATGATGTTTATATTGTATGTAAGTTGTATGACATGATTCCATAAAGTTTATAAGAACATATCATGTTGTGAATTAATCTATCATGGTTAGAAACTGGGTGATTTCCTTATGCTATGTTGCACACAAGTTGTTAGGCAAAATAATGTGGTACAACCTTATATATTTAGATCTACAACCATACATGTTTAGATCTATGTTAAGTAGATCCAATCCCATGCAAGTTCATCCTTACATGCCCAAGTCTAGTTGTGTAGATCTGTGTAAAGTTCACATGCTTATGATTCATGCAAGTTTACTATCGTATACCAAATTTACATGTTGTATTTTTTTATGCTGTTGAAATATTACATGCTCTATGCTTTTCCCATTTTTATGAGTTAGGCTAAATATCGAGCATAACACTATATGTAATTTTGCGAATGTACAACGGGGGTAACATTGGGGGAAAACATGAAATTAAATGTAATTGGCATGTTGTCACATAAGCATGTAAATGAATAGTGGCGTGAAAATGGTATAGTTTATATACCAAAAATCATGTATACGATTTAGAAGGAAAGTGGGCCATAATTTACATATAAATGTGAAAGGTAAATATGTAAAAATGTAAAAGATAAATATGCCTAACCCAAGGTTAGACTGAGTTGTGGTGTAAACCTGCCCGGAACCAACCGGCACATCCAGTAACCATAACAATAAATGTCTAATGTGAGAGGTTAGTGCATCAAGCCCAGAAAAATCCGAGGTTAGACTGAGTTGTGGTGTAAAACTGCCCGGAACCGACCGTCTTATCCAGTAACCACAACAATACCTATCTAATGTGAGTGGTTGGTGCTTTAATTAAATAATTAAAGCTCATGAACAGTCAAGCTAGAAATGGTGAGGGTAAGTAATTAAGGAAACACTTAACCAACTTAACATGTTAACAAGACAAGAAGGGTGGGGTTAATTAATTGAGAAAACACTTAGTCAATTCAACATGTTAACTAGACAAGATTGATAGGGGTTAAGTTAATTTGAACACTTAACCAACTTAACATGTTAACAAGGAAAGATTTGTGGGAGTTAAGTAACTAAGGAAACACTTAACCATTATAACATGTTAACTAGACAAGTGGGTAAGGTTAAATAAATGTTTAATATGCTAACTAGACTAGATGGTGGGGTTAAGTAAACTTAGAACAATTAGCCATTATAGCATGATGAATAAACAGGGTTAAGTTAATGAGAGACACTTAACCATTATAACTTAATAAACGAGTAAGATTAAGGAACACTTAACCAATTTGACATGATATATGGGTAGGTTAAGTCAACATGAACTACTGGATATCACTTAACCAATTTAACATGACAAGTGAATGGGTTAAGTTAACTTGAATTGACTGATGACACTTAACCAATCCAACATGATGAGAAAAAGAACTAAGTAGTAAACCATAGTTAAGAGAACTAAGTAGTAAACCTAAGTCAAGAAAGCCACGTAGAACACGAGATGGAGCGAACGTCCGTCTGATCATGAAGAAAGCTCCAACGAACTGGGGTACGAAGCACGCGGCTTCGAGGGGACGTGAGGGTACTCTTGGTATCCCTCTGTGAGGCTGCAGATGATCCTCCTAGGCTCACAGAGGTTAAGGTCTACGTTAGAAGAGCCAAGGATATGCCTTGGTTGCAATAATAAGGCAACCTAAAGACTAGGATGGACCAACGTGATTCAGCGAGACCAGATTTTGCCCTGTGATAGCAACTCGTCGTCTACCTACCATCTTGAGTCAGTCAAGATACATGAAGCGGAAAAGCGGAGAACTCCAACAGACCATATACTTGCTATCTAGTTATGGGTGAGGTTGGCCCATAGGTTTGTGGGGGCATAGAGGGGCCTGCGTACAGTTTTCATTCTTGTTTTTCTTGGGTGCCTTTCATTTGTTAGTTTAGGGAGGGGTCCAATCGGACCATATCCACTGTAAAAGCAGACCTTAGCATCTGCAATCGGCATATATCTGAAAGCTCTCGACCGAGTTCCGTGTTTCTTGATTAGCCCTGCAACGGGACTCGGGTCGCACATATAGAGGACATGTGCATCTAGACATCGATAACGATTCACGACACATATGTGGGGAAAGCCTAGGAACATATACTGCTCTGGATAGTGTGTCCTAGACTAGGGGTCATCGTTCGATAGATAGCATAATCCCTAGTTGGACCTAGGTCGTGTAAACCCTGAATCCGAGAAACGTTCAATAGGTAGCATAAACCCCAGTGGCCCCGGGTAGCGTAAACCCTGGTTGAATCTAGGAAGCGTTCGATAAGTAAATCCTAGTTGGATCTAGGTAAAACTCGATGGATAAGGGAATGCATACACAACAAAAAGGGGGATCATTTTATCGTGAACACACGATGCTAGTTGAAACAGTCCTTAGTGGGTGCAGAGAAATAGAAGTGGATGCGTAGCCAATTCCGTTAATCTTACCTTGTCTTGTTTTAGGATTATCTTATCACTATGGTATGGTTCTAAGTTCAGTTTGTTCATGTCATAGTCCTTTTCTTGTTTACATGCTAAAGTATAACTGGACCTACCAGACTTATGTCTGTCCTAGTTTGTTTTCGCCTCTTTTCTTCCGTTTCCCGCCCCAAGTATCCAGGTATGGAATAACTCAGCTCATTTCGGACCGTTACTCTTTCCGAGCTTGAAGATTCTTTGACGCATTGCTTTGAACTCCATTTTCTACTGCTATGGATGGCTCATGCTTTATTGGGGAATATCATTGTCAGTTTATGCTTCTTTATTTTAAACAAGACAGATGCTTTGTTGTAATAAGTATTGGTGTTGTAAAACAATCATTGTACAAGCTGTGTTTTAATCAATAAAGGTTATTTATTTTCCACTGCTTTATTTTTCTATCTTGTAATTTTTCTGCATCTTGTACCAAAAATTCTCCACCGAAGTTAAGGCATTCCCTTTGTGAGTGACCTTAACGGAGGTGGGGTGCTACACTTGGTATCAGAGCTGAAGGTTACCGGATCAGATAAAAAGATTTGAAAAATTATTTTCAAGCGGTTTTAAAAGAAGCATTTTCAAAAGAAAAGTTTTGTTTTAAAGGCATATTCCCCAAATCCATATACACTATCTTTTGACCCTCTGCTTGAATCCTTGTTTCCTTCTTTCTTGAGTCTCCGTGGCTCCTGGCTTTCTGGGAGGTAACCTCATCGCGGCATGGTTCCGTAGGCTTGATGAGACTACGACACTTATCAAAGGGAAAATAAGCGCCTAACTTCCACCTGTAGCCGTAATTTTCTTTCGAGCTTTGTAGGATTCTCCGTGCGATGGAGGCAGCTTTCGAGAGACATGTCAACAAGTTACACAAGGATGGCAAAGTTGAGAATGTGGGAGTTTGGCTAAGGAGCACAACACAAGGATGAAGAACCCATGGATATGGACTTGGTTCACAAAGGAGGGGAGGAAAGAATAGTAAAACCTAAAACAAGAGGAAGTATCTTTATTTTGGTATAACGGGTCGTATAATTAAGGGTAAGGGCAAAAAAAAAAAGGACAGGATTTTCCGAAAGGCAAGTGCATGCTCTCACCACCAGCATACCTGAGAGAGAGGCAGTAAGATTTCAGTTGATAGAGTTTTTCCCTTTGATCATCCTGTTAGTACTCCTTCTGATTTTAGCGCTTCACATTCGTATATATTTGCTTCCATAGTCGAGTCTCTACACCCTAGATATTGTGTAGTATAGGATCCCATTATAGTCTCAAATCCAATTGCTGGTTCGGCTCATTTATCTTTGACTTGTGAGGATTTGAGAATAGCTATATTAATGCTTATGTTTTTGGTTTCATGGGCTATGGGTTGATTCTAGGCATGGATTGGTTAGCTAGTAATTGTGAAACGAGGGTAGTTAGACTTTCGACTTGCCTCGGGAATGCCCTTGAGATTTCGTGTGATCCTAAGGGATTAGTTTGTCTTAGCTACCTAGAATCACTTTATTTATCTATCAACGATTTTCGATCCGTTGGAGTAGTCCATGAATACAGACTTTCGCATGTATCTAGATGACACTGCAAAGCCAGTTATGCGATCAACGATAATTTTGGAGCAAGTTTGGCGAGGATAGCCAGAGTCGGTAAAGTGCTCAATTGTTTGGTTGTTTTGTTAGTATCATCTCACATAAATCGTCCAAATTCGGAGAAAGTATCCCTTAGGTGCTTGTCTGATATTGGTTTAGGCCTTTGGGGCTTGTACTTGAGGGATGTCGAGTTCGACTAGGATGGTTTGCATGAGAAATAAATAGTTGGGGCTGGCACCCTAAGTTAGACTGACCTTAAGAGAGGTATAAAGCACATAGTAACCATCAACTTTAGACCCTTAGATTTGAAACATGATGGATAAGCTAAGTAGAGGAGAGACCTCCAATCATCTTGGGATATACACTTGGTATCATGGTTAACATCTGTTTATCTTGGAAGGGTAGTACGACTATATTGGATACCCTCTAGCATAGTAAGTGACCAAGGTCCTATCTTTACTAGTGAGTTATGGAAATGGAGGTCAAGAAGTTTCGCAATCGTGATGTTAAATTAGATAAGGTACAGTATTGTGAAACTCAAGAAGATGCGACTTCGAAGGCTGAAGACTAGATACGCGCATCATACCCTTTTGAGGGTATATCCTTGATCTCTTTTTCTAGGAATGTTATGCATTCTAGTTTCTATCTTTCTAGGTATATTCTCTAGATCATATCTTTGATCCTTAGGTAGAAGCCAATGTATGTAAACATGTGTTTGAAACATGTTATGATTAGTGGTTGCAAGTGGTTGCTTGTGGATGCATTTACACACACTAGGCACTAGATTGGCTCAATCACCTTTTCATATTGCAAATGGATCCAAGTGCGTAAGTTTGTATATAGATTGAAATTTGATGTGTTATCAAATGGATGTTGCATATGGATGAATGCACACATATATTATTTACATGACTAGGGATGCTTGCATACATATTGGATGCATAGCACTCTCATGATTCGCAATAAGGAGGTCAACTGAATCAGTAGACCACCTGGTTTTGCATTAGATAAGGACATACATACACACTATGCATATGATCATGAAAAGCATTAGAAACCTTCTAAGCACAATGGATGCCTGTGATTGGATGGTTGAGTAGATAGATGTTGGATGGTAGGATAAACATTCTTCCTAACTTAGAGATTTCGGGGATGAAATCCTTTAAAGGGGGGAGAATGTAACACACTGTATTTTTCGGGAAATACATTAAGTAACAAATCATAGAATAATTAAATTGTAACAAAATAATTAAGGGAAACAGGTTATGCCATTGCGTTTGTCTCGAAATTCTGCTTGGAATAGAGTCCAAGTTTGCGTAAATCGGACTCCGTATGAAGAAGATATGGCCTTTGGAAGTTTCAATAAAAACCAGCCCGAAATTCAAAAATTCAGATTTCGAAATTCAAAACAGACACCCGGGCTGGGCGGGAAAATTCCCGCCCAGGACCCAGGTCGACACCAGGGTCTACCTGGGTAAACAGGTCGACACTAGGGTCGACCTCACCCCCCTTTTCCAGATTTGGAGACAGATCCATTTTTCTGCACATGGACGCCTTTCTGACCGGATTCGTGAGCTCTAACCTATTTAAACACCCCCAAACCTAGCTTTCTCTCCACACAATTTCATTCTGCCTATAATCTGCCTCTATTCTAATTGAAAATAAGAATGGCATCGCTACTCTGCTGAAATCTAAGCTAGAACTAGTGCATCTTCTTCCAATCTGAATAGAATTAAAAGAACGACTAATCTACATCAAAGGAAAGCTATTCAGCTTCAGAAAACAGATTTCAGAAAAACAAGACTTGCCTATATTTTGTAAGTACAATTATATTTCCGATTTAAACATTAATTTGAAGTCATGGCTTGTAAGAAATTGATATTAGAGCGGTGCCTATTAGTTTATCTATATGGATTCATGTTTATTCATGCGATTTTCCTATGTTATATTCTTGTGATAAAACTAATTGGGATTGATGTTCTCATGGAGTATGTTTGTGGTTTTTATATGGTTACATGAAGCCATCATGTTTGTTGATTTTCCTAAGTTATGCCATATGCAAGTTCATGAGGCTAAGCTATGTTCACATAATCCTATAAGTCTAAATTCACATGACTTTATGATTAGATCTATGTATATGTTAATTTAAACATGTTTATGTGATTGATCTAAGTTAGATCCATATATGTTAATTTAAACATGTTTATAGATTAGATCCAAGTTAGATCTATATATGTTAATTTAAGTTACATATTTTAATATTAGATCCAATTTAGATCAACATATGTTCATGGGTATGCAATTCTAGATCTGTATATGTTCATGAGTATGTAATTTGGATCTATGCTAGTTCTCGCAACGGTGATTAGTAGATATAATTTATTCACACTTACATGCCACATCAAGTTCATACATATATTTATATGTCAAAATGATGTTTATATTGTATGTAAGTTGTATGACATGATTCCACGAAGTTTATAAGAACCTATCATGTTGTGAATTATTCTATCATGGTTAGAAACTGGGTGATTTCCTTATGCTATGTTGCACACAAATTGTTAGGCAAAATAATGTCGTACAACCTTATATATTTGTATCTACAACCTTACATGTTTAGATCTATGTTAAGTAGATCCAATCCCATGCAAGTTCATCCTTACATGCCTAAGTCTAGTTGTGTAGATCTGTGTAAAGTTCACATGCTTATGATTCATGCAAGTTTACTATCATATACCAAAATTATATGTTGCATTTTTTTTATGCTGTTGAAATATTACATACTATATGCTTTTCCCATTTTTATGAGTTAGGCTAAATATCGAGCCTAACGCTATATGTAATTTTGTGAACGTACAACGGGGGTAACGTTGGGGGAAAACATGAAATTAAATGCAATTGGCATGTTGTCACATAAGCATGTAAATGAATAGTGGCATGAAAATGGTATAATTTATATACCAAAAATTATGCATACGATTTAAAAGGAAAGTGGGCCATAATTTAAATATAAATGTGAAAGGTAAATATGTAAAAATGTAAAAGATAAATATGCCTAACCCGAGGTTAGACAGAGTTGTAGTGTAAACCTGCCCGAAACCAACCGGCACATCCAGTAACCATAACAATACCTGTTTAATGTGAGAGGTTAGTGCATCAAGCCCAGAAAGACCCGAGGTTAGACTGAGTTGTGGTTTAAAACTTCCCGGAACCGACCAGCATATCCAGTAACCACAACAATACCTGTCTAATGTGAGTGGTTGGTGCTTTAATTAAATAATTAAAGCTCATGAACAGCCAAGCTAGAAATGGTGAGGTTAAGTAATTAAGGAAACACTTAACCAACTTAACATGTTAACAAGACAAGAAGGGTGGGGTTAAGTAATTGAGAAAACACTTAGCCAATTCAACATGTTAACTAGACAAGATTGATAGGGGTTAAGTTAATTTGAACACTTAAACAACTTAACATGTTAACAAGGCAAGATTTGTGGGAGTTAAGTAACTAAGGAAACACTTAACCATTATAACATGTTAACTAGACAAGTGGGTAAGGTTAAATAAATGTTTAATATGCTAACTAGAATAGATGGTGGGGTTAAGTAAACTTAGAACACTTAGCCGTTATAGCATGATGAATAAACAGGGTTAAGTTAATGAGAGACACATAACTAGTATAACCTGATAAACGAGTAAGGTTAAGGAACACTTAAACAATTTGACATGATATATGGGTAGGTTAAGTCAACATGAACTACTGGATAACACTTAACCAATTTAACATGACAAGTGAATGGGTTAAGTTAACTTGAATTGACTGATGACACTTAACCAATCCAACATGATGAGAAAAAGAACTAAGTAGAAAACCTTAGTTAAGAGAACTAAGTAGTAAATCTTAGTCAAGAAAGCCACGTAGAACATGAGAAGGAGCGAACGTCCGTCTGATCATGAAGAAAGCTCCAACAAACTGGGGTACGAAGCACGCGGCTTCGAGGGGGCGTGAGGGTACTCATGGTGTAACACCCCACCTCCATTAAGGGCACTCACAAAGGGAATTCCTTAACTTTGATGGAGCGTTTTAGTAGACAGGACATAAACTTACAAGACAAATAAAACAGTACTTGAAAAATTTATAGCTTTGTTACAATAGAAACCGAAGTAAGTTTGGTTACATCCTTTCAAATCACAATATCAGAATTCAAGTACAAAATATCAGTCTTGTACAAAAGCCTTCAGAATGCATAGTTTTTAAAATCATAATCCCCAACATAAACTGCCATGCCAAAGGCAGACGATACTTCAAGCAGAGAAGATCCGAATCAAGCTCCTAGATTTCCACCCTACAAACTTGGGGGGTGGGGGGGGGGGACGGAAGAAAAAGGGGCGAAAACAAGCAAGGTCAGACTTAAAGTCTGGCAAGTCCAGTGACTTTCAGCATATGAACAGATAATAATAATTATGACATGAAAATAAAACTAGATGCGAGATAACAGTAACAGGAGTAGCAGATATACTTAGGTTAAACAGAAAAAGAACAGAATGATGTAAGCTACTACTTTTCACCTCTCTGCACTAATACTAGTATAACAGGATTAGGTGTCACCCCAATGTCTAAACTGAAACCGAAACAGGAACAGAATAATTTCCACAGAAGAGAATGCTAGTAATGGGCCTTTACCACCCCCAACAGAAACAGACAGAATCAGAATGCTAATAATGGGCCTTTACCACCCGAACAGAAACCGGCAGAAACAGAATGCTAATAGTGGGCCTTTACCACCCGAACAGAAGGTACAGAAACAAAAACAGATTAATCCCTACGGAAACAGAATGTAGAATTAGGTGTACAGTAGTAAATGGGCCTTTACCACCCGAACAGACGGTACCACGTAGAAACAGACAGGTGTTACCACCCAACAGAAACAGACGGTACCAACAGAAACAGACAGAACTAAGTGTACCCTAAAACCCTACCCCAAGCGATCGGCTCCCTAATACATAAATACCCTGTGCCAGCCCCACAAAAGGGTGTATCACTCCCCCAAAGTGGCAACCTTTAAATGACACAGACCTATTTACAATGTCACGACGTCTTACATCCTCAGAGGCAGACCGGGATCCATGCACGCACATGACCCGGTTGGAACGCACCATCAACACCCCTCGCCATTATCAGAATGAACCGCTTATAATTAGTTCAGTAAGCGTGCCCGGACCCTACCTACTGTTGGGTCAAAGTTTTGATACCATAAAGGTTTACTAACTAATATGGGTTCCAAACAACAGATGACACAAGTAATTTCCCTCCTAACCTTGTGTCCCCAGACTAACAGATTTCAGATTAACTTGTTTACAAGTTCAGACATACAGAGTTCAGATCAACTAGTTCACAGATCAGACAAGTTTTTAGACTAACGGATCAGATATACGGATTTAACAGATTTACAGATTTGTCTAACTTTGTAATTGGGCTTACAGATTCATGAAACGTTTTTGTTAAATTCATTAGTCCAATTGGTTCAACCCTATCCACCCAACTCGTTTTAGACATCATATTTATCTTATGTTTGTATTAATTAAAAATTAATGCGCAGACCTCTCACATTAGACTGACAGTTTGCGGCCACTGGTTAGGCCGGTTGGTTCCGGGCAGATTTCTGCCGCAAAATGAGTCTAACCTCGGGTTTCAAGCACGTTATGACTAACTTCTCACATTAGAACCTATTGTTTGCGGCCACTGGATGTGCCGGGCGGTTCCGGGCAAGATTACGTCGCAAACACATTTTAACCTCGTGTTAGCCATGTTTCATATTTAGCCAATGCATTCATTCACAGCCTATGCTAATATCAAACTAATCATTCTAATTTAACAAATTAACTTCGGTACAAGTTACAACAGATTATTCGAGATTCTATTAACAAGTTTTGCTCAATTTTAAATCGAGCCTACAGATTTACATACTTCAAATTTCAGCATTACAGTTCCAACAGATTACGCCATTCAACAGATTAAACAGATCACAAATCTTGTAGATTAGGCGATTTTGCAGATTTAGCAGATAAGGCAATTTAACCTAATTAGCAGATTAGGCAATATAACAGAACTAGCAGATTAGGCAATATAACAGAACTAGTAGATTAGGCAATATAACAGATTTAATCATTCCTTAAAATTTCATAGACATATCTTGCCTAATTGTAAATTTGGCCTAAGTTTGCATGCCTAAATAGTTGTCATGATTCACAATATGATCATATACCCCAAATTTGCATTGAATTTACATGGCACAGATTATGGTCATAAATTACCATATAACACATGTCCCAAATTTAGTTAAACTTGCCTAGTACAAAAGATTCACATATAAATTATACCAAATATAGCCATCGATTTCAATGCATGTCATATATTCAAAAATCTTCCACTTAGGTGTTATTCACATTTAATAGTTATCAAATCTTAATATAGATCTTCACACCTAAGTCATATTCTCTTTTTATCTCAAGTCATGAATCGTTACATAGACAATATGCCCAACAATCTAGAACTTTAAATTATAACAGATCTTAATTCAAAATATGCGTTATGTCCAATGTCTCAAGTCACATGTTAACATACAATGGTTCCTCTTCTTCCAATTCACAGAATATGCATAGATCTAAATCTAGTTTACAACATATGTCCTTTCAGTCACAGATTAGCCATGTCCAATTATGCCATCATTCATTATTTGTTCCAAAGTTTAGCGTTTGTGCGTTAATCTCTTATGAGATGTGGTGCAGGCTCGTGGTAGCCTGGCTATAGAACAGAAAGAAGAAAGAGATACAGAATAAGATAGATCTAAATAGAGCAGAACAGACATAACCTCAGATTCAGATTTACAATTCATGTTACAATCATAATTAACGTTTATATCGGAAAATAACTGTACTTGCCTTTCGTGGTTTTAAGAAAGGATAATAAACTGTTGTTGATGCAGAAATGCTGAATTACTTCTCTTTAATTGTTGTTGTAGCTCTAAACTTTGATATGAGATTTGATTTAGCTTTTAATTCTATTCAGGTTGGAAGAAGATGCATCACTCCAAGTTTTGATCCCAGCAGAGTAGCGACACCATTTTTATTTTTTATTTAGAACAGAGACAGAGTATAGATAGAATGAAATTGTGTAGAGAAAATGAGGCTAGGGGGCTGTTTATATAGGATTAGGAGGACGAATCTAGATAGAAAACGAGACCGGATACATCAGAATGAACCAGGTTCAAAAACTGGGTTTCGGGAGCAGGTCGACCCCCAGATCGACACTATGGTCGACCTGGTCTGGCCACGTCGACCTCCAGGTCGACACTATGGTCGACCTGGCCCCTGAGAGGCCGACACTATGGTCGACCCCCAGGTCGACCCGGTCCATGGGTGGGAATTTTCCCACCCATCCTATTCTGGGATTTTGAATTCGAATTCGAATTCGAATTTTCGAGCTGTTTTCGATTCTGAAATTCTCTGAAACTTCGGAGGGCCATATCTCCCTTATACGGACTTCGTTTCTCGAAAACTCAGACTCGTTTCCAAGCATAATTTCGAGACGAACGCAATGGCTTCGCCCGTTTCCCTTGATTCTTATTTTAAAAATTAATTATTCTCTGATTTGTTACTTATACGGTCACAGAAAATACGGGGTGTTACATTCTCCCCTCCTTAAAGGATTTCGTCCCTGAAATCTTCAAGTTGAGAAGAATGTGTCCTACCATTCAGTCGTCCATCTACTCAACCATCATCCACAAGCACCCACTGTCCTTAGAAAACTTCTAATGTTGTATGAACATATGCAAAAGTGTGTGTATATGTTCCTTATCTAATGCAAAGATCAGGCGGTCCACTGATTCTGTTGACCTCCTTAATGCGAATTATGTTAGTGCCATGAGTCCAACATGTATGCTATTTTCCTTTCTGATTCTTACATGAGTGACAACCATTCATTCATATGCAACATCCATGTGATGAGTCAATCATTTTGCATCCACAAAAATTGAAAAATGCTCACACATCCATATGCAGTATGAGAGTGTTTTCGAGCCGATCTATTGCCTAGTGTGTGTATATGCATCCACGATCAACCACTAGCAACCACTTACATCCACTTGCAACCATCAAACATAACATGTCTCAAACACATGTTTACACCCATTGGTTTCTACCTAAAGTTCGAAGATTCGATCGATAGGATATTGTCGAATGATGGAAGCGAGCACAGATAAAATAAAAACTTGGTTCCCATTAGACCTTGGTTGAGAAAATAATTCCCCTAAGTATCAACCCCGAAGATCGAAATCAACATCAGATTGACACCCAAAGGATTACCCTCTTTTGACAATGTCAAAACCGGAAATCTTAATCTTATCAGAAATATTCAGATACTTACAGACTACTGGTACAGATCAGATCACCAAATGATTCTTAGGAAACTAAGCATGATAAAACCCAGAATGTATGCGTCCTACTTGACGTCTAACACAGATATCTCTCAAACCCCAATCTATCACAAGCAGATGAGTCATAACCCTTATGGGTTTGAGCCTACCGTGGAATCAGAAACAATACTAGTATTAAAGTGCAGAGTATCGGTTACAGAATCAAAATGCCAGAATCAGAAAGAGTTTCAACTCAACAATCAGATAAAGAAATTAAACCTCCCACAGAAAGTTTTCCTAATTCTATCCTATCCACTAGCCTCGAGAGTGTTCGCCTGCCCTCCAGAAGTAGGTCCTGCCCTCTGCCCTTGCCCTCTTTTTTTTCGGGCAGTCCCTAGTGAAGTGTCCCATCTCACCACAGTTGAAGCAAGTGCCCTTCCTTTTTATGCAATCCTTGTTCAGATGAGTCGAGCTTCCATAGGTAAAGCACTTTTTCTCCTTCTTATCTTCATACTTCTCAATCTTCTTTTGTGTTTCCTTTTTGGACCAGGTTTTCTTGTTCTGTGGTTCTTCCTTCTTTGCCTCTTCTTTGCCCTTGTCTTCTTCGTGTAGTAGTGCCATGTCCATCAATCTCTCGTAAGTTGCTCCCATGGGTACATGGGTCATGGCTAGACTGTGCAGTGGATCGTTCAATCCTTTAACAAAGCGGAGAGCCTTTTTATGCTGAGTGTTGACTAAATCCAGTCCGAACCTAGCCAGTTGGTTAAACTGGTTGACGTATACCTTGACCGTCATACTTCCTTACTTAAGAGATAAGAACTTTTCCAGTTGTAGACTTCGTTCAGCTTGCGAGAGGAATTTCGTCTCAAACCTTGTTCTGAAATCCATCCATGTTTCAACTGGCCTCTCAGCGTTAGTGACTTCCCACCAATAGGAAGCTTCGTCCTTGAGTAACCGTACCGCCAATTGTACCTTCTGCCTATCATCTACCTCGAAAATGACGAACAAATCTTCGGTCTCCTTCAGCCAGTTCCTTGCTGCCACGAAGGATTCAGTTCCACAGATGTCTTTTCCACCCATATCCTTGAAGTCTCTACACATCTTTGCGAAAGCATTTCCACGAGGAGGAGGAGGAGGAGGAGGTGGTACCGCTTCCACTGGGGGAGGAATATCTACTGGGCCTGTACCGTTGGCCCTAGCCTCTAAGTACCTCCTGAACCAGCCAAGTATTGGCACACCCTCTGGAAGGTTAAGATTCCCAGACATGCTGAAACGAAAGAAAAAGGATTCAAAATGGAGAACTGAAAAGATAGATATATGGCTTTCGAGGATTATGTTTTTTTCTTTTCAGAATAAGCTTTATTTTTTGAAAATATTTCCTTTCAAAACCTTTTTGAAAATAGTTTTCAAAAACTTTACCCAATCTGGTAACCTTCAGCTCTGATACCAAGTGTAACACCCCACCTCCGTTAAGGACACTCACAAAGGGAATGCCTTAACTTTGATGGAGCGTTTTAGTAGACATAACAGAAACTTACAAGACAGATAAAACAGTACTTGAAAAATTTATAGCTTTATTACAACAGAAACCGAAGTAAGTTTGGTTACAACCTTTCAAATCACAATATCAGAATTCAAGTACAAAATATCAGTCTTGTACAAAAGCCTTCAGAATGCATAGTTTTTAAAATCGTAATCCCCAACATAAACTGCCATGCCAAAGCCAGACGATACTTCAAGCAGAGAAGATCTGAATCAAGCTCCTAGATTTCCACCCTACAAACCTGGGGGGTGGGGGGGGGAATGGAAGAAAAAGGGGCGAAAACAAGCAAGGTCAGACTTAAAGTCTCGCAGGTCCAGTGACTTTCAGCATATGAACAGATAATAATAATTATGACATGAAAATAAAACTGGATGCGAGATAACAGTAACAAGAGTAGCAGATATACTTAGGTTAAACAAAAAAAGAACAGAATGATGTAAGCTACTACTTTTCACCTCTCTGCACTAATACTAGTATTTCAGGATTAGGTATCACCCCAATGTCTAAACTGAAACAGAAACAGGAACAGAATAATTTCCACAGAAGAGAATGCTAGTAATGGGCCTTTACTACCCCAACAGAAACAGACAGAATCAGAATGCTAATAATGGGCCTTTACCACCCGAACAGAAACAGACAGAAACAGAATGCTAAAAATGGGCCTTTACCACCCGAACAAAAGGTACAGAAACAAAAACAGATTAATCCCTACGGAAACAGAATGTAGAATTAGGTGTACACTAGTAAATGGGCCTTTACCACCCGAACAGATGGTACCACGCAGAAACAGACAGGTGTTACCACCCAACAGAAACAGACGGTACCAACAGAAACAGACAGAACTAAGTGTACCCTAAAACCCTACCCCAAGCGATCGGCTCCCTAATACATAAATACCCTGTGCCAGCCCCACAAAAGGGTGTATCACTCCCCCAAAGTGGCAACCTTTAAATGACACAGACCTATTTACAGATGTCACGGCGTCTTTCATTCTCAGAGGCAGACCGAGATCCATGCACGCACATGACCCAGTTGGAATGCACCATCAACACCCCTCGCCATTATCAGAATGAACCGCTTATAATTAGTTCAGTAAGCGTGCCCGGACCCTACCTACGGTTGGGTCAAAGTTTTGATACCAGAAAGGGTTACTGACTAATATGGGTCCAAACAACAGATGACACAAGTAATTTCCCTCCTAACCTTGTGTCCCCAGACTAGCAGATTTCAGATTAACTTGTTTACAAGTTCAGACATACAGAGTTCAGATTAACTAGTTCACAGATCAAACAAGTTTTCAGATTAACGGATCAGATATACGATTTACAGATTTGTCTAACTTTGTAATTGGGCCTACAGATTCACGAAACGGGTTTGTTAAATTCATTAGTCCAATTGGTTCAACCCTATCCACCCAACTCGTTTTAGACATCTTATTTATTTTAGATTTGTATTAATTAAAAATTAATGCGCAGACCTCTCACATTAGACTGACAGTTTGCAGCCACTGGTTAGGCCGGTTGGTTCTGGGCAGATTTCTACCGCAATCTGAGTCTAACCTCAGGTTTCAAGCACGTTATGACTAACTTCTCACATTAGAACCTATTGTTTGCGGCCACTGGATGTGCCGGGCGGTTTCGGGCAGGATTACGCCGCAAACTCATTCTAACCTCGAGTTAGCCATGTTTCATATTTAGCCAACGCATTCATTCACAGCCTATGCTAATATCAGACTAATCATGCTAATTTAAAAAATTAATGTAATAACCCGGAAAATCTGGGCCAGTTTAAAATTTTTATTTTGGCAATTTTAATGAATTTTGAACATTTAAAATAGATTATTTTAAATAAACATCGACAAGAAATTTATTTCGAATATAATTCGACGTATATATTATATACATCGTCGTTAGAATATAAATAATTATATATAATTATAAAAGGAATTTAAAATGGCGCGGTAGTTCGATAATTCGATTTCAAACTTCAATTGAATGTACCGGGAGCAAAACAATCCGGATTTTAGTGAAACCAAAAACATTAGGATCTAATTGATAATATCTTTCCAACAAATCCGAAAAATCAAAATTTCATAGCGGGAATCAAAAGATATGTCCAGTTGAAAATTCTGAATAGTCACTATGGAATTCAAGCCCTTAAAAATAGACATTTTGCAAATGACCTCGGATTTCGACGAAACCACTTTTGTTGGATCCGTAGTGTCAAATTATTGCTAGATTCCAAATTTCATAATTTTTCAAATCAATATGTGAGCGTGGCAAAGGAAAACACGTTTGACTAGTTTTAGTTAATTTTAATCGACTGGAAATTGGCCATTTTTCATACGGTCTCGGAATTCGACGAAATTAGTTTTGTTATGACCGTATCGTTAATACGAAGTTAGAAAATATTTTTTAGGAATTTTTAAGGTTAGTATGTGACCCCGGTAAATTGAAATGTGCGTTCAAATTCAATATATAGAGTTATATGTTGATTTTGACGGAAACTGATCGAAACGATCGAAACAGCCTACGATACATATCCCATTGTGTTCGGAATGGGGGTAAAACGCTAGGGACGACAGGCGGTCGGCCTCATTTAGAGGTCGTATGAAAAAGTCAACTTTTAGGTAATTAAATAAATAAATAAAACACCCTCACTCACCTCTCTCTCTTCACCCCCTTTAATCATTCTGGCCCCCCCTATTTCTTCGTTCAGCAGAAGAAGAAGAAAAATGGTCGAAGTGGAGAGGAGCGCCGCCCCCCCTCCGATCGATGCCGCACCGCCGCCGCCTCGAAGAGACCCCCCCCAGGCGCTAGAGCCACTGCGAAAACCCCACCCCTGCCCTCGCGAACGCTACAGCCGCCCCCCTCCTGTGCTGCCGCCGCTGCTGCTTCATCTTCTCCCTCCTCTGCCTCGACCGCAACACCCCCCTCCTCCTTGCGCCGCCAACTGTGCTGCGAAGACCCCGTCCATTCGATGAAGTAAATTTTTCGTATTTATTTCTTTTATTTATATATGATTTGTTCAGTTTATTTAGCAACCGATTTTCAGTTTATTTAACATAGGATTTTCAGTTTTAATACCCATGAATAGGAAGTGAAAAAGATTGGATTTTTTTATATATGTTAGCATGAAAAAGATTCGATTTTTAGCTACATAGAGTTATCATCTTTATGAACATCAAGTTATGATTTTTATTTCTATAAAAATATAATTTTTATATAGTAGGAAGAATAAAAATATAATTTTTATTATGGTAGAAGGTTAAAAATATAATTTTTATACTAGTGGCACATTAAGAATATGATTTTTATATTTTTAAAGTATTAAAAATATAATCTTTACTATATAGAAGTGGTAGAAATATGATTTTTGTTTATGTAGAGAATTAAAAATATCATCTTTGTATATGTGGCAAAATAAAAATCTGATTTTTATTATGTATACATTGAAATAAAGAGGTGATTTTTATAATGATATTTTTGAAAAGGCGAAATCTTTATTTTTGAAAAGGCGAAATCTTTATTTTTGAAAAGGCGAAATCTTTATTTTTGAAAAGGCGAAATCTATATTTTTGAAAAGGCGAAATCTATATTTTTGAAATGGAATTTTTATCTATATGACATCGTAGTAAAAATTCGATTTTTATATATTGAATAGCATAGTAAAAATTCGATTTTTATATATTGAATAACGAAGTAAAAATTCGATTTTTACATATGTAGAGAATCCGGACAACGAAGGTGACAAAAAAGCGAGAACGACGAAGATTTCTACTTAAGAAGTGTCGTGGAGTTGGGATAGCTTTCGGTGAGAACTTCTCACTCTTCAATTTCTTTTTCTAGCTATATATATATACTAGGATGTAGACGGTGTTTATTAGCACCCGACACCCGTCATCCACAGACCATGGATGGCTTGTTTGTTAAATTGTTTGGTTGAGTAGTTAGTTAGAATATTTGAATTGAATTGAACTGTTTGGTGAAATGAAATTGATTTGATTGATGTGTGAATGGCGTGGGCCTTCACTAGTCCGGGGATAAGGCTAGGCCTTGTCCCGTTTCTAGTATCGTGCCGTTATGCCGCCGAAATTTTCTAAAAATAAGTTAGAAAAATAAAGAAATCATTTTATTTAATAAATGAACTGAATAGAATATTTTCATAGGTTGAATAAAATGTTTTACCGTTAAAAATATAATTTTTAACGTGAAAGTGAATAAATAAATATTTATAAACAAATCGGCCGATTTGTTTATATACACTGATTTTACTGATATTGATTGGGTTGATAAATTTTACACATCGCCCAACTGCACAACTAAAATCTGTGTTTGATTGTTTGAAACCCCACACGGGTGTTGGGATGAAATTTGAAGTTCACTCATCCTGATTGATTAAATATGTCGATCGATTGATTGACAGGCTGTTATAAGCATTAGATATCTATATTTAATGCTTGTACAGTGTAGTGCACTTTGGTTGATGGTTGATTATTTTTCAATGCTATAATATACGTGTGATGTATGAAATTCCATATAGTTAACGCTATATGGTAATTGATTGGGCCTTATTCCAATTTATAAAATAAAGAATATTATAATATAAAGGTTCATGTGTTGACTGTACTCATTCGTTGAGATTAGTCATGTGTTGAACGAAATATTTTTATAATAAAAATTGCATCTTTATCAATATAATATAAAGGTTCATGTGTTGACCGTACTCATCCGTTGAGATTAGTCATGTGTTGAACGAAATATTTTAATAATAAAATTTACATCTTTATCATATATGAAATCAGAAATTAACTGGAAGATAGATAAGATGAGTGGTCTCCGGGATATTGATCTGATGTTGGTTTCGGCCTTCGAGGTTAATATTTAGGGAATCGTCCTCTTACTAATTTACGGTTGGAGTCTGATTTGATATCAAACGATAGATACCCTAATTTTTATAAAATATATTAAATAACAAAAATAGTCACACGTGGACGGTAATCATTCGTTGAGATTAGTCGTGTGTTGACAAAAATAAATATTCATTTGTTGAATAGAATATTTGAAAATAGAAATATATGAAGCCGTGTTGATTAGATTGACGCCATTTTGACGTGAACGATATTTATATCGATTTTATTCACTTTAAAATGAATATTGAAAAGTGATTTCGAAATCGAATATTTTGAAATGAAATTTGAATTGAAATGAATATTGAAAAGTGATTTCGAAATCGAATATTTTGAAATGAAATTTGAATTGAAATCAAATAGAAATGAAAGTAAAAAGGATTTATAATAGGAAATTCAATTTTGATTTGAATTTGAAATAAAGGTAGAAATTGTTCTTGAAATGAATTCAAAACTATTTATAAAATTCGTTTTTAATTAGATTTCGACGAAATATATGTTATATATATTATATATATAATATAATGGCCTGAATAGAACGCGCCGCGCCGCGGCAGTTCGTGAATTTCGACCTATTATTTCAAACAGACATTACGGGAGATCCAACCGTCGGATTCTCCTAAAACGGTACCTTTGGGTTCGTATCGAAAAGGGCTTTCTAACGAATATTAGAAATTCAAAATCTAACGGTCGGATTTGGAGATACGTCCAAATCAAATTTGAAAAAGGTCGTTGTAAGTGCAGTTCGATAGCCATTGTTGGAAATCGATTGTACAGGCCTTAATAAAATTATTAAAAATAGTAATAATTTGTGTAAAATCATAAGAAATGATTTGGAAAAAATTGGGGTGAAAAACTCCATATTTGAAAAGATAAAAATGGATTTTTATCGAAATGAACTAGTTTGGAACTAAATTTAAAACCCAATTATCTTTAAATAAATAAATTAGATTTAAAAAGGGGTTTTAAATAATCGGAATTTCTAATATATTTGATTGGATTTGAAATGGGTTTATCGTGAACGGTGTTTTAAATAACACTAGTTCTTTAACCCGATAATAAATAGAATGTGATTTGGGTTTGTCGTGAACTGTGTTTTAAATAACACCTAGTTCTTTAACCCAGTAAAAGGAGTTTTAACGAATCTTCAATTAGGTTGAAACGAGAATCTAGAATCTAAATTATCAAATTTAGAAATGAGCGAGAATGGAGTATCGCCAATTTTGCTCCAAAGCGATAGTTAAACCTTTAATTAGATTTGAACGTGAAATGGTAATTAATTTTACCGACAACACTGTGGTGTTAAATATGGAGTATTACCAGTTTTGCTTCATGGGATGAATAGGTTGGGATTGAGAAATAAAATAAATAATTACTTCAATGTGGTTCGCTAATCTCGACTAGTTTAGAAAACCATAATTTGGTTTAATACGACATCCAAAGGAAGATTAAAGGATAAATTTTAAAGAATTTATCTTGGATAAAATTAATGGGAACCTTTCCCTAAGAATTGGAATGAGGCGTATGTTGTGTTTGTGTAACATGTGTTTTTAATATACGCGGGTTGTTCGGAAAGTCCGGGTTTATACCCATTCTGAATAACCGATTCGACGATATGTCGAAGATGAAGACGGTGGTCGAAGACCGGAAGTCTTCACATCGTTTGGATAATTACTGACGATCTTGATTGGGCTGTACACCCAAGATGAGGGAATCAGTTAGTGGTCGTCCAGACGTACTTGGAGATCGATGGATATGCGAGGAAAGTGCCTCCGGTTTCGTTCAGACCCAGAACGAACTTGTAAATGGATTGTGTGTCTGACATTGGATTTTATTCTGTGCTGATTGATTTCTGTTAAATATATATCTGTTTGGCGGTGGAGAATTTATTCTCTTGCTTAACACCCTTCTCTGAGACGTACGAGCTTAGAGGTTATATATCGATAGATATCAATCGCATGGCATGAATTGCCTGTGTGGCATACTGAGTTGCATGGATCAAGGCTTCTGTTGAAAAGCAAAGTCTTGTGGTTGATGATCAAAGCACGACCTTTGTGGCGTAGCTTTGTGTATAACGTGAATTCGCGAGCCTCACACCTCGGTATGAGTTAAAAACGGGATATGGACCGTTGGGAGAACACGACGTTTATTTCTAGCTTTGGTGGTGTCGGTGACTTACCAGCCCTGACATTTATATACTTTTCACCTTTGTGGTTGTTGGAATGAGGCGCCTCGATATTAGGTCTGTAAGGACCGGGAAACGTGTGTTCAGGAATTGCCAATCCTCAAACGTAAGAGAGGACCGGCCCAACTGATCCAAGGGTTACCCAGTGTGCGTAGTCTTGAGCATTTGCTAGAGTGTCTCGAAACGGAGAGGAGCTTGCCCCTTGCCTCGACTCATGACGGAAATCCAATTTCCAATACGTGTATTTCAGCTTTAATTGTAGAACTAGTATGGCGACATAGTGGTATGGGGCACTTATGCCGTCTATGAATTATATTTATGATTGAAATTGTTTTGACACTATACACTTATTATAGTATCAAATGATTTGTTTTAAACGTACCAAGCATGTTTGGCTGTTATAAGGTAAAACCCTATCCTCCGGCTTGCGTTGCATTGTGTGATGGGACCTGGGTCTTATAATAGCTTCATTTTTCGAAAAAGCATTGCGTTGTTTATTGATATGCACTGGTATTATTGGGAGGAAACCCGTTCCATGTTATACGGCGTGGTCCCTTGAATTACTCTCTTTTAAAGTAACGCTTTAAATAACTGTTTTAGTTCTCACACCAGTCACATGACTGACCTGGAGTTTATTGTTTTAACCTAAACTCTGGGTGCCCCTATTTTCCGCACGGGCAGCTAGTAGTTTTGGTTTTGCAGATTTATACTCACAGGATCCTGGTTTACAGCTGGAATGATATCCGGAAAGCTCTGTATCCGTATATCACCTTCAGTTGTGTTTTGTATTATTTTCCGCTGCTATGTAATATATTGTAATCTCTGATATTTATCGAATGTAATTTATTAATTTATACTCTCTATATTCTTGTATTCTGATGGAATTGTTGTAATAGCAATGAAATGTTCTTCTGTTTGTGTTCTGATTTGTCCTGTTTTCAAACGATTAGGGGTTTCGAACGGTCTGGACCGGTTTAACGACTGATTCGGATCGAGCGAAATTCCTTGCCGTCACAATTACTTCTGTACAAGTTATAACGGATTATTCGAGATTCTATTAGCAAGTTTTTCTCAATTTTAAATCGAGCCTACAGATTTACATAGTTCAAATTTCAGCATTTCAGTTCCAACAGATTACGCCATTCAACAGATTAAACAGATAACAAATCTTGCAGATTAGGCGATTTAGCAAATTTAGCAGATAAGGCAATTTAACCTAATTAGCAGATTAGGCAATATAACAGAACTAGCAGATTAGGCAATATAACAGAACTAGCAGATTTGGTAATATAACAGAACTAGCAGATTAGGCAATATAACAGAACTAGTAGATTAGGCAATATAACATATTTAATCATTCCTTAAAGTTTCATAGACATATCTTGCCTAATTGTAAATTTGGCCTAAGATTGCATGCCTAAATAGTTGTCATGATTCACAATATGATCATATACCCCACATTTGCATTGAATTTACATGGCACAGATTATGTCATAATTCACCATATAACACATGTCCCAAATTTAGTTAAACTTGCCTAGTACAAAAGATTCACATATAAATTATACCAAACATAGCCATCGATTTCAATGCATGTCATATATTCAAAAATCTTCCACTTAGGTGTTATTCACATTTAATAATTATCAAATCTTAATATAGATCTTCACACCTAAGTCATATTCTCTTTTTATCTCAAGTCATGAATCGTTACATAGACAATATGCCCAACAATCTCGAACTTTAAATTATAACAGATCTTAATCCAAAATATGCGTTATGTCCAATGTCTCAAGTCACATGTTAACATACAATGGTTCCTCTTCTTCCAATTCACAGAATATGCATAGATCTAAATCTAGTTTACAACATATGTCCTTTCAGTCACAGTTTGGCCATGTCCAATTATGCCATCATTCGTTATTTGTCCCAAAGTTTAGCGTTTGTGCGTTAATCCCTTATGAGATGTGGCGCAGGCTTGTGGTAGCCTAGCTATAGAACAGAAAGAAGAAAGAGATACAGAATAAGATAGATCTAAACAGAACAGAACAGACATAACCTCAGATTCAGATTTACAATTCATGTCACAATCATAATTACCGTTTATATCAGAAAATAACTGTACTTGCCTTTCGTGGTTTTAAGAAAGGATAATAAACTGTTGTTGATGCATAAATGCTGTATTACTCCTCTTTAATTGTTGTTGTAGCTCTAAACTTTGATATGAGATTTGATTTAGCTTTTAATTCTATTTAGGTTGGAAGAAGATGCATCAGTCCAAGTTTTGATCCCAGCAGAGTAGCGACGCCATTTTTATTTTTTATTTAGAACAGAGACAGAGTATAGACATAATGAAATTGTATAGAGAAAATGAGGCTAGGGGGCTGTTTATATGGGATTAGGCGGACGAATCTAGACAGAAAACAAGACCGGATACATCATAATGAACCAGGTTCAAAAACAGGATTTCGGGAGCAGGTCGACCCCCATGTCGACACTATGGTCGACCTGGTCTGGCCAGGTCGACCCCCAGGTCGACACTATGGTTTACCTGGCCCCTGGGAGGTCGACACTATGGTCGACCCCCAGGTCGACCTGGTCCGTGGGTGGGAATTTCCCTGCCCATCCTGTTCTGGGATTTTGAATTCGAATTTGAATTCGAATTTTCGAGCTGTTTTCGATTCTGAAATTCTTTGAAACTTCGGAGGGCCATATCTCCCTCATACGGACTCCGTTTTTCGAAAACTCGGACTCGTTTCCAAGAAGAATTTAGAGACGAACGCAATGGCGCCACCCGTTTCCCTTGATTCTTATTTTAAAAATGAATTATTATCTGATTTGTTACTTATATGATCATAGAAAATACGGGGTGTTACACTTGGTATCCCTCTGTGAGGCTGCAGATGATCCTCCTGGGCTCACAGAGGTTAAGGTCTGCATTAGAAGAGCCAAGGGTATGCCTTGGTTGCAATAATAAGGCAACCTAAAGACTAGGATGGACCAGCGTGATTCGGCGAGACCAGTTTTTGCCCTGTGATAGCAACTCGTGTCTACCTACCATCTTGAGTCAGTCGAGATACGTGAAGCGGAAAGGCAAAGAACTCCAACAGACCATATACTTGCTATCTAATTATGGGTGAGGTTGGCCCATAGGTTTGTGGGGGCATAGAGGGGCCTGCGTACAGTTCTCATTCTTGTTTTTCTTGGGTGCCTTTCGTTTGTTAGTTGAGGTAGGGGTCTAGTGGGACCATAGCCACTGTAAAAGAAGACCTTAGCATCTGCAATCGGCAGATATCTGAAAGCTCCTGACCGAGTTCCTTGTTTCTTGATTAGCCCTGCTACGGGACTCGGGTCGCACATATAGAGGACATGTGCATCTAGACATCGATAACGATTCACGACACATACATGGGGAAAGCCTAGGAACATATACCGCTCTGGGTAGTGTGTCCTAGACTAGGGGCATCGTTCGATAGGTAGCATAATCCCTAGTTGGACCTAGGTCGCGTAAACCTTGAATCCGAGAAACGTTCAATAGGTAGCATAAACCCCAGTGGCCCTAGGTTGCGTAAACCCTGGTTGAATCTAGGAAGCGTTCGATAAGTAAACCCTAGTTGGATCTAGGTAACACTCGATGGATAAGGGACTGCATACACAACAAAAAGGGAATCATTTTATCATGAACACACGATGTTAGTTGAAACAGTCCTTAATGGGTGCAGAGAAATAGAAGTGGATGCGATAGCCAATTCCGTTAATCTTACCTTGTCTTGTTTTAGGATTATCTTATCACTATGGTATAGTTCTAAGTTCAGTTTGTCCATGTCATAGTCCTTTTCTTGTTTACATGCTTAAGTATAACTGGACTTTCCAGACTTATGTCTGACCTAGTTTGTTTTCGCCTCTTTTCTTCCGTCCCCCCAGGTAGCCAGGGAGGGAATAACTCAGCTCATTTCGGACCATTACTCTTTCCGAGCTTGAAGATTCTTTGACGCATTGCTTTGAACTCCATTTTATGCTGCTATGGCTGGCTCATGCGTTATTGGGGAATATCATTGTCAGTTTATGCTTCTTTATTTTAAACAAGACAGATGCTTTATTGTAATAAGTATTGGTGTTGTAAAACAATCTTTGTACAAGATGTGTTTTAATTAATAAAGGTTATTTATTTTCCGCTGCTTTATTTGTTTGTCTTGTAATTTTTCTGCATCTTGTACCAAAAATGCTCCGCCGAAGTTAAGGCATTCCCTTTGTGAGTGACCTTAACGGAGGTGGGGTGTTACACTTTTCATATCTACGCTAATTTAATGTTATCTTATCCTTGTTATCACGGTATTGTCTTATATTCAGTTTATTCATGTCATAATGCTTTTGCCCATTTATATGCTGAAAGTCATTGGACTTACCAGACTTATGTTTGACCTAGTTGTTTCACCTCTTTTCTTCCGTTTTCCCCCCAGGTTCACAGGGAGGAAATGTTACCACTTAAGCTCAGTTTTCTTTCCAAGGACAGAGATAGTCGATGTATTGCTTTGTACTCTCTCTCTTCCACTGCTAGGGAATATCATTGTTATTTTTATGCTTCTTTTATACTTGGAAGTTTTTGAATCAAGACAGAAGTTTTATGTATTACTTTGAAGTATGATTGAGACAACTGTTGTAAAAGTTTGACTAAACCACATTGTTTATAAAATGACTTTATTTTCCGCTGCTTTATTTGTCGGTCTTGTAATTTATCTGCATCTTTTACCTAAAACGCTCCACCGAAATTAAGGCACTCCCTTTGTGAGCGACCTTAACGGAGGTGGGGTGCTTTAGGAACTGCACTTCCAGAGCATTTGATCTTCATCTTGAATCTTTCTAGAACTTTATTAATGTAAGCTTTCTGATATTATCCCAACCATCCTTGTGATCAATCACAAAATATTTCTATTCTAATCACATAGGATGCCTCACCCATATCTTTCATTTCAAAGTTCTTAGAGAGGAACTCCTTAGTTTAATGTAGTAAACCAAGATCATTAGTAGCTAGCATGATATCATCAACGTACAAAACCAAAATTATTAGCATACTCCCGTTGATATTTAGATATATGCATCAATCAACAATTTTTCTTCAAATTTGAAGGATGTGATGGTATTATTAAACTTAAGACACCATTGTCGAGAAGCCTATTTAAGTTCGAATATTGACTTCTTAATTTTACACATGATATGTTCATTCCCATCAACCAAAAAACCTTCTGGTTAGTCCATAAACAATTCTTCTTCTAAATTCCCATTCAAAAAAGAGGTTTCCACATCCATTTGAGTGAGTTCTAAATCATAATGACCTACCATTTTCAAAATAATTCTTAACAAGTCCTTTTTGGAATAGGAGAAAATGTCTCTTTGTATTCAACACCATCCTTTTGAGTAAATCCTTTGGCAATGAGTCTGGCTTTGTGTCTTTCAATATTTCCACTCGAGTTGCGCTTGGTCATAAAGATCCACTTATACCCGACTCTTTTACATCCATTAGTCAATTCAGCAAGGTTCCAAGCTTCATTGTAATCTGCTGATTTCAACTCTTCCTTCATAGCGTCTAACTACTGTTGAACTATCACTTTCTATGCCTTGTGAAAACAAAACTGGATCATTGTCAATTCGTAAGTCAAATTCTTCCTCTTGTAAATAAACCATATAATTACTAGAAATATTAGATCTTCGTTGTCTTACAAATCTTCTTAATGCAACTTTTGGTAGTTAATTTATGGTAGGTTCAACTATGACAGTATCATTAGTTAAAGTATCATTAAGTGGTGTTTGTCGTTAATATATTATTCTTTAAGTCATTATTATGGTCAACATGTACAGGAGCACAACTTGAGAAGAAGTAGAGGGTAGAGGTACTTGCCCCTTACTTCTTGTATCTCCACTTTGCATGATTCCAAACTCCTACCAACTTCACTATTCTTTAATAAACCTAGCATTTTTAGTTTCATTAATTTTCATACCATTTTTAGGAAAATAAAATAAATACCCTTTAGAATTTTCCGAATAACCAATGAAGAAACCACTGATTGTTTTTGGGTCTAGTTTCCTTTCATGTGGATTATAAATTATTACTTCCATTGGACAACCCCAAACATAGAGGTGCCTTAGGCTAGGTTTCCTTCACGTCCACAGTTCAAAAAGGGTCTTAGGAACTGCCTTACTAAGTAACATGTTTAGAAAATATACAACGACCTTTAATGCATCATCCACGATGATTTGGGTAAAGAAGAATTTCTTAACAACTCCTAACCATATCCATCAAACTACCATTATGATTTTCTGCAATACCATTTAGTTGCGATGTTCTTGGCGTACTATATTGAGCACAAATGCCACGAATTTATAGGAACTTAGCAAATGGACTAGGGAACTATTCACTTTCATTATATCTGCCATAATACTGATCACATGTAATGACCTGGCTTTTTGCCCAGTTTTTGCCGGTAATTAAACCAACATAAACCGTTCATAAAGACAGATTGTTAGGGGTACTTACACATTTGCACAAAATAAAAAAATTCCATTATCGTTACAATAATATTACATCAGAGTCACGAGAGATACATCAGCGTACATTGATTACACAATGAAAGAGTAACTAAACTTAGCAGAAGAATATGCATGCCCCAAGATATAACAGCTCCAGCTAAACCAACATCCTGCTCCAATCAACTCCAAAACTAAATCTGCGAACCAAACTACTAGGCTGCCCGTGCAAAAATTATGGGCACCCAGAGTTTAGGTGTGGGAACAATAAACTCCAGGTCAGTCATGGGACTGGTGTGAGAACTCAAAACAGTTATTTTTATGGTTTATTTTAAAGTTAGGTAATTCACCGGACCACGCCGCAAATGCGGAACGGGTTTACTCCATGTGAATCCCAATGCATAGAAATCCGCAATGACTTTTTGGAAAATGAAGTTATCATAAGCTCGTCCCACATCACACAATGCAAGAGCACACCAGATGGGCGAGTTTTGCCTTATGATAACCAAAAATGCTTTCATACGTGAAAATCCTCTTTTACTACTATATAGTGTAAAAACCATTTCGCAAATAAATGTATTAATCCTAGCTAGCATAGTGCCCCATCCCATTATACGGACAATCCTACTAGTAACCAACAGGCTATACAATCAAAACTGTATGGGCTCGTAGTGGAGATTGGGTTTCTAACATGATGGTTCCTGGTATGAAAGACCATTCGTGGGCTCACAAACTTTCTTGCGTGCATCATCCCAGTACTCGCTGATAACGTCCAGACTCAGAATCCGTTATACTAACCCACCATACATGAATCAAAGTACCCAACAAATAGCGTCCCAGACTGGGGACTTCGTAGTACCCTTTCATCATCACATCCTGGTGTACCGAATATACGAAACGAACATAAAAATATGACCACCGGTTTACCATCAATTCGGGACGTAAGGTTCGTCGAGGTCACGATATACACAAAGCTACGCTTAAATAAGCCATGCTTCATCCATAGCTCATCACATAACTTAAGTATGCAACATTGTCCATTCACTACGCATCACTGATTTCCATCAATATATAACCTCTAAGCTCATACGTCTTAGAGAAGGGTGTTAAGCAAGAGAATAAATTCTCTGCCACCAAGCAGATATATATAAATAAAGATTAGTGCTACATAGTCAATTACAATGTCAGGCACACCATCCATACAAGTCCGTTCTCGGTTTGAACAAAACTACAAATCCGGAATTCCTTCACATACGTTTGGGCTTCTTGCCACTTAACTGATACAAAATCCATCTGCAAATGGGAGCCACCCATTCGAGACATTCAGCAAGTCGCTCTTACGACATGAAGGGTCCCGGTTTTCAATGTCGTCTCCAATGTTTTCAATTGCTCCACAACGTTGTATTATTACTTAGAATGGTTTTTGGACATACAACTGACCCCGGTCTTTCCAATAATAAGTGAAATTAAAAAAAACACAATTATAGAACACACGGGTTTTCTACCAATCTCCTTCCGTCTTGGATTTTGTCTAAATTAAACTTCTTTAAACCCATTCCCAAATCATTACAAAATACATATTTAACCTTTCTCTTTTAAAACACATCCCATCCTTTAAATCAAAGATGATTTAGACTCAAAGCCTTAATTAATTTTCTGTTTGATAACTCGTTATCAAAATCCAGTTTAGTTTGAAAATCCTTAATCCACATTTCAACCATAGTTTTCAATTAAACTGATTTTCCAACATTCCATTCTTTAATCTTAACTAAAATATTATACTTTCTTTCCAATTCCTCACTTTTAATTTCCTCAAATCAAAGATCTGATTAAATCCTCAAATTATGATATGAATTTCCATAACTCAATCTCATTGGGTTTTGAGAATGATATTATTGAAGATATGATTCACGAAAAAACCCAAATCAATTGATATTGAACATAAGTTACAAAGAAGTTTTATCTACTTATATTCGATATCAATTCTCATAATCAACGAATACTATAAGTGGAATAACGATATAATAATATCTTCCAAATTCCTCAAATAGTATACATTTACACCAAAGAATTTCATATCAAATATCCGAAGATAATTTCTATCCAACTTATCCCAATCAAATTGGGAAACCATATCTTAATTAAAAGATTTATCCAACTCTTTGACATTAGATGTGGATAGAAATATCATCCACTTATACTTAATATTAATTTCTGTATCCAACTCACATTATAAGCGGAATAACGGTGAACTACCTTTTAAATTCCTCAAATAGTAAGAGTCATCATCTACCGGATTAATATCAAACATCCGAAGATTTATCTCTAACCATATCCAATTATTTAAAATTGAAAACCCTTTTTAATATCAAATAATCAATTTAATTTCCATATAAAACATTTTCAATACCTTTAAATCTTTGAAAACATTCCACTAATCATTTACAAATGTTTACTTATAGTTCGGGAAACAGCTCGTGGTTTACGACTTCAAAATAGATTGTTTTCAAAGAAAGAGTTACCATAGTGTTTCAAAAGCGTTACAAAACAGTTATCTTAATTACTTTGATCAAAATATCGAAGAGTTACCATAGTGTTTCAAAAGCATTACAAAACAGTTATCTTAACTACTTTGATCAAAATATCATTTATCTTAGCCAAAACTTAAACTTTACGATTCAAAACACTTTTACATAATTTATAATGATTTTACAAAAAAATTCCATATTTTAAAAACATTTAAAATAACTATTTATAGTTATGGTCGACAATTGCTCTTACAACGACCTTTTCCAAAACGGTTTTAAACATAACTTGAAAATTACAACCCGAAATTAAAATCCGCTTTCACTCATTCGAAAGCTCTTTTTAATATAAATAAAATGTTTTTTATTTGTTGGAAATCAGATTTAGATTACAAAAGTATAAGCATTTACAATTTGTAACTAAAATATGCAAATTGTTATTGTGCGACAAGCTCTATTTTGACCGCAATAAAATTATTCTTCAATATTTCAAATTACCTTAGAAAACAATTATATACCATTTAAAATTATTTAAGGTAATTTACATTGACTTTCCAAATTATCTCGGGTTCAAAATTCAACTTTTATTTTTCACTTAATTAAATATTAAATTAAAAATCCCATTTATTTCTAAATTCAAATACCTTCAAATTAACCATCCCATTGTCGGATCAGCTAGGGATAGCCAGGGAGTTCAGGAAACTATATATTCCAAATCCAAGCCTAGACACTATCCTCTCTGTCATCCTAGAACGTTCCGGTATTTATTTATTCATTTTAAGAAACTTTATCAATATATATAAATTTATACATATGTGTCTTTTCTAATTATTAACCTTTAATTTTAACGATAATATTGCTTCTAATTACGAAGGAGATTTATCGATCATTAATGTGATACCATAATTGTTGTGTACTAATGTGTGTGCAACAACATCAACAAATATTATAAACATCCATAGCAACCATCATCAACATAATTAAATAAATCATAACTGTGCATAAGCATTATAACACTAACGCTTAATAGTGTGTATGTTCTAAACTACATATCCATCATTCATCACAACAAACATCAATCATCCTTAACCACTAATAATTCATCACTATATTTAATTTATTCTAACTACTAATTAAATATATAAACCGTGGTTAAAGAGTTCTCACCAAACAACTTTCCAATCTTCACGGTAGGCAAGCCTAGCTGAGTGAACCGTCGGATAGTATTTCGGCGCACTGTCTTCTTCACCAAAATATATATAATATAATATAATATACACTAATCTCTCTCTTTATATTATAAGAGGAGAGGAGTAAATGGAATGGAATGGTAAGAAAATGGAGAAAAGGCCTCCTTATATAGAAATGGAGAGTTAAGGAGGTAGTGACACCTAAAGGGGCAAGTGGAAGGCATGCATGGAAAAAGGCATGCAAAAATACAAGTGTAAGGAAACTTGTCTTAAGGAGAGAAGGTGATATTTTGGTAGCATTTTCCCTTAAATGCTATGAAAACTAAGGGCAACACTTAATTCTAATGCTACTAATTCATGTTATGGTTTGACAAATCCGATCGAACGACAAATAGTATCAATAAATCCAAACTTATTAATAATCGTTCTCGTTTATAATTCAAATAAAATCTATCATATAACTTAACAAATTTATTAAATATTCTTAACCATATATATTTATGTAAAATTCAAATTCTAATTAAGTAATGAAAAATCCAATTGGTTAAAAAAATTTGGATCGTTACATCACCCTTGTCGGATCTAATAATTTTCACCATTCAATCTAATTGTCTTTCAACTTCATTGATTAATACCTCTAAGGTATATACCTATTGAAACTTTTCATGCAATAAATATATATATATATATATATATATCCATAACATGAAAAATCATCAATAATGGTGATAAAATACTTTTCGACACCAAATGATGAAACATCAAAAGGTCCATAAATATCAGTGAGTATAAGTTCAAGGAGTTGTGAGCTTATGTAGATGCTTTCTTAAGTGTATGCTTTCTCTTAATGTACTCAATACAAACCCTAATATCAGTACAATTGAAACACCCCGTATTTTCTGTAATCATTATAAAAACGAATTAAAGAATACTTAATTATAAATGTGAGGATTAAGGGAAAGAGGTTATGCCATTGCTTTCGTCTCAGAATTCTGCTTGAGATAGAGTCTGAGTTTGCGTAAATCAGACTCCGTATGAAGGAGTTATGACCTTCAGAAGATTCAAGAATTTAAATAAATTAAATCAGTTCAAATTAAAATCCAAAATTCAAGTTCAAACCCCGAAGCAGGCTGGGCGGGAAATTTCCCGCCCAGAAATCAGGTCGACCAGGGGTCGACCTGGGGGCCGACCTGGGCCACACAGGTTGACCTGGGGGTCGACCTACCCCCTCGCCCATATCCAAAAATGAGACGATGCTGACTAGTTGCTGAGCCTTTTCTGACCTATTGCTGAGTCACTAGGGCTTAGGTGGAAATTCTGGATAACTCTATCTAGTTTGGACGACTGTGATTGCTCCTAAAATAATCTAACGACTCACATAAGATTTAACTTCTATAAAAGCAACCCTAATCGTCAAACCCTAAATCACACTAATTCATTCCAAGGAGCCACCATGTTGTCAATGAACGTTCTAGCCTAGCCACCATTTCTTCTTCAATTAGAAAGCGAGTCAAAAGCTTCGAATTAAAATTTACTTAGAGAAATTGATAGTCTTCTTCAAGGGATTACTTTTCAAATTCAGAAAACAGATCCCAGAAAAAAAAAGACTTTCTTTTCTTTGTAAGTCTTGTTATTAATTAGATGTGAACGATTAAAAGTTGTGATTTGTAATAAAATGAAAACTAGAATAATTCCTAGTTGTAAGATAATGACGATGCTGATTTATGCCTATTCTTGTAACGATTCTATCATATAGACTTGTGAGATTATTGTGGTTATCATGTTGATGTTAAACCAATCGTATATTATGCAAATTTGGTGACTTTTTCCATGTTATGTAACATGCAAGTTGTTTAGATCTACATTTTGATCTATGTTTAATTGAATCATGCAAGTTTGTTTAGATCTACATTTAGATCTATGTTTATTGAATCATGCAAGTTGTTTAGATGTACATTTAGATTTATGTTTATTGAATCATGCAAGTTTTTTAGATCTACATTTAGATCTATGTTTATTAAATTATGCAAGTTGTTAGGCTAAGACATGTATTGTGTTTAGATCTACATTTAGATATATGTTTATTGAATCACGCAAGTTGTTAGGCTAAGACATGTATTATGTTTAGATTCACATCTACGAAAATTGGATCCAAAACTTAAAGCTCATATTTACATGCCTTGTTAAACTTGTGTAAAACCATATGCTTAAGATTCATGTTTGTTGGATCCAAGATAAAAGTTCATATTTACATGCCATGTTAAACCTGTGTAATTCCATATGTTTAAGATTCATGATTATTGGATCCAAATTAAAGTTTACATTCACATGTCTAGTTGAACTTGTGCAATTCTATATGCTTAAGATTTATGTTCATTGGACCCAAAATAAAAGTTTACATTTACATGCCTAGTTGGATTTGGGTAATCTCATATGCTTAAAGACTCATGTTAGTTGGATCCAAAAATGCAAGTTCATTATATTATGCCACGTTTACATGACACATGTTTAGTTAGCTCCTTATTATTTTATGTTGTGTGAATGATACATGCTCCCTTCTTTCCCCTTTTGTATATAAGTTATGCTAAGTTACGAGTCTAACATTCTATGTGAATTTTGCGAACGTATGACGGGGGTAACGTTGGGAAATCCTTAAATTCATATTAATGGCATAATTTGGCCCATAAATATATGAATGATTAGTGGCATAAAATTGGCATAAATTTATATACCTAAAAATTACGGACATGATTTAGAGAGGAACTGGGCATGACTTGAATGGCAATAACTTACATATAAACACAAAAGGTAAATATGTAAATTTAGAAAAAGACTAATATGCCTAACCTGAGGTTAGATTGAGTTATGGTGTAAGACTGCCCGGAACCACCCAGCACATCATGCAACCGTAACAATATATATCTAGTGTGAGAGGTTAGTGCATCAAGCCCAGAAAAACCGAGGTTAGACTAAGTTGCGGTGTAAAACTGCCCAGACCTGACCGACACATCCAGTAACCGCAACAATACCTGTCTAATGTGAGTGGCTGGTGCTTTATTGAATAAATTAAAGCTAAGATAAGAATGGTAGGGTTAAGTTAATTAAGGCAACACTTAACCAATACAACATGTTAACTAAACTGAAGGGTGGGGTTAGGTTAATTTGGACACTTAACCAATTTAACATATTGATTAGGAAACCCTAGTAACAAAGACCTATTTCAGTAGTAACCCACATAGATGTATCATGGTACCCTGAACTAGGCAGGGTAGGGAACGATTACTGGGCTGATTATAAGCGGTCAAAACAACAACGGGTGGTGCGTCAGTGTAGGTTCCGACGGAGTGCGTGTGTGCACGTACTCCAGAGTGGAAAAAGCAGACACTGGGCATCAGTAGTTATACACTGTGCATCTTGAATTGTGTCGGGTTTCCACCAAAGGATTTGATACACCCCATGGTGGGACCAGCACAGGTATCTACAATCAAGAGAGGCCCGAATGACACAAGTGGTAAGCATACATGAGTAGGAGCCGTTCGATAAAAAAAGGGATCATTTATCTTGAACACATGGTGCTGGTTGAAACACTGGTATGGGGGTGCAGAGAAGTTGAAATGAGTGTGATAGCATATTTAGTCTTATTATCTTATTTCTAGGTGATGTCCTAAATTCAGTTTATTCAAGTCATAATCCTTTTCTTGTTTATATGCTAAATAATCACTCGACTTACCAGACTCATGTCTGACCCATTTTACTTTCGTCTTCTTTTCTTCCATCCCCCCCCCCCAGGTCCGTAGGGAGGAAACACCTCAGATTAGTTCGGACCTTTTGCAAGCTTGAAGAGAGTAGATGAATGGCTTGGACTTTATCTTCTTGGGCTATGGATTTGGATACACTCTTAATGGGGATTATGCTACTTTATTTTCGTTTCATGCTTCTTTATGTTTTAATCAAGACAGAGTATTTTGATGTAATGATTGTTTTAAGATAATTTGTTGTAATGACTTTGTTATGACCCACGTATGAAATAAATTTTGTTTTTCCGCTACTTATATGTCTGTCTTGTAAATTATCTGTGTCTTTTACCTATAATGCTCCACCAAAGTTAAGGCATTCCCTTTGTGAGTGACGTTAACGGAGGTGGGGTGTTTCACTTGGTATTAGAGCAAAGGTTTACCAGATCAGATAAAAGTTTTTGAAAACTAATATTCAAAAAGAAGTTTAAAGAAGCGTTTTTCAAGAAAAAAGTGTTTTATTTTAAAAAGGCATAATCCCCCAAGGCCATCTGCACTATCTTTCTATCCTTCATTTTGAATCGTTCCTTTTTCATTTCAGCATGTTTGGGGATCTTAACCTTCCAAAGGGCGTGCCGGTACCTAGCTAGTTCAGAAGGTACCTAGAGGCTAGGGCTAATGTTGCAGGCCCAGTAGACATTCCTCCTCCCCCAGCTGCAGCGCTTCCTCCTCCTCCTCCTCCTCGTGCAATTGCTTTCTCAAAAATATGTAGGGACTTTCAAGCCATGGGTGGAAAGAACTTCAATGGAAATGAATCCTTCGTGGAAGCAAGAAACTGGCTCAAAGAAACTAAGGATTTGTTTGTTATCTTCGAATTGGACGATAGGCAAAAGATACAGTTGGCCGTATGGTTGCTCAAAGACGAAGCTTCCTATTGGTGGGAAGTTACTAACGCTGAAAGACAAATTGAAACTTGGATGGATTTCAGAATGAGGTTTGAAATGAAATTCCTCTCATAAGCTGAACGAAGCCTACAGATGGAGAAGTTCTTATCTCTCAAACAGGGAAGTATGTCGGTCAAGGAATACGTTAACCAATTCAACCAGCTGGCTAGGTTTGAATTGGAGTTAGTGAACACTCCACATAAGAAGGCTCTCCGTTTTGTTAAAGGACTGAATGAGCTACTGCACAACGTAGCTATGTCCCATATACCTATGGGTGCAACTTATGAGAGACTGGTGGACATGGCATTGTTACAAGAAGAAGATAAGGTTGGTTAGAAAGAGACAAAGATGGAAGTACCTCAAGATAAGAAAGTGGAGGGATCACAGAGCAAGAAGACAGATTCCAAGAAGGGTGGGAAGAACAACAAACCCCTTGACAAGAGGAAGTGTAATTTTTGTGGCATTCCTGGACATCTGGTTAAGGACTGCAGAAAGAAGAAGAGGAAGATAGGTGGTTGTTTCCACTGCGGCGAGATATGATACATGGCTAAGGACTGCCCAAGAAAGCAAGGGCAAAGGCAGAGGATTGGACCTACTTCTGGAGGGCAGGTTCACGCTCTCATGGCACCTCCGCAAGGACGAGGTAGAAATATTTCAGTTGAGAGTTTAGTTTATCTTTTTGATCATACTGTTCGTACACTCTTTGATTCTGGCGCATCGCACTCTTTTATATCTACTGCTTTAGTTGAATCTCTGCACCTAGACACCAGTTTAGTAGAGGATCCCTTGGTTGTTTCAAATCCAATTGGGGGCTCAACTTATTTGTCAATGATTTGTTTGGATTTGGAAATTTCTATACTAAGTGTTGGGTTTAGATGTAATGCTTATGTTTTGGGCTTCACGGGCTATGGGTTGATTCTAGGCATGGATTGGCTATCCAGTAATGGTGCCATCCTCGATTGTGAAAAGAGAGTGGTTAGACTCATGACTCGCCTCGGTAACACTCTCGAAATTTCTTGTAATCCCATGAACTCTGTTATTCTTAGCTATCTAGAATCTCTTGTTTCCACCATTAAGAATTTGGAGTCTGTTAGAGTTGTCCGTGAATACTCGGATGTCTTTGAAGAGGTGAAGTGGTTACCTCCGAAGCGGGAGATAGACTTCCGCATATACCTCGTTGATAATGCAAAACCCGTTGCTTTACCCGTCAGACACATGGTTCCAAGGGAGAGGAAAGAACTCAACAAGCAAGTTAAGGAGTTTCTTGAGAAAGGGTTTATAAGGTGGAGTATTTCTGAATGGGGTGCTCCAATAGTATTTGCAACCAAAGCAGATGGTTCGCTTCGCCTATGCATTGATTATAGGGAGCTAAACAAGCTGACCAAGAAGAATAGGCAACCACTTCCAAGAATAGATGACTTGTTTGATCAGCTTGTAGGTGCATCGGTTTTCTCCCAACTAGATCTAGCTATTGGGTTTCATCCGCTAAGAGTGGCTGAAGACAGTATTGATAAGACCGCGTTCAGAACCCCAGATGGTTTCTTCGAGTGGCTTGTCATGCCTTTCGGCTTGACAAACACACCCACTTATTTCGTTGACTTAATGAGCAGGGTGTTCAGGGAGTTCCTTAATAAGTTTGTGGTGGTCTTCGTAGATGACATTTTGATTTTCTCAAAGAGTGAGGAAGAGCATGCTCAGCATTTAAAAGAAGTCATGGATAATCTTCGAGCACATCAGTTGAAAGCCAAATTCTCCAAATGCCACTTCTGGAGAGAGGAAGTAAGGTTTCTTGGACACGTGGTGTCCAAGAAAGGGTTAGCGGTGGGCCTCTCAAAAGTAGTTGCGGTGCAAGATTGGAAGGTTCCACGGAATGTGACCGAAGTCCGAAGCTTCCTCGGGCTAGCGGGCTTTTACCGAAAGTTCATCAAAGACCTTGCGAAAATCTCAGCTCCACTTACAAGATTGACGAAGAAGAACCTAACTTTTAATTGGGATTTGGATTGCGATGTTGCTTTCCAACAATTGAAAAGGGCTCTAACAACAGCCCCAGTTCTGACCTCGCCAAATGGGAGCAAGATGTTTACCGTATACACGGATGCATGTGGTACAGGACTAGGTGCTATTTTGATGCAAGTAGGTAAGGTAGTAGCTTATGGAGGTAGACAATTGAAATTACATGAGAAAAACTACCCAACCCACGATCTAGAGTTGGCTGCCATCGTCTTTGCGCTTAAGTCTTGGCGCCATTATCTCCTAGGTGAGAAGTTTGAATTGTATACTGACCATAAATCATTGAAGTACCGTTTCTCGCAGAAAGATCTTAACTTGAGGCAACAAAGGTGGATGGAATTCTTGACATCCTACGATTTCGAGATTTCCTATACCCCTGGCAAGGGCAATGTGGTAGCAGACGCCTTGAGTAGAAAGAAGCTGACCTTAAGTCCTTTCTTTGTAGAAAGGCAGAGCTTGGAGTACATAGCCAATTTTGACTTTAGACCCTCTGTCGATCATGTGACTGGTTTGTTAGCATCACTAGAGGTGCGGCGTACTCTTTTGGACTCAATAGGAACCACGCAACGTAAAGACCCTCAGCTAGTTGATGTGATGGATAAGCTAATTAGGGATGAGATTTCTAGTCACCTCATTAGATACTTCATCGAAGATAAGGGTTGGCTGAGGCAGGATGGAAGGCTATGCATCCCACAAGCAAGGGATTTGGTGAAGAAGGTTCTCGAAGAGGCACACCATTCCAAGTTGACCATACACCCAGGTGGAGATAAGATGTATAAAGACGTAAAAAGGGTTTTCTTTTGGAATGGCATGAAGAGGGATGTAGCTGAATTCGTCTCTAAGTGCTTAATATGCCAGTAAGTCAAGACAGAGCAAAAGAAGCCTGGTGGTTTGCTTCATCCTCTAGAGGTCCCACAGTGGAAATGGGATAGCATTTCAATGGACTTTATTGATGGACTGCCTAGATCAAGAAAGGGCAATACTAGTATTTGGGTAATAGTGGGCAAGCTCACAAAAAGCGCTCACTTTATACCCATTAAATGTAGAAGGACTGCCTCGTCTTTAGCATCCGTTTATCTTAAAGAGATAGTTTGACTCCATGGGATACCCTGCAGCATTGTGAGTGACCGAGATCCTATCTTTACGAGCGAGTTTTGGAGGAGCTTGCAAGAGGCTGTAGGCACACAACTATGCTTAAGCACGGCCTATTACCCCCAAACGTATGGTCAGACGGAAAGGGTGAACAGAGTATTAGAGGACCTCTTGAGATTATGCATTCTTGACTTTGGAGGAACATGGGAGGATCATCTTCCTTTGGTGGAGTTTGCCTGCAACAATAGCTACCAAGCCACCATAGGCATGGCACCCTTCGAAGCTTTATATGGAAGACCATGCCGATCACCAACTTGTTGGTGGGAGTCTGCAGACAAGATCATACTTAGACCAGATATGATTAGAGAAACTTCAGAGAAAGTGGACTTGATACGAAGAAGAATGAAGACTGCCTAAGATAGACAGAAGTCCTACGCAGATAAAAGAAGGACCGACCTTGAGTTTGAGGTTGGAGACAGGGTTTTCCTTAAAGTATCTCCTTTTAGGAACGTTGTTCGCTTTGGATCCGCAGGAAAGTTGGCACCAAGATTTGTAGGGACGTTTCCTATCATTGAGAAGATTGGGAAGATGGCTTATAGAGTAGAGCTACCCGAAAAATTGGCTGGAGTTCATAATGTCTTTCATGTTTCTCACCTACGAAAGTGCTTACATGAGTCTCCGGAAGTGGTGGAACCAAGCATATTAGAGGAAGTAGAAGTAGAACGAGAGGCGACTATGATAAGAGTTCCAACTCATATCTTGGGTACAGAAGTCAAAAGGCTATGCAATCGCGAAGTCAGACTTGTTAAAGTTCAATGGAGCGACGCCGAGGAAGACGCGACTTGGGAAATTGAGGACAAAATACGCGCAGCCTACCCTTATCTTTTTGAGGGTACATCCTGGATCTCTTTTTCCTTAAGTTTATACATGCTTATATCTATCTTTCTAGTATATCTCCTCGGTCCTATCCTTTATCCTTAGGTAGAAACCAATGGATGTAAACATGTATTTGAAACATGTTATGATTGATGGCTGCAAGTGGTTGCTAGTGGTTGCTCGTGGATGCAAACACACACACATTAGGTGTTAGATCGGCTCAGTCACTTTCATATTGCATATGCATATATATATATATATATATATTTGTATATGGATTGAATTTGATGTGTTATCATATGGACGTTGCATTTGTATGAATGATTGTGCACTCATGTAGAAAGTATGGTTAGGAATAACCGCATACATAATGGACTCATGGCACTGACATAATTTGCATTAAGGAGGTCAACTGAATCAGTAGACTGTCTGATTTTTGCATTAGATAAGGACATGTACACACACTATGCATACAGTCATGGAAACATTAGAAGTCTTTTTAAGGACAATGGATGCCTGTGTTTCATGGTTGAGTAGACGGACAATTCGATGGTAGGATATACGTTCTTCTCGACTCGAAGATTTCGGGTACGAAATCCTTTAAGGAGGGGAGAATGTAACACCCAGTATTTTCTGTAATCATTATAGTAACGAATTGAAGAATACTTAATTATAAATGTGATAATTAAGGGAAACGGGTTATGCCATTGAGTTCGACTCGGAATTCTGCTTGAGATAGAGTCCGAGTTTGCGTAAATCGGATTCCGTATGAAGGAGTTATGACCTTCAGAAGATTCAAGAATTTAAATAAATTAAAACAGTTCAAATTAAAATCCAAAATTCAAGTTCAAACCCTGATGCAGGATGGGCGGGAAATTTCCCGCCTAGAAATCAGGTCGACCTGGGGGTCGACTTGGGTCACACAAGTCGACCTGGTGGTCGACCTACCACCCTCGCCCAGATCCAAAAATGAGACGATGCTGACTAGTTACTGAGCCTTTTCTGACCTATTGTTGAGTCACTAGGGCTTAGACGACAATTCTAGATAACTCTATCTAGTCTGGACAACTGTGATTGCTTCTAAAATAATCTAACGGCTCACATAAGATTTAAGTTCCATAAAAGCAACCCTAATCCTCAAACCCTAAATCACACTAATTCGTTCCAAGGAGCCACCATGCTGTCAATGAACGTTCTAGCCTAGCCACCATTTCTTCTTCAATTAGAAAGCGAGTCAAAAGCTTCGAATCAAAACTTACTTAGAGAAATTGATAGTCTTCTTCAAGGGATTGCTTTTCAAATTCAGAAAACAGATCCCAGAAAAACAAGACTTTCTTTTCTTTGTAGGTTCTGTTATTATTTAGATGTGAACGATTAAAAGTTGTGATTTGTAATAAAATGAAAACTAGAATAATTCCTAGTTGTAAGATAATGACGATGCTGATTTATGCCTGTTCTTGTAACGATTCTATCATATAAACTTGTGAGATTATTGTGGTTGTCATGTTGATGTTAAACCAATCGTATATTATGTAAATTTGGTGACTTTTTCCATGTTATGTAACATGCAAGTTGTTTAGAATCTACGTTTAGATCTATGTTTAATGGAATCATGCAAGTTTGTTTAGATTTACATTTAGATCTATGTTTATTGAATCATGCAAGTTGTTTAGATCTATGTTTATTGTATCATGCAAGTTATTTAGATCTACATTTAGATCTATGTTTATTAAATCATGCAAGTTGTTAGGCTAAGACATGTATTATGTTTAGATCTACATTTAGATCTATGTTTGTTGAATCATGCAAGTTGTTAAGCTAAGACATGTATTATGTTTAGATTCACATCTATGAAAATTGGATCCAAAAATTAAAGCTCATATTTACATGCCTTGTTAAACTTGTGTAAAACCATATGCTTAAGATTCATGTTTGTTGGATCCAAGATAAAAATTCATATTTACATGCCTTGTTAAACCTGTGTAATTCCATATGTTTAAGATTCATGATTATTAGATCCAAATTAAAGTTTACATTCACATGTCTAGTTGAACTTGTGCAATTCTATATGCTTAAGGTTTATGTTCATTGGACCCAAAATAAAAGTTTACATTTACATGCCTAGTTGGATTTGGGTAATCTCATATGCTTAAAGACTCATGTTAGTTGGATCCAAAAATGCAAGTTCATTATATTATGCCACGTTTACATGACACATGTTTAGTTAGTTCCTTACTATTTTATGTTGTGTGAATGATAATGCTCCCTTCTTTCCCCTTTTGTATATAAGTTTGGCTAAGTTACGAGCCTAACATTCTATGTGAATTTTGCGAACGTATGACGGGGGTAACATTGGGAAAACCTTAAATTCATATTAATGGCACAATTTGGCCCATAAATATATGAATGGTTAGTGGCATAAAATTGGCATAAATTTATATACCTAAAAATTATGGACATGATTTAGAGAGGAATTGGGCATGACTTGAATGGCAATAATTTACATATAAACACAAAGGGTAAATATGTAAATTTAGAAAAAGACGAATATGCCTAACCTGAGGTTAGATTGAGTTACGGTGTAAGACTGCCCGGAACCGCCCGGCACATCCGGCAACCGTAACAATATATATCTAATGTGATAGGTTAGTGCATCAAGCTCAAAAGAACCTGAGGTTAGACTGAGTTGCAGTGTAAAACTATCTAGACCCGACCGACACATCCATTAACCGCAACACTACCTGTCTAATGTGAGTGGTTGGTGCTTTAATGAATAAATTAAAGCTAAGACAAGAGTGGTAGGGTTAAGTTAATTAAGGCAATACTTAACAAATACAACATGTTAACTAAATTGATGGGTGGAGTTAGGTTAATTTGGACACTTAACCAATTTAACATGTTGATTAGGAAACCCTAGTAATGGGGACCCATTTCAGCAGTAACCCACATAAATGTATCATGATACTTTGAACTAGGTAGGGTGGGGCACGATTACTGGGCTGATTATAAGCGGTCAAAACAACGGCGGGTGGTGCGTCAGTGTAAGTTCCGACGAAGTGCGGGCATGCACGTACTCCGGAGTGGAAAAAGCAGGCATTGGGCATCAGTAGTTATACACTGTGCATCTTGAATTGTGTCGGGTTTCCACCATAGGATTTGATACACCCCATGGTGGGACCAGCACAGGTATCTACAATCAAGCGGGGCCCGAATGACACAAGTGGTAAGCATACATGAGTAAGAGCCGATCGATAAAAAGGGGATCATTTATCTTGAACACATGGTGCTAGTTGAAACACTGGTACGGGGGTGCAGAGAAGTTGAAATGAGTGCGATGGCATATTCAATCTTATTATCTTATTTCTAGGGTGTTGTCCTAGATTCAGTTTATTCAAGTCATAAACCTTTTCTTGTTTATATGCTAAATAATCACTGGACTTACCAGACTCATGTCTGACCCGTTTTTCTTTCGTCTTCTTTTCTTCCGTCCCCCTCAGGTCCGCAGGGAGGAAACACCTCAGCTTAGTTAAGACTTTTTGCAAGCTTGAAGAGAGTAGATGTATGGCTTTGACTTTCTCTTCTTGGGCTACGGCTTTGGATACACTCTTAATGGGGATTATGCTACTTAATTTTCATTTCATGCTTCTTTATGTTTTAATCAAGACAGAGTATTTTGATGTAATGATTTGGAAGTTGTTTTAAGACAGTTTGTTGTAATGACTTTGTTATGACCCACGTATGAAATAAATTTCGTTTTTCCACTGCTTATATGTCTGTATTGTAAATTATCTGTGTCTTTTACCTATAATGCTCCACCAAAGTTAAGGCATTCCCTTTGTGAGTGACCTTAACGGAGGTAGGGTGTTTCAAAAATCCATATTTGATAGGATTTCATTTTTTATTAACCTTTCAATTCTTTCCTAGGATATATGACCCAAATGTTTGTGCCAGAAGTAAGCAGAAGACTTATTAGATAAACTACACTTAGTGTTAACATTATGATGCATTAATAATAAGGTTTCGATAAAAAGATTATCAAGTTTTAGTTTGTATAAACCTGTAATGGCCCAGAATTTTAACTGTTTTATTTAATATTTAAATATGGTTTTAAATAATGTTTTGGGATTTTAAATAGTTAAATTTAAAGTTCTTGAATATTTTATTAATAATTAATAGCATGATAATGAGATAATTCCGAAATAATCAAAATTTGGTTGAATTTGCAATATTATATGAATTGGCCAATATAGAAATATTTCAACAAGTTAGAATTGAATTATATTAACGTACTCGTTATTAAACGATATTAGAACGTATAATTTATAATTTAATTATAAAACGAACTGCAGCGGCGCAGTAGTTCGTAATATAACGTTTTGAACTTCATTTGACTGTACAAGATCCAAAATAAGTCGGATTTCTCCGAAACAAGAAATGTCCAACTCTATTTGATAATAATTTTACAATGAAGCAGAAAAATCAAGTTTTCATATTATAGATTTTGTTTTATGTCCAAATCAAATTTTCAAATAGTCGCTATGGAATTCGTTAATAAAATATAACGATTATTAATAAAATAAAAGAAAATTTAATTCATTGAAATCAGTTTAATTCGTCAAATATAAATTGTTATATTTACCGTAAGTTCAAATTAGACCTTGGAATTAATTCCACTATGTTTAAATAACAGTCAAACCTAAAAATGTCGGTTGTCGTGTTTAATTGGAAGTCGGAACCATGAGATATTTTCTTAAGGTCACCAGGTTATTTTCATATCCTATGATATATGAGTATCACTTTCGGAAATCTTAATACAACCACAACGAATCTTTTATTTTTGCCAATCCCAGTATGTTCGCATGCATTTTCAAATTTTGCAGCCAAATCTGTTCACAAACCTTTGTACGTTCAAAGCAGATCTGAGCAAACCACACAGTATGTTTTCAATTCTGTGGTAAAAATTCTTTCCTGTCTCAACATCCTTGTCGAGCCAAACTTTTCGGTTGCTTACAAAAATAGGAGACACTCTCAAAAGCAATGATTTTACAAAGAAAAATATCATTAGTCTCATCTAATTTATTTCAGCCGACACCCTATATTATCCTACGCTCTGTTGTCTCCCAACATGTTTTGCTTCCTACTTTCAGAACATGCCATGTGACTCTCCCTCCTCACTTTCTCTATATATTACGCCTCAAAACCTTTCTTTTCTCCCCATCCAAAAAGAAAACAGAAATTCATATTACCCAAAGCCTAGCTTGGTTTTCTTCCCACAGCAACAAAAAACACAGCACTTTATTCCTCATTTCGAAACCAATAAACCAATGTACTTCGCCTACTTTCATCATCTTCATTCGAACCAAACAACCCTACTACTCCCTTTTCTTTTAACAGTTTCGTGACTCTCCAAATGTTTTCATTTCCTTATACTTGAAATTGCCAAACAGTACGAAACAACACTATTTCCATCTAATTTTTCTTCAGAAGCCAACAAAGCCTCATACTCGAACTTGGAAAGAGGAAAATCTCTCCTCTGGTATACATTTCAATGGCTCGACCCATTCTGAGATGCAACTGGGCGCGGGTTCGGGAAGGAAACAGCTACGAGCTGAAAATGCTTGGAGAGGAGATCGACGTCTTGTTTCCTTTTGAGGGTTTTAGGAACCGTGGTTTGCATGGAGTTTCAGGTCGAGCTCCAACGTGAAATAGGAAATGGAGCTGTGGTTGATAACGCATGTGACGGAGGTGGTGTCCGAAGCTGTAATCAGAGGAGTCGGAGTGGAGGAGTCTGAAAGACGGGGGATGCCGTCGTAGGCGTGAGTGGCTGGAAGCATAGAGTGCTTGACGCTGACGGTTGTTACGAGCAGTTTTCGGTGAGGTTTGATGAGAGGACATGCCAAAAGTGGCACCGATGGTTCACTGTAGTGTGCGTTTGGCCAACGAACGGACATGGAAAGAGGATGCCGAGGCTATGTTTATACGGTGGAAGTTGGCGCATGCTGAGTTGCCGGTGTAGTGACATTGCATGGCGTGAGTTCAAGATACATGAAGCAAATGAAACAAGGGACTGCGTTTTTCCAGTTCAACCAAGAGGAGAGTTTGGTCATGAATAAGTAGAGCATTTACGTGAGGACATGGGGTTTATAGTTGGGCTACTGTGGTGGAGGCTTTGGATAGAAAATGAAGTGTAGCAGCATGTTTTCTTGCAAATGGAGGAGATGATGTTTATGGGAAGACACTATTTTGCTGAGGAGTTGAATGAGTGTGTGGCATTAGGCCATGTGGATTAGTTGAATTTGTGGAGTATTGGTGGTAGCAGGTAGTAAAAATGCAGGAACTGTTTAACGTGTGTGCATGAGGGATTGTATGGAAAGAATGATTTGGGGTTTTCATGTAAAAAGGAGGGCGGGCTTTAATTTTCACTGTGGGCTTTGCGATTGGGTGCAATGCTAAAAAAGGAAGAAAAAATATGTGAAAAGGAATTGCCTACCTGAAGAGAACGGTTTCTGCTATTACGATTTCATGGGTGGTAAATAAAAAATGGGAGCGGTTTTGCAATGGAACAGGAAAAAGGAACGCGTGACAAGGTGGTTAAGCAATACAAATGGTAATTGAGTACTTTAAGTTTTTAATCAATATAGTTAATATCGTTTAATATAATTAAATATTGTAATAAGCGTAATTTGTTCGTCCGTTATCAGAATCATGCGAAATTAGGGTCGTCGGAGTCGCAGGGAAAAATACTATATTGTTGTGCTGATTCAGTAAGGAATGAAGGCAATCGGATTTCCCGTTTAGTTCTAGACATTGGTTTAAAATTAAACAAGGCGACGCGCGAACCGTCCATCGAAAATAAAGGTGAGTTAACTCTCACACCTTCTGCAATCCTGTGATGTGATTAAATTCATGTAATTAAATTAAATCATTGATAATTGGATGTTTGGTTGCCTTGGATGCCCATCGTTGATTGAATGGTTGTCGTTAATTATATTTTAGTCATTTAAAATATTAGATTTAAATTATATGTTGTTATTATACATTATAATGATCTGTGATGCAGGGAAGAACAGGTCGGAGGAATCAAATCGGATTCCTCAAATATTTAATATGTTGTTTATTTCATATTATATATGAACCGACTGTACCCCGTTGACTTTAAAACCTATTGGTTGTTAATTGTTGTGACTTAAATCAATATACGGTATTGATTAGGGAATTGGTAGCGGATGGCCTGAAATTCAAATTTTCATTTAAATGTAAATCTACCGTTAAATGGATTAACGGAGTTAAATTACAAAAATAATTGAAGCAGAGTTTTAATTACATTATAATGAAGCTTTAAAATAAACCGATATTTATAAATTGGTTTATAAAATATTATGAAATGATTATTTAACATTTAAATTATGGTTATAAGGAGAAATAAGTTATAATTAACCTTTGGGTTAATATTTGAAATGATTATACCTAAGTAAACATTTAAGCGAATTATTATATTAATTTTATTAATCTAATATGAATGGATTAAATAATATAAACAGGGTTATTAAAAGAGGATTGAGCTAATGCGATAAGTATCGAGTTAAATATTTTATCTAAACTCGAATGGAGGTAAAAGGAAAAGTTTTCCAGAATATAAAGGAATTATTTATGGGTTTGGATAAAGAAGTAAAAAATGGTTTTTGATTATAAAGATTCAAGATGTAATTTTATTGTTTTGGGAGGAAACATTTGGAAATATAAAAACTCTAAATAAAATTGAATAACAAAGTCTAGAACCAAAAGTTGATATTCAAAATGATCGGAAGTGAGCATGATTTTTGGAAGTAACGATATGGTTTATTAAACCATGTTTTAATTAATAAGATTTGATTGACATATTAAATGAGATTGGTTTTTGAGTTACAAAATATTATCCATCCCGAGATAAGAACGTTGTCAACCAAGGTCTGTGAGGTAAATAAAATACCCCAACTTGGATGGCTTCACTATTATCGAGAGATGATATTAGTTCATAATGACAAGAATGTTGAGATTTAGAATACTGCTATGGTATTTACAAGATCGTTAAAATATAATTAACATATTGGGTTTTAAAGAAATAACCTATACTTTAAATGTTGTCGGGCCGACCTTGAAGTATAATGATATCGTTAAATCTCTCAGAAAATGAAAAGAGTTTTAATGGAATGAGGTGATATTTTCAAGGTTAGGATAAATGGATAAGAGATTGGTAAATATGATATTTAAGGATTTGGATTATAGTTAATGTTTCATAATTAACGGAAACAAATAAGATTTGTCGATAAGAATAAACGGAATTGATTTTAATTAAAGAAATAGGTTAATGATTATTAAATAATAAGACCTGAGTAGCCAATATACTCGATCGTACAGTTTTGAGATTGATAGTTAAAACACTGACTATCAATGAAATATTATTAGACCGTTTTGACGTGTTGTTACAAAGAGACCGGGATGGGAACTAGACCCAAAACCACTTCGAATCAACGTAGTGCTCGGAACTAATCTATTGGATAAAGATGGAGCATCGAAGACCGTAGATCTTCATAAAACGGAAGAATTAAAATCTCTAGATGATCCCTACAGATATACTGTGGTTCTGTCGTGGTTGAAATATGTGGATTTCAAGGACTACTCGCTACTGATCTATAAGGTGATTCCTAGGATGCATTAGGAGGGTGCCTTCGGTTCATCATGTTCCTGTATGACTTGTATGGACGAATGTTTGACAGAGTATTTCATGAAACTCATGTACGTTGAATTTTACAAATATACCAAGTTTGGTGGCGGAGAATTTCTCTTGCTTAACACCCAAGAATATTTGTGGACATTAATTAGTGATTTGATGGATCTGACGATGTGGCATTCAAAGTGAATGATGGCCAGATATTCTAAAGGATAATCGGGACCTCAAGCCTCGCAACCGGGAAATGACAAAAATCGGGCGGGAAACATGGCTAGGTGGGTCATATCCAAGCAGGGTGTATTATCACCAATTTAGAGAAATTCCTTGTTTGTTCTTATTTCGATTCTGTATCTCCGCGGATGTACAGTGGGTCTTTAAATCTATCGGGTGATAATACATTTGCTACACTCAAGCTAAATGAGTGGGCAGTCATGTGTGGCCGGGTTGCAAGATGTTCTTGTTGAACCCCAGTGTATACGCTCTAGCGTACACTGACCGGAAGGTGGTCCCATACCTTGTCATAGTTGGAATCCAATACCCAATAAGCGCCATGCGGTTTTTTCTTGATTTTATAATAAATATGAAGAGCGTGAGATGCAAGCGTTCTGCTAGATTATTATTTATTTATGGTATGATAGACACTATTATAATATCACTAGATTTTGATATATCAAAAATGTTTTGGGTCATAGTAAGGTAAAAACTGTTCGTGTTTATGTGTGGGATGTTCTTACTATTATCGTTTTCTTTCAAAAGGGATTTTAAAGTTAAGAAATTTGTTTGTCATATGAATTTATCATTGAAAGTATTCCAGACTGATCCGTGTGAATTTTGCTTTGCTTCAAATGTGCTCGGGTCAGACCGAGTATATTTCTAGGTTAAGGGTTTGCTTGGAGTTCTAGAAAGGAGTCGAAGTCAAGATGTATTCTATATATTTACCGGTACTAGTTTATTTCCGTTGTGTATTGATTGATATGAATGAATACTTTGATGTTGTAATCATATATATACAGTTCTTTGTATAAAGTATTTTGATATATTATATTTTGTTCGTTCTGCTATAAGACTCTGGTCTTCTTATTCTTCTATTCTAATATTTCTTTCTTTCTTTTCTCATCCTCTAACTTCTTTCTATTAGCTTTCTGTGTTTTCAATGCTTGAGTTTGGACACGGGATGTATTAGTGTCTTAACTCGAGCATCGAAAATTTCCAGGACTCTACAGTTGGTATCAGAGAAATGTTTTAGTGATAACCTTGGCTCTGTGGCGTAACTCAATAGAGATGGGGTTAGTAATACTACAAATTGAGTTTGAGTGTATATATAAACGAGAGCACGTATTTGTAATTTGAATATAAATTGTTTTTATATTGTTTTGACCCATTATATTTTATAACAAGGTGAAGTTTATATTTTCTCAAATTATTATTTATTTGAATTAAATTTAAATTTTGTATGAAGTTGGAATAATTTCAATATGAAATAAGAATTTCCAATGTAAAATCTAAGAATTAAATAGAAATTTGACTTGAATGAAATGGAATTAATTCCAGTAAATGAATACAAATGGAATGACTTGGAATCAGTTTGATTGTGTGGTTGGAATATGAAACAAGTTGAATTGTATAATTGAAATATGGGTTTAGACTGGATTTAGAACCAATGAATGAGTTGAGTTTGTTAAAATGATATTCAAGGATAATGAATTTGGATAGTATCCAAAATGAATTGAATTGTATGCAATAGATGATGTGAGTATTGAACCATTGACCTGATTATACTGAATTTCAATAAGATAAGAAAAGTGCAGGGTTAAATTAAGTTTATATTGATTGAGTTTGGAAGCAAATCAGATCCAGTTTGATTAAAGCTGCATAACAATTGAACCAGCTCAAGTATGATTTATCGTTATTGCTTAAAACGTTCGCAAAATGGTACGCCTACGCAACATATAAATTTTGGGTTTTGAATTGGATTTTCCGACCGTGTGGGTCGGCTGATATATATTTTTGTTCCTGCACTATTGCAGAAGTCCCTCCATGTAGGGGAGACTCTGCCAAATTTTTCCAGAATTTAAAGTGTTAGAAAATTTCAATTCTTTTTGTAAATTTTTGGAATTTGGTTCCTATAAAAATTAACTGGTTTTTCGATTAAAATAAATTGGTTTGATTTAAAAGCTGGAAGTGGAGTTTTTGGTTAATTGGATTTTTAAAAAATACACTGAGTTGTAGCATTCTTCCTGTCTTAGTAATTTCGGGGACGAAATTCTTTTAAGGGGGAAGGAATGTAATGGCCTAGAATTTTAACTGTTTTATTTAATATTTAAATATGATGTTAAATATTGTTTTGGGAATTTAAATAGTTAAATTTAAAATTCATGAATATTTTATTAATAATTAATAGCGTGATAATGAGATAATTCCGAAATAATCAAAATTTGGTTGAATTTGTAATATTATATGAATTGGACAATAAAGAAATATTTCAACAAGTTAGAATTGAATTATATTTACATATTCGTTATTAAACGATATTAGAATGTATAATTTATGATTTAACTATAAAACGAACTACAAGGGCGCAGTAGTTCGTAATATAACGTTTTGAACTTCATTTGACTGTACAAGATCCAAAATAAGTCGGATTTCTTTGAAACAAGAAATGTCCGACTCTATTTGATAATAATTTTCTAATGAAGCAGAAAAATCAAGTTTTCATATTATATATTTTGTTTTATGTCCAAATCAAAATTTCAAATAGTCGCAATGGAATTCGTTAACAAAATATAACGATTAATAATAAAAAAAATTAATTCATTGAAATCGATTTAAATCATCAAATATAAATTGTTATATTTTCCGTAAGTTTGAATTAGACCTCGGAATTCATTCCAGTATGTTTAAATAATAGTCAAACCTAAAAACGTCGGTTGTCGTGTTTAATTGGAAGTCGGAACCATGAGATATTTTCTTAAGGTCACCACATTGTTTTCATATCCTCTGATATATTAGTATCACTTTCGGAAATCTTAATAAACCGCAACAACACTTTTATTTTTTCTAATCCCAGTATGTTCACATGCATTTTCAAATTCTGCAGCCAAATTTGTTTACAAACCTTTGTACGTTCAAAGCAGATCTGAGCAAACAGCACAATATGTTTTCAATTCTGTGGTAAAAATCCTTTCCTGTCTCTGCATCCTTGTCGAGCCAAACTTGTCGGTTGCTTACAAAAATAGGAGACACTCTCAAAAGCAGTGATTTTACAAAGAAAAATATCATTAGTCTCGTCTAATTTATTTCAGCCGACACCCTATATTATCCTACGCTCTGCTGTCTCCCAACATGTTTTGCTTCCTACTTTCAGAACGTGCCATGTGACTCTCCCTCCTCACTTTCTCTATATATTATGCCTCAAAACCTTTCTTTTCTCCCCATCCAAAAAGAAAACAGAAATTCATATTACCCGAAGCTTAGCTTGGTTTTCTTCCCACAGCAACAAAAAACACAGCACTTTATTCCTCATTTTGAAACCAATAAACCAATGTGTCTCGCATTCTTTCTTCATCTTCATTCGAACCAAACAGCCCTACTACTCCCTTTTCTTCTAACAGTTTTGTGACTCTCCAAATGTTTTCGTTTCCTTCTACTTGAAATTGCCAAACATGATGAAACAACACTGTTTCCATCTTAATTTTCTTTAGAAGCCAAGAAAGCCTCATACTCGAACTCAGCAAGACGAAAAGCTCTCCTCTGGTATACATTTCAATGGCTCGACCCATTCTGAGATGCAACTGGGTGCGGGTTCGGGAAGGAAACAACTACGAGCTGAAAATGCTTGCAGAGGAGATTGACGTCTTGTTTCCTTTTGTGTGTTTTAGGAACTGTGGTTTGCATGGAGTTTCAGGCCGAGCTCCAACGTGAACTAGGAAATGGAGCTGTGGTTGATAACGTGAGTGACGGAGGCGGTGTCCAAAGCTAGAATCAGAGGAGTCGGAGTGGATGAGTCTGAAAGATGGGGGATGCCGTCGCAGGCGTGAGTGGCTGGAAGCATGGAGAGTTTAACGCTGGCGGTTGTCAGGAGCAGTCCCCGGTGAGGTTTGGTGAGAGTACAGGCCAAAAGTGGCTCCGATGGTTCACTGTAGTGTACGTTTGGCCAATGAACAAACATGGCAAGAGGGTACCAAGGCTATGTTTACAAGGTGGAAGTTGGCGCGTGCTGAGTTGTCGGTGTGCTGACACTACATGGCATGAGTTCAAGATACATGAAGCAAATGAAACAAGGGACTGCATTTTTATAGTTCAACCAAGTGGAGAGTTTGGTCATGAATAAGTGGAGCATTTACGTGAGGACATGGGGTTTATAGTTGGGCGACTGTGGTGGAGGCTTTGGATAAAAAATGAAGTGTAGCAGCTTGTTCTCTTTCGAATGGAGGAGATGATGTTTATGGGAAGACACTATTTTGCTGAGGAGTTGAATGTGTGTGTGGCATTAGGCCATGTGGGTTAGTTGAATGTGTAGAGTATTGGCGGTAGCAGGTAGTAAAAATGGAGGGACTGTTTAACGTGTGTGCATGGGGGATTATGGAGAAATAATGAGTTGGGGTTTTCATGTAAAAAGGAGGGAGAGCTTTAATTTGCACTGTGGGCTTTGGGCTTAGGTATCGTTACATATAGTCCATCCTTGGAAAGCTTCTGAAATATTTACTTAATGATTCTTTAACTCTTGCCCTTTTTTTTTAAAATGTTTCATGCCGATGTTACTTAGGTACTGCAAAATCTTAAATGTAGTTTGCTATAACAAGTCAATATATCTATGCACTTGTAAACATGAATCAGATCCACTAATGCCGAAAACCTTCTTTTTTTAATAAGAAAAAAAACAGACTAGATTTGATGGATTGAAATTTTACTTTATCACAATCATATGAAGACAACTTCGTTTATTCCATCAGTGCGGCTACAGTTCCCAAAATTAATCTATAATGAATAGTAGCTCAAAATACCAACAACTAATATCAACTTATATATGTGTCCAGGAACATTGTTACAATACAACAAATAAGCTAATGCAGCAGCATGCGTTAACTCCATGTAGCAAGACATAATTTGAAAACAATGCACTAAAGACATTTGAATCTAAAAAAAAGTTTTTTTTTGTTTTTAAATATATAAGCAGAAGTTTTCTCAAATAAATTAATTAAGGGTGGCTCTGATACCACTTGTTACGATTTCAATATATATTAACAGCAAACAGCCATGAAACCCTAGATCCAAATAAGTAATCCATCTTGATTTAATTGAGAAGAAAAACAAATAAATAGATTAGCGGAAGCATACCTGAATCCTAGTTAATCATTGTAGTACCTGAATCCATTATCGATTGCCACAGAGAAGATAAATTAGGTTCGGTCTTCCAAATTGACACAAACCCTGGATTAGATTTAGTTCTCCATAGAAGAGGTTAGAGAGTTGCCAAGGCTTGTGTAATTCGGGGACCATAATCCCTTATTTATAAAGTTGGCATTTTATAATTCGGCCCTTCAACAAATTAAAAAATGCCCCGGTATCTACACATTAGGCCCATGATAACTTGAGCTTTAAGCCTTTTAATTCTAATCTAAAATTAGAACACTTTAATTAGGTTTTACACCAAAATAGAACAACACATTTTATTTTACATATGTGACCCATTTTTGAAATATTCCAACATGCAATAATAAAAAAGGAAGAAAAAATATATGAAAAGGTATTGCCTACCTGAAGAGATCGATTTCTACTATTACGATTTCATGGGTGGTAAATAAAAAATGGGAGCAGTTTTGCAATGGACCAGGAAAAAGAACGCGTGATAAGGTGGTTAAGCAATACAAATGGTAATTGAGTTCTTTAAGTTTTTAATTAATGTAGTTAATATCATTTAATCTAATTAAATATTGTAATAAGCGTAATTTGTTCGTCCGTTATCAAAATCATGCGAAATTAGAGTCGTCGAAGTCACAGGGAAAAATACTATATTGTTGTGCTGATTCAGGAAGGAACGAAGGCAACCGGATTTCCCGTATAGTTCTAGACATTGGTTTAAAATTAAACAAGGCGACGCGCGAACCGTCCATCGAAAATAAAGGTGAGTTAACTCTCATACCTTCTACAATCCTGTGATGTGATTAAATTCATATAATTAAATTAAATCGTTGATAATTGGATGTTTGATTGCCTTGGATGACCATCGTTGATTGAATGGTTGCCATTAATTATATTTTAGTCGTTTAAAATATTAGATTTAAATTATATGTTGTTACTATACATTATAATGATCTGTGATGCAGGGAAGAACAAGTCGGAGAAATCAAATCAGATTCCTCAAATATTTAATATGTTGTTTATTTCATATTATATATGAACCGACTGAACCCCGTTGACTTTAAAACCGGTTGGTTGTTAATTGTTGTGACTTAAATCAATGTACGGTATTGATTAGGGAATTGGCAGCGGATGGCCTGAAATTCATATTTTCATTTAATCGTTAATCTACCGTTAAACGGATTAACGGAGTTAAATTATAAAAATAATTGAAGTAGAGTTTTAATTATATTATAATGAAGCTTTAAAAATAAACCGATATTTATAAATTTGTAACGTCCTGAAAATCCGTACCAATTTGAGCTGACTAATATACTACACATTCAACTCATCGTGCACGAAAATTCAGATCATTAATAGAAAAAAAAGAGGATGAGAAAGATAAGATAGAACTAATAGAATAGAAGAAAAAGAAGAAGAACATCAGAATCTAAACAGTATCAGAGTAAACACGAATCTCACAGCGGAACATAAAAGATAATGTATAACATAACTTTTTGAAATACAAATCTGAATTTGTATATATACATACCATATCATAATATAACTCATATGTATCTCTGCGGAAATAATCTCTAATAACTAGTGGTGAAGCTTCCTGCTTTGAGCTCCTCCAAGTGAATCTGCAAAGCCTGAACAATTAACTGCCCGTACAAATTTTGGGCACCCAATAGTTTAGGGAAAACACAAAAAATAAACTCTGGGTCAGTCATAGGACTGGTATGAGTAAACTCCTACCATATTGTCTAATTTTGAAAACCCTTTTGAAACTAAAGAATAATAGTAAGACCAGCCCACACAAAAAAACATGGATGGTTTTTACCTTACTATAACCAAACCATTTTTTTGACATCAAAATCCAGTGATATTATAATAATGTCTAATCAAATAAATAATCAAATAGAAGAACGCTTGCATCTCACGCTCCACATACATAGTATAAAATAAAAAACCGCAGGTCGCTTATTGGAGATTGGATTCCAACTATGACAAGGTATGGGACCACCTCCTGATCAGTGTACTCTAGAGGGGATACACTGGTGTACAACAAGAACATCCTGCAACCTGGCCCACACATGACCGACCACTCATTTCTCTTGAGTGTATCGAATATATTGCCACCTACGGTTGGGCCCAAATAACCGTTATCTGAAGATACATAAATGAAAGAAGAACAAATACGAATTTTCTCTGGATGGTGACAATACATCCTAATGGGAATGACCCAAACAGCCATGCCGCCTGCCCGATTTTTGTCATTTCCTGGTTGTGAGGCTTAAGGCTATGTCTATCTTTTCAGAACATCTATCCACCATTCACTTTGAATGCCACATAGTCAAACCCGTCAATTCACTAATCGATTTCCAAAAATATCATGGGTATAAAAAGCTAAGAGGAACAAATTCCTCCGCCACCAGACGTAATACCTTTAAGAGATCAATCGTGCGTGATTTGTTAGGTATACTCTATCAAACACTCGTCCATACAAGTTGTCCTGAGACTGGACAAATAGAAAGCATAATTCTAGAGCAGAACGAACCTTGCATTTCACTCCGTCTTCAATTGTCTTCAGCATAATCTAATTCACAGCGCTTAGGCCTATACAGAGTGGTTTTCGGATAAAAATCCAACCGGTCTATCCGTATCGACAACGATGGTCAAAATACTTTGATAGCCGGTTATTTAACTATCGAAGTAAAACAAACATCCATTTAAATGTACAACTAAACATCACACAACTATGACCACCTTTTATTTAACATTCGTTTTTATTATTCGAATTTCCATATCTTACCAGATATTTCTCAAAACCGTTTTGTCCATTTCACATTTCTTGGAAAACATTCCCAGTTATTATAAACTCTTATCCTCTCATGTTCCAGAAAACATACATTACTAACGTTCAAAACATTTCCATTGTTTTCACATTCTTTATTTTCTACACTAGGATAATATATCCTATCTACATTGGAAAAATATTTCCAATTTCATTATAAACATTTTAATCTTCCAAATGTTCACTTTTAAAACATTATTCGCTTTAAAAATGTGAATATCATCCCTATTATATAAATCTGAACACCTATATCAAATAATCTCTTTATTCAAGTAATAATTACCCTTATTGTGAAGACCCGTAACTTCCCCGTAAAGGAAAGCGTCGGATAGTTCGAGAACAAACCACAGCAGAACGCATATAGAAGAACATTTCATTGTATATTACAACAATGCATCAGATTACAAGAATATACAGAGTATAAATGAATATTACACAGAAATATCAGAGATTTAAATTACATTTAAATACATAGCAGCGGAAAATAATACAATACACAACCAGAATGAGATATACGGATACAAAGCTTTCCGGATATCGTTCCAGCTGTAAACCAGGATCCTGTGAATATAAATCTGCAAAACCAAAACTACTAGCTGCCCGTGTCAAAATAAGGGCACCCAGAGTTTAGGTTAAAACAATAAACTCCAGGTCAGTCATGGGACTGGTGTGAGAACTAAAACAGTTAATCTTTATTTTTAAAGTTCGGTAAATCAAGGGACCACGCCGTATAACACGGAACGGGTTTCCTCCCAAGAATACCAGTGCATAAAACAAACAGCGCAATGCTAAATAAAGAAAAATGAAGCTGTTATAAGACCCAGGTCCCATCACACAATGCAACGCAGTCGAGGATAGGGTTTTCCCTTATAACAGCCAAAGAATGCTTGATACGTTTAAAACAAATCATTTGATACTATCATAAGTGCATAGTGTATAAAACACTTCAAATCATAAGTATCAATCATAGGCGGCATGGGTACCATATATCATGTCGCCATATATAGGTTTACAAATAAAACCGCAAATGTCACGTATTTGGAAATTGGATTTCCGTCTATGAACCGAGGCAAAAGATAGTCCTCAACCGATTCGAGACGCTCTAGCCCGTGTCTCAGGATCAGAGCTCGAGTGACCCTTGGAGCGACAGGGCCGGTCCACCGATGTGGATTAAACTTAAACCCTGAACATGCGTTCCCCCGCCCTATGGGGCGTCAATGAGCCAACGAATGACTCCATCGGTTCGAGAACGACCGATCAATCCGAGGCGCCTCGCAACAGCAACAACCACATAAGTCAAACTCGTCAGGGCGTGTAAAACCACTGACGCCACTTCTAACTAGAAAGAAACGCATGCCCTCCCTGAGGTCCGTCTCCCGTTTTTGGTTCATACCGGGTGTGAAACACGCGAGGTAAACGTTACACAAAGCTACGCCACAAAGGCCGTGCTTTGATCATCACCACAAGACTTTGCTTTTCAACAGAAGCCTCGATCAATTGCCACTTAGGCATGCCACACAGGCAATTCACTCCATGCGTTTGATATCCATCAATATATAACCCCTGAGCTCGTACGTCTCAGAGAAGGGCGTTAAGCAAGAGAATAAATTCTCCGCCGCCAAACAGATATATATTTAATAGAGATCAATCACACGGACTAAAATCCAATGTCAGACACACAGTCCATTTACAAGTTCGTTCTGGGTCTGAACGAAACCGGAGGCACCTAGTACCCCGCATATCCATCGATCTCCAAGTACGTCTGGACGATCACTAACTGTTTCCATCTTCTTGGGTGTACAGCCCAATCAAGATCATCAGTTATCACCCAAACGACGTGAAGACCTCCGGTCTTCGACCATCGTATCCATCTTCGACTTATCGTCGTATCAGTTATTCAGAATGGGATAAACCCGGTCTTTCCGAATAACTCGCGTATATATTATAAAAGTGTTACACAAACACAACATACGCCTCATTCCAACTCATTAGTCATTAACCGTAAATTAATCAAGAGAATAATTCCCCAAATATTAACCCCGAAGGCCGAAACCAACATCAGATCAATATCCAGAAAACCATTCTACTTAGCTAACCGACAGTTAGTTTCTAAATTTCACGTTCAAATCTAATTAAAGATTTAACTATCGCCTGGAGCAAAACTGGTGATACTCCATTCTCGATCTTTTCAATCTAATTAAAGATTCATTAAAACTCCACTTAGTTTTAATCTGTGACTGGGTTAAAGAATCAGTGTCATTTAAAACACGGTTCACGATAAACCCAAAGTCACATCCCATTAATTATCGGGTTAAAGAACAAGTGTTATTTAAAACACTGTTCACGATAAACCCAAAAATCAATATCCATTCAATTCCAATTAAATATTATTTAATTGGTACACTTCATTAAATCTAAATAAAAAGATTTAATCTTTTCTCAACTGGGTTCAAGAACAGTGTTAGTGAAGACACCATTCACGACAAACCCAAATCACATTCATTAATTATCGGGTTAAAGAACAAGTGTTATTTAAAACACTGTTCACGATAAACCCAAAAATCAATATCAATTCAATTCCAATTAAATATTATTTAATTGGTACACTTCATTAAATCTAAATAAAAAGATTTAATCTTTTCTCAACTGGGTTCAAGAACAGTGTTAGTGAAGACACCATTCACGACAAACCCAAATCACATTCGATATTAAACGCAAGGCTCTGAATAGAAAATATATCGGCCTATATTCAATATCAAATTCTACGATTAACAAATGTCGTAGTGGAAATAACGATATAAAAATATATCTTTCAAATTTCCATAACAACACCTGTATAATCACGAATTCCAACATCGAAATATTCCGAAGACAATTTCGATTCAAATCCACTCCAATGCAATCATTGGAAATTTTGGTTATTTTCAAAACCCTTTTCGAATTCAATTTATTTATTTAAAAATAAATAGAATTATAATTCTAGTTCAAAACTAGTTCATTTCGATAAAAATCTATTTTTATCTTTTCAAATATGGAGTTTTTCATCCCAAATCTTCACAAATCATTTCTTATGATTTTACATAAATTATTACTATTTTTAATAATTTTATCAAGGCCCGTACAGTCGATTTCCATCAACGGCCATCGAACTGCACTTACAGCGACCTTTTTCGAATTTGATTTGGACATAATTCCAAATCCAACCGTTAGATTTCTAATTTCTAATATTCGTTAGAAAGCTCTTTTCGATACGAACCCAACGGTTCCGGTTTTAGGAGGATCCGACGGTCGGATCTCCCGCAATGTCCGTTTGAAATAAATGGTCGAAATTCGCGAACTGCCGCGGCGCGGCGCGTTCTATTCAGGCCATTATATTATATATAATATATATATAATATATATTTCGTCGATTTCTATTCAAAACGAATTATATAAATAGTTTTAAAATTCGTTTCAAAATCTATTTCAACTTCTATTTCAATTCAAAGCAAAAATTGAATTCTTCTTTATAAATTCGTTTTAAAATTCATTTCTATTCAATTCAAATTTCAATTCAATTTGAATTTATTTCACTTCGCTTTCAATTCAATTCGAATTCGTTTTCAATTCAATTCATCTCGAATTCGTTTTCAATTCAATTCATCTCGAAATCGTTTTCAATTCAATTCATTTCGAAATCGTTTTCAATTCAATTCATTTCGAAATCGTTTTCAATTCAATTCATTTCAAAATATTCGATTTCGAAATCACTTTTCAATATTCATTTTAAAATGAATAAAATCGATATAAATATCGTTCACGTCAAAATGGCGTCAATCTAATCCTCACGGCTTCACATATTTCTATTTTCAAATATTCTATTTCAAATATTTCTATTTCAAATATTTCTATTTCAAATATTTCTTTTTTTTTTCGAAACTGGAATGAGGCCCAATCAATTACCATATAATGTTAATTATATGGATTTTCTACAACACATGTATATATCAACAACGATGAATAATCAACCATCAACCAAAGTGCACTACACTGTATAAGCATCAAATATAGACATTTAACGCTTATAGCAGCTTGTCAATCAATCGATCGACATATTTAATCAATCAGGATGAGTGAACTTCAAATTTCATCCTAACACCCGTGTGGGGTTTCAAACAATCAAACACATATTTTATTTGTGCAGTTAGGCGATGTGTAAAATTTATCGACCCAATCAACGTCATTCAAATAGGTGTACATAAACAAACCGTCTGGTTTGTAAATGAATATTTATTTATTCACATTCACGTTAAAAATTATATTTTTAACGATAACACATTTTATTTTAACATATGAATTTCTATTCAGTTCATTCGTTAAATAAAATGCTATTTTTATTTTTCTAACTTATTTTAGAAAATTTCGGCGGCATAACGGCACGATACTAGAAACGGGACAAGGCCTAGCCTTATCCCCGGTCTAGTGAAGGCCCACGCCATTCACACATCAATCAAATTCACTTTCGTTATGCAAACCACAAAATTTGGAGTAAGGGTCTAACCTAGCCTTACTCCTTCGCCTTATAACGGCGCACGTCTAATCCTAACCAATTTATCGATTCGATTTTTCACACCACAAACCACATTCAAACCAATATCGCAATCAATAACCAAACAGCCAAACAAACAAGTCCATGGTCTGTGGACGATTGTGTCGGGTGCTACTAAGCACCGTCTGCATCCTAGTATATATATATATATAACTAGAAAATAAATTTGAAAGGTGAGAAATTCTCACAGATTAGCTATCCTAGCTCCACGGCACTTCTCTGATAGAAAACTTCATCGCTATCGCATCTTCGTCATCCTCGTTGCCCGTAGCCACTACATATGTAAAAATCGAATTTTTACTTCGCTATTCAGTATATAAAAATCGAATTTTTACTTCAAAGTTCAATATATAAAAATCGAATTTTTATTTCAAAGTTCAATATATAAAAATCGAATTTTTATTTCAAAGTTCAATATATAAAAATCGAATTTTTATTTCAAAGTTCAATATATAAAAATCGAATTTTTATTTCAAAGTTCAATATATAAAAATCGAATTTTTATTTCAACTTCATTATAAAAACCCAATGCTAAATTAAATTTTAAAACAATGTACATTTTTATATTTCTAAACAAGGTATATATATTTTTCTTAGCAAAGTTTATATTTTTCTTTAACAAATTTATATATTTCTTTCTCAATGCTATATATAAATTTTAAAAACCAATTCTAATTTTATTTTCAAAAGAGTTCAAATTTTATTTTTAACCTCCTAGCTTTACAACATAAATAAAAACCCAGTTTTTAATATCATTTTCAAATCAGTTTTATAATCTTTTTAAATCAGTTTTAAAATCTTTTTCTAAAATCAGTTTTTTTTAATTCTTTTCTAAAATCAGTTTTTTAATCTTTTCTAAAATCAGTTTTTAATCTTTTCTAAAATCAGTTTTCTACTTTGTAAATAAATCAGTTTTCTACTTTGTAAATAAATCAGTTTTAAAGAAAATAAAAAAAATAAAAAAACAAGATCAGGGAACTTACAGGGAGGGGGGACTCGTCGGCGGCTCGGAGGGATGGCGGTTCGATGTGGGTTCGGCGGTTTCCTGGGGGCTTCGACGAGGAGGGACGAAGGAGGGGCGGGTCTCGCGATGGAGAGGGGAAGAAGAGGAAGAGGCGGCGGCTGGTGGGGCTCCGCCTGGAGGCGCGGCTCTCGGGAACGACGAGCCCGTCGTTCTTCCCCTTTCTCTTTTTTTTTTTTTTTTTTGATTTCATCTGTTCGAATGAAACGACGGGGGGGGGCCAGAGGGAATATAGGAGAGAGATTGTTTTTTTTTTTTTTAAATTAATTTATTTATTTTATCCTAAAGAGTTGACTTTCAATTACGACCTCGAAACGAGGCCCACCGCCTGTCGTCTATAACGTTTTACCCCCATTCCAAACACAACGGGATATGCATCGCAAGCTGATTTGATCGCTACAATCAGTTTCCGTTAAATTTACATTTAAATCACTATATTGAATTTTAAACGTACATTTCAAATTACCGGGGTCACATACTAACTAGAAAAATTCCAGAAAAATATTTTCTAGCTTCGTATGGACGATACGGTCCTAACAAAACTAGTTTCGTCGAATTCTGAGACCGTTTGAAAAATGGCCAATTTCCAGTCGATTAAAATCAACTGAAACTGGTCGAACGCGTTTTCCTTTGCCACGCTCACATATTGATTCGAAAAATTATGAAATTTGGAATCTAGCAATAACTTTACATCCCGGACCCAACAAAACTGGTTTCGTCGGAATCCGAGGTCGTTTGCAAAATGTCCATTTTTAAGGGCCTGAATTCCATAGCGACTATTCAGAATTTTCAACTGGACATATCTTTTGATTCCTAAGATGAAATCTCAATTTGTTAACTTCGTTACAAAGATATAGTTATACAGATTCAAATATTTCTTGTTTCGTTCAATTCTGACTTATTTTGAATTCTGTATATTCATTTGAAATTAGAAATCGAATTTTCGAACTACCGCGCCATTTTCAATTCCTTTTATAATTATATATAATTATTATATATTCTAACGACGACGTATATAATATATACGTCGAATTTCAATTCAAAATAAATTTCTCGTCGTTTTTATTTAAAATAATTCATTTTAAATAATCAAAATTCTCTAAAATTGCCAAAATAAAAATTTTAAACTGGCCCAGAATTTGCGGGTTGTTACAATCTCCCCCACTTAAAACTTTTCGTCCCCGAAAAGGAACAAAGTCGAAAGTGGTTTGATTAATCAACTCTACGATCGATCAGGCTTCCATTCTCCAACTCTTTAGTTTCTGAGAATTTTCAAAATTTCAAAAATTTGGCTAACACCCTAAATTTTCGAAAAATTTCGCCATAACCTCCCCTGCACCGGGAGCATCGGGGAATTTCAAATAGCTTCCCCGGTCCTTCAGATCTCAAAAAGAAAAAGAAAAAGCCAAGCGGCTAGCCAATAGGCTCATAAAATCATCATCACCCAAACAAAACAGGAAATTATGTAGTAAACATGTACCTATTTGTCGGGCAAACAAATTTTATTCTCTGCTCTAGCCTCCTTGCTATGACCTGTTCAAAGATATATATGTATATGCAAGCAAATGCGACCAAATTTCAATACAAGTCAATATTTGATTCAATTAGGCATAATGGTTCAAAATTAGCAAACAAATGAACAAACAACACAAACATCAATCAATTAGTGAATTTAACGTTTCAAATTCATAATTTTGATACATATACAGAAAATCTTGTTTTTGATGCCAATTCACAACAAAGTGTTCTAGCCATATAAGATTTGGTTCTCACACCAGTCTAATGGAAATATATAGAAAATCACACCTTCGAAACTCGAATACCAATTCTGATGATGTCTAGACTATCATCAGAATCGTCTCCGGCCGACTAGAGTGTGACTCTATATCTATCCAGTATATTAAAACCTCAAATACACGTGGATCAGACGTATACGCAAAGTCTATATATACCGGACTGTCCAAATTCAAACATAATAACTAATCAAATTCGAATAGTTGATTTAAATTTTCAAAACAAAGTTTGTTTTCATTTTCAAAAATATACTCTTCACACTCGTTCTAGGATACTACTGATCCTATCTCTAACGAGTCATTCCCATTGGATATTACTAATCCAATATCTGATGAATTCTTTCGTATGGTTCTAATGTGTCTTGTTCTCTAGCTTTGTAAACCAAAGCTCTGATACCAACTGTGAAGACCCGTAACTTCCCCGTAAAGGAAAGCATCGGATAGTTCGAGAACAAACCACAGCAGAACGCATATAGAAGAACATTTCATTGTATATTACAACAATGCATCAGATTACAAGAATATACAGAGTATAAATGAATATTACACAGAAATATCAGAGATTTAAATTACATTTAAATACATAGCAGCGGAAAATAATACAATACACAACCAGAATGAGATATACGGATACAAAGCTTTCCGGATATCGTTCCAGCTGTAAACCAGGATCCTGTGAATATAAATCTGCAAAACCAAAACTACTAGCTGCCCGTGTCAAAATAAGGGCACCCAGAGTTTAGGTTAAAACAATAAACTCCAGGTCAGTCATGGGACTGGTGTGAGAACTAAAACAGTTAATCTTTATTTTTAAAGTTCGGTAAATCAAGGGACCACGCCGTATAACACGGAACGGGTTTCCTCCCAAGAATACCAGTGCATAAAACAAACAGCGCAATGCTAAATAAAGAAAAATGAAGCTGTTATAAGACCCAGGTCCCATCACACAATGCAACGCAGTCGAGGATAGGGTTTTCCCTTATAACAGCCAAAGAATGCTTGATACGTTTAAAACAAATCATTTGATACTATCATAAGTGCATAGTGTATAAAACACTTCAAATCATAAGTATCAATCATAGGCGGCATGGGTACCATATATCATGTCGCCATATATAGGTTTACAAATAAAACCGCAAATGTCACGTATTTGGAAATTGGATTTCCGTCTATGAACCGAGGCAAAAGATAGTCCTCAACCGATTCGAGACGCTCTAGCCCGTGTCTCAGGATCAGAGCTCGAGTGACCCTTGGAGCGACAGGGCCGGTCCACCGATGTGGATTAAACTTAAACCCTGAACATGCGTTCCCCCGCCCTATGGGGCGTCAATGAGCCAACGATTGACTCCATCGGTTCGAGAACGACCGATCAATCCGAGGCGCCTCGCAACAGCAACAACCACATAAGTCAAACTCGTCAGGGCGTGTAAAACCACTGACGCCACTTCTAACTAGAAAGAAACGCATGCCCTCCCTGAGGTCCGTCTCCCGTTTTTGGTTCATACCGGGTGTGAAACACGCGAGGTAAACGTTACACAAAGCTACGCCACAAAGGCCGTGCTTTGATCATCACCACAAGACTTTGCTTTTCAACAGAAGCCTCGATCAATTGCCACTTAGGCATGCCACACAGGCAATTCACTCCATGCGTTTGATATCCATCAATATATAACCCCTGAGCTCGTACGTCTCAGAGAAGGGCGTTAAGCAAGAGAATAAATTCTCCGCCGCCAAACAGATATATATTTAATAGAGATCAATCACACGGACTAAAATCCAATGTCAGACACACAGTCCATTTACAAGTTCGTTCTGGGTCTGAACGAAACCGGAGGCACCTAGTACCCCGCATATCCATCGATCTCCAAGTACGTCTGGACGATCACTAACTGTTTCCATCTTCTTGGGTGTACAGCCCAATCAAGATCATCAGTTATCACCCAAACGACGTGAAGACCTCCGGTCTTCGACCATCGTCTCCATCTTCGACTTATCGTCGTATCAGTTATTCAGAATGGGATAAACCCGGTCTTTCCGAATAACTCGCGTATATATTATAAAAGTGTTACACAAACACAACATACGCCTCATTCCAACTCATTAGTCATTAACCGTAAATTAATCAAGAGAATAATTCCCCAAATATTAACCCCGAAGGCCGAAACCAACATCAGATCAATATCCAGAAAACCATTCTACTTAGCTAACCGACAGTTAGTTTCTAAATTTCACGTTCAAATCTAATTAAAGATTTAACTATCGCCTGGAGCAAAACTGGTGATACTCCATTCTCGATCTTTTCAATCTAATTAAAGATTCATTAAAACTCCACTTAGTTTTAATCTGTGACTGGGTTAAAGAATCAGTGTCATTTAAAACACGGTTCACGATAAACCCAAAGTCACATCCCATTAATTATCGGGTTAAAGAACAAGTGTTATTTAAAACACTGTTCACGATAAACCCAAAAATCAATATCCATTCAATTCCAATTAAATATTATTTAATTGGTACACTTCATTAAATCTAAATAAAAAGATTTAATCTTTTCTCAACTGGGTTCAAGAACAGTGTTAGTGAAGACACCATTCACGACAAACCCAAATCACATTCATTAATTATCGGGTTAAAGAACAAGTGTTATTTAAAACACTGTTCACGATAAACCCAAAAATCAATATCAATTCAATTCCAATTAAATATTATTTAATTGGTACACTTCATTAAATCTAAATAAAAAGATTTAATCTTTTCTCAACTGGGTTCAAGAACAGTGTTAGTGAAGACACCATTCACGACAAACCCAAATCACATTCGATATTAAACGCAAGGCTCTGAATAGAAAATATATCGGCCTATATTCAATATCAAATTCTACGATTAACAAATGTCGTAGTGGAAATAACGATATAAAAATATATCTTTCAAATTTCCATAACAACACCTGTATAATCACGAATTCCAACATCGAAATATTCCGAAGACAATTTCGATTCAAATCCACTCCAATGCAATCATTGGAAATTTTGGTTATTTTCAAAACCCTTTTCGAATTCAATTTATTTATTTAAAAATAAATAGAATTATAATTCTAGTTCAAAACTAGTTCATTTCGATAAAAATCTATTTTTATCTTTTCAAATATGGAGTTTTTCATCCCAAATCTTCACAAATCATTTCTTATGATTTTACATAAATTATTACTATTTTTAATAATTTTATCAAGGCCCGTACAGTCGATTTCCATCAACGGCCATCGAACTGCACTTACAGCGACCTTTTTCGAATTTGATTTGGACATAATTCCAAATCCAACCGTTAGATTTCTAATTTCTAATATTCGTTAGAAAGCTCTTTTCGATACGAACCCAACGGTTCCGGTTTTAGGAGGATCCGACGGTCGGATCTCCCGCAATGTCCGTTTGAAATAAATGGTCGAAATTCGCGAACTGCCGCGGCGCGGCGCGTTCTATTCAGGCCATTATATTATATATATAATATATATAATATATATTTCGTCGATTTCTATTCAAAACGAATTATATAAATAGTTTTAAAATTCGTTTCAAAATCTATTTCAACTTCTATTTCAATTCAAAGCAAAAATTGAATTCTTCTTTATAAATTCGTTTTAAAATTCATTTCTATTCAATTCAAATTTCAATTCAATTTGAATTTATTTCACTTCGCTTTCAATTCAATTCGAATTCGTTTTCAATTCAATTCATCTCGAAATCGTTTTCAATTCAATTCATTTCGAAATCGTTTTCAATTCAATTCATTTCGAAATCGTTTTCAATTCAATTCATTTCAAAATATTCGATTTCGAAATCACTTTTCAATATTCATTTTAAAATGAATAAAATCGATATAAATATCGTTCACGTCAAAATGGCGTCAATCTAATCCTCACGGCTTCACATATTTCTATTTTCAAATATTCTATTTCAAATATTTCTATTTCAAATATTTCTATTTCAAATATTTCTTTTTTTTTTCGAAACTGGAATGAGGCCCAATCAATTACCATATAATGTTAATTATATGGATTTTCTACAACACATGTATATATCAACAACGATGAATAATCAACCATCAACCAAAGTGCACTACACTGTATAAGCATCAAATATAGACATTTAACGCTTATAGCAGCTTGTCAATCAATCGATCGACATATTTAATCAATCAGGATGAGTGAACTTCAAATTTCATCCTAACACCCGTGTGGGGTTTCAAACAATCAAACACATATTTTATTTGTGCAGTTAGGCGATGTGTAAAATTTATCGACCCAATCAACGTCATTCAAATAGGTGTACATAAACAAACCGTCTGGTTTATAAATGAATATTTATTTATTCACATTCACGTTAAAAATTATATTTTTAACGATAACACATTTTATTTTAACATATGAATTTCTATTCAGTTCATTCGTTAAATAAAATGCTATTTTTATTTTTCTAACTTATTTTAGAAAATTTCGGCGGCATAACGGCACGATACTAGAAACGGGACAAGGCCTAGCCTTATCCCCGGTCTAGTGAAGGCCCACGCCATTCACACATCAATCAAATTCACTTTCGTTATGCAAACCACAAAATTTGGAGTAAGGGTCTAACCTAGCCTTACTCCTTCGCCTTATAACGGCGCACGTCTAATCCTAACCAATTTATCGATTCGATTTTTCACACCACAAACCACATTCAAACCAATATCGCAATCAATAACCAAACAGCCAAACAAACAAGTCCATGGTCTGTGGACGATTGTGTCGAGTGCTACTAAGCACCGTCTGCATCCTAGTATATATATATATAACTAGAAAATAAATTTGAAAGGTGAGAAATTCTCACAGATTAGCTATCCTAGCTCCACGGCACTTCTCTGATAGAAAACTTCATCGCTATCGCATCTTCGTCATCCTCGTTGCCCGTAGCCACTACATATGTAAAAATCGAATTTTTACTTCGCTATTCAGTATATAAAAATCGAATTTTTACTTCAAAGTTCAATATATAAAAATCGAATTTTTATTTCAAAGTTCAATATATAAAAATCGAATTTTTATTTCAAAGTTCAATATATAAAAATCGAATTTTTATTTCAAAGTTCAATATATAAAAATCGAATTTTTATTTCAATGTTCAATATATAAAAATCGAATTTTTATTTCAACTTCATTATAAAAACCCAATGCTAAATTAAATTTTAAAACAATGTACATTTTTATATTTCTAAACAAGGTATATATATTTTTCTTAGCAAAGTTTATATTTTTCTTTAACAAATTTATATATTTCTTTCTCAATGCTATATATAAATTTTAAAAACCAATTCTAATTTTATTTTCAAAAGAGTTCAAATTTTATTTTTAACCTCCTAGCTTTACAACATAAATAAAAACCCAGTTTTTAATATCATTTTCAAATCAGTTTTATAATCTTTTTAAATCAGTTTTAAAATCTTTTTCTAAAATCAGTTTTTTTTTAATTCTTTTCTAAAATCAGTTTTTTAATCTTTTCTAAAATCAGTTTTTAATCTTTTCTAAAATCAGTTTTCTACTTTGTAAATAAATCAGTTTTCTGCTTTGTAAATAAATCAGTTTTAAAGAAAATAAAAAAAATAAAAAAACAAGATCAGGGAACTTACAGGGAGGGGGGACTCGTCGGCGGCTCGGAGGGATGGCGGTTCGATGTGGGTTCGGCGGTTTCCTGGGGGCTTCGACGAGGAGGGACGAAGGAGGGGCGGGTCTCGCGATGGAGAGGGGAAGAAGAGGAAGAGGCGGCGGCTGGTGGGGCTCCGCCTGGAGGCGCGGCTCTCGGGAACGACGAGCCCGTCGTTCTTCCCCTTTCTCTTTTTTTTTTTATTTTGATTTCATCTGTTCGAATGAAACGACGGGGGGGGGGGGGGGGCAGAGGGAATATAGGAGAGAGATTGTTTTTTTTTTTAAATTAATTTATTTATTTTATCCTAAAGAGTTGACTTTCAATTACGACCTCGAAACGAGGCCCACCGCCTGTCGTCTATAACGTTTTACCCCCATTCCAAACACAATGGGATATGCATCGCAAGCTGATTTGATCGCTACAATCAGTTTCCGTTAAATTTACATTTAAATCACTATATTGAATTTTAAACGTACATTTCAAATTACCGGGGTCACATACTAACTAGAAAAATTCCAGAAAAATATTTTCTAGCTTCGTATGGACGATACGGTCCTAACAAAACTAGTTTCGTCGAATTCTGAGACCGTTTGAAAAATGGCCAATTTCCAGTCGATTAAAATCAACTGAAACTGGTCGAACGCGTTTTCCTTTGCCACGCTCACATATTGATTCGAAAAATTATGAAATTTGGAATCTAGCAATAACTTTACATCCCGGACCCAACAAAACTGGTTTCGTCGGAATCCGAGGTCGTTTGCAAAATGTCCATTTTTAAGGGCCTGAATTCCATAGCGACTATTCAGAATTTTCAACTGGACATATCTTTTGATTCCTAAGATGAAATCTCAATTTGTTAACTTCGTTACAAAGATATAGTTATACAGATTCAAATATTTCTTGTTTCGTTCAATTCTGACTTATTTTGAATTCTGTATATTCATTTGAAATTAGAAATCGAATTTTCGAACTACCGCGCCATTTTCAATTCCTTTTATAATTATATATAATTATTATATATTCTAACGACGACGTATATAATATATACGTCGAATTTCAATTCAAAATAAATTTCTCGTCGTTTTTATTTAAAATAATTCATTTTAAATAATCAAAATTCTCTAAAATTGCCAAAATAAAAATTTTAAACTGGCCCAGAATTTGCGGGTTGTTACACTTATCTTGTTTACCAAAATCTCTTTCATAATTTTATATGCCCATTCCACTTTATAAACTTTGTTTCTAAGTCAACTCCTCGTTAAATCAATATCAAGTTTAGAACTAAATATTGATCACATATCCTATTATAATTTATTGATTTAAAACTGAAGATTAATTATCCTATCAGATTATAATTCCTAAAATAATTTCCTTTACTGCATTCGACGTCGTCGAATTATAGTTCCAATTCCTAATAGTGTTATTTCATTATAATCCTATTCCAAACATCGAAATGATGTCAACGTTTCTGAAACGATTCTCCAATTTCTATTTCTAAACTTATTCTTATATTTCTTTGGACACACATCGTTACTTATTACTTTCGAATAAGTGGATTTCAATCAAACTGTTTTCATTTTCTAGGGAGTAGTGCTATATATAAAAATCACGCTTAAGCTTGGTCAATAATGCTAATTTATTGTTATAGTTCAAAAACTTGTCATACGCTGTAATATTCCCCTTTATAACTAATCTCGACATAACAGTCACGCTTAAGCTTAGTCAACAACATTATTTTATCATTATAGTTCAAAGACTTGCAATACGCTACTATATTCCACTTTATAACTAATCTCGACATCTCTTTCCATTACAAATTGATACCATTCCTCGATAATAGTGAAGCCGTTCAAGTTGGGGTATTTTAATTACCTCTCAAACCTTGATCGACAACGTTCTTATCTTAGAACAAATATAAATCCGTAACTCTAACCCCTTATACTTTATAATCCGTCAAATCGTACTTCTTGCTATATTTTAAATATGGTTTTATGACGCCATATCCTTATTTGAAAACTCGGTTGTTTACAATTATTTATTTAAATATTAACTCTTTGCTGCGCCTTCATTATACAATTATATTTATAGCTTCTTTTTACGAAAATACATTTACGGTCTTTGTCTCTTGAAATTTTACTTTTATTTGAGTCATTTTACTTAATGCAAGTAACATCTCATCACCAATCCAATAACATCTTAAATGAGGTCCATTTAAGAAACAATTATTTAATTAAATAATTAAATGATATTTTACTTCATTATTGCTGAAGTACACAATTTACTTCATCATTAATTTAAAATAGATTTGTTGCTTACTGTATATAAGTAATAACTAATTATATTGGTTAAATAATTATTTAATACCTCATAAATTTAAAAAGGGTAATCAAGAAGGAATCTTCTTAATTTTTGATTAGTTTACCGCTAAGTCATTTTCATTAGATTAATTGAAGACCAATTAATCTAATAATCATTTCATTAGATTAATTGAAGACCAAATAATCTAATAATCATTTTCCAAATAAACAGTTAATTTAATCAACTTCATTTCATTAGTAAATTCATTAACTGATTTTAATTACCCCTTACCATTAATATAATTAATCTAATAATATTTCTTAACTGATTGTTATTTTCTTAATTGATATTGTCTATTTATTAAATCAACATAACATTGAGTTTCCATTCAACATGGTTCAAATAGTGCCTATATAAAACAAACAGTACATATAAATATTGAGGAATTCGGTTGAATTCCTCCAACCGGTTTTTCGCATCCACAGATGTTAGTCAACACAATTAACACTAATTCCACACTAGAGAGTATTATAATCGATGGAAATCAGTATCCCACCAATGATGTGTACATATGCAACGATATATATTATTCAACCAATTTAGTGGTAATCTACCTAAACGACCATCACACAACATCCAACCATTATTTATCACTATTAAAATATGATTATAATATTTCAAAATAAAACAGAGTGAGTGAATTTAGTCATCTTTGTGCGTTAACCGTTAAATAACGATTTGCGTCAGATGATCCGATCCGGCGTTTTATTCTGCCATAAATTTGAACATGCTTCAAATTGCTCCAAATTTGTTTCAGTACGTAGCCTGCGCTTGTATGATTCCAACGTGACTGACGATGCACAATTCTGGTAATGTATGCATTGATGTTGAACAAATTATCGATCATGCGCCGTCCCATCGTATGTCTATGCGCAACACAGTACAAATTCAGTTCCACCTCCGCACCATGCACATCACTTGCTCCATATGTCGAACAGTGCCTTCTTCTTCCTGTTCTCAGCCGCAAGCTCCACTTATATTTCATCCGCTTTTTTTCCCTCCCATGGTTCATGTCATTTCTTCCAACAATCATCCCCATAAACAAATGACAATTATCCTTTAGCCCTGGATTGCTCAACATTTGTACAACCTTGCATGCGTGCCCTTTCCTGAATGGTTATCCCATTCAAACTGTCATGAACTTCCTCCAACTCCAGAATAGTCTCTCCTTCACCTTCAATCAAGAAGGACCACAAGCTTTTTGTTTCTTTCCTCCTCTTTGCAGTTTGCACGCCAGCCATTTGCCACTCTCGCATATCCTCTATTCTTTCTATTTGGCTTTTCCGTGCTTGGCTTACAGTATTATATCCAATTAAATAAATTATATTTAAACCTAAATCATTTGTTTCCATTATCTATTGGTCACGAAGACATCACTATTCGCAGGAACAAGCATCGCGATTTCCTATTCGCTATCCATGCAAAGTAGACCTTCTTCTCCATATTTAATTATGTGAACAACTAAATATAATAACCACCTCAATTCCAACAGTGGAAACAAACCCACCCTATAACCTGCTTCTCACATGCTTAAGCCGAACCGGCTACTTAAGCTTTTCATCCCTACCAAACTCACTACTTTTCCACGTAACATCCTCCAACAATTTTGTCACCATCCACCCAAGCGTTCTCGACCGCCTGCTCAACTCCACACACCCGACAGTTTCGCACTCAAGCACCCACTGACAGTTGTTACCAACTCCTCCATGCTGCTAGCCGAAACAAACTGAACCATAGTATCACCGACTCGCATCACCTGCCTGAATTCAACTTCGGCACACAGTAGCAAGACCGAATTTCTTTGACAACTAAACCCATGAAATTTCTCCAGCGCAAAAGGAATCCACCCACAAGATCAAAACCAACATTCGGAATTTCAAAACTCTCACCATCATTGGAGAAGCCGAGGTTCTAGTCGTTGGTTCAAAAAATAAACAACGGAGCATTCGATCAACCCTCAAACAACAGATTGAAATGAAACTAATAAGGAGTGAATCGAAGCGAGTACTGAGTTATTTAATTCCCGTACTTAATCGACTTCAACCCTTTGAAACATCTGAAAGGTCGGTGCTTTGTATTAAACGAAAAAGAGTGAAGGAGATTTGAGACTTAAGGGTGTGAGTAATAGGATAAAACTGGTGATGTATATAAGCTATAATATTTTATTTTTCAGAAAAGCAATGTTCGATTTTCTTGAAGAGGTGGAAACAGAGTGAAGAGCAATGTGATTATATGGACTGCGATTCCTTAGGACGCACGTATTAGGACTTAGTATAGGTTGTTATTTTCAATATGTAGCTGTAGTTTTTCTTCATCGTTAAGTAGATATATTTACTTTGAAGCTAAGAAAAGTGTACAGCTATATTTTTATGTAGCTTAGTGTTGAAGTAACTTTCGTATAGTATAGAGTATGGTGTCCATGATTTCGAGCGCAAAATAAATGTGAGTCTGCATCAGTCTTGGTCTATCGGCATGAAGTGACAGGAGAAAAGGACATAAATTAGACAAGGCTAAGAAGAAATAGACTTGCTTGTTTTAGGGTAGTTTAAAGTCCCCAAAATATAGGCCGTGGAAAAGAAATCTGCACATTTATTAAATTAGGGTGGAAGGCTTTGAGTCTTCATTTCATACGTCTTGTCCGATTTGAAAGCATAGGATTTGTATCAAATCTCCAAGGCCTGCATGTTTTGTCTATTTCGATTATCATAGGTGTTGACAAAATTTCTTGAATGCATGAGCTAATAAGCCGGGTGTGTATTTATATTTTAAAACTTAAGTGTACCGTGTTACGAAAAATCACATTAATGTCCAAGCTGCTATGGAAAGAAATAAGATTACGGTCGTGTTAAGCGAGGTGCCACAATCCCAAAAATATAATAATATCGGTAGTTAAACTTATATTATGAAACCTCGATATACTGATACAGGGTGCAAAATACTTCAAATAAAAAGCTGCATATTTAATTAATTAAAAATTATAGTAAAATTCTAAAAATTAAATTATCAGTACGTCTCAAAAAAATCTTGTCTAAATTTGCAACCGGTATCTAGTTATGTCAAATAAACTGTTACGGTCGATAAACGATTCTATAATGACCATTTGGAAATTTGATTTGGACATAACTCACAATATGTAACACGAAATCTTGGTTTTTCACTTCTGTTAGAAAAATACAATTCAACAGATTCCAACATTTCTTGTTTCGAAGAAATCCGATTTATAACAAATCCTGTACCCTCAATTGAAGTTCAGAACGTTAAATTACGAACTGCCGCGATATTATGGGCTCGATTATATATAATATATATATTTATACGTTAAACTTCTTTTTAATTAATATATAAATCCACTTATATTACGAATTCAACATTTAAACTGATTTAAATATTCAAAGACAAACCGATAAAAATGTGGGACGTTACAAAATTGGTTTAAAAAATATTATGAAATGATTATTTAACATTTAAATTATGGTTACAAGGCGAAATAAGTTATAATTAACCTTTGGGTTAATATTTGAAATGATTATATTTAAGTAAACATTTACGCGAATTATTAGATTAATTTTATTAATCTAATATGAAGGGATTGAATAATATAAACAGGGTTAATTAAAGAGGATTGAGCTAATGCGATAAGTATCGAGTTAAATATTTTATCTAAACTCGAATGGAGGTAAAAGGAAAAGTTTTCCATAATATAAAGGAATTATTTATGGGTTTGGATAAAGAAGTAAAAATGGTTTTTGATTATAAAGATTCAAGAAGTAATTTTATTGTCTTGGGAGGAAACATTTGGAAATATATAAACTCCAAATAAAATTGAATAGCGAAGTTTAGAACCAAAAGTTGATAATCAAAATGATTAGAATAGAGTAGGATTTTTAGAAGTAACAATATGGTTTATTAAACCATGTTTTAATTAATAAGAATTGATTGACATATCAAATGAGATTGGTTTTTGAATTACGAAATATTATCCATCTCGAGATAAGAACGTTGTCAACAAAGGTCTGAGAGGTAAATAAAATACCCCAACTTGGATGGCTTCACTATTATCGAGAGATAATATTAGTTCGTGACGATAAGAAATGTTGAGATTTAGAATACTGCTATGGTATTTACAAGATCATTAAAATATAATAAACATATTGGGTTTTAAAGAAATGACGTATACTTTAAATGTTGTTGGGCCGACCTTGAAGTATAATGATATCATTAAATCTCTCAGAAAATGAAAAGAGTTTCTATGGAATGAGGTGATATTTTCAAAGTAAGGATAAATGGATAGGAGACTGGTAAATATGATATTTAAGGATTTGGATTATAGTTAATGTTTCAGAATTAACGGAAACAAATATGATTTGTCGAGAAGAATAAACGGAATTGATTTTAATTAAAGAAATGGGTTAATGATTATTAAATAATAAGACCTGAGTGGCCAATATACTTTATTGTACCGTTTTGAGATTGATAGTTAAAACACCGATTACCAATGAAATATTATTAGACCGTTTTGACGTGTTGTTTCGAAGAGACCGGGATGGGAACTAGACCCAAAACCACTTCGAATCAACGTAGCGCTCGGAACTAATCCACTAGATAAAGATGGAGCATCGAAGACCATAGATCTGCATAAAACGAAAGAATTACTTAAAATATCTAGTTGATCCCTAGAGATATACTGTGGTTCTGTCATATTTGAAATCTGTGGATTGCAAGGACTACTCGCTACTGATCTATAGGGTGATTCCTAGGATGCAGTAGGAGGGTGCGTTCGGTTCATCCTGTTCCTGGATGACTTGTATGGATGAATGTATGATAGAGTATTTCCTAAAACTCGTGTACTTTGATTTTTACAAATATACCGAGTTTGGTAGCGGAGAATTTCTCTTTCTTAACACCCAGAGTATATTTGCGGACATCAATTAGTGATTTTATGGATCTGACGATGTGGCATTCAAAGTGAATGATGGCCAGATATTCTAAAGGATAATCGTGACCTCAAGCCTCGCAACCGGGAAATGACAAAAATCGGGCGGGCAACATGGCTAGGTTGGTCATACCCAAGCAGGGTGTATTATCATCAATCTAGAGAAATTCCTTATTTGTTCTTTTTCGATTATGTATCTCCGCGGATGGACAATGGGCCCTTAAATCTATCAGGTGATAATACATTCGCTACACTCAAGCTAAATGAGTGGGCGGTCATGTGTGGCTGGGTTGCAAGACGTTCTTGTTGAACTCCAGTGTATACCCTCTAGAGTACACTGATTGGAAGGTGGTCCCATACCTTGTCATAGTTGGAATCCAATCTCCAATAAGCGCCATGCAGTTTTTTTTATTTTATAATAAATATGTAGAGCTGAGATGCAACCGTTCTACTATATTATTATTTATTTGTGGTTTGATAGACACTATTATAATATCACTGGATTTTGATATATCAAAAATGTTTTGGGTTATAGTAAGGTAAAAACCGGTCATGTTTATGTATGGGCTGGTCTTACTATTGTCCGGTTCTTTCAAAAGGGATTTTTAAAGTTAAGCAATTTGTTTGTCATATGAATTTATCACTAAAAGTATTCCAGACTGATCCGGGTGAATTTTGCTTTGCTTCAAATGTGCTCGAGTCAGATCGAGTATATTTCCAAGTTAAGGGTTTGCTTGAAGTTCCAGAAAGGAGCCGAAGTCAAGATGTATTCTATATATTTACCGGTACTAGCTTATTTCCGCTGTGTATTGATTGATATGAATGAATACTCTAATGTTGTAATCATATATATATATACAGTTCTTTGTATAAAGTACTTTGATATATTATATTTTGTTCGTTCCGCTATGAGACTCTGATCTTCTTATTCTTCTATTCTAATATTTCTCTCTTTCTTTTCTCATCCTCTAACTTCTTTCTATTAGCTTTCTGTGTTTTCAATGCTTGAGTTTGGACATGGGATGTATTAGTGTCTTTATTCGAGCGTCGAAAATTTCCGAGATGCTACGAAACCATCACATATGATACCAGATCCAATCAAAACATTTTGTTTAAACAAACTGAAGCATTCATTTCCAAAACAAAAAATAATAATTGACCTTAACAAGTTTGCGTAATGAAATTAAATTACGAGAAATTGAGGGAATATAAAATGTTTGGTAGAGATTTAATGATGCCCAGTGTCTAAAATCAAATGATAAGTCCCAATTGCTTCAATTGGAGCCTTCACTATATTTCCCATTAAGATGAACTTCTCATCTTGGCTTATGGTTGGGGTCACCCTACATCATATTTGTAACATGAGTGGTACAACCAGAATTAATCCACCAAGTATTGTAAGAAACTTCAGCCAAATTAGATTTGAAACATAATAAAGCATTAAGTTTATCCTTATTTTTGAACCATGCCTTATGCTTTAGGCAATCCGTCTGATAATGTCCAATCTTTTTACAAAACCGACACTTATCCTCGCTCGGTTCCTTCTTGTAGATTTGGTCAGATGACTGGTTATTCTTTGATAGTCCTTGCTTGACGTTTCTATTTTTCTTCCATGGTTTCTTTCCAGCACCTTTATGGCCGACGAGGTTGGCTGAATGATCTTCTGGTTTGTTAAGCCTTACTTTCTCCAGAATGAGCATGCTTTGTAATTCATGCACATTCCATTTATCCAATAGAGTGATATATTTCACATGAAATGTGCCATACTCCAAAGGTAAGGAATTAAGGATAAATATTACTAGGAAAATTTCATTCACTTCCATCTCCATAGTCTTCAATTATTCTTCAATGTTTGTCATTTCGACAAATGCTCGTGCATGGTATGAGAAGTAATGAACTTCATATTGGTTAACGTATCCATTAGGGTTCTAACAAATAATTTATCAGCTGAGTCGGATTGAGAGTTCGTTTCCATATACTTCATAAATTTGTTAGCACTTTCTGTTTTCTTAAATGTGAACTTGATGTTGTTTTCTACAGCCATTCACATAAATATTAGGCTTAGTCTGTTAGATCTTTCCGAAGTTTTGTGGAAAGATATTTGTTTTAGCAGTACTAACATCAGTGAGATCACCAGGCTTGTCGCATAAGTGCACCAAATGAAGATCCAAAACATTAGGTGAAACTGAATCTATCCAGATGATTCAGTGAAGTTAATCCGATTAAACTTAATAACAGACATTGCCTACGAATGAAAAGAAGCAGGAATAGTAGGAATTGATGCTTTAATTAAATTAATATATGCTTACACATCAATGCTTTGAGTAATAATCTTAAATGATAATACAGATTCAATCATGAAATCAACATAATATATATAGGAGCTACTTTTAGGCAAAGCGCCAACATACAATAAAAATAATTAATGTTTAATTAGAAATTTCTCGCAACTATATATATTAGAGCTACCTTTGGGAAAAGCGCCAACATATAATAAACATAATTTGATGCTTAATTAGAAATTTCACATAACTATATATATATATTGGAGCTACCTTTGGGTAAAGCGCCAACATACAATAAACATAATTGATGCGTAACTAGAAATTTCATGTAACTAGAAATTGACATGCTTAAATCAACCATATTTTCATTCTATGGATGTACTAAACATACCTAACTAAGCACATTAGTATACCACAATAATGTTTATGTATTATAAAATGAATAATCAACCTTTGGGCCATCAAAAAATATTTTATAATCAAGAAACTTAATACAATCATGATAAAATTATCAAATTTCATAATATCATTTAATTCAGAAGCATCACATAAACATGAGTAATTAAATTTATGAAAATTTGATATCTTAGTACTTTCTAATTTGGCTACTTTGGTGGCTAACAAATTAATATTATAAAGATATCAAAATAAGAAGATGGAAAACATGAGATTCCACTTTATATTATGTGACATAAATAATAAGCATTGTAGGCTTCAAAATTAATTTAGTGGATTCAATCATCATCATCAAAAAAGCCATAACACATAATACATATTATAGATTTTGAGATATTTATTAAAATTTATAGTATCAACATCAGAGACGTGATCCATTTGATCGACAACAATAAAATATATATCTATAAGCCATAAGTAGATAATAAAATTATCTTATCATAGCATTAGTAGAACTATAGTATATAACTATGCCCACTTTCCAACGACCGCCAATGGCATTTCCAACGGTTAGCAACAGCCCATTTTTTTCATGGTAAAATTATTATTTTAATAAACTAACTGTTGTGAGTCGTTGCAATAATAGCCGTTGCAAATCGCCTGTATACGTTTCTAGCAACCAGTGAGCAATTCATTTTTCCTCCCCCTAACTCAAAAACGAAAAAACTTGTTATCTTCTCTTCTTCAAAATCTTCCAACACTTTATACCATCTCTGGCACCACCAAGTTGCACGTGTTGCCCCCTCCATCCACCAATCCTCTCAAAATCAGTTTTTTACTTAAACCCTAGTTATTTAGGTTCTAATTTGGGCCAAATTTTGTAATATACTTGTTCCTAATAGCTACTGAATGTTTATTACATCATTGTGTATGTTAACTACTATTATTATCATCAAAATGTTCATATTATTGCTAATAGCTAGGTTTCCAAATTTAGCCCTATTGCATATATTTAGGATGATTTTGTTAGGATTGATTGTAGGTGTATGATAAGTTTTTTAAACAGTATAATTTATGCGAATACAAAGTATAATTTATGCGAACACACGAATTGATTTCATGTATAATAAGTATTAGATAATTTCAGATGATTTCGTTAGGTTTAATCATAGTTAGAATTTCTTAAATAGTATAATTTGTTGTATAAACAAATTATATATTTAATTTAGTATATAAGCAAACACGAGTTATATATTAAATGAAATAGTAATAATCATATAATTTAGTACATATGTAATAAAACAGTAAAATATAAACAAATTAAAGCATAACGTACTTTATTTTCTAATTTAATATAAACATATATTAAATACCTTAGATATTATTTGGCCTCATATAATATGTGTTGTACATGATCATTATATCGATATTGGTTTTTGTTACAAAATGGGCATCCCTATTCATCAAATACAACATTTGTCGGATTTGTCCCTGTATAGGACAAGTTACAAACACTATAAAGTAATTACATTTCGTAAATCATATCATTTTAGATGGTTTACAAAATTTTGATGACATTTTCTTTTCGTTCCTTGCATATGTGTACGATACAAGGAACAGGTGGGAAGTATTGCCGAAATTTTGGGAAATCATTTAAAATGATATGATTAAAGGAATGTAATTACTCTTGTGTTTGTAATGGAAAGTAGGATGACTGACCATCAGAGGAATAAAAACATCAGTGAACCCTTAATCATTTATTTAAAATCAAGTTTGGTTCAACACTGTGTGTCACGTGCTATAAAAAAATATAATATAATTTATCTAGTACATTGAAAGATTATTTATATAATTTTGTATATATACAAACATAGATCATTATATATTTGCAAAGTTGTAAAAATCAAATATGATTTTGAATATTATAACCAAAACGGTATAATATAAACAAAATAAAAGACGAATGATTAATAATTTTTTACTATTTATCATAGTTTTTAAAGTAGGAAAAATGGTCAATTATTTAATTGATCGGAGCTGGATGTATCAAAGAAGGGAAATGGGAGGCTCAATAAGCGAACATTTCCTTAATGAGGTACACGTTTTTATCGAATTTGCTTTAAGTAACATTGGTTATGACATACAAATTCGTTACCCATGTAGTACGCAAATTTTTAGAGCATTTAATACCAAATATGGTGAGGGTTTACTTGCACCAATACAGTTTCATATACAATTATTTGGTGTGGGATTATCATGGAGAAATTATAGTCTCTAATCAAGAACAGTCAGTGGAGGTTGTTGGTAAAGTTAGTACAACGAATCTTATAAAACATATGGTTGAAGATGCAACATGGTCAATGTTTCCTACTATTGAAATCGATAACAACGGTGTTAACGTTGAAGAGGAACCAAATGTTGGAGAGAGAAAAATATATGATTTATTGGATGTTGCTAATAAACCCTTTTGGAATGGATGTACTGACGACACGCAATTATCAGCAACTACAGAGAACATTACAATGAAATCAAAATAAAACCTCACAGAAATCGGATTTTTGGCGTTGTACAAGCTGTTAAACACCATATGTCATCGGATAATTTAATGTGCGAAAATTATTATAAAGTGAAAAAACTTATGTTATTTTTCGGCTTGCTGTATCAAAAAATAGATGCATGCTTAAATGGTTGCATGTTGTTCTGGAATGAAGACATTAACCTTAGAAACTGTAAAATATGTAATAAAGAATGTTACAAAATCGAGGAAAAAGAAGGAAAAAAGAAGTTCCATACAAGCGTATTCATTATGTACTATCACTCCTAGACTTCAAAGGTTATATGCATAATTTTTAACATCGCATCATATGAGATGGCATCGTGTGAGAACACCTGCAGAAGGTACGTTAACACACCCATCTGATGGAGAAGCATGGAAGTATTTTAATATTAAAAAACCGATTTCATAGCAGAGAGCGTAACGTTAGACTAGATTTATGTACAGATGGATTATCACCACTTTCTCAGTTTGATTGTACATACTCATCTTGGTCTATAATCATTATACCTTACAATCTACCCATGAAAACTCCATATATGTTTCTCACAACTATTGTCCCTGGCCATGATGATTTGATACAAGGCATCGATGTTTATTTAAAACCGTTAATCGAAGAGTTGAAAACATTATGGCATGAAAGAATTAAAACGTATGGTGTATCCAAAAAAATTTGGATATTCGCCTCTTTGTTATGGACTATTAGCGATTTTCCTACGTATGCAATGGTTTCAGGTTGGAGTACGGCCAGTTGTTTTGCTTTTCCTTATTGTATGGAAGAAGAGCATTTTATTTACCACATTGAATAAAGTTTCATGGTTTAGATTTTCATCGATGTTTTCTCCATCTTAACCATCCTTTTAGAAGACACAAAAAACTTCATAGCTAATAGACATCAGACTTTATGAGCACCAACGATTTGGTCAATCGAGGATATATATGAGCTTGTAAAAGATTATCTAAGGACACATGAAACCAGACAACAAAATAAAATCCAAGGTATATCAACAGTTCATAGTTGGTGCAAACAGAGTAAATTCTGGGAGTTTCCTTATTGGAAAATCTCTTAATCCGTCATAACATTAATATGATGCACAATGAGAAAACATGTTTGATAATGTGTTTAATATTGTTTTGAATGTTAAGGGAAAGACTAAGGATGATCTGAAATCAAGACGTGATATAGAAGAAATATGTAATCGTCCTGAGCTTCATATGAAGCCAAATGAAGTACCGTTAAAATAGGTGTTTCGACGATAAGAACGGAAGACTGAGTGGGATGAAAATCCATGATTGTCATGTAATAATGGAAAATTTGTTCCCATCACTTGTTTTTCCAATAAATAAATATATATGTATATATATATAACAAAAAGGAGAATCTAGCCATCCTCCAAAGGCTCACAAAAACAGATTTGTAGAGATGGCTACAGAGTCTGTGCACTCACAACGCATAAACAAAAAAGGTACAGACAACAAATCCTAAGCGAAATATAACCCATAAGAGCAACATATAAAAAGGAAGACGACCACCGACAACAAAGGTCGAAACTAAAAACCACAAGACCACCCAGACGATGAAGCCACCCAAGTGACACTCCTAAGAGGATAGTGTGTCACCCTAGCAAGTCTCGAGGCCTCGTAGCTAGCGAGAAATAGAAAGATCCATCCTACTGCAAGCTCCAAAACCATCTGGAACACACAAAACAAAGCAAGCAACCCATAACCATCATTCGAAGAAGAACCTAAGAATCTAGGCCCTGCAGAACTAGCAGACAACATCAGTACAAAAAAAGGGGATGTGCGGTGAAAGGGTAGCAGGACGAATCCTACCTACCTAGAGACAGAGGTTCACCCGATCCCCGCTCGAGTGCCCGTTGGTACCGATGTGACATCAAAGGTACCAACCAACCTCCGAGAGCGGGACCCAATCGAGCCTTTAAAAGTTCTACCACAAAACTCAAGGAAAACATCAGTACTCTCTGGATAATGGTAGGAGGGTCCATAGGAGCCTCATCAAAAATTGCCTTGTTCCGCGAGCACCATATGTGCCAGCAGATAAGACAAGGGATTAACAGAAAAAGGATCGACCTAATAGATTTACCTGAGATTCCATCCCACCAGTATCTCAGTAAATCAATTAGGGAAGGTGCATTACCTTGGATTCCTACTAGGTTCCTGAAGTAATTCCAGACAGCTTTGGCAGAGAGGCCAAAGAACAACAAGTGGGTTATCGATTCTATGTCACCAGTATCACAGCATCGGCAACGGGACACAAGAGGGATACCAATCCTCCGGAGGTTCTTGTTTGTTGGTAGCCCCTCATGCAGGGTCCGCCACATAAACAGAGAAATCTTTCGAGGAATACAGACATCCCGAATGAAGGTGAACAAGTGGAGACGTGGAGTCGGCATTCTCGCCGAATTCCACACCACCGAAATCGAGAAAGGATTGCCATCTCAAACAAATCCACCACCATGGGAATCGGAGAAGGCCTTAACCGAGTGCATATGTTTCCACGTCTCACTTGCGTAAGACGGTGTACCAGACAAATTCTGGGCCTGAAGCATGCGGTACTTAGCATGAAGTAACGATCCCCAAAAGGAATCGTTAGCGTCAAACTTAGCCCACAGCTTGCAAGTGAAGGCCGTACAGATATCCTTAGGATTATGGATCCATAAACCCCTATGAATTTTGGGCCGACAAACCATGTCCAAGGAAATCCAATGGTGATGATTAGCGTTGTCCTTTTTAACCTAGAAAAAGAACGAAGCTAGAGACCAATAAGACCTAAAGAAAGAAGCGGTAGGAGTCATGGCAGCAAAGATGTGCTAACCTATAGAGTCTAGAACCAACTTGATAAGTACCGGTCTACTTGCCTGAGAAAGAAGTGTTGCATTCCACTAGATGATCTTACCCCTGGCTTTATCGGCCAGGGGATCAAAGATGGCGCTAAGCTTACAACCTCTGTAAAGAACAATACCAAGGTATTGTAAGGGAATGGCAGATGCTTTGAAACCGGTGAAGGATTCAATTCAGGAGGATCTGACCTGAGACAAGTCTCTAGCCAGGACGAAGCACCTCTTATCAGAATTAACAAGTTGGTCAGAACACCTGTTGTACCACTGAATGAGGCTGACAAGACTCCTGATCGACCGATGACTGCCATTTGTGAAAATGATAATATCATCAACGAAGAATAAGGAAGAGATGAGAGGACAACCCAAGGGGATACCAAACCAGTGGATCTGATTAGTTATCGTCAGGGAGTGCAATCCATGAACAAAAGACTCAGCAGCAATAACGAAAAGGGAAGGAGAGGGGAGATTCCCTTGACGGAGCCCTCTATCCGACATGAAGAAATCGTTGGATGATCCATTGATGAGAATGGAAAGCCAACAGTTGGAAATCAGCCTCCAAATAGGATCAATAAGAGTTTCGGGGAACCCGAAAGTCCTATGGACCCAAATGATGAAAAACCAGGACATGTGATCATACACTTTTTCCATATCTAGCTTAACGACCACATTAGAACCCCGAACCTTCCTATCAACCTGAGAAATCATCTCCTGGGCTAAGAATAGTTGCCCATCACTTTCAAAGAATATGTAACGACCCGACTTTTCGAACCTCGAAAGTCGACTAAATACATCAACGGTATTCATGTGTCGAACATCTAAGTGTCGGAAAGTCTTAAAAGAAGTATAACGAGGAAGAAAGAACAAAACATCAAAATCTCATAGCGGAACGGAAATATATAATATCAAGATAGTACAAAGGGTTACTTTGAATACAAGAATTCCAGAGTTATAAAGCCTAAGTACCATCATCAGCATGGATAGTTATAACTGCCTATTGTCACAATGCTAATATGTACTTAACTAATACAGTACAACAGAAACAGAAATAGGTAGATAGATAGATAATGGAAGCCTGCCTAGTCTAAACAATAGCTTATCGAAACCATGGTTCATACAGTTAACTCATTTCTAGCATTATCAACTTAACTATCCCTCGGTCAAGAGTGAGGCCAGGTAAGTTAGAGCACTGGTTGCGTATCACCCCTTGCCTAGACACTCCATTCTTGACACTCACAGATAGATAAGCCTACTCATTGGATTATTAAAATTAAGCACAGTATCCATGATATTCAATAAACAGGTAAGTAATCAAAATGATTAACACATTTTCAACATTCCTAGCTTATCTATTCCTTGGCTAAGAAGGAAGATGGTAGGTTATAGCTCAAATGCTCCATCCCTACTCGACATCAATCTTAACTCTCACAAATAGATAAGCCTACTCCGTTGGTTTATTAGTGGTAAGAATATCAATTACCTTTTAATCTAGTGACTTAATCATGACAAGGTTTAGCAATTTATAACCCTTTCTATCCTTGGTATTATTTGAAAAGATATTTTTTAAGAAGTTATTTTAGAAGATATTTTTAAAAGAAGATATTTAGAAGAAGATATTTAGAAGATATTTAAAGAAGATATTTAGAAGAAGATATTTTAGAAGATATTTAGAAGAAGATATTTTAGAAGAAGATATTTAGAAGAAGATATTTTGAAGAAGATATTTTGAAGAAGATATTTTAGAAGAAGATATTTAGAAGAAGATAATTTGGAAGATATTTAGAAGAAGATATTTTGGAAGAAGATATTTTGGAAGATATTTAGAAGAAGATATTTTGGAAGATATTTATAAGATATTAAAAAGAATATATTTTGGAAGATAAGACCATTTACATAAACTTAAAGAACATTTATAATATTTTGCAATTCAAAAATCAAGGTTAAACTGGTAGTTTTGCACTAGTGAAGTTTCGGTCATTTTCAGTAGGTTACTTAGCATTTTACTATTCAATGAATTCAACGTAGTGTGACACCCAACCTCCATTAATGTAACTCACAAAGGGAATGCATTAACTTCAGTGAAGCATTATAGGTAAAAGATGCAATAAATTACAAGACAAACAAAAAAAGCAGCGGAAAATAAAGTCATTTTATAAGCAACGTAGTTCAGTCAAGCTTTTACAACAATTGACTCAATCATACTTAAAAGTATTACATAAAACTTCTGTCTTGATTCAAAAACTTCCAAGTATATAAGAAGCATAAAACATAGAAAAGTAGCATAAGTCCCCAAATTAAAGTGCAACCACATCCATAGCCAAAGATAAGAGGTTCCAAGCTATACATCACAGAATCTCCAAGCTTGGAAAGAGAAACGGTCCAAACTGAGCTGAGCTATTCCCTCCCTGACTACCTGGGAGGGGGGGAACGGAAGAAAAGAAGACGAAAGAAAACGGGTCAGACATAAAGCCTGGTAAGTCCAGTGACTTTCAATATGTAAACAGGTAAAAGTAACATGACATGAATAATCTGAATATAAGACAATACCGTGATAACGAGGATAACAAGATAACATAAGATTAGCATAAGATATGATAAGGAAAGATAAACTAAATGCACTTCTACTCTTTCTCTGCTTCGCTACTACCCTGCTATTCTGATTTCTATATCTCTGCACCACCTAACTAGTGTCCCAACTAGTAATTTGTATAAAATGATAATATGATTCGTATTCCCTACTAGTGTCCCAACAAGTATCCTATGTTATATAATAAGGTGATCCCAACCCCGCAATTGTGGTAGACTTCAGGTGTACATCTAGTATGAGGATCTTACCTCAATCAGCCTAATTGCCATGAACATGTTAGATGTACCTTACTACCTTAACCGATCGGCTCCTACTTGTATCGATCTAGTTCTAGTTTGTGTCGCTCGACCCTCTGCTTGTAGATACCTGTGCTGGTCCCACCGTAGGGTGTCTCAAGCCCTAAGGTGGCAACCTGACACGATTAAGATGAACAACTTTATATCTACTGATGCCCAGTGGCTAATTCTTCCACTCCAGAATACGTGCACGCCCGTGATCCCGTCGGAACCTGCACTACTGCACCACCTGTCGCTATTTTGACCGCTTATAATCAGCCCAGTAATCGTGCCCCACCGTGCCTAGTTCAGGGTACTATGATACATCTATGTGGGTTACTGCTGAAATGGGTCCTCGTTACTAGGGTTTCCTACTGGTTAAGTTTGTGGGCCTATATATACAAATATTACCCACCTACACGAGATGTACTTGACCCTCCCACTGATTCAAACATGTTTATTTAATGGTTAAGTTTGTGGGACTATATTTACTAATATTACCTACCTACCCAAGGTTTACATAACCCTCCCACTTATCAAGTCAATATATATTTTTGGTTAAGCTTGCCTTAACCCTATCCACTTTGTTCATGTAATATTGGTTAAGTGCTGTCCATTCATGTTAACTTAACCCATCCACACATCATGTTGTATTGGTTAAGTGTTTCCTATTATCTTAACCCTGTTCATTCATCATGTTATATTGGTTAAGTGTTTCCCATTTAACTTAACCCCACTCGTTCCTCATGTTATATTGGTTAAGTGTTTCTTATTAACTTAACCCTACTCGTTCATCATGCTATATTGGTTAAGTGTTTCCTATTAACTTAACCCTACCCATTCATCGTGTTATACTGGTTAAGTGCTTCTTATTAACTTAACCCCACTCGTTCATCATGCTATATTGGTTAAGTGTTTCTTACTAACTTAACCCTACCCATTCATCATGTTATATTGGTTAAGTGTTTCTTATTAACTTAACCTTACCCATTCATCTTGTCTTGTCTATTAGCATTAATTCATTTATCAATGAGTTAACCTCTCACATTAGAACTGTTTTTTGCGGTTTTTGGATGTGCCGGGCGGTTCCAGGTAGACTTCTACCGCAAACTCATTCTACCCTCGGGTTTTGGGCTAAATGCGCTAACCTCTCACATTAGATCTGTGTTGTTGCGGTTACTGGATGTGCCGGGTGGTTCCGGGCAGTTTTACACCGCAACTCAATCTAAACTCGGGTTAGGCATGTTCGTCTTTTAGCAAATTTACATATTTTCCATACATGTCCAAGTCTAGATTTTATATGCTAATTATTCCAATTTCACAAAACTAGTCATGTTTCAATTCTCAAGTTATGCCCAACAAATTCAATTACAAGTTATTAATCAAAATAGGCTACACCCAATATTCACATATTTACCGTAATAGTCATGCTCCAAAATCACAATATACATTATGCTTGGCATCCCAACCAATAGTTATGCCCAATCTGGATTTAATGTTCCAGTTTTCAGTTTACGCCCAAAACTTGGTTTACATGCCAATTAACCCAAACTTGCAGTTATAATGATAATAATGGCCCAATATCAATTACAAGTCGTGCCCAACAATTTCACCGAATATGTTATGCCTACTTATTTCACCAAATACACTATGCCCAATATTTACCCAAAATTGGTTATACCAAAATATTCCCCGTATTCCAATCGTTCGTATTTCGCGATTTCAGCCTAGGTTCGAAGGTAACTAGGTTCATAAAAGAAAAAGGAAATAGGGGAAGAGAGAGAAAGAGAAAAATAAGAATAGGCATAAAAATAGGCATGTAACATCAAACCTAATACAGGAAATTTAGATCCAATAAAGATAGATTCTTGAATAAACTAATACAATCATTATCGCAGGCATAAGAATAACATCATGAACCAAAAAGGATTATATGCCTGATGTACAACAAAGATAGCCTGATTTAATCAATGAAAATAAATTCTAATGCATGTAAAGACATAGGTTCAATAGATGGATAGGAATAAATCTGAAAAGATTATCTTACAATCAGGCATAGACTTTGATTCATTTTATTACATGTCAAGATTACAATCAGGTGCTCAAATCTGAAAATAACATGAACTTACATTGCTAGGATTAAGAAAAGATAATCAAATCGTTGTTGTTGCAGATACTTTAATTTTGATGTTGATTTATCTTCAAAGTTGATTGTTGATAAAGAACTTCTAATATGATTCAAGATTTTAGAGGCGACGGCTATGAGAATTGAGAGTTCAGCAGCATAGAGGCGTCATAAGGAATTGTTATGAATTAGGGTTAGGTCTAGACACTAATTTATAGGTACATAGAGCGTTTTAGAGCCTTTAGATCACCACAGAAGCCATTAGGTCTTTCCAGCACATCAAAAATCGTCGTTGCTCAGATCTGGCCGATGGGTCGACCCCTACAAGGGGGGTCGACACCTATATCGAACCCTGTGTCGACCCCAAAGAGCTTGAGTCGACATAGGTGTCGACCCAGTGGGTCTCGGGTCGACACCCCAAACGTGGCCGGTTCCGCTTTTCCTCCCCACACCTTCGCTGTTTTGAATATTTTATTTCAATTCTGGTTTAAACTGAAATCTTTTAACCTCCATAACTTCTTCATACTGTATCCGTTTTATGCAAACTCGGACTCTATCTCAAGTAGAATTCCGAGACGAACGCAATGGCGCAACCCGTTTCCCTTAATTCTTCTTTTAAAGATTAATTATTATTTAATTATCTCTTATGTCTTGTTTTAAAATTACGGGGTGTTACATTCTCCCCTCCTTAAAGGATTTCATCTCCGAAATCTCCAAGTCAAGAAGAATGTTTATCCTACCATCCAACATCCATCTACTCAACCATTCAATCATAGGCATACATTGTCCTTAAAAGGTCTCTAATGCTTTTCATGAACATATGCTTAGTGTGTGTATATGTCCTTACCCAAATGCAAAATCAGGTGGTCTACTGATTCTGTAGACCTCCTTAATGCTAATTATGTCAGTGCCATGAGTCCATCATGTATGAAATTATTCCTAATTGTACTTTATAACTTCTACATGAGTGCACAATCATTCATACAAATGCAACATCCATATGATAACACATCAAGTTTCAATCCATATATATATATAATTCACTCATGCATATGCAATATGGAAGTGACGGAGCCGATCTAGTGCCTAATGTGTGTATATGCATCCACGAGCAAACACTTACATCCACTTGCATATACCAAACATAACATGTCTCAAACACATGTTTACATCCGTTGGCTTCTACCTAAGGATCGAGAATAGGATCGAGAGGACATACTTAAAAAAATAAAGACTAGCATGCAAATAAAGTTTACAGAAAAAGAGAGATCAAGGATATACCCTCAAAAAGGGTATGATGCGCGTATCTAGTCTTCAGTCTTCTAAGTCGCATCTTCTTGAGCTTCACTCCATAGCGCTCTTACTGTCTTAACTTCACGATTGCATAGCTTCTTAATTTCTGTTTCCAGAATATGAGTTGGAACTCATTTCACTGTCGCCTCTTGTTCCACCTCTTCTTCTTCTAGTATACTCGGCACTATAACTCCTTTTGTGTCATGCTAACATTTCCTCAAAAGGTCTTCCAAAATCCTATTCACCTTTTTCTGTCAGAGGATGATATGCGGTGCTCAAACATAACTGCGTACTCATGGCTTCTTCTAAAATTCACTAGAGGGTATTCCATGTAGAAGAACTATCTCTTGAAAATAAACAGATGCTAACCATGTTACTAAGTGTATATACTAAGATGATTAGAGGTCCCACCTCTACTTAGCTTACCCATCATGTCACAAATCTGAGGGTCTTCATGTCACGCCTCTCCTACCCAATCCAAAAGCGTTGGCCGCTCTTTTAGCGATGCTAACTAACTTAACCGAAGGTTTTAAAATCAAAGGTTGATATGTATTCTGAACTTTTCCTTTCCACATAAAGAGGACTTGAAGTCAACCTTTTTCTTCTTAAGGCATCCGCTATGACCTTACCCTTCCTTCTTACATCAAAATGACGCCTAGTCCCGTGCTTCATGCATCCGTGTATACCGTAAACCTTTTTACTACCGTAAGGTAAAAGTAAAAACTAGGGCCGTTGTAAGAGCCCTCTTCGTTCATTGGAAAGCGATATCACAACCAATATCCCGAGCAAAGGTTAGATTCTTCTTCGTCAATCTTGTAAGTGGGGCTAATACCTTCGCAAAGTACTTAATGAACTTCCTATATTAGCCCGCTAGTCCTAGAAAACTTCTTACTTACGTTGCGTTCTTAGGAATCTTCCAATCTTGGATTGCCACCACCTTTTCAGGATTCGCTGTTATCCCTTCCTTAGAGACCACGTGTCTTAAGAACCTCAACTCTTTCCTCCTAAATGACATTTGGAGAACTTAACTTTTGAGTTGATGTGCTCGTAGGGTCTCTATTACTTCCCTAAGATGTATAGCATGCTCTTCCTCGCTTCAAGAGAAAACCAAAATATCATCTATGCACAAGCGAAGTGAACCATCCACCTTTGTAGCAAAAACAACTGGACCACCCTACTTAGAAATACTTCACCTTATGAACCCCTTTCTCAAGTAACTCTTTTACTTGTTTACAGAGCCCTTCCTTTTCCTTGGAGTCATGTATCGTACAGGTAATGCAACTGACTTTGCATTGTCAACTAGATATATGCGAAAGTCTATCTCATGTTTTAAGGGACAAACCCCTAACCTAATCAAAATCATTTGCGTACTCATGGACTACTTTAACAGATCGCAAATTTTTCAGCAGACGCATCAAGAGATTTTAGGTAGCTAAGTATAACAGAATTCATGGGATTACAAGATATTTCGAGAGTATTACTGAGGCGAGTCATAAGTCTGACCACTCTCTTTTCGCAATTACTAGCTAACCAATCCATGCCTAGAAATAACCCATAGCCCATGAAACCAAAAATATAAGCGTTACACTTAAACTCAATGCTTAATATAACTATTCTCAAATCCTTACAAACCAAAGATAAATGAGCCGAACCACCAATTGGATTTGAGACAATAATGGGATCTTCTACTATACAAGAATTAAGGTGCAGAGACTCAACTATAGAAGCAGATATAAACGAATGTGAAGCACTAAAATCAAAAAGAGTACTAAGAGGATGATCAAAAAGAAAAACTAGACTTTTTCAACAGAAACTTTACTACCTCTGTCTCAGGTACGTTGCTGGTGAGAGCATGCACTTGCCCTCCTGAAAATCCTGTCCTTTGTTCTTGCCCTTGTCCTTAATTATATGACTCATTATACCATAATAAAGACACTTCCTCTTGTCTTAGGTTTTACTATTCTTTCTTCCCTTCTTGTCCTGTGATTCTTCCACTTACACCTCTTTCTTCTTACCTCATTTGTGAACCAAGTCCATATCCATGAGTTTCTCATCCTTGGGTTGTGCTCCTAAGCCAGTCTCCCTCATTCTCATCTTTGCCATCCTTGTGTAACATGTTGACAAGTCTCTCGAAAGCTACCTCCATCGCACGGAAAACCCTACAAAGCTTGAAAGAAAATTAGCTGCAGGTGAAACTTCTGCGGCTATAGATGGAAGTTAGGCACTTCTTCGCCCTTTGACAGGTGTTGTATTCTCATCAAGCCTACGGAACCATGCCGTGATGAGGTTACCTCCCAGAAAGCCAGGAGCCCCGGAGACTCAGGAAAGAAGGAAATAAGGATTCAAACAGAGGATAAAAAGATAGTGCATATGGCTTCGGGGAATATGCCTTTGAAACAAAACTTTTCTTTCTAAAAATGCTTCTTTTAAATCTGTTTTGAAAATAATTTTTCAAGTCTTTTATCTGATCTGGTAACCTCCGGCTCTGATACCAAATGTGACACCCCACCTCCATTAATGTCACTCACAAAGGGAATGCATTAACATCAGTGAAGCACTATAGGTAAAAAATGCAGATAAATTACAAGACGAACAAATAAACCAGCGGAAAATAAAGCCATTTTATAAGCAACGAAGTTCAATCGAGCTTTTACATCAATTGACTCACTCATACTTTAAAGTATTACATAAAACTTCTGTCTTGATTCAAAAACTTCCAAGTATATAAGAAGCATAAAACATAGCAAAGTAGCATAAGTCCCCAAATTAAAGTGCAACCACATCCGTAGCCAAAGATAAGAGGTTCCAAGCCATACATCACATAATCTCCAAGCTTAGCAAGAGAAACGGTCCAAACTAAGCTGAGCTATTCCCTCCTTGACTACCTTGGGGGGGGGAACGGAAGAAAAGAAGACGAAAGAAAATGGGTCAGACATAAAGCCTGGTAAGTCCAGTGACTTTCAGTATGTAAACAGGTAAAAGTAACATGACATGAATAAACCTAATATAAGACAATACCGTGATAACAAAGATAACAAGATAACATAAGATTAGCATAAGATATGATAAGGCAAGATAAACTTAATGCGCTTCTACTCTTTCTCTGCTTCGCTACTACCTTGTTATTCTGATTTCTATATCTCTGCACCACCTAACTAGTGTCCCAACTAGTAATATGTATAAAATGATAATATGATTCGTATTCCCTACTAGTGTCCCAACAAGTATCCTGTGTTATATAACAAGGTGATCCCAACCCCACAATTGTGGTACCCTTCAGGTGTACATCTAGTATGAGGATCTTACCTCAATCAGGCTAATTGCCATGAAGATGTTAGATGTATCCTTACTACCTTAACCGATCGGCTCCTACTCGTATCGATCTAGTTCTAGTTTGTGCCGATCGGCCCTTTGCTTGTAGATACCTGTGTTGGTCCCACCGCAGGGTGTATCAACCCCTAAGGTGGCAACCCGACACGATCAAGACGCACAGCTTTATATCTACTAATGCCCAGTGGCTAATTCTTCCACTCCGGAATACGTGCACGCCCGTGATCCCGTCGGAACCTGCACTACTGCACCACGTGTCGCTATTTTGACCGCTTATAATCAGCCCAGTAATCGTGCCTCGCCCTGCCTAGTTCAGGGTACCATGATACATCTATGTGGGTTACTGCTGAAATGGGTCCCCGTTACTAGGGTTTCCTACTGGTTAAGTTTGTGGGCATATATATACAAATATTACCCACCTACACGAGATGTACTTGACCCTCCCACTGATTCAAACATGTTTATTTAATGGTTAAGTTTGTGGGCCTATATATACTAATATTACCCACCTACCCAAGGTTTACTTAACCCTCCCACTTATCAAGTCAATATGTATTTTTGGTTAAGCTTGCCTTGACCCTATCCACTTTGTTCACGTAATATTGGTTAAGTGTTGTCCATTCATGTTAACTTAACCCATCCACACATCATATTGTATTGGTTAAGTGTTTCCTATTATCTTAACCCTGTTCATTCATCATGTTATATTGGTTAAGTGCTTCCCATTTAACTTAACCCCACTCATTCCTCATGTTATATTGGTTAAGTGTTTCTTATTAACTTAACCCTACTCGTTCATCATGCTATATTGGTTAAGTGTTTCCTATTAACTTAACCCTACCCATTCATCATGTTATATTGGTTAAGTATTTCTTATTAACTTAACCTCACTCGTTCATCATGATATATTGGTTACGTGTTTCTTACAAACTTAACCCTACACATTCATCATGTAATATTGGTTAAGTGTTTCTTATTAACTTAACCTTACTCATTCATCATGTCTTGTTTATTAGCATTAATTCATTTATTAATGCCTTAACCTCTCACACTAGAACTGTTGTTTGCGGTTGCTAGATGTGCCAGGCGGTTCCAGGCAGACTTCTACTGCAAACTCATTCTAACCTCGGGTTTTGGGCTAAATGCGCTAACCTCTCACATTAGATCTGTGTTGTTGCCGTTACTGGATGTGCCGGGCTGTTCCGGGCAGTTTTACACCGCAACTCATTCTAACCTCGGGTTAGGCATGTTCATCTTTTAGTAAATTTACATATTTTCCGTACATGTCCATGTCTAGATTCTATATGCTAATTATCCCAATTTCACAAAACTAGTCATGTTTCAATTCTCAAGTTATGCCCAACAAATTCAATTACAAGTTATTAATCAAAATAGGCTACACCCAATCTTCACATATTTACAATAATAGTCATGCTCCAAAATCACAATATACATTATGCTTGGCGTCCCAACCAATAGTTATGCCCAATCTGGATTTAATATTCCAGTTTACAGTTTACGCTCAAAACTTGGTTTACATGCCAATTAACCCAAACTTGCAGTTATAATGATAATAATGCCCCAATATCAATTACAAGTTATGCTCAACAATTTCACCGAATACGTTATGCCCAATTATTTCACCAAATACATTATGCCCAATATTTACCAAAAATAGGTTATACCCAAGTATTCCCCGTATTCCAATCGTTCATATTTCGCGATTTCAGCCTAGGTTGAAGGTAACCTAGGTTCATAAAAGAAAAAGGAAATAGAGGAAGAGAGAGGAGCATAAAAATAGGCATGTAGCATCAGACCTAATACAGGAAATTTAGATCCAATAAAGATAGATTCTTGAAGAAACTGATACAATCATTATCGCAGGCATAAGAATAACATCATGAACCCAAAAAGGATTATATGCCTGATGTACAACAAAGATAGGCCTGATTTAATCAATGAAAATAACCTCTAAGGCATGTAAAGACATAGGTTCTATAGAAGGATAGGAATAAATCTGAAAAGATTATCTTACAATCAGGCATAGACTTTGATTCATTTTATTATATGTCAAGATTACAATCAGTTGCTCAAATCTGAAAATAACATGAGCTTACATTGCTAGGATTAAGAAAAGATAATAGAATCATTGTTGTTGCAGAAACTCTAATTTTGATGTTGATTTATCTTCAAAATTGATTGTTGATGAAGAACTTCTAATATGATTCAGGATTTTAGAAGCGGCGGCTAAGAGAATTGAGAGTTCAACAGCATAGAGGCGTCATAAGGAATTGTTATGAATTAAGGTTAGGTCTAGGCACTAATTTATAGGTGTAGAGAGCGTTTTAGAGCCTTTAGATCACCATAGAAGCCATCAGGTTCGTCCAGCACATCAAAAATCGTCACTGCCCAGATCTGGCCGATGGGTCGACCCCTACAAGGGGGGGGGGGGGGTCGACACCTATGTTGACCCCAGTGTCGACCCCAAAGAGCCTGAGTCGACACAGGTGTTGACCCAAACGTGATCGGTTCCGCGTTTCCTCCTCCCGGCTTCGCTGTTTTGAATATTTTATTTTAATTCTGGTTTAAACTGAAATCTTCTAACCTCCATAACTTCTTCATACTGTATCCGTTTTACGCAAACTTGGACTCTATCTCAAGTAGAATTCTGAGACGAACGCAATGGCACAACCGTTTCCCTTAATTCTTCTTTGAAATATTAATTATTCATTAATTATCTCTTATGTCCCATTTTAAAATTACGGGGTATTACAGGTAGTAAAGATACAAGTAATTCAACACTGATATGATAAGAAAATTACTAAAGATGTCATTACAAAGTTCCATACAAAGTGTTGAAAACACAACAATTTCCAAACTGCATCTATAATAACTCTCGCTATAAATGCAACTTCAAGTTCAAGTCCACAATATGCCAGTTCCCTAATAATCCTTAAGTGCTTTATTCAATTCGATTCCACTTGTTATACAAGTCAATTCAAGTCCAAGTCCATTCAAATCCATTAACATAGATCACGTATGTCGCTTACTATTAAAGTAAGAATCAAGTTAAGGTTTTTAACATATTTACTAACATTAAAGCAACTTTAAGCATAGTTAAAATCATGCAAAAGGGTTTATGTTTGTTGTCCTAAATAGTGAGTAAACTCACTTTAATACTTAGCAAATCCAAGATCCAAGAATAAGAACAAGGATCCAAGCTAGCAAGCTCCTTCCTTTCCTTGCTTTTCCTTGCTTCCTCCTTGTATATAGCTCACGGCCTCAAATAGAGAATAGAGAGGTTCTTCGATTTTTCAACTTCTAATTAGCTAGAAGGCCTTGTAATGGTGTAGAAAGGCTTCACTCAAAGTTTCAGTGGATTTGGAGTTGGTTTGAGTGTAGTTCTAGAAAGTTAGTAAGGAAGAGAGAAAGAAGAAGATGACATTATTTTTATTCCTAAATCTTTGTAAATTTTGTGTAAGAAAAGAGGAGGCATGCCCTTTCTTTTGTACGAAATGAGAGGTGAATTGAAAAGGACCAAAAAGCCCCTAAAACCATAATCTTACAAATGAAGTATTACAACTTTTGCTCATTTTCCTTATTTTCTCATTTCCTAATATATTTGCTTATGTCATGCATGACATCATCAAAATATTTAGTTAACCATAAATACTAAAAATATTTTTATTTGCTAATTACTTTCCTAATGAATAATTAGGCATTCATTTAAATTTCCAACAACTTTTGTTGAGAAAATACAAACATATTGATAAAACGGTTTTCGGTCACATTTTCGACATTTTCCATAAAAATATATTTTTGAAAGCATTTTTCCAAAATGAGTCTAGGATCATTAATTATTAATTAAAAGTTACAAGGTTAGAAAATCATATTTATAACATTAAAAAATATTCCAAATAGTTACAATATTCGAACATTAAGTGTTCGATTTTTGGGGTCTTTACAGAATGGTTGCCCATAAATGTTTGGAAGGTTATAGCGAAACTTAGTTTATTATATAAGAAGCTTACCTCAAATATGTTAAAAGTTGACCATCTACGAAAACTTGGGGAATAAATCCCTATACTACTATGCAAACTGAAAAAAAAAACATTTCCTCCGGATTTCTTTAATGTGATGGAGCATTTACCTGTTTATCTTCCATATGAAGCACGTCTTCGATGTCCTCTGCAATATTGATGCTAATATTGAATTGAAATATTTTTCTTTATTGGGTACTTAAATCATTTAAAGAAACAAATGAGACAAAAAGCTCGAGTTGAATGTCTGATTTGCAAATCATATATCGAAGAAGAAGATTCGGCCTTTTTCTTTCATTATTTCAATGATTATGTGAACTTATCATTTGAAAGTGTTACGTGTAATGATGGAGACACTAAATAAGATTCATTTTCTGAAGCAATGTTATCTATTTTTGAACAACATAGTCGTCATGCTAGAAAGTGTGCGGAAGTATGGTTAAATCATAGAGATTACCATGTAACACACACATATATTCTTCTTAACTGTCCTGACGTTGCACCATTTGTTAGGTAATTATCATTCAACAGATTACTAGTATTGGTAAATTTAACTTAATACGACATGTGTATATTAATAATAATGCAATATATTATGTTTATGTTTGCATCATTTATAAATCACAAAATCCAAGCGGCGGTGTAATGATCCAGAATTTTTAACCAATTTAAAACTGAAATTTTTATTACTCAATTTGAATTTAAATTTGAATTTGACATAAACATATATGGTTAAGAATATTCAATAATTTTGATAAGTTATATGATAGATTTTATTTGAAGTATAAATGAGAATGATTAGTAATAAGTTTGGATTTATTAATACTATTTGTCGCTCGATCGGATTTGTCAAACTATAACATGAATTAGTAGCTTTAGAATTAAGTGTTGCCCTTTGTTTTCATAGCATTTTAAGAAAATTGATACCAAAATTTCACTTTCTCTCCTTAAGACAAGTGTAAGGACAATTGTATTTTTGCATGCCTCTTTTCATGCATGCCTTACACTTGCCCCCTTATGTGTCATTACCATGAAGATTGAGAAGTTGTTTGGTGAGAGCTTTTTAACCACAATATATATATATATATATATATATATATATATATATCTGAAAATTGGTATTCTTTATTGCTATACTAGCCATATACTTAGTTTATATGCCTCATCAAAACCTTATGCCCCCTATAATGGGTACCACATAAGGGAAAATAGCACATATAAACGCCGTATATTTACAATACAGAACAAACATATAACAATCTTACACCACAACAACACCCAACATCAAATCGACGGAAAAAAACATCATACTGAGTCAGTAATTCAATACCCCACCTCTTCATTAAATCAACCTTCATTTGCGAGCTACTAAATGAATTGCCATTGTTATTAACCATCCAGAATATATCTCTTTCAATCATCTTCAAACAGAATTATTTAGCAAATTTCTTGTCACTGAAAATCCATAGGTTTCTTTCTTGCCAAATATGATAAACAACAGTCGTGAAAAACAACACATGACAATCCAAAGTCTGATCATGATCTTTGAATACATACAAAATCTTTTCAGCTTCAAACTCCATATCACTAATTAAACTTGTAGATAAAACTCAGTTTTGAAAGTAACAGAAACCATATATAATTTGAGTACTCACACTCAAAAAATAAGTGATTAACAGATTCATCACTATTTCTACAATGAGCACATACCTTTTCATCCATCATACCAAACCTCATCAGCTGATCCTTGGTTGATAAATTGTTAAGTAGTGCCAAATATGAGATGAGAGACATTTGCCTTGCGTTTTTTGACTGCTAGATTACCTTAAAACATAGCCACCCTGCTGTTTACTTCTAACATAATTCCAAGCTTTGTTAAAAGCAAAAGTGCCACCATCCTTCCATTCATAATAATCATGACCAGTCTCAGTATTAACAAAAATAGAATCAATTTCACTTTGAATTTCTCTTGTAGCTGCATGAGAGATGATACTCGCTCATTGTTACTTCCAATACTATAAAATCTGGAGAAATCCAATATGTCAACCAAACATTTTGAATTTATCCAAGGTTCGAACCATAAATCAGTATCACTTCATGTAGAGATCACTTTACGAAATAATTGCTCACCACGAGTCCTAAGTCTCATAATAGATTTCCATCTGCAAGACGAGTTATTGTCACAATGCATACTCCAAAAGAATTTACCATTGCAATATTTACTCTTCATCTACTTACTCCACAAGGAAGAACCATCCAGGAATTTCCACATTAGCTTTATGCAAGAAGCTTTTTTTAAATCATGAAGAGATTTCATACCAGTACCTCCTTCTGACTTTGGTAAACATAACTTTTCCTAACTAACTTTGTGTGATGACCCACCCCAGAAAAAATCAGAACACATAGGATGAAGCTTAGAAATGGTATGCTCTGGAATTTGATAGACAGATAACCAATATAAGATGGTTGGAATAATGATAGATTGTATAAGTTCAACTCGACCAACATAGCTGAGAAAGTTAGCTTCCCACGACTGTATTTTCATTTGAATTTTCTGAAGTAAAGCTTGACATTTACTGTAGTGTAAATAGTTTGAAGATAGTGGGACACCCAAATATTTCACTAGTAAATAATCAACCTGAAAACCCATTATTGAAGAAATCTCCCATGTAAATCTTGCAGACAAACTGAAATAAATCTTTGATTTAAGTGTACTAACAGAAAGTCCACAGAATCTCCTTAATCTGTCAAAGCATTCATTCAAAGAAGTAGCACATTGAGATAAACATTTGCCAAATATCATGAGATCATCTGCATACATTAAATGAGAGACCACTGGTTCAAAGTTATGAACAGGTTTGAATTTCTTCAAAGCAACCGCTTCATTTATACAATAACTGAAATACTTCATAGCTATAGAGAAGAGGTAAGGAGATAGTGGATCACCCTGTCTTAACCCACGATTAGTAGAGATGAAGCCATTAGGAATTCCTTGAATGATGATTGAGAATGTAGGTGATGAAATACATTCATAGATGACATTTATAAGATGTGCAGGAAAACCCGTCTTAGACATAATGTGACAAATTAATCTTCTATTAATCATGTCATACCCTTTATGCAAGTCTACTTTCACACAAAATTTACTAACTCCTCTTTTCTTAAAATCTCTTATGAGCTCATGAGCTAACATAATATTGTCACCTATATAACGATTAGGAATATATGCACATTGATTTTCTGATATAAGATAAGACAAATCCATTTAATCCTATTGCAAAGTATTTTACTAAAATTTTTATAAAACAAATTGCAACAAGATATTGGGTGGTATTGTGCAATCTAAGTTGGTCTTTATACTTTAGGAATTAGAGTAATGAACGTGTGATTGATACCTTTTGGAAGTCTACTAGATTCAAATATGTCTTGCATTGCAGCAAGCAGATCAAACTTTATCACCTCCCAATGCAACATGAAAAATTTAGAGCTGAGTCCATCAGGTCCAGGGCTTGAATCTATGTGAAAAGAATCAATAGCCTTCTTTACTTCATCAAGAGAAATAGGTTGAAGTAATTGTTGCTGTCCATATGAGTTGATTGTGGCTATAGGCTGAAATGAAGGAAATTCTAAAATATCTTCGCCATTGAATAGATTTTCGAAATAACTGATAGCTTCAGCGGCAACCTCCTCCTGTTTATACAATAAAGAACCATCAGCTTTGAATAAAGCCTTCAAATTATTAACACGCCTTCGAATAGACATTTTTGAGCGATTTTTTTTTGAATTGGTGTCACCATCTTGCAACCATGAAACCTTAGCCTTTTGTTTATAACTCCATGATTTAATTTGTTTTTGAACATATAAAGCTTGCCTAGTTTCCAACATACTCTCATATAAAATAATATTCTCTGGATCTAAGTCACAAGCTTGTTTTCTTTCTTTGATAAGGCTTCAGCATTAGCTAATAGCTCATTGTCTTTAGGTCTTGTCTCGTTCCATTTCTTTAGTTCTGCCTTACAAGCATAGAGTTTTTGCAAGAAATTATAGCTGGCAAAACCATTGACATTGACCTGAAGATCTCTTTGAATACGATCTTCATACCCATCTTTAAGATGCCATTCATTTAAATATCTAAAAGGAGAGCCTTTGGAAGAATTATTTATAGTAAGATCGAGCAAAAGAGGGTTGTGATCACTTGATTGATGGGAAAGAGCAAGAGCATTCATACATGTGAACTTTTGGAGGCATAGTGAAACACCCCACCTCCGTTAGGGTCACTCTCAAAGGGAATGCCCTAATTTTGGTGGAGGTTTTTAAGTATAAGTAACAGATATACACGACAGATATATGAACACATATTTTTGAACAGCGGGAAACAACAACAACTTTTATTTCATTAAAATATGTGTTACACAAACCATACCATAATTGTCTTACAATTTTTCCAAAAACATAACATCTTCATAACTGTCTTGATTACATTATTTAAAGAAGCATAAAGAAAACATAAATAAACTGCATAAGTCCCATAATTGCTGTCCAAAGCCATTGTCCAAAACGAAAAAGATCCAAGCAATACATTCTTTCTATTCAAGCTAGATGTGAAAGCTGGTCAAGCTGCGGTATTCCCTCCCTGTGGACCTGGGGGAGGGGGGGACGAAAGAAAAGAAGACGAAAGAAAAGTAGAGTCAGACATAAAGCCTGAGTAAGTGTAGGACTATTCAGTCTATGAATAAAGAACTGGGTATGATAAGTATAAACTGGAAATGGGAAAGCACCATAAACTAAGTTGAGTTGTCTAGAGTCGAATATACTATCGTACCCCATATTAATCTCTGTACCCATATAAACTAGTTCCTAACCAGCACCCCATAATCAGGGTGAAGTGATCCATTTCTAATGATCGGCTCCTACTCGCATAGTTACATGTGTCTTACGGCCCCCGTTGTGGTAGTTACCTATGCTGGTCCCACCATGGGATGTATCAAGTCCCATGGTGGCGGCTCGACACAATTCTAGAATGCACAGGTATACTACTGGTGCCCAGTGCCTTATTTTTCTGCGTCGGAGTTTGTGCACGCCCGCACCCTGTTAGAACCTACACTGCTGCACCACTGCCATCGATTTAACCTCTTACAGTCAGCCCAGTAATCGTGCCCCACCCTGCCTAGTTCAGGGTATCCTGATACACCTTGTAGGGTTACTGCTGAAAAGGGTCCCCCGCTACTAGGTTTTCTATTTCTAGCCAACATGCTAAGTTGGTTAAGTGTTTTGTAAACCTAACCCCCAATCAGTCTGTATAGTTTAGCATGTTCCATTTTGATTAAGTATTAATTCAATTTACTTAATCCTATCAATCCTGACTCAGCCTTAATTGTCTTATTAAAGCCTCGACCTCTCACATTAGACAGGTATTGTTGTGGCTGCCTGTTGCCGGTTGGGTCCGGGCAGTCTTATGCCACAACACAGTCTAACCTCGGGTCTTTGTTGGGCTCCGTGTTTAACCACCCACATTGGATAGGTATTGTTGTGACTACTGGACAGCCGGGCGGCCGGGCAGGTTTACATCATAACTCAATCCAACCTCGGGTTAAACACATCGTATTTTCTACATTTACATATTTTGTCTCTTTTCTTTTTTATATGTAAATATTTGCAGCCCATTATTCAAATTCATCTTTATTGGGTAAAATTAATTTATACCACTTAATTGTTTTTCAAGGTTGTTGGCATGCGTCAAACATGCCAACACATATGTTCTATATTTTAACCCAAACGTCTTTACCCCCGTTTTACACATTCGCTACAATATAAGATATGTTGGGTTTAACATTTAAACCCAACTTAGCCATATGAAAAGGGGAGGCTTATAACATGGTGTTTATAAGGTAACATAAAAAGGGGAGTGTGAACGCATGAACTTGCAACATAACGATTCAATTAACATGAATTAGGCACATGTGAACTTGCATTGTAATAGCATATAATCATGGCATAAACAATACTTAAACATGAATCATTCTATTCATATAATCATGGCATAAACAATACTTAAACATGAACCATTCTATTCATATAATTATGGCATAAACATACCTAAACATGAACCATTCTATTCATATAATCATGGCATAAATGTACCTAAACATGAAATCATGTTTTTTAAGTCTATTCATGTAAACTTGCAATTAGAATGTAAATCTAACTTAATTATGTGTCACATATATCACCATATGATTTTGATAACAACATAGGCCTAAAACATGTTTTCAACTAGGCATAACACCAAACATAGTTTAGTCATGTTCATAAAGATGCTTACTTTTGTCTCTAATCCAAAAGCATGGTTTTACACTTGAATCACGATGCCAATTCATATAAACCATAGTACTTAGTTGAATCCAATTACACATTAAAAGTGGTCATAAAAGTATGTACATCATATTGGCATAATGGTGAATCATATACTTGCATGAATCCCAAATAAACTACCACAACATATGATTGTTAACATGAATCACATACTTGCATGAATCTAAATTAAACCACTACAAACATGTAGTTGTTAACTTCCAACATAAATCTCATACTTGCAAATATCCAATCGTTATACCACAACAATTCCAAATCATTTAGAATCAAAGCAACATACAAATATAGATTATTATCGCCACAATTCCATTTCTCATTTTACACAAATCACAACACAATTATTTATTCACATCGGAATAGCACTCTACTTACAACGTATGACGAATCTTCAATTCAGGAATCTGAATTCTGAATTTGGAGATGCTATCCTTTGTTGTAGGCGTTGTTTTGATTTAATTGACGTTGCTTTAAGCTTTGAATTATCTCCTAATTGTCTCTCAATTTCTGACGGCTATTCCTAGTCTCTCCTCAGCAGCATGACGGTCTCATCTCCATTTTTATTTGTGTGAATTAGGGTGAGTCTTAGGTCCTTTTTATAGAGTTTGTGAGTTGATTAAGACAGTCGATGGAGCTTGGTTTAATAATAGCCATTCGTTTGAAGGAGAGACCAACCAGGAGCTGACACCTAGCCCTAGTGACAAGGAAAGGCTCAGAAAATCGACCAAACACAGACCAGGCCAGCCAGGGGGGCTGGGTTCGACCTGGCTTAGGGGCCAGGTCGACACGCCAGTCGACACGTGTCGACTTGGCAGTCGACACGGGTGACCCAGGTCGACTACCCAGTCGACCTAGGTGCCTTGGGCGGGAAAATTCCCGCCCTGGCCAATCCGGCCCGATTTTGAATTTTGAATTGGTTTTTCTAAGCTGTTTTGAATTTTAAACTGAATTCTAAAACTTTCGGAGGCCATATCTTCTTCATACGGAGTCCGTTTTACGCAAACTCGGACTCTATCTCAAGTAGAATTTCGAGATGAACGCAATGGCGTATCCCATTTCCCTTAATTATTTGATTTGAAATTAGTTATACTTTAATTTGTGAATTTCACTGTTATAAAATACACGGGGTGTTACACATAGATGATTAATAAATATTTTATCAATGTTGTTTTCCAATCCTCTTCTTCTCCATGTAAAATTAAAACCCGTAGCTTTAATTTCTATCAAACCAGCCTGGGTTGGACAATTGTTCAAAGCTTTGATGTGTTGAAAAGGATAGGCAACCCTCCTTGTTTATCTAAATGAGAAGTAGCATTATTGAAATCACCTATCAAGAACCACTCCTCCTTAATAGAACCAGCTTCTTGAATAATATGTTGCCAAAGTATCTGTCGTTCATTGAAACTGTTGCTAGCATAAATAATAGAAAGAACAAAAGAAAGTCCACCAACATTGGTTACTTGAACAGTCAAATGTTGATATAAAGCAGTAATTTCATTAACAGACCACACATTCAAATCCCAAATCAATAAGATTCTGCCATAATATGATGTGACATTTCGAGGCATGAGATCCTAACCTCTAGGCAATCTTCTTTTAAAAACTTGCACTCTAGTTGAGTTAATCTTATTTTCAACCAGACCAACAATTGTTGGTTTGTATTTTGTCAGTAAGGATAATACATCAGACATCCTATCTGATGTATTAATCCCTCTGACATTCCACATTAAGATCGTCATTTAACAGGAGCATTGCTCCTCAATGGCCTTTTAGGAGGAGTGATGAAAGAAACCTTTTTCTTACCCTTGTGATTAACTAGATACTCTTCATTTTTAGTAATACCGTCTGAAACGTCACACTGTTCATTCGAAACTGTATTAGTATTCAAATTTTCTGCAACTTGATTCAGTATATTTGGCATAACATCTTTAGGCAACACCTTGTTAATAAAATTTAAGTCACCTTCGTTATTGTTTAACTCATCAGAGCCCTCCTCATCTTGCATCTGATCATCAGAATTCTCACCGTTTAAATAGGAACTGGAAACATTAGAAGTTGAACCAGCATAAGATTCAGATTCTGATGGATTTGAAGACCATGAAGATTTATTAGATAGTTCATGAACAAGAGTTCCGTGACCAAATTTCTTGCATCTAAGACACTTATGAGGTATGTATTCATATTCCACTGCAATTGTCTTCATCATACCATTAAACAGTTTAGTACGGATACTCTCTTCAAGTTTGGAATCTAAATCAATCTCAACAAGGATTCTGGCATATCTCGTAATCTTTTTTGAAACTGTATTTGAATCAGATCTGATTGGATTACCAATAAAACTAGTTATTCTAGAGAAACTCGAATTCGTCCACATTTCCATTTCCAAGTTCAAAAGTCGGATCCAAATCTGAACCTTATTAACATTGAAATTCTGAAAAATATAACCAGGAAACCATCTATAAACCATTAGAAGTCCCCCAAAAAAAGGAATAAGTAGACGTTTTCAAGACCGACAATACATCAAGCACTTCATCGAATTGAACTGTATAATGGAAACCAGGAGCAATATGGATTCTAAAAGTACCTTTAGGCTTCTATACTTTCACAATGTAATCCTTGAGCTTGGCAATAGTAAGCTTGAAATCAACAGGATGAAGAACAACTGTATTCTGTCATGAATCAGCAGACGCTTTAAATGAATCATCAGGAATAAGTACACCATCTTCTGATGGTTGAAAAAGTGGAGAGACTCCAAATCGTCTTCAATTAATCGATTTACAAGATCTGAATCAAATCTGATATTTTCCAATAGATTTGAATTTGATTTTTGGGGATTAATTGATGTGTCATCCGGCGGGACAGAATCTGCCATTTTTAGAGAGCAAAAAAAGTTTACCATAATATATATATATATATATATATATAATTAGTAGTTAGACTAATTTAATTTTAGTGATGAATTATCAGTGGTTAATGACGGTTGATGTTTGTTGTGATGGATGATGGATGCGTAGTTTAGAAACACACACACTATTAAGCGTTAGTGTTATAACGCTTGTGCACAGTTATGATTTATCTAATCATATTAATGATGGTTGTTATGGATGTTTATAATGGTTGTTGATATTGTTTCGCACACATTATGACACAACAATTATAGTATCACATTGGTGATCGACAAATCTCCTTCGAATTGGAAACAATATTATTATTGAAATCGGAGATTAATGGTTGGGATTGACACTATGTATGAATATATATATATATATATATTGATGAAGTCTCTTTCAAAATAAATCAATACCGGAACGTTCTAGGATGAAAGAGAGGATAGTGTCTAGGCTTGGGTTTGGAAATGTAGTTTCATGCTCTCCCTAACTGATCCGATGAATGGATCATTAGTTTGAAATTATTTGAATTTAGAAATAACTTCGAACTCGATTTAAGTTATATATATATATAAGTTGGATTTGGAACCTGAAATAATTTGGAAATTCAATGTAAATTACTTTAAATGATTTTAAAATGTTTATATAAGTATATAATGGTTTTCTAAGGTATTTTGAAGTATTGAAGAATAATTTCTATTTCGGTCAAAATAGAGCTTATCGCATAATGGAAAATTCGCGTATTTAAGTTATAAACTGTAAATACTTATAACTTTTGCAATTCAAATCGGATTTCCATGAAATGAAAAACGTTTGATTTCCAATAACAAAAACTTTCAAATGAGTGAAAGCAGATTTTAAATTCGAGTTATAATTTTCAAGTTTTGTTTGAAACCGCTTCAGAAAAGGTAGACATAAGAACAGTTGTCAACCATAACTATAAATAGCTATTTTTAAATGTTTTAAAAATATGGAAATTTTTTGTAAAATAATTACAAATTACGAAAAGGTGTTTTGAATTGTAAAGTTTATGTTTTTGCTAAGATAAACGATATTTTGAACAAAATAGTTAAGATAACTGTTTTGTAATGCTTTTGTAACACTTTTGAAATACTATTGTAACGTTTTCTTCGAAAACAATCTGTTTTGAAGTTTTAACATGCAAACTATTTTTCGAACTGTAAGTAATGATTTGTGGAATGTTTTTTAGAGGTTTAAAATTATTGGAAATATTTTATATGGAATTTAAATTGATATTAATACGGGCTTCCAATTTTAAATAATTGGATCTGGTTGGAGATAAATCTTCGGATGTTTGATATTAATTCGGTGTGATGACTCTTATTATTTGAGGAATTTAAAAATGTAGTTCACTGTTATTCCGCTTATAGTGTGAGTTGGATACAGTGATTAATACTAAGGAAAAGTTGATGGTATTTCTATTTAGATCTAATGTCAAATAGTTGGATAAATCTTTTAATTAAGATACGGGTTTCCCAATCAGATTGAGATAAGTTGGATAGAAATAATCTTTGGATATTTGATATGAAATTCTGTGATGTAAACGTAAACTATTTGAGGAATTTGGAAGATATTATTATTATTATATCCTTATTCCACTTATAGTATTCGTTGATTATGTGAATTAATATCGAATATAAGTAGACACAATTTTCTTTTTAATTTATGTTCAATGTCGATTGATTTGTGTAACGACTCGACTTTTCGATGACCTCGAAAGTCGTGTCATTATTAAAGAATAAGAAATAGAACTAAGAAAAATACCGGAATCTCACAGCGGAATTTAAACAAAACATAATATAAGATAATATTACGCATCAGAGTCATAACCCATATGGATACATGTCATCATATCTTTCACTGACTTGTTAATTATACAATGATATAACAATCCAACTTGTAGACTTTATAATTACACATAGATATAGTAGACCAGTTGCACACTTCATAATTATACATAGACATTATTTAGACTAGCTTGCAGAAGCATGCCATCCAGCTTATTCCAAAAATTCAAGTCAAACCTGGATCACTTGTCTACTCATAACAAGTGTTATGAGTACCCAAGAGTTTAGGGAAAACACAGAAAATAAACTCTGGGTCAGTCAGGGGATTGGTGTGAGTAAACTCTAATTAAATAATTTAATTTTAAGAAAAACTCCTTTTGAAAGTAAGTATAATCGTAACACCGATCCACACATAAATACAGATGGTTTTTACCTTGCGATAACTCAAAAAAACTTTTTAAAACAATAATATACTGATATTATGATAGTGTCTAGGGTTTTCGAAAGTTAATTAGAATCTAGCGGAACACTTGCATCTCACTCCACATATATAATATACAAACAAAAATGCAAGAGCTTATTAGATAATGGATTTCTAACTATGGAAAGATATGGGACCACCTTCCGACAATGTATCTCCGGAAATGAATACATTGGGGGTTCAACAAGAACATCTTGCAACCCTGGCTAAACATGACTGGCCCCTCACTTTACTTGAGAGTAATGAATATATCAAAACCACAGTTAGGGGCCAGCCAACTGAAGTGATAGCATATAAATAAAGAAACAACCGAAGGCATTTGATTTTTCCATATCAGGTAATGATATACCCTTTTGATGGGTGCTACACACATAGCCATGCGACCTACCCGATTTTATGCCATTTCCCGGTTGTAGAGGCCTGAGGTTATACTTACCGTCAGAAATATCGGGTTTATTTCACTTTGAATGCCACATCATCAAAATCCACCAATCACTAATTGATTTTCCCAAAAATATATTTCTGCTATAAAGCTAAGAGAAACGAATTCCTCTGCCACCAATAAATACGTTTGGGAAGATCAACGTACGTGATTGGTTAGGCATACTCTGTCAAGCATTCGTCCATACAAGTTGTTCTGGGATTGAACAAACCGAAGACACTATTCTGTAAATCCATTTTGGGCAATTTCTACCTAAGATTTATAGTTTAGCTCTTGCATAATTTCGTCTCTATTATTTTGAATAATTCTCTAACATGTAAAAATCGTATCGAAGTGGAATATAGATTCCGGGCTCTTCGAAATGATTAACGTTAATATCTTTTAGGGTCAAGTTGTAACGACCCACATTCTACGCATTGGAGGATCGTAAGATATTTATTTCTTTTTCGTATGAAGTCGTATGGTCATGTAACATTGGGGAACGACTATTGGTGTCATTTCCCACGTTCATGATTTTTGTCGATTTTAAATGACCGTTTTGCCCCTAGATGATCTTGTTTTGACCATAACTTTTGGTTGGTAAGGAGTTTTGACATGAAACCACTTTCATTTGATCCGGATGATGGTTTACCTTTCCGTAGAGTGGTCACATTAGCCAAACGGATTTAGCGTTTGGGAGATATGGTTGAATTAAGATTTAGAAGATGAAAAACAGCTTAATTGGGCTTAATCGGGTGATTAACAGCTAGGCCCAGTGGGGGATTTCGGGATTTGGAGTATTTAAGGGCTGTTAGGGTTAGGAATTTCGGTTTTTAGTCACTTTCCAGCCGCCACATATATCATAGAAACCCTAACAATGGCCTCCAACATCTAGAATCATCTCTAATCACCGTTTAATCAAGGATTAGGCTTAGCAACACCAAATCAAGGATGATCTTCACCAAATCAGTATTAGAGCTACTGTTAGACATCAGTATTCGCCTAAATCAGAGGAGTTTCAGTTCTGAAAGTTTTATTTGTGGCAAAGGTGAGTGATTAGCTTTGTTTTTCACTAATTATCGCTAATTAGGGTAATTAGCGTCAATTAACGAAATTATGTGTTGTAAAAATCTGGAAAAATTTGAAAAAATTCTTAAATATTATTTTAGGCCTCTGTTAGAAATTTGGCTTAATTTGGATATTTTTGTTAATCCTATCATTAGTTATGCCTAAACATGATTAAGAGGAAAATATGGATTTTTGGTATGTTCGATCCGTTTAAACTTGTCATATTGTTGTTTTTGTGTTTATGGTTGATTATACATGTTACTATGACTGTTTGAAATGATTTATGATTGTTTAGAAATGTTAGATTGGTCGAAAACGCCGTCGTATGGTGTAAATAGCTCGCTGGAAGAGTTGCATAAATTTGGACCGGATCGGATCGCCCCCACACCCCGATCGTGGGGAATCACCACGAACCCCACGCCCCGACCGTAAGGAAAGACCACGATCCGCACACCTCGACCATGAGGGAAGACCACGATCCCACAATGCGACCGTGAGGAAAGACCACAATCCGCACACCGCGACTGTGTGGAAAGACCACGATCCACACACCTCGACCGTGAGGGAAGACCACAATCCGCACACCGCGACCGTGAGGAAAGACCATGAGCCGCACACCGCGACCGTGAGGAAAGACCACGATCCGCACTCTCGACCGTGAGGGAAGATCACGATCCGCACACCTCGACCATGTGGAAGATTACAATCCGCACACTTCGACCGTGTGGAAGAAGACGAATCCTCACACCACGACTGTGAGGAATATGGCGAACCATAGGAGGGCGATCGTGAGGAAGAGGACCACGAGCTGATACAGAAGAGGACCACGAGCCGTCCATGGATCACGACCTGAATAGGAGACCCATGAGTTGTGCATGACCAGGAACTGCGAACCGCTGGCGAATCACGAACCATGCACATCTGAACTGAAGTATGGACAGGAATGGAAGCTTGGAGCTACGAACCGAATGGAGATCGAACCGAGATGATGATGACTAAAACCGGAGATGCAAAGGTAGTTCAATTGAGAAGTTAGAACTCAGGATCCAGATGGGAACCAACGAGTTAACTCCATGATTGGGCTTTGCTGCGGGACGTGTGCAAAGGGGTTATCGATATCCATAATTTTGGTTCACCGCTAAGAGATGGATTAGGGGCTTGTAGTGATAGTTATACGGGGTTGGACACCGTCATGGCCCAAAGAATTAGGTGAATAGAGTAATGGGTATCGTATGCTTTACGCACTTAGTGAGAGATGCGAGGATGGTTGCTATGCTTGATTTCTTTGTTATCACTGTGACATGCACACCCTCTCCCCCGTTATCTTTACACCCTATGTTAGTGTTACCTTAGAGTATTGTACGGTATGTTGTGCTGACTCTTTGGTTGCAGGTCCAGGTTTAGGTATGATTGGATTATACCTGTTATGTTATGTTTTGTTGCTTATTGCTCCTACCAGACTTTTTGTCTGACCCAGAGTTTTATGTCACTTCTTATTACTCTGGGTGCTCCTAAACGAGCAGACTAGATACAGGTTAGGTGATATGCACGAGTAGCTGATCCGGAGACGAGCAGGTGGCTCCTACGTACTATTACATATATTCTCCCTATGTTGTTGCTGGTCACTGCTTGGGCATTAGTAGTGTACCTTTCCTTTCTTTTGCTTTAGAGACAGTTTTGAAATTGTAATAATGATGTTGGATCATAAGCTGTATTTTGGATTCCACTGCTATGATGGTTTAGTTTTCAGCTTACGCACTGTCTTGCCTGTTTTATATCAAAGTTATGTTATTACTATATTTTATTCCATGCGCTGTGAGACATTCTGTAGGTTCTTTGTTAGTTCACCGTAAAGTTTCCTTCCTTTTTCTTTCTTTGGCGACCGTCCTGTGCTAGTCGGGCATTGGCACAACACACTTTCATGGGAAATGTCGGCTGGTGCGAGGCGGGCCGTCACATTTGGTATCAGAGCTCTAGGTTGCGTAGTTAACCTAGGGAAGTCATCAGGGAGAGATAGTATACGTATATGAGAGCGCGTATTTGTTGGTTTTCAAAAGCTATATATATATATATACTATTAGTATATCTAGGGATGAGGTTGCACTTCACTGATACCACAAAGAAGATGGTTAATCGTTTTCTGTGTACAAATTGAATGATGAGCCGATATACGAGGGGTACTGGTAAAGGAGCCAATAATGGGAATGCTCCTGATATGAGGACTATGTTCACTGACTTCATGAGAGAGAAGCTTAGGGATGCTCGGGGAGCAGTTCCTAATGCTGCTAACGGTGTTGGTGCAGTAGTGCAGGCGCTTAGGGCCGATTTCGCCAAGCTGTGCAATGATTATACTAGTCTTAGTGAGAAGCCGTTCCACAAAACGGAGTCGGCTACAGAAATTCAAGATTGGCTAGATAGTTGCGAGCGCATCGTTCGAAGATCTGGGAATCGAGGACGCGATGAAGAGGAAGCTAGCATCGCGTCAACTGCAAGGATGGACTATGAATTGGTGGAATGCAATTAAGGCAGCTACCCCAGAGGATCATATTACTTGGAATCTGTTTAAGACTCGTTTTGTGATAAGTTTATCCCAGCTACTCAGAAATCAGAATTGTTCAGGAAGTTCTTAGAGCTTAAGGAGAATGATAGGGCAGTCTCGGAGTACATTGCCGAATTCGACACTTTATCGAAATATGGATTGTCCCTCATCGATACAGTTGAGAAGAAGAACGAGAAGTTCATAACTGGCTTGGATGGGTACTTGGGGGAAAGACTCATAAACCATATCGATGAGACGTTCGAGTCTATTGTAGGAAAGGCATTAAGGTCAAAGAGCCTTTTTCCTAAGTCGAAGACTGAGGTTGCTATTGCATCTACAGAGGAGCCAAAGCCGCAAGCAGGCGGTGAAGGCAAGAAGAATTCTCAGAACAAGAGGAAGCAGAACCCGACCAAGGATGATCAGAATAAGAAGAATAAGAACGGTGGCGAGTGCTTTAGTTGTGGCAAGAAGGGCCACTATGCCAGAGATTGTCGAGAAAAGCCTGGGGAAAGGAAGTTCTTTAACTGCGGCCAGGCGGGACATCACAAGGATGATTGTCCATAACCCCCTAAAGAGAAGCAAATTGTGAAAGCATATGCTATCAACGCTGTTCCTTCTTCGTCGAATGCTCCAACTGCGGCGCAAAAGGGAAAGGGTGTCGTTATCAAAGGTATGCTTTCTATTTAAGGTGTTTCTATTCGAGTATTGTTTGACAAACTCGAGACAGTCGATAAACCTCCAGTTGTGACGAACCCGATAGGTGGTTCAACTGATATTAGTATGATTTTTTGTAGTTTGGTCTTATCGAGTCATGGATGTATGTTTGCTTGTGATTGCTTTGTTTAGGCTTTACTGGGTTTAGCATTATTTTGGGGAGTCGATCTACTCCAAAGGTATAGGGTGGTATTAGGTACCTACCTAGTGATGGCGATAGTAATTGGAGTTAAGGAAGCCGAGAGGTTATCGTTGTAATAAGTTCTAGTTGTCTCTGGGAGGCAAATGAGTGCTCCAGTGCTGGGTTGTTTTACTAGTATCACCTCACGTGGATTGTCTGAATTTGGAGGAGATTTTCCTTGGGTGCTTGTCTGATATTGGTTTAGGCCTTTGGGGCTTGTGCTTGGGGAATGTCGAGTTCGATTAGGATGGTTCGCGTGAGAGATAAATAGTTGTCGCGATTTTTCATTGGATGATATCTTGGTTTACTTGAGGAGTGATGGGCAGCCGTGACATGATAAGACTATTCGATAGTATGGACTGCCCCGAGTTAGACTCGATAGGGTTATGAGATGACTCGACTAGGACTCGAGAAAGATGCAAAGTAATGGATTGTTTAGGACCCTATGTTGATGTACTCTTTGGATAGTAGAACTTTGAAGGAATAGGATGTGTCCGTTGATCATGGAAGATGCAACGAAGATTATGATGATTCAAGTTGGACTTGAACTCGTAAAAGAAAATGGGTTTTCATTGATCTTGGAGATGCAACGAATAGGGAGACGACTCACGTTGGACTAGAGTTTGTCTGTAATGGACACTCAAGACTGGGTCTGAGTTATAGATTGACTCGAGTTAGACTCGAGAAGGCTGCAAGGATTTGGATTTGGCTCGAGTTGGACTCGAGAGGGCAGCAAGATAATGGATAGACTTGGGTTGGACTCGAGTATTTTAGGTGGACTTAAAGCAGGGGTATCCGGGGATGCCCATTACCTTGGATCCGTTGGATGTGATCTAGTTATCCTTGGAGGATAAACGTGCATTGGACATACAGTAGTCCATTTGGAGGCTGGGCTTCCATTAGTTATTGATTTTGGTTGGACTAGACATACAGGTATCGACGTATTCATAGTTTAGCAGGTGATAGGTAGGACTTGTTTGTTGGATGGTATGGTTGCTATGTTTGTTTCTATCTTTCTTCTCTTGAGTAGACTATCACCTGTAGGGTTCTAGCGATGTGGCAGAGTGATTGTAGCAAGGCTATGAGCCAGTGCAGTGGAGTTTTTATGACTCCATGGGGCAAAGTGGACATAGCAAAGGATTAGTGGCTATGGATCAGTGCAGTGGAGCCATCATGACTCCATGGGGCAGAGTGATCATAGCAAAGGATTTGGGTGCGGTAATAGTTGCATTGAGTATGAGACATGCCAGTTTAGGGGTTATGTTTCTGGGATGGAAGCCATTAGAGTATATCGCGAGATATGATTTTAGACCTAAATATGGATTGGATCCAGAAATGTTAGCAAGTTTGACGATTAGATCGATTTTGATTGAGTGGATTGGTTCCAGTTAGAGGAACGATCCTAACCTATTGGAAATCACCTCTAAGGTAGAGATGTATATCGATGGCGATAGATTGATCAAGTAAGGACTTGATCGAGAAGGATGGCTTTAAAAGAATGAAAGGCTGGTTGTACCCAACGTAAAAAGGATTGAGTGATGGAGAGAGACGTTGGGAAGTTTATCTCCAAGTGCATGAATTGCCAGTTAGATTAAGCTGAGCAACGGAAGCTTAGTGGTTTGTCACAACCGTTGGAAATTCCCGAATGGAAGTGGAAACAAGTCTCAATGGATTTCATTGATGGTTCACCAAGGATTAGATCTGGTTATGACGGTATTTGGGTGAATCGTGTATTAGCGGATCTTTTGAGGATTTGTATATTGGATTTTGGAGGGTCATAGGACGACCATTTGCATTTGGTTGAGTTTGCATATAACAATAGTTATTAGTCCAGCATTGGTATGATTCCATTTGAAGCTTTGTATGCAAGACCATGCAACTCACCATCATGTTGGTTGGAAACCGGTGAGAAGTTTGTGCTTGTACCTAAGGTTATAAGAGAAACTTCAGAAAAGATAAAAGTCATTCGACAGCGAATGAAGGCTGCCCAGAATAGGCAAAAAAGTTATGCTGATAAAAGGCGAAGAGATTTGAAGTTCTCAGTCGGCGATTTGGTATTCGTGAAGATTTCTCCGTTGAAGAGTGTGATTCGTTTTGGTAGGAAAGGCAAGTTAGTACCAAGATTTGTTGTTCCATTCTCAGTTCTTGAACAAGTTGGGAATTTGGCGTATAAAGTGGAGTTACTAGACAAGATAGTGGGAGTTCACAACGTATTTCATGTTTCCCAGTTAAGGAAGTTTGTGCATGACCCTAGTGTGGCTATTTCACCAGATCAGTTGGGTGATATCGAGGTTGAACCCGAGGCGGTTGGGAACCGCCGATCGATGCGTATTGTTGGGAACAATACGAAGCAGCTCCGAAGGAAGGTGGTGAAACCGGTCAAAGTTCAGTGGGGTGATAATGAGAAAGACTGTACTTGGGAAACAGAGGAGGACAAAAGGAAGAAGTATCCCGAACTCTTTGCCTGGAAAGATTTTTGTCGATATAGCACTCCCTTGTTAGTAAACCACATGCTAGGATGGGCTTGTTGTGTGTTGTTATGCATGTTTGATTATTGCAAATGATTGGTAGGCATGTGGGATCCTTTGTATGTTTTGGTTAAGGAATTTCAGGGATGAAATTTCTTAAGGGGGGAGAATGTAACGACCCGCATTCTACGCATCGGAGGATCGTAGGATATTTATTTCTTTTTCGTATGAAGTTGTATGGTCGTGTAACATTGGGGAACGACTATTGGGGTCATTTTCCATGTTCATGATTTTTGTCGATTTTTAAATGATCGTTTTGCCCCTAATTGATCTTGTTTTGACCATATCTTTTGGTTGGTAAGGAGTTTTGACCTGAAACCACTTCCATTAGATTCAAATGATGGTTTAACTTTCCGTAGAGTGGTCACATTAGCCAAACGGACTTACCGTTTGGGAGATATGGCTGAATTAAGATTTAGAAGGTGAAAAACAACTTAATTGGGCTTAACCGGGTGATTAACAGCTAGGCCCAATGGGGGATTTCGGGATTTGGAGTATTTAAGGGCTGTTAGGGTTAGAAATTTCGGTTTTTAGTCACTTTCCAACCGCCACATACATCATAGAAACTCTAACAATGGCCTCCAACATCTAGAATCATCTCTAATCACCATTTAATCAAGGATTAGGCTTAGCAACACCAAATCAAGAAAAATCTTCCCCAAATCAGTATTAGAGCTGCTGTTAGACATCAGTATTTGGTCAAATCAGAGGAGTTTCAGTTCTGAAAGTTTTATTTGTGGCAAAGGTGAGTGATTAGCTTTGTTTTTCACTAATTATCGCTAATTAGGGTAATTAGCGTTAATTAGCGAAATTATGTGTTGTAAAAATATGGAAAGATTTGTAAAAATTCTTAAAAATTATTTTAGGCCTCTGTTAGAAATTTGGGTTAATTTGGATATTTTTGTAATCCTATCATTAGTTATGCCTAAACATGATTAAGGGGAAAATATGGGTTTTTGGTATGTTCAATCCGTTTAAACTTGTCATATTGTTGTTTTTGTGTTTATGGTTGATTGTACACGTTACTATGAATGTTTGAAATGATTTATGATTGTTGAGAAAAGTTTGATTGTTCGAAAACGCCGTCGTATGGCGTAAATAGCTCGCTGGATGAGTTGCGGGAATTTGGACCGGATCGGATCGCCCCCCACACCCTGATCGTGGGGAATAACCACGAACCCCACACTCTGACCGTGAGGAAAGACCACGATCCACACACCTCGACTGTGAGGAAAGACCACGATCTGCACACTACGACCGTGAGGAAAGACCACGATCCGCACATCGCGACCGTGAGGAAAGACCACGATCCGCACACCTCGACCATGAGGGAAGACCACGATCCGCACACCGCGACCGTGAGGAAAGACCACGATCAGCACACCTCGACCGTGAGGGAAGATCACGATCCGCACACCTCGACCGTGTGGAAGATGACGATCCGCACACTTTGACCGTGTGGAAGATGACAAATCTTCACACCACGACTGTGAGGAATATGGCGAACCCTAGGAGGGCGATCGTGAGGAAGAGGACCACGAGCTAATACAGAAGAGGACCACAAGCCTTCCATGGATCACGACCTGAATAGGAGACCCATGATTTGCACATGACTAGGAACCGAGAACCGCTGGCGAATCACGAACCGTGCACATCTGAAGTGTAGTATGGACATGAATGGAAGCTTGGAGCTATGAAACGAATGGAGATCGAACCGAGATGATGATGACTAAAACCCGAGATGCAAAGGTAGTTCAATTGAGAAGTTAGAACTCAGGATCCATATGGGAACCAACGATTTAACTCCATGATTGGGCTTTGCTGCGGGACGTGTGCAAAGGGGTTATCGATATCCATAATTTTGGTTCACCGCTAAGAGATGGATTAGGGGCTTGTAGTGATATTTATACGGGGTTGGACTCCGTCATGGCCCGAAGGATTAGGTGAAGAGATTAATGGGTATTGTATGCTTTACGCACTGAGTGAGAGATGTGAGGATGGTTGCTATGCTTGATTTCTTCGTTATCACTGTGACATGCACACCCCCTCCCCCGTTATCTTTACACCCTATGTTAGTGTTACCTTAGAGTATTGTATGGTATGTTATGCCGACTCTTTGGTTGTAGGTCCAGGTTCATGTATGATTGGATTATACCTATTATTGTTCTATTTTGTTGCTTATCGCTCATACCAGACTTTTTGTCTAACCCGTTGTTTAATGTCTCTTCTTATTACTCTGGGTGCTCCTAAACGAGCAGACTAGAGACAAGTTAGGTGGTATGCACGAGTAGCTGATCCGGAGCCGAGCAGGTGGCTCCTACGTACTATTACATATATTCTCCCTGTGTTGTTGCTGGTCACTACTTGGGCATTAGTAGTGTACCTCTCCTTTCTTTTGCTTTAGAGATAGTTTTGAAATTGTAATAATGATGTTGGATCATAAGCTGTTTTTTGGATTCCGCTGCTATGATGGTTTAGTTTTCAGCTTATGCACTGTCTCGCCTGTTTTATGTCAAAGTTATGTTATTATTATATTTTATTCCATGCGCTGTGAGACATTCTACAGATTCTTTGTTAGTTCACCGTAAAGTTTCCTTCCTTTTTCTTTCTTTGGCGATCGTCCCGTGCTAGTCGTGCTTTGGCACAACGCACTTTCATGGGAAATGTCGGCTGGTGAAAGAAGAGAAAGAAAGGATGCGCAGGACATAAGGAAGAGTGAAGAGTTTTGCTGAATGTAAGGGACATAAGAGACAAGTAGTAGAAGAAGAATGTGGCAGCCATTCCTAATTTAGAGGAGGTAGTGTCATGTATCTTTTGTAATGGGGAGCAACACATTTTCTTTGACGTGATTTTTGTATGGTCCATAGCCCAGTTTTCTATAATAAAAAACAAATGGGTCACGCCCTAAAAATAATTTTTAAAAAAATATCCCATACCTAAAAATTAGCTACCGCCGCTTCTACATCTTGCTCCAGCATGGTTCCAGCAACGCATGGAAATGCATGCATGTGTGACCATGCTAACACACCCCTTCCATAACCCGTTTGTTCTTTCATTTTTTTTAACTAACTAGCCTATAGCCGAAAACTAAAGATCATGCCTAAAATAGAACAGCCCACCTTTTATAAATATAGAACAGTTAAGTGCTTCTTCTTCCTGTTTGTTGTTTCCAGGCACCGCATGCACCAATATATGTGTGCACATGCACACTCAATGTCACCATTATTCATTGAACCCAACCCTCCTCACAAACGTATCCGGCCTTCCTGAAACCATTTCCCACTTCCTATCAGTTTCCAGTCATCCCACATGAAAAATCATCCTTCAACACTAACTAGAAATAAAGTGTTCGAACAAACCTATCACCACTTAATTTCCTACCATTGCCACCATGTAGTTCCGTTTGACGTCAAACTCCAGCACCGTGATGCCGACACCCAGACGGACACATTCCCACTGGTGCGGACGAACTTGACGCGCAGTAGGAGGTGCAATTCATCTTGAAAGTTTGCCGATCAAAACTGTCTGCAATTAACACTAAACGGATTCATACATGGAAAATGATCGTTCAGAACATCCGCTTAAATTTCTCTCCAATAAAGTACACCATCATACCCCTTCCGACTAAAACTCGAGGTCTACGACTACTCCAATGATCGATAAACGGCCATTTATCTTTCCCGATGAACTGCGGAAATCTTCTAACCCACTTTACTAAAAATTGTAAAATCTCCATCTAAATTCATGGTTTTTATATACGGACACATTTATATAACTGAAATGTTAAGTTATGATGGTCGAGATTTTTATATTTTAATGTGTCACTTATTGTATATATATCTAAAGGGATCTAGTATAATTAACAATCAGTTCTCCTTCATAGTTTATGTTCACATATTCTCCAGAAACCAACATATCACGTTTTCATAGTGACAGGAGATGAAGGGTTCAAGCTCGAAACTTGCACAGTGGGTTTATGATGTATATACTGTCCAGACCAAATAATTCTAACATAAGGTCATATAGATATGCATGGACAAGGGTGTTTAAACATTAGTATCAATTCGCATCTCAAGAAAATGGTGGAACAGAGTAAGCTTTGCTCACTGGAAATCAAAGTATTAAACCTATAAAGTGACAGTAAGTTGTACTTATTCTTCGTGTCGTACCTAGATTGTTTGCGCGACATCTAATGTTCAGTTCCAATTATAACTAAGATAAGTATGGTCTGTGTGTCCTATATGTATACTAAGATGTCCAAGTAAGACTTGCATTAACATTAACATGACTGTATAAGCAGTTCATAAAATTTAGTGAAACAGAGTGTTCACCCACTACAACAGGTGCAACTTCAACCCATTCCTCTAATTATGCAGACTTGTTTGTGAGAGTACATAAGAGTCTCAGTTCAAAACATAACTAAAATGAGAATAGTCTACTGTCATATATGTATGAAAATCATTCTAACTTGCATTATCATTTTCAAGCAAGAATAGTTTAAACAAAAAAAGGAGAGGAGAGTGAGTTCTACTCACTGTTTGAGTTGGTTGATCTTGTGTCAAGCTTGTTTCCACCGAAGGTTTTCCCAAAGCAAGGTGAGAAAAATGAAACTGACATTGGTTATTTATAGAAGTATGGAATTATAAAATATTGGTTTGCATTGGCTTTCTCATGAAAAGAAATGATGTTATTTTTCCTGCAATGTGTTTAATGCGATTGGATATGGGAGAGCCTGAGCTAGTTTGGGTAGCTGTAGTCTATGGAAAGGAGGTATGCTATCATTTCTCCATACAAAATACTTCTGCTGAGAATTGTTCATTCGGCCATATGTTTAAGACACTTGTCTATAAAGATAAAAAGAAAGATCTCAAGCCTTTAATTTCATATATTTGGATTGACAGTTTCATTAATTTGATTATACTTCTCTGTGTGCATGGCATGCAATTTGGACTGCACTCTTTTTTTCCTTTTAGTTTGCTGAAGTGCACAATTCCTTACAAATTTACTTAAGGGCCAATTCTCCTTATATGTTGCAAGGCCTTCTTATTCTAGTTTTATGTAATATGTAAAAAAATGCCCAAATCCTACTACCATGTTGTAAATTTTTAGTGATTAACATTTCTATCTTAACACATACATTCATTCATTAAAAAGATTTAAAGAGTGTACTTGGGATTTGGTTACACAAATTTTATTCTAAATTTTATTTTGGACTGTATTTTAATTAATCTTATTTACGTTACTTATTTAATCACATTTAGAAAATATCGTTAAGCATAATCAGTTAAAAACTTAGGCCACTACTATTTGGGTTTTGTAGTGAATCGTATCTTCAATAATATAATTCTTGAAAGTTTGCCGATCAAAACTGTCTGCAATTAACACTAAACGGATTCATACATGGAAAATGATCGTTCGGAACATCCGCTTATATTTCTCTCCAATAAAGTACATCATCATACCCCTTCCGACCAAAACTCGAGGTCTGCGACTAGTCCAATGATCGATAAACGACCATTTCTCTTTCCCAATGAACTGCGGAAATCTTCTAACCCACTTTACTAAAAATTGTAAAATCTCCATCTAAATTCATGGTTTTTATATACGGACACATTTATATAACTGAAATGTTAAGTTATGATGGTCGAGATTTTTATATTTTAATGTGTCACTTACTGTATATATATTTAAAGGGTGCTAGTATAATTAACAATCAGTTCTCCTTCATAGTTTATGTTCACGTATTCTCCAGAAACCAACATATCAAGTTTTCATAGTGACAGGAGATGAAGGGTTCAAGCTCGGAACTTGCACAGTGGGTTTATGATGTATATACTGCCCAGACCAAATAATTCTAACATAAGGTCATATAGATATGCATAGGCAAGCGTGTTTAAACATTAGTATCGATTCGCATCTCAAGAAAATGGTGGAACAGAGTAAGATTTTCTCACTGGAAATCAAAGTATTAAACCTATAAAGTGACAGTAAGTTGTACTTATTCTCGTGTCCTACCTAGATTGTTTGTGCGGCATCTAATGTTCAGTTCCAATTATAACTAAGTATGGTCTATGTGTCCTATATGTATACTAAGATGTCCAAGTAAGACTTGCTTTAACATTAACATGGCTTTATGAGCAATTGATAAAATTTAGTGAAACAGAGTGTTCACTCACTACAACAGGTGCAACTTCAACCCATTCCTCTAATTATGCAAACATATTTATGAGGGTACATAAGAGTCTCAGTTCAAAACATAACTAAAATGAGAATAGTCTGGTTGTCATATATGTATAAAAATCATTCTAACTTGCATTATCATTTTCAAGCAAGAACAGGTTAAACAAAAGAGAATAGAAGAGTGATTTCTACTCACTATTTCAGTTCATTGATCTTGTCTCAAGCTTGTTACCAGCGAAGGTTTTCCGAAAGCAAGGTGAGAAAAATGAAACTGACATTGGCTATTTATAGAAGTATGGAATTATAAAATATTGGTACGCGTTGGCATTCTCATGAAAAGAAATGATGTTAGTTTTCCTGCAATGTGTTTAATGCGATTGGATATGGGAGAGCCTGAGCTAGTTTGGGTAGCTGTAGTCTATGGAAAGGAGGTATGCTATCATTTCTCTATACAAAATACTTCTGCTGAGAATTGTTCATTCGGCCATATATTTAAGACACTTGGCTATTATGATAAAAAAGAAAGATCTTAAGCTTTAATGTCATATATTTGGATTGACAGTTTCATTAATTTGATTACACTTCTCTTTGTGCGTGGCATGCAATTTGGACTGCACTCTTTTTTTTTCTTTTAGTTTGCTGAAGTGTACAATTCCTTACAAATTTACTTAAGGACCAATTCTCCTTATATGTTGCAAGGCCTTCTTATTCTAGTTTTATGTAATATGTAAAAAAAGCCCAAATCCTACTACCATGTTGTAAATTTTTTGTGATTAACATTTCTAGCTTAACACATACATTCATTCATTAAAAAGATTTAAAGAGTGTACTTGAGATTTTCTTACACAAATTTATATTCTAAATTTTATTTTGGACTGTATTTTAATTAATCTTATTTACATTACTTATTTAATCGCATTTAGAAAATATCGTTAAGTGGAATCAGTTAAAAACCCGGGCCATTACAATCTACCCCCCTTAAAAAAAATTCGTCCCCGAAATTTGTAAATAACAGATAGATATACTACAAAAGATAATATACATAGCATACCATGTCATACAGTACAATACTAAGTCATATACTCGACTATCTCGAGTTAAAGACTAATACACGTCACATATATACAACCATATCATACTACATCATACTCTATCATACTACATCATACTATATCATACTACATAAACCTACTCTGAATCAGAGTCGCTACTAAGCTCCACGACATCTATCATCTCATCGTCCGAAATGCCAACCACCTCAACTGCACCATCGTCTTCCTCCTCATCCTTGACATCGGATATCTCGATGATCTCTGCTGGTGTTGGTGGAAACAGTATCATGTGCATCATATCTTCGTATCCTATGTCCATTGGGATCTCCAATAGTCCCCCGGTAGCCTGGTATGCAAGTAAGTCATGCTCAAGCTGGGCCCATACAGCCGCTAGCTCCTCATCATGCTCAACAACTGGGAACTTAGCAAGTGGTTCCATCTCTGGCACAACCCGATCTTCCTCCTCAGGTTCTGCTTCCTCCTCAAACTCTTCTTCATCCCCCTCTTCTGTCTCACTATCATCCTTTTCGTCATCATCACTGCTATCGTCGTCATCATCCCCATCATAACCTCCTTCCTATCCAACCTCCTCTTCCTCATTCTCCTGCTCTGCTACGAAGCCCATGCTATCATCCTCAGTTACCTGCTCTCCAGGGTAAACACCGGGTTGCTCTGAATCCGCATGTCCATCCTCATCGTCTCGAGCCTGTACCGGCTCGACCATATCCTCAAATCAACTACTTCGGATACCCCGGTTCCTATCTGTAGTCTCATAATCTATAGTGGTGTAATTCTCTTCTTAGCTGTGGTCCTAAGGAATGGTGTCGTTTGGAAAAATAAACAAAGGACATATATCAGAACAAGTTGGACATAATGGGAAGAGTTCATAAGCCCTAAGAATAACTGAATCCATCACATGCATATTTCATAACTGATAGAAATGAAAAATCTATAATTTATTTCATACCTGTGATATCGTCCAAAACATATGATAAAACCAATACCTAGTTTATATCAAAGTCTAGATAAATCTCCCTGATGTGCTTCTCCATCACCCAAGTACAATCGTTTGGATTTTCACTCCCACTGGATCTTGAGTAGCTTTACCACTTTGTTTCGGAGTTTCTTTTCATCTCGATCGAGAACATAAATTGGATAACGAATTATGATTAAGTTTGGCTTGATCTCTAAATCTTCTTGGACAGATGGTTCTAAAATTAATGATGGATCATGAACATATTTCCGTAAATGGGACACATGGAAAACATTGTGGATTCCTGCCATTCTTTCTGGTAATTCAACTATATAAGCAAGAAATCCAACTCTTTCTAAAACACAGAAAGGTCCTACATATCTTGGGGCTAACTTCCCAACTTTACCAAATCTGATCGCCCCCTTGATTAGTGAAATCTTTACAAATACAAGATCTCCAGTAGATAATACAAGATCTCCAGTAGATAAGACAAGATCTCTCCGCCTCTTATCAGCATAACTCTTTTGGCGATCCATGGCCTCTTTCATTCTTTTCTTAACTATTTATGTTTTCTCAGTTGCTTCTTGGATCATATCAGGACCTAGAATAAGTTTATCTCCTGACTCAATCCAACAAGTTGGTGATCTGCACGGTCTTCCATACAAAGCCTCATAGGGTTCCATGTCTATAGTGGCTTAGTAACTGTTGTTATAAGAGAATTCCACTACGTGCAGATGATCTTCCCATGATCCTCCAAAATCAAGATTACACACTATCAACAAGTCTTCCAATATCCGATTTACTCTTTCAATTTGACCGTTGTCTGAGGATAGTAAGTTGTGCTCAGATTCAATTTAGTTCCCAAATTTGTTTGAAGAGCTTCCTAAAATTTACTAGTAAATATAGGGTCTCTGTAACACCCCGTATTCTCTATGAACATAAAAGTAACAAAATAATGTATACTTAATTTTTAAAGAAGAATTAAGGGAAATGGGTTACGCCATTGCGTTCGTCTCGGAATTCTGCTTAAGATAGATTCCGAGTTTACGTAAATCGGACTCCGTATGAAGAAGTTATGGCCTTCAGAAGTTTCAGAAAATTTAAATAAATTAAAATAGCTCAGATTTAAGTTTGAAATTCAAATCATACACCCAGGCTGGGCGGGAAATTTGCCGCCCAGGACCCAGGTCGACCAGGGGGTCGACCTGGGTCACATAGGTCGACCTGGGGGTCGACCTCCCCCTATTTCCAGATCCAAGGACCGGTTCCTTTTTCTGCATTTGGACGCCCGTTCTGACCGGATTCGTTGATCCCTATGCTATTTAAACACCCCCAAACCCAACTTTCTCTCCACACCAAACTATTGTAACGCTATGCTGCCTCAATTCTAATTAAAATAAATCAATGGCGTCTCTACTCTCCTGAAACCTAAGCTAGAACAAGTGCTTCTTCTTCCAATCTGAATAGGATTAAAAGAGAACAACTACAACCCTTTTTCTTTTAGAATCCAACCAATGTGAGTACAATTATTTTCAGATATGAAATTTAATTATGATCTTGACATGGTTATAAATCTGAATTTGAGATTATGCATATTCTTGTTCATCAAATCTGGTTTTCTGTGCAGATCTATCTTATTAATATTATAGTAACTATTCTGTATCTCTTCCTTCCTTTTGTTCTATAGCCAGGCTACCACGAGCCTTAGCTAAATCTCATAAGAGATTGATGCATGAACGCTAAATTTGGGGAAAATAGTGAATGATGCTTAATTAAACATGACTGATTTGTGACTAATTTGAAAAAAGAATATATGTTGTAATATAAGATCTACATCTGGGCATACCATATATGAAGTCTGTGATTTGGAAGAAGGAGTATTATTGTGTATATGATTTAGGCGCAAAGATCTATATTATAATAGTATAACTATTAAATGTGAATACGCCTAAATGGGAAATTTGGATATTAGGCATACGCTGAAATCAAAGGTTATAATTTGGCATAATTCGTATTGTATATCATGATTTGGGGTTTTTGGAGAATATTCTATACTGTGTAAATTTAACTAAAATTTGGGGCATGTGTTATATTATGAGTTATGACCATAATTTGGGCATGTAAAATTAGGCTTAATTTTATGATTAAATCTGTTAAATTGCCTAATATGCTGAAACTGTTGAAACTGAAAACGGTAAATTTGGGGTATGAAAATCTGTAGACTCGATCAAAAATTGAGCAAAACGAGTTAATAGAACTTTCAATAATCTGTTGTAACTTGTAAAGAAGTTAAATTTGTTGAATTGGCATAATTAGTCTAATATTGGCATAATCTGTGAACGAACACTTTAGCTAAGGATAAGAATGCTGAGACATGAGGTTAGACTCTGTTTGCGGTAGAAGCCTGCCCAGACCCAACTGTCTTAACCAGCAACCACAAACTGTCAGTCTAATGTGAGAGGTCGTTGGCATAACTAAAAGATGCTTAGACACGAGGTTAGGTCTGGCTTGCGGCAGAAGTCTGCCCAGAACCGCCCGGCACATCCAGCGGCCACAAGCTACCGATCTAATGTGAGAGGTCTGTGCATTAGTAATTAACTAATGCAAATTTAGGATAAATATGATGCCTAAAACGTGTTGGGTGGATAAGGTTAAATCAACTGGGCGGATGAATCTAATAAACCTGTTTCGTAAATCTGTAGGCCCAATACAAGGTTAGGTGAAATAATCTGTAAGTCTGTTAATCTGTATATCAGATCCATTAGTCTGAAAACTTGTTAACGTATATGTCTGATCTGAGAACTAGTTAATCTAAACTTTGTACATCTAAAATCTGTAAGCAAGTTAATCTGAAATCTGTTAGTCTGGGGACACAAGGTTAGGAGGGGAAATTACTTGTGTCATCTGTTGTGTGGAACCCATATTAGTTAGTAACCATTTTCTGGTATCAAAACTATGACCCAACACTAGGAGGGGTCCGGGCACGCTTACTGAACTAATTGTAAGAGGTTCACTCTGATAATGGCAAGGGGTGTCGATGGCGCATTCCAACCGGATCATGTGCGTGCATGGATCTGGTCTGCTCTGAGGATGTAAGACACCGTGACATTGGTAAATAGGTCTGTGTCTATAGGTTGCCACTTTAGGGAATGATACGCCCTTCAGTGGGGCCGACACAGGGTATTTATGTATTAGGGAGCCGATCGCTTAGGGTAGAATTTAGGTACACCTATTTTTGTTTGTTTCTGTTGGTGTACCGTCTATTTCTGTTGGGGTGGTAAAGGCCCATTAGTTGGGGTGGTAAAGGCCCATTATTAGCATTCTGTTTATGTACCTTCTATCTCTGTTAGGATGGTAAAGGTCCATTACTAGCATTCTGTTTCTGTAGAGATTATTCTGTTTCCGTTTCTGTTTCAGTTTACACATTAGGGTAACACCTAATCCTGTTATACTAAGTATTAGTGCAGAGAAGTAAGATATAGGTAAGAAGCATATCTTGGTCTATATCATTCTGTTTCTTTTGTTCAACTTAAGCATACCTGCTACTCCTGTTGCTGTAATCTCTCATCCAGCTTTATTTACATGTCATGATACTACTATTTGTTTATATGCTGAAAGTTACTGGACTTGCCAGACTTTATGTCTGACCTCATTTCTTTTCGCCTCTTTTTCTTTCCGTTCCCCCTAGGTGCTCAAGGTGGAAACATAGGATCTTGATTCATATTCTCTCTACTTGAAGTGCTTGAAGTATTGCTTGGCTTTGACTCTACCTTCTTATGGCAGTTTATGTTGGGGACTATGGTTTTAAAATTATGCATTCTGAAGGATTTTGGTATAAGACTGATACTTGTGCACTTGGGTTTTGGTATTGTAATTTTGAAGAATGTAACCAAACTTATTTCTGTTTCTACTGTAATAAAGTTATAAAATTTTCAAGTACTACTTTATGTATCTGTCTTGTAATATTCTGTTATGTTTACTTATAATGTTTCATGGAAGTTAATGCATTCCCTTTGTGAATGACATTAACGGACATGGGGTGTTACACTTGGTATCAGAGCTGAAGGTTACCAGATTTGATAAAAAGTTTTTGAAATCTATTTTCAAAAAGGTTTTAAAAAGGAAGTATTTTCAAAAGTAAAGTTTATTTTGAAAAACATAATCCCCAAAAGCCATATATCTTTCTTTCGATTATCCGTTTTGAATTTCTTCCTTTTTCTTTTCAGCATGTCTGGGGTACCCGAGATACCCGAGGGCATACTGATACCAACCTAGTTCAGAAGGTATCTGGAGGCTAGGGCCACCGTCGCAGACCCAGTAGACGTTCCTCCTCCCCCAGCTGCAGCCGCTCCTCCTCCTCCCCCTCCCCGCGTTGATACTTTTTCGAAGATATGCAAAGACTTTCGGGCAATGGGTGGGAAACCTTTTCATGGGTCAGAGACGTTTGTTGAAGCTCGAAATTAGCTTAAGGAGGTGGAAGATTTGTTTGGTATCTTCGAGATAGAAGATGGAAGGAAGGTCCAATTAGCTGCTTGGTTAATGAAGGACGAAGCCTCGTTTTGGTGGGAGGTAACGAATGGAGAGCGTCCAGTGGAGACATGGATGGACTTCATGCATAGGTTCGATATGAAATTTCTCTCACGAGCAGAAGAGAATTTATACATGGAGAGGTTCTTGGCGTTGAAGCAGGGGAATTTATCAGTAAAGGAGTATGTTAACAAGTTCAATCAGTTGGCGAGATTTGGCTTAGACTTGGTGAACACACCTGAAAAGAAGGCCCTGAGATTCGTTAAAGGTTTGAATGAGCCGCTACATGGGTTGGCTATGACCCACATTCCTATGGGGGCTACCTTTGATAAATTGGTTGACATGGCATTGATGAATGAAGAGGAAGCCAAAAGTGAGAAAAAAGAGGAAAAGCTCGAAGGACCACAAAACAAGAAAGCGTGGCCCAAAAAGGAAAAACAAAAGAAGGATGAAAAGTCTGAAGATAAGAAGGAGAAAAAGTGCTTTGCTTGTGGATGCTTGACTCATCTGAAAAAGGATTGCAGAAAGAGGAAGGGCACTTGCTTCAATTGTGGTGAGATGGGACACTACACTAGGGACTGTCCGAAGAAACAAGGGCAATGGCAGAGGACAAGACCTACTTCTGAAGGGCAGGTGAATGCTCACGTGGCTGGTGGATAGGGTAGGGATAGGAAAACTTCCGTAGAAGGTTTAATTTCCTTATCTGATTATTGAGTTAAAACTTTTTTTTATTCTGGAATTTTGATTCTGTAATTGAGATTCTGCACTTTAATACTAGTCGTGTTTCTAATCCCGCTATAGTCTCAAACCCCATAAGGGTTACGACTCATCTGTTTGTGATAAGTTGGGGTATCTGTGTTGGTCGTTAAGTTGACTATGACGCATACATTCTGGGTTTTGATAATCTGATTTGTACCAGTAGTCTGTAAGTATCTGAATATTGCTGAAAAGGATAGGGGTTTTTACTTGAAGCGTGAAGTAGATTTCCAGTTTTGACATTGTTTAATGGGAGTAATTCTCTGAGTGTCAATCCGATGTTGATTTCGGTCTTCGGGGTTGATACTTAGAGATTTATTCTCTTAACTGATGTTTAATGGGAACAAAACTTTTGTTTTAATTGTACTTGCTTCTATCACTCGGCTGTATCCTATCGATCGAGTCCTCGACCTTTAGGTAGAAACTAATGGGTGAAAACATGTGTTTGAGACATGTTATGTTTGATGGTTGCAAGCGAATGCAAGTGATTGCTAGTGGTTGCTCGTGGATGCATATACACACTCTAGGCACTAGATCGGCTCAAAAGCACTCTCATACTGCATATGGATGTGTGCGCATTTTTCAATTTTTGTGGATGCAAAATGATTGATTCATCACATGGATGTTGCATTTGGATGAATGGTTATGCACTCATATAGAAATAATGTGTATCAAATAGGATTTCTTGCATACATAATTGGACTCATGGCACTAACATAAATTTGCATTGAGGAGGTCAACTGAATCAGTAGACCGCCTGATCTTTGAATTAGATAAGAGACATATACACACACTTTTGCATATGTTCATACAACATTATAAGTTTTCTAAGGACAATGGATGCTTGTTGATGATGGTTGAGTAGATGGGTGATTGGATGGTAGGACACATTCTTCTTAACTTGAAGATTTCGAGGACGAAATCCTTTAAGGAGGGGAGAATGTAACACCCCGTATTTTCTGTGAACATAAAAGTAACAAAACAAAGTATACTTAATTTTTCAAAGAAGAATTAAGGGAAACGGGTTATACCATTGCGTTCATCTCGGAATTCTGCTTAAGATAGAGCCCGAGTTTGCGTAAATCGGACTTCATATGAAGAAGTTATGGCCTTCAGAAGTTTCAGAAAATTTAAATAAATTAAAACAGCTCAGATTTAAGTTCGAAATTCAAATCACACACCCAGGATAGGCGGGAAATTTCCTGCCAGGACCCAGGTAGACCAGGGGGTCGACCTGGGTCACATAGGTCGACTAGGGGGTCGACCTTCCCTATTTCCAGATCCGAGGACTGGTTCATTTTTTTGCATTTGGACGCCCGTTCTTACCAGATTCCTTGATCCCTATGCTATTTAAACACCCTAAACCCCACTTTCTCTCCACACCAAATAATTGTAATGCTATGCTGCCTCAATTCTAATTAAAATAAATCAATGGCTTATCTACTCTACTGAAACCTAAGCTAGAACTAGTGCTTCTTCTTCTAATCTGAATAGGATTAAAAGAGAACAACTACAACCCTTTTTCTTTTAGAATCCAACCAAGGTGAGTATAGTTATTTTCAGATATGAAATTTAATTATGATCTTGACATGGTTATAAATCTGAATTTGAGATTATGCATATTCTTGTTTATCAAATCTGTTTTTCTATGTAGATCTATCTTATTAATATTATTGTAACTATTCTATATTTCTTCCTTCCTTCTGTTCTATAGCCAGGCTACCACGAGCCTGAGCCAAATCTCATAAGAGATTGACGCACGAACGCTAAATTTGGGAAAATAGTGAATGATGCATAATTAGACATGACCGATTTGTGACTAATTTGAGAAAAGAACATTTGTTGTAATTTAAGATCTAGATCTGGGCATACCATATATGACAGTTTGTGATTTGGAAGAAGGAGAATTATTGTGTATATGATCTAGGCGCAAAGATCTATATTATAATAGGATAACTATTAAATGTGAATATGCCTAAATGGGGATTTTGGATATTAGGCATACGCTGAAATCAAAGGTTATAATTTGGCATAATTCGTATTGTATATCATGATTTGGGGTTTTTGGAGAATATTCTATACTGTGTAAATTTAACTAAAATTTGGGGCATATGTTATATTATGAGTTATGACCATAATTTGGGCATGTAAAATTAGACTTAATTTTATGATTAAATCTGTTAAATTGCCTAATCTACTGAAACTATTGAAACTGAATACGGTAAATTTGGGGTATGAAAAACTGTAGGCTCGATCAAAAATTGAGCAAAACGAGTTAATAGAACTTTGAATAATCTGCTGTAACTTGTAAAGAAGTTAAATTTGTTGAATTGGCATAATTAGTCTAATATTGGCGTAATCTGTGAATGAATACTTTAGCTAAGGATAAGAATGCTGAGACACGAGGTTAGACTCTATTTGCGGTAGAAGCCTGCCCGTACCCAACTGGCTTAACCAGCAACCACAAACTGTCAGTCTAATGTGAGAGGTCATAGGCATAACTAAAAATGCTTAGACACAAGGTTAGGTCTAGCTTGTGGCAGAAGTCTGCCCGGAACCGCCCGACACATCCAGCGGCCACAAGCTACCGACCTAATGTGAGAGGTCTGTGCATTAGTAATTAATTAATGCAAATCTAGGATAAATATGTTGCCTAAAACGTGTTGGGTGGATAAGGTTAAATCAACTGGGCGGATGAATCTAATAAACCCGTTTCGTAAATCTATAGGCCCAATACAAGGTTAGGTGAAACAATCTGTGTAACACCCCACGCCCGCTATGGTCACTCTCTAAGGGAATGCCATAGCATCGGTGGAGTATTTTAGTGAATATAGAACAGAAAAATTACAACAAGACAGATATAAATAGTACTTGAAATTTAAAACATCATCTCATAACAGCGGAAGTAAACATGTCTGGTTACATCATAAAACCAAAATAAAAGTCAAGTACAATATCCATCAAAATAAAGAAGTACATAATCCCACTCTCTCATACAATAGCCAGGACAAAAGAAAAGATAACTGGGTAACTGGACCTTTACATCTATCCAAGCTCCTAAAGAATGGAACAACAATCCGATCAAGCTCCACTACTGCTAGGATCCACCGTAGGACCTGAGGGTAGGGAAAAAGATAAAAACAACGGGGTCAGACATAAGTCTGAGCGAGTCCTATAACTTTAACAATACAATCATTAAAGTAACCAGAGAAGACATAAACTTGACCTACGGTAATGTCTGGGGATGAATGGCTACACTAAGCAGCTTGGTAGACTTAGGATAAACTAAGATAACTGTAAAGACGCATCTACCCACCCAAGGATAATTACTAACTGCACCACACCAGTCATTCCTACTTAAAGGTTGATCCCTCCCAAGGACTTAGAAAATTTCCCCAGTAGTTTCGTGTACCCCTAGCCCACTACATAGGTGCCGTCTGCCCCTATCTCCACTAGGTGTACTTAGTAATTTTACCCAGTAGTTTCTTGTACCCCTACATAGGTGCCGTCTGCCCCTGTCTTTATTAGGTGTACCCACTACTCCCCAGCGATCGGCTCCCTACCGTAGATACCCGTGCTGGTCCCACAATGGGGTGTATCATTCCCCAAAGTGGCCACCCGATAATATCAACGGTGCACGGCTTTATATCTACACGATGCAACAACGGCTTATCTACCAGCCCGGGCCCACACACGCATATGAAACCCGTTGGACTTGCGTTGCCACCGCTAACCCGTTTTTGGCCTCTTATAGTCAAGCCCAATATGCGTGTCCCGTCACTCGACTAGGGTCGAGCCCACAAAGATACGTCTGGGATATTGGTTGAAATGGGCCCCCCCCACAAGCTACCCACCTAAGCTTGTCCCTTTTTCTAGTGCATCCCACTTAACCCTTTAATCATGTTTAATTACATGTTTCCACTTTGGTTAAGTATTCTAATCGTATTTTCTATTGCCACCCAAGGCAACCACTAGATTTCCACATGCCACCCAAGGCACCCACTTAACCCCTCATGTCCCTCTACATGCTAATATGGTTAAGTGTTTCTTAATTAATTAATTAAGATCATGACCTCATAAAGACCTCTCACATTAGACCGTCTTTTATGACTGCTGGATATGCCGGTTGGTTCCGGGCAGACTTCTGTCATCAAAAGGGTCTAACCTCGTGTCTTTATTTTAATCACGTATTTAATTTATGACTAAGACCTCTCACATTGGGCCAATCATTTGTAGCCGCTGGATGGCCGGTCGGTTCCGGGCAGACTTCCGCTACAAAAAGGGTCCAACCTCGTGTCTTAGTTGATTAATTACACCTAATTAATCACCCCCATATTAATTATCCCTAATTAATATCAAGTTTTCATAACATGGGTAGACCTAACTCAATAGGTAAATTCCCATGGGGTAGACCTAACTCAATAGGTAAATTCCCACTTATGTTAATTTATTTTTATGGTATGCTTAATCATACCCAATCATACTTCTCTTAACATATTTATTAACCCCATCGTTCCCCACGCAAATCGTTCTCATTTCATGACATAATAAAGGGAAGATCCATCACAAATATCATGGGTTTAACCAATCTTAACATATAACTTTGTCATGGGTTAAGAGGATGTCAACTTGCATATATGAGCATATATTAACCCAACTACATTTAACCCAAACTTGCATATTATCATACACATGACTTGCATAACATGTTGCATATGAACTTGCATACTATCATACACATATCTTGCATAACATGTTGAACTTGCATATAAGCATTCTCATAACTTGCATAACATGCATTTAAGCATACACATAACTTGCATAAGCATTCACATTCTTGCATAAGCATCCACATACTTGCATAAGCATGCATAACTTGCATATCATGTTAAACTTGCATTTAAGCATACACATAACTTGCATAAGCATTCACATACTTGCATAAGCATGCATAACTTGCATATCATGTTAATCTTGCATTTAAGCATACACATAACTTGCATAAGCATTCACATACTTGCATAAGCATGCATAACTTGCATATCATGTTAATCTTGCATTTAAGCATACACATAACTTGCATAAACCCACTTATTAAATATGCATAAACCCACTTATTAAACATGCATAAACCCACTTGTTAAACATGCATAAACCAACTTATTAAACATGCATAAACCCCCTTATTAAATATGCATAAACATAGGAAAACATAGAGTAGCATATCATTACAAATGATTCAAACTCACTAATCCGCATTTAAGACCATAAGTCTCATTACACCCAATCTACTTACTTTAGCAATTGATGTTAAAGTGATAGAAACTCACCAAACCCAAGATTAGCAAACTTATGAAGTGGAATTAGTTGCTAAATATGAAGAAGATGATGATTAGAGATTGATTAGAGAGTGATTAGCTTGCAACTTCCTTCATAAACTAGTGGAGGCTCTCTCAAGTTTGATTTTGGCGGCATGAGGCCATCATTACTATTTTTAGTATGGATTAGGGTAGGTTTAGGGTGTATTTATAGATTAGGTGAGTGTTTTAGGCCCTTAGATTAACCCTAGATTAGATTAGGACCCTTAGATTTCGGAAATCTCTAGAACCCAGCCCAGCCCTAGCCAGAAAACCAAATCTGGTGCACCCAAGCCCTCTGGCTCGACACGCCGTGTCGACAGGCAAGTCGACCCCCCTGTCGACAGGCCTGTCGACAGCCCTGTCGACATGGTTAGGGCGGGAATTTTCCCGCCTGGCCCCGCTGGTTCTATTTTGAAATCTGAATTTGAATTTTTAAATCTGTTTTTAGCTTTAATTTTTCTGCAAACTTCATTGGGCCTTAACTGGGCCATACGGACTCCGATTTACAAAATTTCGGACTCTATTCTGCGTATTTTTCCGAGACGAACGCAATGACGCAGCCCGTTTCCCCCAATTCCCACATCTGAGATTATTTTTCCTGTAATTAGTGAATTTTAGTATTAACTAAAATTCGGGGTGTTACATTCTCCCCTCCTTAAAGGATTTCGTCCCCGAAATCTCTAAGCTAAGGAGAATGCATATCCTACCATCCAAACAACCATCTACTCAATCCATCAAACACGGGCATTCATTGTCCTTAAAACAATTTCTAATGATGTATGAGCATATGTAAAAAGTGTGTGTATATGTTCCCTATCTAATGTATGAACATATGCAAACCATGATAGTGCCGTGCATCCATTATGTATGCGAGAGAACCCTATCGACACATACAATATCTACATGAGTGCACAATCATTCACCAAAATGCATCATCCATATGATAACACAATCATTATACATCCATAAATATAGCTTCCTACACACAATTTTATGCAATATGCAATATGAAGTGACTGAGCCGATCTAGTGCCTAGAGTGTGTGTATATGCATCCACGAGCAACCACTAGCAAACACTTGCATCCACTTGCATCCAACAACCATAACATGTCTCAAACACATGTTTCAACCATAGGTTTACCCTATCTAAAGGTCAATCAGTACTAACGAGAGGATATACTAAAGATAAGATAAGTACTAGACAACGATAGAGGAGAAAGTAAAGACATACCCTCAAAAAGAAATGGGTACAATGATCGCATCTTCGCTTCCGTCTCCCAAGTTGCGTTGCTCTCATCCTCTCCCCATTGCACTTTGACTAGTTGAACGTCTCTGTTTCTCAACTTCCTAGTCTCTGACCCAAGGATGCGAGTAGGAGCTCGTCGAATCGTTGCATCACGTTCTACTTCCACTTCTCTAAGCAAGCTTGGCTCTACCACCTCTGCAGTCTCATGTAGGCACTTCCTCAAATGTGACACATGGAATACATCATGTACCCCACTAAGTCTGTCGGGCAACTCCACTCTATATGCCATCCGTCCAATCCTTTCCTTAATGGGAAATGGCCCTACGAACCTTGGTGCTAGCTTCCCAACAGATCCAAAGCGAACCACATTTCGTAACGGAGATACTTTGACAAAGACCATGTCCCCAACTTCAAACTCAAAATTCGTCCTTCTTTTGTCCGCATAAGATTTTTGCCTATCCTGTGCTGCTTTCATCCTTCTTCGAATCAAGTCAATCTTCTCAGAAGTCTCCCTAACCATATCAGGCCCAAGCAGAATCTTATCCGTAGATTCCCACCAACATGCAGGTGATCGACAAGGCCTTCCATAAAGAGCTTCGAAAGGAGCCATACCAATACTGGACTGAAAGCTGTTATTATATGCGAATTCCACCAATGGAAGATGCTCTTCCCATGTACCTCCAAAATCTAAGATACAAAGCCTCAAAAGGTCTTCTAGAACACGATTCACCCTCTCAGTCTGGCCGTCCGTCTGAGGATGATATGCGGTGCTCAGACACAATTGAGTCCCCACTGCTTCTTGCAAACTTCTCCAGAACTCGCAAGTGAAGATAGGATCTCGATCACTCACTATGCTAGAGGGTACCCCATGTAATCGAACTATCTCTCGAAGATATACTGAAGCTAGCCATGGAGCAGTCCTCTTGCTCTTTACAGGTATGAAATGGGCGCTCTTAGTAAGTCTGTCTACCACCACCCAAATTCCCGTATTACCCTTTCTCGATCTGGGTAACCCGTCAATAAAATCCATCGAGACGCTATCCCACTTCCATTGCGGAACTTCCAATGGGTGAAGCAACCCACCTGGTTTCTTTTTCTCCGCCTTCACTTGTTGGCACACCAAGCATCGAGCGACATACTCGGCCACATCTTTCTTCATACCGGCCCAGAAGAAAACCCTCTTCATGTCTTGGTACATCTTGTCCCCACCGGGATGAATGGTCATCCTAGAACGATGTGCATCATCAAGAATAACCTTCCTCAAACCCTCGTCTTGCGGTACACACAGTCTACCGTCTCTACGCAAGCACCCCCTATCGTCTAGGGTGTACCTACTCAAATGGCTGGATGACTCCCCCCTTATGAGCTTCTCCACCAACTCAACCAACTGTGGGTCGTCCCTCTGTGCTTCTCCAATCCGCCCCAAAAGAGTAGGTCTAACCTCCAAGGATGCTAGCAAACCGGGTATATAGTCAACGGAAGGTCTGAAATCAAACATCGAGATAAATTCCAAGCTTCGTCGTTCCACGAACAATGGACTCAAGGACAACCTCTTTCTGCTCAAGGCGTCCGCCACCACGTTACCCTTGCCAGGGGTATACGCTATCTCGAAATCATAGGATGCTAAGAATTCCATCCACCTTTGCTGTCTCAAATTCAAATCCTTCTGAGAAAACAAGTACTTCAATGATTTGTGGTCAGTGAACAATTCGAATCTCTCACCAAGAAGATAATGGCGCCAAATCTTAAGCGCAAAAACAATAGCGGCCAACTCTAAATCATGGGTAGGGTAATTTTTCTCATGTGCCCTCAACTGCCTTCCACCATAGGCTATCACCCTTCCCTCTTGCATTAAGACTGCGCCCAGCCCTGTCCCACAAGCATCAGTATAGACAACAAATGGTTTGCTCCCATCTGGCAACACTAAAACTGGAGCAGTGGTTAAAGCTCTCTTTAACCGTCGGAACGCATCATCATAATCTACGTCCCATGTGAAAACAAGATTCTTCTTTGTTAAGCGGGTTAATGGGGCTGATATCTTCGCGAAGTCTTTGATAAACTTCCTATAGTAACCCGCCAACCCCAAGAAACTTCTTACTTCGGTAGCATTCTTCGGAACCTTCCAATCCTGAATTGATACTACCTTCGCGGGATCCACAGCTATCCCTTCCTTGGAGACCACGTGCCCCAAGAACCGCACCTCCTTCCTCCAGAAGTGACATTTAGAGAATTTAGCCTTAAGGCTATGTGCTCGAAGAGTCTTCAATACCTCCCCAAGATGTAGGGCATGCTCTTCTTCACTCTTAGAAAATACTAAGATATCATCCACAAAGACCACCACGAATTTATTAAGGAACTCCCTGAACACCCTACTCATTAAATCAACAAAGTATGCAGGGGCGTTCGTCAACCCAAATGGCATCACCAGCCACTCATAGAAACCATCCGGAGTCCTAAAGGCAGTCTTGTCTATGCTATCCTCAGCCACCCTCAATTGATGAAACCCCGTGGCTAAGTCCAACTGAGAAAATACTGAAGCGCCAACCAACTGATCGAAAAGATCATCAATCCTCGGCAATGGGTGTCTATTCTTCTTTGTGAGCTTGTTGAGTTCTCTATAGTCTACACAAAGTCTGAGGGACCCATCCGCCTTTGTAGCAAATACTACTGGAGCACCCCACTCCGATATACTTCGTCTTATGAACCCCTTCTCAAGCAACTCCCCTACTTGCTTATGGAGTTCCCTCCTCTCACGAGGAGCCATGTGGCGCACTGGTAAAGATACAGGTTTAGCATTATCCACCAGATATATTCGGAAGTCAATCTCCCGCTTCGGAGGTAAGCCCTTCACCTCCTCAAACACATCCGGATATTCCCGGACCACTTTAACAGATTGTAAACTCTCGACCGAAGCATCAAGCGATTCAAGATAACTTAGCATAATAGAATCCATGGGATTACAAGAAATCTCGAGAGTGTTACCCAAGCGGGTCATGAGCCTAACAACTCTCCTTTCGCAATCAAGAACAGCACCATTACTGGATAACCAGTCCATGCCTAAAATCAACCCATAGCCCGTGAAGCCCAACACAAAAGCATCACATCTAAACTCAATGCTAAGTATAGAAATCTTCAAACCCAAACATATCATGGACAAATAAGTGGAGCCCCCTATTGGGTTTGAAACAACCAAGGGATCATCTACCAGACTGGTGTCTAAGTGCAGTGACTCAACTAATGATGATGAGATAAACGAATGCGATGCGCCTGAATCAAACAATGTACGGACAGGATGATCAAATAGAAAAACCAGACTTTCAACGGAAATAGTTCTACCTCTTTCCTGAATCGGTGGGACTGCGAGAGCCTGTACTTGCCCCCTAGCCTGACCTGGTGCCATAAGAGCTTGCACCTGTCCTCCTGAGGTAGACCCCGTCCTTTGCCCCTTCTTTGGGCAATCCTTCACTAAATGCCCTGCTTCGCCACAGTGGAAGCAGCCAGTCTTCTTCTTCTTGCGACAATCTTTGCTTAGGTGGCCAGGTGTCCCACAATTGAAACACTTCTTCTTCTTGCCCTTGCCACCGTTGCCTTTCCCACCTTTATTTTGCTGTTGTTACTGAGGTCTCTTTTGATCTCCCTTCTTCTCGGGTGCCCTATTAGCATTGGGACCCTTCTCTTCTTCATGCATGAGTGCCATGTCAACTAGCTTCTCAAAGGTGGCCCCCATAGGGATATGAGTCATAGCCAACCCATGCATCGGTTCATTCAATCCTTTGACGAACCTCAAAGCCTTCTTCTCCGGTGTATTCACCATGTCTAGGCCAAACCTTGCCAATTGATTAAACTTGTTGACATATTCCTTCACTAAGAGATTTCCTTGCTTTAGAGTCAAGAATCTTTCCATATACAAGTTTTCCTCCGCCCTTGAGAGAAACTTTGCCACAAATCTTTGCCTAAAATCCGCCCAAGAGTCAACGGGGCGTTCTCCATTAGTGACCTCCCACCAGAATGAGGCCTCTCCCTTCATTAACCAAGCAGCTAACTTGACTTTCTTTCCTTCTTCCATCTCAAAGATATCTATCAACTCTTCCACCTCCTTAAGCCAATCTCTAGCCTCCACAAAAGTTTCCGATCCTTGAAAAGGTTTCCCTCCCATAGCTTTAAATTCCTTGCAAGTCTTAGCAAAAGTATCCGTGCGAGGAGGAGGGGGAGGAGGAAGATCGGGTGCTACGGTTGGTGGAGGAACATTTGTTGGACCCGCAGTGGTGGCCCTAGCCTCCATCAATCTCCTATACCATACTGGTACCGTCACACCCTCCGGAAAGTTAAGATCCTCAGCCATGCTGAAACGAAAAAGGAAAGATTCAAAACGGAGAATTCGAAGGATATAGATATGGCTATTGGGGATTATGCTTTTCTTTCAAAAACTTTTCTCTTAAAAGACATGTCTTTGAAAATATTTCTTCCAAAAATGTTTTAGAAAAATAGCTTTCTAAAAATTTTATCTGTTCCGGTAACCTGGCTCCGATACCACGTGTAACACCCCACGCCCGCTATGGTCACTCTCTAAGGGAATGCCATAGCATCGGTGGAGTATTTTAGTGAATATAGAACAGAAAAATTACAACAAGACAGATATAAATAGTACTTGAAATTTAAAACATCATCTCATAACAGCGGAAGTAAACATGTCTGGTTACATCATAAAACCAAAATAAAAGTCAAGTACAATATCCATCAAAATAAAGAAGTACATAATCCCACTCTCTCATACAATAGCCAGGACAAAAGAAAAGATAACTGGGTAACTGGAGCTTTACATCTATCCAAGCTCCTAAAGACTGGAACAGCAATCCGATCAAGCTCCACTACTGCTAGGATCCACCGTAGGACCTGAGGGTAGGGAAAAAGATAAAAACAACGGGGTCAGACATAAGTCTGAGCGAGTCCTATAACTTTAACAATACAATCATTAAAGTAACCAGAGAAGACATAAACTTGACCTACGGTAATGTCTGGGGATGAATGGCTACACTAAGCAGCTTGGTAGACTTAGGATAAACTAAGATAACTGTAAAGACGCATCTACCCACCCAAGGATAATTACTAACTACACCACACCAGTCATTCCTACTTAAAGGTTGATCCCTCCCAAGGACTTAGAAAATTTCCCCAGTAGTTTCGTGTACCCCTAGCCCACTACATAGGTGTCGTCTGCCCCTATCTCCACTAGGTGTACTTAGTAATTTTACCCAGTAGTTTCTTGTACCCCTACATAGGTGTCGTCTGCCCCTATCTTTATTAGGTGTACCCACTACTCCCCAGCGATCGGCTCCCTACCGTAGATACCCGTGCTGGTCCCACAATGGGGTGTATCATTCCCCAAAGTGGCCACCCGATAATATCAACGGTGCACGGCTTTATATCTACACGATGCAACAACGGCTTATCTACCAGCCCGGGCCCACACACGCATATGAAACCCGTTGGACTTGCGTTGCCACCGCTAACCCGTTTTTGGCCTCTTATAGTCAAGCCCAATATGCGTGTCCCGTCACTCGACTAGGGTCGAGCCCACAAAGATACGTCTGGGATATTGGTTGAAATGGGCCCCCCCACAAGCTACCCACCTAAGCTTGTCCCTTTTTCTAGTGCATCCCACTTAACCCTTTAATCATGTTTAATTACATGTTTCCACTTTGGTTAAGTATTCTAATCGTATTTTCTATTGCCACCCAAGGCAACCACTAGATTTCCACATGCCACCCAAGGCACCCACTTAACCCCTCATGTCCCTCTACATGCTAATATGGTTAAGTGTTTCTTAATTAATTAATTAAGATCATGACCTCATAAAGACCTCTCACATTAGACCGTCTTTTATGACTGCTGGATATGCCGGTTGGTTCTGGGCAGACTTCTGTCATCAAAAGGGTCTAACCTCGTGTCTTTATTTTAATCACGTATTTAATTTATGACTAAGACCTCTCACATTGGGCCAATCATTTGTAGCCGCTGGATGGCTGGTCGGTTCCGGGCAGACTTCCGCTACAAAAAGGGTCCAACCTCGTGTCTTAGTTGATTAATTACACCTAATTAATCACCCCCATATTAATTATCCCTAATTAATATCAAGTTTTCATAACAAGGGTAGACCTAACTCAATAGGTAAATTCCCACTTATGTTAATTTATTTTTATGGTATGCTTAATCATACCCAATCATACTTCTCTTAACATATTTATTAACCCCATCGTTCCCCACGCAAATCGTTCTCATTTCATGACATAATAAAGGGAAGATCCATCACAAATATCATGGGTTTAACCAATCTTAACATATAACTTTGTCATGGGTTAAGAGGATGTCAACTTGCATATATGAGCATATTTTAACCCAACTACATTTAACCCAAACTTGCATATTATCATACACAAGCCTTGCACAACATGTTGCATATGAACTTGCATACTATCATACACATATCTTGCATAACATGTTGAACTTGCATATAAGCATTCTCATAACTTGCATAACATGCATTTAAGCATACACATAACTTGCATAAGCATTCACATTCTTGCATAAGCATCCACATACTTGCATAAGCATGCATAACTTGCATATCATGTTAAACTTGCATTTAAGCATACACATAACTTGCATAAGCATTCACATACTTGCATAAGCATGCATCACTTGCATATCATGTTAATCTTGCATTTAAGCATACACATAACTTGCATAAGCATTCACATACTTGCATAAGCATGCATAACTTGCATATCATGTTAATCTTGCATTTAAGCATACACATAACTTGCATAAACCCACTTATTAAATATGCATAAACCCACTTATTAAACATGCATAAACCCACTTGTTAAACATGCATAAACCAACTTATTAAACATGCATAAACCCCCTTATTAAATATGCATAAACATAGGAAAACATAGAGTAGCATATCATTACAAATGATTCAAACTCACTAATCCGCATTTAAGACCATAAGTCTCATTACACCCAATCTACTTACTTTAGCAATTGATGTTAAAGTGATAGAAACTCACCAAACCCAAGATTAGCAAACTTATGAAGTGGAATTAGTTGCTAAATATGAAGAAGATGATGATTAGAGATTGATTAGAGAGTGATTAGCTTGCAACTTCCTTCATAAACTAGTGGAGGCTCTCTCAAGTTTGATTTTGGCGGCATGAGGCCATCATTACTATTTTTAGTATGGATTAGGGTAGGTTTAGGGTGTATTTATAGATTAGGTGAGTGTTTTAGGCCCTTAGATTAACCCTAGATTAGATTAGGACCCTTAGATTTCGGAAATCTCTAGAACCCAGCCCAGCCCTAGCCAGAAAACCAAATCTGGTGCACCCAAGCCCTCTGGCTCGACACGCCGTGTCGACAGGCAAGTCGACAGGCAAGTCGACCCCCCTGTCGACAGGCCTGTCGACAGCCCTGTCGACATGGTTAGGGCGGGAATTTTCCCGCCTGGCCCCGCTGGTTCTATTTTGAAATCTGAATTTGAATTTTTAAATCTGTTTTTAGCTTTAATTTTTCTGCAAACTTCATTGGGCCTTAACTGGGCCATACGGACTCCGATTTACAAAATTTCGGACTCTATTCTGCGTATTTTTCCGAGACGAACGCAATGACGCAGCCCGTTTCCCCCAATTCCCACATCTGAGATTATTTATCCTGTAATTAGTGAATTTTAGTATTAACTAAAATTCGGGGTGTTACAATCTGTAAGTCTGTTAATTTGTATATCTGATTCGTTAGCCTGAAAACTTGTTAACCTATATATCTGATCTGAGAACTAGTTAATCTGAACTTTGTACATCTGAAATCTGTAAGCAAGTTAATCTGAAATCTGTCAGTCTGGGGACACAAGGTTAGGAGGGGAAATTACTTGTGTCATCTGTTGTGTGGAACCCATATTAATTAGTAACCCTTTTCTGGTATCAAAACTATGACCCAACACTAGGAGGGGTCCGGGCACGCTTACTGAACTAATTGTAAGAGGTTCACTCTGATAATAGCGAGGGGTGTCGATGGCGCATTCTGACCAGGTCATGTGCGTGCATGGATCCGGTCTTCTCTGAGGATGTAAGACACCATGACAACCGTAAATAGGTGTGTGTCTATAGGTTGCCACTTTAGGGAATGATACACCCTTTTGTGGGGCCGGCACAGGGTATTTATGTATTAGGGAGCCAATCGCTTGGGGTAGAATTTAGGGTACACCTAGTTCTGTTTGTTTCTGTTGGTGTACCGTCTATTTCTGTTTGGGTGGTAAAGGCCCATTAGTTGGGGTGGTAAAGGCCCATTATTAGCATTCTGTTTCTGTACCTTTTGTCTCTGTTGGGGTGGTAAAGGCCCGTTATTAGCATTCTGTTTCTGTAGATATTATTCTGTTTCCGTTTCTGTTTCAGTTTAGACATTAGGGTAACACCTAATCCTGTTATACTAAGTATTAGTGCAGAGAAGTAAGATATAGGTAAGAAGCATATCTTGGTCTATATCATTCTGTTTCTTCTGTTTAACTTAAGCATACCTGCTACTCCTGTTGCTGTAATCTGTCATCCAGCTTTATTTACATGTCATGATACTACTATCTGTTTATATGTTGAAAGTTACTGGACTCGCCAGACTTTATGTCTGACCTCGTTTGTTTTCGCCTCTTTTTCTTTCCGTCCCCCTCCCCAAGGTGCTCAGGGTGGAAACATATGAGCTTGATTCATATTCTCTCTACTTGAAGTGCTTGAAGTATTTCTTGGTTTTGACTCTACCTTCTTATGGCAGTTTATGTTGGGGATTATGATTTTAAAATTATGCATTCTGAAGGATTTTGGTATAAGACTAATACTTGTGTACTTGGGTTTTGGTATTGTAATTTTGAAGAATGTAACCAAACTTATTTCTGTTTCTGCTGTAATAAAGTTATAAAATTTTCAAGTACTACTTTACGTATCTATCTTGTAATATTCTGTTCTATTTACTCATAATGCTTCATGGAAGTTAATGCATTCCCTTCGTGAATGACATTAACGGACATGGGGTGTTATAGTCTCTGTCAATATAATTCTTATTGGAACTCCATGTAATCGGACAATCTCCCTCATATAAATTTCGGCTAATGAAGCTGCAGTATGAGTTGGTTTCACTAGAATGAAATGCGCACCCTTCGTCAGTCGATCCACTATTACCCAAACTCCTTCGTTACCTTTTCTTATTCTTGGTAAACCATTGATGAAATCCACTGATATCATTTCCCATTTCCAACTGGGAATCTCCAGCGGTTGTAATAATCCTGCTGTCTTTTGATGATCTCCTTTAATTTGCTGACAGCATAAACAATTGTTTACATATTCTAAAATATCCTTCTTTATTCCAGGCCACCAAAATACTTGCCTCAAATCCTTATACATTTTGTGAACTCCTGGATGAATGCTTAGTTTCGATTTATGGAACTCCGTTAAAACTTCTTGTCTTAGCCCATTAACATCAGGAACACTTAATCTTCCATTAATCCTTAAAATGCCTCTATTGTCTAACTCAAAATCAAACTTCCTCCCTTCTATAATTCCTTGGATTTCCTTCTTCAATTTGGCATCTTCTCTTTTATTTTCCATTGTCCTTCCTTCTAGTGTCGGAGTTACTTCCAAAAGAGATAAAATTGCATTTCAGCTTAATGCGTCAGCTACCACGTTTGCTTTTCCCGGTGTATATATTATATTCAAATCATATGACGCAAGGAACTCCAGCCATCTCTGTTGCCTCAGATTTAAATCCTTTTGGGAAAACAGATAGTTCAAAGGTTTATGATCCGTAAAAATTTCAAACTTCTCTCCCAATAAGTAATGTCTCATGTAATGACCCGGGTTTTTTGTCGACTTTGGTTATCACAATAAACTCAATGATGAATAACCAAACGTCGAAAAATACTGGTCATTAATGAAAGAAATTAGAGGGTGAGGAAAGATAAGATAGAAACTTAGAATAGAAGAAGAAGAAGAAGAACACAACATCAGAGTAACACGAACCTCACAAAGGAACGAATAACATATAATATATATATATAACATAACATGAAATATACATCTGTACTTGAATATACATCATTATCAAAGTACAGCACTTACAACACAGCGGAAATAAACTATAGCTATATGATCCTGAAGCCTCCTGCTCCAGCTCTTCCTTTATATCTGTAAATCCCGACTACTTGACTGCCCGTACAAAATTGGGCACCCAAGAGTTTAGGGAAAACAACAAAATAAATTCCGGGTCAGTCATGGGACTGGTATGAGTAAAGTAGTTTAAAACAGTTTGAACAAGTAAACGATATGTCATAAGAGCACGCCGTATAACAGAATGGGTTTTTCCCTTATGAGAATCCAAAATATCTTTATATCAAAAACCTTTTGATATTATAATAATGTCTATCAACTACAATATAATAATCATCTAGCAGAAACGCTTTCATCTCACGTTCTACATATATAGTATACAATCAAAACCGCAAGCACGTATTTGGTAATGGATTTCCAACTATGACAAGGTATGGAACCACCTTTCGCTAGTGTACCTCTAGAAAGGAATACACTGGATTCAACAAGAACATCTTGCAACCCGGCCACACATGACCGACCACACATTTCGCTTGAGTGTATCGAATGTATATCACCAACAGTTGGGATCAGCAACCGTTTCCCGAACGGGACAGCATCAACAATAGATTTTTAGAAGTAAATGAAACTCTAGATCAGGTGATTATACACCCTACTTCGGAGCGACCGACTTAGCCATGATACCTGCCCGATTTCTATCATTTACCGGATGTGAGGCTAGAAGCTACGCTTTATCATCACACCAGATTCACATCGAATGCCACATCGTCAAATCCATCAGATCACCGATTGACGTCCTCAACAATACATTATGTGTTAGCTAAAAGAAGTTTCCTTCTCCGCTTCCACTCTTGGTACGGTTGGAGAAATCAATGTATGTGATCGTCTGGAAATACTCTGTCAGACATCCATCCATACAAGTCATCCAGGAACAGGATGAACCGAAGGTACTATTCAGTATATCCATCTTAGACACTGTTATCTAAGATTTATACACAGCCCTTGCACTTTACTCCATCTTCAATTATCTTTGGCATATATGATTCGCAACGCTTATGCCAATATAGAGTGGTTCTTTGGATAATAATCCAACCGGTCTCTCCATATTAAGAACGTTAAAATGGTCAAAACTTCGATAGTCTATGATTTAACCATCAAAGAAAAACAGGTGTGCAAACAACGATATTATTTCCAGATGGAAATTCTATCAATCAATCATCAATCACATATATATATATTCATATTTCCTTATTCAATATTTGATTACGTTTCTGATTCTATTTGGAAAACATTTCCAAATCTTCTTTACTTGGTTTTAACAGATGTTTAAATCAACATTGCGAAGACATCTCAAACCACTATACTTATTTACTAAATCACTTAACCACTTTCACTCTCGAACCTTAACCATTTCTAAATTAAAAACGCAGTCAATCAAGTTGGGGTATAGCTACCTCTCAGACCTTAACTGAACAACATTTCAAATCTCTAAATAGGGTAAGTTCATCTTTTAACTCTTTAACACTTCCTTACGTAACTCTCGTTCGAATACATCTCTATTCGATAACTCCTCCCTTCAAATAACTATATTTGATAATCTCTCTTACGCATAACTAGATTCGATTAACCTTTCTTCAAATAAACTAAATTTAATTTACTCTATTTATTTGACCCTAATCGATTTACTCTTTTTACTTAACTCCTTACTTAACTCCATTTGATTAAACTATAATCGATAACTCCTTTCGATTAAACTATAATCGATAACTCCCTTCGATTAAACTATAATCGATAACTCCTTTCGATTAAACTATAATCGATAACTCCTATGTGTTTAACTCTATTCGAATAACTAATTCGAATAACCCTTATTTATTTAACTCTATTTGAATAACTAATTCGAATAACTCTTATTTATTTAACTCTATTTGAATAACTCTTTTTACTTAACTCCTTTCGAATAACATATTTGATTTACTAAATTTCGAATACCATATTCGATTAACTCCCTTTCGAATACCGTATTCGATTTACTAACTTTCGAATACCATATTCGATTTACTAACTTTCAAATACCATATTCGAATAACTCCCTTTCGAACACCATATTCGATTTAACTCCTTTCGAATAACTAAATTCGATTTAACTCCTTTCGAATACCATATTCGATTTAACTCCTTTCGAATAACCAATGTTCTATAACTCACTTCGATTAAACAAATTGATAACTCTTTTAGATTAAACTATAATCGATAACTCCTTCAATTAACTAATAATCGATAACTCCCTTCGATTAACTAATAATCGATAATTCCTTTCCTTTAACTCTATTCGAATAACTAATATTCGATTAACTCCTTTTCGAATAAACTATTCATTTATACAGATTTACTTTTTAGTAACGGTTCTTCACTTTACAAATGATTTCCCTTTTAGTAACGTTTTCCTTTTTATAACGTTTTCCTTTTTATAACATCCTATTCGGTTATAAACAAAATTCCTTTTTGTAACTCTATTTATTTTCTAAATATTTCCTTTTTATAAAATCTCCTTGATTGTTATAAATATTATCTCTTTTATAAAATTCTTTGATTTTATAAATAATCTATTTTCAATATTCATTTTGAAAATTCCCTTTTTCACCATTCTGGTATGTTATGGTATTTAACACATCAAATCACGATGACCAATATCGTTCAAACACATATAATCGACAACAGATTATATATCGCATCATATATCACAATATATGAAAAACAGTAAAATAAATGTTGAGGAATCCAGTCGGATTCCTCCAACCTGTTTCCCTGCATCCACAGATGTTACACAATAAAATCAACATCACTTTCAGTTCCATATGATATATTCTGTTAAACAGAATCAATATAGAAATTCAACTAACTGACTAGCAGTTCAATCAAACAGTCAACACACAATCAATCAGCCAATATTTAAGAGTTCTAAAAATACAACATGAAATTATAAACTGTTCAGAGTTAGTGAGATTTACTCACATTGGCAGTTCATCGTTAAAGAACGATAAACTGTTGTTTGATTTGAATCAAACAATTAAATTCGCCGTAAATTCAGACGAGCTCCAATCCACTCCCAATCAGTTCCATTAGGTAGTGTCCGTCCATACGATCCTGACGGATCTTGTTTTAATTTTGAAACCCGACCCATTTCACCTTTAAAAGCCCACCCACTTAATCGGTCCCTTCTTCCTCAAATTAACAAGCTTCCTGTACAAAACGATGGCCATTTACGATCTTTCTCTCAACTCAAACGCATCCATTTCTTCACGAATCCAAAGACTGAAACCACTGAACTCCTGCTCACGCAACAAATGTCCATTTTCAAAAACATTAACCCATCGTTCTTAATATTTTTCTTCTACCCGTATTACTAATTTGGCTCAAAGATTATATAATGGTTAACTAGCCAACCTCTTAACACCATTAAATATTATACCATTATTAAATAAATTATACTATATTTAGTTTCCCCTGATTAACAATAACAAACCTTATTTAAGGATTGTTAACGCACAACCTTGTCTCACACATATGGCAAAGTAACAACATCACATCCTTCCTTCCCTTCCATGTCAGTGCACCCATACGAAAACACGTCCCTGTCCACTACCATGTTTCATTCCCATTCCGAAAACAAAGCCAGAATCCACAAATCTCCTTCCGTTCACTCCTCTACATCCCCCTGTTGTGTTTATTTCCTCCTTCATCCATCATTTACAAAACATACTTTTGCTATTAAACCTAGAACCGACAAATCCTTACTCCCCATCAACACAAGACAACACGCAACAACTCCTACATGCCGCGTTGACCACAAGTGTACCTCGTGAGCCACTTTCCATCGTCTCAGTAATTACACTCCACGTCCTCCCCTTCAATTCGAACACGAACCCAACTCCATCATCACCTCCGTCCATCTCCCTCCATGCCAACGAGTTGCTTCAGCCCTAGCCGTACGATGGTACAGTCGAGCTCCAGTAAACGTTGTCGCACAAAATACTGTGCACCCCAAATCGATGCCCTCCCTTCCATGAAGCCAATGGATCCGACGTTGAGCAATTAAATTGAGTATTGCTTGGGTTTTGATTGAATGAAAGTTAGGAGAGTGGTGGCTTGGAGTTTTGATCTTGCTGTAGAAAATAATTAGTTTATAACGATTTGGAGGTGGGATTATTTATATGATTTCTTTACTTTATTTTCCTTGGTTATGGAGTATTATCGTCCGCATGTTTTTGTATAGGGATGGTCTGACCACGTGACCTTTTGCTATGAAGCTTTATGTATCATGCTAGGGTAGGCATATTGCAGCATGTACACTTAACAAAGAAGGAACCATTTTCAATTTATTATTTATCATCACGTTTGAATATTTTGGTTAGTTTCCCAAGTGAAGTTTTAAGGTATACTACTTATTCTATTTAATTTTACGAACCGTTAGACAGAACTAAACATACCGTTGTAATCAGCTATGTGTCGTGATCCCAAGAATATAATAATACCAGTAGATTAACTCATATTGTGAAACCTAAAAATGTTGATTTCAGGGTGCAAAATACTCCAAATAAAAAGTTGCTTGTTTAATTAATTAAAAATTTCTATAAAATTCTAAAAATTAAATTATCACTATTTCCCAAAGGTACCTTGTCTAAATTCAAACCCGATCTCTAGTTATATCGAATAAACCATTACGGTCGATAACCGATTTTATAGCACAAATTAAAATTTGATTTAAACATATCTCAAAATCTACACGACGAAATCCCGATTTTTCTCTTCCACTAGAAAGATATACTCCACCAGCTCCACACGTTTCTTGTTTCACAGAAATCCGATTTAAAATGAATCCTGCACATTCAATTGAAGTTCGAATCTCCAATTTACGAACTGCAGCGCCGTTTCGACCTCGATTTTAATTATAATATAATTATACGTTCAAACTGTTCTTCAAATAATATATTCATTATTCTAATTCAATTCTAAACTGAATTTAATATCATAGATGATCTAGTTCACACCATATCGCCATTTCAGCCAATTCTGATTATTTCAGAATTAAATATATTATTTAATTTATTATTTTAAATTAAATATTCACCATTATTTAATTCCACGACCATTAAATTCCTTTAATTCACTATTTAAATAATTAAATAAATTAATTATAATACCTCTGCCAATGCGGGTCATTACAATCTTCCCCACTTAAAATAATTTCGTCCTCGAAATTGCTAAGGTAGAGAATGACCCTATCGACTGGTTAGAACTTATTTGTTCACTTCTTAATTTCAGTTTCAACTGAACCAATTTAATTTTAATTAAATTATTAATTAATTCTTATCAATAAAAAATTTCAAAAATCCTGAAAATTTTCTAACACCTTAACTTTTCGAAAAATTTCGCCAGCACCTCCTTTGTACTGGTCAATAGGTCAAACTCCAACTCGCCTCTCTGGGACATCTCCATCCCAAAAGAAAATCAAACAGCCAAGCGGCTTGCCAATTTGGCTCATAAATCTTATATCTAATAGAAATATAAACTTGTACCTTTTGTCGGCATATCATTATATCCTTTCCACCTGTTATCAATTCAGCGGATACAAGGGTCATCCCAATCAAATTCCAATTTGCTTTTAACAACGCAACCATTCGCTTATATCCGAGCCAAATATCATTTCTACTCGAGTTTCTTCTCGATTCCCAACTCTTAACTTGATTATCACATTTCGCTTCAAATTTGAATCTCACAATCCAATTTGTCTTGATATCATTCTAATTCAATCTCAGTTACCACTATATTGGCTTTACTTTAATTCAATTTTGCTTTCACAAATTTTTGTTAAATTGTTTTTTTTATTCAAACAGTCTTTCCCTGGGAATTTTTTAAACAGTTTACTCTTTTCAAAAATCAAATTTTCCTTTTGAACATGTTACTGAGCCCTTAATTAATATTCCATTAGTTAAATCACTTCTCTATTTCTTTATCAATATTTGTTAACCAAATATTTTCAATAACCATATTGGCCTTTTATGTTATTTGGAAAACAGTTTCGAATATCGCCTTCCTTTATTTTCTAAACTTTAGAAAATATATGCTATTTATAATTGGAAAATATTCCCATTACTTATCACTTTTCCGATCTCGTTTATTTCTATACTTAGGAAATATTCTTTATTATATTTCCAAGCTTGCACTTTTCTGGATTAAAATGGATGTTGTGTAAAACATCGTTACGACAACCCAAATACTATATTAAACTAACTCTTATTCAACATCGATCTTCGAGCCTGAAATCTTACTATTTATTTGTTAATAATGAAATCAATCAAGTTGGGGTATAACTACCTCTCAGACCTTGACTGAATAACATTTATAACATCAAAACAGATATGACTACTTACTCAAATAATCAATACCATACAACTACTTATTCACTTTTAAACACGTAAATGCTTCCTCTTTCTATTCTGACTAGATTTTATTCTTAGTCTTCCTTTTTGATTTTACTATTCTATTTCTAAGTTCGTTTCCTTATCGACTTCTATATATATATCGATACGTTGATTTCTAACTATCAAATTATTTTAAAAATATTCTAACTCCTTAAATTCCCGGAAAAAATCGCCATAACCTCCTTTGTACCAGGAGCATCGAGATATTTCAAATAGCCTCCCATGGCCCTCACCAATCCAAAGGAAAAAGAAAAAGCCAAGCGGCTAGCCGATACGGCGCATAAAATCTCATATATGAATTAAATACATACCTTTCGTCGAGCATTCTATTTATATACCTTCATACCTTATCCATACCTATCTCATGTATATTTATACCTGCCCAATCTATTTAACTATACCCGATCGTTTTAACTCAATTCGTTAATTAATTTGTTAATTAAATCTTTAGTCTATTTCACTTTTATATTTAAACATGACATGTTCAAATATATTATAACTTGCTTATTAACTAATTTGAATCCAAATTTTAAATTTAAGTTCTATATTCGATTTCGAATATCCATTTACAAATCCAATTCACCTTTCAAAGTTCAACTTCAAATTCAAAACTCGATCAACTAATTCCTCTTCGACTTAGTTAATTCTATTCAATTTCTATTCAAATTTTATATCACTTCTATATATCAGATTCTATATTATAAATCCCATTTTGAAATTCAACACAACTTGTCTTTCCCAAAACAAATTCAAAACAGTATCTCTAGTAGTAATTCATCACTTACAACTCGAAAATGAATACGTATGATGCAGCTGTCATCATCAGAATCTATTTTCCAGTGATCGAAGTGAGTTCAATACTATAAAACCATTTCAAAACATTTCCACTTTGAAATTCATTTCAAAATATAATTCACACTGCTTGTAAAACAATTTAAAATCTCCCAGGATCTTAAATTTTCCTTATTTTTAATCCAAATCCATTTACAAACACTTATCCAATTCTACAGAGTTTTAACTCAATTTCTGGTTTAAATTTCAGATTCAACTCATCTGAATTCACGTATTTCACTTATATGAATTCTGATTGGTTATTTACATAACCATTTAATTTATAATCTTACTCAATTATAATAACAACTAATATATCCACTATATATCGAAATGTACATTGGGTAAAATTATTTTCATTTACCCTCTTTTCAAAACATATCGTGCCGACCCATCGTATTCGAGTGTTTATATACTCCTACCGATACAGTGGATCAAACTGATCGACCAGAACCCATAAACAACTCAACCAATAAATCACCACAATATAAAACAATTTTTATATCAATAACAAATACGCTCACTCGTATATATACACTCAACTCAATCTAGGGTATTACTAACCCTATCTCTACCGAGTCACGCCACAGAGCCAAGGTAATTCTTAACTTGACCTTATGCTCTGATACCAACTGTAATGACCCAAGTTTTTTTTCGACTTTGGTTATCGCTATAAACTCAATGATGACTAACCAAACGTCGAAAAATACCGGTCATTAATGAAAGAAATTAGAGGGTGAGGAAAGATAAGATAGAAACTTAGAATAGAAGAAAAAGAAGAACACAACATCAAAGTAACACGAACCTCACAACGGAACAAATAACATATAATATATATAACATAACTTGAAATATACATCTGTACTTGAATATACATCATTATCAAAGTACAACACTTTCAACATAGCGGAAATAAACTATAGCTATATGATCCTGAAGCCTCCTGCTCCAGCTCTTCCTTTATATCTATAAATCCCGACTACTTGACTGCCCGTACAAAATTGGGCACCCAAGAGTTTAGGGAAAATAACAAAATAAACTCCGGGTCAGTCATGGGACTGGTATGAGTAAAGCAGTTTAAAACAGTTTGAACAAGTAAACGATATCTCATAAGACCACGCCGTACAACGGAACGGGTTTTTCCCTTATGAGAATCCAAAATATCTTTATATCAAAAACCTTTTGATATTATAATAATGTCTATCAACCACAATATAATAATCATCTAGCAGAAATGCTTTCATCTCACGTTCTACATATATAGTATACAATCAAAACCGCAAGCACGTATTTGGCAATGGATTTCCAACTATGACAAGGTTTGGAACTACCTTTCGCTAGTGTACCTCTAGAAAGGTATACACTGGATTCAACAAGAACATCTTGCAACCCGGCCACACATGACCGACCACTCATTTCGCTTGAGTGTATCGAATGTATATCACCAATGGTTGGGATCAGCAACCGTTTCCCGAATGGGACAACATCAACAATATATTTTTAGAAGTAAATGAAACTCTAGATCAGGTGATTATACACCCTACTTCGGAGCGACCGACTTAGCCATGTTACCTGCCCGATTTCTGTCATTTACCGGATGTGAGGCTAGAAGCTACGCTTTATCATCACACCAGAATCACTTCGAATGCCACATCGTCAAATCCATCAGATCACCGATTGACGTCCTCAACAATACATTATGTGTTAGCTAATAGAAGTTTCCTTCTCCGCTTCCACTCTTGGTACGGTTGGAGAAATCAATGTACGTGATCGTCTGGAAATACTCTGTCAGACATCCATCCATACAAGTCATCCAGGAACAGGATGAACCGAAGGTACTATTCAGTATATCCATCTTAGACACTGTTATCTAAGATTTATACAACAGCCCTTGCACTTTACTCCATCTTCAATTATCTTTGGAATATATGATTCGCAACGCTTATGCCAATACAGAGTGGTTCTTTGGATAATAATCCAACCGGTCTCTCCATATTAACAACGTTAAAATGGTCAAAACTTCGATAGTCTGTGATTTAACCATCAAAGAAAAACAGGTGTGCAAACAACGATATTATTTCCAGATGGAAATTCTATCAATCAATCATCAATCATATATATATATATATATATATATTCATATTTCCTTATTCAATATTTGATTACGTTTCTGATTCTATTTGGAAAACATTTCCAAATCTTCTTTACTTGGTTTTAACAGATGTTTAAATCAACATCGCGAAGACATCTCAAACCACCATACTTATTTACTAAATCACTTAACCACTTTCACTCTCGAACCTTAACCATTTCTAAATTAAAAACGCAGTCAATCAAGTTGGGGTATAGCTACCTCTCAGACCTTAACTGAACAACATTTCAAATCTCGAAATAGGGTAAGTTCATCTTTTAACTCTTTAACACTTCCTTACGTAACTCTCGTTCGAATACTTCTCTATTCGATAACTCCTCCCTTCAAATAACTATATTTGATAATCTCTCTTACGCATAACTAGATTCGATTAACCTTTCTTCAAATAAACTAAATTCGATTTACTCTATTTATTTGACCCTAATCGATTTACTCTTTTTACTTAACACCTTACTTAACTCCTTTCGATTAAACTATAATCGATAACTCCTTTCGATTAAACTATAATCGATAACTCCTTTCGATTAAACAATAATCGATAACTCCTTTCGATTAAACTGTAATCGATAACTCCTATGTGTTTAACTCTATTCGAATAACTAATTCGAACAACCCTTATTTATTTAACTCTATTTGAAAAACTAATTCGAATAACTCTTATTTATTTAACTCTATTTGAATAACTCTTTTTACTTAACTCCTTTCGAATAACATATTCGATTTACTAACTTTCGAATACCATATTCGATTAACTCCCTTTCGAATACCGTATTCGATTTACTAACTTTCGAATACCATATTCGATTTACTAACTTTCGAATACCATATTCGATTAACTCCCTTTCGAATACCATATTAGATTTAACTCCTTTCGAATAACTAAATTCGATTTAACTCCTTTCGAATAACTAAATTCGATTTAACTCCTTTCGAATACCATATTCGATTTAACTCCTTTCGAATAACCAATGTTCTATAACTCACTTCGATTAAACAAATCGATAACCCTTTTCGATTAAACTATAATCGATAACTCCTTCGATAAACTAATAATCGATAACTCCCTTCGATTAACCAATAATTGATAATTCCTTTCCTTTAACTCTATTCGAATAACTAATATTCGATTAACTCCTTTTCGAATAAACTATTCATTTATAAAGATTTACTTTTTAGTAACGGTTCTTCACTTTACAAATGATTTCCCTTTTAGTAACGTTTTCCTTTTTATAACGTTTTCCTTTTTATAACATCCTATTCGGTTATAAACAAATTTCCTTTTTGTAACTCTATTTATTTTCTAAATATTTCCTTTTTATAAAATCTCCTTGATTGTTATAAATATTATCTCTTTTATAAAATTCTTTGATTTTATAAATAATCTATTTTCAATATTCATTTTGAAAATTCCCTTTTTCACCATTCCGGTATGTTATGGTATTTAACACATCAAATCACGATGACCAATATCGTTCAAACACATATAATCGACAACATACTATATATCGCATCATATATCACAATATATGGAAAACAGTAAAATAAATGTTGAGGAATCCAGTCGGATTCCTCCAACCTATTTCCCTGCATCCACAGATGTTACACAATAAAATCAACATCACTTTCAGTTCAATATGATATATTCTGTTAAAAAGAATCAATATAGAAATTCAACTAGCTGACTAGCAGTTCAATCAAATAGTCAACATACAGTCAATCAGCCAATATTTAACAGTTCTAAAAATACAACATGAAATTATAAACTGTTCAGAGTTAGTGAGATTTACTCACATTGGCAGTTCATCGTTAAAGAACGATAAACTGTTGTTTGATTTGAATCAAACAATTAAATTCGCCGTAAATTCAGACGAGCTCCAATCCACTCCCAATCAGTTCCATTAGGTAGTGTCCGTCCATACGATCCTGACGGATCTTGTTTTAATTTTGAAACCCGACCCATTTCACCTTTAAAAGCCCACCCACTTAATCGGTTCCTTCTTCCTTAAATTAACGAGCTTCCTGTACAAAACAATAGCCATTTACGATCTTTCTCTCAACTCAAACGCATCCATTTCTTCACGAATCCAAAGACTGAAACCACTGAATTCCTGCTCACACAACAAATGTCCATTTTTAAAAACATTAACCCATCGTTCTTAATATTTTTCTTCTACCCGTATTACTAATTTGGCTCAAAGATTATATAATGGTTAACCAGCCCACCTCTTAACACCATTAAATATTATACCATTATTAAATAAATTATACTATATTTAGTTTCCCCTGATTAACAATAACAAACCTTATTTAAGGAATGTTAACGCACAGCCTTGTCTCACACATACGGCAAAGTAACAACATCACATCCTTCCTTCCCTTCCATGTCAGTGCACCAATACGGAAACACGTCCCTGTCCACTACCATGTTTCATTCCCATTCCGAAAACAAAGCCAGAATCCACAAATCTCCTTCCGTTCACTCCTCTACATCCCCCTGTTGTGTTTATTTTATCCTTCATCCATCATTTACAAAACATACTTTTGCTGTTAAACCCAGAACCGACAAATCCTTACTCCCCATGCAACACAAGACAACACGCAAAAACTCCTACATGCCGCGTTGACCACAAGTGTACCTCATGAGCCACTTTCCATCGTCTCAGTAATTACACTCCACGTCCTCCCCTTCAATTCGAACACGAACCCAACTCCATCATCGCCTCCGTCCATCTCCCTCCATGCCAATGAGTTGCTTCAGCCCTAGTCGTACGATGGTACAGTCGAGCTCCAGTAAACGTTGTCGCACAAAATACTGTGCACTCCAAATCGATGCCCTCCCTTCCATGAAGCCAATGGATCCGCCGTTGAGCGATTAAATTGAGTATTGCTTGGGTTTTGATTGAATGAAAGTTAGGAGAGTGGCGGCTTGGAGTTTTGATCTTGCTGTAGAAAATAATTAGGTTATAACGATTTGGAGGTAGGGTTATTTATAGGATTTCTTTACTTTATTTTCCTTGGTTGTGGAGTATTATCGTCCGCATGTTTTTGTATAGGGATGGTCTGACCACGTGACCTTTTGCTATGAAGCTTTCTATATCATGCTGGGGTAGGCATATTGCAGCATGTACACTTAACAAAGAAAGAACCATTTTCAATTTATTATTTATCATCACGTTTGAATATTTTGGTTAGTTTCCCAAGTGAAGTTTTAAGGTATACTACTTATTCTATTTAATTTTACGAACCGTTAGACAGAACTAAACATACCATTGTAATCAGCTATGTGTCGTGATCCCAAAAATATAATAATACCAGTAGATTAACTCATATTGTGAAACCTCAAAATGTTGATTTCAGGGTGCAAAATACTCCAAATAAAAAGTTGCTTGTTTAATTAATTAAAAATTTCTATAAAATTCTAAAAATTAAATTATCACTATTTCCCAAAAGAACCTTGTCTAAATTCAAACCCGATCTCTAGTTATATCGAATAAAACATTACGGTCGATAACCGATTTTATAACGACTATTTTAAAATTTGATTTGGACATATCTCAAAATCTACACGACGAAATCCCGATTTTTCTCTTCCACTAGAAAGATATACTCCACCAGCTCCACACATTTCTTGTTTCACAGAAATCCGATTTAAAACGAATCATGAACATTCAGTTGAAGTTCGAATCGCCAATTAACGAGCTGCAGCGCCATTTCGACCTCGATTTTAATTATAATATAATTATACGTTCAAATTGTCGTTCAAATAATATATTCGTTATTCTAATTCAATTCTGAACTGAGTTAAATATCACAGATGATCTAGTTCACACCATATCGCCATTTCAGCCAATTCTGATTATTTCAGAATTAAATATATTATTTAATTTATTATTTTAAATTAAATATTCACCATTATTTAATTCCACGACCATTAAATTCCTTTAATTCACTATTTAAATAATTAAATAAATTAATTATAATACCTCTACCAATGCGGGTCATTACATCTCCACATTTTTAATGCAAAAACTACCGCCAACAATTCTAAATCGTGCGTAGCATAGTTCTTCTCATGAGGTTTCAGTTGCCTAATAGAATACGCAATCACACGACCATTTTGCATTAAAACTGCGCCAAGTCCAATACCACAAGCATTAGTGTATATAGCAAATCCACTCTTTCCATCAGGAACGGCTAAAACTGGTCCTTTTGTCAACCTTTCTTTTAGTTTCTTGAAAGCTTCCTCACACTTTGGAGTTCAAATAAAATTTTCACCTTTCTTAGTTAACTTAGTTAAGTGTGAAGATATCTTAGAATAGTTTTGAATAAACCTTCAGTAGTATCCCGCGAATCCTAGGAAACTACAGACTTTTGTTGGTGTTCTAGGTTGCTTCCAATTCTGCACTGCTTCTACTTTGATAGGTTCTACAGAAATACCATCTCCATTCACTACATGTCCCAAAAATCTCACTTCTGATCGCCAGAAATAACATTTGGAAAACTTCGCTTTTAACACATTCTTTCTTACGGTTTCTAATACAACTCTAAGGTGATATCGGTGTTCTTCTTCGGTCTTTGAGTAAACTAGGATATCATCAATAAAAACTAGGACAAACTTATTCAGAATCTTCCTAAAGACACGGTTCATCAAGTCTACAAAATATGTTGGCGCGTTGGTCAGTCCAAAAGGCATAACTAACCATTCATAAAAGAAATCCGAACCTCTAAAAGCAGTTAAGGGAATACTATCTTTGGAAATTCTTAACTGGTGGAATCTTGTTGCCAAGTCCATTTGGGAAAATATTGTGGCTCCATTTAATTGGTCAAAAAGATCGTCAATTCGGGGTAAAGGATATTTATTTCTAATGGTTACTTCATTTAACTCCCTATAATCAACACACAGCCTTAGGGATCCATCAGACTTAACCACAAAAACTACCACCGAGCCCCAGATTGAAAAATTTGGTCTAATCAATCCTTTATCCAACAAATCTTTGGTTTGCTTCCTAAGTTCCTCCACTTCTTTCGGAGCCATTCGTCTCTTAGGTTGCACTACCGGTCTTGCTCCCAGAATTAGATCGATTCGAAATTATATTTCACGGTATTGGGGTAAACTTCTAAATTCTTCGAAGAGGTCAGAGAAATCATTAACAACCTCTATTGTTTCCAGATTTTCTTGTGGTGCTTCCAAATCATACAAGAAACTGCAAGTGTGAATACCGGGTTTTCCACACGGTATCCTAGCTTCTCTTCCTATACTGGTTATTAAGGTTACGATCTTCTCATCGCACTTAATATTTGCTTGGAATTTATCCAACCAATCCAAACCGAGTATAAAATTAAACCCCTTAAAATCCAAAACATAGAAATCAAAAAGGAAGAAATGCGAAAGGTACGAGAGAGCCACGTTATCGCAAAATATTTTTAATTCTGTTTTCCCGCCGATGGGGTTAGATACGCAAATGGGATTTGGAGAATTTTTTGGGGTAAGTTTAAATTTTCCTATGGTTCCAGATGAAATGAAACTATGCAAGGCACACGTATCAAATAAAACATGAACATCAATTCCATTTAAATTTATGGTACCTTCAAGCACTCCTTTCCCTTTCACATTCTTTGGAAGTTGATGCTTCATTCTTAATAGCATAGACCTTTGCTTGTTGTGCCTTCTTCATGAGTGGATAGTCTTTAACTAGGTGTCTAGGCTGATGACAATTAAAGCACAAATTCTTTTGAACTAAGGTATGCCCAAGTCCATATTGTTGTTGTTGAGGTTTTTGTTGTTGTTGAGGTTTCTGTTACTGCTGAGGCTGTTGTGGCTTTTTGACTGCTGGCTTTTACAGAACCTAGCAATGTATCCTTTCTGCCCACAGTTGTGGCACTCAGTGTTTTCGAAGCGTTCTGTAGCCTTTACATCCATCTTTCCCTTCCCTTTGTTCCAGTTCAGATTGAATTTTCTTTTATTGTTATTCTCACCACCAGGCTCCCTAGTTTGTGCCTTTGCTACTGGCTTCTTAACGTCCAAGGCTTCATAACAAACTGCCATATCCACCAAATCAACAAATGGCATTTTCAAACGACCAACCATCTTTACTTGCAAACTGTCTTTTTGTCCTGCTATAAACATATCATTTTTCTTCAGTGTAGTGTTGATTAAATCCGGTCCAAAAGTGGAAATTGCATTGAACTTGTTCTCATATTCAGCGATAGTCATACTTCCTTGCTTGATGTCTATAAAATCTCGATACATTCGAGCCTTGCCTGCAGCAGGAAGGAACTGTGCCTCAAATTCTTCTCTGAAATTTTCCCCAGTAAATTCCTCTTCAGAAGCATTCACAGTATGTGCATCCCACCAAGATGCTGCTGATGCCTGGAGTTGCCAAGAGGCTAATAACCGTTTCTACTCATTGCTCAGATTCAGACTCTTGAAAATTCTCTCACACGACCTTAGCCATGCTTGCACCTCAATAAAAGATTCGTTACCCTTAGATACTTTCCCTCCAAGAGTGGTATAATCCTTACAAATTGTTGCAAAACTTGATAGAGGCTGAACTAGAGTAACCTCCTCCACAGTTTCAACAGAATGCTGATTGGTATTATGACCATTGGTAGTGGTAGTTCCACTAGCTCAACCTCTTTGTGCACTAGTACACATGATTAGTTACCTGAATACAATAGGTCGATAATCAATACTTGATCATGAGGTGTTAAAATAACTCAGGTTAACTTATCCTAAAGATATATATTATATATATAATTTCAAAATACGCTCTCTCCATACTCACCCAAAGCCAAGGTTTTCAGTAACCTAAGCTCTGATACCAACTGTAACGACCCAACTTTTCGATGACCTGGGAAGTCGTGTCATTATTAAAGAATAAGAAATAGATAGAAATAGAACTAAGAAAAACATCAGAATCTCACAGCGGAATTTAAACAAAACATAATACCAGATAATATTACACATCAGAGTCATAGCCCATATGGATACATGTCATCATATCTTACATAGACTTGTTAATTATACAATGATATAACAATCCAGCTTGTAGACTTTATAATTACACATAGATAAAGTAGACCAGTTGCACACTTCATAATTATACATAGACATTATTTAGACTAGCTTGGAGAACCATGCCATCTAGCTTATTCCAAAAGTTCAAGTCAAACCTGGATCACTTGTCTACTCATAACAAGTGTTATGAGTACCCAAGAGTTTAGGGAAAACACAGAAAATAAACTCTTGGTCAGTCAGGGACTGGTGTGAGTAAACTCTAATTAAATGATTTAATTTTAAGAAAAACTCCTTTTAAAAGAAAGAATAATAGTAAGACCGATCCACACATAAATGCGGATGGTTTTTACCTTACGATAACTCAAAACACTTTTTAAAACAATAATATACTGATATATGATAGTGTCTAGGGTTTTCAAAAGTAAATTAGAATCTAGCGGGACTCTTGCATCTCACGCTCCACATATATAATATACAAACAAAAACGCGAGCGCTTATTAGATAATGGATTTCCAACTATAGCAAGGTATGGGACCACCTTCCGATAATGTATCTCTGGAAATGAATACATTGGGGGTTCAACAAGAATATCTTGCAACCCTGGCTAAACCTGACCGACCCCTCACTTTACTTAAGAATACCGAATATATCATCACCACATTTGGGGGCCAGCCAACTGAACTGATAGCTTATAAATAAAGGAAAACTGAAGGCATTTGATTTTTCCAGATCAGGTAATGATATACCCTTTTGATGGGTGCTACCCACATGGCCATGCGACCTACCCGATTTTATGCCATTACCTAGTTATAGAGGCCTGAGGTTATACTTACCGTCAGAAATATCTGGTTTATTTCACTTTGAATGCCACATCATCAAAATTCACCAATCACTAATTGATTTTCCCAAAAATATATTACTGGTATAAGGCTAAGAGAAACGAATTCCTCTGCCACCAATAAATACGTTTGGAAAGATCAACGTACGTGATTGGTTAGGCATACTCTGTCAGACATTCGTCCATACAAGTTGTTCTAGGATTGCGAAGACACTATTCTGTAAAACGATCTTGGGCAATTTCTACCTAGGATTTACAGTTTATCTCTTGCATAATTTCATCTCTATTATTTTGAATAATTCTCTAACATGTAGTATCGAAGTGGAATATAGATTCCGGACTCTTCGAAACGCTTAACGTTAATATCTTTTAGGGTCAAGTGATACTTAAATGTTGATTTATTTGATTTTTGAAATCATATTTTGATTTGAAAGCTTTATCGACAAAAGTCAATAAAAATAATAAAGGCACTTCAATGTTTATTCTAAACATTTGAATTTATTTTTGACCTTTATTCATTTTTTTCAAAAATACGTCGATTATTTTATAAACAATGGATTAAAACAATTTTCTATATAATTGTTCGAATAATGTCATTTCTTCATCGCTTAAATTTTATGTAAAAGAATCATTTAAATATCCTTAACGTAGATTAACACTTGCATACATACATGATATGATCTAGCGTTACAATTTCAGTTCTATGGCCTTTGTTAATGATTATACTTTGCTAAGTATACAATATAATTTATTTTGGATCTTATATCTATTTTGTTCTATTATTCAAATAAAGAAATAAATAGTGTTATAATTTGGAGAAGTTTAAGCCAATGGTTTGTTTCACTACCAAGGTTCCCACTATAAAAGTCACCACTTTTCCTAACTACGACCTTCTTCCTATCCACCTGCGCCACTTTCTCTTCTTCTATTTCACTTTTCTTGTTTCAGTAAAATGTTCCCATTTGGTTTTTTTAAGAAAATTGGGCTACGGCCCATACAAAAATCGCATCAAAAAAAATGTGCTACTCCTGCATTACAAAAGATACATGTCACTACCTCCTCTAAATTAGGAACGGCTGCCACATTCTTTTTCTACTACTTGTCTCTTCTATCCCTTACATTCAGTAAAACTCTTCCCTCTTCCTTATGTCCTGCGCATCCTTTCTTTCTCTTTTTAAAAAAAAAAAACAAATGGGTCATGCCCCAAAAATAATTAAAATAATATCCCACGCCTAAAAATTAGCTGCCGCCACTTCTACATCTTGCTCCAGCATGGTTCCAGCACGCATGGAAATGCATGCATGTGCAACCATGCTCACACGCCCCTTCCAGAACCCGTTTGTTCTTTCATTTTTATTAATTAACTGGCCTACAGCCGAAAACTAAAGCTCACGCCTAAAATAGAACAACCCACCTTCTACAAATATAGCACTGTTAAGTGCTTCTTCTTCCCGTTTGCTGTTTCCAGGCGCTGCATGCACCAATATATGTGTGCACATGCACACCCAATGACACCATTGTTCATTGGACCCAACCCTCCTCACAAACGTATTCGGCCTTCATGAAACCATTTCCCACTTCCTATCAGTCTCCAGTCATCTCACATGAAAAATCATCCTTCAACACTAACTGGAAATAAAGTGTTCGAACAAACCTATCACCACTTAATTTCCTACCATTGCCACCATGTAGTTCCGTTTGACGTCAAACTCCAGCATTGTGATGCCGACACCCAAACGGACACATTCCCACTGGTGCGGACGAACTTGACGCGCAGTAGGAGGTGCAATTCATCTTGAAAATTTGCCGATCAAAACTGTCTGCAATTAACACTAAACGGATTCATACATGGAAAATGATCGTTCGGAACATCCGCTTATATTTCTCTCCAATAAAGTACACCATCATACCCCTTCCGACCAAAACTTGAGGTTGCGACTACTCCAATGATCGATAAACGACCATTTCTCTTCCTCGATGAATTGCGGAAATCTTCTAACCCACTTTACTAAAAATTGTAAAATCTCCATCTAAATTCATGTTTTTTATATACGGACACATTTATATAACTGAAATGTTAAGTTATGATGGTCGAGATTTTTATATTTTAATGTGTCACTTACTGTATATATATTTAAAGGGAGCTAGTTGTAACAACCCGCAAAAATCAGAACCAATTTAAAATTTTATTTTAGAAAATTTTAATGAATTTTGACAATATAAAATAATTTATTTAAATAATAATGATCACAAATTTGATTTAAATCGAAGATAGAATGAATGATTTAATTTTAATTAACAAAAGAGTTAGAAATTACGCGGCAGTTTGAAAAGTCAAACTTGAACTTTGACTGACCGTACATGATGAAAAATTTAACGGATTTTAGTGAAACCAAAAATATTAGAATCTATTTAAAAATATGTTTCCAACGAATCCGAAAAATTGAAATTTCATAACGGGAATCAAAAGTTATGTAAAAATTAAAATCTAGAATGTCGCTATGAAATTTATAAGGGCCAAAATGCTACTTTTTGCATACGAAGGAATTTGAACTCGAAACCACTTCCATTGAGTTCAGATTGATGTTTCTACATTGAAAAACAGTAAACACTTATATATTTTGAGATTCGGGATTTATTTGTTTAAAAATGTATTTTTAATATTAAATATATTGGCCTTGAAAATAGTCATTTTTCAAATGACCTCTATTTTCGACGAAGCCACTTTTGTTGGATCCGGAATGTCAAAATATTGTTAAGTTTAATTTTTCATAATTTTTGGAATTAATTTGTGGCCGTGGCAAAAGGATTTTTATTTTGTCAATTTACGGTCAAATTTTAATCGACTTAAAAATAGCTATTTTTCAAACAGTCTCAGAATTCGATGAAATTAGTCTCATTGGAACCGTATCGTCATAAGAAAGCTAAAAATATTTTTTTAAGATTTTTCGGAGTCCGTATGTGGCCTCGGCGGATTTTTGATTGTGTCCGAATTAAATAATAAAAAGAATTAATTTTAAATTCGAAAAATGAGGGCTTAGACAACCTTTTGGACTGGATTCTAAATAATTTGAGAGGAATGAGTTTTTTTGAAAAATCAACAATTACATAATATAAAAAAGAGGAGAACCCTAACTAAATCATTATTCATCTTCTTCAATTAGTAGCCGCCGCCCCCTATTCTCTTCATGGCCGAAAATTATTGTGCCACTTTCTCCCTCTTCTCTTCAAATTAAATCCTAACTCCTATACCAAATCAAAGAGCATCTTCTCCTCTCCATTCTCATAAGGTTAGATCTTCTCTGGAGCCACCATCTTCTCCTCTCCATTCTCATAAGTACGACCGATCCTATTTGAGGAGGAAGAAGGATAATTATCTTAATTAATTAACTAATTAATTAATTTAAATTATTTTAAAAACTTGTTTTGACCATGACTCGTTCATTTCAACTTAGAATTTGGCGATTTCAAAAACATTGGAATCGTAACAGCAAATAGAACGGTTTGAGACTGATTGGAACATTTTCTGGACTGTTTGAATCTTTAGATCTGAATTAACGGAAGGTGAGATTTCTTTAATTTAAATTAATTAGTTGATTAATTTATTTATTATATAATATTTGTTCAGATCTGAATTGTATAGTATGTTATGTTGATTTTCTGTTTGATGAATGTATTGTTGTATTGGTTGTTGTGCGAACTTGGATACGTTTATTTCAGATTTGTTTTTTTATTGAATTGAGTTTGATAATCAATTCAATATTAATATTGCGATGGAAAAATACACATGAGAAAAAAAAAAGATTGTTTATTTTATTTTTGTGTTCCAACACAAAAATTATACATAGAAAAAAAAGATTGTTTATTTTATTTTTTGTGTTCCAACACAAAAGTATACATGAGGAAAAAAAATGTGTTTATTTTATTTTTGTGTTCCAACACAAAAATCTACAAGAAGAAAATGTTTATCTTATTTTTGTGTTCCATCACAAAAATCTACATGAAAAAAAAAGGTTTACTTTATTTTTGTGTTTCAACACAAAAATCTACATGCATGAAAGATGTTCATTTTATATTTGTGTTTCAACACAAATAACAATATTCAAAAGAAATGTCTAAACATAAAAAAAAATGTCTTTTTATTTATATATTGGTACATACATTTACACAAGAATATGAATTATTTTTATTTGTGTCTTAAACACAAATAAATACTTCGTCATCAAAGTTTTATTTTTATTTTTGTCTTAAACACAAATAAATACTTCGTCATCAAAGTTTTATTTTTATTTTTGTCTTAAACACAAATAAATACTTCATCATCAAAGTTTTATTTTTATTTTTGTCTTAAACACAAATGAATGCACCGCCATTGAAATTTTATTTTATTTATTTTTACTTGTGTTCCCAACACAAATACATGTACCGTACATCGAAAGTATTTCACTTGTGTCCCTAACACAAATATTTACATCGTTAATTGATTAACATTTTGATTTGTGTTTTCAAACAAAAATTTTATATGATGGAAAAGGAAAGTGTATTGTTGCATTCCTTAATGTCAACAAAGTATAGGAACTCATCTCATTACAATTCGTAATAAAAATTCAATATAGAAAGAAATAATATATATGATTTTCATTATTTTTGTGTTTGCATACATGTGCAAACGCTTCATAAAAAAAAGATTTATATTTTTGTGTTTACATACATATGCAAACGCTTCATAAAATTAAAACATACATTTTTGTGTTGGCATGCATATGAAAACGTTTCTTAAAATTTAAAATTTACATTTTCGTGTTGCAATTAAATGCAAACACTACATGTAAGAGGGAAGAGACAGTTTTATTTTATGATTACATTTTATAAAACAAAAGTAGAAAAAAGAAAAAAATATCTTTTTGTTTGCAGTTTTAGATGCAAACAAAAGTAGAGAAAAAATATACCTTTTTGTTTGTAATTTTAGATGCAAACAAAAGAAGAGAAAGGAAAAAAAAAATATCTTTTTGTTTGTAATATTAGATGCAAACAAAAGTAGAGGGAAAATATATCTTTTGTTTGCAATTTTAGATGCAAACAAAAGTAGAGAAAAAAATATACCTTTTTGTTTGCAATTTTAGAGGCAAACAAAAATAGAAAAAAGAAAATAATATCTTTTTGTTTGCAATTTTAGATGCAAACAAAAGTAGAGGAAAAATATATCTTTTGGTTGCAATTTTTGATGCAAACGAAACGTAGAAAATAGAAAATACATTTTATTTGCATCCTACCATGAAAATAAAACAAGAAGAAAGAAAACAAGAAGAAAGAAAAAATTACATTTTTTTTTTGTTTACAACTTTTGTTGCAAACAAACAAGAAAATAAAATTTGCATTTTTGGTTTGCAAATTTAGATGCAAACTAACTTATATTTTTTATATTATTTGCATTCCATCATGCAAATAAACAAAGAGATAAAATTTCATTTGTTGTTTGCAACCATAGTTGCAAACAAACAAGACAAAAAAAAATTTACATTTATATTTTGTTTGCCAATTTAGTTGCAAACAAATTTATTAAAAACAAATGTTTCATTTTTGTTGCATGTTTTTTAAATGCGAACAAAACATTAAAATAAAGGTTATAATTTTTATTTATTTACTTCACTTGATGTAAATAAACATAAAATAAGAAGTAGTTATTTTATTTACATTTCTTGATGTAGATAAAACTAGAAAATAAATATTACATTTTTATTTGCATTACTCAACGCAAATAAAAACATGAGAATAAAGAATACATTTTCATTTGAAATCCTTAATGCAAATAATTTATGAAATGAAGAGTCACAATTTTATTTACATTCCTTTAGGTAAATAAACATCAAATTAAAAAGTTGAATCTTTATTTGCATTCTCTATTGCAAATGAAGCATGAAATGAGAAGTTATATTTTTGTTATTGATTGTATTCCCTAGTACAAATGGAATTAAAAGATTACATTTTTCTTTTCATTTATTTACAATGAAAGGAATTGAAATAAAAATTATATTTTTTTATCGTCATTTTAGATGCGATGAAGGAATTGAAATAAAGAATCCATTTTTATTGACATTCTACATGCGATAAAAATAATAGAAATAAAAGAGACATTTTTATTGTCGTATTATATATTGTGTATTACACTGCCATAGATAAGTTACCTGACTTGTTTATGTGATTGGGTCGATAATTTTCACACATCGCCCAAGTGCACAAATAATTTATTATTTGTTTGTTGGTTGAAACCCCACACGGGTGTTGGGATGAAAATTAACATACACTAATCCCAATATTTAGTTGTATGTTGATCGTTAGATCGACAGGCTGCGATGAGCGTTATTATTTAATTTTAACGCTTACACAGTTGGGATTTACACTTTGGATGTAAATGGATGACTTGATGATTATGCTGTTGTTGATATGTGTGAAATCCATATAATCCAAATTATATGGTAAATGATTGAGTCACATTTCGATTCGGATGTTCTTTTAAATAAGAATGTTTCTACATTAGAAATTCTTTTTATTTAAATATATATTTAATTAAGAATATGTTAAAACAAAGAATATTTGTAAAAGATAAAAATCTTTTATATAAAGAATATTTTCAATGATTATTTTAAAATACGTTTCTATAATAATAAATTAATTTTTAAAAAGAAATCTTTAATTTAAGATTATTAGAATTTGCAATTATATTTTGTGATATGAAATAATTGATGTGTGAAGTGGATTCATCGTGGACGGTGTTTTTTTTAAACGACATTTGTCCTTTAATCCAATTTACATCGAAATTATTATTTGGAATTTATAAATCTATTTTATAGATTTAAAAAGGCATTTTCTAAAAATCTAATTTTCCAATTTAATATATTAGATTTGAATTAAGTGGAAATTCGATTGGTAATAATCGAGATGGGCTTCTGTAAAAGAAGACCGATATTATATATGGAATTTAAGAGGCTTTGCTGTTATTCCATTTATAATGTTAGTCTGGTACAGAAATTTATAACGATTATTTGTTGATTTGATTTCTGTAGAAATTCCATATTTTGAAAATTGGCTTTGGGTTTATCGTGAACTGTGTTTTAAATGACAATAGTTCTTTAACCCAATTTAAGACAAGATTGGTTTATTGAAATTAATAATCTTGTAATAATGATTTTTGTACTAAAAATCAAAATTGGAATATTAATAAATCTTTTTAGAAAGATTAAAAATATAATTTATTTTATCTTTGATAAAATTAATGAGAACCTTTTAACATAAATAATAATTTTTATTTAAAAAGAATGTTCAGAGTTGGAATGTGGCGTATGGTTGATTTTAATTAAGAATACGCGAGTTATTCAGAAAGACCGGGTCTAACCCATTCTGAATAATCATCACGACGATCAAGGGTCGAAGATGAAGACGGTGACTGAAGACCGGAGAGCTTCACATCGTTTGGTTGATGATGACCGATATCTTGAATTGGGACTGATCCCCCAAGGCAAGGTAAAAAGTGATGATCTTCCAGACGTACTGGAGATCGACGGATACGTTGTTTCGTTCAGACCCAGAACGGACTTGTAAATGGATAGCATGCCTGACATTGAAATTTATTTCATGTAATTAAATTGGTTTTTATTTAATATATAAATGAATGGTGGCGGAGGATTTATTCTCTTGCTTAACACCCTTTTGTATGTTGAATAATTGTCGATCGCATGATATGAGTTGTTGATGTGGTATGCCAAGTTGCACTTGATCAAGGCTTATTGTTGCAAAGCAGAGCCTTGTGGGATGATCAAAGCATAGTCTATTTAGGCATAGCTTTGTGTAACGTGACTTCGCGAGCCTCACAGCCCGGTAGAGTCTAAAACGGGAGAAGGGAACGCAGTGAGTGCACACGTTTCTTTCTAGCTAGAGTGGTGCCAGGGACCTACCAGCGCTGGCATTTATTCATTGTGGTTTTTGGATTTTTCGAGGCCTCAGTTTATGCGGTCGCAACTGGCCGTATTATAGGTCCAAAAGGACCGGGAAACGTGTGTTCAGGCATAACTAATCCACAAAAGTAAGTGTGGACCGGCCCTGCAGCTATCCAAGGGTTGGACAGAGTACCAATACTGGGGGCATTTGCTAGAATGTCTCGAATCGGTAAGGATCTCCTCCCTAGCCTTGACTCAGATGGAAACCCAAATTTCCAATACGACATCATGCGGTTTTGATTGTATACCTATATATGGCGACATAGTGGGATGGGGCACTCATGCCGTCTAGGATTGATACATTTACTTTGATGTATTTCAAATTGGTTGCACACTATTATTATATAATACCGTGTTTATCGTATCAAGCATCTTTTGATCATTATAAGGTAAAACCCTATCCTCCGGTTTGCGTTGCATTGTGTGATGGGACTTGGGTCTTATAATGGTTTCATTTTTCTAAAAAGTATTGCGTTATTTTGACGATTTACTTTAGTCATGCACTGGCAATCCATAGGAGAAGACCTGTTCCGTGAAAGTGGCGTGGTCCTGTGATTAGCCTTATTATATCTTATAGGTTAGGTAGAATTCTCACACCAGTCCCATGACTGACCTGTAGTTTGTCCACTGGCAAACTCGGGTGCCCATATTTTCCGCACGGGCAGTCAAGTAGCTATTTTTGCAGATATATTAAATAGGATTCTGGGTTGAAGCTTAAAGCTGTGTCCAGAGATAGAGAGCCTTCCGCTGTGTTCTTCCGTTGCAGTATATTACATTTTTTGTATTTATCTTCCGCTGTAATTATATTCCAATGTACTCTGATATGTATATTCTGTACTCTGATGTAACATTATATGATATGTTATAAAAGTCTTCTGTTGTTGTTTTAATATGTTGTATGCCTAAAGTTAAAGTATTCGTAGATTTTCACTTTTTGGGTCAGACCTGTGTGGTTTATGGTCGATTCAAAAGGGTGGGAATTTGCGGGTCTTTACAGTTGGTATCAGAGCTCTGGTTAGCTCAAATCTTTGGGGTACAACTTGTTAGAACTGAACAAAAGACTCATTAGAGATTGGATTAGTAATGTCCAATAAGAATACTCATTACACTAGTATAATTAACAATCAGTTATCCTTCGTAGTTTATGTTCACATATTCTCCAGAAACCAACATATCAAGTTTTCATAGTGACAGGAGATGAAGGGTTCAAGCTCGAAACTTGCACAGTGGGTTTATGATGTATATACTGTCCAGACCAAATAATTCTAACATAAGGTTATATAGATATGCATGGACAAGGGTGTTTAAACATTAGTATCAATTCGCATCTCAAGAAAATGGTGGAACAGAGTAAAATTTGCTCACCGGAAATCAAAGTATTAAACCTATAAAGTGACAGTAAGTTGTACTTATTCTTCGTGTCCTACCTAGATTGTTTGCGCGGCATCTAATGTTCAGTTCCAATTATAACTATGATAAGTATGGTTTGTGTGTCCTATATGTATACTAAGATGTCCAAGTAAGACTTGCATTAACATTAACATGACTGTATAAGCAGTTCATAAAATTTAGTGAAACGGAGTGTTCACCCACTACAACAGGTGCAACTTCAACCCATTCCTCTAATTATGCAGACTTGTTTGTGATAGTACATAAGAGTCTCAGTTCAAAACATAACTAAAATGAGAATAGTCTGGTGTCATATATGTATGAAAATCATTCTAACTTGCATTATCATTTTCAAGCAAGAATAGTTTAAACAAAAAAGGAGAGGAGAGTGAGTTCTACTCAATGTTTGAATTGGTTGATCTTGTGTCAAGCTTGTTTCCACCGAAGGTTTTCCCAAAGCAAGGTGAGAAAAATGAAACTGACATTGGTTATTTATAGAAGTATGGAATTATAAAATATTGGTATGCATTGGCTTTCTCATGAAAAGAAATGATGTTATTTTTCCTGCAATGTGTTTAATGCGATTGGATATGGGAGAGCCTGAGCTAGTTTGGGTAGCTGTAGTCTATGGAAAGGAGGTATGCTATCATTTCTCCGTACAAAATACTTCTGCTGATAATTGTTCATTCGGCTATATGTTTAAGACACTTGTCTATAAAGATAAAAAGAAAGATCTCAAGCCTTTAATTTCATATATTTGGATTGACAATTTCATTAATTTGATTATACTTCTCTGTGTGCGTGGCATGCAATTTGGACTGCACTCTTTTTTTCCTTTTAGTTTGCTGAAGTGTACAATTCCTTACAAATTTACTTAAGGGCCAATTCTCCTTATATGTTGCAAGGCCTTCTTATTCTAGTTTTATGTAATATGTAAAAAAAAGCCCAAATCCTACTACCATGTTGTAAATTTTTAGTGATTAACATTTCTGTCTTAACACATACATTCATTCATTAAAAAGATTTAAATAGCGTACTTGAGATTTGGTTACACAAATTTATATTCTAAATTTTATTTTGGACTGTATTTTAATTAATCTTATTTACGTTACTTATTTAATCACATTTAGAAAATATCGTTAAGCAGAATCAGTTAAAAACTTGGGCCATTACAATTTGGGTTTTGTAGTGAATCGTATCTTCAATAATATAATTCTTGAAACCCAATGAGATTGAGTTATGGAAATTCATATCGTAATTTGAGGATTTAATCAAATCTTTGATTTGAGGAAATTTAAGGTAAGGAATTTAGAAGAAAGTATAATCTTTTAGTTAAGATTAAACAATTGAATGTTAGGAAATCGATTTATTTGGAACTATTGTTGAAATATGGATTAAGGGTTTTCAAAGGAAACTGGATTTTTGGTAACGAGTTATCAAACGGGAAATTAATTAAGGCTTTAAGGCTAAATTATCTTTGATTTAAGGGATGTGTTTTAAAAGAGAAAAGTTAAAATATGGATTTTGTAATAATTTGGGATAGATTTAAAGAAGTTTAATTTGACAAAATCCAAGATGAAAGGAGATTTGGTTGAAAGCCTGTGTGTTCTATAATTGTGTTTTTAAATTGAGCTTATTATTTGGAAGACCGGGATCGAATGTAGGTCTGAAAACCATTCCAAGTAATAATACGACATTGTGGAGCGGTTGAAGACGGTATTGAAGACCGGGACCCTTCATATCGTGAGGACGACTTGCCGAATTTCTCAAATGGGTAGCTCTCATTTGCAGATGGATTTTATATCAGCTAAGTAGCAAGAAGCCCAAACGTATGTGAAGGAATTCCGGATGTGTGGTTTCGTTAAGACCAAGAACGGACTTGTGTGGATTGTGTGTCGAACATTGTAATTGACTGCGTAGCACTGATCTCTGTTAAATATATATCTACTTTGTGGTGTAGAATTTATTCTCTTTCTTAACACCCTTCTCTAAGACATATGAGCTTAGAGATTATATATTGATAGAAATCAGTGGTGCGTTGTGAATGGACAATGTGACATACTTAAGTTATGTGGTGAGCTATGGATGATCAAAGCATGGCTTATTCAAGCGTAGTTTTGTGTATATCATGACCTCGACAAGCCTCACACCTCGATAAATGTCCAAAACACGAAGAAATGCAGGAGGGTTATGGGATGTTGTCTCCTTATAGATAAAAGGTGTACTATGGTATGGAGCCCAGGTACCAACCTATGTAGTAAAAGCATCTGCTTTTGTGGTTGTTGTTGGCGCGCGCTCGGAAAGATCGGTAATGACCGGGAGATGACATACTTAGGCTTACTCTAAGTTACCTAGTTACTGAGGTAACACGGCCTTGTGTTGGCATGAGGAGCATTATTGTTGATCCTCGGACATCCCTCTAGAGGTGTTCAAAATTCGGTTCGGAAGGAAGTTTCTTTGCCTGGCCATTGTTGAAAACCCAATATCTGATACGAGCCCGTACGATTTTGATTGTATACCATACATCAGTATAGTATATGGTACCTATGCTGGCTAGGATTGATACATTTACTTTCGAAATTGTTTTCACACTATATCATAGTATTGAAAGAGGATTTTCACGTATCAAACATTTTTGACTGCTTAAGGAGAAACCTCGCCCATATGTGCATTTGCATTGTGTGTGCGCCGCGAGACCTTATGTTAGTTTCATTTTTCAAAAATTCATTGCGAATATCTATGAACTAGTATTCACAAGGAAATAACCCGTTCAACATTAGTGGCGTGGTCCGGTGAATTACCTAACTTTAAAATTAACCCTAAAGACAACTATTTTGAGTTCTCACACCGGTCCCGTGACTGACCTGGAGTTTATTATTCCCACACCTAAACTATAGGTGCCCATAGTTTTTGCACAGGGAACCTAGTAGTTTTTTTCACATATTTAGTCTTGGAGTTGATTGGAGCAGGATGGTGGTTTAGCTGGAGCTGTTATATCTTGTAGCATGCATATTCTTCCACTGAGTTTAGTATCTCTTTCGCGGTGTAAACGATATACTCTATGTATCCCTCGTAACTCTGATGTAATATTATTGTAATGATAATGGAAATTTCTTTTTATTTTGTGCAAATGTGTAAGTACCCCTAACAATCCGTCTTTATGAATGGTTTAAGTTAGTCTAATTACCGGAAAAAACCGGGCAAAAAGGTGGGTCGTTACATACGTGGTATTAGAGCTTTGGTTTATACAAAGCAATGGGGTATGACTCATTCGAACAAAAGGAAAGACTCATCAGAGTTATAATATCTCATTAGAGATAGAGTTAGTAATGCCCTAGAATGATATTTTGGAGTATTATATTTGAGAGAGCGTATTTGAAATATGAAGCGAGTTTTGAAAAGTTATATTTTAAGAAAGAAACATATTTTGAAAGTATATGGTAATTATTACCTGGATACTTAATCAAACGATTAAGGTATAGTTTATATTTTGTGATTATTATTACACATAAAATAATTCTTATGGTATGGTATTTAAGTCCCTTCCACTGATTAGGAAAATGATCCGAGTACAAATGCCTTTTGGATTCAATTTCACTACTGGGTAACATTTCGAAATATTGATAAGATTATATTATATCAGTTGTTAAGTCATAAACTTAGATCAAATTTGTTAAGGTAATTCTTCTCTAAAGACATTAATCAACATGGTTAGGAACCAAAATATAATAAGATTTTGAACATTTTATTCGATGTTGCGGTTGGGCTATCAAGTATAAGAAGATTGTGTGTATACGCCTGATCAATGTATATGCGAAGTATTAAGTATAGTAGATAGATATAGAATCACACTCTAGTCACTTGAAGATGATTTTGTTGATGACTGCAGCAGCATCAATATGTATTTTCGAGTTTCGAAAGTGGGATAACTATATGATTCCGATTAAAACATCAATATATACTTAAACCAATTTAGATAAGTGTTTGAAAATATTGGGTAAATTGATGTGAATTAGAATAAGTAAGTGATATGTTGAAATTTTGATAAGTTGTAAGAATTATATCAGGTAAACCTGTAATAAGAATAAGCTAGTAAAGAGTAGTTGAGAAAGTGCATTTGTGATATATATATATATATATATATATATATATATATATATAAAAGGTTTTGAAAAGATGTATAATTTGAAATCTCAAATCAAAATTTTGAGTAAAAATTGGTAGTTACTTTGGAATTTATTTTGAAAGGATACATTTTGAATATAAAGGAAAAAGATCTTTGAAAATATTTGGAAATTTAAAACATGAACACGAACATCTCATGATTGGAATTTCTTAGTTCATTAAAAGACGTTTACGTAATTTACATAAGAAATCCAAATATTGAAAAGTAGTTTGGGAAACGATTTAAAGGCTAAGCTGGAATTAATCAATCAGCATATTTTATAACTAGTCCTCCTCATCTGTTTAGATTTGAAATGCAAATATCTTGAGAATTCAATATGACGACAAGATATTTGATGACATTTTGGTTAAGGACTACATTGGTTAAAGCAGTTTCTCTAAAGCTTGAAGGAAATAAGTTTTGTAACCTCGAATTCAGAAATTAATAAGGATAGCCAAAATTAAGGAATTAAAATATGGAATTATCGACAATTTTGGATAGATGATAAGTTCTAAAGTATATTGTGGCAACAAGAGGAATTATTTATGTAAGCATGAATATCTTGTGAATTAACTTTCGTAATTTGATTAAAGGATATTTGGCAAGCGGGTATAGTAAGAAAAAATTACCTCAACTGAAACGTTTAGATAAAATGAGTTTTGAGGATCGAGTTTTACGTGTAAAGAATAATAGTACGTTTGGGGAATTGGAAGGGAATAAGTCCCATAACCATTGTATTTGCAAGATAAGATCAAAGACAATAATTAATACCTTTGAATTTTCTGAAAGGCACTAAATGGTTAAGTATAAGTAATTGGTCCAGTAAACGATGAATCGAATATAATGGGCAATTGGAAGTTATTGCTGGAGGACATGATAAATATGGTTATCCATTAGAATATTCTACCCGGTATATTCATTATGGGAACAAGGAGCTATGGTATAAAGAATTTTAATCTTAAACTTGAAAATCTACAAGATGTCTGAGTAGTTACAATTTCTTTTCCTTTTCAAGGACAAAAAGTTTTACGGGGGCAAATGTAACGATCCAGAATTTTTAACCAATTTAAAATTGAATTTTTTATTACTCAATTTGAGTTTGACATAAACATATATGGTTAAGAATATTCAATAATTTTGATAAGTTATATAATAGATTTATTTGAAGCATAAATGAGAATGATTATTAATTAGTTTAGATTTACTAGCACTATTTGTCATTTGATCGGATTTTTCAAACTATAACATGAATTAATAGCATTAGAATTAAGTGTTGCCCTTAGTTTTCATAGCATTTTAAGAAAGTGCTACCAAAAGTTCACTTTCTCACCTTAAGACAAGTGTAAGGACACTTGTATTTTTGCATGCCTCCTTTCATGCATGCCTACATTTGCCCCCTTATGTGTCATTACCTCGTTAACCCTCCATTCCTATACTAGGAGGCCTTTTCTCTACTTTTTTACCATTCCGTTTCATTTCCTCCTTTTCATCTTCTTCTTAAAGCTTATGGCCATGATTTCCATGACATAAGTCTTCTTCTTTTCCACCACCACCTTGCCGAAGTTCATCATCAACCTCCTCCTTCTCTTATAATATATATAGAGAGAAAGATTAGTATATATTATGTAATATATATTTTTGTGAAGAAGATGGTGCGCTAAAATACTGTCCGATAGTGCGCTCAACTAGGCTCGCCTACCATGAAGATTGAGAAGGTATTTGGTGAGAACTTTTTAACCATAATATATATATTAAATTAATAGTTAGACTAATTTAAATTTAGTGATGAATTATTAGTGGTTAATGATGGTCGATGTTTGTTGTGATGGATGATGGATGCGTAGTTTAGAAACACATATAACACTTGTGCACAGTTATGAATTATTTAATCATATTAATAATGGTTGCTATGGATGTTTATAATGGTTGTTGATATTGTTTTGCACACACTATGACACAACAATTATGGTATCACATTGGTGATCGGAAAATCTTCTTTGTAATTGAAAAAAAATATTATTATTGAAATCGAAGGTTAATGGTTGGGAATGAAACTATGTATGAATATATATATTAATGAAGTCTCTTTCAAAATAAATAAATACCAGAACGTTCTAGGATGATAAAGAGGATAGTGTCTAGGCTTGGTTTTGGAAATGTAGTTTCCTGCTCTCCCTGGCTATCCATAACTGATCTGACGAATGAGATGGTTATTTGAAATTATTTGAATTTAGAAATAAATTGGAACTCTATTTAAGTAAATAATATATATATATATATAAAAGTTGGATTTTGAACCCGAAATAATTTGGAAAGTCAATGTATATTACTTTAAATGATTTTAAAACGTTTATATAAGTATATAATGGTTTCCTAAGGTATTTTGAAGTATTGAAGAATAATTTCTATTTCGGTCAAAATAGAGCTTATCGCACAACGGCAATTTCACGTATTTTAGTTACAAACTGTAAATGCTTATAACTTTTGCAATTCAAATCAGATCTCCATGAAATGAAAAACATTTGATTTCCTTTAATAAGAACTTTCAAATGAGTGAAAGTAGATTTTAAATTCTAGTTATAATTTTCAAGTTTTGTTTGAAACCGTTTTGGAAAAGGTCGATGTAAGAACATTGGTCGACCATAACTATAAACAGCTATTTTTAAATGTTTTAAAAATATGTTTTTTTTGTAAAATCATTACAAATTATGAAAAGGTATTTTGAATTGTAAAGTTTAAGTTTTGGCTCAGATAAACGATATTTTGATCAAAATAGTTAAGATAACTGTTTTGTAACACTTTTGAAATGCTATTGTAATGCTTTCTTCAAAAACAATATGGTCTGAAGTTTTAACCAACAAACTATTTTCTGAACTATAAGTAATGATTTGTGGAATTTTTTTAAAGGTTTAAAAGTATTGGGAATATATTATATGGAATTTGAATTGATATTACTACAGGTTTACAATTTTAAATAATTGGATACGGTTGGAGATAAATCTTCGGATGTTTGATATTAATTCGGTAGATGATGACTCTTACTATTTGAGGAATTTAATAAGTTAGTTCACTGTTATTCCCCTTATAGCGTGAGTTGGATACAGAGATTAATGTTGAGGAAAAGTTGACGGTATTCTATTCAGATCTAATGTCAAAGAGTTGGATAAATCTTTTAATTAAGATACGGGTTTCCCAATCAGATTGAGATAAGTTGGATAGAAATAATCTTCGTATATTTGATATGAAATTCCGTGATGTAAATCTATACTATTTGAGGAATTTGGAAGATATTATTATTATATCATTATTCCACTTATAGTATTCGTTGATTATGAGAATCAATATCGAATATAAGTAGATACAATTTTCTTTGTAATTTATGTTCAATGTCGACTGATTTGGGATTTGTTGTGAATCGTATCTTCAATAATATCATTCTTGAAACCCAATGAGATTGAGTTATGGAAATTCATATCGTAATTTGAGGATTTAATCAAATATTTGATTTGAGGAAATTTAAGGTAAGGAATTTTGAAGAAAGTATAATCTTTTAGCTAAGATTAAAGAATTGAATGTTGGGAAATCGATTTATTTGGAACTATGGTTGAAATATGGATTAAGGGTTTTCAAAGGAAACTAGATTTTTGGTAACAAGTTATCAACCGGAAAATTAATTAAGGCTTTGAGGCTAAATTATCTTTGATTTAAGGGATGTGTTTTAAAAGAGAAAATTTAAAATATGGATTTTGTAATAATTTGGGATAGGTTTAAAGAAGTTTAATTTGACAAAATCCAAGATGAAAGGAGATTTGGTTGAAAGCCTGTGTGTTTTATAATTGTGTTTTTTAAATTGAGCTTATTATTTGGAAAGACCGGGATCAGATGTATGTTCGAAAACCATTCCAAATTATAATACGACGTTGTGGAGCAAATGAAGACGTTGAAGACGGTTTTGAAAACCGGGAACCTTCATATCGTAATGATGACTTGTTGAATGTCTTAAATATGTAGCTCCCATTTGTAGTTGGATTTTATATCAGCTAAGTGGAAAGAAGCCCAAACGTATGCGAAGGAATTCCAGATTTGTAGTTTCGTTCAGACCCAGAATGGACTTGTATGGATTGTATGTCTGACATTGTAATTGACTGCGTAGCACTGATCTCTGTTAAATATATATCTACTTGGTGGCGGAGAATTTATTCTCTTGCTTAACATCCTTCTCTAAGATGTATGAGCTTAGAGGTTATATATTGATAGAAATCAGTGATGCGATGTGAATGGACAATGTGGCATACTTAAGTTATGTGGTGAGCTATGGATGATCAAAGCATGGTTTAAATAAGCATAGCTTTGTGTATATCGTGACCTCGGCAAGCCTCACACCCCGATAGATATCCAAAATAGGAATAAATGCAGCAAAATTATGGGGTGTTGTCTCCTTCTAGATAAAAGGTGTGCTATGGTATGGAGCCTAGGTATTAATCTATGTGGTAAAATCATCTACTTTTGTGGTTGTTGTTAGCGCATGCTCGGAAAGGTCAGTAACGACCAGGAGATGACAAAATCAGGCGTACTCTAATTTACCTAGTTACAGAGGTAACCCGGCCTTGTGTTGGAAGAGGAGCATCACTGTTGATCTTCGGACATCCCTCTAGAGGTGTTCAAAATTCAGTTCAGAAGGAAGTTCCTTTGCCTGGTCATTGTTGGAAACCCAATCTCTGCTACGAGCCCGTACGATTTTGATTGTATACCATACATCAGTATAGTATATGGTACCTATACTGGCTAGGATTGATACATTTACTTTCGAAATTGTTTTCACACTATATTATAGTATTGAAAGAGGATTTTCACGTATCAAGCATTTTTGACTGCATAAGGAGAAACCTTGCCCATGTGTGCGTGTGTGCCACGTGACCTTTTGTTAGTTTCATTTTTCAAAAAGTCATTGCAAATTTCTATGCACGGGTATTCACATGGAGTAAACTCGTTCCACATTAGCCGCGTGGTCCGGTGAATTACCTAACTTTAAAATTAACCCTAAAGATAACTGTTTTGAGTTCTCACACCAGCCCTATGACTGACCTGTTGTTTATTGTTAACACATCTAAACTCTGGGTGCCCATAATTTTTGCACGGGCAGCTTAGTAGTTTGGTTCGCAAATTTAGTCTTGGAGTTGATTGGAGCGGGATGGTGGTTTAGCTGGAGCTGTTCTTAGAGCATGCATATTCTTCCACTGAGTTTAGTATCTCTTCCGCTGTGTAATCGATATACTATGATGTATCTCTCATAACTCTGATGTAATATTATTGTAAGATAATGGAAATTTCTTTTTATTTTGTGCAAATGTGTAAGTACCCCTAACAATCCGTCTTTATTAATGGTTTAAGTAAGTATAATTATCGGCAAAAACTCGGCAAAAAGTTGGGTCATTACAGGCGGTTTAAGCAAAAAAATTGTTTCTTGGTTTTCGAACTACGTTTATGATCCCACAAATGATGTGGTCGATAAAGGACTGAAATATTTAGCATTAGGATCGAAAAAAATTAAAACGTATCCAATATTTTCGTTAATGGATATACATTTAACACCAAAGAATATGGTGTTGAAAATTTAACAAAAACTACCGTTGTATTTGTTAAGGCAGTAATGATCCTAGTAATCATATAAATGATTTTTATGGTGTGTTAACCTAGATTTTACAATTGATATATTTTACAAGACTCGCAGAAGAATTTTTTCATTTAAATGCAACTGGTCAGTAATGTTTCAAGTTCTAGTATTAGCATACAACCAAATTATATTCTTTTAAAAATAAAACATACCTCGCGATATCAAAAGTACGATCTTTTTGAACTAACCAAACAAACTCTACAAATTTATTACACCCCTTATCCATCTCTAAAATGAGATAAAGCAGATTGGTCTACACTTTTTAAAACAAAAGGTAAGATTTACATTTGATGGAATGAATATTCCAGATGAGTAAGCCTATCAATCAGATATCGAGGAAAATGTTGAAATAACAATTGTAGATGATCAAACTAATTATGGAAACGATAAGTCAAATTTATTAGTCGAAGCATTAGAGACTGTAGATGAAAATGATATAGAACACGAGACCGAGTCCGAATCAGAAAATGACAAGGATTGAGTAATATCTGGTAATTTTTGCAATTATACACGTTATTTTTCTTTAATACTAGTTTAAAACATTCAATCACAAACAAGTGTAAATTCATGCACACAACACATAGAGAACGATGCATAGCATGTATTTGTTAATGATTCATCATATCATAATTATTATGAATTATACATATGTCCTAACATAATAAGAGGATATATATATAACGGTATTATGTATGGATCTTGACGTCGTAGCTCTTCTCCCTCGGGTGGTGAGAGTAGTGGTGAGCCACTAGCTCGTCCAGTCATATAATCGCAACCCAAGACTGTAATGTCCTGTATTTTCAGCGATACAATAATTGATTTATTTAATTATTTAAATATGGATTTAGAGATTTAATGGTTGTTTAATTAAATAATATTGAATATTTAATTAATATAAATAATAGAATAATATATTTATTTTCGAAATAGTCGGAAATAGTGGAATTCACAATATGGGGTGAATTGGATTATTCAAAATATATAATTCAATTTATATTTGAATTATAATCAAAAATATATTATTTAAATGATGTTAGAAAATATAATTTAATTATAATCGAGCTCGAAATGGAGCGGTAGTTCGTAATTTGGCGATTCGAACTTTAAACGAATATACAGAATCCGTTTTAAGCCGGATTTCTGTGAAATAAGAAACGTTCGGAGGTGGTGAAGTATATTTTCCTAATGGAAGAGAAAAATTGGAATTTCGTTGTGTAGATTTTGAGTTATGTCCAAATCAAATTTTAAAATAGTTGCAATGGAATTCCTTTATAATTTATAGCGATATATAAAAGGAATTTCATTATAAATCGAATATCGATTTAATCGAGGTTTGGAATATCGAGTTGTAAATCCATATATATTTATTCTGGAGCTGTACGGTATTCTATTGTGAATATATACGATAATATTTATTTATAAATATTTAATTTAATTATTTTTAAATATATTTATATATTTAAAAGGGTTATTTAGAGCTTTAAAAATAGCCAGTTTTGCAAATGACATCTGTTTTCGATAAAACTAATTTTGTTGGATCCGCAATATTAAATTATTGTTAGATTTCAATTTTTATGATTTTTGAAGTCAGTGTGTGGCCGTACGGATTTTTAATGTGAAAAATAGTCAATATTTTGATGGTTAAAAATACGCTGTGTGAGCAAACAGAGTCGAAATTCGACGAAACCAGTTTCATTGGGCCCGTAGTGTCAAACTCTAGTTGTATGTCCATTTTCATGATTTTTGAATGTTGTATGTGATCACACGAATTTTTAAATGCCAAACAGAATTAACGATTCAATAAAATTGAATATAAAAATAGAATAAAAAAATACTTAACTAACCTATAAATATCATCCTAACTTCCTAAACCAAGACAGAATTTTCTGTGGTCAAAAAGTGTGGTTGTCATCTCCTTCTACCACCAAAGGATTTCGATCCTTATAAATTCAAATCAGAATCAAATAAAAATCCATAAATCATTATACATATGGATTTGAACTCCTGTGATGCCACTCTTCATTTTCATATAAGTTTAGTTGCGCTTGATACCATTTCCGTTCTTGGTCTTTCTCGTACATGAGTCTGGGGCTGGGATTTTAGAGACGATCGAGAATTAATGGAAGAAACAAGTACCGTAGTTGTTATTGTGGTAGAGAGCTGTTGCATTTGTGAAGTTCTGGGTCGATTTGGGGTCAAAAGAGTTCGGTTGTTTTTACTGTGTTTGTGGGATTTGGGTTTCAACGAAAATAAAGGAAATGATGCGAGCTTATCGAAATGGGTATAGGGTGTTGATATTTTGGACAAGGAGTAGTTAGATGGTCTTCGCGTTGAAAGCCGTAGAGTAATATTGGAGAAAGGGAGAGGTAAATATCAACAGTGGCCATTAGAAAGGAGCAGCGTGTGTTTGGAGAAGGTGCGTGACCGAGTTAAATGAAAAGGGAGTGGAATGGAAGAGGAGTAGAAGAGGGGATTTGTAGTGATTTTGGTTGATTTTTGTGTGAAGTGTTCAAGGAGAAAGGGGAGATCGAAATAGTTGAAAATTGTTGTGAAATGTTTCTTGAGATTGCGTTCAATTTTGGGAGAAAGACAAAGAACTATTCAGCTGGGTTTAAAGTGTTCATGGGCCAAGTAGGAAGGGTGAGCCCAATTAGATTTTAAATAAATACAAAGTTGCATATACAATGTGTATATTAACTTAGAAAATATATAACTTTGTCATATGTGATCAAAAATCAACAAAACAAGATTCGTTAGGATCGTATGGACTGTGGCTACAGATTGGAACTGACTGGGAGTGGATTGGAGTCGTTATGATTTATTGCAAAATAAATTGTACGTCTGAATCCAGTGATGGTTATCGTTATTAACGACAACCGTCCAATGTGAGTAAAACTCACCAACTCTATCAGTTCATATTTTTATAACGTATTTTTAGAACTGATAAATGATGATTAATATCTATGTGTTGACTGTTTGATTGAATTGCTGATTGATTGTTTGAAATTATAGATAACGATATATATAAAAATCGTTAATCAAATATTGATTCTGTTTATCACAATATTTCATATCGAAATGAAATCGATGTTATTATATTATTTTAACATCTATGGATGCAGGGAAACAAGTTGGAGGGATCCAACTGGATTCCTCAAATATTATTAATGTTTGTTTTCATATATCTTGTGATATATGACGTGATATATAATCTGTTGTTGATTATGTGTATTTGGATGAGATTGATCATGGTAATTGGGTATTTTAAATACCATAAGAAATACTGGAATGTGATAAGCGGATTTTCAAAGTGTATTTTGAAAATAAATTATTTATATAAAATCAATGGATTTTATATATAAAAGGAAAAGGGTTTTTTAATAGGAAAATATTTTATAAAATCAAAGAACAAATATAAAAGGAAAATATTTTATAAAATCAAAGAACAAATATAAAAGGAAAATATTTGTGAAACAATTATAAAAGGAAAATATTTGTGAAACAAATATAAAAGGAAAATATTGGTAAAACAACTAGAAAAGGAGATATTTGTAAACCATTTACAAATAGATTTGAAAAGGAGATATTTGTAAACCATTTACAAATAAAATAGATAAAGGAAATATTTGTGAAAACAAATAGAAAAGGAAGTATTTGTAAAACATTTACAAATATAATTGAAAAGGAAATATTTGTAAAACATTTATAAATAGATTATAAAAAGAAATATTTATTTAGAAAATAAATAGAATTATAAAGGAAATATTTATTTAGAAAATAAATAGATTATAAAAGGAAATACTTGAAAAATGAATAGAATTGTATAAAAAGAGAATTTTACACTAGGAAGGTTTAGACCCGTGCTTCGCACACAGGTATAACAGAATATGAATTAAAAGTGAATATTTAAGAGAAATCTGTTTTAACAGATAAAGTAAGAAGATTAATTTATAAATAAGGTTTTATAAATTAAGTAAAATATTTATCATTGGATAAATAGAATATATAAGTCAGGACTTATATAGAGAAGTAAGAATCGATTTCAACATCAATATTTGAAACTGAATATGGAAGTAGGGTTAATCAGTTAGAGTTAATCAGTTAGAGTTAAGCAGTTAGAGTTAATCAGTTAGAGTTAATCAGTTAGAGTTAAGCAGTTAGGGTTAACCAGTTAGAGTTAACCAGTTAGACTTAATCAGTTAGAGTTAAGCAGTTAGAGTTAAGCAGTTAGAGTTAATCAGTTAGAGTTAATCCATTAGAGTTAAATTGAACAAGAGTTATTCAAATAGAGTTAATCAAGTTAGAGTTAGTCGAGTATTAGTAAATTGAATATTAGTTATTCTAAAGGAGTTATCGAATTGTAACGACCCGCATTCTACGCATCAAAGGATCGTAGAATATTTATTTCTATCACATACGAAGTAGTATGGTCATGTAACTTTGGGAGACGACTATTGGGGTCATTTCCCATGTTCATGATTTTTCCCGATTTTTAAATGACCATTTTACCCCTAGTTGGCACTGTTTTGTCCATAACTTTTGACTGGAAAGGAATTTTGACCTGAAACCACTTCCATTAGCTCCGGATGATGGTTTCTCTTTCCGTAGAGTGGTCACATTAGCCAAACGGACTCACCGTTTGGGAGATATGGCTGAAACAAGTTTCAGATGGTGAAAAACAGCTTAATTGGGCTTAACCGGGTGATTAGCAGCTAGGCCCAGAGGGGAATTTCGGGTTTAGAGGTATAGGAGGACTGATTAGGGTTAGGTTATCACTTTCATTTCAGTTTTGAGCCGCCACAAACCTTCTTGAGACCTTAGTAATGGCTTCCATCCTCTAAAACCACTCCAAAACACATTTTTAGTGAAGATTAAGCCTAAACTACATCAAAGCAAGGCCAAATAGCAACAAAGCAAGGTTGGAGCTGCTGCTATACATAGGAATTCGACCCAAACAGAGAGTATTTCAGATTTGGTGTTTCATTTGTGGCCAAGGTGAGTGATTTGCATAGTTTTTGCACTAATTACGGTGATTAAGGGTAGTTAGTGAAGATTAGCGAATTTATACGTAAATAAATTCTGGAAAAATTCTTAAAATTCTAAAATAATGTTTTAAGGCTCTGTTAGAAATTTGGGTTAATTTCGATGTGTTTTGCTAATCGTATGCTTAAACATGATTAAGAGGGATTATAGGAAAATGTGAGGTTTTAGCCACTTTTGATCCATTTTGGTTCATTTGAATTGTTGTTAGGTGTTTGTGGTTGTTCTTACATGTTGTTATGACTATTTGACATGAATTGTGATTGATTAGAATAGTTAGATTTGTCAAAAACGTCGTCGGACAGCGTAAACAAGTTGCTGGAAAAGTCGTAGAAAGTTGTGCAGGGCTTCGGATCGGATCGGATGGGGGCTCGGATCGGATATGTGGACTGGGCAAGAAACCCGACCCGAACCGGAGTTTGGCATATAGGAGGCTTGGCAAGAAGGAAGGTCGTTTGCTTAGAGTTGGAGTGAAAAGGGGATCGGATCGGAAGGATAAATGGAGGCCAGATCGGATCAACTTGGAGACGCAGGGCTCGGATCGGAAGTAAACGTTTGGGAGAACTAGCAAGAGGGAAGGCCACGCGGATCAGATGGCAAGGAGGGATCGGATCGGAATACGTGAAGAAATGAGAGAGCGGATCGGAGCACTGGAAGGAAGGACACCCGACCCAACCCGGAGGAGGACACCGACCCGACCCGAAGTGGGGTATCCGACCCGAACCGATGAAGGTGATGACTACCGACCCGAACCGATGAAGGTGATGACTACCGAACCGAACAGAATTCTAGGACTGTTAATGCGCGACAACTCTTCTGAAGACCCACTCCAATTCGACCAAACCCGAGATGCAAAGGAAGTCCAAATGAGAAGTTAGAGCTTAAGATTCAGATGGGAATCAACGAGTTCGCTTCATGGTTGGGCTTTGCTGCGGGACGCGTGCCAAGGAGTTATCGACGTCTATAGCTTTGGACTACTATGGTAGGAGGTACGAAGACGGATTCAGGGCCATTATGGCATCGGTAGAACCAAGGGCTACGATCAATGAAATGGGTCATTGAAATGTTTGGTCATGACTCCATATGTTTAGCTTGGTCATAGCAGGGTTTCTACAAGTCGGGATTCGTCGTTACCTCAGTTTGTCTAGTGTTCCAAAGTGGTAGATATCGTATGCTTTACGCACTGAGTGAGAGATGTGAGGATGGTTGCTATGGATGATTTGTTTGCTATCATTGTGACATGCACACCCCACCCCCGTATTCTTACACTATTTATTATGGCACCTTGGAGTATTGTACGGTATGTGGTACTAACTCTTTGGTTGTAGGTCCAGGTTCAGGTATGGTTTAGTATACCTGTTATTACTCTGTTTAGATGCTTATCGCTCATACCAGGCTTTATGTCTGACCCAGAGTTTTATGTCTCTTCTTATTACTTTGGGTGCTCACACGAGCAGACTAGAGACAGGTTAGCTGGTGATGCACGGGTAGATGATCCGGAGACGAGCAGGAGGCTTCCACGTAATATATATAGTATTCTCCCTGTATTGTTGAAGATCACTGCTTGGGCATTGGTGGTGCATCTTCTACTTTAGTTTTCTTTTGTTAGAGACAGTAAATTTGGAAAGTTGTAATAAGCTGTATTTGGATTTCCGCTGCTCTGATGTTGACATTGATTATTAGTTATCAGCTTATGCACTGTCTCGCCTGTTTTATGTCAAGTATGTTATTATTATATTTTATTCCATGCGCTGTGAGACATTCTACAGGTTCTTTGATTAGTTCATTCTCTTCTTTCCTTTCTTATGACGACCGTCTTGTGCTAGTCGGGCATGTGTACAGCGCACTTTTGGAGGAAATGCAGGATGGTGCGGGGCGGGCCGTCACACTTGGTATCAGAGCTCTAGGTTGCGTAGTTAACCTAGGGGAGTTATCAGGGAGAGATAATATACGTATACGAGAGAGCGTATTTGTGATTACTTTGGTTTTTAAAAGCTATATATATATATACTATTACTAGTATATGGATGAAGTCGTACTGCACTAGCACTACTATGGGGTCGTTAATCGTTTCCTTTTTCAGATTGACGATGTACCGATATACTAGAGGTGCTGGTAGGGGGGCCAATAATGGGAATGCTGCTGACATGAAGACGATGTTTACTGACCTCATGAGAGAGATGCTTAGAGATGTGCAGAGGGCAGCTCCCAATGGTGGAAATGGTGGTGGTCCAATAGTGCAGGCGCCGAGGGTCGACTTCGCCAAGCTAAACAAGGATTATACTAGCCTTGGTGGGAAGCCGTTTCACGGAACGGAGTCGGCCACAGATGTTCAGGATTGGTTGGATAGTTGCGAACGTATCTTCGAGGATTTGGGTATCGAGGATGCGATGAAGAGAAAGCTAGCGTCCCGTCAGCTGCAAGGGCGGGCAATGAATTGGTGGAATGCTATAAAGGCAGCTACTCCCGAAGATCAGATTACTTGGGAGCAGTTTAAAGCTCGCTTTAGCGAGAAGTTCATTCCAGCTGCTCAGAAGTCAGTGCTGTTTAAGAAATTCTTGGAGCTCAACCAGAATGGCAGAGCTGTCTCGGAGTACATTGCTGAATTCGACACTTTGTCAAAGTATGGGTTATCTCTTATTGATACTGCCGAGAAGAAGAATGAGAAATTCATAACTGGGTTAGATCAGTATTTAGGGGAAAGGCTTATTAACCACATCGATGAGACGTTTGAGTCGATTGTGGGGAAAGCATTAAGATCAGAGAGTCTCTACCCTAAGCCGAAGACTGAGGTTGCATCCGCAGATGAGCCGAAGCCACAAGCAAGTGGTGGAGGCAAGGGTGGTTCCCAGAATAAAAGAAAGCAGAGTCAGACTAAGGATGGCCAGAAGAAAAAGAATAAACAAGATGTTGAGTGCTTCAGCTGTGGTAAGAAGGGCCATTATGCTAGTAATTGCCGGGCCAAGCCAGCGGATAGGAAGTGCTTCAACTGTGGCCAAATGGGACATCACAAGGACAAGTGTCTGCAACCCCCTAAAGAAAAGCAAATGGTGAAAGCATACGCAATTAATGCTATTCCTTCTTCGTCGAATGCCCCAACTGCGGCGGAGAAGGGAAAGAATGTCGTCATTCAAGGTATGCTTTCTGTTTATGATGTTCCTGTTAGAGTTTTGTTTGATACCGGAGCTTCCAGTTCTTTCATATCTAGTGACCTGGTAGATAGGTTGGGATTGGAGCCCGAGATTGTCGATAGACCTTTAGTAGTGACGAACCCGATTGGTGGTTCTACTAGCCTTAGCATGATTTGTCGCAATGTGGTCTTATCGAGTCATGGATGCATGTTTGTTTGTGATTGCTTTGTTTTGGGCTTTACTGGGTTTGGCATTATTTTGGGAGTAGATTGGCTCCAAAGATACGGGGTGGTGGTAGACTGTGAGGGCTTGTTGGCGACAGCTAGAGCGGATGATGGGCGGAGGATAGTGTTTGGTGGTCTACCCAGTAAGGGGGTATTGGCTAGTTTTCTAAACTCCCTCGACATTCCGCATAGTGAGTTGTCAGGTTTGCCCGTGGTTGGCCAGTATCCGGATGTTTTCGAAGAAGTGACCGGACTTCCACCACACCGAGAGATTGAGTTTCGTATTGATTTGGTAAAGGATGCCAGGCCTATAGTGATGCCACTTCGTCGTATGGCACCAAGAGAGCAGCGAGAGCTCGAGGTACAAGTCAGCGATCTTTTGAAGAAGGGATTTATCAGAAGGAGTGTCTCTGAATGGGGAGCACCAGTTGTGTTTGCTACCAAGGCGGATGGTTCCCTTCGTTTGTGTGTAGACTACCGCGAGTTGAACAAGGTGACGAGGAAGAATAAGTATCCTCTCCCGCGGATAGATGATTTGTTCGATCAGTTGAGTGGCGCGAGAGTGTTCTCCCAGTTGGATCTCGCGACAGGTTTTCATCAGCTTAGAGTGGAAGCTGAGAGTATAGCTAAAACGGCATTTCGAACGCCGTCTGGATTTTATGAATGGTTGGTTATGCCATTTGGGCTGACTAATGCCCCGGCATATTTTGTGGATCTTATGAATAGGGTATTCAGAGATCAGTTGAATAAGTCTGTTCTTGTGTTCGTGGATGATATTTTGGTTTACTCAAGGAACGAGGAAGAACACAAGGAACATTTGAGGACAGTGATGGAGGTGTTGAGGAAACACCAATTGAAAGCAAAGTTTTCTAAGTGTCACTTCTGGAGGAAGGAAGTGAGATTCTTGGGCCATGTTGTTTCAGAAAATGGTATCGCCGTGGATCCTGCTAAGGTGGCTACGGTGCAAGATTGGTCTACGCCCAAGAATGCAACAGACGTAAGAAGTTTCTTGGGATTAGCGGGATATTATCGTAAGTTTATCCAAGGCTTCTCCAAGATAGCAGCACCGTTGACTCAGTTGACAAAGAAGAATCAAGCTTTTGTTTGGAACGAAAGGTGCGAGGATGCATTCAAGAGTCTAAAAGAAAAGTTGACAAGTGCACCAGTGTTAGTCATTCCCAAGGGGAGTGAAGAGATGACGGTATATACAGATGCTTGTGGTACCGGACTAGGTGCTGTGTTGATGCAGGGTGGTAGGGTTGTAGCTTATGCAAGCAGGCAACTGAAACCGCATGAGAAGAGGTATCCTATCCATGATTTGGAATTGGCAGCAATCGTATTCGCATTGAAGATGTGGAGACATTATCTCTTGGGAGAAAGATTCGAGCTGTTTACTGATCATAAGTCGCTGAAGTATCTTTTCTCTCAAAAGGATTTGAATCTTCGTCAGCAGAGGTGGTTAGAGTTCTTAGCTTCATATGATTTCGACATCGCATATACACCGGGAAAGGGCAATGCCGTAGCCGATGCGTTGAGTCGAAGACATGCCAGTTTAGGGGCTATGTTCCTTGAATGGAAGCAACTGGAGTATATCGCGGGGTTTGATTTCAGACCAAAGTGCGAATTGGACCCAGAAATGTTAGCAAGTTTGACGATCAGACCCACTTTAATTGAGCGGATCGGCTCTAGTCAGAGGGACGATCCTAACCTATTGGAAATCATCTCCAAGTTAGAGATGGGTATCGATGAGGAGATGAGCAAGTATGGGCTTGATCAAGATGGATGGCTTAGAAAGAATGGAAAGCTCGTTGTACCCAATGTCAATGGATTGAGAGATGAAGTGCTTAGAGAATGTCATCACTCAAAACTGACTATACACCCCGGTGGTAATAAGATGTATCAAGACATGAGACAGACTTACTACTGGGAAGGGATGAAAAGAGACGTTGGGGAGTTTATATCCAAATGCGTAAATTGTCAGCTAGTTAAAGCCGAGCAAAAGAAGCCTAGTGGGTTGTTACAGCCATTAGAAATTCCTGAATGGAAATGGGAGCAAGTCTCGATGGATTTCATTGATGGTTTACCAAGGACTAGATCGGGACATGATAGCATTTGGGTGATTGTGGACCGATTAACCAAATGTGCAAGATTTATACCAGTCAGATCGACCAGAACGGCAGCTAAGTTAGCAGAATTGTATATGAAGTGGGTAGTGAGATTCCATGGAGTACCTAAAAGCATTGTGAGTGACCGAGACCCGTTGTTCACTAGTGGGTTTTGGAAGAGCTTACAAGAAGCTCTAGGGTCAGAGTTACATCTCAGTACCGCATATCATCCTCAGACCGACGGTTAGACGGAGAGGGTGAATCGTATTTTGGAAGATCTCTTGAGAGCATGTATATTGGATTTTGGTGGATCATGGGATGACCATTTGCATCTAGTAGAGTTTGCATATAATAATAGCTACCAATCCAGTATCGGTATGGCTCCGTTTGAAGCTTTGTACGGAAGACCATGCAACTCACCATCATGTTGGATAGAGACTAGCGAGAAGTTTATGCTTGGACCAGAAGTGGTGAGGGAAACTTCAGATAAAATCAAGACCATTCAACAACGAATGAAGGCTGCCCAAGATAGGCAGAAGAGTTATGCTGATAAGAGGAGGAGAGACTTAAAATTTTCCGTTGGCGACTTGGTGTTTGTCAAGATTTCTCCGTTGAAGAGCGTAATACGATTTGGCAGGAGAGGCAAGTTGGCACCAAGATTCGTTGGCCCATTCCCTGTTCTCGAACTAGTCAGGAATTTGGCATATAGAATTGACTTACCAGAGAAGATGGCGGGAGTTCACAATGTATTTCATGTTTCCCAACTAAGGAAGTTCGTTCACGACTCAGGTATGACTATTTCACCTGATCAGTTAGAGGACTTCGAAGTAGAACCCGAGGCGGTTGGGAACCGCAAGCCGGCCCGTATTGTCGAGCACGACATGAAGCAACTTCGAAGGAAGGCGGTGAAGCTAGTCAAGGTACAGTGGAGCGAGGACGAGAGTGATTGTACTTGGGAGACAGAGGAGGACATTAGGAAGAGACACCCAGAACTCTTTGCCTGGTAAGATTTTGACTTCGATTTAGTTTTCCGCATGCTAGGATAGGCTTGTTTGCTTGTTTTGCATGTTTGATTGTCGTACGTGGCTGTTAGGCATGCGGGATCCTTTGTATGTTTTGGGTTAAGGAATTTCAGGGACGAAATTTCTTAAGGGGGGGAGAGTGTAACGACCCGCATTCTACGCATCATAGGATCGTAGAATATTTATTTCTGTCACATACGAAGTCGTATGGTCATGTAACTTTGGGAGACGACTATTGGGGTCATTTCCCATGTTCATGATTTTTCCCGATTTTTAAATGACCATTTTACCCCTAGTTGGCACTGTTTTGGCCATAACTTTTGACTGGAAAGGAATTTTGACCTGAAACCACTTCCATTAGCTCCGGATGATAGTTTCTCTTTCCGTAGAGTGGTCACATTAGCCAAACGGACTCACCGTTTGGGAGATATGGCTGAAACAAGTTTCAGATGGTGAAAAACAGCTTAATTGGGCTTAACCGGGTGATTAGCAGCTAGGCCCAGAGGGGAATTTCGGGTTTAGAGGTATAGGAGGACTGATTAGGGTTAGGTTATCACTTTTATTTCAGTTTTGAGCCGCCACAAACCTTCTTGAGACCATAGTAATGGCTTCCATCCTCTAAAACCACTCCAAAACACATTTTTAGTGAAGATTAAGCCTAAACTACATCAAAGCAAGGCCAAATAGCAACAAAGCAAGGTTGGAGCTGCTGCTATACATAGGAATTCGACCCAAACAGAGAGTATTTCAGATTTGGTGTTTCATTTTTGGCCAAGGTGAGTGATTTGCATAGTTTTTGCACTAATTACGGTGATTAAGGGTAATTAGTGAAGATTAGCGAATTTATATGTAAATAAATTCTGGAAAAATTCTTAAAATTCTAAAATAATGTTTTAAGGCTCTGTTAGAAATTTGGGTTAATTTCGATGTGTTTTGCTAATCGTATGCTTAAACATGATTAAGAGGGATTATAGGAAAATGTGAGGTTTTAGCCACTTTTGATCCATTTTGGTTCATTTGAATTGTTGTTAGGTGTTTGTGGTTGTTCTTACATGTTGTTATGACTATTTGACATGAATTGTGATTGATTAGAATAGTTAGATTTGTCAAAAACGTCGTCGAACGGCGTAAACAAGTTGCTGGAAAAGTCGCAGAAAGTTGTGCAGGGCTTCGGATCGGATCGGATGGGGGCTCGGATCGGATATGTGGACTGGGCAAGAAACCCGACCCGAACCGGAGTTTGGCATATAGGAGGCTTGGCAAGAAGGAAGGTCGTTTGCTTAGAGTTGGAATGAAAAGGGGATCGGATCGGAAGGATAAATGGAGGCCAGATCGGATCAACTTGGAGACGCAGGGCTCGGATCGGAAGTAAACGTTTGGGAGAACTAGCAAGAGGGAAGGCCACGCGGATCAGATGGCAAGGAGGGATCGGATCGGAATACGTGAAGAAATGAGGGAGCGGATCGGAGCACTGGAAGGAAGGACACCCGACCCGACCCGGAGGAGGACACCGACCCGACCCGAAGTGGGGTATCCGACCCGAACCGATGAAGGTGATGACTACCGACCCGAACCGATGAAGGTGATGACTACCGAACCGAACAGAATTCTAGGACTGTTAATGCACGACAACTCTTCTGAAGACCCACTCCAATTCGACCAAACCCGAGATGCAAAGGAAGTCCAAATGAGAAGTTAGAGCTTAAGATTCAGATGGGAATCAACGAGTTCGCTTCATGGTTGGGCTTTGCTGGGGACGCGTGCCAAGGAGTTATCGACGTCTATAGCTTTGGACTACTATGGTAGGAGGTACGAAGACGGATTCAGGGCCATTATGGCATCGGTAGAACCAAGGGCTACGATCAATGAAATGGGTCATTGAAATGTTTGGTCATGACTCCATATGTTTAGCTTGGTCATAGCAGGGTTTCTACAAGTCGGGATTCGTCGTTACCTCAGTTTGTCTAGTGTTCCAAAGTGGTAGATATCGTATGCTTTACGCACTGAGTGAGAGATGTGAGGATGGTTGCTATGGATGATTTGTTTGCTATCATTGTGACATGCACACCCCACCCCTGTATTCTTACACTATTTATTATGGCACCTTGGAGTATTGTACGGTATGTGGTACTAACTCTTTGGTTGTAGGTCCAGGTTCAGGTATGGTTTAGTATACCTGTTATTACTCTGTTTAGATGTTTATCGCTCATACCAGGCTTTATGTCTGACCCAGAGTTTTATGTCTCTTCTTATTACTCTGGGTGCTCACACGAGCAGACTAGAGACAGGTTAGCTGGTGATGCACGGGTAGATGATCCGGAGACGAGCAGGAGGCTTCCACGTAATATATATAGTATTCTCCCTGTATTGTTGAAGATCACTGCTTGGGCATTGGTGGTGCATCTTCTACTTTAGTTTTCTTTTGTTAGAGACAGTAAATTTGGAAAGTTGTAATAAGCTGTATTTGGATTTCCGCTGCTCTGATGTTGACATTGATTATTAGTTATCAGCTTATGCACTGTCTCGCCTGTTTTATGTCAAGTATGTTATTATTATATTTTATTCCATGTGCTGTGAGACATTCTACAGGTTCTTTGATTAGTTCATTCTCTTCTTTCCTTTCTTATGACGACCGTCTTGTGCTAGTCGGGCATGTGTACAGCGCACTTTTGGAGGAAATGCAGGCTGGTGCGGGGCGGGCCGTCACACGAATAATAGTTATTCGAAAGGAGTTATCAAATATTAGTTATTCGAAAGGAGTTATCGAAAATAGTTTATTCAAATAGAGTTAAAGGAGTAATCTAATATAGTTTATTCGAAAGGAGTTATCGAATATTAGTTATTCGAAAGAGAGTTATCGAATATTGGTTATTCGAAAGAGAGTTATCGAATATTGGTTATTCGAAAGAGAGTTATCGAATATTGGTTATTCGAAAGAGAGATTTTCGAATATTAGTTATTCGAAGGGAGTTAATCGAATATAGTTTATTCGAATAGAGTTAAAGGAGTTAATCGAATATAGTTTATTCGAATAGAGAGAAAAGAAGATTATCGAATATAGTTTACTCGAAAGAGAGATTTTCGAATATTAGTTATTCGAAGAGAGTTAATCGAATATAGTTTATTCGAAAAGGAGTTATCGAATAGAGATTATTCGAAAGAGAATTATACGTTGAATTCGATTATATCGAATTGGGGAAAGTACTACTCACTTTCCATTTTTAATCAACATTTATTTATTCATTAATAAATTAATTATTTGTTTATTTATCCAAATTAATAAATAAAAGTTATATTGAAGTTATTATATTTCAGAAGCATGGGATTACAACCCTATTGTTAAAATCAAATGATATTCTGTAAAAGAAGTGGATTCGTAAATAGAATCCGAGAGTTATGTAAGGAAGTTTGTTAAAGATTTAAAGGGTCAATTTTGTCTATTTCGAGGTTAGAAATGTTGTTCATTTAAGGTCTGAGAGGTAGCTATACCCCAACTTGATTGTCTTCGTTTTTAACTAAGGAATGGTTAAGGTTCGATAGTGAAGGAGTTAATTGAATTTAGTTAATAAGTGTTAATGGTTCGATGTTTTATTGAAACATATTTTTAAATCCAAATGTAGGAGTTTTGGAAATGTTTTCCAAATAAAAATCAGAAATGTTTTATAATATAGAAAACAAGAAATGGAAATGTTTTCCAATGATTAATAACGTATATTTTGTAAATTTAGAAAATAAGGAAATGTTGCATATATGGAAACAGGAGATGAAAAATGAACTAAAGAGATAAATGTTAAATGATGTTTGATCGATATAATTTCCATCTGGGAATAATATCGTTGTTTGCACACGTGTTATTCTTTGATAGTTAACTCACCGACTATCGAGGTTTTTGACCATTTTTCCATTGTCAATATGGAGAGACCGGGATCAGAGATATTATCTGAAAACCACTCCGTATGGCATTAGCGTTGCCAATCAAATATGATGAAGATAATTGAAGACGGAGTTATGCAAGGGCTGTCCTGTTTACAGAATAGTGCCTTCGGTTTGTCCAGTCCCAGGACGACCTGTATGGAAGAATGTCTGACAGAGTATATTTAATGGATCGTGTAAGTTGATCTCTTCAAACGTATTTACGTTTGGTGGCGAGGAATTCATTTCGATTAGCTGTATACCCATTGTATTTTTTGGGAAATCAATTTGTGATTTGGCGGGTATGACGATGTGACATTCAAAGTGAATAATTGTGTGATCTGTCAGAGATAAGCGTGGCCTCTAGCCTTACAACCGGGAAATGACAAAAATCGGGCAGGCAACATGGCTAAGTGGTTGGCTGCCAAGTAGGGTGTATTATCACCTATCTAGAGATATTCACTTCATTCTTTAATTTATTCGATGATATCCCAATTGGGAAATGGTTGCTGATCCCAACCGTTGGTGATATACATTCGATACACTCAAGCGAAATGAGTGGTCGGTCATGTGTGGCCGGGTTGCAAGATGTTCTTGTTGAACCCAGTGTATTACTCTCTAGAGGTGCACTATCGGAAGGTGGTTCCATACCTTGTCATAGTTGGAAATCCATTATCCAATAAGTGCTCGTGGTTTTGATTGTAACTATATATGTAGAACGTGAGATGAAAGCGTTTCTGCTAGACGATTATTTAGTTTGGTTGATAGATATTATTATAATATCAAAGAGTTTTGATATAAAGTTTATCGTTTCTTTCAAAAGGATTTTGAAAGTTAAATCAAATGTTTTGGATTCTCATAAGGGAAAAACCCGTTCCGTTATACGGCGTGGTATTATGAGATACCGTTTAATTGCTCAAACTGTTTTAAACTGCTTTACTCACACCAGTCCCATGACTGACGTAGAGTTTGTTTTGTTTTGTTTTCCCTAAACTCTTGGGTGCCCAATTTTGTACGGACAGTCAAGTAGTCAGGATTTTACAGATATACTTGGAAAGTTTGGAGCAGGAGGCTTCAGGTTTATATAGCTATTGTTTATTCTGCTGTGTTGTAAGTGTTGTACTTTGATAATGTTATTGTATACATATACTGATTTTATTTCAAAGATATGTTATGTATTATATGTTGTTCATTCCGCTGTGAGATTCATGTTACTTTGATGTTGTATGTTCTTCTTCTTCTTCTATTCTAAGTTTCTATCTTATCTATTCTCACCGTCTAATTTCTTTCATGGACTATCCGGTGTTTTTGATGCTTGTATAGTCGACATAGTGTTGTATGCCGATATCCAGGATCGCAAATTCCCCGAGTCGTTACAGTGGTATCAGAGCTAAAGATTAAGTAATTATCTTGGCTCTGTGGCGTGACTCAGTAGAGATGGGGTTAGCAATACCCTAGATTGAGTTTGAGTGTATATATACGAGTGAACGTATTTGTTATTCAATATTAAATGGTTTTATGTTGTGGAGTTTTGTTGGTTGAATTGTTTATGGGTTCTGGTCGATCAGTTTGATCCACTGTATCGGTAGGGGTTTATAAACACTCGAATACGATAAACCGACCCAGTATGTTTTGAAAAGAGGGTAAATGAAATAATTTTACCCAAATTATATTTTGATATAAACAAAGTATAGATATTTGAAGTATTATAGTATATTGAATGTGTTGGTTGTGATTATAATCGAATAAGATTATAAAATGTGAAATGGTTATGTAAATAGCGAATCAGAATTCATAGAAGTGAAATACGTGAAATCAGATGAATTAAATCTGAATTTAAATCAGAATCGGAATTTAAACCCTGGAAGGTTATAAAAGTGTTTGTAAATGAATCTGGGTTAAATATATGAGAGTTTTAAAATCCTGGGGAGTTTTAAATTGTTTTAAAGCATTGTAAATGGTATTTTGAAATGAATTTCAAAATGGAAGTGTTTAGATATGGTTTTGAAAGTGATATAGTATTGAACTCACTTCGATAGCTGGAAATAGATTCCGATGATGATCATGACATCATCGGTGTTCATTTTCGAGTTGTAAGTGACGGATTACTACCAAAATTTTGTTTTCGAAATGTTTTACGAAAACAAGTTGTTTGAATTTCGGAAAGGATTGATTATTTTTGGAAAAGGCTAAGCTGTTTAAAAATTTCCAGAAACTAATTATTTGAATTAAAACAAATTAGACTTGAATTTGTAAAAAAAAATAGAAATAGAAATTGAATTGAAATTGGAAAAGCTAATTGGAATTAAATTGAAGTCGACTATGTGAAAATAGAATTGAATTGGAATATGTTGATATCGAGTAAGTTGGATTGATGTCGTAAGAATTTGGAATTGATAGTAGGATTTGAGTTCAGAATGGAAATTGTCTTAGTTTTAAGACAAAGGTTGGATATGAGGATAAAGTTGACTGGAGTTTGATTTGGGATGACATTGGTATATGCTGAATTAACAGCAGATGGAAGGGCTATAATAATATGCCCGACAAAAAGGTACCAGTTTATATTATATATGGGTTTGAGATTTTGATGAGTTGAATTGGCAAGCCGCTTGGCATTTTGATTTTCTTTTGGGTTGAAAAAGGCCTAGAGAGGCGAGTTGGAGTTTGAGCTATTGACTAGTACAAAGGAGGTGCTGGCGAAAATTTTCGAAAATTTAGGTGTTAGAAAATTTTCAGGATTTTTGAAAATTTTCGTTAATAAAAATGAATTAATATTTGATTGAAATTAATTGGTTCAGTGGAATTGAGGTTAATAAATAAACAAATAATTTTTAACCCAGTTAATAGGGTTTGTTTTCTACCTTAACAATTTCGAGGACGAAGTTATTTTAAGCGGAGAAGAATGTAATGTCCCGTATTTTCAGCGATATAATAATTAATTAATTTAACTATTTAAATATGGATTTAGAGATTTAATGGTTGTTTAATTAAATAATATTGAATATTTAATTAATATAAATAATAGAATAATATATTTATTTTCGAAATAGTCGGAAATAGTGGAATTCACAATATGGGGTGAATTGGATTATTCAAAATATATAATTTAGTTTAGATTTAAATTATAATCACGAATATATTATTTAAACGACCTTAGAATGTATAATTTATATTATAATTATAATCGAGCTCGAAATGGAGCGACAGTTCGTAATTTGGTGATTCGAACTTTAAACGAATAAACAAAATCCGTTTTAAGCCGGATTTCTGTGAAACAAGAAACGTTCGGAGGTGGTGAGGTATATTTTTCTAATGGAAGAGAAAAATTGGGATTTCGTTGTGTAGATTTTGAGTTATGTCAAAATCAAATTTTAAAATAGTCGCTATGGAACTCCTTTATAATTTATAGCGATATATAAAAGGAATTTCATTATAAATCGAATATCAATTTAATCGAGGTTTGGAATATCGAGTTGTAAATCCATATATATTTATTCTGGAGTTGTATGATATTCTATTGTGAATATATACGATAATATTTATTTATACATATTTAATTTAGCTATTTTTAAATATATTTATATATTTAAAAGGGTTATTTAGAGCTTTAAAAATAGCCAGTTTTGCGAACGACCTCTGTTTTCAACGAAACTAATTTTGTTGGATCTGCAATATTAAATTATTGTTAGATTTCAATTTTCATGATTTTGGAAGTTAGTGTGTGCCCGTACGGATTTTTAATGTGAAAAATAGTCAATATTTTGATGGTTAAAAATACGCTGTGTGAGCAAACGGAGTCGGAATTCGGCGAAACCAGTTTCGTTGTTTCCCTAGTGTCAAACTCTAGTTGTATGTCCATTTTAATGATTTTTGAATGTTGTATGTGATCACACAAATTTTTAAACGCCAAACAGAATTAACAACTCAATAAAACTGAATATAAAAATAGAATAAAAAATATTTAACTTACCTATAAATATCGTCCTAACTTCCTAAACCTAGACAGATTTTTCTGTGGTGAAAAAGTGTGGTCGTCATCTCCTTCTACCACTAAAGGATTTCGATCCTCATAAATTCAAACCAAAATCAAATAAAAATCCATAAATCATTATACTTACGGATTTGAACTCCTGTGATGCCACTCATCATTTTCATATAAGTTTAGTTGCGCTCGATACCATTTCCGTTCTTGGTCTTTCTTGTACGTGAGTCTAGGGCTGGGATTTTAGAGACAGCCGAGTATCAATGGAAGAAACAAGTACTGTAGTTGTTACTGTGGTAGAAAGTTGTTGCATTTGTGAAGTTTTGGGTCGATTTGGGGTCAAAAGAGTTCGATTGTTTTTACTGTGTGTGTGTGGGGGATTTGGGTTTCAACGCAAATGAAGGAAATGATGCGAGCTTATCGAAAAGGGTATAGGGTGTTGTTGTTTTGGACAAGGAGTAGTTAGATGGTCTTCGCGTTGAAAGTCGTAGAGTAATACTGGAGAAAGGGATAGGTAAATATCGACAGTGGCCATTAGAAAGGAGCAGCGTGTGTTTGGAGAAGGTGCGAGACCGAGTTAAATGAAAAGGGAGTGGAATGGAAGAGGAGTAGAAGAGGGGATTTATAGTGATTTTGGTTGATTTTGGTGTGAAGTGTTCAAGGAGAAAGTGGAGATCGAAATAGTCGAAAATTGCTGTGAAATGTTTCTTGAGCTCGCGTTCAATTTTGGGAGAAAGACAAAGAACTGTTCAGTCGGGTTTAAAGTGTTCATGAGCCAAGTGGGAAGGGTGAGCCCAATTAGATTTTAAATAAATACAAAGTTGCATATACAATATGTATATTAACTTAGAAAATATATAACTTTGTCATATATGATCGAAAATCAACAAAACAGGATCCGTTAGGATCGTATGGACAATGGCTACAGAATGGAACCAACTGGGAGTGGATTGGAGTCGTTACGATTTATTGCAAAATAAATTGTACGTCTGAATCAAGCGATGGTTATCTTTATTGACGACAACCGTTCAATGTGAGTAAAACTCACCAACTCTATCAGTTCATATTTTTATAACGTATTTTTAGAACTGATAAATGATGATTGATATCTGTGTGTTGACTGTTTGATTGAATTGCTGATTGCTAGTTTGAAATTATAGATAACGATATATATATATATATATATATATATATATATATATATATTGTTAATCAAATATTGATTCTGTTTATCAGAATATTTCATATCGAAATGAAATCGATGTTATTATATTGTTTTAACATCTATGGATGCAGGGAAACAGGTTGGAGGGATCCAACTGGATTCCTCAAATATTATTAATGTTTGTTTTCATATATCTTGTGATATATGACATGATATATAATTTGTTGTTGATTATGTGTGTTTGAATGAGATTGATCATGGTTATTGGGTATTTTAAATACCATAAGAAATACTGGAATGTGATAAGGGGATTTTCAAAGTGTATTTTGAAAATAAATTATTTATATAAAATCAATGGATTTTATGTATAAAAGGAAAAGGGTTTTATAAAAGGAAAATATTTAATAAAATTAAAGAATAGATATAAAAGGAAAATATTTTATAAAATCAAAGAATAAATATAAAAGGAAAATATTTGTGAAACAAATATAAAAGGAAAATATTTGTGAAACAAATATAAAAGGAAAATATTTGTAAAACAAATAGAAAAGGAGATATTTGTAAACTATTTACAAATAGATTTGAAAAGGAGATATTTGTAAACCATTTACAAATAGATTTGAAAAGGAGATATTTGTAAACCATTTACAAATAAAATAGATAAAGGAAATATTTGTGAAAACAAATAGAAAAGGAAGTATTTTTAAAACATTTACAAATAGAATTGAAAAGGAAATATTTGTAAAACATTTACAAATAGATTATAAAAAGAAATATTTATTTAAAATAAATAGAATTATAATGGAAATATTTATTTAGAAAATAAATAGATTATAAAAGGAAATACTTGAAAAATAAATAGAATTGTATGAAAAGAGAATTTTATAGTAGGAAGGTTTAGACCCGTGCTTCGCACACGGGTATAACAGAATATGAATTCAAAGTGAATGTTTAAGAGAAATCAGTTTTAACAGATAAAGTAAGAAGATTAATTTATAAATAAGGTTATATAAATTACGTAAAATATTTTTCATTGGATAAATAGAATATATAAGTCGGGACTTATATAGAGAAGTAAGAATCGATTTCAACATCGATATTTGAAACTAAATATGGAAGTAGGGTTAATCAGTTAGAGTTTATTAGTTAGAGTTAATCAGTTAGAGTTAATCAGTTTGAGTTAAGCAGTTAGAGTTAATCAGTTAGAGTTAATCAGTTATAGTTAAGCAGTTAGAGTTAACCATTTAATGTTAAGCAGTTAGAGTTAACCAGTTAGAGTTATTAGTTAGAGTTAAGCAGTTAGAGTTTAGCAGTTTGAGTTAGTCAGTTAGAGTTAATCGATTAGAGTTAATCGATTAGAGTTAAATCGAACTAGATTTATTCAAATAGAGTTAATCGAGTTAGAGTTTGTCGAGTATTAGTAAATTGAATATTAGTTATTTGAAAGGAGTTATCGAATAATAGTTATTCGAAAGGAGTTATCGAATATTAGTTATTCAAAAGGAGTAATCGAATATAGTTTATTCAAATAGAGTTAAAGGAGTAATCGAATATAGTTTATTCGAAAGGAGTTATCGAATATTAGTTATTCGAAAGAGAGTTATCGAATATTGGTTATTCGAAAGAGAGTTATCGAATATTGGTTATTCAAAAGAGAGATTTTCGAATATTAGTTATTCGAAGGGAATTAATCGAATACAGTTAAAGGATTTAATCGTATATAATTTATTCGAATAGAGAGAAAAGAAGATTATCGAATATAGTTTATTCGAAAGAGAGATTTTCGAATATTAGTTATTCGAAGAGAGTTAATCGAATATAGTTTATTCGAAAAGGAGTTATCGAATAGAGATTATTCGAAAGAGAATTATACGTTGAATTCGATTATATCGAATTGGGGAAAGTACTATTCACTTTCCATTTTTAATCAAGATTTATTTATTCATTAATAAATTAGTTGTTTGTTTATTTATCCAAATTAATAAATAAAAGTTATATTGAAGTTATTTTATTTCAGAAGCATGGGATTACAATCCTATTGTTAAAATCAAATGATATTCTGTAAAAGAAGTGGATTCGTAAATAGAACCTGAGAGTTACGTAAGGAAGTTTGTTAAAGATTTAAAGGGTGAACTTTGTCTATTTCAAGGTTAGAAATGTTGTTCAGTTAAGGCTTGAGAGGTAGTTATACCCCAACTTGATTGACTTCGTTTTTAACTAAGGAATGGTTAAGGTTCAATAGTGAAGGAGCTAACTAAATTTAGTTAATAAGTGTTAATGGTTCGAGTTGGCATAGTGATGTTTTATTGAAACATCTGTTTAAATCCAAATGTAGGAGTTTTGGAAATGTTTTCCAAATAAGAATCATAAATGTTTTCTAATATAGAAAACAAGAAATGGAAATGTTTTCCAATGATTAATAACGTATATTTTCTAAATTTAGAAAAAAAAGGAAATGTTCAATATATGGAAACAGGAGATGAAAAATGAACTAAAGAGATAAATGTTAAATGATATTTGATCAATATAATTTCCATCTGGGAATAATATCGTTATTTGCACATGTGTTTTTCTTTGATACTTAACTCACCGACTATCAAAGTTTTTGACCACTTTTCTGTTGTCAATACAGAGAGACTGGGATCAGAGATATTATCTGAAAACCACTCTGTATGGCATTAGCGTTCCGAATCAAATATGATGAAGATAATTGAAGATGGAGTTATGCAAGGGCTGTCCTGTTTACAGAATAGTGCCTTCGGTTTTCCCAGTCCCAGGACGACCTGTATGGAAGAATGTCTGACAGAGTATATTTAATGGATCGCGTAAGTTGTTCTCTTCAAACATATTTACGTTTGGTGGCGGAGGAGTTCGTTTCTCTTAGCTGTATACCCATTTTATTTTTGGGGAAATCAATTTGTGATTTGGCGGGTATGACGATGTGACATTCAAAGTGAATAATTGTGTGATCTGTCAGAGATAAGCGTGGCCTCTAGCCTCATAAGCGGGAAATGACAAAAATCGGGCAGGCAGCATGGCTAAGTGGTTGGCTGCCAAGTAAGGTGTATTATCACCTATCTAGAGATATTCATTACATTCTTTAATCTATTCGATGTTGTCCCATTCGCGAAACGGTTGCTGATCCCAACTGTTAGTGATATACATTCGATACACTCAAGCGAAATGAGTGGTCGGTCATGTGTGGCCGGGTTGCAAGATGTTCTTGTTGAACCCAGTGTATTCCTCTCTAGAGGTACACTATCGAAAGGTGGTTCCATACCTTGTCATAGTTGGAAATCCATTATCCAATAAGTGCTCGTGGTTTTGATTGTAACTATATATGTAGAACGTGAGATGAAAGCGTTTCTGCTAGATGATTATTTAGTTGTGGTTGATAGACATTATTGTAATATCAAAGAGTTTTGATATAAAGTTTATCGTTTCTTTCAAAAGGATTTTGAAAGTTAAATCAAATGTTTTGGATTCTCATAAGGGAAAAACCCGTTCCGTTATACGGCGTGGTCTTATGAGATATCGTTTAATTGCTCAAACTGTTTTAAACTGTTTTACTCACACCAGTCCCATGACTAACCCAGAGTTTGTTTTGTTTTGTTTTCCCTAAACTCTTGGGTACCCAATTTTGTACGGGCAGTCAAGTAGTCAGGATTTTGTAGATATACTTGGAGAGTTTGAACCAGGAGTCTTCAGGATTATATAGCTATTGTTTATTCCGCTGTGTTGTAAGTGTTGTACTCTGATAATGTTACTGTATACATGTACTAATTTTATTTCAAAGATATGTTATCTATTATATGTTGTTTGTTCTGCTGTAAGATTCGTGTTACTCTGATGTTGTTTGTTCTTCTTCTTCTTCTATTCAAAGTTTCTATATTATCTATTCTCACCCTATAATTTCTTTCATGAACTATCCGGTGTTTCCGATGCTTGTATAGTCGACATAGTGTTGTATGCCGATATCCAGGATCACAAATTCCCCAGGTCGTTACAAAGACAAATAGAGTAAAAGTATCAAAATTAGTAGCATAGCCGCATAATTTTTTTATGTGATATATATATATATGTATATATGTATATATGTATATAATTGTCTAAAGGTCTGCTTTATATTTAACATAGGGGATTCGAGTTAGAGCTATTGGGATTAGTTCTTGGTCATTTCAAAGCAGGTATATATGAGTTGTGTTGACGTCAAAAGTTGGTCTTATGACAATCAACCCCCCAAAGTGCGTAATCCACACACAAATCACAAAGAAATTAAAGCAATAACAAGTAACACACAATATTTTTATAGTGGTTTGATTAATCCAAGTATACGTCCACTTTAAATATCTGTTTATACAATTGATTATAGGTAACATTTGTTTGATTGAAAGAAAGTAGAGAAAGAAGTGATTCATACGTCAAATCGTTGTGTTATAATTTGGTACGATCGGTTTATAGGGAAAGATATTTAAGGAAACTAGACCATCAACTTTCCAAAAAAGAATCCCTTTCCATATTTAGAATGAGGTATTTATAGGAAAAAATCTAGTTCGGGTCGGTGAGCCACGTGGTAGCTATCCTCGGTCGAGTCGGCCACGTGTCGTCCGATCCAAAAATTTGGTTGCAAGTGGAAGGACCTGGTCTCCACATGTGGAGTAGTTCTTCTTGGTTTTCATGGCACACGTGTAGCTCAATCCAGGAATTAAGGAAATAAAGTAGGTTAGATATGACCAATAAAGTTGCCTTGAGAATCAGGCTTCATTGTGTAGCATGCGGTTCGGATCGGTGTTTCCAAGGTTAACCGGTTCGATCGATCTGATCCATGAAGTTTAATCCAAGCTAGAAAGAGGATATTTCCATCCAAGGCATGTCTGGTTTGGATGGAACCAAATTTCATCGACTCGAGCAGAAGTCGAACTATTACATGTTAATGTCACAGTTTTGAGAGCTCGTCTTGATTAAAAAAATCTGAGTTGTAACGGCCTTGCCAAAAGGTTGGTAAACACTTTGTTCCCTAGAACATATCTTTCAGGAGAAAGAAAGGTGTGTTCTAGTTATTTCAAAGATTAATAATCCATAGAAATCCAATACATAGAAATCCAGGCAACTACGATCATGTTGGATCGTATTATTAGTAAGATCCCGAAATACTAAGGCCTTGTCGTGTCATCTCAATTGCGAGCACAATCCATACCTGCAAAGAGATTAATGAAATAGGCACGTTAAATCCTAACAAAGCAGCTTAAGCTTTTCAAGCATAAACCATGCTTAGACATCCATTTAGAGCATAATACGTACTCAAGTAATGACCAAATTGTCTTTCCAATTCCTGACAAGGTAACCTGTAAGAACCCGTAACTTCCCCGTGAAGGAAAGCGCGGATACTTTGAGAACAACACACAACGAAACACAGACGGAAGAACATTTCATTGTTATTACAACAATTCCATCAGATACAAGAATATACAGAGTATAAATGAATAAATTACATTCGATAAATATCAGAGATTACAATAAATTACATAGCAGCGGGAAAATATACAAAAGCTCAACTGAAAGTAATGCACGGATACAGAGCTTTCCGAGCATCATTCCAGCTGTAAATCAGGATCCTGTGAATATATATCTGCAAAACCAAAACTACTAGTTGCCCGTGTGGAAAATAGGGGCACCTAGAGTTTAAGTTAAAACTATAAACTCCAGGTCAGTCATGTGACTGGTGTGAGAACTAAAAAAGTTATTAATCTTTATTTTTAAAGTTAGGTAAATCAAGGGACCACGCCGTATAACACGGAACGGGTTTCCTCCCAAGAATACCAGTGCATAAAACAAACAGCGTAATGCTAAATAAAGAAAAATGAAGTTGTTATAAGACCCAGGTCCCATCACACAATGCAACGCAAGTCGGAGGATAGGGTTTTTACCTTATAACAGCCAAAGCATGCTTGATACGTTTAAAACACATTATTTTGATATTACTATAAGTGTATAGTGTCAAAACAATTTCACATCATAAATATCAATCATAGGAGGCATTAATGACCCATACCACTATGTCACCATACTAGGTTCTACAAATAAAACCGCACTATCACGTATTGGAAATTGGATTTCCGTCATGGGTCGAGGCAAGGGGCAAGCTCCTCTCCGCGTTCAAGACAATCTAGCAAATGTCCCAGGATCCCACTCTGATCCTTGGATCTTCAGGGCCGGTCCTCTCTTACTTTTGAGGATTAGTTATTCCTGAACACACGTTTCCCGATCCTTACAAACCTATATCCGAGGCGCCTCGTATCCAACAACCACACAGGTGAAAAGTATATAAATGTCAAGGCTGGTAGGTCACTGACACCACACTAGCTAGAAAGAAACGTCGTGCTCTCCCTGCAGTCACTATCCCGTTTTTGACTCATACCGAGGTGTGAGGCTCGCGAATTCATGCTATACACAAAGCTACGCCACGCAGGCCGTGCTTTGATCATCAACCACAAGACTTTGCTTTTCAACAGAAGCCTTGATCAATTGCCACTTACGCGTGCCACACTGGCAATTCACTTCATGCGACTGATGTCCATCGATATACAACCTCTGAGCTCGTACGTCTCAGAGAAAGGCGTTAAGCAAGAGAATAAATTATCCGCCGCCAAACAGATGTATATTTAATAGAGATCAATCAACACAGAATAAAATCCAATGTCAGACACACAATCCATTTACAAGTTCGTTCTGGGTCTGAACGAAACCGGAGGCCCTTTCCTCGCATATCCATCGATCTCCAAGTACGTCTGGACGATCACCAACAGTTTCCCTCATCTTGGGTGTACAGCCCCATCAAGATCATCAGTAATCACCCAAACGATGTGAAGACTTCCGTTCTTCATCCACCGTCTTCATCTTCGACATCTCGTCGAATCGGTTATTCAGAATGGGTGTAAACCCGGCCTTTCTGAATAACCCACGTATATGATAAGCAAATGTTACACAAACACAACAAACGCCTCATTCCAATTCAGAATATTCTTTTATTCACAAAATCACATTCTTAGGGAAATGTTCCCATTAATTTTATCCAAGATAAATTCTTCTAAATTTATTCTTTAATCCTCCTTTGGATATCATTTCAAACTAGTCGGGATTAGCGAACCACACCGAAGTAATTATTTATTTTATTTCCCAATCCCAACCCATATATCCTATGGAGCAAAACTGGTAATACTCCATATCTAACACCACGGTGTTATCGGTAAAATTAATTACCATTTCACGTTCAAATCTAATTAAAGATTTAACTATCGCTTTGGAGCAAAACTGGTGATACTCCATTCTCGATCACTTTTCAGATTTGATAGTTTAAATTATCAATTCACTTTTAATCTAATTAAAGATTCATTAAAACCCCACTTAGTTTTAATCTTTTCAAAAATCAACATCTTGCCTTTAACTTGGTTAAAGAACCAATGTCATATAAAACACGATTCATGATAAACCCGAATCACATTCGATATTAAATACAAGGCTCTGAATAGAAAATATACCGGCTTATATTCAATATCAAATTCTGAAACCAACAAATATCATATTGGAAATAACGATATAAAATATATCTTTCAAATTCCCATAACAATATCTGTATAGTCACGAAATCCAACATCGAAATATTCCGAAGATAATTTCGATTCAACTCAAGTCCAATTCACGTATTGGGAATATTGATTATTTTTAAAATCACTTTCAAATTCAATTTATTTATTTTAAAAATAATCTGATTTTAATTCTAGTTCAAAACTAGTTCATTTCGATAAAAATCTATTTTTATCCTTTCAAATGTGGAATTTTACATCCTAGTTCTTTCCAGTTCACATATTATGATTTTACACAAATTATAGATATTTTTAATAATTTTATCAAGGCCCGTACAGTCGATTTCCATCAACGGCCATCGAACTGCACTTACAGCGACCTTTTCCAAATTAGATTTGGACATAATTCCAAATCCAACCGTTAGATTTCAAATTTCTAATATTTATTGGAAAGCTCTTTTTGATACGAAACCAATGGTTCCGGTTTTAGGAGAATCCGACGGTCGGATCTCCCGAAATATCCGTTCGAAGTCAATGGTCGAAATTCACGAACTGCCACGGTGCGCCGCGTTCTATTCAGGCCGTTAAATATATATAATAAAACGTATTTTAAAAAAAATCGTTTTAAATTCGTTTTCAAACCATTTCAACACTATATTCAATCTCTAATCGATTTGATTTTAATTCAGTTCGAATCCATTTCAATTTTATTTAATTCGAATTCAAATTCGTTTCAAATTGATTTCAATTCAATTTCAGTTTGTTTTAAATTTCATTCAAAACGATTTCAATTCGTTTTTAGCTCAATTTCAATTTAATTCAATTTGAATTCATTTCTAATTGTTTTGAATTCAAATTCACTTTCTATTCAATTCAAATTCTAATTCACTTTCTATTCAATTCAAATCGAATTCATTTTCTATTCGATTCGATTTCATTTAAAATTGGTTCAATAAAATTTCAATTTGAATTTTAATCTAATTCAATTTGAATTTCATTTCAAAATATTAATTTTTGAAATCACTTTTCAATTTCATTATAAAACGAATAAAATCGATATAAATATCGTTCACGTCAAAATAACGCATCTCTAATCCACACGGCTTTATATTTTTCAAAAACTTCTTTGTTCTATTTAACAAATGAATATTTATTCTATTCAACACATGAATCTATATTTCTTTCAACACACGACTATTTTTGTTATGTAAAATATTTTATAAAACTATGGTATCTATCGTTTGATTTTAATTAGACTCCACCGTGAAGTAGATTCTAATTGTAAATATGATAAAGATGTAATTTTTATTATTTAAAATATTTTACTCAACACATGAATATTTTCAACACATGAACATCGTCAACACATGACTATTTTCTTTTATAATATTCATTATTTTCCCGATTGGAATGAGGCCCAATCAATCACCATATAATGTTAATTATATGAATTCCATACACACATGTATATAATAGCAATGATAAACAATCAACCATCATCCAAGGTGCACCACACAACTGCATAAGCATCAAATATAAATAATCAATGCTTACACAGTCTGTCGACCAATCGATCGACATACAATTAAATAATTGGGATTAGTGTACTCAAATATCATCCCAACACCCGTGTGGGGTTTCAAATCAACAAACACAGATTTTTATTTGTGCAGTCGGGCGATGTGTAAAATTTATCATCCCAATCAATATCAGTCAAATCAGTGTATATAAACAAATCGGCCGATTTGTTTATAAATATTTATTTATTCACATTCACGTTAAAAATTATATTTTTAACGATAAAATATTTTTAACTATATAAATATTTTATTTCCTTTCAACACAAGAATATTTTATTATTCAATCATTCCACAACACAATCAATTTTCACAACACATCAATCAAACAAACAAGCCATCCATGGTCTGTGGATGACGGGTGCTACTAAGCACCGTTTGCATCCTAGTATATATATAACTGGAAAAAGAAATTTGAGTGAGAAGTTCTCACCGAAAGCTATCCAATCATCTTGACTCTTCTTAAGTAGAAATCTTCGTCGTTCTCGCCTTTCGTCACTTTCGTTGCCCATAGCCACTACATATATAAAAATCGAATTTTTACTTCGGTATTCAATATATAAAAATCGAATTTATACTTCGCTATTCAATATATAAAAATCGAATTTTTACTTCGCTATTCAATATATAAAAATCGAATTTTTTACTTCGCTATTCAATATATAAAAATCGAATTTTTACTTCGCTATTCAATATATAAAAATCGAATTTTTACTTCGCTATTCAATATATAAAAATCCCATTTTTATATTGTTGCTATGTATATGAAAATCATATTTTTATATCGTTACTATATAGATAAAAATTCTATTTTTACCACGCTATTCCCTATATAAAGATTTCTCCTTTTTAATTCATCACTATAAAAATCACATTTTTATTTTGCTACTTATATAAAGATGATATTTTTACTGTCTATAAAATATAAAAATCGTATTTTTATACTTTCCATACTGTAAAATCATATCTTTATAAAATATAAACCTTTTTAATGCTATATAAAAACTGATTTATTTATATATATAAAAACTAATTACTTCATATATATAAAAACTAATTACTTCATATAAATAAAAGTAAATAAATACAAATAAAAACTTACAGGGGGAGGATTTTCTCGCGAGGCAGTGGCTGAAGGAGGAGGTCAAGGTGAAGGGGGCGGGTGCGGCATGGTTCAGGAGGGCGCGGAGGGTTGAAGGGGGTTCGCTGGCCAGGTGGAGGCGGTGGGTGGTGCTCGCGCGTGCCTCGAGGTAATGGGGGTCGGGTCTGGAGTCGGTCGCGGGGAGGAATGAGAAGAATGGGCAGATGGAGGGGGGCGAGGCGCTCGACTGGAGGGAGGGGGAGGAAGAAACGGCGGCGCGGCAGATGGAGGGGAGGCGGAGATGGTGGCGTGCGGTGGCACGCGCCCCTAGGCGGCGGTTTGAACTCCGTCGCCCTCCTCGATTTCTTTTTTTTCTTTTGAATGTCGGGTTGGAAATAAAAAGGGGGGCAGAGGAAATAAAGGAGAGGGTTTCGTTATTTTATTTTCCACCAAAAAGCAACTTTTATTTTCGACCTCAAAACGAGGCCCACCGCCTGTCGTCCATAGCTAATTACCCCCATTCCGAACACAATGGGATATGTATATTAAGCTGATTCGGCTGTTACAATCAGTTTTCGTCAAAATCAACATATACTTCTATATATTGAATTTGAACATGCATTTCGATTTAACGGGGCCACATACTAACTCTAAAAATTCTCAAAAAATATTTTCTAGCTTCGTATTGACGATACGGTCCTAACAAAACTAGTTTCGTCGAATTCTGATACCGTTGAAAAAATGGTCATTTTCCAGTCGATTAAAATCAACTGAAAGTGGTCAAACACAATTTCCTTTGCCACGCTCACATATTGATTTGAAAAATTATGAAATTTGGAATCTAGCAATAATTTGACATCACGGACCCAACAAAAGTGGTTTCGTCTAAATCCGAGGTCGTTTGCAAAATTTCCATTTTTAAGGGCCTGAATTCCATAGTGACTATTCAGAATTTTCAACTAGACATATCTTTTGATTCCCGCTATGAAATCTTGATTTTTCGGATTCGTTGGAAAGATATCATCAATTAGATCCTAATATTTTTGGTTTCACTAAAATCCGGTTTATTTTGCACCCGGTATGTTCAATTGAAATTTGAAATCGAATTATCGAACTACCACGCCATTTTCAATTCTATTTATAATTATATATAATTATTATTTTCAAACGACGACGTATATAAATATATACGTCAAATCCTATTCAAAATAAATTTCTTGTCGACATTATTTAAAATAATCTATTTTAAATGTTCAAAATTTGCTAATATAGAAATTTTAAACTGGCCCAAATTTTCGGGTTGTTACAATCTTCCCCACTTAAAACTTTTCGTCCCCGAAAAGGAACAAAGTCGAAAGTGGTTTGATTAATCAACTCTACGTTTGATCTGGCTTCCATTCTCCAACTTTTTAGTTTCTGAGAATTTTCAAATTTTTCAAAAATTTGGCTAACACCCTAAATTTTCGAAAAATTTCGCCATAACCTCCCCTGCACCGGGAGCCACGGGAAAATCCCGAAATTGTCATACATGCCTTCTGATCTCAAAAAGAAAAAGAAAAAGCCAAGCGGCTAGCCAATAGGCTCATAAAATCATCATCACCCAAACAAAACAGTAAATTATAGTAAATATGTACCTATTTGTCGGGCAAACAAATTTTATTCTCTGCTCTAGCCTCCTTGCTATGACCTGTTCAATGAAAGTACATGTATATGCTAGCAAATGTGACCAATTTTCAATACAATTCAATATTTGGTTCAATTAAGCTAAATGGTTCAAAATTATCAAACAAATAGACAAACAACACAAACATCAATTAATTAGTGGATTAACGTTTCAAATTCATAATTTTTGATACATATATACAAATCATGTTTTGGTGCCAATTCACAACAAATGGATCTATCTATATTAGTTTTGGTTCTCATACCAGTCTAATGGAAATATATAGAAATCACACCTTCGAAACACGAACATAAATATTGATAATGCGGCCGCATCACCAGAATTATCCCCGCGTGTCTAAAATGTGATTCTATATCTACCCAGTATATTAAAACTTCGACTATACGTTCATGACGCGTATACGCGAAATCTATATATACTCGATTGTCCAAATTCAAAATAAATAAATATTCAAATACGTATAAAACGATTTAAATTTTCAAAACGAAATTGTTTTCATTTGAAAAATATACTCTTCACACTCGTTCTAGGATACTACTAATCCTATCTCTAACGAGTCATTCTAATTGGATATTACTAATCCAATATCTGACGAATTTTTTCGTATGGTTCTAATGTGTCTTGTTCTCGAGCTCTGTAAACCAAAGCTCTGATACCAACTGTAAGAACCCGTAACTTCCCCGTGAAGGAAAGCGCGGATACTTTGAGAACAACACACATCGGAACACAGACGGAAGAACATTTCATTGCTATTACAACAATTCCATCAGATACAAGAATATACGGAGTATAAATGAATAAATTACATTCGATAAATATCAGAGATTACAATAAATTACATAGCAGCGGGAAAATATACAAAAGCACAACTGAAAGTAATGCACGGATACAGAGCTTTCCGAGCATCGTTCTACCTGTAAATCAGGATCCTGTGAATATATATCTGCAAAACCAAAACTACTAGCTGCCCGTGTGGAAAATAGGGGCACCCAAAGTTTAGGTTAAAACAATAAACTCCAGGTCAGTCATGTGACTGGTGTGAGAACTAAAAAAGTTATCAGTCTTTATTTTTAAAGTTAGGTAAATCAAGGGACCACGCCGTATAACACGGAACGGGTTTCCTCCCAAGAATACCAGTGCATAAAACAAACAACGCAATGCTAAATAAAGAAAATTGAAGCTGTTATAAGACCCAGGTCCCATCACACAATGCAACGCAAGCCGGAGGATAGGGTTTTTACCTTATAACAGCCAAAGCATGCTTGATACGTTTAAAACACATTATTTTGATATTACTATAAGTGTATAGTGTCAAAACAATTTCACATCATAAATATCAATCATTGGCGGCATTAATGACCCACACCACTATGTCGCCATACTAGGTTCTACAAATAAAACCGCACTATCACGTATTGGAAATTGGATCTCTGTCATGAGTCGAGGCAAGGGGCAAGCTCCTTTCCGTGTTCGAGACACTCTAGCAAATGTCCCAGGACCCCACTCTGATCCTTGGATCTTCAGGGCCGGTCCTCTCTTACTTTTGAGGATTAGTTATTCCTGAACGCACATTTCCCGGTCCTTACAGACCTATATCCGAGGTGCCTCGTATCCAACAACCAAACAGGTGAAAAGTATATAAATGTCAGGGCTGGTAGGTCACTGACACCACCCTAGCTAGAAAGAAACGTCGTGCTCTCCCTGCAGTCACTATCCCGTTTTTGACTCATACCAAGGTGTGAGGCTCGCGAATTCACGCTATACACAAAGCTACGCCACACAGGCCGTGCTTTGATCATCAACCACAAGACTTTGCTTTTCAACAGAAGCCTTGATCAATTGCCACTTACGCGTGCCACACTGGCAATTCACTCCATGCGACTAATGTCCATCGATATACAACCTCTGAGCTCGTACGCCTCAGAGAAGCGCGTTAAGCAAGAAAATAAATTCTCCGCCGCCAAATAGATGTATATTTAATAGAGATCAATCAACACAGAATAAAATCCATTGTCATACACACAATCCATTTACAAGTTCGTTCTGGGTCTGAACGAAACCGGAGGCACTTTCCTCCCATATCCATCGATCTCCAAGTACGTCTGGACGATCACCAACTGTTTCCCTCATCTTGGGTGTACAGCCCAATCAAGATCATCAGTAATCACCCAAATGATGTGAAGACTTCCGGTCTTCATCCACCGTCTTCATCTTCGACATCTCGTCGAATCGGTTATTCAGAATGGGTGTAAACTCGGCCTTTCTGAATAACCCACGTATATGATAAGCAAATGTTACACAAACACAACAAACGCCTCATTCCAATTCAGAATATTCTTTTGTTCACAAAATCACATTCTTAGGGAAATGTTCCCATTAATTTTATCCAAGATAAATTCTTCTAAATTTATTCTTTAATCTTCTTTTAGATATCATTTCAAACTAGTCGGGACTAGCGAACCACACCGAAGTAATTATTTATTTTATTTCCCAACCCATATATCCTATGGAGCAAAACTGGTAATACTCCATATCTAACACCACGATGTTATCGGTAAAATTAATTACCATTTCACGTTCAAATCTAATTAAAGATTTAACTCGCTTTGGAGCAAAACTGGTGATACTCCATTCTCGATCACTTTTCAGATTTGATGGTTTAAATTATCAATTCACTTTCAATCTAATTAAAGATTCATTAAAACCCCACTTAGTTTTAATCTTTTCAAAAATCAACATCTTGCCTTTAACTGGGTTAAAGAGCCAATGTCATATAAAACACGATTCACGATAAACCCGAATCACATTCGATATTAAATACAAGGCTCTGAATAGAAAATATACCGGCTTATATTCAATATAAAATTCTGAAACCAATAAATATCGTATTGGAAATAACGATATAAAATATATCTTTCAAATTCCCATAACAATATCTGTATAGTCACGAAATCCAACATCGAAATATTCTGAAGATAATTTTGATTCAACTCCAGTCCATTTCATGTATTGGGAATATTGATTATTTTTAAAATCACTTTCAAATTCAATTTATTTATTTTAAAAATAAACTGATTTTAATTCTAGTTCAAAACTAGTTCATTTCGATAAAAAATCTATTTTTATCCTTTCAAATGTGGAATTTTACATCCCAGTTCTTTCCAGTTCACATATTATGAATTTACACAAATTATAGATATTTTTAATAATTTTATCAAGGCCCATACAGTCGATTTCCATCAACGGCCATCGAACTACACTTACAGCGACCTTTTCCAAATTTTGATTTGGATATAATTCCAAATCCAACCGTTAGATTTCAAATTTCTAATATTTATTGGAAAGCTCTTTTCGATACGAACCCAACGGTTCCGGTTTTAGGAGAATCCGATGGTCGGATCTCCCGAAATATCCGTTCGAAGTCAATGGTCGAAATTCACGAACTGTCGCGACGCGGCGCGTTCTATTCAGGCCATTAAATATATAATATATATATTATATATTTCGTCGATTTCCTTTTAAAACGTATTTTAAAAAAAAATCGTTTTAAATTCGTTTTCAAAACCATTTCAACACTATATTCAATCTCTAATCGATTTTTATTTTAATTCAGTTCGAATCCATTTCAATTTTATTTAATTCGAATTCAAATTCGTTTCAAATTGATTTCAATTCAATTTCAGTTCGTTTTAAATTTCATTCAAAACGATTTCAATTCGTTTTTAGCTCAATTTCAATTTAATTCAATTTGAATTCATTTCTAATTGTTTTGAATTCAAATTCACTTTCTATTCAATTCAAATTCTAATTCACTTTCTATTCAATTCGAATTGAATTCATTTTCTATTCGATTCGATTTCATTTCAAATTGATTCAATAAAATTTCAATTTGAATTTTAATCTAATTCAATCTGAATTTCATTTCAAAATATTAAATTTTGAAATCACTTTTCAATTTCATTATAAAACGAATAAAATCGATAAAAATATCGTTTGCGTCAAAATAACGCATCTCTAATCCACACGGCTTTATATTTTTCAAAAACTTCTTTATTCTATTCAACAAATGAATATTTATTCTATTCAACACATGAATCTATATTTCTTTCAACACACGACTATTTTTATTATGTAAAATATTTTATAAAACTATGGTATCTATCGTTTGATTTTAATTAGACTCCACCGTGAAGTAGATTCTAATTGTAAATATGATAAAGATGTAATTTTTATTATTTAAAATATTTTACTCAACACATGAACATCGTCAACACATGACTATTTTCTTTTATAATATTCATTATTTTCCCGATTGGAATGAGGCCCAATCAATCACCATATAATGTTAATTATATGAATTCCATACACACATGTATATAATAGCAATGATAAACAATCAACCATCATCCAAGGTGCACCACACAACTGCATAAGCATCAAATATAAATAATCAATGCTTACACAGTCTGTCGACCAATCGATCGACATACAATTAAATAATTGGGATTAGTGTACTCAAATATCATCCCAACACCCGTGTGGGGTTTCAAATCAACAAACACAGATTTTTATTTGTGCAGTCGGGCGATGTGTAAAATTTATCATCCCAATCAATATCAGTCAAATCAGTGTATATAAACAAATCGGCCGATTTGTTTATAAATATTTATTTATTCACATTCACGTTAAAAATTATATTTTTAACGATAAAATATTTTTAACTATATAAATATTTTATTTCCTTTCAACACAAGAATATTTTATTATTCAATCATTCCACAACACAATCAATTTTCACAACATATCAATCAAACAAACAAGCCATCCATGGTTTGTGGATGATGGGTGTCGGGTGCTACTAAGCACCGTCTGCATCCTAGTATATATATATAACTAGAAAAAGAAATTTGAGTGAGAAGTTCTCACCGTAAGCTATCCAATCATCTCGACTCTTCTTAAGTAGAAATCTTCGTCGTTCTCGCCTTTCGTCACTTTCGTTGCCCGTAGGCACTACATATATAAAAATCGAAAATTTACTTCGCTATTCAATATATAAAAATCGAATTTTTACTTCGCTATTCAATATATAAAAATCGATTTTTTACTTCGCTATTCAATATATAAAAATCGAATTTTTACATCGCCATTCAATATATAAAAATCAAAATTTTACTTCGCTATTCAATATATAAAAATCGAATTTTTACTTCGCTATTCAATACATAAAAATCCCATTTTTATATTGTTGCTAAGTATATGAAAATCATATTTTTATATCGTTACTATATAGATAAAAAATTCTATTTTTACCACGCTATTCCCTATATAAAGATTTCGCCTTTTTAATTCATCACTATAAAAATCACAATTTTATTTTGCTACTTATATAAAGATGATATTTTTACTATCTATAAAATATAAAAATCGTATTTTTATACTTTCCATACTGTAAAATCATATCTTTATAAAATATAAACCTTTTTAATGGTATATAAAAACTAATTTATTTATATATAAAAAAACTAATTACTTTATATAAATAAAAGTAAATAAATACAAATAAAAACTTACAGGGGGAGGGTTTTCTCGCGAGGCAGTGGCTGAAGGAGGAGGTCAAGGTGAAGGGGGAGGGTGCGGCATAGTTCAGGAGGGCGTGGAGGGTTGAAGGGGGTTCGCTGGCCAGGCGGAGGCGGTGGGTGGTGCTCGCGCGCGCCTCGAGGTAAGGGGGGTCAGGTCTGGAGTCGGTCGTGGGGAGGAAGGAGAAGAAGGGGCAGATGGAGGGGGGCGCGGCGCTCGACTGGAGGGAGGGGGAAGGAAGAAACGGCGGCGCGGCAGATGGAGGGGAGGCGGAGATGGTGGCGTGCGGCGGCGCGCGCCCCTGGGCGGCGGTTTGAACTCCGTCGCCCTCCTCGATTTCTTTTTTTTTCTTCTGAATGTCGGGTTGGAAATAAAAAGGGGGGGCCAGAGGAAATAAAGGAGAGGGTTTTATTATTTTATTTTCATTTTATTTTCCACCAAAAAGCAACTTTTATTTTCGACCTCAAAACGAGGCCCACCGCCTGTCGTCCATAGCTAATTACCCACATTCCGAACACAATGGGATATGTATCGTAAGCTGATTTGGCTGTTACAATCACTTTTCGTCAAAATCAACATATACTTCTATATATTGAATTTGAACATGCATTTCAATTTACCAGGGCCACATACTAAATCTAAAAATTCTCAAAAAATATTTTCTAGCTTTATATTGACGATACGGTCCTAACAAAACTAGTTTCGTCGAATTCTGAGACAGTCGGAAAAATGGCCATTTTCCAGTCGATTAAAATCAACTGAAACTAGTCAAACACGTTTTCCTTTGCCACGCTCACATATTGATTCAAAAAATTATGAAATTTGGAATCTAGCAATAATTTGATATCACGGACCCAACAAAAGTGGTTTCGTCGAAATCCGAGGTCGTTTGCAAAATTTCCATTTTTAAGGGCCTGAATTCCATAGTGACTATTCAGAATTTTCAACTGGACATATCTTTTGATTCCCGCTATGAAATCTTGATTTTTCGGATTAGTTGGAAAGATATCATCAATTAGATCCTAATATTTTTGGTTTCACTAAAATCCGGTTTATTTTGCATCCGGTATGTTCAATTGAAGTTTGAAATCGAATTATCGAACTACCACGCCATTTTCAATTCTATTTATAATTATATATAATTATTATATTCAAACGACAACGTATATAAATATGTACATCTAATCCTATTCAAAATAAATTTCTCGTCGACATTATTTAAAATAATCTATTTTAAATGTTCGAAATTCGCTGAAATTGCCAAAATAAAAATTTTAAACTGGCACAGATTTTTGGGTTGTTACATAACCCAACTCTTCAAGTATAAACCATACCTAGAAATCCAATGCAATTACAGTCCATAGTAGGAGTATAATCCATACCGTGGAATACAAACTGAGTATAAGCCATTCTCGAGCTTTGGTGGTGTGGCGGCCCGCCCCGCACCAGCCGGCATTTCCTTCGAAAGTGCGCTGTACACATGCCCGACTAGCACGGAACGGTCGCCAAAGAAAGGAAAGAAGAGAATGAACTAATTGAAAACCTGCAGAATGTCTCACAGCGCACGGAACAAAATATAATAATAATATACTTGACATAAAACAGGCGAGACAGTGCATAAGCTGATAACTAAAACCAACATCAACATCATCATCAGAGTAACGGAAATCCAAATACAGCTTATTACAACTTTCCAAATTACTGTCTCTAAACAAAAGAAAGGTACACCACTAATGCCCAAAGTTGTGACCGCAGCAACACAGGGAGAATGTCTATATACGTATCATACGTAGAAGCCTCCTACTCGTCTCCGGTACAGCTACTTATTCATACCACCTAACCTGTCTCTAGTCTGCTCGTGAGAGCACCCAGAGTAATAAGAAGAGACATAAAACTCTGGGTCAGACAAAAAGTCTGGTATGAGCGATAAGCAACAAAATAGAACAATAACAGGTATACTAAACCATACCTGAACCTGGACCTGCAACCAAAGAGTTAGCACTACATACCGTACAATACTCAAAGGTGCCACTAATATATGGTGTGAAGAGTACGGGGGTGGGGGTGTGCATGTCATAATGATGGAAAACAAATCAAACATAGCAACCATCCTCACATCTCTCACTCAGTGCGTAAAGCATACGATGTCCACCACTGTCAATCACTAGACTCATCGAAGTAGTGACGGAGTTCGTCTTGTACAAGTACTGCTACTACCAAGCTTACCCTATGGAGTCATGACCAAATATTTACAAATGACCCCACCTCATTGGTCTATAGCTCTTTAGTCGTACCTAGGCCACTGTGGCCCTGAATCCGTTCACGTACCCTCTACACATAGTGATCCAAAGTTATAGACATCGACAACCCCTTAGCATACGTCCCGCAGCAAAGCCCAACTCATGAAGTCGACTCGTTGGTTCCCAACTGGATCCTGAGCTCTACTCCCTATTTGGACTTCCTTTGCATCTCGGGTTTTGGTCGTCACCTTCTTCTCCGGATCGGTCTTCATTTATTCACTTCACTTTGCTTCAGGTCGTGGTCATCAGCTCCACGGTTCTGATCGAAATCACCACCCTGGTTCGGATCGGATTGCTCGGGTCGGGTCGTGCTCCTCCAGCTCGTGACTCATCGTCAGGTCCTACTCGTGATGCAATGCCATTGGTTCGAAGTCCACTAAGCGGCTCAGATCGCGCCCCCAGAGTGGTTCGGGTCGGGGTAGCTCATGCTCACGAGGGCTGATCGGGTCGGATGGTGTGAGCAGCGCACGTGGAAGGCGGTTCGGATCGGAGGACTTCAGGTCGTGGCCCAAGCATCGGTTCGTGATCCTCCTTGGCCATTGGTTTCTTAGCTCCTGAAGCAGTTCGTGAATGGCATTGGTTCCGATCGTGGAGCTTCCAGGCGAGCAGGTCGGATCGTGCTTTCCCCCTTCGATGCGATCCGGTTCGGGCAATTTCCTGCACTTCTTTCCATCAAATGTTTTACGCCATTCAACGGCGTTTTCGACCAATCTAACACTTGTAGATAATCACAAAACATACCATACAGTCATAGCAACATGTATAATCAATCATAAACACCAAAACAACAACCATAGCATGTAAAATGGATCAAACATAGCCAAAACCCCATATTTTCCCTTAAACATGTTTAGGCAAAATCTAATGATATGATTAGCAAAACTTAACCAAATTAACCCAAACTTTAAACAGAAGTCTAAAGCATCATTTCGAATTTTATAAATATTTTTCTAGAATTTACTAATGTATAAATTCGCTAATCAAAACTAATTACCCCTAATTTACCGTAATTAGTGAGAAACTTTGCAAATCACTCACCTTGGCCACAAATAAATTACCAAATCTGAAATGATTCTCTGTTTGATGTTGTTCCCAATGCAACACAGCAGCTCTAACCTTGCTTTGGTGCTATTACTCCTTAATTTGATGTAGTTTAAGCCAAAACTTGATTAAGAAGTGATTAGAGGTGTTTTTAGATGCTGGAGGCCATTGTTAGGTTGAAGAGAGGGTTTGTGGCGGCTGGAAAATGAGTGAAAAACCGAAATTCTAACCCTAGCAGCCCTTAAATACCTCTAATCTCGAAATCCCCCATTGGGCCTAGCTGCTAATCACCCGGTTAAGCCCAATTAAGCTGTTTTTCACCATCTGGAACTTGTTTCAGCCATATCTCCCAAACGGTGAGTCCATTTGGCTAATGTGACCACTCTATGGAATTGTAAACCATCATCCGGAGCCAGTGGAAGTGGTTTCAGGTCAGAATTCCTTTTCAATCAAAAGTTATGGCCAAAACAAGATCAGCTAGGGGCAAAACGGTAATTTAAAAATCGGCAAAAATCCTGAACATGGGAAATGACCCCAATAGTCGTCTCCCAAAGTTACATGATCATACGACTTCGTATGTGAAAGAAATAAATATTCTACGATCCTTTGATGCGTTGAATGCGGGTCGTTACACTCTCCCTCACCCCCCCCCCCCCCCCAAGAAATTTCGTCCCCGAAATTCCTTAGCCCAAAACATACAAAGGATCCCGCATGCCTATCAGCCATATAAAACAATCAAACATGCAATATAAACAAAACAAACCTATCCTAGCATGCGGAAAGACTAAATTGAATCTGAAATCTTACCAGGTGAAGAGTTCTGGATGCGTCTTCCTAATGCTCTCCTTTGTCTCCTAAGTACAGTCATTCTCATTCTCGCCCCACTGAACTTTGATTGATTTCACCGCCTATCTTCGAAGCTGCTTCGTATCGTTCCCAACAATACGCATAGGCATGCGGTTCCCAACCGCCTCGGGTTCAACCTCGATATCATCCAACTGATCAGGTGAAATAATCACATCTGAGTCGTGTACGAACTTCCTTAACTGGGAAACATGAAGTACATTGTGAACTCCTGCCATCTTCTCTGGTAATTCAACTTTATATTCCAAAGTCCCAATTTGCTCAAGAACTGGGAATGGACCAACAAATCTTTGTGCTAATTTGCCTCCCCTGCCAAATCGTATCACACTCTTCAACGGAGAATTCTTGACGAACACCAAGTCGCCAACGGAGAACTTTAATTCCCTCCTCCTCTTATCAGCATAACTTTTCTTCCTATCTTAGGCAGCCTTCATTCGCTGTTGAATGATCTTGATCTTGTCTGAAGTTTCTCTTATCACATCTGGTCCAAGCACAAATTTCTCACCAGTTTCTAACCAACATGACGGTGAGTTGCACGGTCTTCCGTACAAAGCTTCAAATGGAGCCATACCAATACTGGATTGGTAACTATTATTATATGCAAACTCTACTAGATGCAAATGGTCATCCCATGATCCACCAAAATCCAATACACAGGCTCTCAAGAGGTCTTCTAATATACGATTTACCCTCTCTATTTGACCGTCGGTTTGAGGATGATACGTGGTACAAAGATGTAATTCTGATCCTAACGCCTCTTGTAAGCTCTTCCAAAATCCACTAGTGAACAACAGATCTCGGTCACCCACAATGCCTTTGGGTATTCCATGAAATCTCACTACCCACTTTACATATAGTTCAGCTAACTTAGCTGCCATCCTGTTGGACTTGACGGGTATAAATCTCGCACTCTTGGTCAATCGGTCCACAATAACCCGAATGCTATCATGGCCCAACCTAGTCCTTGGTAACCCATCAATGAAATGCATTGAGACTTGTTCCCATTTCCATTCTGGAACTTCTAATGGTTGCAACAAACCACTAGGCTTCTTTTGTTCAGCTTTAACCAGCTGGCAATTCATACATTTGGATATAAACTTCCCAACGTCTCTTTTCATCCCTTCCCAGTAGTATGTCTGCTTCATGTCTCGATACATCTTGTTACCACCGAGATGTATAGTCAGTTTTGAGTGATGACATTCTCTAAGCACTTCATATCTTAATCCATTGACATTGGGTACAACTAGTCTTCCATTCTTTCTAAGCCATCCATCTCAATCAATCCCATACTTGTTCATCTCTTCGTCAATTCCCATCTCTAACTTTGAGATGATTTCCAATAGGTTAGGATCGTCCCTCTGACTGGAACCAATCCGCTCAATCAAGGTGGGTCTGATTGTCAAACTTGCTAACATTTCTGGATCCAATTCGCACTTTGGTCTGAAATCATACCCTGCGATGTACTCCAGTTGCTTCCATTCTAGAAACATAGCCCCTAAACTGGCATGTCTTCTACTCAATGCATCAGCCACCGCATTGCCCTTTCCTGGTGTGTATGCTATATCGAAATCATAGGAAGCTAAGAATTCTAACCATCTTTGTTGTCGGAGATTTAAATCCTTTTGAGATAAAAGATACTTTAACGACTTATGATCGGTAAACAGCTCAAATCTTTCTCCCAAGAGATAATGTCTCCACATCTTCAATGCGAATACGATCGCTGCTAATTCCAAGTCATGGGTAGGGTATCTTTTCTCGTGCGGTTTCAACTGCCGACTTGCATAAGCTAAAACCCGACCTCCTTGCATCAATACAGCACCTAGTCCGGTACCACATGCATCCGTATATAATGTCATCTCTTCATTCCCCTTTGGAATGACTAACACTGGTGCACATGTCAACTTTTCCTTTAGACTCTTGAATGCATTCTCGTACTTTTCGTCCCAGACGAAAGCTTTATTCTTCTTGGTCAACTGAGTCAACGGTGCTGCTATCTTGGAGAAGTCTTGGATAAACTTGCGATAATATCCAGCTAATCCCAAGAAACTTCTTATGTCCATTGCATTCTTGGGCGTAGACCAATCTTGTACCGTAGCCACCTTCACAGGATCCACGACAATACCATTCTCTGAAACAACATGGCCCAAGAATCTCACTTCCCTCCTCCAAAAGTGACACTTAGAAAACTTTGCTTTCAATTGGTGTTTTCTCAACACCTCCATCACTATTCTTAAATGTTCCTTGTGTTCTTCCTCTGTCCTCGAGTAAACCAAAATATCATCCACGAACACAAGAACAAACTTATTCAACTGATCTCTGAATACCCTATTCATAAGATCCACAAAATATGCTGGGGCATTGGTCAGCCCGAATGGCATGACCAACCACTCATAAAATCCAGACGGCGTTCGAAATGCCGTTTTAGCTATACTTTCATCTTCCACTCTAAGCTGATGAAAACCTATCGCAAGATCCAACTAGGAAAATACTCTCGCTCCACTCAACTGATCAAACAAGTCATCTATCCGCGGTAGAGGATACTTGTTCTTCCTCGTCACCTTATTCAACTCGCGGTAGTCTACACAAAATCGAAGGGAACCATCTGCCTTGGTAGCAAACACGACTGGTGCTCCCCATTCAGAAACACTCCTTCTGATAAATCCCTTCTTCAAAAGATCGCTAACTTGCACCCCGAGCTCTCGCTACTCCCTTGGTGCCATACGCCGAAGTGGCATCACTATAGATCTGGCATCTTTCACCAAATCAGTACGGAACTCAATCTCTCGGTGTGGTGGAAGCCCGGTCACTTCCTCGAAGACGTCCGGATACTGGCCAACCACGGGCAAACCTGACAACTCACCATGCGGGATGTCGAGGGAATTTAGAAAAATATCCATTACCCGATCACTAGGTAGACCACCAAACACCACCCTCTGCCCATCATCTGCTCTAGCTGTCACCAAAAAGCCCTCACAGTCTACCACCACCCCGTATCTTTGGAGCCAATCGACTCCTAAAATAATGCCAAACCCAGTAAAGCCCAAAACAAAGCAATCACAAACAAACATGCATCCATGACTCGATAAGACTGCATTACGGAAAATCATGCTAAGGCTAGTCGAACCACCAATCGGGTTCATCACTACTAAAGGTATATCAACAATCTCGGGCTCCAATCCTAACCCATCTACCGGGTCACTAGATATGAAAGAACTGGAAGCTCCGGTATCAAACAAAACTCAAACAGGAACATCATAAACAGAAAGCATACCTTGGATAATGACATTCTTTCCCTTCTCTGCCACAGTTGGGGCATTCGACGAAGAAGGAATAACATTAAGGACATATGCATTCACCATCTGCTTTTCTTTAGGGGGTTGCGGACACTTGTCCTTGTGATGTCCCACTTGGCCACAATTGAAGCACTTCCTGTCTGCTGGCTTGGCTCGACAATTACTTGGCCTGTACAAGTTTCAGTAGTTTTCAGGCAGGATTGGACCAGGTGGTCGACCATAGGGTCGACCTACCCCCCCAGGTCGACCATAGGGTCGACCTACCCCCCAGGTCGACCATAGTGTCGACCTCCCCCCTTATAGGTCGACCTAGTCGGCCTGTTTTGACCCATAACTCATTTTTGAAGCCTGAGACGTGTTTTGATGGTCCGGATTGATTCTAGGGTTAATCTAAGGGCCTAAACTAGTTGCTACACCTATAAAAACACCCGTAGACCTAACCTAATTCATATCAAATCATTCTTACACTATTATGCTGCTGAACTCCCTCTTGAACCATGGCCGCCGCCACCAAATTAAAGTACAAACATTCAAACTCAAATCAATTCGAAGAGCAAAGCTTCAACAATGATTCAAGACAATAAATTAACAACGCCGCAACATTTTTACAACAAATTCAGTTCCTAATTCACTAGTCATGCTCTGTAAGTTCAAGTTGTTTTTAGATTTAAACATTTAATTATAATGTGGCTATGGAATAAAGTGGAATTGGATTTTAAGTATGTTTATCGATTCTGATCTACTTCTGTTGCTCCTTTAATCTTGTGTTTTGGGACTTGTCTATCTTTATGCTCATGACAAGTTTATGATCTATTCAGTAGTTTTCTTGATTCGTAATGACGTTATCATCAAGTTGTAATATTTATGCCTATGATGATGTTTTCCTCTGATCTCATTTTTATTCAATTTCTATCTCCCACAATTTATTTTCTTTCATGAACCTTGGTCAATTTCGGACCTTGGCCTAAAATCGCGATTTGCGTACGATATGTATACGGGGGAATTATGGGATTATTGCCTATATGAATATGATGTAATAATTGGCAAAATGAAATTGGATATTATCATTGTATTTGCGAGTTTGGGGTTGATCTGTAAATTTTGGTATAATCTTGTTATGAATTTTTTTTTCCATAAATATTATATACATGAAATTTGGCACAAATAGGATCTATGTAATGTAACATGAGATTTGGTATATATAACATGTATGTAATTTGGCATGTAAATTAAACCACGAGTTCGGGGCTATGTAAATTAAATCAAAAGATTGGGCTTATGTTAATTAGGCATATGTAGAATTGGGAATTTGAACATGAAAGCAATTGTAAATTTGATAATTGGTATAAACATGTATTATGAACTTGGGCAATTGACATGTATTGTAATAAAAAAGATTATATTTGGGATAACTACATCATGAATCATGATTTGGGTTTATTGGGTATAAAACTTGATACATGTAATTTTGGCTAGAACTTGATATGGTAAAATGGCATAAAAATTGGCATACATGTAAAATGGCAAGAATTGAACATATGTAAATTTGGTATGAATTGGGCATATGTAAAACTGACATGTAACGTAGAACTTGGGCATATGTTAATTATGTAAAATTTGGAGTAGAAACATATATGATAATTTATGACTTGGAGAAAGTTTATGAACGCGCCTATGTTGGGTTTTGGGTAGTTGGTATGTATTGGACATCTAGAAGGCACGTAAGCATGCTTATGAACTTGAAACATGAATTGGTTATGAATATGAATCATTAACTTGATAATAGGCATAAGTGAAAACATGAAACTTAACATGAAACTCGCCATGAAACTAGACACGAACTTGACATGAAACTTGAACATGGACATGACATTAGAATAAACATGAAAATGGCCAACTCGAGGTTGGGTTGAGTTTGCAGTGTAAATCTGCTCAGAACCGCCCGATAAATCCAGTTACTGCAAACAATAGGATCCAATGTGGGCAGTTGGTCATATCGCGCTTAAAACCCGAGGTCAGACTGAGTTGTGGTGTAAATCTACCAGGAACCGCCCGGCATATCCAGTGACCACAACAACAGGTCTAATGTGAGAGGTTGGGTGCATTAATGAATTAATGCCACATGATAATGTTAAGTCATGAACCGCTTGAATATACTTAACCAATTGGATACGATGATTTGATAGGGTTAAGTCATGAACCGCTTGAATATACTTAACCAATTTGACACGATGATTTGATAGGGTTAAGTCATGAACCGCTTGAATATACTTAACCAATTGGATACGATGATTTGATAGGGTTAAGTCATGAACCAGTTGAATATACTTAACCAATTTGACACGATGATTTGATAGGGTTAAGTCATGAACCGCTTGAATATACTTAACCAATTGGATACGATGATTTGATAGGGTTAAGTCATGAACCGCTTGAATATACTTAACCAATTTGACACGATGATTTGGTAGGATTAAGTCATGAACCGCTTGAATATACTTAACCAATTGGACACGATGATTTGATAGGGTTAAGTCATGAACCGATTGAATATACTTAACCAACTTGACATATGATTCATAGGGTTAAGTCATGAACTTGAACGACAACACTTAGCCAATTTGACATGACACGTAGGCGGGTTAAGTCACGAACTTGAATGACAACACTTAACCAACTTGACATGCTAGACTGATGGGGTTAAGTCTCGAATTTAAATGACAACACTTAACCTACTGGACGGAAACCCTAGTTGCGCGGTCCTTTTCAGCATTAACCCACTAGATGTATCACGGTACCCTGGAACTAGGCAGGGTGGGGCACGATTGCTGGGCTGATTGTAAGCGACCAGAACGATGACTGAGTTGGTGCGCCATTGTAGGTTCAGGCGGACTATGGTCATGCACGTAGTCCGGAGTTGAAAAAGTAGGCATTGGGCACCAGTAGGTTTACACTGTGCGTGCTTGATTCGTGTCGGTGGTTGGCACCCTAGGGCTTGATACACCCTGTGGTGGACCTAGCACAGGTGACTACATTTCGTGATTGGGCCGTATGACACAGACACATGAACGAGCTAGGACTTGTAGGGAGCCGATCGATTAATAGATCGTTACGTGGAAAAAGGGTTCGTTAGGTAGCATAATCCCTAGTGGTCCTAGGTGGCACAAACCCTAATCGAAACTAGAAAACGTTCAATAAGTAGCATAATCTCAAGTGGTCCTAGGTGGCATAAATCCTAGTTGAACACGCGATAGTTCATGATAAGGAAACCTAGCCAGAACAATGGTGGCGGTCCAAACGATTTCAAGAATGGTGGCACTATGTTGAAGTAGTATAGAAATACGTGATGAAACCCGTACGATATACGGCAAGGGACTGTACATATACATGGAAAGGATGATACGGGTTGGGGTACTAGTACAGTTGGTGCAGAGAATATAGGAAATCAAAGAAAATAGTGGAGTGGTGAAGCTTAGAAATCTTGCGATGTTATACTTAATAGAAATCTTACAATGTTATACTTGATTCATCGTGCCTGTAGCTTACCTTGTCATCATGCTTATGGTTACTTTCAGTTTATTCATGCCATATTATCTTCACCTATTTTTATGCTGAAAGCCACTAGGACTTACTCAGTCTTTATGACCGACCCAATTTGTTTCGCTTCCTTTTCTTTCGTTCCCCCCCCCCAGGTTCGCAGGGTGGGAATACAGCTTAGTTCGGATCTTACCAAGCTCTAAGGCTCTTTCATGTACTGCTTGCATTTCTCCTGGCTATGGCTTGCTTTGCTGTTTTACTTGGGGAATGATTTATGACTATGGTTTTATGCTTCTTTACTAGTGCAAGACAGATTTTGATGTAATGGATTTAATAGCATTTTGATGTAAAAGGCTTTAGACCTTTCTAGATTTTAAAGCAATGAAATTTGGTTCTTCTTCCGCTGTTTTATATGTTCTATCTTGTAATATTTCTATGTATGTTTACCTAGATAATGCTCCACCAAAGCTAGTGCTTTCCCTTTGTGAGTGACCCTAGCGGAGGTGGGGTGTTACATTTGGTATCAGAGCAGAAGGTTACTAGACTGGGCAAAAGCTTTTAAAAACCTTCTGAAATTATTTTCAAAACGTTTACAAAGAAGCATTTTTCTAAAGAAAGTTTTGTTTTACGAAAGGCATATTCCCCAAAGCCATATGCACTATCTTTTGATTCTCTCCTTGAGTCTCTTCTCTCTTTCTTTTTCACCATAGTTTGTAGGCATGCGACACATGTCGAAGGGCAAAGTAGTGTCCAACCTCCATCTGTAGCCGTAGTAGTTTTACTTGCGACTAATCTTATTTCAAGCTTTGTAGGGTTGCCGTGCGATGGAGGTAGCTTTCGAGAAACTTGTCAACAAGCTATACAAGGATAGTAAGAATGAGGATAAAGAACACAAGCCTAAGGATGAGAAACTTGTTGATAAGGCGTAATCCACGAAGGAGGAAAAGGTGAAAGGGGAGAGGTCAAAGTAAAAGAATAATAAAACCCATGACAAGAAAGAACATCGTTGGTATGGTAAAAAGGGACATGTAGCTAAGTATCATAGGACAAGGACAAGGGCAAAGAACAATATCGTCGAGAGTGCAATTGTATGCTCTCACTACTAGCATACCTAAGAGAGGTGGTAACGTTTCTGTTAAAAGTTTAGCTTCTCTTTTCTATCATACCGTGGGAACTTTGTTTTTATACATCGCATCCTTTTAATTCTTCCTCGATAGTTGAGTCTCTGCACCTTAGTACTAGCGTAGTAGAGGATCCCATTTTTGTCTCAAATCCTATTTGGGAATCAGCTCATTTATTCATGACTTGTTTGGATGTGAGAATGTCTATGCTAAGTGTTAAGTTTAGAAGTAAAGCTTATGTTTTGGGCTATGGGTTGATTCTAGGGATGGAGTGGTTGTCCAGAAATGGTACCATTCTCGAGTATGAAAAGAGGGAAGTTAGACGCTTGACTTGGCTTGGTAATGCCCTCGAAGTCTAGTGCAACCCTTAGGGTTCTGCCATGTTTAGTTACCTAGAGTCTCTTGATACATTTAACGATCCGCTCGAGTAGTGTTCGCCACTAAGGCGGATGGTTCATTTCGCTTATGCATGAGTTATAGAAAATCACCTTAGTAAGTACACTTGGCAACATGGTTGGCATTTGTTTATTTTCAAGAGAAAATTCATTTCTGTGGAATACCTTCTAGTAAGTGAATGAGATCCAAGATTCACTAGTGAATTTTGGACAGCTTGCATGAAACCATGAGTACGCAGTTATGTTTGAGCCGAGTATACTAGAAGGAGGATAAGGGAAAATGGGACGAGAGACAACAGTGAAATGAGTTCCAACTCATATTTTGGAAACAAGAATTAAGAAATTATGAAGTTAAAGACAGACAAAGCACAATGGAGTTAAGCTCAAGGAAATGCGACTTAGAAAATTGAAGACTAGATACGCGCCTCATATCTCTTTTTAAGAGTATATCCTTGATCCCTCTTTCCCTGTAGAGCTTACTTGTATGCTATCTTTTAAGTATAACCTCTCGGTCCTATTCTCAATCCTATTTCTATTGCAAACCCCATAGGAAGTATGACTTATCTGTTAGTAATACATGTTGGGGCTTGAGGGTGTCTGTTGGGTTGACTAAACTTTTTGGGTTTTATAGGATATAGGCTGGTGCTTAGGGAGTTCTTCTCCTATTCAGTATATATGTGATGTAGATTTCCAACTTTGACATTGCCTAAAGGGGCACAAAATTTTTACTTGCTTCTATCATTCGGCTATATCTTTAGGTAGGAACAATTGGGTGAAACATGTGTTTGAGACATGTTATGATTGATGGTTGCAAGTGGTTGCTCGTGGTTGCATAACACACATTAGGCGCTATATCGGCTTAGACACATTTTCATATTGCATATGCATGAGTGTTTATACTTCTTTATGGATGAAATTGAATGTGTTATCATGTGAATGTTGCATATGGATGGATGTTTGAGCACAAATATAGTGTTTATGTGATTAGGGCTATTTGCATACATGTTGGACTCATGGCACTAAACATATTTTGCATTAAGAAGATCAATCAGGCCTGATCATTTGCATTAGATAAGGAACATATACACACACTTTATGCATATGTTCATACAGCATTAGAAATCTCTTAAGGACAATGGATGCCTGTGATTGATGATTGAGTAGATGGATGATTGGATGGTAGGACACATTCTTCTTAACTTGAAGATTTTGGGGACGAAATCCTTTAAGGAGGGGAGAATGTAACAACCCGTATTTTTATAACATGTTAAAACAATAAATCAAGGCAGAATTAAATTTTAAAGTCAGAATCAGGGGAAACGGGTTACGCCATTGTGTTCGTCTCAAAATTTTACATGAAATAGAGTCCGACTTTTCGAAAATCGGAGTTCGGATGAAGAAGTTATGGCCTATACAAGTTTCAGCAGTTTTCAGGCAGGACTGGACCAGGGGGTCGACCATAGGGTCGACCTACCCCCCCCCCCCGGGTCAACCACAGGGTCGACCTACCCCCCAGGTCGACCATAGTGTCGACCTCCCCCCTTACAAGTCGACCTGGTCGGCCTGTTTTGACCCAGAACTCATTTTTGAAGCTTGAGACGTGTTTTGACGGTCCGGATTGATTCTAGGGTTAATCTAAGGGCCTAAACTAGTTGCTACACCTATAAAAACACCCTTATACCTAACCTAATTCATATCAAATCATTCTTACACTATTGTGCTACTGAACTCCCTCTTGAACCATGGCCGCCGCCCCCAAATTAAAGTACAAACATTCAAACTCAAATCAATTCAAAGAACAAAGCTTCAACAATGATTCAAGACAATAAATTAAAAACGCTGCAACATTTTTACAACAAATTCAGTTCCTAATTCACTAGCCATGCTCTGTAAGTTCTAGTTGTTTTTAGATTTAAACATTTAATTATAATGTGGCCATGGAATAAAGTAGAATTGGATTTTAAGTATGTTTATCGATTCTGATCTATTTCTGTTGCTCCTTCAATCTTGTGTTTTGGGACTTGTCTATCTTTATGCTCATGACAAGTTTATGATCTATTCAGCAGTTTTCTTGATTCGTAATGACGTTATCATCAAGTTGTAATATTTATGCCTATGATGATGTTTTCCTCTGATCTCATTTTTATTCAATTTCTATCTCCCCCAATTTATTTTCTTTCATGAACCTTGGTCAATTTCGGACCTTGGCCTAAAATCGCGATTTGCGTATGATATGTATACGGGGGAATTATGGGATTATTGCCTATATGAATATGATGTAATAATTGGCAACATGAAATTGGATATTATCACTGTATTTGCAAGTTTGGGGTTGATCTGTAAATTTTGGTATAATCTTGTTATGAAAAAAAATTGCATAAATATTATATACATGGAATTTGGCACAAATAGGATCTATGTAATGTAACATGAGATTTGGTATATATAACATGTATGTAATTTGGCATGTAAATTAAACCACGAGTTCGGGCCTATGTAAATTAAATCAAAAGATTGGGCTTATGTTAATTAGGCATATGTAGAATTGGGAATTTGAACATGAAAGAAATTGTAAATTTGATAATTGGCATAAACATGTATTATGAACTTGGGCAACTGACATGTATTGTAATAAAAAAGATTATAGTTTGGGATAACTACATCATGAATCATGATTTGGGTTTATTAGGTATAAATCTTGATACATGTAATTTTGGCTAGAACTTGATATGGTAAAACGGCATAAAAATTGGCATACATGTAAAACAACATGAATTGAACATATGTAAATTTGGTATGAATTCGGCATATGTAAAACTGACATGTAACCTAGAACTTGGGCATATGTTAATTATGTAAAATTTGGAGTAGAAACATATATGATAGTTTATGACTTGGAGAAAGTTTATGAACGCGCCTAAATTGGGTTTTGGGTAGTTGGTATGTATTGGACATCTAGAAGGCACGTAAGCATGCTTATGAACTTGAAACATGAATTGGTTATGAATATGAATCATTAACTTGATAATAGGCATAAGTGAAAACATGAAGCTCACCATGAAACCAGACACGAACTTGACATGAAACTTGAACATGGACATGACATTAGAATAAACATGAAAATGGCCAACTCGAGGTTGGGTTGAGTTTGCAGTGTAAATCTGCCCGGAACCGCCCGACAAATCCAGTTACTGCAAAAAATAGGATCCAATGTGGGTAGTTGGTCATATCGCGCTTGAAACCCGAGGTCAGACTGAGTTGTGGTGTAAATCTGCCTGGAACCGCCCGGCATATCCAGTGACCACAACAACAGGTCCGATGTGAGAGGTTGGGGTGCATTAATAAATTAATGCCACATGATTGGGTTAAGTCATGAACCGCTTGAATATACTTAACCAATAGGATACGATGATTTGATAGGGTTAATTCATGAACCACTTGAATATACTTAACCAATTTGACACGATGATTTGATAGGGTTAAGTCATGAACCGCTTGAATATACTTAACCAATTGGATACGATTATTTGATAGGGTTAAGTCATGAACCGCTTGAATATACTTAACCAATTTGACACGATGATTTGATAGGGTTAAGTCATGAACCATTTGAATATACTAAACCAATTGGATACGATGATTTGATAGGGTTAAGTCATGAACCGCTTGAATATACTTAACCAATTTGACACGATGATTTGATAGGGTTAAGTCATGAACCGCTTGAATATACTTAACCAATTGGACACGATGATTTGATAGGGTTAAGTCATGAACCGATTGAATATACTTAACCAACTTGACAGATGATTCGTAGGGTTAATTCATGAACTTGAACGACAAAACTTAGCCAATTTGACATGAAACATAGGCGGGTTAAGTCACGAACTTGAATGACAACACTTAACCAACTTGACATGCTAGACTGATGGGGTTAAGTCTCAAATTTAAATGACAACACTTAACCTACTGGACGGAAACCCTAGTTGCGCGGTCCTTTTCAGCAGTAACCCACTAGATGTATCACGGTACCCTAGAACTAGGCAGGGTGGGGCACGATTACTGGGCTGATTGTAAGCGACCAGAACGACGGCTGAGTTGGTGCGCCATTGTAGGTTCAGGCGGACTATGGTCGTGCACGTAGTCCGGAGTTGAAAAAGCAGGCATTGGGAACCAGTAGGTTTACACTGTGCGTGCTTGATTCGTGTCGGTGGTTGGCACCCTAGGGCTTGATACACCATATGGTGGACCTAGCACAGGTGACTACATTTCGTGATTGGGCCGTATGACACAGACACATGAATGAGCTAGGACTTGTAGGGAGCCGATCGATTAATAGATCGTTACGTGGAAAAAGGTTGTTGTTCATTAGGTAGCATAATCCCTAGTGGTCCTAGGTGGCATAAACCCTAATCGAATCTTGAAAACGTTCAATATGGAGCATAATCCCTAGTGGCCTAGTTGGCATAAATCCTAGTTGAACACGCGATAGTTCATGATAAGGAAACCTAGCCAGAACAAGGGTAGCGGTCCAAACGATTTCAAGAATGGTGGCACTACGTTGAAGTAGTATAGAAATACGTGATGAAACCCGTACGATATACGGCAAGGGACTGTACATATACATGGAAAGGATGATACGAGTTGGGGGTACTAGTACAGTTGGTGCAGAGAATATAGGAAATCAAAGAAAATAGTGGAATGGTGAAGCATAGAAATCTTGCAATGTTATACTTAATAAAAATCTTGCAATGTTATACTTGATTCATCGTGCCTGTAACTTACCTTGTCATCATGCTTATGGTTACTTTCAGTTTATTCATGCCATATTATCTTCACCTTTTTTTATGCTGAAAGCCACTAGGACTTAATCAGTCTTTATTACTGACCCCGTTTGTTTCGCCTCTTTTTCTTTCGTTCCCCCCCCTCCCCCCCCCCCAAGGTTTGCAGGGAGGGAATACAGCTTAGTTCGGATCTTACCAAGCTCCAAGGCTCTTTCATGTGCTGCTTGGATTTCGCTTGGCTATGGCTTGCTTTGCTGTTTTACTTGGGGAATGATTTATGACTATGGTTTTATGCTTCTTTACTATTGCAAGACAGATTTCGATGTAATGGATTTAATAGCATTTTAATGTAAAAGGTTTTAGACCTTTCTAGATTTTAAAGCAATGAAATTTGGTTCTTCTTCCGCTGTTTTATATGTTCTGTCTTTTAATATTTCTGTGTATGTTTACCTAGATAATGCTCCACCAAAGCTAGTGCATTCCCTTTGTGAGTGACCCTAGCAGAGGTAGGGTGTTACACCCGTCCTTGTAGCTGACTGGATGCTAGCCTTCTCTTCATCGCATCCTCGATACCCAAGTCTTCGAAGATACGCTCGCAGCTATCCAGCCAATCCTGAACATCCGTAGCCGACTTCGTTCCGTGGAACTGCTTCCCACCAAGACTAGTATAATCCTTATTTAGCTTGGCGAAATTATCCCTAGGCGCCTGCACTATTGGACCACCACCATTACCAGCATTGGGAGCTGCCCTCTGCACATCCCTAAGCATCTCTCTCACGAGGTCGGTAAACATCGTCCTCATTTCAGCAACATTCCCGTTATTGGCTCCTCTACCAGCACCCCTTGCGTATCGGCTCATCATTTAATCTGCACAGAGAAAACGATTAACCATCCTCTTTGTGGTGTCAGTGCAGTGCGACTTCATCCTTAGCTATACTAATAATATATATATAGCTTTTAAAACCAAAATAATCACAAATACGCGCTCTCATATACGTATTATCTACCCCTGGTGTCTTTTCCTAGGTTAACTACGCAACCTAGAGCTCTGATACCAAATGTGGCAACCCGCCTCGCACCAGCCAGCATTTCCTCCGAAAGTGCGCTGTAACATGCCCGACTAGCATGGAACGGTCACCAGAGAAAGGAAAGAAGAGAATGAACTAACAAAATATAATAATAATATACTTGACTTAAAACAGGAGAGACAGTGCATAAGCTGATAACTAAAACCAACATCAACATCATCATCAGAGTAGCGGAAATCCAAATACAGCTTATTACAACTTTCCAAATTACTGTCTCTAAACAAAAGAAAGAAAGGTACACCACTAATGCCCAAAGTAGTGACCGCAGCAACACAGGGAGAATGTCTATATATGTATCATACGTGGAAGCCTCCTGCTCGTCTCCGGTACAACTACTCATTCATACCACCTAACTTGTCTCTAGTCTGCTCGTGAGAGCACCCAAAGTAATAAGAAGAGACATAAAACTCTGGGTCAGACAAAAAGTCTGGTATGAGCGATAAGCAGCAAAATAGAACAATAACAGGTATACTAAACCATACCTGAACCTGAACCCACAACCAAAGAGTTAGCACTACATACCGTACAATACTCTAAGGTGCCACTAATATATGGTGTGAAGAGTACGGGGGTGGGGGTGTGCATGTCATAATGATGGCAAAGAAATCAAACATAGCAACCATTCTCACATCTCTCACTCAGTGCGTAAAGCATACGATGTCCACCACTGTCAATCACTAGACTCATCGAAGTAGTGACGGAGTTCGACTTGTACAACTACTGCTACTACCAAGCTTACCCTATGGAGTCATGACCAAATCTTTACAAATGACCCCACCTCATTGGTCTATAGCTCGTTAGTCGTACCTAGGCCACTGTGGCCCTGAATCCATTCACGTATCCCCTACACATAGTGATCCAAAGTTATAGACATCGACAACCCCTTAGCACACGTCCCGCAGCAAAGCCCAACTCATGAAGTCGTCTCGTTGGTTCCAAACTGGAACCTGAGCTCTACTTCCTATTTTGACTTCCTTTGCATCTCGGGTTTTGGTCGTCACCTTCATCTCCGGATCGGTCTTCATTTCTTCACTTCACTTTACTTCAGGTCGTGGTCATCAGCTCCTCGGTTCGGATCGAAATCACCACCCTGGTTCGGATCGGATTGCTCGGGTCGGGTCGTGCTCCTCCAGCTCGTGACTCATCGTCAGGTCCTACTCGTGATGCAACGCCATTGGATCGGAGTCCACTAAGTGGCTCGGGTCGCGCCCCCGGAGTGGTTCGGGTCGGGTAGCTCATGCTCACGAGGGCGGATTGGGTCGGATGGTGTGAGCATCTCACGTGGAAGGCGGTTCAGATCGGAGTACTTCAGGTCGTGGCCCAAGCATCGGTTCGTGATCCTCCTTGGCCATTGGTTCCTTAGCTCCTGAAGCAGTTCATGAGTGGCATCGGTTCGGATCAGAGCTCCTTCTCACCAGCGGGTCGGATCATGGAGCTTCTAGGCGAGCGGGTCGGATCGTGGAGCTTCCAGGCGAGCGGGTCGGATCGTGCTTTCCCCCTTCGATCCGATCCGGTTCGGGCAATTTCCTGCACTTCTTTCCAGCGACTATTTTACGCCATTCGACGACGTTTTCGGCCAATCTAACACTTCTAGATAATCACAAAACATACCATATAGTCATAGCAACATGTATAATCAATCATAAACACCAAAACAACAACCATAGCATGTAAAATGTATCAAACATAGCCAAAACCCCATATTTTCCCTTAAACATGTTTAGGCAAAATCTAATTATATGATTAGCAAAACTTAACCAAATTAACCCAAACTTTAAACAGAAGTCTAAAACATCATTTCGAATTTTATAAATATTTTTCCAGAATTTATTAATATATAAATTCGCTAATCAACACTAATTACCCCTAATAAACCGTAATTAGTGAGAAACTTTGCAAATCACTCACCTTGGCCACGAATAAATTACCAAATCTGAAATGATTCTCTATTTGGTGTTGTTCCCAATGCAACACAGCAGCTCTAACCTTGCTTTGGTGCTATTCCTCCTTAATTTGATGTAGTTTAAGCCAAAACTTGATTAAGAAGTGATTAGAGGTGTTTTTAGATGTTGGAGGCCATTGTTAGGTTGAAGAGAGGGTTTGTGGCGGTTGAAAAATGAGTGAAAACCCGAAATCCTGACCCTAGCAGCCCTTAAATACCTCTAATCCCAAAATCCCCCATTGGGCCTAGCTGCTAATCACCCGGTTAAGCCCAATTAAGCCGTTTTTCACCATTTGAAACTTGTTTCAGCCATATCTCCCAAACGGTGAGTCCGTTTGGCTAATGTGACCACTCTACGGAATTTTAAACCATCATCCGGAGCCAATAGAAGTGGTTTCAGGTCAGAGTTCCTTTCCAATCAAAAGTTATGGCCAAAACAAGATCAGCTAGGGGCAAAACGGTCATTTAAAAATCGGCGAAAATCATGAACATGGGAAATGACCCCAATAGTCGTCTCCCAAAGTTACATGACCATTCGACTTCGTATGTGAAAGAAATAAATATTGTACGATCCTTCGATGCGTAGAATGCGAGTCGTTACAAGTGGTGTTTCCTTGTCAAGTCCTGGCAAGATAATCCGATCTTCCCCAGAATAATCCATACCTAGGAATCTGATTTCAGTATAATCCGTACTCAAACTAATTAACATGTAAAAGTGTTTATTTTATGCTCTTATATTTTATCTTTTGTGCATAAATAAATAGTACTTGGTTATTGTTTTGTCACTTTTACAGATATGCCAACTAAGCCACATGTAGTCAGAAAAATAGAAAATAGAGACCAAATTGCTCTGTGTGTGCATACATACATACATATATATACATACACACACACACACACACACACATATATATATATATATATATATATATATATATATATATATATACACGAAGACTTGCAGATGAAGATTTCACATCAAATTGCTTTTTGGACAATAAAATATTTGGTAGAAAGAATACGCATATCACAAATCAAGGAAGAATTGTCAGGGAAGAAAGAGGAAAAGAGGAAAGGCCAAAACTTACCAGATTTAAAACTTATTTGATTTAACTAAGGCCCGTTTGTGATTGTATTAGGGTTTAGGTTGTCTAATCTATCCTACAAATACCCATGTATTCTCATTATAAACTTTATCCAAGAATTGAGAATTTTTCCCATCTTTTCTATACTCCTCTTAGGTCTAGTAATTTTGTGTTGTCTATTCAATTATATTTGGTAGAACACAATTTACTATTGCAATTTACTTTTGTCATTAGTAATTGACTGTCAAATTAGATTCAACGGTAATCCTAATTTTAATTTTTGTTTTTTATTTATTTTCGGCAGTTTTTATTTCAGCATTCTGGTTTTTTATTTTTGCAAAGCAATCATTGTTGAATGGCCTCTACCATATTTTATTAAAGAACAATAGACATTACAAACTACAACAACTACATCAACAAATACATTCTATTTAATTTTCTATCATTGAATTTATTATAGATCCGATTAGATTCAAATCTATAGTGAGTTCAATTGCAATTTTACTTTGTTTTTAAATGATAATTGTGATTTTGTCATCGGTTCAATTAGATTTGATCTGAATCAAATTGCAATTTCAATTTTTATTCCAATTAAATCCTTCAAATTATTCTAACTCGCTCACAAAATTATATAAATAACAAATTTTAATTTTCCTCCTTATGTTCAACCTGCATGTTACACACCTGTGCGCTTGCAGTAATTTATAATAAATTTATACTTTTATATTCCTTAGGAAAGTGTCAAAAAAGTTTTTGGCACCGTTGTCGAGGAGACAATAACTAAATTTTATTATTTATTTAATTTCTGATTCGTGTTAGTTTTTTTTCTTGTTTTTTTTCCTTTATATATAGAAAAAATTCTTGATTAGTTGATTGGGTATTACATATTGATACTACAGTCTCTAAACCAAGAGAAAAAAATTCTTGCCAATTTTTATTTTAATTTCTTTTCCTTTTTTCATCTATTTCTTTCCTCTTTTCAATCTTTTTTCCTTTTACATTTTTTCCCTCTTCCACTTTCACAACAATAAACAAAAAACCTGTATTATTTTTCTATGCCCTTTAATTCTGTGCCGTAGACCATACTTCTTCAACATCCTTTAACCATCACACCCGACCATCTATTTCAACAACTACATCACCATACCCCGTTATCAACCACCGTCGGCAACACCACAAACCACCTCTCAAAACAGCAGACCATCTACATAGTTTCAATCCAAAACCATAACTCCTCTTCCTGCCTCGACCAGTTCAAGAAATTCTACCCAAACACAAGTCTTATCCATAATCTACATTCCCTGTCCATCAATTCTTAGCCATTACCCATACCAAACATCATTAAGCCTTCCCGTCACCGTATCACCACACTTCGTAACATCCACCTAATCTCCATACAACAACTTTAATGCCACCAACCCAATCAATTTGTACTATGATCAAATTGGGACATCTAAAAAACCACCTTCATCTTCGTATCAACAATCCCTTTCTATGCACCCATACAAACCAGTCCACCAGACTCTGTAGAAAACATTAACCTACCTTCGTCCTCTTGTACATCTCAGCTTGTGACTTCACAGTCCAATAACCCACGCTCGACACTTTAATCAATATCGACCAGCCACAGTTCGAATGTCTGGTTCCATTACTTATGCCCGATCGAACTATGCCAAGCCATTGTGAGCCTTCCACTACAACCTGAATCACAGCCCTACACCCATCCTTGCCATAAATTTTACAACTTCAAACACTACCCAGCATCAACCAATCACACTAAATTCCATACCATATTCCAATCTCAACTTGAATAAAAACCCACACGCCTTCCAAATCAAACTCAAAAAACTAGTTCGAAAATCTACAATCAGGAATCGCTTCAAATCGAAACTCGCATCAGCACATTCAAAACGCCCAATACCAACTTCGACTTCGAGCAGCTAAGTGAAATTTCAAATCGATTTCAAAAGAAAAAAAGGGGAGAAGGTTTTAAATTTTCCTTTGGGCTGACCGTTTTTTTTTGGGTTATGACTAGAAACTATATGTTAGTGTGCCTTTTGTGCACGGCTTGGTAAAGTGGCTTAACCATGTGTGTATAGCATTGTTTCTATTTAATATTTAGTGCGTTGGGCTTTTACTTGGCTTGCGTGGCTTTGAATTTGGGAGACTTCTGTTTTGAATTTTTGCTTGCGTGTATACATTGCGTGTAGATTTGTTTAATTTTGTTTAGTTTTTTATTTTATTTTTTAGTTGAATTTATTTTTGTTTAGTCTAGTCGGTTTTAGTTTAGTTTTTGTCTTAGTTTCAATTAATTTTTTCCGTTTGTTCATTTGTATTCTTTTCTTTTCAAAAAATAGAAGAAGAAAATAGGGAGACCAAATTCAAAGATCAGAGCAAGAGATAATGTTCAACCATCAAACAAGGATTCAAAGTTGTTGCAACTGCTTAAAAATATATAGAAATTGCTTGTTAATATTTTCTATAGGGGCAACGGCTTGCTTGTACAATTTTTTAAATTATGCAGTTACTATTATCTGATTGTTGTGGTTAGATGAAATTTACATAACTAAAGTCATTATTCTCATCGTTTTTCAACAATAAAACTTGAGTTGATTTGCAAAATATTTAACTACAAGAGTGTATTTTTTGAAACTGGTTCTCTCAAGGGTTGATCGTGGATACATATTAGGTCAATTTATTGAACTTTTAGCTAAAGAGGTTGCATACTACCCATAAAACATTGGTCGTATCCATTAGTATTTATACTATACGCGAACAACCATAAGACCCTTTCCCCCCTTCAAATCGAGATTATCAACTAATAAGATATACTTGACTACATTATTTATTTTGAATAAGCTATTATGTCAACCTCAAGTCTAGGATTTTCCCTATTTGCAACTGATAATGATGACTAAAAAAGATTAGCCACTACAATTCTCCAATCTCAATACACGTATCCTCTATGTCTTTTGAAGAACTATTTGAGGATGAGCTTAAATTTTTAAGTGATGAATTGGGAGTATACCTCGAAGATAACCTTAATTCTGTATCAACAAAAGAAATTATGGTTAAACGCTTAAATGTATGGGATTATGGTAATTTTCTTCTGAATGACACGAATCATTGTGACGATAAACCTTTCATAGGGAATATTTTGATTTCAGAATTTATTGGCCTGCCACTTGTACCTTAAACATCAGGTACAAAATCATTGTACAACATTTTTGATAGAGGCAAGTGTAGGGGGAACAGGAAACATCATTTTTCACAAAACATTCACCATCATCATAGATTTCATTTTTCATATAATTGGCACACACATATAGTAGTTAAACTTCATTTCATTTTACAAATTATTTCGCGTCACATTCACCTTTGGGTACTATCTTTCAAAATTAGGAAACGTGTTATAGTGTGGACACTGTTTTGACCAAACGTGAGGGGGGGGGAGGGGAGTCTACATTGCATTCTTTTAATTTTTTCTATTCACTTTCATGCACTTAGATACGACCATCATGCATTTTAGGTCATAATAACATGCCATTTTTTTTTTTTTTGGAAATACGACTCATTTTTTATTGGTACAACGAAGCAAGTTAACAGTTTTTTTAGTCAGTTTTAAAAAAAATCTCTTAACTAAGATCAAATAAGAAATATATTGAAAAGTTGAATTACGAACCATAATAGTGTAACAGGTGCATAGGAAGATTCTTAGGTGATGACCATGAAGTCTATTCTGAATTGTAGTCTTTGTTTAATGAGTGAAAGATTTAAAATACTTATATTGGCTTTTTGAATCTTTAAAACTACGTTGTGTTCAGCTAAATTGCATAACTCTCTCTTCTTCTTATATTCAATAATAATAATAATCCAAGGTATCCAACATTGCTTGTAAATCTAGCGTTAGCGTGCAAACCCTCCAAACTCTTTCCCAACTCTTATGTCAGCCCGCAAGGCAGTGCATGAGTGGTATACCTTGGTCTCATTTTATGAGTTGCACACCTAAGGATTACCAACATCTTGTTGACAAAGTTAGCATCGGTCTGCACAATCCGCTAAGCTCTGTCCCAAACCCTCAAGTCAGTCCACGTGGTAGTGCATAGGTGGTATATCTTGGTCTTTTAAGTTAGGGGTGTGCAATTAATCATAAATTTTAATTTTTATAAAGACAAAGAATAAGCAATGATGCCCAAACACTTCTTGATCTTATTGATTTGGCTATTCATACACAAGGAAATAAGGATACCACTTTGCAAATTGTGACAAGCAATTAAGAATTTATTTCATGGTAGCACTATGTTATCAACCTAACCAACTGGCCAAACTAAAATTTAACATTTGAAAAGTTGAATTATACTGGAAATATATGACAAGTTGAGGAACTAAAAATTTCTATTGATTGATTTCAAATTGTATACTGCTGTGTTGCAACTTTTCTGAAACAAGTCATGGTTTTATTTTTGTTTTTATTTGCATATGTCTGTTGCATTTATGTAGTGGCCTTAGAACCATGGCATACTGCATTTGTATTTTGTATGTAGTACCCGCTGAAAACCCTCACGAGACACCACTCGTCCTACTAGGGGCACCTAGAGGTTTAAAGACTTATTGCATACGCTCAATGCAATCGTGTTTCCTACGGAAGTATGACCTATATAGCTTAGTTTTTCATTTCTGTTTTACTCAAGGACGAGTAAAAGATAAGTGTAGGGGTATTTGTATAACATGTAAAAGTGTTTATTTTATGCTCTTATATTTTATCTTTTGTGTATAAATAAATATTACTTGGTTTATATTTTGTCACTATTACAGATAAGCCAACTAAGCTATATGCAGTTAGAAAAATAGAAAATAGAGATCAAATTGTTGTGCATGTACATGTGTATTATATATATATATATATATGTAGACTTGCAGATGAAGATCTCACATCAAGTTACTTTTTGGATAAGAAAATAATTGGTAGAAATGATATGGAAGAATTGCCAAGGAAGCAAGAGGAAAAGAGGAAAGGCCAAAACTTACCAGATTTAAAACTTACTTAACTTGACTAAGGCCTATTTGTGATTGTATTAGGGTGTACGTTGGCTAATTTATCCTATAAATTCCCATGTATTCTCATTGTAAACTTTGTCCAAGAATTGAGAGTTTTTCTTTTCTTTTCTATACTCCTCTTGGGTTTAGTAAATTTGTGTTGTCTATTCAATTAGATTTGGTAGAGCACAATTTACCATTGCAAATTACTTTTCTCATTAGTGATTGACCGTTTGATTAGATTCAATGGTAATCCTAATTTTTATTTCTGTTTGTTTATTTCTTTTCTGCAGTTTTTATTTCAGTATTCTGTTTATTTTTCTATCATTGAATTTATTATAGATCCGATTAGATTCGAATCTGTAGTGAATTCAATTTCAGTTTTACTTTATTTTTAATTTGTAATGTGATTTGGTCGTCGATTCAATTAGATTTGTTTTGAATCAAATTACAATTTTTATTTCTATCAAATCCTCCAAATTCGTCTAACCCGTCCATGAAATTATATAGATAATAAATTTTAATTTTCCTCCCTGTGTTCGACCTGCATACTATACACCTGTGCGCTTGTAGTAATTTATGATAAGTTTTCACTTTTCTATTCCTTAGGAAACTTTTCTAATCCTTCAGATAGAATTATGTTTGTCACATCTTGATAAGTAGAGTTTATTCCTAGGTATAAGCCATACCTAAGGTGCCGAGACGAGTATAAATCATACTTTAGTTATGATTGAGAATCCTACCAAATCCTGACAAGATACTTACATTCATCAAACATAATCCATGCTCGAAAATATATTTTATTAATTCCTAAAATTATTACAGAACCAAAACAAAGCTTGGTTGGTTTATGATTGAATCAGGAGCACGCCTTAGGACTAAGTCCTAATACCGTATGTGTGTACTTCAACTTAGTCATTTATTTGTCAGATGGTTTTATTGCCGAGATCGTAATATGTTCAAGGATGAAAGCCTAAGCCCCAAGCATATCTGAGTTGACGTAGCCACCCGGAAATCTTAAAGCAACAAAGGTATATATTTTATATCCTAAGAATGCAGTAAATCTAGGATGATCTAATCCAGATCAGTTAATGATTTGTCGCAACTGCTTGTCTCAGGATCCCTCCCTTTCTGAGGAGCATAGACGGGTAGCAGTGCCGATTCGAACGCCTTAGATTTCTTAACATATTCGGGCAGCTCTCTACGTCGAACCCGTTCTTTGATGAGATCACGTAAGTTTTTATAGCCATTGGTGCTATGACCTGTAATATCATGAAACATACAGTGCTTCCCAGACTTACGCTCCTTTTGTGTTGGCTCCCCCCGTGGAGGCTTAGGAAAAGGAAGAGTTCCTCACACATCGAGGTATATATCTAGTATTGAGGAATTGCGCTTGGTATATTTGTCATATTTGGGCTCTCTCCCGAACCGCACATTCCTGTCATTCTTTTCTGAGGTCTTCCCTTTGTTTTGGACAGTAGTGGATGGTCCTCCATCCTTTACAGAAAGTACATCGAGATTGTCCATCTCGATATTAGCATCATTTTGTTGAAGGAACCTGTCCGCCTTAGAGTAGAAATCACCAAATTCTCTGAGAGGATCCCGTTAGAGGAAGATTTTGAAGTCCTTTTTATCCAAGATGTCGGCCAAAGCTGCTACCATGGATGGTTTTGGTCGATCGACTGATGCTACTAGGGTCTTGCTGGACTGCTTCTTAATAGATGTGAGGAACATAACGCTCTTGGGCCGAGAAATGTGGAACCTGAATAGCTCGATGAAGCGGTTGACCAACATGTTCCAGTTGATTGATTCAGATGTTAGCTGCCGAAACTACATAGCAACGATGTCAGTCAAATAAAAAGGAAAGCACTTAGCTATGACGTTAACCGATACTGATAGTACTTCTATGTGGCATATGTACAAAATGTATGGTAGGTTACATTCTATCGTTGAACAGATCCAAAGCTGGTAGCTTGAAGTCAAGCAGGTTGTGAGAGTTCCTGAATTCCCGCTTAAAAGGGCTGCAATGGACGTTATCCATATCATGCCGAGAAGTGGCACCATGGGTGAAGCGTTTAATAATTCTAGCAATTTTATTCCCATCTCCGAGAATTCCTTTCCACGAATCTAATTCTGCACTGGTGGCTTCAGCGTGAAGCTCAATAAATAGTGGAAGCATGTCTTGCACGTTCGGAGTTGGTCTGTTGTTACCCTAGAACGATGGTTGGAGGTGGTCCCAAGCCTCGTTTGTTGGTTCCAAATTGTCCGAGGTACTCGGGTTGGCATGTGAGTTGGGCCGAGCCATGCCTGGTTTGGCAAGATCGAACCGACCTAGAATAGCATTCCTAGTTCTTGGCTCAGCGTTGCGCCCATCCGGGGTGATATGAGAGTGATTTATAGTAGTGTTTCCCTCCATTGCATTGGGAGCTGATGTGGTATTGCGGTGCTAGAATAATGGAGGGTGGTTGCCCCTATCTGTATTCGGATCGACCTGCTGAGATGGCCGAGCCGGAGATTGCATAAGTCCAACCTGTGGTAAGATGTTGGGTCGAACCGAAGGTGGCACTGAACCATTATCTGGTCGACCCAGAGGTTGCATCAAACTGAGATCTGATCGACCCGGAGGTTGGGTCGAACTAGATGGTGGCAAGATGACAAGCCGATAGGGTGCTTGAATTGAACCGATCCAATGCTCAGTAGCTACCCCAGCTTCACTGGTTGCAAGGAGTGATGCTTGGTTGCTCGTCCTACCTTCCATCCGAGCGAAGAAATTGTCCATAAATCTCCTACTATTTTTTGAGTAGTACATCCTAGTGATCGATTTGTTCCTTGAGTTCCGCAAAAACTCCATCCATCTCATCCCTAGTCAGATATAGGGAAGGTTCCCCATGGGAGGAAGCCTCTTGGTTTGCCCCGCCTACTGCGCCTGTGGTGCTAGCGGCTTGAGTGTGGGAAGATGTTCCACCCTTCTTTCGCTTCACCATTGCTTCTCCAAAAAGTGACTATCTACGCTTAGAAATTGCTGAAGATGGTCGCTTTACCCTACCTGGTGCGCCAAAGTGTTGACGTCAAAATTTGGTCTTATGACAATCAACCCCCCAAAGTGCGTAATCCACACATAAATCACAAAGAAATTAAAGCAATAACAAGGAACACACAATATTTTTTATAGTGGTTCGACTTAATCGAAGTCTACGTCCACATTATAATCTCTATTTATACTATCGATTACATGTTACACTTGCTTGTTTGAAAGAAAGTAGAGAAAGAAGTGATTTATACACAAGGTTGCAATTTGGTTCGATCGGTTCATAGGGAAAGATATTTAAGGAAACTGAACCATCAACTTTCCAAAAAAAAAGTTAATCCTTTTCCATTTCTATAATGAGGTATTTATAGGTAAAATCTAGTTCGGGTCGGTGATCCACATGGCGGCTATCCTGGGTCGGGTCGGACATGCGTCGCTCAATCCGGAAGTTTGGCTGCACGCAGCAGGAATTGGTATCTACATGGGAATAGTTCTTCTTAGTTTTCATGGAACACATGTAGCTTAATCCAGGATTTAAGGAAATAAAGTAGATTCGAGCTGACCAATAAAGCTACCTTAAGAATCGAGCTTCGTTGTGCAGTGCGTGGTTCAGATTGGTGTTTATAGGGTCGACCAGTTCGACCGATTGATCTGATCCATGAAGTTTGATCCAAGCTAAAAAGACGGTGCTTCCATCTATGGCACAGTTAGTTTGGTTCGAACCAAATTTCATCGACCCGAGCAAAAGTCGAACTGGGACATGTTAATTTCACAGTTTTGAGAGCTCGTCTTGATAAAAAAATCCAAGTTGCGACGACCTTTGCTGGTCAACAAGTAGGATATTAGATTTCTGGCCCAAGTGGAGTAAGATTCCTAACCCCATCAGGGAGGCTATCTTGGAAGATTTTCTTGTGAGTTTATACTACTTTACAATATGATTTAGTATAAATGTACAATTAGTAATATTTTTTGATTGTACATGGGAGTAGATCTACAGGAGGCTGGCATCAATCTAATTCAGCGCCACTAGAATTCAAAGGTTGCTAAGAATTACAGGGAGATAATGTCAAGGCTAAAAAAATAAGACAAGAACCTAATCCGGATAAGTGGGACAATATGGGATACATAGGTTAACTAGTGGAACATCGATGAGTTCAAGGTAATACTACCAAACATATCATTAACTACTTTTCAATTATTAAATGTATTATTTAATGTAAATTTACAGGCGGAGTTGGAGAGGAACTCAGTAAATAGAAGCAAGAGCCTGGTAACTCATTATGGCGGATCTAAGTCTTTCCAGCTTCACCGTGAGGGCTTGATAAAATTATCAGTTATTACGTTTGCATATTGATCTGTTCAAGAATTAACTACATAGAATTAAATATATAAATTATCTACTATAAGAAAGAGCTCGTGTACATCCCGTGTCCTACATAAACGCATTTGCTCATGCCCATACATTAAAGCAAATAGACGATGCTAGTAATATTACATATCAGTGGGATAGTGTAACAACCCGGAAAATCAGAACCAATTTAAAATTTTTATTTTGCCTATTTCAGTGAATTTTGAATAGTTAAAATAAATTATTTTAAATAATAACGATTAAAAATATATTTAAATAGAAGTTAGAGCGAATAAATTTATTTTAATTTTAAAAGGAATTAGAAATAGCACGGTAGTTTGAAAAGTCAAAGCTGAACTTTGACTGAATATACAGGATTCAAAATTTAACAGATTTTAGTGAAACCAAAAATATCTAAATCTGTTTAGAAATATCTTTCCAACAAATCCGAAAAATCGAAATTTCATAGCGGGAATCAAAAGTTATGGCCAGTTGAATATTCAGAATAGTCTCTATGGAATATCATATAATTTATAGCCTGTATAAAAGGCCATTTTACAAACGACCTCCGTTTTCGACGAAATCACTTTTTTCGGATCCGGAATGTCAATTTATTGCTAAGTCTAATTTTCCAGAGTTTTTGGAATTAAATTGTGAGCGTATTAAATTAAACTCTGATTTGATAATTTCTATTGAATTTAATCGACCGTTAAAAAGGCCATTTTTCAAACGGTCTCCAAATTCAATGAAACTAATTTTATTAGGACCGTATCATCAAAACATAGCTAGATTTATTTTCCGGGAATTTTCGGAGTCCGTATGTGGCCCCGGTGAATTTAAATATATGATCGAATTAATTTAATAAAGGATTTAAATTTTAAATAAAAGAAATCAGGCCAAAAACAATCGTTTGGACTGACGGGACCTAGCCATTGGTTCTGAACAGGGGCAACTAGGTAGAAACAACTTCTGTTGGACTGGAATTGGAACTAGTAAGAGATAATGAGTTTATTTGTAAAATTTGTAATTAAATATTATAAATAATAGATTCATTTTTGAAACCTTAGTTTACTATTCACTACAGAGCCGCCGCCCCCCTGAAAATCCATGGCCGAAATTCTTCCTCCCTTCCTCCACTAATTCCCTTCAATCCACTCAATAATATCCCCTCCTCCTTTTGACTTTATCATAGTACTTCTCAACCTCTTCCAATCCATACGGTTGGATCCCCTCCTCGTGCCACAATTTCCGTGAACCGTGCACCCAAAGCCGCCGCCGTTCGAGCGTCGTACCCCCACCAGGCCGCCACCGAGTTGGACGTGACCCCCCTCGACCTGCACGCCACCCCTAGCTCCAGAGCGTGGCCCTCTCCTATCGTCGCCCCATGCCCTGTAGCACCCGTAAAACTCATGTAACGACCCTGATTTTCGAACAATTTTTTTTTAAATATTTAATATGGTTTTAAATATTAAATTGATAATATAAATGAATTTTTATATTTAGTTATCGATTTAAAAATCGATTTCGATTTAGTATCGAATATATTAAATTATTGTAATACGAAATATATTCAAATCGAAGTTAAAACTGAATCGAAATGATTCACATGATCAGTGTCAGATCTGTCTGAATATGAACGATAATAATAATAATAATTTATTTTCGAGAAAATGGTTAGTTCTGAATTTAAATTATATTAATTTAATATGGTATATGTGTTCAAATTAAATTTCAGAATATATACAGTTCTATTTAGAATAGTGTAATTACGTTGAAACGTCGGTCTGTAGGTTAAAATAGCGGTTCGTGATGTCGAGTTATGAACCCCGATATTATTTTAGTGGATAAGCATGAGGTCAAATCAATATCTGTTTAAAATAAAGTGAAAATCTCTTTAAGTCAAATCAAATTAAATTAAATTATATTTAAAATCGAAATCGAAATATTTTTAAATTCTTTAAAGGATATTGCGCTGTACTTGGCCGACCAGGGATTTTAATGGTGCGTACTTCCTGTTTCTCACTCGCGACTATATATCCTAGCCTCGCATTCACTATTTTTCCCATTCTCAGATTCATTGCCTTCATTCTTTTTCTGTCCATTTCTAAAACCATGGAAATGAAAAACGTTGTTTCCATCCTCTGTTCTCTAACATACTAAAATCAAAAGCCATTCAAAGCATTTACTTCCGTTCCCCTTTCTCAGTAATCGAAACAAAAATGGGAACTGAAACCCATTTCCCTTACAAATCAGTCCACCGCTAAAAAGAAAAAAAAAGGTGAAATCGAAGGCGCGATTTGAAACCCGAAGTTCTCTGAAGCTCGACCAACATAGAGATGCTCGACAGTGGGGCGACGTTAAGCTCGAAAGGCTGATTGTCGCGATTTTCTATTAAGTACAGAAGGGAAATCGAGTAGCGATCCAATTATTATCGCGAGTTCGGGTTAGCAAGGATGGCGACGAGTTGCTGGGAGTTCTAGGCGCTGGTGAGACTCACGAATTCGAATAGGGTTTGGGCGTCGATCTTGAAACTGAGCAAAGGGGTGGATCGATCAACGGTTTGGGATGAGATGAAGCGAATACTGATGGCAATAGTGGTGGGAATGGTTGAACAGGATGGTGCGATGGGGTTTACATTGGGTTGTGGAGAGGCTTATGTGAAAGGGAAGTCGAACTGGAAGAAATTAGAAGTGGGGAGTCTGCTGTTGTTTTGTGTTGGGAGTTTGGTCTTCGATTTTTAGGGATGGTCTGAACTGATTAGTTGGACAGTTGGGTGCTGGGGACAGAAGGTTTGTTCAGATGTGTGGAAATGGTGGAGTTCGCTTGTGTTGGTGATGAAAGGAATATGCAGCTGTGACAATGAGGAGTGTGATATGTGTTGTTAGAAGAGTTTTGGTCCCTGTATTTTTTGGGAATGGAGAAGAGTGTAGGGTAGATGAGTAGCTGCCAGTACGTTGTTCGACAGAAAGTCGGAAAAGGACTGCAGTTTTAATGGGCTGTTGCACAATTTTGGAGCTGCCCAGGAACTTGTTTTGGAAATAGATTGGGTGGGTTGCAATGACCGCGAGGTATACTTTTTACCGAAAATTTTAAAACACATGGAATGATTTGTTTTTGTTAAGTAGTGAGATTTAAATGAATAGAATTTAATCCATAAATTAAAATAAATAATCGTAGGAAATGATTTCATTCGAGATTAGTTCAAGTAGATTCGAAGCTATGACATTTGGAATTTAAATAGGATATCTGACAAATAAAATCGAGGTGAGTAAATCTCACTCTAAAGTTATTTAATTTATTTTTATCGTTAAAAATAAAAGGTTGACTGTTTGAATGCGTGCATGGATTATTTAATCATTGTGGTTATTATATATAATATATATTAGTTATTTAGGCTTGGTGATTGTGGTTATTATATATATATACTAGATTTCCTGCAATACTATTAGCGGATGCCCACAGTATCATTAGCGGATGACCCTACGCCCACATATTAAAGTGGATCCCCTTTTATACCACGATATCCTGCCTTGAAGCAGGATTGGTATTATTTATGTGACTAACATCTGTGGATGCAGGGAAAACAGGTTGGAGGGATCCAACTGGATTCCTCAAATTTATTTATTATTGTTTACATATTTATATGGTGTGTGATATGTTTGATTGGATTGATGGTTTGCTTATTTGGGTATTTAAATATCACTAGCCCTAGAGATTGATATTTAAAAATATCTTAAAAGGGATTTTTTTTTTGATTTTAAAAAGGAAATTTATTTTACAGAATAAGGATTGAGGTTCAAATAAGATTTGAAACAGGAACTTGCCATAAATATTCAAAACAAGAAAAATGGAATTTATAAATGATGTTTATAATTGAATAGATAAATTATCGTTGGACAATTTAGAAATGAAAAGTGCTAAATTTTAAAAAGGGAAACTATTTTCGAAAACAGAAAAGAAATTTGAAATAGAGACCTGTTTCAATATTTGAAACAAGTAGTTGGATTATAAACGACGTTTATAAATGGAAGTGGAAAATGATCCTAGAATAATTGGATTATTTAAATTCAAGTATGGATTAAGAAGGAGAATTGAAAAATCATGTAATTCATTTGGATGTTTAAAGGGTATATTGAATTGGAATAAATCCGTAAGGGTTTATAAATAGAATTCGACCATGTCGAATTTATAAAAATATTTAATCTTAGAAAGAATATTGGATATATATGTAGAAACTACAATTGAAATTTGATGCGAAAATAGATTCTGTATTTATATTATATATATATATAAATATATCTATTATGTATATATAAGTTATATAAAATAAACTATTCCGAAATTGGAATCGAGTTTCATATAGATTGTTAAAATGGAAGTTTTGTTTTAATAAGGAAGCAAATTTATAAACAATGTTTATAAATGTGATGAAATAATTTTCATCGAGTAATTTGGAAAATAGATTCCAAATGTAAGAAATGAAATAAAAGGTGAGGTCCAAACCGAGTGTTGTATTACAAACTTTTATATGTCTCTTGATAAGAACGTTGTCAATCAAGGTCTGAGAGGTAAATAAAATACCCCAACTTGAACGACTTCACTATTATCAAGGGATGATATTAGTTTGTAATGGTGAAGGTGTTGAATAAATTGATTTTCTCCATAAAGGAAATTTATAATTGAAATTCGATTATATCGAATTTTTATAAAATAATTTATATCCGAGGAAATTTGAATTGAATATAAAATTTAGTTTTGAATCAATTCATAATTGAGTTATGAATGTGGCATAAAGGAATCGACGAGTTTGGAAAAATCGATTCGGACAACTGGTTTATTTTAAAATATTGAAATGGTGTTGAAATTTACTAATAAACGAAGTTTAAACGTTTATATTTAATTTAATTAAAACGAACTCGCCGCAGCGTGGTAGTTCGCAATTTGGCATTTTGAACTTCAATTGAGTATACCGAACTCAATATAAGTCGGAATTAGATGAAACAAGAAACGCGCGGACCTATTGAATAATAGTTTTCTAATGGAAGAGAAAATTCTTGATTTCTTCGTATAAATTTTGAGTTATGTCAAAATCAAATTTTCAGAAAAACAGCGCCATAATCGCTTTAAGCCATAACGGTTTTTCAAATAAAATTTAAGGATTTTGAGTGAATATAAACCCAAATTTCCAATAGAAAAATCCTGTTTGAGTTATAAATTAAAGATGAACTCATGGGGAATAGATAAAGTGATTTTTGATAAAAAATCAGATTTTTATTTATTGAATAAAATTAACTGATTTCAAAAGGAATTAGTGAATAGAGATTTGATTTAAACTTAGTTTTGTTTAAATGAATTGATTTTGTTAATTGAAAATTGGAATTTCGAATAAAAAACTTGGATTTGAATTTGAAAACGAGCAAGGGATTTAAGTTTTATTTATGGGTAATTGAACGCATATGTATTAAACGCAATATGTTCAAATTAAAAACAGGTTAAGCCAAGAAGCTAATTAGAAAATTAATTAGCAAATGGAAGGCGATTAAAGTAAAAAGTGTTGAACTGATTTGGAATGAATTGGGAATGGGCGTATATATTTCAAACAGGTATGGGATGAAGATTACGATCGGAGTATGAAGATTATATATTAAGTGCCTGACAAAAAGGTACATGTTTAAATTTCCATATGTGGTTTTATGCGCCGAATCGGCAAGCCGCTTGGCTTTTTGATTTTCTTTTTGAATGGAAAGGGCCTAGAGAGGCGGGTTGAGGTTTGAACTATTTGCCGGTACAAAGGAGGTTATGGCGATTTTTTTCGGAAATTTAAGGAGTTAGAATATTTTTAAGAAATTTTGATAATAGAAATCGATATAACTATAACTATATATATATATATAGAATTCGCTAAGAAAATGAATTAAAAATGAAATATTAGAAAGGGCCAGTGATTGTGAAATTGTTGGATGGATGTTTATTTTTCCCTTTGATAGTTAAATCACCAACCATCGAAGATTTTTACCATCGTTGTCAATGCGGAGAGACCGGTTGGATTTAATATCCGAATACCACTCCGTATAGACATAGGCGTTGCGAATTAGATTATGCTGAAAATAATCAAAGACGGAGTGAAATTAAAGAGCTGTTATGTTTGTATAGTTCCAGGACAACGTGTATGGACGAATGTCTGACAGAGTATTTCTAACGGTCACATAAGACGATCTTTTCAAGGTATTACATCTGGTGGTGAAGAAATTTGTTTCTCTTAGTTTTTATACCCGTAATATTTTTGGGAAGTTCAACTAGTGATTTGACGGGTTTGACGATGTGGCATTCAAAGTGTATGGTGGCTAGACGTTCTAAAAGATAGACGTAGTCTCAAGCCTCACAACCGGGAAATGACAAAAATCGGGCAGGCAACATGGCTATGTGGGTCGCTCCCATTAGGGTGTATAATCACCAATCTAGAGAAATTCCTTTTACTTCTTTAATCTATTCGATGCTGTACCTTTTCAGGAAACAGTGGTTTGAGCCCAACCGTTGGTGATATACATTCGATACATTCAAGCGAAATGAGTGGTCGGTCATGTGTGGGCCGGGTTACAAGACGTTCTTGTTGAACCCAGTGTATTCCCCTCTAGAGATACACTAGCGGCAGGTGGTCCCATACCTTGTCATAGTTGGAATCCATTCTCCAATAAGCGCCCTGCGGTTTTTGATTTTATACTATATATGTAGAGCGTGAGATGCAAGCGTTCTACTATTTGGTTATTTATTTGATTAGACATTATTATAATATCAGTGGATTTTGATATCAAAAATGGTTTGGGTTATAGTAAGGTAAAAGCCGTCCGTGTTTATTTGTGGATTGGTCTTACTATTATTCTTTTCTTTCAAAAGATTTTTGAAGATAAACCATATGGTTGGAGTTTACTCACACCAGTCCCATGACTGACCCAGAGTTTATTTTGTTTTGTTTTTCCTAAACTCTTGGGTGCCCAAATTTGTACGGGCAGTCAAGTGTTTCAGGCTTTTACAGATACACTTGGAGGAGTTGGAAGCAGGAGGCTTCACCGCTAGTTATTTTAGAGTTATTTCCGCTGTATCAAATATTGTATTGTGCTCTGATGATGGTATGTATGTATGATACAAAATTTTGTATTTCAAAGCTTATGTTATATAATATAGTTTATTCGTTCCGCTGTGATAATATGTATTGTTATTTCTGTTCTTCTTCTATCTTTTCTATTTTCTTTAACCCTAATGACTCGTATTTCTGTATTATTTGAGTTGGACGTGTGTTGTATTAGTCAGCTCAGATAGTATGGATTTGCGGGTCGTTACAGTTGGTATCAGAGCTTAGGTTGAGCGAACACCTAGGCTTTGGTGGGGTTTTACTCATTAGAGATAGGGTCAGTAGTACCCTAGAATGAGTTGAGTGTATATATGAGAGAGCGTATTTGTAAGTTGATATAAAAATTGTTTTATATTGTGTTGACTTGTCTGTTTAGTGGTTTATGATTTTTGATCGAATCGTGGGACGCCATGACGTTGATAAGAGTTTCTAAACACTTGAACAGAAGAATTGACATAATATTGTTTTAAATCGGGTTAATGAAATAATTTTGCCCGAAAATTTTATTTTGATATAAAAGCACAATTTCCTGAAATTATTATAGGATATGGATGTGTTGGTTGTTATTTTTATAATCAAATGAGATTATAAAATTTAAATGGTTATATAACCAAATAGAACTTGTATAAATAATATATGCAAATGTGATCAATTAAAATTGAATTCAAACCAGAAATTGGAATTTAAATCCCGGAAGGTTGGAAAATATATTTTTCAAATTGTATTAGAATAATATAGCATTATTTTGGAAAGGATTTTGGATAAAAATCATTTTTGAATAGGGTTTGAAAGTGATAAAGCACTGAAATCACTTCAGTAGCTGGAAAATAATTCTGATGAGGACTGCAGCTTCATCAGTGTTCATTTTCGAGTTTCTAAGTGATGGATTGCTACTTTAGAAAAGTTGCTGATGGAAATTTGTTTGAAAAGAAATAAGTTGTTTTGGAAAAATTCAAATGTTTTGAATTTAAAATAGAAATAAATATATGTATATATATTTATGTGACTTCAACAGGATTTGAAATAAAATCCGGGAATTTGAATTCTGGAATTTAAATTTAACTTAAGCAGGTTAAATGGGTCGAAATGAATAAATTGATCAAAATCGATTTGAATGGAATATGAATTGATTGTAGATCATTCAAATGAAATGAATGAAAACCAAAAGTTTATGGGTACTGAAATTCGTTGAAATATGAAGAGTTGAGTTTCAACATAAGTATGTTTTGAAAAGTATATAGGTTTGTAGCATTTTTCTTACCTTAGCAATTTCGGGGACGAAATTCTTTTAAGGGGGGAAGAATGTAACGACCCTGATTTTCGAACAATTTTTTTAAAATATTTAATATGGTTTTTAATATTGAATTGATAATATAAATGAATTTTTATATTTAGTTATCGATTTAAAAATTGATTTTGATTTAATATCGAATATATTAAATTATTGTAATATGAAATATATTGAAATAGTAGTTAAAACTGATTCGAAATGATTCAGATGATCAGTGTCAGATCTGTCTGAATATAAACGATAATAATAATAATAATTTATTTTCAAGAAAATAATTAGTTCTAAATTTAAATTATATTATATTAATTTAATATGGTATATGTGTTCAAATTAAATTTCAGAATATATACAGTTCAATTTAGAATAGAGTAATTACGTTGAAACGTCGGTCTATAGGTTAAAATAGCGGTTCATGATGTCGAGTTATGAACCCCGAGATTATTTTAGTGGATAAGCATAAGGTCAAATCAATATCTGTTTAAAATAAAGTGAAAATCTCTTTAAGTCAAATCAACTTAAATTAAATTATATTTAAAATCAAAATCTTTTTAAATTCCTTAAAGGATATTGCGCTGTACTTGGCCGACCAGGGATTTTAATGGTGCGTACTTCCTGTTTCTCACTCGCGACTATATATCCTATCCTCGCATTCACTGTTTTTTCCATTCTCAGATTCACTGCCTTCATTCTTTTTCTGTCCATTTCTAAAACCATGGAAACGAAAAACGTTGTTTCCATCCTCTGTTCTCTAACATACTAAAATCAAAAGCCATTCAAAGCCTTTACTTCCGTTCCCCTTTCTCAGTAATCGAAACAAAAATGGGAATCGAAACCCATTTCCCTTACAAATCAGTCCACCGCTAAAAAAAAAGGGGAAATCAAAGGCGCGATTTGAAAACCGAAGTACTCTGAAGCTTGACCAGGGTAGAAATGCTCGACAGTGGGGCGACGTTAGGCTCGAAAGGCTGATTGTCGCGATTTTCTATTGAGTACAGAAGGGAAATCGAGTTACGATCCAATTATTATCGCGAGTTCGGGTTAGCAAGGATGGCGACGAGTTGCTGGGAGTTCTAGGCGCCGGTGAGACTCACGAATTCGAATAGGGTTTGGGCATCGATCTTGAAACTGAGCAAAGGGGTGGATCGATCAACGGTTTGGGATGAGATGAAGCGAATACTAATGGCAACAGTGGTGGGAATGGTTGAACAGGATGGTGCGATGTGGTTGACGTTGGGTTATGGAGAGGCTTAGGTGAAAGGGAAGTCGAACTGGAAGAAATTAGAAGTGGGGAGTCTGACGTTGTTTTGCGTTGGGAGTTTGGTCTTCGATTTTTAGGGATGGTCTGAATTGATTAGTTCAACAGTTGGGTGCTGGGGACAGTAGGTGTGTTCAGATATGTGGAAATGGTGGAGTTCGCTTGTGTTGGTGAAGAAAGGAATATGCGGCTGTGACAATGAGGAGTGTGATATGTGTTGTTAGAAGAGTTTTGGTCCCTGTATTTTTTGGGAATCGAGAAGAGTGTAGGGTAGATGAGTAGCTGCCAGTACGGTGTTCGACAGAATGCCGGAAAAGGACTACAGTTTTAATGGGTTGTTTGCACAATTTTGGAGCTGCCCGGGAACTTGATTTGGAAATAGATTAGGTGGGTTGCAATGACCGCGAGGTATACTTTTTACAGAAAATTTTAAAATACATGGAATGATTTGTTTTTGTTAAGTAGTGATATTTAAATGAATAGAATTTAATCCATAAATTAAAATAAATAATCGTAGGAAATGATTTCATTCGAGATTAGTTCAAGTAGATTCGAAGCTGTGACATTTGGAATTTAAACAGGATATCCGACAAATAAAATCGAGGTGAGTAAATCTCACTCTAAAGTTATTTAATTTATTTTTATTGTTAAAAATAAATGGTTGACTGTTTGAATGCGTGCAAGGATTATTTAATCATTGTGGTTATTATATATAATATATATTAGTTATTTAGGCTTGGTGATTATGGTTATTATATATATATATATATATATTGGATTTCCCGCAATACAATTAGCGGATGCCCGCAGTATCATTAGCGGATGACCCTACGCCCACGTATATAACTGGATCCCCTTTTATACCTCGATATCCTTCCTTGAAGTAGGATTGGTATTATTTATGTGACTAACATCTGTGGATGAAGGGAAAATAGGTTGGAGGGATCCAACTGGATTCCTCAAATTTATTTATTACTGTTTACATATTTATATGGTGTGTGATATGTTTGATTGGATTGATGGTTTGCTTATTTGGGTATTTAAATATCACTGGCCCTAGAGATTGATATTTAAAAATATCATAAAAGGGATTTTTTTTATTTTAAAAAGGAAATTTATTTTCCAGAATAGGGAATGAGGTTCAAATAAGATTTGAAACAGGAACTTGCCTTAAATATTCAAAACAAGAAAAATGGAATTTATAAACGATGTTTATAATTGAATAGAAAAATTATCATTGGACAATTTAGAAATGAAAAGTAAAGTGCTAAATTTTAAAAAGGGAAACTATTTTCCGAAAACAGAAAAGAAATTTGAAATAGAGACCTGTTTCAATATTTGAAACAAGTAGTTAGATTATAAACGACGTTTATAAATGGAAGCGGAAAATGATCCTAGAATAATTGGATTATTTAAATTCAAGTATGGATTAAGAAGGAGAATTGAAAAATCATGTAACTCATTTGGATGTTCAAAGGGTAAATTGAATTGGAATAAATCCGTAAGGGTTTATAAATAGAATTCGACTATGTTGAATTTATAAAAATATTTAATCTCAGTAAGAATATTGGATTTATATGTAGAAACTACAATTGAAATTTGATGCGAAAATAGATTCTGTATTTATATTTTATATATATATCTATTATGTATATATATAAGTTATATAAAATAAACTATTGCGAAATTGGAATCGAGTTTCATATAGATTGTTAAAATGGAAGTTTTGTTTTAACAAGGAAGCAAATTTATAAACAACGTTTATAAATGTGATGAAATAATTTTCATCGAATAATTTGGAAAATAGATTCCAAATGTAATAAATGGAATAAAAGGTGAGGTGTAAACCGAGTGTTGTATTACAAACTTTTATCTGTCTCTAGATAAGAATGTTGTCGATTAAGGTCTGAGAGGTAAATAAAATACCCCAACTTGAACGACTTCACTATTATCAAGGGATGATATTAGTTTGTAATGGTGAAGGTGTTGAATAAATTGATTTTCTCCATAAAGGAAATTTATAATTGAAATTCGATTATATCGAATTTTTATAAATAATTTATATCCGAGGAAATTTGAATTGAATATAAAATTTAGTTTTGAAACAATTCATAACTGAGTTATGAATGTGGCATAAAGGGATCGACGAGTTTGGAAAAATTGATTCGGATAACTGGTTTATTTTAAAAAATTGAAATGGTGCTGAAATTAAAGTTTAAACTTTTATATTTAATTTAATTAAAACGAACTTTCCGCGGCGCGGTAGTTCGCAATTTGGCATTTCGAACTTCAATTGAGTATACCGAACTCAATATAAGTCGGAATTTGATGAAAAAAGAAACGCGCGAACCTATTGAATAATAGTTTTCCAATGGAAGAGAAAAATCTTGATTTCGTCGTATAAATTTTGAGTCACGTCAAAATCAAATTTTCAGAAAAACAGCACCATAATCGCTTTAAGCCATAACGGTTTATTAAATAAAATTTAAGGATTTTGAGTGTATATAAACCCGAATTTCCAATTGAAAAATCCAGTTTGAGTTATAAATTAAAGATGAACTCAAGGGGAATAGATAAAGTGATTTTTGATACAAAAATCAGATTTTTATTTATTGAATAAAGTTAACTAATTTCAAAAGGAATTAGTGAATAGAGATTTGATTTAAACTTAGTTTAGTTTAAATGCATTGATTTTGTTAATTGAAAATTGGAATTTCGAATAAAAAACTTGGATTTGAATTTGAAAACGAGCAAGGGATTTAAGTTTTATTTATGGGTAATCGAATGCATATGTATTAAACGCAATATGTTCAAATTAAAAACAGGTTAAGCCAAGAAGCTAATTAGAAAATTAATTAGCAAATGGAAGGCGATTAAAGTAAAAAGTGTTGAACTGATTTGGAATGAATTGGAAATGGGCGTATATATTTCAAACAGGTATGGGATTAAGATTACGATGGGAGTATGAAGATTATATATTAAGTGTTCGACAAAAAGGTACATGTTTAAATTTCTATATGAGGTTTTGTGCACCGAATCGGCAAGCAGCTTGGCTTTTTGATTTTCTTTTTAAATGGAAAGGGCCTAGAGAGGCGAGTTGAGGTTTGAACTATTTGCCAGTACAAAGGAGGTTGTGGCGATTTTTTTCGAAAATTTAAGGAGTTAGAATATTTTTAAGAAATTTTGATAATAGAAATCGATATAACTATATATATATAGAATTCGCTAAGAAAATGAATTAAAAATGAAATATTAGAAAGGGCCAGTGATTTTGAAATTGTTTGATGGATGTTTATTTTTCCCTTTGATAGTTGAATCACCAACTATCAAAGATTTTTACCATCGTTGTCAATGCGGAGAGACCGGTTGGATTTAATATTCGAAAACCACTCCGTATAGACATAGGCGTTGCGAATTAGATTATGCTGAAAATAATCGAAGACGGAGTGAAATTCAAGAGTTGTTATGTTTTTCCAGTCCCAGGACAATGTGTATGGACGAATGTCTGACAGAGTATTCCTAAAGGTCACATAAGACGATCTTTTCAAGGTATTACGTCTGGTGGCAGAGAAATTCGTTTCTCTTAGCTTTTATACCCGTAATATTTTTGGGAAGTTCAACTAGTGATTTGACGGGTTTGACGATGTGGCATTCAAAGTGTATGGTGGCTAGACGTTCTAAAAGATAGACGTAGTCTCAAGCCTCACAACCGGGAAATGACAAAAATCGGGCAGGCAGCATGGCTATGTGGGTTGCTCCCATTAGGGTGTATAATCACCTATCTAGAGAAATTCCTTTTACTTCTTTAATCTATTCGATGTTGTCCCTTTTCGGGAAACGGTGGTTTGAGCCCAACCGTTGGTGATATACATTCGATACACTTAAGCGAAAAGAGTGGTCGGTCATGTGTGGGCCGGGTTGCAAGACGTTCTTGTTGAACCCAGTCTATTCCCCTCTTGAGATACACTAGCGACAGGTGGTCCCATACCTTGTCATAGTTGGAATCCAATCTCCAATAAGCGCCCTGCGGTTTTTTATTTTATACTATATATGTAGAGCGTGAGATGCAAGCGTTCTACTATTTGGTTATTTATTTGATTAGACATTATTATAATATCACTGGATTTTGATATCAAAAATTGTTTGGGTTATAGTAAGGTAAAAACCGTCCGTGTTTATTTGTGGATTGGTCTTACTATTATCCTTTTCTTTCAAAAGATTTTTGAAGTTAAACCATATGTTTGGAATTTACTCACACCAGTCCAATGACTGACCCAGAGTTTATTTTGTTTTGTTTTTCCTAAACTCTTAGGTGCCCAAATTTGTACGGGCAGTCAAGTGTTTCAGGCTTATATAGATACACTTGGAGGAGTTGGAAGTAGGAGGCTTCACCGCTAGTTAATTTAGAGTTATTTCCACTGTATAAAATATCGTATTGTGCTCTGATGATGGTATGTATGTATGATACAAAATTTTGTATTTCAAAGCTTATGTTATATAATATAGTTTATTCGTTCCGCTATGAGATTCTATATTGTTATTTCTGTTCTTATTCTATCTTTTCTATTTTCTTTAACCATAATGACTTGTATTTCTGTATTATTTGAGTTGGACGTGTGTTGTATTAGTCAGCTCAGATAGTACGGATTTGCGGCTCGTAACAACTCAACCCTAGAATCGATCAACCGTGAACAGCGTTGGCCTGTGTTTTTGATATAGGAAGAAGGTTGATTTTAAATTATGTTATTTAATTTATTTATTTTAAATGTTATTAATATAAAATAAATCATAACTCATTCATACTGACTTAGAACTGAACGATTTTCAAAGCGTTGCAATCGTAAGCCCGAGATCTGGTTTTCTAGACTGACTGGAACCAATTCCGAGCTGATCAAATCTTGCCCAAAATTTTTAGATCTGAACCATTCAGATTCAAACGACAGTGAGAATTCTATTCCATTTTTATTTTTAAAATAGTTAGAATTAATCAGGTTTGCATTATCATCGATCCACTGTAAATTACTACATGCTATGCTACGTGATTTGATCTGTATTTGATATGTTATATAGATCTGTTAGTTTGGGTGATATTGTGTTATAATTGAATTTGCAATAAAAATAAATCAAACACTTATGTTATTTTGTTGAATCAAAATATTCAACAAAAATAAAGCATCACCTTTATTATATTTTATTGGCATTATATTTGCAATAAAAATTAATCAAACATTTTTGTTGTTATTTTGTTGAATCAAAATATTCAATAAAAATGGAGTATCTCCTTTATTATATTTGGTTGGAATTAAATTTACAATAAAAATGTATCATAAATTTTGCCACTTTGATTGAATTAGAATTTTCAATCAAAATATAATATCATTTTTTTTGTTTGATTGAATTAGAATTTTCAATCAAAATAAATTATCATTTTTGTTGTTTGATTGAATTAGAATTTTCAATCAAAATAAAATATCACTTTTGTCGTTGGTTGATTGAATTAGAATTTTCAATCAAAATAAAATATCACTTTTGTTGAATTAGAATATTCAACAAAAATGAAATATAGATTTCTATCATTTTATGGAATTATAATAAAAATAGAAATGTTCATGTTTAAAAAAAAAGAACATTACATTCAAAAGTTCACATTTTTAATGTAATGTTAGAATATAGAAATTGTACATGTTTTGAATAAAAACATGATTCCATTAAAAATTTACATTTTTAATGTCAAGAATAAAAACATGATTTCATTAAAAATTTACATTTTTAATGATAGTAGAAAATATGCATGTTTTAAATAAAAACATGATTTCATCAAAAACTCATATTTTAGTGTCAAGAATGAAATAAGAAAAATGTATATGTTTTAAATAAAAACATGATTTCATTAAAAATATACATTTTTAAGGTAATGTTAAAAGTAAGAAAAATGTAGGTGTTTTAAAATCGAAACATGATTACATTAAAAATATACGTTTTTAATGTAATGTTAAAAGTAAGAAAAATGTACATGTTTTAAAATCAAAACATGATCACATTAAAATTTCACTTTTAATGTAATATTAGAAAATTGGACAATGTTCATGATTTTAAAGTAAAACATGTTTACATTAAAAATTTCTATTTAATGTAATAATAGAAATGTGGAAAAAGAAACATGTTTTAAAATGAAAACATTTTTTACATTAAAAATCCACTTTTTAATGTAATAATAGAAGTTGGACAAACATGCATGTTTTCAAAATAAAGTATGCTAACATTAAAAACTTTGTTATTAATGAATTGGATAAATTACAATTATATTTACATTTGCATATACTAGAATTTGTATGCATTGTTTAAATTACATTATATTTACATTTCCATATATTAGAATTTATATGCATTGTTTAAATTACATTATATTTACATTTGCATATATTAGAATTTATATGCATTGTTTAAATTACATTATATTTACATTGCATATATTAGAATTTATGTGTATTGTTTAAAACGTTATATTTACATTGCATATATTTGACTTTATATGCATTGTTAAAATTACATTTGTATTTACATTTGCATATATTCAGATTTATATGCAAAGTTAACTTGTCATTGGTTTAAATTTTCATGTAAATGAAATATATTTTGTTTGACAGTACATAGATATGATATGCCAATAAAAACATTCTTTTATGTGGCACGTTAAATACGTTAGAGAAATCGTCGAAGGGTGTGTATATATATATATTAAAATTAAACGAATCGCGCGCGATAGTTCGCGTTTCAGAATCGTAATTTTAAATGATTATACCGAAAGATCCAACCGTCGGATTTTCCCAAAACTGGAACCGTTAGGACCGCTTTGGGAAGATCTTTCCAAAAATATAAACTTTGTTAAAATCCAATGGTTACATTTCGAGATAAGTGTAAATCAAATTCGATAAAAATAGCGCCAGGGCCGCCTATTGACCCGAAGCATCGTTAAATTAATTTAGCTATTTTTATTTAAATAAAAATAGCGATAAATCGTTATTAAATACTATTAACGATATGAAACTTTTTTAAACTATATATATGCGAGAATCATTTGAAAGACCGAGTTCAATCTCATTTCAAATGATTTTACAACGATTTAAAATAATTATTGAAGATGTCGATTGAAGACCGGCGATCTTCACATCGAAAGGATAACTACTTATGCCCGACATTGGTTAGCTCCCAGTAAAGGGTTAAAGTGGTAGTTATCCGGATGTACTTGTTAATTGTCCGGATATGCGAGCACCTCTCTTCCGTATTGGACATACGGGACGAGGAATAAGGTGACTCCGGTTTCGTTCTGACCCAGAACGGACTTGTAAATGGATGTGTGTCCGACATTGGATTTCATTCCATGTTAATTGATTTCTATTTAATTTATCTATTGGTGGCGGAGGATTTATTCTCTTGCTCAACACCCTTCTCTGAGATGCATTAACTCAGAGGTTATATATTGGTAGTTATCGCTCGCATGGCGTGAATTGTCAATATGATATGCCAAGATGCAACTGATCGAGGCTTATGTTGAAAAGCAGAGCCTTGTGGGTGATGATCAAAGCATAGCCTATTTTCGTCATAGCTTTGTGTATAACATTACCTCGTGAGCCTCACACACCGGTAGAGTCAGAAAGGGACAAGGGAACGCAGGGAGTGCACACGTTTCTTTCTAGCAAGAAGTGGTACCAGGGTTTTTCAAGCCCTGACATTTTACTTATGTGGTTGATGGAATGAGGCGCCTCAGATTTATTGGTCGATTATGACCATTTTATAGGTCAAATACGATCGGGAAGCGTGTGTTCAGGCATAACTAATCCACTAAAGTATTTGTGGACCGACCCTGCAGTATCCAAGGGTTGCCCGTAGGTGTGATCCTGAGACATTGCTAGAGTGTCTCAAATCGGTTAGGAGATCGTCCCTAGCCTTGACTCATGATGGAAACCCAATCTCCAATACGACAATACGATTTTGATTGTAAACCTATATATGGAGACATAGTGTATGGTAGCTATGCCGTCTAGGATTGATACATTTACTTTGAAGTATTTTTGAAACCTATTAGACAATAATAATAATATTAAAATATTTTTTCTACGTATCAAGCATTTTTTTATCGTTATAACGTAAAATTCTATCCTCTAGTTTGCGTTGCAATGTGTGATGGGACTTGAGTCTTATAATGATTTCATTTTCTACAAAGGATTGCATTGTTTTTGAAATAAAAATTTATTAAACTTATGCACTGGCAATCCAATGGAGTAAACCCGTTCTGCGTTAGCGGCGTGGTCCAGTGATTAGCCATATTGTTAGTTAGGAAAGATGTAACACCCCGCATTTTTAATATAATTAAATATGTATATATATATATATATTCATAGATAGGTTGATAATGGTGATGTACAATGAAAATTTATTAATATATGGAAGAGAAGGAAAAATTAATTCGATAACAATGTACGTAACAGAGAAGACAATAAAATAAGGATACTTAATTTAAATATCGGGAATTAAGTAAAATGGACATCACCATTGCGTTCGTCTCGAAATTATGCTTGGAGTAGAGTCCAAGTTTTCGTAAATCGGACTCCGTATGAATGAGTTATGGCCTTTAGAAATTTAAATAAAAATCGAAACAGTTCGAAATTCAACCCGGGCAGCAAGGCGGGAAAATTCCCGCCATCAACAGGACAGGTCGACCTGGGGGTCGACTTACCCTCCTCCCCCCCCCCCCCCCCAGATCCGAGCAGTTTTCACTAATGTGACGTGTTTGTTGCGCTGTATGAATCTGATGGCTTCTAGGTCAATCTAAGGGCTCTAAAACACTCTTTACACCTATAAAATAGTGCCTAGACCTAACCTAATTCATAAACAATTACTTCTAACGCCTCCATGCCGCCAAACTTCAACCAAACATGGCCACCGCCTCAAAAACCCTAAAATAATTTGCAAGTTCTTCATCAACCTTGGAGTTTAATCAAATCAAGAAGCAAAATTCCTCATCAATGATTTAAGCTCTTTACCAACAATCAAATAAGAGGATTAAATTAGCATTCTACATCAACTAAACATTTATTTTCCCCAATCCAGCCAAGGTGAGGGGAATTATAATAAATTTGTTGCATAATAGTATTATTATCGTTCATCATTCCCTAGTTATTAATTTAATTCAAGATTCATGCTATAAAACTTGTTCCTTTTATTCTCCTTCCCCTTTTTATTTTTGGATCTAGGTTATCTTGAACCTAGACGAAAACCTTATTATGCATACGTATGGTTGGAATATGGAAATGTTGGGCATAATCTATTTATGCAATCGAGAAATATAATCTATAATTTGGGGTTTTGTGGCATAACAGTTGTCGTTGCAAATATTGGGAAAGTTGGCAAATTGTATATGGGGATTATTCAATGAAGTAAAGCTTGAATTGATAATTTTGGGGCGTAATTCATAATGAATCTTTGGGGTATGATTTAGGAACACGAACCTATGGTGAATAGCGCATAATTATGAATTCTGACTTATGATGCTACCATGAAATTGTGTAAATTTAATTGGAAATAGGCATAAAAATTGTAATTAAGTTGAATTTAGAACACATGACATGAATTTGGGGTTTGGGTGAAAGACGATTGTTAATGAATGCCTATGACATGAGGTTAGGCGCGTTTGTGGTGTAAGACCGCCCGGAACCGCCCGGCAAATCCAGCAGCCACGAACGGACGTCTAATGTGAGGGGTCATATATCGTTACGGCATAATAAATAAATTAAGAAATACTAACCATAATAAGACATGTGGGTGACATCGGTATGGTTAGAGGGTTATGTGGGAAGCGGGTGACATGTGAAACAAAAATTTAGATATGCTTAACCAAATGGAACCCGTAACGGTATCATAAATTAATCGAATTGGGTAAAGTTTAAGTAACGGGTTAAGTAAATGGAAGGGTTAAGTCAAATCTAAAATTAATGACAAGAAATGGGGAATGATAATTAACCTATTATGAATAAACTTGAATAAGGCAAGAAAGGATAATAGGTGGAAATTATAACTTATGGGACAAGATAAGTTATAGGAAACGATAAGGAAGATGAGAAAACACTTAACCAATTTGACATGATATATGGGTAGGTTAAGTCAACATGAACTGATAGATAACACTTAATCCATTTGACATGACGCGTGGGTGGAATTGAATACATGATTGGGGGTTAAGTCAACTTGAACACATGGGCAAACTTGACCAATATAACATTATCAAAGCAGGAAAAAGTGGGGAATGATAAGATTAAATAATAGATAAACTTATCCTAGGGATAAGGAATGAATATGACTTAAGATGTAATAGAAGACTCGAAGTGTAGGACGACTTATACCATGAAATAAGTTGATCTAAGCTGGAAATGTGGGAGAACACCCATACGCTATCATTTGATAAAGAGAACTTATGTCATGCTTGAATTCATTGGTAAACCTTAGTAAAAAGAGGAGATAAGTAAAAAACCTTAGTTGAAGGGAACTAAGTATCAGAAACTAAGTATCAAACCTTCGTTAAGAGAACCAAGTAATTAACCTTAGTTAAGAGAACTAAGTAAATAACGATTAATAGAACTAAGTAGTAAACCTTAGTTAAGAGAACTAAGTAGTAAACCTTAGTCAAGAAAGCCAAGTAGAACACGAGGGGGAGCGAACGTCCATCTGATCATGAAGAAGGCTCCAACATACTGGGTTACGAAGCACGCGGCTTCGAGGGGACGTGAGGGTACTCTTGGTATCCCTCTGTGAGGTTGCAGATGATCCTCCTGGGCTCATAGAGGTTAAGGTCTGCGTTAGAAGAACCAAGGATATGCCTTGGTTGCAATATAAGCAACCTAAAGACTAGGATGGGTCAGCGTGAGGCGGCGATTTCTTGTTTAGCCATGTGATAGCCCGTCGTCGTCTACCTACCTTCTTGTGTCAACCGAGTGCGTAAAGCGAAAAGGCGGAGAACTCTAACAGACCATATACTTGCTATCTAGTTATGGGTGAGGTTTGGCCAATAGGTTTGTGGGGCATAGGGGGGCCTGCGTATAGTTCTCATTCTTTGTTTTCTTGGGTGCCTTTCATTAGTTGAGGGAGGGGTCAAGTGGGGCCATAGCCACACACAAAAAAAAACAGACCTTAGCATTTGCATCGGCAGATAACTTAAAGCTCCCAACCGAGTTCCGTGTATCTTGATTAGCCCTGCCACGGGACTCCGGCCGCACATATAGAGGACATGTGCAACTAGACATCGATAACGATTCTCGACACGTACGTGGGGAAAGTCTAGGGACATACATCGCTCTGGGAAGTGTTTCCTAGACTAGGAGGCATCGGTCGATAGGTAGCAAAATCCCTAATTGGAACTGGGTCGCGTGAACCCTGAATCCGAGAAGCGTTCAATAGGTAGCATAAACCACAGTGGCCCTCGGTAGCGTAAACCCGGGTTGAATCTAGGAAACGCTCGATAGTAAACTTTGGATTAGTTCTAGATGATTAACCGAATATAGCAAGATCGAGAGTGGCAGTCCCAACGATTTCGAGAATGGTGGCACTACACTAAAGTAGTATAGATTTACATGATAAAGTCCGTACAGCATACAGCAAGGGACTGTATATATATATATATATATGGAAAGGATTAGACGAGTTGGGGGTATCTACATATACTTTGTATTAGGTTAACCTACTAGTGGGACATGAGTATGGCCTAGAGAGCTAATATCGAGAATAACCTAATAAGCAACAAAATGTAACTGAACGATATATATAGGATTATACAAAAGTTTATTATAAGTCCACTCACACCGAACTTATGTTCTGACCACCTCCTCATTACATACTTCCAGGTTAGGTTCATGACAGGGATGGTATAGCTTTGGATACTGTTTTAGCAGTATTGTTAATAAGGTAAAGCAATATTTGAATATTATACTTTAATTCCTTCCGCTGTGAGATGCTTTACGAGTTCTGACATGTTTCTTTATCTCTGTCTTTTTCTGCAGGATACCAGAGCACCCAACTCGGGTTTCGATAGAATTAAATTTTTGAAAACAAATTCGGCCTGTCGGAATCCGGGTTGTTTCATCTGGTATCAGAGCCTAGGTTTAGTTTTCCTAGGGAAAAATTATGAGTGAGCATATTTGTATTTTTCTTGAAAAATATTATATATAATTATACGAGCTTAGGTTAATATAGGCGCCGGTTTGAGAAATAGATCTGAAAAAGAAAATGAGAATTTTTCCCCCGTACACTAAAAGTGGAGATCAGGAAAATTTTTGAACTTTCGAGAAGTAGAAAAAAAAGTGTACATAAAAATGGATATTTAAGACTTTATGTTCTGCTTAAGTTTCTATTTCATGGAATTGAAACATGTGCGAGGAGAGTAGGCAGTTGCCATCAAGAAAGAAGACGGAGAGAAGCGAAGTGAGATGGAAAAAAATATAGGTCGATAGGTAGGTCGACCTAGGTGTCGACCTGCCTATAGGGAGGTCGACCTTAGTGTCGACCTACCTATAGGGAGGTCGACCTTAGTGTCGACCTGCCCTGTGCAGTACAAAAAAAATAAAAGGCTAAAGGCCTACGACCTTCAGCTCCATTCGATGCTCCAGCTGCTCCATTACAGGGAGCACGAAACCCACCTCCACCACCACGTTTTTCGCCTCCCACCACTTCAAATCTCCACTACTTCGCACAAAATTACCCCCAAATCGAAGCTAGAAGTCTCCTTTATCCAGATCTATACCTTTCCCCTCCCAATTCAAGCTTAAATCGCCATGGAGGACCAACCTTCCCTTCTTGCCTCTTTCCCCAACTTACGCCTTAAGAAATCGCTTGGTGCAACACTCGGAGAGATATAGTCGAGGCGTACGTCAACACCGCAGGTTTGAAGTTGTTGTTTGGGCGTCCGGTTAAGTTTGGTGATTTTATTGTAACACCTTTGGAAGATTTGTTTATGGAGGCGGGCTTAACTACAATATTGGATATTAATGTAGTCGAGCGAAGGGGCTACAAGAGGTTAGTAAGACTTTTTGATGCTAATTTAGAAGTTGGGGTAGACAATGAAGGTTTAATTACATATAATTCGGATGTAAAGGGAACCATCATTAGTTTCAATGAAATACAATTTGGGGAAATGTTGAATATCCGTAGTCCGGGCCACGAGTTAGGGGATTTTGAGATGACTGGTTTAGCTGTATGGCATCGGATTTTCTATGATGAGTACGAAAGGACTTGGGATTATACCCATCTACGCCCGTTAGCTAGATTTGTCATTCGAATTTTACAGTATAATATTGTTGGACAGACTGGTGGATTTGATAGGTTAACACAAATCGTTAAACGAGCCAAGTATGCTATTTTTGGGGGTATCCAGATAAATTAGGCTCGCACTATCCTACAGCATTATGACTCTACTAGAGAGGCGAGGCAGTCAAACATTTCTTTAGGAAATTTATGGACCGTAGTTTTTACACGAAGCAATGTTCCTCTGCGAAAGGAAGGTTATATATCACCTCCTTCTCATCCCTCCAGTATTATAGATTTGGCTGCACTAACAAGGATGAATATTCACCTACATGATTCATTAGAGCCTCAACCCATGGAGCATGATGGAGGAGATGAGGAGAGGGAGGGGGAGCATGAGCATGAGGAGCCTAAGCGGGAACCACAGGGTGGAGGCTATCAGACCGGACATGATGGGGAGGCCCAGTATGTACCGCCAGCAGGATCAAACCCATATCAGACAGAGCAGGCTTGGGAGGGTGCTCGGACTTCCCAAGCTCCAGGATGGGGTACTTTCGATACATCTGGATGGTACCCTTGGATTTCCAGAGAGTCATACTGGAGGGCAGAATTGAGGACAGTTTCTAAGCAACAAACTCAGTTAGTTAGAGATCACCAGGACATCCTGAGGACACAACAGGAGATGCTCCAGACACAACTTGAGTTGGGACAGACTCAACAACATATGCTTCAGGAGAAGGGCACCTCCTATGATCAGTTAGGGGCTGGGCTACAGGACTTGCAGTTAGAGGTCAGAGAGGGGACTAGACAGCTTACGGAACCTGGATAGTAAGATAGGTGGTATAGAGGATCTCATTCGTAGTTTCTTCGGATAGGGTCCTGGCCTCAATTACTGTATCAGCACGGTAGTATCTTACTATGTAGTGTATGACTGTTTCTCTTTTATCTTGATGTAGTACTGTACTAGAACTTATTTTGGCATAAATCTTTGAGTTGTTTAATTAGAAAGTTTTCAGTTATAATTTGCCAGGCATGCAAAATAAAAATATATGTATGGTAAGCAAAGTAAAATTGAGAAATTTAAATTAACTAAACTAGAATGCTAAGAGAAAACGGAGAAAATTGTAGATCTTTCCGTTAAATACATAAGGAATAAAATTTGGAAAATTAGTTTTTTCTAAATTTTAAAATTTAAACTTGATTGATAGGATTTTGGATGCAACAATTGGGTGAACTATGCTCTTATTCTATAAGAGTATGGGAAAACATGGATGAAAAATATTTTGAGTTTTCAAGAATATTGAATTCATATAGAACTGCAAGTGTATTTAGGATGTAAGCATCATGATTTGAAAAAGTTTTTAAAGTTGGCATACATATATGTGGATCTAAATTAGGCATCCATGATTTGCTATGATTTAATTCACTTTGCACATGTGCACAATGTTGCAACAATTGGATGAACACTAATTGGATGTTGCGAGGGATTTTCTATTTTGCTCTTATCGAATTTCGGGGACAAAATTTCTTAAGGGTAGGAGAATGTAACACCCGCATTTTTAATATAACTAAAAATGTGTGTATATATATATGCATAGATAGGTTGATAATGGTGATGTACAATGAAAATTTATTAATATATGGAAGAGAAGGAAAAATTAATTCGATAACAGTGTACGTAACATAGAAGACAATAAAATAAGGATACTTAATTTAAAAATCGGGAATTAAGTAAAAAGGACATCACCATTGCGTTCGTCTTGGAATTCTGCTTGGAGTAGAGTCCAAGTTTTCATAAATCGGACTCCGTATGAATGAGTTATGGCCTTTAGAAGATTTAACTAAAAATTGAAACAGTTCGAAATTCAACCCGGGCAGCAAGGCGGGAAAATTCCCTCCATCAACCGGGCAGGTCGACCTGGGGGTTGACCTACCCTTAGGGAGGTCGACCTTAGGGTCGACCTACCCCCTAGATCTGAGCAGTTTTCACTCCTGTGACGTGTTTTGTTGCGCTGTACGAATCTGATGGATTCTAGGTCAATCTAAGGGCTCTAAAACACTCTCTACACCTATAAAATAGTGCCTAGACCTAACCTAATTCATAAAAAATTACTTCTAACGCCTTCATGCCGCCAAACTTTAACCAAACATGGCTACCGCCTCAAAAACCCTAAAATAATTTGCAAGTTCTTCATCAACCTTGGAGTTTAATCAAATCAAGAAGCAAAATTCCTCATCAACGATTCAAGCTCTTTACCAACAATCAAATAAGAGGATTAAATCCGTGTTCTACATCAACAAATCGTTTATTTTCCCCAATCCAGTCAAGGTGAGTGGAATTATAATAAATTTGTTGCATAATAGTATTATTATCGTTCATCATTCCCCAGTTATTAATTTAATTCAAGATTCATGCTATAAAACTTGTTCCTTTTATTCTCCTTCCCCTTTTTATTTTTGGATCTAGGTTATCTAGAACTTAGACGAAAACCTTATTATGCATATGTGCGGTTGGAATATGGAAATGTTGGGCATAATCTATTTATGCAATCGAAAAATATAATCTGTAATTTGGGGTTTGTGACATAATAGTTGTTGTTGCAAATATTGGGAAAATTGTCAAATTGTATATGGGGATTATTCAATGAAGTAAAGCTTGAATTGATAATTATGGGGCGTAATTCATAATGAATCTTTGGGTATGATTTGGGAACATAAACCTATGGTGAATAACGCATAATTATGAATTCTGACTTATGATGCTAACATGAAATTGTGTAAATTTAATTGGAAATAGGCATAAAAATTGTAATTAAGTTGAATTTAGAACACATGACATGAATTTGGGGTTTGGGTGAAAGACGACTATTAATGAATGCCTATGACACGAGGTTAGGCGCGCTTGTGGTGTAAGACTGCCCGGAACCGCCCGGCAAATCCAGCAACCACAAGCGGACGTCTAATGTGAGAGGTCAACGACAAGAACTAGAGGCGTAACGGGTTATGGCATGAGGTTAGGCACGTTTGTGGTGTAAGACTGCCCGGAACCGCCCGACAAATTCAGCAGCCACGAACGGATGTCTAATGTGAGGGGTCATACATCATTATGACATAATAAATAAATTAAGAAATACTAACCATAAATAAACATGTGGGTGACATGGGTATGGTTAGAGGGTTAAGTGGGAAGCGGGTGGCATGTGAAACAAAAATTTAGATATGCTTAACCAAATAGAACCCGTAACGGTATCATAAATTAATCGAATTGGGTAAAGTTTAAGTAACGGGTTAAGTAAATGGAAGGGTTAAGTCAAATCTAAAATTAATGACAAGAAATGGGGAATGATAATTAACCTATTATGAATAAACTTGAATAAGGCAAGAAAGGATAATAGGTGGAAATTATAACTTATGGGACAAGATAAGTTATAGGAAACGATAAGGAAGATGAGAAAACACTTAACCAATTTGACATGATATATGGGTAGGTTAAGTCAACATGAACTCATAGATAACACTTACCCATTTGACATGATGCGTGGGTGTAATTGAATACATGATTGGGGGTTAAGTCAACTTGAACACATGGGCAAACTTGACCAATATAACAGTATCAAAGCAGGGGAAAGTGGGGAATGATAAGATTAAATAATAGATAAACTTATCCTAGGGATAAGGAATGAATATGACTTAAGATGTAATACAAAACTCGAAGGGTAGGACGACTTATACCATGAAATAAGTTGATATAAGCAGGAAATGTGGGAGAACACCCTTACGCTATCAGTTGATAAAGAGAACTTAAGTCATGCTTGAATTCATTGGTAAACCTTAGTAAAAAGAGGAGCTAAGTAACAAACCTTAGTTGAAGGGAACTAAGTATTGGAAACTAAGTATCAAACCTTGGTTAAGAGAACCAAGTAATAAACCTTAGTTAAGAGAACTAAGTAAATAATGATTAAGAGAACTAAGTAGTAAACCTTAGTTAAGAGAACTAAGTAGTAAACCTTAGTCAAGAAAGCCAAGTAGAACACGAGGGGGAGCGAACGTCCATCTGATCATGAAGAAGGCTCCAATAAACTGGGTTACAAAGCACGCGGCTTCGAGGGGACATGAGGGTACTCTTGGTATCCCTTTGTGAGGTTGCAGATGATCCTCCTGGGCTCACAAAGGTTAAGGTCTGCGTTAGAAGAGCCTAGGGTATGCCTTAGTTGCAATATAAGCAACCTAAAGACTAGGATGGGTCAGGGTGAGGCAGCGATATCTTGTTTAGCCCTGTGATAGCACGTCGTCGTCTACCTACCATCTTGAGTCAATTGAGTGCGTAAAGCGGAAAGGCGGAGAACTCCAACAGACTATATACTTGCTATCTAGTTATAGGTGAGGTTTGGCCAATAGGTTTGTGGGGGCATAGGGGGGCCTGGGAATAGTTCTCATTCTTGGTTTTCTTGGGTGCCTTTCATTAGTTGAGGGAGGGTCAAGTGGGACCAAAGCGACACAAAGAAAAAAACAGACCTTATCATCTGCATCGGCAGATAACTTAAAGCTCCCGACCGAGTTCGGTGTTTCTTGATTAGCCCTGCCATTGGACTCGGGCCGCACATATAGGGGACGTGTGCAACTAGACATCGATAACGATTCTTGACACGTACGTGGGGAAAGTCTAGGGACATACATTGCTCTGGGTAGTGTGTCCTAGACTAGCGGGCATCGGTCGATAGGTAGCAAAATCCCTAATTGGACCTGGGTCGCGTAAACCCTGAATCTGAGAAGCGTTCAACAGGTAGCATAAACCCCAGTGGCCCTCGGTAGCGTAAACCCTGGTTGAATCTAGGAAACGCTCGATAGTAAACCTTGGATTAGGTCTAGATGATACACTAAATCTAGCAAGATCGAGAGTGGCAGTCCAAACGACTTCGAGAAAGGTGGCACTACACTAAAGTAGTATAGATTTACATGATGAAGTCCGTACGACATACGACAAGGGACTGTATATATATATATATATATATATATATATATATATATATGGAAAGGATTAGACAAGTTGGGGGTATCTACATATACGTTGTATTAGGTTAACCTACTAGTGGGACATGAGTATGGCCTAGAGAGCTAATATCGCGAATAACCTTATAAGAAAGAAAATGTAACTGAACGGTATATGTAGGATTATACAGAAGTTTATTCTAAGTCCACTCACACAGAACTTATGTTCTGACCGCCTCCTCATTACATACTTTCAGGTTAGGTTCATGACAGGGATGGTATAGCTTTGGATACTGGTTTAGTAGTATTGTTAATAAGGTAAAGCAATATTTGAATATTATACTTTAATTCCTTCCGCTGTGAGATGCTTTACGAGTTCTGACATGTTTCTTTATCTCTGTCTTTTTCTGTAGGATACCAGAGCACCCAACTCGGGTTTCGATAGAATTGGATTTTTGAAAAAATCTGGACTGTCGGAATCCGGGTTGTTACAAAGGATTTCTCATACTAGTCCCATGACTGACTCGTAGTTTGTTTCACTTTGCAAAGTTGGGTGCCCTCTTTCCACATGGGTAGCCAAATGACGGGTTTAGATATGGACATATTCTGGATTAGAGCTAGCTTAAGGAAGAAGACGAAGAACCTTTTCCTTTTTATCTTTTATTGCTTTTTGAGTCGTTTAGACATTATTGATATTTGATGTATTTGGTGGAGATTGAGACTTATTTCCTTCTTTATTGAGACTTCTATTTGCTAAGTGTATCCTGTAACTGCGTACTCTAATGTCTGTGATGTTATGTTGTGATGACATTTCCGCTGCAATGATTTATGTGTTATGCTATTATCTGAGATCTGTTATTGTTGTAATTATGTTATGCTCCTATGATTATCCTTACTTTTGTACTACGGAAGTTTGGGGTTGTCACAGTTGGTATCAGAGCTAAAGGTTAACCTTAGCTTGGGAGTATAACATTTTTAGAACAATTCGTTTAGATAGAATCAGTAGTATTCTAAGATGAGTAGCTCATTAGAGATAGGATTAGTAATGTCCTAGAACGAGCACAAAAGAATAACACATATTAATCAGTAATTACATCATTATCATCTTATCATATGTCTCTACTTTTAACCTTTCCTTTTTAAAATTATCATTTCTGTTAGTCTAACTCTTTCCTTGATGGTACAGAACTAACTAGAAAATGAGCTCAAGAACGCGAGCTAGAGCCCGAGGTAGAGGTGGGGCTAGAGGCACAGTTAGAGATGAGACTCCAACAGCTCAGGGACAGCCCACTCCAGAGGCTGTAACACCACCTCCACCCCCACAGGCGTTTGATTTGGATAAAATGTCCAAGAAATTTAGAAATCTAAGGGGGTGTATCCTTTACCGGGCGAGAGACTGTGATTGAGGCACGGGCATGGTTAAAGAACTGCAAGAAAATCTTTGAAGGCTTGGAATTGGAAGATCAACGCAAGCGCTTTTTGGCAACATGGTTATTGAAAGACCAAGCTGAAAATTGGTGGGACACAATCAAAATTGGTAATAATGTGGCCGACATGTCTTGGGCCAGATTCAAAGTGCTCTTCAACGATAAGTATATCCCTCCGTAGGAAGTAGAGAGGCTCCATGATCAATTTGCAAGTCTGCAACAGGGTGATATGACTATTTCAGAATATGTGCGGAAGTTCAAGGAACTTTCACGTTACGCTCCAGAGTTAGTTCAGGAACCAGTGCAGAAGAACAAGAGATTTATCAATAGCCTCTCTAAGAAATACTTGAACAGGGTCACTGCTCACATCAAGCTCCCCTTTAATGATGTGATCGAGATGGCTTGCTGCTATGAGGATAATGACAAAAATGCACAGTAGGAGCGTGAAAAGAACAATAATAATAAAAGAAAGCAAGCTGAAAGGAAATCAGAGGCGAGCACCTCTTCAGCCGCTAAACCTCAAGGGAAAAAGAAAAGGGACAAATCCAAGGTGAAATGCTTCAAATGTCAGAAGATGGGGCACTTCGACTATGAATGCCGAGCTTCCAAGAGGCCAAGGAGAAATGAGTTTGGGCCTAGTCAAAGTTCTCAGGATAAGAGGGAGTGCTATAATTGTCACCAGAAGGGGCTCATCAAGCCAAACTTCTCGTTGCTGAAGAATTCTCAAGTGGCACATGTCTATGATGGAGCGGCTGCACCGGCTTCTTCTGAGGGAGCAGGTAAACCCGATGTTTTAGGAGGTACTCTTACCATTAAGAACATTCCTATTAAAGTTTTGTTTGACACTGGTGCATCAAGAAGTTTCATTTCTAGTGACACGATTAAAAGTTAAAACTGAAACCAAGAAAACTTAAAGAACCGATTAGAGCCCATAGTCCGATAAGAGGTTCGCTTATTCTCGATCAGTATTGTAGAGTGCCTGTTTCTTATTCCTATTTCCAATTTCCTTTTAATTTGATCATCATGAATTTCTCCGAGTATGATATCATACTTGGAATGAATTGGCTTACGAAGTATAATGCTGAGGTGCTATGCGCTGAAATAGTAGTCAGAATTAAAACCAAATTCGGAAATATGATGACTATACTATGCCACGGCTCAGCCACAGATAGGAGAGAATTTTGGTCTTCTCTAGAAGTCACTCCTTCTTCTATTGAGGATATTCCTGTCGTTAGAGATTGTGCAGATCTGTTTGAAGAAGTTGACAGCTTACCTCCGCGCAGAGAAATCGACTTCAGGACTGACTTAGTTCTGAGTGCAAGGCCCGTAGTGCATCCTCTTCGGAGAATGACCCTGAAGGAAAAAGAGGAGCTAAGCAATCAAACTAAACAACTTTTGTGGAAGGGTCTGATCTGGCCTAGCTTCTCAAACTGGGGTGTAGCAGCGGTGTTCGTCCCAAAGTCAGACGGTACCCTCAGACTATGTGTGGACTACGGTGACCTAAATAAGAAGACGCTGAAAAATAAATACCCACTGCCACGTATTGATGATCTGTTGGACCGCTTGAATGGAGCACGAGTATTCTCTAGGATGGACCTAGCTACAGGTTTCCACCAGTTACGCATTGCCGAAGAATGTGTTCCTTTGATAGCTTTCAGAGGGCCAGACTTATTTTATGAATGGCTAGTGATGCCCTTTGGCTTATGCAATGCTCCAGCATACTTTGTTGATCTGATGAACTGAGTATTCCGAGATGTTTTAAATAAATTCGTGCTGGTGTTCATCGATGACATCCCATTATTTTCTAAATCCACTACTGAACATGAAAAGCATCTGAAAGAAGTCTTGGAAATTTTGCGAAGAAATGTGTTGAAAGCCAAATTCTCCAAATGCATATTCTGGCAAGAAAAGGTGAAATTCCTCGGCCATGTTGTATCAAAGGAAGGCATTTTGGCAGATTCAGGAAAGATCTCAACCATCCAAGATTGGAAGCAGCCTAGCACTCCCATAGAAGTCAGAAGTTTCTTAGGACTGGCTGGCTATTATCGGAAATTCGTTAAAGATTTTTCGAAATTATCTTGTCCATTGACAAAGCTGACTAAGAAGCATAAAAAGTTCATTTGGACACCCGAATGTGAGGCAGCTTTCCAAGAGCTGAAACGGAGGTTGATCACTGCTCCTATGTTGACCATTATTGATGGCAATCAGGATTTGAATATCTGGACAGATGCTTCTAGAGAAGGTTATTCTTTTTATCTAAACAAACATGTCAGAAATGACATTTTAATGACAAATCTCATTTTAACATGTTATCCTTTTTATCTATTTAAGGTATTGGTGCGGTGCTAATGCAAAGAGACAAAGTAGTCGCATATGCTAGCCTCCAGTTTAAACCGCATGAGAAGAAATACCCCACTCACGATCTTGAGTTGATGGCCATCGTATTTGCTCTAAAGATATGGAGGCACTATCTCTTCAGTGAGAAGTTCGAACTGTATACTAATCACAAATCCTTAAAGTATCTATTCACCCAAAGAGATTTGAACTTGAGGCAGCAAAGTTGGGTTAAATTTCTTGCGGCCTATGACCTGGACATCTTATATGCTCCAGGAAAAGCCAATGTCGTAGCCGATGCGCTCAGCAGGAAGAATACGGCCAGCACCAGTCTTATCATCGCTAGTTTTATCATTACGCCTACATTAATGGATAAGATCTCTGCTCTTCAGAATGATGATAAATTTATTCAGATGATTAGTGAGCGAGTTCAAAAGGGCGAAGCGTCAAGCTTCCAAATAGATAGCAAGGGAACCCTTAGACTACAAGGGTGAATATGTATGCCAGATATTCCTGAGCTAAAAAGAGAAGTTATGGATGAATGTTATAAATCTAAGCTCAGCATCCATCCATGAGTAAGCAAGATGTATCATAATCTTAAGCGTACTTTTTGGTGTAAGGCGATGAAGAGAACATTTCTATATATGTTGCTAGATGTCCCACCTGCCAGCAAGTCAAAAGCAATCAGCAAAAGCTAGCAGGATTGTTGCAACCGCTAGAGGTTCCAGGTTGGAAGTGGGACCAAATTTCTATGGACTTTATTGATGGCTTGCCCCGAACTAGAAAAGGCAATGACAGTATATGGGTGATTGTAGATCGGTTCACAAAGACTGCCCATTTTATCCCTGTCAAATCTAATAGAACAGCTCAAAGTCTGGCACAGCTTTATTTCAGAGAGATTGTCAGACTACATGGAGTTCCCAGTAGTATCGTTAGTGATTGCGATCCGATATTTGCCAGCAAGTTCTGGGAAGCATTCCAAGAGGAGCTAGGGACTAAGTTGAATATGAGCACCGCTTATCATCCTCAGACAAATGGTCAAACTGAGAGGGTGAACCGCATATTCGAAGACTTGTTGCGAGCATGCATTCTTGATTTTGGTAGGTCATGGGAAGATCACTTGCACTTGGTTGAATTCTCTTATAATAACAGCTACCAAGCAAGCTTGCAAATGTCGCCATTCGAAGCATTATATGGCAGGCCATGCAAGTCTCCTGCATGTTAGGTGGAACGCGACAATCGATTAGTATTGGGTCCCGATATGATCCGTGAAGCATCAGATAAAGTTGATTTTATTAAGAAGCGATTGCTGGCTGCTCAAAGCCGAAATAAGAGCTATGCAGATGCACAAATAAGGGATTTGGAATTCTTTATTGGTGATCTTGTATACTTAAGGGTTTCCCCACTGAGAGGTGTAATTCGATTTTGGAAGACTGGGAAATTGGCGTCGAGATTCATTGGTCCATTCCCTATTCTCGAAAGGATTGGAACCCTCGCTTATAGAGTGCAGTTGCCCGACTGGTTGCCAGGGGTTCATGATGTATTCCATGTGTCTCAACTTCGGAAGCATGTTCATGATCCAGACTTAGTTATGGAGGAAGTAGCACAACAAGATTTGGAGATTACCCTGAGCTTAGCAGTAAGGAGGGAGCCAGTGAAAATTGTTGGCAAAGAGACCCGAGTTCGGAGGAACAAGAGGATCCACCTAGTCAAAGTGCAGTGGAGCGGGGATCCTAGAGACTATACCTGGGAGACTGAGGATAGCATCAAACAGGCTTACCCCAAGTGCAATGTAAACGTCTACGAGTAACTCTTATGTTGAGGTACATTTACAATATCTAAAATTTTCCGTTTTGTTCCTACTTTACTATTGTTTCCTTTTCGGGGACGAAAAACTTTTAAGTGGGAGAGATTGTAACAACCCGGAAAATCAGAACCAATTTAAAATTTTTATTTTGGCTATTTCAGTGAATTTTGAATAGTTAAAAAAAATTATTTTAAATAATAATGATTAAAAATTTATTTAAATCGAAATAAGAGCGAATATATTTATTTTAATTTTAAAAGGAATTAGAAATAGCACGGTAGTTTGAAAAGTCAAAGCTGAACTTTGACTGAATATATAGGATTCAAAATTGAATGGATTTTAGTGAAACCAAAAATATCTAAATCTGTTTAGAAATATCTTTCCAACGAATCCGAAAATCGAAATTTCATAGCGGGAATCAAAAGTTATTGCCAGTTGAATATTCAGAATAGTTGCTATGGAATATAGTATAATTTATAGCCCGTATAAAAGGCCATTTTACAAACGACCTCCATTTTCGATGAAACCACTTTTGTCGGATCCGGAATGTCAATTTATTGCTAAGTTTAATTTTCCAGAATTTTTGGAATTAAATTGTGAGCGTAGTAAATTAAACTCTAATTTGATAATTTCTGTTGAATTTAATCGTCCGTTAAAAAGGCCATTTTTCAAACGGTCTCCAAATTCGACGAAACTAATTTTGTTAGGATCGTATCGTCAAAACATATCTAGATTTATTTTTTGCGAATTTTCGGAGTCTGTATGTGGCCCCGGTGAATTTAAATATACGATCGAATTAATTTAATAAAGGATTTAAATTTTAAATTAAAGAAATCAGGCCAAAAACAATCGTTTGGGCTGACGAGACCTAGCCCATTGGTTCTGGAACAGGGGCAATTAGGTGGTAACAACTTTTTTTAGGCTGGAATTGGAACTAGTAAGAGATAACGGGTTTATTTGTAAAATTTGTAATTAAAAATTATAAATAATAGATTCATTTTTGAAACCCTAGTTTACTATTCACTACAGAGCCGCCGCCCCCCTGAAAACCCATGGCCGAAATTCTTCCTCCCTTCGATCCACTCAATAATATCCCCTCCTCCTTTTGACTTTATCATAGTACTTCTCACCCTCTTCTAATCCATACGGTTGGATCCCCTCCTCGTACCACAATTTCTGTGAATCGTGCACCCAAAGTCTTCACCGTTTGAGCATCGTACCCCCATCGAGCCGCCACCGAGTTGGCCGTGACCCCCTCGACCTGTGCGCCTCTCCTAGCTCCAGAGCGTGGCCCTCTCCTATCGTCGCCCCATGCTCTGTAGTGCCCGCAAAAGTCAACCCTAGAATCGAACAACTGCGAACAGCATCGGCCTGTGTTTCTGATTTTGGAAGAAGGTTGATTTTAAATTATATTATTTGATTAATTTATTTTAAATTTTATTAAAATAAAACAAATCATAACTCATTTATACTAACTCAGAACTGAACGATTTTCGAAGCGTTACGATCGTAAGCCCGAGAACTACGTTTCTAGACAGATTGGAACCAATTCTGAGCTAATCAAATTTTGACCAAAATTTTCAGATCTGAACCATTCAGATTCAAACGACAGTGAGAATTCTATTTCAATTTTATTTTTAAAATAGTTAGAATTAATCATGTTTGTATCATCATCGATCCGCTGTAAATTACTACATGCTATGCTACGTGATTTGATCTGTATTTGATATGTTATATAGATCTGTTAGTTTGGGTGATATTGTGTTATAATTGAATTTGCAATAAAAATAAATCGAACACTTATGTTATTTTTTTGAATCAAAATATTCAACAAAAATGAAGCATCACCTTTATTATATTTTATTGGCATTATATTTGCAATAAAAATGAATCAAACATTTTTGTTGTTATTTTGTTGAATCAAAATATTCAATAAAAATAGAGTATCACCTTTATTATATTTGGTTGGAATTAAATTTACAATAAAAATGTATCATACATTTTGCCACTTTAATTGAATTAGAATTTTCAATCAAAATTAAATATCATTTTTGTTGTTTGATTGAATTAGAATTTTCAATCAAAATAAAATATCATTTTTGTTATTTGATTGAATTAGAATTTTCAATCAAAATAAAATATCACTTTTGTTGTTGGTTGATTGAATTAGAATTTTCAATCAAAATAAAATATCACTTTTGTTGTTGGTTGATTGAATTAGAATTTTCAATCAAAATAAAATATCACTTTTGTTGAATTAGAATATTCAACAAAAATGAAATATAGATTTCTATCATTTTATGGAATTATTATAAAAATAGAAATGTTCATGTTTAAAAAAAATGAACATTACATTCAAAATTTCACATTTTTAATGTAATGTTAGAATATAGAAAATGTACATGTTTTGAATAAAAACCTGATTCCATTAAAAATTTACATTTTTAATGTCAAGAATAAAAACATGATTTCATTAAAAATTTACATTTTGTAATGATAACAAAAAATGTGCATGTTTTAAATAAAAATATGATTTCATTAAAAATTCATATTTTAGTGTCAAGAATGAAATAAGAAAAATGTACATGTTTTAAATAAAAACATGATTTCATTAAAATATACATTTTTAATGTAACGTTAAAAGTAAGAAAAATGTACATGTTTTAAAATCAAAACATGATTACATTAAAAACATACATTTTTAATATAATGTTAAAAGTAAGAAAAATGTACATGTTTTAAAATCAAAACATGATCACATTAAAATTTCACTTTTAATGTAATATTAGAAAATTGGACAATGTTCATGTTTTTAAAGTAAAACATGATTACATAAAAAAAATCTTTTTAATGTAATAATAGAAATGTCGAAAAAGAAACATGTTTTAAAATGAAAACATGTTTTACATTAAAAATCCACCTTTTAATTTAATAACATAAGTTGGACAAACAGGCCTGTTTTCAAAATAAAGTATGTTTACATTGAAAATTTTGGTTTTAATGAATTGGATAAATTACAATTATATTTACATTTGCATATATTAGAATTTATATGCACTGTTTAAATTATATTATATTTACATTTGCATATATTAGAATTTATATGCATTGTTTAAATTACAGTATATATACATTTGCATATATTAGAATTTACATGCATTGTTTAAATTACATTATATTTACATTGCATATATTAGAATTTATATGCATTGTTTAAATTACATTATATTTACATTGCATATATTAGACTTTATATGCATTGTTAAATTTACATATGTATGTACATTTGCATATATTAGGATTTATATGCAAAGTTAACTTGTCATTGGTTTAAATTTTCATGTAAATGAAATACATTTTGTTTGACAGTACATAGATATGATATGCCAATAAAAACATTTTTTATTTGGCATGTTAAAGACGTTAGAGAAATCATCAAAGGGTTTATATATATATATATATATATAATTATATGTATATAAATATAAATTAAAATTAAATGAATCGCGCGCAGCAGTTCGCGTTTCAGAATCGTAACTTTAAACGATTATACCGAAAGATCCAACCGTCGGATTTTCCCAAAACTGGAACCATTAGGACCGCTTTGGGAAGATCTTTCCAATGATATAAACTTTGTTAAAATCCAACCGTTAGATTTCGAGATAAGTGTAAATCAAATTTCGATAAAAACAGCGCCAGGGCTGCCTATTGACCCGAAGCATCGTTAAATTAGTTTAGCTATTGTTATATAAATAAAAATAGTGATAAATCGTTATTAAATACTATTAACGATATGAAACATTTTTAAACTATATATATGCGAGAATCATTTGAAAAGACCGAGTTCAATCTCATTTCAAATGATTTTACGATGATTTAAAATCATTATTGAAGACGGCGATTGAAGACCAGCGATCTTCACATCGAAAGGATAACTACTGATGCCCGACATTGCTTAGCTCCCAGTAAAGGGTTAAAGTGGTAGTTATCCGGACGTACTTGTTGATTGTCTGGATATGCGAGCACCTCTCTTCCGTATTGGACATACGGGACGAGGAATAAGGTGACTCCAGTTTCGGTCAGACCAAGAACGGATGTAACGACCCGAATTTCCGTACACTTTGAGTCGACTAATAACACACCATGTCCAACTCAAATTGCACAGAAATAAGAATCATTATTAGAAAGAAGTTAGAGGATGAGTGATATACACGTAAATGTGTATATTTTATCCGTTTATTTATCTATTTTTCTATTTAAAATAATTAATATTGTGTATTTATAGCTGTGTTTTCAGATTGTTGACAAGAATCATGGTTTAGAGCATTTGATGGATAAAGCATGAAGAATTTGCTGAAAAAGAGTGAAGTTAAAATTACTTAAGCTTGAAGAGTTTAAAGCTTGAAGAACGGTTGCAAATAGAGTTTAATTGGGTAGATTTGGCTCACTAAAGACTCAAATTGTGTTCACATTGGCTCAATTGCAGACCATTTCACTCATGTAGCGTTCACATTAGCTCCTTTGCAAGGCTTCTCATTCATGCGCTGCACGCATTCACACTGGCTCACTTACAAGGCCTCTTACTCTACAACCCTGTTCACACTGGCTTATGTGTTATTTGGGCAAAATCTTTAGTCCCACATTGTGTAACTAGCCTAGTTGTCTTTGTCATATCAGCTATAAATACCTTGTATCTCATTCATTGTAAAACACATTGGGTTTTATTCTGTAATTCTCTTCTTGGAATAAAATCATTCTTCTTCCTCTTTTCTATTTAGTTTTAGTTTTATTTATGTTCTTGTTATTTAATTTCTGTTTTTCTTCTTCTTTAGCTATGTCTAGCTAATCCCCTTTGATTAGGGGGTGATGACGCTGATAGTATGATTCAATATGAATCACATAGCCAAAGGATGAGGAATTCATGTATATAGATCTAGAGCTGAACCAAGGGTTAGATCTGAACCTTAATATCATGTGTCGTTTAAGAGCTATGCTCCTTCACAGGGTATATTCGTGTTCGATCTAACGTTTATCAGATCTAGATCTAAATTTAGGGTTTTAGAAATAAAATAGTGAATCTGTCCTGATAGCCTATGGTTGTAGAGCTGAGCTCCTGCATAGGCTATGCTTGTCGTTATTTACATATTTGTTTCTAAAAACCTATTATCGTTGATTCATGTTTGTGACAGAAACATGTATTAGATCTGGTTAATCTTTTGGCTATTGATGATTATGAATCTGATCTATGTCATTATCCCCTAATTGCTTTCACTTATTTTTAAAACTCTCTTTTATTTGATTTCTGCTATTTTCTTTGTTTTCCACCAATCAAAAGTTAGGGATAACTTGATTGGATTTATTAATAAAATAATTTGGTCCCAGAGTTCGACACCCTCTACAACAATCCTTGTTGTTTAGGAAAGCCGAACGGATTTTACAGTTGTTTACAACTGCATAATTTGTTCGCAAACAAATTTTGGCGCCGTTGCCGGGGACCAAAATAATTTTTATTACTAGATCCTTCGGGTTATATTTTTATTTTATTTCTGTTTTTTTTATATTTAGAAAGAAAAAATTCTTGCTTAGACGGTTTGGTATTAAATTATTGATACCACAATCTCTATAACAAGAGGAAAAAACTTGCAATTTTTGTTTGATTTGTTTCCTTTCTATTATTTCTTTTCCTCCTTTCTTGCTTTTACAATTTAATTTCTTTCCTTTTTACAAAAAAAAATTGCACTTTTCTTTTTGATTTCTTTCCCATTGCATATTGCCTTCCTTTCCTGTCCTTTCTGCCTCGTCTCTGCCTTGGATTACAGCCACATCTCTTCTCCATCCAACGCAAAATCAACCCACAAAAAACCTTCCCCTTCTTCTGTTTGCTACAGTCGTCCACCTCCACTTACATCTTCATCACTTGGAGCAGCTCAAAATGAACCACATCTCCACTCCTCTTCATTGCCACAGATCCTCACCAAACAATCTCCTTGCCATCACCAAACAACACTGATCTTCCATCGATACATCAAACCATCTCGTACAATTTCAAACAACATACCCACAAAGTCCATCATATCCACAATCATAAACCACCCGACAATAGCTTCGAACCTCAACTACACAGCAACTCGACTTCAATTTCAGTCCATCCATCCGCAAATGTTACCTCTTCAATACTGACCAGTGCCACAACAAACACCTGCAGTTCATATTCACGTTTATCACACCCTTCCTATTCACAACCATCATCAACTTGTCAACCCAGTGTTCACCAAGACAACTCCATAGTCAAAACTACAAGACCGAACCCAAAATTCACGTTCTTCCCCTCCTTCACAAAAAAAAAAAAAAAACAAACAAACAAACACAAATCCCGTACACAAGCTACCTCTGCCATACTCTTCTCTTCTCTGTCACCCAAAAGTTACGACCTTCTCTCGCATCCCCCATCAACTAGAATTCTGCCTTCTCCTTTCTGTTTTTTATTCCAATACAAAGTCCCTTTTTCTGACCATTCAATCTCAACGCAACCGCGTTCCTAAACCATTGACAACTCAAACTACCCCATACCACTACTTCAAACTGCTCTTCCTCCTTCAGCATCTCTCTTCTATTCAACATACAAAACGACTAAATAATCACTCATCTCCACTTGCACAGCAAAAACTCATACTCCACGCAATCACTTCAAACTGAAAATAACATCACAGACCGAAATCGTCCCACTCTCTCTTCAATTTCCGAATCCGCAAATAAAAAAAAAACCTAGATCGGAACTTGAAAGCCCAAAGGAACCCGATAGGAATTCAATTTGATCTGAAAAAACTGGTGAATCACAGGATCGTGATTTGTCTCCAAGTTTGTACGGTGTTGAGAAACAAATTTTACTCTCTGGGCGTGATTTATTTTGGGTTAAAACATAGAGGGAGGCTGCGTTTATTTCGGAAAAAAAAGTGATAAAAGAAATAAGGGGGTGACTGTTTCGGGTTTTAGGTTATTTAAGTGAGTGTTTGTTTGCTGGGCCTAGTTTAAATTTTAATTTATTTCTTTTTTGTTTTGTTTTTGTGCATAGCTTAGTTGTTCTTTTAGTTGTTGTGTTTTGTTTTTTTTTATTCTTCTCCTTTTCCTGTAAAAAAAAAAAAGAGGAGAAATTTTTTTCGAAAACAGGTACAGTGGAAATTAGAAAAAGGTCTTAAAAAATTTTTTTTCGGGCTCCTAGCCCGAACCCGTGCCGCAGCGCAGTCAATCAAATAATAGGAGGCGACAATAATAAAAAGCAGCGAACTATTCAGGGTTCGAGCGGTTACACACCAAGTGGGGGTGTGAATGTGCTAGCGCGACTCAACTGCACTGGACGGACTGCCGATCAAGGTGAGTATTTTCTAACTCTACAGGGACTGCTGCTGCAAATAAAAAAATATATATAGAAACTGCTTGTAAAAATCTTCTGCAGGGGGCAGCGACTTGCTTGTAAAAAATTTATTTCTGCAATTTATCATTCTTTAACTGTCTGTGATTGATTATTTTGATTGTTGATGTGTGGTTGGAAATTTTAAAATAAATGTGGACTAAATTAGTTTTGAAATCAAATTGAGGATTCCCCAGAGCTCATATGACAAAATATTCGTTAAATTGACAATTAGGATTGATACTCTCTGAGGTGTCTAAGGAACGGTAGAGTCTAGAACTCAAACAGGTTCTTAAACCTTCAGTTGTGTTTCTACGGTGATTCGTGGCACACTGATAATCCCTGTCCGAACCTGGCCCAGACATGTATTCATATAATCCGAATTTGTTAATTTTAACAATATTTTTTTAGAAGCTTCTTGAAAATGTCCCAATTCCCTTTTTCCAACGGATTTTACGATAGTTGTGAAAATCAATATAATCCATATAATTTTACACCAAATTCATATGGATATTTTAATAACAACTTTTGTACAAACAATTTGGATTTTATGCCACCGACTTTTCAAAATTTTCAAAATACTCCTGATTGTACACCACCAAATTTTCAAAATGATGATCAACCCTCAACTCTTGAAACACGTATTAAATCTTTACTTGAATTGAGCATACAACAAAATCAAGAAATAAATGAATGGTGTAATTCATACATGTGCAACAATTCAAGTGAAAGTTTTCGAAATAATCAATATCCGATTTCACCTTCAAATTCCAAAGATTTTGATTATAACCCTTGTCAATTCAGTTTTGAATTCCAAAATGAATTTCAAATTCAAAATGGAAATGTAAATCATTCTTCAAATGATTTTGGCAATGGGAATAATTTCAATTGTGGTGCTAATGAAAACTTTTGTTCTCAACAATTTCAACTTGAAAATTCCCGTGTAAATAACTATAAATTTGATTTTGTTGAGCAAACAAATGAAATTGACGACTACTTGAAGTTTCGTGAGAAACAATATCAAATCCAAATGTGTGACAAATCGAACTATAATCCACCTTTGCCCACAATTAATGATTTTCAACTGACAACTTTTGAAATCGATGAAAATCTCAATGAAGTTGTTGAAAGCTCTGTGATTGATTTGAATTTAAATTCTTTTGAAAACAAAGACGTCAATCTTCTATTCGATCTTCCTCTCTCAAATTATGAAAATTTTGAAAATTTAGCAAATTTAGATTATCAATATGACAAAAATGATAAAGTTGTTAACAACTGTTTATGTGAGGACGATTTTGATGAGCGAAAACTTCTTAAACTGATTGACGATGATGTTGTTGGGTCTGAAATTGAAAATGAAACATTTGAAAACTTTGAAATTCTTGAGGTTGAAAACAATGGGACTGTTGAATGTGATCTCAAACATGATGACGATTTTTCTGAAATTGTTGAAACTCCTTGCGACCTGATCGTTTCAACTGAACCTCATCATGATCACTTGTTTTTCAATGATAAATTTCTGCAGTATATGAACTCTTTCTGGAATAACACTGTTTTTGAGGAAATACGATTTCGAAATTTACTGAAAATTCATTTGTTTGGTTTTGATTTTAGGTTTATGAATGAACCTTTAGTGAACAAAATTTCAAGTACCAAAGCAAAACTGAACAATATTTTTCAAAACAAGTGTGGGGGTGAGAGTGATGTGCACGTCTCTCAATTTATACATCATCTGAACAAATCGAATTTTGTTTTTGAAACTTTTACTGAACCCCAGCTCACTGACTTCTCTTTAGTTGCTATAGAAATTCAATTCGATTTTCGGATCAATTGTAAGCTCAAAATTTTAAAATTAGCAACTCAAACTTTTGAAAAAACCAAATTTGTTTTTCCAAATTTGTCACGTAATATACAATCCTTTATGATTTGGTTTTCTGTGCTTCAGATGTGTCTCATAAGCTTAATGAGGCTGATCCATTGGTCCATTGTGGACCGGTTTATCTATTCGATGACTGCGTATTTTCTGCACACACATCCAGTAAGCCGTGCTGACCCTCTTATTTTTATTTCCCTTTCACTAAGATATGTCTGATTAAGACTGTGAGGACACAGTCACACTCAAGTGTGGGGGGAATTCACATTTCATCAGCAATCAAATTTTATGATCTAGGTCATTCATTGAACAAGGATTAACTGAAATTCATAAATAACACCTTGGTTCTTGTTTGATAAGTTGAATTGTTGGGTGATGGGAATGAACATTATTTATTCATTGAGTCGTAATGTGTCTTTTTAAGATGCTAGCTTGAGACTGTGCAGACGTTAGTCGTGTTCTGGAGTAAGCGTGTCAACCTTTGTTATACATGTTAGAATGTGCAAGTAAAAATAATCAAAAAGAAAAAAAACAAATAATAATGATTTTGCACTTACATTTGGTGGATTTTCTGAGTTCGTTTTCATGCATAATATTTTTCTCACTCAAAATTTTACACTTGTAAGTTCTAAATTCCACTTGGCCCAATTAAAGGAGAAATGACTCATTGTAGCATTCTTCTTCGATACCCCACATTATTCAAACCCAAGTTTTAGTCGATTTACATTATGTTTCGACAAGTTTATCTTATATTGGTATACTCAAGAACCTTTGTTTAAAGGTCAAAAACGTCACTTTTTATACCAATATTACACTACCCACTCCGTACTTGTTTTAAGGTAGGATAACCATATACCACATCTTATTTTATATGGGTTATCTATCTTACGAAACTTTGTTTATCATTCCTTTCAGCTTTTTATATAACATCAATCCAGACTTGTGTGTTGAATTAGGGTTATAGAAATAGAGTAACTAGGGCACAAAACTTTCCTTTCATGAAGTATTGGTTTTGTAGAGGAGGAATCAAATGAAATAATGTATGGCATCATTCCATCTCCATTCATCATTCATCAAGCAAAAAAAAAAAAAAAAAAAGAAAAGAAGAAGAAGAAGAAGAATAAGAAGAAAAAAAGAAGAAAGAAAGAAAAAAAAAGAGAAAAGAGAAAAAAAAAATTGAAATAAAGAGAGAGTCTCTCTGAATAAAATAGTCTTCATCATTCTTGACTATGAAGCATCCATTTCCATTCCATCCACATCCATCATACCGTACTTGGAAGCGAGGATTGTAGTAGAGGAGATGAAAGGAAATAAAATGTCAATATGTGCTTTAGTATTACTTTATCTTTTGTGGCTTGAAGTTCAACTAATACACTTGCCCTCTTATCTAGAATTTTTTTTAGAACTTACAAATTTTCCTTCATCTATGCATAACTCATATCCAATACATTACAGTTACATTGGTACAAAATCATTTAAAAAAAGTGAATAAAGAAATGATTGGGTGCACATTGTCGATGTGTAGAACTTTGGTTGACACCACGCTCTTAACCTTCAAGACAATTACAGTGTTATCAAGGAATTACGATTCAGCTTGAAAATTTTTATTCATTTTTGCACCAATTATGGGATGGACAATTTGGGGCTAAACCGTTATTATTGAAGTTAGGTGAAATCCTTGGAATGTGAAAGACCTTAAATATATTGTTTGATTAATCCGCGTACATAAGACGCTTTTGATTTTGTGGGTAGTATCCGCTGAAAACCCTCACGAGACAACACTCGTCCTACTGGGGACACCCAGAGGTTTAACGGCTTGTTGCATACGCTAAATGCAACCGTGTTTCCTACGAAAGTGTGACATATCTTAGTTTAGTTTAGTTTATTCGAGGACGAATAAAAAGATAAGTGTGGGGGTATTTGATATACACGTAAATGTGTATATTTTATCCGCTTATTTATCTATTTTTCTATTTAAAATAATTAATATTGTGTATTTATAGCTGTGTTTTCAGATTGTTGACAAGAATCATGGTTTAGAGCATTTGATGGATAAAGCATGAAGAATTTGCTGAAAAAGAGTGAAGTTAAAATTACTTAAGCTTGAAGAGTTTAAAGCTTGAAGAACGGTTGCAAATAGAGTTTAATTGGGTAGATTTGGCTCACTAAAGACTCAAATTGTGTTCACATTGGCTCAATTGCAGACCATTTCACTTATGTAGCGTTCACATTAGCTCCTTTGCAAGGCTTCTCATTCATGCGCTGCACGCATTCACACTGGCTCACTTACAAGGCCTCTTACTCTACAACCCTGTTCACACTGGCTTATGTGTTATTTGGGCTAAATCTTTAGTCCCACATTGTGTAACTAGCCTAGTTGTCTTTGTCATATCAGCTATAAATACCTTGTATCTCATTCATTGTAAAACACATTGGGTTTTATTCTGTAATTCTCTTCTTGGAATAAAATCATTCTTCTTCCTCTTTTCTGTTTAGTTTTAGTTTTATTTATGTTCTTGTTATTTAATTTCTGTTTTTCTTCTTCTTTAGCTATGTCTAGCTAATCCCCTTTGATTAGGGGGTGATGACGCTGATAGTATGATTCAATATGAATCACATAGCCAAAGGATGAGGAATTCATGTATATAGATCTAGAGCTGAACCAAGGGTTAGATCTGAACCTTAATATCCTGTGTCGTTTAAGAGCTATGCTCCTTCACAGGGTATATTCGTGTTCGATCTAACGTTTATCAGATCTAGATCTAAATTTAGGGTTTTAGAAATAAAATAGTGAATCTGTCCTGATAGCCTATGGTTGTAGAGCTGAGCTCCTGCATAGGCTATGCTTGTCGTTATTTACATATTTGTTTCTAAAAACCTATTATCGTTGATTCATGTTTGTGACAGAAACATGTATTAGATCTGGTTAATCTTTTGGCTATTGATGATTATGAATCTGATCTATGTCATTATCCCCTAATTGCTTTCACTTATTTTTAAAACTCTCTTTTATTTAATTTCTGCTATTTTCTTTGTTTTTCACCAATCAAAAGTTAGGGATAACTTGATTGGATTTATTAATAAAATAATTTGGTCCCAGAGTTCGACACCCTCTACAACAATCCTTGTTGTTTAGGAAAGCCGAACGGATTTTACAGTTGTTTACAACTGCATAATTTGTTCGCAAACAATGGGTAATAGAAAGAAACAAATATTAGAATAGAAGAACACAAGTCACACAGCGGAACAAATAAAATATATTATATAACATAACTTTTGAAATACAAATCAGTAACTTTATATACATACCATCATCAGAGCACAACAGTTATCCCTGGAACAGTTATAAATACCTGTTTCCAGATACAAAATAGTACACAGCGGAAAATATGATAGTCTATAGCTAACTGGTGAAGCCTCCTGCTTCGAGCTATTTCAAATGAATCTGTAAAATCCTGACTACTTCACTGCCCGTACAAATTTGGGCACCCAAGAGTTTAGGGAAAACAAATAAAATAAACTCCGGGTCAATCATAGGACTGGTGTGAGTAAACTCCAACTATTTGTTTAACTTTAAAAAATTCTTTCGAAAGAAATGATAATCGTAAGACCGATCCAAACATAAACACGGATGGTTTTTACCTTACGATAACCAAAAATATTTTTGATATCAAATCCAGTGATATTATAATAATGTTTACATCAAATAAATAGAGTCTAGCGGAATGCTTGCATCTCACGCTCCATATATAATATAAAATCAAAAACCGCAGGGCCCTTATTGGAGATTGGATTTCCAACATGACAAGGTATGGGACCACCTGCCGATAGCATATTTCTAAAGGCGAATACACTGGGTTCAACAAGAACGTCTTGCAACCCGGCCCTCACATGACCGACCACTCATTTCACTCGAGTGTATCGAATGTATAACACCAACATTTGGGATCAACAAACTTTTCCCGAAAGGGACAACATCGATGGATTAAAGAAGTAAATGGAATTTCTCTAGATAGGTGATTATACATTATAATGGGAGCGACTCACATAGCCATGCTGCCTACCCGATTTTTGTCAATTCCCGGTTGTGAGGCTTGAGGTTTGAATTATCTTCCAAAACATCTGGCCACTATTCACTTTGAATGCCACATCGTCAGATCCATCGGAAATCACTGATTGATTCCTACAAAAATACTCAGATTATTAGGCTAAAGAAGTTTCCCTTCAATGCCGCCAACTTCGTACGTTTGAAGGAATCAACGTACGTAATCCCTTTGGAAATACTCTGTCAGACACTCGTCCTTACAAGTTGTCTTGGGTCTGGACAAACTGAAGGCACCATTCTATTAATCCATCTTGGGCAATTTCTACCTAGGGTTAACAGAACAGCCTTTGCATTTTACTCCGTCTTCACTTATCTTCAGTATAAGTTGATTCATAATGCTTATAACAATACGGAGTGGTTTTCAGATATTAAATCTGATCCCGGTCTCTCCATATTGACAACAGAGGTATAAAATAAATCAAAACTTTGTTAGTCAGTGATTTAACTATCAAAGAAACATCCATACAAATCAACCGTCCTATTTCCAATTGGAAATTCTACCGATCAAGCATCAAACAACACTATTCCCCTTTTAATTTAATTTCTTATTAAATTATTATTTTCAATCCATGTCTCTTAATTCCTCGTTGACAATTCATTCCATTTTCTATGTTTAGAAAATATCTCTCATTTTATTTGGGAAAACATTTCAAATTAACGCGATGTTATAAAACATCGTTATTATAACTCAACCCACTAATCATTTATTAGCTAACCATATTTCTTAACCAAGTTTCACCATCGAACCTTAACCATTCCTCCATCGATCATGAAGTCAATCAAGTTTGGGTATATTTACCTCTCAGACCTTAACTGAACAACATTCTCAACTTTGAAATAGTCAAAGCTCACAACTTTAAACAAACTGTCGCTTACGCGACTCTCGGATTCGATCTAAGAACACACTTTCTTTGCAGAAAAATATTGATTATAACGGTAGCGATATAATCGCTGTTTCCAAATATTTGGTTTATAAAAAATTGCTTTTAACAACAGCGTTACAATCGCTGTGTAATATTATAGAACATTTACTATAACAATAGCATTAAGATCGCTATTTAGATTTACAAACATTTACTATAATGGCAGCGTTAAAATCGCTGTTTACAAACATTTGGTTTATATAAAAATATACTTGTAGTTATTAGTTCAACTAATAAGTAAATAAATAAATAAATAAATAAATAAATAACTAATTTGATTTTCATACTGAAAAATATTATTTTAAACCCATATTCTATTTATAATTTCTTTTCAGAGTTTTCATACAAATCTTATTCTTATTCCAATCATTTAAAACCTCTTTTAAAATTTTCTGAGTTCAAAGCCATTTACCAATATTGGTTTCAAACCCGATTCCTACTTTTCTATAAAAATTCAACTTGAATTGTCCAACGCTAAATATTCTATTAATTTATAAACATCGTTTATAACCAATTTCTTGTTTATTTCATTTAAATAAGTTTCCATTACCAAGGCCATTCAACATTTTATTAGTGTTTGGAAATAAATTCCCCTTTTGAAATCTCAAATTCTTTTTCTATATTTGAAAATATATTACGGTATTTAAAATACCAAATTCCTAGGGTCAGGGTAATTTAACATAGCACAATCAATCATAGTATACACATCACAATAAATAACAAACAGTAATATAAATGTTGAGGAATCCAGTTGGATCCCTCCAACCCGTTTCCCTGCATCCACAGATGTCAATCGACATTAACCATAGTAAATAGCGCTAAAAATTGATCAATGGTATAACTATATCAACTATTCAACCAATTTTATCAATCATTCATTCAAACAACCATCACACGGTATAAATTACTATAAATAAATTAAAAACTCGTTTATATAAAAATATAAACGAGTCAGAGTTAGTGAGTTTACTCAGCTTGTTTTGCAGTTGACGGTTATGCTTTTCGTTTCATTTAAATCAAACAACCGTTTGATTTCTCTATGAAATTCCAGTAGCTCAGCTTCTGCCCACATTAATTCCATGTAATGCCGTTATGATACCAACGTGACATGTTGGTTTCGATTCTGCTTAGGAGTGAATAGTATATGGTCACTACAAGTTTTTATATGAATGAGAATAGTTTTATATTTTAAATAACATCATTATCTGATTAAATTTCTATTTATTTACCTTATCTTAAGAAGCTGCTTAATCATCGTTCAGATCATGGTTTTCGTTGATCATTGTCAGATCGCGCTTAACCCTTTAGACCCCTGATTATCAAATCACGAAATTTCCACCATCAGTGCTTCGTTTCCTAGTCCACTTCAATATCGTTCCAGACATTCATTAATTTTTCCATTCCTCCAGGTAAACCGGCGCTTCATCCATTTCACACCATAACCGCACTTGTTCACCCACCATTAAATAATAATTGAACATTCCTTCTCCAATCCATTCAAATGAACCAGTTCCCTTTTTCCATATATATTATAAATAATGTTTTGCGCCTTTCTCGTTCAACACCAGAACCCCTCTCACATTTGTATAGTGCTACATCCCTCTTCCAAAATACCTGCTTGCCATGCCTCCATAACCGCACCTTACCTTATCAGCATCCACTCCATTTCACAAACGTTTATCAAGCCAACATCTGTAAAAAAAATATCAAAACTTCTCATCACCACTACTTCTGCTACTACGCTTCACTTTTGCTGATTGTTTAAAACTCCATTCCTCCTTCTTTACACCATAATCTGCGCCACCCAAACTTCATTAATATGATTACCAACCTGGACTCCACCCACCATTCGCCAGTCGCCACCATCCACCCACCCTCTACTATTTTCAAAATATTTATTCCCTCATCTTCAATGTCACGGTATTAATATCAAAAGACTGACGTCTTTCTTCCTTTCTGAAACTCACGAAGTCTACCTCCTTTACAAATACAAATACTTCCTTTTCTTACCAATATTCCCCAACTGACAGTACGACCTTCATTAGAAACTGCCTCTATCCATCACCGCCCTTCTAAGATGCCTCACCACCCTCATTCGATTCAACTATGCCAACGCATGTTTCACCGGACCGCTCTGCTTCACCGCCTGAGGCATCCCTAGCCTTGGCCGACCCCATAGCTATCAAACTCGCCACCTCGAACGCCTGCAACCTCTCCATCGGAAAACCCGACCTCCTCTAGTGAAATTTCGAGCGAACAAACACCTCAATGAACACAGTGAAAAGAATGCGAGGGTGGAGCTATTGTATCAACGAACTGAATGGGAAAACAAATCGTTGGATTTGCTGAGTGAATCACTAGATTCGGTTGTTTGAAAATTTTGAGAGGAGCCTTTTTCAGAAGGAAATCGAATTGGGGAAATTGGGAACGGAAGTGAAATCGGGAAATAAAGGGTGAGCTGGGTATGTATATATAATACTAATTACTTGGCACACACGAAGCGAATTGCCTTGGCAGGCACGTTGTTGAAGTATCTTGACTGGCAAGGCTTAGAAAGTGTGAAGAGCACGCCTGTTTGTTGCTTTCAGTGTAAGGTAGTGTTGGTATATATTTATAACGATGGAAAATGGTTCAAAAACAAAACAGTAATCAATGGGGATCAATGCTTTATGATATCTATACGTTCGGTTTTTATAAATGAAGACAGTACGTATATAACTATATAAGGGACCATTAGAGAGCATGTTACTTTTGAGTCTTGACTGAAAAGAGAAGAATGAAACACATTTATTTCTAAGATAGTTGAAGTACCACTACACGAGTAGTATATAGCTAATAATAACTAAGAAACATCCAAAGTCAAAACCAACTTTATGTATACGCATGTACCCTTTTAATGTACTTACTTAAGTTTAAAATGAAGTTTAATATGGTACACTATTACATAAAAGTCCGTCCGTGTAAGAGTCACTACGGATAGAAGTAAGAATGCGATCGTATCTAGCGAGGTGTCACAATCCGAAAAATATAATAATATCGGTAGGTTAACTTATATTGTGAAACCCAAAAATGCTGATATAGGGTGTAAAACACTCCAAATAAAAAGTAGCTTATTTTCCAAAATAAAAATTACAATAAAATTCTAAAAATTAAATTATAACTATGCCTCAAAAGAATCTTATCCAAATTCAAGACCGATATTTAAATATATTTAAATAACCGTTATGGCTTATATACGATTCCACAACGACTTTCTGAAAATTTGATTTGGACGTAATTCACAATATATAAGACGAAATCTCGATTTTTCACTTCCATTAGAAAAACATAATCAAAAAGATTCTAACGTTTATTGTTTCATAGAAATTCGACTTATTTTGAATCTTGTATATCTAATTGAAGTTCAAAACGTTAAATTACAAACTACCGTGACTTTACGAGCTCATTTTAATTTATATTATAAATTATACGTTTAAATATTGTTTTATTAAATAAATTCCTATATATAATTCAAATAAAATATTTAAAACAAATTTAAATATTCAGAATTCAACGACTAAAAATCCGGGTCGTTACATTCCTTTCCCCTTAAAATAATTTTGCCCTCGAAATTGCTAAGGTAGGAAAAGATGTTATAATTCTAACTCCTCACAACTTAGTTGCTCGAAATCTTATACTTCATATTTCCCTAGCTCATTTCTATACGGAATTCCTTATTCTCGTATCGATACCAAACATTTCATTATTTATCTCAAATGATCTACCCACCATATCTGGACAATCCATCATTACATCCTTATATTAGACCCATATGATCTTCTGCATATTTCTAGGTTTATATCTATTCGATATTGATTCTAAAATCATTTATCAATTTCCTTTAACCAATCTGGTTTCCTAATTCAAAATAAATTCGAAAAATCGATTCCTAGTTATCAAATTTTTTCTTAAAATTTTCTAACTCTTTAAATTTTTGAATTTTTTTTTTGCCAGCATCTCCTTTACACGACTCAGTCGGTACAACCACAACTCGCCTTTCTAGGCCTTCTCCAATCCAAAAGAAAATCAAAAAGCCAAGCGGCTTGCACCATAGTCTCATAAAATCATATATCCTAATCAACTTCCATTTGTTTCCCTTTTTGTCGGGCATAATTCTGTCTCTTGCATTTGTTTCCCTTCAATATCTGCTCGGCATACATATATCCATTTCCAGTTGGTTTCAAATCAATCCAACTTCCAGTTTTGAAATCTCTAATCAACTTCTGATTAGTTCACTTCCATTCTACCGATTCCATTTAATCTTTATTTCAGAATCAATCCACTTCTTCAGTTTGAGTTCAATTTCATCACAGCTTAATTCCAAACAACAACATCCAATATATAATCAACTTTTTATACATAAGTCGAATTCACTTCATTAATTCCTATTTCAAGCATTTCTCTTTGTTTAATTTCATCCTGGATTTCCTCTAATCCAGTCCAATTTCCTTAAGTCAAATTTTAATTTATTTGATTTACTTTTACCATTCCGACCTATTTAACTGGCACGAGTTCAATTTAATCCTAGAATTCAAATTCCCGGCATTTCAAATTTCTTTAAAATAATATAAATATATCCAAATTTTAATAACCATTTGCAACTCAAATATTTGAATTTTAAAAACCTTTCAACCAAATTTTCCATTAACGAATTAATATGGCAGCAATCGATCACTTAGAAACTTGAATATGAATACTGGTAATGTCGCGACCCGTTATCAGAATTATTTTCTCACCACTGAAGTGATTTCAATGCTTAATTACTTTCAAAATCCATTTAAAAACCATTCTTATTCAAAATCCTTCACATTAATATTATATTACTTTTTAAAAATACTTCAGAAAATATATTCTAAACATCTGGGATTTAAATTCTCAAATTCTGGTTCTGAATTTAATTCCAGTTCATTTCATGTTTATATATTATAATATTTCAGAAATTATTCCTTTTATATCAAAATATTTTTGGGCAAAATTATATCATTTACCCATTTTAAAACAATACTGTATCAAATTGTTTTGTTCGAGAGTTTAGAAACACATATCTATACAGTTGTACATTCTGTATCGACCAGAATTCATAAACCACTCAACAATTCAATCAATACAATATAAAACAATTTCATATCAAATCTTGTAACACCCCGTAATTCTTTTAATATTAATATTCACAAATTAAAGAATAACTAATCTCAGACGTGAGAATTGTGGGAAATGGGTTGCGCTATTGTGTTCGTCTCGGAATTCTGGTTGGAATAGAGTCCGAGTTTGCGTGAATGGGACTTCGTATGAGGAAGTTATGACCATCGGAAGTTTCAGAAAATTCAAAACAGCTCGCAGAAAATTTAAAATTCAAACAGAAAGTGCAGAAGCGGGCTGGGCGGGAAAATTCCCGTCCAGGCAGGTCGATTGGGGAGTCGACACTAGTGTCGACCTCCCTCCCCCCCAAGTCGACTACCATGTCGACCTCCCCCCCCCAGGTCGACTGTAGTGTCAACCTGGGTCTGGCGGCTAGGGATTTTGACTGACCTGTTTTTAATTGAGTAATGACCCATTAGGGTTTCTGACCTAATCTGGTTGGCAGGGATTAGTTCTGAGTTGATCTGACGGTCTAAAATAAATCCTAACTCTATAAATACCTAGGTAGTCTCTCACCCTAATTCATAAGAAAAATAGAATAGTTACCGTCATACCGTCGCCATGGAAATCAGTGGAACCGCCGCTAACTAAGAAGGAAGTAAAGCTAATTCAATTCTAATTCTAATCAACTCTAAAGAAAAGAAAAACTCTTTTCATCTCTAAATTGTGAGTATGATAGTCTTAACAAGATTATTATCATTTTAATTAGGTTAAGTCATGAATGAATTATGAGTAGATGATGTGAATTGTCATATATGTTGTTGTAAACCTTATGCTATCATGTATGTTATTAATCCTATGCTATGTGGTGATGATATCCTATATGTTGTAAATCATGCTATGATGATGAAATGTATGTTGAAAGTTTCTAGGCTAAGTTGTGATGAATCATACATGTTAAAAAGCCATCTATGCTAGTTAGTTCATATTAATTAAATCATCATGTTTGGGTTATGTTGATCTATATGACAAGTTACATATGCAAGTTAGATTGATTAGAAAAGTTATGAACATATGCCATGACATCTATTATGACATCTAGGATTATGCTATTACATATGTGATACCATATGCTAGTTCACACCATCATTATGTTGCCCAAAAACCCCAAATGCAAGTTTATGTATAGATTTGGGCTATGATCATATCATGTAAATTGTGACATTTAACAAGTTGACACCTTTTGATCCTTAACATGCGTAGTTTACGCAAGTTTCACCACTATTATGATTAGATTTATTTTAATTGTCTATGCGTTATGATAATTTATCTTTGTGCTATGTGTTAGACTATTCAAGTCTAGCCTATATTATGCATTGAATAAGCGAACGTATAAACGTGGGGTAGGGGTAATATTAAGGATTTAATATTAAAAAGTTGGGGTGCAATTGATATGATTTTGCATGCCATAAGTGGATGGCCATAATTGAGTCAATTATGGACATCATTAAAATTGGAAGTAATTAATAATTTGAATAGGGAATCATTAAAACTGGGGTAAAAGATTATAAGTGTTAATCAATGCTTATGACACGAGGTTGGACTCATTTGTGACGTAAACCTGCCCGGACCGCCCGGCAAATCCAGTGGTCACAAATGTCAGCCCAATGTGAGAGGTCCTAGGCCTAAACTAAAGCATAACAGTTGTAAAGACACGAGGTTAGACTCTTTTATGGTGTAAGACTGCCCGGACCCCCCCGGCAAATCCAGCTGCCATAAATGCCAGTCTAATGTGAGAGGTCTTTATGAGGTTATGGCCTGAATGAATTAAGAAATACTTAACCAGATAAACATGTAAGGTGGGACATGGGGGTTAAGTAGGTGCCTCGGGTGGCATGAGGAATCTAGTGGGTTCCCTTAGTGGCATAAGAAATACGATTAGTAATACTTAACCAAACACACATGTAAATGAACATGAAAGGAGGGTTAAGTGGGATATACTATTGTTGACAAGCTTAGGTGGGTAGCTTGTTGGGGCCCAATTCAACCAGTAACCCAAACGTATCTTTGTGGGCTCGACCCAAGTCGAGGACGGGACACGCAAACTGGGCTTGACTATAAGAGGCCAAAACGGGGAGCGGTGGCAACGCAAGTCCAACGGGTTTCATATGCGTGTGTGGACCCGGGCTGGTAGGTAAGACGTTGTTGCATCGTGCAGGTATAACCCGTGCATTCTCAGTTGTATCGGGTTGCCACTTTAGGTGAGTGATACACCCCACTGTGGGGCCAGCACTGGTATCTACGAGTAGGGAGCCAATCGAAAGTGGGTAGTGGGGTACACCTAGTGGAGATAGGGGAAGACGACACCTATGTAGTCAGCTAGGGGTACGCAAGGCTATAGTTTCTGTGTGAAGCAAGTAAGATCAACCTTTAGGGTGACTGGTGCGGTGCAGTGTACTAATTATTCGATAGTAATTAGGTATGCCTTTAATGTTGTCCTTCACGTTATCTTTATCTGTTTATTCCATACCTAATAGTTCATAGACATTTACTTGTCTTCCAGCTTATGTCTTAGTCTAGTTATTTTGATAATAGTATTGTTAGAATTGTCATACTCGCCAGACTTTATGTCTGACCCCCTCCATTTCTATCCTTTTTCCCCTTCCAGGTCCTCAGGTTGGGCCCAGCTCTAGTGGAGTTTGATTGGATTGCTTCATCTCTTTGGAAAGCTTGGACCCTTGAAGTAAAGTCCAGCTTGTTATCTTCTTTAATGGCTATTTGTGTAATGGGATTATGTATTTTGTTTTTATGAAGATGGATAATGTACTTGACTCTGATTAATGGTTTTGTGATGTAATAAACATGTTTAATTTCCGCTGCAATAAAATGAAGTTTTAGATTTTTCAAGTACCACTTATTATCTGTCTTGTTTTAATTTTTCTGTTCTATATTCACTTAAAACCTCCATGATAGTTAATGCATTCCATTTGTGAGTGAAATTAATGGAAGTAGGGTGTTACACGTGATATCAGAGCTTAAGGTTGCCAGAACAGATAATAATACTTTAGAAAAATAGTTATTTTTGGAAGAAATGTTTTCAAAAACATGTTTTAATGAGAAATTTAAAGAGGAAATTTTTATGAAAAACATAATCCCCAAATAGCCATATATCTTTATCTTTCGAATTCTCCATTTTGAATCTTTCCTTTTTCGTTTTAGCATGGCTGAAGATCTTAACTTACCTGACGGTGTAGCGATACCAGGATGGTATAGGAGGTTGTTAGAGGCTAGGGCCGCTGCGGGTCCAGCCAATGTTCCTCCACCACTAGTTGCACCCGTTCCTCCTCCTCCTCGCGTAGATACTTTTGCAAAGACGTGCAAGGAATTTAAAGCTATGGGTGGAAAACCCGTTCAAGGATCAGAAACGTTTGTGGAAGCTAGAGATTGGCTTAAGGAGGTGGAAGAATTGCTAGAAATCTTTGAAGTGGAAGAAGGGAGGAGAATTAGATTAGCAGCTTGGCTAATGAAGGGAGAAGCCTCGTTTTGGTGGGAGGTCACTAATGGGGAGCGTCCTGTTGACACTTGGGCGGATTTTAGACGTAGGTTCCAGGCAAAGTTTCTCTCTAGGGCGGAAGAAAATCTATATATGGAAAGGTTCTTGACATTGAAGCAAGGAAGCTCATCAGTGAAAGAATATGTCAACAAATTTAATCAGCTAGCAAGGTTTGGTTTGGACTTAGTGAACACGCCGGAGAAGAAGGCTATAAGGTTCGTGAATGGCTTGAATGAACCGTTGCAAGGGTTGGCCATGACCCACATCCCTATGGGGGACACCTTTGAGAAGCTAGTAGAAATGGCGCTCATGCATGAGGAGAAAAGTGCTAAAGCTGATAAGGCACCCGAGAAGAAAGGGGATCAGAAGAAACCCCAACAGCAAAACAAGAAGGGTGGTAAAGACAATAATGGCAAGGGAAAGAAGAAATGTTTTAACTGTGGGACCCCAGGCCATCTCAGCAAGGACTGCCGAAAGAAAAAGAAGACTGGCTGTTTTCATTGTGGCGATGCAGGACATTTAGTGAAGGACTGCCCAAGGAAGGGGCAGAGGGCAGGGGCTACCTCGGGAGGACAGGTGCAGGCTCTTATAGCACCAGGGCAGGCAAGGGGACAAGTTCAGGCTCTCGCGGTCCCACCGCTGCAAGAACGAGGTAGAACCATTTCTGTTGAAAGCTTAGTTTTTCTGTTTGATCATCCTGTCCGTACCTTATTTGATTCGGCGCATCGCATTCGTTTATCTCTACATCATTAGTTGGATCACTGCACTTAAACACCAGTTTAGTAGAGGATCCCGTAGTTGTTTCGAATCCAATTGGGGGCTCAGCTCATTTGTCCATGATGTGTTTGGATTTGAAAATTTTTATACTTAGCGTTGAGTTTCGATGTGATGCTTATGTATTGGGCTTCACGGGCTATGGGCTAATTTTAGGATGGATTGGTTATTCAGAAATGGGGCCGTTCTTAATTGTGAAAGGAGAGTAGTTAGGCTCGTGACTCGCCTTAGCAACACTCTCGAAATCTTTTGTAATCCCATAAATTCTGTTGTGCTAAGTTATTTAGAATCGCTTGACGTGTCTGAGGAAAATCTACGATCTGTTAGAGTGGTCCGAGAGTATTCGGATGTGTTTGAGGAGGTGAAGGGCTTACCTCCGAAGTAGGAGATAGATTTTTGAATATATCTTGTGGATAATGTGAAACCAGTATCTTTGACAGTACGCCACACGGCTCCTCGTGAAAGGAGGGAACTCGATAAGCAAGTGAAGGAGTTACTTGAGAAGGGGTTCACAAGACGAAGTATATCAGAGTGGGGTGCTCCAGTAGTATTTGCCACGAAGGCGGATGGGTCCCTTAGACTTTGTGTGGACTATAGAGAACTTAATAAAATTACTAAGAAGAACAGACACCCACTGCCGAGGATTGACGATCTCTTCGATCAGTTAGTTGGCGCCTCAGTGTTTTCGCAGTTGGACTTAGCCACTGGTTTCCATCAGTTGAGAGTGGCTGAGGATAGCATAGACAAGACTGCCTTTAGGACTCCGGACGGTTTCTATGAATGGCCAGTGATGCCCTTCGGTTTGACAAACGCCCCCGCATACTTTGTTGACCTGATGAGTAGGGTGTCTTGGGAGTACCTTAACAAATTCGTGGTAGTCTTTGTAGATGACATCTTGGTCTTTTCTAAGGATGAAGAAGAGCATGCCCTACATCTTAGGGAAGTGTTGGAGACCCTACGAGCGCATAATCTTAAAGCCAAATTTTCTAAGTGTCACTTCTGGAGGAAGGAAGTACGATTCCTAGGGCACGTGGTTTCCAAAGAAGGGATAGCTGTGGATCCCGCGAAGGTGGTGGCCATCCAAGATTGGAAGGTTCCTAAAAATGCTACCGAAGTGAGAAGTTTCTTGGGGTTGGCTGGCTACTATAGGAAGTTTATCAAAGACTTCGCAAAGATATCAGCTCCATTAACACGCTTGACGAAGAAGAACCTAGTTTTCACATGGGACGTAGATTGTGATGATGCGTTCCAACGTTTGAAGAGAGCTTTGACCTCAACCCCAGTCTTAGTACGTACTTCTAGATGGGAGTAAGCCATTTACCGTTCATACTGACGCTTGTGGGACAGGACTAGGCGCAGTCTTAATGCAAGAGGGTAGGGTAATAGCCTATGGTGGAAGGCAGTTGAGAGCGCATGAGAAGAATTACCCCACACATGACCTAGAGTTGGCCGCTATTGTTTTCGCGCTTAAGTCTTGGCGTCATTATCTTCTTGGTGAAAGATTCGAATTATTCACTGACCACAAATCTTTAAAATACTTATTCTCTCAGAAGGACTTGAACTTAAGGCAGCAAAGGTGGATGGAGTTCTTGGCGTCGTACGACTTTGAGATAGCATATACCCCTGGCAAGGGTAACGTGGTGGCCGATGCCTTAAGTAGAAAAAGATTATCTTTAAGACCTTTGTTTGTTGAGCGGCGAAGCTTAAAATTCATTTCGATGTTTGACTTTAGACCTTCCGTTGACTTTGTACCCGGTCTGCTAACATTCTTGGAGGTCAAACCTACGCTTTTGGGATGGATTGGCAAGGCACAGCGAGACGACCCGCAGTTGGTTGAGTTAGTAGAAAAGCTCAAAGGAGGGGAGTCATCAAGCCATCTCCGCAGGTATACCCTAGATGATAAGGGGTGGTTGCGTAGGGACGGTAGACTTTGTGTACCAAAAGACGATGACCTAAGGAAGACTATTCTTGACGATGCACATCGTTCGAAGATGACCATTCATCCCGGCGGGGACAAGATGTACAAAGACATGAAGCGAGTTTTCTTTTGGGCCGGTATGAAGAGGGACGTGGCCGAGTATGTCGCTAAATGCTTGGTGTGCCAACAAGTAAAAGCGGAGCAAAACAAACCCGGTGGGTTACTTCACCCATTGGAGGTTCCACTATGGAAATGGGAAAGCGTCTTGATGGACTTTATTGACGGATTACCGAGATCGAGGAAAGGTAATACGGGGATTTGGGTTATAGTAGATAGACTTACTAAGAGCGCCCATTTCATTCCAGTGAAGAGTAAGAGGATTGCTCCATGGTTAGCTTCTATATACGTCCGAGAGATAGTTCATTTGCACGGTGTTCCTTCTAGCATAGTGAGCGACCGCGATCCTATTTTCACTAGTGAATTTTGGAAAAGCTTACAAGAGGCGGTAGGGACTCAGTTATGTTTGAGCACCGCATATCATCCTCAGACGGACGGCAAGACCGAGAGGGTGAATCGCATCCTAGAGGACCTTTTGAGGCTATGTATCCTAGACTTTGTGGGTACACGGTAAGAGCATCTTCCGTTAGTGGAGTTCGCATATAATAACAACTTTCAGTCTAGCATTGGCATGGCACCTTTCGAAGCTCTTTATGGACGACCTTGTCGTTCACCTACATGTTGGTGGGAATCTACGGATAAGATCTTACTTGGGCCCGATATGATTAGAGAGACTTCGGAGAAGATCGACTTGATTCAAAGGAGGATGAAAGTAGCGCAAGATAGGTAGAAATCATATTGTGGATAAGAGGAGGACGGATCTTGAATTTAAGGTTGGGGACATGGTCTTTATCAAAGTGTCTCCATTACGGAACGTAGTTCGCTTTGGGTCCGTTAGGAAGTTAGCACCAAGGTTTGTAGGGCCGTTTCCTATTAAGGAGAGGATTGGACGGATGGCGTATAGAGTGGAGTTGCCCGAGAGACTTAGTGGTGTACATGACGTATTCCATGTGTCACATTTGAGGAAGTGCTTGCACGAGACCGCGGAAGTGGTAGAGCTGAGCTTGCTTAGAGAGGTGGAGATAGAGCGTGATGCGATGATTCGGCGAGCTCCTACGCGCATTCTTGGGTCAGAGATCAAGAAGTTGAGGAATCGAGAGGTCAGACTAGTCAAAGTACAATGGGGAGATGACGAGAGCAACGCTACTTGGGAGACAGAAGAGAAGATGCGTTCACGATACCCTTTTCTTTTTGAGGGTATGTCTTTTAATTTCTCCTTTATCGCTTAGCTTGTACTTATCTTATCTTTAGTGTATCCTCTCGCTAGTATCTTTGACCTTTAGTTATGATAATCCTATGCTTGAAACATGTGTTTGAGACATGTTATGTATGATGGATGCAAAGTGGATGCAAGTGGTTGCTAGTGGTTGCTCGTGGACGCATAAACACACACTATTAGGCACTAGATCGGCTCGGTCACTTCATATTGCATATTGCATATAAATGGCTGTATTTAGTGAAATGGATGTATGATGATTGTTTAATCATATGGATGCTGCATTCAGATGATGATTGTGCATGCATATAGAGATAACATGTAGCATTAAGGAACTTTTGCATACATAATGGACGCATGGCACTATCATGGTTTGCATTAAGGAGGTCAACTGAATCAGTGGACCGCCTGATTTTGCATTAGATAGGGACATATACACACACCGTGAATTTAAACATGAAAGCATTAGAAATCTATAAGGACAATGGATGCCTGTGTTTGATGGTTGAGTAGATGGTTGTTTGGATGTTAGGATATACATTCTTCTTGACTTGAAGATTTCGGGGACGAAATCCTTTAAGGAGGGGAGAATGTAACACCCCGTAGTTCTGTTAATATTAATATTCACAAATTAAAGAATAACTAATCTCAGACGTGAGAATTGTGGGAAACGGGTTGCGCCATTGTGTTCGTCTCGGAATTCTAGTTGAAATAGAGTCCGAGTTTGCGTGAATTGGACTTCGTGTGAAGAAGTTATGGCCATCGGAAGTTTTAGAAAATTCAAAACAGCTCGCAGAAAATTTAAAATTCAAACAGAAAGTGCAGAAGCGGGCTGGGCGGGAAAATTCCTGCCCAGGCAGGTCGACTGGGGAGTCGACACTAGTGTCGACCTCCCCTCCCCCCCCCCCCCCCCAAGTCGACTACCATGTCGACCTCCCCCCCAGGTCGACTATAGTGTCGACCTGGGTCTGGCGGCTAGGGTTTCTGACTGACCTGTTTTTAATTGAGTAATGACCCATTATGGTTTCTGACCTAATCTGGTTGGCTGGGATTAGTTCTGAGTTGATCTGACGGTCTAAAATAAATCCTAACTCTATAAATACCTAGGTAGTCTCTCACCCTAATTCATAAGAAAAATAGAATAGTTACCGTCATACCGTCGCCATGGAAATCAGTGGAGCCGCAGCCAACTAAGAAGGAAGAAAAGCTAATTCAATTCTAATTCTAATCAACTCTAAAGTAAAGCAAAACTCTTTTATTCTCTAAATTGTGAGTATGATAGTCTTAACAAGATTATTATCATTTTAATTAGGTTAAGTCATGAATGGATTATGAGTAGATGATGTGAATTGTCATATATGTTGTTGTAAACCTTATGCTATCATGTATGTTATTAATCCTATACTATGTGGTGATGATATCCTATATGTTGTAAATCATGCTATGATGATGAAATGTATGTTGAAAGTTTCTAGGCTAAGTTGTGATGAATCATACATGTTAAAAAACCATCTATGCTAGTTAGTTCATATTAATTAAATCATCATGTTTGGGCTATGTTGATCTATATGACAAGTTACATATGCAAGTTAGATTGATTAGAAAAGTTATGAACATATGCCATGACATCTATTATGACATCTAGGATTATGCTTTTACATATGTGATACCCTATGCTAGTTCACACCATCATTATGTTGCCTAAAAACTCCATATGCAAGTTTATGTATAGATTTGGGCTATGATCATATCATATAAATTGTGACATTTAACAAGTTGACACCTTTTGATCCTTAACATGCGTACTTTATGCAAGTTTCACCCCTATTATGATTAGATTTATTTTAATTGTCTATATGTTGTGATAATTTATCTTTGTGCTATGTGTTAGACTATTCAAGTCCAGCCTATATTATGCGTTGAATAAGCGAACATATAAACGTGGGGTAGGGGTAATATTAAAGATTTAATATTAAAAAGTTGGGGTGCAATTGATATGATTTTGCATGCCATAAGTGGATGGCCATAATTGAGTCAATTATGGACATCATTAAAATTGGAAGTAATTAATAATTTGAATAGGGAATTATTAAAACTGGGGTAAAAGATTATAAGTGTTAATCAATGCTTTGGACACGAGGTTGGACTCATTTGTGACGTAAACCTGCCCGGACCCGCCCGACAAATCCAGTGGTCACAAATGTCAGCCCAATGTGAGAGGTCCTATGGCTAAACTAAAGCATAACAGTTGTAAAGACACGAGGTTAGACTCTTTTATGGTGTAAGACTGCCCGGACCCGCCCGGCAAATCCAGCTGCCATAAATGCCAGTCTAATGTGAGAGGTCTTTACGAGGTTATGGCCTGAATGAATTAAGAAATACTTAACTAGATAAACATGTAAGGTGGGACATGGGGGTTAAGTAGGTTCCTCGGGTGGCATGAGGAATCTAGTGGGTGCCCTTAGTGGCATGAGAAATACGATTAGTAAGACTTAACCAAACACACATGTAAATGAAAACGAAAGGAGGGTTAAGTGGGATATACTATTGTTGACAAGCTTAGGTGGGTAGCTTGTGGGGGCCCATTTCAACCAGTAACACAAACGTATCTTTGTGGGCTCGACCCAAGTCGAGGACGGGACACACATACTGGGCTTGACTATAAGAGGCCAAAACGGGGAGCGGTGGCAACGCAAGTCCAACGGGTTTCATATGCGTGTGTGGACCCGGGCTGGTAGGTAAGACGTTGTTGCATCGTGTAGGTGTAAGTCGTGCATTCTCAGTTGTATTGAGTTGCCACTTTAGGGGAGTGATACACCCCACTGTGGGGCCAGAACGGGTATCTACGAGTAGGGAGCCGATCGAAAGTGGGTAGTGGGGTACACCTAGTGGAGATAGGGGCAGACGGCACCTATGTAGTCAGCTAAGGGTACGCAAGGCTATAGTTTCTGTGTGAAGCAAGTGGGATCAACCTTTAGGGTGACTCGTGCGATGCAGTGTAGTAATTATTCGATAGTAATTAGGTATGCCTTTAACGTTGTCCTTCACGTTATCTTTATCTTTTCATTCCATACCTAATAGTTCATAGACATTTACTTGTCTTCCAGCTTATGTCTTAGTCTAGTTATTTTGATAATAGTATTGTTAGAATTGTCATACTCGCCAGACTTTAAGTCTGACCCCTCCATTTCTATCCTTTTTCCCCCTCCAGGTCCTCAGGTTGGGCCCAGCTCTAGTGGAGTTTGATTGGATTGCTTCATCTCTTTGGAAAGCTTGGACCCTTGAAGTAAAGTCCAACTTGTTATCTTCTTTAATGGCTATTTGTGTAATGGGATTATGTATTTTGTTTTTATGAAGATGGATAATGTACTTGACTCTGATTAATGGTTTTGTGATGTAATAAACATGTTTAATTTCCTCTGCAATAAAATGAAGTTTTAGATTTTTCAAGTACCACTTATTATCTGTCTTGTTGTAATTTTTCTATTCTATATTCACTTAAAACCTCCGTGGAAGTTAATGCATTCCCTTTGTGAGTGACATTAATGGAAGTGGGGTGTTACAAATCTACAAATACGCGCTCATATATATACATTTAAACTTAATCTAGGGTATTACTAACCCCATCTTTAATGAGTCACGCCACAGTGCCAAGGTTACTACTCAACCTATAACTCTGATACCAACTGTAACGACCAGAATTTCTGTACCCTTTGAGTCGACTAATAACACCCCACGTCCAACTCAAATTGCACAGAAATAAGAATCATTACTAGAAAGAAGTTAGAGGATGAGGAATAGAAAGAAAGAAATATTAGAATAGAAGAAAACGAA